>JARWIR010000027.1:0-5000000 GCA_029959085.1 Nemophila menziesii | reverse complement strand
TATTTGGCATCACGTCCACAAACGCAACACTCGTTCGGCTTATAATAATGTTGCTAGGGGATAATTAGGGGAAAGTAAAACACACACTATCTACCCTCTGTTACTCACACCAATGCAGTATACAAATGTATTGACTTTGCTCAACGAATGTAATCTACCATCTTTCATAACGATTCAAGCACAAATTTCTCATTGACGTTTCCCGTATTGTTATAAATATATTCCCTTATGAGACTTATTTTTAGGTAGAAATTGGACTTAATAGATAGAATTTTATACTTATTTTAATATATTGCACTTTCTCCTCTTGGAATTATGTTATTTGCATTTTTAGAACTTTTGTGCGTTGTGTTGTTTGTTTTTAGTATAAATTTCTTAGGTACATGGATGCTATGAAGAACCAAGATGAGGAGGAGAAGTGAAGTTTAAAGTCTTAGATCAAGAGGAGAGGTCAAAAGAGAGAAAGTACCACTCGAAGAATTGACAAAAAGAGATAAAAATCTGGATAGCTGTTACTAATTTCTGATTTCGAGCCAGATAGGTACTGATTCAGACCTGGAGATCTAAAAGAGAAAGTTGTGCCTTTATGTTAGCAATCAGACATGGACTTTAAATTACTTAATTAAGTACAAGATTAGACCTAATCCATTCTCACTATCTATATAAGCCCTTTTAGACCTCTTTATTCATAATCTCTCAATTTATTCTTCAAATTAAATCATCTTTAGGGAGAGCGTCAAAAGAAAGAGTCAAGAGCAGAAGCTAGAGAAGTCTTTCTTCCTCCAACAACATCTCAAATCCTTCTCCTAATTAGGTCCTTCTTTATTTTATTTCTCTTTTTATGAAACTTGTATATTTCTAGTTTCTTTTCCTTTATGTATTTAATTATGAGCTAAACTTAAATGACTTGATACTCGTATCTTGGGGATGAATCTTAGTTTCTAATTTAATGTCTTTCTAATTTGGGATTATATTAATTTAAATTAAGTCGCGTAATTACATATTGATTCTATCTTTATATTTATTTACTATCATTGACGTCGCAAATCAAGGGTAGGTAGTAGTAATTAGGCTATTCACTAGTGGCGGTGATCAACTTGACGGGGGGTTTAATTACGAAACTAGGATACAAACGCGTGATGTTCGTCAATGATCCTCACGGGCTCGACTAACTGCGTAGCCAATCTTGTAATTCAGTTAATCATCTAAACGTAGCATATAATCGTTCTGACGGGGTTCGTAATACTGTAGGATAGCTCCTGAGTCTACCCTGACGGGGGTTATGAGATTGTAGAGTCCCGACTAATATTAATTACTAGCTTTACCCTAAAAATGAATGCATTAGATTGTTAATTTATGTGATTCCCTAGCGAGACTCAAGTATATCTTTTATCTGCATCTAATCTTTTAGTCTTTACTTTAGTAGTTTCTTTATTTTCTTGCGTTTAGTAGCTTATAAACAAAACCAAACAAATATTTTTTATATTTTATTTTTCTGTATTAGCAATTACTACTACTCATTCATTGAACACGTGAATTATACAAGTTCAATTCCTGAGAACGAAATCTTGTTTATCGAAATATTACTTGAACGACCCATACACTTGCGATTTGATGAGTACTCAATAGATCCATTAGTATAGTCAACTAATTAATGATTAAACTAAGAGTTATTTACAGAGTATTAAATTTTCCTGAAAATACTTAGTGGTTTAACTAATACTAAGTGAAATAAATGGTCCACTCAATTATTTTGCTGATTAACTACCTAAAAAACCTTCATTTTAGACCATATCTAATAATCCATCATATCAACTTACCATTCACATCACATCAAATTATCAAAATTACGTCTAATATTAACATCCAGTTACATATCCATTAAACCATTAATAATTAAAAATTATTTGGTCTAGTTCAATTCACTAGAATATTTAACGCACCGCAACAACTTTCTAACTATCATTGCTCTTATCTCATTGATTACTTTTGCATTGTATGAGTAGTTCCCCAAGGACCGACGATGGAGTAGTGTTTTTCCCACAGTAACAAAAAAACTCCACAAGCAATGTACTTGTAGAGGTGAAATTTTGTGTGTTAATATGTACTTGTGGAAGCCGGATCCTCAACCTTCCATACATGTTATACTAAATAATATCTATATGCGATTGCAAAGATTTATGTTTTTGATCCTATCTTGTTCTCATGTTTTGGGGCAATCGAGTTGCAATGGACAAATACCTTTCATAAGCCATTAGGCGTCAACGATCGACTAAACAGTCTTTTACAAAGACCGGCAAAAATGTGTATTAGTAATCCTTGTTATTATGCTTGAAGTGTTATTACCAATAGTTATATTTCATCTAACTCTGTTATAAACAAAAAAGTTTTGTGCATATGACCATAAATGTTATTATTTATTTACTATGTTAAATCATCTCATTTAAATCTCAATAAAACAATTAAAGTATGTAATATTATCAGGGAAATGCCTGTTGGATAAATTACGGTGTTTGCCAAAACTCATTCCTTTTCCGTGTTCTTTGTCTACCATTAAAAGCATAACATCGATACCA
This sequence comes from Nemophila menziesii, assembly GCA_029959085.1. Lineage (NCBI taxonomy): Eukaryota > Viridiplantae > Streptophyta > Magnoliopsida > Boraginales > Hydrophyllaceae > Nemophila > Nemophila menziesii. The sequence goes on along the minus strand of JARWIR010000027.1, from coordinate 4,997,424 downwards.
TGAAATTACAGAATGCTCAATAGTTATAGAATATTTATCTGTTTCAACCTTTGTTTACCATGCGTATGAAGTCATTTACCTCGACGTCTCGTTCTCCTTTGTGGGTAATCTGTAGGTGTTAGATTCATTTAAACGGTCATAAGACCTCAGATGTAATAATAAAAAAAATTATTTGATCCTTGATTTCTTTTTCACCCGACCAACATATTTCATTTAGTTAGTAATCTCTTTGGGAAATAAATATGCATGCAGTCAAAATTTATTTATTCTATACATATTAATTATAAAATTCAAAGCATCACAACCTAACTATTTTCCAATTAAATTTCAAGAACCTGCTCAATCTTTTATAAACAAGAAAAAATCAACAAGTTATGCTAATCTATGGTAAGATGGCATCAACAAACAAAGTGAGTTTACGACTTCTCATTGACAGGAAAGGAAAACGAGTCATTTTTGCGGAAGCAGGGAAAGACGTCGTTGATTTCTTATTTCATCTCTTTTCATTGCCTTTAGGTGTAGTTGCGAGTCTTTTAACCAAGAAAAAAATGGTGAGTTGCTTGGGGAAAATATATGGAAGTATTGGAGATCTGAACAACACTTACTCACAACTTTCTGCCAAGAAATATAATTTGTTGAACCTGAAAACACCAACCTATTCTTCCAGTGTATCACTCTCTCTGACCAACAAATCTGCATCAGAAGCGCTGAAAAAGTTATATTGCTGTCCATATATTTTTAGTTAATCAAGTTACAATACAATGTGACTGATGACCTGAAATGGTTTGCCAAAATTGCCTTTCTTACCAAAAGTATGAGTTGAAGTACGTGCCAAGTACAAAACTAACTGCAGTAGCTCCCACGGAGGAAGGTTGTGGGAAACAGATGGTCCCATACATGATATGTACGTTTTAGAGACAAAGGACTAACTTGTCAAAACATATGGGACAATCACATAGACAAACTTCTCCTCAACAGAAGCCAAATCCTTGATGTTTAAAGAAGTTAGGAGAGTGATCCTAAATATGGTAGACATAGTCATCCATTATTGTATATGTTCGCCCTTGTTTGTGCTGAATTTCAAACCTTTGACTTTGCTTGGACCAGCCAAATGATATATGTTGGCAGTCATTTAAATATTTCAACTCGGGCATAGATGACCTTGAAATAGTATAAGTAGATGTTGCTTAAGCATGATCAATAAGAAAAACATATATATAAACAATCGCAATAATACATAAGTTATAAATTTTAAATAGGAGAATATAAAATTACTAACAAACCATTATAAAAGATAATCATAGGCTAAGATTCAACAAATCTTCAGAATGCATTCCTTTGAGGAATACTAAAGATGGAACTAGTTGGTACAAAACCGTTTCCCCCGGAGGTGCCTTGGCTAAACATGTAGACTTTTTGGAGTGAATATCATATTGCAGAAGATGATTATTCATAGAAATATGCATTTGACTCTTTGATGGCCAATAATGAAGCACAGTAATAGAATCTGGATCTGAATAATCATTCATAAAATCCAAAACAATAATCTTTTTCTCTGACCATATGGAGCTCTTGTTCAATTATGAACCTGATTGAGAGCTTACCATGATCAGGATCAATAAATGCCTGAAATAGAGTTACTTCAGATGATAGAAAACTCTGATTCTGAGGGAACTTGATGTTCATGGCGTTTTTGCCGTCAAAAGTTGATCTAATTATATCTGATTTCGACAATTCATCATAGCAAAAACTTAAAATGTAAAAGAGGTCATTGTTACACGTACAACATATTGATCTATTTCCTCCACTCATGTGAGTAATATCAAGGTATCTCTTCAAACTCCAAGCATCATCATTGTCATATCCAAAAGTTGACACACTTATATCTAAATCAGGTCTTCCTTCATTGCTATGAACTCTAATCAAATTATAATTACTAGTTGATGAATTGAAACCAAGTATGAAACCATATCCTACTAACCACACCACATGAAGCACTTGTTTAGTTGTCGGGTTTTTCATGCGACACTCACCGAGGTGTCCTGCCATTTTCTCCAACGCTAAGCCATTGCTATAAGCCAAGTATATGTAATTTTCACCAAATGATTCACAAACATATAAATAAGCAACTTGGGATTTACTCTGCCTTTGATGCTTTTCAATGATTCACAAACACGTAATTTTCAAAAGGAGTCAGTGCTACGCAACTCCCAGCAAACCTCCCTAGATAATGACCATACTTATTCCGAAAAAGCCCACCTACACCATCTTTAGATCTCACTGCATCATAGGCACCATCCACATTCAATTTGACGCCCATTTCTGGTTTAACCCATTTACCTAAGATAGTTTTTTCCGATACAATTAACCCGCCATCTCTTTCGACTCCCCACGCGAGCGCATAATCACTTGTCGCGTTACAGATAATAGCTCGTAGTTCACTATGCGTTCTTTTCTTTGCTAAAGGATAAAAAATCCGGTTATTTTTTTCAACCATAAATGCTAACTATATGAAAGCACAATATACTTTTGTTCGATCATATTTATTTTCCTTTTCCGCGCTAGCAAATCACCACACCACGGACATAAGTTCAGATGTTGCGCTCCTTGTGCAACTATATTCCCTGCCAAGCATCGTTCATCCACTTCCGTGAGTTGATGCTGCATTTGATCGTCCCTTCCAGCAAGTTCCATCCGCTGCACCTCCCCTTCTTGCCGCGAACCAGAACTAGAAACAGGAGCCTTCCAAGCAATGCTGCTTCCCGAACATCCTTAGCTGCTGTCCTCCAGGCGGCTGCTGGCCATCCGAATTCAAATCCCCTATATGATAGCATTTTTTATAGTTCTAAAAACAACATTCTTCTTCTATTTTGTTTACAATTAAAAAAACAATATTTTTTTCAGTATCAAAAGATTTTTAACTTACTATTTTTTTTATATTTTTAATCATAATATAAGAAATTGTTTTACTCTAATTTAAGTTCTCATATATCTAATAAAATGAAGTAAAATATTTTAATATTTTAATAATATTGATTATAATTAATATGTTTACAAAATATATCAATAGATTACAAATAATTACTTAAAAATATTAGACTTGTTCATTTCTTATATAAGTTTTATTCTAGTATTAGGTAGTATTTTTATATTACATTATATATGGTAAATTTCACTCAAATTTGTCTGAACATGTGCATACGTACAATTTTATATTTAATTTGAACAAATCAAAATCAGATTTATATTTATATTCTTCATTGATATAAGGTTGTCATATTGTGATTTACCGTTATTTTAAATATTGTTTATTAGAAAATTAATAGTTTTATCTGTTATAAATATTGAAAGTTTAAATCTATATTCATACTTTATATATATATATATATATTAATAGGACTTACCTGATTTTCTCTATTTTTCCTCATCCACTGTTTAGCTCATAATTACCCCCATTAAATTCCTTATAACTCTCATAATTTTAAATTCTCATATTAACATATAACTTATATCTCATAACTATCATTTTCATGGTTCACAGAAACTTCTCTCACGTCTTTCATTTCTTCAAACTCGCATTTAAATAATAAACAAAAAAGAAGTCTCTTTGCTCACCACCAAGCCGCTCTTCTGAACAAGTAAACGGTGGTCGCCACTCAAGGACAATTCTTCACAATCATCAACCCGGTTTGGGGCTCGGGAAGAACCTAAATAAAGGTAAACACTCACCTTCCCACCAAGCCCCTCCTACACACAAAAACCGCCACCACTCTAGGACCATTCTCCACCATAATCATCGCTACGCCAAATTTAGGTAAAAAGTTTATTTTAATTTTAAACCAATTCCACCACTTTAACAATTTTTCAGAATTATCTGATTTAAGTATTACTTATTATATTTTTATACAAATTCGACAATGGTCATGTACCGTATGAGAAGTGATGCGCTGAGAAAAGCATATGGGGAGGGTGGGGTCCTATGATTTGGCGTGACTTTTGGAGTGAGCAATTTGGTGTTATATTGTATTTTTTGAATTGTTTTGCAGTAAATAACCATATGGTGCAACTGCTGGAGATGAACAACTTTGTCTTACACAGTTTTTTGAATTGTTTTGCAGTAAATATCAGTTGATGGTCTAATAAAACCCGCTAATGCATCATTTTCACAAGAAACCAACCAATTCGTAAGTCTTTAGTCTTTTTGGTTTGTGCTTACCATGTGTTGTGTATATGCTATGGTGATGAGTATTTAACCGCCATGTTAGGTAGAAGAGACTCTCAACCTTCGAATACAATTTTGGAAAATGCTCTCTTTAAGGTAACGAATCAGGCTGACCTGAATGGTCAAAATGAAGCCGTCAAATTGTGTCTCCCTTCATACTACACTGAAGGTGAATCAAAACCCTTTACAATAATAGTAAAACATATTCCAGGATCAAAATAGCATTTTTTTTCTTCTAGAGTTTTGTGGGTCCCATGATTTGTTGTTGAACAATTTGGTCTTATACTCTAATTTTTGAATTATTTTGCAGTAAATATCCATTTGGCACAACTGGTGGAGATTTAATTACAGCATTGGTCCATCTTTTTTCGCTTTACGGTGTTTGCACAAAGAAAAGTCATTTTATTTATATAATTAGATTTGGTTGCTAAGGCTTCTAGCGAGATTTTGGCAGATTATTATATGAATTTTGAAGTTGAGCAACTTTTATTTGTGTCAATGGTGAATATTATATTATGAATATTACATTAATGTTGAAGTCCTATACTACAATAGTTATATATTGGTTGAAATTGTTTAAGTTGGAATATAGAAGGACCTTAATTGGCATCTACAGTAGCCTTGATACAATTATGTAATTAATACAGGGTATATGATTTTCCTCTCTAAGCTTATTTTGTTTAAGAATTGACCAAAATAGTTGAACCAGAAAAGGTAGCATAAATGTAATCCGTAGACATGAATGATGCAGGAAATAGCAGCAATTCTTGGCTTTCATCTCCTGTAATGTTTTGTCTGTCTTAGTGATGACGAAGGCTATGACATAAGTAAGTTTTATATTATGAGAAATAATTATTTATTAATATTTTCTATTTTCTATGTAAACTTATGTTTTAGGCAATTACAGTGTAGGAAAATGGAAAGTAGAAAAAAGTCCAATTTTTTAATATATCTTCATTTTGTCCTGCTTTTAATATATGTTGATTTAGTAGTATTTTTTAATGTTTTGCTTGATAAATCTAGATGTGTAGCCAAATATCATTCTAAAATATTGCAAATTTGCTCTTAATAGTGATAGATAGTGCAATGTTTTATAATAATAATTTTTACTTTGAAACAGGGCAATAAATATTTGGATATTATGCATCACACATGGATCGATGTTGTAATTAGTTGTTTCATGTTGAATGAAAATTAGTAAATTCAGGTAAATAGATGAAAGTAGGAATATAGTTGCTGAAATTGTAGATTTCTCAACCTTTGAGTTACAATTTGATTGTCTGATACGTATGTGTTTACCTATTTTGGTTATGATGTAACTATGATGTAACAATGATGTTATGTGTAAATTTAATCCCTTCTGTTTGTTTTGAGGCTTCGTATGATTGTAAATGTTTAAAATCAAGCCCTTATGGTGGTAGAGTCTGAAGATGCAAATGCACTTTAATCATCAGAAAACCAAAGCAATATGGGATTCACAAACGATCAGGTGAACTTAAAACACAGGATATATTGATACTTATGACTGTGTAAGTATTTGAAAAATATTATATCCAAATATTATATTGAGCTCATGTCATGTCTTTGTAACATGTACCCATCTCTTTTGTGTAGATTATGTCGGCTTTACCAGAAGTAGACAAACCTGTGGTGGAATTTAAATAGGGTAAAAAGAAAGGACTTGAAATCCGTTAAGATTTGGCTGATATTCACTTAGCTTTGATTTGAACTTTAATGGTATAATATATAAAGATTCGCTAAAGAATTGAAATTGAATTGTACTTTTTGTTTCAATCGCAGGTGTAGTGTTGAGCAAAAATGAGTTTTTTTTTGCAGTGGTCGAGTTCACAAGGATGGTATTTCTACAGCAAGTGATTTCAAGATGCTAAAGATTATAGAAAAACCCAATAGTATTAGAAATAAAGCCATTGAACCCTTTGTATCCAATGCGTAAGTCTTTTAGCTCGGGACCTTGGTAAAGTTTGTAGACAACAATCCTTACAATAAATTTTTCTTGGACCAATGTTGGGATAAATTTCCATTGTTCCTGAGTTGAAGCATACATGGTTGTGACAGTGAATGCACGTAGCTATGCTGATATTTCATTGCACAAATGGAAGTGGATTATGTGATCTAACCTGTATCTTGGCGGGACAGTACTGTTGAAACACCTTCTATCTTTTTAATCTTTGATTTGATGGGTGTTTTGCATATAGCTCCTGGTTGAAATAAACTACCGTGAACTATGGTTGCATATAATTTCATGTATAAATCATGCTTTTTATATATAGCTTTATATATTCAATTTTATTTTAAATTGTATTGGACAAACCAGAAGATCGCACAAAGGCTTGATACATCCTTTACACGGTCACACAACAACATATCAATAAACTATTATTTTCTTAAATTACATATTTTAAACTAAGTTTCAATCAGAATCCTACTTCATTTGATCATGTTGCATTAGAGATTTCTCAACGAGCTTCCCTTTTAATCTCAAACTTGGCATCTTGAAGCAAGCTAACAAGAGGACTAATAATATTAGTATCAATCAGACCTTGCATACACATGTCAAAATAAAATATTATGAGCAGTACGTGGGTTAGTTCTTTTACACTAGCTATGATATTTGAAATAGTCCATCAAACTTCTTTCTTGATGTATATATTTACAAGTATGAATGAAAAAGAAGAGATAATGTTGGTGGCTGTGATATTTGAAATTGTCCAGCAAGCTTTTTTCTTGATACTCTTATTATACATAAGATGTATATATTTACATGTATGAATGAAGAAGAGGAGTTGGTATTGGTGACAGAAATTTACTGAACCACTATTTATGTTAAGTTGATAATTAGTAATTGTATTTCTAAATTATAATAATATTCATTAGAATTGTTGATTAACTGTTGAGAATAATTTTTAATATGGTTTAGATAGTTGATGTTGTGAATAATTTAACCATTTGCTAGAGCTATATTAATTACTCCAAGTAAAAAATGTTATTGATAGGATTATATATATTGCCATTACTTATGAGAAGTATGACATATGTATTGCGTGAGATTACGATTGTTACTCACTTCTAAGTATTAGGATTGTAATTTTATTACTATCCAAGATATACCAATTCATTGATATTTTCATTGGCAAAAAATGGTGATCTCTTTGATTTTATCTTTGGGAGAAGGGTATATTGCTTTTTGTACGTAGAAGAGTTGTTATAGAACATGAAAAATAAAGTAACTGATGACTTGAGAGTACTTGATCTGAAATTTTAATTTTTAGAAGTCTTTCAAAATTATATTTTGAAATGTAGATCCGTTCAGTAAAAATGTGATATAAGTTAATTAGATACAATTCTATCGAGACATGTCATAATTACTTCATAGTAATAGCTCAAAATTCTCCCTAACTCTCCTTGAACCTCTCCCAATCCCATTTAAAAATTACTCTCACATTATTTAACTCATAACCATCCTTTTTTTCTTCGTTCTCTACACAACCGCTCCCTCTTATCCTTTCTTCTCAACCCCTAGGAGCAATTGTCCAACCCATATAGCCTCCTCTGTCCTTATCTACCCTCCATATCATACAAATCACTAAAATTAACATGTTAAATAATCAATTTTATTTTGAAGTTACTTTTAACATTATTGACATTCTTCTATATTTGAAAGATATAGATATAATTATCACACAAACTCTAAGTCATCAACTATGTTGTCAAGATCGGTAATGGTAGACTATCTTTAGGATTGTATTAGTTAAACTCATTGTGATATTAAATTATAAACAAAACATGTTTACACACATAATTATCTATCTTTATTTTTGTTTTTTGTACAGGTGGTTGAAAAACATGTGGGTCCCATATAGCAGTTGATACCGTGTACTTTTTTATACTACATCCATTCCATAATAATTATCGATTTAGACATTTTCACACATGTTTAGGAACCTACAAACTAGAAATAATTTAATTTAAAATGACCAACATCTCCCTACTTATTAAAGAAAGATATTTAGTTGATTAGATATTTTATAAAAAGGATAGAATAGGAAAAAGATAATTTATGGTGCATTGTAATTTCAAATGTGATACATATTGTGAAATAACTATGGATAAAAAGACTATTATTATGGAATGGAGGTAGTATTAAATAAGAGATTTAAACTTCTCCCTTATTCATCTTAATTTTTATAGTGTCTTTCGACACGTGTCACACCTAGTATATATATAAATTGGAATTGAATAAAAATAATATATTAATCGGCAAGGTCGTGTATAAAATACATTTAAGATAGACTAATTAACCTATAGAAAGTATATCATAAAGGTTTTCATCTTTATCGGATCAAAAGTAAACATGGTAACCTTTAACTATCAAAATATTTTCTTCTATTCCAAATAGTCAGAAAAATAAATATATAATTAATAGGACCAATGGTGAACATGAACGAATTATAAAATTTTGTTGTCAATCGGATTTGGAACATAGATCAGACGGGTGTTTGAATCTTGTCATAAATACGTCGCAAACACAAGCATTTATTTTAACAAAAAATTTACTGTACAAATACAATCGGAAATTAAGAATGATAAATACTCCAAATCTCAAGACAACCAACGAATCACCTTAGCCGCAAAATTGCAATTTTTAAACTTAAATAAAACGATCCAACAAATCACATATTAAAGATTTGTTGTCTTACAATACTACTAGCTAATTTTTTTTAATTTTTGTAAATCTGGCACCAAAAATATATCATTTGCCATCATCTTAAAACGAGAATACACATAACTAAAAACGCATATAGCCCAGCAGTTAGCATCACTTATGCTAACTACTTATTGGTCGGCGTAGTTTAAATTCAACTTCTCCAGCCGCCGAAAACATTAAATATTCATTAAACACTTCATAAAAATCATATATTTTTTTCAAGACCAAATTTTACAAATTTTATACAGTAGCATTCGTTATTTCAAGAAAATCACATTGAGGTTAATGTATGAATTAAGAACCCTGATAAAAAAATTAAATAGAGCTATCATCCAAAGATCTCAAAACTCTTATAATATTGAAAAGTAAATGGGGAATGTTAGAAAAGAAGAAATTTGAAAACCCAAATTAATTTATTTATTTTTTCATTGTAGAAAGAAATTTTATCTTATTTTTTATTGGACATAAAATGAAAATTTATCTTATAGGTAGATATGTGGTATAAAAACAAAAATGAAATAATATAGAAATAGTAATTAGAAAGTAGAAATGCATACATACTCAATGATCAATATGTTGTGTTTGGTAGTGGGTTGAGACTTGAGAATGAGTTTTGAATATTAAAAAATAAAAATAAAATATAGACCGTGAAGGATGGTATTTAAAATATATAAGAATATGGGTTTTAATATGTAAAATGGAATTACATTTTTTTTATATATAAGTGAATTTTTGTTTTTCTTTTTTTTAATCTTAAACCATAAGCTAACTATTTTAACTATCGGGATTTTTTTAATTATATAGGAGAGCCACTTTGGACTCGGAGTCATTGTGATGACCAAGGCCCTGACCTGTGGGCTAATCCCAACGGGTTAACTTTAAAGAATTTAACCACAATTACATAAGCGGATTTATTTGGTTTAATAATCCGCCAGATTTAAATCGCTATCATTTTAGTGGTAGTCTTTTTGAAAAAAAATCTAATCACGTGTTCGTATAAAGTTAATCTCCAAGATCTAACGAGTCAATCACCCTTTATTCAAACAACATACTATTTTCGCCATCCCAAACTTTTACACGTGTAGTAAACACAACTCCTTCTCACAACGATTAATTACTATTTTCGGAGATTGAACCCTCCGGCCTAGCCGGGTTTCGTATGTACTCCTTTAATTTCTTTAGATACCGCTCAAACGGGTACATCCAACGCATCTGAACCGGTTCCCCTAACAAAGCTTCGTCGTATAAGTGTATAACTAGGTGGATCATTATATCGAAAAAAGCGGGAGACAAAATCATTTCCAATCTACACAAAACTTCAACCACTTTCACCTTCCCCTTTTCTAACTCTTTCCTACTAAGATTTTTATTGCACACAACTCTAAACACGTTAGCTAGCCCAATAATCGCATCACTAATCGCTTTGTCTTCGAAAAGCCCTGGGATACTAGCCACGAATAGATACTGCATCATCACGTGACAGTCGTGAGATTTCATTCCTATAATCTTGCCCAAGTCACTTTGAACATTATTTCTCAAACTCAATGCAAAGCCATCAGGAAACTTCTGTGCCTTCAACCAGTCAAGAAATACTTTCCGCTTTTCCATTGATAACGTATAATAAGCTCGATTACCGCCTCTCGATGTCAACCACAATTATTTCCTGATGTTCATTTTCTCAAGATCCATTCTCGCTTTCACGTTGTCTTTGTTAACTTTCCAATCAAGACCTATAACTGTGCCGAGAAGAGCACCACACACGTTTTTCTCCCAATGCATGACATCAATGTTATGTTTCAACAAATTTTTGGACCAATAAGGTAAACGATAAAAGATACTCTTTTTCTTCCAATTGAATAGACGTGGACCAGTTTTCCTCACGATCTTTCCCCCAAAATCCTTGTGTTTACCAGAAAACACAATGGGAAGTCCATCTAACTGTGTCTGAATATCGGTAGGACTATATTTCTTCGGTGGGCCCCTACGATCAGATTTCTTGTAAAAAAACCCTTTCGCTTCTAAATCGATGCCCGGTAGGTAACCAACGTCTAAGTCGAAGTAAGCAACTCCTTTCTTCACACTCAATGACGGAGTACAATCCATGCATTGTGGAAAAGCTTTGTAGCCTTGACCCAACCATCCCGAAGTGTATGACCTAGCGGGGAAATCATTAGTCGTAGACATCAAACAAACCTTCATCGTAAACTCTTCCTTCTTGTGGGCATCATAAGTAAGAATCCGTTTATCCCACAACTCGTCCAACTCATCTATAACAGGTCGAAGAATGACGTCCATGTCCTTGCCGGCTAAACGGGGTCCAGGAATCAACAAACAAAGCTGGAATGTCGTCTCCTCCATAGAATCCCATGGTGGTAAGTTGTAGACGGTCAATATAACCGGCCACATGTTGTACGAGTTATTCTGCATATAGAAAGGAAAAAAGCCATCGATACCCAAACCCAAGAACACATTCCGAGGTTCACTAGAAAACTCAGGATGTAACTGAACAAATCTCTTCCAACTATCGCCATCAACCGGATGACGCAACAAATCTCAATTTGTATTCTTCCTAGTTCGGTGCCATTATCATATTTTCCGCAGTGTATCTCGAAGCATAAAGTCGCTGCATCCTAGGGGCAATCGGGAAATATCAGAGTTTCTTATGCGCTACGTTTTTACCCTTTTTCGGGTCCCAGCTGGATTCACTACATACTGGACACTTTTCGAGGGAGACATTCTCATTGTAAAATAAAGCACAATCGTTCACGCAAACATCGATAGTATTGTAACCCATACCTACACTTTTAAACTTTTTGTTGCACGTCTCGTATGACTCGGGCAAGTTATGAAGTTTGGCCAACACACGGCACAGAAGATCAAGCAACTCGGTGAAAGACGGGTTAGTCCACTTGTTCTTCACATTCACGTGCATTAGCTTCGCAATGAAATTTAATGAACTAATTACTGCACAACCAGGGTATAACTTGGTCTCTAATTCGAAAAACATTGTTTCGAATTTGCTACGTGCTGTACTGTTCGAGTCTATCATCTCGGTGTCACAGGAATGACCACCACGCTCATAATTAGGTCTCAAATCTTCGTAGACATCCAACATTTCATTTTCTTCATATCGAGTCTCGGGAATTTCCTCGCTCTCACCATGCTTTGTCCAAATCTCATACGTGGACAAAAACCCAAACTGTAAAAGATGTGACCTAACTTTGACCACTTTATACCGACGATAATTCGAACACTCATTACACGGAAAAAAATTGTTTTTTCATCAGGAGGTTTATTGTTTTGAGCAAAAACGAGAAATGCTTCTATCCCCTTAATAAATTCATGCGACACTTTATGAGCGGAACAAATCCAACTTTTATCAATACCTGAAGCCATAATCAACTACTCCAATGTAAAAGAATACAACATAACTGTCTCATAAATAAAATGAAAAACAAATTATTACATCACCAAATAAATACATAAAAATAAAATGAAAAGGAATATTATTACATCACCAATTACAGACATGAATAAAAAAAATTATTACATCACCAATTAAATACATGAATATAAGATGAAAAAAAATTATTACATCACCAATTAAATAAATAAATATAAAATAAAAAAAAATTATTACATCACAAATTAAATAAATAAATATAATATTAAAAGCACACAAAATATTACATCACCAAATAAATGCATAAATATAAAATTAAAAATATACAAAATATAACATCACCAAATAAATACATAAATATAAAATTAAAAACATACAAAATATAACATCACTAAATAAATATATATCCTATTTATGCATTTATGTCTCATACAATAATATATCATATATATATATATATATATATATATATATATATATATATATATATATGTCATACAAAATTATAAGATGATTAGGGATATATACATTTTGATACTATATATTTAGCATTAACTATACAATTATAATCAAATAAGAAAAGGTTGAAAAAGATACCTACTTTTGGGCAAATTTAGAAGGAGAAATTGATAATTGAGGAGGTCCCACATTGTTGTTTGACCCGGGAAAGCTTTCCCACGTGTTGAAATACCTAATAAGTGATACTATTTACCATTAACTACACAATTTCTTGCAAATAAAAGAAATTTGAAAGAGTTTTATGGAACAAAAAATACCTACTTTTAGGCAAATTTGGAAGGAAAAATTGATAATTGAGGCGGTTCCACTTTGATGATTGACCAGGGCAAGTTTTCCAAGTTTTGATATAATTTTTGATGATGAATTGTGGAAAAAAATTTGGAGTATTTTGAGAGAAAGAAAGAGAAATTATAAAATAATAGTGTTTTGAGTATCTCAATTCGCAACTTGCTGTAATAAATACGCTACCACTAATTGCGACTACACAAGTAGTCGCCAAAGACTCAAAAGTAGTTGTTAGTAATAACTTCAAACGACTACTTTAAGTAGTCGTCAAATAATCCAACCTCTAGCGACTACACATTGGCGGTGGGAAATTAATTAAAAAATACAAAAACCCTCTAGCGACTACTTCCTTAGTATTAACGACTACTTCTTGTAGTCGTTAAAAACAAAAATTACTAACGACTACTAGGTAGTCGAGAAACATACCATGTAGTCGCTAAAGACGTGTAGTCGCTAGTGGTTCTTGTCTTTAGCGACTAATCGCGTAGTCGTGAAAAGTTTAGGCGCTAGAGGCTTGCGCTGTAGTAGTGATACTTTTGAATAAGGAAAAACAACACCTACTAAAATCCAATCAAAGAGCATATGATTCTTAGTCTGTAGTACAAATTCTTTGTCAATTACACTCCTCCCTACATCAATGTGAAGTCGGTTAACGTTATATTGTTGATCTATGTATATATTTATTTTCATCAATCTTATCTCACTCGGTTGTTATGTTATGTGTATTATTTTTTGATTCTTGGGTATCTATGAATTAAGCTTCAAATATATGGATTTTTTTCAAGATTTGAATTAAGACAGTGATTTGGATAATGCAGTGAAAGCTTTTACTTGTTGATATGGAGATGCGACTGAATAATTAAATATATCGTGAAGAGAAAAATGATTAAGGTTGATGATGTTGTCTTTCTGACAATTTTTTGAGAAAAAACAGTGAATCTAAAAATGCTTAAGGTTGGGAAAACTAGCTACGTTTACTACTTAGAAATTCCTTGGAAATTCTCTTAATAAGGGTATATAATTCTTACATAACCTTATATGCAGTGGTGATGCAATGGCGGAGCACATATATTTTGTTAGGGAAGGGGGTGCACCGCAAATAAATTTTCGACTTAATTGCAGTATAAGTCCTCATGAAATGCGAAAATTGCAAAGAAAGATTATGAAAATCAGGGGTGGGGCGATAAGTTAATAATATATGCTTTTTTATAGGGGTATATTATTTATTTTTTTATTTTAAAATGTAAGATCCAAAATGTCATGTGGCTCCAGCATTTACAAGTGATGAGAAGATAGGATATTTAGCATAGCCTAATCAATTTTTTGAGCAATATATGAACTTTTTAAATTAATTAAGATGCATGACTTACTTAAATAATATACAATATAGAGAATGATTAAACATATACTATTATTGGTGAAAATGAAGGTACTTCATCAAGTTTGACTATTTAATTGAGTTAACAAGTTTTTATATCGATGTTAAAATACTTACTATATTGGGTGTTAAGTTTGAAATCTGTGGAAATCTGTCTCAATATTAGAAACTATATCGAAATAGCTTCAAGAGTTATTTCAAGCATGTGATTTGGCATCTCATGTGCAAAATGCTGATTCATTTCTTTCCCATTTAAAGGTATATGCCTGAAATTGGTCAATCAAATTTTGCAATTTCTTTAAATATGAGATTAGATTTTCATGCATGATTATACTCTATTGGTTCATATTAGCTGTACTAATTCACGTATTGTGTAAAAGATGGTAACTTTTAGTTTGGCAATGGGTGTGTTCGAATTGGATTAGAGTAGTAAAAGCAAGTAATTAAGGATTTTAAAGATTACGTAGAGAACTATTGAATACACTAATAAAGAATGTCGTATATTTGGCATGTTTTTTGTCTATAGATTGTAAAACCTCTAATCTAACAAATATGTAAGCACTCGTTAGGGTATTATTTATCATATATATATATATATATATCCCTTTTTGTTGCTTGATTTGTTTTACATTAGCAGTCACTATGATAGATAGAGAGAGAGAGATAGAGAGAGAGAGAGAGAGATTAGAGAGTTGTTGAAATGTAATTTTATTATATTTGCCGATTTTATATATAGTTGGTTATATACATATCAATCATAATGGTATATCGTTAAAAATGATTTACAGCTGTTAAATATATACAGAAGAAGTCATACACTAACAAATTACTGCTGGAGAAGTATGTTTAGTATTCTCCTTAACACTTCACTTTATGGAAGTTTGCATCATATAAGGTAACCAAAAACTATAGCTTTAAGTCATTTAGTATAAAGATAAGGCACTTGATCTTGGGTGGTATGTATTTATCTAAGCTTGAAAGATGGAAGGAACAACGTGAAATCTAGCAAAGTAGTAGTCCAAACCTAGAAGAGGGGAGTGATAAGAGGCACTTTGAGATAATGCAGAAGATAGGCTAACCACATAAATTTTGCAATAATGTGAGTTATTGCCCTGTATCCAGTCTTAATGTTCTTCTAATACAAAATAAATTATAGGATATTCTACAAAAGGTGATTATAATTTATAAAAAGAAAGACAACAAGTTAATCAATGATCTTGTTGTTTCTTTAAAACTCAATATGGAGAAGAAGAGAGTTGCTAAAATAGAATTTTATTTAGCCTTGAATGCATATTTGTATATAAATTAAGTTTTTAGTTATAGCTATTAAATGAAGATACATGACAACTAATATACTAACACAATGCAGTTATGTAACTGATTAATAGATGTAAAAGTGTCTCGAGCCTTCCATTATGTGATACTAATTTAGTGCATAGTGTTCAGCTACTCATGGTTGAGATGTACAAATTGTAGGTTGTTGGAAATATATCATCACTATATTGTGGTTTGAAATATATCCTCACTATATTGTGGTCAGAGGAATTTATTATGTTTTTTTCCGAGGTCCTAATTTGCAATTAATATTTAATAGAGGTTAATTGGGCCGGTTATATGAGTTACCGAAAATCTTAAAGCCTATTATAGCTAGGGTCTACGGTAGTCAACTGAAGGCCCATACATATATATATATCCCTTTATAGAAATCAAAGTTGTGCGGCGTATATTGCTTGTTGAAGTAGATTTGTGATTTTGGTAGCTCGAAAGGGAAAGAGAGGAAATTAAATATCATTTGCTTTTAAAGCGGTGCCAGAGAGAAGATGTGCGGAAATATGTCGAAATATAATACTCCATCAGTTGAGTTCTCCATCAGATATAGTAAAGACACAAATTTGGTGGTGGACTTGAATTCGAGTCCATCAGATCAGTTTGGGGTTTTGTCCCTGTTGTAAAAGTTTTGTGAAACGAAAAAGTCACAGTCCAAATCCAGCTCCAGCTCCAGCGTCTGCTCCACCTACTGCTCCAGTTCTATCTCTTGTTCAGGTTCTAGTTCCTTCTACTTTCACAGGACCTTTAGGCTCCATTAACAATAATACTTCATCCAAGGTAGAAAACTTATATATATTCTGCATATATCTTATTCTCAAGCTATAGGATTTCAAATAGGAAATTAGCTGTAATGGAAATTCTTCCTTCGTTGAAGGCTTTGATCTAGATGGACCATTTCGACAATATTCCCAATTTCGTTGGTTAACTCAAGACTTTTTGTAGTGTTAGTTTGTTAAAGCCTTAGATTGTATCTACTAAAAAATAAGGGCATAAATTTACTGATGCACGAACCAAGTACAAGGATATTCTTTCAATTTGTTTCTATTAAGTTTTAGTTAACTAATATGTTACATAACTTATGTGTTTATACTATTTGGTTATTTTGAAAATAAGACCAATAATTTATACGTAGATCACAAAATATAAATGTACATAAATTTTTAAGTATATAAATATTAATTGTTTTAGATAATATATAATTAATAGGGGCAAGACTTCCATCCTATATTGGATGGTCCAATATTCATGGCATATCTATTAATTATAATAACAAAACACATATCATTAGGTTAATTAGGTGACCATCCAATATTGGATGAAAGATTTTTCCAAATTATAGAGTTTAAAAAAAATCAAAATATGAAATATAACTATTTTTATGATTAACAATATACATCTTGTGTTTCTCTAAAACAAAATGTAATATTAAGTATTTATTTATTTTTCTATAAATTTAAAAACGTAAACATTAACCCTAACCCGTCCATTTTAACTATAAAGATAGGAATTCATCATTAAGGTCTTACGCCGCTACTATTTTATTACTATTTGATATCTCATTCTCTTCCAATCGATTCATATTCTTATCATTTCTCCTCTTTTTTGATAATGTTTCTTTAGTTTCCAATTTCGATTTTAAACAAGTGGATTCACTATCTTTTATGTCTCAGATCGATGGACATTTCATTTCAATTTAAATGTATGTATTTCTTGATCTATTGTTATTTTTTGTGATAAACTTTATATTCTAATACAATTTGTTCCACCTGGCGCGACTGAAGACAACAACAGACTCAATGTGCTCAACGATCTTGTTTCAAGGTAGTCAATACAATCTCATCTAATTTTAAACATTCGATTCACCATTTCTCATGCTCTCTATATCTCTCTTTGTTTCCAAGAAACAATTGAGTATCCTCCTTCTCCTGATGTAGGGTAATTTAATTTTTTTTTCTTCAGCTCTTCTGTTGGGCCTACAGATAGTCCATCTGTTAGGCCCACCCTAGTAAGTGAAAAAAGAAAACCTGGGCGCCCAGCAAAGCCCAAGCCCGGTGTATCACCCCTACCAGCCCAACCCAGCCTTCGAACTCCAATTGTGGCCCAACCTACTACTCCTACTGCTCATGTGGGCCACCACATCCCTACACATACTGCTCCTGTGGGCCACCATATCCCAGCACAGACTGCTCCTCCGGTGGCCCACCAGATCCCTTGTAACTAACTTTGTTATTTGGAAAGTGAAAAAAAAGTATAAATCCAAATGCCGGCGCTAAGAGAAATAAACAAGAGACTCATAGAAGGTCTAAACGGGTAGTACCCAAGGTATGTGCACTTTTTTTTAAAAATAATTTTGTCTCAGTCATCATGCATAATTCTCTGCTTCTAATCTTTAGTTGGAGACACTCAACTCAAGTTTAACTTATGATGGCCTAAGTGCAACCTTTAACTATTTTCTAGTATGTGATTTTGGACATACACTGTAATAAACAATTCAAACCTCCTTAAACTTGTTTTTTTCCATCCGTTGTTAACTAAGTAATGCCAATTTACTATTATACCCTTTCATATAATTAATTTTCATGACTTATTGTCTCCTTTCGGATCTCTCTCTTTAAAGACATCACCTTTTTAGAACAAATCTTCCTCGACTAGATTTTTCAATTAGATTTGCATACAAAACAAGCCTGTTTGTGGTCCCATATAATTTTATTTGAACGTAATTTAGGTACTGTTGAATATTATTTTATGGTGTGGTGTGGCACCTATTGTTTTTAATAGTTGTGTACAACTGTAATTACGATTTTTGGTTATGATTTGGTATAAAGTTTATCGGATCTGTTTGTTCGGTGAAAAATACGTCAATAACTGTACATTTGTGTTGTTTTCAGGTGCACGAAAGTGCTGGTTTAAGGTTATTTTTTTTATAACTTTTGTGCAGTTCTTTTATCCACGAGAAAATATAGTTCTGAGGTGTTTTATTATTTTTACCCAAAAAAAAGGTTCTTTGTTATTGCACATTTTTTGGTTCACGAAAGTGTTAAGGTGCTAATGTGAGTGCAGTCTTCAAGTGTTTTTATTACTCTTTCTGCTTATATCAATTGTGAGTGTTAATGTGCTTATGTTCTCTAATTCTGCAGATATAATAGTGTGCTTTGAAGATCTGAGTTGAAGTCAATCTGGTTTTGTGATTTTATGTTTGTTTATTGTTTAATGAAAAAGATTTGTCGGTTTTTAAATTTTTTGTGTTTTTTTTTGGATAATGAATATGATGTAGTGGTTTTGTGATTTTTTCTTAGGTTTTGATGTTAAATTAAATGTTTGAATGACTGCAATATTGAAAGGTGGTGCATAAATTTTGGTCGAATGTACTTTTCTTTTTACTGAAATTAACTGTACAAAAAAGATGAAAAAGCAGTTCTCTGCACAAAAGTTTACCAAAAAACTAAATTATGTTTAATTCAAATTAGCATAATTACGATAAGTTTAAATATTACTAAATACATCTTAATAGAGGCATCATACTTTAAGGTTGCCTCTTATTCAAAAAGGTCACCGAAATAAAAAGACACTCATGCCTAGGTATATTAAATATATCCATATTTGAGACACATGAGAGTGAAGATGATTTGAATCTTGTGGCATATCAAATATTACAAAATGAAATGTGGTATACCACAAATGAATATCGAGAGTCGTGAGAATCAACTAGATTTTTGAAAAGATTTTATTCGACATAACCAATCCTTTCGTTTTACTAATTGCTACCCTGTCAAGTTAAATTTATGTTAACTCCATTATCTTTCTTGTTCAACATTAAGTGGACATCATTTCTGATTGTGCGTGTTAACTAATATTGAGTTCCTAATGCCTCTATTTAATCTTATAGAATAGGGATAATCTGGAGTGATAGTGACTTGGTAAAAAAGAGGACTTATATTCATATCAATACAAGATACAATGTTTAGCAAGCATTATTTACAAATCTGATTTATAATATATACTTAACAGGGCTCACTGAATTTGTTAGACTCTTTTTTTTGTGAAAGTATATATATAAGATAAATATAAAGTACAAATAATAAGTTCGGACCATGATGGTGGATTATAGTTTGTAAAACAGATGGAGTCAGTGTGCTAATCGAAATTTTGAACAAACAAAAAAATACTCATAGGATTGGAAAGGATTAAGAAGTCTACTATATAGATAAGTCCTTGTGTAAGGATGGACATAAAAGTTTTTTTTTACCTTGAGGTACTCGTTAACCCAACACTTTTTGCTACCAATAATTCTTGAAATGAACAGCAAAATTTTTATGCAGACTAATACTACTACATTACAAAACATAGCCCTTTCTCTGACACACTCAATTACTTACATTTAGAATTTGGAATAGATAATGATAAATTTTACATCTAGAGTAATGCTACATAATCAACTATATCGTACTATTCTAGGATATATTTCGCTTTTTTTGCATTCAACAAGTACTAGAGAAAAATATTAACCAACAAAGACATAAAAATAAAATCTAGAAATCAGCAAATACAAAATTGTTCATACATTTTCTTGATGTAGATTTATATTACAATTAAATTAAATTCTATGTATCATTTTAATTTAAGCGCCCAATATTAGAAAGCAATAATTTTTAAGAATTTCTAACATATGATTATAATGATAAATGATTATTTTATCTTCAATTAAGAATGTAATATAAGCTAAATCATGAATCTTCAAAGTTTAACATAACGGTCTATTAGGTATACACTACAAAAAAGGTTTTCTTTAGCGGCAAAAAAAAGAGCTAACTGATTTTGTTAGATTTTTTTCTTATTTGTTGGTGAAAGAATATATATATAAGATAATGGTGGGTTATCAAGCTTAAAACTCTTGACTAACAGGGTTGATAGTACGAAGCACTAGGAATATAGTTTGTAATGGATCCCCCACATGGTGATAATCAAACTACTAAGAACAGTCCTAACGTGATCAAGATTAGAGTTGGAATAAAGGCAAGCACAAAAAAAATTATAAATTTAAATCTCAAATCAATTAAATTCAATCACAAGTAACATTTATACATATTGCAAATTAAGTTATGAAAAAATTAGTTCATAATGCTAAAAGAAATAAAACTAAACTTAATAACTTACGAAAATGGTTAAAAAAGAGATCTACTTTATATTACCCTAATGGTTAAGTGGAAGGAGAGAGAAGAGAAGTTTGTGACTCTCCACCTTCTTGTCTTCTTCTACAAGTCACTTGCTTCTTTTGATGATTTTTAAGTGTATTCATGATTAAGGACTAAGAAAAGACATGTTTATAGTATTAAATACAAGTACATATAGGTGTAGGGACAAAATCTAGGTCATGAATTAGGTTTTAGATCCCTACTCCAGCTCAAACCCATTTTCCTTGGAAAATGGACTGCCTGACCTATAGAGTTTGTAAAATTCACAACTTTTTCCTTACATCTCCAAATAACTCGAAACTAGTGGCCACACGACCGTAATTCAAAGACCTTTCTTGATTTAAAAGAGGTTATTCAAATTCTCTATCGATTTTATGCAGCATTTTAAATACTACACACTCCAAATCTGGCCAACAACTATTGATAGCTTTTGCTTTATCCAAAACAGTTTCTTCTGCCTTTTTAAGTCTTGATTTGTCTTGGATCTTCTTTCTTCAACTTCTTCGCCAATTCTTGGCTTCTAATATCATTCTTGTAATAAAAGATTCACATTTAACACACTATTACACCGAAATATGCTCTTAAAGTAACAAAGCTCCAAAACAAGGTAAGACTAGAGAAACTATCTAATAATTGTGAAAACCACTTAAGCTAAGCACATAATACACCTAAAGTGGTGTCTCTAAACTAGATTATTATTTCACTAATATGAAGACATTAGTTGTTTATGGGTATTTTGTTTTTTTTTCTAATTTCTTTTTTTAAATTACTATTTGTAGGGGTATTTTGGGTTGAGGCATTTTTATAAATAGTTTTATTTCAGGTACCTTTTTATTAATAGTTTTTTTGATACGCATATTTTGACAATTGGATAAAATGATGATGATAATAAGAATTAAATGATATATATAATTAAAGTATTAATTAAATGGTTTATGGGTATTTTGGTAATCTTTCAATTTTTTTATTAATTGAGAATTTACTTGAAATTGTAATTAATTAAGAATAATTTCACTATACGTGTAATTAATCGGGCGTTGCCCTACATATATATATATATTGTGTTTCTATACTTCCGTAAAGTTTTCCTAGGGACCCGACAATGTTTATAACAGAATCTCAAGGATAAGAAAGTATGTGGAAAAGGAAATCAACGTAGTCTTTTTCAACTTCAGCGAAAAGGACTCTGTGGTCTTTTTTTGTCTATAAGAAGTTTCAAGCTTAGTGTGGTAGGTGAAGGATCCATGATTGCACCAGCAATAAGTCTTTGCAGGCTAGGACAAAGATATATGAAAGACTAGAAAATCATCAAGCTTTAATAAGATGACTCAATATTAACTTATAACAATGAGAATTTAGAGGGTCAAACAATAATTATTAAAATAAACATGCACCCTTCTAAATTCTCTTTTTTACACAAAATATGGACTAACTCAAAAAATGTCTAAGATGGCTTTCGGAAAACTTAGAGCGCCATAGATTAATTTGGTATCTTATACCATGCAAAAGTTGTTAATATACTCGTGTATCTTCAAAGAGACCAAATTGTCTCCAGTGTTTTGCATAATAATCTATCATTTTAACAAAAATATTTTTAAGTTAATATTTTCATATTTCTTCTTCTAGAACTGATATTTTTTTGTAGTCGTGGAATTTTATTATTATTATTATTATTATAATGATAATAATTATTATTATTATTATAATTATAATAATAATAATTATTATTATTATAATTATAATAATAATTATTATTATTATTATAATTTTTTTGCTTGGCAAGTAATAATATTTATATCATTATACAAAAATTAGGGTCATTTTAAGGTTTGTTTAGAACCTTTAAATTCTCACTCCGCCAAAATATTTCACCTTGGATACAATTTATACAATCGAATCAAGAGATACAGATCATCACCTTTCTCTCGAATTCTTCCAAGAGACGCCATGACAAATCTTCCCTAAGACTTCCACGTTTTAGTCTAAAATACCACCACACTCGTTTAAAAAACAAACGTCCCACGACAAGACCCACCTTTATCATCATAACACCTTTGATATGTCCGACATTGGCCTTGTTTTCCAACCTCTTACGGAGAACTATAATTTATGGAGTCGTACCACATATATCTAGGGATGGAAACAGTCAGGTTTTTTGCAAAAATATCGAAACCATAACCGTAACCGTTTATTTTATAAAAACCATATCCTAACGCTTTTAACCATCGGTTACACATTTCAAAACCACAACCGCATTATTCGGTTTTGCTTTTTTAAACGGTTTTGCGGTTTTTAACCAGAACAAAATGATAATTTAATAATAATTATATTAATTTTTATAAAATTAAACTAGATTATTTTTATTTATTAATTGGTTAAATCTAGTATTTGGATTTTAATTTTATAATTTTAATATATCTAATTTAACCTAGATTATTATTGAATATGAAAATATATATGGTAATAAACGGTTTTCGGTTATTCAGTTTTATTTTTATCTGAAACCATAACCTAACGGTTTTAACCATCAGTTTCACTTTTCAAAACCTTAACCTAATGGTTAGCATGTTCTTTGGTTTGTAATGAATGTTAACAACTTTTATTCAGCAATTTGAGGTCAGATTGTACTCAATTATCAACTTCCCTCTTTGAATAACACATATAACCTTATTATCTAGGAAGAGAAACAAAGAGAAGTGGTGGTCTCTATATCCTCACTAAAACAACATGCTGCACTTTATCTTTTGACTTTGTCGACAAGTGTTGTATACAATTTTTCCCCATCAATAGTTGCTGTATCCAGTACTTACCTGCAGCCATAACAAAACACCATATTCAGTCACAATAATGGATGCAAAAGACCTTCAAATTACCATTGTCTTAACTTTGGTTTTCCTAGTCATGGACACACAAACGCGATATGTTGTAAATTAATTGGATATCCTATTTGGCATCACGTCCACAAAGGCAACACTCGTTCTGCTTATAATAATGTTGCTAGGGGATAACTAGGGGAAAGTAAAACACACACTATCTACCCTCTGTTACTCACACCAATGTAGTATACAAATGTATTGACTTTGCTCAACGTATGTAATCTACCATCTTTCATAACGATTCAAGCACAAATTTCTCCTTGACGTTTCCCGTATTCTTATAAATATATTCCCTTATGAGACTTATTTTTAGGTAGAAATTGGACTTATTAGATAGACTTTTATACTTATTTGAATATATTGCACTTTCTCCCCTTGGAATTATGTTATTTGCATTTTTAGAACTTTTGTGCGTTATGTTGTTTGTTTTTAGTATAAATTTCTTAGGTACATGGATGCTATGAAGAACCAAGATGAGGAGGAGAAGTGAAGTTTAAAGTCTTAGATCAAGAGGAGAGGTCAAAAGAGAGAAAGTACCACTCGAAGAATTGACAAAAAGAGATAAAAATCTGGATAGCTGTTACTAATTTCTGATTTCGAGCCAGATAGGTACTGATTCAGACCTGGAGATCTAAAAGAGAAAGTTTTGCCTTTATGTTAGCAATCAGACATGGACTTTAAATTACTTAATTAAGTACAAGATTAGACCTAATCCATTCTCACTATCTATATAAGCCCTTTTAGACCTCTTCATTCAGAATCTCTCAATTTATTCTTCAAATTAAATCATCTTTAGGGAGAGCGTCAAAAGAAAGAGTCAAGAGCAGAAGCTAGAGAAGTCTTTCTTCCTCCAACAACATCTCAAATCCTTCTCCTAATTAGGTCCTTCTTTATTTTATTTCTCTTTTTATGAAACTTGTATATTTCTAGTTTCTTTTCCTTTATGTATTTAATTATGAGCTAAACTTAAATGACTTGATACTCGTATCTTGGGGATGAATCTTAGTTTCTAATTTAATGTCTTTCTAATTTGGGATTATATTAATTTAAATTAAGTCGCGTAATTACATATTGATTCCATCTTTATATTTATTTACTATCATTGACGTCGCGAATCAAGGGTAGGTAGTAGTAATTAGGCTATTCATTAGTGGCGGTGATCACCTTGACGGGGGGTTTAATTACGAAACTAGGATAAAAACGCGTGGTGTTCGTCAATGATCCTCACGGGCTCGACTAACTGCGTAGCCAATCTTGTAATTCAGTTAATCATCTGAACGTAGCATATAATCGTCTTGACGGGGTTCGTAATACTGTAGGATAGCTCCTAAGTCTACCCTGACGGGAGTTATGAGATTGTAGAGTCCCAACTAATATTAATTACTAGCTTTACCCTAAAAATGAATGCATTAGATTGTTAATTTAGGTGATTCCCTAGCGAGACTCAAGTATATCTTTTATCTGCATCTAATCTTTTAGTCTTTACTTTAGTAGTTTCTTTATTTTCATGCGTTTAGTAGCTTATAAACAAAACCAAACAAATATTTTTTATATTTTATTTTTCTGTATTAGCAATTACTACTACTCATTCATTGAACACGTGAATTATACAAGTTCAATCCCTGAGAACGAAATCTTGTTTATCGAAATATTACTTGAACGACCCATACACTTGCGATTTGATGAGTACTCAATGAATCCATTAGTATAGTCAACTAATTAATGATTAAACTAAGAGTTATTTACAGACTATTAAATATTCCTGAAAATACTTAGTGGTTTAACTAATACTAAGTGAAATAAATGGTCCACTCAATTATTTTGCTGATTAACTACCTAAAAAACCTTCATTTTAGAAAATATATAATAATCCATCATAACAACTTATTATTCACATCACATCAAATTATCAAAATTACGTCTAATATTAACATCCAGTTACATATCCATTAAACCATTAATAATTAAAAAATATTTGGTCTAGTTCAATTCACTAGAATATTTAACGTACCGCAACAACTTTCACACTATCATTGCTCTTATCTCATTGATTACTTTTGCATTGTATGAGTAGTTCCCCAAGGACCAACGATAGAGTAGTGTTTTTCCCACAGTAACAAAAAAACTCCACAAGCAATGTACTTGTAGAGGTGATTTTTTGTGTGTTAATATGTACTTGTCGAAGCCAGATCCTCAACCTTCCATACATGTTATACTAAATAATATCTATATGCGATTTCAAAGATTTATGTTTTTGATCCTATCTTGTTCTCATGTTTTGGGGCGATTGAGTTGCAATGGACAAATACCTTTCATACGCCATTAGGCGTCAACATCGACTAAACAGTCTTTTACAAAGACCGGCAAAAATGTGTATTAGTAATCCTTGTTGTTATGCTAGAAGTGTTTTTACCAATAGTTTTATTTCATCTAACTCTGTTATTAACAAAAAACTTTTGTGTATATGACCATAAATGTTATTATTTATTTACTATGTTTAATCATCTCATTTAAATCTCAATAAAACAATTAAAGTATGTAATATTACCAGGGAAATGCCTGTTGGATAAATTACGGTGTATGCCAAAACTCATTCCTTTTCCGTGTTCTTTGTCTACCATGAAAAGCATAACATCGATAACATGAAATTACAAAATGCTCAATAGTTATAGAATATTTATCTGTTTCAACCTTTGTTTACCATGCGTATGAAGTCATTTACCTCCACGTCTCGTTCTCCTTTGTGGGTAATCTGTAGGTGTTAGATTCATTTAAACGGTCATAAGACCTCAGATGTAATAATAAAAAAAATTATTTGATCCTTGATTTCTTTTTCCCCTGACCAACATATTTCATTTAGTTAGTAATCTCTTTGGGAAATAAATATGCCTGCAGTCAAAATTTATTTATCCTATACATATTAATTATAAAATCCAAAGCATCACAACCTAACTATTTTCCAATTAAATTTCAAGAACCTGCTCAATCTTTTATAAACAAGAAAAAATCAACAAGTTATGCTAATCTATGGTAAGATGGCATCAACAAACAAAGTGAGTTTACGACTTCTCATTGACAGGAAAGGAAAACGAGTCATTTTTGCGGAAGCAGGGAAAGACGTGGTTGATT
The DNA here is from genome assembly GCA_029959085.1 of Nemophila menziesii. NCBI lineage: Eukaryota > Viridiplantae > Streptophyta > Magnoliopsida > Boraginales > Hydrophyllaceae > Nemophila > Nemophila menziesii. The sequence continues at coordinate 4,970,365 of JARWIR010000027.1, read as the reverse complement.
TCTTACTTCATCTCTTTTCATTGCCTCTAGGTGTAGTTGCGAGTCTTTTAACCAAGGAAAAAATGGTGAGTTGCTTGGGGAAAATATATGGAAGTATTGGAGAGCTGAACAACACTTACTCACAACTTTCTGCCAAGAAATATAATTTGTTGAAGCTGAAAACACCAACCTATTCTTCCAGTGTATCACTCTCTCTGACCAACAAATCTGCATCAGAAGCGCTGAAAAAGCTATATTGCTGTCCATATATTTTTAGTTAAGCAAGTTACAATACAATGTGACCGATGACCTGAAATGGTTTGCCAAAATTGCCTTTCTTACCAAAAGTATGAGTTGAAGTACGTGCCAAGTACAAAACTATCTGCAGTAGCTCCCACGGAGGAAGGTTGTGGGAAAGAGATGGTCCCATACATGATATGTACGTTTTAGAGACAAAGGACTAACTTGTCAAAACATATGAGACAATCACATAGACAACCTTCTCCTCAACAGAAGCCAAATCCTTGATGTTTAAAGAAGTTAGGAAACTGATCCTAAATATGGTAGACATAGTCATCCATTATTGTATATGTTCGCCCTTGTCTGTGCTGAATTTCAAACCTTTGACTTTGCTTGGACCAGCCAAATGATATATGTTGGCAGTCATTTAAATATTTCAACTCGCGCATAGATGACCCTGAAATAGTATAAGTAGATGTTGCTTAAGCATGTTCAATAAGAAAAACATATATATAAACAATCGCAATAATACATAAGTTAAAGCCTTAGATTGTATCTACTAAAAAATAAGGGCATAAATTTACTGATGCACGAACCAAGTAAAAGGATATTCTTTCAATTTGTTTCTTTTAAGTTTTAGTTAACTAATATGTTACATAACTCATGTGTTTATACTATTTGGTTATTTTGAAAATAAGACCACTAATTTATACGTAGATCACAAAATATAAATGTACATAAATTTTTAAGTATATAAATATTAATTGTTTTAGATAATATATAATTAATTGGGGCAAGACTTCCATCCTATATTGGATAGTTCAATATTCATGGCATATCTATTAATTATAATAACAAAACACATATCATTAGGTTAATTAGGTGACCATCCAATATTGGATGAAAGATTTTTCCAAATTATAGAGTTTAAAAAAAATCAAAATATAAAATATAACTATTTTTATGATTAACAATATACATCTTGTGTTTCTCTAAAACAAAATGTAATATTAAGTATTTATTTATTTTTATATAAATTTAAAAACGTAAACATTAACCCTAACCCGTCTATTTTAACTATAAAGATAGGAATTCATCATTAAGGTCTTACGCCGCCACTATTTTATTACTATTTGATATCTCATTCTCTTCCAATAGATTCATATTCTTATCATTTCTCCTCCTTTTTGATAATGTTTCTTTAGTTTCCAATTTCCATTTTAAACAAGTGGATTCACTATCTTTTATGTCTCAGATCGATGGACATTTCATTTCAATTTTAAATGTATGTATTTCTTGATCTATTGTTATTTTTTGTGATAAACTTTATATGCTAATATAATTTGTTCCACCGGCGACTGTAGAGAACAACGGACTCAATGTGCTCAACGATCTTGCTTCAAGGTAGTCAATACAATCTCATCTAAATTTTTTTTTTCTTCAGCTCTTAGGCCTACAGATAGTCCATCTGTTAGGCCCACCCAAGTAAGTGAAAAAAGAAAACCTGGGCGCCCAGCGAAGCCCAAGCCCGGTGTATCACCCCTACCAGCCCAACCCAGCCTTCGAACTCCAATTGTGGCCCAGCCTACTACTCCTACTGCTCCTGTGGGCCACCATATCCCTACCCAGACTGCTCCTGTGGGCCACCACATCCCTATCCATACTGCTCCTGTGGGCCACCACATCCCAGCGGTGGCCCACTAGATCCCTTGTAACTAACTTTGTTATTTTGAAAGTGGAAAAAAAGTATAAATCCAAATGCTGGCGCTAAGAGAAATAAACAAGAGACTCATAGAAGGTCTAAACGGGTAGTACGCAAGGTAGGTGCACTTTTTTTTTAAAATAATTTTGTGTCAGTCATCATGCATAATTCTCTGCTTCTAATCTTTAGTTGGAGACACTCAACTCAAGTTTAACTTATGATGGCCTAAGTGTAACCTTTAACTATTTTCTAGTATGTGATTTTGGACATACACTGTAATAAACAATTCAAACCTCCTTAAACTTGTTTTTTTCCATCTGTTGTTAACTAAGTAATCCCAATTTACTATTATACCCTTTCATATAATTAATTTTCATGACTTATTGTCTCCTTTCGGATCTCTCTCTTTAAAGACATCACCTTTTTAGAACAAATCTTCCTCGACTAGATTTTTCAATTAGATTTGCATACAAAACAAGCCTATTTGTGGTCCCATATAATTTTATTCGAACATAATTTAGGTACTTTTGAATATTATTTTATGGTGTGTTGTGGCACCTATTGTTTTTAATAGTTGTGTACAACTGTAATTAGGATTTTTGGTTATGATTTGGTATAAAGTTTATCGGATCTGGTGACTGTACATTTGTGTGGTTTTCAGGTGCACGAAAGTGCAGTTTTAAGGTTATTTTTTTTATAAATTTTGTGCAGTTCTTTTATCCACGATAAAATATAGTTTTGAGGTGTTTTATTATTTTTACCCAAAAAAAAGGTTCTTTGTTATTGCACATTTTTTTGTTCACGAAAGTGTTAAGGTGCTAATGTGAGTGCAGTCTTCAAGTGTTTTTATTACTCTTTCTGCAATCTTAATTAACATTTCAAATATCAATTGTGAGTGTTAATGTGCTTATTTTCTCTAATTCTGCAGATATAATAGTGTGCTTTGAAGATCTGAGTTGAAGTCAATCTGGTTTTGTGATTTTATGTTTGTTTATTGTTTAATGAACAAGATTTGTCGGTTTTCAAATTTTTTGTGTTTTTTGGGTAATGAATATGATGTAGTGGTTTTGTGATTTTTTCTTAGGTTTTGATGTTAAATTAAATGTTTGAATGACTGCAATATTTAAAGGTGGTGCATAAATTTTGGTCGAATGTTACTTTTCTTTTTACTGAACTTAACTATACAAAAAAAGATGAAAAAGCAGTTCTCTGCACAAAAGTTTACCAAAAAACTAAATTACGTTTAATTCAAATTAGCACAATTACGATAAGTTTAAATATTACTAAATACATCTTAATAGAGGCATCATACTTTAAGGTTGCCTTTTATTCAAAAAGGTCACCGAAATAAAAAGACACTCATGCCTAGGTATATTAAATATATCCATATTTGAGACACCATGAGAATGAAGATTATTTGAATCTTGTGGCATATCAAATATTACAATATGAAATGTGGTATACCACAAATGAATATCGAGAGTCGTGAGAATCAACTAGAATTTTGAAAAGATTTTATTCGACATAACCAATCCTTTCGTTTTACTAATTGCTACCCAGTCAAGTTAAATTTATGTTAACTCCATTATCTTTCTTGTTAAACATTAAGTGGACATCATTTCCGATTGTGAGTTCCTAATGCCTCTATTTAATCTTATAGAATAGGGATAATCTGGAGTGATAGTGACTTGGTAAAAAAGAGGACTTATATTCATATCAATATAAGATACAATGTTTAGCAAGCATTATTTACAAATTTGATTTATAATATATACTTAACAGGGCTCACTGAATTTGTTAGACTATTTTTTTTTGTGAAAGAATATATATAAGATAAATATAAAGTACAAATAATAAGTTCGGACCATGATGGTGGATTATAGTTTGTAAAACAGATGGAGTCAGTGTGCTAATCGAAATTTTGGACAAACAAAAAAATACTCATAGGATTGGAAAGGATTAAGAAGTCTACCATATAGATAAGTCCCTGTGTAAGGATGGACATAAAAGTTTTTTTTACCTTGAGGTACTCGTTAACCCAACACTTTTTGCTACCAATAATTCTGGAAATGAACATCAAAATTTTTGTGCAGACTAATACTACTACATAACAAAACATAGCCCTTTCTCTGATCATGACACTAATCGCACACTCAATTACTTATATTTAGAATTTGGAATAGATAATGATAAATTTCACATCTAGAGTAATGCTACATAATCAACTATATCGTACTATTCTAGGATATATTTCGTTTTTTTTGCATTCAACAAGTACTAGAGAAAAATATTAACCAACAAAGACATAAAAATAAAATCTGGAAATCAACAAATACAAAATTGTTCATACATTTTCTTGATGTAGATTTATATTACAATTAAATTAAATTCTATGTATCATTTTAATTTAAGCGCCCAATATTAGAAAGCAATAATTTTTAAGAATTTCTAACTTATGATTATAATGATAAATGATTATTTTATCTTCAATTAAGAATGTAATATAACCTAAATCATGAATCTTCAAAGTTTAACATAACGGTCTATTAGGTATACACTACAAAAAAGGTTTTCTTTAGCGGCAAAAAAAAAGAACTAATTGATTTTGTTAGATTTTTTTCTTATTTGTTGGTGAAAGAATATATATATATATAAGATAACGGTGGGTTATCAAGCTTAAAAATCTTGACTAACTGGGTTGATAGTACGAAGCACTAGGAATATAGTTTGTATTGGATCCCCCACATGGTGATAATCAAACTACTAAGAACAGTACTAACGTGATCAAGATTAGAGTTGGAATAAAGGCAACCACAAAAAAAATTATAAAGTAAAATCTTAAATCAATTAAATTCAATCACAAGTAACATTTATACATATTGCAAACCAAGTTATGAAAAATTTAGTTCATAATGCTAAAAGAAATAAAACTAAACTTAATAACTTACGAAAATGGTTAAAAAAGAGATCTACTTTATATTACCTTAATGGTTAAGTGGAAGGAGAGAGAAGAGAAGTTTGTGACTCTCCACCTTCTTGTCTTCTTCTACAAGTCACTTGCTTCTTTTGATGATTTTTAAGTGTATTCATAATTAGGGACTAAGAAAAGACATGTTTATAGTATGAAATACAAGTACATATAAGTGTAGGGACAAAATCTAGGTCATGAATTAGGTTTTAGATCCCTACTCCAGCTCAAACCCATTTTCCTTGGAAAATGGTTGCCTGACCTATAGAGTTTGTAAAATTCACAACTTTTTCCTTACATCTCCAAATAACTCGAAACTAGTGGCCACACGACCGTAATTAAAAGACCTTTATTGATTTAAAAGGGGTTATTCAAATTCTCTATCGATTTTATGCAGCATTTTAAATACTACACACTCCAAATCTGGCCAACAACTATTGATAGCTTTTGCTTTATCCAAACAGTTTCTTCTGCCTTTTTAAGTCTTAATTTATCTTGGATCTTCTTTCTTCAACTTCTTCGCCAATTCTTGGCTTCTAATATCATTCTTGTAACTAAAAGATTCACATTTAACACACTATTACAACGAAATATGCTCTTAAAGTAACAAAGCTCCAAAACAAGGTAAGACTAGAGAAACTATCTAATAATTGTGAAAACCACTTAAGCTAAGCACATAATACACCTAAAGTGGTGTCTCTAAACTAGATTATTATTTCACTAATATGAAGACATTAGTTGTTTATGGGTATTTTGTTTTTTTTTCTAATTTCTTTTTTTAAATTACTATTTATAGGGGTATTTTGGGTTGAGGCATTTTTATAAATAGTTTTATTCCAGGTACCTTTTTATTAATAGTTTTTTTGATACACATATTTTGACAATTGGATAAAATGATGATGATAATAAGAATTAAATGATATATATAATTAAAGTAATAATTAAATGGTTTATGTGTATTTTGGTAATCTTTCAATTTTTTTATTAATTGAGAATTTACTTGAAATTGTAATTAATTAAGAATAATTTCACTATACGTGTAATTAATCGGGTGTTGCCCTACATATATATATATATATATATATATATATATATATATATATATACTAGGTAAAACCCGTGTCTGAAGACACTGAAGAAAAAATTTGTTTTGTTAACGGAAATTGAACATAGGTTTCAAGGGTGAATTCAAGGTTAAAGTTAGGGTTAAAATTTTTCTTTTGTTTCTCATCAACATATTTCTTTTAGTTAGTAATCTCTTTGGGAAATAAATATGTCTGCAGTCAAAATTTATTCATCCTATACATATTAATTATAAAATCCAAAGCTTCACAACCTAACTATTTTCCAATTAAATTTCAAGAACATGCTCAATCTTTTATAAACAAGAAAAAATAAACAAGTTATGCTAATCTATGGTAAGATGGCATCAACAAACGAAGTGAGTTTACGATTGACAGGAAAGGAAAACGAGTCATTTTTGCGGAAGCATGGAAAGACGTGGTTGATTTCTTATTTCATCTCTTTTCATTGCCTCTAGGTGTAGTTGCGAGTCTTTTAACCAAGGAAAAAATGGTGAGTTGCTTGGGGAAAATATATGGAAGTATTGGAGATCTGAACAACACTTACTCACAACTTTCTGCCAAGAAATATAATTTGTTGAACCTGAAAACACCAACCTATTCTTCCAGTGTATCATTCTCTCTGACCAACAAATCTGCATCAGAAGCGCTGAAAAAGCTATATTGCTGTCCATATATTTTTAGTTAAGCAAGTTACAATACAATGTGACCGATGACCTGAAATGGTTTGCCAAAATTTCCTTTCTTACCAAAAGTATGAGTTGAAGTACGTGCCAAGTACAAAACTAACTGCAGTAGCTCCCACGGAGGAAGGTTGTGGGAAAGAGATGGTCCCATACATGATATGTACGTTTTAGAGACAAAGGACTAACTTGTCAAAACATATGGGACAATCACATAGACAACCTTCTCCTCAACAGAAGCCAAATCCTTGATGTTTAAAGAAGTTAGGAGAGTGATCCTAAATATGGTAGACATAGTCATCCATTATTGTATATGTTCGCCCTTGTCTGTGCTGAATTTCAAACCTTTGACTTTGCTTGGACCAGCCAAATGATATATGTTGGCAGTCATTTAAATATTTCAACTCGGGCATTGATGACCCTGAAATAGTATAAGTAGATGTTGCTTAAGCATGGTCAATAAGAAAAACATATATATAAACAATCGCAATAATACATAAGTTATAAATTTTAAATAGGAGAATATAAAATTACTAACAAACCATTATAAAAGATAATCATAGGATAAGATTCAACAAATCTTCAGAATGCATTCCTTTGAGGAATACTAAAGATGGAACTAGTTGGTACAAAACCGTTTCCCCCGGAGGTGCCTCGGCTAAACATGTAGACTTTTTGGAGTGAATATCATATTGCAGAAGATGATTATTGATAGAAATATGCATTTGACTCTTTGATGGCCAATAATGAAGCACAGTAATAGAATCTGGATCTGAATAATCATTCATAAAATCCAAAGCAATAATCTTTTTCTCTGACCATATGGAGCTCTTGTTCAATTATGAACCTGATTGAGAGCTTACCATGATGAGGATCAATAAATGCCTGAAATAGAGTTACTTCAGATGATAGAAAACTCTGATTCTGAGGGAACTTGATGTTCACGGCATTTTTGCCGTCAAAAGTTGATCTATTTATATCTGATTTGGACAATTCATCATAGCAAAAACTTAAAATGTAAAAGAGGTCATTGTTACATGTACAACATATTGATCTATTTCCTCCACTCATGTGAGTAATATCAAGGTATCTCTTCAAACTCCAAGCATCATCATTGTCATATCCAAAAGTTGACACACTTATATCTAAATCAGGTCTTCCTTCGTTGCTATGAACTCTAATCAAATTATAATTACTAGTTGATGAATTGAAACCCAGTATGAAACCATATCCTACTAACCACACCACATGAAGCACTTGTTTAGTGGCCGGGTTTTTCATGCGACACTCACCGAGGTGTCCTGCCATTTTCTCCAACGCTAAGCCATTGATATAAGCCAAGTATATGTAATTTTCACCAAATGATTCACAAACATATAAATAAGCAACTTGGGATTTACTCTGCCTTTGATGCTTTTCAATGATTCACAAACATGTAATTTTCAAAAGGAGTCAGTGCTACGCATCTCCCTGCAAACCCCCCTAGATAATCACCATACTTATTCCGAAAAAGCCCACCTACACCATCTTTAGATCTCACTGCATCATAGGCACCATCCACATTCAATTTGACGCCCATTTTTGGTTTACCCATTTACCTAAGATAGTTTTTGCCGATACAATTAACCCGCCATCTCTTTTGACTCCCCACGCGAGCGCATAATCACTTGCCGCGTTAAAGATAATAGCTCGTAGTTAACTATGCGTTCTTTTCTTTGCTAAAGGATAAAAATCCGGTTATTTTTTTCAACCATAAATGCTAACTATATGAAAGCACAATATACTTTTGTTCGATCATATTTATTTTCCTTTTCCGCGCTAGCAAATCACCACACCACTGTTTCTGACATAAGCTCACTTGTTGCGCTCCTTGTGCAACTATATTCCCTGCCAAGCCTCGTTCATCCACTTCCGTGAGTTGATGCTGCATTTGATCGTCCCTTCCAGCAAGTTCCATCCGCTGCACCTCCCCTTCTTGCCGCGAACCAGAACTAGAAACAGGAGCCTTCCAAGCAATGCTGCTTCCCGAACATCCTTAGCTGCTGTCCTCCAGGCGGTTGCTGGCCATCCGAATTCAAATCCCCTATATGATAGCATTTTTTATACTTCTAAAAACAACATTCTTCTTCTCTTTTGTTTACAATTAAAAAAAAAACAATATTTTTTCCAGTATCAAAAGATTTTTAACTTACTATTTTTGTTTATATTTTTAATCATAATATAAGAAATTGTTTTACTCTAATTTAAGTTCTCATATATCTAATAAAATTAAGTAAAATATTTTAATATTTTTATAATATTGATTATAATTAATATGTTTAAAAAAATATATCAATAGACTACAAATAATTACTTAAAAATATTAAACTTGTTCATTTCTTATATAAGTTTTATTCTAGTATTAGTTAGTATTTTTATATTACATTATATATGGTAAATTTCACTCAAATTTGTCTAAACATGTGCATACGTACAATTTTATATTTAATTTGAACAAATCAAAATCAGATTTATATTTATATTCTTCATTAATATAAGGTTGTCATATTGTGATTTATCGTTATTTTAAATATTTTTTATTAGAAAATTAATAGTTTTATCTGTTATAAAATATTGAAAGTTTAAATCTATATTCATACTTTATATATATATATATTAATAGGACTTACCTGATTTTCTCTATTTTTCCTCATCCACTGTTTAGCTCATAATTACCCCCATTAAGTTCCTTATAACTCTCATAATTTTAAATTCTCATATTAACATATAACTTATATCTCATAACTCTCATTTTCACGGTTCACAAAAACTTCTCTCACATCTTTCATTTCTTCAAACTCGCATTTAAATTATAAACAAAAAAGAAATCTCTTCGCTCAGCACCAAGCCGCTCTTCTGAACAAGTAAACGTGGTCGCCACTCAAGGACAATTCTTCACAATCATCAACCCGGTTTGGGGCTCGGGAAGCACCTAAATTAAGGTAAACACTCACCTTCCCACCAAGCCCCTCCTGCACACAAAAACCGCCACCACTCCGGGACCATTCTCCACCATCATCATCGCTATGCCAAATTAAGGTAAAAAGTTTATTTTAATTTTAAACCAATTCCACCACTTTAACAATTTTTCAGAATTATCTGATTTAAGTATTACTTATTATATTTTTATTCAAATTCGACAATGGTCATGTACCGTATGAGAAGTGATGCGCTGAGAAAAGCATATGGGGAGGGTGGGGTCCTATGATTTGGCGTGACTGTTGGAGTGAGCAATTTGGTGTTATATTTTATTTTTTGAATTATTTTGCAGTAAATAACCATTTGGTGCAACTGCTGGAGATGAACAACTTTGTCTTACACTGTTTTCTGAATTGTTTTGCAGTAAATATCAGTTAATGGTCTAATAAAACCCGCTAATGCATCATTTTCACAAGAAACCAACCAATTCGTAAGTCTTTAGTCCTTTTGGTTTGCGCTTACCATGTGTTGTGTATATGCTATGGTGATGAGTATTTAACCGCTATGGTCAAATTGCGTCTCCCTTCATCCTACACTGAAGGTGAATCAAAACCCTTTACAATAATAGTAAATCATATTCCAGGATCAAAATAGAATTTTTTTTCTTCTAGAGTTTTGTGGGTCCCATGATTTGTTGTTGAACAATTTGGTCTTATACTCTAATTTTTGAATTGTTTTGCAGTAAATATCCATTTGGCACAACTGGTGGAGATTTAATTACAACATTGGTCCATCTTTTTTCGCTTTACGGTGTTTGCACAAAGAAAAAGTTATTTTATTTATATAATTAGATTTGGTTGCTAAGGCTTCTAGCGAGATTTTGGCAGATTGTTATATGAATTTTGAAGTTGAGCAACTTTTATTTGTGTCAATGGTGAATATTATATTATGAATATTACATTAATGTTGAAGTCCTATACTACAATAGTTATATATTGGTTGAAATTGTTTAAGTTAGACTATAGAAGGACCTTAATTGGCATCTACAGTAGTCTTGATGCAATTATGTAATTACTACAGGGTATATGATTTTCCTCTCTAAGCTTATTTTGTTTAAGAATTGACCAAAATAGTTGAACCAGAAAAGGTAGCATAAATGTAATCTGTAGACATGAATGATGCAGGAAATAGCAGCAATTCTCGGCTTTCATCTCCTGTAATGTTTTGTCTGTCTTAGTGATGATGAAGGCTATGACATAAGTAAATTTTATATTATGAGAAAGAATTATTTATTAATCTTTTCTATTTTCTATGTAAACTTATGCTTTAGGCAATTATACTGCAGGAAAATGGAAAGTCGAAAAAAGGTCCAATTTTTTAACATATCTTCATTTTATCCTACTTTTAATATATGTTGATTTAGTAGTATTTTTTAATGTTTTGCTTGATAAATCTAGATGTGTAGTCAAATATTATTCTAAAATATTGCAAATTTGCTCTTAGTAGTGATAGATAATGCAATGTTTTATAATAATAATTTTTACTTTGAAACAGGGCAATAAATATTTAGATATTATGCCTCACACATGGATCGATGTTGTAATTAGTTGTTTCATGTTGAATGAAAATTAGTAAATTCAGGTAAATGGATGAAAGTAGGAATATAGTTGCTGAAATTGTAGATATCTCAACCTTTGGGTTACAATTTGATTGTCTGATATGTATGTGTTTACCTATTTTGGTTATGATGTAACTATGATGTAACAATGATGTTATGTGTAAATTTACTCCCTTCTGTTTGTTTTGAGGCTTCGTATGATTGTAAATGTTTAAAATCAAGCCCTTATGGTGGTAGAGTCTGAAGATGCAAATGCACTTTAATCATCAGAAAACCAAAGCAATATGGGATTCACAAACGATCAGGTGAACTTAAAACACAGGATATATTGATACTTATGACTGTGTAAGTATTTGAAAAATATTATATCCAAATATTATATTGAGCTCATGTCATGTCTTTGTAACATGTACCCATCTCTTTTGTGTAGATTATGTCGGCTTTACCAGAAGTAGACAAACCTGTGGTGGAATTTAAATAGGGTAAAAAGAAAGGACTTGAAATCCGTTAAGATTTGGCTGATATTCACTTAGCTTTGATTTGAACTTTAATGGTATAATATATAAAGATTCACGAAAGAATTGAAACTGAATTGTACTTTTTGTTTCAATCGCAGGTGTAGTGTTGAGCAAAAATGAGTTTTTTTTGCAGTGGTCGAGTTCACAAGGATGGTAATTATTCAGCAAGTGATTTCAAGATGCTAAAGATTATAGAAAAACCTAATAGTATTAGAAATCAAGCCATTGAACCCTTTGTGTCCAATGCGTAAGTCTTTTTGCTCGGGACCTTGGTAAAGTTTGTAGACAACAATCCTTACAATAAATTTTTCTTGGACCAATGTTGGGATAAATTTCCACTGTTCCTGAGTTAAAGCTTACATGGTTGTGACCGTGAATGCACGTAGCTATGCTGATATTTCATTGCATAAATGGAAGTGGATTATGTGATCTAACCTGTATCTTGGCGCGACAGTACTGTTGAAAGACCTTCTATCTTTTTAATCTTTGATTTGATGGGTGTTTTGCATATAGCTCCTGGTTGAAATAAACTACCGTGAACTATGGTTGCATATAATTTTATGTATAAATCATGCTTTTTATATATAGCTTTATATATTCAATTTTATTTTAAATTGTATTGGACAAACCAGAAGATCGCACAAAGACTTGATACATCCTTTACACGGTCACACAACAACATATCAATAAACTAATATTACCTTAAATTTCATATTTTAAATTAGGTTTCAATCAGAATCCTACTTCATTTGATCATGTTGCATTAGAGATTTCTCAACCGGCTTCGCTTTTAATCTCAAACTTGGCATCTTGAAGCAAGCTAACAAGAGGACTAATAATATTAGTAACAATCAGACCTTGCATACACATGTCAAAATAAAATATTATGAGCAGTACGTGGATTAGTTCTTTTACGCTAGCTATGATATTTGAAATAGTCCATCAAACTTCTTTCTTGATGTATATATTTACAAGTATGAATGAAAAAGAAGAGATAATGTTGGTGGCTGTGATATTTGAAATTGTCCAGCAAGCTTTTTTCTTGATACTCTTATTATACATAAGATGTATATATTTACATGTATGAATGAAGAAGAGGAGTTGGTATTGGTGACAGAAATTTACTGAACCACTATTTATGTTAAGTTGATAATTAGTAATTGTATTTCTAAATTATAATAATATTCATTAGAATTGTTGATTAACTGTTGAAAATAATTTTTAATATCGTTTAGATAGTTGATGTTGTGAATAATTTAACCATTTGCTAGTGCTATATTAATTACTCAAAGTAAAAAATGTTACTGATAGGATTATATATATTGTCATTACTTATGAGAAGTATGACATATGTATTGCGTGAGATTACGATTGTTACTCACTTCTAAGTATTAGGATTGTAATTTTATTACTATCCAAGATATACCAATTCATTGATATTTTCATTGGCAAAAAATGGTGATCTCTTTGATTTTATCTTTGGGAGAAGGGTATATTGCTTTTTGTACATAGAAGAGTTCTTATAGAACATGAAAAATAAAGTAACTGATCACTTGAGAGTACTTGATCTGAAATTTCAATTTTTAGAAGTCTTTCAAAATTATATTTTGAAATTTAGACCCGTTTATAAAAATGTAATTTAAGTTAATTAGATACAATTCTATCGAGACATGTCATAATTAATTCATAGTAATAGCTCAAAATTCTCCCTAACTCTCCTTGAACCTCTCCCAATCCCATTTAAAAATTACTCTCACATTATTTAACTCATAACCATCCTTTTTTTCTTCGTTCTCTACACAACCGCTCCCTCTTATCCTTTCTTCTCAACCCCTAGGAGCAATTGTCCAACCCATATAGCCTCCTCTGTCCTTATCAACCCTCCATATCATACAAATCACTAAAATTAACATGTTAAATAATCAATTTTATTTTGAAGTTACTTTTAACATTATTGACATTCTTCTATATTTGAAAGATATAGATATAATTATCACACAAACTCTAAGTCATCAACTATGTTGTCAAGATCGGTAATGGTAGACTATCTTTAGGATTCTATTAGTTAAACTCATTGTGATATTAAATTATAAACAAAACATGTTTACACACATAATTATCTAACTTTAGTTTTTTTTCTACAGGTGGTTGAAAAATATGTGGGACCCATATAGCAGTTGATACCGTGTACTTTTTTATACTACATCCATTCCATAATAATTGTCTCTTTAGACATTTTCACACATGTTAAGGAACCTACAAACTAGAAAGAATTTAATTTAAAATGACCAACATCTCCCTACTTATTAAAGAAAGATATTTAGTTGATTAGATATTTTATAAAAAGGATAGAATAGGAAAAAGATTATTTATGGTGCATTGTAATTTCAAATGTGACACATATTTTGAAATAACTATGGATAAAAAGACTATTATTATGGAATTGAGGTAGTATTAAATAAGAGATTTAAACTTCTCCCTTATTTATCTTAATTTTTATAGTGTCTTTCCACACGTGTCACACCTAGTATATATATAAATTGGAATTGAATAAAAATAATATATTAATCGGCAAGGTCATGTATAAAATACATTTAAGATAGACTAATTAACCTATAGAAAGTATATCATAAAGGTTTTCATCTTTATCGGAACAAAAGTAAACATGGTAACCTTTAACTATCAAAATATTTTCTTCTATTCCAAATAGTCAGAAAAATAAATATATAATTAATAGGACCAATGGTGAACATGAACGAATTATAAAATTTTGTTGTTAATCGGATTTGGAACATAGATCAGACGGGTGTTTGAATCTTGTCATAAATACGTCGCAAACACAAGCATTTCTTTTAACAAAAAATTTACTGTACAAATACAATCGAAAATTAAGAATGATAAATACTCCAAGTCTCAAGACAACCAACGAATCACCTTAGCCGCAAAATTGCAATTTTTAAACTTAAATAAAACGATCCAACGAATCACATATTAAAGATTTGTTGTCTTACAATACTACTAGCTAATTTTTTTTAATTTTTGTAAATCTGGCACCAAAAATATATCATTTTCCATCATCTTAAAACGAGAATACACATAACTAAAAACGCATATAGCCCAGCAGTTAGCATCACTTATGCTAGCTACTTATTGGTCGGCGTAGTTTAAATTTAACTTCTCCAGCCGCCGAAAACATTAAATATTCATTAAACACTTCATAAAAATCATATATTTTTTTCAAGACCAAATTTTACAAAATTTATACCGTTGCATTCGTTATTTCAAGAAAATCACATTGAGGTTAATGTATGAATTAAGAACCCTGATAAAAAAATTAAATAGAGCTATCATCCAAAGATCTCAAAACTCTTATAATATTGAAAAGTAAATGGGGAATGTTAGAAAAGAAGAAATTTGAAAACCCAAATTTATTTATTTATTTATTTATTTTTTCATTGTAGAAAGAAATTTTATCTTCTTTTTTATTGGACATAAAATGAAAATTTATCTTATAGGTAGATATGTGGTTTAAAAACAAAAATAAAATAATAAAGAAATAGTAATTAGAAAGTAGAAATGCATACATACTCAATGATCAATATGTTGTGTTTGGTAGAGGGTTGAGACTTGAGAATGAGTTTTGAATATTAAAAAATAAAAATAAAATATAGACCTTGAAGGATGGTATTTAAAATATATAAGAATATGGGTTTTAATATGTAAAATGGAATTACATTTTTTTATATATAAGTGAATTTTTGTTTTTCTTTTTTTTAATCTTAAACCATAAGCTAACTATTTTAACTATCAAGATTTTTTTAATTATATAGGAGAGCCACTTTGGACTCGGAGTCATTGTGATGACCAAGGCCCTGACCAGTGGGCTAATCCCAATGGGTTAACTTTAAAGAATTTAACCATAATTACATAAGCGGATTAATTTGGTTTAATAATCCGCCAGATTTAAATCGCTACCATTTTAGTGGTAGTCTTTTTGAAAAAAAATCTAATCACATGTTCGTATAAAGTTAATCTCCAAGATCTAACGAGTCAATCACCCTTTATTCAAACAACATAATATTTTCGCCATCCCAAACTTTTACACGTGTAGTAAACACAGCTCCTTCTCACAACGATTAATTACTATTTTCGGCGGTTGAACCCTCCGGCCTAGCCCGGTTTCGTATGTACTCCTTTAATTTCTTTAGATACCGCTAAAACGGGTACATCCAACGCATCTGAACCGGTTCCCCTAACAAAGCTTCGTCGTATAAGTGTATAACTAGGTGGATCATTATATCGAAAAAAGCGGGAGGCAAAATCATTTCCAATCTACACATAACTTCAACCACTTTCACCTTCCCCTTTTCTAACTCTTTCCTACTCAGATTTTTATTACACACAACTCTAAACACGTTAGCTAGCCCAATAATCGCATCACTAATCGCTTTGTCTTCGAAAAGCCCTGGGATACTAGCCACAAATAGAGACTGCATCATCACGTGACAGTCGTGAGATTTCATTCCTATAATCTTGCCCAAGTCACTTTGAACATTATTTCTCAAACTCAATGCAAAGCCATCAGGAAACTTCCGTGCCTTCAACCAGTCAAGAAACACTTTCCGCTTTTCCATTGATAACGTATAATAAGCTCGATTCAGTATTTGTTTACCGCCTCTCGATGTCAACCACAATTATTTCCTGATGTTCATTTTCTCAAGATCCATTCTCGCTTTCACGTTGTCTTTGTTAACTTTCCCATCAAGACCTATAATTGTGCCGAGAAGAGCATCACACACGTTTTTCTCGCAATGCATGACATCAATGTTATGTTTCAACAAATTTTTGGACCAATAAGGTAAACGATAAAAGATACTCTTTTTCTTCCAATTGAATAGACGTGGACCAGTTTTCCTCACGATCATTCCCCCAAAATCCTTGTGTTTACCGGGAAACACAATGGGAAGCCCATCTAACTGTGTCTGAATATCGGTAGGACTATATTTCTTCGGTGGGCCCCTACAATCAGATTTCTTGTAAAAAACCCTTTCGCTTCTAAATCGATGCCCGGTAGGTAACCAACGTCTATGTCGAAGTAAGCAACTCCTTTCTTCAAATTCAATGATGGAGTACAATCCATGCATTCTGGACAAGCTTTGTAGCCTTGACCCAACCATCCCGAAGTGTATGACCTAGCGGGGAAATCATTAGTCGTAGACAACAAACAAACCTTCATCGTAAACTCTTCCTTCTTGTGGGCATCATACGTAAGAATCCGTTTATCCCACAACTCGTCCAACTCATCTATAACAGGTCGAAGAATGACGTCCATGTCCTTAAGAGAGAGAGAGATTAGAGAGTTGTTGGAATGTAATTATATTATATTTGCCGCTTTTATATATAGTTGTTTATATACATATCAATCATAATGGTATATCGTTAAAAATGATTTACAACTGTTAAATATATACAGAAGAAGTCATACACTAACAAATTACTGCTGGAGAAGTATGTTTAGTATTCTCCTTAACACTTCACTTTATGGAAGTTTGCATCATATAAGGTAACCAAAAACTGTAGCTTTAAGTCATTTAGTATAAAGATAAGGCACTTGATCTTGGGTGGTATGTATGTATCTAAGGTTGAAAGATGTAAGGAGCAACGTGAAATCTAACAAAGTAGTAGTCCAAACCTAGAAGAAGGGAGTGATAAGAGGCACTTTGAGATAATTCAGAAGATAGGCTAACCACATAAATTTTGCAATAATGTGAGTTATTGCCCTGTATCCAGTCTTAATGTTCTTCTAATGCAAAATAAATTATAGGATATTCTACAAAAGGTGATTATAATTTATGAAAAGAAAGACAACAAGTTAATCAATGATCTTGTTGTTTCTTTAAAACTCAATATGGAGAAGAAGAGAGTTGCTAAAATAGAATTTTATTTAGCCTTGAATGCATATTTGTATATAAATTATGTTTTTAGTTATAGCTATTAAATGAAGATACATGACAACTAATATACTAACACAATGCAGTTATGTAACTGATTAATAGATGTAAAAGTATCTCGAGCCTTACATTATGTGATACTAATTGAGTGCATAGTGTTCAGCTACTCATGGTTGAGATGTACAAAATGTAGGTTGTTGGAAATATATCATCACTATATTGTGGTTTCAAATATATCCTCACTATATTGTGGTCAGAGGAATTTATTATGTTTTTTTTCCGAGGTCCTAATTTGCAATTAAGATTTAATAGAGGTTAATTGGGCCGGTTATATGAGATACCGAATATCTTAAAGCCTATTATAGCTAGGGTCTACGGTAATCAACTGAAGGCCCATACATATATATACCCTTTATAGAAATCAAAGTTGTGCGGCGTATATTGCTTGTTGAAGTAGATTTGTGATTTTGGTAGCTGGAAAGGGAAAGAGAGGAAATTAAATATCATTTGCTTTTAAAGCGGTGCCAGAGAGAAGATCTGCGGAAATATGTCGAAATATAATACTCCATCAGTTGAGTTCTCCATCAGATATAGTAAAGACACAAATTTGGTGGTGGACTTGAATTCAAGTCCATCAGATCAGTTTGGGTTTTTGTCCCTGTTGTAAAAGTTTTGTGAAACGAAAAAGTCACAGTCCAAATCAAGCTCCAGCTCCAGCGTCTGCTCCACCTCCTGCTCCAGTTCTATCTCTTGTTCAGGTTCTAGTTCCTTCTACTTTTACGGTACCTTTAGGCTCCATTAACAATAATACTTCATCCAAGGTAGAAAACTTATATATATTCTGCATATATCTTATTCTCAAGCCATGGGATTTCAAATAGGAAATTAGCTGTAATGGAAATTCTCCCTTCGTTGAAGGCTTTGATCTAGATGGACCATTTCGACAATATTCCCAATTTCGTTGGTTAACTCAAGACTTTTTGTAGTGTTAGTTTGTTAAAGCCGTAGATTGTATCTACTAAAAAATAAGGGCATAAATTTACTGATGCACGAACCAAGTAAAAGGATATTCTTTCAATTTGTTTCTTTTAAGTTTTAGTTAACTAATATGTTACATAACTCATGTGTTTATACTATTTGGTTATTTTGAAAATAAGACCAATAATTTATACGTAGATCACAAAATATAAATGTACATAAATTTTTAAGTATATAAATATTAATTGTTTTAGATAATATATAATTAATAGGGGCAAGACTTCCATCCTATATTGGATGGTCCAATATTCATGGCATATCTATTAATTATAATAACAAAACACATATCATTAGGTTAATTAGGTGACCATCCAATATTGGATGAAAGATTTTTCCAAATTATAGAGTTTAAAAAAAATCAAAATATGAAATATAACTATTTTTATGATTAACAATATACATATTGTGTTTCTCTAAAACAAAATGTAATATTAAGTATTTATTTATTTTTCTATAAATTTAAAAACGTAAACATTAACCCTAACCCGTCCATTTTAACTATAAAGATAGGAATTCATCATTAAGGTCTTAGGCCGCCACTATTTTATTACCATTTGATATCTCATTCTCTTCCAATCGATTCATATTCTTATCATTTCTCCTCCTTTTTGATAATGTTTCTTTAGTTTCCAATTTCGAGTTTAAACAAGTGGATTCACTATCTTTTATGTCTCAGATCGATGGACATTTCATTTCAATTTAAATGTATGTATTTCTTGATCTATTGTTATTTTTTGTGATAAACTTTATATGCTAATACAATTTGTTCCACCGGCGGCGACTAAAGACAACAACGGACTCAATGTGCTCAACGATCAGCGAAGCCCAAGCCCGGTGTATCACCCCTACCAGCCCAACCCAGCCTTCAAACTCCAATTGTGGCCCAGCCTACTACTCCTACTGCTCCTGTGGGCCACCACATCCCTACACATACTGCTCATGTGGGCCACCACATCCCTACCCAGACTGCTCCTGTGGGCCACCACATCCCAGCACAGACTGCTCCTCTGGTGGCCAACCAGATCCCTTGTAACTAACTTTGTTATTTGGAAAGTGGAAAAAAAGTATAAATCCAAATGCGGGCGCTAAGAGAAATAAACAAGAGACTCATAGAAGGTCTAAACGGGTAGTACGCAAGGTATGTGCACTTTTTTTTAAATAATTTTGTGTCAGTCATCATGCATAATTCTCTGCTTCTAATCTTTAGTTGGAGACACTCAACTCAGGTTTAACTTATGATGGCCTAAGTCTAACCTTTAACTATTTTCTAGTATGTGATTTTGGACATACAATGTAATAAACAATTCAAACCTCCTTAAACTTGTTTTTTTCCATCCGTTGTTAACTAAATAATGCCAATTTACTATTATACCCTTTCATATAATTAATTTTCATGACTTATTGTCTCCTTTAGGATCTCTCTCTTTAAAGACATCACCTTTTTAGAACAAATATTCCTCGACTAGATTTTTCAATTAGATTTGCATACAAAACAAGCCTATTTGTGGTCCCATATAATTTAATTCGAACGTAATTTAGGTACGGTTGAATATTATTTTATGGTGTGTTGTGGCACCTATTTTTTTTAATAGTTGTGTACAACTGTAATTAGGATTTTTGGTTATGATTTGGTATAAAGTTTATCGGATCTGGTGGTTCTGTGAAAAATACATCAATAACTGTAAAGTGCAGTTTTAAGGTTATTTTTTTATAACTTTTGTGCAGTTCTTTTATCCACGAGAAAATATAGTTTTGAGGTGTTTTATGATTTTTACCCAAAAAAAAGGTTCTTTGTTATTGCACATTTTTTGGTTCACGAAAGTGTTAAGGTGCTAATGTGAGTGCAGTCTTCAAGTGTTTTTATTACTCTTTCTGCAATCTTAATTAACATTTCAAATATCAATTGTGAGTGTTAATGTGCTTATGTTCTCTAATTCTGCAGATATAATAGTGTGCTTTGAAGATCTGAGTTGAAGTCAATCTGGTTTTGTGATTTTATGTTTGTTTATTGTTTAATGAAAAAGATTTGTCGGTTTTTAAATTTTTTGTGTTTTTTTTGGGTAATGAATATGATGTAGTGGTTTTGTGATTTTTTCTTAGGTTTTGATGTTAAATTAAATGTTTGAATGACTGCAATATTGAAAGGTGGTGCATAAATTTTGGTCGAATGTACTTTTCATTTTACTGAACTTAACTGTACAAAAAAGATGAAAAAGCAGTTCTCTGCACAAAAGTTTACCAAAAAACTAAATTATGTTTAATTCAAATTAGCACAATTACGATAAGTTTAAATATTACTAAATACATCTTAATAGAGGCATCATACTTTAAGGTTTCCTTTTATTCAAAAAGGTCACCGAAATAAAAAGACACTCATGCCTAGGTATATTAAATATATCCATATTTGAGACACCATGAGAGTGAAGATGATTTGAATCTTGTGGCATATCAAATATTACAATATGAAATGTGGTATACCACAAATGAATATCGAGAGTCGTGAGAATCAACTAGATTTTTGAAAAGATTTTATTCGACATAACCAATCCTTTCGTTTTACTAATTGCTACCCTGTCAAGTTAAATTTATGTTAACTCCATTATCTTTCTTGTTCAACATTAAGTGGACATTATTTCCGATTGTGCATGTTAACTGATCTTGAGTTCCTAATGCCTCTATTTAATCTTATAGAATAGGGATAATCTGGAGTGATAGTGACTTGGTAAAAAAGAGGACTTATATTCATATCAATACAAGATACAATGTTTAGCAAGCATTATTTACAAATCTGATTTATAATATATACTTAACAGGGCTCACTGAATTAGTTAGACTCTTTTTTTTTTGTGAAAGAATATATATAAGATAAATATAAAGTACAAATAATAAGTTCGGACCATGATGGTGGATTATAGTTTGTAAAACAGATGGAGTCAGTGTGCTAATCGAAATTTTGAACAAACAAAAAAATACTCATAGGATTGGAAAGGATTAAGAAGTCTACCATATAGATAAGTCCCTGTGTAAGGATGGACATAAAAGTTTTTTTTTACCTTGAGGTACTCGTTAACCCAACACTTTTTGCTACCAATAATTCTGGAAATGAACAGCAAAATTTTTGTGCAGACTAGTACTACTACATAACAAAACATAGCCCTTTCTCTGAGCATGACACTAATCGCACACTCAATTACTTACATTTAGAATTTGGAATAGATAATGATAAATTTCACATCTAGAGTAATGCTACATAATCAACTATATCGTACTATTCTAGGATATATTTTTCTTTTTTTGCATTCAACATGTACTAGAGAAAAACATTAACCAACAAAGACATAAAAATAAAATCTGGAAATCAACAAACACGAAATTGTTCATACATTTTCTTGATGTAGATTTATATTACAATTAAATTAAATTCTATGTATCATTTTAATTTAAGCGTCCAATATTAGAAAGCAATAATTTTGAAGAATTTCTAACGTATGATTATAATGATAAATGATTATTTTATCTTCAATTAAGAATGTAATAAACCTAAATCATGAATCTTCAAAGTTTAACATAACGGTCTATTAGCTATACACTACAAAAAAGGTTTTCTTTAGCGGCAAAAAAAAAAGAGCTAACTGATTTTGTTATATTTTTTTCTTATTTGTTGGTGAAAGAATATATATATATATATAAGATAACGGTGGGTTATCAAGCTTAAAAATCTTGACTAACTGGGTTGATAGTACGAAGCACTAGGAATATAGTTTGTATTGGATCCCCCACATGGTGATAATCAAACTACTAAGAACAGTCCTAACGTGATCAAGATTAGAGTTGGAATAAAGGCAAGCACAAAAAAAATTATAAAGTAAAATCTCAAATCAATTAAATTCAATCACAATCAACATTTATACATATTGCAAACCAAGTTATGAAAAAATTAGTTCATAATGCTAAAAGAAATAAAACTAAACTTAATAACTTACGAAAATGGTTAAAAAAGAGATCTACTTTATATTACCCTAATGGTTAATTGGAAGGAGAGAGAAGAGAAGTTTGTGACTCTCCACCTTCTTGTCTTCTTCTACAAGTCACTTACTTCTTTTGATGATTTTTAAGTGTATTCATGATTAGGGACTAAGAAAAGACATGTTTATAGTATGAAATACAAGTACATATAGGTGTAGGGACAAAATCTAGGTCATGAATTAGGTTTTATATCCCTACTCCAGCTCAAACCCATTTTCCTTGGTAATGGACTGCCTGACATATAGAGTTTGTAAAATTCACAACTTTTTCCTTACATTTCCAAATAACTCGAAACTAGTGGCCACACGACCGTAATTCAAAGACCTTTCTTGATTTAAAAGGGGTTATTCAAATTCTCTATCGATTTTATGTAGCATTTTAAATACTACACACTCCAAATCTGGCCAACAACTATTGATAGCTTTTGCTTTATCCAAAATAGTTTCTTCTGCCTTTTTAAGTCTTGATTTGTCTTGGATCTTCTTTCTTCAACTTCTTCGCCAATTCTTGGCTTCTAATATCATTCTTGTAACTAAAAGATTCACATTTAACACACTATTACACCGAAATATGCTCTTAAAGTAACAAAGCTCCAAAACAAGGTAAGACTAGAGAAACTATCTAATAATTGTGAAAACCACTTAAGCTAAGCACATAATACACCTAAAGTGGTGTCTCTAAACTAGATTATTATTTCACTAATATGAAGAAATTAGTTGTTTATGGGTATTTTGTTTTTTTTCTAAATTCTCTTTTTAAATTACTATTTGTAGGGGTATTTTGGGTTGAGGCATTTTTATAAATAGTTTTATTCCAGGTACCTTTTTATTAATAGTTTTTTTGATACGCATATTTTGACAATTGGATCAAATGATGATGATAATAAGAATTAAATGATATATATAATTAAAGTAATAATTAAATGGTTTATGGGTATTTTGGTAATCTTTCAATTTTTTAATTAATTGAGAATTTACTTGAAATTGTAATTAATTAAGAATAATTTCACTATACGTGTAATTAATCGGGCGTTGCCCTACATATATATATATATATATATATATATATATATATATACATATATACTAGGTAAAACCCGTGTTTGAAGACACTGAAGAAAAAATTTGTTTTGTTAACGGAAATTGAACATAGGTTCCAAGGGTGAAGGTCAAGGTTAAAGTTAGGGTTAAGATTTTTCTTTTGTTTCTCATCAATAAGAAGGTTAGGTTAAGGTAAGGTTGAGTTTAAAGTTAAAATTAGGGTTAAGGTTTAGGTCAAGGTTAAGGATGAGGTTAATTTTAAGGTTAAAGTTAAGGGCTAAGGTTAAATTTTAAGTCAAGGTTAAGGTTAAATTTTAAGTCAAGGTTAAGGTTAAATTTAACTTTAAAATTAAGGTTAAGTTAGAGTTAAGGTTCAAGATTAAACGTTTAAGGTTTAACAAAATTCCAGTTTAAGGTCGAATATTAGCGCGATGATTCTTTCTATGTTTAAGGTTAAGGTAACATTTAAGATGAAAGTTAAGGTTAAGGTTTAAAGTTAAGGTTACGTTTAAAGTTAAGGTTTAAGGTTTAAGGTTTAAGGTTTAAGGTTTAATGTTTAAGGTTCAAGGTTCAAGGTTGAAGGTTCAAGGTTGAAGGTTCAAGGTTCAAGGTTGAAGGTTCAAGGTTCAAGGTTCAAGGTTTAAGGTTCAAGATTAAGGTTAAGTTTTAACTTCAAGGTTAAGGTTATGGTTAGGTTAAACTTAAGATGAAGGTAAATGTAAAGGTTAAGTCTTGAGATTCAAGGGTTAAGGTTAAAGTGAAGATGAAGATAAGGTTGTCAAGGTTTAAGGTTCAATGTCAAGGTAATGTTTAGGGTGTAAGATTTAAGGTTAAGATTAAAGTTAAGGTTAAACGAGAATTAAACTTGCAAGAATTAAGCTTACGAAATATGAAGATTAGACTTGCAAGAATTAAGCTTAAATTAAGAATTAAGATTAGAATTACTTAATATAGGGAATGATATAAATTAGAAAATGTATATGATCAGAATTAAGCTTAAATTAAGAATTAAGCTTAAATTAGAATTAAGCTTAAATTAAGAATTAAGCTTAATCCTAAACTTCGTGATCACCACCCTAAACATCATTGTAGCCGCTTGTTTTATCCTGGTACAGCTGCTCAGGCCCCACCGAGTGTTACGTGACCTGAATGTGAACGTCCAATGGACAGGTTTCTCATGTACCGATGCTGCACGGACTCAACCGGGCGCACTACTCTTTCAGCATGAGTTTATAACTCTGCATTCAGCAATAAAATAAACTTTGATGCTAATTGTCAACAATAATTTCAGAGTGTGTTTGTAAAATGATATTGTTTAACTTATTATTATGCCATTAATGAATAAAATGCTACACCAGTTTCAATAACTGAATCTCGATTAAATAGTTGATAGTTTAACCATTTTCATTCTTCAGAATTTGGATTATACCCCAAGGTTAAGAATCCTTATCTAATAATAATCTTTTAGCGATCCATCATCTTACAAACTTCATTCAAGGCAATAGTTAATGAAGAGTTTAGTTTATTTTACATCGTTACTATTTTCCACAAATGAGACTAAAAATATTATTCCAAAACATAACAATTTACAAAACTAAACATATCTCTAAGTGAAAGACGCAGCATTCATGAAAGGTACTCATTTTGTACCATCATTAACATCAAGCATTTGAAAATAAGATGTGTAGCGTTGTGCAAGTCCAAACATTCCAAGAGTCCCTCCAGTATGAATCATTACCACTTTCACATCTCCATGGCTAAGACTTGTTGCCGTTTCCCAAGCGGATACATTGGGTCCACTAAAACACCAGTTTGTGCGCTATCTTTTGACATTCTTTCATTTCATTTCTCAATATATTCCCAAATCTGGACAACAAATAAATTATTTAACCATCTTTTCCACAAAAAATAAACGGTATTAAAAAGAAACACAAAAATTACTTTCTTGGAGAGCTACGCTCTACCCAATCCACAGTTCCACCATTCATTCTGCTCACTAATTGTTCATCAAGAGACGAATTAAATTTTTTGAAAAATTCAGAAATTAAACTCTCCTTTTTTTGTAACCATCTATAGTATCTGCTAACATCACTCCCGTAACTTCCCATGGGAGCCTAACATACAAACAAACAAATATTAATACTAATAAAAAAATTTAATATAATCTAAATTTATAAAATCTCACCCTAAAAGCATTATTCCAAGTGCAAAACCTATTCTATAGTTCCAGTACCAGAATCAATAACAAAAAACTTCTGCATAGTTTAACAGTAGTGCCTGTTAAAGAAGCCCAACTTCGCATCTTCCACAGAAAATATAAAAAGCATAATCCATACCGCTTAGCAATGGGTAAATAACTCATTTAGCCTCTTTATCTCTTTTTTATAGCATAATCAATACAGGGACCAATAGTGCAATTAAGATCATAGTTATTAACATAATCGTTCACCTGATTTTTGTTGAGATCTCACGCCAAAAAAATAATAATCCGTTCTACGGTATAAGGCTTCCAACGTCATAACATATTCAACACCTTTAATTTCATTACAATACCTCTTCTTTATATCAACTCCTTTTCCTGCAAAATTATTCAGGCAAGCAAGCTTAATATTCATATTTTCCAAACCTGTATTATTCTTACAGTATAGTTAACTATTACTCAGATATTACTAACCTGGTTATCAAGGCTTGTTTTGGTTTCCATCAATGAACATAACAGGTTCATAACTATATGCAAACCAACAAAGAAAGGATTGCAAATCTGTATTATAATAGCACACATAAAAAAAGAATATGTTTTTACCTCTCCAGTCATTTCAAATCCAAGGGCCTTATAATAATCATGAATTAGAACGTTCAGAACTATCAATTAACACGTATGTAAGAAAATTACAATTTACAAACCTCATTGCGACATTTAACTCCTCGGAATCGATAGTGCCTAGACAAATAAAATAAGGAAAATATAAAGTTACGTAAATATTGGGGTAAAAGAGATTAAAAATAGATAATTACCAGAGCCATCAGTATCGAAAAGTTCAAAAGCTTCCCTTGGCTTTTAGTTTTGCCCGCGGTTCATAACTATCTGCAAAACAACAATGAAAGGATTGCAAATCTGTATCATATTAGCAAACATTAAAAAACGGTTAATTCAAAAATATATAGGCATGGAGGGGGTGTAATTCTATCTAACTCTACAAATATTGGTAATTAATACCTATCACCACCATTCCCATCTCTATTGTCAAGAGGATTTGCACCATATATTCGGCCTGGAATAGCATTTCCAATGGAGAAGTGCACTGAAGATCCTATATTATCCAAAATTGAACTGTAGGTCCCTAAAATATGCAAAAATTTCACTGTAGGTCCCTAAAATCTGCAAAAATTGCACGGTTAAAGTCTCCTCGAAATTAAACAAAAATAATTAATGGTGTAACTGTTAATTTGATTCGTCTTCATTTAAATTATCAAAAAGAACAACATGGTAAAAAATGAACTTGAAAAAGAAGAGATAAGGAAAGACCTTAGTATCAAACATAACAGCACATAGTATCCCAGTATTACGCATAGCCAGACGAAAATTATCAAGAGTCTGTTGATGATACTCATGAGTTCCATGGGAGAAGTTGAATCGATCAACGTTCATACCAGCTTTCAAAAGCTTCTCTATCATCTCCAAAGATCTTGATGCAGGTCCCAAAGTGCACACAATCTTTGTCTTAGGCCTTGTTTGGTTCATCGTTTTGTCGTCCGCCATTTGTTGGTTTGGTAATAACGAACCATTCATTGTTTTTGCCTTTCATGTTGCTAAACATGGTATGGAGCCAAACAGAGAATCATCGAGAATAGCCATTGATGATTGGAAGAAAAGAGGAAGCAGAAGAGGTTTTTGTAAGGGTTTTAAGAGCTAAGAAGATGAAATTGAAGAATAAAAGAAGAGGGGAAAGATGTTACCCGAAGGTGAGAATGGTCCTCGAGCGGCGGCGTTTTTGAAGCGGCAGAGCATCATCTTGGTGGAAAGGCAAGTGTGAAGATGTGAATATGGTGGAGAATGGTCCTCCTGGCGGCCGCGGTTTGCTTGATGTTGGAGAATGGTCCTCGAGCAACGTTTTTCTTGAAGGAAGGAGTTAACGGGTGAGAGTGATGGATTAGGTTTAAGAGTTGTGAGGTGTTAAAATAAAATAAAAAATTGTAGTGATTAATGATAAGTGGGGTCAGAATCGATCCTGGCCACCACTTATGTTTTGCCTCGATCCTAGCCACAACTTATGTTTTCCCAAAATCGATCCTGGCCACCACTTAAGTGGGTAAATCAAGACCGTAGGAAAAACTTCGAAATATAATATAGATATATATTGTGTTTCTATACTTCCATAAATTTATAACAGAATCTCAAGGATAAGAAAGTATGTGGAAATGGAAATCAACGTAGTCTTTTTCAACTTCGGCGAAAAGGACTCCGTGGTCTTTTTTTTGTCTATAAGAAGTTTCAAGCTTAGTTTGGTAGGTGAAGGATCCATGATTGCACCAGCAATAAGTCTTTGCAGGCTAGGCAAAAGATATATGCAAGACTAGAAAATCATCAAGTTTTAATAAGATGACTCAATATTAACTTATAACAATGAGAATTTAGAGGGTCAAAAACTAATTATTAAAATAAACATGCACCCTTCTAAATTCTCTTTTGTACACAACATATGGACTAACTCCAAAAATGTCTAAGATGACTTTCGGAAAACTTAGAGCGCCACAGATTAATTTCGGATCTTATACCATGCAAAAGTTGTAAATATACTCGTGTATCTTCAAAGAGACCAAATTGTCTCCTGTGTTTTGCATAATAATCTATCATTTTAACAAAAATATTTTTAAGTTAATATTTTCATATTTCTTCTTCTAGAACTGAAATTGTTTTGTAGTCGTGGAATTTATTATTATTATTATTATAATTATAATAATAATAATTATTATTATTATAATTATTTTTGTTTGGCAAGTAATAATATTTATATCATTATACCAAAATAAGGGTCATTTTAAGGTTTGTTTAGAACCTTTAAATTCTCACTCTGCCAAAATATTTCACCTTGGATACAATTTATACAATCGAATCAAGAGATACAGATCATAACCTTTTCTCGAATTCTTCCAAGAGACGCCATGACAAATCTTCCCTAAGACTTCCACGTTTTAGTCTAAAACACCACCACACTCGTTTAAAAAACAAACGTCCCACGACAAGACCTATATCATCATAACACCTTTGATATGTCCGACATTGGCCTTGTTTTCCAACCTCTTACGGAGAACTATAATTTATGGAGTCGTATCACATATATCTAGGGATGGAAACAGTCAGGTTTTTTGCATAAATATCGAAACCATAACCGTAACCGTTTATTTTATAAAAACCATATCCTAACGCTTTTAACCATCGGTTACACATTTCAAAACCATAACCGCATTATTCGGTTTTGCTTTTCTAAACGGTTTTGCGTTTTTTAACCATAACAAAATGAGAATTTAATAATAATTATATTAATATTTATAAAATCAAACTAGATTATTTTTATTAATTAATTGGTTAAATCTAGTATTTGGATTTTAATTTTAGAATTTTAATATATCTAATTTAACCTAGATTATTATTGAATATGAAATTATATATGGTAATAAACAGTTTTCAGTTAGTCAGTGTTATTTTTATCTGAAACCATAACCTAACGGTTTTAACCATCAGTTTCACTTTTCAAAACCATAACCTAATGGTTAGCATGTTCTTTGGTTTATAATGAATGTTAACAACTTTTATTCAGCAATTTGAGGTCAGATTGTACTCAATTATCAACTTCCCTCTTTGAATAACACATATAACCTTATTATCTAGGAAGAGAAACAAAGAGAAGTGGTGGTCTCTATATCCTCACTAAAACAACATGCTGCACTTTATCTTTTGACTTTGTCGACACGTGTTGTATACAATTTTTCCCCATCAATAGTTGTCGTATCCAGTACTTACCTGCAGCCATAACAAAACACCATATTCAGTCACAATAATGGATGCAAAAGACCTTCAAATTACCATTGTCTTAACTTTGGTTTTCCTAGTCATGGACACACAAACGCGATATGTTGTAAATTAATTGGATATCGTATTTGGCATCACGTCCACAAAGGCAACACTCGTTCAGCTTATAATAATGTTGCTAGGGGATAATTAGGGGAAAGTAAAACACACACTATCTACCCTCTGTTACTCACACCAATGCAGTATACAAATGTATTGACTTTGCTCAACGAATGTAATCTACCATCTTTCATAACGATTCAAGCACAAATTTCTCCTTGACGTTTCCCGTATTGTTATAAATATATTCCCTTATGAGACTTATTTTTAGGTAGAAATTGGACTTATTAGATAGACTTTTATACTTATTTTAATATATTGCACTTTCTCCCCTTGGAATTATGTTATTTGCATTTTTAGAACTTTTGTGCGTTATGTT
Source organism: Nemophila menziesii (assembly GCA_029959085.1). Taxonomy (NCBI): domain Eukaryota; kingdom Viridiplantae; phylum Streptophyta; class Magnoliopsida; order Boraginales; family Hydrophyllaceae; genus Nemophila; species Nemophila menziesii. The sequence continues at coordinate 4,940,053 of JARWIR010000027.1, read as the reverse complement.
GTTTGTTTTTAGTATAAATTTCTTAGGTACATGGATGCTATGAAGAACCAAGATGAGGAGGAGAAGTGAAGTTTAAAGTCTTAGATCAAGAGGAGAGGTCAAAATAGAGAAAGTACCACTCGAAGAATTGACAAAAAGTGATAAAAATCTGGATAGCTGTTACTAATTTCTAATTTCGAGCCAGATAGGTACTAATTCAGACCTGGAGATCTAAAAGAGAAAGTTGTGCCTTTATGTTAGCAATCGGACATGTACTTTAAATTACTTAATTAAGTACAAGATTAGACCTAATCCATTCTCACTATCTATATAAGCCCTTTTAGACCTCTTTATTCATAATCTCTCAATTTATTCTTCAAATTAAATCATCTTCGGGGAGAGCGTCAAAAGAAAGAGTCAAGAGCAGAAGCTAGAGAAGTCTTTCTTCCTCCAACAACATCTCAAATCCTTCTCCTAATTAGGTCCTTCTTTATTTTATTTCTCTTTTTATGAAACTTGTATATTTCTAGTTTCTTTTCCTTTATGTATTTAATTATGAGCTAAACTTAAATGACTTGATACTCATATCTTGGGGATGAATCTTAGTTTCTAATTTAATGTCTTTCTAATTTGGGACTATATTAATTTAAATTAAGTCGCATAATTACATATTGATTCTATCTTTATATTTATTTACTAACATTGACGTCGCGAATCAAGGGTAGGTATTAGTAATTAGGCTATTCACTAGTGGCGGTGATCACCTTGATGTGGGTTTAATTACGAAACTAGGATAGAAACGCGTGGTGTTCGTCAATGATCCTCACGGGCTCGACTAACTGCGTAGCCAATCTTGTAATTCAGTTAATCATCTGAACGTAGCATATAATCGTCCTGACGGGGTTCGTAATACTGTAGGATAGCTCCTAAGTCTACCCTGACGGGAGTTATGAGATTGTAGAATCCCGACTAATATTAATTACTAGCTTTACCCTAAAAATGAATGCATTAGATTGTTAATTTAGGTGATTCCCTAGCGAGACTCAAGTATATCTTTTATCTGCATCTAATCTTTTAGTCTTTACTTTAGTAGTTGCTTTATTTTCTTGCGTTTAGTAGCTTATAAACAAAACCAAACAAATATTTTTTATATTTTATTTTTCTGTATTAGCAATTACTACTACTTATTCATTGAACACGTGAATTATACAAGTTCAATCCATGAGAACGAAATCTTGTTTATCGAAATATTACTTGAACGACCCATACACTTGCGATTTGATGAGTACTCAATGAATCCATTAGTATAGTCAACTAATTAATGATTAAACTAAGAGTTATTTACAGAGTATTAAATTTTCCTGAAAATACTTAGTGGTTTAACTAATACTAAGTGAAATAAATGGTCCACTCAATTATTTTGCTGATTAACTACCTAAAAAACCTTCATTTTAGACAATATATAATAATCCATCATAACAACTTACCATTCACATCACATCAAATTATCAAAATTACGTCTATTATTAACATCCAGTTACATATCCGTTAAACCATTAATAATTAAAAATTATTTGGTCTAGTTCAATTCACTAGAATATTTAACGTACCGCAACAACTTTCTCACTATCATTGCTCTTATCTCATTGATTACTTTTGCATTGTATGAGTATTTCCCCAAGCACCGACGATGGAGTAGTGTTTTTCCCACAGTAACAAAAAAACTCCACAAGCAATGTACTTGTAGAGGTGATTTTTTGTGTGTTAATATGTACTTGTGGAAGCCGGATCCTCAACCTTCCATACATGTTATACTAAATAATATCTATATACGATTGCAAAGATTTATGTTTTTGATCCTATCTTGTTCTCATGTTTTGGGGAGATCGAGTTGCAATGGACAATTACCTTTCATACGCCATTAGGATCGACTAAATAGTCTTTTACAAAGACCGGCAAAAATGTGTATTAGTAATCCTTGTTGTTATGCTTGAAGTGTTATTACCAATATTTTTATTTCATCTAACTCTGTTATTAACAAAAAAGTTTTGTGCATATGACCATAAATGTTATTATTTATTTACTATGTTTAATCATCTCATTTAAATCTCAATAAAACAATTAAAGTATGTAATATTACCAGGCAAATGCATGTTGGATAAATTATGGTGTTTGCCAAAACTCATTCCTTTTCCGTGTTCTTTGTCTACCATGAAAAGCATAACATCGATAACATGAAATTACAGAATACTCAATAGTTATAGAATATTTATCTGTTTCAACCTTTGTTTACCATGCGTATGAAGTCATTTACCTCCACGTCTCGTTCTCCTTTGTGGGTAATCTGTAGGTGTTAGATTCATTTAATCGGTCATAAGACCTCGGATGTAATAATAAAAAAAATTATTTGATCCTTGATTTCTTTTTCACCCGACCAACATATTTCATTTAGTTAGTAATCTCTTTGGGAAATAAATATGCCTGCAGTCAAAATTTATTTATCCTATACATATTAATTATAAAATCCAAAGCATCACAACCTAACTATTTTCCAATTAAATTTCATGAACCTGCTCAATCTTTTATAAACAAGAAAAAATCAACAAGTTATGCTAATCTATGGTAAGATGGCATCAACAAACAAAGTGAGTTTACGACTTCTCATTGACAGGAAAGGAAAACGAGTCATTTTTGCGGAAGCAGGGAAAGACGTGGTTGATTTCTTATTTCATCTCTTTTCATTGCCTCTACGTGTAGTTGCGAGTCTTTTAACCAAGGAAAAAATGGTGAGTTGCTTGGGGAAAATATATGGAAGTTTTGGAGATCTGAACAACACTTACTCATAACTTTCTGCCAAGAAATATAATTTGTTGAACCTGAAAACACCAACCTATTCTTCCAGTGTATCACTCTCTCTGACCAACAAAGCGCTGAAAAAGCTATATTGCTGTCCATATATTTTTAGTTAAGCAAGTTACAATACAATGTGACTGATGACCTGAAATGGTTTGCCAAAAATGCCTTTCTTACCAAAAGTATGAGTTGAAGTACGTGCCAAGTACAAAACTAACTGCAGTAGCTCCCACGGAGGAAGGTTGTGTGAAAGAGATGGTCCCATATATGTACGTTTTAGAGACAAAGGACTAACTTGTCAAAACATATGGGACAATCACATAGACAACTTTCTCCTCAACAGAAGCCAAATCCTTGATGTTTAAAGAAGTTAGGAGAGTGATCCTATATATGGTAGATATAGTCATCCATTATTGTATATGTTCGCCCTTCTCTGTGCTGAATTTCAAACCTTTGACTTTGCTTGGACCAGCCAAATGATATATGTTGGCAGTCATTTAAATATTTCAACTCGGGCATAGATGACCCTGAAATAGTATAAGTAGATGTTGCTTAAGCATGGTCAATAAGAAAAACATATATATAAACAATCGCAATAATACATAATTTATAAATTTTAAATAGGAGAATATAAAATTACTAACAAACCATTATAAAAGATAATCATAGGCTAAGATTCAACAAATCTTCATAATGCATTCCTTTGAGGAATACTAAAGATGGAACTAGTTGGTACAAAACCGTTTCCCCCAGGGGTGCCTCGGCTAAACATGTAGACTTTTTGGAGTGAATATCATATTGCAGAAGATGATTATTGATAGAAATATGCATTTGACTCTTTGATGGCCAATAATGAAGCACAGTAATAGAATCTGGATCTGAATAATCATTCATAAAATCCAAAGCAATAATCTTTTTCTCTGACCATATGGAGCTCTTGTTCAATTATGAACCTGATTGAGAGCTTACCATGATCAGGATCAATAAATGCCTGAAATAGAGTTATTTCAGATGATAGAAAACTCTGATTCTGAGGGAACTTGATGTTCATGGCGTTTTTGCCGTCAAAAGTTGATCTAATTATATCTGATTTCGATAATTCATCATAGCAAAAACTTAAAATGTAAAAGAGGTCATTGTTACATGTACAACATATTGATCTATTTCCTCCACTCATGTGAGTAATATCAAGGTATCTCTTCAAACTCCAAGCATCATCATTGTCATATCCAAAAGTTGTCACACTTATATCTAAATCAGGTCTTCCTTCATTGCTATGAACTCTAATCAAATTATAATTACTAGTTGACGAATTGAAACCCAATATGAAACCATATCCTACTAACCACACCACATAAAGCACTTGTTTAGTGGCCGGGTTTTTCATGCGATACTCACCGAGGTGTCCTGCCATTTTCTCCAACGCTAAGACATTGATATAAGCCAAGTATATGTAATTTTCACCAAATGATTCACAAACATATAAATAAGCAACTTGGGATTTACTCTGCCTTTGATGCTTTTCAATGATTCACAAACATGTAATTTTCAAAAGGAGTCAGTGATACGCAACTCCCTGCAAACCCCCCTAGATAATCACCATACTTATTCCGAAAAAGCCCACCTACACCATCTTTAGATCTCACTGCATCATAGGCACCATCCACATTCAATTTGACGCCCATTTCTGGTTTAACCCATTTACCTAAGATATTTTCCGATACAATTAACCCGCCATCTCTTTCGACTGCCCACGCGAGCGCATAATCACTTGCCGTGTTAAAGATAATAGCTCGTAGTTCACTATGCGTTCTTTTCTTTGCTAAAGGATAAAAAATCCGGTTATTTTTTTCAACCATAAATGCTAACTATATGAAAGCACAATATACTTTTGTTCGATCATATTTATTTTCCTTTTCCGCGCTACCAAATCACCACACCACTGTTTCTGACATAAGCTCACTTGTTGCGCTCCTTGTGCAACTATATTCCTTGCCAAGCCTCGTTCATCCACTTCCGTGAGTTGATCCTGCATTTGATCGTCCCTTCCAGCAAGTTCCATCCGCTGCACCTCCCCTTCTTGCCGCGAACCAGAACTAGAAACATGAGCCTTCCAAGCAATGCTGCTTCCCGAACATCCTTATCTGCTGTCCTCCAGGCGGCTGCTGGCCATCCGAATTCAAATCCCCTATATGATAGCATTTTTTATAGTTCGAAAATCAACATTCTTCTTCTCTTTTGTTTACAATTAAAAAAACAATATTTTTTTTCAGTATCAAAAGATTTTTAACTTACTATTTTTTTTTTTATATTTTTAATCATAATATAAGAAATTGTTTTACTCTAATTTAAGGTCTCATATATCTAATAAAATTAAGTAAAATATTTTAATATTTTAATATTTTAATAATATTGATTATAATTAATATGTTTACAAAATATATCAATAGACTACAAATAATTACTTAAAAATATTAAACTTGTTCATTTCTTATATAAGTTTTATTCTAGTATTAGTTAGTATTTTTATATCTATATTATATGGCACAAGCATTACATTATATATGGTAAATTTCACTCAAATTTGTCTGAACATGTGCATACGTACAAATTTATGTTTAATTTGAACAAATCAAAATCATATTTATATTTATATTCTTCATTAATATAAGGTTGTCATATTGTGATTTACCGTTATTTTAAATATTGTTTATTAGAAAATTAATAGTTTTATCTGTTATAAAATATTGAAAGTTTAAATCTATATTCATATTCATAATTACCCCCATTAAGTTCCTTATAACTCTCATAATTTTAAATTCTAATATTAACATATAACTTATATCTCATAACTCTCATTTTCACGGTTCACAAAAACTTCTCTCACATCTTTCATTTCTTCAAACTCGCATTTAAATAATAAACAAAAAAGAAATCTCTTCGCTCACCACCAAGCCGCTCTTCTGAACAAGTAAACGGTGGTCGCCACTCAAGGACAATTCTTCACAATCATCAACCCGGTTTGGGGCTCGGGAAGAACCTAAATTAAGGTAAACACTCACCTTCCCACCAAGCCCCTCCTGCACACAAAAACCGCCACCACTCCGGGACCATTCTCCACCATCATCATCGCTACGTCAAATTAAGGTAAAAAGTTTATTTTAATTTTAAACCAATTCCACCACTTTAACAACTTTTCAGAATTATCTGATTTAAGTATTACTTATTATATTTTTATACAAATTCGACAATGGTCATGTACCGTATGAAAAGTGATGCACTGAGAAAAGCATATGGGGAGGGTGGGGTCCTATGATTTGGCGTGACTGTTGGAGTGAACAATTTGGTGTTATATTGTATTTTTTGAATTGTTTTGCAGTAAATAACCATTTGGTGCAACTGCTGGAGATGAACAACTTTGTCTTACACTGTTTTTTGAATTGTTTTGCAGTAAATATCAAGTTGATGGTCTAATAAAACCCGTTAATGCATCATTTTCACAAGAAACCAACCAATTCGTAAGTCTTTAGTCCTTTTGGTTTGTGCTTACCATGTGTTGTGTATATTCTTTGGTGATGAGTACTTAACCGCCATGTTAGGTAGAAGAAACTCTCGAACCTTCGAATACAATTTTGGAAAATGCTCTCTTTAACGTAACGAATCAGGCTGACCTGAATGCTCAAAATGAAGCCGTCAAATTGCGTCTCCCTTCATCCTACACTGAAGGTGAATCAAAACCCTTTACAATAATAGTAAAACATATTCCAGGATCAAAATAGCATTTTTTTTCTTCTAGAGTTTTGTGGGTCCCATGATTTGTTGTTGAACAATTTGGTCTTATACTCTAATTTTTGAATTGTTTTGCAGTAAATATCCATTTGGCACAACTGGTGGAGATTTAATTACAGCATTGGTCCATCTTTTTTCGCTTTACGGTGTTTGCACAAAGAAAAGTCATTTTATTTATATAATTAGATTTGGTTGCTAAGGCTTCTAGCGAGATTTTGACAGATTATTATATGAATTTTGAAGTTGAGCAGCTTTTATTTGTGTCAATAGTGAATATTATATTATGAATATTACATTAATGTTGAAGTCCTATACTACAATAGTTATATATTGGTTGAAATTGTTTAAGTTGGAATATAGAAGGACCTTAATTGGCATCTACAGTAGCCTTGATGCAATTATGTAATTACTACAGGGTATATGATTTTCCTCTCTAAGCTTATTTTGTTTAAGAATTGATCAAAATAGTTGAACCAGAAAAGGTAGCATAAATGTAATCCATAGACATGAATGATGCAGGAAATAGCAGCAATTCTCGGCTTTCATCTCCTGTAATGTTTTGTGTGTCTTAGTGATGACGAAGGCTATGACATAAGTAAGTTTTATATTATGAGAAATAATTATTTATTAATCTTTTCTATTTTCTATGTAAACTTATGCTTTAGGCAATTACACTGCAGGAACATGGAAAGTCGAAAAAAGATCCAATTTTTTAATATATCTTTACTAGGGATAACCCGTGCCCGAGGGCGCTACTAAAATTTTTAACAATATGAAAGCGAATGGAATGGAATAGTTATAGGTAATCTATTCGTCTAAATAAGATACATATTACGAAAATAACTTTAGGTGGGTCATTTCAGAAGCATAAAGTTGATTAGCAGTGATAAAATCACCTATTTGAATCATTTATTCAGATTAAAGTTTCCAAAGAACCACAGTCCATATTAAAGGAACTGTCGAGAATAATTGATGATAGAAAAGTTTTAGAATTTTAAGAACCCGTGCTAAATTTTTTATGCAATATATATTAAGATACAAAGGTCATGTATTAATATATTTTTTATAAACTTATTAATTTTCTAGATTATTTTTTTATCATCTTTATGATTAATGTTTTCTTACGTCGTTAATTTTTTTTTTGGTTTATTATGTATAGATAATTTGTACTCTTGGACGTTATTATCAGTACTGCAACCGAGTGGATAGAGAGTACTGTTAAAATCAATTTAAGATCTGTATTAATTTACTAAATCATAATACTGTAAATTTACGTAAACTCATGAGCTTTCTTTGATAATTATAATCACACAGTCTTTAAATAGTGCCCCTCGGGCACGGGTTATATCTAGTAATTAGTAATTATAGAAATAAAAATATAGAAGTAGAGTAACGTTTGAGAAAGTGAATGAATGTATAATCTATCGATTCACTATGTTACTAAAAATCAGCCCTGTCTAGTTTACTAAAAAAATAGAAGGATAGCCATCAAAGTGTATAAGTTGGCCCTTAATATGGATAATTATGATTGTTCTAAATTATTCCAAAAAATTGTTTACAACTTTACAACAGATTATTTTTGAATTGCCTTAAGAAATGCAGATTATTTATATGTTTTAGAATGTAGATGGTGTTAATTGGATTATTGCAGACTTTTCTGGGCGCGTAAGGTAGAATGCTAATTTAGATTCGTCATCTCGGGTTTCAAATAAAAAGACAAATAAGAATGTATTCTAAGTTCAAGGACAAATGTGATCTAACGGTGGACCAACATCTAGCTCAGGACTTGCATTGTAGATAGTTTGCGGTATATTATCTGGTTCAGAAGTTTTCCAAGGAAAGTGCAGCTTCTTCCGGACTACTCTCCAACATGGAAGAACCTTGGAATAAAGGTATTGCAGCGGAATATCTAGAGAAAGTTGTGATATTCTGCTTGAATGTCAGTCAAAGCTTGCTTAAAATGTTTCATAGAAATACTATTTTGTAAAAACAGTTGTCTTCTATTAATTAATCTTAGGAAGATGTATTTTTTTAGTGATGAGCTAATACAGTAATATATTAGATAATACCTTAAACGTATTTGTGTCGTAAAAAGGATTTACTTATAATATTTAATTTCCGGGTGAAATTATTAGCCTGAAGGAAAGATTGTATTACTCGGTTTTTCTTTTGATATATTACGTATTAATTGTACTGTATGCCAATATAGCTATGCTTTATGAGGTATAATAGGAATCAAATAGTTAATCTTGAGAGTTTGGTTGTGTTTACTGTTTACTCCAATATACTGCTTATAGCCTTTGATTTGCCAACTTATAAATGTTCACTGTGTATATTAAACTCGTAGGGGTATATGGTGCAAAAAATATATAGGGCCCTATAGCAAACATTGAAAACATATTTCTTAATATTGCATAGGAAATAAACACAATATAATAAAAATATTATACTTATAGTAGAAGATCATTGGTGCTTCTTAGCTCAGTTGTGATGTATTAATATGGAAAGTGGTGATGTAGAAGATTCAGTATCATATTTCCAAACCTAATTATATGGTTGTTAACCACAAACAAACAATCTAATCAAGGAAACGATGCAATAAACAATTATTACCTATGATATAAATTCCATTGCAACAAAATTATCTTTTGAAAAAAGAAATTGCTGCATACAGAGAAACAATGCAATAAAAAGGTGAGTATGATTCAATTATCTATAATATTAATTACACGATTAAAGTATTAATTAAAAAATCTGAACAACAGACAGTATGTGAAAGTAAAACTATGTGATATAAGTCTGAAGAATTCCTCTGCTCTTTTTTCCTTATTGTCTTGGTTGGATCATCTGAGTACAAATTCATTTTCTATTCAATATCATCTAGGTACCACATAAATTTTAAACTTTGATTTTATCAACTAAAATGAAAAATTCACAAAAATTGCAAACTTTGCTCCCAGATCGATGGACATCATTTTCCAGTATCAATCTTTGGTGGTTTCTCATAGTGTCTTACACCTCTCTCCTTATTAAAACTCAAACTCTTCACCATGGCACCTGCATCTTTTCCCCAACCTGTACCAAGGATTAACTTTGTGTAAGAACTCAAGGACTAAGAGTTTAAATAAGACTTGTTATATAGTCAACGTTACCGTTGACATGATTTGCTTTAACAGGTCAATTTTAAAGGGTTTTTTCATTGAGACATTTGATAGAACACCTAAAAATCAACCACCATTAAACTTTTTGAAGAGATTTCTCACCTTTTGGCTTCATCTGTACTCTTGTTTGTGGATCGCAATGTCGCAATGCAATTGAAAAATGAATTTTGTTTGTAAAGATTGAGATTTGATAGGAGTGGTAGTGGGAAGTTAACAAATATATATTAAGGAAATTAATAAAAATACGTGGGTGGTCAAGATCTATTTAAGATGCCATATATTTTTGCTCTAGTTAAATCTAGACCGTTAATTGACTTTCGACTTGTCCCATATAATATAGAAGGAAATTAATAAAAATACGTGGGTGGTCAAGATCTATTTAAGATGCCATATATTTTTGCTCTAGTTAAATCTAGACCGGTAATTTAGTAGTATTTTTTAATGTTTTGCTTGATAAATCTAGATGTGTAGCCAAATATTATTCTAAAATATTGCAAATTTGCTCTTAGTAGTGATAGATAGTGCAATGTTTTATAATAATAATTTTTACTTTGAAACAAGGCAATAAATATTTGGATATTATGCATCACACATGGATCGATGTTGTAATTAGTTGTTTCATGTTGAATGAAAATTAGTAAATTCAGGTAAATAGATGAAAGTAGGAATATAGTTGCTGAAATTGTAGATTTCTCAACCTTTGGGTTACAATTTGATTGTCTGATATGTATGTGTTTACCTATTTTGGTTATGATGTAACTATGATGTAACAATGATGTTATGTGTAAATTTAATCCCTTCTGTTTGTTTTGAGTCTTCGTATGATTGTAAATGTTTAAAATCAAGCCCTTATGGTGGTAGAGTCTGAAGATGCAAATGCACTTTAATCATCAGAAAACCAAAGCAATATGGGATTCACAAACGATCAGGTGAACTTAAAACACAGGATATATTGATACTTATGACTATGTAAGTATTTGAAAAATATTATATCCAAATATTATATTGAGCTCATGTCATGTCTTTGTAACATGTACCCATCTCTTTTGTGTAGATTATGTCGGCTTTACCAGAAGTAGACAAACCTGTGGTGGAATTTAAATAGGGTAAAAAGAAAGGACTTGAAATCCGTTAAGATTTGGCTGATATTCACTTAGCTTTGATTTGAACTTTAATGGTATAATATATAAAGATTCACTAAAGAATTGAAATTGAATTGTACTTTTTGTTTCAATCGCAGGTGTAGTGTTGAGCAAAAATGAGTTTTTTTTTGCAGTGGTCGAGTTTACAAGGATGGTATTTCTTCAGCAAGTGATTTCAAGATGCTAAAGATTATAGAAAAACCCAATAGTATTAGAAATCAAGCCATGGAACCCTTTGTATCCAATGCGTAAGTCTTTTAGCTCGGGACCTTGGTAAAGTTTGTAGACAACAATCCTTACAATAAATTTTTCTTGGACCAATGTTGGGATAAATTTCCATTGTTCCTGAGTTGAAGCTTACATGGTTGTGACAGTGAATGCACGTAGCTATGCTGATATTTCATTGCACAAATAGAAGTGGATTATGTGATCTAACATGTATCTTGGCGGAACAGTACTGTTGAAAGACCTTCTATCTTTTTAATCTTTGATTTGATGGGTGTTTTGCATATAACTCCTGGTTGAAATAAACTACCGTGAACTATGGTTGCATATAATTTCATGTATAAATCATGCTTTTTTATATATAGCTTTATATATTCAATTTTATTTTAAATTGTATTGGACAAACCAGAAGATCGCACAAAGGCTTGATACATCCTTTACACGGTCACACAACAACATATCAATAAACTATTATTTCCTTAAATTTCATATTTTAAATTAAGTTTCAATCAGAATCCTACTTCATTTGATCATGTTGCATTAGAGATTTCTCAACGAGCTTCCCTTTTAATCTCAAACTTGGCATCTTGAAGCAAGCTAACAAGAGGACTAATAATATTATTTTCAATCAGACCTTGCATACACATGTCAAAATAAAATATTATGAGCAGTACGTGGATTAGTTCTTTTACACTAGCTATGATATTTGAAATAGTCCATCAAACTTCTTTCTTGATGTATATATTTACAAGTATGAATAAAAAAGAAGAGATAATGTTGGTGGCTGTGATATTTGAAATTGTCCAACAAGCTTTTTTCTTGATACTCTTATTATACATAAGATGTATATATGTACATGTATGAATGAAGAAGAGGAGTTGGTATTGGTGACAGAAATTTACTGAACCACTATTTATGTTAAGTTGATAATTAGTAATTGTATTTCTAAATTATAATGATATTCATTAGAATTGTCGATTAACTGTTGAGAATAATTTTTAATATGGTTTAGATAGTTGATGTTGTGAATAATTTAACCATTTGCTAGAGCTATATTAATTACTCCAAGTAAAAAATGTTACTGGTAGGATAATATATATTGCCATTACTTATGAAAAGTATTACATATGTATTGCGTGAGATTACGATTGTTACTCACTTCTAAGTATTAGGATTGTAATTTTATTACTATCCAAGATATACCAATTCATTGATATTTTCATTGGCAAAAAATGGTGATCTCTTTGATTTTATCTTTGGAAGAAGGGTATATTGCTTTTTGTAAATGACTTGAGAGTACTTGATCTGAAATTTCAATTTTTAGAAGTCTTTCAAAATTATATTTTGAAATGTAGACCGTTCAGTAAAAATGTGATATAAGTTAATTAGATACAATTCTATCGAGACATGTCATAATTACTTTATAGTAATAGCTCAAAATTCTCCCTAACTCTCCTTGAACCTCTCCCAATCCCATTTAAAAATTACTCTCACATTATTTAACTCATAACCATCCTTTTTTTCTTCGTTCTCTACACAACCGCTCCCTCTTATCCTTTCTTCTCAACCCCTAGGAGCAATTGTCCAACCCACATAGCCTCCTCTGTCCTTATCTACCCTCCATATCATACAAATCACTAAAATTAACATGTTAAATAATCAATTTTATTTTGAAGTTACTTTTAACATTATTGACATTCTTCTATATTTGAAAGCTATAGATATAATTATCACACAAACTCTAAGTCATCAACTATGTTGTCAAGATCGGTAATGGTAGACTATCTTTAGGATTGTATTAGTTAAACTCATTGTGATATTAAATTATAAACAAAACATGTTTACACACATAATTATCTATCTTTATTTTTGTTTTTTCTACAGGTGGTTGAAAAACATGTGGGACCCATATAGCAGTTGATACCGTGTACTTTTTTATACTACATCCATTCCATAATAATTATCGCTTTAGACATTTTCACACATGTTAAGGAACCTACAAACTAGAAAGAATTTAATTTAAAATGACCAACATCTCCCTACTTATTAAAGAAAGATATTTAGTTGATTAGATATTTTATAAAAAGGATAGAATAGGAAAAAGATTATTTATGGTGCATTGTAATTTCAAATGTGACACATATTGTGAAATAACTATGGATAAAAAGACTATTATTATGGAATGGAGGTAGTATTAAATAAGAGATTTAAACTTCTCCCTTATTCATCTTAATTTTTATAGTGTCTTTCGACACGTGTCACACCTAGTATATATATAAATTGGAATTGAATAAAAATAATATATTAATCGGCAAGGTCATGTATAAAATACATTTAAGATAGACTAATTAACCTATAGAAAGTATATCATAAAGGTTTTCATCTTTATCGGATCAAAAGTAAACATGGTAACCTTTAACTATCAAAATATTTTCTTCTATTCCAAATAGTCAGAAAAATAAATATATAATTAATAGGACCAATGGTGAACATGAACGAATTATAAAATTTTGTTGTCAATCGGATTTGGAACATAGATCAGACGGGTGTTTGAATCTTATCATAAATACGTCGCAAACACAAGCATTTCTTTTAACAAAAAATTTACTGTACAAATACAATCGGAAATTAAGAATGATAAATACTCCAAGTCTCAAGACAACCAACGAATCACCTTAGCTGCAAAAGTGAAATTTTTAAACTTAAATAAAACGATCCAACGAATCACATATTAAAGATTTGTTGTCTTACAATACTACTAGCTAATTTTTTTTAATTTTTGTAAATCTGGCACCAAAAAAATATCATTTGCCATCATCTTAAAACGAGAATACACATAACTAAAAACGCATATAGTCCAGCAGTTAGCATCACTTATGCTAACTACTTATTGGTCGGCGTAGTTTAAATTTAACTTCTCCAGCCGCCGAAAACATTAATATTCATTAAACACTTCATAAAAATCATATATTTTTTTCAAGACCAAATTTTACAAAATTTATACCGTTGCATTCGTTATTTCAAGAAAATCACATTGAGGTTAAATAGAGCTATCATCCAAAGATCTCAAAACTCTTATAATATTGAAAACTAAATGGGGAATGTTAGAAACGAAGAAATTTGAAAACCCAAATTTATTTGTTTATTTTTTCATTGTAGAAAGAAATTTTATCTTCTTTTTTATTGGACATAAATTGAAAATTTATCTTATAGGTAGATATGTGGTCTAAAAACAAAAATAAAATAATAAAGAAATAGTAATTAGAAAGTAGAAATGTAATATTAAGTATTTATTTATTTTTCTATAAATTTAAAAACGTAAACATTAACCCTAACCCGTCCATTTTAACTATAAAGATAGGAATTCATCATTAAGGTCTTAGGCCGCCACTATTTTATTACCATTTGATATCTCATTCTCTTCCAATCGATTCATATTCTTATCATTTCTCCTCCTTTTTGATAATGTTTCTTTAGTTTCTAATTTCGATTTTAAACAAGTGGATTCACTATCTTTTATGTCTCAGATCGATGGACATTTCATTTCAATTTAAATGTATGTATTTCTTGATCTATTGTTATTTTTTGTGATAAACTTTATATGCTAATACAATTTGTTCCACCGGCGGCGACTAAAGACAACAACGGACTCAATGTGCTCAACGATCAGCGAAGCCCAAGCCCGGTGTATCACCCCTACCAGCCCAACCCAGCCTTCAAACTCCAATTGTGGCCCAGCCTACTACTCCTACTGCTCCTGTGGGCCACCACATCCCTACACATACTGCTCATGTGGGCCACCACATCCCTACCCAGACTGCTCCTGTGGGCCACCACATCCCAGCACAGACTGCTCCTCTGGTGGCCAACCAGATCCCTTGTAACTAACTTTGTTATTTGGAAAGTGGAAAAAAAGTATAAATCCAAATGCGGGCGCTAAGAGAAATAAACAAGAGACTCATAGAAGGTCTAAACGGGTAGTACGCAAGGTATGTGCACTTTTTTTTAAATAATTTTGTGTCAGTCATCATGCATAATTCTCTGCTTCTAATCTTTAGTTGGAGACACTCAACTCAGGTTTAACTTATGATGGCCTAAGTGCAACCTTTAACTATTTTCTAGTATGTGATTTTGGACATACAATGTAATAAACAATTCAAACCTCCTTAAACTTGTTTTTTTCCATCCGTTGTTAACTAAATAATGCCAATTTACTATTATACCCTTTCATATAATTAATTTTCATGACTTATTGTCTCCTTTCGGATCTCTCTCTTTAAAGACATCACCTTTTTAGAACAAATATTCCTCGACTAGATTTTTCAATTAGATTTGCATACAAAACAAGCCTATTTGTGGTCCCATATAATTTAATTCGAACGTAATTTAGGTACGGTTGAATATTATTTTATGGTGTGTTGTGGCACCTATTTTTTTTAATAGTTGTGTACAACTGTAATTAGGATTTTTGGTTATGATTTGGTATAAAGTTTATCGGATCTGGTGGTTCTGTGAAAAATACATCAATAACTGTAAAGTGCAGTTTTAAGGTTATTTTTTTATAACTTTTGTGCAGTTCTTTTATCCACGAGAAAATATAGTTTTGAGGTGTTTTATGATTTTTACCCAAAAAAAAGGTTCTTTGTTATTGCACATTTTTTGGTTCACGAAAGTGTTAAGGTGCTAATGTGAGTGCAGTCTTCAAGTGTTTTTATTACTCTTTCTGCAATCTTAATTAACATTTCAAATATCAATTGTGAGTGTTAATGTGCTTATGTTCTCTAATTCTGCAGATATAATAGTGTGCTTTGAAGATCTGAGTTGAAGTCAATCTGGTTTTGTGATTTTATGTTTGTTTATTGTTTAATGAAAAAGATTTGTCGGTTTTTAAATTTTTTGTGTTTTTTTTGGGTAATGAATATGATGTAGTGGTTTTGTGATTTTTTCTTAGGTTTTGATGTTAAATTAAATGTTTGAATGACTGCAATATTGAAAGGTGGTGCATAAATTTTGGTCGAATGTACTTTTCATTTTACTGAACTTAACTGTACAAAAAAGATGAAAAAGCAGTTCTCTGCACAAAAGTTTACCAAAAAACTAAATTATGTTTAATTCAAATTAGCACAATTACGATAAGTTTAAATATTACTAAATACATCTTAATAGAGGCATCATACTTTAAGGTTTCCTTTTATTCAAAAAGGTCACCGAAATAAAAAGACACTCATGCCTAGGTATATTAAATATATCCATATTTGAGACACCATGAGAGTGAAGATGATTTGAATCTTGTGGCATATCAAATATTACAATATGAAATGTGGTATACCACAAATGAATATCGAGAGTCGTGAGAATCAACTAGATTTTTGAAAAGATTTTATTCGACATAACCAATCCTTTCGTTTTACTAATTGCTACCCTGTCAAGTTAAATTTATGTTAACTCCATTATCTTTCTTGTTCAACATTAAGTGGACATTATTTCCGATTGTGCATGTTAACTGATCTTGAGTTCCTAATGCCTCTATTTAATCTTATAGAATAGGGATAATCTGGAGTGATAGTGACTTGGTAAAAAAGAGGACTTATATTCATATCAATACAAGATACAATGTTTAGCAAGCATTATTTACAAATCTGATTTATAATATATACTTAACAGGGCTCACTGAATTAGTTAGACTCTTTTTTTTTTGTGAAAGAATATATATAAGATAAATATAAAGTACAAATAATAAGTTCGGACCATGATGGTGGATTATAGTTTGTAAAACAGATGGAGTCAGTGTGCTAATCGAAATTTTGAACAAACAAAAAAATACTCATAGGATTGGAAAGGATTAAGAAGTCTACCATATAGATAAGTCCCTGTGTAAGGATGGACATAAAAGTTTTTTTTTACCTTGAGGTACTCGTTAACCCAACACTTTTTGCTACCAATAATTCTGGAAATGAACAGCAAAATTTTTGTGCAGACTAGTACTACTACATAACAAAACATAGCCCTTTCTCTGAGCATGACACTAATCGCACACTCAATTACTTACATTTAGAATTTGGAATAGATAATGATAAATTTCACATCTAGAGTAATGCTACATAATCAACTATATCGTACTATTCTAGGATATATTTTGCTTTTTTTGCATTCAACATGTACTAGAGAAAAACATTAACCAACAAAGACATAAAAATAAAATCTGGAAATCAACAAATACGAAATTGTTCATACATTTTCTTGATGTAGATTTATATTACAATTAAATTAAATTCTATGTATCATTTCAATTTAAGCGTTCAATATTAGAAAGCAATAATTTTGAAGAATTTCTAACGTATGATTATAATGATAAATGATTATTTTATCTTCAATTAAGAATGTAATATAACCTAAATCATGAATCTTCAAAGTTTAACATAACGGTCTATTAGCTATACACTACAAAAAAGGTTTTCTTTAGCGGCAAAAAAAAAAGAGCTAACTGATTTTGTTATATTTTTTTCTTATTTGTTGGTGAAAGAATATATATATATATATATAAGATAACGGTGGGTTATCAAGCTTAAAAATCTTGACTAACTGGGTTGATAGTACGAAGCACTAGGAATATAGTTTGTATTGGATCCCCCACATGGTGATAATCAAACTACTAAGAACAGTCCTAACGTGATCAAGATTAGAGTTGGAATAAAGGCAAGCACAAAAAAAATTATAAAGTAAAATCTCAAATCAATTAAATTCAATCACAATCAACATTTATACATATTGCAAACCAAGTTATGAAAAAATTAGTTCATAATGCTAAAAGAAATAAAACTAAACTTAATAACTTACGAAAATGGTTAAAAAAGAGATCTACTTTATATTACCCTAATGGTTAATTGGAAGGAGAGAGAAGAGAAGTTTGTGACTCTCCACCTTCTTGTCTTCTTCTACAAGTCACTTACTTCTTTTGATGATTTTTAAGTGTATTCATGATTAGGGACTAAGAAAAGACATGTTTATAGTATGAAATACAAGTACATATAGGTGTAGGGACAAAATCTAGGTCATGAATTAGGTTTTATATCCCTACTCCAGCTCAAACCCATTTTCCTTGGTAATGGACTGCCTGACATATAGAGTTTGTAAAATTCACAACTTTTTCCTTACATTTCCAAATAACTCGAAACTAGTGGCCACACGACCGTAATTCAAAGACCTTTCTTGATTTAAAAGGGGTTATTCAAATTCTCTATCGATTTTATGTAGCATTTTAAATACTACACACTCCAAATCTGGCCAACAACTATTGATAGCTTTTGCTTTATCCAAAATAGTTTCTTCTGCCTTTTTAAGTCTTGATTTGTCTTGGATCTTCTTTCTTCAACTTCTTCGCCAATTCTTGGCTTCTAATATCATTCTTGTAACTAAAAGATTCACATTTAACACACTATTACACCGAAATATGCTCTTAAAGTAACAAAGCTCCAAAACAAGGTAAGACTAGAGAAACTATCTAATAATTGTGAAAACCACTTAAGCTAAGCACATAATACACCTAAAGTGGTGTCTCTAAACTAGATTATTATTTCACTAATATGAAGAAATTAGTTGTTTATGGGTATTTTGTTTTTTTTCTAAATTCTCTTTTTAAATTACTATTTGTAGGGGTATTTTGGGTTGAGGCATTTTTATAAATAGTTTTATTCCAGGTACCTTTTTATTAATAGTTTTTTTGATACGCATATTTTGACAATTGGATCAAATGATGATGATAATAAGAATTAAATGATATATATAATTAAAGTAATAATTAAATGGTTTATGGGTATTTTGGTAATCTTTCAATTTTTTAATTAATTGAGAATTTACTTGAAATTGTAATTAATTAAGAATAATTTCACTATACGTGTAATTAATCGGGCGTTGCCCTACATATATATATATATATATATATATATATATATATACATATATACTAGGTAAAACCCGTGTTTGAAGACACTGAAGAAAAAATTTGTTTTGTTAACGGAAATTGAACATAGGTTCCAAGGGTGAAGGTCAAGGTTAAAGTTAGGGTTAAGATTTTTCTTTTGTTTCTCATCAATAAGAAGGTTAGGTTAAGGTAAGGTTGAGTTTAAAGTTAAAATTAGGGTTAAGGTTTAGGTCAAGGTTAAGGATGAGGTTAATTTTAAGGTTAAAGTTAAGGGCTAAGGTTAAATTTTAAGTCAAGGTTAAGGTTAAATTTTAAGTCAAGGTTAAGGTTAAATTTAACTTTAAAATTAAGGTTAAGTTAGAGTTAAGGTTCAAGATTAAACGTTTAAGGTTTAACAAAATTCCAGTTTAAGGTCGAATATTAGCGCGATGATTCTTTCTATGTTTAAGGTTAAGGTAACATTTAAGATGAAAGTTAAGGTTAAGGTTTAAAGTTAAGGTTACGTTTAAAGTTAAGGTTTAAGGTTTAAGGTTTAAGGTTTAAGGTTTAATGTTTAAGGTTCAAGGTTCAAGGTTGAAGGTTCAAGGTTGAAGGTTCAAGGTTCAAGGTTGAAGGTTGAAGGTTCAAGGTTCAAGGTTTAAGGTTCAAGATTAAGGTTAAGTTTTAACTTCAAGGTTAAGGTTATGGTTAGGTTAAACTTAAGATGAAGGTAAATGTAAAGGTTAAGTCTTGAGATTCAAGGGTTAAGGTTAAAGTGAAGATGAAGATAAGGTTGTCAAGGTTTAAGGTTCAATGTCAAGGTAATGTTTAGGGTGTAAGATTTAAGGTTAAGATTAAAGTTAAGGTTAAACGAGAATTAAACTTGCAAGAATTAAGCTTACGAAATATGAAGATTAGACTTGCAAGAATTAAGCTTAAATTAAGAATTAAGATTAGAATTACTTAATATAGGGAATGATATAAATTAGAAAATGTATATGATCAGAATTAAGCTTAAATTAAGAATTAAGCTTAAATTAGAATTAAGCTTAAATTAAGAATTAAGCTTAATCCTAAACTTCGTGATCACCACCCTAAACATCATTGTAGCCGCTTGTTTTATCCTGGTACAGCTGCTCAGGCCCCACCGAGTGTTACGTGACCTGAATGTGAACGTCCAATGGACAGGTTTCTCATGTACCGATGCTGCACTGACTCAACCGGGCGCACTACTCTTTCAGCATGAGTTTATAACTCTGCATTCAGCAATAAAATAAACTTTGATGCTAATTGTCAACAATAATTTCAGAGTGTGTTTGTAAAATGATATTGTTTAACTTATTATTATGCCATTAATGAATAAAATGCTACACCAGTTTCAATAACTGAATCTCGATTAAATAGTTGATAGTTTAACCATTTTCATTCTTCAGAATTTGGATTATACCCCAAGGTTAAGAATCCTTATCTAATAATAATCTTTTAGCGATCCATCATCTTACAAACTTCATTCAAGGCAATAGTTAATGAAGAGTTTAGTTTATTTTACATCGTTACTATTTTCCACAAATGAGACTAAAAATATTATTCCAAAACATAACAATTTACAAAACTAAACATATCTCTAAGTGAAAGACGCAGCATTCATGAAAGGTACTCATTTTGTACCATCATTAACATCAAGCATTTGAAAATAAGATGTGTAGCGTTGTGCAAGTCCAAACATTCCAAGAGTCCCTCCAGTATGAATCATTACCACTTTCACATCTCCATGGCTAAGACTTGTTGCCGTTTCCCAAGCGGATACATTGGGTCCACTAAAACACCAGTTTGTGCGCTATCTTTTGACATTCTTTCATTTCATTTCTCAATATATTCCCAAATCTGGACAACAAATAAATTATTTAACCATCTTTTCCACAAAAAATAAACGGTATTAAAAAGAAACACAAAAATTACTTTCTTGGAGAGCTACGCTCTACCCAATCCACAGTTCCACCATTCATTCTGCTCACTAATTGTTCATCAAGAGACGAATTAAATTTTTTGAAAAATTCAGAAATTAAACTCTCCTTTTTTTGTAACCATCTATAGTATCTGCTAACATCACTCCCGTAACTTCCCATGGGAGCCTAACATACAAACAAACAAATATTAATACTAATAAAAAAATTTAATATAATCTAAATTTATAAAATCTCACCCTAAAAGCATTATTCCAAGTGCAAAACCTATTCTATAGTTCCAGTACCAGAATCAATAACAAAAAACTTCTGCATAGTTTAACAGTAGTGCCTGTTAAAGAAGCCCAACTTCGCATCTTCCACAGAAAATATAAAAAGCATAATCCATACCGCTTAGCAATGGGTAAATAACTCATTTAGCCTCTTTATCTCTTTTTTATAGCATAATCAATACAGGGACCAATAGTGCAATTAAGATCATAGTTATTAACATAATCGTTCACCTGATTTTTGTTGAGATCTCACGCCAAAAAAATAATAATCCGTTCTACGGTATAAGGCTTCCAACGTCATAACATATTCAACACCTTTAATTTCATTACAATACCTCTTCTTTATATCAACTCCTTTTCCTGCAAAATTATTCAGGCAAGCAAGCTTAATATTCATATTTTCCAAACCTGTATTATTCTTACAGTATAGTTAACTATTACTCAGATATTACTAACCTGGTTATCAAGGCTTGTTTTGGTTTCCATCAATGAACATAACAGGTTCATAACTATATGCAAACCAACAAAGAAAGGATTGCAAATCTGTATTATAATAGCACACATAAAAAAAGAATATGTTTTTACCTCTTCAGTCATTTCAAATCCAAGGGCCTTATAATAATCATGAATTAGAACGTTCAGAACTATCAATTAACACGTATGTAAGAAAATTACAATTTACAAACCTCATTGCGACATTTAACTCCTCGGAATCGATAGTGCCTAGACAAATAAAATAAGGAAAATATAAAGTTACGTAAATATTGGGGTAAAAGAGATTAAAAATAGATAATTACCAGAGCCATCAGTATCGAAAAGTTCAAAAGCTTCCCTTGGCTTTTAGTTTTGCCCGCGGTTCATAACTATCTGCAAAACAACAATGAAAGGATTGCAAATCTGTATCATATTAGCAAACATTAAAAAACGGTTAATTCAAAAATATATAGGCATGGAGGGGGTGTAATTCTATCTAACTCTACAAATATTGGTAATTAATACCTATCACCACCATTCCCATCTCTATTGTCAAGAGGATTTGCACCATATATTCGGCCTGGAATAGCATTTCCAATGGAGAAGTGCACTGAAGATCCTATATTATCCAAAATTGAACTGTAGGTCCCTAAAATATGCAAAAATTTCACTGTAGGTCCCTAAAATCTGCAAAAATTGCACGGTTAAAGTCTCCTCGAAATTAAACAAAAATAATTAATGGTGTAACTGTTAATTTGATTCGTCTTCATTTAAATTATCAAAAAGAACAACATGGTAAAAAATGAACTTGAAAAAGAAGAGATAAGGAAAGACCTTAGTATCAAACATAACAGCACATAGTATCCCAGTATTACGCATAGCCAGACGAAAATTATCAAGAGTCTGTTGAT
This sequence comes from Nemophila menziesii, assembly GCA_029959085.1. NCBI lineage: Eukaryota > Viridiplantae > Streptophyta > Magnoliopsida > Boraginales > Hydrophyllaceae > Nemophila > Nemophila menziesii. Next base: position 4,917,383 of record JARWIR010000027.1, on the reverse strand, counting down.
GATACTCATGAGTTCCATGGGAGAAGTTGAATCGAGCAACGTTCATACCAGCTTTCAAAAGCTTCTCTATCATCTCCAAAGATCTTGATGCAGGTCCCAAAGTGCACACAATCTTTGTCTTAGGCCTTGTTTGGTTCATCGTTTTGTCGTCCGCCATTTGTTGGTTTGGTAATAACGAACCATTCATTGTTTTTGCCTTTCATGTTGCTAAACATGGTATGGAGCCAAACAGAGAATCATCGAGAATAGCCATTGATGATTGGAAGAAAAGAGGAAGCAGAAGAGGTTTTTGTAAGGGTTTTAAGAGCTAAGAAGATGAAATTGAAGAATAAAAGAAGAGGGGAAAGATGTTACCCGAAGGTGAGAATTGTCCTCGAGCGGCGGCGTTTTTGAAGCGGCAGAGCATCATCTTGGTGGAAAGGCAAGTGTGAAGATGTGAATATGGTGGAGAATGGTCCTCCTGGCGGCCGCGGTTTGCTTGATGTTGGAGAATGGTCCTCGAGCAACGTTTTTCTTGAAGGAAGGAGTTAACGGGTGAGAGTGATGGATTAGGTTTAAGAGTTGTGAGGTGTTAAAATAAAATAAAAAATTGTAGTGATTAATGATAAGTGGGGTCAGAATCGATCCTGGCCACCACTTATGTTTTGCCTCGATCCTAGCCACAACTTATGTTTTCCCAAAATCGATCCTGGCCACCACTTAAGTGGGTAAATCAAGACCGTAGGAAAAACTTCGAAATATAATATAGATATATATTGTGTTTCTATACTTCCATAAATTTTCCTAGGGACCCGACAATGTTTATAACAGAATCTCAAGGATAAGAAAGTATGTGGAAATGGAAATCAACGTAGTCTTTTTCAACTTCGGCGAAAAGGACTCCGTGGTCTTTTTTTTGTCTATAAGAAGTTTCAAGCTTAGTTTGGTAGGTGAAGGATCCATGATTGCACCAGCAATAAGTCTTTGCAGGCTAGGCAAAAGATATATGCAAGACTAGAAAATCATCAAGTTTTAATAAGATGACTCAATATTAACTTATAACAATGAGAATTTAGAGGGTCAAAAACTAATTATTAAAATAAACATGCACCCTTCTAAATTCTCTTTTGTACACAACATATGGACTAACTCCAAAAATGTCTAAGATGACTTTCGGAAAACTTAGAGCGCCACAGATTAATTTCGGATCTTATACCATGCAAAAGTTGTAAATATACTCGTGTATCTTCAAAGAGACCAAATTGTCTCCTGTGTTTTGCATAATAATCTATCATTTTAACAAAAATATTTTTAAGTTAATATTTTCATATTTCTTCTTCTAGAACTGAAATTGTTTTGTAGTCGTGGAATTTATTATTATTATTATTATAATTATAATAATAATAATTATTATTATTATAATTATTTTTGTTTGGCAAGTAATAATATTTATATCATTATACCAAAATAAGGGTCATTTTAAGGTTTGTTTAGAACCTTTAAATTCTCACTCTGCCAAAATATTTCACCTTGGATACAATTTATACAATCGAATCAAGAGATACAGATCATAACCTTTTCTCGAATTCTTCCAAGAGACGCCATGACAAATCTTCCCTAAGACTTCCACGTTTTAGTCTAAAACACCACCACACTCGTTTAAAAAACAAACGTCCCACGACAAGACCTATATCATCATAACACCTTTGATATGTCCGACATTGGCCTTGTTTTCCAACCTCTTACGGAGAACTATAATTTATGGAGTCGTATCACATATATCTAGGGATGGAAACAGTCAGGTTTTTTGCATAAATATCGAAACCATAACCGTAACCGTTTATTTTATAAAAACCATATCCTAACGCTTTTAACCATCGGTTACACATTTCAAAACCATAACCGCATTATTCGGTTTTGCTTTTCTAAACGGTTTTGCGTTTTTTAACCATAACAAAATGAGAATTTAATAATAATTATATTAATATTTATAAAATCAAACTAGATTATTTTTATTAATTAATTGGTTAAATCTAGTATTTGGATTTTAATTTTAGAATTTTAATATATCTAATTTAACCTAGATTATTATTGAATATGAAATTATATATGGTAATAAACAGTTTTCAGTTAGTCAGTGTTATTTTTATCTGAAACCATAACCTAACGGTTTTAACCATCAGTTTCACTTTTCAAAACCATAACCTAATGGTTAGCATGTTCTTTGGTTTATAATGAATGTTAACAACTTTTATTCAGCAATTTGAGGTCAGATTGTACTCAATTATCAACTTCCCTCTTTGAATAACACATATAACCTTATTATCTAGGAAGAGAAACAAAGAGAAGTGGTGGTCTCTATATCCTCACTAAAACAACATGCTGCACTTTATCTTTTGACTTTGTCGACACGTGTTGTATACAATTTTTCCCCATCAATAGTTGTCGTATCCAGTACTTACCTGCAGCCATAACAAAACACCATATTCAGTCACAATAATGGATGCAAAAGACCTTCAAATTACCATTGTCTTAACTTTGGTTTTCCTAGTCATGGACACACAAACGCGATATGTTGTAAATTAATTGGATATCGTATTTGGCATCACGTCCACAAAGGCAACACTCGTTCAGCTTATAATAATGTTGCTAGGGGATAATTAGGGGAAAGTAAAACACACACTATCTACCCTCTGTTACTCACACCAATGCAGTATACAAATGTATTGACTTTGCTCAACGAATGTAATCTACCATCTTTCATAACGATTCAAGCACAAATTTCTCCTTGACGTTTTCCGTATTGTTATAAATATATTCCCTTATGAGACTTATTTTTAGGTAGAAATTGGACTTATTAGATAGACTTTTATACTTATTTTAATATATTGCACTTTCTCCCCTTGGAATTATGTTATTTGCATTTTTAGAACTTTTGTGCGTTATGTTGTTTGTTTTTAGTATAAATTTCTTAGGTACATGGATGCTATGAAGAACCAAGATGAGGAGGAGAAGTGAAGTTTAAAGTCTTAGATCAAGAGGAGAGGTCAAAATAGAGAAAGTACCACTCGAAGAATTGACAAAAAGTGATAAAAATCTGGATAGCTGTTACTAATTTCTAATTTCGAGCCAGATAGGTACTAATTCAGACCTGGAGATCTAAAAGAGAAAGTTGTGCCTTTATGTTAGCAATCGGACATGTACTTTAAATTACTTAATTAAGTACAAGATTAGACCTAATCCATTCTCACTATCTATATAAGCCCTTTTAGACCTCTTTATTCATAATCTCTCAATTTATTCTTCAAATTAAATCATCTTCGGGGAGAGCGTCAAAAGAAAGAGTCAAGAGCAGAAGCTAGAGAAGTCTTTCTTCCTCCAACAACATCTCAAATCCTTCTCCTAATTAGGTCCTTCTTTATTTTATTTCTCTTTTTATGAAACTTGTATATTTATAGTTTCTTTTCCTTTATGTATTTAATTATGAGCTAAACTTAAATGACTTGATACTCATATCTTGGGGATGAATCTTAGTTTCTAATTTAATGTCTTTCTAATTTGGGACTATATTAATTTAAATTAAGTCGCATAATTACATATTGATTCTATCTTTATATTTATTTACTAACATTGACGTCGCGAATCAAGGGTAGGTATTAGTAATTAGGCTATTCACTAGTGGCGGTGATCACCTTGATGTGGGTTTAATTACGAAACTAGGATAGAAACGCGTGGTGTTCGTCAATGATCCTCACGGGCTCGACTAACTGCGTAGCCAATCTTGTAATTCAGTTAATCATCTGAACGTAGCATATAATCGTCCTGACGGGGTTCGTAATACTGTAGGATAGCTCCTAAGTCTACCCTGACGGGAGTTATGAGATTGTAGAATCCCGACTAATATTAATTACTAGCTTTACCCTAAAAATGAATGCATTAGATTGTTAATTTAGGTGATTCCCTAGCGAGACTCAAGTATATCTTTTATCTGCATCTAATCTTTTAGTCTTTACTTTAGTAGTTGCTTTATTTTCTTGCGTTTAGTAGCTTATAAACAAAACCAAACAAATATTTTTTATATTTTATTTTTCTGTATTAGCAATTACTACTACTTATTCATTGAACACGTGAATTATACAAGTTCAATCCATGAGAACGAAATCTTGTTTATCGAAATATTACTTGAACGACCCATACACTTGCGATTTGATGAGTACTCAATGAATCCATTAGTATAGTCAACTAATTAATGATTAAACTAAGAGTTATTTACAGAGTATTAAATTTTCCTGAAAATACTTAGTGGTTTAACTAATACTAAGTGAAATAAATGGTCCACTCAATTATTTTGCTGATTAACTACCTAAAAAACCTTCATTTTAGACAATATATAATAATCCATCATAACAACTTACCATTCACATCACATCAAATTATCAAAATTACGTCTATTATTAACATCCAGTTACATATCCGTTAAACCATTAATAATTAAAAATTATTTGGTCTAGTTCAATTCACTAGAATATTTAACGTACCGCAACAACTTTCTCACTATCATTGCTCTTATCTCATTGATTACTTTTGCATTGTATGAGTATTTCCCCAAGCACCGACGATGGAGTAGTGTTTTTCCCACAGTAACAAAAAAACTCCACAAGCAATGTACTTGTAGAGGTGATTTTTTGTGTATTAATATGTACTTGTGGAAGCCGGATCCTCAACCTTCCATACATGTTATACTAAATAATATCTATATACGATTGCAAAGATTTATGTTTTTGATCCTATCTTGTTCTCATGTTTTGGGGCGATCGAGTTGCAATGGACAATTACCTTTCATACGCCATTAGGATCGACTAAACAGTCTTTTACAAAGACCGGCAAAAATGTGTATTAGTAATCCTTGTTGTTATGCTTGAAGTGTTATTACCAATATTTTTATTTCATCTAACTCTGTTATTACCAAAAAAGTTTTGTGCATATGACCATAAATGTTATTATTTATTTACTATGTTTAATCATCTCATTTAAATCTCAATAAAACAATTAAAGTATGTAATATTACCAGGCAAATGCATGTTGGATAAATTATGGTGTTTGCCAAAACTCATTCCTTTTCCGTGTTCTTTGTCTACCATGAAAAGCATAACATCGATAACATGAAATTACAGAATACTCAATAGTTATAGAATATTTATCTGTTTCAACCTTTGTTTACCATGCGTATGAAGTCATTTACCTCCACGTCTCGTTCTCCTTTGTGGGTAATCTGTAGGTGTTAGATTCATTTAATCGGTCATAAGACCTCGGATGTAATAATAAAAAAAATTATTTGATCCTTGATTTCTTTTTCACCCGACCAACATATTTCATTTAGTTAGTAATCTCTTTGGGAAATAAATATGCCTGCAGTCAAAATTTATTTATCCTATACATATTAATTATAAAATCCAAAGCATCACAACCTAACTATTTTCCAATTAAATTTCATGAACCTGCTCAATCTTTTATAAACAAGAAAAAATCAACAAGTTATGCTAATCTATGGTAAGATGGCATCAACAAACAAAGTGAGTTTACGACTTCTCATTGACAGGAAAGGAAAACGAGTCATTTTTGCGGAAGCAGGGAAAGACGTGGTTGATTTCTTATTTCATCTCTTTTCATTGCCTCTACGTGTAGTTGCGAGTCTTTTAACCAAGGAAAAAATGGTGAGTTGCTTGGGGAAAATATATGGAAGTTTTGGAGATCTGAACAACACTTACTCATAACTTTCTGCCAAGAAATATAATTTGTTGAACCTGAAAACACCAACCTATTCTTCCAGTGTATCACTCTCTCTGACCAACAAAGCGCTGAAAAAGCTATATTGCTGTCCATATATTTTTAGTTAAGCAAGTTACAATACAATGTGACTGATGACCTGAAATGGTTTGCCAAAAATGCCTTTCTTACCAAAAGTATGAGTTGAAGTACGTGCCAAGTACAAAACTAACTGCAGTAGCTCCCACGGAGGAAGGTTGTGTGAAAGAGATGGTCCCATATATGTACGTTTTAGAGACAAAGGACTAACTTGTCAAAACATATGGGACAATCACATAGACAACTTTCTCCTCAACAGAAGCCAAATCCTTGATGTTTAAAGAAGTTAGGAGAGTGATCCTATATATGGTAGATATAGTCATCCATTATTGTATATGTTCGCCCTTGTCTGTGCTGAATTTCAAACCTTTGACTTTGCTTGGACCAGCCAAATGATATATGTTGGCAGTCATTTAAATATTTCAACTCGGGCATAGATGACCCTGAAATAGTATAAGTAGATGTTGCTTAAGCATGGTCAATAAGAAAAACATATATATAAACAATCGCAATAATACATAATTTATAAATTTTAAATAGGAGAATATAAAATTACTAACAAACCATTATAAAAGATAATCATAGGCTAAGATTCAACAAATCTTCATAATGCATTCCTTTGAGGAATACTAAAGATGGAACTAGTTGGTACAAAACCGTTTCCCCCAGGGGTGCCTCGGCTAAACATGTAGACTTTTTGGAGTGAATATCATATTGCAGAAGATGATTATTGATAGAAATATGCATTTGACTCTTTGATGGCCAATAATGAAGCACAGTAATAGAATCTGGATCTGAATAATCATTCATAAAATCCAAAGCAATAATCTTTTTCTCTGACCATATGGAGCTCTTGTTCAATTATGAACCTGATTGAGAGCTTACCATGATCAGGATCAATAAATGCCTGAAATAGAGTTATTTCAGATGATAGAAAACTCTGATTCTGAGGGAACTTGATGTTCATGGCGTTTTTGCCGTCAAAAGTTGATCTAATTATATCTGATTTCGATAATTCATCATAGCAAAAACTTAAAATGTAAAAGAGGTCATTGTTACATGTACAACATATTGATCTATTTCCTCCACTCATGTGAGTAATATCAAGGTATCTCTTCAAACTCCAAGCATCATCATTGTCATATCCAAAAGTTGTCACACTTATATCTAAATCAGGTCTTCCTTCATTGCTATGAACTCTAATCAAATTATAATTACTAGTTGACGAATTGAAACCCAATATGAAACCATATCCTACTAACCACACCACATAAAGCACTTGTTTAGTGGCCGGGTTTTTCATGCGATACTCACCGAGGTGTCCTGCCATTTTCTCCAACGCTAAGACATTGATATAAGCCAAGTATATGTAATTTTCACCAAATGATTCACAAACATATAAATAAGCAACTTGGGATTTACTCTGCCTTTGATGCTTTTCAATGATTCACAAACATGTAATTTTCAAAAGGAGTCAGTGATACGCAACTCCCTGCAAACCCCCCTAGATAATCACCATACTTATTCCGAAAAAGCCCACCTACACCATCTTTAGATCTCACTGCATCATAGGCACCATCCACATTCAATTTGACGCCCATTTCTGGTTTAACCCATTTACCTAAGATATTTTCCGATACAATTAACCCGCCATCTCTTTCGACTGCCCACGCGAGCGCATAATCACTTGCCGTGTTAAAGATAATAGCTCGTAGTTCACTATGCGTTCTTTTCTTTGCTAAAGGATAAAAAATCCGGTTATTTTTTTCAACCATAAATGCTAACTATATGAAAGCACAATATACTTTTGTTCGATCATATTTATTTTCCTTTTCCGCGCTACCAAATCACCACACCACTGTTTCTGACATAAGCTCACTTGTTGCGCTCCTTGTGCAACTATATTCCTTGCCAAGCCTCGTTCATCCACTTCCGTGAGTTGATCCTGCATTTGATCGTCCCTTCCAGCAAGTTCCATCCGCTGCACCTCCCCTTCTTGCCGCGAACCAGAACTAGAAACATGAGCCTTCCAAGCAATGCTGCTTCCCGAACATCCTTAGCTGCTGTCCTCCAGGCGGCTGCTGGCCATCCGAATTCAAATCCCCTATATGATAGCATTTTTTATAGTTCGAAAATCAACATTCTTCTTCTCTTTTGTTTACAATTAAAAAAACAATATTTTTTTTCAGTATCAAAAGATTTTTAACTTACTATTTTTTTTTTATATTTTTAATCATAATATAAGAAATTGTTTTACTCTAATTTAAGGTCTCATATATCTAATAAAATTAAGTAAAATATTTTAATATTTTAATAATATTGATTATAATTAATATGTTTACAAAATATATCAATAGACTATAAATAATTACTTAAAAATATTAAACTTGTTCATTTCTTATATAAGTTTTATTCTAGTATTAGTTAGTATTTTTATATCTATATTATATGGCACAAGCATTACATTATATATGGTAAATTTCACTCAAATTTGTCTGAACATGTGCATACGTACAAATTTATGTTTAATTTGAACAAATCAAAATCATATTTATATTTATATTCTTCATTAATATAAGGTTGTCATATTGTGATTTACCGTTATTTTAAATATTGTTTATTAGAAAATTAATAGTTTTATCTGTTATAAAATATTGAAAGTTTAAATCTATATTCATATTCATAATTACCCCCATTAAGTTCCTTATAACTCTCATAATTTTAAATTCTAATATTAACATATAACTTATATCTCATAACTCTCATTTTCACGGTTCACAAAAACTTCTCTCACATCTTTCATTTCTTCAAACTCGCATTTAAATAATAAACAAAAAAGAAATCTCTTCGCTCACCACCAAGCCGCTCTTCTGAACAAGTAAACGGTGGTAGCCACTCAAGGACAATTCTTCACAATCATCAACCCGGTTTGGGGCTCGGGAAGAACCTAAATTAAGGTAAACACTCACCTTCCCACCAAGCCCCTCCTGCACACAAAAACCGCCACCACTCCGGGACCATTCTCCACCATCATCATCGCTACGTCAAATTAAGGTAAAAAGTTTATTTTAATTTTAAACCAATTCCACCACTTTAACAACTTTTCAGAATTATCTGATTTAAGTATTACTTATTATATTTTTATACAAATTCGACAATGGTCATGTACCGTATGAAAAGTGATGCACTGAGAAAAGCATATGGGGAGGGTGGGGTCCTATGATTTGGCGTGACTGTTGGAGTGAACAATTTGGTGTTATATTGTATTTTTTGAATTGTTTTGCAGTAAATAACCATTTGGTGCAACTGCTGGAGATGAACAACTTTGTCTTACACTGTTTTTTGAATTGTTTTGCAGTAAATATCAAGTTGATGGTCTAATAAAACCCGTTAATGCATCATTTTCACAAGAAACCAACCAATTCGTAAGTCTTTAGTCCTTTTGGTTTGTGCTTACCATGTGTTGTGTATATTCTTTGGTGATGAGTACTTAACCGCCATGTTAGGTAGAAGAAACTCTCGAACCTTCGAATACAATTTTGGAAAATGCTCTCTTTAACGTAACGAATCAGGCTGACCTGAATGCTCAAAATGAAGCCGTCAAATTGCGTCTCCCTTCATCCTACACTGAAGGTGAATCAAAACCCTTTACAATAATAGTAAAACATATTCCAGGATCAAAATAGCATTTTTTTTCTTCTAGAGTTTTGTGGGTCCCATGATTTGTTGTTGAACAATTTGGTCTTATACTCTAATTTTTGAATTGTTTTGCAGTAAATATCCATTTGGCACAACTGGTGGAGATTTAATTACAGCATTGGTCCATCTTTTTTCGCTTTACGGTGTTTGCACAAAGAAAAGTCATTTTATTTATATAATTAGATTTGGTTGCTAAGGCTTCTAGCGAGATTTTGACAGATTATTATATGAATTTTGAAGTTGAGCAGCTTTTATTTGTGTCAATAGTGAATATTATATTATGAATATTACATTAATGTTGAAGTCCTATACTACAATAGTTATATATTGGTTGAAATTGTTTAAGTTGGAATATAGAAGGACCTTAATTGGCATCTACAGTAGCCTTGATGCAATTATGTAATTACTACAGGGTATATGATTTTCCTCTCTAAGCTTATTTTGTTTAAGAATTGATCAAAATAGTTGAACCAGAAAAGGTAGCATAAATGTAATCCATAGACATGAATGATGCAGGAAATAGCAGCAATTCTCGGCTTTCATCTCCTGTAACGTTTTGTGTGTCTTAGTGATGACGAAGGCTATGACATAAGTAAGTTTTATATTATGAGAAATAATTATTTATTAATCTTTTCTATTTTCTATGTAAACTTATGCTTTAGGCAATTACACTGCAGGAACATGGAAAGTCGAAAAAAGATCCAATTTTTTAATATATCTTTACTAGGGATAACCCGTGCCCGAGGGCGCTACTAAAATTTTTAACAATATGAAAGCGAATGGAATGGAATAGTTATAGGTAATCTATTCGTCTAAATAAGATACATATTACGAAAATAACTTTAGGTGGGTCATTTCAGAAGCATAAAGTTGATTAGCAGTGATAAAATCACCTATTTGAATCATTTATTCAGATTAAAGTTTCCAAAGAACCACAGTCCATATTAAAGGAACTGTCGAGAATAATTGATGATAGAAAAGTTTTAGAATTTTAAGAACCCGTGCTAAATTTTTTATGCAATATATATTAAGATACAAAGGTCATGTATTAATATATTTTTTATAAACTTATTAATTTTCTAGATTATTTTTTTATCATCTTTATGATTAATGTTTTCTTACGTCGTTAATTTTTTTTTTGGTTTATTATGTATAGATAATTTGTACTCTTGGACGTTATTATCAGTACTGCAACCGAGTGGATAGAGAGTACTGTTAAAATCAATTTAAGATCTGTATTAATTTACTAAATCATAATACTGTAAATTTACGTAAACTCATGAGCTTTCTTTGATAATTATAATCACACAGTCTTTAAATAGTGCCCCTCGGGCACGGGTTATATCTAGTAATTAGTAATTATAGAAATAAAAATATAGAAGTAGAGTAACGTTTGAGAAAGTGAATGAATGTATAATCTATCGATTCACTATGTTACTAAAAATCAGCCCTGTCTAGTTTACTAAAAAAATAGAAGGATAGCCATCAAAGTGTATAAGTTGGCCCTTAATATGGATAATTATGATTGTTCTAAATTATTCCAAAAAATTGTTTACAACTTTACAACAGATTATTTTTGAATTGCCTTAAGAAATGCAGATTATTTATATGTTTTAGAATGTAGATGGTGTTAATTGGATTATTGCAGACTTTTCTGGGCGCGTAAGGTAGAATGCTAATTTAGATTCGTCATCTCGGGTTTCAAATAAAAAGACAAATAAGAATGTATTCTAAGTTCAAGGACAAATGTGATCTAACGGTGGACCAACATCTAGCTCAGGACTTGCATTGTAGATAGTTTGCGGTATATTATCTGGTTCAGAAGTTTTCCAAGGAAAGTGCAGCTTCTTCCGGACTACTCTCCAACATGGAAGAACCTTGGAATAAAGGTATTGCAGCGGAATATCTAGAGAAAGTTGTGATATTCTGCTTGAATGTCAGTCAAAGCTTGCTTAAAATGTTTCATAGAAATACTATTTTGTAAAAACAGTTGTCTTCTATTAATTAATCTTAGGAAGATGTATTTTTTTAGTGATGAGCTAATACAGTAATATATTAGATAATACCTTAAACGTATTTGTGTCGTAAAAAGGATTTACTTATAATATTTAATTTCCGGGTGAAATTATTAGCCTGAAGGAAAGATTGTATTACTCGGTTTTTCTTTTGATATATTACGTATTAATTGTACTGTATGCCAATATAGCTATGCTTTATGAGGTATAATAGGAATCAAATAGTTAATCTTGAGAGTTTGGTTGTGTTTACTGTTTACTCCAATATACTGCTTATAGCCTTTGATTTGCCAACTTATAAATGTTCACTGTGTATATTAAACTCGTAGGGGTATATGGTGCAAAAAATATATAGGGCCCTATAGCAAACATTGAAAACATATTTCTTAATATTGCATAGGAAATAAACACAATATAATAAAAATATTATACTTATAGTAGAAGATCGTTGGTGCTTCTTAGCTCAGTTGTGATGTATTAATATGGAAAGTGGTGATGTAGAAGATTCAGTATCATATTTCCAAACCTAATTATATGGTTGTTAACCACAAACAAACAATATAATCAAGGAAACGATGCAATAAACAATTATTACCTATGATATAAATTCCATTGCAACAAAATTATCTTTTGAAAAAAGAAATTGCTGCATACAGAGAAACAATGCAATAAAAAGGTGAGTATGATTCAATTATCTATAATATTAATTACACGATTAAAGTATTAATTAAAAAATCTGAACAACAGACAGTATGTGAAAGTAAAACTATGTGATATAAGTCTGAAGAATTCCTCTGCTCTTTTTTCCTTATTGTCTTGGTTGGATCATCTGAGTACAAATTCATTTTCTATTCAATATCATCTAGGTACCACATAAATTTTAAACTTTGATTTTATCAACTAAAATGAAAAATTCACAAAAATTGCAAACTTTGCTCCCAGATCGATGGACATCATTTTCCAGTATCAATCTTTGGTGGTTTCTCATAGTGTCTTACACCTCTCTCCTTATTAAAACTCAAACTCTTCACCATGGCACCTGCATCTTTTCCCCAACCTGTACCAAGGATTAACTTTGTGTAAGAACTCAAGGACTAAGAGTTTAAATAAGACTTGTTATATAGTCAACGTTACCGTTGACATGATTTGCTTTAACAGGTCAATTTTAAAGGGTTTTTTCATTGAGACATTTGATAGAACACCTAAAAATCAACCACCATTAAACTTTTTGAAGAGATTTCTCACCTTTTGGCTTCATCTGTACTCTTGTTTGTGGATCGCAATGTCCCAATGCAATTGAAAAATGAATTTTGTTTGTAAAGATTGAGATTTGATAGGAGTGGTAGTGGGAAGTTAACAAATATATATTAAGGAAATTAATAAAAATACGTGGGTGGTCAAGATCTATTTAAGATGCCATATATTTTTGCTCTAGTTAAATCTAGACCGTTAATTGACTTTCGACTTGTCCCATATAATATAGAAGGAAATTAATAAAAATACGTGGGTGGTCAAGATCTATTTAAGATGCCATATATTTTTGCTCTAGTTAAATCTAGACCGGTAATTTAGTAGTATTTTTTAATGTTTTGCTTGATAAATCTAGATGTGTAGCCAAATATTATTCTAAAATATTGCAAATTTGCTCTTAGTAGTGATAGATAGTGCAATGTTTTATAATAATAATTTTTACTTTGAAACAAGGCAATAAATATTTGGATATTATGCATCACACATGGATCGATGTTGTAATTAGTTGTTTCATGTTGAATGAAAATTAGTAAATTCAGGTAAATAGATGAAAGTAGGAATATAGTTGCTGAAATTGTAGATTTCTCAACCTTTGGGTTACAATTTGATTGTCTGATATGTATGTGTTTACCTATTTTGGTTATGATGTAACTATGATGTAACAATGATGTTATGTGTAAATTTAATCCCTTCTGTTTGTTTTGAGTCTTCGTATGATTGTAAATGTTTAAAATCAAGCCCTTATGGTGGTAGAGTCTGAAGATGCAAATGCACTTTAATCATCAGAAAACCAAAGCAATATGGGATTCACAAACGATCAGGTGAACTTAAAACACAGGATATATTGATACTTATGACTATGTAAGTATTTGAAAAATATTATATCCAAATATTATATTGAGCTCATGTCATGTCTTTGTAACATGTACCCATCTCTTTTGTGTAGATTATGTCGGCTTTACCAGAAGTAGACAAACCTGTGGTGGAATTTAAATAGGGTAAAAAGAAAGGACTTGAAATCCGTTAAGATTTGGCTGATATTCACTTAGCTTTGATTTGAACTTTAATGGTATAATATATAAAGATTCACTAAAGAATTGAAATTGAATTGTACTTTTTGTTTCAATCGCAGGTGTAGTGTTGAGCAAAAATGAGTTTTTTTTTGCAGTGGTCGAGTTTACAAGGATGGTATTTCTTCAGCAAGTGATTTCAAGATGCTAAAGATTATAGAAAAACCCAATAGTATTAGAAATCAAGCCATGGAACCCTTTGTATCCAATGCGTAAGTCTTTTAGCTCGGGACCTTGGTAAAGTTTGTAGACAACAATCCTTACAATAAATTTTTCTTGGACCAATGTTGGGATAAATTTCCATTGTTCCTGAGTTGAAGCTTACATGGTTGTGACAGTGAATGCACGTAGCTATGCTGATATTTCATTGCACAAATAGAAGTGGATTATGTGATCTAACATGTATCTTGGCGGAACAGTACTGTTGAAAGACCTTCTATCTTTTTAATCTTTGATTTGAAGGGTGTTTTGCATATAACTCCTGGTTGAAATAAACTACCGTGAACTATGGTTGCATATAATTTCATGTATAAATCATGCTTTTTTATATATAGCTTTATATATTCAATTTTATTTTAAATTGTATTGGACAAACCAGAAGATCGCACAAAGGCTTGATACATCCTTTACACGGTCACACAACAACATATCAATAAACTATTATTTCCTTAAATTTCATATTTTAAATTAAGTTTCAATCAGAATCCTACTTCATTTGATCATGTTGCATTAGAGATTTCTCAACGAGCTTCCCTTTTAATCTCAAACTTGGCATCTTGAAGCAAGCTAACAAGAGGACTAATAATATTATTTTCAATCAGACCTTGCATACACATGTCAAAATAAAATATTATGAGCAGTACGTGGATTAGTTCTTTTACACTAGCTATGATATTTGAAATAGTCCATCAAACTTCTTTCTTGATGTATATATTTACAAGTATGAATAAAAAAGAAGAGATAATGTTGGTGGCTGTGATATTTGAAATTGTCCAACAAGCTTTTTTCTTGATACTCTTATTATACATAAGATGTATATATGTACATGTATGAATGAAGAAGAGGAGTTGGTATTGGTGACAGAAATTTACTGAACCACTATTTATGTTAAGTTGATAATTAGTAATTGTATTTCTAAATTATAATGATATTCATTAGAATTGTCGATTAACTGTTGAGAATAATTTTTAATATGGTTTAGATAGTTGATGTTGTGAATAATTTAACCATTTGCTAGAGCTATATTAATTACTCCAAGTAAAAAATGTTACTGGTAGGATAATATATATTGCCATTACTTATGAAAAGTATTACATATGTATTGCGTGAGATTACGATTGTTACTCACTTCTAAGTATTAGGATTGTAATTTTATTACTATCCAAGATATACCAATTCATTGATATTTTCATTGGCAAAAAATGGTGATCTCTTTGATTTTATCTTTGGAAGAAGGGTATATTGCTTTTTGTAAATGACTTGAGAGTACTTGATCTGAAATTTCAATTTTTAGAAGTCTTTCAAAATTATATTTTGAAATGTAGACCGTTCAGTAAAAATGTGATATAAGTTAATTAGATACAATTCTATCGAGACATGTCATAATTACTTTATAGTAATAGCTCAAAATTCTCCCTAACTCTCCTTGAACCTCTCCCAATCCCATTTAAAAATTACTCTCACATTATTTAACTCATAACCATCCTTTTTTTCTTCGTTCTCTACACAACCGCTCCCTCTTATCCTTTCTTCTCAACCCCTAGGAGCAATTGTCCAACCCACATAGCCTCCTCTGTCCTTATCTACCCTCCATATCATACAAATCACTAAAATTAACATGTTAAATAATCAATTTTATTTTGAAGTTACTTTTAACATTATTGACATTCTTCTATATTTGAAAGCTATAGATATAATTATCACACAAACTCTAAGTCATCAACTATGTTGTCAAGATCGGTAATGGTAGACTATCTTTAGGATTGTATTAGTTAAACTCATTGTGATATTAAATTATAAACAAAACATGTTTACACACATAATTATCTATCTTTATTTTTGTTTTTTCTACAGGTGGTTGAAAAACATGTGGGACCCATATAGCAGTTGATACCGTGTACTTTTTTATACTACATCCATTCCATAATAATTATCTCTTTAGACATTTTCACACATGTTAAGGAACCTACAAACTAGAAAGAATTTAATTTAAAATGACCAACATCTCCCTACTTATTAAAGAAAGATATTTAGTTGATTAGATATTTTATAAAAAGGATAGAATAGGAAAAAGATTATTTATGGTGCATTGTAATTTCAAATGTGACACATATTGTGAAATAACTATGGATAAAAAGACTATTATTATGGAATGGAGGTAGTATTAAATAAGAGATTTAAACTTCTCCCTTATTCATCTTAATTTTTATAGTGTCTTTCGACACGTGTCACACCTAGTATATATATAAATTGGAATTGAATAAAAATAATATATTAATCGGCAAGGTCATGTATAAAATACATTTAAGATAGACTAATTAACCTATAGAAAGTATATCATAAAGGTTTTCATCTTTATCGGATCAAAAGTAAACATGGTAACCTTTTACTATCAAAATATTTTCTTCTATTCCAAATAGTCAGAAAAATAAATATATAATTAATAGGACCAATGGTGAACATGAACGAATTATAAAATTTTGTTGTCAATCGGATTTGGAACATAGATCAGACGGGTGTTTGAATCTTATCATAAATACGTCGCAAACACAAGCATTTCTTTTAACAAAAAATTTACTGTACAAATACAATCGGAAATTAAGAATGATAAATACTCCAAGTCTCAAGACAACCAACGAATCACCTTAGCCGCAAAAGTGAAATTTTTAAACTTAAATAAAACGATCCAACGAATCACATATTAAAGATTTGTTGTCTTACAATACTACTAGCTAATTTTTTTTAATTTTTGTAAATCTGGCACCAAAAAAATATCATTTGCCATCATCTTAAAACGAGAATACACATAACTAAAAACGCATATAGTCCAGCAGTTAGCATCACTTATGCTAACTACTTATTGGTCGGCGTAGTTTAAATTCAACTTCTCCAGCCGCCGAAAACATTAATATTCATTAAACACTTCATAAAAATCATATATTTTTTTCAAGACCAAATTTTACAAAATTTATACCGTTGCATTCGTTATTTCAAGAAAATCACATTGAGGTTAAATAGAGCTATCATCCAAAGATCTCAAAACTCTTATAATATTGAAAACTAAATGGGGAATGTTAGAAACGAAGAAATTTGAAAACCCAAATTTATTTGTTTATTTTTTCATTGTAGAAAGAAATTTTATCTTCTTTTTTATTGGACATAAATTGAAAATTTATCTTATAGGTAGATATGTGGTCTAAAAACAAAAATAAAATAATAAAGAAATAGTAATTAGAAAGTAGAAATGCATACATACTCAATGATCAATATGTTGTGTTTGGTAGTGGGTTGAGACTTGAGAATGAGTTTTGAATATTAAAAAATAAAAATAAAATATAGACCTTGAAGGATGGTATTTAAAATATATAAGAATATGGTTTTTAATATGTAAAATGGAATTACATTTTTTTTATATATAAGTGAATTTTTGTTTTTCTTTTTTTTTTAATCTTAAACCATAAGCTAACTATTTTAACTATCGGGATCTTTTTAATTATATAGGAGAGCCACTTTGGACACAGAGTCATTGTGATGACCAAGGCCCTGACCAGTTGGCTAATCCCAACTGGTTAACTTTAAAGAATTTAACCACAATTACATAAGCGGATTTATTTGGTTTAATAATCCGCCAGATTTAAATCGCTACCATTTTAGTGGTAGTCTTCTTGAAAAAAAATCTAATCACATGTTCGTATAAAGTTAATCTCCAAGATCTAACGAGTCAATCACCCTTTATTCAAACAACATACTATTTTCTCCATCCCAAACTTTTACACGTGTAGTAAACACAACTCCTTCTCACAACGATTAATTACTATTTTCGGCGACTGAACCCTCCGGCCTAGCCGGGTTTCGTATGTACTCCTTTAATTTCTTTAGATACCGCTCAAACGGGTACATCCAACACATCTGAACCGGTTCCCCTAACAAAGCTTCGACGTATAAGTGTATAACTAGGTGGATCATTATATCGAAAAAAGCGGGAGGCAAAATCATTTCCAATCTACACATAACTTCAACAACTTTCACCTTCCCCTTTTCTAACTCTTTCCTACTCAGATTTTTATTACACACAACTCTAAACACATTAGCTAGCCCAATAATCGCATCACTAATCGCTTTGTCTTCGAAAAGCCCTGGGATACTAGCCACGAATAGATACTGCCTCATCACGTGACAGTCGTGAGATTTCATACCTATAATCTTGCCCAAGTCACTTTGAACATTATTTCTCAAACTCAATGCAAAGCCATCAGGAAACTTCTGTGCCTTCAACCACTCAAGAAATACTTTCTGCTTTTCCATTGATAACGTATAATAAGCTCGATTCAGTATTTGTTTACTGCCTCTCGATGTCAACCACAATTATTTCCTGATGTTCATTTTCTCAAGATCCACTCTCGCTTTCACGTTGTCTTTGTTAACTTTCCCATCAAGAACTATAACTGTGCCGAGAAGAGCATCACACACGTTTTTCTCGCAATGTATGACATCAATGTTATGTTTCAACAAGTTTTTGGACCAATAAGGTAAACGATAAAAGATACTCTTTTTCTTCCAATTGAATAGACGTGGACCAGTTTTCCTCACGATTTTTCCCCCAAAATCCTTGTGTTTACCAGAAAACACAATGGGAAGCCCATCTAACCGTGTCTGAATATCGGTAGGACTATATTTCTTCGGTGGGCCTCTACGATCAGATTTCTTGTAAAAAACCCTTTCGCTTCTAAATCGATGCCCGGTAGGTAACCAACGTCTATGTCGAAGTAAGCAACTCCTTTCTTCACACTCAATGACGGAGTACAACCCATGCATTCTGGATAAGTTTTGTAGCCTTGACCCAACCATCCCGAAGTGTATGACCTAGCGGGGAAATCATTGGTCGTAGACAAGAAACAAACCTTCATCGTAAACTCTTCCTTCTTGTGGGCATCATACGTAAGAATCCGTTTATCCCACAACTCGTCCAACTCATCTATACCAGGTCGAAGAATGACGTCCATGTCCTTTTCCGCAGTGTATCTCGAAGCATAAAGTCGCTGCATCCTAGGGGCAATCGGGAAATATCAGAGTTTCTTATGCGCTACTTTTTTACCCTTTTTCGGGTCCCAGCTGGATTCACTACATACTGGACACTTTTCGAGGGAGACATTCTCATTGTAAAATAAAGCACAATCGTTCACGCAAACATTGATGGTATTGTAACCCATACCTATACTTTTTTACTTTTTGTTGCACGCCTCGTATGACTCGGGCAAGTTATGAGGTTTGGCCAACACACGGCACAAAAGATCAAGCAACTCGGTGAAAGACGGGTTAGTCCACTTGTTCTTCACATTCACGTGCATTAGCTTCGCAATGAAATTTAATGAACTAATTACTGCACAACCAGGGTATAACTTGGTCTCTAATTCGAAAAACATTGTTTCGAATTCGCCACGTGCTGTACTATTCGAGTCTATCATCTCGGTGTCACCGGAATGACCACCAAGCTCATAATTAGGTCTCAAATCTTCGTAGACATCCAACATTTCATTTTCTTCATATCGAGTCTCGGGAATTTCCTCGCTCTCACCATGCTTTGTCCAAATCTCATACGTGGACAAAAACCCAAACTGTAAAAGATGTGACCTAACTTTGACCACTTTACACCGACGATAATTCGAACACTCATTACACGGAAAAAAATTGTTTCTGCATCAGGAGGTTTATTTTTTTGAGCAAAAACGAGAAATGCTTCGATCCCCTTAATAAATTCATGCGACACTTAATGAGCGGAACCAATCCAACTTTTATCAATACCTGAAGCCATAATCAACTACTCCAATGTAAAAGAATACAACATAAATGTCTCATAAATAAAATGAAAAATAAATTATTACATCACCAAATAAATACATAAAAATAAAATGAAAAGGAATATTATTACATCACCAATTACATACATGAATAAAAAAAATTATTACATCACCAATTAAATACATGAATATAAGATGAAAAAAAATTATTACATCACCAATTAAATAAATAAATATAAAATGAAAAAAAATTATTACATCACCAATTAAATAAATAAATGTAATATAAAATTAAATGCATAAATATAAAATTAAAAATATACAAAATATAACATCACCAAATAAATACATAAATATAAAATTAAATACATACAAAATATAACATCACAAAATAAATATATATCCTATTTATGCATTTATGTCTCATACAATAATATATCATATATATATATATATATATATATATATATATATATATATATATATATATATATATATATATATATATATGTCATATAAAATTATAAGATGATTAGGGATATATACATTGTGATACTATATATTTAGCATTAACTATACAATTATAATCAAATAAGAAAAGGTTGAAAAAGATACCTACTTTTGGGCAAATTTAGAAGGAGAAATTGATAATTGAGGAGGTCCCACGTTGTTGTTTGACCCGAGAAAGCTTTCCCACGTGTTGAAATACCTAATAAGTGATACAATTTTCCATTAAATACACAATTTCTTGCAAATAAATGAAATTTGAAAGAGTTTTATGGAACAAAAAATACCTACTTTTACGCAAATTTGGAAGGAAAAATTGATAATTGAGGCGGTCCCACTTTGATGATTGACCCGGGCAAGTTTTCCAAGTTTTGATATAATTTTTGATGATGAATTGTGGAAAAAAATTTGGAGTGTTTTGAGAGAAAGAAAGAGAAATTATAAAATAATAGTGTTTTGAGTATCTCAATTCGCAACTTGCTGTAATAAATACGCTACCACTAATTGCGACTACACAAGTTTTCGCCAAAGACTCAAAAGTAGTTGTTAGTAATAACTTCTAACGACTACTTTAAGTAGTCGTCAAATAATCCAACCTCTAGCGACTACACATTGGCGGTGGGAAATTAATTAAAAAATACAAAAACCCTCTAGCGACTACTTCCTTAGTATTAACGACTACTTCTTGTAGTCGTTAAAAATAAAAATTACTAACGACTACTAGGTAGTCGAGAAACATACCATGTAGTCGTTAAAGACGTGTAGTCGCTAGTGGTGCTTGTCTTTAGCGACTAAATCGCGTAGTCTCGAGAAGTTTAGTCGCTAGAGGCTTGCGCTGTAGTAGTGATACTTTTGAATAAGGAAAAACAACACCTACTAAAATCCAATCAAAGAGCATATGATTCTTAGTCTGTAGTACAAATTCTTTGTCAATAACACTCCTCCCTACATCAATGTGAAGTCGGTTAACGTTATATTGTTGATCTATGTATATATTTATTTTCATCAATCTTATCTCACTCGGTTGTTATGTTATGTGTATTATTTTGTGATTCTTGGGTATCTATGAATTAAGCTTCAAATATATGGATTTTTTTCAAGATTTGAATTTAGACAGTGATTTGGATAATGCAGTGAAAGCTTTTACTTGTTGATATGGAGGTGCGGCTAAATAATTAAATATATCGTGAAGAGAAAAATGATTAAGGTTGATGATGTTGTCTTTCTGACAATATTTTGAGAAAAAACAGTGAACCTAAAAATGCTTAAGGTTGGGAAAACTAGCTACGTTTACTACTTAGAAATTCCTTGGAAATTCTCTTAATCAGGGTATATGATTCTTACATAACCTTATATGCAGTGGTGATGCAATGGCGGAGCACATATATTTTGTTAGGGAAAGGGGGTGCACCGCAAATAAATTTTCGACTTAATTGCAGTATAAGTCCTCATGAAATGCGAAAATTGCAAAGAAAGATTATGAAAATCAGGGGTGGGGCGATAAGTTAATAATATATGCTTTTTTATAGGGGTATATTATTTATTTTTTTATTTTAAAATGTAAGATCCAAAATGTCATGTGGCTCCAGCATTTACAAGTGATGAGAAGACAGGATATTTAGCATAGCCTAATCAATTTTTTGAGCAATATATGAACTTTTAAAATTAATTAAGATGCATGACTTAAATAATATACAGTATAGAGAATGATTAAACATATACTATTATTGGTGAAAATGAATGTACTTCATCAAGTTTGACTATTTAATTGAGTTAACAAGATTTTATATCGATGTTAAAATACTTACTAAATTGGGTGTTAAGTTTGAAATCTATGGAAATCTGTCTCAATATTAGAAACTATATCGAAATAGCTTCAAGAGTTATGTCAAGCATGTGATTTGGCATCTCATGTGCAAAATGCTGATTCATTTATTTCCCATTTAAAGGTATGTGCCTGAAATTGGTCAATCAAATTTTGCGATTTCTTTAAATATGAGATTAGATTTTCTTGCATGATTATACACTATTGGTTCATATTAGCTGTACTAATTCACGTATTGTGTAAAAGATGGTAACTTTTAGTTTGGCAATGGGTGTGTGCGAATTGGATTAGAGTAGTAAAAGCAAGTAATTAAGGATTTTAAAGATTACGTAGAGAACTATTGAATACGCTAATAAAGAATGTCGTATATTTGGCATGTTTTTTGTCTATAGATTGTAAAACCTCTGATCTAACAAATATGTAAGCACTCGTTAGGGTACTATTTATCATATATATATATATATCCCTTTTTGTTGCTTGACTTGTTTTACATTAGCAGTCACTATGATAGAGAGAGAGAGAGAGAGAGGGGGGGGAGGGAGGGAGGGAAGGAGGGAAAGGAGGGGGAGGGAGGGGGAGTGAGAGAGAGAGAGAGAATAGAGAGTTGTTGAAATGTAATTTTATTATATTTTCCGCTTTTATATATAGTTGTTTATATACATATCAATCATAATGGTATATCGTTAAAAATGATTTACAGCTGTTAAATATATACAGAAGAAGTCATACACTAACAAATTACTGCTGGAGAAGTATGTTTAGTATTCTCCTTAACACTTCACTTTATGGAAGTTTGCATCATATAAGGTAACCAAAAACTGTAGCTTTAAGTCATTTAGTATAAAGATAACGAACTTGATCTTGGGTGGTATGTATGAATCTAAGCTTGAAAGATGTAAGGAGCAACGTGAAATCTAACGAAGTAGTAGTCCAAACCTAGAAGAGGGGAGTGATAAGAGGCACTTTGAGATAATTCAGAAGATAGGTTTACCACATAAATTTTGCAATAATGTGAGTTATTGCCCTGTATCCAGTCTTAATGTTCTTCTAATGCAAAATAAATTATAGGATATTCTACAAAAGGTGATTATAATATATGAAAAGAAAGACAACAAGTTAATCAATGATCTTGTTGTTTCTTTAAAACTCAATATGGAGAAGAAGAGAGTTGCTAAAATAGAATTTTATTTAGCCTTGAATGCATATTTGTATATAAATTAAGTTTTTAGTTATAGCTATTAAATGAAGATACATGACAACTAATATACTAACAAAATGCAATTATGTAACTGATTAATAGATGTAAAAGTATCTCGAGCCTTCCACCATGTGATATTAATTGAGTGCATAGTGTTCAGCTACTCATGGTTGAGATGTACAAATTGTAGGTTGTTGGAAATATATCCTCACTATATTGTGGTTTGAAATATATCCTCACTATATTGTGGTCAGAGGAATTTATTATGTTTTTTTTTCCGAGGTCCTAATTTGCAATTAAGATTTAATAGAGGTTAATTGGGCCGGTTATATGAGTTACCGAAAATCTTAAAGCCTATTATAGCTAGGGTCTACGGTAGTCAACTGAAGGCCCATACATATATATATATCCCTTTATAGAAATCAAAGTTGTGCGGCGTATATTGCTTGTTGAAGTAGATTTCTGATTTTGGTATATCGAAAGGGAAAGAGAGGAAATTAAATATCATTTGCTTTTAAAGCGGTGCCAGAGAGAAGATCTGCGGAAATATGTCGAAATATAATACTCCATCAGTTGAGTTCTCCATCAGATATAGTAAAGACACAAATTTGGTGATGGACTTGAATTGAGGTCCATCAGATCAGTTTGGGGTTTTGTCCCTGTTGTAAAAGTTTTGTGAAACGAAAAAGTTACAGTCCAAATCCAGCTCCAGCTCCAGCGTCTGCTCGACCTCCTGCTCCAGTTCTATCTCTTGTTCAGGTTCTAGTTCCTTCTACTTTCACGGTACCTTTAGGCTCCATTAACAATAATACTTCATCCAAGGTAGAAAACTTATATATATTCTGCATATATCTTATTCTCAAGCCATGGGATTTCAAATAGGAAATTAGCTGTAATGGAAATTCTCCCTTCGTTGAAGGCTTTGATCTAGTTGGACCATTTCGAAAATATTCCCAATTTCGTTGGTTAACTGAAGACTTTTTGTAGTGTTAGTTTGTTAAAGCCGTAGATTGTATCTACTAAAAAATAAGGGCATAAATTTACTGATGCACGAACCAAGTAAAAGGATATTCTTTCAATTTGTTTCTTTTAAGTTTTAGTTAACTAATATGTTACATAACTCATGTGTTTATACTATTTGGTTATTTTGAAAATAAGACTAATAATTTATACGTAGATCACAAAATATAAATGTACATAAATTTTTAAGTATATAAATATTAATTGTTTTAGATAATATATAATTAATAGGGGCAAGACTTCCATCCTATATTGGATGGTCCAATATTCATGGCATATCTATTAATTATAATAACAAAACACATATCATTAGGTTAATTAGGTGACCATCCAATATTGGATGAAAGATTTTTCCAAATTATAGAGTTTAAAAAAAATCAAAATATGAAATATAACTATTTTTATGATTAACAATATACATCTTTTGTTTCACTAAAACAAAATGTAATATTAAGTATTTATTTATTTTTCTATAAATTTAAAAACGTAAACATTAACCCTAACCCGTCCATTTTAACTATAAAGATAGGAATTCATCATTAAGGTCTTAGGCCGCCACTATTTTATTACCATTTGATATCTCATTCTCTTCCAATCGATTCATATTCTTATCATTTCTCCTCCTTTTTGATAATGTTTCTTTAGTTTCTAATTTCGATTTTAAACAAGTGGATTCACTATCTTTTATGTCTCAGATTGATGGACATTTCATTTCAATTTAAATGTATGTATTTCTTGATCTATTGTTATTTTTTTTGATAAACTTTATATGCTAATACAATTTGTTCCACCGGCGACTGAAGACAACAACGGACTCAATGTGCTCAACGATCTTGGTTCAAGGTAGTCAATACAATCTCATCTAATTTTAAACATTCGACTCACCATTTCTCATGCTCTCTATGTCTCTCTTTGTTTCCAGGAAACAATTGAGTAACCTCCTTCTCCTGATTTAGGGTAATTTAATTTTTTTTTCTTCAGCTCTTCTGTTGGGCCTACAGATAGTCCATCTGTTAGGCCCACCGGGCGCCCAGCGAAGCCCAAGCCCGGTGTATCACCCCTACCAGCCCAACCCAGCCTTCGAACTCCAATTGTGGCCCAGCCTACTACTCCTACTGCTCCTGTGGGCCACCACATCCCTACACATACTGCTCATGTGGGCCACAACATCCCTACCCCTTCCTGTGGGCCACCACATCCCAGCACAGACTGCTCCTCAGGTGGCCCACCAGATCCCTTGTAACTAACTTTGTTATTTGGAAAGTGGAAAAAAAGTATAAATCCAAATGCGGGCGCTAAGAGAAATAAACAAGAGACTCATAGAAGGTCTAAACGGGTAGTACGCAAGGTATGTGCACTTTTTTTTAAATAATTTTGTGTCAGTCATCATGCATAATTCTCTGCTTCTAATCTTTAGTTGGAGACACTCAACTCAAGTTTAACTTATGATGGCCTAAGTGCAACCTTTAACTATTTTCTAGTATGTGATTTTGGACATACACTGTAATAAACAATTTAAACCTCCTTAAACTTGTTTTTTTCCATCCGTTGTTAACTAAGTAATGCCAATTTACTATTATACCCTTTCATATAATTAATTTTCATGACTTATTGTCTCCTTTCGAATCTCTCTCTTTAAAGACATCACCTTTTTAGAACAAATATTCCTCGACTAGATTTTTCAATTAGATTTGGTTACAAAACAAGCCTATTTGTGGTCCCATATAATTTTATTCGAACGTAATTTAGGTACGGTTGAATATTATTTTATGGTGTGTTGTGGCACCCATTGTTTTTAATAGTTCTGTAATTAGGATTTTTGGTTATGATTTGGTATAAATTTTATCGGATCTGGTGGTTCGGTTAAAAATACGTCAATAACTGTAAAGTGCAGTTTTAAGGTTATTTTTTTTTATAACTTTTGTGCAGTTCTTTTATCCACGAGAAAATATAGTTTTGAGGTGTTTTATTATTTTTACCAAAAAAAAAGGTTCTTTGTTATTGCACATTTTTTGGTTCACGAAAGTGTTAAGGTGCTAATGTGAGTGCAGTCTTCAAGTGTTTTTATTACTCTTTCTGCAATCTTAATTAACATTTCAAATATCAATTGTGAGTGTTAATGTGCTTATGTTCTCTAATTCTGCAGATATAATAGTTTGCTTTGAAGATCTGAGTTGAAGTCAATCTGGTTTGTGATTTTATGTTTGTTTATTGTTTAATGAAAAAGATTTGTCGGTTTTTAAATTTTTTGTGTTTTTTTGGGTAATGAATATGATGTAGT
The DNA here is from genome assembly GCA_029959085.1 of Nemophila menziesii. NCBI lineage: Eukaryota > Viridiplantae > Streptophyta > Magnoliopsida > Boraginales > Hydrophyllaceae > Nemophila > Nemophila menziesii. The sequence continues at coordinate 4,890,656 of JARWIR010000027.1, read as the reverse complement.
GGTTTTGTGATTTTATCTTAGGTTTTGATGTTAAATTAAATGTTTGAATGACTGCAATATTGAAAGGTGGTGCATAAATGTTGGTCCAATGTACTTTTCTTTTTACTGAACTTAACTATACAAAAAAGATGAAAAAGCAGTTCTCTGCACAAAAGTTAACAAAAAAACTAAATTACGTTTAATTCAAATTAGCACAATTACGATAAGTTTAAATATTACTAAATACATCTTAATAGAGGCATCATACTTTAAGGTTGTCTTTTATTCAAAAGGTCACCGAAATAAAAAGACACTCATGCCTAGGTATATTAAATATATCCATATTTGAGACACCATGAGAGTGAAGATGATTTGAATCTTGTGGCATATCAAATATTACAATATGAAATGTTGTATACCACAAATGAATATCGAGAGTCGTGAGAATCAACTAGATTTTTGAAAAGATTTTATTCGACATAACTAATCCTTTCGTTTTACTAATTGCTACACTGTCAAGTTAAATTTATGTTAACTCCATTATCTTTCTTGTTCAACATTAAGTGGACATCATTTCCGATTGTGCGTGTTAACTGATCTTGAGTTCCTAATGCCTCTATTTAATCTTATAGAATATGGATAATCTGGAGTGATAGTGACTTGGTAAAAAAGAGGACTTATATTCATATCAATACAAGATACAATGTTTAGCAAGCATTATTTACAAATCTGATTTATAATATATACTTAACAGGGCTCACTGAATTTGTTAGACTCTTTTTTTTGTGAAAGAATATATATAAGATAAATATAAAGTACAAATAATAAGTTCGGACCATGATGGTGGATTATAGTTTGTAAAACAGATGGAGTCAGTGTGCTAATCGAAATTTTGAACAAAAAAAAAGATACTCATAGGATTGGAAAGTATTAAGAAGTCTACCATATAGATAAGTCCCTGTGTAAGGATGGACATAAAAGTTTTTTTTTTCTTGAGGTACTCGTTAACCCAACACTTTTTGCTACCAATAATTCTGCAAATGAACAGCAAAATTTTTGTGCAGACTAATACTACTACATAACAAAACATAGCCCTTTCTCTGAGCATGACACTAATCGCACACTCAATTACTTACATTTAGATTTTGGAATAGATAATGATAAATTTCACATCTAGAGTAATGCTACATAATCAACTATATCGTACTATTCTAGGATATATTTCGCTTTTTTTGCATTCAACAAGTACTAGAGAAAAATATTAACCAACAAAGACATAAAAATAAAATCTGTAAATCAACAAATACAAAATTGTTCATACATTTTCTTGATGTAGATTTATATTACAATTAAGTTAAATTCTATGTAACATTTTAATTTAAGCGCCCAATATTAGAAAGCAGTAATTTTTAAGAATTTCTAACATGTGATTATAATGATAAATGATTATTTTATCTTCAATTAAGAATGTAATATAACCTAAATCACGAATCTTCAAAGTTTAACATAACGGTCTATTAGGTATACACTACAAAAAAAGTTTTCTTTAGCGGCAAAAAAAAAAAGAGCTAACTGATTTTGTTAAATTTTTTTCTTATTTGTTGGTGAAAGAATATATATATATATAAGATAACGGTGGGTTATCAGGCTTAAAAATCTTGACTAACTGGGTTGATAGTACGAAGCACTAGGAATATAGTTTGTATTGGATCCCCCACATGGTGATAATCAAACTACTAAGAACAGTCCTACGTGATCAATATTAGAGATGGAATAAAGGCAAGCACAAAAATAATTATACAGTAAAATCTCAAATCAATTAAATTCAATCACAAGTAACATTTATACATATTGCAAACCAAGTTATGAAAAAATTAGTTCATAATGCTAAAAGAAATAAAACTAAACTTAATAACTTACGAAAATGGTTAAAAAAGAGATCTACTTTATATTACCCTAATGGTTAAGTGGAAGGAGAGAGAAGAAAAGTTTGTGACTCTCCACCTTCTTGTCTTCTTCTACAAGACACTTGCTTCTTTTGATGATTTTTAAGTGTATTCATGATTAGGGGCTAAGAAAAGACATGTTTATAGTATGAAATACAAGTACATATAGGTGTAGGGACAAAATCTAGGTCATGAATTAGGTTTTAGATCCCTACTCCAGCTCAAACCCATTTTCCTTGGAATATGAACTGCCTGACCTATAGAGTTTGTAAAATTCACAACTTTTTCCTTACATCTCCAAATAACTAGAAACTAGTGGCCACACGACCGTAATTCAAAGACCTTTCTTGATTTAAAAGGGGTTATTCAAATTCTCTATCGATTTTATGCAGCATTTTAAATACTACACACTCCAAATCTGGCCAACAACTATTGATAGCTTTTGCTTTATCCAAAATAGTTTCTTCTGCCTTTTTAAGTCTTGATTTGTCTTGGACCTTCTTTCTTCAACTTCTTCGCCAATTCTTGGCTTCTAATATCATTCTTGTAACTAAAAGATTCACATTTAACACACTATTACACCTAAATATGCTCTTAAAGTAACAAAGCTCCAAAACAAGGTAAGACTAGAGAAACTATCTAATAATTGTGAAAACCGCTTAAGCTAAGCACATAATACACCTAAAGTGGTGTCTCTATTATTTCACTAATATGAAGACATTAGTTGTTTATGGGTATTTTGTTTTTTTTCTAATTTCTTTTTTTAAATTACTATTTGTAGGGGTATTTTGGGTTGAGGCATTTTTATAAATAGTTTTATTCCAGGTACCTTTTTATTAATATTTTTTTGATACGCATATTTTGACAATTGGATCAAATGATAATGATAATAAGAATTAAATGATATATATAATTAAAGTAATAATTAAATGGTTTACGAGTATTTTGGTAATCTTTCAATTTTTTTATTAATTGAGAATTTCCTTGAAATTGTAATTAATTAAGAATAATTTCACCATACGTGTAATTAATCGGGCGTAGCCCTATATATATATATTGTGTTTCTATACTTCCGTAAAGTTTTCCTAGGGACCCGACAATGTTTATAACAGAATCTCAAGGATAAGAAAGTATGTGGAAAAGGAGATCAACGTAGTCTTTTTCAACTTCAGCGAAAAGGACCGTGTGGTCTTTTTTTTGTCTATAAGAAGTTTCAAGCTTAGTTTGGTAGGTCAAGGATCCATGATTGCACCAGCAATAAGTCTTTGCAGGCTAGGCAAAAGATATATGCAAGACTAGAAAATCATCAAGCTTTAATAAGATGACTCAATATTAACTTATAACAATGAGAATTTAGAGGGTCAACACTAATTATTTTGTAGTCGTGGAATTTTATTATTATTATTATTATTATTATTATTATTATTATTATTATTATTATAATAATTATTATTATTATTATAATTATTTTTGCTTGGCAAGTAATAATATTTATATCATTATACAAAAATAAGGGTCATTTTAAGGTTTGTTTAGAACCTTTAAATTCTCACTCTGACAAAATATTTCACCTTGGATACAATTTATACAATCGAATCAAGATATACAGATCATCACCTTTCTCTCGAATTCTTCCAAGAGACGCCATGACAAATCTTCCCTAAGACTTCCACGTTTTAGTCTAAAACACCACCACACTCGTTTAAAAAACAAACGTCCCACGACAAGACCCACCTATATCATCATAACACCTTTGATATGTCCGACATTGGCCTTGTTTTCCAACCTCTTACGGAGAACTATAATTTATGGAGTCGTACCACATATATCTAGGGATGGAAACAGTCAGGTTTTTTGCAAAAATATCGAAACCATAACCGTAACCGTTTATTTTATAAAAACCATATCCTAACGCTTTTAACCATCGGTTACACATTTCAAAACCATAACCGCATTATTCGGTTTTGCTTTTTTAAACGGTTTTGCGGTTTTTAACCATAACAAAATGATAATTTAATAATAATTATATTAATTTTTATAAAATCAAACTAGATTATTTTTATTAATTAATTGGTTAAATCTAGTATTTGGATTTTAATTTTAGAATTTTAATATATCTAATTTAACCTAGATTATTATTGAATATGAAAATATATATGGTAATAAACGGTTTTCGGTTATTCAGTTTTATTTTTATCTGAAACCATAACCTAACAGTTTTAACCATCAGTTTCACTTTTCAAAACCATAACCTAATGGTTAGCATGTTCTTTGGTTTGTAATGAATGTTAACAACTTTTATTCAGCAATTTGAGGTCAGATTGTACTCAATTATCAACTTCCCTCTTTGAATAACACATATAACCTTATTATCTAGGAAGAGAAACAAAGAGAAGTGGTGGTCTCTATATCCTCACTAAAGCAACATGCTGCACTTTATCTTTTGACTTTGTCGACACGTGTTGTATACAATTTTTCCCCATCAATAGTTGTTGTATCCAGTACTTACCTGCAGCCATAACAAAACACCATATTCAGTCACAATAATGGATGCAAAAGACCTTCAAATTACCATTGTCTTAACTTTGGTTTTCCTAGTCATGGACACACAAACGCGATATGTTGTAAATTAATTGGATATACTATTTGGCATCACGTCCACAAAGGCAACACTCGTTCTGCTTATAATAATGTTGCTAGGGGATAATTAGGCGAAAGTAAAACACACACTATCTACCCTCTGTTACTCACACCAATGCAGTATACAAATGTATTGACTTTGCTCAACGAATGTAATCTACCATCTTTCATAACGATTCAAGCACAAATTTCTCCTTGACGTTTCCCGTTTTGTTATAAATATATTCCCTTATGAGACTTATTTTGAGGTAGAAATTGGACTTATTAGATAGACTTTTATACTTATTTTAATATATTGCACTTTCTCCCCTTGCAATTATGTTATTTTCATTTTTAGAACTTTTGTGCGTTATGTTGTTTGTTTTTAGTATAAATTTCTTAGGTACATGGATGCTATGAAGAACCAAGATGAGGAGGAGAAGTGAAGTTTAAAGTCTTAGATCAAGAGGAGAGATCAAAAGAGAGAAAGTACCACTCGAAGAATTGACAAAAAGAGATAAAAATCTGGATAGCTGTTACTAATTTCTGATTTCGAGCCAGATAGGTACTGATTCAGACCTGGAGATCTAAAAGAGAAAGTTGTGCCTTTATGTTAGCAATCGGATATGGACTTTAAATTACTTAATTAAGTACAAGATTAGACCTAATACATTCTCACTATCTATATAAGCCCCTTTAGACCTCTTTATTCATAATCTCTCAATTTATTCTTCAAATTAAATCATCTTTAGAGAGAGCGTCAAAAGAAAGAGTCAAGAGCAAAAGCTAGAGAAGTCTTTCTTCCTCCAACAACATCTCAAATCCTTCTCCTAATTAGGTCATTCTTTATTTTATTTCTCTTTTTATGAAACTTGTATATTTCTAGTTTATTTTCCTTTATGTATTTAATTATGAGCTAAACTTAAATGACTTGATACTCGTGTCTTGGGGATGAATCTTAGTTTCTAATTTAATGTCTTTCTATTTTGGGATTATATTAATTTAAATTAAGTCGCGTAATTACATATTGATTCTATCTTTATATTTATTTACTATCATTGACGTCGCGAATCAAGGGTAGGTAGTAGTAATTAGGCTATTCACTAGTGGCGGTGATCACCTTGACGGGGGGTTTAATTACGAAACTAGGATAGAAACGCGTGGTGTTCGTCAATGATCCTCACGGGCTCGACTAACTGCATAGCCAATCTTGTAATTCAGTTAATCATCTGAACGTAGCATATAATCATCCTGGCGGGGTTCGTAATACTGTAGGATAGCTCCTAAGTCTACCCTGACGGGAGTTATAAAATTGTAGAATCCCGACTAATATTAATTACTAGCTTTACCCTACAAATGAATGCATTAGATTGTTAATTTAGGTGATTCCCTAGCGAGACTCAAGTATATCTTTTATCTGCATCTAATCTTTTAGTCTTTACTTTAGTAGTTTCTTTATTTTCTTGCGTTTAGTAGCTTATAAACAAAACCAAACAAGTAATTTTTATATTTTATTTTTCTGTATTAGCAATTACTACTACTCATTCATTGAACACGTGAATTATACAAGTTCAATCCCTGAGAACGAAATCTTGTTTATCGAAATATTACTTGAACGACCCATACACTTGCGATTTGATGAGTACTCAATGAATCCATTAGTATAGTCAACTAATTAATGATTAAACTAAGAGTTATTTAAAGAGTATTAGATTTTCCTGAAAATACTTAGTGGTTTAACTAATACTAAGTGAAATAAATGGTCCACTCAATTATTTTGCTGATTAACTACCTAAAAAACCTTCATTTTAGACAATATATAATAATCCATCATAACAACTTACCATTCACATCACATCAAATTATCAAAATTACGTCTAATATTAACATCCAGTTACATATCCATTAAACCATTAATAATTAAAAATTATTCTGTCTAGTTCAATTCACTAGAATACCGCAACAACTTTCTCACTATCACTGCTCTTATCTCATTGATTACTTTTGCATTGTATGAGTAGTTCCCCAAGGACCGACGATGGAGTAGTGTTTTTCCCACAGTAACAAAAAAACTCCACAAGCAATGTACTTGTAGAGGTGATTTTTTGTGTGTTAATATGTACTTGTGGAAGCCGGATCCTCAACCTTCCATACATGTTATACTAAATAATATCTATATGCGATTGCAAAGATTTATGTTTTTGATCCTATCTTGTTCTCATGTTTTGGGGCGATCGAGTTGCAATGGACAAATACCTTTCATACGCCACAGTCTTTTACAAAGACCGACAAAAATGTGTATTAGTAATCCTTGTTGTTATGCTTGAAGTGTTATTACCAATAGTTTTATTTCATCTAACTCTGTTATTAACAAAAAAGTTTTGTGCATATGACCATAAATGTTATTATTTATTTACTATGTTTAATCATCTCATTTAAATCTCAATAAAACAATTAAAGTATGTAATATTACCAGGCAAATGCCTGTTGGATAAATTACGGTGTTTGCCAAAACTCATTCCTTTTCCGTGTTCTTTGTCTACCATGAAAAGCATAACATCGATAACATGAAATTACAGAATGCTCAATAGTTATAGAATATTTATCTGTTTCAACCTTTGTTTACCATGCGTATGAAGTCATTTACCTCCACGCCTCGTTCTCCTTTGTGGGTAATCTGTAGGTGTTAGATTCATTTAAACGGTCATAAGACCTCAGATGTAATAATAAAAAAAATTATTTGATCCTTGATTTCTTTTTCACCCGACAAACATATTTCATTTAGTTAGTAATCTCTTTGGGAAATAAATATGCCTGCAGTCAAAATTTATTTATCCTATACATATTAATTATAAAATCCAAAGCATCACAACCTAACTATTTTCCAATTAAATTTCAAGAACTTGCTCAATCTTTTATAAACAAGAAAAAATCAACAAGTTATGCTAATCTATGGTAAGATGGCATCAACAAACAAAGTGAGTTTACGACTTCTCATTGACAGGAAAGGAAAACGAGTCATTTTTGCGGAAGCAGGGAAAGACGTCGTTGATTTCTTATTTCATCTCTTTTCATTGCCTCTAGGTGTAGTTGCGAGTCTTTTAACCAAGGAAAAAATGGTGAGTTGCTTGGGGAAAATAGATGGAAGTATTGGAGATCTGAACAACACTTACTCACAACTTTCTGCCAAGAAATATAATTTGTTGAACCTGAAAACACCAACCTATTCTTCCAGTGTATCACTCTCTCTGACCAACAAATCTGCATCAGAAGCGCTGAAAAAGCTATATTGTTGTCCATATATTTTTAGTTAATCAAGTTACAATACAATGTGACTGATGACCTGAAATGGTTTACCAAAATTGCCTTTCATACCAAAAGTATGAGTTGAAGTACGTGCCAAGTACAAAACTAACTGCAGTAGCTCCCACGGAGGAAGGTTGTGGGAAAGAGATGGTCCCATACATGATATGTACGTTTTAGAGACAAAGGACTAACTTGTCAAAACATATGGGAAAATCACATAGACAACCTTCTCCTCAATAGAAGCCAAATCCTTGATGTTTAAAGAAGTTTGGAGAGTGATCCTAAATATGGTAGACATAGTCATCCATTATTGAATATGTTCGCCCTTGTCTGTGCTGAATTTCAAACCTTTGACTTTGCTTGGACCAGCCAAATGATATATGTTGGAAGTCATTTAAATATTTCAACTCAGGCATAGATGACCCTGAAATAGTATAAGTAGATGTTGCTTAAGCATGGTCAATAAGAAAAACATATATATAAACAATCGCAATAATACATAAGTTATAATGAAGATGATTATTGATAGAAATATGCATTTGACTCTTTGATGGCCAATAATGAAGCACAGTAATAGAATCTGGATCTGAATAATCATTCATAAAATCCAAAGCAATAATCGTTTTCTCTGACCATATGGAGCTCTTGTTCAATTATGAACCTGATTGAGAGCTTAGCATGATCAGGATCAATAAATGCCTGAAATAGAGTTACTTCAGATGATAGAAACTCTGATTCTGAGGGAACTTGATGTTCATGGCGTTTTTGCCGTCAAAAGTTGATCTAATTATATCTGATTTCGACAATTCATCAAAGCAAATACTTAAAATGTAAAAGAGGTCATTGTTACATGTACAACATATTGATCTATTTCCTCCACTCATATGAGTAATATCAAGGTATCTCTTCAAACTCCAAGCATCATCATTGTCATATCCAAAAGTTGACACACTTATATCTAAATCAGGTCTTCCTTCATTGCTATGAACTCTAATCAAATTATAATTACTAGTTGATGTATTGAAACCCAGTATGAAACCATATCCTACTAACCACACCACATGAAGCACTTGTTTAGTGGCCGGGTTTTTCATCCGACACTCACCGAGGTGTCCTACCATTTTCTCCAGCGCTAAGTCATTGCTATAAGCCAAGTATATGTAATTTTCACCAAATGATTCACAAACATATAAATAAGAAACTTGGGATTTACTCTGCCTTTGATGCTTTTCAATGATTCACAAACATGTAATTTTCAAAAGGAGTCAGTGCTACGCAACTCCCTGCAAACCCCCCTAGATAATCACCATACTTATTCCGAAAAAGCCCACATACACCATCTTTAGATTCACTGCATCATAGGCACCATCCACATTCAAATTGACTCCCATTTCTGTTTTAACCCATTTACCTAAGATAGTTTTTGCCGATACAATTAACCCGCCATCTCTTTCGACTCCGCACGCGAGCGCATAATCACTTGCCGCGTTAAAGATAATAGCTCGTAGTTCACTATGCGTTCTTTTCTTTGCTAAAGGATAAAAAATCCGGTTATTTTTTTCAACCATAAATGCTAACTATATGAAAGCACAATATACTTTTGTTCGATCATATTTATTTTCCTTTTCCGCGCTAGCAAATCACCACACCACTGTTTCTGACATAAGCTCACTTGTTGCGCTCCTTGTGAAACTATATTCCCTGCCAAGCCTCGTTCATCCACTTCCGTGAGTTGATGCTGCATTTGATCGTCCCTTCCAGCAAGTTCCATCCGCGGCACTTCCCCTTCTTGCCGCGAACCAGAACTAGAAACAGGAGCCTTCCAAGCAATGCTGCTTCCCGAACATCCTTAGCTGCTGTCCTCTAGGCGGCTGCTGGCCATCCGAATTCAAATCCCCTATATGATAGCATTTTTTATAGTTCTAAAAACAACATTCTTCTTCTCTTTTGTTTACAATTAAAAAAACAATATTTTTTCCAGTATCCAATGATTTTTAACTTACTATTTTTTTTATATTTTTAATCATAATATAAGAAATTGTTTTACTCTAATTTAAGTTCTCATATATCTAATAAAATTAAGTAAAATATTTTAATATTTTAATAATATTGATTATAATTAATATGTTTACAAAATATATCAATAGACTACAAATAATTACTTAAAAATATTAAACTTGTTCATTTCTTATATAAGTTTTATTCTAGTATTAGGTAGTATTTTTATATTACATTATATATGGTAAATTTCACTCAAATTTGTCTGAACATGTGCATACGTACAATTTTATATTTAATTTGAACAAATCAAAATCAGATTTATATTTATATTCTTCATTGATATAAGGTTGTCATATTGTGATTTACCGTTATTTTAAATATTGTTTATTAGAAAATTAATAGTTTTATCTGTTATAAAATATTGAAAGTTTAAATCTATATTCATACTTTATATATATATATATATATATATATATATATATATATATATATATATATATATATATATATATATATATTAATAGGACTTACCTGATTTTCTCTATTTTTCCTCATCCACTGTTTAGCTCATAATTACCCCCATTAAGTTCCTTATAACTCTCATAATTTTAAATTCTCATATTAACATATAACTTATATCTCATAACTCTCATTTTCAAGGTTCACAAAAACTTCTCTCACATCTTTCATTTCTTCAAACTCGCATTTAAATAATAAACAAAAAAGAAATCTCTTCGCTCACCACCAAGCCGCTCTTCTGAACAAGTAAACGGTGGTCGCCACTCAAGGACAATTCTTCACAATCATCAACCCGGTTTGGGGCTCATGAAGAACCTAAATTAAGGTAAACACTCACCTTCCCACCAAGCCCATCCTGCACACAAAAACCGCCACCACTCCGGGACCATTCTCCACCATCATCATCGCTATGACAAATTAAGGTAAAAAGTTTATTTTAATTTTAAACCAATTCCACCAGTTTAACAATTTTTCAGAATTATCTGATTTAAGTATTACTTATTATATTTTTATACAACAATGGTCATGTACCGTATGAGAAGTGATGCGCTGAGAAAAGCATATGGGGATGGTGGGGTCCTATGATTTGGCGTGACTGTTGGAGTGAGCAATTTGGTGTTATATTGTATTTTTTGAATTGTTTTGCAGGAAATAACCATTTGGTGCAACTGCTGGAGATGAACAACTTTGTCTTACACTTTTTTTTGAATTTTTTTGCAGTAAATATCAGTTGATGGTCTAATAAAACCCGCTAATGCATCATTTTCACAAGAAACCAACCAATTCGTAAGTCTTTAGTCCTTTTGGTTTGTGCTTACCATGTGTTGCGTATATGCTATGGTGATGAGTATTTAACCGCCATGTTAGATAGAAGAGACTCTCGAACCTTCGAATACAATTTTGGAAAATGCTCTCTTTAAAGTAACGAATCAGGCTGACCTGAATGCTCAAAATGAAGCCGTCAAATTGCGTCTCCCTTCATCCTACACTGAAGGTGAATCAAAACCCTTTACAATAATAGTAAAACATACTCCAGGATCAAATAGCATTTTTTTTCTTCTAGAGTTTTGTGGGTCCCATGATTTGTTGTTGAACAATTTGGTCTTATACTCTAATTTTTGAATCGTTTTGCAGTAAATATCCATTCGGCACAACTGGTGGAGATTTAATTACAGCATTGGTCCATCTTTTTTCGCTTTACAGTGTTTGCACAAAGAAAAGTCATTTTATTTATATAATTATATTTGGTTGCTAAGGCATCTAGCAAGATTTTGGCAAATTATTATATGAATTTTGAAGTTGAGCAACTTTTATTTGTGTCAATGGTGAATATTATATTATGAATATTACATTAATGTTGAAGTCCTATACTACAATAGTTATATATTGGTTGAAATTGTTTAAGTTGGAATATAGAAGGACCTTAATTGGCATCTGCAGTAGCCTTGATGCAATTATGTAATTACTACAGGGTATATGATTTTCCTCTCTAAGCTTATTTTGTTTAAGAATTGACCAAAATAGTTGAACCATAAAAGGTAGCATAAATGTAATCCGTAGACATGAATGATGCAGGAAATAGCAGCAATTCTCGGCTTTCATCTCTGTAATGTTTTGTCTGTCTTAGTGATGACGAAGGCTATGACATAAGTAAGTTTTATATTATGAGAAAGAATCATTTATTAATCTTTTCTATTTTCTATGTAAACTTATGCTTTAGGCAATTACACTGCAGGAAAATGGAAAGTCGAAAAAAGATCCAATTTTTTAATATATCTTCATTTTGTCCTGCTTTTAATATATGTTGATTAAGTAGTATTTTTTAATGTTTTGCTTGATAAATCGAGATGTGTAGCCAAATATTATTCTAAAATATTGCAAATTTGGTCTTAGTAGTGATAGATAGTGCAATGTTTTATAATAATAATTTTTACTTTGAAACAGGGCAATAAATATTTGGATATTATGCATCACACATGGATCGATGTTGTAATTAGTTGTTTAATGTTGAATGAAAATTAGTAAATTCAGGTAAATAGATGAAAGTAGGAATATAGTTGCTAAAATTGTAGATTTCTCAACCTTTGGATTACAATTTGATTGTCTGATATGTATGTGTTTACCTATTTTGGTTATGATGTACCATGATGTAACAATGATGTTATGTGTAAATTTAATCCCTTCTGTTTGTTTTGAGGCTTCGTATGATTGTAAATGTTTAAGATCAAGCCCTTATGGTGGTAGAGTCTGAAGATGCAAATGCACTTTAATCATCAGAAAACCAAAGCAATATGGGATTCACAAACGATCAGGTGAACTTAAAACACAGGATATATTGATACTTATGACTGTGTAAGTATTTGGAAAATATTATATCCAAATATTATATTGAGCTCATGTCATGTCTTTGTAACATGTACCCATCTCTTTTGTGTAGATTATGTCGGCTTTACCAGAAGTAGACAAACCTGTGGTGAAATTTAAATAGGGTAAAAAGAAAGGACTTGAAACCGGTTAAGATTTGGCTGATATTCACTTAGCTTTGATTTGAACTTTAATGGTATAATATAAAGATTCACTAAAATATAAGAATATGGGTTTTAAAATATATAATAAAGCTTTGAAATATATAAGAATATCAGCCGGTTACATTTTAAAACCCATTTTTTTTTAATATGTAAATTTAAAAAAATGTATATGGTATTTTTTTTTTTTTTATATATATGGTATTTAAAATATATAAGAATATGGGTTTTAATATGTAAAATGGAATTACATTTTTTTTATATATAAGTGAATTTTTGTTTTTCTTTTTTTTAATCTTAAACCATAAGCTAACTATTTTAACTATCGAGATTTTTTTAATTATATAGGAGAGCCACTTTGGACTCGGAGTCATTGTGATGACCAAGGCCCTTACCAGTGGGCTAATCCCAACGGGTTAACTTTAAAGAATTTAACCACAATTACATAAGCGGATTTATTTGGTTTAATAATCAGCCAGATTAAAATCGCTACCATTTTAGTGGTAGTCTTCTTGAAAAAAAATCTAATCACATGTTCGTATAAAGTTAATCTCCAAGATCTAACGAGTCAATCACCCTTTATTCAAACAACATACTATTTTCGCCATCCCAAACTTTTACACGTGTAGTAAACACAACTCCTTCTCACAACGATTAATTACTATTTTCGGCGATTAAACCCTCCGGCCTAGCCGGGTTTCGTATGTACTCCTTTAATTTCTTTAGATACCGCTCAAACGGGTACATCCAACGCATCTGAACCGGTTCCCCTAACAAAGCTTCGTCGTATAAGTGTATAAATAGGTGGATCATTATATTGAAAAAAGCGGGAGGCAAAATCATTTCCAATCTACACATAACTTCAACCACTTTCACCTTCCCCTTTTCTAACTCTTTCATACTCAGATTTTTATTACACACAACTCTAAACACGTTAGCTAGCCCAATAATCACATCACTAATCGCTTTGTCTTCGAAAAGCCCTGGGATACTAACCACGAATAGATACCGCATCATCATGTGACAGTCGTGAGATTTCATTCCTATAATCTTGCCCAAGTCACTTTGAACATTATTTCTCAAACTCAATGCAAAGCCATCAGGAAACTTCTGTGCCTTCAACTAGTCAAGAAGTACTTTCCGCTTTTCCATTGATAACGTATAATAAGCTCGATTCAGTATTTGTTTACCTCCTCTCGATGTCAACCACAATTATTTCATGATGCTCATTTTCTCAAGATCCATTCTCGCTTTCACGTTGTCTTTGTTAACTTTCCCATCAAGACCTATAACTGTGCCGAGAAGAGCATCACACACGTTTTTCTCAAGATCCATTCTCGCTTTCACGTTGTCTTTGTTTCAACAAATTTTTGGACCAATAAGGTAAACGATAAAAGATACTCTTTTTCTTCCAATTGAATAGACGTGGACCAGTTTTCCTCACGATCTTTCCCCCAAAATCCTTGTGTTTACCGGAAAACACAATGGGAAGTCCATCTAACTGTGTCTGAATATCGGTAGGACTATATTTCTTCGGTGGGCCCCTACGATCAGATTTCTTGTAAAAAAACCCTTTCGCTTCTAAATCGATGCCGGGTAGGTAACCAACGTCTAAGTCGAAGTAAGCAACTCCTTTCTTCACACTCAATGACGGAGTACAATCCATGCATTGTGGACAAGCTTTGTAGCCTTGACCCAACCATCCCGAAGTGTATGACCTAGCGGGGAAATCATTAGTCGTAGACATCAAACAAACCTTCATCGTAAACTCTTCCTTCTTGTGGGCATCATAAGTAAGAATCCGTTTATCCCACAACTCGTCCAACTCATCTATAACAGGTCGAAGAATGACGTCCATGTCCTTGCCGGCTAAATGGGGTCCAGGAATCAACAAACAAAGCTGGAATGTCGTCTCCTCCATAGAATCCCACGGTGGTAAGTTGTAGACGGTCAATATAACCGGCCACATGTTGTACGAGTTATTCTGCATATAGAAAGGAAAAAAGCCATCGATACCCAAACCCAAGAACGCATTCCGAGGTTCACTAGAAAACTCAGGATGTAACTGAACAAATCTCTTCCAACTATCGCCATCAACCGGATGACGCAACAAATCTCAATTTGTATTCTTCCTAGTTCGGTGCCATTATCATATTTTCCGCAGTGTATCTCGAAGCATAAAGTCGCTGCATCCTAGGGGCAATCGGGAAATATCAGAGTTTCTTATGCGCTACGTTTGTACCCTTTTTCGGGTCCCAGCTGGATTCACTACATACTGGACACTTTTCGAGGGAGACATTCTCATTGTAAAATAAAGCACAATCGTTCACGCAAACATCGATAGTATTGTAACCCATACCTACACTTTTAAACTTTTTGTTGCACGTCTCGTATGACTCGGGCAAGTTATGAGGTTTGGCCAACACACGGCATAGAAGATCAAGCAACTCGGTGAAAGACGGGTTAGTCCACTTGTTCTTCACATTCACGTGCATTAGCTTCGCAATGAAATTTAATGAACTAATTACTGCACAACCAGGGTATAACTTGGTCTCTAATTCGAAAAACATTGTTTCGAATTTGCCACGTGCTGTGCTGTTCGAGTCTATCATCTTGGTGTCACCGGAATGACCACCACGCTCATAATTAGGTCTCGAATCTTCGTAGACATCCAACATTTCATTTTCTTCATATCGAGTCTCGGGAATTTCCTCGCTCTCACCATGCTTTGTGCAAATGTCATACGTGGACAAAAACCCAAAGTGTAAAAGATGTGACCTAACTTTGACCACTTTATACCGACGATAATTCGAACACTCATTACACGGAAAAAAAATTGTTTCTTCATCAGGAGGTTTATGTTTTTGAGCAAAAACGAGAAATGCTTCTATCCCCTTAATAAATTCATGCGACACTTTATGAGCGGAACCCATCCAACTTTTATCAATACCTGAAGCCATAATCAACTACTTCAATGTAAAAGAATACAACATAAATGTCTCATAAATAAAAAGAAAAACAAATTATTACATCACCAAATAAATACATAAAAATAAAATGAAAAGGAATATTATTACATCACCAATTACAGACATGAATAAAAAAAATTATTACATCACCAATTAAATACATTAATATAAGATGAAAAAAAATTATTACATCACCAATTAAATAAATAAATATAAAATAAAAAAAATTATTACATCACCAATTAAATAAATAAATATAATATTAAAAGCACACAAAATATTACATCACCAAATAAATGCATAAATATAAAATTAAAAATATACAAAATATAACATCACCAAATAAATACATAAATATAAAATTAAAAACATACAAAATATAACATCACTAAATAAATATATATCCTATTTATGCATTTATGTCTCATACAATAATATATCATATATATATATATATATATATATATATATATATATATATGTCATATAAAATTATAAGAAGATTAGGGATATATACATTATGATACTATATATTTAGCATTAACTATACAATTATAATCAAATAAGAAAAGGTTGAAAAAGATACCTACTTTTGGGCAAATTTAGAAGGAGAAATTGATAATTGAGGAGGTCCCACGTTGTTGTTTGACCCGGGAAAGCTTTCCCACGTGTTGAAATACCTAATAAGTGATACTATTTACCATTAACTACACAATTTCTTGCAAATAAAAGAAATTTGAAAGAGTTTTATGGAACAAAAAATACCTACTTTTAGGCAAATTTGGAAGGACAAATTGATAATTGAGGCGGTCCCACTTTGATGATTGACCCGGGCAAGTTTTCCAAGTTTTGATATAATTTTTTATGATGAATTGTGGAAAATAATTTGGAGTGTTTTGAGAGAAAGAAAGAGAAATTATAAAATAATAGTGTTTTGAGTATCTCAATTCCCAACTTGCTGTAATAAATATGCTACCACTAATTGCGGCTACACAAGTAGTCTCCAAAGACTCAAAAGTAGTTGTTAGTAATAACTTCTAACGACTACTTTAAGTAGTCGTCAAATAATCCAACCTCTAGCGACTACACATTGGCGGTGGGAAATTAATTAAAAAATACAAAAACCCTCTAGCGACTACTTCCTTAGTATTAACGACTACTTCTTGTAGTCGTTACAAACAAAAATTACTAACGACTACTAGGTAGTCGAGAAACATACCATGTAGTCGTTAATGACGTGTAGTCGCTAGTGGTGCTTGTCTTTAGCGAATAAATCGCGTAGTCGCGAAAAGTTTAGTGGCTAGAGGCTTGCGCTGTAGTAGTGATACTTTTGAATAAGGAAAAACAACACCTACTAAAATCCAATCAAAGAGCATATGATTCTTAGTCTGTAGTACAAATTCTTTGTCAATAACACTCCTCCCTACATCAATGTGAAGTCGGTTAACGTTATATTGTTGATCTATGTATATATTTATTTTCATCAATCTTATCTCACTCGGTTGTTATGTTATGTGTATTATTTTGTGATTCTTGGGTATCTATGAATTAAGCTTCAAATATATGGATTTTTTTCAAGATTTGAATTAAGACAGAGATTTGGATAATGCAGTGAAAGCTTTTACTTGTTGATATGGAGATGCGACTGAATAATTAAATATATCGTGAAGAGAAAAATGATTAAGTTTGATGATGTTGTCTTTCTGACAATTTTTTGAGAAAAAACAGTGAACCTAAAAATGCTTAAGGTTGGGAAAACTAGCTACGTTTACTAGTTAGAAATTTCTTGGAAATTCTCTTAATCAGGGTATATGATTCTTACATAACCTTATATGCAGTGGTGATGCAATGGCGGAGCACATATATTTTGTTAGGGAAAGGGGGTGCACCGCAAATAAATTTTCGACTTAATTGCAGTATAAGTCCTCATGAAATGCGAAAATTGCAAAGAAAGATTATGAAAATCAAGGGTGGGGCGATAAGTTAATAATTTATGGTTTTTTATAGTGGTATATTATTTATTTTTTTATTTTAAAATGTAAGATCCAAAATGTCATGTGGCTCCAGCATTTACAAGTGATGAGAAGACAGGATATTTAGCATAGCCTAATCAAGTTTTTGAGCAATATATGAACTTTTTAAATTAATTAAGATGCATGACTTAAATAATATACAGTATAGAGAATGATTAAACATATACTATTATTGGTGAAAATGAAGTTACTTCATCAAGTTTGACTATTTAATTGAGTTAACAAGTTTTTATATCGATGTTAAAATACTTACTAAATTGGGTGTTAAGTTTGAAATCTGTGGAAATCTGTCTCAATATTAGAAACTATATCGAAATAGCTTCAAGAGTTATGTCAAGCATGTGATTTGGCATCTCATGTGCAAAATGCTAATTCATTTCTTTCCCATTTAAAGGTATATGCCTGAAATTGGTCAATCAAATTTTGTGATTTCTTTAAATATGAGATTAGATTTTCTTGCATGATTATACTCTATTGGTTCATATTAGTTGTACTAATTCACGTATTGTGTAAAAGATGGTAACTTTTAGTTTGGCAATGGGTGTGTTCGAAATTGATTAGAGTAGTAAAAGCAAGTAATTAAGGATTTTAAAGATTACGTAGAGAACTATTGAATACGCTAATAAAGAATGTCGTATATTTGGCATGTTTTTTGTCTATATATTGTAAAACCTCTGATCTAACAAATATGTAAGCACTCGTTAGGGTACTATTTATCATATATATATATATATATATATATATATATATATATATATATATATATCCCTTTTTGTTTCTTGACTTGTTTTACATTAGCAGTCATTATGATAGAGAGAGAGAGAGAGAGAGAGAGAGAGAGAGAGAGAGAGAGAGAGAGAGAGAGAGAGAGGGGGAGGGAGGGAGGGAAAGGAGGGGGAGGGAGGGGGAGTGAGAGAGAGAGATTAGAGAGTTGTTGAAATGTAATTTTATTATATTTGCCGCTTTTATATATAGTTGTTTATATACATATCAATCATAATGGTATATCGTTAAAAATGATTTACAGCTGTTAAATATATACAGAAGAAGTCATACACTAACAAATTACTGCTGGAGAAGTATGTTTAGTATTCTCCTTAACACTTCACTTTATGGAAGTTTGCATCATATAAGGTAACCAAAAACTGTAGCTTTAAGTCATTTAGTATAAAGATAAGGCACTTGATCTTGGGTGGTATGTACGTATCTAAGCTTGAAAGATGTAAGGAGCAACGTGAAATCTAACAAAGTAGTAGTCCAAACCTAGAAGAGGGGAGTGATAAGAGGCACTTTGAGATAATTCAGAAGATAGGTTAACCACATAAATTTTGCAATAATGTGAGTTATTGCCCTGTATCCAGTCTTAATGTTCTTCTAATGCAAAATAAATTATAGGATATTCTACAAAAGGTGATTATAATTTATGAAAAGAAAGACAACAAGTTAATCAATGATCTTGTTGTTTCTTTAAAACTCAATATGGAGAAAAAGAGAGTTTCTAAAATAGAATTTTATTTAGCCTTGAATGCCTATTTGTATATAAATTAAATTTTTAGTTATAGCTATTAAATGAAGATACATGACAACTAATATACTAACACAATGCAGTTATGTAACTGATTAATAGATGTAAAAGTATCTCGAGCCTTCCATTATGTGATACTAATTGAGTGCATAGTGTTCAGCTACTCATGGTTGAGATGTACAAATTGTAGGTTGTTGGAAATATATCATCACTATATTGTGGTTTGAAATATATCCTCACTATATTGTGGTCAGAGGAATTTATTATGTTTTTTTTCCGAGGTCCTAATTTACAATTAAGATTTAATAGAGGTTAATTGGGCCGGTTATATGAGTTACCGAAAATCTTAAAGCCTATTATAGCTAGGGTCTGCGGTAGTCAACTGAAGGCCCATACATATATATATATATCCCTTTATAGAAATCAAAGTTGTGCGGCGTATATTGCTTGTTGAAGTAGATTTGTGATTTTGGTAGCTGGAAAGGGAAAGCGAGGAAATTAAATATCATTTGCTTTTAAAGCGGTGCTGGAGAGAAGATCTGCGGAAATATGTCGAAATATAATACTCCATCAGTTGAGTTCTCCATCAGATATAGTAAAGACACAAATTTGGTGATGGACTTGAATTCAAGTCCATCAGATCAGTTTGGGGTTTTGTCCCTGTTGTAAAAGTTTTGTGAAACGAAAAAGTCACAGTCCAAATTCAGCTCCAGCTCCAGCATCTGCTCCACCTCCTGCTCCAGTTCTATCTCTTGTTCAGGTTCTAGTTCCTTCTACTTTCACGGTACCTTTAGGCTCCATTAACCATAATACTTCATCCAAGGTAGAAAATTTATATATATTCCGCATATATCTTATTCTCAAGCCATGGGATTTCAAATAGGAAATTAGCTGTAATGGAAATTCTCCCTTCGTTGAAGGCTTTGATCTAGATGGACCATTTCGAAAATATTCCCAATTTCGTTGGTTAACTCAAGTCTTTTTGTAGTGTTAGTTTGTTAAAGCCGTAGATTGTATCTACTAAAAAATAAGGGCATAAATTTACTGATGCACGAACCAAGTAAAAGGATATTCTTTCAATTTGTTTCTTTTAAGTTTTAGTTAACTAATATGTTACATAACTCATGTGTTTATACTATTTGGTTATTTTGAAAAAAAGACCAATAATTTATACGTAGATCACAAAATATAAATGTACATAAATTTTTAAGTATATAAATATTAATTGTTTTAGATAATATATAATTAATAGGGGCAAGACTTACATCCTATATTGGATGGTCCAATATTCATGGAATATCTATTAATTATAATAACAAAACACATATCATTAGGTTAATTAGCTGACCATCCAATATTGGATGAAAGATTTTTCCAAATTATAGAGTTTAAAAAAAATCAAAATATGAAATATAACTATTTTTATTATTAACAATATACATCTTGTGTTTCTCTAAAACAAAATGTAATATTAAGTATTTATTTATTTTTCTATAAATTTAAAAACGTATCCATTTTAACTATAAAGATAGGAATTCATCATTAAGGTCTTAAGCCGCCACTATTTTATTACTATTTGATATCTCATTCTCTTCCAATTGATTCATATTCTTATCATTTCTCCTCCTTTTAGATAATGTTTCTTTAGTTTCCAATTTCGATTTTAAACAAGTGGATTCACTATCTTTTATGTCTCAGATCGATGGACATTTCATTTCAATTTAAATGTATGTATTTCTTGATCTATTGTTATTTTTTGTGATAAACTTTATATGCTAATACAATTTGTTCCACCGGCGGCGACTGAAGACAACAACAGACTCAATGTGCTCAACGATCTTGCTTCAAGGTAGTCAATACAATCTCATCTAATTTTCAACATTCAACTCACCATTTCTCATGCTCTCTATGTCTCTCTTTAACAATTGAGTATCATCGTTCTCCTGATGTAGGGTAATTTAATTTTTTTTTTCTTCAGCTCTTCTGTGGGGCCTACAGATAGTCCATCTGTTAGGCCCACCCAAGTAAGTGAAAAAAGAAAACATGGGCGCCCAGCGAAGCCCAAGCCCGGTGTATCACCCCTACCAGCCCAACCCAGCCCTACTCCTACTGCTCCTGTGGGCCACCACATCTCTACACATACTGCTCCTGTGGGCCACCACATCCCTACCCAGACTGCTCCTGTGGGCCACCACATCCCAACTGCTCCTCCGGTGGCCCACCAGATCCCTTGTAACTAACTTTGTTATTTGGAAAGTGGAAAAAAAGTATAAATCCGCTAAATAGTTAGTGATTTTGGACATACACGGTAATAAACAATTCAAACCTCCTTAAACTTGTTTTTTTCCATCCGTTGTTCACTAAGTAATGCCAATTTACTATTATACCCTTTCATATAATTAATTTTCATGACTTATTGTCTCCTTTCGGATCTCTCTCTTTAAAGACATCACCTTTTTAGAACACATCTTCCTCGACTAGATTTTTCAATTAGATTTGCATACAAAACAAGCCTATTTGTGGTCCCATATAATTTTATTCGAACGTAATTTAGGTACTGTTGAATATTATTTTATGGTGTGTTGTGGCACCAATTGTTTTTAATAGTTGTGTACAACTGTAATTAGGATTTTTGGTTATGATTTAGTATAAAGTTTATCGGATCTGGTGGTTCGGTGAAAAATACGTCAAAAACTGTACAATTGTGTTGTTTTCAGGTGCACGAAAGTGCAGTTTTAAGATTATTTTTTTTATAACTTTTGTGCAGTTCTTTTACCCACGAGAAAATATAGTTTTGAGGTGTTTTATTATTTTTACCCAAAAAAAGGTTCTTTGTTATTGCACATTTTTTGGTTCACGAAAGTGTTAAGGTGCTAATGTGAGTGCAGTCTTCAAGTGTTTTTATTACTCTTTCTGCAATCTTAATTAACATTTCAAATATCAATTGTGAGTGTTAATGTGCTTATGTTCTCTAATTCTGCAGATATAATAGTGTGCTTTGAAGATCTGAGTTGAAGTCAACCTGGTTTTGTGATTTTATGTTTGTTTATTGTTTAATGAAAAAGATTTGTTGGTTTTTAAATTTTTTGTGTTTTTTTTGGGTAATGAATATGATGTAGTGGTTTTGTGATTTTTTCTTAGGTTCTGATGTTAAATTAAATGTTTGAATGACTGCAATATTGAAAGGTGGTGCATAAATTTTTGTCGAATGTACTTTTCTTTTTACTGAACTGAACTGTACAAAAAAGATGAAAAAGCAGTTCTCTGCACAAAAGTTTACCAAAAAACTAAATTATGTTTAATTCAAATTAGCACAATTACGATGAGTTTAAATATTACTAAATACATCTTAATAGAGGCATCATACTTTAAGGTTGCCTTTTATTCAAAAAGGTTACCGAAATAAAAAGACACTCATGTCTAGGTATATTAAATATATCCATATTTGAGACACCATGAGAGTGAAGATGATTTGAATCTTGTGGCATATCAAATATTACAATATGAAATGTGGTATATCACAAATGAATATCGAGAGTCGTGAGAATCAACTAGATTTTTGAAAAGATTTTATTCGACATAACCAATCCTTTCGTTTTACTAATTGCTACCCTGTCAAGTTAAATTTATGTTAACTCCATTATCTTTCTTGTTCAACATTAAGTGGACATCATTTCCGATTGTGCGTGTTAACTGATCTTGAGTTCCTAATGCCTCTATTTAATCTTATAGAATAGGGATAATCAGGAGTGATAGTTACTTGGTAAAAAAGAGGACTTATATTCATATCAATACAAGATACAATGTTTAGCAAGCATTATTTACAAATCTGATTTATAATATATACTTAACAGGGCTCACTGAATTTGTTAGACTCTTTTTTTTGTGAAAGAATATATAAGATAAGTATAAAGTACAAATAATAAGTTCGGACCATGATGGTGGATTATAGTTTGTAAAACAGATATAGTCAGTGTGCTAATCGAAATTTTGAACAAACAAAAAATACTCATAGGATTGGAAAGGATTAAGAAGTCTACCATATAGATAAGTCCCTGTGTAAGGATGGACATAAAAGTTTTTTTTTACCTTGAGGTACTCGTTAACCCAACACTTTTTGCTACCAATAATTCTGGAAATGAACAGCAAAATTTTTGTGCAGACTAATACTACTACATAACAAAACATATCCCTTTCTCTGAGCATGACACTAATCGCACACTCAATTACTTACATTTAGAATTTGGAATAGATAATGATAAATTTCACATCTAGAGTAATGCTACATAATCAACTATATCGTACTATTCTAGGATATATTTCGCTTTTTTTACATTCAACAAGTACTAGAGAAAAATATTAACCAACAAAGACATAAAAATAAAATCTGGAAATCAACAAATACAAAATTGTTCATACATTTTCTTGATGTAGATTTATATTACAATTAAATTAAATTCTATGTATCATTTTAATTTAAGCGCCCAATATTAGAAAGCAATAATTTTTAAGAATTTCTAACATATGATTATAATGATAAATGATTATTTTATCTTCAATTAAGAATGTAATATAACCTAATTCATGAATCTTCAAAGTTTAACATAACGGTCTATTAGGTATATACTACAAAAAAGGTTTTCTTTAGCGGGAAAAAAAAAGAGCAAACTGATTTTGTTAGATTTTTTTCTTATTTGTTGGTGAAAGAATATATATATATATATATATATATATATATATATATATATATATATATATATATATATATATATATATATATATATATATATATATATATAAGATAACGGTGGGTTATCAAGCTTAAAAATCTTGACTAACTGGGTTGATAGGCACTAGGAATATAGTTTGTATTGGATCCCCCACATGGTGATAATCAAACAACTAAGAACAGTCCTACGTGATCAAGATTAGAGTTGGAATAAAGGCAAGCACAAAAAAAATTATACAGTAAAATCTCAAATCAATTAAATTCAATCACAAGTAACATTTATACATATTGCAAACCAAGTTATGAAAAAATTAGTTCATAATGCTAAAAGAAATAAAACTAAACTTAATAACTTACGAAAATGGTTAAAAAAGAGATCTACTTTATATTACCCTAATGGTTAAGTGGAAGGAGAGAGAAGAGAAGTTTGTGACTCTCCACCTTCTTGTCTTCTTCTACAAGTCACTTGCTTCTTTTGATGATTTTTAAGTGTATTCATGATTAGGGACTAAGAAAAGACATGTTTATAGTATGAAATACAAGTACATATAGGTGTAGGGACAAAATCTAGGTCATGAATTAGGTTTTAGATCCCTACTCCAGCTCAAACCCATTTTCCTTGGAAAATGGACTGCCTGGCCTATAGAGTTTGTAAAATTCACAACTTTTTCCTTACATCTCCAAATAACTCGAAACTAGTGGCCACACGACCGTAATTCAAAGACCTTTCTTGATTTATAAGGGGTTATTCAAATTCTCTATCGATTTTATGCAGCATTTTAAATACTACACACTCCAAATCTGGCCAATAACTATTGATAGCTTTTGCTTTATCCAAAACAGTTTCTTCTGCCTTTTTAAGTCTTGATTTGTCTTGGATCTTCTTTCTTCAACTTCTTCGCCAATTCTTGGCTTCTAATATCATTCTTGTAACTAAAAGATTCACATTTAACACACTATTACACCGAAATATGCTCTTAAAGTAACAAAGCTCCAAAACAAGGTAAGACTAGAGAAACTATCTAATAATTGTGAAAACCACTTAAGCTAAGCACATAATACACATAAAGTGGTGTCTCTAAACTAGATTATTATTTCACTAATATGAAGACATTAGTTGTTTATGGGTATTTTGTTTTTTTTTTTCTAATTTCTTTATTAAAATTACTATTTGTAGGGGTATTTTGGGTTGAGGCATTTTTTATAAATAGTTTTATTCCAGGTACCTTTTTATTAATAGTTTTTTTGATACGCATATTTTGACAATTGGATCAAATGATGATGATAATAAGAATTAAATGATATATATATAATTAAAGTAATAATTAAATGGTTTATGGGTATTTTGGTAATCTTTCAATTATTTTATTAATTGAGAATTTACTTGAAATTGTAATTAATTAAGAATAAGTTCACTATACGTGTAATGAATCGGGCGTTGCCCTACATATATATATATATATTGTGTTTCTATACTTCCGTAAAGTTTTCCTAGGGACCCGACAATGTTTATAACAGAATCTCAATGATAAGAAAGTTTGTGGAAAAGGAAATCAACGTAGTCTTTTTCAACTTCAGCGAAAAGGACTCCGTGGTCTTTTTTTTGTCTATAAGAAGTTTCAAGCTTAGTTTGGTAGGTGAAGGATCCATGATTGCACCAGCATTAAGTCTTTGCAGGCTAGGCAAAAGATATATGCAAGACTAGAAAATCATCAAACTTTAATAAGATGACTCAATATTAACTTATAACAATGAGAATTTAGAGGGTCAAACACTAATTATTAAGATAAACATGCACCCTTCTAAATTCTCTTTTGTACACTAAATATGGACTAACTCCAAAATTGTCTAAGATGGCTTTCGGAAAACTTAGAGCGCCACAGATTAATTTGGGATCTTATACCATGCAAAAGTTGTAAATATACTCGTGTATCTTCAAAGAGACCAAATTGTCTCCTGTGTTTTGCATAATAATCTATCATTTTAACAAAAATATTTTTAAGTTAATATTTTCATATTTCTTCTTCTAGAACTGATATTTTTTGTAGTCGTGGAATTTTATTATTATTATTATAATTATAATAATAATAATAATTATTATTATAATTATTTTTGCTTGGCAAGTAATAATATTTATATCATTATACAAAAATAAGGGTCATTTTAAAGTTTGTTTAGAACCTTTAAATTCTCACTCTGCCAAAATATTTCACCTTGGATACAATTTATACAATCGAATCAAGAGATACAGATCAACACCTTTCTCTCGAATTCTTCCAAGAGACGCCATGACAAATCTTCCCTAAGACTTCCACGTTTTAGTCTAAAATACCACCACACTCGTTTAAAAGACAAACGTCCCACGACAAGACCCACCTATATCATCATAACACCTTTGATATGTCCGACATTGGCCTTGTTTTCCAACCTCTCACGGAGAACTATAATATATGGAGTCGTACCACATATATCTAGGGATGGAAACAGTTAGGTTTTTTGCAAAAATATCGAAACCATAACCGTAACCGTTTATTTTATAAAAACCATATCCTAACGCTTTTAACCATCGGTTACACATTTCAAAACCATAACCGCATTATTCGGTTTTGCTTTTTTAAACGGTTTTGCGGTTTTTAACCATAACAAAACGATAATTTAATAATAATTATATTAATTTTTATAAAATCAAACTAGATTATTTTTATTAATTAATTGGTTAAATCTAGTATTTGGATTTTAATTTTAGAATTTTAATATATCTAATTTAACCTAGATTATTATTGAATATGAAAATATATATGGTAATAAACGGTTTTCGGTTATTCAGTTTTATTTTTATCTGAAACCATAACCTAACGGTTTTAACCATCAGTTTCACTTTTCAAAACCATAACCTAATGGTTAGCATGTTCTTTGGTTTGTAATGAATGTTAACAAATTTTATTCAGCAATTTGAGGTTAGATTGTACTCAATTATCAACTTCCCTCTTTGAATAACACATATAACCTTATTATCTAGGAAGAGAAACAAAGAGAAGTGGTGGTCTATATCTCCTCACTAAAACAACATGCTGCACTTTATCTTTTGACTTTGTCGACACGTGTTGTATACAATTTTTCCCCATCAATAGTTGTTGTATCCAGTACTTACCTGCAGCCATAACAAAACACCATATTCAGTCACAATAATGGATGCAAAAGACCTTCAAATTACCATGGTCTTAACTTTGGTTTTCCAAGTGATGGACACACAAACGCGATATGTTGTAAATTAATTGGATATCCTATTTGGCATCACGTCCACAAACGCAACACTCGTTCTGCTTATAATAATGTTGCTAGGGGATAATTAGGGGAAAGTAAAACACACACTATCTACCCTCTGTTACTCACACCAATGCAGTATACAAATGTATTGACTTTGCTCAACGAATGTAATCTACCATCTTTCATAACGATTCAAGCACAAATTTCTCATTGACGTTTCCCGTATTGTTATAAATATATTCCCTTATGAGACTTATTTTTAGGTAGAAATTGGACTTAATAGATAGAATTTTATACTTATTTTAATATATTGTACTTTCTCCTCTTGGAATTATGTTATTTGCATTTTTAGAACTTTTGTGCGTTGTGTTGTTTGTTTTTAGTATAAATTTCTTAGGTACATGGATGCTATGAAGAACCAAGATGAGGAGGAGAAGTGAAGTTTAAAGTCTTAGATCAAGAGGAGAGGTCAAAAGAGAGAAAGTACCACTCGAAGAATTGACAAAAAGAGATAAAAATCTGGATAGCTGTTACTAATTTCTGATTTCGAGCCAGATAGGTACTGATTCAGACCTGGAGATCTAAAAGAGAAAGTTGTGCCTTTATGTTAGCAATCGGACATGGACTTTAAATTACTTAATTAAGTACAAGATTAGACCTAATCCATTCTCACTATCTATATAAGCCCTTTTAGACCTCTTTATTCATAATCTCTCAATTTATTCTTCAAATTAAATCATCTTTAGGGAGAGCGCCAAAAGAAAGAGTCAAGAGCAGAAGCTAGAGAAGTCTTTCTTCCTCCAACAACATCTCAAATCCTTCTCCTAATTAGGTCCTTCTTTATTTTATTTCTCTTTTTATGAAACTTGTATATTTCTAGTTTCTTTTCCTTTATGTATTTAATTATGAGCTAAACTTAAATGACTTGATACTCGTATCTTGGGGATGAATCTTAGTTTCTAATTTAATGTCTTTCTAATTTGGGATTATATTAATTTAAATTAAGTCGCGTAATTACATATTGATTCTATCTTTATATTTATTTACTATCATTGACGTCGCGAATCAAGGGTAGGTAGTAGTAATTAGGCTATTCACTAGTGGCGGTGATCAACTTGACGGGGGTTTTAATTACGAAACTAGGATACAAACGCGTGGTGTTCGTCAATGATCCTCACGGGCTCGACTAACTGCGTAGCCAATCTTGTAATTCAGTTAATCATTTGAACGTAGCATATAATCGTTCTGACGGGGTTCGTAATACTGTAGGATAGCTCCTGAGTCTACCCTGACGGGGGTTATGAGATTGTAGAGTCCCGACTAATATTAATTACTAGCTTTACCCTAAAAATGAATGCATTAGATTGTTAATTTATGTGATTCCCTAGCGAGACTCAAGTATATCTTTTATCTGCATCTAATCTTTTAGTCTTTACTTTAGTAGTTTCTTTATTTTCTTGCGTTTAGTAGCTTATAAACAAAACCAAACAAATATTTTTTATATTTTATTTTTCTGTATTAGCAATTACTACTACTCATTCATTGAACACGTGAATTATACAAGTTCAATTCCTGAGAACGAAATCTTGTTTATCGAAATATTACTTGAACGACCCATACACTTGCGATTTGATGAGTACTCAATGAATCCATTAGTATAGTCAACTAATTAATGATTAAACTAAGAGTTATTTACAGAGTATTAAATTTTCCTGAAAATACTTAGTGGTTTAACTAATACTAAGTGAAATAAATGGTCCACTCAATTATTTTGCTGATTAACTACCTAAAAAACCTTCATTTTAGACCATATCTAATAATCCATCATATCAACTTACCATTCACATCACATCAAATTATCAAAATTACGTCTAATATTAACATCCAGTTACATATCCATTAAACCATTAATAATTAAAAATTATTTGGTCTAGTTCAATTCACTAGAATATTTAACGCACCGCAACAACTTTCTAACTATCATTGCTCTTATCTCATTGATTACTTTTGCATTGTATGAGTAGTTCCCCAAGGACCGACGATGGAGTAGTGTTTTTCCCACAGTAACAAAAAAACTCCACAAGCAATGTACTTGTAGAGGTGAAATTTTGTGTGTTAATATGTACTTGTGGAAGCCGGATCCTCAACCTTCCATACATGTTATACTAAATAATATCTATATGCGATTGCAAAGATTTATGTTTTTGATCCTATCTTGTTCTCATGTTTTGGGGCAATCGAGTTGCAATGGACAAATACCTTTCATAAGCCATTAGGCGTCAACGATCGACTAAACAGTCTTTTACAAAGACCGGCGAAAATGTGTATTAGTAATCCTTGTTGTTATGCTTGAAGTGTTATTACCAATAGTTTTATTTTTATCTAACTCTGTTATAAACAAAAAAGTTTTGTGCATATGACCATAAATGTTATTATTTATTTACTATGTTTAATCATCTCATTTAAATCTCAATAAAACAATTAAAGTATGTAATATTATCAGGGAAATGCCTGTTGGATAAATTACGGTGTTTGCCAAAACTCATTCCTTTTCCGTGTTCTTTGTCTACCATGAAAAGCATAACATCGATACCATGAAATTACAGAATGCTCAATAGTTATAGAATATTTATCTGTTTCAACCTTTGTTTACCATGCGTATGAAGTCATTTACCTCCACGTCTCGTTCTCCTTTGTGGGTAATCTGTAGGTGTTAGATTCATTTAAACGGTCATAAGACCTCAGATATAATAATAAAAAAAATTATTTGATGCTTGATTTCTTTTTCACCCGACCAACATATTTCATTTAGTTAGTAATCTCTTTGGGAAATAAATATGCATGCAGTCAAAATTTATTTATTCTATACATATTAATTATAAAATCCAAAGCATCACAACCTAACTATTTTCCAATTAAATTTCAAGAACATGCTCAATCTTTTATAAACAAGAAAAAATCAACAAGTTATGCTAATCTATGGTAAGATGGCATCAACAAACAAAGTGAGTTTACGACTTCTCATTGACAGGAAAGGAAAACGAGTCATTTTTGCGGAAGCAGGGAAAGACGTAGTTGATTTCTTATTTCATCTCTTTTCATTGCCTCTAGGTGTAGTTGCGAGTCTTTTAACCAAGAAAAAAATGGTGAGTTGCTTGGGGAAAATATATGGAAGTATTGGAGATCTGAACAACACTTACTCACAACTTTCTGCCAAGAA
The DNA here is from genome assembly GCA_029959085.1 of Nemophila menziesii. Taxonomy (NCBI): domain Eukaryota; kingdom Viridiplantae; phylum Streptophyta; class Magnoliopsida; order Boraginales; family Hydrophyllaceae; genus Nemophila; species Nemophila menziesii. The sequence continues at coordinate 4,860,018 of JARWIR010000027.1, read as the reverse complement.
ATATAATTTGTTGAACCTGAAAACACCAACCTATTCTTCCAGTGTATCACTCTCTCTGACCAACAAATCTGCATCAGAAGCGCTGAAAAAGTTATATTGCTGTCCATATATTTTTAGTTAAGCAAGTTACAATACAATGTGACTGATGACCTGAAATGGTTTGCCAAAATTGCCTTTCTTACCAAAAGTATGAGTTGAAGTACGTGCCAAGTACAAAACTAACTGCAGTAGCTCCCACGGAGGAAGGTTGTGGGAAACAGATGGTCCCATACATGATATGTACGTTTTAGAGACAAAGGACTAACTTGTCAAAACATATGGGACAATCACATAGACAAACTTCTCCTCAACAGAAGCCAAATCCTTGATGTTTAAAGAAGTTAGGAGAGTGATCCTAAATATGGTAGACATAGTCATCCATTATTGTATATGTTCGCCCTTGTCTGTGCTGAATTTCAAACCTTTGACTTTGCTTGGACCAGCCAAATGATATATGTTGGCAGTCATTTAAATATTTCAACTCGGGCATAGATGACCTTGAAATAGTATAAGTAGATGTTGCTTAAGCATGGTCAATAAGAAAAACATATATATAAACAATCGCAATAATACATAAGTTATAAATTTTAAATAGGAGAATATAAAATTACTAACAAACCATTATAAAAGATAATCATAGGCTAAGATTCAACAAATCTTCAGAATGCATTCCTTTGAGGAATACTAAAGATGGAACTAGTTGGTACAAAACCGTTTCCCCCGGAGGTGCCTTGGCTAAACATGTAGACTTTTTGGAGTGAATATCATATTGCCGAAGATGATTATTCATAGAAATATGCATTTGACTCTTTGATGGCCAATAATGAAGCACAGTAATAGAATCTGGATCTGAATAATCATTCATAAAATCCAAAACAATAATCTTTTTCTCTGACCATATGGAGCTCTTGTTCAATTATGAACCTGATTGAGAGCTTACCATGATCGGGATCAATAAATGCCTGAAATAGAGTTACTTCAGATGATAGAAAACTCTGATTCTGAGGGAACTTGATGTTCATTGCGTTTTTGCCGTCAAAAGTTGATCTAATTATATTTCGACAATTCATCATAGCAAAAACTTAAAATGTAAAAGAGGTCATTGTTACATGTACAACATATTGATCTATTTCCTCCACTCATGTGAGTAATATCCAGGTATCTCTTCAAACTCCAAGCATCATCATTGTCATATCCAAAAGTTGACACACTTATATCTAAATCAGGTCTTCCTTCATTGCTATGAACTCTAATCAAATTATAATTACTAGTTGATGAATTGAAACCCAGTATGAAACCATATCATACTAACCACACCACATGAAGCACTTGTTTAGTTGTCGGGTTTTTCATGCGACACTCACCGAGGTGTCCTGCCATTTTCTCCAACGCTAAGCCATTGCTATAAGCCAAGTATATGTAATTTTCACCAAATGATTCACAAACATATAAATAAACAACTTGGGATTTACTCTGCCTTTGATGCTTTTCAATGATTCACAAACACGTAATTTTCAAAAGGAGTCAGTGCTACGCAACTCCCAGCAAACCTCCCTAGAAAATCACCATACTTATTCCGAAAAAGCCCACATACACCATCTTTAGATCTCACTGCATCATAGGCACCATCCACATTCAATTTGACGCCCATTTCTGGTTTAACCCATTTACCTAAGATAGTTTTTTCCGATACAATTAACCCGCCATCTCTTTCGACTCCCCACGCGAGCGCATAATCACTTGTCGCGTTACAGATAATAGCTCGTAGTTCACTATGCGTTCTTTTCTTTGCTAAAGGATAAAAAATCCGGTTATTTTTTTCAACCATAAATGCTAACTTATGAAAGCAAAATATACTTTTGTTCGATCATATTTATTTTCCTTTTCCGCGCTAGCAAATCACCACACCACGGACATAAGTTCACATGTTGCGCTCCTTGTGCAACTATATTCCCTGCCAAGCCTCGTTCATCCACTTCCGTGAGTTGATGCTGCATTTGATCGTCCCTTCCAGCAAGTTCCATCCGCTGCACCTCCCCTTCTTGCCGCGAACCAGAACTAGAAACAGGAGCCTTCCAAGCAATGCTGCTTCCCGAACATCCTTAGCTGCTGTCCTCCAGGCGGCTGCTGGCCATCCGAATTCAAATCCCCTATATGATAGCATTTTTTATAGTTCTAAAAACAACATTCTTCTTCTCTTTTGGTTACAATTAAAAAAACAATATTTTTTCCAGTATCAAAATATTTTTAACTTACTATTTTTTTTATATTTTTAATCATAATATAAGAAATTGTTTTACTCTAATTTAAGTTCTCATATATCTAATAAAATTAAGTAAAATATTTTAATATTTTAATAATATTGATTATAATTAATATGTTTACAAAATATATCAATAGACTACAAATAATTACTTAAAAATATTAAACTTGTTCATTTCTTATATAAGTTTTATTCTAGTATTAGGTAGTATTTTTATATTACATTATATATGGTAAATTTCACTCAAATTTGTCTGAACATGTGCATACGTACAATTTTATATTTAATTTGAACAAATCAAAATCAGATTTATATTTATATTCTTCATTGATATAAGGTTATCATATTGTGATTTACCGTTATTTTAAATATTGTTTATTAGAAAATTAATAGTTTTATCTGTTATAAAATATTGAAAGTTTAAATCTATATTCATACTTTATATATATATATATATATATATATATATATATATATATATATATATATATATATATATATATATATATTAATAGGACTTACCTGATTTTCTCTATTTTTCCTCATCCACTGTTTAACTCATAATTACCCCCATTAAGTTCCTTATAACTCTCATAATTTTAAATTCTCATATTAACATATAACTTATATCTCATAACTATCATTTTCATGGTTCACAGAAACTTCTCTCACATCTTTCATTTCTTCAAACTCGCATTTAAATAATTAACAAAAAAGAAGTCTCTTTGCTCACCACCAAGCCGCTCTTCTGAACAAGTAAACGGTGGTCGCCACTCAAGGACAATTCTTCACAATCATCAACCTGGTTTGGGGCTCGGGAAGAACCTAAATTAAGGTAAACACTCACCTTCCCACCAAGCCCCTCCTGCACACAAAAACAGCCACCACTCTAGGACCATTCTCCACCATAATCATCGCTACGCCAAATTTAGGTAAAAAGTTTATTTTAATTTTAAACCAATTCCACCACTTTAACAATTTTTCAGAATTATCTGATTTAAGTATTAATTATTATATTTTTATACAAATTTGACAATGGTCATGTACCGTATGAGAAGTGATGCGCTGAGAAAAGCATATGGGGAGGGTGGGGTCCTATGATTTGGCGTGACTTTTGGAGTGAGCAATTTGGTGTTATATTGTATTTTTTGAATTGTATTGCAGTAAATAACCATTTGGTGCAACTGCTGGAGATCAACAACTTTGTCTTACACTGTTTTTTGAATTGTTTTGCAGTAAATATCAGTTGATGGTCTAATAAAACCCGCTAATGCATCATTTTCACAAGAAACCAACCAATTCGTAAGTCTTTAGTCTTTTTGGTTTGTGCTTACCATGTGTTGTGTATATGCTATGGTGATGAGTATTTAACCGCCATGTTAGGTAGAAGAGACTCTCAACCTTCGAATACAATTTTGGAAAATGCTCTCTTTAAGGTAACGAATCAGGCTAACCTGAATGCTCAAAATGAAGCCGTCAAATTGCGTCTCCCTTCATACTACACTGAAGGTGAATCAAAACCCTTTACAATAATAGTAAAACATATTCCAGGATCAAAATAGCATTTTTTTTCTTCTAGAGTTTTGTGGGTCCCATGATTTGTTGTTGAACAATTTGGTCTTATACTCTAATTTTTGAATTATTTTGCAGTAAATATCCATTTGGCACAACTGGTGGAGATTTAATTACAGCATTGGTCCATCTTTTTTCGCTTTACGGTGTTTGCACAAAGAAAAGTCATTTTATTTATATAATTAGATTTGGTTGCTAAGGCTTCTGGCGAGATTTTGGCAGATTATTATATGAATTTTGAAGTTGAGCAACTTTTATTTGTGTCAATGGTGAATATTATATTATGAATATTACATTAATGTTGAAGTCCTATACTACAATAGTTATATATTGGTTGAAATTGTTTAAGTTGGAATATAGAAGGACCTTAATTGGCATCTACAGTAGCCTTGATACAATTATGTAATTAATACAGGGTATATGATTTTCCTCTCTAAGCTTATTTTGTTTAAGAATTGACCAAAATAGTTGAACCAGAAAAGGTAGCATAAATGTAATCCGTAGACATGAATGATGCAGGAAATAGCAGCAATTCTTGGCTTTCATCTCCTGTAATGTTTTGTCTGTCTTAGTGATGACGAAGGCTATGACATAAGTAAGTTTTATATTATGAGAAGTAATTATTTATTAATCTTTTCTATTTTCTATGTAAACTTATGTTTTAGGCAATTACAGTGTAGGAAAATGGAAAGTAGAAAAAAGTCCAATTTTTTAATATATCTTCATTTTGTCCTGCTTTTAATATATGTTGATTTAGTAGTATTTTTTAATGTTTTGCTTGATAAATCTAGATGTGTAGCCAAATATTATTCTAAAATATTGCAAATTTGCTCTTAATAGTGATAGATAGTGCAATGTTTTATAATAATAATTTTTACTTTGAAACAGGGCAATAAATATTTGGATATTATGCATCACACATGGATCGATGTTGTAATTAGTTGTTTCATGTTGAATGAAAATTAGTAAATTCAGGTAAATAGATGAAAGTAGGAATATAGTTGCTGAAATTGTAGATTTCTCAACCTTTGGGTTACAATTTGATTGTCTAATACGTATGTGTTTACCTATTTTGGTTATGATGTAACTATGATGTAACAATGATGTTATGTGTAAATTTAATCCTTTCTGTTTGTTTTGAGGCTTCGTATGATTGTAAATGTTTAAAATCAAGCCCTTATGGTGGTAGAGTCTAAAGATGCAAATGCACTTTAATCATCAGAAAACCAAAGCAATATGGGATTCACAAACGATCAGGTGAACTTAAAACACAGGATATATTGATACTTATGACTGTGTAAGTATTTGAAAAATATTATATCCAAATATTATATTGAGCTCATGTCATGTCTTTGTAACATGTACCCATCTCTTTTGTGTAGATTATGTCGGCTTTACCAGAAGTAGACAAACCTGTGGTGGAATTTAAATAGGGTAAAAAGATAGGACTTGAAATCCGTTAAGATTTGGCTGATATTCACTTAGCTTTGATTTGAACACAGGATATATTGATACTTATGACTGTGTAAGTATTTGAAAAATATTATATCCAAATATTATATTGAGCTCATGTCATGTCTTTGTAACATGTACCCATCTCTTTTGTGTAGATTATGTCGGCTTTACCAGAAGTAGACAAACCTGTGGTGGAATTTAAATAGGGTAAAAAGATAGGACTTGAAATCCGTTAAGATTTGGCTGATATTCACTTAGCTTTGATTTGAACTTTAATGGTATAATATATAAAGATTTGCTAAAAAAATTGAAATTGAATTGTACTTTTTGTTTCAATCGCAGGTGTAGTGTTGAGCAAAAATGAGTTTTTTTTGCAGTGGTCGAGTTTACAAGGATGGTATTTCTTCAGCAAGTGATTTCAAGATGCTAAAGATTATAGAAAAACCCAATAGTATTAGAAATAAAGCCATTGAACCCTTTGTATCCAATGCGTAAGTCTTTTAGCTCGGGACCTTGGTAAAGTTTGTAGACAACAATCCTTACAATAAATTTTTCTTGGACCAATGTTGGGATAAATTTCCATTGTTCCTGAGTTGAAGCTTACATGGTTGTGACAGTGAATGCACGTAGCTATGCTGATATTTCATTGCACAAATGGAAGTGGATTATGTGATCTAACCTGTATCTTGGCGGGACAGTACTGTTGAAACACCTTCTATCTTTTTAATCTTTGATTTGATGGGTGTTTTGCATATAGCTCCTGGTTGAAATAAACTACCGTGAACTATGGTTGCATATAATTTCATGTATAAATCATGCTTTTTATATATAGCTTTATATATTCAATTTTATTTTAAATTGTATTGGACAAACCAGAAGATCGCACAAAGGCTTGATACATCCTTTACACGGTCACACAACAACATATCAATAAACTATTATTTTCTTAAATTACATATTTTAAATTAAGTTTCAATCAGAATCCTACTTCATTTGATCATGTTGCATTAGAGATTTCTCAACGAGCTTCCCTTTTAATCTCAAACTTGGCATCTTGAAGCAAGCTAACAAGAGGACTAATAATATTAGTATCAATCAGACCTTGCATACACATGTCAAAATAAAATATTATGAGCAGTACGTGGATTAGTTCTTTTACACTAGCTATGATATTTGAAATAGTCCATCAAACTTCTTTCTTGATGTATATATTTACAAGTATGAATGAAAAAGAAGAGATAATGTTGGTGGCTGTGATATTTGAAATTGTCCAGCAAGCTTTTTTCTTGATACTCTTATTATACATAAGATGTATATATTTACATGTATGAATGAAGAAGAGGAGTTGGTATTGGTGACAGAAATTTACTGAACCACTATTTATGTTAAGTTGATAATTAGTAATTGTATTTCTAAATTATAATAATATTCATTAGAATTGTTGATTAACTGTTGAGAATAATTTTTAATCTGGTTTAGATAGTTGATGTTGTGAATAATTTAACCATTTGCTAGAGCTATATTAATTACTCCAAGTAAAAAATGTTACTGATAGGATTATATATATTGCCATTACTTATGAGAAGTATGACATATGTATTGCGTGAGATTACGATTGTTACTCACTTCTAAGTATTAGGATTGTAATTTTATTACTATCCAAGATATACCAATTCATTGATATTTTCATTGGCAAAAAATGGTGATCTCTTTGATTTTATCTTTGGGAGAAGGGTATATTTCTTTTTGTACGTAGAAGAGTTGTTATAGAACATGAAAAATAAAGTAACTGATGACTTGAGAGTACTTGATCTGAAATTTTAGTTTTTAGAAGTCTTTCAAAATTATATTTTGAAATGTAGACCCGTTCAGTAAAAATGTGATATAAGTTAATTAGATACAATTCTATCGAGACATGTCATAATTACTTCATAGTAATAGCTCAAAATTCTCCCTAACTCTCCTTGAACCTCTCCCAATCCCATTTAAAAATTAATCTCACATTATTTAACTCATAACCATCCTTTTTTTCTTCGTTCTCTACACAACCGCTCCCTCTTATCCTTTCTTCTCAACCCCTAGGAGCAATTGTCCAACCCATATAGCCTCCTCTGTCCTTATCTACCCTCCATATCATACAAATCACTAAAATTAACATGTTAAATAATCAATTTTATTTTGAAGTTACTTTTAACATTATTGACATTCTTCTATATTTGAAAGATATAGATATAATTATCACACAAACTCTAAGTCATCAACTATGTTGTCAAGATCGGTAATGGTAGACTATCTTTAGGATTGTATTAGTTAAACTCATTGTGATATTAAATTATAAACAAAACATGTTTACACACATAATTATCTATCTTTATTTTTGTTTTTTGTACAGGTGGTTGAAAAACATGTGGGTCCCATATAGCAGTTGATACCGTGTACTTTTTTATACTACATCCATTCCATAATAATTATCGCTTTAGACATTTTCACACATGTTTAGGAACCTACAAACTAGAAAGAATTTAATTTAAAATGACCAACATCTCCCTACTTATTAAAGAAAGATATTTACTTGATTAGATATTTTATAAAAAGGATAGAATAGGAAAAAGATAATTTATGGTGCATTGTAATTTCAAATGTGACACATATTGTGAAATAACTATGGATAAAAAGACTATTATTATGGAATGGAGGTAGTATTAAATAAGAGATTTAAACTTCTCCCTTATTCATCTTAATTTTTATAGTGTCTTTCGACACGTGTCACACCTAGTATATTTATAAATTGGAATTGAATAAAAATAATATATTAATCGGCAAGGTCGTGTATAAAATACATTTAAGATAGACTAATTAACGTATAGAAAGTATATCATAAAGGTTTTCATCTTTATCGGATCAAAAGTAAACATGGTAACCTTTAACTATCAAAATATTTTCTTCTATTCCAAATAGTCAGAAAAATAAATATATAATTAATAGGACCAATGGTGAACATGAACGAATTATAAAATTTTGTTGCCAATCGGATTTGGAACATAGATCGGGTGTTTGAATCTTGTCATAAATACGTCGCAAACACAAGCATTTATTTTAACAAAAAATTTACTGTACAAATACAATCGGAAATTAAGAATGATAAATACTCCAAGTCTCAAGACAACCAACGAATCACCTTAGCCGCAAAATTGCAATTTTTAAACTTAAATAAAACGATCCAACAAATCACATATTAAAGATTTGTTGTCTTACAATACTACTAGCTAATTTTTTTAAATTTTTGTAAATCTGGCACCAAAAATATATCATTTGCCATCATCTTAAAACGAGAATACACATAACTAAAAACGCATATAGCCCAGCAGTTAGCATCACTTATGCTAACTACTTATTGGTCGGCGTAGTTTAAATTCAACTTCTCCAGCCGCCGAAAACATTAAATATTCATTAAACACTTCATAAAAATCATATATTTTTTTCAAGACCAAATTTTACAAATTATATACAGTAGCATTCGTTATTTCAAGAAAATCACATTGAGGTTAATGTATGAATTAAGAACCCTGATAAAAAAATTAAATAGAGCTATCATCCAAAGATCTCAAAACTCTTATAATATTGAAAAGTAAATGGGGAATGTTAGAAAAGAAGAAATTTGAAAACCCAAATTAATTTATTTATTTTTTCATTGTAGAAAGAAATTTTATCTTATTCTTTATTGGACATCAAATGAAAATTTATCTTATAGTTAGATATGTGGTATAAAAACAAAAATGAAATAATAAAGAAATAGTAATTAGAAAGTAGAAATGCATACATACTCAATGATCAATATGTTGTGTTTGGTAGTGGGTTGAGACTTGAGAATGAGTTTTGAATATTAAAAAATAAAAATAAAATATAGACCGTGAAGGATGGTATTTAAAATATATAAGAATATGGGTTTTAATATGTAAAATGGAATTACATTTTTTTTATATATAAGTGAATTTTTGTTTTTCTTTTTTTTAATCTTAAACCATAAGCTAACTATTTTAACTATCGGGATTTTTTTAATTATATAGGAGAGCCACTTTGGACTCGGAGTCATTGTGATGACCAAGGCCCTGACATGTGGGCTAATCCCAACGGGTTAACTTTAAAGAATTTAACCACAATTACATAAGCAGATTTATTTGGTTTAATAATCCGCCAGATTTAAATCGCTATCATTTTAGTGGTAGTCTTTTTGAAAAAAAACCTAATCACATGTTCGTATAAAGTTAATCTCCAAGATCTAACGAGTCTATCACCCTTTATTCAAACAACATACTATTTTCGCCATCCCAAACTTTTACACGTGTAGTAAACACAACTCCTTCTCACAACGATTAATTACTATTTTCGGCGATTGAACCCTCCGGCCTAGCCGGGTTTCGTATGTACTCCTTTAATTTCTTTGGATACCGCTCAAACGGGTACATCCAACGCATCTGAACCGGTTCCCCTAACAAAGCTTCGTCGTATAAGTGTATAACTAGGTGGATCATTATATCGAAAAAAGCGGGAGGCAAAATCATTTCCAATCTACACAAAACTTCAACCACTTTCACCTTCCCCTTTTCTAACTCTTTCCTACTCAAATTTTTATTGCACACAACTCTAAACACGTTAGCTAGCCCAATAATCGCATCACTAATCGCTTTGTCTTCGAAAAGCCCTGGGATACTAGCCACGAATAGATACTGCATCATCACGTGACAGTCGTGAGATTTCATTCCTATAATCTTGCCCAAGTCACTTTGAACATTATTTCTCAAACTCAATGCAAAGTCATCAGGAAACTTCTGTGCCTTCAACCAGTCAAGAAATACTTTCCGCTTTTCCATTGATAACGAATAATAAGCTCAATTACCGCCTCTCGATGTCAACCACAATTATTTCCTGATGTTCATTTTCTCAAGATCCATTCTCGCTTTCACGTTGTCTTTGTTAACTTTCCAATCAAGACCTATAACTGTGCCGAGAAGAGCACCACACACGTTTTTCTCCCAATGCATGACATCAATGTTATGTTTCAACAAATTTTTGGACCAATAAGGTAAACGATAAAAGATACTCTTTTTCTTCCAATTGAATAGACGTGGACCAGTTTTCCTCACCATCTTTCCCCTAAAATCCTTGTGTTTACCGGGAAACACAATGGGAAGCCCATCAAAATGTGTCTGAATATCGGTAGGACTATATTTCTTCGGTGGGCCCCTAAGATCAGATTTCTTGTAAAAAACCCTTTCGCTTCTAAATCGATGCCCGGTAGGTAACCAACGTCTATGTCGAAGTAAGAAACCCCTTTCTTCACACTCAATGACGGAGTACAATCCATACATTCTGGACAAGCTTTGTAGCCTTGACCCAACCATCCCGAAGTGTATGACCTAGCGGGGAAATCATTAGTCGTAGACGACAAACAAAACTTCATCGTAAACTCTTCCTTCTTGTGGGCATCATACGTAAGAATCCGTTTATCCCACAACTCATCCAACTCATCTATAATAGGTCGAAGAATGACGTCCATGTCCTTGCCGGGTAAACGAGGTCTAGGAATCAACAAACAAAGCTGGAATGTCGTCTCCTTCATACAATCCCACGGTGGTAAGTTGTAGACGGTCAATATAACCGGCCACATGCTGTACGAGTTATTCTGCATATAGAAAGGAAAAAAGCCATTGATACCCAAACCCAAGAACACATTCCGAGGTTCACTAGAAAATTCAGGATGTAACTGAACAAATCTCTTCCAACTATCGCCATCAACCGGATGACGCAACAAAGCTCAATTTGTACTCTTCCTAGTTCGGTGCCATTATCATATTTTCCGCAGTGTATCTCGAAGCATAAAGTCGCTGCATCCTAGGGGCAATCGGGAAAGATCAGAGTTTCTTATGCGCTACTTTTTTACCCTTTTTCGGGTCCCAGCTGGATTCACTACATACTGGACACTTTTCGAGGGAGACATTCGCATTGTAAAATAAATCACAATCGTTCACGCAAACATCGATGGTATTGTAACCCATACCTACACTTTTTAACTTTTTGTTGCACGCCTCGTATGACTCGGGCAAGTTATGAGGTTTGGCCAACACACGGCACAGAAGATCAAGCAACTCGTTGAAAGACGGGTTAGTCCACTTGTTCTTCACATTCACGTGCATTAGCTTCGCAATGAAATTTAATGAACTAATTACTGCACAACCAGGGTATAACTTGGTCTCTAATTCGAAAAACATTGTTTCGAATTTGCTACGTGCTGTACTGTTCGAGTCGATCATCTCGGTGTCACCGGAATGACCACCACGCTCATAATTAGGTCTCAAATCTTCGTAGACATCCAACATTTCATTTTCTTCATATCAAGTCTCGGGAATTTCCTTGCTCTCACCATGCTTTGTCCAAATCTCATACGTGGACAAAAACCCAAACTGTAAAAGATGTGACCTAACTTTGACCACTTTATACCGACGATAATTCGAACACTCATTACACGGAAAAAAATTGTTTCTTCATCAGGAGGTTTATTGTTTTGAGCAAAAACGAGAAATGCTTCTATCCCCTTAATAAATTCATGCGACACTTTATGAGCGGAACCAATCCAAATTTTATCAATACCTGAAGCCATAATCAACTACTCCAATGTAAAAGAATACAACATAACTGTCTCATAAATAAAATGAAAAACAAATTATTACATCACCAAATAAATACATAAAAATAAAATGAAAAGGAATATTATTACATCACCAATTACAGACATGAATAAAAAATATTATTATATCACCAATTAAATACATGAATATAAGATGAAAAAAAATTATTACATCACCAATTAAATAAATAAATATAAAATGAAAAAAAATTATTACATCACCAATTAAATAAATAAATATAATATTAAAAGCACACAAAATATTACATCACCAAATAAATGCATAAATATAAAATAAAAATATACAAAATATAACATCACCAAATAAATACATAAATATAAAATTAAAAACATACAAAATATAACATCACTAAATAAATATATATCCTATTTATGCATTTATGTCTCATACAATAATATATCATATATATATATATATATGTCATACAAAATTATAAGATGATTAGGGATATATACATTGTGATACTATATATTTCGCATTAACTATACAATTATAATCAAATAAGAAAAGGTTGAAAAAGATACCTACTTTTGGGCAAATTTAGAAGGAGAAATTGATAATTGAGGAGGTCCCACATTGTTGTTTGACCCGGGAAAGCTTTCCCACGTGTTGAAATACCTAATAAGTGATACTATTTACCATTAACTACACAATTTCTTGCAAATAAAAGAAATTTGAAAGAGTTTTATGGAACAAAAAATACCTACTTTTAGGCAAATTTGGAAGGAAAAATTGATAATTGAGGCGGTTCCACTTTGATGATTGACCAGGGCAAGTTTTCCAAGTTTTGATATAATTTTTGATGATGAATTGTGGAAAAAAATTTGGAGTATTTTGAGAGAAAGAAAGAGAAATTATAAAATAATAGTGTTTTGAGTATCTCAATTCGCAACTTGCTGTAATAAATACGCTACCACTAATTGCGACTACACAAGTAGTCGCCAAAGACTCAAAAGTAGTTGTTAGTAATAACTTCAAACGACTACTAAGTAGTCGTCAAATAATCCAACCTCTAGCGACTACACATTGGCGGTGGGAAATTAATTAAAAAATACAAAAACCCTCTAGCGACTACTTCCTTAGTATTAACGACTACTTCTTGTAGTCGTTAAAAACAAAAATTACTAACGACTACTAGGTAGTCGAGAAACATACCATGTAGTCGTTAAAGACGTGTAGTCGCTAGTGGTTCTTGTCTTTAGCGACTAATCGTGTAGTCGTGAAAAGTTTAGTCGCTAGAGGCTTGCGCTGTAGTAGTGATACTTTTGAATAAGGAAAAACAACACCTACTAAAATCCAATCAAAGAGCATATGATACTTAGTCTGTAGTACAAATTCTTTGTCAATTACACTCCTCCCTACATCAATGTGAAGTCGGTTAACGTTATATTGTTGATCTATGTATATATTTATTTTCATCAATCTTATCTCACTCGGTTGTTATGTTATGTGTATTATTTTTTGATTCTTGGGTATCTATGAATTAAGCTTCAAATATATGGATTTTTTTCAAGATTTGAATTAAGACAGTGATTTGGATAATGCAGTGAAAGCTTTTACTTGTTGATATGTAGATGCGACTGAATAATTAAATATATCGTGAAGAGAAAAATGATTAAGGTTGATGATGTTGTCTTTCTGACAATTTTTTGAGAAAAAACAGTGAACCTAAAAATGCTTAAGGTTGGGAAAACTAGCTACGTTTACTACTTAGAAATTCCTTGGAAATTCTCTTAATAAGGGTATATAATTCTTACATAACCTTATATGCAGTGGTGATGCAATGGCGGAGCACATATATTTTGTTAGGGAAGGGGGTGCACCGCAAATAAATTTTCGACTTAATTGCAGTATAAGTCCTCATGAAATGCGAAAATTGCAAAGAAAGATTATGAAAATCAGGGGTGGGGCGATAAGTTAATAATATATGCTTTTTTATAGGGGTATATTATTTATTTTTTTATTTTAAAATGTAAGATCCAAAATGTCATGTGGCTCCAGCATTTACAAGTGATGAGAAGATAGGATATTTAGCATAGCCTAATCAATTTTTTGAGCAATAGATGAACTTTTTAAATTAATTAAGATGCATGACTTAAATAATATACAATATAGAGAATGATTAAACATATACTATTATTGGTGAAAATGAAGGTACTTCATCAAGTTTGACTATTTAATTGAGTTAACAAGTTTTTATATCGATGTTAAAATACTTACTATATTGGGTGTTAAGTTTGAAATCTGTGGAAATTTGTCTCAATATTAGAAACTATATCGAAATAGCTTCAAGAGTTATTTCAAGCATGTGATTTGGCATCTCATGTGCAAAATGCTGATTCATTTCTTTCCCATTTAAAGGTATATGCCTGAAATTGGTCAATCAAATTTTGCGATTTCTTTAAATATGAGATTAGATTTTCATGCATGATTATACTCTATTGGTTCATATTAGCTGTACTAATTCACGTATTGTGTAAAACATGGTAACTTTTAGTTTGGCAATGGGTGTGTTCGAATTGGATTAGAGTAGTAAAAGCAAGTAATTAAGGATTTTTAAGATTACGTAGAGAACTATTGAATACACTAATAAAGAATGTCGTATATTTGGCATGCTTTTTGTCTATAGATTGTAAAACCTCTAATCTAACAAATATGTAAGCACTCGTTAGGGTATTATTTATCATATATATATATATATATATATATATATATATATATATATATATATATATATATATATCCCTTTTTGTTGCTTGACTTGTTTTACATTAGCAGTCACTATGATAGAGAGAGAGAGAGATAGAGAGAGAGAGAGAGATTAGAGAGTTGTTGAAATGTAATTTTATTATATTTGCCGCTTTTATATATAGTTGGTTATATACATATCAATCATAATGGTATATCGTTAAAAATGATTTACAGCTGTTAAATATATACAGAAGAAGTCATACACTAACAAATTACTGCTGGAGAAGTATGTTTAGTATTCTCCTTAACACTTCACTTTATGGAAGTTTGCATCATATAAGGTAACCAAAAACTGTAGCTTTAAGTCATTTAGTATAAAGATAAGGCACTTGATCTTGGGTGGTATGTATTTATCTAAGCTTGAAAGATGGAAGGAACAACGTGAAATCTAGCAAAGTAGTAGTCCAAATCTAGAAGAGGGGAGTGATAAGAGGCACTTTGAGATAATGCAGAAGATAGGCTAACCACATAAATTTTGCAATAATGTGAGTTATTGCCCTGTATCCAGTCTTAATGTTCTTCTAATGCAAAATAAATTATAGGATATTCTACAAAAGCTGAAAAAGAAAGACAACAAGTGAATCAATGATCTTGTTGTTTCTTTAAAACTCAATATGGAGAAGAAGAGAGTTGCTAAAATAGAATTTTATTTAGCCTTGAATGCATATTTGTATATAAATTAAGTTTTTAGTTATAGTTATTAAATGAAGATACATGACAACTAATATACTAACACAATGCAGTTATGCAACTGATTAATAGATGTAAAAGTGTCTCGAGCCTTCCATTATGTGATACTAATTGAGTGCATAGTGTTCAGCTTCTCATGGTTGAGATGTACAAATTGTAGGTTGTTGGAAATATATCATCACTATATTGTGGTTTGAAATATATCCTCACTATATTGTGGTCAGAGGAATTTATTATGTTTTTTTCCGAGGTCCTAATTTGCAATTAATACTTAATAGAGGTTAATTGGGCCGGTTATATGAGTTACCGAAAATCTTAAAGCCTATTATAGCTAGGGTCTACGGTAGTCAACTGAAGGCCCATACATATATATATATATCCCTTTATAGAAATCAAAGTTGTGCGGCGTATATTGCTTGTTGAAGTAGATTTGTGATTTTGGTAGCTGGAAAGGGAAAGAGAGGAAATTAAATATCATTTGCTTTTAAAGCGGTGCCAGAGAGAAGATGTGCGGAAATATGTCGAAATATAATACTCCATCAGTTGAGTTCTCCATCAGATATAGTAAAGACACAAATTCGGTGGTGGACTTGAATTCGAGTCCATCAGATCAGTTTGGGGTTTTGTCCCTGTTGTAAAAGTTTTGTGAAACGAAAAAGTCACAGTCCAAATCCAGCTCCAGCTCCAGCGTCTGCTCCACCTACTGCTCCAGTTCTATCTCTTGTTCAGGTTCTAGTTCCTTCTACTTTCACGGGACCTTTAGGCTCCATTAACAATAATACTTCATCCAAGGTAGAAAACTTATATATATTCTGCATATATCTTATTCTCAAGCTATGGGATTTCAAATAGGAAATTAGCTGTAATGGAAATTCTCCCTTCGTTGAAGGCTTTGATCTAGATGGACCATTTCGACAATATTCCCAATTTTGTTGGTTAACTCAAGACTTTTTGTAGTGTTAGTTTGTTAAAGCCTTAGATTGTATCTACTAAAAAATAAGGGCATAAATTTACTGATGCACGAACCAAGTACAAGGATATTCTTTCAATTTGTTTCTATTAAGTTTTAGTTAACTAATATGTTACATAACTTATGTGTTTATACTATTTGGTTATTTTGAAAATAAGACCAATAATTTATACGTAGATCACAAAATATAAATGTACATAAATTTTTAAGTATATAAATATTAATTGTTTTAGATAATATATAATTAATAGGGGCAAGACTTCCATCCTATATTGGATGGTCCAATATTCATGGCATATCTATTAATTATAATAACAAAACACATATCATTAGGTTAATTTGGTGACCATCCAATATTGGATGAAAGATTTTTCCAAATTATAGAGTTTAAAAAAAATCAAAATATGAAATATAACTATTTTTATGATTAACAATATACATCTTGTGTTTCTCTAAAACAAAATGTAATATTAAGTATTTGTTTATTTTTCTATAAATTTAAAAACGTAAACATTAACCCTAACCCGTCCATTTTAACTATAAAGATAGGAATTCATCATTAAGGTCTTACGCCGCTACTATTTTATTACTATTTGATATCTCATTCTCTTCCAATCGATTCATATTCTTATCATTTCTCCTCTTTTTTGATAATGTTTCTTTAGTTTCCAATTTCGATTTTAAACAAGTGGATTCACTATCTTTTATGTCTCAGATCGATGGACATTTCACTTCAATTTAAATGTATGTATTTCTTGATCTATTTTTATTTTTTGTGATAAACTTTATATGCTAATACAATTTGTTCCACCTGGCGCGACTGAAGACAACAACGGACTCAATGTGCTCAACGATCTTGTTTCAAGGTAGTCAATACAATCTCATCTAATTTTAAACATTCGACTCACCATTTCTCATGCTCTCTATGTCTCTCTTTGTTTCCAAGAAACAATTGAGTATCCTCCTTCTGATGTAGGGTAATTTAATTTTTTTTTCTTCAGCTCTTCTGTTGGGCCTACAGATAGTCCATCTGTTAGGCCCATCCTAGTAAGTGAAAAAAGAAAACCTGGGCGCCCAGCAAAGCCCAAGCCCGGTGTATCACCCCTCCCAAGCCCGGTGTATCACCCCTACCAGCCCAACCCAGCCTTCGAACTCCAATTGTGGCCCAACCTACTACTCATACTTCTCATGTGGGCCACCACATCCCTACACATACTGCTCCTGTGGGCCACCACATCCCAGCACAGACTGCTCCTCCAGTGGCCCACCAGATCCCTTGTAACTAACTTTGTTATTTGGAAAGTGAAAAAAAAGTATAAATCCAAATGCGGGCGCTAAGAGAAATAAACAAGAGACTCATAGAAGGTCTAAACGGGTAGTACCCAAGGTATGTGCACTTTTTTTTAAAAATAATTTTGTGTCAGTCATCATGCATAATTCTCTGCTTCTAATCTTTAGTTGGAGACACTCAAACTCAAGTTTAACTTATGATGGCCTAAGTGCAACCTTTAACTATTTTCTAGTATGTGATTTTGGACATACACTGTAATAAACAATTCAAACCTCCTTAAACTTGTTTTTTTCCATCCGTTGTTAACTAAGTAATGCCAATTTACTATTATACCCTTTCATATAATTAATTTTCATGACTTATTGTCTCCTTTCGGATCTCTCTCTTTAAAGACATCACCTTTTTAGAACAAATCTTCCTCGACTAGATTTTTCAATTAGATTTGCATACAAAACAAGCCTGTTTGTGGTCCCATATAATTTTATTTGAACGTAATTTAGGTACTATTGAATATTATTTTATGGTGTGTTGTGGCACCTATTGTTTTTAATAGTTGTGTACAACTGTAATTAGGATTTTTGGTTATGATTTGGTATAAAGTTTATCGGATCTGTTTGTTCGGTGAAAAATACGTCAATAACTGTACATTTGTGTTGTTTTCAGGTGCACGAAAGTGTGCAGTTTTAAGGTTATTTTTTTTATAACTTTTGTGCAGTTCTTTTATCCACGAGAAAATATAGTTTTGAGGTGTTTTATTATTTTTACCCAAAAAAAAGGTTCTTTGTTATTGCACATTTTTTGGTTCACGAAAGTGTTAAGGTGCTAATGTGAGTGCAGTCTTCAAGTGTTTTTATTACTCTTTCTGCAATCTTAATTAACATTTCAAATATCAATTGTGAGTGTTAATGTGCTTATGTTCTCTAATTCTGCAGATATAATAGTGTGCTTTGAAGATCTGAGTTGAAGTCAATCTGGTTTTGTGATTTTATGTTTGTTTATTGTTTAATGAAAAAGATTTGTCTGTTTTTAAATTTTTTGTGTTTTTTTTGGATAATGAATATGATGTAGTGGTTTTGTGATTTTTTCTTAGGTTTTGATGTTAAATTAAATGTTTGAATGACTGCAATATTGAAAGGTGGTGCATAAATTTTGGTCGAATGTACTTTTCTTTTTACTGAAATTAACTGTACAAAAAAGATGAAAAAGCAGTTCTCTGCACAAAAGTTTACCAAAAAACTAAATTATGTTTAATTCAAATTAGCACAATTACGATAAGTTTAAATATTACTAAATACATCTTAATAGAGGCATCATACTTTAAGGTTGCCTCTTAATCAAAAAGGTCACCGAAATAAAAAGACACTCATGCCTAGGTATATTAAATATATCCATATTTGAGACACATGAGAGTGAAGATGATTTGAATCTTGTGGCATATCAAATATTACAAAATGAAATGTGGTATACCACAAATGAATATCGAGAGTCGTGAGAATCAACTAGATTTTTGAAAAGATTTTATTCGACATAACCAATCCTTTCGTTTTACTAATTGCTACCCTGTCAAGTTAAATTTATGTTAACTCCATTATCTTTCTTGTTCAACATTAAGTGGACATCATTTCTGATTGTGCGTGTTAACTAATATTGAGTTCCTAATGCCTCTATTTAATCTTATAGAATAGGGATAATCTGGAGTGATAGTGACTTGGTAAAAAAGAGGACTTATATTCATATCAATACAAGATACAATGTTTAGCAAGCATTATTTACAAATCTGATTTATAATATATACTTAACAGGGCTCACTGAATTTGTTAGACTCTTTTTTTGTGAAAGAATATATATAAGATAAATATAAAGTACAAACAATAAGTTCGGACCATGATGGTGGATTATAGTTTGTAAAACAGATGGAGTCAGTGTGCTAATCGAAATTTTGAACAAACAAAAAAATACTCATAGGATTGGAAAGGATTAAGAAGTCTACTATATAGATAAGTCCTTGTGTAAGGATGGACATAAAAGTTTTTTTTTACCTTGAGGTACTCGTTAACCCAACACTTTTTGCTACCAATAATTCTTGAAATGAACAGCAAAATTTTTGTGCAGACTAATACTACTACATAACAAAACATAGCCCTTTCTCTGAACATGACACTAATCGCACACTCAATTACTTACATTTAGAATTTGGAATAGATAATGATAAATTTCACATCTAGAGTAATGCTACATAATCAACTATATCGTACTATTCTAGGATATATTTCTCTTTTTTTGCATTCAACAAGTACTAGAGAAAAATATTAACCAACAAAGACATAAAAATAAAATCTGGAAATCAGCAGATACAAAATTGTTCATACATTTTCTTGATGTAGATTTATATTACAATTAAATTAAATTCTATGTATCATTTTAATTTAAGCGCCCAATATTAGAAAGCAATAATTTTTAAGAATTTCTAACATATGATTATAATGATAAATGATTATTTTATCTTTAATTAAGAATGTAATATAACATAAATCATGAATCTTCAAAGTTTAACATAACGGTCTATTAGGTATACACTACAAAAAAGGTTTTCTTTAGCGGCAAAAAAAAAGAGCTAACTGATTTTGTTAGATTTTTTTCTTATTTGTTGGTGAAAGAATATATATATAAGATAACGGTGGGTTATCAAGCTTAAAAATCTTGACTAACAGGGTTGATAGTACGAAGCACTAGGAATATAGTTTGTATTGGATCCCCCACATGGTGATAATCAAACTACTAAGAACAGTCCTAACGTGATCAAGATTAGAGTCGGAATAAAGGCAAGCACAAAAAAAATTATAAAGTTAAATCTCAAATCAATTAAATTCAATCACAAGTAACATTTATACATATTGCAAACCAAGTTATGAAAAAATTAGTTCATAATGCTAAAAGAAATAAAACTAAACTTAATAACTTACGAAAATGGTTAAAAAAGAGATCTACTTTATATTACCCTAATGGTTAAGTGGAAGGAGAGAGAAGAGAAGTTTGTGACTCTCCACCTTATTGTCTTCTTCTACAAGTCACTTGCTTCTTTTGATGATTTTTAAGTGTATTCATGATTAGGGACTAAGAAAAGACATGTTTATAGTATGAAATACAAGTACATATAGGTATAGGGACAAAATCTAGGTCATGAATTAGGTTATAGATCCCTACTCAAGCTCAAACCCATTTTCCTTGGAAAATGGACTACCTGACCTATAAAGTTTGTAAAATTCACTACTTTTTCCTTACATCTCCAAATAACTCGAAACTAGTGGCCACACGACCGTAATTCAAAGACCTTTCATGATTGAAAAGGGGTTATTCAAATTCTCTATCGATTTTATGCAGCATTTTAAATACTACACACTCCAAATCTGGCTAACAACTATTGATAGCTTTTGCTTTATCCAAAACAGTTTCTTTTGCCTTTTTAAGTCTTGATTTGTCTTGGATCTTCTTTCTTCAACTTCTTCGCCAATTCTTGGCTTCTAATATCATTCTTGTAACTAAAAGATTCACATTTAACACACTATTACACCGAAATATGCTCTTAAAGTAACAAAGCTCCAAAACAAGGTAAGACTAGAGAAACTATCTAATAATTGTGAAAACCACTTAAGCTAAGCACATAATACACCTAAAGTGGTGTCTCTAAACTAGATTATTATTTCACTAATATGAAGACATTAGTTGTTTATGGGTATTTTGTTTTTTTTCTAATTTCTTTTTTTAAATTACTATTTGTAGGGGTATTTTGGGTTGAGGCATTTTTATAAATAGTTTTATTCCAGGTACCTATTTATTAATAGTTTTTTCGATACGCATATTTTGACAATTGGATCAAATGATGATGATAATAAGAATTAAAGGATATATATAATTAGAGTAATAATTAAATGGTTTATGGGTATTTTGGTAATCTTTCAATTTTTTTATTAATTGAGAATTTACTTGAAATTGTAATTAATTAAGAATAATTTCACTATACGTGTAATTAATCGGGCGTTGCCCTACATATACATATTGTGTTTCTATACTTCCGTAAAGTTTTCCTAGGGACCCGACAATGTTTATAACAAAATCTCAAGGATAAGAAAGTATGTGGAAAAGGAAATCAACGTAGTCTTTTTCAACTTCAGCGAAAAGGACTCAGTGGTCTTTTTTTTGTCTATAAGAAGTTTCAAGCTTAGTTTGGTAGGTGAAGGATCCATGATTGCACCAGCAATAAGTCTTTGCAGGCTAGGCAAAAGATATATGCAAGACTAGAAAATCATCAAGCTTTAATAAGATGACTCAATATTAACTTATAACAATGAGAATTTAGAGGGTCAAACACTAATTATTAAAATAAACATGCACCCTTCTAAATTCTCTTTTGTACACAAAATATGGACTAACTCCAAAAATGTCTAAGATGGCTTTCGGAAAACTTAGAGCGCCACAGATTAATTTGGATCTTATACCATGCAAAAGTTGTATATATACTCGTGTATCTTCAAAGAGACCAAATTGTCTCCTGTGTTTTGCATAATAATCTATCATTTTAACAAAAATATTTTTAAGTTAATATTTTCATATTTCTTCTTCTAGAACTGATATTTTTTTGTAGTCGTGGAATTTTATTATTATTATTATAATTATAATAATAATTATTATTATTATAATTATTTTTGCTTGGCAAGTAATAATATTTATATCATTATACAAAAATAAGGGTCATTTTAAAGTTTGTTTAGAACCTTTAAATTCTCAATCTGCCAAAATATTTCACCTTGGATACAATTTTATACAATCGAATCAAGAGATACAGATCATCACCTTTCTCTCGAATTCTTCCAAGAGACGCCATGACAAATCTTCCCTTAGACTTCCACGTTTTAGCCTAAAATACCACCACACTCGTTTAAAAAACAAACGTCCCACGACAAGACCCACATATATCATCATAACACCTTTGATATGTCCGACATTGGCCTTGTTTTCCAACCTCTTACGGAGAACTATAATTTATGGAGTCGTACCACATATATCTAGGGATGGAAACAGTCAGGTTTTTTGCAAAAATATCGAAACCATAACCGTAACCGTTTATTTTATAAAAACCATATCCTAACGCTTTTAACCATCGGTTACACATTTCAAAACCATAACCGCATTATTCGGTTTTGCTTTTTTAAATGGTTTTGCGGTTTTTAACCATAACAAAATGATAATTTAATAATAATTATATTAATTTTTATAAAATCAAACTAGATTATTTTTATTAATTAATTGGTTCAATCTAGTATTTGGATTTTAATTTTAGAATTTTAATATATCTAATTTAACCTAGATTATTATTGAATATGAAAATATATATGGTAATAAACGGTTTTCGGTTATTCAGTTTTATTTTTATCTGAAACCATAACCTAACGGTTTTAACCATCAGTTTCACTTTTTAAAACCATAACCTAATGGTTAGCATGTTCTTTGGTTTGTAATGAATGTTAACAACTTTTATTCAGCAATTTGAGGTCAGATTGTACTCAATTATCAACTTCCCTCTTTGAATAACACATATAACCTTATTATCTAGGAAGAGAAACAAAGAGAAGTGGTGGTCTCTATATCCTCACTAAAACAACATGCTGCACTTTATCTTTTGACTTTGTCGACACGTGTTGTATACAATTTTTCCCCATCAATAGTTGTTGTATCCAGTACTTACCTGTAGTCATAACAAAACACCATATTCAGTCACAATAATGGATGCAAAAGACCTTCAAATTACCATTGTCTTAACTTTGGTTTTCCTAGTCATGGACACACAAACGCGATATGTTGTAAATTAATTGGATATCCTATTTGGCATCACGTCCACAAAGGCAACACTCGTTCTGCTTATAATAATGATTCTAGGGGATAATTAGGGGAAATTAAAACACACACTATCTACCCTCTATTACTCACACCAATGTAGTATACAAATGTATTGACTTTGCTCAACGAATGTAATCTACCATCTTTCATAACGATTCAAGAACAAATTTCTCCTTGACGTTTCCCGTTTTGTTATAAATATATTCCCTTATGAGACTTATTTTTAGGTATAAATTGGACTTATTAGATAGACTTTTATACTTATTTTAATATATTGCACTTTCTCCCCTTGGAATTATGTTATTTGCATTTTTAGAACTTTTGTGCGTTAAGTTGTTTGTTTTTAGTATAAATTTCTTAGGTACATGGATGCTATGAAGAACCAAGATGAGGAGGAGAAGTGAAGTTTAAAGTCTTAGATCAAGAGGAGAGGTCAAAAGAGAGAAAGTACCACTCGAAGAATTGACAAAAAGAGATAAAAATCTGGATAGCTGTTACTAATTTCGAGCCAGATAGGTACTGATTCAGACCTGGAGATCTAAAAGAGAAAGTTGTGCCTTTATGTTAGCAATCGGACATGGACTTTAAATTACTTAATTAAGTACAAGATTAGACCTAATCCATTCTCACTATCTATATAAGCCCTTTTAGACCTCTTTATTCATAATCTCTTAATTTATTCTTCAAATTAAATCATCTTTAGGGAGAGCGTCAAAAGAAAGAGTCAAGAGCAGAAGCTAGAGAAGTCTTTCTTCCTCCAACAACATCTCAAATCCTTCTCCTAATTAGGTCCTTCTTTATTTTATTTCTCTTTTTATGAAACTTGTATATTTCTAGTTTCTTTTCCTTTATGTATTTAATTATGAGCTAAACTTAAATGACTTGATACTCGTGTCTTGGGGATGAATCTTAGTTTCTAATTTAATGTCTTTCCAATTTGGGATTATATTAATTTAAATTAATGCGTAATTACATATTGATTCTATCTTTATATTTATTTAATATCATTGACGTCGCGAATCAAGGGTAGGTAGTAGTAATTAGGCTATTCACTAGTGGCGGTGATCACCTTGACGAGGGGTTTAATTACGAAACTAGGATAGAAACGCGTGGTGTTCGTCAATGATCCTCACGGGCTCGACTAACTGCATAGCCAATCTTGTAATTCAGTTAATCATCTGAACGTAGCATATAATCGTCCTGACGGGGTTCGTAATACTGTAGGATAGCTCCTAATTCTACCCTGACGGGAGTTATGAGATTGTAGAGTCCCGACTAATATTAATTACTAGCTTTACCCTAAAAATGAATGCATTAGATTGTTAATTTAGGTGATTCCCTAGCGAGACTCAAGTATATCTTTTATCTGCATCTAATCTTTTAGTCTTTACTTTAGTAGTTTCTTTATTTTCTTGCGTTTAGTAGCTTATAAACAAAACCAAACAAATATTTTTTATATTTTATTTTTCTGTATTAGCAATTACTACTACTCATTCATTGAACACGTGAATTATACAAGTTCAATCCCTGAGAATGAAATCTTGTTTATCGAAATATTACTTGAACGACCCATACACTTGCGATTTGATGAGTACTCAATGAATCCATTAGTATAGTCAACTAATTAATGATTAAACTATGAGTTATTTACCGAGTATTAAATTTTCCTGAAAATACTTAGTGGTTTAACTAATACTAAGTGAAATAAATGGTCCACTCAATTATTTTGCTGATTAACTACCTAAAAACCTTCATTTTAGACAATATATAATAATCCATCATAACAACTTACCATTCACATCACATCAAATTATCAAAATTACTTCTAATATTAACATCCAGTTACATATCCATTAAACCATTAATAATTAAAAATTATTTGGTCTAGTTCAATTCACTGGAATATTTAACGTACCGCAACAAATTTCTCACTATCATTGCTCTTATCTCATTGATTACTTTTCATTGTATGAGTAGTTCCCCAAGGACCGACGATGGAGTAGTGTTTTTTCCACAGTAACAAAAAAACTCCACAAGCAATGTACTTGTAGAGGTGATTTTTTGTGTGTTAATATGTACTTGTGGAAGCCGGATAATCAACCTTCCATACATGTTATACTAAATAATATTTATATGCTATTGCAAAGATTTATGTCTTTGATCCTATCTTGTTCTCATGTTTTGGGGAGATCGAGTTGCAATGGACAAATACCTTTCATACGCCATTAGGCGTCAACGATCGACTAAACAGTCTTTTACAAAGACCGGCAAAAATGTGTATTAGTAATCCTTGTTGTTATGCTTGAAGTGTTATTACCAATAGTTTTATTTTATCTAACTCTGTTATTAACAATAAAGTTTTGTGCATATGACCATAAATGTTATTATTTATTTTCTATGTTTAATCATCTCATTTAAATCTCAATAAAACAATTAAAGTATGTAATATTACTAGGCAAATGCCTGTTGGATAAATTATGGTGTTTGCCAAAACTCATTCCTTTTCCGTGTTCTTTCTCTACCATGAAAAGCATAACATCGATAACATGAAATTACAGAATGCTCAATAGTTATAGAATATTTATCTGTTTCAACCTTTGTTTACCATGCGTATGAAGTCATTTACCTCCACGTCTCGTTCTCCTTTGTGGGTAATCTGTAGGTGCTAGATTCATTTAAACGGTCATAAGACCTCAAGTGTAATAATAAAAAAATTATTTGATCCTTAATTTCTTTTTCACCCGACCAACATATTTCATTTAGTTAGTAATCTCTTTGGGAAATAAATATGCCTGCAGTCAAAATTTATTTATCCTATACATATTAATTATAAAATCCAAAGCATCACAACCTAACTATTTTCCAATTAAATTTCAAGAACCTGCTCAATCTTTTATAAACAAGAAAAAATCAACAAGTTATGCTAATCTATGGTAAGATGGCATCAACAAACAAAGTGAGTTTACGACTTCTCATTGACAAGAAAGGAAAACGAGTCATTTTTGCGGAAGAAGGGAAAGACGTCGTTGATTTCTTATTTCATCTCTTTTCATTGCCTCTAGGTGTAGTTGCGAGTCTTTTAACCAAGGAAAAAATGGTGCGTTGCTTGGGGAAAATATATGGAAGTATTGGAGATCTGAACAACACTTACTCACAACTTTCTGCCAAGAAATATAATTTGTTGAACCTGAAAACACCAACCTATTCTTCCAGTGTATCACTCTCTCTGACCAATAAATCTGCATCAGAAGCGCTGAAAAAGCTATATTGCTGTCCATATATTTTTAGTTAAGCAAGTTACAATACAATGTGACTGATGACCTGAAATGGTTTGCCAAAATTGCCTTTCTTACCTTTCTTACCAAAAGTATGAGTTGAAGTACGTGCCAAGTACAAAACTAACTGAAGTAGCTCCCACGGTGGAAGGTTGTGGGAAAGAGATGGTCACATAAATGATATGTACGTTTTAGAGACAAAGGACTAACTTGTCAAAACATATGGGACAATCACATAGACAACCTTCTCCTCAACAGAAGCCAAATCCTTGATGTTTAAAGAAGTTAGGAGAGTGATCCAAAATATGGTAGACATAGTCATCCATTGTTGTATATGTTCGCCCTTGTCTGTGCTGAATTGCAAACCTTTGACTTTGCTTGGACCAGCCAAATGATATATGTTGGCAGTCATTTAAATATTTCAACTCGGGCATAGATGACCCTGAAATAGTATAAGTAGATGTTGCTTCAGCATGGTCAATAAGAAAAACATATATATAAACAATCGCAATAATACATAAGTTATAAATTTTAAATAGGAGAATATAAAATTACTAACAAACGATTATAAAAGATAATCATAGGCAAAGATTCAACAAATCTTCAGAATGCATTCCTTTGAGAAATACTAAAGATGGAACTAGTTGGTACGAAACCGTTTCCCCGGAGGTTCCTCGGCTAAACATGTAGACTTTTTGGAGTGAATATCATATTGCAGAAGATGATTATTGATAGAAATATGCATTTGACTCTTTGATGGCCAATAATGAAGCACAGTAATAGAATCTGGATCTGAATAATCATTCATAAAATCCAAAGCAATAATCTTTTTCTCTGACCATATGGAGCTCTTGTTCAATTATGAACCTGATTGAGAGCTTACAATGATCAGGATCAATAAATGCCTGAAATAGAGTTACTTCAGATGATAGAAAACTCTGATTCTGAGGGAACTTGATGTTCATGGCGTTTTTGCCATCAAAAGTTGATCTAATTATATCTGATTTCGACAATTTATCATAGCAAAAACTTAAGATGTAAAAGAGGTCATTGTTACATGTACAACATATTGATCTATTTCCTCCTCTCATGTGAGTAATATCAAGGTATCTCTTCAAACTCCAAGCATCATCATTGTCATATCCAAAAGTTGACACACTTATATCTAAATTAGGTCTTCCTTCATTGCTATGAACTCTAATCAAATTATAATTACTAGTTGATGAATTGAAACCCAGTATGAAACCATATCCTACTAACCACACCACATGAAGCACTTGTTTAGTGGCCGGGTTTTTCATGCGACACTCACCGAGGTGTCCTGCCATTTTCTCCAACGCTAAGCCATTGCTATAAGCCAAGTATATGTAATTTTCACCAAATGATTCACAAACATATAAATAAGGAACTTGGGATTTACTCTGCCTTTGATGATTTTCAATGATTCACAAACATGAAATTTTCAAAAGGAGTCAGTGCTACGCAACTCCCTGCAAACCCCCCTAGATAATCACCACACTTATTCCGAAAAAGCCCACCTACACCATCTTTAGATCTCACTGCATCATAGGCGCCATCCACATTCAATTTGACGCCCATTTCTGGTTTAACCCATTTACCTAAGATAGTTTTTGCCGATACAATTAACCCGCCATCTCTTTCGACTCCCCACGCGAGCGCATAATCACTTGCCGCGTTAAAGATAATAGCTCGTAGTTCACTATGCGTTCTTTTCTTTGCTAAAGGATAAAAAATCCGGTTATTTTTTTCAACAATAAATGCTAACTATATGAAAGCACAATATACTTTTGCTCGATCATATTTATTTTCCTTTTCCGCGCTAGCAAATCACCACACCACTGTTTCTGACATAAGCTCACTTGTTGCGCTCCTTGTGCAACTATATTCCCTCCAAGCCTCGTTCATCCACTTCCGTGAGTTGATGCTGCATTTGATCGTCCCTTCCAGCAAGTTCCATCCGCTGCACCTCCCCTTCTTGCCGCGAACCAGAACTAGAAACAGGAGCCTTCCAAGCAATGCTGCTTCCCGAACATCCTTAGCTGCTGTCCTCCAGGCGGCTGCTGGCCATCCGAATTCAAATCCCCTATATGATAGCATTTTTTATAGTTCTAAAAACAACATTCTTCTTCTCTTTTGTTTACAATTAAAAAAACAATATTTTATCCAGTATCAAAAGATTTTTAACTTACTACTTTTTTTTATATTTTTAATCATAATATAAGAAATTGTTTTACTCTAATTTAAGTTCTCATATATCTAACAAAATTAAGTAAAATATTTTAATATTTTAATAATATTGATTATAATTAATATGTTTACAAAATATATCAATAGACTACAAATAATTACTTAAAAATATTAAACTTGTTCATTTCTTATATAAGTTTTATTCTAGTATTAGTTAGTATTTTTATATTACATTATATATGGTAAATTTCACTCAAATTTGTCTGAACATGTGCATACGTACAATTTTATATTTAATTTGAACAAATCAAAATCAGATTTATATTTATATTCTTCATTGATATAAGGTTGTCATATTGCGATTTACCGTTATTTTAAATATTGTTTATTAGAAAATTAATAGTTTTATCTGTTATAAAATATTGAAAGTTTAAATCTATATTCATACTTTATATATATATATAATATATATATATATATATATATATATATATATATATTAATAGGACTTACCTGATTTTCTCTATTTTTCCTCATCCACTGTTTAGCTCATAATTACCCCCATTAAGTTCCTTATAACTCTCATAATTTTAAATTCTCATATTAACATATAACTTATATCTCATAACTCTCATTTTCACGGTTCACAAAAACTTCTCTCACATCTTTCATTTCTTCAAACTAATTCCACCACTTTAACAATTTTTCAGAATTATCTGATTTAAGTATTACTTATTATATTTGTATACAAATTCGACAATGGTCATGTACCGTATGAGAAGTGATGCACTGAGAAAAGCATATGGGGAGGGTGGGGTCCTATGATTTGGCGTGACTGTTGGAGTGAGCAATTTGGTGTTATATTGTATTTTTTGAATTGTTTTGGAGTAAATAACCATTTGGTGCAACTGCTGGGGATGAACAACTCTGTCTTACACTGTTTTTTGAATTGATTTGCAGTAAATATCAGTTGATGGTCTAATAAAACCCGCTAATGCATCATTTTCACAAGAAACCAACCACAAGAAACCAACCAATTCGTAAGTCTTTAGTTCTTTTGGTTTGTGCTTACCATGTGTTGTGTATATGCTATGGCGATGAGTATTTAACCGCCATGTTAGGTATAAGAGACTCTCGAACCTTCGAATACAATTTTGGAAAATGCTCTCTTTAACTAACGAATCAGGCTGACCTGAATGCTCAAAATGAAGCCGTCAAATTGCGTCTCCCTTCATCCTACACTGAAGGTGAATCAAAACCCTTTACAATAATAGTAAAACATATTTCAGGATCAAAATAGTATTTTTTTTCTTCTAGAGTTTTGTGGGTCCCATGATTTGTTGTTGAACAATTTGGTCTTATACTCTAATTTTTGAATTGTTTTGCAGTAAATATCCATTTGGCACAACTGTGGAGATTTAATTACAGCATTGGTCCATCTTTTTTCGCTTTAGCACAAAGAAAAGTCATTTTATTTATATAATTAGATTTGGTTGCTAAGGCTTCTAGCGAGATTTTGGCAGATTATTATATGAATTTTGAAGTTGAGCAACTTTTATTTGTGTCAATGGTGAATATTATATTATGAATATTACATTAATGTTGAAGTCCTATACTACAATAGTTATATATTGGTTGAAATTGTTTAAGTTGGAATATAGAAGGACCTTAATTGGTATCTACAGTAGCCTTGATACAATTATGTAATTAATACAGGGTATATGATTTTCCTCTCTAAGCTTATTTTGTTTAAGAACTGACCAAAATAGTTGAACCAGAAAAGGTAGCATAAATGTAATCCGTAGACATGAATGATGCAGGAAATAGCAGCAATTCTTGGCTTTCATCTCCTGTAATGTTTTGTCTGTCTTAGTGATGACGAAGGCTATGACATAAGTAAGTTTTATATTATGAGAAAGAATTATTTATTAATCTTTTCTATTTTCTATGTAAACTTATGCTTTAGGCAATTACACTGCAGGAAAATGGAAAGTCGAAAAAAGGTCCAATTTTTTAATATATCTTCATTTTGTCCTGCTTTTAATATATGTTGATTTAGTAGTATTTTTTTTAATGTTTTGCTTGATAAATCTAGATGTGTAGCCAAATATTATTCTAAAATATTGCAAATTTGCTCTTAGTAGTGATAGATAGTGCAATGTTTTATAATAATAATTTTTACTTTGAAACAGGGCAATAAATATTTGGATATTATGCATCACACATGGATCGATGTTGTAATTAGTTGTTTCATGTTGAATGAAAATTAGTAAATTCAGGTAAATAGATGAAAGTAGGAATATAGTTGCTGAAATTGTAGATTTCTCAACCTTTGGGTTACAATTTGATTGTCTTATTCGTATGTGTTTACGTATTTTGGTTATGATGTAACAATGATGTTATGTGTAAATTTAATCCCTTCTGTTTGTTTTGAGGCTTCGTATGATTGTAAATGTTTAAAATCAAGCCCTTATGGTGGTAGAGACTGAAGATGCAAATACACTTTAATCATCAGAAAACCAAAGCAATATGGGATTCACAAAGGATCAGGTGAACTTAAAACACAGGATATATTTATACTTATGACTGTGTAAGTATTTGAAAAATATTATATCCAAATATTATATTGAGCTCATGTCTTTGTAACATGTACCCATCTCTTTTGTGTAGATTATGTCGGCTTTACCAGAAGTAGACAAACCTGTGGTGGAATTTAAATAGGGTAAAAAGAAAGGACTTGAAATCCGTTAAGATTTGGCTGATATTCACTTAGCTTTGATTTGAACTTTAATGGTATAATATATAAAGATTCACTAAAGAATTGAAATTGAATTGTACTTTTTGTTTCCATCGCAGGTGTAGTGTTGAGCAAAAATGAGTTTTTTTTTGCAGTGGTCGAGTTCACAAGGATGGTATTTCTTCAGCAAGTGATTTCAAGATGCTAAAGATTATAGAAAAGCCCAATAGTATTAGAAATCAAGCAATTGAAGCCTTTGTATCCAATGCGTAGGTCTTTTAGCGCGGGACCTTGGTAAAGTTTGTAGACAACAATCCTTACAATAAATTTTTCTTGGACCATTGTTGGGATAAATTTCCATTGTTCCTGAGTTGAAGCTTACATGGTTGTGACAGTGAATGCACGTAGCTATGCAGATATTTCATTGCACAAATGGAAGTGGATTATGTGATCTAACCTGTATCTTGGCGGGACAGTACTGTTGAAAGACCTTCTATCTTTTTAATCTTTGATTTGATGGGTGTTTTGCATATAGCTCCTGGTTAAAATAAAGTACCGTGAACTATGGTTGCATATAATTTCATGTATAAATCATGCTTTTTATATATAGCTTTATATATTCAATTTTATTTTAAATTGTATTGGACAAACCGCACAAAGGCTTGATACATCCTTTACACGGTCACACAACAACATATCAATAAACTATTATTTCCTTAAATTTCAATCAGAATCCTACTTCATTTGATCATGTTGCATTAGAGATTTTTCAACCAGCTTCCCTCTTAATCTCAAACTTGGCATCTTGAAGCAAGCTAACAAGAGGACTAATAATATTAGTATCAATCAGACCTTGCATACACATGTCAAAATGAAATATTATGAGCAGTACGTGGATTAGTTCTTTTACACTAGCTATGATATTTGAAATAGTCCATCAAACTTCTTTCTTGATGTATATATTTACAAGTATGAATGAAAAAAAAGAGATAATGTTGGTGGCTGTGATATTTGAAATTGTCCCGCAAGCTTTTTTCTTGATACTCTTATTATACATAAGATGTATATATTTACATGTATGAATGAAGAAGAGGAGTTGGTATTGGTGACAGAAATTTACTGAACCACTATTTATGTTAAGTTGA
This sequence comes from Nemophila menziesii, assembly GCA_029959085.1. Classification (NCBI taxonomy): domain Eukaryota; kingdom Viridiplantae; phylum Streptophyta; class Magnoliopsida; order Boraginales; family Hydrophyllaceae; genus Nemophila; species Nemophila menziesii. The sequence goes on along the minus strand of JARWIR010000027.1, from coordinate 4,827,020 downwards.
TAATTAGTAATTGTATTTCTAAATTATAATAATATTCATTAGAATTGTTGATTAACTGTTGAGAATAATTTTTAATATGGTTTAGATAGTTGATGTTGTGAATAATTTAACCATTTGCTAGAGCTATATTAATTACTCAAAGTAAAAAATGTTACTGATAGGATTATATATATTGCCATTACTTATGAGAAGTATGACATATGTATTGCGTGAGATTACGATTGTTACTCACTTCTAAGTATTAGGATTGTAATTTTATTACTATCCAAAATATACCAATTCATTGATATTTTCATTGGCAAAAAATGGTGATCTCTTTGATTTTTTCTTTGGGAGAAGGGTATATTGCTTTTTGTACGTAGAAGAGTTGTTATAGAACATGAAAAATAAAGTAACTGATGACTTGAGAGTACTTGATCTGAAATTTCAATTTTTAGAAGTCTTTCAAAATTATATTTTGAAATGTAGACCCGTTCAGTAAAAATGAGAGTTAAGTTAATTAGATACAATTCTATCGAGACATGTAATAATTACTTCATAGTAATAGCTCAAAATACTCCCTAACTCTCCTTGAACCTCTCCCAATCCCATTTAAAAATTACTCTCACATTATTTAACTCATAACCATCCTTTTTTTCTTCGTTCTCTACACAACCGCTCCCTCTTATCCTTTCTTCTCAACCCCTAGGAGAAATTGTCCAACCCATATAGCCTCCTCTGTCCTTATCTACCCTCCATATCATACAAATCACTAAAATTAACATGTTAAATAATCAATTTTATTTTGAAGTTACTTTTAACATTATTGACATTCTTCTATATTTGAAAGATATAGATATAATTATCACACAAACTCTAAGTCATCAACTATGTTGTCAAGATCGGTAATGGTAGACTATCTTTAGGATTGTATTAGTTAAACTCATTGTGATATTAAATTATAAACAAAACATGTTTACACACATAATTATCTATCTTTATTTTTGTTTGTTCTACAGGTGGTTGAAAAACATGTGGGACCCATATAGCAGTTGATACCGTGTACTTTTTTATACTACATCCATTCCATAATAATTATCTCTTTAGACATTTTCACACATGTTAAGGAACCTACAAACTAGAAAGAATTTAATTTAAAATGACCAACATCTCCCTACTTATTAAAAAAAGATATTTAGTTTATTAGATATTTTATAAAAAGGATAGAATAGGAAAAAGATTATTTATGGTGCATTGTAATTTCAAATGTGACACATATTGTGAAATAACTATGGATAAAAAGACTATTATTATGGAATGGAGGTAGTATTAAATAAGAGATTTAAACTTCTCCCTTATTTATCTTATTTTTTATAGTGTCTTTCGACACGTGCCACACCTAGTATATATATAAATTGGAATTGAATAAAAATAATATTTTAATTGGCAAGGTCATGTATAAAATACATTTAAGATAGACTAATTAACCTATAGAAAGTATATCATAAAGGTTTTCATCTTTATCGGATCAAAAGTAAACATGGTAACCTTTAACTATCAAAATATTTTCTTCTATACCAAATAGTCAGAAAAATAAATATATAATTAATAGGACCAATGGTGAACATGAACGAATTATAAAATTTTGTTGTCAATCGGATTTGGAACATAGACGGGTGTTTGAATCTTGTCATAAATACGTCGCAAACACAAGCATTTCTTTTAACAAAAAATTTACTGTACAAATACAATCGGAAATTAAGAATGATAAATACTCCAAGTCTCAAGACAACCAACGAATCACCTTAGCCGCAAAATTGTAATTTTTAAACTTAAATAAAACGATCCAACGAATCACATATTAAAGATTTGTTGTCTTACAATACTACTAGCTAATTTTTTTTAATTTTTGTAAATCTGGCACCAAAAATATATCATTTGCCATCATCTTAAAACGAGAATACACATAACTAAAAACGCATATAGCCCAGCAGTTAGCATCACTTATGCTAACTACTTATTGGTCGGCGTAGTTTAAATTCAACTTCTCCAGCCGCCGAAAACATTAAATATTGATTAAACACTTCATAAAAATCATATATTTTTTTCAAGACCAAATTTTACAAAATTTATACCGTTGCATTCGTTATTTCAAGAAAATCACATTGAGATTAATGTATGAATTAAGAACCCTGATAAAAAAATTAAATAGCGATATCATCCAAAGATCTCAAAACTCTTATAATATTGAAAAGTAAATGGGGAATGTTAGAAAAGAAGAAATTTGAAAACCCAAATATATTTATTTATTTTTGCATTATGGAAAGAAATTTTATCTTCTTTTTTATTGGACATAAAATGAAAATTTATCTTATAGGTAGATATGTGGTCTAAAAACAAAAATAAAATAATAAAGAAATAGTAATTAGAAAGTAGAAATGCATACATACTTAATGATCAATATGTTGTGTTTGGTAGTGGGTTGAGACTTGAGAATGGGTTTTGAATATTAAAAAATAAAAATAAAATATAGACCTTGAAGGATGGTATTTAAAATATATAAGAATATGGATTTTAATATGTAAAATGGAATTACATTTTTTTATATATAAGTGAATTTTTGTTTTTCTTTTTTTTTATCTTAAACCATAAGCTAACTATTTTAACTATCGGGATTTTTTTAATTATATAGGAGAGCCACTTTGGACTCGGAGTCACTGTGATGACCAAGGCCCTGAACTAGTGGGCTAATCCCAACGTGTTAACTGTAAAGAATTTAACCACAATTACATAAGCGGATTTATTTGGTTTAATAATCCGCCATATTTAAATCGCAACCATTTTAGTGGTAGTCTTTTTGAAAAAAAATCTAATCACATGTTCGTATAAAGTTAATCTCCAAGATCTAACGAGTCAATCACCCTTTATTCAAACAACATACTATTTTCGCCATCCCAAACTTTTACACGTGTAGTAAACACAACTACTTCTCACAACGATTAATTACTATTTTCGGCGATTGAACCCTCCGGCCTAGCCGGGTTTCGTATGTATTCCTTTAATTTCTTTAGATACCGCTCAAACGGGTACATCCAACGCATCTGAACCGGTTCCCCTAACAATGCTTCGTCGTATAAGTGTATAACTAGGTGGATCATTATATCGAAAAAAGCGAGAGGCAAAATTTATTTCCAATCTACACATAACTTCAACCACTTTAACCTTCCCCTTTTCTAACTCTTTCCTACTCATATTTTTATTACACACAACTCTAAACACGTTAGCTAGCCCAATAATCGCATCACTGATCGCTTTGTCTTCGAAAAGCCCTGGGATACTGATGTCTCCCGATTTGTTCTAATTATTAGCCCCTTGGAGACATCCTTTTAGGTGAATAAATGACTTGTTTGATATACTTTTAAGCTTATTTGATCATATTACACTTTCTCCCCTTGGAAATTAACTATTTGCAGAATCTGAGCTTTTGTGCCCAAATTTGACTATTTTTAATGCAAAGTTAATTGGTTCTTGAATCTCATGAAAGACCAATCCAAGGAGAAAAAGTGAGAATAAAGTCTTAGTGTATTTTAGAGTGTTAGGAAATGATTTTTAGTCGAGTTTCTATTTTTAAAGTACACTTTCCTTTTTCGATTTCGTGATTTATTGATTTATTCTTTTTAAGCAGATGCGGTTTAATTATTTATTTAATGTGAAGCTTTAAAAGATAAATGGTAATTACTTAGAGACCAAGTCAAGATAAAGATGAAAGGAAAGAAGATTTACATGGAAATAAGAAGATTTAGGAAAGATTTACTCAAAGAAGGAAAAGATAAAGCTGCCTTTTGAAATCTATAATTCAGCCACGTTTTAGAGATAAAATCATAATAAAAGATTGGCTTGAATTCAGGACGAGTGGTCTACACCAATAGAAAGAGCTTTCCAAGACAAGCTGTTTCATATATTGGAACTTCTCAAACGGATAAGTATTGAAAAAGATATGACCAAATCAAATTAGCAGAATCTTATCTTTTTAGAGCTACGAATTTGAGAGTCTTTGACTTGTCTTCCACTCCAAGCAAAATTCGACCTAGGTTCCTCCGACACCTATAAATACACCCCTTAACCTCCTACTTTCACACACTTCAGAGAATTAAACAAGAGTCTTAAGGTTTTCAAGTCAGAGCAAGAAGGCAAGGAGAAGCTAGTGCTGGAGGAGTTCTGTTCTTCCATCATCAGTCATCTTAACCTTTAGGTTCTTTATTATATTTTGTATTTTGAACATGAATTCCTTTATTTTAATTTTAGTTTTTCATTCCGTTATGAACTAATTTCTTTAGTACTTGAGAATCGCTATATGGGTTGAACTTAATTCTGTTTAATTTATGTTTTCTGAATTTGGGATTTAATAGTTTAAATTAGATTAGGTATTTTGTGTTGACTATTATTTTGTTTTAATCACTAATTTTGAAGTCATGAATCAAACTTAGCTCATAGTAATTAGGCTATTCCATATAGTGGCGTATGGATCACCTTGACGGGGGGTTTAATTACAGACTTAGATAATAGATGCATAGTATCCGTTATTGACCTTGACAGGCTTAACTAACCATGCAGCCAATGAGGTAAGTTATTATTCATCTGAAAGTAGCTTATATTCACCCTGACGGGGTTTGTAATACCGTAGGATAGCTCTTAGGTCCACCCTGACGGGGGCTAGGAGATATTAGAGTCCCGACTAGCATAATAATACCAGTTTAGCCCTTAAACAGAAGCATGAATTAGATAGATTAGGTGAAACCCTTGCGAGGATCAAGTACTCTTTCTCATCTGAAGTTTCAAATCTCTTTTATTTGCTTTCTTTTAATTCTGTAATTTATTTTCTTGCATCTTAATTTATAAAAACCAAACAAAAATCTTTATTTTATTTTTCTGTTAAGCAATTATTCCTACTTTTCGATTAATACCTGGGTTGTGCCTAATCCGTCCCTGCGAACGAACTCGATTTATCGAATATTACTTGGACAACCGTACACTTGCGGTGATTGTGGTTCCTTTACTTTCGCATTAATTTAATAACACACCAGGACCCACCAAGTTTTTGGCGCCGCTGCCGGGGACGGTAGCGTGTGACCCCGGTGTTAATCTTTTAGTAGTTTAATTGTTAGTTTTAGTTTTATTTTTCAGTTTTACGCTTTGGGTTGTTTTTCTTTCTCAGGTTTACAGGTTTTGGTTTATGCGTGAAGATATCGTGATTCTTGCAAATCCTGAAAACCTAGTTCGTGAAGCAAACAAAAGAAAGAGAGACGCTAAAGCAAAAGAGTTAGAGGAGCAATTAGCAAGAGAAACAATGGCTGGTCAACTCAACCCAGCTGCTCCTCGAAACAATGATCCGTGGTTCGTCAATGGCCCTGCAGAAGCTCCGTTTCGAGTTCCTGCCCTCGGAATTGGCCCTGCAAATATTAATGTCGAGAGATTCAGACCCGATCCTGGTATGTTATCTCAGTTTCAGAGTTATGGCAATTTCCGAGGAGCACCTACCGAAGATCCAATCCGTGTTGTACAGAAGTTCATGCAAATTTGCGATTCGTATATTACACAAGGAGTAACTAAAGAGCAAATGTATTTTGCTCATTTTAGATACTTCTTTATTGATGGAGCAAGTGAGTGGCATTATTCTCAAGAACCCTGAACAATTACAACATGGGACGCATTACAGACCGCGTTCTTCGATAGATACTACCCAACGCATATGAGATTGGATGCGCAAGTTGAACTAACATCATTCAAACAAGAGGAAGACGAGACTTTGGGTAGAAGTTGGAAGAGATTTCAGATTTGCTTACGAAGAGTCCCTGATCATGGCCTCACAGAAGTTCAACAAATGAAGATATTTTACCGAGGACTTGATGGCTCTTCAAGAAAGGATCTAGACTTGCTTTGTGGTGGTGGATTCCTACAGGTACAACCAGTTCATGCGAGGATTATTTTGAATAGAACTGTAACAAATGAACTTGGTTGGAACACTGTAAGAACACCTGTTCGAGGTGGAAATACTGCGTCAATTGAAGAAAAATTCACCGCCATGGAAAACAAACTCGAACAACAACTGAAACAGCTTACCCTAGCTGTTACAAAAGGTGCTACTGGTAGAACAGCAGATGTTAATGTTGCACAAGAAGTTTATGGATGTTCTAACTGCGGTACACAAGATCATGATTGGGAGACCTGTGAAAACAATCCATAATCCGTAATGTTCGTATCCAACCGAAGAAATTACAATTCAAGTGGTCAAGGCTATCAACCGAATAGAAACCATCCGGGTTTCCAATATTCAAATCCAAATGGGGCTGCTAATCCAACTTATGCATATCAACCACGCCCCCAAGGAAACAACTTTCAACCAAGACCTCAGAACAACTACCAAAGTGGACAAGCATACGGAAATCAAGCGCAGAGACAACCTCCTCAAGATGCTTATACCGAAACCATGAACCAGAAAGCGTTACGTGCTCAACCTCAAGAAGGTTCTCTAGATGTTCAACAAACCTTGACAACACTAATCAGCATTCAACAATCTACGGCCGCAGCACTTAAATTGATAGAAACTCAGATGGCGCAGATAAATAAGCAATTAAATCAACGTCAGCAAGGACAATTACCAAGTGACACTGAAGAACCCAAGAAAAGAGAAGATTGTAATGCAGTGACACTTAGAAGTGGTAAGAATCTCCCACCACCTCCTTTTCCCGTAATGAAAGAAAAAGAAACAACTGTGAAGGAAAAACCGGTAAAAGATGTGGGGGAGAAAGAAGATGAACCTGAAGTAATAGAAGTGGAGAAGATTCCAGAAAAGCCAAAGAAGCCAGATACTACAGTAACCCGTCCTCCTCCACCTTTTCCCTCGAGAGTTCAGAAGAAAGACGATATGGCTGACTATCAGAAATTCCTGAATATGGCACGTGGTCTTAATATTAACATCCCATTCTTAGATTCCATTAGAGACGTGCCGAAATATGTCAAATTCCTGAAGAGAGCCATCACCAACAAAAGACCACACCTTAAGAACGAGATGATAGGTTTGCCTGAAGAATGTAGTGCCATATGCCAAAGCAAATTGCCACCAAAACTACTTGATCCTGGGAGTTTTACAATTCCTATTTCCATTGGCAATGAGTGGCAAGGTAAAGCTCTGTGTGATTTGGGAGCGAGCATCAATCTCATGCCCAAATCAATTTTCGAGATGTTGAAGATAGGAGAAGCAAGGCCGACATCCATGGTATTACAAATGGCTAACAGATCCCTCGTACATCTAGAGGGACGCATAGAAGATGTCCTCGTCAAGGCAGGTACTTTAATTTTTCCTGTCGATTTCGTTATTCTTGAATACGACGCGGATAGGAATGTCCCCATCATCTTGGGACGACCATTCCTAGCCACGGGGCGTACTGTTATTAATGTAGAAAACAGAGAATTGACAATGCGAATCCAAGACGAGGAGGTAAAGTTCAACGTGTTTAGGGCAATGAAGTTTCCAGATTTGCGAGAAGACTGTTTCCAATTGGACATGATTGATTTAGCCACACGAGAAGTATGGGAATACATGAACTTCGGTGATATCTTGCAAGCTGCCCTAACACTTGACTTACCAAAACCAATTGAAGAGTTAGCCGAAACAGTGGCAGCTCTTAACTCTGGATATCCAAAGCTGAAGCGTCTCACTTATGAACCTGTCAGAGAACCGGGGGAGATAGTTCTTAAAAATAAACCATCTATCGAAGCTCCCCCGAAATTAGAAGAAAAGCCGCTTCCGACACACCTAAGGTATGCGTATTTGGGTACTAACAAAACTCTGCCTATTATTGTTTCAGCTACTTTAACAGGTCTTCAAGAAGAAAAACTGTTGCGCATCCTACGAGCTAACAAAGAGGCAATTGGTTGGACTATTGCTGACATCAAAGGCATTAGTCCTTCCTATTGCCAACACAAGATCATTCTGGACGATGAAAATGCACGCTCAATCGAAGGACAAAGAAGATTGATGCCAGCTATGAAGGAAGTAGTGAAGAAAGAGGTTATCAAGATTCTAGATGCGGAATTCATCTATCCCATAGCTAGCAGTGAATGGGTGAGCCCAGTTCAATGCGTACCAAAGAAGGGTGGTATTACTACCATCTTGAATGAACAGAATGAAGCCATACCCTCGAGGACCGTTGTTGGTTGGAGAGTGTGTATGGACTACCGTAAGTTGAACAAGGCCACTAGAAAAGATCACTTCCCTCTTCCGTTTATTGATCAGATATTAGACAAGCTAGATGGTAGAGAATATTATTGCTTTTTGGATGGATATTCAGGATACAATCAGATCTATGTGGATCCAAAAGACCAACACAAGACAACCTTTACATGTCCTTTTGGTACCTTTGCCTTCCGAAGGATGCCATTTGGATTATGTAATGCACCTGCTACTTTTCAAAGATGTATGATGGCGATTTTCTGGGACATGATCGATGATTTCCTTGAGGTATTTATGGATGACTTCTCTGTATTTGGTGATAACTTTGATGAGTGCTTGCGGAATTTGGAGAAGGTGATAGTTAGATGCAAGGAAACTGATTTGGTTTTAAATTGGGAAAAATGTCACTTTATGGTTCGTGAAGGTATAGTGTTGGGTCACAAGGTTTCGAGTTCGGGTTTGGAAGTTGATCGCGCAAAGATTGAGGTAATTAAAACTCTTCCCCCTCCAATTTCTGTTAAAGGGGTGAGAAGTTTCTTAGGTCATGCTGGTTTTTACCGACGTTTCATCAAGGATTTCTCCAAGATCTCTAAACCATTATGTAACTTACTTGAAAAGGACGCCAAATTCCTTTTTGATGAAGCTTGCATGATGGCCTTTCAACAGATTAAGGAGAAGCTTATCTCTGCACCTATTGTATTACCTCCTGATTGGAAGATTCCGTTTGAAGTTATGTGTGACGCTAGTGATCTTGCTATGGGTGCTGTTCTGGGACAACGAAAAGATAAGGTATTTCATTCCATCTACTACGCTAGTAAGGTCTTTACAAGTGCTCAAGTGAATTATACCGTAACTGAGAAAGAGTTACTAGCTGTAGTATATGCATTCGACAAATTTCGTTCCTATCTTCTTGGGGCGAAAGTTGTTGTTTTTACTGATCATTCTGCAATTAGATACCTTATGGAAAAGAAAGATGCTAAGACACGTTTAATCAGATGGTTGTTATTGTTGCAAGAGTTTGACTTAGAAATCCGAGATCGAAAGGGTTGTGATAATCAGGTTGCAGATCATCTGTCACGTCTTGAAGGTTCAGAGCATAATAATGATCCTGAGTTGGTTCGAGAAGAGTTTCCTGATGAGAGTTTATTTGCTATACATGATGGTACTCCGTGGTATGCTGACATTGTGAATCTTATTGTGAGTGGTAACTTTCCTCAAGGAGCCACATCACAAGACAAGAAAAGATTGATCCATCGTGCTAAACAGTTCTTTTGGGAGGATCCCTTCCTGTACAAAATGTGTAGTGATCAAATGGTGAGGAGATGCATACCTGAGAAAGAAGCTTGGGCAGTGGTTGCGGGTTGTCATGATTCGCCATACGGAGGACACTTCAAAGGAGACCGCACAGCTGCTAAGGTACTACAATCCGGTTTTTATTGGCCTACTTTACATAAGGATTGTCATGAGTATGTTCAGAAGTGTCATAGATGCCAGTTTACTGGTAATATATCCAAGAGGGATGAGATGCCGCGTAATAATGTGCTTGAAGTTGAGATATTTGATGTATGGGGTATTGATTTCATGGGTCCTTTTGTACCATCTAACAGAAATCTTTACATCCTACTAGCTGTTGATTACGTGTCTAAATGGGTAGAGGCTGTAGCTCTACCAACTAACGGTTCGCGAGTAGTGATTAAATTCTTAAAATCACACATCTTCACTAGACATGGGACACCTCGAGTTATTATCAGTGATGGAGGTTCACACTTTGTGAACAAATATCTAGAGACAGTTCTAGAGAAGTATGGTGTGAGACATCGTGTATCTACCGCGTATCATCCACAAGCCAATGGTCAAGCTGAGGTCTCTAATCGAGAGGTAAAATCTATTCTGGAAAAGACTGTTGGCCCCACAAGGAAGGATTGGTCTATGAAGCTAGATGATGCGTTGTGGGCTTATGGTACTGCGTTTAAAACTCCAGTTGGTGCATCTCCGTATCGTATGGTTTTTGGTAAGTCTTGTCACTTGCCTCTTGAACTTGAATTAGGTGCATACTGGGCGATAGCGCAGTTGAATTTAGATCCTACTTTGGCCGGTGAGAATCGTTTGATGAAGCTGAATGAACTTGATGAGTTTAGATTACATGCCTATGAAAACGCGAAGCTGTACAAAGAAAACACGAAGAGGTGGCATGATAATCGTATCCGTGCAAAGACATTCGAAGTGGGACAGAGGGTCCTAAAATTCAACTCCAAGTTCAGTAATTATCCGGGAAAGTTGAGATCAAAGTGGTCTGGTCCCTACATTGTGACCAAAGTTACGCCTCATGGAGCTATCGAGATTGAGCATCCAACTGAACACCGCACCTTTATGGTGAACGGTCATCGTTTGAAAATCTATCATGGAGGCGAGGATACTAATCGCATGGTGGATCCACATCCGGGAGAGGTCATGTGCCTCCTCGAAGCTGAATAGATGCGAGAGGTAACCCGTCGAGCTTAACGACGTTAAACAAAAGTCATTTCATTGTATATTAGTTTATTGCTTTAAGGTTTTCAATTCATAGTGTATAATTCTAAGTTAGTGTCATGTTTTTAGTGTCTACTTTTAAATAAATGAGAAGGGTATTGTGTTGATAGTGCAGGAATCGAGTTTGGGATGCTAGGAAAAATTCTTGGAGAGATTCAAAGTTTGGCGCGGACTACACCCGCGGTGTACCCCCTATACCGCACGGATGTACCGCGCCCTAAAAACCCGTACCACGGGTCACGCACCACGAGTCTTATCCAGAGGCGAGAAAAAACGAAGCTGATAGCCGCGGTGCACCGCGCCCTATACCGCTCGCCCAAAACGCGTGCCACGGGGTATGTACCGCGGGTTTTTTGACGGAGCACGTGCGGACTACCCCATGCACCGCACCCCTGCACCGCAGGGCAAAAACGCGTGCCACGGGGTGCTAGCACGGGTACAAGGCAGAAGCGAGAAAAATCAAACCAACAGCGCTGCGGTGTACCCCGCGGTATACCCCATGCACTGCAGGGATGCACTGCGCCAGGCGGTTTGTGAAGAGTTCAAAGCCCAGTCAACTTCTAACATTAAGGAGATAAACCCTAGCCTCTTCCAAACGAATTTTCCAGCTCCCAACCCTATAAAAACCCCTTGAAGCTTGATCAAACCTCCACAACAAACACATTAACATCATCAAATCTCTCCTCCATCCTCCATAAACATAACCTCTTCATCAAATTCATCACAAAACACCATTAAACACAATCAAGCTTTCAAGAGTTCTTCCAAGATTCATCAAGAAAACAACTTCCTTCATCTAATCCATGCAAGAAACTCAAGCTATACCAAGTTTTCTTAACTTTATTCTATCCTTGGTATAACTTGAGTTTGGGGTCAATTCAACCATGACAAACAGAACAGACGCTATGGATTATAAGAGGAAGTGTTACACCCTAGGGCAGAACAAGAATTTGCCTGGTTCTAAAATTGAAAAGGCCATCAATCTTGATGAGCCTACTGAGAAACAACAAGAAGAGGCACCTGCACCACCACAACACAAGAAATTCACAGCTAGGATGAAGGTACCATCGAAGCCTGAAGAACAGACACCAATCCAAGATCAAGGTTCTTCTTCTTCTCCGAATGATTCTTACACACCCCCATGGGCTATCAAACATCAACAACAAATTAATCATCTAAGAAAACAAGTCTTAGCACTTTGGGAGGAAATTGCCAAGACGAATTCAACAAGGAGTAAGGTAACTTTGAACATGGATATTGATAATAAGTCTTCTTCTTCGGAGGAGGATATGATGGATCTTTATGGCCAGGTACCTCCTTCTAATTCTTCTTCTTAATTGATGGTAGGCACTAGTTAGGTAGTTTTAGTTTAATTTTATTGCTTTATTGAGTCGTTTTCGAGTCGTGGGGACACGACTCACTTTTGAGTTTGGGGTGGGGTTCGTTGCCTCATCCCAATTTTTTGTGTTTTTACATGCTTTCAATAAAATTAATCTTAGGGTTGCGTGACTGTAGAGAATTTTAAATGCCCCCCTTCAAGCATGCTTTTTGTGAAGTATGATAGAAAATAGTTGACCTTAGGAGTTAGTATGAAGCTGAACTTTAATTGCATGCAAATATGAGATAATTGATAGGAAAAATTAATGAACAATGCAAAAGAAGTAAACTTGTGCTTAAGGATAATAGGTGGTTTGTAGAACGTGAGATCTAAATGAGTAGAGAACCCATTTAGGTATGAACTAGAGATAAATTGTGTAAATAGGAAGATGATAGAGGCAGTTCTTTGTTAGCCCTTTGAATCCTTTTTGGCTGTCTATCCCTGAATTAATTTTATCCTTCTTAGACAAATTTTTAGCCTTTAAGCCTTTCTTTTGTCGCCACATTATAAGCCAATTTCCCTTTAGATTATTAGGCATGACCATATGACCCGCACTTGAATCACGATCCTGAGACTTCTTGTCTTGAGCTTGAGTTTGGGGTGGTGGGTCCACTATATGGGAATTTACATTGGGTTGGGAATTTTTTGAGCTTATCAATGATGCTTTGTGCTATATACATGATGATGATTCACAGGTTTATTTTATTGTAACCCTTTGCCGGGGTAATAGTGAATGGAAAAGAAGCTTCAAGCTCAAGTTATGAATAGGCATAACTGTGAAAAATAGCATGATATCTCAACATCATAAAGAGAGTCATAGCTATAAGAAAAAACGAATGATTTGAAAAGAGAATATATTCGGACCGGCAAAGTGGAAATTTTTAGGTGAATCATCCTTAGTGCTTATTGGGTTAATTTGGGGACGCTAATTAAGCGCGTCAAATGGGTTGAGTGAGACCGTTATTCGAGTGTAAACTCAAGCTCTTGGACAGTTTTGTTGATGGTAAGTGAGGAGAGAGCCAAAATCTCACTTCAAATTTACCAAATATACATACCATACCGTCCTTAAGCCTACGCTAAAACCGTAAAGACCTCGTGATTTCTAGATGCACAGTGAGTTAATAGGGATTATTCTAAGTGGAACATTCAACACAAGTAAAGATCAAGGAACACCCTATAGCCACCATCTTGAGATAAGTAATAAGCGTAACCTTCTAGCATTGTGAAATTAATTTTGGATTGATATTGTTTTGTATTTGATTTTTCATGAGAAGTGTAGGTGTATATTAATTCCTAGGTTAGACTATATGAAATTTGTTTTAAGCTTTGCTTTGGGAATATTTTCTAGATTCTACCTTCTACGTTCACCTAAAAGACCCGTTGTTTTTATTTTACTTTGTCGGGACGACAAAGGTTTGAGTTTGGGGTCTTGATGTCTCCTGATTTGTTCTAATTATTAGCCCCTTGGAGACATCCTTTTAGGTGAATAAATGACTTGTTTGATAGACTTTTAAGCTTATTTGATCATATTACACTTTCTCCCCTTGGAAATTAACTATTTGCAGAATCTGAGCTTTTGTGCCTAAATTTGACTATTTTTAATGCAAAGTTAATTGGTTATTGAATCTCATGAAAGACCAATCCAAGGAGAAAAAGTGAGAATAAAGTCTTAGTGTATTTTAGAGTGTTAGGAAATGATTTTTAGTCGAGTTTCTATTTTTAGAGTACACTTTCCTATTTCGATTTCGTGATTTATTGATTTATTCTTTTTAAGCAAATGCGGTTTAATTATTTATTTAATGTGAAGCTTTAAAAGATAAATGGTAATTACTTAGAGACCAAGTCAAGATAAAGATGAAAGGAAAGAAGATTTACATGGAAATAAGAAGATTTAGGAAAGATTTACTCAAAGGAGGAAAAGATAAAGCTGTCTTTTGAAATCTGAAATTCAGCCACGTTTTAGAGATAAAATCATAATAAAATATTGGCTTGGATTCAGGACGAGTGGTCTGCACCAATAGAAAGAGCTTTCCAAGACAAGCAGTTTCATATATTGGAACTTCTCAAACGGATAAGTATTGAAAAAGATATGACCAAATCAAATCAGCAGAATCTTATCTTTTTAGAGCTACGAATTTGAGAGTCTTTGACTTGTCTTCCACTCCAAGCAAAATTCGACCTAGGTTCCTCCAACACCTATAAATACACCCATTAACCTCCTACTTTCACACACTTCAGAGAATTAAACAAGAGGCTTAAGGTTTTCAAGTCAGAGCAAGAAGGCAAGGAGAAGCTAGTGCTGGAGGAGTCCTGTTCTTCCATCATCAGTCATCTTAACCTTTAGGTTCTTTATTATATTTTGTATTTTGAACATGAATTCCTTTATTTTGATTTTAGTTTTTCATTCCGTTATGAACTAATTTCTTTAGTACTCGAGAATCGCTATATGGGTTGAACTTAATTCTGTTTAATTTATGTTTTCTGAATTTGGGATTTAATAGTTTAAATTAGATTAGGTATTTTGTGTTGACTATTATTTTGTTTTAATCACTAATTTTGAAGTCATGAATCAAACTTAGCTCATAGTAATTAGGCTATTCCATATAGTGGCGTATGGGTCACCTTGACGGGGGGTTTAATTACAGACTTAGATAATAGACGCATAGTATCCGTTATTGACCTTGACAGGCTTAACTAACCATGCAGCCAATGAGGTAAATTATTATTCATCTGAAAGTAGCTTATATTCACCCTGACGGGGTTTGTAATAACGTAGGATAGCTCTTAGGTCCACCCTGACGGGGGCTAGGAGATATTAGAGTCCCGACTAGCATAATAATACCAGTTTAGCCCTTAAACAGAAGCATGAATTAGATAGATTAGGTGAAACCCTTGCGAGGATCAATTACTCTTTCTCATCTGAAGTTTCAAATCTCTTTTATTTGCTTTCTTTTAATTCCGTAATTTATTTTCTTGCATCTTAATTTATAAAAACCAAACAAAAATCTTTATTTTATTTTTCTGTTAAGCAATTATTCCTACTTTTCAATTAATACCTGAGTTGTGCCTAATCCGTCCCTGCGAACGAACTCGGTTTATCGAATATTACTTGGACAACCGTACACTTGCGATGATTGTGGTTCCTTTACTTTCGCATTAATTTAATAACACACCAGGACCCACCAGATACTAGCCACGAATAGATACTGCATCATAACGTGACAGTCGTGAGATTTCATTCGTATAATCTTGCCTAAGTCACTTTGAACATTATTTCTCAAACTCAATGCAAAGCCATCAGGAAACTTCTGTGCCTTCAACCCGTCACGAAATACTTTCCGCTTTTCCATTGATAACGTATAATAAGCTCGATTCAGTATTTGTTTACCGCCTCTCGATGTCAACCACAATTATTTCATGATGTTCATTTTCTCAAGATCCATTCTCGCTTTCACGTTGTCTTTGTTAACTTTCCAATCAAGACCTATAACTGTGCCGAGAAGAGCACCACACACGTTTTTCTCCCAATGCGTGACATCAATGTTATGTTTCAACAAATTTTTGGACCAATAAGGTAAACGATAAAAGATACTCTCTTTCTTCCAATTAAATAGACGTGGACCAGTTTTCCTCACGATCTTTCCCCCAAAATCCTTGTGTTTACCGGGAAACACAATGGGAAGCCCATCTAAATGTGTCTGAATATCGGTAGGACTATATTTCTTCGGTGGGCCCCTAAGATCAGATTTCTTGTAAAAAACCCTTTCGCTTCTAAATCGATGCCCGGTAGGTAACCAACGTCTATGTCGAAGTAAGCAACTCCTTTCTTCACACTCAATGACGGAGTACAATCCATGCATTCTGGACAAGCTTTGTAGCCTTGACCCAACCATCCCGAAGTGTATGACCTAGCGGGGAAATCATTAGTCGTAGACGACAAACAAACCTTCATCGTAAACTCTTCCTTCTTGTGGGCATCATACGTAAGAATCCGTTTATCCCACAACTCATCCAACTCATCTATAACAGGTCGAAGAATGACGTCCATGTCCTTGCCGGGTAAACGAGGTCTAGGAATCAACAAACAAAGCTGGAATGTCGTCTCCTTCATACAATCCCACGGTGGTAAGTTGTAAACGGTCAATATAACCGGCCACATGCTGTACGAGTTATTCTGCATATAGAAAGGAAAAAATCCATCGATACCCAAACCCAAGAACACATTTCGAGGTTCACTAGAAAAATCAGGATGTAACTGAACAAATCTCTTCCAACTATCGCCATCAACCGGATGACGCAACAAATCTCAATTTGTACTCTTCCTAGTTCGGTGTCATTATCATATTTTCCGCAGTGTATCTCGAAGCAGAAAGTCGCTGCATCCTAGGGGCAATCGGGAAAGATCAGAGTTTCTTATGCGCTACTTTTTTACCCTTTTTCGGGTCCCAGCTGGATTCACTGCATACTGGACACTTTCCGAGGGAGACATTCTCATTGTAAAATAAAGCACAATCGTTCACGCAAACATCGATGGTATAGTAACCCATACCTACACTTTTTAACTTTTTGTTGTACGCCTCGTATGACTCGGGCAAGTTATGAGGTTTGGCCAACACACGGCACAGAAGATCAAACAACTCGTTGAAAGACGGGTTAGTCCACTTGTTCTTCACATTCACGTGCATTAGCTTCGCAATGAAATTTAATGAACTAATTACTGCACAACCAGGGTATAACTTGGTCTCTAATTCGAAAAACATTGTTTCGAATTTGCCACGTGCTGTACTGTTCGAGTCTATAATCTCGGTGTCACCGGAATGACCACCACGCTCATAATTAGGTCTCAAATCTTCGTAGACATCCAACATTTCATTTTTTTCATATCGAGTCTCGGGAATTTCCTCGCTCTCACCATGCTTTGTCCAAATCTCATACGTGGACAAAAACCCAAACTGTAAAAGATGTGACCTAACTTTGACCACTTTATACCGACGATAATTCGAACACTCATTACACGGAAAAAAAATTGTTTCTTTATCAGGAGGTTTATTTTTTTGAGCAAAAACGAGAAATGCTTCAATCCCCTTAATAAATTCATGCGACACTTTATGAGCGGAACCAATCCAACTTTTATCAATACCTGAAACTACTCCAATTTTAAAGAATACAACATAAATGTCTCATAAATAAAATGAAAAACAAATTATTACATCACCAAATAAATACATAAAAATAAAATGAAAAGGAATATTATTACATCACCCATTACAGACATGAATAAAAAAAATTATTACATCACCAATTAAATAAATAATTATAAAATGAAAAAAAATTATTACATCACCAATTAAATAAATAAATATAATATTAAAAGCACACAAAATATTACATCACCAAATAAATGCATAAATATAAAATTAAAAATATACAAAATATAACATCACCAAATAAATACATAAATATAAAATTAAAAACATACAAAATATAACATCACTAAATAAATATATATCCTACTTATGCATTTATGTCTCATACAATAATATATCATTTATATTATATTTCGAAATTTTTCCTACTGTCCTGATTTACCCACTTAAGTGGTGGCCAGATCAATTCTGGAAAACATAAGTGGTGGCTAGGATCGATTCTAGCAAAACATAAGTAGTGGCATTCTGGCCCCACTTACTCATTAATTAAAAAAAAACTAAGAAAAAAAAATCCGGAACAAACCTAATCTCATGAATTCATTCCTCCTCGCCTTTCCTTCACCACTAGCTCTCCTGCAAAAGAAAACTACTGCCGCCATCACCAATCGAAGAACCATTCCCCACCATTTGTCTACCATCTTCACAGCCGCTTCCGCTGGAGAACCATTCACCACCATCATCAACCGGCACCATCATCGCCGCCTAATCGGGGACCGCACTATCATCAACCCGGCCTGCTACGTTATCAACAATGGAAGAACCTATCAACAAGAACCCAGAAAAGGTAAAATATTAATTTATACCATTTAAACTCTAATTTCTCATCACTTCTACAATTGTTTTGCAGTAAATCCATTTGGAAATCGAAGAAACTAAATTAAGGTCTTACAATGCATTTTTAAAATTATTTTGCAGTAAATATCCATTTGTGAGTTAGGGTTTTTAATAATTCTTTGTATGTCAACAGGTGTGGCAGTAGGGGCGGGATCGCAAAGCAAGGTAGCATATATCAATTTGATTACCTACTATTTGATAGGAGTACCTATTGAAGCTCTTCTTGGATATGTCGCTCATCTTCAAGTTAAGGTAATTAATGTAGCGGATAAAAATGAATTTGAATATATAATAAGTATTCAAATGTTAGGCTGCAAAAAAAGCCTCTTACTGTGAATGCTTTTAAAATGATAGGGAATATGGATTGGATTGATCTGTGGAGTGTTAACTCAAACGATTGCGCTAGCTTTCATGACTTGGAGAACAGATTGGGATGACCAGGTAAATTCCAGCTAGAAAAAAAAACTTAAATACATGCTTTATTCTAAATGTTTTGATCTTTTACAGGTCCAGAAAGCTTCAGATCACCTCAAAAAGTGGGATTTAAATAAATCTTCTGAAGTAGCTTAGAATTCCAGAAACTGGTAATTCTAAGAATGTTTAATCACCTGATGAGGCATTGTGATCAAATTTTAGAAAGTTATGGGCGTTCAGTTTTGTTCAGGCGATGATTTACCAAAAAATTCTTTGAATATTTCATTTCTCCTTGGTAGTGAAAGAGATTTGTTAGGTAACCCTCTGTATGATATTTATGTTTATTATTTGAAAAGAAATTGCATTATTATCAAATAAAAGAATGAATTATATCTGATTCAATTCTTTTATGTCTGATTACCAGCTTTGGGATGTGACTATACTGCAGTTTTTGAATTGTTTTGCAGTAAATATCCATTGGCGCAACTGCTGGAGATGGTTTAAAGAAGGGCAAGATTTCAAGGTTAATTGATTATCAACATTAACTTGAAATTTAATATTTGTATAAATGTTAATATATTTTTTTTCAAATTCCCTATTTTTTTATATAGAAAATTTAATGAAAAATTGGTCGAATTTGCCCCCACCAAAGAGCAGTACCAACATTAAAGTATAATCCAAAGGTATATATAACTTGATTTGCCGTTTATTTCTTATTTTTTCTTACTTTTGGGTCATGAATATTAATCAATCATATACTATTACAGCTGTTATTTTTCCAGAATAGAGTGTAACTTTGGAGAATATATGTGTAACTATAAGAAAAAAGGGTTCAACACTTAAGGAGTTGCTTCAACTAACAAGTTGTCACAATTTGAAGGTCTGTAAAGGTACTATTTCTATACCACTAACATCTCTCGCTAGCAGATCATTTAGGTATATTTCTGAGACCTTCTATTGGGCAGATTATTTCTTTTTGCCGTGGGTCTACTTTTTGGAAGCTATCTAAACTGAACCTCGATCCCCGTTGTAATTAGGAGACTTATTATAATACTACTATTAAAAACTTCATCTAATTAAATTGTACAGCAAGTATGGATATGTTCGAGTTCTTTGTACCAAGTCAGACCCTTAATTTGTGCAGGGTATAATGACATTGATTTTCAGAAAATTTGGGACCACTTTACATATCATGTACCTACGGAATAGAGCTACTATTTCGAGGCTCTAATATTAGAGGTAACGGGTCCACATTTAGGAATCATCATAGATGTCATCAGTTAGATTACTTTAATACGCTATTTTTATATTTCTATTTGGATAAAATTAGTTTTATAGGGTAATGAGTCAGTGAGATTATATTTTCGATCATTGATAGAAATTCAATATTTTTGCCCAGCCTTCCAATTTATTGAAGTATTTATAGCTAATTAAAATTTATATATTCCATTGGGCAGATTATTACTTTTTGCCGTGGGTCTATTTTTTGGAAGCTATCTAAACATGGGTTATCTTTAATTTTTTTTTTAAAAGGGCGGTGATCATTTCTCAAATCCATTTTTTTCTGTTTCGGTAATGGAGTTTTTTTTACTCTTTTTATTGATAGGTATGAGAAAGTAATAAGAACCCATCAAAGAAGATATGAAAATTAAGGTGTGTGATGTTTGATTTCTTCACCTTTAGTTTTGGGTTTTACAAGGTTAGTTCAGAGAGAACCAAGAGTGCCTTATATTATTTCACTTGAACACAATTGATATAATAAGTCTTCTGGACATACATGATCAAGTCCAAAAAGAAAACATATCCGACTAAATAAAGTCATCTGATTTTGTCCAAAAAATAAAATAAAAATAAAGTCTATAGAATACAATCAAAATAAAGTCTAATCTATTCTCTCAACAATAAGAATAGAAACAAAATTTTCCTAACTACAGGTCATTTACCAATTAAAGGACCATTCAATTTCCTATTAATAATTATAAAAATATCTATTGCAATAATGGTAGAATTCTATGGGGCTAATACAGAAACCTTAAAATCATACATTTTTAGTGCACCATCATTGAAGTACAAAAGTACGCCAAAACGACATATAGGTGGAATTATAAAACAAATGATGATACATTGAGGGGGAAATAATAAAAAACACATGTTCAAAAATGATAAACTTACAACAATACTACTAAGTATGAAGTTGTGTATAAGAAATTGAAAGATATTATATCACACCTCAAGTTTACTGGCAGGAAATATATCAAGCCTTCTTAATCTTCAAACTTGCAGCAATTGTCCGAGCTTAGTTTGTTATAGGTATATAGTATCGAGGTTCTTCAGTTATGCTATAAAGTGGTGTATTGGATCTGAAATAAGTCTTTCTATATTAAATTTCCAAAATTCAAGTTTTTTTTGCCGAATTAATTATTTTAGGGATAAATCTTTTTGTGTGACAATTTGAATGTTTAAGAGTGTTTGTGCGTGGGTAAATTTGAACTTTAAGGGGTGATTTAACTATATATATGCATGATTAAGTGAATTTGTGGAAGGAAAATGTGCGTGAGAGGCTTCCTTGTAAGGAAACATGTTGAAAGATGCTTAGAAGAGCCTACAGTGTTGATTGTTACATATGAAGGTGAACATAACCATGCGAAGCTTCCAACATAATAAACAAACACATGAAAAATTTAGATTTATGAAAGGCTGGTTCAAATAGTTCAAATAGAAGTAACTTATGTATTTACGGGTTGGGTATTTTTCCCTATTTGTAAGAATTTCAGAATCTAGCCCTTTTTTGTAGTACTGTCGTTGTGACATTTGAATCAATCGATGTAATTTTTGAGTATTTGAAAGTCTTGGTCTATTCAGTCTTTAGCTCTATCAATTTTTTTCACTACGTCGCTCCGTAACTCACTCCGCCATCAGGCTCCATCGAAACTCACAAAAAACCGTCGATTCTTTAGCACATAATGTGGAAGAAATGCACAACAAACTAAATTATGAATTTCACACAATCAATTATGATTTTTTAAATTAATATTTTCCAAGTATCTTCATGTATGTGTGATAATCAATTATGAATTTTTACATTATATCTTTTATAATCTTGCTCTAGCTAAGGTTGATAGATTTTTGTTTCTTTTGCGCTTGAGATTAAACTCTTGCTAATACTTTTCATTTACATGAGCTCTATATATCTTCGAAGTGACTTCAGCACGGGTTATACCTAGTATATATATATATATATATATATATATATATATATGTCATATAAAATTATAAGATGATTAGGGATATATACATTGTGATACTATATATTTAGCATTAACTATACAATTATAATCAAATAAGAAAAGGTTGAAAAAGATACCTACTTTTGGGCAAATTTAGAAGGAGAAATTGATAATTGAGGAGGTCCCACGTTGTTGTTTGACCCGGGAAAGCTTTCCCACATGTTGAAATACCTAATAAGTGATACTATTTACCATTAACTACACAATTTCTTGCAAACAAAATTTTTTTTGATATAATTGATAATCGAGGCGGTCCCACTTTGATGATTGACCCGGGCAAGTTTTCCAAGTTTTGATATAATTTTTGATGATGAATTGTGGAAAAAAAATTGGAGTGTTTTGAGAGAAAGAAAGAGAAATTATAAAATAATAGTGTTTTGAGTATCTCAATTCGCAACTTGCTGTAATAAATACGCTACCACTAATTGCGACTACACAAGTAGTCGCCAAAGACTTAAAAGTAGTTGTTAGTAATAACTTCTAACGACTACTTTAAGTAGTCGTCAAATAATCCAACCTCTAGCGACTACACATTGGCGGTGGGAAATTAATTAAAAAATACAAAAACCCTCTAGCGACTACTTCCTTAGTATTAACGACTACTTCTTGTAGTCGTTAAAAACAAAAATTACTAACGACTACTAGGTAGTCGAGAAACATACCATGTAGTCGTTAAAGACGTGTAGTCGCTAGTGGTGCTTGTCTTTAGCGACTAAATCGCGTAGTCGCGAAAAGTTTAGTCGCTAGAGGCTTGCGCTGTAGTAGTGATACTTTTAAATAAGGAAAAACAACACCTACTAAAATCCAATCAAAGAGCATATGATTCTTAGTATGTAGTGCAAATTCTTTGTCAATAACACTCCTCCCTACATCAATGTGAAGTCGGTTAACGTTATATTGTTGATCTATGTATATATTTATTTTCATCAATCTTATCTCACTCGGTTTTTATGTTATGTGTATTATTTTGTGATTCTTGGGTATCTATGAATTAAGCTTCAAATATATGGATTTTTTTCAAGATTTGAATTAAGACAGTGATTTGGATAACGCAGTGAAAGCTTTTACTTGTTGATATGGAGATGCGACTGAATAATTAAATATATCGTGAAGAGAAAAATGATTAAGGTTGATGATGTTGTAATTCTGACAATTTTTATAGAAAAAACAGTGAACCTAAAAATGCTTAAGGTTGGGAAAACTAGCTACATTTACTACTTAGAAATTCCTTGGAAATTCTCTTAATCAGGGTATATGATTCTTACATAACCTTATATGCAGTGGTGATGCAATGGCGGAGCATATATATTTTGTTAGGGAAGGGGGTGAACCGCAAATAAATTTTTAACTTAATTGCAGTATAAGTCCTCATGAAATGCGAAAATTGCAAAGAAAGATTATTAAAATCAGGGGTGGGGCGATAAGTTAATAATATATGCTTTTTTATAGGGGTATATTATTTATTTTTTTATTTTAAAATGTAAGATAAAAAATGTAATGTGGCTCCAGCATTTACAAGTGATGAGAAGACAGGATATTTAGCATAGCCTAATCAACTTTTTGAGCAATATATGAACTTTTTAAATTAATTAAGATGCATGACTTAAATAATTTACAGTATAGAGAATGATTAAACATATACTATTATTGGTGAAAATGAAGGTACTTTATCAAGTTTGACTATTTAATTGAGTTAACAAGTTTTTATATCGATGCTAAAATACTTACTAAATTGGGTGTTAAGATTGAAATATGTGGAAATCTGTCTCAATATTAGAAATTATATCGAAATAGCTTCAAGAGTTATGTCAAGCATGTGATTTGGCATCTCATGTGCAAAATGCTGATTCATTTCTTTCCCGTTTAAAGGTATATGCCTGAAATTGGTCAATCAAATTTTGCGATTTCTTTAAATATGAGATTAGATTTTCTTGCATTATATACTCTATTGGTTCATATTAGCTGTACTTATTCACGTATTGTGTAAAAGATGGTAACTTTTAGTTTGGCAATGGGTGTGTTCGAATTGGATTAGAGTAGTAAAAGCAAGTAATTAAGGATTTTAAAGATTACGTAGAGAACTATTGAATACGCTAATAAAGAATGTCGTATATTTGGCATGTTTTTTGTCTATAGATTGTAAAACCTCTGATCTAACAAATATGTAAGCACCCGTTAGGGTACTATTTATCATATATATATATATCCCTTTTTGTTGCTTGACTTGGTTTACATTAGCAGTCACTATGATAGAGAGAGAGAGAGAGAGAGAGGGGGGAGCGAGGGAGGGAGGGAGGGAAAGGAGGGAGAGAGAGAGAGAGAGAGAGAGAGAGAGAGAGAGAGAGAGAGAGAGAGAGAGAGAGAGATAGAGAGAGAGAGAGAGAGAGAGAGAGAGAGAGAGAGAGAGAGAGAGAGAGAGCGAGAGAGAGATTAGAGAGTTGTTGAAATGTAATTTTATTATATTTGCCGCTTTTATATATAGTTGTTTATATACATATCAATCATAATGGTATATCATTAAAAATGATTTACAGCTGTTAAATATATACAGAAGAAGTCATACACTAACAAATTACTGCTGGAGAAGTATGTTTAGTATTCTCCTTAACACTTCACTTTATGGAAGTTTGCATCATATAAGGTAACCAACAACTGTAGCTTTAAGTCATTTAGTATAAAGATAAGGCACTTGATCTTGGGTGGTATGTATGTATCTAAGCTTGAAAGATGTAAGGAGCAACGTGAAATCTAACAAAGTAGTAGTCCAAACCTAGAAGAGGGGAGTGATAAGAGGCACTTTGAGATAATTCAGAAGATAGGCTAACCACATAAATTTTGCAATAATGTGAGTTATTGCCCTGTATCCAGTCTTAATGTTCTTCTAATGCAAAATAAATTATAGGATATTCTACAAAAGGTGATTATAATTTATGAAAAGAAAGACAACAACTTAATCAATGATCTTGTTGTTTCTTTAAAACTCAATATGGAGAAGAAGAGAGTTGCTAAAATAGAATTTTATTTAGCCTTGAATGCATATTTGTATATAAATTAAGTTTTTAGTTATAGCTATTAAATGAAGATACATGACAACTAATATACTAACACAATGCAGTTATGTAACTGATTAATAGATGTAATAGTATCTCGAGCCTTCCATTATGTGATACTAATTGAGTGCATAGTGTTCAGCTACTCATTGTTGAGATGTACAAATTCTAGGTTGTTGGAAATATATCATCACTATATTGTGGTTTGAAATATATCCTCACTATATTGTGGTCAGAGGAATTTATTATGTTTTTTTCCGAGGTCCTAATTTGCAATTAATATTTTAACTATAAAGATAGGAATTCATCATTAAGGTCTTACGCCGCCACTATTTTATTACTATTTGATATCTCATTCTCTTCCAATCGATTCATATTCTTATCATTTCTCCTCCTTTTTGATAATGTTTCTTTAGTTTCTAATTTCGTTTTTAAACAAGTGGATTCACTATCTTTTATGTCTCTGATCGATGGACATTTCATTTCAATTTAAATGTATGTATTTCTTGATCTATTGTTATTTTTTGTGATAAATTTTATATGCTAATACAATTTGTTCCACCGGCGACTGAAGACAACAACTGACTCAATGTGCTCAACGCTTCAAGGTAGTCAATACAATCTCATCTAATTTTAAACATTCGACTCACCATTTCTCATGCTCTCTATGTCTCTCTTTGTTTCCAGGAAACAATTGAGTATCCTCCTTCTCCTGATGTAGGGTAATTTAATTTTTTTTTTCTTCAGCTCTTCTGTTGGGCCTACAGATAGTCCATCTGTTAGGCCCACCCAAGTAAGTGAAAAAAGAAAACCTGGGCAAGGCCGGTGTATCACCCCTACCAGCCCAACCCAGTCTTCGAACTCCAATTGTGGCCCAACCTACTACTCATACTGCTCATGTGGGCCACCACATCCCTACACATACTGCTCTTGTGGGCCACCACATCCCTACCCAGACTGTCCTGTGGGCCACCACATCCCACTGCTCCTCCGGTGGCCCACCAGATCCCTTGTTACTAACTTTGTTATTTGGAAAGTGGAAAAAAAGTATAAATCCAAATGCGGGCGCTAAGAGAAATAAACAAGAGACTCATAGTAGGTCTAAACGTGTAGTACGCAAGGTATGTGCACTTTTTTTTAAAAATAATTTTGTGTCAGTCATCATGCATAATTCTCTGCTTCTAATCTTTAGTTGGAGACACTCAACTCAAGTTTAACTTATGATGGCCTAAGTGCAACCTTTAACTATTTTCTAGTATGTGATTTTGGACATACACTGTAATAAACAATTCAAACCTCCTTAAACTTGTTTTTTTCCATCCGTTGTTAACTAAGTAATGCCAATTTACTATTATACCCTTTCATATAATTAATTTTCATGACTTATTGTCTCCTTTCGGATCTCTCTCTTTAAAGACATCACCTTTTTAGAACAAATCTTCCTCGACTAGATTTTTCAATTAGATTTGCATACAAAACAAGCCTATTTGTGGTCTCATATAATTTTATACGAACGTAATTTAGGTACTGTTGAATATTATTTTATGGTGTGTTGTGGAACCTATTGTTTTTAATAGTTGTGCACAACTGTAATTAGGATTTTTGGTTATGATTTGGTATAAAATTTATCGGATCTGGTGGTTCAGTGAAAAATACGTCAATAACTGTACATTTGTGTTGTTTTCAGGTGCACGAAAGTGTAGTTTTAAGGTTATTTTTTTATAACTTTTGTGCAGTTCTTTTATCCACGAGAAAATATAGTTTTGAGGTGTTTTATTATTTTTACCCAAAAAAAAGGTTCTTTGTTATTGCACATTTTTTGGTTCACAAAAGTGTTAAGGTGCTAATGTGAGTGTAGTCTTCAAGTGTTTTTATTACTCTTTCTGCAATCTTAATTAACATTTCAAATATCAATTGTGAGTGTTAATGTGCTTATGTTCTCTAATTCTGCAGATATAATAGTGTGCTTTGAAGATCTGAGTTGATGTCAATCTGGTTTTGTGATTTTATGTTTGTTTATTGTTAGATTTGTCGGTTTTTAAATTTTTTGTGTTTTTTTTTGGGTAATGAATATGATGTAGTGGTTTTGTGATTTTTTCTTAGGTTTTGATGTTAAATTAAATGTTTGAATGACTGCAATATTGAAAGGTGGTGCGTAAATTTTGGTCGAATGTACTTTTCTTTTTACTGTACAAAAAAGATGAAAAAGCAGTTCTCTGCACAAAAGTTTACCAAAAAACTAAATTATGTTTAATTCAAATTAGCACAATTACGATAAGTTTAAATATTACTAGATACATCTTAAAAGAGGCATCATACTTTAAGGTTGTCTTTTATTCAAAAAGGTCACCGAAATAAAAAGACACTCATGCCTAGGTATATTAAATATATCCATATTTGAGACACCATGAGAGTGAAGATGATTTGAATCTTGTGGCATATCAAATATTACAATATGAAATGTGGTATACCACAAATGAATATCGAAAGTCGTGAGAATCAACTAGATTTTTGAAAAGATTTTATTCGACATAACCAATCCTTTTGTTTTACTAATTGCTACCCAGTCAAGTTAAATTTATGTTAACTCCATTATCTTTCTTGTTCAAAATTAAGTGGACATCATTTCCGATTGTGCGTGTTAACTGATCTTGAGTTCCTAATGCCTCTATTTAATCTTATAGAATAGGGATAATCTGGAGTGATAGTGACTTGGTAAAAAAGAGGACTTATATTCATATCAATACAAGATACAATGTTTAGCAAGCATTATTTACAAATCTGATTTATAATATATACTTAACAGGGCTCACTGAATTTGTTAGACTCTTTTTTTTTTGTGAAAGAATATATATAAGATAAATATAAAGTACAAATAATAAGTTCGGACCATGATGGTGGATTATAGTTTGTAAAACAGATGGAGTCAGTGTGCTAATCGAAATTTTGAACAAACAAAAAAATACTCATAGGATTGGAAAGGATTAAGAAGTCTACCATATAGATAAGTCCCTGTGTAAGGATGGAATAAAAGTTTTTTTTTTACTTGAGGTACTCGTTAACCCAACACTTTTTGCTACCAATAATTCTGGAAATGAACATCAAAATTTTTGTGCAGACTAATACTACTACATAACAAAACATTGCCCTTTCTCTGAGCATGACACTAATCGCACACTCAATTACTTACATTTAGAATTTTGAATAGATAATGATAAATTTCACATCTAGAGTAATGCTACATAATCAACTATATCGTACTATTCTAGGATATATTTCGCTTTTTTTTGCATTCAACAAGTACTAGAGAAAAATATTAACCAACAAAGACATAAAAATAAAATCTGGAAATCAACAAATACAAAATTGTTCATACATTTTCTTGATGTAGATTTATATTACAATTAAATTAAATTCTATGTATCATTTTAATTTAAGCGCCCAATATTAGAAAGCTATAATTTTTAAGAATTTATAACATAGGATTATAATGATAAATGATTATTTTATCTTCAATTAAGAATGTAATATAACCTAAATCATGAATCTTCAAAGTTTAACATAACGGTCTATTAGGTATACACTACAAAAAAGGTTTTCTTTAGCGGCAAAAAAAAGAGCTAATTGATTTTGTTAGATTTTTTTCTTATTTGTTGGTGAAAGAATATATATATATATATATAAGATAACGGTGGGTTATCAAGCTTAAAAATCTTGACTAACTGGGTTGATAGTACGAAGCACTAGGAATATAGTTTCTATTGGATCCCCCACATGGTGATAATCAAACTATTAAGAACAGTCCTAACGTGATCAAGATTAGAGTTGGAATAAAGGCAAGCACAAAAAAAATTATAAAGTAAAATCTCAAATCAATTAAATTCAATCACAAGTAACATTTATACATATTGCAAACCAAGTTATGAAAAAATTAGTTCATAATGCTAAAAGAAATAAAACTAAACTTAATAACTTACGAAAATGGTTAAAAAAGAGATCTACTTTATATTACCCTAATGGTTAAGTGGAAGGAGAGAGAAGAGAAGTTTGTGACTCTCCTCCTTCTTGTCTTCTTCTACAAGTCACTTTCTTCTTTTGATGATTTTTAAGTGTATTCATGATTAGGGACTAAGAAAAGACATGTTTATAGTATGAAATACATGTTTATAGTATGAAATACAAGTACATATAGGTGTAGGGACAAAATCTAGGTCATGAATTAGGTTTTAGATCCCTACTCCAGCTCAAACCCATTTTCCTTGGAAAATGGATTGCCTGACCTATAGAGTTTGTAAAATTCACAACTTTTTCCTTACATCTCCAAATAACTTGAAACTAGTGGCCACACGACCGTAATTCAAAGACCTTTCTTGATTTAAAAGGGGTTATTCAAATTCTCTATCGATTATGCAGCATTTTAAATACTACACACTCCAAATCTGGCCAACAACTATTGATAGCTTTTGCTTTATCCAAAACAGTTTCTTCTGCCTTTTTAAGTCTTGATTTGTCTTGGATCTTCTTTCTTCAACTTCTTCGCCAATTCTTGGCTTCTAATATCATTCTTGTAACTAAAAGATTCACATTTAACACACTATTACACCGAAATATGCTCTTAAAGTAACAAAGCTCCAAAACAAGGTAAGACTAGAGAAACTATCTAATAATTGTGAAAACCACTTAAGCTAAGCACATAATACACCTAAAGTGGTGTCTCTAAACTAGATTATTATTTCACTAATATGAAGACATTAGTTGTTTATGGGTATTTTGTTTTTTTTTCTAATTTCTTTTTTTAAATTACTATTTGTAGGGTTATTTTGGGTTGAGGCATTTTTATAAATAGTTTTATTCCAGGTACCTTTTTATTAATAGTTTTTTTGATACGCATATTCTGACAATTGGATCAAATGATGATGATAATAAGAATTAAATGATATATATAATTAAAGTAATAATTAAATGGTTTATGGGTATTTTGGTAATCTTTCAATTTTTTATTAATTGAGAATTTACTTTAATTTCACTATACGTGTAATTAATCGGGCGTTGCCCTACATATATATATATATTGTGTTTCTATACTTCCGTAAAGTTTTCCTAGGGACCTGAAAATGTTTATAACAGAATCTCAAGGATAAGAAAGTATGTGGAAAAGGAAATCAACGTAGTCTTTTTCAACTTCAGCGAAAAGGACTTCGTGGTCTTTTTTTTGTCTATAAGAAGTTTCAACCTTAGTTTGGTAGGTGAAGGATCCATGATTGCACCATCAATAAGTCTTTGCAGGCTAGGCAAAAGATATATGCAAGACTAGAAAATCATCAAGCTTTAATAAGATGACTCAATATTAACTTATAACAATGAGAATTTAGAGGGTCAAACACTAATTATTAAAATAAACATGCACCCTTCTAAATTCTCTTTTGTACACAAAATATGGACTAACTCCAAAAATGTCTAAGATGGCTTTCGGAAAACATAGAGCGCCACAGATTAATTTGGGATCTTATACCATGCAAAAGTTGTAAATATACTCGTGTATCTTCAAAGAGACCAAATTGTCTCCTGTGTTTTGCATAATAATCTATCATTTTAACAAATATATTTTTAAGTTAATATTTTCATATTTCTTCTTCTAGAACTGATATTTTTTTGTAGTCGTGGAATTTTATTATTATTATTATTATTATTATTATCATTATAATAATAATAATAATTATTATTATAATTATTTTTGCTTGGCAAGTAATAATATTTATATCATTATACCAAAATAAGGGTCATTTTAAGGTTTGTTTAGAACCTTTAAATTCTCACTCTGCCAAAATATTTCACCTTGGATACAATTTATACAATCAAATCAAGAGATACAGATCATCATCACCTTTCTCTCCAATTCTTCCAAGAGACGCCATGACAAATCTTCCCTAAGACTTCCACGTTTTAGTCTAAAACACCACCACACTCGTTTAAAAAACAAACGTCCCACGACAAGACCCACCTATATCATCATAACACCTTTGATATGTCCGACATTGGCCTTGTTTTCCAACCTCTTACGGAGAACTATAATTTATGTAGTCGTACCACGTATATCTAGGGATGGAAACAGTCAGGTTTTTTGCAAAAATATCGAAACCATAACCGTAACCGTTTATTTTATAAAAACCATATCCTAACGCTTTTAACCATCGGTTACACATTTCAAAACCATAACCGCATTATTCGGTTTTGCTTTTTTAAACGGTTTTGCGGTTTTTAACCATAACAAAATGATAATTTAATAATAATTATATTAATTTTTATAAAATCAAACTAGATTATTTTTATTAATTAATTGGTTAAATCTAGTATTTGGATTTTAATTTTAGAATTTTAATATATCTAATTTAACCTAGATTATTATTGAATATGAAAATATATATGGTAATAAACGGTTTTCGGTTATTCAGTTTTATTTTTATCTGAAACCATAACCTAACGGTTTTAACTATCAGTTTCACTTTTCAAAACCATAACCTAATGGTTAGCATGTTCTTTGGTTTGTAATGAATGTTAACAACTTTTATTCAGCAATTTGAGGTCAGATTGTACTCAATTATCAACTTCCCTCTTTGAATAACACATATAACCTTATTATCTAGGAAGAGAAACTAAGAGAAGTGGTGGTCTCTATATCCTCACTAAAACAACATGCTGCACTTTATCTCTTGACTTTGTCGACACGTGTTGTATACAATTCTTCCCCATCAATAGTTGTTGTATCCAGTACTTACCTGCAGCCATAACAAAACACCATATTCAGTCACAATAATGGATGCAAAAGACCTTCAAATTACCATTGTCTTAATTTTGGTTTTTCTAGTCATGGACACACAAACGCGATATGTTGTAAATTAATTGGATATCCTATTTGGCATCACGTCCACAAAGGCAACACTCGTTCTGCTTATAATAATGTTGCTAGGGGATAATTAGGGGAAAGTAAAACACACACTATCTACCCTCTGTTACTCACACCAATGCAGTATACAAATGTATTGACTTTGCTCAACGAATGTAATCTACCATCTTTCATAACGATTCAAGCACAAATTTCTCCTTGACGTTTCCCGTTTTGTTATAAATATATTCCCTTATGAGAATTATTTTTAGGTAGAAATTGGACTTATTAGATAGAATTTTATACTTATTTTAATATATTGCACTTTCTCCCCTTGGAATTATGTTATTTGCATTTTTAGAACTTTTGTGCGTTAAGTTGTTTGTTTTTAGTATAAATTTCTTAGATACATGGATGCTATGAAGAACCAAGATGAGGAGGAGAAGTGAAGTTTAAAGTCTTAGATCAAGAGGAGAGGTCAAAAGAGAGAAAGTACCACTCGAAGAATTGACAAAAAGAGATAAAAATCTGGATAGTTGTTAGTAATTTCTGATTTCGAGCCAGATAGGTACTGATTCAGACCTGGAGATCTAAAAGAGAAAGTTGTGCCTTTATGTTAGAAATCGGACATGGACTTTAAATTACTTAATTAAGTACAAGATTAGACCTAATCCATTCTCACTATCTATATAAGCCCTTTTAGACCTCTTTATTCATAATCTCTCAATTTATTCTTCAAATTAAATCATCTTTAGGGAGAGCGTCAAAAGAAAGAGTCAAGAGCAGAAGCTAGAGAAGTCTTTCCTCATCCAACAACATCTCAAATCCTTCTCCTAATTAGGTCCTTTTTTATTTTATTTCTCTTTTTATGAAACTTGTATATTTCTAGTTTCTTTTCCTTTATGTATTTAATTATGAGCTAAACTTAAATGACTTGATACTCGCATCTTGGGGATGAATCTTAGTTTCTAATTTAATGTCTTTCTAATTTGGGATTATATTAATTTAAATTAAGTCGTGTAATTACATATTGATTCTATCTTTATATTTATTTACTATCATTGACGTCGCGAATCAAGGGTAGGTAGTAGTAATTAGGCTATCCACTAGTGGCGGTGATCGCCTTGACGGGGGGTTTAATTACGAAACTATGATAGAAACGCGTGGTGTTCGTCAATGATCCTCACGGGCTCGACTAACTGCGTAGCCAATCTTGTAATTCAGTTAATCATCTGAACGTAGCATATAATCGTCATGATGGGGTTAGTAATACTGTAGGATAGCTCCTAAGTCTACCCTGACGGGAGTTATGAGATTGTAGAGTCCCGACTAATATTAATTACTAGCTTTACCCTAAAAATGAATGTATTAGATTGTTAATTTAGGTGATTCCCTAGCAAGACTCAAGTATATCTTTTATCTGCATCTAATCTTTTAGTCTTTACTTTAGTAGTTTCTTTATTTTCTTGTGTTTAGTAGCTTATAAACAAAGCAAAACAAATATTTTTTATATTTTATTTTTCTGTATTAGCAATTATTACTACTCATTCATTGAACACGTGAATTATACAAGTTCAATCCCTGAGAACGAAATCTTGTTTATCGGAATATTACTTGAACGACCCATACACTTGCGATTTGATGAGTACTCAATGAATCCATTAGTATAGTCAACTAATTAATGATTAAACTAAGAGTTATTTTCAGAGTATTAAATTTTCCTGAAAATACTTAGTGGTTTAACTAATACTAAGTGAAATAAATGGTCCACTCAATTATTTTGCTGATTAACTACCTAAAAAACCTTCATTTTAGACAATATATAATAATCCATCATAACAACTTACCATTCACATCACATCAAACTATCAAAATTACGTCTAATATTAACATCCAGTTACATATCCATTAAACCATTAATAATTAAAAATTATTTGGTC
Source organism: Nemophila menziesii (assembly GCA_029959085.1). Taxonomy (NCBI): domain Eukaryota; kingdom Viridiplantae; phylum Streptophyta; class Magnoliopsida; order Boraginales; family Hydrophyllaceae; genus Nemophila; species Nemophila menziesii. The sequence continues at coordinate 4,793,286 of JARWIR010000027.1, read as the reverse complement.
TAGTTCAATTCACTATAATATTTAACGTACCGCAACAACTTTCTCACTATCATTGCTCTTATCTCATTGATTACTTTTACATTGTATGAGTAGTTCCCCAAGGACCGACGATGGAGTAGTGTTTTTCCCACGGTAACAAAAAAAACTCCACAAGCAATGTACTTGTAGAGGTGATTTTTTGTGTGTTAATATGTACTTGTGGCAGTCGGATCCTCAACCTTCCATACATGTTATACTAAATAATATCTATATGCGATTGCAAAGATTTATGTTTTTGATCCTATCTTGTTCTCATGTTTTGGGGCGATCGAGTTGCAATGGACAAATACCTTTCATATGCCATTAGGCGTCAACGATCGACTAAACAGTCTTTTATAAAGACCGGCAAAAATGTGTATTAGTAATCCTTGTTATGCTTGAAGTGTTATTACCAATAGTTTTATTTCATCAAACTCTGTTATTAACAAAAAAAAATTTGTGCATATGACCATAAATGTTATTATTTATTTACTATGTTTAATCATCTCATTTAAATCTCAATAAAACAATTAAAGTATGTAATATTACCAGGGAAATGCCTGTTGGATAAATTACGGTGTTTGCCAAAACTCATTCCTTTTCCGTTTTCTTTGTCTACCATGAAAAGCATAACATCGATAACATGAAAATACAGAATGCTCAATAGTTATAGAATATTTATCTGTTTCAACCTTTGTTTACCATGCGTATGAAGTCATTTACCTCCACGTCTCGTTCTCCTTTGTGGGTAATCTGTAGGTGTTAGATTCATTTAAACGGTCATAAGACCTTAGATGTAATAATAAAAAAATTATTTGATCCTTGATTTCTTTTTCACCCGACCAACATATTTCATTTAGTTAGTAATCTCTTTGGGAAATAAATATGCCTGCAGTCAAAATTTATTTATCCTATACATATTAATTATAAAATCCAAAGCATCACAACCTAACTATTTTCCAATTAAATTTCAAGAACCTGCTCAATCTTTTATAAACAAGAAAAAATCAACAAGTTATGCTAATCTATGGTAAGATGGCATCAACAAACAAAGTGAGTTTACGACTTCTCATTGACAGGAAAGGAAAACGAGTCATTTTTGCGGAAGCAGGGAAAGACGTCGTTGATTTCTTATTTCATCTCTTTTCATTGCCTCTAGGTGTAGTTGCGAGTCTTTTAACCAAGGAAAAAATTGTGAGTTGCTTGGGGAAAATATATGGAAGTATTGGAGATCTGAACAACACTTACTCACAACTTTCTGCCAAGAAATATAATTTGTTGAACCTGAAAACACCATCCTATTCTTCCAGTGTATCACTCTCTCTGACCAACAAATCTGCATCAGAAGCGCTGAAAAAGCTATATTGCTGTCCATATATTTTTAGTTAAGCAAGTTACAATACAATGTGACTGATGACCTGAAATGGTTTGCCAAAATTGCCTTTCTTACCAAAAGTATGAGTTGAAGTACGTGCCAAGTACAAAACTAACTGCAGTAGCTCCCACGGAGGAAGGTTGTGGGAAAGAGATGGTCCCATACATGATATGTACGTTTTAGAGACAAAGGACTAACTTGTCAAAATATATGGGACAATCACATAGACAACCTTCTCCTCAACAGAAGCCAAATCCTTGATGTTTAAAGAAGTTAGGAGAGTGATCCTAAATATGGTAGACATAGTCATCCATTATTGTATATGTTCGCCCTTGTCTGTGCTGAATTTCAAACCTTTGACTTTGCTTGGACCAGCCAAATGATATATGTTGGCAGTCATTTAAATATTTCAACTCAGGCATAGATGACCATGAAATAGTATAAGTAGATGTTGCTTAAGCATGGTCAATAAGAAAAACATATATATAAACAATCGCAATAATACATAAGTTATAAATTTTAAATAGGAGAATATAAAATTACTAACAAACCATTATAAAAGATAAAATCATAGGCTAAGATTCAACAAATCTTCAGAATGCATTCCTTTGAGGAATACTAAAGATGGAACTAGTTGGTACAAAACCGTTTCCCCCGGAGGTGCCTCGGCTAAACATGTAGACTTTTTGGAGTGAATATCATATTGCAGATGATGATTATTGATAGAAATATGCATTTGACTCTTTGATGGCCAATAATGAAGCACAGTAATAGAATCTGGATCTGAATAATCATTCATAAAATCCAAAGCAATAATCTTTTTCTCTGACCATATGGAGCTCTTGTTCAATTATGAACCTGATTGAGAGCTTACCATGATCAGGATCAATAAATGCCTGAAATAGAGTTACTTCAGATGATAGAAAACTCTGATTCTGAGGGAACTTGATGTTCATGGCGTTTTTGCCGTCAAAAGTTGATCTAATTATATCTGATTTCGGCAATTCATCATAGCAAAAACTTAAAATGTAAAAGAGGTCATTGTTACATGTACAACATATTGATCTATTTCCTCCACTCATGTGAGTAATATCAAGGTATCTCTTCAAACTCCAAGCATCATCATTGTCATATCCAAAAGTTGATACACTTATATCTAAATCAGGTCTTCCTTCATTGCTATGAACTCTAATCAAATTATAATTACTAGTTGATGAATTGAAACTCAATATGAAACCATATCCTACTAACCACACCACATGAAGCACTTGTTTAGTGGCCGGGTTTTCACGCGACACTCACCGAGGTGTCCTGCCATTTTCTCCCACGCTAAGCCATTGCTATAAGCCAAGTATATGTAATTTTCACCAAATCATTCACAAACATATAAATAAGAAACTTGGGATTTATTCTGCCTTTGATGCTTTTCAATGATTCACAAACATGTAATATTCAAAAGGAGTCAGTGCTACGCAACTCCATGCAAACCCCCTAGATAATCACCATACTTATTCCGAAAAAGCCCATCTACACCATCTTTTGATCTCACTGCATCATAGGCACCATCCACATTCAATTTGACGCCCATTTCTGGTTTAACCCATTTATCTAAGATAGTTTTTGCCGATACAATTAACCCGCCATCTCTTTCGACTCCCCACGCGAGCGCATAATCACTTGCCGCGTTAAAGATAATAGCTCGTAGTTCACTATGCGTTCTTTTCTTTGCTAAAGGATAAAAAATCCGGTTATTTTTTTCAACCATAAATGCTAACTATATGAAAGCACAATATACTTTTGTTCGATCATATTTATTTTCCTTTTCCGCGCTAGCAAATCACCACACCACTGTTTCTAACATAAGCTCACTTGTTGCGCTCCTTGTGCAACTATATTCCCTGCCAAGCCTCGTTCATCCACTTCCGTGAGTTGATGCTGCATTTGATCGTCCCTTCCAGCAAGTTCCATCCGCTGCACCTCCCCTTCTTGCCGCGAACCAGAACTAGAAACAGGAGCCTTCCAAGCAATGCTACTTCCCGAACATCCTTAGCTGCTGTCCTCCAGGCGGCTATTGGCCATCCGAATTCAAATCCCCTATATGATAGCATTTTTTATAGTTCTAAAAACAACATTCTTCTTCTCTTTTGTTTACAATTAAAAAAAAACAATATTTTTTCCAGTATCAAAAGATTTTTAACTTACTATTTTTTTTATATTTTTAATAATAATATAAGAAATTGTTTTACTCTAATTTAAGTTCTCATATATCTAATAAAATTAAGTAAAATATTTTAATATTTTAATAATATTGATTATAATTAATATGTTTACAAAATATATCAATAGACTACAAATAATTACTTAAAAATATTAAACTTGTTCATTTCTTATATAAGTTTTATTCTAGTATTAGTTAGTATTTTTATATTACATTATATATGGTAAATTTTACTCAAATTTTTCTGAACATGTGCATACGTACAATTTTATATTTAATTTGAACAAATCAAAATCAGATTTATATTTATATTCTTCATTGATATAAGGTTGTCATATTGTGATTTACCGTTATTTTAAATATTGTTTATTAGAAAATTAATGGTTTTATCTGTTATAAAATATTGAAAGTTTAAATCTATATTCATACTTTATATATATATATATATATATATATATATATATATATATATATATATATATATTAATAGGGCTTACCTGATTTTCCCTATTTTTCCTCATCCACTGTTTAGCTCATAATTACCCCCATTAAGTTCCTTATAACTCTCATACTTTTAAATTCTCATATTAACATATAACTTATATCTCATAACTCTCATTTTCACGGATCACAAAAACTTCTCTCACATCTTTCATTTCTTCAAACTCGCATTTAAATAATAAACAAAAAAGAAATCTCTTCGCTCACCACAAAGCCGCTCTTCTGAACAAATAAAAGGTGGTCGCCACTCAAGGACAATTCTTCACAATCATCAACCCGGTTTGGGGCTCGGGAAGAACCTAAATTAAGGTAAAAACTCACCTTCCCACCAAGCCCCTCCTGCACACAAAAACCGCCACCACTCTGGGACCATTCTCCACCATCAAATTAAGGTAAAAAGTTTATTTTAATTTTAAACCAATTCCACCACTTTAACAATTTTTCAGAATTATCTGATTTAAGTATTACTTATTATATTTTTATACAAATTCGACAATGGTCATGTACCGTATGAGAAGTGATGCGCTGAGAAAAGCATATGGGGAGGGTGGGGTCCTATGATTTGGCGTGACTGTTGGAGTGAGCAATTTGGTGTTATATTGTATTTTTTGAATTATTTTGCAGTAAATAACCATTTGGTGCAACTGCTGGAGATGAACAACTTTGTCTTACACTGTTTTTTGAATTGTTTTTCAGTAAATATTAGTTGATGGTCTAATAAAACCCGCTAATGCATCATTTTCACAAGAAACCAACCAATTCGTAAGTCTTTAGTCCTTTTGGTTTGTGCTTACCATGTGTTGTGTATATGCTATGGTGATGAGTATTTAACCGCCATGTTAGGTAGAAGAGACTCTCGAACCTTCAAATACAATTTTGGAAAATGCTCTCTTTAACGTAACGAATCAGGCTGACCTGAATGCTCAAAATGAAGCCGTCAAATTGCGTCTCCCTTCATCCTACACTGAAGGTGAATCAAAACCCTTTACAATAATAGTAAAACATATTTCAGGATCAAAATAGCATTTTTTTTCTTCTAGAGTTTTATGGGTCCCATGATTTGTTGTTGAACAATTTGGTCTTATACTCTAATTTTTGAATTGTTTTGAAGTAAATATCCATTTGGCACAACTAGTGGAGATTTAATTACAACATTGGTCCATCTTTTTTCGCTTTACGGTGTTTGCACAAAGAAAAGTCATTTTATTTATATAATTAGATTTGGTTGCTAAGGCTTCTAGCGAGATTTTGGCAGATTATTATATGAATTTTGAAGTTGAGCAACTTTTATTTGTGTCAATGGTGAATATTATATTATGAATATTACATTAATGTTGAAGTCCTATACTACAATAGTTATATATTGGTTGAAATTGTTTAAGTTGGAATATAGAAGGACCTTAATTGGCATCTACAGTAGCCTTGATGCAATTATGTAATTACTACAGGGTATATGATTTTCCTCTCTAAACTTATTTTGTTTAAGAATTGACCAAAATAGTTGAACCAGAAAAGGTAGCATAAATGTAATCCGTAGACATGAATGATGCAGGAAATGGCAGCAATTCTCGGCTTTCATCTCATGTAATGTTTTGTCTGTCTTAGTGATGACGAAGGCTATGACATAAGTAAGTTTTATATTATGAGAAAGAATTATTTATTAATCTTTTCTATTTTCTATGTAAATTTATGCTTTAGGCAATTATACTGCAGGAAAATGGAACGTCGAAAAAAGGTCCAATTTTTTAATATATCTTAATTTTGTCCTACTTTTAATATATGTTGATTTAGTAGTATTTTTTAATGTTTTGCTTGATATATCTAGATGTGTAGCCAAATATTATTCTAAAATATTGCAAATTTGCTCTTAGTAGTGATAGATAGTGCAATGTTTTATAATAATAATTTTTACTTTGAAACAGGACAATAAATATTTGGATATTATGCATCACACATGGATCGATGTTGTAATTAGTTGTTTCATGTTGAATGAAAATTAGTAAATTCAGGTAAATAGATGAAAGTAGGAATATAGTTGCTGAAATTGTAGATTTCTCAACCTTTGGGTTACAATTTGATTGTCTGATACGTATGTGTTTACCTATTTTGGTTATGATGTAACAATGATGTTATGTGTAAATTTAATCCCTTCTGTTTGTTTTGAGGCTTCGTATGATTGTAAATGTTTAAAATCAAGCCCTTATGGTGGTAGAGTCTGAAGATGCAAATGCACTTTAATCATCAGAAAACCAAAGCAATATGGGATTCACAAACGATCAGGTGAACTTAAAACACAGGATATATTGATACTTATGACTCTGTAAGTATTTGAAAAATATTATATCCAAATATTATATTGAGCTCATGTCATGTCTTTGTAACATGTACCCATCTCTTTTGTGTAGATTATGTCGGCTTTACTGGAAGTAGACAAACCTGTGGTGGAATTTAAATAGGGTAAAAAGAAAGGACTTGAAATCCGTTAAGATTTGGCTGATATTCACTTAGCTTTGATTTGAACTTTAATGGTATAATATATAAAGATTCACTAAAGAATTGAAATTGAATTGTACTTTTTGTTTCAATCGCAGGTGTAGTGTTGAGCAAAAATGAGTTTTTTTTTTTTTGCAGTGGTCGAGTTCACAAGGATGGTATTTCTTCAGCAAGTGATTTCAAGATGCTAAAGATTATAGAAAAACCCAATAGTATTAGAAATCAAGCCATTGAACCCTTTGTATCCAATGCGTAAGTCTTTTAACTCGGGACCTTGGTAAAGTTTGTAGACAACAATCCTTACAATAAATTTTTCTTGGACCAATGTTGGGATAAATTTCCATTGATCCTGAGTTGAAGCTTACATGGTTGTGACAGTGAATGCACGTAGCTATGCTGATATTTCATTGCACAAATGGAAGTGGATTATGTGATCTAACCTGTATCTTGGCGGGACAGTACTGTTGAAAGACCTTCTATCTTTTTAATCTTTGATTTGATGGGTGTTTTGCATATAGCTCCTGGTTGAAATAAACTACCGTGAACTATGGTTGCATATAATTTCATGTATAAATCATGCTTTTTATATATATCTTTATATATTCAATTTTATTTTAAATTGTATTGGACAAACCGCACAAAGGCTTGATACATCCTTTACACGGTCACACAACAACATATCAATAAACTATTATTTCCTTAAATTTCATATTTTAAATTAAGTTTCAATCAGAATTCTACTTCATTTGATCATGTTGCATTAGAGATTTCTCAATCAGCTTCCCTTTTAATCTCAAACCTGGCATCTTGAAGCAAACTAACAAGAGGACTAATAATATTAGTATCAATCAGACCTTGCATACACATGTCAAAATAAAATATTATGAGCAGTACGTGGATTAGTTCTTTTACACTAGCTATGATATTTGAAATAGTCCATCAAACATCTTTCTTGATATATATATTTACAAGTATGAATGAAAAAGAAAAGATAATGTTGGTGGCTGTGATATTTGAAATTGTCCAGCAAGCTTTTTTCTTGATACTCTTATTATACATAAGATGTATATATTTACATGTATGAATGAAGAAGAGGAGTTGGTATTGGTGACAGAAATTTACTGAACCACTATTTATGTTAAGTTGATAATTAGTAATTGTATTTCTAAATTATAATAATATTCATTAGAATTGTTGATTAACTGTCGAGAATAATTTTTAATATGGTTTAGATAGTTGATGTTGTGAATAATTTAACCATTTGCTAGAGCTATATTAATTACTCCAAGTAAAAAATGTTACTGATAGGATTATATATATTGCCATTAATTATGAGAAGTATGACATATGTATTGCGTGAGATTACGATTGTTACTCACTTCTAAGTATTAGGATTGTAATTTTATTACTATCCAAGATATACCAATTCATTGATATTTTCATTGGCAAAAAATGGTGATCTCTTTGATTTTATCTTTGGGAGAAGGGTATATTGCTTTTTGTACGTAGAAGAGTTGTTATAGAACATGAAAAATAAAGTAACTGATGACTTGAGAGTACTTGATCTGAAATTTCAATTTTTAGAAGTCTTTCAAAATTATATTTTGAAATGTAGACTCGTTTAGTAAAAATGTGATTTAAGTTAATTAGATATAATTCTATCGAGACATGTCATAATTACTTCATAGTAATAGCTCAAAATTCTCCCTAACTCTCCTTGAACCTCTCCCAATCCCATTTAAAAATTACTCTCACATTATTTAACTCATAACCATCCTTTTTTTTTCGTTCTCTACACAACCGCTCCCTCTTATCCTTTCTTCTCAACCCCTAGGAGCAATTTTCCAACCCATATAGCCTCCTCTGTCCTTATCTACCCTCCATATCATACAAATCACTAAAATTAACATGTTAAATAATCAATTTTATTTTGAAGTTACTTTTAACATTATTGACATTCTTCTATATTTGAAAGATATAGATATAATTATCACACAAACTCTAAGTCATCAACTATGTTGTCAAGATCGGTAATGTTAGACTATCTTTAGGATTGTATTAGTTAAACTCATTGTGATATTAAATTATAAACAAAACATGTTTACACACATAATTATCTATCTTTATTTTTGTTTTTTCTACAGGTGGTTGAAAAACATGTGGGACCCATATAGCAGTTGATACCGTGTACTTTTTTATACTACATCCATTCCATAATAATTATCTCTTTAGACATTTTCACACATGTTAAGGAACCTACAAACTAGAAAGAATTTAATTTAAAATGACCAACATCTCCCTACTTATTAAAGAAAGATATTTAGTTGATTAGATATTTTATAAAAAGGATAGAATAGGAAAAAGATTATTTATGGTGCATTGTAATTTCAAATGTGACACATATTGTGAAATAACTATGGATAAAAAGACTATTATTATGGAATGGAGGTAGTATTAAATAAGAGATTTATGATTCTCCCTTATTTATCTTAATTTTTATAGTGTCTTTCGACACGTGTCACACATAGTATATATATAAATTGGAATTGAATAAAAATAATATATTAATCGGCAAGGTCATATATAAAATACATTTGAGATAGACTAATTAATCTATAGAAAGTATATCATAAAGGTTTTCATCTTTATCGGATCAAAAGTAAACATGGTAACCTTTAACTATCAAAATATTTTCTTCTATTCCAAATAGTCAGAAAAATAAATATATAATTAATAGGACCAATGGTGAACATGAGCGAATCATAAAATTTTGTTGTCAATCGGATTTGGAACATAGATCAGACGGGTGTTTGAATCTTGTCATAAATACGTCGCAAACACAAGCATTTCTTTTAACAAAAATTTACTGTACAAATACAATCGGAAATTAAGAATGATAAATACTCCAAGTCTCAAGACAACCAACGAATCACCTTAGCCGCAAAATTGCAATTTTTAAACATAAATAAAACGATCCAACGAATCACATATTAAAGATTTGTTGTCTTACAATACTACTAGCTATTTTTTTAAATTTTTGTAAATCTGGCACCAAAAATATATCATTTGCCATCATCTTAAAACGAGAATACACATAACTAAAAACGCATATAGCCCAACAGTTAGCATCACTTATGCTAACTACTTATTGGTCGGCGTAGTTTAAATTCAACTTCTCCAGCCGCCGAATACATTAAATATTCATTAAACACTTCATAAAAATCATATATTTTTTTCAAGACCAAATTTTACAAAATTTATACCGTTGCATTCGTTATTTCAAGAAAATCACATTGAGGTTAATGTATGAAGTAAGAACCCTGATAAAAAAATTAAATAGAGCTATCATACAAAGATCTCAAAACTCTTATAATATTGAAAAGTAAATGGGGAATGTTAGAAAAGAAGAAATTTGAAAACCCAAATTTATTTATTTATTTTTTCATTGTAGAAAGAAATTTTATCTTCTTTTTTATTGGACATAAAATGAAAATTTATCTTATAGGTAGATATGTGGTCTAAAAACAAAAATAAAATAATAAAGAAATAGTAATTAGAAAGTATAAATGCATACATACTCAATGATCAATATGTTGTGTTTGGTAGTGGGTTGAGACTTGAGAATGAGTTTTGAATATTCAAAAATAAAAATAAAATATAGACCTTGAAGGATGGTATTTAAAATATATAAGAATATGGGTTTTAATATGTAAAATGGAATTACATTTTTTTTATATATAAGTGAATTTTTGTTTTTCTTTTTTTTAATCTTAAACCATAAGCTAACTATTTTAACTATCGGGATTTTTTTAATTATATAGGAGAGCCACTTTGGACTCGGAGTCATTGTGATGACCAAGACCCTGACCAGTGGGCTAATCCCAACGGGTTAACTTTAAAGAATTTAACCACAATTACATAAGCGGATTTATTTGGTTTAATAATCCGCCAGATTTAAATCGCTACCATTTTAGTGGTAGTCTTTTTGAAAAAAAATCTAATCACATGTTCGTATAAAGTTAATCTCCAAGATCTAACGAGTCAATCACCCTTTATTCAAACAACATACTATTTTCGCCATCCCAAACTTTTACACGTGTAGTAAACACAACTCCTTCTCACAACGATTAATTACTATTTTCGGCGATTGAACCCTCCGGCCTAGCCGGGTTTCGTATTTACTCCTTTAGTTTCTTTAGATACCGCTCAAACGGGTACATCCAACGCATCTGAACCGGTTCCCCTAACAAAGCTTCGTCGTATAAGTGTATAACTAGGTGGATCATTATATCGAAAAAAGCGGGAGGCAAAATCATTTCCTATCTACACATAACTTCAACCACTTTCACCTTCCCCTTTACTAACTCTTTCCTACTCATATTTTTATTACACACAACTCTAAACACGTTAGCTAGCCCAATAATCGCATCACTAATCGCTTTGTCTTCGAAAAGCCATGGGATACTAGCCACGAATAAATACTGCATCATCACGTGACAGTCGTGAGATTTCATTCCTATAATCTTGCCCAATTCACTTTGAACATTATTTCTCAAACTCAATGCAAAGCCATCAGGAAACTTCTGTGCCTTCAACCAGTCAAGAAATACTTTCCGCTTTTCCATTGATAACGTATAATAAGCTCGATTCAGTATTTGTTTACCGCCTCTCGATGTCAACTACAATTATTTCCTGATGTTCATTTTCTCAAGATCCATTCTCGCTTTCACGTTGTCTTTGTTAACTTTCCCATCAAGACCTATAACTGTGCCGAGAAGAGCATCACACACGTTTTTCTCGCAATGCATGACATCAATGTTATGTTTCAACAAATTTTTGGACCAATAAGGTAAACGATAAAAGATACTATTTTTCTTCCAATTGAATAGACGTGGACCAGTTTTCCTCACGATCTTTCCCCCAAAATCCTTGTGTTTACCGGGAAACACAATAGGAAACCCATCTAATTGTGTCTGAATATCGGTAGGACTATATTTCTTCGGTGGGCCCCTACGATCAGATTTCTTGTAAAAAACCCTTTTGCTTCTAAATCGATGCCCGGTAGGTAACCAACGTCTATGTCGAAGTAAGCAACTCCTTTCTTCATTCTCAATGACGGAGTACAATCCATGCATTCTGGACAAGCTTTGTAGCCTTGACCCAACCATCCCGAAGTGTATGACCTAGCAGGGAAATCATTTGTCGTAGACAACAAACAAACCTTCATCGTAAACTCTCCCTTCTTGTGGGCATCATACGTAAGAATCCGTTTATCCCACAACTCGTCCAACTCATCTATAACAGGTCGAAGAATAACGTCCATGTCCTTGCTGGGTAAACGGGGTCCAGGAATCAACAAACAAAGCTGGAATGTCGTCTCCTTCATACAATCCCACGGTGGTAAGTTGTAGACGGTCAATATAACCGGCCACATGCTGTACGTGTTATTCTGCATATAGAAAGGAAAAAATCCATCGATACCCAAACCCAAGAACACATTCCGAGGTTCACTAGAAAACTCAGGATGTAACTGAACAAATCTCTTCCAACTATCGCCATCAACCGGATGACGCAACAAATCTCAATTTGTACTCTTCCTAGTTCGGTGCCATTATCATATTTTCCGCAGTGTATCTCGAAGCATAAAGTCGCTGCATCCTAGGGGCAAGCGGGAAATATCAGAGTTTCTTATGCACTACTTTTTTACCCTTTTTCGGGTCCCAGCTGTATTCACTACATATTGGACACTTTTCGAGGGAGACATTCTCATTGTAAAATAAAGCATAATCGTTCACGCAAACATCGATTGTATTGTAACTCATACCTAAACTTTTTAACTCTTTGTTGCACGCCTCGTATGACTCGGGCAAGTTATGAGGTTTGGCCAACACACGGCACAGAAGATCAAGCAACTCGTTGAAAGACGGGTTAGTCCACTTGTTCTTCACATTCACGTGCATTAGTTTCGCAATGAAATTTAATGAACTAACGACTGCACAACCAGGGTATAAATTGGTCTCTAATTTGAAAAACATTGTTTCGAATTTGCCACGTGCTGTACTGTTCGAGTCTATCATCTCGGTTTCACCGGAATGACCACCACGCTCATAATTAGGTCTCAAATCTTCGTAGACATCCAACATTTCATTTTCCTCATATCGAGTCTCGGGAATTTCCTCGCTCTCACCATGCTTTGTCCAAATCTCATACGTGGACAAAAACCCAAACTGTAAAAGATGTGACCTAACTTTGACCACTTTATACCGACGATAATTCGAACACTCATTACACGGAAATTTGTAATGACCATAGTATCACGGAAATTCGAACACTCCTGATGGGACAACAATAGTATCACCATATGAAGGTGTAATTTGTAGTTGTATTACACTGTTACATGTTATAGTTAATCTGATTGTAGTCTCATGAAAAATTTGTTGGAAATTGGTACTATGTTATTACATGTTGAATCCACTTGTATATTTGTATTTAACTTTTATAAATAATTAAATATCGTATTATATGAATAAAATATTAAATTTTGTATTTTTTTATTATTTGATTTGTTTTATATAATTATACTTATAATGGTTTATACTTTTTAGAAAAAAATATAATATTGTGAAATTACTGAATTTGAATTATTTTACATATTTGTTTCAAGTTTCATATATATGACTATTGGGAAAATTGTGTATAATTATTTTACACGTGTATGGGATATACCATTTACATAATTTCGAAGTATTGTAGTTTAAATTATCTATGAGGCAGTGGCATTGAGTAATTCCGACAAATGTAGTGAAATTGAGAGGAGAAAAAAAAAGAGGTTTGAATAATTCCTTTTTGATATGGTTGTTATATATGGATTTACTAGATATACCCCGTGTCTAAAGACACTTTGTTAATATAAAAATTCAGTTAATTATACCGACCAAACTAAAATATTTATATTTCATGTTTTATAATTCAAATTATACCGACCAAACTAAAATTTCATGTTTATAATTAATTTTGCAAAATTTAATTTCATGATTTAGTTCATAAGAATACAAAGACTCCCCCTTTCTCCATCTCCATGAAAATTTCAGAATCGTCACTTGTTCATATTACAAAAATATTAATTTATTTAATTAGGTTTTTTATTTATTTTATTTGTATAAATATTTAGTTTTTATAATATAAAATATAAATTATGTAGTATAATATATGGATCTATAATGTAGTAATATAAACAAAATTAATATAGGAATCTATTTAACATTTTTTCATAATATAGGGACATATATTGCAATTTACGTCGCAACTCTCCAATCCTCTTTCGATAGCAAAGGTGCGGTAATCTCGGATTATTATTCTCATTTGAATAATAATAATACACTAAGTAAGATGGATGTGATCGAATCTCTTCCTCAGTAAAATCATTTAGATCATTTGACTATGTGTAATTACTGTTTCGAAATAAACGTCCTACAAAATTTAATGAACCTTCTACAGTAGGAGGAGAACTTCCACTTCTGTATATATATATAAATCTCTGTCCCTTTGGATTAATAGCTCGTGATTTCTATGATTTTCATTTTGAAATTGTTGTTGTAACATGTATAGTTCTAGCTCACCAGATAAACTGTTATTCCTATTCTCCAAATTGCCATTTACATTCAGCATCAAGATTATATATTTTCACACTTGGGAATCATTTGAATTAAAGATAAAATAATAAAAAAAACACAATAAATACAAAGAATATAACTCATAAAAAAGTTTAAAAAAAAAAACTTTAATCGGATAATTTTGAAAAATTGTAAAAATGATGAGATTAGGTTAAATTAACTCAATTGTTTTTAGAATTAAATAGTAAAAATTAATCTTTTTACCTTAATTTTGGTTCTTTGCCAAGCTAGGGTGATGGTGGTGGATAATGGTCCCCGAGTGCTGCAGTTTTCTTGTGCAGGAGAGCAGCTTGCCCTTCAATAACCCGAAATTCAGGATCTGCCTCAACATCTCAAACCCCATCATTTCCATACTTATCTCCACCTTCAAGCATAGTTGGTTGCTCAGTTACCTGCAAAAGAAAGATAAATCTTAATGTCTAGTTAAAAGTAGAAATGAAAGTAATTCAAAATTTACCTTCTCCTAAAATTGCAGTTAAGAATCCATAAAGATACCTAGGAGTGAAGTTCAATGATAATTTAAATATTCTACACAACAAAGGGACTAATGATGCAATTTAACGAATAAAAATATGTTTATAATCATTGAATTTCATAACGATCGAATCTTTTGAGACATATATATACACAAATTTGTTAATTCAAAGCATCATCCTCCCAAAGGCAATTTTAAAGATTTACCTAGAATTTTTAAGTAACTTGGGACTGGTCTGTTGTAAAACAGGATGGGGAGAAACTCATATTCTGGAAGTAATGAAGTAATCTGCTAAAGATGACATTGACCTCTGGAAGAATAAAAATCAAATGAATCTCAAAAAAATTGAGACTTTATAACTATTAATGGAGATGAGGAGAAGTGATGACATACCTTAAAAAAATCATAACATCGTTGGCTTATGCCCGATGAAGACGAACCAAAAACAACCTAAATTAAATATTTGTAAAAACAAAAAACTCAAATGAGTAATCGTGCAATAGAGATTTTAGAGTTTCAATGGTAAAAAATATTTTTTTACCTTAATTTGGGTTCTTCGATTGTTGATGGCATAGCCAAGCTGGGTTGTTGATGGTCAAAAATTGGTCCCCGAGTGGCGATGGGAGAGCGGCTTGGTGGTAAGGCAAGAGAGCGGCTTGGTGAAAATGAGAAGGTGATTGTTGCCGGGTTGTTGATGGTCGGAAATGGTCCCCAAGTGGCTATTGTTTTCTTCTGAAGGAGAGCGGCTAGGTGGCAGGAGAGCAACTTGGTGGTATAATTTATTTTTTGAATTGTTTGGTTAGGATAAATTTTAGTGAAATATATTTTATTGAATAATAAATCGTTTCATTTATGTTCACAAAGGTAAAGATAAAAGAAATGAGTTTTTATTTCTATGATTGGATAGGATTTGAATTATGAGAAGGTTAAGGAGTTTAATGGGAGATTTATGAGCTATTTGGGAAAGAAGAAAAATAGGGAAAATTAGGTGAGTCCTATTATGTAATATAGATATATCATTTAGGGTAATACTTCCATCCAATATTGGATGGTCCAATTTTCACATCACATCCATTGATCATTATTACGAGACACATGTCATTAGATTACTAAATTAACTACTTTTGTAAATTTAAAATATGGGATATGTGTATTTATATGATTGGTGTAGGTTCATCCAATATTGGATGGAAGAATTTTCCTATGATTTATTATCTATATTTAGTTGTTTGCATTTTTTCAAAAGGGAAATGCCCAATCAATTATACGGAGAGTGTAAAAATTCCCAATTAATTACAACTTCAACTTAATTCCTATTTAAGCACAAAAAATGGAAGATTACAAAAATACCAATAGACAATTAATTAATCACTTTAATTATAATATTATTTATTTATTTATTTCTCATTTTTTTATCTTTTTGTTTTTAATTTTTTTTTCAAATTTTTTTTAATTTTTTTTTTCGAAATTCTTTTTTCCGAAATTTTTTTATGTGTTCCATGAACACAAAATTCTGAGATTTGTGTGTTGCAGGAACACACAAAATTGGAATAACCAAAATCAAGTTTTTTGTATTCTAAGAATACACAAATTTGAGTTTTATGTTTTCCATGAATACACAAATCTGAGATTTGTGTGTTGCAGTAATACCCAAAGTCTTGAGTGTAATGAGTGTATTCTAAGAATACTAGTGTAATGAGTGTAACTCATACCCAAACTTAAAAGAAACAAATTGAAAGAATATCCTTTTACTTGGTTCGTGCATCAGTAAATTTATGCCCTTATTTTTTAGTAGATACAATCTAAGTCTTTAACAAACTAACACTACCAAAAGTCTTGAGTTAACGAACGAAATTGGGAATATTGTCGAAATGGTCCATCTAGATCAAAGCCTTCAACGAAGGGAGAATTTCCATTACAGCTAATTTCCTATTTGAAATCCCATGGCTTGAGAATAAGATATATGCAGAATATATATAAGTTTTCTACCTTGGATGAAGTATTATTGTTAATGGAGCCTAAAGGTACCATGAAAGTAGAAGGAACTAGAACCTAAACAAGAGATAGAACTGGAGCAGGAGGTGGAGCAGATGCTGGAGCTGGAGCTGGATTTGACTGTGACTTTTTCGTTTCACAAAACTTTTACAACAGGGACAAAACCCCAAACTGATCTGATGGACTTGAATTCAAGTCCATCACCAAATTTGTGTCTTTACTATATCTGATGGAGAACTCAACTGATGGAGTATTATATTTCGACATATTTCCGCAGATCTTCTCTGTGGCACCGCTTTAAAAGCAAATGATATTTAATTTCCTCTCTTTCCCTTTCCAGCTACCAAAATCACAAATTTACTTCAACAAGCAATATACGCCGCACAACTTTGATTTCTATAAAGGGATATATATATATATGTATGGGCCTTCAGTTGACTACCGTAGACCCTAGCTATAATAGGCTTTAAGATTTTCGGTAACTCATATAACCGGCTCAATTAACCTCTATTAAATCTTAATTGCATATTAGGACCTCAGAAAAAAACATAATAAATTCCTCTGACCACAATATAGTGAGGATATATTTCAAACCACAATATAGTGATGATATATTTCCAACGACCTACAATTTGTACATCTCAACCATGAGTAGCTGAACACTATGCACTCAATTAATATCACATAATGGAAGGCTCGAGATACTTTTACATCTATTAATCAGTTACATAACTGCATTGTGTTAGTATATTAGTTGTCATGTATCTTCATTTAATAGCTATAACTAAAAACTTAATTTATATACAAATATGCATTCAAGGCTAAATAAAATTCTATTTTAGCAACTCTCTTCTTCTCCATATTGAGTTTTAAAGTAACAACAAGATCATTGATTAACTTGTTGTCTTTCTTTTCATAAATTATAATCACCTTTTGTAGAATATCCTATAATTTATTTTGCATTAGAAGAACATTAAGACTGGATACAAGGCAATAACTCACATTATTGCAAAATTTATGTGGTTAGCCTATCTTCTGAATTATCTCAAAGTGCCTCTTATCACTCCCCTCATCTAGGTTTGGACTACTACTTTGTTAGATTTCACGTTGCTCCTTACATCTTTCAAGCTTAGATACATACATACCACCAAAGATCAAGTGCCTTATCTTTATACTAAATGACTCAAAGCTACAGTTTTTGGTTACCTTATATGATGCAAACTTCCATAAAGTGAAGTGTTAAGGAGAATACTAAACATACTTCTCCAGCAGTAATTTGTTAGTGTATGACTTCTTCTGTATATATTTAACAGCTGTAAATCATTTTTAACGATATACCATTATGATTGATATGTATATAAACAACTATATATAAAAGCGGCAAATATAATAAAATTACATTTCAACAACTCTCTAATCTCTCTCTCTCTCTCATGAACCAATAGAGTATAATCATGCAAGAAAATCTAATCTCATATTTAAAGAAATCGCAAAATTTGATTGACCAATTTCAGGCATATACCTTTAAATGGGAAAGAAATGAATCAGCATTTTGCACATGAGATGCCAAATCACATGCTTGACATAACTCTTGAAGCTATTTCGATATAGTTTCTAATATTGACACAGATTTCCACAGATTTCAAACTTAACACCCAATTTAGTAAGTATTTTAACATCGATATAAAAACTTGTTAACTCAATTAAATAGTCAAACTTGATGAAGTACCTTCATTTTCACCAATACTAGTATATGTTTAATCATTCTCTATACTGTATATTATTTAAGTCATGCATCTTAATTAATTTAAAAAGTTCATATATTGCTCAAAAAATTGATTAGGCTATGCTAAATATCCTGTCTTCTCATCACTTGTAAATGCTGGAGCCACATGACATTTTGGATCTTACATTTTAAAATAAAAAAATAAAAAATATACCCCTATAAAAAAGCATTTATTATTAACTTATCGCCCCACCCCTGATTTTCATAATCTTTCTTTGCAATTTTCGCATTTCATGAGGACTTATACTGCAATTAAGTCGAAAATTTATTTGCGGTGCACCCCCTTCCCTAACAAAATATATGTGCTCCGCCATTGCATCACCACTGCATATAAGGTTATGTAAGAATCATATACCCTGATTAAGAGAATTTCCAAGGAATTTCTAAGTAGTAAACGTAGCTAGTTTTCCCAACCTTAAGCATTTTTAGGTTCACTGTTTTTTCTCAAAAAATTGTCAGAAAGACAACATCATCAACCTTAATCATTTTTCTCTTCACGATATATTTAATTATTCAGTCGCATCTCCATATCAACAAGTAAAAGCTTTCACTGCATTATCCAAATCACTGTATTAATTCAAATCTTGAAAAAAATCCATATATTTGAAGCTTAATTCATAGATACCCAAGAATCACAAAATAATACACTACAAAAAATAGTCGTTAATACTAAGGAAGTAGTCGCTAGAGGGTTTTTGTATTTTTTAATTAATTTCCCACCGCCAATGTGTAGTCGCTAGAGGTTGGATTATTTGACGACTACTTAAAGTAGTCGTTAGAAGTTATTACTAACAACTACTTTTGAATCTTTGGCGACTACTTGTGTAGTCGCAATTAGTGGTAGCGTATTTATTACAGCAAGTTGCGAATTGAGATACTCAAAACACTATTATTTTATAATTTCTCTTTCTTTCTCTCAAAACACTCCAAATTATTTTCCACAATTCATCATCAAAAATTATATCAAAACTTGGAAAACTTGCCCAGGTCAATCATCAAAGTGGGACCGCCTCAATTATCAATTCTCCTTCCAAATTTGCCTAAAAGTAGGTATTTTTTGTTCCATAAAACTCTTTCAATTTTTTTTTTGCAAGAAATTGTGTAGTTAATGGTAAATAGTATCACTTATTAGGTATTTCAACACGTGGGAAAGCTTTCCCGGGTCAAACAACAACGTGGGACCTCCTCAATTATCAATTTTTCCTTCTAAATTTGTCCAAAAGTATGTATCTTTTTCAACCTTTTTTTTTTATTTGATCATCAAATCAAACTATATTAATGACAAATCAACTTCCAATGTCTTTACAATTTGGCTTATAACAACTAAGGCCCAACACGGGTCCATATTGCTTTCAGCCCAAATTGCCTATACCTTACTACAATTTAAAACTTTAACCACTATTACAACCTTTCCTAATCATAAGCCCACTACTCATAAAAACAATAGTAAAGTAAATGGGCCTAATTACAAGAATAAGAAACTAACAACAACTAATCTAACTTATCAATCATCTCTTTAATAATATTATTCTTCATCCTTCTCGCTAGTAACTTCATTTTAACCATACCTTCAATCTTTTTACTCAACTGTTCTTCATTTATAATTCTTCCTTCATGTTCCAACTCGTTTCTCGGCCACCATAAGTTGTATACATAAGAAGTAAACATATTACTAACCTGGATCATCAATTCTTTGCAATTAATCTTATTCACCTCTTTGCACATATCTTCAGAGTCTATCGGCATATAATTCAACTTGCACTTGTTTAAGATACTCTTTAACACCCTCTTACTAAAGGAACATTCAAAAAATAGATGAGAGTTTGTTTCCACTACAGCTTTACAAAGAGAACACAGAGGATTGATATTATCTCCCCATTTCATCATTCTTTCCTTAGTGCTTAGTCTATCCATCACTGCTATCCATGTTATGTAGGCACACCTCGGAATGTTACTTTTGCACCATACTAGATCATACCAAATTACATGATTAGACTCTTCATTTAAGTTGATCTTAGCCAGAGTTTTCTTGAAAGAGAACTTCATTTTAACATTTTCAGTCCAAACTTTAACATCATCTCTATTATTCAACTGAACATTATTAATAAGAGGTAAAATTTTACCTATATTAGGTGGTAGCCTCCATCTTCTTCCTCCATAGCAGCTTGAGACTGTTTTATTACTGTTTATATCAATCTTACTCAGCTCTATACCAATTCTCTCCTGAGCACTCTTCATATTGTTTCAACCTTTTCTTATTTGATTATAATTGTATAGTTAATGCTAAATATATAGTATCACAATGTATATATCCCTAATCATCTTATAATTTTATATGACATATATATATATGATATATTATTGTATGAGAGATAAATGCATAAATAGGATATATATTTATTTAGTGATGTTATATTTTGTATGTTTTTAATTTTATATTTATGTATTTATTTGGTGATGTTATATGTTGTATATTTTTAATTTTATATTTATGCATTTATTTGGTGATGTAATATTTTGTGTGCTATTAATATCATATTTATTTATTTAATTGGTGATGTAATAATTTTTTTCATTTTATATTTATTTATTTAATTGGTGATGTAATAATTTTTTTCATCTTATATTCGTGTATTTAATTGGTGATGTAATAATTTTTTTTTATTCATGTCTATAATTGGTGATGTTATAATATTCCTTTTCATTTTATTTTTATGTATTTATTTGGTGATGTAATAATTTGTTTTTCATTTTATTTATGAGACATTTATGTTGTATTCTTTTACATTGGAGTAGTTGATTATGGCTTCAGGTATTGATAAAAGTTGGATTGGTTCCGCTCATAAAGTGTCGCATGAATTTATTAAGGGGATAGAAGCATTTCTAGTTTTTGCTCAAAAAAATAAACCTCCTGATGAAGAAACAATTTTTTTTCCGTGTAAAAGGATATTCTTTTACTGATGCACGAACCAAGTAAAAGGATATTCTTTCAATTTGTTTCTTTTAAGTTTTAGTTAACTAATATGTTACATAACTCATGTGTTTATACTATTTGGTTATTTTGAAAATAAGACCAATAATTTATACGTAGATCACAAAATATAAATGTACATAAATTTTTAAGTATATAAATATTAATTGTTTTAGATAATATATAATTAATAGGGGCAAGACTTCCATCCTATATTGGATGGTCCAATATTCATGGCATATCTATTAATTATAATAACAAAACACATATCATTAGGTTAATTAGGTGACCATCCAATATTGGATGAAAGATTTTTCCAAATTATAGAGATTAAAAAAAATCAAAATATGAAATATAACTATTTTTATGATTAACAATATACATCTTGTGTTTCTTTAAAACAAAATATAATATTAAGTATTTATTTATTTTTCTATAAATTTAAAAACGTAAACATTAACCCTAACCCGTCCATTTTAACTATAAAGATAGGAATTCATCATTAAGGTCTTACGCCGCCAGTATTTTATTACTATTTGATATCTCATTCTCTTCCAATCTATTCATATTCTTATCATTTCTCCTCCTTTTTGATAATGTTTCTTTAGTTTCCAATTTCGATTTTAAACAAGTGGATTCACTATCTTTTATGTCTCAGATCGATGAACATTTCATTTCAATTTAAATGTATGTATTTCTTGATCTATTGTTATTTTTTGTGATAAACTTTATATGCTAATACAATTTGTTCCACCGGCGACTGAAGACAACAACGGACTCAATGTGCTCAACGATCTTGCTTCAAGGTAGTCAATACAATCTCATCTAATTTTAAACATTCGACTCACCATTTCTCATGCTCTCTATGTCTCTCTTTGTTTCCAGGAAACAATTGAGTATCCTCCTTCTCCTGATGTAGGGTAATTTAATTTTTTTTTCTTCAGCTCTTCTGTTGGGCCTACAAATAGTCCATCTGTTAGGCCCACCCAAGTAAGTGAAAAAAGAAAACCTGGACGCCCAGCGAAGCCCAAGCCCGGTGTATCACCCCTACCAGCCCAACCCAGCCTTCGAACTCCAATTGTGGCCCAGCCTACTACTCCTACTGCTCCTGTGGGCCACCACATCCCTACACATACTGCTCCTGTGGGCCACCACATCCCTACCCAGACTGCTCCTGTGGGCCACCACATCCCAGCACAGCAAGGACTGCTCCTCCGGTGGCCCACCAGATCCCTTGTACCTAACTTTGCTATTTGGAAAGTGGAAAAAAAGTATAAATCCAAATGCGGGCGCTAAGAGATATAAACAAGAGACTCATAGAAGGTCTAAACGGGTAGTACGCAAGGTATGTGCATTTTTTTTTTAAATAATTTTGTGTCAGTCATCATGCATAATTCTCTACTTCTAATCTTTAGTTGGAGACACTCAACTCAAGTTTAACTTATGATGGCCTAAGTGCAACCTTTAACTATTTTCTAGTATGTGATTTTGGACATACACTGTAATAAACAATTCAAACCTCCTTAAACTTGTTTTTTTCCATCCGTTGTTAACTAAGTAATGCCAATTTACTATTATACCCTTTCATATAATTAATTTTCATGACTTATTGTCTCCTTTCGGATCTCTCTCTTTAAAGACATCACCTTTTTGAACAAATCTTCCTCGACTAGATTTTTCAATTAGATTTGCATACAAAACAAGCGTATTTGTGGTCCCATAATTTAGGTACTGTTGAATATTATTTTATGGTGTGTTGTGGCACATATTGTTTTTAATAGTTGTGTACAACTGTAATTAGGATTTTTGGTTATGATTTGGTATAAATTTTATCGGATCTGGTGGTTCGGTGAAAAATACGTCAATAACTGTACGTTTGTGTTGTTTTCAGGTGCACGAAAGTGCAGTTTTAAGGTTATTTTTTATATAACTTTTGTGCAGTTCTTTTATCCACGAGAAAATATAGTTTTGAGGTGTTTTATTATTTTTACCCAAAAAAAAGGTTCTTTGTTATTGCACATTTTTTAGTTCACGAAAGTGTTAAGGTGCTAATGTGAGTGTAGTCTTTAAGTGTTTTTATTACTCTTTCTGCAATCTTAATTAACATTTTAAATATCAATTGTGAGTGGTAATGTGCTTATGTTCTCTAATTCTGCAGATATAATAGTGTGCTTTGAAGATCTGAGTTGAAGTCAATCTGGTTTTGTGATTTTATGTTTGTTTATTGTTTAATGAAAAAGATTTGTCGGTTTTTAAATTTTTTGTGTTTTTTGGGTAATGAATATGATGTAGTGGTTTTGTGATTTTTTATTAGGTTTTGATGTTAAATTAAATGTTTGAATGACTGCAATATTGAAAGGTAGTGCATATATTTTGGTCGAATGTACTTTTCTTTTTACTGAACTTAACTATACAAAAAAGATGAAAAAGCAGTTCTCTGCACAAAATTTTACCAAAAAACTAAATTATGTTTAATTCAAATTAGCACAATTACGATAAGTTTAAATATTACTAAATACATCTTAATAGAGGCATCATACTTTAAGGTTGCCTTTTATTCAAAAAGGTCACCGAAATATAAAGACACTCATGCCTAGGTATATTAAATATATCCATATTTGAGACACCATGAGAGTGAAGATGATTTGAATCTTGTGGCATATCAAATATTACAATATGAAATGTGGTATACCACAAATGAATATCGAGAGTCGTGAGAATCAACTAGATTTTTGAAAAGATTTTATTCGACATAACCAATCCTTTCGTTTTACTAATTGCTACCCTGTCAAGTTAAATTTATGTTAACTCCATTATCTTTCTTGTTCAACATTAAGTGGACATCATTTCCGATTGTGCGTGTTAACTGATCTTGAGTTCCTAATGCCTCTATTTAATCTTATAGAATAGTGATAATCTGGAGTGATAGTGACTTGGTAAAAAAGAGGACTTATATTCATATCAATACAAGATACAATGTTTAGCAAGCATTATTTACAAATCTGATTTATAATATATACTTAATAGGGCTCACTGAATTTGTTAGACTCTTTTTTTTTGTGAAAGAATATATATAAGATAAATATAAAGTACAAATAATAAGTTCGGACCATGACGGTGGATTATAGTTTGTAAAACAGATGGAGTCAGTGTGCTAATCGAAATTTTGAACAAACAAAAAAATACTCATAGGATTGGAAAGGATTAAGAAGTCTACCATATAGATAAGTCCCTGTGTAAGGATGGACATAAAAGTTTTTTTTTACCTTGAGGTACTCGTTAACCCAACACTTTTTGCTACCAATAATTCTGGAAATTAACAGCAAAATTTTTGTGCAGACTAATACTACTACATAACAAAACATAGCCCTTTCTCTGAGCATGACACTAATCGCACACTCAATTACTTACATTTAGAATTTGGAATAGATAATGATAAATTTCACATCTAGAGTAATGCTACATAATCAACTATATCGTACTATTCTAGGATATATTTCGCTTTTTTTGCATTCAACAAGTACTAGAGAAAAATATTAACCAACAAAGACATAAAAATAAAATCTCGAAATCAACAAATACGAAATTGTTCATGCATTTTCTTGACGTAGATTTATATTACAATTAAATTAAATTCTATGTATCATTTTAATTTAAGCGCCCAATATTAGAAAGCAATAATTTTTAAGAATTTCTAACATATGATTATAATGATAAATGATTATTTTATCTTCAATTAAAAATGTAATATAACCTAAATCATGAATCTTCAAAGTTTAACATAACGGTCTATTAGGTATACACTACAAAAAAGGTTTTCTTTAGCGGCAAAAAAAAAAGAGCTAACTGATTTTGTTAGATTTTTTTCTTATTGGTTGGTGAAAGAATATATATATATAAGATAACGGTGGGTTATCAAGCTTAAAAATCTTGACTAACTAGGTTGATAGTACGAAGCACTAGGAATATAGTTTGTATTGGATCCCCCACATGGTGATAATCAAACTATTAAGAACAGTCCTACGTGATCAAGATTAGAGTTGGAATAAAGGCAAGCACAAAAAAAATTATAAAGTAAAATCTCAAATCAATTAAATTCAATCACAAGTAACATTTATACATATTGCAAACCAAGTTATGAAAAATTTAGTTCATAATGCTAAAAGAAATAAAACTAAACTTAATAACTTACGAAAATGGTTAAAAAAGAGATCTACTTTATATTACCCTAATGGTTAAGTGGAAGGAGAGAGAAGAGAAGTTTGTGACTCTCCACCTTCCTGTCTTCTTCTACAAGTCACTTGCTTCTTTTGATGATTTTTAAGTGTATTCATGATTAGGGACTAAGAAAAGACATGTTTATAGTATGAAATACAAGTACATATAGGTGTAGGGACAAAATATAGGTCATGAATTAGGTTTTAGATCCCTACTCCAGCTCAAACCCATTTTCCTTGAAAAATGGACTGCCTGACCTATAGAGTTTGTAAAATTCACAACTTTTTCCTTACATCTCCAAATAACTCGAAACTAGTGGCCACACGACCGTAATTCAAAGACCTTTCTTGATTTAAAAGGGGTTATTCAAATTCTCTATCGATTTTATGCAGCATTTTAAATACTACACACTCCAAATCTGGCCAACAACTATAGATAGCTTTTGCTTTATCTAAAACAGTTTCTTCTGCCTTTTTTAGTCTTGATTTGTCTTGGATCTTCTTTCTTCAACTTCTTCGCCAATTCTTGGCTTCTAATATCATTCTTGTAACTAAAAGATTCACATTTAACACACTATTACACCGAAATATGCTCTTAAAGTAACAAATCTTCAAAACAAGGTAAGACTAGAGAAACTATCTAATAATTGTGAAAACCACTTAAGCTAAGCACATAATACACCTAAAGTGGTGTCTCTAAACTAGATTATTATTTCACTAATATGAAGACATTAGTTGTTTATGGGTATTTTGTTTTTTTTTCCTAATTTCTTTTTTTAAATTACTATTTGTAGGGGTATTTTGGGTTGAGGCATTTGTATAAATAGTTTTATTCCATGTACCTTTTTATTAATAGGTTTTTTGATACGCATATTTTGACAATTGGATCAAATGATGATGATAATAAGAATTAAATGATATATATAATTAAAGTAATAATTAAATAGTTTATGGGTATTTTGGTAATCTTTCAATTTTTTTATTAATTGAGAATTTACTTGAAATTGTAATTAATTAAGAATAATTTCACTATACGTGTAATTAATCGGGCGTTGCCCTACATATATATATATATATATTGTGTTTCTATACTTCCGTAAAGTTTTCCTAGGGACCCGACAATGTTTATAACAGAATCTCAAGGATAAGAAAGTATGTGGAAAAGGAAATCAACGTAGTCTTTTTCAACTTCAGCGAAAAGGACTCCGTGGTCTTTTTTTTTGTCTATAAGAAGTTTCAAGCTTAGTTTGGTAGGTGAAGGATCCATGATTGCACCAGCAATAAGTCTTTGCAGGCTAGGCAAAAGATATATGCAAGACTAGAAAATCATCAAGCTTTAATAAGATGACTCAATATTAACTTATAACAATGAGAATTTAGAGGGTCAAACACTAATTATTAAAATAAACATGCACCCTTCTAAATTCTCTTTTGTACACAAAATATGGACTAACTCCAAAAATGTCTAAGATGGCTTTCGGAAAACTTAGAGCGCCACAGATTAATTTGGGATCTTATACCATGCAAAAGTTGTAAATATACTCGTGTATCTTCAAAGAGACCAAATTGTCTCCTGTGTTTTGCATAATAATCTATCATTTTAACAAAAATATTTTTAAGTTAATATTTTCATATTTCTTCTTCTAGAACTGATATTTTTTTGTAGTCGTGGAATTTTATTATTATTATTATTATTATAATTATAATAATAATAATTATTATTATTATAATTATAATAGTAATAATAATTATTATTATAATTATTTTTGCTTGGCAAGTAATAATATTTATATCATTATACAAAAATAAGGGTCATTTTAAGGTTTGTTTAGAACCTTTAAATTCTCACTCTGCCAAAATATTTCACCTTGGATACAATTTATACAATCGAATCAAGAGATACAGATCATCACCTTTCTCTCGAATTCTTCCAAGAGACGCCATGACAAATCTTCCCTAAGAATTCCACGTTTTAGTTTAAAACACCACCACACTCGTTTAAAAAACAAACGTCCCACGACAAGACCCACCTATATCATCATAACACCTTTGATATGTCCGACATTAGCCTTGTTTTCCAACCACTTACGGAGAACTATAATTTATGGAGTCGTACCACATATATCTAGGGATTGAAACAGTCATGTTTTTTGCAAAAATATCG
Source organism: Nemophila menziesii (assembly GCA_029959085.1). NCBI lineage: Eukaryota > Viridiplantae > Streptophyta > Magnoliopsida > Boraginales > Hydrophyllaceae > Nemophila > Nemophila menziesii. The sequence goes on along the minus strand of JARWIR010000027.1, from coordinate 4,765,400 downwards.
AAACCATAACCGTAACCGTTTATTTTATAAAAACCATATCCTAACGCTTTTAACCATCGGTTACACATTTCAAAACCATAACCGCATTATTCGGTTTTGCTTTTTTAAACGGTTTTGCGGTTTTTAACCATAACAAAATGATGATTTAATAATAATTATATTCATTTTTATAAAATCAAACTAGATTATTTTTATTAATTACTTGGTTAAATCTAGTATTTGGATTTTAATTTTAGAATTTTAATATATCTAATTTAACCTAGATTATTATTGAATATGAAAATATATATGGTAATAAACGGTTTTCGGTTATTCAGTTTTATTTTTATCTGAAACCATAACCTAACGGTTTTAACCATCAGTTTCACTTTTCAAAACCATAACCTAATGGTTAGCATGTTCTTTGGTTTGTAATGAATGTTAACAACTTTTATTCAGCAATTTGAGGTCAGATTGTACTCAATTATCAACTTCCCTCTTTGAATAACACATATAACCTTATTATCTAGGAAGAGAAACAAAGAGAAGTGGTTGTCTCTATATCCTAACTAAAATAACATGCTGCACTTTATCTTTTGACTTTGTCGACACGTGTTGTATACAATTTTTCCCCATCAATAGTTGTTGTATCCAGTACTTACCTGCAGCCATAACAAAACACCATATTCAGTCACAATAATGGATGCAAAAGACCTTCAAATTACCATTGTCTTAACTTTGTTTTTCCTAGTCATGGACACACAAACGCGATATGTTGTAAATTAATTGGATATCCTATTTGGCATCACGTCCACAAAGGCAACACTCGTTCTGCTTATAATAATGTTGCTAGGGGATAATTAGGGGAAAGTAAAACACACACTATCTACCCTCTGTTACTCACACCAATGCAGTATACAAATGTATTGACTTTGCTCAACGAATGTAATCTACCATCTTTCATAACGATTCAAGCACAAATTTCTCCTTGACGTTTCCCGTTTTGTTATAAATATATTCCCTTATGAGACTTATTTTTAGGTAGAAATTGGACTTATTAGATATACTTTTATACTTATTTTAATATATTGCACTTTCTCCCCTTGGAATTATGTTATTTGCATTTTTAGAACTTTTGTGCGTTAAGTTGTTTGTTTTTAGTATAAATTTCTTAGGTACATGGATGCTATGAAGAACCAAGATGAGGAGTGAAGTTTAAAGTCTTAGATCAAGAGGAGAGGTCAAAAGAGAGAAAGTACCACTCGAAGAATTGACAAAAAGAGATAAAAATCTGGATAGCTGTTACTAATTTCTGATTTCGAGCCAGATAGCACTGATTCAGACCTGGAGATCTAAAAGAGAAAGTTGTGCCTTTATATTAGCAATCGGACATGGACTTTAAATTACTTAATTAAGTACAAGATTAGACCTAATCCATTCTCACTATCTATATAAGCCCTTTTAGACCTCTTTATTCATAATCTCTCAATTTATTCTTCAAATTAAATCATCTTTAGGGAGAGCGTCAAAAGAAAGAGTCAAGAGCAGAAGCTAGAGAAGTCTTTCTTCCTCCAATAACATCTCAAATCCTTCTCCTAATTAGGTCCTTCTTTATTTTATTTCTTTTTTTATGAAACTTGTATATTTCTAGTTTCTTTTCCTTTATGTATTTAATTATGAGCTAAACTTAAATGACTTGATACTCGTATCTTGGGGATGAAACTTAGTTTCTAATTTAATGTCTTTCTAATTTGGGATTATATTAATTTAAATTAAGTCGCGCAATTACATATTGATTCTATCTTTATATTTATTTACTATCATTGACGTCGCGAATGAAGGGTAGGTAGTAGTAATTAGGCTATTCACTAGTGGCGGTGATCACCTTGACGGGGGTTTAATTACGAAACTAGGATAGAAACGCGTGGTGTTCGTCAATGATCCTCACGTGCTCGACTAACTGCGTAGCCAATCTTGTAATTCAGTTAATCATCTGAACGTAGCATATAATCGTCCTGACGGGGTTCGTAATACTTTAGGATAGGTCCTAAGTCTACCCAGACGGGAGTTATGAGATTGTAGAGTCCCGACTAATATTAATTACTAGCTTTACCCTAAAAATGAATGCATTAGATTTTTAACTTAGGTGATTTCCTAGAGAGACTCAAGTATATCTTTTATCTGCATCTAATCTTTTAGTCTTTACTTTAGTAGTTTCTTTATTTTCTTGCGTTTAGTAGCTTATAAACAAAACCAAACAAATATTTTTTATATTTTATTTTTCTGTATTAGCAATTACTACTACTCATTCATTGAACACGTGAATTATACAAGTTCAATCCCTGAGAACGAAATCTTGTTTATCAAAATATTACTTGAACGACCCATACACTTGCGATTTGATGAGTACTCAATGAATCCATTAGTATAGTCAACTAATTAATGATTAAACTAAGAGTTATTTACAGAGTATTAAATTTTCCTGAAAATACTTAGTGGTTTAACTAATACTAAGTGAAATAAATGGTCCACTCAATTATTTTGCTGATTAAGTACCTAAAAAACCTTCATTTTAGACAATATATAATAATCCATCATAACAACTTACCATTCACATCACATCAAATTATCAAAATTACGTCTAATATTAACATCCAGTTACATATCCATTAAACCATTAATAATTAAAAATTATTTGGTCTAGTTCAATTCACTAGAATATTTAACGTACCGCAACAACTTTCTCACTATCATTGCTCTTATCTCATTGATTACTTTTGCATTGTATGAGTAGTTCCCCAAGGACCGACGATGGAGTAGTGTTTTTCCCACAGTAACAAAAAAACTCCACAAGCAATGTACTTGTAGAGGTGATTTTTTGTGTGTTAATATGTACTTGTGGAAGCCGGATCCTCAACCTTCCATACATGTTATACTAAATAATATCTATATGCGATTGCAAAGATTTATGTTTTTGATCCTATCTTGTTCTCATGTTTTGGGGTGATCGAGTTGCAATGGACAAATACCTTTCATACGCCATTAGGCGTTAACGATCGACTAAACAGTCTTTTACAAAGACCGGCAAAAATGTGTATTAGTAATCCTTGTTGTTATGCTTGAAGTGTTATTACCAATAGTTTTATTTCATCTAACTCTGCTGTTAACAAAAAAAACTTGTGCATATGACCATAAATGTTATTATTTATTTACTATGTTTAATCATCTCATTTAAATCTCGATAAAACAATTAAAGTATGTAATATTACTAGGCAAATGCCTGTTGGATAAATTACGGTGTTTGCCAAAACTCATTCCTTTTCCGTGTTCTTTGTCTACCATGAAAAGCATAACATCGATAACATGAAATTATAGAATGCGTAATAGTTATAGAATATTTATCTGTTTCAACCTTTGTTTACCATGCGTATGAAGTCATTTACCTCCACGTCTCGTTCTCCTTTGTGGGTAATCTGTAGGTGTTAGATTCATTTAAACGGTCATAAGACCTCAGATGTAATAATAAAAAAAAATTATTTGATCCTTGATTTCTTTTTCACCCGACCAACATATTTCATTTAGTTAGTAATCTCTTTGGGAAATAAATATGCCTGCAGTCAAAATTTATTTATCCTATACATATTAATTATAAATTCCAAAGTATCATAACCTAACTATTTCCAATTAAATTTCAAGAACCTGCTCAATCTTTTATAAACAAGAAAAAATCAACAAGTTATGCTAATCTATGGTAAGATGGCATCAACAAACAAAGTGAGTTTACGACTTCTCATTGACAGGAAAGGAAAACGAGTCATTTTTGCGGAAGCAGGGAAAGACGTCGTTGATTTCTTATTTCATCTCTTTTCATTGCCTCTAGGTGTAGTTGTGAGTCTTTTAACCAAGGAAAAAATGGTGAGTTGCTTGGGGAAAATATATGGAAGTATTGGAGATCTGAACAACACTTACTCACAACTTTCTGCCAAGAAATATAATTTGTTGAACCTGAAAACACCAACCTATTCTTCCAGTGTATCACTGTCTCTGACCAACAAATCTGCATCAGAAGCGCTGAAAAAGCTATATTGCTGTCCATATATCTTTAGTTAAGCAAGTTACAATACAATGTGACTGATGACCTGAAATGGTTTGCCAAAATTGCCTTTCTTACCAAAAGTATGAGTTGAAGTACGTGCCAAGTACAAAACTAACTGCAGTAGCTCCCACAGAGGAAGGTTGTGGGAAAGAGATTGTCCCATACATGATATGTACGTTTTAGAGACAAAGGACTAACTTACCAAAACATATGGGACAATTACATAGACAACCTTCTCCTCAACAGAAGCCAAATCCTTGATGTTTAAAGAAGTTAGGAGAGTGATCCTAAATATGGTAGACATAGTCATCCATTATTGTATATGTTCGCCCTTGTCTGTGCTGAATTTCAAACCTTTGACTTTGCTTGGACCAGCCAAATGATATATGTTTGCAGTCATTTAAATATTTCAACTCGGGCATAGATGACCCTGAAATAGTATAAGTAGATGTTGTTTAAGCATGGTCAATAAGAAAAACATATATATAAACAATCGCAATAATACATAAGTTATAAATTTTAAATAGGAGAATATAAAATTACTAACAAACCATTATAAAAGATAATCATAGGCTAAGATTCAACAAATCTTCAGAATGCATTCCTTTGAGGAATACTAAAGATGGAACTAGTTGGTACAAAACCGTTTCCCTCGGAGGTGCCTCGGCTAAACATGTAGACTTTTTGGAGTAAATATCATATTGCAGAAGATGATTATTGATAGAAATATGCATTTGACTCTTTGATGGCCAATAATGAAGCACAGTAATAGAATCTGGATCTGAATAATCATTCATAAAATCCAAAGAAATAATCTTTTTCTCTGACCATATGGAGCTCTTTTTCAATTATGAACCTAATTGAGAGCTTACCATGATCAGGATCAATAAATGCCTGAAATAGAGTTACTTCAGATGATAGAAAACTCTGATTCTGAGGGAACTTGATGTTCATGGCGTTTTTGCCGTCAAAAGTTGATCTAATTATATCTGATTTCGACAATTCATCATAGCAAAAAATTAAAATGTAAAAGAGGTCATTGTTACATGTACAACATATTGATCTATTTCCTCCACTCATGTGAGTAATATCAAGGTATCTCTTCAAACTCCAAGCATCATCATTGTCATATCCAAAAGTTGACACACTTATATCTAAATCAGGTCTTCCTTCATTGCTATGAACTCTAATCAAATTATAATTACTAGTTGATGAATTGAAACCCAGTATGAAACCATATCCTACTAACCACACCACATGAAGCACTTGTTTAGTGGCCGGGTTTTTCATGCGACACTCACCGAGGTGTCCTGCCATTTTCTCCAACGATAAGCCATTGCTATAAGCCAAGTATATGTAATTTTCACCAAATGATTCACAAACATATAAATAAGCAACTTGGGATTTACTCTGCCTTTTATACTTTTCAATGATTCACAAACATGTAATTTTCAAAAGGAGTCAGTGCTACGCAACTCCCTGCAAACCCTCCTAGATAATCACCATACTTATTCTGAAAAAGCCCACGTACACCATCTTTAGATCTCACTGCATCATAGGCGCCATCCACATTCAATTTGACGCCCATTTCTGGTTTAACCCATTTACCTAAGATAGTTTTTGCCGATACAATTAACCCGTCATCTCTTTCGACTCTCTACGCGAGCGCATAATCACTTGCCGCGTTAAAGATAATAGCTCGTAGTTCACTATGTGTTCTTTTCTTTGCTAAAGGATAAAAAATCCGGTTATTTTTTTCAACCATAAATGCTAACTATATGAAAGCACAATATACTTTTGTTCGATCATATTTATTTTCCTTTTCCGCGCTAGCAAATCACCACACCACTGTTTCTGACATAAGCTCACTTGTTGCGCTCCTTGTGCAACTATATTCCCTGCCAAGCCTCGTTCATCCACTTCCGTGAGTTGATGCTGCATTTGATCGTCCCTTCCAGCAAGTTCCATCTGCTGCACCTCCCCTTCTTGCCGCGAACCAGAACTAGAAACAGGAGCCTTCCAAGCAATGCTGCTTCGCGAACATCCTTAGCTGCTGTCCTCCAGTCGGCTGCTGGCCATCCGAATTCAAATCCCCTATATGATAGCATTTTTTATAGTTCTAAAAACAACATTCTTCTTCTCTTTTGTTTACAATTAAAAAAAAACAATATTTTTTCCAGTATCAAAAGATTTTTAACTTACTATTTTTTTATATTTTTAATCATAATATAAGAAATTGTTTTACTCTAATTTAAGTTCTCATATATCTAATAAAATTAAGCAAAATACTTTAATATTTTAATAATATTGATTATAATTAATATGTTTACAAAATATATCAATAGACTATAAATAATTACTTAAAAATATTAAACTTGTTCATTTCTTATATAAGTTTTATTCTAGTATTAGTTAGTATTTTTATATTACATTATATATGATAAATTTCACTCAAATTTGTTTGAACATGTGCATACGTACAATTTTATATTTAATTTGAACAAATCAAAATCAGATTTATATTTATATTCTTCATTGATATAAGGTTGTCATATTGTGATTTACCGTTATTTTAAATATTGTTTATTAGAAAATTAATAGTTTTATCTGTTATAAAATATTGAAAGTTTAAATCTATATTCATACTTTATATATATATATATATATTATTAATAGGACTTATCTGATTTTCTCTATTTTTCCTCATCCACTGTTTAGCTCATAATTACCCCCATTAAGTTCCTTATAACTCTCATAATTTTAAATTCTCGTATTAACATATAATTTATATCTCATAACTCTCATTTTAACGGTTCACAAAAACTTCTCTCACATCTTTCATTTCTTCAAACTCGCATTTAAATAATAAATAAAAAAGAAATCTCTTCGCTCACCACCAAGCCGCTCTTCTGAACAAGTAAACGGTGGTCGCCACTCAAGGACAATTCTTCACAATCATCAACCCGGTTTGGGGCTCGGGAAGAACCTAAATTAAGGTAAACACTCACCTTCCCACCAAGCCACTCCTGCACAAAAAAACCGCCACCACTCCGGGACCATTCTCCACCATCATCATCGCTACACCAAATTAAGGTAAAAAGTTTATTTTAATTTTAAACCAATTCCACCACTTTAACAATTTTTCAGAATTATCTGATTTAAGTATTACTTATTATATTTTTATACAAATTCGACAATGGTCATGTACCGTATGAGAAGTGATGCGCTGAGAAAAGCATATGGGGAGGGTGGGGTCCTATGATTTGGCGTGACAGTTGGAGTGAGCAATTTGGTGTTATATTGTATTTTTTGAATTGTTTTGCAGTAAATAACCATTTGGTGCAACTGCTGGAGATGAACAACTTTGTCTTACACTGTTTTTTGAATTGTTTTGCAGTAAATATTAGTTGATGGTCTAATAAAACCCGATAATGCATCATTTTCACCAGAAACCAACCAATTCTTAAGTCTTTAGTCCTTTTGGTTTGTGCTTACCATGTGTTGTGTATATGATATGGTGATGAGTATTTAACCGCCATGTTAGGTAGAAGAGACTCTCGAACCTTCAAATACAATTTTGGAAAATGCTCTCTTTAACGTAACGAATCAGGCTGACCTGAATGCTCAAAATGAAGCCGTCAAATTGCATCTCCCTTCATCCTACACTGAAGGTGAATCAAAACCCTTTACAATAATAGTAAAACATATTCCAGGATCAAAATAGCTTTTTTTTTCTTCTAGAGTTTTGTGGGTCCCATGATTTGTTGTTGAACAATTTGGTCTTATACTCTAATTTTTGAATTGTTTTGAAGTAAATATCCATTTGGCACAACTAGTGGAGATTTAATTACAACATTGGTCCATCTTTTTTCGCTTTACGGTGTTTGCACAAAGAAAAGTCATTTTATTTATATAATTAGATTTGGTTGCTAAGGCTTCTAGCGAGATTTTGGCAGATTATTATATGAATTTTGAAGTTGAGCAACTTTTATTTGTGTCAATGGTGAATATTATATTATGAATATTACATTAAAGCTGAAGTCCTATACTACAATAGTTATATATTGGTTAAATTTGTTTAAGTTGGAATATTGAAGGACCTTAATTGGCATCTACAGTAGCATTGATGCAATTATGTAATTACTACAGGGTATATGATTTTCCTCTCTAAGCTTATTTTGTTTAAGAATTGACCAAAATAGTTGAACCAGAAAAGGTAGCATAAATGTAATCCGTAGACATGAATGATGCAGGAAATAGCAGCAATTCTCGGCTTTCATCTCCTGTAATGTTTTGTATGTCTTAGTGATGACGAAGGCTATGACATAAGTAAGATTTATATTATGAGAAAGAATTATTTATTAATATTTTCTATTTTCTATGTAAGCTTATGCTTTAGGCAATTACACTGCAGGAAAATGGAAAGTCGAAAAAAGGTCCAATTTTTTAATATATCTTCATTTTGTCCTGCTTATAATATATGTTGATTTAGTAGTATTTTTTAATGTTTTGCTTGATAAATCTAGATGTGTAGCCAAATATTATTCTAAAATATTGCAAATTTGCTCTTAGTAGTGATAAATAGTGCAATGTTTTATAATAATAATTTTTACTTTGAAACAGGGCAATAAATATTTGGATATTATGCATCACACATGGATCGATGTTGTAATTAGTTGTTTCATGTTGAATGAAAATTAGTAAATTCAGGTAAATAGATGAAAGTAGGAATATAGTTGCTGAAATTGTAGATTTCTCAACCTTTGGGTTACAATTTGATTGTCTGATACGTATGTGTTTACCTATTTTGGTTATGATGTAACAATGATGTTATGTGTAAATTTAATCCCTTCTGTTTGTTTTGAGGCTTCGTATGATTGTAAATGTTTAAAATCAAGCCCTTATGGTGGTAGAGTCTGAAGACGCAAATGCACTTTAATCATCAGAAAACCAAAGCAATATGGGATTCACAAACGATCAGGTGAACTTAAAACACAGGATATATTGATACTTATGACTGTGTAAGTATTTGAAAAATATTATATCCAAATATTATATTGAGCTCATGTCATGTCTTTGTAACATGTACCCATCTCTTTTGTGTAGATTATGTCGGCTTTACCAGAAGTAGACAAACCTGTGGTGGAATTTAAATAGGGTAAAAAGAAAGGACTTGAAATCCGTTAAGATTTGGCTGATATTCACTTATCTTTGATTTGAACTTTAATGGTATAATATATAAAGATTCACTAAAGAATTGTAATTGAATTGTACATTTTGTTTCAATCGCAGGTGTAGTGTTGAGCAAAAATGAGTTTTTTTTTTTGTAGCGGTCGAGTTCACAAGGATGGTATTTCTTCAGCAAGTGATTTCAAGATGCTAAAGATTATAGAAAAACCCAATAGTATTAGAAATCAAGCCATTGAACCCTTTGTATCCAATGCGTAAGTCTTTTAGTTCGGGACCTTGGTAAAGTTTGTAGACAACAATCCTTACAATAAATTTTTCTTGGACCAATGTTGGGATAAATTTCCATTGTTCCTGAGTTGAAGCTTACATGGTTCTGACAATGCACGTAGCTATGCTGATATTTCATTGCACAAATGGAAGTGGATTATGTGATCTAACCTGTATCTTGGCGGGACAGTACTGTTGAAAGACCTTCTGTCTTTTTAATCTTTGATTTGATGGGTGTTTTGCATATAGCTCCTGGTTGAAATAAACTACCGTGAACTATGGTTGCATATAATTTCATGTATAAATCATGCTTTTTATATATAGCTTTATATATTCAATTTTATTTTAAATTGTATTGGAGAAACCAGAAGATCGCACAAAGGCTTGATATATCCTTTACACGGTCACACAAAAACATATCAATAAACTATTATTTCCTTAAATTTCATATTTTAAATTAAGTTTCAATCAGAATCCTACTTCATTTGATCATGTTGCATTAGAGATTTCTCAACCAGCTTCCCTTTTAATCTCAAACTTGGAATCTTGAAGCAAGCTAACAAGAGGACTAATAATATTAGTATCAATCAGACCTTGCATACACATGTCAAAGTAAAATATTATGAGCAGTACGTGGATTAGTTCTTTTACACTAGCTATGATATTTGAAATAGTCCATCAAACTTCTTTCTTGATGTATATATTTACAAGTATGAATGAAAAAGAAGAGATAATGTTGATGGATGTGATATTTGAAATTGTCCAGCAAGCTTTTTTCTTGATACTCTTATTATACATAAGATGTATATATTTACATGTATGAATGAAGAAGAGGAGTTGGTATTGGTGACAGAAATTTACTGAACCACTATTTATGTTAAGTTGATAATTAGTAATCGTATTTCTAAATTATAATAATATTCATTAGAATTGTTGATTAACTGTTGAGAATAATTTTTAATATGGTTTAGATAGTTGATGTTGTGAATAATTTAACCATTTGCTAGAGCTATATTAATTACTCCAAGTAAAAAATGTTACTGATAGGATTATATATATTGCCATTATTTATGAGAAGCATGACATATGTATTGCGTGAGATTACGATTGTTACTCACTTCTAAGTATTAGGATTGTAATTTTATTACTATCCAAGATATACCAATTCATTGATATTTTCATTGGCAAAAAATGGTGATCTCTTTGATTTTATCTTTGGGAGAAGGGTATATTGCTTTTTGTAGGTAGAAGAGTTGTTATAAAACATGAAAAATAAAGTAACTGATGACTTGAGAGTACTTGATCTATAATTTCAATTTTTAGAAGTCTTTCAAAATTATATTTTGTAATGTAGACCCGTTCAGTAAAAATGTTATTTAAGTTAATTAGATACAATTCTATCGAGACATGTCATAATTACTTCATAGTAATAGCTCAAAATTCTCCCTAACTCTCCTTGAACCTCTCCCAATTCCATTTAAAAATTACTCTCACATTATTTAACTCATAACCATCCTTTTTTCTTCGTTCTTTACACAACCGCTCCCTCTTATCCTTTCTTCTCAACCCCAAGGAGCAATTGTCCAATCCATATAGCCTCCTCTGTCCTTATCTACCCTCCATATCATACAAATCACTAAAATTAACATGTTAAATAATCAATTTTATTTTGAAGTTACTTTTAACATTATTGACATTCTTCTATATTTGAAAGATATAGATATAATTATCACACAAACTCTAAGTCATCAACTATGTTGTCAAGATCGGTAATGGTTGACTATCTTTAGGATTGTATTAGTTAAACTCATTGTGATATTAAATTATAAACAAAACATGTTTACACACATAATTATCTATCTTTATTTTTGTTTTTTCTACAGGTGGTTGAAAAACATGTGGGACCCATATAGCAGTTGATACCGTGTACTTTTTTATACTACATCCATTCCATAATAATTATCTCTTTAGACATTTTCACACATGTTAAGGAACCTACAAACTAGAATGAATTTAATTTAAAATGACCAACATCTCCCTACTTATTAAAGAAAGATATTTAGTTGATTAGATATTTTATAAAAAGAATAGAATAGGAAAAAGATTATTTATGGTGCATTGTAATTTCAAATGTGACACATATTGTGAAATAACTATGGATAAAAAGACTATTATTATGGAATGGAGGTAGTATTAAATAAGAGATTTAAACGTCTCCTTTATGCATCTTAATTTTTATAGTGTCTTTCGACACGTGTCACACCTAGTATATATATAAATTGGAATTGAATAAAAATAATATATTAATTGGCAAGGTCATGTATAAAATACATTTAAGATAGACTAATTAACCTATAGAAAGTATATCATAAAGGTTTTCATCATTATCGGATCAAAAGTAAACATGGTAACCTTTAACTATCAAATTTTTTTCTTCTATTCCAAATAGTCAGAAAAATAAATATATAATTGATAGGACCAATGGTGAACATGAACGAATTATAAAATTTTGTTGTCAATCGGATTTGGAACATAGATAACACGGGTGTTTGAATCTTGTCATAAATACGTCGCAAACACAAGCATTTCTTTTAACAAAAAATTTACTATACAAATACAATCGGAAATTAAGAATGGGAAAATTCTTCCATCCAATATTGGATGATCCTACACCAATAATAATAATACACATAACCCATGTTTTAAACTTACAAAATTAACTAACTTATTAATCTAATGACATGTGTCAAGACAACCAACAAATCACCTTAGCCGCAAAATTGCAATTTTTAAACTTAATTAAAACGATCCAACGAATCACATATTAAAGATTTGTTGTCTTACAATACTACTAGCTAATTTGTTTTAATTTTTGTAAATCTGGCACCAAAAATATATCATTTGCCATCATCTTAAAACGAGAATACACATAACTAAAAACGCATATAGCCCAGCAGTTATCATCACTTATGCTATATACTTATTGGTCGGCGTAGTTTAAATTCAACTTCTCCAGCCGCCGAAAACATTAAATATTCACTTCATAAAAATCATATATTTTTTTCAAGACCAAATTTTAGAAAATTTATACCGTTGCATTCGTTATTTCAAGAAAATCACATTGAGGTTAATGTATGAATTAAGAACCCTGATAAAAAAATTAAATAGAGCTATCATCCAAAGATCTCAAAACTCTTATAATATTGAAAAGTAAATGAGGAATGTTAGAAAAGAAGAAATTTGAAAACCCAAATTTATTTATTTATTTTTTCATTGTAGAAAGAAATTTTATCTTCTTTTTTATTGGACATAAAATGAAAATTTATCTTATAGGTAGATATGTGGTCTAAAAACAAAAATAAAATAATAAAGAAATAGTAATTAGAAAGTAGAAATGCATACATACTCAATGATCAATATGTTGTGTTTGGTAGTGGGTTGAGACTTGAGAATAAGTTTTGAATATTAAAAAATAAAAATAAAATATAGACCTTGAAGAATGGTATTTAAAATATATAAGAATATGGGTTTTAATATGTAAAATGGAATTACATTTTTTTTATATATAAGTGAATTTTTCGTTTTCTTTTTTTTTAATCTTAAACCATAAGCTAACTATTTTAACTATCGGGATTTTTTTAATTATATAGGAGAGCCACTTTGGACTCGGAGTCATTGTTATGAGGCCCTGACCAGTGGGCTAATCCCAACGGGTTGACTTTAAAGAATTTAACCACAATTACATAAGCGGATTTATTTGGTTTAATAATCCGCCAGATTTAAATCGCTACCATTTTAGTGGTAGTCTTTTTGAAAAAAAATCTAATCACATGTTCGTATAAAGTTAATCTCCAAGATCTAACGAGTCATTCACCCTTTATTCAAACAACATACTATTTTCGCCATCCCAAACTTTTACACGTGTAGTAAACACAACTCCTTCTCACAACGATTAATTACTATTTTCGGCGATTGAACCCTCCGGCCTAGCCGGGTTTCGTATGTACTCCTTTAATTTATTTAGATACCGCTCAAACGGGTACATCCAACGCATCTGAACCGGTTCCCCTAACAAAGCTTCGTCCTATAAGTGTATAACTAGGTGGATCATTATATCGAAAAAAGCGGGAGGCAAAATCATTTCCAATCTACACATAACTTCAACCACTTTCACCTTCCCCTTTTCTAACTCTTTCCTACTCAGATTTTTATTACACACAACTCTAAACACGTTAGTTAGCCCAATAATCGCATCACTAATCGCTTTGTCTTCGAAATGCCCTGGGTTACTAGCCACGAATAGATACTGCATCATCACGTGACAGTCGTGAGATTTCATTCCTATAATCTTGCCAAAGTCACTTTGAACATTATTTCTCTAACTCAATGCAAAGCCATCAGGAAACTTCTATGCCTTCAACCAGTCAAGAAATAATTTCCGCTTTTCCGTTGATAACGTAAAATAAGCTCGATTCAGTATTTGTTTACCGCCTCTCGATGTCAACCACAATTATTTCCTGATTTTAATTTTCTCAAGATCCATTCTCGCTTTCACGTTGTCTTTGTTAACTTTCCCATCAAGACCTATAACTGTGCCGAGAAGAGCATCACACACGTTTTTCTCGCAATGCATGACATCAATGTTATGTTTCAACAAATTTTTGGACCAATAAGGTAAACAATAAAAGATACTCTTTCTCTTCCAATTAAATAGACGTGGACCAGTTTTCCTCACGATCTTTCCCCCAAAATCCTTGTGTTTATCGGGAAACACAATGGGAAGCCCATCTAACTGTGTCTGAATATCGGTAGGACTATATTTCTTCGGTGGGCCCCTACGATCAGATTTCTTGTAAAAAACCCTTTCGCTTCTAAATCAATGCCCGGTAGGTAACCAACATCTATCTCGAAGTAAGCAACTCCTTTCTTCACACTCAATGACGGAGTACAATCCATGCATTCTGGACAAGCTTGGTAGCCTTGACCCAACCATCCCGAAGTGTATGACCTAGCGGGGATATCATTAGTCGTAGACAACAAACAAACCTTCATCGTAAACTCTTCCTTCTTGTGGGCATCATACGTAAGAATTCGTTTATCCCACAACTCGTCCAACTCATCTATAACCGGTCGAAGAATGACGTCCATGTCCTTGCCGGGTAAACGGGGTCCAGGAATCAAGAAAGCTGGAATGTCGTCTCCTTCATACAATCCCACGGTGGTAAGTTGTAGACGGTCAATATAATCGGCCACATGCTGTACGAGTTATTCTGCATATAGAAAGGAAAAAAGACATCGATACCCAAACCCAAGAACACATTTGGAGGTTCACTAGAAAACTCAGGATGTAACTGAACAAATCTCTTCAAACTATCGCCATCAACCAGATGACGCAACAAATCTCAATTTGTACTCTTCCTAGTTAGGTGCCATTATAATATTTTCCGCAGTGTATCTCGAAGCATAAAGTCGCTGCATCCTAGGGGCAATCAGGAAATACAGAGTTTCTTATGCGCTACTTTTTTACCCTTTTTCGGGTCCCAGCTGGATTCACTACATACTGGACACTTTTCGAGGGAGACATTCTCATTGTAAAATAAAGCACAATCGTTCACGCAAACATCGATGGTATTGTAACTCATACCTACACTTTTTAACTTTTTGTTGCACGTCTCGTATGACTCGGGCAAGTTATGAGGTTTGGCCAACACACGGCACAGAAGATCAAGCAAATCGTTGAAAGACGGGTTAGTCCACTTGTTCTTCACATTCACGTGCATTAGCTTCGCAATGAAATCTAATGAACTAATTACTGCACAACCAGGGTATAACTTGGTCTCTAATTCGAAAAACATTGTTTCGAATTTGCCACGTGCTGTACTGTTCGAGTCTATCATCTCGGTGTCACCGGAATGACCACCACGCTCATAATTAGGTCTCAAATCTTCGTAGACATCCAACATTTCATTTTCTTCATATCGAGTCTTCGGAATTTCCTCGCTCTCACCATGCTTTGTCCAAATCTCATACGTGGACAAAAACCCAAACTGTAAAAGATGTGACCTAACTTTGACCATTTTATACCGACGATAATTTGAACACTCATTACACGGAAAAAAAATTGTTTCTTCATCAGGAGGTTTATTTTTTTGAGCAAAAACGAGAAATGCTTCTATCCCCTTAATAAATTCATGCGACACTTTATGAGCGGAACCAATCCAACTTTTATCAATACCTGAAGCCATAATCAACTACTCCAATGTAAAAGAATACAACATAAATGTCTCATAAATAAAATGAAAAACAAATTATTACATCATCAAATAAATACATAAAAATAAAACGAAAAGGAATATTATTACATCACCAATTACATACATGAATAAAAAAAATGATTACATAACCAATTAAATACATGAATATAAGATGAAAACAATTATTACATCACCAATTAAATAAATAAATATAATATTAAAAGCACACAAAATATTACATCACCAAATAAATGCATAAATATAAAATTAAAAATATACAAAATATAGCATCACCAAATAAATACATAAATATAAAATTAAAAATATACAAAATATAACATCACTAAATAAATATATATCCTATTTATGCATTTATGTCTCATACAATAATATATCATATATATATGTCATATAAAATTGTAAGATGATTAGGGATATATACATTGTGATACTATATATTTAGCATTAACTATACAATTATAATCAAATAAGAAAAGGTTGAAAAAGATATCTACTTTTGGGCAAATTTAGAAGGAGAAATTGATAATTGAGGAGGTCCCACGTTGTTGTTTGACCCGGGAAAGCTTTCCCACGTGTTGAAATACCTAATAAGTGATACTATTTACCATTAACTACACAATTTCTTGCAAATAAAAGGAATTTGAAAGTTTTATGGAACAAAAAATACCTACTTTTAGGCAAATTTGGAAGGAAAAATTGATAATTGAGGCGGTCCCACTTTGATGATTGACCCGGGCAAGTTTTTCAAGTTTCGATATAATTTTCGATGATGAATTGTGGAAAAAAATTTAGACTGTTTTGAGAGAAAGAAAGAGAAATTATAAAATAATAGTGTTTTGAGTATCTCAATTCGCAACTTGCTGTAATAAATACGCTACCACTAATTGCGACTACACAAGTAGTCGCCAAAGACTCAAAAGTAGTTGTTAGTAATAACTTCTAACGACTACTTTAAGTAGTCGTCAAATAATCCAACCTCTAGCGACTACACATTGGCGATGGGAAATTAATTAAAAAATACAAAAACCCTCTAGCGACTACTTCCTTAGTATTAACGACTACTTCTTGTAGTCGTTAAAAACAAAAAATTACTAACGACTACTAGGTAGTCGAGAAACATACCATGTAGTCGTTAAAGACGTGTAGTCGCTAGTGGTGCTTGTCTTTAGCGACTAAATCGCGTAGTCGCGAAAAGTTTAGTCGCTAGAGGCTTGCGCTGTAGTAGTGATACTTTTGAATAAGAAAAAAAACACCTACTAAAATCCAATCAAAGAGCATATGATTCTTAGTCTGTAGTACAAATTCTTTGTCAATAACACTCCTCCCTACATCAATGTGAAGTCGGTTAACGTTATATTGTTGATCTATGTATATATTTATTTTCATCAATCTTATCTCACTCGGTTGTTATGTTATGTGTATTATTTTGTGATTCTTGGGTATCTATGAATTAAGCTTCAAATATATGGATTTTTTTCAAGATTTGAATTAAGACAGTGATTTGGATAATGCAGTGAAAGCTTTTACTTGTTGATATGGAGATGCGACTGAATAATTAAATATATCGTGAAGAGAAAAATGATTAAGGTTGATGATGTTGTCTTTCTGACAATTTTTTGAGAAAAAACAATGAACCTAAAAATGCTTAAGGTTGGGAAAACTAGCTACGTTTACTACTTAGAAATTCCTTGGAAATTCTCTTAATCAGGGTATATGATTCTTACATAACCTTATATGCAGTGGTGATGCAATGGCGGAGCACATATATGTTGTTAGGGAAGGGGGTGCACCGCAAATAAATTTTCGACTTAATTGCAGAATAAGTCCTCATGAAATGCGAAAATTGCAAAGAAAGATTATGAAAATCAGGGGTGGGGCGATAAGTTAATAATATATGCTTTTTATAGGGGTATATTATTTATTTTTTTATTTTAAAATGTAAGATCCAAAATGTCATGTGGCTCCAGCTTTTACAAGTGATGAGAAGACAGGATATTTAGCATAGCCTAATCAATTTTTTGAGCAATATATGAACTTTTTAATTTAATTAAGATGCATGACTTAAATAATATACAGTATAGAGAATGATTAAACATATACTATTATTGGTGAAAATGAAGGTACTTTATCAAGTTTGACTATTTAATTGAGTTAACAAGTTTTTATATTTATGTTAAAATACTTACTAAATTGGGTGTTAAGTTTGAAATCTGTGGAAATCTGTCTCAATATTAGAAACTATATATTTATAGCTTCAAGAGTTATCTCAAGCATGTGATTTGGCATCTCATGTGAAAAATGCTGATTCATTTCTTTCCCATTTAAAGGTATATGCCTGAAATTGGTCCATCAAATTTTGCGATTTCTTTAAATATGAGATTAGATTTTCTTGCATGATTATACTCTATTGGTTCATATTAGCTGTACTAATTCACGTATTGTGTAAAATAAGGTAACTTTTAGTTTGGAAATGGGTGTGTTCGAATTGGATTAGAGTAGTAAAAGCAAGTAATTAAGGATTAAAGATTATGTAGAGAACTATTGAATACGCTAATAAAGAATGTCGTATATTTGGCATGTTTTTTGTCTATAGATTGTAAAACCTCTGATCTAACAAAGATGTAAGGACTCGTTAGGGTACTATTTATCATATATATATATATATATATATATATATCCCTTTTTGTTACTTGACTTGTTTTACATTAGCAGTCACTATGATAAAGAGAGAGATAGAGATAGAGAGAGAGAGAGAGATTAGAGAGTTGTTGAAATGTAATTTTATTATATTTGCCGCTTTTATATATAGTTGTTTATATACATATCAATCATAATGGTATATCGTTAAAAATGATGTACAACTGTTAAATATATATAGAAGTCATACACTAACAAATTACTGCTGGAGAAGTATATTTAGTATTCTCCTTAACACTTCACTTTATGAAAGTTTGCATCATATAAGGTAACCAAAAACTGTAGTTGTAAGTCATTTAGTAAAAAGATAAGGCACTTGATCTTGGGTGGTATGTATGTATCTAAGCTTGAAAGATGTAAGGAGCAACGTGAAATCTAACAAAGTAGTAGTCCACACCTAGAAGAGGGGAGTGATAAGAGGCACTTTGAGATAATTCAGAAGATAAGCTAACCACATAAATTTTGCAATAATGTGAGTTATTGCCCTGTATCCAGTCTCAATGTTCTTCTAATGCAAAATAAATTATAGGATATTCTACAAAAGGTGATTATAATTTATGAAAAGAAAGACAACAAGTTAATCAATGATCTTGTTGTTTCTTTAAAACTCAATATGGAGAAGAAGAGAGTTGCTAAAATAGAATTTTATTCAGCCTTGAATGCATATTTGTAAATAAATTAAGTTTTTAGTTATAGCTATTAAATGAAGATACATGACAACTAATATACTAACACAATGCAGTTATGTAACTGATTAATATATGTAAAAGTATCTCGAGCCTTCCATTATGTGATACTAATTGAGTGCATAGTGTTCAGCTACTCATGGTTGAGATGTACAAATTGTAGGTTGTTGGAAATATATCATCACTATATTGTGGTCCGAAATATATCCTCACTATATTGTGGTTAGATACATTTATTATGTTTTTTTTCCGAGGTCCTAATTTGCAATTAAGATTTAATAGAGGTTAATTGGGCCGGTTATATGAGTTACCGAAAATCTTAAAGCCTATAATAGCTAGGGTTTACGGTAGTCAACTGAAGGCCCATACATATATATATCTTCCTTTATAGAAATCAATGTTGTGCGGCGTATATTGCTTGTCGAAGTATATTTGTGATTTTGGTAGCTGGAAAGGGAAAGAGAGGAAATTAAATATCATTTGCTTTTAAAGCGGTGCCAGAGAGAAGATCTGCGGAAATATGTCGAAATATAATACTCCATCAGTTGAGTTCTCCATCAGATAGAGTAAAGACACAAATTTGGTGGTGGACTTGAATTCTAGTCCATCAGATATGTTTGGGGTCTCGTCCCTGTTGTAAAAGTTTTGTGAAACGAAAGAGTCACAGTCCAAATCCAGCTTCAGCACCAGCGTCTGCTCCACCTCCTGCTCCAGTTCTATCTCTTGTTCAGGTTCCAGTTCCTTCTACTTTCACGGGACCTTTAGGCTCCATTAACAATAATACTTCATACAAGGTAGAAAACTTATATATATTCTGAATATATCTTATTCTCAAGCCATGAGATTTCAAATAGGAAATTAGATATAATGGAAATTCTCCCTTCGTTGAAAGCTTTGATCTAGATGGACCATTTCGACAATATTCCCAATTTCGTTGGTTAACTCAAGACTTTTTGTAGTGTTAGTTTGTTAAAGCCTTAGATTGTATCTACTAAAAAATAAGGGCATAAATTTACTGATGCACGAACCAAGTAAAAGGATATTCTTTCAATTTGTTTCTTTTAAGTTTTAGTTAACTAATATGTTACATAACTCATGTGTTTATACTATTTGGTTATTTTGAAAATAAGACCAATAATTTATACGTAGATCACAAAATATAAATGTACATAAATTTTTAAGTATATAAATATTAATTCTTTTAGATAATATATAATTAATAGGGGCAAGACTTCCATCCTATATTGGATGGTCCAATATTCATAGCATATCTATTAATTATAATAACAAAACACATATCATTAGGTTAATTAGGTGACCATCCAATATTGGATGGAAGATTTTTCCAAATTATAGAGTTTAAAAAAAAATCAAAATATGAAATATAACTATTTTTATGATGAACAATATACATCTTGTGTTTCACTAAAACAAAATGTAATATTAAAAATTTATTTATTTTTCTATAAATTTTAAAACGTAAACATTAACCCTAACCCGTCCATTTTAACTATAAAGATAGGAATTCATCATTAAGGTCTTACGCCGCCACTATTTTATTACTATTTGATATCTCATTCTCTTCCAATCGATTCATATTCTTATCATTTCTCCTCCTTTTTTATAATGTTTATTTAGTTTCCACTTTAGATTTTAAACAAGTGGATTCACTATCTTTTATGTCTCAGATCGATGGACATTTCATTTCAATTTAAATGTATGTATTTCTTGATCTATTGTTATTTTTTGTGATAAACTTTATATGCTAATACAAATTGTTCCACCGGCGACTGAAGACAACAACAGACTCAATGTGCTTAGCGATCTTGCTTCAAGGTTGTATGATGACCCTTCGACTTTTATGCTTATCAAGTAAGTCAATACAATCTCATCTAATTTTAAACATTCGACTCACCATTTCTCATGCTCTCTATGTCTCTATTTGTTTCCAGGAAACAATTGAGGATCCTCCTTCTCCTGATGTAGGGTAATTTAATTAATTTTTCTTCAGCTCTTCTGTTGGGCCTACAAATAGTCCATCTGTTAGGCCCACCCAAATAAGTGAAAAAATAAAACCTGGGCGCCCCGGTGTATCACCCCTACCAGCCCAACCCAGCCTTCGAACTCCAATTGTGGCCCAGCCTAATACTCCTACTTCTCGTGTGGGCCACCACATCCCTACCCAGACTGCTCATGTGGGCCACCATATCCCTACCCAGACTGCTCCTGTGGGCCACCACATCCCTACCTAGACTGCTCCTATGGGCCACCAGACTGCTCCTGTGGTGGCCCACCAGATCCCTTGTAACTAACTTTGTTATTTGGAAAGTGGAAAAAAAGTATAGATCCAAATGCGGGCTAAGAGAAATAAACAAGAGACCCATAGAAGGTCTAAACGGGTAGTACGCAAGGTATGTGCACTTTTTTTTTAAAAATAATTTTGTGTCAGTCATCATGCATAAATCTCTGCTTCTAATCTTTAGTTGGAGACACTCAACTCAAGTTTAACTTATGATGGCCTAAGTGCACGTTGTGACCTCCTTTAACTAAACCTCCTTAAACTTGTTTTTTTCCATCCGTTGTTAACTAAGTAATGCCAATTTACTATTATAACCTTTCATATAATTACTTTTCATGACTTATTGTCTCCTTTAGGATCTCTCTCTTTAAAGACATCACCTTTTTAGAACAAATCTTCCTCGACTAGATTTTTCAATTAGATTTGCATACAAAACAAGCCTATTTGTGGTCCCATATAATTTTGATCGAACGTAATTTAGGTACTGTTGAATATTATTTTATGGTGTGTTGTGGCACCTATTGTTTTTAATAGTTGTGTACAACTGTAATTAGGATTTTTGGTTATGATTTGGTATAAAGTTTATCTGATACTTCTTTTATCCACGAGAAAATATAGTTTTGAGGTGTTTTATTACTCTTTCTGCAATCTTAATTAACATTTCAAATATCAATTGTGAGTGTTAATGTGCTTATGTTCTCTAATTCTGCAGATATAATAGTGTTCTTTGAAGATCTGAGTTGAAGTCAATCTGGTTTTGTGATTTTATGTTTGTTTATTGTTTAATGAAAAAGATTTGTCGTTTTTTAAATTTTTTGTGTTTTTTTTGGGTAATGAATATGATGTAGTGGTTTTGTGATTTTTTCTTAGGTTTTGATGTTAAATTAAATGTTTGAATGTCTGCAATATTGAAAGGTGGTGCATAAATTTTGGTCGAATGTACTTTTCTTTTTACTGAACATAACTGTACAAAAAAGATGAAAAAGCAGTTCTCTGCACAAAAGTTTACCAAAAAACTAAATTATGTTTAATTCAAATTAGCACAATTACGATAAGTTTAAATATTACTAAATACATCTTAATAGAGGCATCATACTTTAAGGTTGCCTTTTATTCAAAAAGGTCACCGAAATAAAAAGACACTCATGCCTAGGTATATTAAATATATCCATATTTGAGACACCATGAGAGTGAAGATGATTTGAATCTTGTGGCATATCAAATATTACAATATGAAATGTGGTATACCACAAATGAATATCGAGAGTCGTGAGAATCAACAAGATTTTTGAAAAGATTTTATTCGACATAACCAATCCTTTCGTTTTACTAATTGCTACCATGTCAAGTTAAATTTATGTTAACTCCATTATCTTTCTTGTTCAACATTAAGTGGACATCATTGCCGATTGTGAGTGTTAACTGATCTTGAGTTCCTAATGCCTCTATTTAATCTTATAGAATAGGGATAATCTGGAGTGATGCTAACTTGGTAAAAAAGAGGACTTATATTCATATCAATACAAGATACAATGTTTGGCAAGCATTATTTACAAATCTGATTTATAGTATATACTTAACAGGGCTCACTGAATTTGTTAGACTCTTTTTTTTGGTGAAAGAATATATATAAGATAAATATAAAGTAGAAATAATAAGTTCGGACCATGATGGTGGATTATAGTTTGTAAAACAGATATAGTCAGTGTGCTAATCGAAATTTTGAACAAACAAAAAATACTCATAGGATTGGAAAGGATTAAGAAGTCTACCATATAGATAAGTCCATGTGTAAAGATTGAAATAAAAGTTTTTTTTTACCTTGAGGTACTCGTTAACCCAACACTTTTTGCTACCAATAATTTTGGAAATGAACAGCAAAATTTTTGTGCAGACTAATAC
The DNA here is from genome assembly GCA_029959085.1 of Nemophila menziesii. Classification (NCBI taxonomy): domain Eukaryota; kingdom Viridiplantae; phylum Streptophyta; class Magnoliopsida; order Boraginales; family Hydrophyllaceae; genus Nemophila; species Nemophila menziesii. The sequence goes on along the minus strand of JARWIR010000027.1, from coordinate 4,742,009 downwards.
TACTACATAACAAAACATAGCCCTTTCTCTGAGCATGACACTAATCGCACACTCAATTACTTACATTTAGAATTTGGAATAGATAATGATAAATTTCACATCTAGAGTAATGCTACATAATCAACTATATCGTACTATTCTAGGATATATTTTGCTTTTTTTGCATTCAACAAGTACTAGAGAAAAATATTAACCAACAAAGACATAAAAATAAAATCTGGAAATCAACAAATACAAAATTGTTCATACATTTTCTTGATGTAGATTTATATTACAATTAAATTAAATTATATGTATCATTTTAATTTAAACGCCCAATATTAGAAAGCAATAATTTTTAAGAATTTCTAACATATGATTATAATGATAAGTGATTATTTTATCTTGAATTAAGAATGTAATATAACCTAAATCATGAATCTTCAAAGTTTAACATAACGGTCTATTAGGTATACACTACAAAAAAGTTTTTCTTTAGCGGCAAAAAAAAAAGAGCTAACTGATTTTGTTAGATTTTTTTCTTATTTGTTGGTGAAAGAATATATATATATATAAGATAACGGTGGGTTATAAAGCTTAAAAATCTTGACTAACTGGTTGATAGTACGAAGCACTAGGAATATAGTTTGTATTGGATCCCCCACAGGGTGATAATCAAACTACTAAGAACAGTCCTAACGTGATCAAGATTAGAGTTGGAATAAAGGCAAGCACAAAAAAAATTATAAAGTAAAATCTCAAATTAATTAAATTCAATCACAAGAAACATTTATACATATTGCAAACCAAGTTATGAAAAAATTAGTTCATAATGCCAAAAGAAATAAAACTAAACTTAATAACTTACGAAAATGGTTAAAAAAGAGATCTACTTTATATTACCCTAATGGTTAAGTGGAAGGAGAGAGAAGAGAAGTTTGTGACTCTCCACCTTCATGTCTTCTTCTACAAGTCACTTACTTCTTTTGATAATTTTAAGTGTATTCATGATTAGGGACTAAGAAAAGACATGTTTGTAGTTTGAAATACAAGTACATATAGGTGTAGGGACAAAATCTAGGTCATGAATTAGGTTTTAGATCCCTACTCCAGCTCAAACCCATTTTCCTTGGAAAATGGACTGCCTGACCTATAGAGATTGTAAAATTCACAACTTTTTCCTTACATCTCCAAATAACTCGAAACTAGTGGCCACACGACCGTAATTCAAAGACCTTTTTGATTTAAAAGGGGTTATTCAAATTCACTATCGATTTTATGCAGCATTTTAAATACTACACATTCCAAATCTGGCCAACAACTATTGATAGCTTTTGCTTTATCCAAAACAGTTTCTTCTGCCTTTTTAAGTCTTGATTTTGTCTTGGATCTTCTTTCTTCAACTTCTTCGCCAATTCTTGGCTTCTAATATCATTCTTGTAACTAAAATATTCACATTTAACACACTATTACACCGAAATATGCTCTTAAAGTAACAAAGCTCCAAAACAAGGTAAACTAGCGAAACTATCTAATAATTGTGAAAACCACTTAAGCTAAGCACATAATACACCTAAAGTGGTGTCTCTAAACTAGATTATTATTTCACAAATATGAAGACATTAGTTGTTTATGGGTATTTTGTTTTTTTTTCTAATTTCTTTTTTTTAAATTACTATTTGTAGGGGTATTTTGGGTTGAGGCATTTTTATAAATAGTTTTATTCCAGGTACCTTTTTATTAATAGTTTTTTATATGCATATTTTGACAATTGGATCAAATGATGAAGATAATAAGAATTAAATGATATATATAATTAAAGTAATAATTAAATGGTTTATGGGTATTTTGGTAATCTTTAAATTTTGTTATTAATTGAGAATTTACTTGAAATTGTAATTAATTAAGAATAATTTCACTATCCGTGTAATTAATCGGGCGTTGCCCTACATATATATATATATATATATATATATATATATATATATATATATATATATATATATATATTGTGTTTCTATACTTCCGTAAAGTTTTCCTAGGGACCCGACAATGTTTATAACAGAATCTCAAGGATAAGAAAGTATGTGGAAAAGGAAATCAACGAAGTCTTTTTCAACTTCAGCGAAAAGGACTCTGTGGTCTTTTTTTTTGTCTATAAGAAGTTTCAAGCTTAGTTTGGTAGGTGAAGGATCCATGATTGCTCCAGCAATAAGTCTTTGCAGGCTCGGAAAAAGATATATGCAAGACTAGAAAATCATCAACATTTAATAAAATTACTCGATATTAACTTATAGCAATGAGAATTTAGAGGGTCAAACACTAATTATTAAAATAAACATGCACCCTTCTAAATTCTCTTTTGTACACAAAATATGGACTAACTCCAAAAATGTCTAAGATGGCTTTCGGAAAACATAGAGCGCCACAGATTAATTTGGGATCTTATACCATGCAAAAGTTGTAAATATACTCGTGTATCTTCAAAGAGACCAAATTGGTCTCCTGTGTTTTGCATAATAATCTATCATTTTAACAAACATGTTTTTAAGTTAATATTTTCATATTTCTTCTTCTAGAACTGATATATTAACTGGAATTTTATTATTATTATTATAATTATAATTATAATAATAATAATTAGTATTATAACTATTTTTGCTTGGCAAGTAATAATATTTATATCATTATACCAAAATAAGGGTCCATTTTAAGGTTTGTTTAGAACCTTTAAATTCTCACTCTGCCAAAATATTTCACCTTGGATACAATTTATACAATCGAATCAAGAGATACAGATCATCACCTTTCTCTCGAATTCTTCCAAGAGACGCCATGACAAATCTTCCCTAAGACTTCCACGTTTTAGTCTAAAATACCACCATACTCGTTTAAAAAACAAACGTCCCACGACAAGACCCACCTATATCATCATAACACCTTTGATATGTCGGACATTGGCCTTGTTTTCCAACCTCTTACATAGTACTATAATATATGGAGTCGTGCCACATATATCTAGGGATGGAACCAGTCAGGTTTTTTGCAAAAATATCGAAACCATAACCGTAACCGTTTATTTTATAAAAACCATATCCTAACGCTTTTAACCATCGGTTACACATTTCAAAACCATAACCGCATTATTCGGTTTTGCTTTTTTAAACGGTTTTGCGGTTTTTAACCATAACAAAATGATAATTTAATAATAATTATATTAATTTTTATAAAATCAAACTAGATTATTTTAATTAATTAATTTGTTAAATCTAGTATTTGGATTTTAATTTTAGAATTTTAATATATCTAATTTAACCTAGATTATTATTGAATATGAAAATATATATGGTAATAAACGGTTTTCGGTTATTCAGTTTTATTTTTATCTGAAACCATAACCTAACGGTTTTAACCATCGGTTTCACTTTTCAAAATCATAACCTAATGGTTAGCATGTTCTTTGGTTTGTAATGAATGTTAACAACTTTTATTCAGCAATTTGAGGTCAGATTGTACTCAATTATCAACTTCCCTCTTTGAATAACACATATAACCTTATTATCTAAGAAGAGAAACAAAGAGAAGTGGTGGTGTCTATATCCTCACTAAAACAACATGATGCACTTTATCTTTTGACTTTGTCGACACATGTTGTATACAATTTTTCCCCATCAATAGTTGTTGTATCCAGTACTTACCTGCAGCCATAACAAAACACCATATTCATTCACAATAATGCATGCAAAAAACCTTCAAATTACCATTGTCTTAACTTTGGTTTTCCTAGTTATGGACACACAAACGCGATATGTTGTAAATTAATTAGATATCCTATTTGGCATCACGTCCACAAAGGCAACACTCGTTCTGCTTATAATAATGTTGCTAGGGGATAATTAGGGGAAAGTAAAACACACACTATCTACCCTATGTTACTCACACCAATGCGGTATACAAATGTATTGACTTTGCTCAACGAATGTAATCTACCATCTTTCATAACGATTCAAGCACAAATTTCTCCTTGACGTTTCCCATTTTGTTATAAATATATTCCCTTATGAGACTTATTTTTAGGTAGAGATTGGACTTATTAGATAGACTTTTATACTTATTTTAATATATTGCACTTTCTCCCCTTGGAATTATGTTATTTGCATTTTTAGAACTTTTGTGCGTTAAGTTGTTTGTTTTTAGTATAAAGTTCTTAGGTACATGGATGCTATGAAGCACCAAGATGAGGAGGAGAAGTGAAGTTTAAAGTCTTAGATCAAGAGCAGATGCTGGAGAAGTCTTTCTTCGTCCAACAAAATCTCAAATCCTTCTCCTAATTAGGTCCTTCTTTATTTTATTTCTCTTTTTATGAAACTTGTATATTTGTAGTTTCCTTTCCTTTATGTATTTAATTATGAGCTAAACTTAAATGACTTGATACTCGTATCTTGGGGATGAATCCTAGTTTCTAATTTAATGTCTTTCTAATTTGGGATTATATTAATTTAAATTAAGTCACGTAATTACATATTGATTCTATCTTTATATTTATTTAGTATCATTGACGTCACGAATCAAGGGTAGGTAGTAGTAATTAGGCTATTCACTAGTGGCGTTGATCACCTTGACGGGGGGTTTAATTACGACACTAGGATAGAAACGCGTGGTGTTTGTCAATGATTCTCACGGGCTCGACTAACTGCGTAGCAAATCTTGTAATTCAGTTAATCATCTAAACGTAGTATATAATCCTTCTGACGGGGTTCGTAATACTGTAGGATAGCTCCTAAGTCTACCCTGACGGGAGTTATGAGATTGTAGAGTCCTGACTAATATTAATTACTAGCTTTACCCTAAAAATGAATGCATTAGATTGTTAATTTAGGTGATTCCCTAGCGAGACTCAAGTATATCTTTTATCTGTATCTAATCTTTTAGTCTTTACTTTAGTAGTTTCTTTATTTTCTTGCGTTTAGTAGCTTATAAACAAAACCAAACAAATATTTTTTATATTTTATTTTTCTGTATTAGCAATTACTACTACTTATTCAATGAACACGTGAATTATACAAGTTTAATCCCTGAGAACGAAATCTTGTTTATCGAAATATTACTTGAACGACCCATACACTTATGATTTGATGAGTACTCAATGAATCTATTATTATAGTCAACTAATTAATGATTAAACTAAGAGTTATTTACAGAGTATTCAATTTTCCTGAAAATACTTAGTGGTTTAACTAATACTAAGTGAAATAAATGGTACACTCAATTATTTTGCTGATTAACTACCTAAAAAACCTTCATTTTAGACAATATATAATAATCTATCATAAGAACTTACCATTCACATCACATCAAATTATCAAAATTACGTCTAATATTAACATCCAGTTACATATCCATTAAACCATTAATGATTAAAAATTATTTGGTCTAGTTCAATTCACTAGAATATTTAACGTACCGCAACAACTTTCTCACTATCATTGCTCTTATCTCATTGATTACTTTTGCATTGTATGAGTAGTTCCCCAAGAAATCGACGATGGAGTAGTGTTTTTCCCACAGTAACAAAAAAACTCCACAAGCAATGTACTTGTAGAGGTGATTTTTTGTGAGTTAATATGTACTTGTGGAAGCCGGATCCTCAACCTTCCATACATGTTATACTAAATAATATCTATATGCGACTGCAAAGATTTATGTTTTTGATCCTATCTTGTTCTCATGTTTTGGGGCGATCGAGTTGCAATGGACAAATACCTTTCATAGTCCATTAGGCGTCAAAGATCGACTAAACAGTCTTTTACAAAGACCGGCAAAAATGTGTATTAGTAATCCTTGTTGTTATGCTTGAAGTGTTATTACCAATAGTGTTATTTCATCTAACTCTGTTATTAACAAAAAAGTTTTGTGCATATGACCATAAATGTTATTATTTATTTACTATGTTTAATCTTCTCATTTAAATCTCAATAAAACAATTAAAGTATGTAATATTACCAGGCAAATGCATGTTGGATAAATTACGGTGTTTGCCAAAACTCATTCCTTTTCCGTGTTCTTTGTCTACCATGAAAAGCATAACATCGATAACATGAAATTACCGAATGCTTAATAGTTATAGAATATTTATTTGTTTCGACCTTTGTTTACCATGTGTATAAAGTCATTTACCTCTACGTCTCGTTCTCCTTTGTGGGTAATCTGTAGGTCTTAGATTCAGTTAAACGGTCATAAGACCTCATATTTAATAATAAAAAAAATTATTTGATCCTTGATTTCTTTTTCACCCGACCAACGTATTTCATTTAATTAGTAATCTCTTTGGGAAATAAATATGCCTCCAGTCAAAATTTATTTATCCTAGACATATTAATTATAAAATCCAAAGCATCACAACCTAACTATTTTCCAATTAAATTTCAAGAACCTGCTTAATCTTTTATAAACAAGAAAAAATCAACAAGTTATGCTAATATATGGTAAGATGGCATCAACAAAAAAAAGTGAGTTTACGACTTCTCATTTACAGGAAAGGAAAACGAGTCATTTTTGCGGAAGCAGGGAAAGACGTCGTTGATTTCTTATTTCATCTCTTTTCATTGCCTCTAGGTGTAGTTGCGAGTCTTTTAACCAAGGAAAAAATGGTGAGTTGCTTGGGGAAAATATATGGAAGTATTGGAGATCTGAACAACACTTACTCACAACTTTCTGTCAAGAAATATAATTTGTTGAACCTGAAAACACCAACCTATTTCTCCAGTGTATCACTCTCTCTGACCAACAAACTGCATCAGAGTCGCTGAAAAAGCTATATTGCTGTCCATATATTTTTAGTTAAGCAAGTTACAATGTGACTGATGACCCTGAAATGGTTTTCCAAAATTCTCTTTCTTACCAAAAGTATGAGTTGAAGTACGTGCCAAGTACAAAACTAACTGCAGTAGCTCCCACGGAGGAAGGTTGTGGGAAAGAGATGATCCTATGCATGATATGTACGTTTTAGAGACAAAGGACTAACTTGTCAAAACATATAGGACAATCACATAGACAACCTTCTCCTCAACAGAAGCCAAATCATTGATGTTTAAAGAAGTTAGGAGAGTTATACTAAACATGGTAGACATAGTCATCCATTATTGTATATGATCGCCCTTGTCAGTGCTGAATTTCAAACCTTTAACTTTGCTTGGACCAGCTAAATAATATATGTTGGCAGTCATTTAAATATTTCAACTCGGGCATAGATGACCCTGAAATAGTATAAGTAGATGTTGCTTAAGCATGGTCAATAAGAAAAACATATATATAAACAATCGCAATAATACATAAGTTATAAATTTTAAATAGGAGAATATAAAATTACTAACAAACCATTATAAAATATAATCATAGCCTAAGATTCAACAAATCTTTAGAATGCATTCCTTTGAGGAATACTAAAGATGGAACTAGTTGGTACAAAACCGATTCCCCCGGAGGTGCCTCGGCTAAACATGTAGACTTTTTGGAGTAAATATCATATTGCAGAAGATGATTATTGATAGAAATATGCATTTGACTCTTTGATGGCCAATAATGAAGCACAGTAATAGAATCTAGATCTGAATAATCATTCATAAAATCCAAAGCAATAATCTTTTTCTCTGAACATATGGAGCTCTTGTTCAATTATGAACCTGATTGAGAGCTTACCATGATCAGGATCAATAAATGCCTGAAATAGAGTTATTTCAGATGATTGAAAACTCTGATTCTGAGGGAACTTGATGTTCATGGCGTTTTTGCCGTCAAAAGTTGATCTAATTATATCTGAATTCGACAATTCATCATAGCAAAAACTTACAATGTAAAAGAGGTCATTGTTACATGTACAACATATTGATCTATTTCCTCCACTCATGTGTGTAATATCAAGGCTACTCTTCAAACTCAAAGCATCATCATTGTCATATCCAAAAGTTGACACACTTATATCTAAATCAGGTCTTCCTTCGTTGCTATGAACTCTAATCAAATTATAATTACTAGTTGATGAATTGAAACCCAGTATGAAACCATATCCTACTAACCACACCACATGAAGCACTTGTTTAGTGGCCGGGTTTTTCATGCGACACTCACCGAGGTGTCCTGCCATTTTCTCCAACGCTAAGCCATTGCTATAAGCCAAGTATATGTAATTTTCACCAAATGATTCACAAACATATAAATAAGCAACTTGGGATTTACTCTGCCTTTGATGCTTTTCAATGAAAAACCTTTGCTGATTAATGATATTCGATGCACACACTTTTGAATCGTAAAAAACATTTTACTGGCAACCATCTCAATATATCAACAATCACATCATCATGTAGTAGTACATGACTAACCTGTTATATAGTATGAAAAATAAAATTGATATTTCGAACAAAAAGAATAATATTAAAGATTATCCATCATAGACTCTAAAGATAGTTAAAACGGAATTTTGCTAGAGTCGAATTAAACCATAAACCTGAACAAAACATGGCAACATATATCAGGAGAGGAGGAAAACTCTATAATCTACAACAAATCAAGAAAGGCATCTTATTACCTGAATCAATAGGCGACTCCTTTTTCGAGCTTCCATTGTTCTAAATTGTTTCACCTGTTAAAAATCTCAATCATTGTAGACGGGCTAACCAAATAGACAAATTTATATTTGAAAACCGATGAGCCTTGTAGGCTTGAAGTCAAAATATTAATATCACAACCAAATTTCGAATTGATTAAAAAAAATTACTTGATTTTTTTTTGTTCAATCGTTACTTGAAGTAAAGTGCAAGCAATTATATTTTAGGAAATTAGACTATAAAATAATTTTTTTAATCTTCTCTTATGCATTAATTATATTAATTTTATTTTATTAATAAAAAATTAATAAAATAAAAATAATGTTATTGTTTGATTATCAATTGAAAAAATAATTAACCAGTTGAGATTATCTTATTGTTCAAGGTCTTTGTCATCTAATTTAATGGTGTCAAGTTTAAACCAAGTCAATGACTTCGAATCAAAAGTGACTCTTTTATGTAACAAAAAAAGTTGATCTAAATAGTTCTTTTTCTCATTGATTTGAACCAAACTCGTTTCTTTTTATACTACTCCATAACCACCACCATTGCACAAAGAATGGGCGGGCAAGGCAATCTCCCGAGTTTAGGTAGGGTCTCTGATTTTTCAAGGTATATATTTATATATCTGTAATTATTTTTTATAATTACTATTATTTTACTAAATAAAATAAAGTTTGGTCTCCCCTCTCTTGGTAAGACAATTGTATTTGTTTTTCTGGCTATTCGATTTTTTTAATTAAATAAGAGGCCAACCGGGAAGTAAACTTCCTATAAGCTATCAACTATCAATGGTTATTCTGGATACAACCTATCTGTAACGATACATGCTTTAGTAAGCGCCATATACCATCTGGTGAGTCCCATCGACTCGCAAAGTTCATGAGTTGGTGTTCTCGAAGTTCCATTTTAGTGGCCCCGATAGCCTAACGGGGAAGTCCCCTCCGCACTCTTTACTCCAAACTTTGCCATCCAATCCACACAATTGTTCGCTTCTCTATAATTCCAAACCAACTCAAAATTCTCTCTAGATGCCAGTATTTCGCGACAAGCACATATTATATCATTTGAAAAAGCCTTTTGAATTCGCACCGCCCTTCGCTAGAACGTGCAATTCATTCGAGTCAATTTCAATAGTGAGAAAATCATAACCTTAACACACCCCCATATGAAGGCCAAAATATAAAGCGAGGAGTTTCGTCTCAAAAGGAGTCAGTGCTACACAACTCCCTGCAAACCCCCCTAGATAATCACCATACTTATTCCGAAAAAGCCCACCTACACCATCTTTAGATCTCACTGCATCATAGGCGCCATCCACATTCAATTTGACGCCCATTTTTGGTTTAACCCATTTACCTAAGATAGTTATTGCCGATACAATTAACCTGCCATCTCTTTCGACTCCCCACGCGAGCGCATAATCACTTGCCGCGTTAAAGATAATAGCTCGTAGTTCACTATGCGTTCTTTTCTTTGCTAAAGGATAAAAAATCCGGTTATTTTTTTCAACCATAAATGCTAACTATATGAAAGCACAATATACTTTTGTTCGATCATATTTATTTTCCTTTTCCGCGCTAGCAAATCACCACACCACTGTTTCTGACATAAGCTCACTTGTTGCGCTCCTTGTGCAACTATATTCCCTGCCAAGCCTCGTTCATCCACTTCCGTGAGTTGATGCTGCATTTGATCATCCCTTCCAGCAAGTTCCATCCGCTGCACCTCCCCTTCTTGCCGCGAACCAGAACTAGAAACAGGAGCCTTCCAAGCGATGCTGCTTCCCGAACATCCTTAGATGCTGTCCTCCAGGCGGCTGCTGCCCATCCGTATTCAAATCCCCTATATGATAGCATTTTTTATAGTTCTAAAAACAACATTCTTCTTCTCTTTTGTTTACAATTAAAAAAAAACAATATTTTTTCCAGTATCAAAAGATTTTTAACTTACTATTTTTTATATATTTTTAATCATAATATAAGATATTGTTTTACTCTAATTTAAGTTCTCATATATCTAATAAAAATAAGTAAAATATTTTAATATTTTAATAATATTGATTATAATTAATATTTATACAAAATATATCAATAGACTACAAATTATTACTTAAAAATATTAAAGTTGTTCATTTCGTATATAAGTTTTATTTGTATTAGTTAGTATTTTTATATTACATTATATATGGTAAATTTCACTCAAATTTGTCTGAACATGTGCATCCGTACAATTTTAGATTTAATTTGAACAAATCAAAATCAGATTTATATTTATATTCTTCATTGATATAAGGTTGTCATATTGTGATTTACCGTTATTTTTAATATTGTTTATTAGAAAATTAATAGTTTTATCTGTTATAAAATATTGAAAGTTTAAATCTATATTCATACTTTATATATATATATTAATAGGACTTACCTGATTTTCTCTATTTTTCCTCATCCGCCGTTTAGCTCATAATTACCCCATTAAGCTCCTTATAACTCTCATAATTTTAAATTCTCATATTAACATATAAATTATATCTCATAACTCTCATTTTCACGGCTCACAAAAACTTCTCTCACATCTTTCATTTCTTCACACTCGCATTTAAATAATAAACAAAAAAGAAATCTCTTCGCTCACCACCTAGCCGCTCTTCTGAACAAGTAAACGGTGGCGCCACTCAAGGACCATTCTTCACAATCATCAACCCGGTTTGGGGCTGGGAAGAACCTAAATTAAAGTAAACACTCACCTTCCCACCAAGCCCCTCCTACACACAAAAACCGCCACCACTCTGGGACCATTCTCCACCATCATCATCGCTACACCAAATTAAGGTAAAAAGTTTATTTTAATTTTATACCAATTCCACCACTTAAACAATTTTTCAGAATTATCTGATTTAAGTATTACTTATTATATTTTTATACAAATTCGACAATGGTCATGTACCGTATGAGAAGTGATGCGCTGAGAAAAACATATGGGGAGGGTAAGGGTCCTATAATTTGGCGTGACTGTTGGAGTGAGAAATTTGGTGTTATATTGTATTATTTGAATTGTTTTGCAGTAAATAACCATTTGGTGCAACTGGAGATGAACAACTTTGTCTTACACTGTTTTTTGAATTGTTTTGCAGTAAATATCAGTTGATGGTCTAATAAAACCCGCTAATGCATCATTTTCACAAGAAACCAACCAATTCGTAAGTCTTTAGTCCTTTTGGTTTGTGCTTACCATGTGTTATGTATATGCTATGGTGATGAGTATTTAACCGCCATGTTAGGTTAAAGAGACTCTCGAACCTTCGAATACAATTTTGGAAAATGCTCTCTTTAACGTAACGAATCAGGCTGACATGAATGCTCAAAATGAAGCCGTCAAATTGCGTCTCCAATCATCATACACTGAAGGTGAATCAAAACCCTTTACAATAATAGTAAAACATATTCCAGGATCAAAATAGCATTTTTTTTCTTCTAGAGTTTTGTGGGTCCCATGATTTGTTGTTGAACAATTTGGTCTTATACTCTAATTTTTGAATTGTTTTGCAGTAAATATCCATTTGGCACAACTGGTGGAGATTTAATTACAGCATTGGTCCATCTTTTTTCGCTTTACGGTGTTTGCATAAAGAAAAGTCGTTTTATTTATATAATTAGATTTGGTTGCTAAAGGCTTCTAGCGAGATTTTGGTAGATTATTATATGAATTTTGAAGTTGAACAACTTTTATTTGTGTCAATGGTGAATATTATATTATGAATATTACATTAATGTTGAAGTCCTATACTACAATAGTTATATATTGGTTGAAATTGTTTAAGTTGGAATATAGAAGGACCTTAATTGGCATCTACAGTAGCCTTTATGCAATTATGTAATTACTACAGGGTATATGATTTTCCTCTCTAAGCTTATTTTGTTAAAGAATTGACCAAAATTGTTGAACCAGAAAAGGTAGCATAAATGTAATCCTTAGACATGAATGATGCAGAAAATAGCAGCAATTCTTGGCTTTCATCTCATGTAACGTTTTGTCTGTCTTAGTGATGACGAAGGCTATGACATAAGTAAGTTTTGTATTATGAGAAAGAATCATTTATTAATCTTTTCTATTTTCTATGTAAACTTATGCTTTAGGCAATTACACTGCAGGAAAATGGAAAGTCGAAAAAAGGTCCAATTTTTTAATATATCTTCATTTTGTCACCTTTTAATATATGTTGATTTTGTAGTATTTTTTAATGTTTTGCTTGATAAATCTAGCTGTGTAGCCAAATATTATTCCAAAATATTGCAAATTTCCTCTTAGTAGGGATAGATAGTGCAAAGTTTTATAATAATAATTTTTACTTTGAAACACGGCAATAAATATTTGGATATTATGCATCACACATGGATCGGTGTTGTAATTAGTTGTTTCATGTTGAATGAAAATTAATAAATTCATGTAAATAGATGAAAGTAGGAATATAGTTGCTGAAATTGTAGATTTCTCAACCTTTGGGTTACAATTTGATTGTCTGATACGTATGTGTTTACCTATTTTGGTTATAATGTAACTATGATGTAACAATGATGTTATGTTTAAATTTAATCCCTTCTGTTTGTTTTGAGGCTTCTTATGATTGTAAATGTTTAAAATCAAGCCCTTATGGTGGTAGAGTCTGAAGATGCAAATGCACTTTAATCATCAGAAAACCAAAGCAATATGGGATTCACAAACAATCAGGTGAACTTAAAACACAGGATATATTGATACTTATGACTGTGTAAGTATTTGAAAAATATTATATCGAAATATTATATTGAGCTCATGTCATGTCTTTGTAACATGTACCAATCTCTTTTGTGTAGATTATGTCGGCTTTACCAGAAGTAGACAAACTGGAATTTAAATAGGGTAAAAAGAAAGGACTTGAAATCCATTAAGATTTGGCTGATATTCACTTAGCTTTGATTTGAACTTTAATGGTATAATATATAATGAACTAATAGAAAAGATTCACTAAAGAATTGAAATTGAACTGTACTTTTTGTTTCAATCGCAGGTGTAGTGTTGAGCAAAAATGAGTTTTTTTTTGCATTGGTCGAGTTCACAAGGATGGTATTTCTTCAGCAACTGATTTCAAGATGCTAAAGATTATAGAAAAACCCAATAGTATTAGAAATCAAGCCATTGAACCCTTTGTATCCAATGCGTAAGTCTTTTATCTCGGGACCTTGGTAAAGTTTGTAGACAACAATCCTTACTATTAATTTTTCTTGGACCAAGGTTGGGATAAATTTCCATTGTTCATGAGTTGAAGCTTACATAGTTGTGACAGTGAATGCACGTGGCTATGCTGATATTTCATTGCACAAATGGAAGTGGATTATGTGATCTAACCTGTATCTTGGCGGGACAGTATTGTTGAAAGACCTTCTATCTTTTTAATCTTTGATTTGATGGGTGTTTTGCATATAGTTCCTGGATGAAATAAACTACCGTGAACTATGGTTGCATATAATTTCATGTATAAATCATGCTTTTTATATATAGCTTTATATATTCAATTTTATTTTAAATTGTATTGGACAAACCAGAAGATCGCACAAAGGCTTGATACATCCTTTACACGGTCACACAACAACATATCAATAAACTATTATTTCTTTAAATATTATATTTTAAATTAAGTTTCAATCAGAATCCTACTTCATTTGATCATGTTGCATTAGAGATTTCTCAACCAGCTTCCTTTTTAATCTCAAACTTGGCATCTTGAAGCAAGCTAACAAGAGAACTAATAATATTAGTATCAATCAGACCTTGCATACACATGTCAAAATAAAATATTATGAGAAGTACGTGGATTAGTTCTTTTACACTAGCTATGATATTTGAAATAGTCTAGCAAACTTCTTTCTTGATGTATATATTTACAAGTATGAATGAAAAAGAAGAGATAATGTTGGTGGCTGTGATATTTGAAATTGTCCAACAAGCTTTTTTCTTGATACTCTTATTATACATAAGATTTATATATTTACATGTATGAATGAAGAAGAAGAGTTGATATTGGTGACAGATATTTACTGAACCACTATTTATGTTAAGTTGATAATTAGTAATTGTATTTCTAAATTATAATAATATTCTCTAGAATTGTTGATTAACTGTTGAGAATAATTGTTAATATGGTTTAGATAGTTGATGTTGTGAATAATTTAACCATTTGCTAGAGCTATATTAATTACTCCAAGTAAAAAATGTTACTGATAGGATTATATATATTGCCATTACTTATGAGAAGTATGACATATGTATTGCGTGAGATTACGATTGTTACTCACTTCTAAGTATTAGGATTGTAATTTTATTACTATCCAAGATATACCAATTCATTGATATTTTCATTGGCAAAAAATGGTGATCTCTTTGATTTTATCTTTGAGAGAAGGGTATATTGCTTTTTGTACGTAGAAGAGTTGTTATAGAACATGAAAAATAAAGTAACCGATGACTTGAGAGTACTTGATCTGAAATTTCAATTTTTAAAAGTCTTTCAAAATTATATTTTGAAATGTAGACCCGTTCAATAAAATGTGATTTAAGTTAATTTGATACAATTCTATCGAGACATGTCATAATTACTTCATAGTAATAGCTCAAAATTCTCCCTAATTCTCCCTAACTCTCCTTGAACCTCTCCCAATCCCATTTAAAATTTACTCTCACATTATTGAACTCATAACCATCCTTTTTTTCTTCGTTCTCTACACAACCGCTCCCTCTTATCCTTTCTTCTCAACCCTTAGGAGCAATTGTCCAACCCATATAGCCTCCTCTGTCCTTATCTACCCTCCATATCATACAAATCACTAAAATTAACATGTTAAATAATCAATTTTATTTTGAAGTTACTTTTAACATTATTGACATTCTTCTATATTTGAAAGATATAGATATAATTATCACACAAACTCTAAGTCATCAACTATGTTGTCAAGATCGGTAATGGTAGACTATCTTTAGGATTGTATTAGTTAAACTCATTGTGATATTAAATTATAAACAAAACATGTTTACACACATAATTATCTATCTTTATTTTTGTTTTTTCTACAGGTGGTTGAAAAACATGTGGGACCCATATAGCAGTTGATACCGTGTACTTTTTTATACTACATCCATTCCATAATAATTATCTCTTTGGACATTTTCACACATGTTAAGGAACCTACAAACTAGAAAAAATTTAATTTAAAATGACCAACATCTCCTTAATTATTAAAGAAAGATATTTAGTTGATTAGATATTTTATAAAAAGGATAGAATAGGAAAAAGATTATTTATGGTGCATCGTAATTTTAAATGTGACACATACTGTGAAATAACTTTGGATAAAAAGACTATTATTATGGAATGGAGGTAGTATTAAATAAGAGATTTAAACTTCTTCCTTATTCATCATAATTTTTATAGTGACTTTCGACACGTGTCACACCTAGTATTTATATAAATTGGAATTGAATAAAAATAATATATTAATCGGCAAGGTCATGTATCAAATACATTTAAGATAGACTAGTTAACCTATAGAAAGTATATCATAAAGGTTTTCATCTTTATCGGATCAAAAGTAAACATGGTAACCTTTAACTATCAAAATATTTTCTTCTATTCCAAATAGTTAGAAAAATAAATATATAATTAATAGGACCAATGGTGAACATGAACGAATTATAAAAAATTTTGGTCAATCGGGTTTGGAACATAGATCAGACGGGTGTTTGAATCTTGTCATAAATACGTCGCAAACACAAGCATTTCTTTTAACAAAAAATTTACTGTACAAATACAATCGGAAATTAAGAATGATAAATACTCCAAGTCTCAAGACAACCAACGAATCACCTTAGCCACAAAATTGCAATTTTTAAACTTAAATAAAACGATCCAACGAATCACATATTAAAGATTTGTTGTCTTACAATACTACTAGCTAAATTTTTTTACTTTTTGTAAATCTGGCACCAAAAATATATCATTTTCCATCATCTTAAAACGAGAATACACATAACTAAAAACGCATATAGCCCAGCAGTTAGCATCACTTATGCTAACTACTTATTGGTCGGCGTAGTTTAAATTCAACTTCTCTAGCCGCCGAAAACCTTAAATATTCATTAAACACTTCAAAAAAATCATATATTTTTTTCAAGACAAAATTTTTCAAAATTTATACCGTTGCATTAGTTATTTCAAGAAAATCACATTGAGGTTAATGTATGAATTAAGAACCCTGATAAAAAAATTAAATAGAGCTATCATCCAAAGATCTCAAAACTCTTAAAATATTGAAAAGTAAATGGGAAATGTTAGAAAAGAAGAAATTTGAAAACCCAAATTTATTTATTTATTTTTGCATTGTAGAAAGAAATTTTATCTTCTTTTTTATTGGACATAAAACGAAAATTTATCTTATAGGTAGATATGTGGTCTAAAAACAAAAATAAAATAATAAATAAATAGTAATTAGAAAGTAGAAATGCATACATACTCAATGATCAATAGGTTGTGTTTGGTAGTGGGTTGAGACTTGAGAATGAGTTTTGAATATTAAAAAATAAAAATAAAATATAGACCTTGAAGGATGGTATTTAAAATATATAAGAATATGGGTTTTAATATGTAAAATGGAATTACATTTTTTTATATATAAGTGGATTTTTGTTTTTCTTTTTTAATCATAAACCATAAGCTAACTATTTTAACTACCGGGATTTTTTTAATTATATAGGAGAGCCACTTTGGACTCAGAGTCATTGTGATGACCAAGGCCTAGGCTAATCCCAACGGGTTAACTTTAAAGAATTTAACCACAATTACATAAGCGGTTTTATTTGGTTTAATAATCCGCCAATCGCTACCATTTTAGTGGTAGTCTTTTTGATAAAAAATCTAATCACATGTTCGTATAAAGTTAATCTCCAAGATCTAACGAGTCAATCACACTTTATTCAAACAACATACTATTTTCACCATCCCAAACTTTTACACGTGTAGTAAACACAACTCCTTCTCACAACGATTAATTACTATTTTCGGCAATTGAACCCTCCGACCTAGCCGGGTTTCGTATGTACTCCTTTAGTTTCTTTAGATACCGCTCAAACGGGTACATCCAACGCATCTGAACCGGTCCCCCAAACAAAGCTTCGTCGTATAAGTGTATAACTAGGTGGATCATTATATCGAAAAACGCGGGAGGCAAAATCATTTCCAATCTACACATAACTTCAACCACTTTCACCTTCCCCTTTTCTAACTCTTTCCTACTCAGATTTTTATTACACAAAACTCTAAACACGTTAGCTAGCCCAATAATCGCATCACTAATAACTTTGTCTTCGAAAAGCCCTGGGATACTAGCCACGAATAGATACTGCATCATCACGTGACAGTCGTGAGATTTCATTCCTATAATCTTGCCCAAGTCACTTTGAACATTATTTCTCAAACTCAATGCAAAGCCATCAGGAAACTTATGTGCCTTCAATCAGTCAAGAAATACTTTCCGCTTTTCCGTTGATAACGTATAATAAGCTCGATTCAGTATTTGTTTACCGCCTCTCGATATCAACCACAATTCTTTCCTGATGTTCATTTTCTCAAGATCCATTCTCGCTTTCATGTTGTCTTTGTTAAATTTCCCATCAAGACCTATAACTGTGTCGAGAACATCACACACGTTTTTCTCGCGATGCATGACATCAATGTTATGTTTCAACAATTTTTTGGACCAATAAGGTAAACGATAAAAGATACTCTTTTTCTTCCAATTGAATAGACGTGGACCAGTTTTCCTCACGATCTTTCTCCCAAAATCCTTGTGTTTACCGGGAAACACAATGGGAAGCCCATCTAACTGTGTCTGAATATCGGCAGGACTATATTTCTTCGGTGGGCCCCTATGATCAGATTTCTTGTAAAAAACCCTTTCGCTTCTAAATCGATGCCCGGTAGGTAACCAACGTCTATGTCGAAGTAAGAAACTCCTTTCTTCACACTCAATGACGGAGTACAATCCATGCATTCTGGACAAGCATTGTAGCCTTGACCCGACCATCCCGAAGTGTATGACCTAGCGGGGAAATCATTAGTCATAGACAACAAACAAACCTTCATCGTAAACTCTTCCTTCTTGTGGGCATCATACGTAAGAATCCGTTTATCCACAACTCGTCCAACTCATCTATAATAGGTCGAAGAACGACGTCCATGTCCTTGCTGGGTAAACGGGGTCCAGGAATCAACAAACAAAGCTGGAATGTCGTCTCCTTGATACAATCCCACGGTGGTAAGTTGTAGACGGTCAATATAACCGGCCACATGATGTACGAGTTATTCTGCATATAGAAAGGGAAAAAGCCATCGATACCCAAACCCAAGGCACATTCCGAGGTTCACTGGAAAACTCAGGTTGTAACTGAACAAATCTCTTCCAACTATCGCCATCAACCGGATGACGCAACAAATCTCAATCTGTACTCTTCCTAGTTCGGTGCCATTATCATATTTTCTGAAGTGTGTCTCGAAGCATAAAGTCGCTGCAGCCTAGGGGCAATCGGGAAATATCAGAGTTTCTTATGCCCTACTTTTTTACCCTTCTTCGGGTCTCAGCTGGATTCACTACATATTGGACACTATTCGAGGGAGACATTCTCCTTTTAAAATAAAGCACAATCGTTCACGCAAACATCGATGGTATTGTAACCCATACCTACACTTTTTAACTTTTTGTTGCACGCCTCGTATGACTCGGGCAAGTTATGAGGTTTGGGCAACACACGACACAGAAGATCAAGCAACTCGGTGAAGGACGTGTTAGTCCACTTGTTCTTCACATTCACGTGCATTAGCTTCGCAATGAAATTTAATGAACTAAATACTGCACAACCAGGGTATAACTTGGTCTCTAATTCGGAAAACATTGTTTCGAATTTGCCACGTGCTGTACTGTTCGAGTCTATCATCTCGGTGTCACCGGAATGACCACCACCCTCATAATTAGGTCTCAAATCTTCGTAGACATCCAACATTTCATTTTCTTCATATCGAGTCTCAGGAATTTCCTCGCTCTCACCATGCTTTGTCCAAATCTCATACGTGGACAAAAACTCAAACTGTAAAAGATGTGACCTAACTTTGACCACTTTATTATTTCTTCATTAGGAGGTTTATTTTTTTGAGCAAAAACGAGAAATGCTTCTATCCCCTTAATAAATTCATGCGAAACTTTATGAGCGGAACCAATCCAACTTTTTCAATACCCTAAGCCATAATCAACTACTCCAATGTCAAAGAATACAACATAAATGTCTCATAAATAAAATGAAAAAAACAAATTATTACATCACTAAATAAATACATAAAAATAAAATGAAAAGGAATATTATTACATCACCAATTACAGACATGAATAAAAAAAATTATTACATCACCAATTAAATACATGAATATAAAATGAAAAAAATTATTACATCACCAATTAAATAAATAAATATAAAATGAAAAAAAATTATTACATCATCAATTAAATAAATAAATATAATATTAAAAGCACACAAAATATTACATCACCAAATAAATGCATAAATATAAAATTAAAAATATACAAAATATAACATCACCAAATAAATACATAAATATAACATTAAAAACATACAAAATATAACATCACTAAATAAATATATATCTCATTTATGCATTTATATCTCATACAATAATATATCATATATATATATATATATATATATGTCATATAAAATTATAAGATGATTAAGGATATATACATTGTGATACTATATATTTAGCATTAACTATACAACTGTAATCAAATAAGAAAAGGTTGAAAAAGATACCTACTTTTGGGCAAATTTAGAAGGAGAAATTGATAATTGAGGAGGTCCCACGTTGTTGTTTGACCTGGAAAAGCTTTCCCACGTGTTGAAATACCTAATAAGTGATACTATTTACCATTAACTACACAATTTCTTGCAAATAATAGAAATTTGAAAGAGTTTTATGGAACAAAAAATACCTACTTTTGGGCAAATTTGGAAGGAAAATTGATAATTGAGGCGGTCCAACGTTGATGATTGACCCGGGCAAGTTTTCAAAGTTTTGATATAATTTTTGATGATGAATTGTGGAAAAAAATTGGGAGTGTTTAGAGAGAAAAAAAGAGAAATTATAAAATAATAGTGTTTTGAGTATCTCAATTCGCAACTTGCTGTAATAAATACGCTACCACTAATTGCGACTACACAAGTAGTCGCCAAAGACTCAAAAGTAGTTGTTAGTAATAACTTCTAACGACTACTTTAAGTAGTCGTCAAATAATCCAACCTCTAGCGACTACACATTGGCGGTGGGAAATTAATTAAAAAATACAAAAACCCACTAGCGACTACTTCCTTAGTAATAACGACTACTTCTTGTAGTCGTTAAAAACAAAAATTACTAACGACTACTAGGTAGTCGGGAAACATACCATTTAGTCGTTAAAGACATGTAGTCGCTGGTTGTGCTTGTCTTTAGCGACTAAATCGCGTAGTCGCGAAAAGTTTAGTCGCTAGAGGCTTGCGCTGTAGTAGTGATACTTTTGAATTAGGAAAAACAACACCTACTAAAATCAAATCAAAGAGCATATGATTCTTAGTCTGTAGTACAAATTCTATGTCAATAACACTCCTCCCCACATCAATGTGAAGTCGGTTAACATTATATTGTTGATCTATGTATATATTTATTTTCATCAATCTTATCTCACTCGGTTGTTATGTTATGTGTATTATTTTGTGATTCTTGGGTATCTATGAATAAAGCTTCAAATATATGGATTTTTTCAAGATTTGAATTAAGACAGTGATTTGGATAATGAAGTGAAAGCTTTTAGATGCGACTGAATAATTAAATATATCGTGAAGAGAAGAATGATTAAGGTTGATGATGTTGTCTTTCTGACAATTTTATGACAAAAAACAGTGAACCTAAAAATGCTTAAGGTTGGGAAAACTAGCTACGTTTACTACTTAGAAATTCCTTGGAAATTCTCTTAATCAGGGTATATGATTCTTGCATAACCTTATATGCAGTGGTGATGCAATGGCGGAGCACATATATTTTGTTAGGGAAGGGGGTGCAGCGCAAATAAATTTTCGACTTAATTGCAGTATAAGTCCTCATGAAATGCGAAAATTGCAAAGAAAGATTATGAAAATCAGGGGTGGGGCGATAAGTTAATAATATATGCTTTTTTATAGGGGTATATTATTTATTTTTTTATTTTAAAATGTAAGATCCAAAATGTCATGTGGCTCAAGCTTTTACAAGTGATGAGAAGACAGGATATTTAGCATAGCCTAATCAATTTTTTGAGCAATATATAAACTTTTTAAATTAATTAAGATGCATGACTTAAATAATATACAGTATAGAGAATGATTAAACATATACTATTATTTGTGAAAATGAAGGTACTTCATCAAGTTTGACTATTTAATTGAGTTAACAAGTTTTTATATCGATGTTAAAATACTTACTAAATTGGGTGTTAAGTTTGAAATCTGTGGAAATCTGTCTCAATATTAGAAACTATATAGAAATAGCTCCAAGAGTTATGTCAAGCATGTGATTTGGCATCTCGTGTGCAAAATGATGATTCATTTCTTTCCCATTTAAAGGTATATGCCTGAAATTGGTCCATCAAATTTTGCGATTTCTTTAAATATGAGATTAGATTTTCTTGCATGATTATACTCTATTGGTTCATATTAGCTGTACTAATTCACGTATTGTGTAAAAGATGGTAACTTTTAGCTTGGAAATGGGGGTTTTCGAATTGGATTATAGTAGTAAAAGCAAGTAATTAAGGATTAAAGATTATGTAGAGAACTATTGAATACGCTAATAAAGAATGTCGTATATTTGGCATGTTTTTTGTCTATAGATTGTAAAACCTCTGATCTAACAAAGATGTAAGCACTCGTTAGGGTACTATTTATCATATATATATATATATATATATCCCTTTTTGTTGCTTGACTTGTTTTACATTAGCAGTCACTTAGAGAGAGAGAGAGAGAGAGAGAGAGAGAGGGGGAGGGAAGGAGGGAAAGGAGGGGGAGGGATAGAGAGTGAGAGAGATAGAGAGAGAGAGAGAGAGAGAGAGAGAGAGATTAAAGAGTTGTTGAAATGTAATTTTATTATATTTGCCGCTTTTATATATAGTTGTTTATATACATATCAGTCATAATGGTATATTGTTAAAAATGATTTACAGCTGTTAAATATATACAGAAGAAGTCATACACTAACAAATTACTGCTGGAGAAGTATGTTTAGTATTCTCCTTAACACTTCACTTTATGAAGTTTGCATCATATAAGGTAACCAAAAACTGTAGCTTTAAGCCATTTAGTAAAAAGATAAGGCACTGAATCTTGGGTGGTATAGATGTATCTAAGCTTGAAAGATGTAAGGAGCAACATGAAATCTAACAAAGTAGTAGTCCACACCTAGAAGAGGGGAGTGATAAGAGGCACTTTGAGATAATTCAGAAGATAGGCTAACCACATAAATTTTGCAATAATGTGAGTTATTTCCCTATATCTAGTCTCAAAGTTCTTCTAATGCAAAATAAATTATAGGATATTCTACAAAAGGTGATTATAATTTATGAAAAGAAAGACAACAAGTTAATCAATGATCGTGTTGTTTCTTTAAAAATCAATATGGAGAAGAAGAGAGTTGCTAAAATAGAATTTTATTCAGCCTTGAGTGCATATTTGTATATAAATTAAGTTTTTAGTTATAGCTATTAAATGAAGATACATGACAACTAATATACTAACACAATGCAGTTATGTAACTGATTAATAAATGTAAAAGTATCTCGAGCCTTCCATTATCTGATACTAATTGAGTGCATAGTGTTCAGCTACTCATGGTTGAGATGTACAAATTGTAGGTTGTTGGAAATATATCATCACTATATTGTGGTCCGAAATATATCCTCACTATATTGTGGTCAGAGGAATGTATTATGTTTTTTTTCCGAGGTCCTAATTTGCCATTAAGATTTAATAGAGGTTAATTGGGCCGGTTATATGAGTTACCGAAAATCTTAAAGCCTATAATAGCTAGGGTTTACGGTAGTCAACTGAAGGCCCATACATATATATATCCCTATATAGAAATCAAAGTTGTGCGGCGTATATTGCTTGTCGAAGTAGATTTGTGATTTTGGTAGCTAGAAAGGGAAAGAGAGGAAATTAAATATCATTTGCTTTTAAAGCGGTGCTAGAGAGAAGATCTGCGGAAATATGTCGAAATATAATACTCCATCAGTTGAGTTCTCCATCAGATAGAGTAAAGACACAAATTTGGTGGTGGACTTGACTTCAAGTCCATCAGATCAGTTTGGGGTTTTTTCCCTGTTGTAAAAGTTTTGTGAAACGAAAAAGTCACAGTCCAAATCCAGCTCTAGCTCCTGCGTCTGCTCCACCTCCTGCTCCAGTTCTATCTCTTGTACAGTATCTTATTCTCAAGCCATGGGATTTCAAATAGGAAATTAGCTGTAATGGAAATTCTCCCTTCGTTGAAGGCTTTGATCTAGATGGACCATTTCGACAATATTCCCAATTTCGTTGGTTAACTCAATACTATTTGTAGTGTTAGTTTGTTAAAGCCTTAGATTGTATCTACTAAAAAATAAGGGCATAAATTTACTGATGCACGAACCAAGTAAAAGGATATTCTTTCAACTTGTTTCTTTTAAGTTTTAGTTAACTAATATGTTACATAACTCATGTGTTTATACTATTTGATTTTTTTTAAAATAAGACCAATAATTTATACGTAGATCACAAAATATAAATGTACATAAATTTTTAAGTATATAAATATTAATTCTTTTAGATAATATATAATTAATAGGGGCAAGACTTCCATCCTATATTGGATGGTCCAATATTCATAGCATATCTATTAATTATTATAACAAAACACATATCATTAGGTTAATTAGGTGACCATCCAATATTGGATGGATGATTTTTCCAAATTATAGAGTTTAAAAAAAATCAAAATATGAAATATAACTATTTTTATGATTAACAATATACATCTTGTGTTTCACTAAAACAAAATGTAATATTAAAAATTTATTTATTTTTCTATAAATTTAAAAACGTAAACATTAACCCTAACCCATCCATTTTAACTATAAAGATAGGAATTCATCATTAAGGTCTTACGCGGCCACTATTTTATTACTATTTGATATCTCATTCTCTTTCAATCGATTCATATTCTTATCATTTCTCCTCCTTTTTGATAACGTTTCTTTAGTTTCCAATTTTGATTTTAAACAAGTGGATTCACTATCTTTTATGTCTCAGATCGATGGACATTTCATTTCAATTTTAATGTATGTATTTCTTGATCTATTTTTATTTTTTGTGATAAACGTTATATGTTAATACAAATTGTTCCACCGGCGACTGAAGACAACAACGGACTCAATGTGCTCAGCGATCTTGCTTCAAGGTTGTCTGATAACCCTTCGACTTTTATGCTTATCAAGTAAGTCAATACAATCTCATCTAATTTTAAACATTCGACTCACCATTTCTCATGCTCTCTATGTCTCTCTTTGTTTCCAGGAAACATTGAGGATCCTCCTTCTCCTGTTGTAGGGTAATTTAATTTATTTTTCTTCAGCTCTTCTGTTGGGCCTACAGATAGTCCATCTGTTGGGCCCACCCAAGTAAGTGAAAAAAGAAAACCTGGGCGCCCAGCGAAGCCCATGCCCGATGTATCACCCCTACCAGCCCAACCGAGCCTTCGAACTCCAGTTGTGGCCCAGCCTACTACTCCTACTACTCCTGTGGGCCACCATATTCCTACCCAGACTGCTCCTGTGGGCCATCACATCCCTACCCCTCCTGTGGGCCACCACATCCCACATATCCAAATGCGGGCGCTAAGAGAAATAAACAAGAGACCCATAGAAGGTCTAAACGGGTAGTACGCAAGGTATGGGTAGTACGCAAGGTATGTGCACTTTTTTTTTAAAATAATTGTGTGTCAGTCATCATGCATAATTCTTTGCGTCTAATCTTTAGTTGGAGACACTCAACTCAAGTTTAACTTATGATGGCCTAAGTGCACGTGACCTTCTTTAACTATTTTCTAGTATGTGATTTTGGCCATACACTGTAATAAACAATTCAAACCTCCTTAAACTTGTTTTTTTTCCTTCCGTTGTTAACTAAGTAATGCCAATTTACTATTATACCCTTTCATATAATTACTTTTCATGACTTATTGTCTCCTTTCAGATCTCTCTCTTTTAAGATATCACCTTTTTATAACAAATCTTCCTCGACTAGATTTTTCAATTAGATTTGCATACAAAACAAGCCTATTTGTGGTCCCATATAATTTTGATTGAACGTAATTTAGGAATTGTTGAATATTATTTAATGGTGTCTTGTGGCACCTATTGTTTTTAATAGTTGTGTATAACTGTATTTAGGATTTTTGGTTATGGTTTGGTATAAAGTTTATCGGATCTGGTGGTTCGGAGAAAAATACGTCAATAACTGTACATTTGTGTTGTTTTCAGGTGCACGAAAGTGCAGTTTTAAGGTTATTTTTTTTATAACTTTTGTGCAGTTCTTTTATCCACGAGAAAATATAGTTTTGAGGTGTTTTATTATTTTTACCCAAAAAAAGGTTCTTTGTTATTGCACATTTTTTGGTTCACGGAAGTGTTAAGGTCCTAATGTGAGTGCAGTCTTCAAGTGTTTTTATTACTCTTTCTGCAATCTTAATTAACATTTCAAATATCAATTGTGAGTGTTAATATACTTATGTTCTCTAATTCTGCAGATATAATAGTGTGCTTTGAAGATCTGAGTTGAAGTCAATATGGTTTTGTGATTTTATGTTTGTTTATTGTTTAATGAAAAAGATTTGTCGGTTTTTTAATTTTTTGTGTTTTTTTTGGGTAATGAATATGATGTAGTGGTTTTGTGATTTTAAATTAGGTTTTGATGTTAAATTAAATGTTTGAATGACTGCAATATTGAAAGGTGGTGCATAAATTTTGGTCAAATGTACTTTTCTTTTTACTGAACTTAACTGTACAAAAAAGATGAAAAAACAGTTCTCTGCACAAAAGTTTACCAAAAAACTAAATTATATTTAATTCAAATTAGCACAATTACGATAAGTTTAAATATTACTAAATACATCTTAATAGAGGCATCATACTTTAAGGTTGCCTTTTATTCAAAAAGGTCACCGAAATAAAAAGACACTCATGCCTAGGTATATTAAATATATCCATATTTGAGACACCATGAGAGTGAAGATGATTTGAATCTTGTGGCATATCAAATATTACAATATGAAATGTGGTATACCACAAATGAATATCGAGAGTCGTGAGAATCAACAAGATTTTTGAAAAGATTTTATTCGACATAACCAATCCTTTCGTTTTACTAATTGCTACCCTGTCAAGTTAAATTTATGTTAACTTCATTATCTTTCTTGTTCAACATTAAGTGGACATCATTGCCGATTGTGAGTGTTAACTGATCTTGAGTTCCTAATGCCTCTATTTAATCTTATAGAATAGGGATAATCTGGAGTGATGCTAACTTGGTAAAAAAGAGGACTTATATTCATATCAATACAAGATACAATGTTTGGCAAGCATTATTTACAAATCTGATTTATAGTATATACTTAACAGGGCTCACTGAATTTGTTAGACTCTTTTTTTTTGGTGAAAGAATATATATAAGATAAATATAAAGTACAAATAATAAGTTCGGACCATGATGGTGGATTATAGTTTGTAAAACAAATATAGTCAGTGTGCTAATCGAAATTTTGAACAAACAAAAAATACTCATAGGATTGGAAAGGATTAAGAAATCTACCATATAGATAAGTCCCTGTGTAAGGATGGACATAAAAGTTTTTTTTTACCTTGAGGTACACGTTAACCCAACACTTTTTGCTACCAATAATTCTGGAAATGAACAGCAAAATTTTTGTGCAGACTAATACTACTACATAACAAAACATAGCCCTTTCTCTGAGCATGTCACTAATCGCACACTCAATTACTTACATTTAGAATTTGGAATAGATAATGATAAATTTCACATCTAGAGTAATGCTACATAATCAACTATATCGTACCATTCTAGGATATATTTCGCTTTATTTGCATTCAACAAGTACTAGAGAAAAATATTAACCAACAAAGACATAAAAATAAAATCTGGAAATCAACAAATACAAAATTGTTCATACATTTTCTTGATGTAGATTTATATTACAATTAAATTAAATTCTATGTATCATTTTAATTTAAGCGCCCAATATTAGAAAGCAATAATTTTTAAGAATTTCTAACATATGATTATAATGATAAATGATTATTTTATCTTCAATTAAGAATGTAATATAACCTAAATCATGAATCTTCAAAGTTTAACATAACGGTCTATTAGGTATATACTACAAAAAAGGTTTTCTTTAGCGGCAAAAAAAAAATATTTGCTAGCTATTTATTTGCCGCAATAAGTTCGTGTATCTAAAGACATAATTTGTAGCAAATTATTTATTTTTGTCTTTATTAGCTTTATCTTTAGCGGCAAATATTGCCACTAAATATATAATTAGAGGTCATTTTGGTGTTGCCGCAATAAATGTTGTCATTAAAAATATCATTAGAAACTATTTTAGTATTGCCGCAATGTATATTTTCTCTAATTATACTATTTGTTGTAATGATAAAAGAAAGTGTAGAAATGTAAAACTTCAATCATAAAAGATAAAACTTCAATCAGAAAGTGTAGAAATGTAAAACTATTTGTTGTAATGATAAAAGAAAGTGTAGAAATGTAAAACTTCAATCATTAAAAAGAAAAAATATGTCCCCTAAATTCTATGTTCGCAAATCAACCAAAAGTTGATTTTACAAAAAAATAAATTAACCTTATTCTTGAACAATCAATTTTGAAAAACAATAATCAAACTTCTTGTATGTGTTATCTTTAGAATTAATGACGTGATAGTTTAATAGCGTGAATTGTTATAGACAATGTAGAGGGTAATTAAGGATTTTTTTTACAAAATAGTAGTCCAAGTTGTAAAATCAATAACAGTGATGTCAAAGTGGTCAAATATCACAAAAAAAAACTAGTTTTCTAATAATTAGGCCAAAGATAAATAGAATTTCATGTTCAGGTAGGGGATGAACCTAAGTATTCATAAGGAGGACTTATATTCATATCAGTACAAGATATAATTTTTAAGAAAGCATTATGTACAAATCTGATTTATAGTATATACTTAACATGGCTCACAGAATTTGGTAGATCTTTTTTCGTTGAAAGAATATATATATATATATATATATATATATATATATATATATATATAAAAGATATAGTACAGCTAATAAGTTCACAAACGGCATACCTTGGATGAATTCCACAAATGGAATAATGATGTGCAACTTCATCGCCGTGGCTATTAACATCGTGTTCCCTTTGTCATTGTTCTTATATTGCACACATGAAGAAATAGGTATGGGAGGACGATTCTCACTAACAACATCTTTCTTCTTTTTCTGAACTAACGGTGTCTTCTAAAGATTCTCTTTTACGATCACTGGCGCAATCACCTATTCTTCAACCTTCTCTACAATTTCTTCTACTTCTTTAGGCTTTGAGGTTGACTCCTTCTCTTTCGTCAGTATAAAGGTTACATAATATTCAAAGATAGATAGAAACTCCTGCCTCGAAATGAAATACAATACAAACAAAGTGGTCAACAATGAGATGAAACAATATCAAGAGTCATGATAACCGACTAGATATTTGAAAAGACTTTATTAGATATAACCAAAAATTTGGTTTTTACTAATTGCTGCCTTGTCAAGTAAAAATTATATTAACTCCCATTTCTTTTGCTTGTTCAAAAGTAAGTGGACATTATTGCCGATTTTTCGTGTTAGCTGATCTTAAATTCCTAATGCCCCTATTTAGGTCTTCTACAACTCAAGGAAAGTCTTGAGTGATGCTGACTTGGTAAAACAGACGACTTATATCCTATCTATACAAGATATAATGTTTAAGTAAGCATTATGTACAAATTAAGTCTGATTTCTAGTATACACTTAACAAGAGCTAACTGATATTGTTAGATTTTTTTCTTATTTGTTGGTGAAAGAATATATATATATATATATATATATATATATATATATATATAAGATAACGGTGGGTTATCAAGCTTAAAAATCTTGACTAACTGGGTTGATAGTACGAAGCACTAGGAATATAGTTTGTATTGGATCACCCACATGGTGATAATCCAACTACTAAGAACAGTCCTAACAAGATCAAGATTAGAGTTGGAATAAAGGCAAACACAAAAAAAAATTATACAGTAAAATCTCAAATCAATTAAATTCAATCACAAGTATCATTTATACATATTGCAAACCAAGCTATGGAAAAATTAGTTCATAATGCCAAAAGAAATAAAACTAAACTTAATAACTTACGAAAATGGTTAAAAAAGAGATCTAATTTATATCACCCTAATGGTTAAGTGGAAGGAGAGAGAAGAGAAGTTTGTGACTCTCCACCTTCATGTCTTCTTCTACAAGTCACTTGCTTCTTTTGATGATTTTTAAGTTTATTCATGATTAGGGCCTAAGAAAAGACATGTTTATAGTGTGAAATACAAGTACATATTGGTGTAAAGACAAAATCTAGGTCATGGATTAGGTTTTAGATCCCTACTCCAGCTCAAACCCATTTTCCTTGGAAAATGGTCTGCCTGACCTATAGAGTTTGTAAAATTCACAACTTTTTCGTTACATCTCCAAATAATTCGAAACCAGTGGCCACACGACCGTAATTCAAATACATTTCTTGATTTAAAAGGGGTTATTCAAATTCTCTAAAGATTTTATGCAGCATTTTAAATACTACACACTACATATCTGGCCAAGAACTATTGATAGCTTTTGCTTTATCCAAAACAGTTTCTTCTGCCATTTTAATCTTGATTTTGTCTTGGATCTTTTTTCTTCAACTTCTTCGCCAATTCATGGCTTCTAATATCATTCTTGTAACTAAAAGATTCACATTTAACACACTATTACACCGAAATATGTTCTAAAAGTAATAAAACTCCAAAACAAGGTAAGACTAGAGAAACTATCTAAAAATGGTGAAAACCACTTAAGCTAAGCAGACAATACACCTAAAGTGGTGTCTCTAAACTAGATTATTATTTCACAAATATGAAGACATCAATTGTTTATAGGTATTTTGTTTTTTTTCTAATTTCTTGTTTTTTTAATTACTATTTGTAGGGGTATTTTGGGTTGAGGCATTTTTATAAATAGTTTTATTCCAGTTACCTTTTTATTAATAGTTTGTTTGATATGCATATTTTGACAATTGGCTCATATAATAAATAATGAAGATAATAAGAATTAAATGATATATATAATTAAAGTAATAATTAAATGGTTTATGAGTATTTTGGTAATCTTTTAATTTTTTTATTAATTGAGAATTAACTTGAAATTGTAATTAATTAAGAATAATTTCACTATCTGTGTAATTAATTGGGTGTTGCCCTATATATATTGTGTTTCGTTACTTCCGTAAAGTTTTCCTAGGGACCCGACAATGTTTATAACAGAATCTTAAGGATAAGAAAGTACGTGTAAAAGGAAATCAACGAAATCTTTTTCAACTTCAGCGAAAAGGACTCCTTGGTCATTTTCTTTGTCTATAAGAAGTTTCAAACTTAGTTTGGTAGGTGAAGGATCCATGATTGCACCAGAATTAAGTCTTCGCAGGCTAGGCAAAAGATATATGCAAGACTAGAAAATCGTCAAGCTTTAAGAAGATGACTCAATATTAACTTATAACAATGAGAATTTAGAGGGTCAAATACTATATATTAAAATAAACATGCGTCCTTCTAAATTCTCTTTTGTACACAAAATATGGACTATCTCCAAAAATGGCTAAGATGGTTTTCGGAAAACTTAGAGCGCCACAGATTAATTTGGGATCTTATACCATGCAAAAGTTGTAAATATACTCGTGTATCTTCAAAGAGACCAAAATGTCTCCTGTGTTTTGCATAAATCTATCATTTTAACAAAAATGATTTTAAGTTAAATTTTCATATTTCTTCTTCTAGAACTGATAGTTTTTGTTGTCGTGGAATTTTATTATTATTATTATTATTATTATTATTATTATTATTATTATTATTATTATTATTATTATAATTATAATTATTTTTGCTTGGCAAGTAATAATATTTATATCATTATACCAAAATAAGGGTCCATTTTAAGGTTTGTTTAGAACCTTTAAATTCTCACTCTGCCAAAATATTTCACCTTGGATACAATTTATACAATCGAATCAAGAGATACAGATCATCACCTTTCTCTCGAATTCTTCCAATAGACGCAATGACAAATCTTCCCTAAGACTTCCACGTTTTAATCTAAAACACCACCATACTCGTTTAAAAATAAATGTCCCACGACAAGACCCACCTATATCATCATAACACCTTTGATATGTCTGACATTGGCCTTGTTTTTCAACCTCTTACGGAGAACTATAATTTATGGAGTCGTACCACATATATCTAGGGATTGAAAAAGTTCGGTTTTTTGCAAAAATATCAAAACCATAACCATAACCGTTTATTTTATAAAAAACCATATCCTAATGGTTTTAACCATCGGTTACACATTTCAAAACCATAACCGCATTATTCGGTTTTGGTTTTTTAAACGGTTTTGTGGGTTTTAACCATAACAAAATGATAATTTAATAATAATTATATAAATTTTTATAAAATCAAAATAGATTTTTTTTATTAATTGGTTAAATCTAGTATTTGGATTTTAATTTTAGAATTGTAATATATCTAATTTAACCTAGATTATCATTGAATATGAAAATATATATGTTAATAAACGGTTTTCGTTTATTCAGTTTTATTTTTATCTAAAACAATAACCTAACGGTTTTAACTATTGGTTTCACTTTTCAAAACCATAACCTAATGGTTAGCATGTTCGTTGGTTTGTAATGAATCTTGACAACTTTTATTCAGCAATTTGAGGTCAGATTATACTCAATTATCAACTTCCCTCTTTGAATAACACATATAACCTTATTATCTAGGAAGAGAAACAAAGAGAAGTGGTTCTGTCTATATCCTCACTAAAAAAACATGTTGCACTTTATCTTTTGACTTTGTCGACACATGTTGTATACAACTTTGCCCCATCAATAGTTGTTGTATCCAGTACTTACCTGTAGCCATAACAAAACACCATATTCAATCACAATAATGGATGTAAAAGACCTTCAAATTACCATTGTCTTAACTTTGGTTTTCCTAGTCATGGACACACAAGCGCGTTATGTTGTAAATTAATTGGATATCCTATTTGGCATCACGTCCACAAAGGCAACACTCGTTCTGCTTATAATAATGTTGCTAGGGGATAATTAGGGGAATGTAAAACACACACTATCTACCCTCTATTACTCACACCAATGCGGTATACAAATGTATTGACTTTGCTCAACGAATGTAATCTACCATCTTTCATAACGATTCAAGCACAAATTTCTCCTTGACGTTTCCCGTTTTGTTATATATATATTCCTTTATGAGACATATTTTTAGGTAGAAATCGGACTTATTAGATAGAAATTTATGCTTATTTTAATATATTGCACTTTCTCCCCTTGAAATTATGTTATTTGCATTTTTAGAACTTTTGTGCGTTAATTTGTTTGTTTTTAGTATAAAGTTCTAAGGTACATGGATTCTATGATGCACCAAGATGAGGAGGAGAAGTGAATTTTAAAGTCTTAGATCAAGAGGAGAGGTCAAAAGTGAGAAAGTACCAGTCGAAGAATTGACAAAAAGAGATAAAAATCTGGATAGCTGTTACTAATTTCGGATTTCGAGCTAGATAGGTACTAATTCAGACCTGGAGATCTAAAAGAGAAAGTTGTGCCTTTATATTAGCAATTGGACATTGACTTTAAATTACTTAATTAAGTACAAGATTAGACCTAATCCATTCTCACTATCTATATAAGCCCTTTTAGACATCTTTATTCATAATCTCTTAATTTATTTTTCAAATTAAATCGTCTTTAGGGAGAGCGTCAAAAGAAAGAGTCAAGAGCAGAAGCTGGAGAAGTCTTTATTCCTCCAACAACCTCTCAAATCCTTCTCCTAAGTAGGTCCTTCTTTATTTTATTTCTCTTTTTATGAAACTTGTATATTTCTAGTTTCTTTTCCATTATGTATTTAATTATGAGCTAAACTTAAATGACTTGATACTCGTATTTTGGGGATGAATCCTAGTTTCTAATTTAATGTCTTTCTAATTTGGGATTATGTTAATTTAAATTAAGTCGCGTAATTACATATTGATTCTATCTTTATATTTATTTACTATCATTGACGTCGCGAATCAAGGGTAGGTAGTAGTAATTAGGCTATTTACTAGTGGCGGTGATCACCTTGACGGGCGGTTTAATTACGAAACTAGGATAGAACCCCGTGGTGTTCGTCAATGATCCTCACGGGCTCGACTAACTGCGTAGCCAATTTGGTAATTCAGTTAATCATCTGAACGTAGTATATAATCGTCCTGAAGGGGTTTGTAATACTGTAGGATAGCTCCTAAGTCTACCCTGACGGAAGTTAGGAGATTTTAGAGTCCCGACTAATATTAATTACTAGCTTTACCCTAAAAACGAATGTATTGGATTGTTAATTTAGGTGATTCCCTAGCGAGACTCAAGTATATCTTTTATCTGCATTTAATCTTTTAGTCTTTACTTTAGTAGTTTATTTATTTTCTTGCGTTTAGTAGCTTATAAACAAAACCAAACAAATATTTTTTATATTTTATTTTTCTGTATTAGCAATTACTACTACTTATTCATTGAACACGTGAATTATACCAGTTCAATCCCTGAGAACGAAATCCCATCCCATTTATCGAAATATTACTTGAACGCCCCGTACACTTGCGATTTGATGAGTACTCAATGAATCCATTAGTATAGTCAACTAATTAATGATTAAACTAAGAGTTATTTATAGAGTATTCAATTTTCCTGAAAATACTTAGTGGTTTAACTAATACTAAGTGGAATAACTGGTACACTCAATTATTTTGCTGATTAACTACCTAAAAGACCTTCATTTTAGACAATATATAATAATCCATCATAACAACTTACCATTCACATAACATCAAATTATCAAAATTACGTTTAATATTAACATCCAGTTACATATCCATTAAACCATTAATAATTAAATATTATTTGGTCTAGTTCAATTCACTAGAATATTTCACGTATCGCAACAACTTTCTCACTATCATTGCTCTTATATCATTGATTACTTTTGCATTGTATGAGTAGTTCCCCAAGGAACCGACGATGGAGTAGTGTTTTTCCCACAGTAACATAAAAACTCCACAAGTAATGTACTTGTTGAGGAGATTTTTTGTGTGTTATAATGTACTTGGCTGTGGAAGCCGGATCCTCAACCTTCCATACATGTTTTACTAAATAATATATATATATATATATATGCGGTTGCAAAGATTTATGTTTTTGATCCTATCTTGTTCTCATGTTTTGGGGCGATCGAGTTGCAATTGAAAAATAAACGATTTTACCTTTCATACGCCATTAGGCGTCAACGATCGACCCGGCAAAAATGTGTAATAGTAATCCTTGTTGTTATGCTTGAAGTGTTATTACAAATATTTTTATTTCATCTAACTCTGTTATTAACAATAAAGTTTTGTGCATATGACAATAAATGTTATTATTTATTTACTATGTTTAATCGTCTCATTTAAATCTCAATAAAACATTTACAGTATGTAATATTACTAGGCAAATACCCGTTGGATAAATTACGGTGTTTGCCAAGACTCATTCCTTTTCCGTGTTCTTTGTCTATCATGAAAAGCATAACATCGATAACATGAATTACAGAATGCTCTATAGTTATAGAATATTTATCTGTTTCAACCTTTGTTTACCATGTGTATGAAGTCATTTACCTCCACTCTCGTACTCCTTTGTGGGTAATGTGTAGGTGTTAGATTCATTTAAACGGTCATAAGACCTCAGATGTAATAATTAAAAATTTATTTGATCCTTGATTTCTTTTTCACCCGACCAACGTATTTCATTTAATTAGTAATATCTTTGGAAAATAAACATGCCTGCAGTCAAAATTTATTTATCCTAGACATATTAAATGTAAAATCCAAAGCATCACAACTAACTATTTCCCAATTAAATTTCAAGAACCTGCTCAATCTTTTATAAACAAGAAGAAATCAACAAGTTCTGCTAATCTATGGCAAGATGGCATCAACAAACAAAGTGAGTTTACGACTTCTCATTGACAGGAAAGGAAAACGAGTCATTTTTGCGGAAGCTTGTTGAACCTAAAAACACCAACCTATTCTTCCAGTGTGTCACTCTCTCTGACCAACAAATCTGCATCAGAAGCGCTGAAAAAGCTATACTGCTGTCTATGTATTTTTAGTTCAGCAAGTTACAATGTGACTGATGACCCTGAAATGGTTTGCCAAAATTGCCTTTCTTACCAAAAGTATGAGTTGAAGTACGTGCCAAGTACAAAACTAACTGCAGCAGCTCCCACAGAGGAAAGTTGTGTGAAAGTGATGGTCCCATACATGATATGTACGTTTTAGAGACAAAGAACTAACTTGTCAAAACATATGGGACAATCACATAGACAACCTTCTCCTCAACAGAAGCCAAGTCCTTGATGTTTAAAGAAGTTAGGAGAGTGATACTAGATATGGTATAAATAGTCATCCATTATTGTATATGTTCGCCCTTGTCTGTGCTGGATTTCAAACCTTTGACTTTGCTTGGACCAGCCAAATGATATATGTTGTCAGTCATTTAAATATTTCAACTCGAGCATAGATGACCCTGAAATAGTATAAGTAGATGTTTCTTAAGCATGGTCAATAAGAAAAACATATATATAAATAATCGCATAATACATAAGTTATAAATTTGAAATAGTAGAATATTAAATTACTAACAAACCATTATAAAAGATAATCATAGGCTAAGATTCAACAAATTTTCAGAATGCATTCCTTTGAGGAATACTAAAGATGGAACTAGTTGGTACAAAACCGTTTCCTCCGGATGTGCCTCGGCTACACATGTAGACTTTTTGGAGTGACTATCATATTCCAGAAGATGATTATCCATAGAAATATGCATTTGACTTTTTGATGGCCAATAATGAAGCACAGTAATAGTAATATAATCTGGATCTGAATAATCATTCATAAAATTCAAAGGAATAATCTTTTTATCTGGCCATATGGAGCTCTTGTTCAATTATGAACCCGATTGAAAGCTTGCCATGATCAGGATCAATAAATGCCTGAAATAGAGTAACTTCAGATGATAGAAAACTCTGATTCTGAGGGAACT
The DNA here is from genome assembly GCA_029959085.1 of Nemophila menziesii. Classification (NCBI taxonomy): domain Eukaryota; kingdom Viridiplantae; phylum Streptophyta; class Magnoliopsida; order Boraginales; family Hydrophyllaceae; genus Nemophila; species Nemophila menziesii. Next base: position 4,704,750 of record JARWIR010000027.1, on the reverse strand, counting down.
TGATGTTCATGGCGTTTTTGCCATTAAAAGTTGATCTAATTATATCTGATTTCGACAATTCATCATAGCAAAAACTTACAATGTAATAGAGGTCATTGTTACATGTACAACATATTGATCTATTTCCTCTACTCATGAGATTAATATCAAGGTATCTCTTCAAACTCCAAGCATCATCATCATCATATCCAAAAGTTAACACACTTATATCTAAATCAGGTCTTCCTTCATTGCTATGAACTCTAAACAAATTATAATTACTAGTTGATGAATTGAAACCCAGTATGAAACCATATCCTACTGACCACACCACATGAAGCACTTGTTTAGTGGCCGGGTTTTTCATGCGATACTCACCAAGGTGTCCTACCATTTTCTCCAACGCTAAGCCATTGCTATATGCCAAGTATATGTAATTTTCACCAAATGATTCACAAACATATTCATAAGCAAAATGGGATTTACTCTGCCGTTGATGCTTTTTCAATGAAAAACCTTTGCTGAATAATGATATTCGATGCACACACTTTTGAATCTTAATAAACTTTTTACTGTCAACCAGCTCAGTAACTCAACAATCACATCATCATGTAGTAGTACATGACTAACCTGTTATATAGTATGAAAAATAAAATTGATATTTCGAACAAAAAGAATAATATTAAAGATGATCCATCATAGACTCTAAAGATACTTAAAACCGAATTTTGCTAGAGTCCAATTAAACCCTAAACCTGAACAAAACATGGCAACATATTTCAGGAGAGGAAAAGAAAAACTCTATAATCTACAACAAACAAAGAAAGGCATCTTATTACCTGAATCAATAGGCGACTCCTTTTTCGAGCTTCCATTGTTTTAAATTGTTTCACCTATTACAAATCTCAATCTATGTAGACGGGCTAACCAAATAGAAAAATTTATATTTAAAAACCGATGAGCCTTGTAGGCTTGAAGTCAAAAGATTTATATCACAACCAAATTTTGAATTGATTTAAACAAAATTACTTGATTTTTTTTTGTTCGATGGTTACTTGAAGTAAAGTGCAAGCAATTATATTTTAGGAAATTAGACTATAAAATAATTTTTTTAATCTTCTCTTATGCATTAATTATATGAATTATTTTTTATTAATAAAAAATTAATAAAATAAAAATAATGTTATTGTTTGATTATCAATTAAAAAAATAATTAACCAGTTGAGATTAGCTTATTGTTCAGGGTCTTTGTCATCTAATTTAATGGTGTACGTTTAAACCAAGGTAATGACTTCGAATCTAAAGTGACTCTCTTATGTAACAAAAAAAGTTGATCTAAATAGTTCTTTTTCTCATTTATTTGAACTAAACTTGTTTCTTTTTATACTACCCCATAACCACCACCATGGCACAAAGAATGGGCGGTCAAGGCAATCTCCCATGGATTCGAGTTTAGGTAGGGTCTCTGATTTTCAAGGTATATATTTATATATTTGTAAGTATTTTTTATAATTACTAATATTTTACTAAATAAAATAAAGTTTGGTTTCCCCTCTCTTGGTAAGACGATTGTATTTGTTTTTCTGGCTATTCGATTTTTTTAATTAAATAAGTGGCCAACCGGGAAGTAAACTTCCTTCAAGCTATCAACTATCAATGGTTATTCTGGATACAACCTATCTATAACTATACATGCTTTAGTAAACGCCATATACCATCTGGTGGGTCCCTTCGAACCGCAAAGTTCATGAGCTGGTGTTCTCGAAATTCCATTTTAGTGGCCCCGATAGCCTAATGGGGAAGTCCCCTTCGCACTCTTTACTCCAAAATTTGCCATCCAATCCACACAATTGTTCGCTTCTCTATAATTACAAACCAACTCAAAATTCTCTCTAGATGCCAGTATTTCGCGACAAGCCATATTATATCATTTGAAAAAACCTTTTGAATTCGCACCGCCCTTCACTAGCACGTGCAATTCATTCGAATTCATTTAAATAGTTAGAGAATCATAACCTTAACACACCCCCATATGAAGGCCAAAATGTAAAGCGAGGAGTTCCGCCTCAAAAGGAGTCAGTGCTACGCAATTCCCTGCAAAACCCCCTAGATAATCGCCATACTTATTCCGAAAAAACCCACCTACATCATCTCTAGATCTCACTGCATCATATGCGCCATCCACTTTCAATTTGACGCCCATTTCTGGTTTAACCCATTTACCTAGGATGGTTTTTTCCGATACAATTAACCCGCCATCTCTTTCGACTCCCCACGCGAGCGCATAATCACTTGTCGTGTTAAAGATAATAACTCGTAGTTCAATATGCGCTCTTTTCTTTGCCAACTATACGCAAGAACAATATACTTTTGTTCGATCACATTTATTTTCCTTTTCTACGCTAGCAAATCACCACACCATTGTTTCTGACATAAGCTCACCTGTGGCGCTCCTTGTGCAACTATATATTCCCTGCCAAGCCTCGTTCATCCACTTCTGTGAGATGATGTTGCATTTGATCGTCCGTGCTGCTTCCCGAACATCCTTAGCTGCTGTCCCCTCCAGGCGGCTGCTGACCATCCGAATTCGAGTCCCCTATATGATAGCATTTTTTATAGTTCTAAAAAAAACATTCTGCTTCTCTTTTTTTTACAATTAAAAAACAATATTTTTTCCAGTACCAAAAGATTTTTAACTTACTAATTTTTATATATTTTTAATCATAATATAAGTAATTGTTTTACTCTAATTTAAGTTCTCATATATCTAATAAAAATAAGAAAAATATTTTAATATTTTAATAATATTGATTATAATTAATATGTATACAAAATATATCAATAGACTACAAATTATTACTTAAAAATATTAAACTTGTTCATTTCTTATATATATGGTAAAGTTCACTCAAATTTGTCTGAACATGTGAATCCGTAAAATTTTAGATTTAATTTGAACAAATCAAAATCAGATTTATATTTATATTCTTCATTGATATAAGGTTGTCATATTGTGATTTACCGTTAGTTTTAATATTGTTTATTAAAAAATTAATAGTTTTATCTATTATAAAATATTCAAAGTTTAAATCTATATTCATACTTTATATATATATATATATATATATTTTTATATATATATATTGGAATTGAAAAAACATAATATATTAATCGGCAAGGTCATGTATCAAATACATTTAAGATAGACTAATTAACCTAAAGAAAGTAAATCATAAAGGTTTTCATCTTTATAGGATCAAAAGTAAACATGGTAACCTTTAACTATCAAAATATTTTCTTCTATTCCAAAAAGTCAGAAAAATAAATATATAATTAATAGGACCAATGGTGAACATGAACGAATTATAAATTTAGAGGTCAATCGGATTTCGAACATAGATCAGACGAGTGTTTGAATCTTGTCATAAATACGTCGCAAACACAAGCATTTCTTTTAAGAAAAAATTTACTGTACAAATACAATCGGAAATTAAGAGTGATAAATACTCCAAGTATCAAGACAACCATTGAATCACCTTAGCCACAAAATTGCAGTTTTTAAACTGAAATAGAACGACCCAACGAATCACATATTAAAGATTTGTTGTCTTACAATACTACTAGCTAAATTCTTTTACTTTTTGTAAATCTGGCACCAATAATATATCGTTTGTCGTCATCTTAAAACGAGAATACACATAACTAAAAACGCATATAGCCCGAAAACATTAAATATTCATTAAACACTTCAAAAAAATCATATATTTTTTTCAAGACCAAATTTTACAAAATTTATACCGTTGCATTCGTTATTTCGAGAAATCACATTGAGGGTAATGTATGAATTAAGAACCCTGATAAAAAAACTAAATAGAGCTATCATCCAAAGATCTCAAAACTCTTAAAATATTGAAAAGTAAATGGTGAATGTTAGAAAAGAAGAAAACTGAAAACCCAAATTTTTTTATTTATTTTTGCATTGTAGAAAGAAATTTTATCTTCTTTTTTATTGGACATAAAATGAAAATTTATTTATAGGTAGATATGTGGTCTAAAAACTAAAATAAAATAATAAAGAAATAGTAATTAGAAAATAGAAATGCATACATACTCAATGATTAATAGGTTGTGTTTGGTAGTGGGTTGAGACTTGAGAATGAGTTTTGAATATTAAAAAATAAAAATAAAATATAGACATTGAAGGATGATATTTAAAATATATAAGAATATGGGTTTTAATATGTAAAATGGAATTACATTTTTTTTATATATAAATGGATTTTTTTTCTTTTTTTTTTAATCTTAAACCATAAGCTATATATTTTAACTACCAGGATTTTTTTTATAATATAGGAGAGCCACTTTGGACTCGGAGTCATTGTGATGACCAAGACCCTTCACTAGTGAACTAATACCAACGGGTTAACTTTAAAGAATTTAACCACAATTACATAAGCGGTTTTATTTGGTTTAATAATCCGCCAGATTTAAATTGCTACCATTTTAGTGGTAGTCTTTTTGAAAAAAAATCTAATCACATGTTCGTATAAAGTTAATCTCCAAGATCTAATGAGTCAATCACCCTTTATTCAAGCAACACACTATTTTCACCATCCCAAACTTTTACACGTGTAGTAAACACAATTCCATCCCACAACGATTAATTACATACTTTTGAATTAGAAAAAACAACACTTACTAAAATCCAATCAAAGAGCATATGATTCTTCGTTTGTAGTACGAATTCTTTGTCAATAACTAAGCCACGCTTTCGAATCTACCAACAAATTAAGAAGTCCAGAAAAACAAAGAGGTGTCTAATTGGTGATTAACAGTGGTATCGGATAGGGGTGGAAATCGGCGAAATTTCCGATTTCTGACTTTTTTGATCCGAAAATTCGATTAAGGAAGAGCATTTTAAGGTTCTGAAATTCTGAAATTCCGATTTCCGATTTTTCCGGGAAAAGTGGGTCGAAATTAGAACTATATAAAAAATTTCAAAATTTTCGGGTTTTCCATTCTGATTTTTATTCTAATTTTTATTTTATAATGTAATATATTATATAATAAAATAGAATATAAGAATAAGCTAAAAGAAAAAACACTTTCAGAACAAAAAAAACTAAATGCTGAAAAATAATGAAACATAATAAAAACACTCGTATTGGAAAAAAGAAAATAAATTTCTTAATACTCATCAACTCATCAGAGTCTCACCAACATTATTAACAATTGAAAACCCAAATTATTATCATTCAAACTCCAAAAAATTGAATTATTTTTAACCAAATATCATCGCTTTTACAGATTTCCAAAATTATCTGATTTAATATATTTATTATATCTTTATTTTATTACCTAAATAAAATGTTTATTATATGTTTTGCTAATAAAAATATGTAACTCTTTTTATTTGGTTGTTTCTTCGTATGCGTTCGCGATTTACAATTACAAGGAACTTCTTCTACTCAATTATTATACATATATTGCAGGATCATTTTAAGACTTGAGACTTGAGAATTTGTTGTATTTTTTCATGTAATTGGAAAAATTAGTTTAGCATTTTTTTGGTACTACTTCTTCATGTTTAGTATTGTTTATTAACTATGGTATCATGTGAATTTTTAATTTTTTAATACTGACTGTGATAATTATTGTTAATAATTATTGTTATTGTGGTAACTACTGTTCTTAGTTTTGCAATTTTTGAAACAAAAGTTCCGAAATTCCGAACCAAAAGTTTCGAAATTTCAAAACCAAAAGATCCAAAATATCTGTGTCAAAATTTCCGAATTTCTGAATTCGGATTTTTTTTCCAGTTCCCAAAAATAGTAACGGAATTGGAATGGGAAAATCTATTCTGAAAGACACTTTATCTGATCCATTCCTTCAAATTTACACCCCTAGTATCGGGTGATGTATTTTGGAAACTATTGATATTTTTATTTTAATATATGAACCTTTTAAAAAAAAGGATTATTGCCCAAGAAACACCTCAAGTTAGAATTAATTCTCTCTCACCCCAGCCATCATTTTTTCGCCCATAAAAGGCCACATATATTTTGCGTTTTCCTTTTATTTTACATAAAAAAAGTCGTTTGAGTTATGGGAAGCTTCCTATAACTCAAACTTTGAGTTTTGAAAAGTTTCCCATGAAACTTTAGTTTTGGGAAGTTTCCCATAACTCAAAATTTGAGTTTTGGGAAGTTTCCCATAACTCTCTGTTCTTTAAAACAGTGTTTTTTATGGGTAAGGATGTAAAGTGGTAGGTGTCTATTGGACATTAACCAAAAAGAAATCTATCGACAGTAAAAGAAAGACAAAATTGTGTGGCTTAAAGAAAAGAAAAAAATTCTTCGGGCCTAAAAATAAATACGCATAAATACTTCGAACAACACTCCTCCCTACATCAATGTGAAGTCGGTTAACGTTATATTGTTGATCTATGGATATATTTATTTTCTTCAATCTTATCTCACTCGGTTGTTATGTTATGTGTATTATTTTGAGATTCTGGGTATCTATGAATTAAGCTTCAAATATATGGATTTTTTTTTCAAGATTTGAATTAAGACAGTGATTTGGATAATGTAGTGAAACCTTTTACTTATTGATATGGAGATGCGACTGAATAATTAAATATATCGTTAATAGAAAAATGATTAAGGTTGATGATGTTGTCTTTCTGACAATTTTTTGAGAAAATACAGTGAACCTAAAAATGCTTAAGGTTGGGAAAACTAGCTACGTTTACTACTCAGAAATTCCTTGGAAATTCTCTTAATCAGGGTATATGATTCTTATATAACCTTATATGCAGTGGTGATGCAATGACGGAGCCAATATATTTTGTTGGGGAAGGGGGTGCACCGCAAATAAATTTTCGACTTAATTGCAGTATAAGTCCTCATGAAATGCGAAAATTGCAAAGAAAAAGATTATGAAAATTAGGTGTGGGGCGATAAGTTAATAATATATGCTTTTTTATAGGGGTATATTATTTATTTTTTTATTTTAAAATGTAAGATCCAAAATGTCATGTGGCTCCAGCTTTTACAAGTGATGAGAAGACAGGATATTTAGCATAGCCTAATCAATTTTTTGAGCAATATATGAACTTTTTAAATTAATTAAGATGCATGACTTAAACAATATACAATATAGAGAATGATTAAACAAATACTATTATTGGAGAAAATGAAGGTACTTCATCAAGTTTGACTATTTAATTGAGTTAACAAGTTTTTATATCGATGTTAAAATACTTACTTAATTAGGTGTTAAGTTTGAAATCTGTGGAAATCCGTCTCAATATTAGAAACTATATAGAAATATATTCAAGATTTATGTCAAGCATGTGATTTGGCATCTCATGTGCAAAATGCTGATTCCTTTGTTTCCCATTTAAGGTATATGCCTGAAACTGGTCCATCAAATTTTGCGATTTCTTTAAATATGAGATAAGATTTTCTTGCATTATTATACTCTAGTGGTTCATATTAGCTGTACTAATTCACTTATTGTGTAAAAGATGGTAACTTTTAGTTTGGCCATGGGTGTGTTCGAATTTGATTAGAGTAGTAAAAGCATGTAATGGAGGATTAAAGATTATGTAGACAAATATTGAATACGCTAATAAAGAATGTCGTATATTTGGCATGGTATTTGTCTATAGATTGTAAAACCTCTGATCTAACAAAGATGTAAGCACTCATTTATTTATCATATATATACACCCCTTTTTGTTGCTTGACTTGTTTTACATTAGTAGTCACTAAATAATTTATGCTCCCTAGTTTGTAAAATCTTGTGAATGAAAACTACACTTCTAATGTAGTAATATGAGAGAGAGAGAGAGAGAGAGAGAGAGAGAGAGAGAGAGAGAGAGAGAGAGAGAGGAGGGAGGGGGAGGGAGGGGAGTGAGTGAGAGAGAGAGAGAGAGAGAGAGAGAGATTAGAGAGTTGTTGAAATGTAATTTTATTATATTTGCCGCTTTTATATATAGTTGTTTATACGTAAATATCAATCATAATGGTATATCGTTAAAAATGATTTACAGCTGTTAAATATATACAGAAGAACTCATGCACTAACAAATTACTGCTTATGTTTAGTATTCTCCTTAACACTTCACTTTATGGAAGTTTGCATCATATAAGGTAACCAAAAACTGTAGCTTTAAGTCATTTAGTAATAAGATAAGGCACTTGATCTTGGGTGGTATGTATGTATCTAAGCTCCAAAGATGTAAGGAGCAACGTGAAATCTAACAAAGTAGTAGTCCACACCTAGAAGAGGGGAGTGATAAGAGGCACTTTGAGATAATTCAGAAGATAGGCTAACCACATAAATTTTGCAATAATGTGAGTTATTTCCCTGTATCCAGTCTCAATGTTCTTCTAATGCAAAATAAATTATAGGATATTCTACAAAAGGTGATTATAATTTATTAAACGAAAGACAACAAGTTAATCAATGATCTTGTTGGTTCTTTAAAACTCAATATGGAGAACAAGAGAGTTGCTGAAATAGAATTCTATTCAGACTTGAATGCATATTTGTATATAATTAAGTTTTTAGTTATAGCTATTAAATGAAGATACATGACAACTAGTATACTAACACAATGCAGTTATGTAACTAATTAATAGATGTAAAAGTATCTCGAGCCTTCCATTATGTGATACTAATTGAGTGCATAGTGTTCAGCTACTCATGGTTGAGATGTACAAATTGTAGGTTGTTGGAAATATATTATCACTATATTATGGTCCGAAATATATCCTCACAATATTATGGTCAGAGGAATTTATTATGTTTTTTTTCCGAGGTACTAATTTGCAATTAAGATTTAATAGAGGTTAACTGGGCCGGTTATATGAGTTACCGAAAATCTTAAAGCTTATTATAGCTAGGGTTTACGGTAGTCAACTGAAGGCCCATACATATATATATCCCTTTATAGAAATCAAAGTTGTGCGGCGTATATTGATTGTCGAAGTAGATCTGTGATTTTGGTAGCTGGAAAGGGAAAGAGAGGAAATTAAATATCTTTTGCTTTTAAAGCGGTGCCGGAGAGAAGATCTGCGGAAATATGTCAAAATATAATATTCCATCAGTTGAATTCTCCATCAGATAGAGTGAAGACATAAATTTGGTGGTGGACTTGAATACAAGTCCATCAAATCAGTTTGGGGTTTTGTCCCTATTGTAAAAGTTTTGTGAAAGGAAAAAGTCACAGTCCAAATCCAGCTCCAGCTCCAGCTCCAGCTCCAGCGTCTACTCCAGCTCCAGCTCTAGCTTCAGCTCCAGCTCCTACTCCAGCTCCAGCTCCAGTTCTATCCCTTGTTCAGGTTCCAGTTCCTTCTACTTTCACATGACCTTTAGGCTCTATTAACAATAATACTTCATCCAAGGTAGGAAACTTATATATATTTTGCATATATCTTATTCTCAAGCCATGGGATTTCAAATAGGAAATTAGCTGTAATGGAAATTCTCCCTTTGTTGAAGTCTTTAATCTAGATGGACAATTTCGACAATATTCCCAATTTCGTTGGTTAACTCAAGACTTTTTGTAGTGTTAGATTGTATCTACTAAAATATAAGGGCATAAATTTACTGATAGACGAACCAAGTAAAAGGATATTCTTTCAATTGGTTTCTTTTAAGTTTTAGTTAACTAATATGTCACATAACTCATGTGTTTATACTATTTGGTTATTTTGAAAATAAGACCAATAATTTATACGTAGATCACAAAATATAAATGTACATAAATTTTTAAGTATATAAATATTAATTCTTTTAGATAATATATAATTAATAGGGGCAAGACTTCCATCCTATATTGGATGGTCCAATATTCATAGCATATCTATTAATTATAATAACAAAACACATATCATTAGGTTAATTAGGTGACCATCCAATATTGGATGGAAGATATTTCCAAATTATAGAGTTTAAAAAAAAATCAAAATATGAAATATAACTATTTTTATGATTAACAATATACATCTTGTGTTTCTCTAAAACAAAATGTAATATTACAAATTTATTTATTTTTCTATAAATTTAGAAACGTAAATGTTTAAAAAAAAATATAATATGTGTAAAAAGGTTGTTGAACATTAACCCTAACCCGTCCATTTCAACTATAACATAGAAACTCATTATTAAGGTCTTAAGCAGCCACTATTTTATTAATATTTAATATCCCATTCTCTTCCAATCGATTCATAGTCTTATCATTTCTCCTCCTTTTTGATAATGTTTCTCTAGTTTCTAATTTCGATTTTAAACAGGTGGATTCACTATCTTTTATGTCTCAGATCGATGGACATTTCATTTCAATTTAAATATATGTATTTCTTGATCTATTGCTTTTTTTTGTGATAAACTTTATATGCTAATACAAATTGTTCCACCTGCTACTGAAGACAACAACGGACTCAATTTGCTCAGCGATCTTACTTCAAGGTTATCTGATGACCCGTCTCTGTTTGACTTTTATGCTTCTCAAGTAAGTCAATACAATCTCGTCTAATTTTAAACATTCGACTCACCATTTCTCATGATCTCTATATCTCTCTTTGTTTCCAGGAAACAACTGAGGATCCTCCTTCTCCTGCTGTAGGGTAATTTAATTTATTTTTCTTCCATTAAATAATTCGATTAAGTCTTAAAATATGGTCCAATTGTAACTAACTTTGTTATTTGGATTTTTCATTTTTGCAGGAAAGTGGGAAAAAGTATAAATCCGCGCAAGAGCAAGAGAAATAAACAAGAGACCCCATAGAAGGTCTAAACGGGTAGTTTGCAAGGTATGTGTACTTTTTTTATAGATAATTTTGTGTCAGTCATCATGCATAATTCTATGCTTCTAATCTTTAGTTGGAGACACTCAACTCAAGTTTAACTTATGATGGCCTAAGTGCACTGGACCTCCTTTACCTATTTTCTAGTATGTGATTTTGGCCATACACTGTAATAAACAATTCAAACCTCATTAAAATTGTTTTTTTCCATCAGTTGTTAACTAAGTAATGCCAATTTACTATTATACTCTTTCATATAATTACTTTTCATGACTTATTGTCTCCTTTCGGGTCTGTCGCTTTAAAGACATCACTTTTTAAGAACAAATCTTCCTTGACTAGATTTTTCAATTGGATTTCCATACAGAACAAGCCTATTTGTGGTCCCATATAATTTTGATAGAACGTAATTTAGGTACTGTTGAATATTATTTTATAGTGTGTTGTGGCACCGTTTATTTTTAATAGTTGTTTACAACTGTAATTAGGATTTTTGGTTATGATTTGGTATAAAGTTTATCGCATCTGGTGGTTCGGTGAAGAATACGTCAATAACGGTACATTTGTTTTGTTTTAGGTGCACGAAAGTGCAATTTTAAGGTTATTTTTTTTATAACTTTTGTGCAGTTCTTTTATCCACGAGAAAATATAGTTTTGAGGTGTTTTATTATTTTTACCCAAAAAAAAGGTTCTTTGTTATTGCATATTTTTTGGTTCACGAAAGTGTTAAGGTTCTTTGTTATGTTTATTATTTTCCTACTCTTTGTGCAATCTTAATTAACATTTCAAATATCAATTGTGAGTGTTAATGTCCTTATGTTCTCTAATTCTGCAGCTATAATAGTGTTCTTTGAAGATTTGGATTTAAGTCAATCTGGTTTTGTGATTTTATGTTCGTTTATTGTTTAATGAAAAAGATTTGTCAGTTTTTTAATTTTTTGTGTTTTTTTGGGTAATGAATATGATGTAGTGGTTTTGTGATTTTTTCTTACGTTTTGATGTTAAATTAAATGTTTGAATGACTGCAATATTGAAAGGTGGTGCATAAATTTTGATCAAATGTACTTTTCTTTTTACTGAACTTTACTGTACAAAAAAGATGAAAAAGCAGTTCTCTGCACAAAAGTTTACCAAAAAACTAAATTATGTTTAACTCAAATTAGCACAATTACGATAAGTTTAATTATTACTAAATACATCTTCATAGAGGCATCATACTTTAAGGTTTCCTTTTATTCAAAAAGGTCACCGAAATAAAAAGACACTCCTGCCTAGGTATATCAAATATAACCATATTTGAGACACCATGAGAGTGAAGATGATTTGAATCATGTGGCATGTCAAATATTACAATATGAAATGTGGTATACCACAAATGAATATCGAGAGTCGTGAGAATCAACTAGATTTTTGAAAAGATTTTATTCGACATAACCAATCCTTTCTGATTGTACGTGTTAACAGATCTTGAGTTCCTAATGCCTCTATTTAAATCTTATATAATAGGGATAATCTGGAGTGATGCTGACTTGGTAAAAAAGAGGACGTATATTCATATCAATACAAGATACAATGTTTAGCTAGCATTATTTACAAATTTTATTTATAGTATATACTTAACAGGGCTCACTGAATTTGTTAGACTCTTTTTTTTGGTGAAAGAATATATATAAGATAAATATAATGTACAAATAATAAGTTCGGACCATGATGGTGGATTATAGTTTGTAAAACAGAAATAGTCAATGTGCTAATCAAAATTTTGAACAAACAAAAAATACTCATAGGATTGGAAAGGATTAAGAAGTCTACCATATAGATAAGTCCCTCTGTAAGGATGGACATAAAAGTTATTTATTACCTTGAGGTACTCGTTAACCCAACACTTTTTGCTACCAAGAATTCTGGAAATGAACAGCAAAATTTTTGTGCAGACTAATACTACTACATAACAAAACATAGCCCTTTCTCTGAGCATGACACTAATCGCACACTCAATTACTTACATTTAGAATTTGGAATAGATAATGATAAATTTCACATCTAGAGTAATGCTACATAATCAACTATATCGTACCATTCTAGGATATATTTCGCTTTATTTGCATTCAACAAGTACTAGAGAAAAATATTAACCAACAAAGACAAAAATAAAATCTGGAAATCAACAAATACAAAATTGTTCATACATTTTTTTGCTGTAGATTTATATTGCAATTAAATTAAATTCTATGTATCATTTTAATTTAAGCGTCCAATATTAGAAAGCAATAATTTCCAAGAATTTCTAACCTATGATTATAGTGATAAATGATTATTTTATCTTCAATTAAGAATGTAATATTACCTAAATCATGAATCTTCAAAGTTTAACATAACGGTCTATTAGGTAAACACTAAAAAAAAGGTTTTCTTTAGCGGTAAAAAAACAAATTGCTACTGAAAGTCTCAATTTTACCGCTAATAGGCATTAGTGGTAAAAGTCGCAGCTATTTATTTGCCGCAATAAGTTCGTGTATCTAAACACATAATTTGTAGCAAATTATTTATTTTTGTCTTTATTAGCTTTATCTTTAGCGGCAAATATTGCCGTAATAAATGTTGTCGTTAAAAATATCATTAGAAATCATTTTAGTGTTGCCGCAATATATATTGTCTCTAATGATACTATTTGTTGTAATGATAAAAGAAAGTGTAGAAATGTAAAACTTCAATCATTAAACAGAAAAAATATGTCCCCTAAATTCTATGTTCGCAAATCAACCAGAAGTTGATTTTACAAAAAAAATAAATTAACCTTATTCTTGAACAATCAATTTTGAAAAAAAATAATCAAACTTCTTGTATGTGTTATCTTTAGATATATTGACGTGATAGTTTAATAGCGTGATTGTTATAGACAATGTAGAGGGTAATTAAGGATTTTTTTACAAAATAGTAGTCCAAGTTGTAAAATCAATAAAAGTGATGTCAAAGTTGTTAAGTATCACAAAAAAATAGTTTTTTTTAATAATTAGGCTGAAGATAAATAGAATTTCATGTTCAGGTAGGGGATGAACCTAAGTATGCATAAGGAGGACTTATATTTATATCAATATAATATATAATTTTTAAGAAAGCATTATGTCCAAATCTGATCCATAGTATATACTTAACATGGCTCACTGAATTTGTTAGATCTTTTTTTTGTTGAAAGAATATATATATATATATATATATAAAAGATAAAGTACATATAATAAGTTCGCAAACGGCATACCTTGGATGGATTCCACAAATGGCAAAATGATGTGCAACTTCATCGTCGTGGCTATTAACCTCTTGTTCTCTTTGTCATTGTTCTTATATTGGACACGTGAAGAAATAGGTATGGGAGGACGATTCTCACTAACAACATCTTTCTTCTTTTTCTGAACTAATGGTGTCTTCTAAAGATTCTCTTTTACGATCACTGGCGCAATCACCTCTTCTTCAACCTTCTATACAATTTCTTCTACTTCTTTAGGCTTAGAGGTTGACTCCTTCTATTTCGTCAGTATAAAGGTTACCTAATATTAAAAGATAGATAGAAACTCCTGCCTCGAGATGAAATACAATACAAAAAAAGTGGTCAACAATGAGATGAAACAATATCAAGAGTCATGATAACCGACTAGATTTTTGAAAATATTTTATTAGATATAACCAAACATTTGGTTTTACTAATTGCTGCCTTGTCAAGTAAAAATTATATTAACTCCCATTTCTTTTGCTTGTTCCAAAATAAGTGGACATTATTGCCGATTTTTCGTGTTAGCTGATCTTAAATTCCTAATGACCCTATCTAGGTCTTCTACAGCTCAGGTAAAGTCTTGAGTGATGCTGACTTGATAAAAAAGATGACTTATATTCCTATCTATACAATATATAATGTTTAAGTAAGCATTATGTACAAATTAAGTCTGATTTCTAGTATACAGCTAACTGATTTTGTTAGATTTTTTTCTTATTTGTTGGTGAAAGAATATATATATATATATATATATATATATATATATATATATATATATAACGGTGAGTTATCAAGCTTAAAAATCTTGACTAACTGGGTTGATAGTACGAATCACTAGGAATATAGTTTGTATTGGATCCCCCATAGGGTGATAATAGAACTACTAAGAACAGTCCTAACGTGATCAAGATTAGAGTTGGAATAAAGGCAAACACAAAAAAAATATAAAGTAAAATCTCAAATCAATTAAATTCAATCACAAGTAACATTTATACATATTGCAAACCAAGCTATGGAAAAATTAATTCATAATGCCAAAAGAAATAAAACTAAACTTAATAACTTACGAAAATGGTTAAAAAAGAGATCTAATCTATATTACCGTAATGCTTAAGTGGAAGAAGAGAGAAGAGAAGTTTGTGACTCTCCACCTTCATGTCTTCTTCTACAAGTCACTTGCTTCTTTTGATTATTTTTAAGTGTATTCATGATTAGGGACTAAGAAAAGACATGTTTATGGTGTGAAATACAAGTACATATAGGTGTAGGGACAAAATATAGGTCATGGATTATGTTTTAGATCCCTACTCCAGCTCAAACCCATTTTCCTTGGAAAATGGACTGCTTGACCTATAGAGTTTGTAAAAATTACAACGTTTTCGTTACATCTCCAAATAACTCTAAACCAGGGCCACACGACCGTAATTCAAAGACCTTTATTGATTTAAAAGGGTTTATTAAAATTCTCTATCGATTTTATACAGCATTTTAAATACTACACACTCCAAATCTGGCCAACAACTATTGATAGCTTTTGCTTTATCCAAAACAGTTTCTTCTGCCTTTTTAAGTCTTGATTTTGTCTTGAATCTTCTTTCTTCAACTTCTTCGCCAATTGTTGGCTTCTAATATCATTCTTGTAACTAAAAGATTCACATTTAACACACTATTACACCGAAATATGGTCTAAAAGTACCAAAGCTCCAAAACAACGTAAGACTAGAGAAACTATCGAATAATTGTGAAAACCACTTAAGATAAGAACATAATACACCTAAAGTGGTGTCTCTAAACTAGATTATTATTTCACTAATATGAAGACATCAGTTGTTTATTATTGAGGATAACACTAGTTGTCTAGACTGTCATAGTCATTTTAAACATTGCTCTTAGATTTGTTAAATGCCATGACCAAGTGACCTATTATGAGTATAATCGTTCACGCCACTAACACAACATCGACATGATTGTATCCTCGATCATCTGTATAAGAGTATTCTGATGTCTCTCTATTTTTGATAGATAAATCCCTTAGGAGACATGATTTTAGGTTGAACTTGGACTTAGTTGACAGATTTAGAGTCATATTATGCTTTATTGCACTTTTTTTCTTTGGATTTGTAGTATTGTCACTTTTAGATATTTTATGTGTTAATTTGCTTGTTTAGTGTGAAGTTCTTAGGTACATGGTAGCTAGGATGCACCAAGATAAAGAGAAGAAGTGAAATTTAAAGTCCAAGATCAAGAGAAAGAGAAGGAGCGAAAGACATCACTTTAGTGAAGGTGGAGAAGCATTGAAACTAGAGAGTCATCACTTCTAGCCCTTCCTGAGCCCAAATGGTGCAGATTCTAACTTGTTGGTTCAAATAAAAAAGATGGGCCCATGAGTTAGAGAAATTTGAGAAGTGGTTTCCGTGGATTTGGACTTACGATGCGAAAGTTACACCTAGGAATAGTAAACTGGATTTGGGCCCTTACAGTTAAATTATGCCCAAGATGAGCATGATCCATTTTTAATCAATATAAAAGGCTTATTAGACCTCATTAATCTGCACACTTTCATATTTTAAGAGAGAGGAAGCTTGGAAGTAGAGAAGCTGAAGCTGGAGAAGTCATTCTTCTTCAACAACAACTTAAGTCACTAAATTAAGTCATTTTCAATTTATTTTAGTAATTAGAAATTATATATATAATTAATTTTATTTCTTTTCTCTATTCTTATATGAGCTAAACTCCTAAATACCTGAGACTCGCATCTTGGGGATCAACCCTAGTTTTCAATATAGTGTTTTCTAATTTGGGACTGTGTCAATTAGAATTAAATTGAGTAATTTAATATTGAATGCATTCTTGTATTTATTACTATTGTTAATTATGCGGAAATTAAAGATAGGTTTTTGTAATTCGGCTATTCACTCGTGGATAAAATCATCCAGAAGGGGTAGGGGGTTTAACTACAAAACTAGCATAGAAATGCGTGGTGTTCGTAATTGAGCCTGGCGGCCTTAACTAACCACATAGCCAATTGGGTTTAATAATAATTATTTGAAAGTAGTTTATAGTTGCCCTGACGGGGTCTGTAATACCGTAGAATAGCTTCCTAAGTCTACCCTGACGGGATTTAGGAATATATTAGAGTCCAGACTAATATCAATTACCCGCTTTGCCCTTAAAACGAACGGATTAGATTGTGATCTTATTTGATTCCCTAGGAAGGCTCGAGTATCTCTTTCATATTTACGTAATCTCTATACTTTAAATTCTTAGTTTATTTTAATTTACTCAACATTATTGCGTATAGTCTTTTAATATTCAAAACCAAAACAAATATCTATTTTATTTATTTCTGCAATTAATTCTACTTTACTATTTGAAAATATCAATCTTACCTTGCAATCCCTGTGCAGACGAAATTCCTTATATCTTATTTATTATTTGGAATGACCCGTACAATTGCGGTTAGTTGATCCTCCTATTTAGTGTTGATTTTTATTACACTCTTGGATCGACCAAGTTTTCAGTGGGATTGCAGCCTGTGATTTTGTGATTATTTTTTTAAGTGGATTTAATTGTTAGTTTTCTATTTTAATCTTGGCTTGTGTTTTTTTCCTTTTAAGGTCATTTAGGTTTGGTGTATGGTCTCGGATCATAAGGAGATACTAAGAGCTTATTAGAAAAGAGAAAGAGAACGATGTAAGTTAGAGTAAGAGATGGCAGATAGCCCAGCAAATCCACTTATTCAAGAGGTTCAACCTCAGCAATTAAAAAATGCCCAAGTACAACATGGATACGATCCTTGGTTCATGCAGGCTCCTAACAAAAGCCTTCTGATTACCGGAATTAGGTGTTGGCCTTCCAGATATTCAAGTTTCTAGATTCAAACCCGATCTGGCTATGTTAAATCAATTCCGAGACTTCAGAAATTTTCGAGGAGTGGCTGGTGAAGATGCAGTTAGAGCCGTGCAGAATTTCGTATAGGTATGTGATGCGTACATCACGCAAGGTGTGACACAAGAAGAGACGTATCTCGTGAATTTTCCATTCTTTTTAACATGTGCAGCAAGTGACTGGCTTAATAAACATCTGCAAGATTGAATCACCACCTGGCATGAATTAGAAGCCGCTTTCTTTGACTGTTATTATCCAAGAAACATGAGGTTGGACGCATAGTTAGAGCTGAATTTGTTCCACCAAGAGCATGAGGAATTAGTGGGAACGTGTTGGACAAGATTTCAAATATGTATAAGGTGAGTTCCAGATCATGGTTATTCAGAAGATCAACAACTGTCAATGTTCTATAAAGGTCTAGATGGAAAGTCAATAATGGATTTATATTAGAGGTGGATTCTTGATGGTTATGCCAGCCTACGCAACAATGATTTTAGACAAAATCGTGAAGAATGAGATGGGGTAGAAAAATATGAGAACACCAGATCGAGGTACAGTGCACCGAGATAGTGGAAGCGCAATCGATGAAAAGTTGTCAGTGATGAAAGCAAAATAACTATAACATTTGAGCAACAAATGAGACAGCTTACATTAGCTATCAAGGAAGGTTTTATAGGTATAAGGGCTAATGTGAATGTTATACAAGAATTTTATGGGTCTTCGAACGGTGGAGTACAAGATCATTTTTGGGAGAGTTGTCTAAGCAATCTAGAGTCTATGATGTTTGTTTCCAGCCGAGGGAACTACAACTCAAATGGTCAAGGTTATGAGAAACCAAACAGAAACCATCCTTGTTTGCTATATTCAAATTTGAATGGGCTGCAAATCCAACTTAGGCGTATCAGCCACGAACTCAATGAAATAATACCAATTGAGACAACAAAATAACTACCTAGGGGGACAACATTATTGAAATCAAGCGCAGAGACAACCTGCTCACAAATCCTATGCCAAAAGGTTAAATAAAAAATACCTACATGCTCATCCTCACGAAGGTTCAATCAGTGAAATTCAACAATCTTTGCAAGAACTCATTTCCATGTCGCAAAAGAGTCAACAAGAAAAACATGCTGCCAAGTTGAATGAATAATCTGCTATGTTCAAAATCCTAGAGAATCAAGTATCACAAATGGAAAAGCAACTAAATCAGCGTCCACAATGAAATTCCCAAGTGATACTGATGTTCCAAGATAAAGAGAAGATTATAATGCTATTGCTCTAAGGAGTGGGAAGCAATTACCACTACCACCTTTTCCCGTTATGTTAAAGAAACAACTGTCACATCCAAAACCGTAAAGGTGTGGGGAAGAAATAAGGAGAACCAGTTGTAGTTGAAGAAGAGTTCGAGAAAATTATGGAGAAAAAGAAGAAGAATGATATTGGAGTGGAAGATAATAGCCCTTCTCCTCCATTTCCATTAAGGGTCTAGAATAAAGGAGATCAGAAAGAGATTCAGAAATTTATGAATACAGTTAGTAAGATCAGTATTAATTTTTCGTTTCTAGATGCTATCCGAGGAATGCCAAAGTACGTAAAATTTTTGAAGGATGCGCTATCCAACAAACGGAGATACCTTGAGGGAGAAATGGTAGGTTTGTCAAAGGAGTATAGTTCTATTTGCAGAGAAAGTTGCCACCAAAATTTATTAATTATGGGAGATTTAATATTACCATTTCCCTTGGTGAGGAGTGGCATGGAAGAGCTTTGTGTGATTTGGCTTTGAGTATTTATCTCATGCCAAGATTAGTTTTTGAGAAATTGAAGATTAGGAATGCAAGTCCAACAAATGTGGCCTTTCAAATGGTTGATAGATCCCTCGCTCATCCTGAGGGAAATGTGGAAGATGTCCTCGTTAAGGCAGGTTAATTTATTTTTCCATATGATTTTATTATACTTGACTACGACGCGGATATGAATGTCCCCATCCTTTTGGAAAGACCATTCCTAGCCACGGAGCGTACTCTTATTGATGTATAAAATGGAGAATTAATCCTGTGTGTTCAAGATGAGGAGGTAAAGTTCAACGTGTTTAGCGCAATGAAGTTTCCTAATTCTAAGACGATTGTTTTCGTATGGACTCCATTGATTATGTGGTGGGTCCCGGGGTGTGATAAATTAAACAATAAATAAAAGGAGCTACCAATAGAAAGTGAACGGATCGTTCCAAGTAATAAAGTGAGTAAATCAGGATATTTGTCTCCACAGGGCTTGCGAGGTTTGACAATAGTGTTTAAGGGTAAGTATAATTGATTTCGAAAAGAAATAAATGAAATATTTGTTTTGTTTTTGTCCATGAAAAGACTAGACGCAACAAACTAATTTGAAGACGAAAAAGATTAAGACGTGTATACGAGTTATACTTGAGTGTCGCTAGGGAATCACCTAAACTTACGAAATTAATGCTTTCGTTAAGGGCAGAACTGATTTTCTATATTAGTCGGGACTCTACTGTCTCCTAACCCCCTTCCGGATGGACTTAGGAGCTATCCCTCGGTACTACAAACCCCTCCCGGGTGATTATACCTACTTATGGATGTTGAAGTCTTTTACCCAATTGGCTACATGGTTAGTCAAGCCTGTTGGTCATTTACGAACATAACACGTCTATTACCTAGGTTCGTAATTAAACCCCCCCCCCCTCTTGGATGATCACTCGCCACTTAATGATTAGCTTAATTACTCAATAATATTTCAGATTAGCTAATTTATTGATAGTGAAATTAATACAAAATAATAAGCAATATAAAATACCCAGATCAAATTAAACTATAAACTAATCCCCAATTGAAATACATTAATTAAATAAATTAGGGTTCATCCCATTACGTGATTCTCAAGTATGTTTAAGTTTAGCTCATATTAAAAGGAAAAACAGAAAGGAAATTAGAATTATACATTTTCCTAATAACATAAATAAAATAAAGAAGACCCTAATTAGAGGAGCGAAAAGAACTGTTGTTGGAGTAAGAAAGAACTGGTGTCCGGGCCAGCTTACGCGCACCACGACTATTCCCATATGAAATATACACGCCTCCTTATGCATACGCCCACTTAACCAGAACTAGGTTACCCATGTTCAGGGAGGAGACTCGAACCTTGCACCTCTTGCTTACCCCCTTTAAGGGCTCAAGAAATAACAAAGCCGAGGGGATTCGAACCATGTACCACCTAACTGAGAGACAAGGTCCTGGCCATTGAGTTAGTCCCACTGGTTCCAGCTTCAGCTCTCGCCTCTTCCTTTTGACGCTCTCTATAAATATGTTTTAATTTGAAGATTAAATGAGAGGTACTGAATAATGAGGTGTAAAGGGACTTATATAGTTCTTAAAATCGGATTAGGTGTAAACATGACCTTAATTAGGTAATTAAGTCTCAAGTCCAATTAGTAAATCCTGTGACTACTGTACACACTCCACTATAATAACCATAACTTTTGCGTCTTAAGTCCAAACCACCTGATTCCAGTCCTCAATTCGAGCTAATTCAAAGACTCAACTTTCTTCTTTGAATCACTAGACTTGAATCAATACTACTTTGGCTCGAAATAAGAAAGAATTAACATATATCTAAATTTTTATGCTTTTCTTCAACTCTTTGAGTGGTACTTTCTCTCTTTTGACATGTCCTCTTGATCTAAGACTTTAAACTTCACTTTTCTTCCTAAACATGGTGCTCCATAGCATCCATGTACCTAAGAACTTCGTGCTAAAACGAACGAATTAACGCACAAAAACTATAAAAACGCAAATAACCTAATTCTGAGAAAAGAAAGTGCAATATGACAAAATAAGCTCAATATTCTATCTAATAAGTCAATTTTCTACCTAAAATGATGTCTCCTAAGGTATATATTTATTACAAACAGGGAGACATCAAAACTCCCAACTCAAACCTTTGTCGTCCCAACAAAGTAAAACAAAATAGAGGTCTCAGGTAAGGAAAATTGATCTTGACCGCTCTTCCAAATTCCTCACCGATTTTGAGATATAAGCTGATTTGTAGTCGTGGGTAAATTCAGATTTATTTGGCAGCTTTTTCTTTTCCATATCTTAGCTTTTTCTTTCCTTATCTCCAATTTTCATGCTTATCTTCTTTACTTATCTCTTAGTCTTTGAATTAGACTCTAATTAATCTTCATAATTATCTTTAAAGATTCACACTAAATAAATAATTAAACCCAATATGCTCTAAAAATAACAATTCATTAAATCAAGACTAGAAATAGGAAAGTGTAATAATTCATGAGAAAATCGACTAGAAAGACTTCTAAATCACTAAAAATGATGTCTCATTCCAATAATAATTCATGAAAAATGAGGAGACATCAAGACCCCCAACTCAAAGTTGTATAGTCCCGATACAATAAAGATAAAAACAAAGGGAAGTCTCTAAATACACACCTAGGTCATTTTAACACAATGGGAAGAACATAGCAGAATATATAGAATAGACATAAAGAAACTAGTCAGAAATTTTCATGTAATGATATTTACAAACTACATACATGTAAACTTCTCATATCCACAGTCAACACGGTTTGAATTCAAGATTAGATTAGTTTCGCAATGTAAGAAGGAGAGGAACTTTACTCGGTTCACCAAGGAAGTTATAGATTGTTCATCGAATATCACTAGTATTCAAAGATCCCTTTAACTACTCTCTATTGGCTCAAAGACTTCTCGATTACATAGCAAAGAATCAAAAGGTCTTTAAGGTTGTAATTTAGGCTTAGGGATGGTATGATAGTATATTTGGATAATTTTGAGTGAGCTTTTGGCTCACTCCTCACTAGCCCTCAACGAATCGCCCTAGAGCTTGAGTCACTCTCATAAAATGTTTCTCACTCAATCCAATGAATTCTTGATGCACAAAGTAGATTCCCCAATAACCCAATTAAAGCATAAGATGTTCACTTAGAAATTCCTCTTTGCCGGTCCGAATATATATTCTTTTCAAATCATTTTTTTTTTCTTTTGTATAGCTATGAATCTCTTTTTAATGTTCGAGATATCACGCTATTTTTGTTCATATATATTTTTTCTTTTCTTCACATACCTAGCTCACAGCTTCTTTTTCATTCACTATTACCCTAGCAAAGGGTTACAATATGAACCTGTAAATCATCATCAATATAATAACAGAGCACAATTAATAAGCTCAAAAATCCCAACCCAATAATATTTCCCATAATGGTGGACCCACCACCCCAAACTCAAGCTCTAAAACAACTGTCTATGCATCGTGATTCGAGTGCGGGTCATATGGAAAGGTCTTATAATCTAAAAGGATATGGCTTATAATGTGGCTAAATAAAAAGGCTTTAGAAAGGCTAGAAGGGGCTGAGAAGGATATAAAATATTAAATCAAATAACAGGGTGAGAAGGTATAAAAAGGCTTCAAGTGGATTCAATATGAAGGAACTGCCCTAATTATTTTCTACGCCATGCAATTTCGTTATTCTCGTACCAAATTCTCACAGAAAAATGGAGATGAGAGACAACGAATCCCCACACACCCAACTCAAAAATGAGTCTTGTCCTCACGACTCGAAAATGACTCGAAACAGAAATTTAAATTAGCAGATAAAGAATTTACAGAAATGGTAAGGAAGAAAGAGAACCTACTCTTGAGCCTATTACCTCGCATTATCGACATCCAAGATAGGATTTGCTTGATCTTTATTTAATTGCTTAAGGAGTGTCATGATGTGAACTTGATTGGCTTTGATTAGTGCCACATCTTCGGCTAAGGAAGTTTGAGCTTCTTCGAATTTGTTTAAACGCTCTTCCATCTTCTCTTGCCAACTTTGCTCCTTTTCTTCTTTTTAGACTTGCGTAGAACCCTCTCCTCTCAAGACTTTCATGATCCAAGAATTATCAATAGTACTCTTTTAAATTCAAGTTTCTCTTCTTCACCCTAAATTATATTTTCTTTTCGCACAAGATACGTGATCATAGTAGGATATTGAACATTATAAACTGATTTAGGAGAGACCGAAATCGCATCACTTCCTCAAAGATCAACTGTGCCACATCCACTTCTTCTCCTCTCAAAATACAATCCAAAAGTAGAGCGTTCTTCTTAGTTACGTCCAAATTTCTTGTGTTCCCAAACACGTTAGTGATAAGGAAATTATGCCAAACTCTAGCATCCGGTTGAAGATATTTGTTAGGCCAAGGTGCCTTCAGTTCTACCTTATGTGATTGCACTTTCTCCTTGTATAAAACATGCTCAAAAAGTAAATCCCAATCAAATATTCTTTCTTTAGCCACCGATTCACTATACTTGCATGGTCTAACCAATTTCTTAAACTGGAAGTGGTTTCTAATCTCTTTAACTGTGAAAGGAATTAACTTTCCTCTAACTGGAACACAACCTTCACTATCTCGGCTAAAGAGGCCTAAATAGAAATCTAAAACTAACTCATGACATAAATCAGAACGTCTTACCATGAATTTAGACCAACCCAATTTTTCACCAAGCTCCAAGAATCTCTTATACTCTCCTGTACCAACTTCTTCATCGAATACTTTCTCATAAGAAAAAGGTAGTTCCTTTAATTGTTTCTATGCATAAGGTATCATGGCCTATTAAGATTTCTCTTTATCTTCGGGTGTAGGACCTTTGAATGGAAGAGGTTGTGTTTTCTTCTTGGTAAAAGGTGGAACCCTTTTTCCCATAAAATTAAACGAAGCTAGCTCACCTCTCTTTTCAATATCTATTTTACCCTTGGGATTGGAACTAGAACTTTTCTTACTTGATTTCTTCTCAATTGGACCCAATACCTTGATTTTCTTCATCTCCCTCTTGTTATATAATGTTTTTGTTCTCTTAGTCATCTCAATTAGCCTCCAACTCAAAGCTTTAACCACTCTTGAAATTTGAAACTCTTGATTATAGGTTGAACAAGCTTTATTTGGGTTAGGAAAGGTCATTTTATGATGAATCTCTATGTGGGTAAGATGAATTCTTGATGAATTGGTATGGATCTAAGAAATTGTAGGATGAATTTTGAAAATTTAAACTTTTGATTCTTCAATTCAATGTGTTTTGGTGAGATTTGGGTGATTGAATCTTCTTTGTAATGATATGGAGAGAAGATTTGATGTTTTTTATGAAGATTGGGTAGTGTTTTGATGTTTAGGGAAGGTTTGATGAAGCTTCAATGGAGTTGGGAGAGGTTTGGAGAAGAAAGAGAGGCTTAAGGATTGTAAAATTCAGAATATACCAACCTCTTCTCCTTTATAACCTAGAAAACAAATCTTTTTTCTCTCTCCAGCGGCGCTGGGCGGCATACCGGTCGTAGGGCCCGGTATGCCGGTGCTGGAACTCTTGAAATTCGAGTTACGTCAAAATACCCGAGGAATGAACACGTGGGCACGGGTTTCTGGTCTGGCCGGCATACCGGCCGTAGGGCCCGGCGTGCTGGTACGTTGTTGCTCGAAAACTCAAGTTTATGTCTTGAACACGTGACGACACCCGTGGGCACGACTTTTTGACCTGGCCGGCATACCGGTCCTGGAATCTCTCGAAAGAAGACTCTCTGGTCTGAACACGTGTCGACACCCGTGGCCTCGGGTTTTCTGGCCGCCGGCTTACCGGCCGTAGGGCCCGGCATGCCGGTGGTCTGATTTGATTATTCCTAAAAAATTTGTTTTTCTCCCTAAACTCGATTTCTCTAACACATGAACATCAAAAACACTAATACCTTTCTCAAATGTGCAATATCAACTAAAAAAACTAAACTAAACATAAACTAAAAACATAAAAACATAATAAATTGCGGGTTGTCTCCCGTACAACACTTTTATTTAACGTCTTTTAAATTTAGACGCGTTACCTCTATCAAGATTTGTGAATATAGCCTCCCCAACAATGAGCAAGGCTATGAACGTCAACTAATTTGCGCTTTATACACTTCTTGTGTCTGATTTCTATCACCTTAGCTGAAACAACCTTAGTGATGATGAATGGTCCCATCCACGAGTCTTTTTAACTTCGTGGCCTATTCTATCGTTTGTGAGCTTCCCATAGAAATTCATGTCCAACCCCAAACTCAATGTTTGGTTCAGTATCCACAGGCTTTTCATGGATCTTCTTTGTAGGGACTTTATGATGTGAAATGCTGTGGATGATAGGAATGGTGGCATCTAAATTCCTTGGTTTCTTACCCAAGACATAGAATGTCACAGATACGTTCTTAGCATGAAAGGTAATGGTCCCTTCTTGGAAGTTGATTACACTTTGACTTGTGGCCAAGAAAGGCCTTCCAAGTATTATTGGAACCTGCTTATCTGCATCGAAATCAAGTACAACAAAGTCAGTAGGGATGGTGATATTAACTGATCGGACTAGAACGTCCTCCACTGTTCCCCATGTCTTGGTAACTGAGCAAACTGCAACTTCACTGGTGCTTTCTCTGATCTCTGAAGTCCAAGTCTCTCGAACACGGACTTCGGCATAAGATTCACACCTGAACCCACATCGTACATAGCTGTCACTTTGAACATACCATTTATTTGAATATGAAGATTAAAGCTTCCAGGATCTTTGAGCTTCAATGGTAACTCTTTTTCTATTCTTCTTGAGACTCTCACAGTCTCTCACTTGGCTTCTACACTCGCTTGTTTCTCAGGAATAATGATGTCTCCTCATTTGTGATAGATTAATATTAAGATGAGACATCATTTTTAGTGATTTAGAAGTCTTTCAAGTCGATTTTCTTGAGAAACACTGCACTTTCCTATTTCTAGTCTTGATTTACTAAATTATTATTTTTAGAGCATATTGGGTTTAATTATTTATTTAGTATGAAGCTTTAAAGATAATTATGGAGATTAATTAGATTCCAAGTCAAAGAATAAGAGATAATGAAAGAAGATAAGCATGAAAATTGGAGAAAAGGAAAGAAAAGCTAAAATATGGAAAAGGAAAAGCTGGCATAAATCTGAATTCCAGCACCCATGACCACAAATCAGCTTATATCTTACAATCGGTGGGTAATTTGGAGAAACGGTCAAGAGAAAAGTTAAAGATCTTTCTGAGAAGATTAATTTCGACTACTCATACGCGTCAAACGCATAATAATTCAAACTGTTAGGACCAAAACAAAAACTGGTCTGATTTAATATTTTAGAGTTAGAAATTTGAGTTGGGCTAGGAGTCCACTACTTACCTTCTCCTTCAAAAAAACGAATTAGGGCTTCTATACACCTATAAATACACCCTTATATCACTTGTAAATCATCCTTGCCTCATAGTAATTAGTCCTTAGGTTTATTATCATCAGAATTATTGTAGAGAGCAAGATGAAGTCTTTCATTATTTCTTTTAATTTATTTCCTTCAGGTATGAACTAATTTTCACATAGCTTGGGTTTTGCATCATGTATAATCTATGAATTTTATTTTCTTTCTATCTAATTTTCTTTGTGAATTATATGTTTTAATCTGATATTAGCTTATTATCTATATATTTGTTTATGTGTCTTGATTTAATAATTGTTTTCCTTGAGGTGCGCAATGTTTAGGATTACCTTAATAGTAGTTAGATGATCACCTTAGCTGAGTGTCTAATTATTGAAACACCACATAACGTCTAGTTTCGATATTGGTCTTGACAACACTAATTCTAACTAGATAGTCATTAGGGTATAATTTAACCACTATCACCATGTTTGGAAATTGATTGCTTAGGGCCCTAGTAGCGCAGGAAAACCCTATTTAAACCAGCCTCGTGGTGTGTCCGTAACCCCCTTAGTTGCTCTCAGGGTCTAAGGTATGGGAATGTAGAATCCTGACTAAATATCTAAGAGCTAATTATCTCCCTTATTAACTAGAATTTGATAGAAAGAATTAGAAGGATTAGTGCATACTAGCAAAACCTAAGCTATACTTCTCATTTCATATTTCTTCGTATTTATTTTACTGTCTTTTATTTTTCCTTAGTTTAATTATTAATCTCGAAGTTATTCCCTTTATTTTATGTCTTTTAATTAATTTCTTCTTTCTCGTTATTATTTACCCATTCGTTTAACACACTAAGTCCCTGAGAACGAATCTAACTTATCATTAAAACTTGCATACGTCCTGTAATACTTGCAGTACTGTGCTTGTTTAGGGTGTAAGTGTATTGTTTTCTGGCTTATAATCATCTTACTTTTATCACACCCTAGGCGACACCAAATAACTTGCGTGAAAACTTGTTGCGGTGTAAGCCCTTTCTTCGCAATATCAAGCACTTGGGCGTTGATATTTTCAGGAGTGTACGCCTCTACAAATGTCTTGAGTTCAGTGTCACCTTTTGGATTTGTATTAGGAATGGTTGATGACACTGTTTGAACAACTGGTGGCGATTCCACCTTCACTTCTTCTTTTTGTTCTTGCACAACCGGTGCAACTTCAACTCTTCGTTCTTTTGAGGCTTCTTCCTCTTTCTCTTTAGGTCGCTCAGCTTGGAACGCCATCACCGATCTAATCTCTTCTTGCATATCCTCCAGAAGCTGTATAAATTTGGATTTTTCTGAATCTTCCTCCACCTCACTCTCAGAACAGTTAGAGTCCATGGGGCTAGACTTGGTTGGTTCTTCTTCGGTACTCGGAACTTCCACAGCACTTTCGGCAGCATGTGGTACTTCCTTCTTTTCTTCAATCTCAAGGCAAATAGCCTTGCAAGCTTCTAACCCAACATTGGTATCACCTCCTTTGATAGCCTTCAATTACTTTTGTTCCATAATGTTTGTTAGAACTTTGTTCATATGTTCTACTTGAGTACCTAAAATCTTAATTGAAGCTTCTTGTTCTCGTGACTTCTCACTCTGGGAATGCATATTAGTTGTCATAAGATCCATGAATTTCGTCAATCGTTGATTATCCACAGCTCCCTCTTGAGCATACTGTGGTAGAGATTTCTGAGCTAATGACTCGGTATAGGCATCTTGAACAGGTTGTTGTGGAGGGGCAGGTCTATTTTGAGATTGATTTTGATATTGATTTTGATACTGACCTCTTGGTTGGAAAGAGTTATTCTGGGAACGTGATTGATAATGACCAGGATTAGTGGTCCCCTGTGGATTTGAATACTGCATACCCGGATGATTTCTGTTACCAAATTGATAACCTCCTCGATTGGATATGAAATAAACAGATTGTGGATTTCCTTCGCACTCTTCCCATGTATGATTCATAACCCCACACTGTGGATAACCTTGTGCTTCTTGCACTACATTCGATGCAGATATATTTCTCTGCATCTCAAGCTTAAGTTCTTTGATTTGATTCTCTAATGCGGATAATTGAGCTAAGTTTGCAGTTTATGCGTCTAATAGAAGCGTACCCCGGGCCTTTGTAATAGGAGCTCGCGAAGATGGCCAACTCCTTTCTTGTTCTATAATATTTTCTAACCCTTCGGTGGCTTCAGCACGATCCATGGACACGAAATTCCCCCTCCCAAGGTTATCTAACTCTAGTCTACTTTATTTGTTGATACCTCCGTAGGATATTGCTAACTATAGAGATGGTGTGTAACCATGAAGCAGACATCGAGCTAACTTCTGTTAGAACCTTGTCCATGCTTCTCCTACTTCTTCTCCATCCTCTTGACAAAACTTTGCAAGCTCGCTTTGGTCTTTGAGTCTCATACTCTTCGGATAAAAACGGTTAAAGAATGCGGAGTGAAGTTCTGTCCAAGTGTTGATTGTACATGGTGGTTGCCTATCTAGCCACTCACCAGCTCTACTGGTCAGAAAGAACGAAAACATATGAATATACAGTTGCTCGCGTGTAATGCCTGGAGTAACATAAGCATCACAAATCTGCATAAACTTCTGAATCGCTCTTACCGGATCTTTAATTGATGTACCACTGTAGAGTCCAAAACATTGAAATTGTCTGAGCATTCCCGGATCGGGTATAAATTTAATATTTTGGATCTCCGGAGGACGGTAACCTAATGGTTGAACATGAAACGACACTCTCAAGCCTGGAGGGTCTTGTTCAACTCGGTTTTGATTATTATTGTGGTTTCCGTTACCTCTTCCTTGTGGTGGTACATGTTGTTGTCCTCCTGGGACAAGTGGTGGATCTACTGGATCTCGTATATCTATCATACCTCTTCTTAAGGCTCTTTCCTCTCGGATACCTCTATTATAAGGTCTAAAGATTCTCTTAGGCTCCGGTAACGGAGGCCAAGAATTAAACACGTTGAAACCTGAAAAAGACTAAAGCAAACCACAAGCGTAAATCTGGAAAAAATAAAAACTAAATACTGAAAAATAAATTTAACTAAAAACTACTACTCGCAATAGAGCCCACACGCTAACAAGACACAAGTCCCCGGCAGCGGCGCCAAAAACTTGGTGTCGCCTAGGGTGTGATAAAAATAAGATAAATAAACGCTGAAAACAATGCACTAAAGCACCCTAGACAAGCACAACACTGCGAGTATTACAGGACGTATGCAAGTTCTAATGATAAGAAGATTCGTTCTCAGGAATTTAGTGTGTTACACGAATGAGCAGAAATAACGAGTAGAGAGTAAATAATTAAAAGACAAAAAATAAATAGGAACGTTTGAGAGATTAATGATTAAACTAATGAAAATTGAAGACAATAAAATAGAAGATAAGAAATATGAGATGAGAAGTATAGCTTAGGTTTTGCTAGTATGCACTAATCTTTCTAATTCTTTCTATCAAATTCTAGTTAATAAGGGAGATAATTAGCTCTTAGATACTTATTCAGGATTCTAAATTCCCTCTCTTAGACATGGAAAGCGACTAAGGGGGCTACGGACACACCACGAGGCAGCCTAGACTTAGGGTTATCAAGCGCAACCAAGGACCTAAGCCATTCAATTCCAAACATGGTGATAGTGGTTAAAATATACCCTAATGACTATCTAGTTAGAATTAGTGTTGTCAAGACCAATATCGACACTAGACGTTATGTGGTGTTTCAATAATTAGACACCCAGTTAAGGTGAACATCTAACTACAATTAAGAAAGCCTAAAGTGATCAGTTCTAGAACAGACAATAATTCAAAACACATAAACAAATATATAGGTAAGAAGCTAATATCAGATTAAAACATATAATTCCCAAAGAAACTTAGATAGAAAGAAAATAGAATTATAGATTATACATGATGCAAAACCCAAGCTCTGGGAGAATTTGTTCATACCTGAAGGAAATAAACTAAAAGAAATAATAGAAGACTTCATCTTGCTCTCTACAATAATTCTGATGATAATAAACCTAAGGACTAATTAACATGAGGCAAGGATGATTTACAAGTGATATAAGGGTGTATTTATAGGTGTAGAGAAGCCCTAATTCGTTTTCTTGATGGAGAAGGTAAGTAGTGGACTCCTAGCCCAACTCAAAATCGTAACCCTAAAATATGAATTCAGGCCCGTTTTTGTTTTGGACCTAACAACTTCAATACTTATCCGTTTGACGCGTATGAGTAGTCGAAATTCATCGTATCGGAAAGATATTTAACTTTTCTCTTGAACGTTCTTCAAAATTCCTCACTAATTTTGAGATATAAGATGATTTGTAGTCATGGGTGGTGAAATTTATATTTATTTGGCAGCTTATACTTTTCTTTCTTTATCTCCAATTTCCATGCTTCTCTTCTTTCCTTATCTCTTAGTCTTTGACTTGGACTCTAATTAATCTCCATAATTATCTTTAAAGCTTCACACTAAATAAATAATTAAACCCAATATGCTCTAAAAGTAAATAATTCATTAAATCAAGACTAGAAATAGGAAAGTGTAATAATTCATGAGAAAATCGACTAGAAAGACTTCTAAATCACTAAAAATGATGTCTCATCCTAATAAAAATTCATTATAAATGAGGAGACATCACTAAGAAACCATTTTTAAAAGAATGGGTTTTCTTTCAAGAAGCACTTTTGTTTATTACGTCTTTAAGTTCAACATGTTACCTTCCATGAAGATGGTATTAAGGCCCTCGCGGTTCTCCTCCGCCTAAATTCTCCTCGTCCTTGATATATAAGCCTTGGACCTTTCCCACCTAAGCTTTGATTTATTCGATCTTTAAAGGGGGTGGGTAAGCTCCTTGTTACGCCTTCTTACTTTCACAACAAATCTCATTCTCCACCGCATGATAATAGATGACCGTCCTAAACAGTATAAACTCGGTTATATTCTTCTCAATCTCACATTCATCTTTAAAATGTGGTGGGTAGGTGCTCCTCCTTGCTGCTTTACTCTCGCGGTGTGGCATCTTGCTTGCATAGCACATGTTGATCATTGGTGGTAATGGAGGTGATTCTTTAGCTCTATTTTCATTCGAAATTCATGATGGAGATGGTGATTGGTGAAATTTTTGTGGCAGAGATTCAACCACTTGAATCCTCAACCACTTCATATTCATCTTCGTTTTCATCCCATTCTTCCACTATTACCACATCATATTATTGTTGTGGAATCTCTCTAACCTTGAACACCACTTCTTTTGGCTCGCATTCTTTCTCTCGATCATGCATAAAAAATGCCAACTGAACTCATGCATAAAAAACAAAATAAGTGAAACAAAAGGTTCACTAAATTCAAAATCATGAATTACCATGGTGATACTTTTTCTTATCTAATTATAACTCAGTTTTATCAAGACAAAATGTTAAGTTCTCTACAGAACTATCACTCTTCCAACAAAAAATGATATGAAATTCACTAGTATCGTATAGTTTAGTAATTATGGAATCAAAATTATTATAAAATAACTCAAATTTGTGTGTATATATATGTATGTGTGTGTGGATAGTTTCCAATGAATTACAAATTTTCAAATTCCCTTCCCATAAAAAACGAAGGAGAAAAATCATTCATACTTACTCATAGTTTAAAGGATTAATTCTTAATTAAACGCTTTGTCATATTTACCTTCCACTATTACCCTTATTGTCATTTTAATTATTTCTTTATTATTTTTATTATATAATATTCATAATATATTATTTATTTATTTTATTTTCTTTTATTATAAAAACTAGCCACCAACATTGACCATCACCACCACCTCATGTATTTATCACCGACTATCACAACCATCTCATACATTCTCCACCGACCCCACCACCCCCACCACCAGCCAACACCATCCACCCCAACCACCATTCCCACCACCACAACCACCCCCACTCTCACCCCACCTACCACCAACACCAACATTATTTTATGCCGACCACCATTGTCGCTTATAACTACCACCGATTAGTTCCGCGACCACCACCGATTATTTCCACCACCACCAATCAGCATCAACCAATTCCATCACATGCGCGTTTCTGTGAAATTTCATAAAAAAAATTCATAACTAATTCTAAAAAAGTTGTAAAAATAAAAAAAATTGATATTTGGGACAAGACAAATTAATTTTTACGTCTATGAATTTTTTTAAAATTTTTTATTTTATTTTTTTATATTTTTTAAATTTTGATAATCTGTTTTATGTATTGCTATAACACACAAAAAAAGATTTTCCAAATTCCACAAAACGCACGCGTTCGTGATTTTTTTAATAAAAAATCATAAATAAATCCAAAAATGTCAGAAAAATTTAAAAAAAAATTTAAGGGGCAACCTCATATCTACATTAGCAAACTTTTTTAATCTATTTTTATTTTTAATTTTTGATATTCAGTTTTATGTGTTCCTACAATATACAAAAACATATTTATTGCTGTAACACACAAAATCGTATAATCAATCTAAAACGTTCTTTTTTTTAATAAAATCATTTTTTCTCTTTATTATTTGCATATACCTTATTTTTACTTGTTTTTTACTATCTTTGATGTATTATCTTTTTGTCCAACCGTTT
This sequence comes from Nemophila menziesii, assembly GCA_029959085.1. NCBI lineage: Eukaryota > Viridiplantae > Streptophyta > Magnoliopsida > Boraginales > Hydrophyllaceae > Nemophila > Nemophila menziesii. The sequence goes on along the minus strand of JARWIR010000027.1, from coordinate 4,670,877 downwards.
TTTATTATTTTGTGTGTTGATCTAATACACAAATCAGTCATTTGTGTATTACAACAACACACAAAATCATGTATTCCCTTCTAGTCATGCCTTTTTCATTATGTGATTTTGTGTATCACATGAAATCACAAACTGATCGTTTGAATTTGTGTGTTACTATAATACACAAACGACTGTTTTGCGTACTACAACAACAAACAAAATAAAAAAAAGGGATGGACAAAAATATCAAGATAGTTAAAAACGATTAAAAATAATGTATATGTGACTAATAATCAGGGGAAAACAATTTTGTTAAAGAAGAGAATGCTTTAGATTTATTTTATAATTTTTTTTGTTACATAGGAGAGCCACTTTGGACTCGAAGTCATTGACTCGGTTCGAACCTGCACCACTAGATTGGTAGACCAAGGCCCTAGCCAGTGGGCTAATCCCAACTGGTTTGATTTTATAATTTTGAGTATTACAAGGATACATAATTTGTTTAGTACATATGAGAGCCACTTTTTACTCGGGAATTATTTTGATTTCGGTAAGATTCGATCCCAGGACCTCTTGGTGTCTGCGGAGTAGTCTAACCACTAGACCAATTATCGATCTTTACATAAATATTTTTGTGTATTGTAGAAACACATAAAACTGATTATCAAAATTTAAAATTAAAAAAAATAAGAAAACCAAAAAAACTCACAGATGTAGATATTAACTTGTCCCGTCAATAAATACAAGTTTTTAATATTTATGTTTTTTTTTGGGATTTTGTTCTAATTTTTTATAAAAAAAATTCACGGACGTGCACGTTTTGTGGAATTTGGAAAATCTTTTTTTGTGTGTGTTATAGCAATACATAAACGAATTATCGAAATTTAAAATATAAAAGAATCAAGATTAAATAAATAAATTTAAAAAAATAAAAAAATAAAAAAGATTTATAGACATAAATATTAATTTGTCTCGTTCGAAATTCAATTTTTTTTAATTTTACGATTTTTTTTAGAATTAGTTATGAATTTTTTATAAGAATTCCACGGACGCGCGCGTGTGAAGGAATTGGTTAGTGGTGATTGATGGTGACGGAACTAGTCGGTGGTAGTTATAGGCGAACGTGGTTGTCGGCGGAAAATAATGTTGGTGGGGGTTGGGTGAATGGTGGTGAGGGTAATGGTCGTGGGGTGTTGGTGGGGATGGGGGTGGTGGGAAAGAAAAAAAATTATATATTAAATGGTGAAGAGAATAGGAATTAAATGATATATATAATAAAAAGGCTTATGGGTATTTTGGTAATCTTTCAATTTTTTGTTATTAATTGGTAATTAACTAGGAATTGTAATTAATTAGAAATAATTTCACTACCCGTGTAATTAATTGCGCATTGCCCAATATATATATATATATATATATATATATATATATATATATATATATATATATATTGTTTCTACACTTCCATAAATTTTTCCTAGGGACTCGACAATGTTTATAACGGAACCTAGAGGATAAGAAAGTATGTGTAAAAGGAAATCAACGAAGTCTTTTTCAGCTTCAACGAAAAGGACTCCTTGGTCTTTTTTTGTCTATAAGAAGTTTCAAGCTTAGTTTGGTAGGTGAAGGAGCCATGACTGCACCAGTAGAGTTGCTAGTTCGTAATTCTTTGCAGGCGAGGCAAAAGATATTTGCAAGACTAGAAAAGCTTCAAGCTTTAATAAGATGACTCAATATTAACTTATAACAATGAAAATTTAGAGGGTCAAATACTAATTATTAAAATAAACATGTTCCCTTCTAAATTCTCTTTTGTACACGGAATATGGACTATCTCCAAAAACGTCTAAGATGGCTTTCGGAAAACTTGGAGGCCACTGGGTAATTTTGAATCTTATACCATGCAAAAGTTGTAAATATACTCGTGTATCTTCAAAGAGTCCAAATTGTTTCGTGTGTTTTGCATAATAATCTATCATTTTGACCAAAATGATTTTAAGTTAATATTTTCATATTTCTTCTTCTAGAACTGATATTTTTTTTTGTCGTGGAATATTATTATTATTTTTTCTTGCCAAGTAACAATATTTATATCATTATACCAAAACAAGGGTCCAATTTAAGTTTTGTTCAGAGTCTTTAAATTCTCACTCTGCCAAAATATTTCACCTTGGATACAATTTATACAATTAAATCAAGAGATGCAAATCATCATCTCGCTCGCGAATTCTTCCAAGAGACACTATGACAAATCTTCCCTAAGACTCCCACGTTTTAGTCTAAAACACCACCATTCTAGTTTAAAAAACAACCGTCCCACGACAACACCCACCTATATCATCATAACACCTTTGATATGTCCGATATTGGCCTTGTTTCCCAACCTCTTACGGAAAACTATAATTGATGGAGTCGTACCACATATATCACTCTTTCTGAAAAAACAAGTTTGGATTCATTGACGAGTCCATTTCTTATCCTTATAATACCAAGGAAGCTTATGGATATTCCTTGTCACGTAGTTGCAACATTATGGTGTTCAGATGGATAGTTAATTCCATCACTCCGGAACTTGTAAACACATTTCTCTACTATAATGATGCACTCATCTTTTATACAGAGTTGAAACAATGAATTTCTCAAAGCAACTCTCCACTCATATACCAATTGCGTCATTCCATGTACTTCTTCAACAACACTATCTATCCATTAATGTGTATTACGTAAAATTAAATAACTTTGGGACCAGTTGGACTCATTCATATTATTACAACTTTACTCATGCGGGGTGAGTAAAAAATTCACTGCTCATGAAGTAGACGAGCATGTTCTTTGGTTTGTAGTGAATCTTAACAGACTTTTATTCAGCAATATGAGGTCAGATTTTACCCAATCATCAACTTCCCTCTTTGAATAACACATATAACCTTATTTTCTAGGAAGAGAAACAGAGAGAAGTGGTGGTTCCTATATCCTCACTAAAACAGCATGCTGCACTTTATCTTTCCACTTTGTCTGCACATGTTGTATACAATTTTGCCCCATCAATAGTTGTTGTATCCAATTCTTACCTGCAGTCACAACACAACACAACACCATTTTCAGTCACAATAATGGGCGCGAAAGACCTTCACATTACCATTGTCTTAACTTTGGTTTCCTAGTCATGGACACACAAGCGCAATATGTAGTAAATTAATTAGATATCCTATTTGGAAACACATCCACAAAGGCAACACTCGTTCTGCTTATAATAATGTTGTTAGGGGACAGTTAGGGGAAAGTAAAACACACTCTATCTACCCTCCGTTACTCACACCAATGCGGTATACAAATGTATTGACTTTGCTCAACGAATGTAATCTACCATCTTTCATAACGATTCAAGCACAAATTCCTCCTTGATGTCTCCTGTTTTGTTATAAATATATTTCCTAAGGAGACATAATTTTAGGTAGAAATTGGACTTATTAGCTAGACTTTTATGCTTATTTTAATATATTACACTTTCTCCCCTTGGAATTATTTTATTTTTCATTTTTAGAGCTTTTTTGCGTTAATTTGTTTGTTTTTAGTATAAAGTTATCAGGTACATGGATGCTATGGGGCACCAAGATGAGGAGGAGAAGTTAAGTTTAAAGTCTTAGATCAAGAGGAGAAGTCAAAAGAGAGAAAGTACCACTCGAAGAGTTGACTAAAAGAGATAAAAAACTGGAAAGCTGTTACTAATTTCTAATTTCGAGCCACATAGGTACTGATTCAGGCCTGGAGATCTAAAAGAGAAAGTTGTGCCTTTATGTTAACAATTGGACTTGGACTTTTAATTACTTAATTAAGCCAAAGATTAGACCTAATCTGTTTTCACCATCTATATAAGCCCTTTTAGACCTCTTATTCAGAGCCTCTCAATTTATTCTTCAAATTAAATCATCTTTAGAGAGAGCATCAAAAGAAAGATTCAAGAGCAGAAGCTGGAGAAGTCTTTCTTCCTCCAACAACAACTCAGATCCTTCTCCTAATTAGGTTCTTCTTTATTTTATTTATGTTTTTAGGAAACTTATATATTTCTAGTTTCTTTTCCTTTTTGTATTTAATTATGAGCTAAACTCAAATGACTTGATACTCGTATTTTGCGGATGAACCCTAATTTCTAATTTAATGTCTTTCTAATTTGGGATTATGTTAATTTAAATTAAGTCGCGTAATTACATATTGATTCTATCTTTATATTTATGTACTATCATTGACGTCATGAATCACGGGTAAGTAGTAGTAATGAAGCTATTATCTAGTGGCGGTGATCACCTTGGCGGGGGGTTTAATTACGAAACTAGGATAGAAACGAGTGGTGTTCATCATTGATCCTCACAGGCTTGACTAACCGCGTAGCCAATTGGGTAATTCACTTAATCATCTGAACTAACTTATAATCGCCCTGACGGGGTTCGTAATACTGTAGGATAGGTCCTAAATCTACCTTGACGGGAGTGAGGAGAATGTAGAGTCACGACTAATATTAATTACCTGCTTTACCCTAAAAACGAATGCATTTGATTGTTAATTTAGGTGATTCCCTAGTGAGACTCAAGTATATCTTTTATCTGCATCTAATCTTTTAGTCTTTACTTTAGCAATTTCTTTATTTTATTGTGTTTAGTAGCTTATAAACAAAACCAAACAAATATTTTTAATATTTTATTTTTCTATATTAGCAACTACTACTACTTATTCATTAAACACTTAAGTTATACCAGTTCAATCTCTGAGAACGAGATCCCATTTATCTGAATATTACTTTAACGATCCATACACTTGCGATTTGATGAGTACTTAATGAATCCGTTAGTATAGTCAGCTAATTAATAAGTAAACTAAGAGTTATTTACAGAGTATTCAATTTATTTGAGACTACTTAGTGGTTTAACTAACACTAAGTGGAATAACTTGTACACTCAATTATTTTGCCGATTAACTACCTAAAAAACCTTCATTTTAAACAATATATAATAATCCATCATAACAACTTACCATTCACATCTCATAAAATTATCAAGATTACGTCTAATATTAACATCCAATTACATAACCACTGAACCATTAATAATTAAATATTATTTACTAGTTCAATGCTCTACGAATATTTCACCTAGCGCAACAACTTTCTCACTATCATTACTCTTATCTCATTGATTACTTTTGCATTGTATGAGTAGTTCCCCAAGGAACCGACAATGGAGTAGGGTATTTCCCACAATAACAAAAAAACTCCACAAGCACTGTGCTTGTTGAGGTGATTTCTTGAGTGTTAATGTGTACAAGGTTGTGGAAGCCGGATCCTCAACCTTCAATACATGTTTTACTAAATAATATCTATATGCGGTTGCAAAGATATATGTTTTTTATCCTATCTTGTTCTCGGCGATCGAGTTACAACGGACAAATAAACAATTTTACCTTTCATACACCATTAGGCGTCAATGATCGACTAAACAGTCTCTTACAAAGACCAACAAAAATGTGTAAACGTAATTTTTGTTGTTATGCTTGAAATGTTATTACAAATACTTTTATTTCATCTAACTCTGTTATTAAAACTAAAGTTTTGTACATATGATAATAAATGTTATTACTTATTTACTATATTTAATCGTCTCATTTAAATCTCAATAAAACAATTAAAGTATGTAATATTACCAGGCAAATGCCCGTTTGATGAATTACAGTGTCTGCCACCACTCATTCCTTTTCCGTGTTCTTTTTCTACCATGAAAAGCATAAAATCGAATACATGAAATTAAATAATGCTCAATAGTTATAGAATATTTATCTGTTTCAACCTTTGTTTACCATGTGTATGAAGTAATTTACCTCCACATCTTGTTCTCCTTTGTGTGTAATCTGTAGGTGTTAGATTCATTAAAACGGTCATTCATAAGACCTCAGATGTATTAATAAAAAAATTATTTGATCCTTGATTTCTTTTTCACCCGACCAACGTATTCCATTGAATTAGTAATCTCTTTTGGAAATAAACATTCCTGCAGTCAAAATTTATTTATCCTTAGACATATTAATTGTAAAATTCAAAGCAACAAATCCTAAGTATTTCCCAATTAAATCTTAAGAACCTGCTCAATCTTTTATAAACAAGAATAAAGCAACAAGTTATGCTAATCTATGGCAAGATGGCATCAACAAACAAAGTGAGTTTACGACTTCTCATTGACGGGAAAGGAAAATGAGTCATTTTTGCGGAAGGTCGTTGATTTCTGATTTCATCTCTTTTCATTGCCTCTAGGTGTAGTTTCGAGTCTTTTAACCAAGGAAAAACTGTGGGTTGCTTGGGGAAAATATATGGAAGTATTGGAGATCTGAACAATACTTACTCACAACTTTCTGCAAAAAAATATAATTTGTTGAACCTGAAACACCAACCTATTCTTCCAGTGAGTCACTCTCTCTGAGCAACAAATCTGCATCAGAAGCGCAGAAAAAGCTATATTGCTGTCCATATATTTTTAGTTCAGCGTGTGACTGATGCCCCTGAAATGGTTTGCCAAAATTGTCATTCTGGTTTGCCAAAATTGTCATTCTTACCAAACCTATGAGTTAATGTACATGCCAAGTACAAAACTAACTGCAACAGCTCCCATAGAGGAAGGTTGTGTGAAAGAGATGGTCCCATACATGATATATACATTTTAGAGACAAAGGACTAACTTGTCAAAACATATGGGACAATCACATAGACAACCTTCTCCTCAACAGAAGCCAAATCCTTGATGTTTAAAGAAGTTAGGAGAGTGATCCTAGATATGGTAGACATAGTCATCCATTATTGTATATGTTCCCCTTGTCTACTCTGGATTTCAAACCTTTGACTTTGCTTGGACCAGCCAAATGATATATGTTGCCAGTCATTTAAATATTGCAACTCAGGCATAGATGACCCTGAAATAGAGTAAGTAGATGTTGCTTACCATAAGAAAAACATATATATATAAACAATCACATAGTACATAAGTTATAAATTTTAAGTAGGAGAATATAAAATTACTAACGAACCATTATAAAAGATAATCATAGGCTAAGATTCAAAAAATCTTCGGAATGCATTCCTTTGAGGAATACTAAAGATGGAACTAGTTGTTACAAAACCGTTTCCCCCGGAGGTGCCTCGGCTAAACATGTAGACTTTTTGGAGTGAATATCATATTGCAGAAGATGATTATCGATAGAAATATGCATTTGACTCTTCGATGGCCAATAATGAAGCACAGTAATAGAATCCGGATCTGAATAATCATTCATAAAATTCGAAGGATTAATCTTTTTCTTTGACCATATGTGTTCACTATAATTATTCAGCATCCACATATGGAGCTCTTTTTAAATATGAACCCGATTGAGAGCAAGCCTTGATCAGGATCAATAAATGCCTGAAATAGAGTTACTTCAAATGATAGAAAACTCTGATTCTGAGGGAACTTGATGTTCATTGCATTTTTGCCGTTAAAAGGTTATCTAATTATACCTGATTTTGATAATTCATCATAGCAAAAACTTACAATGTAAAAGAGGTCATTGTTACATGTACAACCTATTGTTCTATTTTCTCCACTCATGAGATTAATACCAAGGTATCTCTTCAAACTCCAAGCATGATCATCATCATATCCAAAAGTTAACAAACTTATATCTAAATCAGGTCTTGCTTCATTGCTCTGAACTCTAATCAAATTATACTTACTAGTCGATGAATCGAAACCCAATATAAAACCATATCCTACTGACCATTTTGATTCGTCGTTCACCACATGAAGCACTTGTTTAGTAGCCGAGTTTCTTATGCGATACTCACCGAAGTATCCTTCCATTTTCTCCAACACTAAGCCATTGCTATCAGCCAAGTATATGTAATTATCATCAAATGATTCACAAACATATTCATAAGCAACTTGGGATTTACTCTGCCTTTGATGCTTTTCAATGGAAAACCTTTGTTGAATAATGATATTCCATGACTTGCACACACTTTTGAATCTTAGTAAACTTTTTACTGGCAACCCGCTCAATTTATCAACGATCACATCATCAGGTAGTAGTACATGACTAACATGTTATATAGTATGAAAAAAAAAAATTTCGAACAAAAATAATAATATTAATGATGATCCATCATAGACTCTAAATATACTTAAAGCTGGATTTTTCTAGAGTCGAATTAAACACTAAACCTGAACAAAACATGGCAACATATTTCAGGAGAGGAAAAGAAAAACTCGTTTGACATATATAATTATCTTACCAATTGAAAAAATAATTAACCAATTGGGATTAGCTTATTGTTCAAGGTCTTTGTCATCTAATTTAATAGTGTAAGTTCAAACCAAGTAAATGACTTCGAATCCAAAATGGTTCTCTTACGTAACAATTAAAATCAATCAAAATCGTTCATTTTCTCATTGATGTGAACCAAACTCATTTTTTTTATACTACTCACCATTACTGTCCATAACCACCACCATGGCACAAAGAATGGGCGGTCAAGGCAATCTCCCATGGATCCGAGTTTAGGTCGGGTCTCTGATTTTCAAGGTACATATTTATATACTTGTAAGTATATTTTATAATTACTAATATTTTACTAAATAAAATAAAGTTTGGTTCTACCTCTCTTCATAAGACGATTGTATTTGTTTTTCTAGCTATCCAATTTTTTATCATTAACTAAGTGGCCGTAAACGACCGCGAAGTAAACTTTCTACAAGCTATAAACTATCAATGGTTATTTTGTATACAACCTATCTGTGACGATACATGCTTTAGTAAGCGCCATATACCATCCGGTGGATCCCTTCGACTAGTAAAGTTCATGAGCTGGTGTTCTCGAAGTTCCATTTTAGTGCCCCCTATAGCCTAACACGGAAGGCCCCTCAACACTCTTTACTCCAAACTTTTCCATCCAATCCACACAATTGTTCGCTTCTCTATAATTCCAAACCAACTCAAAATTCTCTTTAGATGCCAGTATTTCGCGACAAGCACATATTATATTATTTAAAAAAACCTTTTGAATTTGCACCGCCCTTCACTAGCACGTGCAATTCATCCGAGTTCATTTCCATAGTAAGAGAATCATAACCTTAACACACCGCCATATGAATGCCAAAATGTAAAGCGAGGAGTTACGCCTCAAAACGAGTCAGTACGCAACTTCCCACAAAACCCCCTGGATAATCTTCATTCTTATTCCGAAAAGGCCCACCTACACCATCTCTAGATCTCACTGCGTCATACGCGCCATTCACATTCAATTTGACGCCCATTTCTGGTTTAACCCATTTAACTAGGATAATTTTTGCCGATACAATTAACCCGCCATCTCTTTCGACTCCCCACGCACGCGTATAATATCTCGCCGCGTTAAAGATAATAGCTCATAGTTAACTATGCTTTCTTTTCTTTGCTAAAGGATCAAAAATCCGGTTATTTCTTTCAACAATAAATGCCAACTATAGGCAGCCACAATATACTTTTGTTAATCCCATTTATTTTCCTTTTCCGTGCTAGCAAATCACCACACCACTGTTTCTCACATAAGTTCACCTGTTGCGCTCCTTGTGTACCTGTATTCCCTGCCAAGCCTCATTCATCCACTTCCGTGAGCTGATGTTGCATCTAATCGTCCAACAGGAGCCTTGGTGGGTCCTAGGGTGTTATAAAATAAAGTGCAAAATAAAGGAACCACTTAACCGCAAGTGTACGGTTGTCCCAAGTAATATATGATAATCAAGTTCGTTATCAGGGAAGGATTAGGTTCAACCCAAATATAAATCAAGTAGTAGAGATAATTGCTAAACAGGAAATAAAAGCTAAGAATTTTTTGTTTGGTTTTTGTAAATTAAAAGATGCAAATAAAGTAAAGACTAAAATTAAATTAACAGAAAGGAAATTAAGCAAATAAACGACTGACTTCAGATAAGAGAGATACTTGAGTCTCGCAAAGAATCCACCTAACTAATATAATCTATGTTATGTTTAAGGGTAGAATTGGAATTATAATATTAGTCGGGACTCTAATATCTCCTAGCCCCCTATCGGGTGGACCTAGAAGTTATCCTAAAGTATCATAAACACCTGTATGGTCGAATATGACTCTTCGGATGATATGATTTTACCTCTTTGGCTATGTAATTAGTTAAGCCTATCGGTCAATAACGGACATTACACGGGTATTACCTAGATCTGTATTCAAACCCCTCTGTCGGAAGATCACTTCGCCACTAAAGTGAATAGCCCAAATACAAAAATCTATTTCTAGTTGTACGGAAAAGAAATAGTGATTAAGAACAAAGTAATATCCAATATCTATGACCTAATTCAATTTAAATCATAACAATCCCAAATTCAAAACATAGAAATAATTAATTAAGGTTCATCCTTTTATTGCGATTCTCAAGTATATAAAAGTTTAGTTCATGGAAATATTAAAGACTGAAACTAAATAGAAAGACATCATATTTAATTACAGAAAAGAAATATATAACCTAAGGATTAGATGACTGTTGATGGAAGAACAGAATTCCTCCAGCTCTAGCTTCTCTTTGCCTTCTTGCTCTTGAAGTCTTTGACTCTCTCTCTAAAGATGTATGAATTGAGTAAAATATGAGAGGTCTTGAATAATGAGGTCTAAGGGGTGTATTTATAGGTGTTAGCAAGCCCTAGGTCGAATTACTTGGAGTGGAAGACAAGGCAAAGACTATTAAATTCGTATCTCTAAATTCTAGGAAAGGTAAGATTTTGCTACTGATTTGATTTGGTCATATCCTTTTCAATACTTATCCGTTTGAGAAGTTCCAATATATGAAACTACTTGTCTTGGAAAGAGCTTTCTATTGGTGCAGACCACTCGTCCAGAATCCATGCCAATTTTTAGTTATGATTTAATCTTTAAAACGTGGCTGGAATTTCAAATTCATAAGGCATCTTTATCTTTTCCTTCTTTAAATATATCTTTCCTAAATCTTCTTATTTCCATGTAAATCTTCTTTCCTATACTCCTTTATCTTGACTTGTTCTCTAAGTAATTACCATATATCTTTTAAAGCTTCACAATAAATAAATAATTAAACCGCATATGCTTAAAAAGAATAAATCAATAAATCAAGAAAACGAAATAGGAAAGTGCACTCTAAAAATAGAAACTCGAGTAAAAATTACTTCCTAACACTCTAAAATACACTAAGACTTTATTCTCACTTCTCCTCCTTGGATTGGTCTTTCATGAGATTCAAGAACCAATTAACTTTGCATTAAAAATAGTCAAATTTACGCACAAAAGCTCAAAATCTGCAAATAGTTAATTTCCAAGGGGAGAAAGTGCAATATGATCAAATAAGCCTAAAAGTCTATCAATTAAGTCATTTATTCACCTAAAAGGATGTCTCCAATGGGCTAATAATTAGAACAAATAGGGAGACATCAAGACCCCAAACTCAAACCTTTGTCGTCCCGACAAAGTAAAATAAAAACAAAGGATCTTTTAGGTGAACGCAGAAGGTAGAATCTAGAAAATAATCCCAAAGCACAACTTAAAACAAATTTCATATAGTCTAATCTAGGAATTAATATACACCTACACTTATCATGCAAAATCAAACACAAAATAATATCAATCCAAAATTAATTTCACAATGCTAGAAGGTTACGCTTATTACTTATCTCAAGATGGTGGCTATAGGGTGTTCCTCGATATTTACTTGCTTTGAACGCTCCACTTAGCATATTCCCTATTAACTCACTGTGCATCTAGGAGTCACGAGGTCTTTACGGTTTTAGCATAGGTTTAGGGACGGTATGATATGTATATTTGGTAAATTTGAAGTGAGCTTTTGGCTCTCTCCTCACTTACCATCAACAAACTGTCCAAGAGCTTGGGTTTACACTCGAATAACGTTCTCACTCAACCCAATTGACGCGCTTAATTAGCGTCCCCAAATTAACCTAATAAGAACTAAGGATGATTCACTTAAAAATTTCCACTTTGCCGGTCCGAATATATAATCTTTTCAAATCATTCATTTTTTTCTATTCTTTTCTTATAGCTATGACTCTCTTTTGTTGAGATATCATGCTATATTTCATATTTATGCCTATTCATAACTTGAGCTCGAAGCTTCTTTTCCATTCACTATTACCCCGGCAAAGGGTTACAATATAATAAACCTGTGAATCATCATCATGTATAGCACAAAGCACAATTTATAAGCTCCAAAAATCCCTACCCAATGTAAATTCCCATATGGTGGACCCACCACCCCAAAGTCAAGCTCAAGACAGGAAGTCTCAGGATCGTGATTCAAGTGCGGGTCATATGGTCATGCCTAACAATCTAAAGGGATATTGGCTTATAATGTGGCGACAAAAGAAAGGCTTAAAGGCTAAAAATTTGTCTAAGAAGGATGAAATTAATTCAGGGATAGAAGGCCAAAAAGGATTCAAAGGGCTAACAAAGAACGGCCTCTATCATCTTCCTATTTACACAACTTGCCTCTAGTTCATACCTAGGTGGGTTCTCTACTCATTTAGATCTCACGTTCTACAAACCACCCATTATCCTTAAGCAAAAGTTTACTTCTTTTGCATTGTTCATTAATTTTTCCTATCAATTACTTCATATTTGCATGCAATTAAAGTTCAGTTTACACTAACTCCTGAAGTCAACTATTTTCTATCATAAATTCATAAAAAGCATGCTTGATGGGGGCACTTAACTTAGAATTATACACTAGGAATTAAAAAAAACATAAAGCAAATTAAACATGGGTTGTCTCCCAAGAAGCACTTTTGTTTATTACGTCTTTAAGTTCGACGTGTTACCTTCCATGAAGATGGTATTGAGGCCCTTGCGGTTCTCCTCCGCTTAAATTCGCCTCGTCCTTGGCATGTAAGCTTTGAAGCCTTCCCCCTTAAAATTTTATTCAATCGATCTCTGAAAGGGGGAGGGTAGTATTACTGTTTCGCCTTCTTACTTTCACGATGAAACTTATTCTTCACCACACGATAGTAGATAACCGTCCTCAACGGTGTAAGCTCATTTTCATTCTCTTTAATCTCGCATTCATCTTTAAAGTGTGGTGGGTAGGTGCTCCTCCTTGCCGCTTTACTCTCGCGGTGTAGCACCTTTCTTGCGTAGCACCTATTGATCATTTGTAATAATAGAGGTGATTCCAATATTTTATCTCTAATGATGATTTGTGGTGGAGATAGTGATTGGTGAACTTTTTGTGGCGGAGGTTCAACTTCTATTGTATTGTGAATTTTGAATTCTTTGATGGATACCTCAAGCACTTCACATTCGTGTTCGCTTTCAACCCAATCTTCCACTATTACTTCATCATCTTCTTGATGTGGAATCTTAATCTCGATCACCTCTTTTTCTTGTTTGCGTTCAGTATCTTGATCATGTACACGCACCATAGGAATAGCAACCTCAGTTTTAATTTCTAGGATTTTCGTTGCTACTCCTTCTTCCACCATGCTAATAGGATTGTCAACCACATGGTGGTCTTCATTTATAACCGGCATGATGGTTATATCACTATCAATAGTATCTTCCTTCAACACTTCCTCCTCAACTACTTCTTCTGGTTGATCGCTTCCATCCCTCGGGGGAGTGGAATCTTCATATGACACACTACCCCATTCTTCTACCATCTGTTGCATGCGTGCATGGGTGGTGTTAGTTTCCTCTACTAAGCGCTGGAGTTTAGAATGTATCTCATTGTCAATTTCTTGCTGATAGTGATGAGGTGGAGAGCTTTGAATGTTTTCAACCCATTGGTTGTTCTATGCTTGCTCTTGCTGATAGTGATATGATGATTGTTGTTGATTATATTTTATTATATTTTGTTCCAATCCTGCTCTTGCGGGTATTGATAAGATTGTTGGTAGAAGTTACTACCACATTGTTGTTGTCCCGAAGAGTCTTCCCAATAGTCATATGGATCGGGATCCGGGTAATGTTCTCTATACATCTTCAATAGAACCTTTTGATCATTACCTGAATAAAAATCTGTACAACAAAAACAAAAACAAAAACCAAGTGTAAAACTGAAAAAAAAAATTAAAACTACTAAAGATATCCTAGGGTGCTGCTGCTTCCCGAACATCCTTAGCTGCTGTCCTCTAGGCGGCTGCTGGCCATCCGAATTCGAGTCCCCTATATGATAGCATTTTTTATAGTTCTAAAAACAACAGTCATCTTCTCTTTTGTTTACAATTAAAAAAAAACAATATTTTTTCCAATACCATAATTTTTTAACTTACTATTTTTATATACTTTTTATCATAATATAAGAAATTATTTTACTCAAATTTAAGTTATCATATATCTAATATAAATAAGTAAAATATTTTAATAATATTAATTATAAATAATATGTATAAAAAATATATATATCAATAGACTATAAATTATAACTTAGAAAATATTAATCTTGTTCATTTCTTATATAAGTTTTATTTTAGTATTAGTTAGTATTTTTATATTACATTATATATGGTAAATTTCACTCAAATTTGTCTGAACATGTGCATCCGTACAATTTTAGATTTAATTTGAACAAATCAAAATCAGATTTATATTTTTATTCTTCATTGATAAAAGGTTGTCATATTGTGATTTGCCGTTATTTTTAATATTTTTTATTAGAAAATTGATAGTTTTATCTATTATAAAATATTGAAGGTTTAAATATGTATATATATATATATATATATATATATATATATATAGATATATACACTAGGTATAAACCCACGCCTGAAGGCACTTCAAAAAATCTAATTTTAAAAATATAATGAAATCATTGAATAAACAAACAATTCTTGAGATAAAAAATAATTTGACAAATATTTAACCAATTACAAAAAATACGGTGTATTTTATACATATATCTCCATAAATTATCAATAAATCAACTAAAATATGTTTTTAAAATATCAAAATTAAAATCTCAAAGATTTGAAATGACATAAATATAAAATAGCTCAAAACAATTAAATGTATTTCCATCCCCCTCATATCTCTATAAAACATCGATGTATCAACATACATATATTGTTTGATCTGAGAAATCTAGTTTTAACCCGTGCCCAAAGGAATTAAATAATAGAAAAAAATAGGTCATCATCTTAAACCCTCAATTGTAAATCCCTGACAATTTGCTGCAAGATGCAAAAATAGCAATATATGAACATAAAAAATAGATGGTTGGAAGGTAATTTGGGTGTACTTTAAAAGCTTTCTACATTTGGTTGCTCTAATTATATTTAGATAGAATACAAAACACAATATTTTTTGAGAAATCTCCAACAATACTGACATACATGTTATCACCGATAAATTTCTTATTATTTCCTTTTTTAACACACTCTATTGTTAAATATTGTACCAACTAAACTCAATAAATCTCTCATTCCCATTTAGCATAAGCAACATGAGTTTATGAGCAGTTAATCAGTTTAAACTTACTCTATGGAATAGATCAATGGATATGACAAATATCATCCACACATACACTATACGTTAATCACTCTAAACTCACTTTTTGGGATATAGCAATGAATATGACAAATATCCTCTACCTATGCACTATACCTTTTTTTTTGTTCAAATATGTAGTATACTTAGGTATAATGTGAATATGATTCACAAAAAAGTAAATCAGCTCCCTTGAAAAGTTGCCGACACGAGGCCTCCTTAAGCGTTTGGACACCAACAATTTTGTTCCATTCAATATTTTTTTATTAGAAAATTGATAGTTTTCTCTATTATAAAATATTGAAGCTTTAAATCTATATTTATACTTAATAATTATGGTAAAAAATCTAACTCTTATCTTCATTTCTACATAGTTTTATATATTTTACATTCCACATGTCCACTTAAGCCGCGCGAGGAGTTAATCTTGCCTCAAATACAATTCTTTCAGATATAATTTAAATCTTCCGATGCCGAATTTTTACAATAAACATACTTGTCCAAATTCTACAACTCTCTTAGGAACATAGTGCTAGAGTCCTTATCATTCTTCTATCTGTATTCCGAATTCCAAACTACTTCAAAACATCAAGTAAATGAATTTATTCAATCACAAAAGAAACTATAACTTAGAAACAAAGACAAAATATTCATTACTTCTTGCAAAAATAATCTAAATTTACCTTTTTCACATCAACTGCCTAATAAAGAAAATACATATTTCAAGTGCGGGTGAGGGATTACTTGGGTAGCCTAATTCTAAGAATACATAACCACCGTCGTAATGCCTCATGATCATTGTGTTATATATGAATACATATGCAAATGTTGGAACCAAAATTTAAATCAGACATTATTTTTTGAAATAATATAGAATTACAAAGTGAATTAAGTTTGAGCTTTCCACTATACAGTATCATTTCTGTAAATATTTCAGGAGGAAGAAATTCCACGACTCCCAAATCAAGATCCTGTAAAGGAAAAGAGAGTTGTTTTTTCACTGGACAGTCCAGGATCCCTTCGGCTATGCAACTGATCCAATTCACCATTGGTGGGTCTTTGTGTGTTATAAAATACTGAAATAAAAGCAAAGGAATAAAGGATCCACAGACCGCAAGTGTACGGGTCATACCAAGTAATAGATAAGTAAATACGGGATTATCGTCTCCACAGGGATTTAAGTAGTTATTCTAACTTCGTGTTTAATATTAGAATAGATAGTTCTAATTGCTTAAATTAAAAAGATAAATAGTAAAGGAGTTTGTTATCTAATTAACTAAATAAAATAAATAATAGAATAAACAATAAATAATTATGCAAGTAAGATAAGGAGATGCAAGTATGAATCTATCCTATTGAATTTATGATTCCTGAGAATAACGGTGAATGGGAAATTTCACAATAGTCAGGACTCTATAATCTCCTAACCCCCGTCAGGGTGGACTTATGATCTATCCTACGGTATTACAAACCCCGTCAGGGAGATTATAAACTACTTTCAGATGATTAATATCTATACCCAATTGGCTACGTGGTTAGTCAAGCCCGCCAGGGTCAATAACGCATACCACGCGTCTATATTCTACTTCTGTAACTAAACCCCCCGTCAAGGCGATCACTTCCCCACCAAAGTTAATAGCCTAATTACTAAAACCTATTTCTAATTAGCTAGGTTAGAAATAGTGAACAAGCACAAGAATATAGTCAATGAAAATTAAGAACCAATTCAATTATATACTAAAATCCCATATTCAAATTAAAGCAGAAAAACAATAATCAATGGTTCATATAATTACAATCCTAAAGAGAAATTATGCATAATAAAACTCTTGAATAAATAGCTTAGAAATACCTCATAGAAAAAATAGATCTAATACTAATTTACCCATAGAATAGAAATGGAGAAGTGTTGAATTGATGTAGTTAAGCTCTAGCTCTTGCTTCTTCCTCCTCTAGATCCTCTTGACTGCTTCTATGATGAATTATGTATGTATATTAAGCTTATGCAACCAAGAGATGATTTTCTAAGGTTTAGAACAGATATATATATATATATATATATATATATGTGTGTGTGTGTGTGTGTGTGTGTGCTAGGTCGAAATCTTGGAGTAGGGGCCAACTAATAGAGTCCAAGTCCAACTCAAATTCGTACGTAAATAAAGATAATTATTGCGGACTTGTTTTGACCATTACTCTTTCGTTATTGTGTCGTTTTTTACCCGTAAACTATCACAAGAATCCTCACAGAATTATCTATCTCCTTATGAAACGGATCTTCCAGAATCGTCCCGGATTGTGAATTATAATCACTTCTTTAAATGTAGCTGCAGAAATTCAGATTTATTTGACAGCTTTTCCTTTACCTAGTTGAACTCTACTTCCTTCTATCTCCACATTTCTTCAAGATCTTCTTTACTTATTTCTTTAAAATTGACTTAGCATTTAATTAATTACCATATTATCTTTAAAGGTTCACATTAACACACAAATTAAACCAAATATGCTATAAAAATAACAATTCATCAAATCAAGACAGGAAATAGGAATATTACAATTTAAGCACAAAATACTATATAAAAAGACCTTTTTCAACCTAAAATGATGTATGCTAAGGGCTTATATTTAGAAAAAAATAGGGAGACATCAACCATCAACAACAATTATCACCTAATAAAAGAACATGACACCACTACTTGAGCACAAAAAGATTATATTGATACTGAAAATATTCTTATCATATTTTTCAGTGTATTATAAATTATAACATTACCTTCATGTATGTTCATTATTAGAATATTTTTTACTCTTAATGTATGTTTCAGATGAATCCGTATGAAACTGGCCAAATTCACCTATAGTTCTCACAAAACAAAAAAACAAAAAAAAAGAGATCATTACTTGAGCATAAAAAGACTATATGAGTACGAAGGATATTCATAGCATATTACACGTATGATCTACGTGTAAGGAGTAGCCTATTTCATGTTGGTTTCTGGTCCTTGTAGAGACAAAGAGAAGTCAAAAACGCATTGCACCTTTCTCAGAACCTTATATCATGTAGTATTATTAACACAAATTATAAACAAAAATGAAGAATAAGAATTATAGATATATTGAGATTGAGATTGAGAAATAATGGCAGACCTAAGTTAGCAGTATCTATATCTTCAGGCTTTAATACCTGCAAGCACATCCCTTTTTTATCCTTCACAACTGTATAAGTTGAGTCAAACTTTTACTTGGAGCGCACAACCTTTCCACCTGAAAAATAATATATCTTGGCCAGATAAGACCTGTCAAAAGAACCAATGAGTTGAGTAGTTATCTTCTAAAGCACATTTGCATCATGAATGGCCATCGGGACCTACACATGTAAATATATAAGCTCAAGACTTATTTGTGGCCAATCCACCGTATCTTCAGCTCACCTATTATTTTTTTCTGTAACAACAAACAAAATAAATTATATAATCTATGAACTAATTTTCACATAGCTTGGGTTTTGCATCATGTATAATCTATGAATTTTATTTTCTTTCTATCTAATTTTCTTTGTGAATTATATGTTTTAATCTGATATTAGCTTCTTATCTATATATTTGTTTATGTGTCTTGATTTAATAATTGTTTTCCTTGAGGTGCGCAATGTTTAGGATTACCTTAATAGTACTTAGATGATCACCTTAGCTGAGTGTCTAATTATTGAAACACCACATAACGTCTAGTTTCGATATTGGTCTTGACAACACTAATTCTAACTAGATAGTCATTAGGGTATAATTTAACCACTATCACCATGTTTGGAAATTGATTGCTTAGGGCCCTAGTAGCGCAGGAAAACCCTATTTAAACCAGCCTCGTGGTGTGTCCGTAACCCCCTTAGTTGCTCTCAGGGTCTAAGGTATGGGAATGTAGAATCCTGACTAAATATCTAAGAGCTAATTATCTCCCTTATTAACTAGAATTTGATAGAAAGAATTAGAAGGATTAGTGCATACTAGCAAAACCTAAGCTATACTTCTCATTTCATATTTCTTCGTATTTATTTTACTGTCTTTTATTTTTCCTTAGTTTAATTATTAATCTCGAAGTTATTCCCTTTATTTTATGTCTTTTAATTAATTTCTTCTTTCTCGTTATTATTTACCCATTCGTTTAACACACTAAGTCCCTGAGAATGAATCTAACTTATCATTAAAACTTGCATACGTCCTGTAATACTTGCAGTACCGTGCTTGTTTAGGGTGTAAGTGTATTGTTTTCTGGCTTATAATCATCTTACTTTTATCACACCCTAGGCGACACCAAATAACTTGCATGAAAACTTGTTGCGGTGTAAGCCCTTTCTTCGCAATATCAAGCACTTGGGCGTTGATATTTTCAGGAGTGTACGCCTCTACAAATGTCTTGAGTTCAGTGTCACCTTTTGGATTTGTATTAGGAATGGTTGATGACACTGTTTGAACAACTGGTGGCGATTCCACCTTCACTTCTTCTTTTTGTTCTTGCACAACCGGTGCAACTTCAACTCTTGGTTCTTCTGAGGCTTCTTCCTCTTTCTCTTTAGGTCGCTCAGCTTGGAACGCCATCACCGATCTAATCTCTTCTTGCATATCCTCCAGAAGCTGTATAAATTTGGATTTTTCTGAATCTTCCTCCACCTCACTCTCAGAACAGTTAGAGTCCATGGGGCTAGACTTGGTTGGTTCTTCTTCGGTACTCGGAACTTCCACAGCACTTTCGGCAGCATGTGGTACTTCCTTCTTTTCTTCAATCTCAAGGCAAATAGCCTTGCAAGCTTCTAACCCAACATTGGTATCACCTCCTTCGATAGCCTTCAATTATTTTTGTTCCATAATGTTTGTTAGAACTTTGTTCATATGTTCTACTTGAGTACCTAAAATCTTAATTGAAGCTTCTTGTTCTCGTGACTTCTCACTCTGGGAATGCATATTAGTTGTCATAAGATCTATGAATTTCGTCAAACGTTGATTATCCACAGCTCCCTCTTGAGCATACTGTGGTAGAGATTTCTGAGCTAATGACTCGGTATAGGCATCTTGAACAGGTAGTTGTGGAGGGGCAGGTCTATTTTGAGATTGATTTTGATATTGATTTTGATACTGACCTCTTGGTTGGAAAGAGTTATTCTGGGAACGTGATTGATAATGACCAGGATTAGTGGTCCCCTGTGGATTTGAATACTGCATACCCGGATGATTTCTGTTACCAAATTGATAACCTCCTCGATTGGATATGAAATAAACAGATTGTGGATTTCCTTCGCACTCTTCCCATGTATGATTCATAACCCCACACTGTGGACAACCTTGTGCTTCTTGCACTACATTCGATGCGGATATATTTCTCTGCATCTCAAGCTTAAGTTCTTTGATTTGATTCTCTAATGCGGATAATTGAGCTAAGTTTGCAGTTTATGCGTCTAATAGAAGCGTACCCCGGGCCTTTGTAATAGGAGCTCGCGAAGATGGCCAACTCCTTTCTTGTTCTATAATATTTTCTAACCCTTCGGTGGCTTCAGCAGGATCCATGGACACGAAATTCCCCCTCCCAAGGTTATCTAACTCTAGTCTACTTTATTTGTTGATACCTCCGTAGGATATTGCTAACTATAGAGATGGTGTGTAACCATGAAGCAGACATCGAGCTAACTTCTGTTAGAACCTTGTCCATGCTTCTCCTACTTCTTCTCCATCCTCTTGACAAAACTTTGCAAGCTCGCTTTGGTCTTTGAGTCTCATACTCTTCGGATAAAAACGGTTAAAGAATGCGGAGTGAAGTTCTGTCCAAGTGTTGATTGTACATGGTGGTTGCCTATCTAGCCACTCACCAGCTCTACTGGTCAGAAAGAACGAAAACATATGAATATATAGTTGCTCGCGTGTAATGCCTGGAGTAACATAAGCATCACAAATCTGCATAAACTTCTGAATCGCTCTTACCGGATCTTGAATTGATGTACCACTGTAGAGTCCAAAACATTGAAATTGACTGAGCATTCCCGGATCGGGTATAAATTTAATATTTTGGATCTCCGGAGGACGGTAACCTAATGGTTGAACATGAAACGACACTCTCAAGCCTGGAGGGTCTTGTTCAACTCGGTTTTGATTATTATTGTGGTTTCCGTTACCTCTTCCTTGTGGTGGTACATGTTGTTGTCCTCCTGGGACAAGTGGTGGATCTACTGGATCTCGTATATCTATCATACCTCTTCTTAAGGCTCTTTCCTCTCGGATACCTCTATTATAAGGTCTAAAGATTCTCTTAGGCTCCGGTAACGGAGGCCAAGAATTAAACACGTTGAAACCTGAAAAAGACTAAAGCAAACCAGAAGCGTAAATCTGGAAAAAGTAAAAACTAAATACTGAAAAATAAATTTAACTAAAAACTACTACTCGCAATAGAGCCCACACGCTAACGAGACACAAGTCCCCGGCAGCGGCGCCAAAAACTTGGTGTCGCCTAGGGTGTGATAAAAATAAGATAAATAAACGCTGAAAACAATGCACTAAAGCACCCTAGACAAGCACAACACTGCGAGTATTACAGGACGTATGCAAGTTCTAATGATAAGAAGATTCGTTCTCAGGAATTTAGTGTGTTACACGAATGAGCAGAAATAACGAGTAGAGAGTAAATAATTAAAAGACAGAAAATAAATAGGAACGTTTGAGAGATTAATGATTAAACTAATGAAAATTGAAGACAATAAAATAGAAGATAAGAAATATGAGATGAGAAGTATAGCTTAGGTTTTGCTAGTATGCACTAATCTTTCTAATTCTTTCTATCAAATTCTAGTTAATAAGGGAGATAATTAGCTCTTAGATACTTATTCAGGATTCTAAATTCCCTCTCTTAGACATGGAAAGCGACTAAGGGGGCTACGGACACACCACGAGGCAGCCTAGACTTAGGGTTATCAAGCGCAACCAAGGACCTAAGCCATTCAATTCCAAACATGGTGATAGTGGTTAAAATATACCCTAATGACTATCTAGTTAGAATTAGTGTTGTCAAGACCAATATCGACACTAGACGTTATGTGGTGTTTCAATAATTAGACACCCAGTTAAGGTGAACATCTAACTACAATTAAGAAAGCCTAAAGTGATCAGTTCTAGAACAGACAATAATTCAAAACACATAAACAAATATATAGGTAAGAAGCTAATATCAGATTAAAACATATAATTCCCAAAGAAACTTAGATAGAAAGAAAATAGAATTATAGATTATACATGATGCAAAACCCAAGCTCTGGGAGAATTTGTTCATACCTGAAGGAAATAAACTAAAAGAAATAATAGAAGACTTCATCTTGCTCTCTACAATAATTCTGATGATAATAAACCTAAGGACTAATTAACATGAGGCAAGGATGATTTACAAGTGATATAAGGGTGTATTTATAGGTGTAGAGAAGCCCTAATTCGTTTTCTTGATGGAGAAGGTAAGTAGTGGACTCCTAGCCCAACTCAAAATCGTAACCCTAAAATATGAATTCAGGCCCGTTTTTGTTTTGGACCTAACAACTTCAATACTTATCCGTTTGACGCGTATGAGTAGTCGAAATTCATCGTATCGGAAAGATATTTAACTTTTCTCTTGAACGTTCTTCAAAATTCCTCACTAATTTTGAGATATAAGATGATTTGTAGTCATGGGTGGTGAAATTTATATTTATTTGGCAGCTTATACTTTTCTTTCTTTATCTCCAATTTCCATGCTTCTCTTCTTTCCTTATCTCTTAGTCTTTGACTTGGACTCTAATTAATCTCCATAATTATCTTTAAAGCTTCACACTAAATAAATAATTAAACCCAATATGCTCTAAAAGTAAATAATTCATTAAATCAAGACTAGAAATAGGAAAGTGTAATAATTCATGAGAAAATCGACTAGAAAGACTTCTAAATCACTAAAAATGATGTCTCATCCTAATAAAAATTCATTATAAATGAGGAGACATCACTAAGAAACCATTTTTAAAAGAATGGGTTTTCTTTCAAGAAGCACTTTTGTTTATTACGTCTTTAAGTTCAACATGTTACCTTCCATGAAGATGGTATTAAGGCCCTCGCGGTTCTCCTCCGCCTAAATTCTCCTCGTCCTTGATATATAAGCCTTGGACCTTTCCCACCTAAGCTTTGATTTATTCGATCTTTAAAGGGGGTGGGTAAGCTCCTTGTTACGCCTTCTTACTTTCACAACAAATCTCATTCTCCACCGCATGATAATAGATGACCGTCCTAAACAGTATAAACTCGGTTATATTCTTCTCAATCTCACATTCATCTTTAAAATGTGGTGGGTAGGTGCTCCTCCTTGCTGCTTTACTCTCGCGGTGTGGCATCTTGCTTGCATAGCACATGTTGATCATTGGTGGTAATGGAGGTGATTCTTTAGCTCTATTTTCATTCGAAATTCATGATGGAGATGGTGATTGGTGAAATTTTTGTGGCAGAGATTCAACCACTTGAATCCTCAACCACTTCATATTCATCTTCGTTTTCATCCCATTCTTCCACTATTACCACATCATATTATTGTTGTGGAATCTCTCTAACCTTGAACACCACTTCTTTTGGCTCGCATTCTTTCTCTCGATCATGCATAAAAAATGCCAACTGAACTCATGCATAAAAAACAAAATAAGTGAAACAAAAGGTTCACTAAATTCAAAATCATGAATTACCATGGTGATACTTTTTCTTATCTAATTATAACTCAGTTTTATCAAGACAAAATGTTAAGTTCTCTACAGAACTATCACTCTTCCAACAAAAAATGATATGAAATTCACTACTATCGTATAGTTTAGTAATTATGGAATCAAAATTATTATAAAATAACTCAAATTTGTGTGTATATATATGTATGTGTGTGTGGATAGTTTCCAATGAATTACAAATTTTCAAATTCCCTTCCCATAAAAAACGAAGGAGAAAAATCATTCATACTTACTCATAGTTTAAAGGATTAATTCTTAATTAAACGCTTTGTCATATTTACCTTCCACTATTACCCTTATTGTCATTTTAATTATTTCTTTATTATTTTTATTATATAATATTCATAATATATTATTTATTTATTTTATTTTCTTTTTATTATAAAAACTAGCCACCAACATTGACCATCACCACCACCTCATGTATTTATCACCGACTATCACAACCATCTCATACATTCTCCACCGACCCCACCACCCCCACCACCAGCCAACACCATCCACCCCAACCACCATTCCCACCACCACAACCACCCCCACTCTCACCCCACCTACCACCAACACCAACATTATTTTATGCCGACCACCATTGTCGCTTATAACTACCACCGATTAGTTCCGCGACCACCACCGATTATTTCCACCACCACCAATCAGCATCAACCAATTCCATCACATGCGCGTTTCTGTGAAATTTCATAAAAAAAATTCATAACTAATTCTAAAAAAATTGTAAAAATAAAAAAATTGATCTTTGGGACGAGACAAATTAATTTTTACGTCTATGAATTTTTTTTAAATTTTTTATTTTATTTTTTTATATTTTTTAAATTTTGATAATCTGTTTATGTATTGCTATAACACACAAAAAAAGATTTTCTAAATTCCACAAAACGCACGCGTTCGTGATTTTTTTAATAAAAATCATAATTAAATCCAAAAATGTCAGAAAAATTTAAAAAAAAATTTAAGGGGCAACTTCATATCTACATTAGCAAACTTTTTTAATCTATTTTTATTTTTAATTTTTGATATTCAGTTTTATGTGTTCCTACAATATACAAAAACATATTTATTGCTGTAACACACAAAATCGTATAATCAATCTAAAACGTTCTTTTTTTAATAAAATCATTTTTTCTCTTTATTATTTGCATATACCTTATTTTTACTTGTTTTTTACTATCTTTGATGTATTATCTTTTTGTCTAACCGTTTTTTATTATTTTGTGTGTTGATCTAATACACAAATCAGTCATTTGTGTATTACAACAACACACAAAATCATGTATTCCCTTCTAGTCATGCCTTTTTCATTATGTGATTTTGTGTATCACATGAAATCACAAACTGATCGTTTGAATTTGTGTGTTACTATAATACACAAACGACTGTTTTGCGTACTACAACAACACACAAAATAAAAAAAAGGGCTGGACAAAAATATCAAGATAGTTAAAAACGATTAAAAATAATGTATATGTGACTAATAATCAGGGGAAAACAATATTGTTAAAGAAGAGAATGCTTTAGATTTATTTTATAATTTTTTTTTGTTACATAGGAGAGCCACTTTGGACTCAAAGTCGTTGACTCGGTTCGAACCTGCACCACTAGATTGGTAGACCAAGGCCCTAGCCAGTGGGCTAATCCCAACTGGTTTGATTTTATAATTTTGAGTATTACAAGGATACATAATTTATTTAGTACATATGAGAGCCACTTTTTACTCGGGAATTATTTTGATTCCGGTAAGATTCGATCCCAGGACCTCTTGGTGTCTGCGGAGTAGTCTAACCACTAGACCAATTATCGATCTTTACATAAATATTTTTGTGTATTGTAGAAACACATAAAACTGATTATCAAAATTTAAAAATAAAAAAAATAAGAAAACCAAAAAAACTCACAGATGTAGATATTAACTTGTCCCGTCAATAAATACAAGTTTTTAATATTTATGTTTTTTTTTTGGGATTTTGTTCTAATTTTTTATAAAAAAAATTCACGGACGCGCACGTTTTGTGGAATTTGGAAAATCTTTTTTTGTGTGTGTTATAGCAATACATAAACGAATTATCGAAATTTAAAATATAAAAGAATCAAGATTGAATAAATAAATTAAAAAAAATAAAAAAATAAAAAAGATTTATAGACATAAATATTAATTTGTCTCGTTCGAAATTCAATTTTTTTTAATTTTACGATTTTTTTTTAGAATTAGTTATGAATTTTTTATAAGAATTCCACGGACGCGCGCGTGTGAAGGAATTGATTGGTGGTGATTGATGGTGACGGAACTAGTCGGTGGTAGTTATAGGCGAACGTGGTTGTCGGCGAAAAATAATGTTGGTGGGGGTTGGGTGAATGGTGGTGAGGGTAATGGTCGTGGGGTGTTGGTGGGGATGGGGGTGGTGGGAAAGAAAAAAAAATTATATATTAAATGGTGAAGAGAATAAGAATTAAATGATATATATAATAAAAAGGCTTATGGGTATTTTGGTAATCTTTCAATTTTTTGTTATTAATTGGTAATTAACTAGGAATTGTAATTAATTAGAAATAATTTCACTACCCGTGTAATTAATTGCGCATTGCCCAATATATATATATATATATTGTTTCTACACTTCCATAAATTTTTCCTAGGGACTCGACAATGTTTATAACGGAACCTAGAGGATAAGAAAGTATGTGTAAAAGGAAATCAACGAAGTCTTTTTCAGCTTCAACGAAAAGGACTCCTTGGTCTTTTTTTGTCTATAAGAAGTTTCAAGCTTAGTTTGGTAGGTGAAGGAGCCATGACTGCACCAGTAGAGTTGCTAGTTCGTAATTCTTTGCAGGCGAGGCAAAAGATATTTGCAAGACTAGAAAAGCTTCAAGCTTTAATAAGATGACTCAATATTAACTTATAACAATGAAAATTTAGAGGGTCAAATACTAATTATTAAAATAAACATGTGCCCTTCTAAATTCTCTTTTGTACACAGAATATGGACTATCTCCAAAAACGTCTAAGATGGCTTTCGGAAAACTTGGAGGCCACTGGGTAATTCTGAATCTTATACCATGCAAAAGTTGTAAATATACTCGTGTATCTTCAAAGAGTCCAAATTGTCTCGTGTGTTTTGCATAATAATCTATCATTTTGACCAAAATGATTTTAAGTTAATATTTTCATATTTCTTCTTCTAGAACTGATATTTTTTTTTGTCGTGGAATATTATTATTATTTTTTCTTGCCAAGTAACAATATTTATATCATTATACCAAAACAAGGGTCCAATTTAAGTTTTGTTCAGAGTCTTTAAATTCTCACTCTGCCAAAATATTTCACCTTGGATACAATTTATACAATTAAATCAAGAGATACAAATCATCATCTCGCTCGCGAATTCTTCCAAGAGACACTATGACAAATCTTCCCTAAGACTCCCACGTTTTAGTCTAAAACACCACCATACTAGTTTAAAAAACAACCGTCCCACGACAACACCCACCTATATCATCATAACACCTTTGATATGTCCGATATTGGCCTTGTTTCCCAACCTCTTACGGAAAACTATAATTGATGGAGTCGTACCACATATATCACTCTTTCTGAAAAAACAAGTTTGGATTCATTGACGAGTCCATTTCTTATCCTTATAATACCAAGGAAGCTTATGGATATTCCTTGTCACGTAGTTGCAACATTATGGTGTTCAGATGGATAGTTAATTCCATCACTCCGGAACTTGTAAACACATTTCTCTACTATAATGATGCACTCATCTTTTATACAGAGTTGAAACAATGAATTTCTCAAAGCAACTCTCCACTCATATACCAATTGCGTCATTCCATGTACTTCTTCAACAACACTATCTATCCATTAATGTGTATTACGTAAAATTAAATAACTTTGGGACCAGTTGGACTCATTCATATTATTACAACTTTACTCATGCGGGGTGAGTAAAAAATTCACTGCTCATGAAGTAGACGAGCATGTTCTTTGGTTTGTAGTGAATCTTAACAGACTTTTATTCAGCAATATGAGGTCAGATTTTACCCAATCATCAACTTCCCTCTTTGAATAATACATATAACCTTATTTTCTAGGAAGAGAAACAGAGAGAAGTGGTGGTTCCTATATCCTCACTAAAACAGCATGCTACACTTTATCTTTCCACTTTGTCTGCACATGTTGTATACAATTTTGCCCCATCAATAGTTGTTGTATCCAATTCTTACCTGCAGTCACAACACAACACAACACCATTTTCAGTCACAATAATGGGCGCGAAAGACCTTCACATTACCATTGTCTTAACTTTGGTTTCCTAGTCATGGACACACAAGCGCAATATGTAGTAAATTAATTAGATATCCTATTTGGCAACACATCCACAAAGGCAACACTCGTTCTGCTTATAATAATGTTGTTAGGGGACAGTTAGGGGAAAGTAAAACACACTCTATCTACCCTCCGTTACTCATACCAATGCGGTATACAAATGTATTGACTTTGCTCAACGAATGTAATCTACCATCTTTCATAACGATTCAAGCACAAATTCCTCCTTGATGTCTCCTGTTTTGTTATAAATATATTTCCTAAGGAGACATAATTTTAGGTAGAAATTGGACTTATTAGCTAGACTTTTATGCTTATTTTAATATATTACACTTTCTCCCCTTGGAATTATTTTATTTTTCATTTTTAGAGCTTTTTTGCGTTAATTTGTTTGTTTTTAGTATAAAGTTATCAGGTACATGGATGTTATGGGGCACCAAGATGAGGAGGAGAAGTTAAGTTTAAAGTCTTAGATCAAGAGGAGAAGTCAAAAGAGAGAAAGTACCACTCGAAGAGTTGACTAAAAGAGATAAAAAACTGGAAAGCTGTTACTAATTTCTAATTTCGAGCCACATAGGTACTGATTCAGGCCTGGAGATCTAAAAGAGAAAGTTGTGCCTTTATGTTAACAATTGGACTTGGACTTTTAATTACTTAATTAAGCCAAAGATTAGACCTAATCTGTTTTCACCATCTATATAAGCCCTTTTAGACCTCTTATTCAGAACCTCTCAATTTATTCTTCAAATTAAATCATCTTTAGAGAGAGCATCAAAAGAAAGATTCAAGAGCAGAAGCTGGAGAAGTCTTTCTTCCTCCAACAACAACTCAGATCCTTCTCCTAATTAGGTTCTTCTTTATTTTATTTATGTTTTTAGGAAACTTATATATTTCTAGTTTCTTTTCGTTTTTGTATTTAATTATGAGCTAAAATCAAATGACTTGATACTCGTATTTTGCGGATGAACCCTAATTTCTAATTTAATGTCTTTCTAATTTGGGATTATGTTAATTTAAATTAAGTCGCGTAATTACATATTGATTCTATCTTTATATTTATGTACTATCATTGACGTCATGAATCAAGGGTAAGTAGTAGTAATGAAGCTATTATCTAGTGGCGGTGATCACCTTGGCGGGGGGTTTAATTACGAAACTAGGATAGAAACGAGTGGTGTTCATCATTGATCCTCACGGGCTTGACTAACCGCGTAGCCAATTGGGTAATCACTTAATCATCTGAACTAACTTATAATCGCCCTGACGGGGTTCGTAATACTGTAGGATAGGTCCTAAATCTACCTTGACGGGAGTGAGGAGAATGTAGAGTCACGACTAATATTAATTACCTGCTTTACCCTAAAAACGAATGCATTTGATTGTTAATTTAGGTGATTCCCTAGTGAGACTCAAGTATATCTTTTATCTGCATCTAATCTTTTAGTCTTTACTTTAGCAATTTCTTTATTTTCTTGTGTTTAGTAGCTTATAAACAAAACCAAACAAATATTTTTAATATTTTATTTTTCTATATTAGCAACTACTACTACTTATTCATTGAACACTTAAGTTATACCAGTTCAATCTCTGAGAACGAGATCCCATTTATCGGAATATTACTTTAACGATCCATACACTTGCGATTTGATGAGTACTTAATGAATCCGTTAGTATAGTCAGCTAATTAATAAGTAAACTAAGAGTTATTTACAGAGTATTCAATTTATTTGAGACTACTTAGTGGTTTAACTAACACTAAGTGGAATAACTTGTACACTCAATTATTTTGCCGATTAACTACCTAAAAAACCTTCATTTTAAACAATATATAATAATCCATCATAACAACTTACCATTCACATCTCATAAAATTATCAAGATTACGTCTAATATTAACATCCAATTACATAACCACTGAACCATTAATAATTAAATATTATTTACTAGTTCAATGCTCTACGAATATTTCACCTAGCGCAACAACTTTCTCACTATCATTGCTCTTATCTCATTGATTACTTTTGCATTGTATGAGTAGTTCCCCAAGGAACCGACAATGGAGTAGGGTTTTTCCCACAATAACAAAAAAACTCCACAAGCACTGTGCTTGTTGAGGTGATTTCTTGAGTGTTAATGTGTACAAGGTTGTGGAAGCCGGATCCTCAACCTTCAATACATGTTTTACTAAATAATATCTATATGCGGTTGCAAAGATATATGTTTTTTATCCTATCTTGTTCTCGGCGATCGAGTTACAACGGACAAATAAACAATTTTACCTTTCATACACCATTAGGCGTCAATGATCGACTAAACAGTCTCTTACAAAGACCAACAAAAATGTGTAAACGTAATTTTTGTTGTTATGCTTGAAATGTTATTACAAATACTTTTATTTCATCTAACTCTGTTATTAAAACTAAAGTTTTGTACATATGATAATAAATGTTATTACTTATTTACTATATTTAATCGTCTCATTTAAATCTCAATAAAACAATTAAAGTATGTAATATTACCAGGCAAATGCCCGTTTGATGAATTACAGTGTCTGCCACCACTCATTCCTTTTCCGTGTTCTTTTTCTACCATGAAAAGCATAAAATCGAATACATGAAATTAAATAATGCTCAATAGTTATAGAATATTTATCTGTTTCAACCTTTGTTTACCATGTGTATGAAGTAATTTACCTCCACATCTTGTTCTCCTTTGTGTGTAATCTGTAGGTGTTAGATTCATTTAAACGGTCATTCATAAGACCTCAGATGTATTAATAAAAAAATTATTTGATCCTTGATTTCTTTTTCACCCGATCAACGTATTTCATTGAATTAGTAATCTCTTTTGGAAATAAACATTCCTGCAGTCAAAATTTATTTATCCTTAGACATATTAATTGTAAAATTCAAAGCAACAAATCCTAAGTATTTCCCAATTAAATCTCAAGAACCTGCTCAATCTTTTATAAACAAGAATAAATCAACAAGTTATGCTAATCTATGGCAAGATGGCATCAACAAACAAAGTGAGTTTACGACTTCTCATTGACGGGAAAGGAAAACGAGTCATTTTTGCGGAAGGTCGTTGATTTCATCTCTTTTCATTGCCTCTAGGTGTAGTTTCGAGTCTTTTAACCAAGGAAAAACTGTGGGTTGCTTGGGGAAAATATATGGAAGTATTGGAGATCTGAACAATACTTACTCACAACTTTCTGCTAAAAAATATAATTTGTTGAACCTGAAACACCAACCTATTCTTCCAGTGAGTCACTCTCTCTGAGCAACAAATCTGCATCAGAAGCGCAGAAAAAGCTATATTGCTGTCCATATATTTTTAGTTCAGCGTGTGACTGATGCCCCTGAAATGGTTTGCCAAAATTGTCATTCTGGTTTGCCAAAATTGTCATTCTTACCAAACCTATGAGTTAATATACATGCCAAGTACAAAACTAACTGCAACAGCTCCCATAAAGGAAGGTTGTGTGAAAGAGATGGTCCCATACATAATATATACATCTTAGAGACAAAGGACTAACTTGTCAAAACATATGGGACAATCACATAGACAACCTTCTCCACAACAGAAGCCAAATCCTTGATGTTTAAAGAAGTTAGGAGAGTTATCCTAGATATGGTAGACATAGTCATCCATTATTGTATATGTTCCCCTTGTCTACTCTGGATTTCAAACCTTTGACTTTGCTTGGACCAGCCAAATGATATATGTTGCCAGTCATTTAAATATTGCAACTCAGGCATAGATGACCCTGAAATAGAGTAAGTAGATGTTGCTTACCATAAGAAAAACATATATATAAACAATCACATAGTACATAAGTTATAAATTTTAAGTAGGATAATATAAAATTACTAACGAACCATTATAAAAGATAATCATAGGCTAAGATTCAAAAAATCTTCGGAATGCATTCCTTTGAGGAATACTAAAGATGGAACTAGTTGTTACAAAACCGTTTCCCCCGGAGGTGCCTCGGCTAAACATGTAGACTTTTTGGAGTGAATATCATATTGCAGAAGATGATTATCGATAGAAATATGCATTTGACTCTTCGATGGCCAATAATGAAGCACAGTAATAGAATCCGGATCTGAATAATCATTCATAAAATTCGAAGGATTAATCTTTTTCTTTGACCATATGTGTTCACTATAATTATTCAGCATCCACATATGGAGCTCTTTTTAAATATGAACCCGATTGAGAGCTTGCCTTGATCAGGATCAATAAATGCCTGAAATAGTGTTACTTCAAATGATAGAAAACTCTGATTCTGAGGGAACTTGATGTTCATTGCATTTTTGCCATTAAAAGGTTATCTAATTATATCTGATTTTGATAATTCATCATAGCAAAAACTTACAATGTAAAAGAGGTCATTGTTACATGTACAACCTATTGTTCTATTTTCTCCACTCATGAGATTAATACCAAGGTATCTCTTCAAACTCCAAGCATGATCATCATCATATCCAAAAGTTAACAAACTTATATCTAAATCAGGTCTTGCTTCATTGCTCTGAACTCTAATCAAATTATACTTACTAGTCGATGAATCGAAACCCAGTATGAAACCATATCCTACTGACCATTTTGATTCGTCGTTCACCACATGAAGCACTTGTTTAGTAGCCGAGTTTCTTATGCGATACTCACCGAAGTATCCTTCCATTTTCTCCAACACTAAGCCATTGCTATCAGCCAAGTATATGTAATTATCATCAAATGATTCACAGACATATTCATAAGCAACTTGGGATTTACTCTGCCTTTGATGCTTTTCAATGAAAAACCTTTGTTGAATAATGATATTCCATGACTTGCACACATTTTTGAATCTTAGTAAACTTTTTACTGGCAACCCGCTCAATTTATCAACGATCACATCATCAGGTAGTAGTACATGACTAACATGTTATATAGTATGAAAAAAAAAATTTCGAACAAAAATAATAATATTAATGATGATCCATCATAGACTCTAAATATACTTAAAGCTGAATTTTGCTAGAGTCGAATTAAACCCTAAACCTGAACAAAACATGGCAACATATTTCTGGAGATGAAAAGAAAAACTCGTTTGACATATATAATTATCTTACCAATTGAAAAAATAATTAACCAATTGGGATTAGCTTATTGTTCAAGGTCTTTGTCATCTAATTTAAAAGTGTAAGTTCAAACCAAGTAAATGACTTCGAATCCAAAATGGTACTCTTACGTAACAATTAAAATCAATCAAAATCGTTCATTTTCTCATTGATGTGAACCAAACTCATTTTTTTTATACTACTCACCATTACTGTCCATAACCACCACCATGGCACAAAGAATGGGCGGTCAAGGCAATCTCCCATGGATCCGAGTTTAGGTCGGGTCTCTGATTTTCAAGGTACATATTTATATACTTGTAAGTATATTTTATAATTACTAATATTTTACTAAATAAAATAAAGTTTGGTTCTACCTCTCTTCATAAGACGATTGTATTTGTTTTTCTAGCTATCCAATTTTTTATCATTAACTAAGTGGCCGTAAACGACCGCGAAGTAAACTTTCTACAAGCTATAAACTATCAATGGTTATTCTGTATACAACCTATCTGTGACGATACATGCTTTAGTAAGCGCCATATACCATCCGGTGGATCCCTTCGACTAGTAAAGTTCATGAGCTGGTGTTCTCGAAGTTCCATTTTAGTGCCCCCTATAGCCTAACACGGAAGGCTCCTCAACACTCTTTACTCAAAACTTTTCCATCCAATCCACACAATTGTTCGCTTCTCTATAATTCCAAACCAACTCAAAATTCTCTTTAGATGCCAGTATTTCGCGACAAGCACATATTATATTATTTGAAAAAACCTTTTGAATTTGCACCGCCCTTCACTAGCACGTGCAATTCATCCGAGTTCATTTCCATAGTAAGAGAATCATAACCTTAACACACCGCCATATGAGTGCCAAAATGTAAAGCGAGGAGTTACGCCTCAAAACGAGTCAGTACGCAACTTCCCACAAAACCCCCTGGATAATCTTCATTCTTATTCCGAAAAGGCCCACCTACACCATCTCTAGATCTCACTGCGTCATACGCGCCATTCACATTCAATTTGAAGCCCATTTCTGGTTTAACCCATTTAACTAGGATAATTTTTGCCGATACAATTCACCCGCCATCTCTTTCGACTCCCCACGCACGCGTATAATATCTCGCCGCGTTAAAGATAATAGCTCATAGTTAACTATGCTTTCTTTTCTTTGCTAAAGGATCAAAAATCCGGTTATTTCTTTCAACAATAAATGCCAACTATAGGCAGCCACAATATACTTTTGTTAATCCCATTTATTTTCCTTTTCCGTGCTAGCAAATCACCACACCACTGGGTCTCACATAAGTTCACCTGTTGCGCTCCTTGTGTACCTGTATTCCCTGCCAAGCCTCGTTCATCCACTTCCGTGAGCTGATGTTGCATCTAATCGTCCAACAGGAGCCTTGGTGGGTCCTAGGGTGTTATAAAATAAAGTGCGAAATAAAGGAACCACTTAACCGCAAGTGTACGGTTGTCCCAAGTAATATATGATAATCAAGTTCGTTCTCAGGGAAGGATTAGGTTCAACCCAAATATAAATCAAGTAGTAGAGATAATTGCTAAACAGGAAATAAAAGCTAAGAATTTTTTGTTTGGTTTTTGTAAATTAAAAGATGCAAATAAAGTAAAGACTAAAATTAAATTAACAGAAAGGAAATTAAGCAAATAAACGACTGACTTCAGATAAGAGAGATACTTGAGTCTCGCAAAGAATCCACCTAACTAATATAATCTATGTTATCTTTAAGGGTAGAATTGGAATTATAATATTAGTCGGGACTCTAATATCTCCTAGCCCCCTGTCCGGTGGACCTAGAAGTTATCCTAAAGTATCATAAACACCTGTATGGTCGAATATGACTCCTCGTATGATATGATTTTACCTCTTTGGCTATGTAATTAGTTAAGCCTATCGGTCAATAACGGACATTACACGGGTATTACCTAGATCTGTATTCAAACCCCTCTGTCGGAAGATCACTTTGCCACTAAAGTGAATAGCCCAAATACTAAAATCTATTTCTAGTTGTACGGAAAAGAAATAGTGATTAAGAACAAAGTAATATCCAATATCTATGACCTAATTCAATTTAAATCATAACAATCCCAAATTCAAAACATAGAAATAATTAATTAAGGTTCATCCTTTTATTGCGATTCTCAAGTATATAAAAGTTTAGTTCATGGAAATATTAAAGACTGAAACTAAATAGAAAGACATCATATTTAATTACAGAAAATAAATATATAACCTAAGGATTAGATGACTGTTGATGGAAGAACAAAATTCCTCCAGCTCTAGCTTCTCTTTGCCTTCTTGCTCTTGAAGTCTTTGACTCTTTCTCTAAAGATGTATGAATTGAGTAAAATATGAGAGGTACTGAATAATGAGGTCTAAGGGGTGTATTTATAGGTGTTAGCAAGCCCTAGGTCGAATTACTTGGAGTGGAAGACAAGGCAAAGACTATTAAATTCGTATCTCTAAATTCTAGGAAAGGTAAGATTTTGCTGCTGATTTGATTTGGTCATATCCTTTTCAATACTTATCCGTTTGAGAAGTTCCAATATATGAAACTACTTGTCTTGGAAAGAGCTTTCTATTGGTGCAGACCACTCGTCCAGAATCCATGCCAATTTTTAGTTATGATTTAATCTTTAAAACGTGGCTGGAATTTCAAATTCATAAGGCAGCTTTATCTTTTCCTTCTTTAAATATATCTTTCCTAAATCTTCTTATTTCCATGTAAATCTTCTTTCCTATACTCCTTTATCTTGACTTGTTCTCTAAGTAATTACCATATATCTTTTAAAGCTTCACAATAAATAAATAATTAAACCGCATATGCTTAAAAAGAATAAATCAATAAATCAAGAAAACGAAATAGGAAAGTGCACTCTAAAAATAGAAACTCGAGTAAAAATTACTTCCTAACACTCTAAAATACACTAAGACTTTATTCTCACTTCTCCTCCTTGGATTGGTCTTTCATGAGATTCAAGAACCAATTAACTTTGCATTAAAAATAGTCAAATTTACGCACAAAAGCTCAAAATCTGCAAATAGTTAATTTCCAAGGAGAGAAAGTGCAATATGATCAAATAAGCCTAAAAGTCTATCAATTAAGTCATTTATTCACCTAAAAGGATGTCTCCAATGGGCTAATAATTAGAACAAATAGGGAGACATCAAGACCCCAAACTCAAACCTTTGTCGTCCCGACAAAGTAAAATAAAAACAAAGGATCTTTTAGGTAAACGCAGAAGGTAGAATCTAGAAAATAATCCCAAAGCACAACTTAAAACAAATTTCATATAGTCTAATCTAGGAATTAATATACACCTACACTTATCATGCAAAATCAAACACAAAATAATATCAATCCAAAATTAATTTCACAATGCTAGAAGGTTACGCTTATACTTATCTCAAGATGGTGGCTATAGGGTGTTCCTCGATCTTTACTTGCTTTGAACGCTCCACTTAGCATATTCCCTATTAACTCACTGTGCATCTAGGAGTCAAGAGGTCTTTACGGTTTTAGCATAGGTTTAGGGACGGTATGATATGTATATTTGGTAAATTTGAAGTGAGCTTTTGGCTCTCTCCTCACTTACCATCAACAAACTGTCCAAGAGCTTGGGTTTACACTCGAATAACGTTCTCACTCAACCCAATTGACGCGCTTAATTAGCGTCCCCAAATTAACCTAATAAGAACTAAGGATGATTCACTTAAAAATTTCCACTTTGCCGGTCCGAATATATAATCTTTTCAAATCATTTATTTTTTTCTTTTCTTTTCTTATAGCTATGACTCTCTTTTGTTGAGATATCATGCTATATTTTCATATTTATGCCTATTCATAACTTGAGCTCGAAGCTTCTTTTCCATTCACTATTACCCCGGCAAAGGGTTACAATATAATAAACCTGTGAATCATCATCATGTATAGCACAAAGCACAATTTATAAGCTCCAAAAATCCCTACCCAATGTAAATTCCCA
This sequence comes from Nemophila menziesii, assembly GCA_029959085.1. NCBI lineage: Eukaryota > Viridiplantae > Streptophyta > Magnoliopsida > Boraginales > Hydrophyllaceae > Nemophila > Nemophila menziesii. The sequence continues at coordinate 4,633,127 of JARWIR010000027.1, read as the reverse complement.
TATGGTGGACCCACCACCCCAAAGTCAAGCTCAAGACAGGAAGTCTCAGGATCGTGATTCAAGTGCGGGTCATATGGTCATGCCTAACAATCTAAAGGGATATTGGCTTATAATGTGGCGACAAAAGAAAGGCTTAAAGGCTAAAAATTTGTCTAAGAAGGATGAAATTAATTCAGGGATAGAAGGCCAAAAAGGATTCAAAGGGCTAACAAAGAACGGCCTCTATCATCTTCCTATTTACACAACTTGCCTCTAGTTCATACCTAGGTGGGTTCTCTACTCATTTAGATCTCACGTTCTACAAACCACCCATTATCCTTAAGCAAAAGTTTACTTCTTTTGCATTCTTCATTAATTTTTCCTATCAATTACTTCATATTTGCATGCAATTAAAGTTCAGTTTACACTAACTCCTGAAGTCAACTATTTTCTATCATAAATTCATAAAAAGCATGCTTGATGGGGCACTTAACTTAGAATTATACACTAGGAATTAAAAAAAACATAAAGCAAATTAAACATGGGTTGTCTCCCAAGAAGCACTTTTGTTTATTACGTCTTTAAGTTCGACGTGTTACCTTCCATGAAGATGGTATGGAGGCCCTTGCGGTTCTCCTCCGCTTAAATTCGCCTCGTCCTTGGCATGTAAGCTTTGAAGCCTTCCCGCTTAAAATTTTATTCAATCGATCTCTGAAAGGGGGAGGGTAGTATTACTGTTTCGCCTTCTTACTTTCACGATGAAACTTATTCTTCACCACACGATAGTAGATAACCGTCCTCAACGGTGTAAGCTCATTTTCATTCTCTTTAATCTCGCATTCATCTTTAAAGTGTGGTGGGTAGGTGCTCCTCCTTGCCGCTTTACTCTCGCGGTGTAGCACCTTTCTTGCGTAGCACCTATTGATCATTTGTAATAATAGAGGTGATTCCAATATTTTATCTCTAATGATGATTTGTGGTGGAGATAGTGATTGGTGAACTTGTTGTGGCGGAGGTTCAACTTCTATTGTATTGTGAATTTTGAATTCTTTGATGGATACCTCAAGCACTTCACATTCGTGTTTGCTTTCAACCCAATCTTCCACTATTACTTCATCATCTTCTTGATGTGGAATCTTAATCTCGATCACCTCTTTTTCTTGTTTGCGTTCAGTATCTTGATCATGTACACGCTCCATAGGAATAGCAACCTCAGTTTTAATTTCTAGGATTTTCGTTGCTACTCCTTCTTCCACCATGCTAATAGGATTGTCAACCACATGGTGGTCTTCATTTATAACCGGCATGATGGTTATATCACTATCAATAGTATCTTCCTTCAACACTTCCTCCTCAACTACTTCTTCTGGTTGATCGCTTCCATCCCTCGGGGGAGTGGAATCTTCATATGACACACTACCCCATTCTTCTACCATCTGTTGCATGCGTGCATGGGTGGTGTTAGTTTCCTCTACTAAGCGCTGGAGTTTAGAATGTATCTCATTGTCAATTTCTTGCTGATAGTGATGAGGTGGAGAGCTTTGAATGTTTTCAACCCATTGGTTGTTCTATGCTTGCTCTTGCTGATAGTGATATGATGATTGTTGTTGATTATATTTTATTATATTTTGTTCCAATCCTGCTCTTGCGGGTATTGATAAGATTGTTGGTAGAAGTTACTACCACATTGTTGTTGTCCCGAAGAGTCTTCCCAATAGTCATATGGATCGGGATCCGGGTAATGTTCTCTATACATCTTCAATAGAACCTTTTGATCATTACCTGAATAAAAATCTGTACAACAAAAACAAAAACAAAAACCAAGTGTAAAACTGAAAAAAAAAATTAAAACTACTAAAGATATCCTAGGGTGCTGCTGCTTCCCGAACATCCTTAGCTGCTGTCCTCTAGGCGGCTGCTGGCCATCCGAATTCGAGTCCCCTATATGATAGCATTTTTTATAGTTCTAAAAACAACAGTCATCTTCTCTTTTGTTTACAATTAAAAAAAAACAATATTTTTTCCAATACCATAATTTTTTAACTTACTATTTTTTATATATTTTTTATCATAATATAAGAAATTATTTTACTCAAATTTAAGTTATCATATATCTAATATAAATAAGTAAAATATTTTAATAATATTAATTATAAATAATATGTATAAAAAATATATATATCAATAGACTATAAATTATAACTTAGAAAATATTAATCTTGTTCATTTCTTATATAAGTTTTATTTTAGTATTAGTTAGTATTTTTATATTACATTATATATGGTAAATTTCACTCAAATTTGTCTGAACATGTGCATCCGTACAATTTTAGATTTAATTTGAACAAATCAAAATCAGATTTATATTTTTATTCTTCATTGATAAAAGGTTGTCATATTGTGATTTGCCGTTATTTTTAATATTTTTTATTAGAAAATTGATAGTTTTATCTATTATAAAATATTGAAGGTTTAAATATGTATATATATATATATATATATACACTAGGTATAAACCCACGCCTGAAGGCACTTCAAAAAATCTAATTTTAAAAATATAATGAAATCATTGAATAAACAAACAATTCTTGAGATAAAAAATAATTTGACAAATATTTAACCAATTACAAAAAATACGGTGTATTTTATACATATATCTCCATAAATTATCAATAAATCAACTAAATTATGTTTTTAAAATATCAAAATTAAAATCTCAAATTTTTGAAATGACATAAATATAAAATAGCTCAAAACAATTAAATGTATTTCCATCCCCCTCATATCTCTATAAAACATCGATGTATCAACATACATATATTGTTTGATCTGAGAAATCTAGTTTTAACCCGTGCCCAAAGGAATTAAATAATAGAAAAAAATAGGTCATCATCTTAAACCCTCAATTGTAAATCCCTGACAATTTGCTGCAAGATGCAAAAATAGCAATATATGAACATAAGAAATAGATGGTTGGAAGGTAATTTGGGTGTACTTTAAAAGCTTTCTACATTTGGTTGCTCTAATTATATTTAGATAGAATACAAAACACAATATTTTTTGAGAAATCTCCAACAATACTGACATACATGTTATCACCGATAAATTTCTTATTATTTCCTTTTTTAACACACTCTATTGTTAAATATTGTACCAACTAAACTCAATAAATCTCTCATTCCCATTTAGCATAAGCAACATGAGTTTATGAGCAGTTAATCAGTTTAAACTTACTCTATGGAATAGATCAATGGATATGACAAATATCATCCACACATACACTATACGTTAATCACTCTAAACTCACTTTTTGGGATATAGCAATAAATATGACAAATATCCTCTACCTATGCACTATACCTTTTTTTTTGTTCAAATATGTAGTATACTTAGGTATAATGTGAATATGATTCACAAAAAAGTAAATCAGCTCCCTTGAAAAGTTGCCGACACGAGGCCTCCTTAAGCGTTTGGACACCAACAATTTTGTTCCATTCAATATTTTTTTATTAGAAAATTGATAGTTTTATCTATTATAAAATATTGAAGGTTTAAATCTATATTTATACTTAATAATTATGGTAAAAAATATAACTCTTATCTTCATTTCTACATAGTTTTATATATTTTACATTCCACATGTCCACTTAAGCCGCGCGAGGAGTTAATCTTGCCTCAAATACAATTCTTTCAGATATAATTTAAATCTTCTGATGCCGAATTTTTACAATAAACATACTTGTCCAAATTCTACAACTCTCTTAGGAACATAGTGCTAGAGTCCTTATCATTCTTCTATCTGTATTCCGAATTCCAAACTACTTCGAAACATCAAGTAAATGAATTTATTCAATCACAAAAGAAACTATAACTTAGAAACAAAGACAAAATATTCATTACTTCTTGCAAAAATAATCTAAATTTACCTTTTTCACATCAACTGCCTAATAAAGAAAATACATATTTCAAGTGCGGGTGAGGGATTACTTGGGTAGCCTAATTCTAAGAATACATAACCACCGTCGTAATGCCTCATGATCATTGTGTTATATATGAATACATATGCAAATGTTGGAACCAAAATTTAAATCAGACATTATTTTTTGAAATAATATAGAATTACAAAGTGAATTAAGTTTGAGCTTTCCACTATACAGTATCATTTCTGTAAATATTTCAGGAGGAAGAAATTCCACGACTCCCAAATCAAGATCCTGTAAAGGAAAAGAGAGTTGTTTTTTCACTGGACAATCCAGGATCCCTTCGGCTATGCAACTGATCCAATTCACCATTGGTAGGTCTTTGTGTGTTATAAAATACTGAAATAAAAGCAAAGGAATAAAGGATCCACAGACCGCAAGTGTACGGGTCATACCAAGTAATAGATAAGTAAATACGGGATTATCGTCTCCACAGGGATTTAAGTAGTTATTCTAACTTCGTGTTTAATATTAGAATAGATAGTTCTAATTGCTTAAATTAAAAAGATAAATAGTAAAGGAGTTTGTTATCTAATTAACTAAATAAAATAAATAATAGAATAAACAATAAATAATTATGCAAGTAAGATAAGGAGATGCAAGTATGAATCTATCCTATTGAATTTATGATTCCTGAGAATAACGGTGAATGGGAAATTTCACAATAGTCAGGACTCTATAATCTCCTAACCCCCGTCAGGGTGGACTTATGATCTATCCTACGGTATTACAAACCCCGTCAGGGAGATTATAAACTACTTTCAGATGATTAATATCTATACCCAATTGGCTACGTGGTTAGTCAAGCCCGCCAGGGTCAATAACGCATACCACGCGTCTATATTCTACTTCTGTAACTAAACCCCCCGTCAAGGCGATCACTTCCCCACCAAAGTTAATAGCCTAATTACTAAAACCTATTTCTAATTAGCTAGGTCAGAAATAGTGAACAAGCACAAGAATATAGTCAATGAAAATTAAGAACCAATTCAATTATATACTAAAATCCCATATTCAAATTAAAGCAGAAAAACAATAATCAATGGTTCATATAATTACAATCCTAAAGAGAAATTATGCATAATAAAACTCTTGAATAAATAGCTTAGAAATACCTCATAGAAAAAATAGATCTAATACTAATTTACCCATAGAATAGAAATGGAGAAGTGTTGAATTGATGTAGTTAAGCTCTAGCTCTTGCTTCTTCCTCCTCTAGATCCTCTTGACTGCTTCTATGATGAATTATGTATGTATATTAAGCTTATGCAACCAAGAGATGATTTTCTAAGGTTTAGAACAGATATATATATATATATATATATGTGTGTGTGTGTGTGTGTGTGTGTGTGTGTGTGTGCTAGGTCGAAATCTTGGAGTAGGGGCCAACTAATAGAGTCCAAGTCCAACTCAAATTCGTACGTAAATAAAGATAATTATTGCGGACTTGTTTTGACCATTACTCTTTCGTTATTGTGTCGTTTTTTACCCGTAAACTATCACAAGAATCCTCACAGAATAATCTATCTCCCTATGAAACGGATCTTCAAGAATCGTCCCGGATTGTGAGTTATAATCACTTCTTTAAATGTAGCTGCAGAAATTCAGATTTATTTGATAGCTTTTCCTTTACCTAGTTGAACTCTACTTCCTTCTATCTCCACATTTCTTCAAGATCTTCTTTACTTATTTCTTTAAAATTGACTTAGCATTTAATTAATTACCATATTATCTTTAAAGGTTCACATTAACACACAAATTAAACCAAATATGCTATAAAAATAACAATTCATCAAATCAAGACAGGAAATAGGAATATTACAATTTAAGCACAAAATACTATATAAAAAGACCTTTTTCAACCTAAAATGATGTATGCTAAGGGCTTATATTTAGAAAAAAATAGGGAGACATCAACCATCAACAACAATTATCACCTAATAAAAGAACATGACACCACTACTTGAGCACAAAAAGATTATATTGATACTGAAAATATTCTTATCATATTTTTCAGTGTATTATAAATTATAACATTACCTTCATGTATGTTCATTATTAGAATATTTTTTACTCTTAATGTATGTTTCAGATGAATCCGTATGAAACTGGCCAAATTCACCTATAGTTCTCACAAAACAAAAAAACAAAAAAAAAAGATCATTACTTGAGCATAAAAAGACTATATGAGTACGAAGGATATTCATAGCATATTACACGTATGATCTACGTGTAAGGAGTAGCCTATTTCATGTTGGTTTCTGGTCCTTGTAGAGACAAAGAGAAGTCAAAAACGCATTGCACCTTTCTCAGAACCTTATATCATGTAGTATTATCAACACAAATTATAAACAAAAATGAAGAATAAGAATTATAGATATATTGAGATTGAGATTGAGAAATAATGGCAGACCTAAGTTAGCAGTATCTATATCTTCAGGCTTTAATACCTGCAAGCACATCCCTTTTTTATCCTTCACAACTGTATAAGTTGAGTCAAACTTTTACTTGGAGCGCACAACCTTTCCACCTGAAAAATAATATATCTTGGCCAGATAAGACCTGTCAAAAGAACCAATGAGTTGAGTAGTTATCTTCTAAAGCACATTTGCATCATGAATGGCCATCGGGACCTACACATGTAAATATATAAGCTCAAGACTTATTTGTGGCCAATCCACCGTATCTTCAGCTCACCTATTATTTTTTTCTGTAGCAACAAACAAAATAAATTATATGACTCAAATCTATCATTAATTTGTTTAATTGCAGCATGAAAACTACTTTCGTGTTCCTTTGGTAGATGGTAAAAACTTTATTGAACAAAAAAAGATCAAGCAAATTGAAATCTATTATTTCTACATCTCTGATATTGGAAATGCTATCACAAAAAAGTAGAAAATGCTTAGATCAATCATTTTTGCGAATTATTACTCATATCTATTGGACACAGGGACCAATTGTGCAATTAACCTAATATACCAATTCAAAATAAGCAAATTTATTACTCATATTTTTTGGACACATGACCAATTGTGCAATTAAAATTCAAAAATTATTTTCCAATTAAACTAATATAACAATTCAGAATAAGAAAATTTATAACAGGGACCAATTGTGCAATTAACAATTCAAATATTTTTTTACCTTGATTTAGGTGTTTTGCCAAGCCGGATGGTCCCCGAGTGGCGGCGGTTTTCGTCAGCAGAGCTGCTTGGTGGGAAAGTTTTTACCTTAATTTGGGATTTTTGATTGTTGATGGGTGTAGCCAAGCTAGGTTGATGATGGTGGAGATTGTTCCCGAAGTGGCGGCAATGGCTTGGTGAGAAGGTGAGTGCCTCCAAAGCCGGGTTGATAATGATGGTGGAGAATGGTCTGCAAGTGGCAGCTGTTTTCTTGTGCCGGAGAGCTTAGCAAGTAAAGCGGATATGGAGGTGAGTGGTGATGTAGAGCAGGAAGGCTAGTCTTCATTTTTGATGACGTAGCCAAGCCGGTTGATGATGGTCCTGGCGGTGGTTTTCTTGTGAAGGGGAGCGGCTTGCTTGGTGGGAAGGTGAATGTGAAAAACTTTAATATATATTTTCAGTAAAAAAGACTTTAATATAGATATGCTTTTTTTGTCACTTTAATATAGAATTTTTTTTGAGTACATATGAGAGCAACTTTGGACTCAGAATCATTTTGACTCCAACAAGATTCGATCCAAGACATTTTGGTCTCTGCGGAGTAGCCTAACCACTAGGCCAACTATCGATCTTTAATATAGATATTTTAAGTTTAAATTCAATTATAATTAGATAGAGATAACAATTAGTTGAGCTATTTCAAAATTTCAACGTGATATTTATCAAAACAAAAAGAAAATTATAAGATAAATAAAAAATATATAAAACAGATCTAACGGATGAAAAATATAAAATGAAAATCAGGATAATTTAGGATGTTGATCTAATTTATACAATCTTGGCCATTAATTAAATTAGATCTAATGGCTAGAAATAATAAAAATCTAACCTCACGGTATACTGAAATTGAAAAAACATAATATATTAATCAAGGTCATGTATCAAATACATTTAAGATACACTAATTAAACTATAGAAAGTATATCATAAATGTTTTCATCTTTGTCGGATCACAAGTAAATATGGTAACCTTTAACTATCAAAATATATCTTCTATTCCAAATAGTTAGAAAAATAAATATATAATTAATAGAACCAATGGTGAACATGAACGAATTATAAAATTTAGTGGTTAATCGGATTTCGAACATAGATCAGACGAGTGTTTGAATCTTGTCATAAATACGTCGCTAACACAAGCATTTTTTTAAGAAAACATTTAATGTACAAATACAATCGGAAATTAAGAGTGATAAATACTCCACGTATCAAGACAACCAACGAATCACCTTACCTGAGAAATTGCAGTTTTTAAACTTAAATAGAACGACCCAACGAATCACATATTAAAGATTTGTTGTCTTACAATACTACTAGCTAAATTGTTTCATTTTTTGTAAATCTTGCACCAAAAATATATCGTTTGCCATCATCTTAAAAATGACAATACACATAACTAAAAACACATATAGCCCAGCAGTTAGCATCACTTATGCTAACAACTTATTGGTCAACAGTTAGACCTACATAACCCACATAACTGTTAAATTGTTGATTTTCACATTTTCCATTTTTCATTTTGAAATGCCAAAACGACGAGGTTTAAAGTCAACTTCTCCAACCTCCCAAACATTAAATATTCATTAAACACTTCAAAAAGTAATATCTTTTTCGTTTCAAGACCAAATTTTACAAAATTTACCGCTGCATTCGTTATTTCAAGAAAATCACTTTAAAGTTAATGTAATAATTAAGAACCCTGATAAAAAAAATTAAATAGAACTAGCATCCAAAGATCTCAAAACTCTTAAAATATTAAAAAGTAAATGGTGAATGTTAGAAAAGCAGAAATATGAAAACCTAATTTTTTAATTAACTTTGCATTGTAAAAAGAAATTTTATCTTCTTTTTTTTGGACATAAAAAGAAATTTTATCTTATATGTAGTTATGTGGTCTAGAAACTAAAATAAACTAATAATGAAATAGTAATTAGAACGTAGAAATGCATACATACTCAATGATCAATAGGTTGTGTTTGATAGTGGGTTGAGACTTGAGAATGGGTGTTGAAGATTAAAAAAAAATGTATATACACCTTAAAGGATGGTATTTAAAATATATAATAATATGGGTTTAAATATGTAAAATGGAATTAGATTTTTTATATATATAAATGGATTTTTTTTTTATCTTAAACCATAAGCTAACTATTTTAACTACCAGGGATTTTTTTATTATATAGGAGAGCCACTTCGAACTTGAAGTCATTGTGATGACCAATGCCCTGACCAGTGAACTAATCCCAACAGGTTAACTTTAAAGAATATAAAAACAATTACATAACCGGTTTTATTTGGTTTAATAATTCGCAAGTTTTAAATCGCTACAATTTTAGTGGTGGTCTTTTTGAAAAAAAATCTAATCACATGTTCGTATAAAGTTAATCTCCAAGATTTAACGAGTCAATCTCCCTTTATTTAAACAACACACTATTTTCACCATCCCAAACTTTTACACGTGTAGTAAACACAACTCCTTCCCACAACAATTAATTACATACATTTGAATTAGAAAAAACAACACCTACTAAAATCCAATCAAAGAGCATATGATCCTTCCTTTGTAGTACGAATTCTTTGTCAATAACTAAGCCACACTTTCGAATCTACCAGCAAATTAAGTATTCCAGAAAAACCCAGAGGTGTCTAATTCGTGATTAACAGTGGTATCGGGTAAGTGTGGAAATCGGCGAAATTTTCGATATCGGACTTTTTTATCCGAAAATTCCGATTTAGGAATAGCATTTTAATGTTCCGAAATTCCGATTTCTGATTTTTCAGAGAAAAGCGGGTCGAAATTAGAACTACATAAATATTTCTGAAATTTTCGGGTTTTCCGATCCGATTTTTAGTTTATAATGTAATATATTAAATAATAAGATAGAATATAAGAAAAAGCTAAAAGCAAAAAAACTTTCAGAACAAAAAAAACCAAATGCTGGAAAACAATGAAACATAATTAAAAGAAACGAAATATCTTAATACTTATCAACTCATCAGAGTCTCACCGTCTCACCTTCCTACCAAGTCCTACACAAGAAAACCGCAACCACTCTTCGACCATTCTCCACCACCATCTCACCAGTCTACATTATTAACAATTGAAAACCCAAATTAAGGTATTATCATTCAAACTCACAAAAAAATTAAATTATTTGTAACCTAATATCATCGCTTTTACAAATTTTCAAAATTGTTTGATTTAATATATTTATTATATCTTTATTTTAATACCTAAATAAAATGTTTATTATATGTATTGCTAATAGAAATATGTAACTCTTTTTATTTGGTTGTTTCTTCGTAGGCGTTCGCGAACAAGGCACTTCTTCTACTCAATCATTATACATACATTGCAGGATCATTTTGAGACTTGAGACTTGAGAATTTTTTATTTTTTTCATGTAATTGGAAAAATTAACAGGGGTTTAGCATTTTTTTCATTTGTTTTGGTACTACTTTTTCATGTTTAGTATTGTTTACTAACTATGGTTTTATGTGAATTTTTAATTTTTAACTACTGACTGTGGTAATTATTGTTATTGTGGTAACTACTTTTCTTAGTTTTGTAATTTTTGAAACAAAAGTTCTGAAATTCCGAACCAAAAGTTCCGAAATTTCAAAACCAAAAGTTCTAAAATTTCCTCGCCGAAATTTCCGAATTCGGAATACTTTTTTCCATTTACGAAAAATAGGAACAAAATTGGAATGGAAAAAATCTATTCCGAAAAAAATAGGAAATTTTCCGAAAGACACTTTATCCGATCCATTTCTCCAGATTTCCACCCCTAGTATCGGGTGATGTATTTTGGAAACTATTGGTATTTTTATTTTAATATATAAATGTTTAAAAAAAAGGATTATTGCCCAAGAAACGCCTCAAGTTAGAATTAATTCTCTCTCACCCCAACTATCATTTTTTGCCCATAAAAGGCCATATATATATTTCCCTTTTTCCTTTTCTTTTCCATAAAAAGAGTCGTTTGAGTTACGAGATGCTTCCAATAACTCACTGTTGTTTAAAAAAGACAGTGTCGTTTATGGGTAAGGGTGTAAAGTGGCAGGTGCCTATTGGGCATTAACCCAAAAAATCTATCGACCTTTAAAAGAAAAAAGACAAAATTGTGTGACTTAAAAAAATAGAAAAAAATCCTTCAGACCAAAAAATAAATACCCACAAATACTTCGAACAACATTCCTCCGTATATCAAGGTGAAGTCGGTTAACGTTATATTGTTGATCTATGTATATATTTATTTTATTCAATCTTTTTTTTTTCTCGCGGTTGTTATGTTATGTGTGTTATTTTGAGATTCTTAGGTATCTATGAATTAAGCTTCAAATATATGGATTTTTTTTCAAGATTTGAATTAAGATAGTGTTTTGGATAATTGCAGTGAAAGCTTTTACTTGTTGGTATGGAGATGCGACTGAATAATTATATCGTGAAGAGAAAAATGCTTAAGGTTGATGATGTTGTCTTTCTGACTATTTTTTGAGAAAAAACAGTGAACCTAAAAATGCTTAACGTTGGGAAAACTAGCTACGATTACTACTCAGAAATTCCTTTGACATTCTCTTAATCAGGGTATATGGTTCTTACATAACCTTATATGCAGTGGTGATGAAATGGCGGAGCCAATATATTTTGTTGGGGAAGGGGGTACCGCAAATAAATTTTCGACTTAACTGCAGTATAGGTCCTTATGTAATGCGAAAATTGCAAAGAAAGATTCTGAAAATTAGAGGTGGGGCGATAAGTTAATAATATATGCTTTTGTATAGGGGTCGATTATTTATTTTTTATTTTGAAATGTGAGATCCTAAATGTCATGTGGCTCTAGCTTTTACAAGTGATGAGAAGACATGATATTTAGCATAGCCTAATCAATTTTCTGAGCAACATATGAACTTTTTAAATTAAGATGCATTACTTCAATAATAAACAATATAGAGAAGGATGAAACAAATACTATTATTGGTGAAAATGAAGGTACTTTATCAAGTTTGACTATTTAATTGAGTTAACAAGTTTTTATGTTGATGTTAAGATACTTACTTAATTGGGTGTTATGTTTGAAATATGTGGATTTCCGTCTCAATATTAAAAAACTATATAGAAATAGCTTCAACAGTTGTGTCAAGCATGTGATTTGGCATCTCATGTGCAAAATGATGACTCATTGCTTTCTCATTTAAAGGTATATTCCTGAAATTGGTCTATCAAATTTTGCGATTTCGATAAATATGAGATTATATTTTCTTGCATGATTATACTCTATTGGTTCAAATTAGCTGTACTAATTTACTTAGTGTGTAAAAGATGGTAACTTTTTGTTTGGCTATGGGTGTGTTTGAATGGCATTAGAGGAGTAAAAGCAATTAATGGAGGATTAAAGATTATGTAGACAACTATTGAATACGCTAATAAAGAATGTCGTATTTTTGGCATGTTTTTTTTCTATAGTTTGTAAAACCTCTGATCTAACAAAGATGTAAGCACTTGTTAGGGTACTATTTATCATATATATATATATATACCCCTTTTTGTTGCTTGACTTGTTTTAACATTAGAGAGAAAGAGATACTACTACAGATCGGTCTTTTAGCGACGACCCGCGTTCGTCGCTAAAGGCAGAAAGTCGTCGCTAAAGTTAATTAGCGGCAACTACTCGTCGCTAACTTTTCGTCGCTAGAAAGTCGTTTCTAATCTTCAGACTTCGCGACGAAAAGGAGTTGATTCGCCGCCAAATCGTGAGACCTTTTGCGACAACCTGTTCGTCGCTAGTATGACGAAGTTAGCGACGAGAGAACCTCGTTGTTATTACTAAATATAAAGACGACTTGACTCGTCCCTATTTCGTCGTCGTTAATTGTTCCAAATATTAGCGACAAAATTCATCTTTGTCTAGCGACGACATATTCGTCGCTAAAATGTTTTTTTTGAATTTCGAATTCTGAATTAAAAATTTGATTTTTAAATAATTTTTATTCGTATTTTTAATTTAATTAATTTTTTTTATTTTCAAATATATTTATATTTTAATTTTATTTATAAATTTCTTTTTATTTGAATATTTAAACAGATATATATAATAAATAATTAAAAATCACAAATATTAAGCAAAAGAAAAACGTAATTCAAATTAATTCCAAAAACCGTAAATAAAGTCAAATAAAGTCAACAAAAGCCAACAAAAGTCAAACAAACATATAAAGTAGTCATAATACACCAAAATATAATATAATTAAAAAAGCTTACAAATCTACACCCTCTTCTTCATCGTCGTCGTCGTCATCATCATCATCATCATCTCCATCTCCTCTCGAGGCTTTGGGGGGATAGTTCCAAGACCTTGAGCGACCCTCAAATCATTCAACGCCGCCATAGCTGTGTCAAGCACGCTCATCGAATAGTGACCGCCAGTCGAAGTAGCTGAAGGGTTAGGCTCGATAAGAGGGAGACCTTGAAGCTCGTGGAGCTCGTTCATCGCCGTCATCATCGCGGCTAGCCTCTCCGAAATTCGCCTAACTTCTAGATCCGGTTGGTAGACACGAGCCTTCTTATTGACCTGTCCGAATCCGGTCACCCAAGCCGTCTTCGGAGGGCCCATGACTTATTCAACGACTTCTCTCATGGCTTCTATTTGATCCTTAACACTTGATATCCAAGCCAGTAGACATCCATGTCCTTACCGGGTGAACGAGGACCTGGAATCAACAAACAAAGCTGAAATATGGTTTCCTTCATGCATACCCACGGTGGCAAGTTGTATACAGTCAATATAACTGGCCACATGCTGTACGAGTTGTTATGCATAGAGAAAGGATAAAAACCATCGATACCGAGACCCAAATATACATTACGAGGTTCGCTAGCAAACTCGGAATGTAGCGCTGCAAATCTCTTCCAACTATCCCCATCAACCGGATGACGCAACACATCTGGATCGGCACTCTTTTCGGTATGGTGCCATATCATGTCTTCCGCTGTTTGTTTCGATGCATATAGACGCTGCAACCTCGGGGCAGTCGGAAAATAACAAAGCTTTTTATGGGGTACTTTCTTACCCTTTTTCGGATCATATCTAGACTCGCTGCATATCGGACACTTGTTGAGAGATTCATTCTCCTTGTAAAAAATGACACAATCATTAAAGCAAACATCAATAGTAGTGTAACCCATACCCATACTTTTCAACTTCTTGTTGCATTCCTCGTAAGACCCATGAAAATTGTGAGGTTTGGGCAAAACACGCCCAACCAGTTCCAATAACTCAGTGAAAGATTTGTTAGACCACTTGTTTTTTTACCTTTATGTGCATAAGCTTTGCAATGAAATTTAAGGAACTCATCACGGTAGATCCAGGATATAATTCGGTCTCCATTTCCTGGAACATAGTGTCAAACATACCACGACTTGGTTGATTTGCTTCTGTCATCACGGTATCACCCGAATGTCCACCAACATCGTAAATGTTTCTCAAATCGTCATATGCATTTAACATTTCATTTTCTTGATTTGGGCATGGTTTCTTCGGGAATGACTAGTGTTTTATCGTGTTTTGTCCAAACCTCATACGTGGACATAACCCCTCTAGTTAAAAGGTGAGCCTGAACCGTTTTTAATGGATAGTGAAGATTATTCGAACAACGAGTACATGGACAAAATATTTAGTCATTATACCTATCTTGTTTGGCGGAAAACTCGATAAAATCTGTTACACTATAAATATATTCGTCCGACACAAGATCGGTGGCTTTGATCCAACTCTTATCAAGACCCGAAGTCATCTTTTAATAAGAATATGATATAGCTAGGCAACTACATGCATATGAAAATAAAATAAAATAATTAATACAACTCAAATGAATAAAATAAATCACAACCCAAATGAATAAAATAAATTACAACCCAAATGAATAAAATAAATTACAAATTACAACACATTGAAAGAATTAAAATTACAAACTATTAAATAGAAAAAACTATTTCATATATAAATAAATAAACAACAAATAGATATATATGAAAATAATACACAATTGCGTGAAATACAAAATATCAATCAAAAATAAAACAATGAAACAAGCAGTTATTAACCTAATCACATTTTATTCAATGTGATCACCTATTTATGATCAATTATAATCAAAACAATCAAATTATAAATAATATGAATTTTATTGAAAATACCTTGAATTGAATGGGAAGATTGAAGATTGATCATACCCCACCTTGAATGTGGACCCGTTAATGGTGTAACAATTATTTATTAACCTAATCAAACATCAATTCATGCAATTAACCATCAAATTCAACAAAAAAAAGTGGTATTTTATGAAAAATACCTTGAATTGTGATGAAGAATATGTGGATTAACCTTGCACAAACTTGAATATGAAGCTAAAAATGGTTTTAGATGATTTAGAGAATCAAGTAGTAAAGATTTGAGAAAATAGGTGTTAGGTTTTTGAGAGAAAGTGGAAGAAAAAATTTAATAATGAGGTATTTTCTGTGTTGATAAAACTACTAACAGTTTATTTTAAGTATTTTATTTGCGGCGACTCGCGTTTTCGTCGCTAACATTTCAAATAGTCGTCGCTAACTTCGAAACTTAGTGACGACATAGGTTGTCGCTAGTTACCAAAGAAAATTAGCGACGACGTTTCGATTAATAAATTAATTGAAAAGAAAATACAAATATTAGCGGCGAATTTTTAATTATCTTACGACGAAAACTTGTCGTCGCTAATAAGAAAACATGTTAGCGATGAATTTTTATTTTCTTAGCGACGAACGCGGGTCGTCGCTAAGTTTGTCGCCCCTAAAAACCCGAACTGTAGTAGTGTGAGAGAGAGAGAGAGTTGCTGAAATGTAATTTTATTATATTTGCAGCTTTTATATATAGCTGTTTATACGTACATATCAATCATAACGGTATATTGTTTAACATTATTTACAACTGTTAAATATATATACAGAAGAACTCGTACACTAATAGATTACTGCTGGAGATGTATGTTTAGTATTCTCTTTAACACTTCACTTTATGGAAGTTTGCATCATATAAGGTAACCAAAAACTGTAGCTTTAAGTCATTTAGTAAAACGATGAGGCACTTGATCTTGGGTGGTATGTATATATCTATGATCCAAAGCTGTAAAGAGAAACTTAAAATCTAACAAAGTAGTAGTCCACACCTAGAAGAGGGGAGTGATGTAAGGCACTTTGAGATAATTCAGAACATAGGTTAACCACATAAATTTTGCAATAATGTGAGTTATTGCCCAGTATTCAGTCTCAATGTTCTTCTAATGAAAAATAAATCGTAGGATATTCTACAAAAGGTGATTATAATTTATGAAAAGAAATACAACAAGTTAATCAATGATCTTGGTGTTTCTTTAAAAATCAATATGGAGAAGAAGAGAATTGCTGAAATAGAATTTTATTCAGCCTTGAATGAATATTTGTATATAAATTAAGTTTTTAGTTATGGCTATTAAATGAAGATACATGACAACTAATATACTAACAGAATGCAGTTATGTAACTGATTAATAGATGTAAAAGTATCTCGAGGCTTCCATTATGTGATACTAATTGAGTGCATAGTGTTGTGCTACTCATGGTTGATATGTACAAATTGTAGGTTGATATCATCACTATATTGTGGTCCGAAATATATCCTCACTATATTGTGGTCCGAAATATATCCTCACTATATTGTAGTTAGAGGAATTTATTGTGTTTTTTCCAAGGTCCTAATTTGCAATTAAGATTTAATAGAGGTTAATTGGGCCGGTAATATGAGTTACCTAAAATCTTAAATCCTATTATAGCTAGGGTTTATAGTAGTTAACTAAAGGTCCATACGCCTATATATATATATATATATATATATATATATATATATATATATATATATATATATATATATACCTTTATAGAAATCAAGGTTGTGCGGTGTATATTGTTTGTCGGAGTAGATATGTGATTTTGGTAGCTGGCAAGGAAAAGAGAGGAAATCAGATCTTTTTCTTTTAAAGGCGTGCCGGAGAGAAGATCCGCGAAAATACGTCGAAAAACAATACTCCATCAGTTGAGTTCTCCATTAGATCAAGTTAAGGTATAAATTTGGTGGTGGACTTATATTCAAGTCCATCAGATCAGTTTGGCGTTTGTCCCTGCTGTAAAAGTTTTGTGAAAGGCAAAAGTCACAGTCCAGATTATGCTCAAATTTCAGCTCCAGCTCTTGCTTCAGCTCCTGCTTCAGCTCTAGCTCCTGCTTCAACTCTTACTCCAGATCCTTCTCCTGCTCCAGCCCTTACTCCGAATCCTTCTCTTGCTCCAGACCTTACTCCAGATCTTGCTCTTGCTCGAGCTCTTACTCCAGATCCTTCTCATGATCCTTCTGCTGTAATTCCACCGGCTACTAAAGTCACCAACGGACTCAATGTGCTCAGCGATCTTGCTTCAAGGTTGTTTGATGACCCGTCTCTGTACGACTTTTATGCTTCTCAAGTAAGTCAATACAATCTCATCTAATTTTAAACATTCGACTCACCACTTCTCATGCTCTCTATGTCTCTCTTTGTTTCCAGGGAACACCTGAGGATCCTCCTGCGCTCCTGCTGCAGGGCGATTTAATTTTTTTCTTCCAGTAAATAATTCGACTAATTCTTAAATTGTTGTCCAATTGTAACTAACTTTGTTATTTGGATTTTTCATTTTTGCGTGGGAAAAAAGTACCAGTCTGCTAAGTCAAAATGCGGGCGCAAAAGAAATAGACAAGAGACCCCGTAGAAGGTCGAAACGGGTAGTACGCAAGGTATGTGCACTTTTGTTTTAAATAATTTTGTGTCAGTCATCATACATAATTCTCTGCTTCTAATCTTTAGTTGGAGACACTCAACTCAAGTGTAACTCATGATGGCCTAAGTGCACGTGACCTCCTTTAACTATTTTCTAGTACGCGATTTTGGCCATAAACTGTAATAAACAATTCAAACCTCCTTAAACTTGTTCTTTTTCCATCAGTTGTTAACTAAGTAATGCCAATTTACTATTATACCCTTTCATATAATTACTTTTCATGACTCATTGTCTCCTTTCGGATCTTTGCTTTAAAGACATCACTTTTTTAGACCAAATCTTCCTCGACTAGATTTTTCAATTAGATTTGCATCCAAAACAAGCCTATTTGTGGTCCCATATAATTTTCAAAGAATGTAATTTAGGTACGCTTGAATATTATTTTATGGTGTGTTGTGGAACCTGTTGTTTTTTATATTCGTGTACAACTGTAATTAGGATTTTTGGTTATGATTTGGTATAAAGTTTATCAGATCTGGTGATTCCCTAAAGAATACGTCAATTACTGTATTTTTGTGTTGTTTTCAGGTGCACGAAAGTGCAATTTTAAGATTATTTTTATTATAACTTTTATGCAGTTTTTTTATCCACGGGAAAATATTGTTTTAAGGTGTTTTATTATTTTTTACCCATAAAAATGTGTTTTGTTATTGCACATTTTTTGGTGCACGAAAGTGTTAAGGTGCTAATGTGAGTGAAGTATTCGGGCGTTTTTATTACTCTTTGTGCAATCTTAATTAGTATTTCAAATATCAATTGTGAGTGTTAATGTGCTTATGTTCTCTAATTCTATAGATATAATAGTGTGCTTTGATGATCTGGATTGAAGTCAAGCAGGTTTTGTGATTTTATGGTTGTTTATTGTGTAATGAAAAAGATTTGTCGGTTTTGTTAATTATTTTTGTTTTTTTTTATCGAATATGATATAGTGGTTTAGTGATTTTTTCTTGAGTTTTGATGTTAAATTAAATGTTTGAATGACTGCAATATTAAAAGGTGGTGCATAGATTTTTGTCGAATGTACTTTTTTTTTTACTAAACTTAATTGTACAAAAAAGATGAAAAAGAAGTTCTATGCACAAAAGTTTACCAAAAAACTAAATTATGTTTAATTCAAATTAGCACAATTATGATAAGTTTAAATATCACTAAACACATCTTCATAGAAGCATCATACTTTAAGGTTGCCTTTTATTCACAAAGGTCACCGAAATAAAAACACACTCCTGCCTAGATATATTAAATATATCCATATTTGAGACACCATGAGAGTGAAGATAATTTGAATAATTTAGCATGTAAAATATTACAATATGAAATGTGGTATCCCACAACTGAATATCGAGAATCAACTAGATTTTTGAAAAGATTTTATTCGACATAACCAAACCTTTCGTTTTACTAATTTCTACCCTATCAATTAAATTTATGTTAACTCCATTATCTTGCTTGTTTAACAGTAAGTGGACATAATTGCCGATTGTTCGTGTTAACTGATCTTGAATTCCCAATGCCTCTATTTAAATCTTGTATAGAATAGGGAAAATCTGGAGTGATGCTGACTTGATAAAAAAGATGACTTATATTCATATCAATACAAGCTACAATGTTTAGCAAGCATTATGTACAAATCTGATTTATAGTATATACTTAACAGGGCTCACTGAATTTGTTAAAAAAAAAATTGGTGAAAGAATATATTATAAGATAAAGATAACAAATAATAAGTTCAGACCATGACGATGAATTATAGTTTGTAAAACAGATATATAGTTAGTGTGCTAATCGAAATTTTGAACAAACAAAAAATACTCATAGGCTTGGAAAGGATTAAGAAGTCTACCATATAGATAATTTCATGTGTAAGGATGGACATAAAAGTTTTTTTTTTACCTTGACGTACTCATTAACCCAACACTTTTTGGTACCAATAATTCTACAAATGAACAGCTAAATGTGCAGACTAATACTATTACATACCAAAACATAGCCCTTTCTCGGAGCATGAGACTAATCGCAACCTCAATTAGTTACATTAAGAATTTAGAATAGATAATGATAAATTGTACATCTAGAGTTATGCTACATAATCAACTATATCGTGCTATTCTAGGATATATTTCGCTTTTTTTTGCATTCAACGAGTACCAGAGAAAAAATTAACCAACAAAGAAATAAAAATAAAAATCTAGAAATCTGGAAATCAGCAAATACAGAATTGTTCATACATTTTTCTTCCTGTAAATTTATATTACAATTAAATTAAATCTATGTATCATTTTAATTTAAGCTCCTAATATTAGAAAACAATAATTCCCAAGAATTTCTAACCTACGATTATAGTGATAAATGATTATTTTATCTTCAATTAAGAATGTAATATAACCTAAATCATGAATCTTCAAAGTTTAACATAACAGTCTATTAGGTATACACTACAAGAAAGGTTTTCTTTAGCGGCAAAAAAATTTGCTATTGAAAGTCTCAATTTTGCCGCTAATAGTCATTAGCGGTAAACGTCACAACTATTTATTTGCCACAATAAGTTCGTGTCTCTAAAACATCACTTGTAGCAAATTATTTATTTCTGTCTTTTTTAGTTTTATCTTTAGCGGTAAAAATTGCCGCTAAATATATAATTAGAGGTCATTTTTGTGTTGCCGCAATAAATTTTGCCATTAAAATATCATTAGAAGCCATTTTAGTGTTGCTGCAATATATATTGTCTCTAATGATACTATTTTTTGTAATGATAAAAGAAAGTTTAGAAATGTAAAACTTCAATCATTAAAAAGAAAAATATATCCCCTGAATTCTATGTCCGCAAATCAACCAGAAGTGGATTTTACAAAAATAAACTAACCTTATTCTTGAACAGTCAATTTTGAAAAACAATTATCAAACTTTTTCTATGTGTTATCTTTAGAAAGATTGACGTGATAGTTTAATAGTGTGAATTGTTACAGACAATGTAGGCAATATATAGGGTAATTATGGATTTTTGTCACAAAATAGTAGTTCAAGTTGTAAAATCAATAACAGTGATGTCAAAGTGGTTAAGTATCACAAAAATACTAGTTTGTTAATAATTAGCCCAAAGATAAATAGAATTTCATGTTTAGGTAGGGGATGAACCTAAGTATGCATAAGGAGGATTGTATATTTCTTGTGGGAATGCGCAAGTTGACTAGACCATCCATGTAACAAAAAAAGTTTAAGTAATTTTAGAGAAGTCAATGTGATCGCATCTTCCTAGAGCTAAAATAAATGTGAGACCAAAGTGACTCGTGTATATCTTATTTATTGTTAGTGTATATTCAATATAATGTAAATATAGCTAGTGTATATTGCAAATATTATAATAGGTTGATTAGATTAGACAACTTCTTATTGAGCAAGCCAATACTCTCTTACATAAACACATAACTGTTCTATAATAAATTTATATATATATATATAATAAAGGAAATCTCTAAATTTTTTAACATGGTACCGGACCTACTACTTCATTGTCATCGTATTTTTTCCACCATCGAAATCGCCAAAATAATTACTCGAAAATTTCCACCAATAATTTTGAATATGAAATTACATATAACGTCTTCATCCTATCTCATTATATATTCAAACAACATACTAGACAAAAGATCTCATAAAGACGATTCTAGATCTAAAAAATCACTACCACATGAGCATTCATGCGTCCCACGTGCCGCCGCAACCACCAACATAGAACCCACTTGGAGTGATAATAAAGATATGATGAAAATTTCTATGTGGAGAGATTGAGAGCACCTTGTGTACTTTCTCAAGGTTCTTCATGATGATATTGTGCCAGATTGTGCCTCTTTACTCCACTACACACCGTTTCCTACCTTGGAACAATCTGTTCAGTGTCTCATATCCAAGGAAACTCACCTTCAATCGCATAGGTCACGATCTTCTAGTATGGTACTAGCAACGCCTCATAATGCTCCAAGGAAAGATCAAACTTCCCCAAACGAGTGTAGGTACTTCCATCAGATTAGTCACTCTTTTATTTTGCATTTCCCGACTCGAGTATGCAAATTACACAAAAGGTAAAATATGGACACCATCGAATTGTATTACATCAACCCCAACAGAAATTTTCAAGGGAATTTATTTAAATCCTATTTTTAAGGCAAAAAATGTTTGTGTTGCTGCCACCACTACTTTGAAGGATATTCCGATCCTGCCTCCCTCTAACCCACCCGCCTCAACCATTTATATATATGATCTCCATGATATTATTCAATAGGTTTTAGCTTAGTCTAGCCACACATCTTCTACCGCTCTCTCCAATAAATTTGGTACGTTTGCTATGTTTGTTTACTCTTCTTGTTCAAATTATATGACATTAGATCCTGGTTGTTTGATAAATTTCTCATCCACCTCCCATGCCCCGTCCATATACATTGTCTATGATGCATCTATGGACATTAGCCACTTAGAATCTATCTCCCCAAGAAAAGCTTCTTTAAGTATCACTTTTCTCGTTCCAAAACTTATTCTTATTATCAACACTAACGTCCATCTTTGTGATCTTGCCTCATACAAAATGAAGTGAAAAAACGCAAAACCAAAGTTCAATTTCAACAACCTAGTAGAATAAATTTTGTCTGCTAGGCGTCATCTGCTTGGGCTTTAATCAAACGACTACCATTGGTTACGTGGAAGGAGAGAGAAGAGGAGTCTCTGACTCTCCACCTTCATGTCTTCTTCTACAAGTCACTTGCTTCTTATTGATGATTTCTAAGTGTATTCATGATTAAGGACTGAGAAAAGACATTTTTATAGTGTGAAATACAAGTATATATAGGTGTAGGGACGAAATCTAGGTCATGGACTAGGTTTTAGAACCCTAGTCCAGCTCAAACCCATTTTCCTTGGAAAATTGACTAGCTGGCCTATAGAGTTTGTAAATTTCACAACTTTTTCGTTACATCTCAAAATAACTCGAAACTAGTGGCCACACGACCGTAATTCAAAGAACTTTGTTGATATAAAGGGCTTATTCAAATTCTCTATCGATTTTATTCAGAATTGTAAATACTACACACTCCAAATCTGGCCAACAACTATTGACAGCTTTTGCATTATCCAAAACAGTTTCTTCTGCCTTTTTAAGTCTTTATTTTGTCTTGGATCTTCTTTCTTCAACTTCTTATCCAATTCATGGAATCTAATATCATCCTTGTGACTAAAAGATTCACATTTAACACACTATTACACCTGAAATATGCTCTAAGTAACAATGCTCCAAAACAAGGTAAAACTAGAGAAACTATCTGATAATGGTGAAAACCCCTTAAGCTACGCATATAATACACCTAAAGTGGTGTATATAAACTATATTATTGTTTCAAAAATATGAAGACATCTGTTTTTCATTATTGAGGAAAACACTAGTTGTCTAGACTGTCATATTCATTTTAAACATTGCTCTTAGATTTATAAAATTCCATGACCAAGTGACCTATTATGAGTATAATCGTTCACGCCATTAACAAAACATCGACATGTTTGTATTCTAGATCATCTCCGTAAGAGTATTATGATGTGTACCTATTTGTGATAGATAAATCCCCTTAGGAGACATGATTTTAGGTTGAATTTGGACTAAGTTGATAGATTAATAGTCATATTATGTTATATTGCACTTTCTTCTTTGAATTTGTAGTATTGTCACTTTAGAGATTTTACGTGTTAATTTGCTTGTTTAGTGTGAAGTTCTTAGATGCATGGTAGCTAGGAGGCACGAAGATAAAGAGAAGAAGTGAAGTTTGAAGTCCAAGATCAAGAGAAAAGGGAGTGAAAGACATCACTTTAGTGAAGGAGGAGAAGCATTGAAAACTAGAAAGTTGTCACTTCTAGCCCTTCCTGAGCCCAAATGGTGCAGTTTCTAACGGTGGTTCAAATTAAAAAGATGGGCCCATGAGTTTGAGAAATTGAGAAGTGGTTTTTGTGGATTTGGACTTACGATGCGAAAGTTACACATAGGAATAATAAAACGGATTTGGGACCTTAAACGGTTAAATTAAGACCAAGATGAGCCTGATCCATTTTTTATCAATATAAAAGGCTCCTTAGACCTCATTAATCTGTACACTTTCATAATCTAAGAGAGAGGAAGCTCGGAAGCAGAAGCTGGAGAAGTCCTTCTTCAACAGCAACTTAAGTCATTGAATTAGGTCATTTTCAATTTATTTCAATAATTAGGAATTATATATTTCATTAATTTTATTTATTTTCTCTATTTCGATATGAGCTAAACTCCTAAATACCTAAGACTCGTATCTTGGTGATGAACCCTAGTTTTCAGTATAATGGTTTCCTAATTTGGGACTATGTCAATTTAAATTATGTCGAGTAATTGTATATTGATTGCATTCTTGTAATTATTACAATTATTAATTAGGCAGAAGTTAAAGATATGTTTTAGTAATTAGGCTATTCGCTAGTGGAGAAGATAATCCAAAATGGGTGGGGGG
Source organism: Nemophila menziesii (assembly GCA_029959085.1). Classification (NCBI taxonomy): domain Eukaryota; kingdom Viridiplantae; phylum Streptophyta; class Magnoliopsida; order Boraginales; family Hydrophyllaceae; genus Nemophila; species Nemophila menziesii. Next base: position 4,608,592 of record JARWIR010000027.1, on the reverse strand, counting down.
GGGGTTAAATAAAGAGCTAGCATAGAAACGCGTGGTGTTCGTAATTGAGCATGGCGACCTTAACTAACCACGTAGACAATTGGGTATAATAATAATAATTTGAATGTAGTTTATAGTCGCCCTGACGGGGTCTGTAATACCGTAGAATCGCTTCCTAAGTCTACCCTGATGGCATTTAGGAATATAACAGAGTCCCAACTAATATCAATTACCTGCTTTTCCCTTAAAATGAATGGATTAGATTGTGATCTTAGTTGATTCCCTAGGAAGGCTTGAGTATCTTTTTCATATTAACGTAATCTCTTTAATTTAAATTCTTAGTTTAGCTTAATCTACTCAATATGCTTGCGTTTAGTCTTTTAATATTCAAAACAAAAACAAATATCTATTTTATTTATTTCTGCAATTAATTCTACTTTACTATTTAAACACATCAATCTTACCTTGCAATCCATGTGCAGACGAAATTCCTTATATCTTATTTATTATTTGGAACGACTCGCACAATTGCGGTTAGTTGATCCTCCTATTTAATGTTGATTTTTATTACACTCTTGGACTGACCAAGTTTTCGGCGCCACTGCTGGGGATTGCAGAGTGTGATTTTGTGTTTATTTTTTTAAGTATAGTTAATTGTTATTTTCTATTTTACTCTTGGCTTGTGGTTTTGTCCTTTTAAGGTCTTTTAGGTTTGGTGTATGGTCTCGGATCATAAGGCGATACTAAGAGCTTATTAGAAAAGAGAAATAAAATGATGTAAGTTAGAGTAAGAGATGACAGGTAGCCCAACAAATCCAGCTATATAAGAGGTTCAACCTCAGCAAGTAAAAAATGCTCAAGTCCAACATGGATACGATCCATGGTTCGTGCAGGCTCCTGAACAGAAACCCTTCTGATGATTACCAAAATTAGGTGTTGGCCTTCCAGATATTCAACTTTCTAGATTCAAACCCGATTCGGGTATGTTGTATCAATTTCGAGACTTCAGAAATTTTTCGAGGAGAAGCCGGTCAAGATTCAGGTAGAGCCGTGTAGAAATGTGTATAGATATGTGATGCGTATATCACGCAAGGTGTGACATGAGAAAAGACGTATCTCACGAATTTTTCATTCTTTTTAACATGTGCAGCAAGTGATTAGCTTAATCAACAACTGCGAGATCGTATCACCACTTCGCATGAATTAGAAGATGCTTTATTTGACCGTTATTATCCAAGAAACATGAGATTGGACACATATTTAGAGATCGCTTTGTTTCATCAAGATCATGAGGAATTAGTAGGAACGTGTTGGAAAAGATTTCAGATATGTATATGGTGAGTTCCAGATCATGATTATTCAAAGGATCAACAACTGCCAATGTTCTATAAAGGTCTGGATGGAAAGTCAATACATGATTTAGATTTGTATGTAGAGGTGGATTCTTGATGGTTATGCTAGCCTACGCAACAATCATTTTGGACAAAATGGTGAAGAATTTGATGGGGTAGAAAAGTATGAGAACACCAGATCGAGGTACAATGCACCGAGATAGTGGAAGCGCAATCGATGAAAAGTTGTCAGTGATGAAAGCAAAATTAACAACAACATTCGAGCAACAAATGAGATAGCTTACATTAGATATTGAGTAAGGTTTTACAGGTAGAAGAGCTAAAGTGAATGTTATAAAAGAATTATATGGGTGTTCAAACTATGGAGTACAAGATCATTTTTGGGAGAGTTGTCAAAGCAATATGGAGTCTGTGATGTTTGTTTCCAGCCGAGGGAACTACAACTCAAATGGTCAAGGTTATGGGAAACCAAACGGAAACCATCCGTGTTTGCAATATTCAAATCCGAATGGGCTGCAAATCCAACATATGCTCATCAACCACGAACCCAAGGAAATAATACCAAATAAAACCACAAAATAACTACCTAGGAGGACAACATTATTGAAATCAAGCTCTGAGAAAACCTACTCACAACACCTATGCCAAAAATTTAAATAAAAAATTCCTACATCCTCACGAAGTTTCAATTAGTGAAATTCAACAATATTTGCAAGATCTCATTTCCATGTTGCCAAAGACTCAACAAGAACAACATGCTACCAAAGTTGAATGAACAATCTGCTACGTTGAAAATCCAAGAGAATCAAGTATCACAAATAGAAAAGCAGCTAAATCAACGTCCACAATGACATTCCCAAGTGATACGGATGTTCCAAGACAGAGAGAAGATTGTAATGCTATTGCTCCAAGGAGTGGGAAGCAATTACCACCACCACCATTTCCTGTTATGAAAAGGAGACAACTGTCAAATCCAAAACGGTAAAGGATAAAGAAGGAGAAGCAGTTTTAGTTGTACAAGAGGTCGAGAAAATTCTGGAGAAAAGAAGAAGAAAGATATTGGAGTGGAAGATAATCGCCCTTGTCTTCCATATCTATCAAGGGTCTAGAACAAAGGAGATCAGAAAGAGTTTCAGAACTTCATGAATACAGTTTCTAAGATCAGTATTAATTTTTGGTTTCTAGATTCCATATGAGGAATGCCAAAGTACGTGAAATTTTTGAAGGATGCACAATCCAACAAACGAAAATACCTTGAGGGAGAAATGGTAGGTTTTCCGAACAAGTGTAGTTCTATTTGCAGAGTAAGTTACCACCAAAATTTATTAATCATGAGAGTTAAATATTTCCATTTCCATTGGTGTGGAGTGGCATGGAAGAGGTTTGTGTGATTTGGATGTGAGTATTTATCTCATGCCAAGATTGGTTTTTGAGAAATTGAAGATTAGGAATACATGTCCAACCACTAAGGTCTTTCAAATGGTTGATAGATCCCTCGCTCATCCTGAGGGAAAGGTGGAAGATTTCCTCGTTAAGGCAGGTTATTTTTTTTTTCCATATATTTTATTATACTTGACTACGACGCGGATATGAATGTCCCTATCATTTTGGAAAGACCATTCCTAGCCACGGGGCGTACTCTTATTGATGTAGAAAATAGAGAATTAATCATGCGTGTTCAAGACGAAGAGGTAAAGTTCAACGTGTTTAGGATAATGAAGTTTCCTAATTCTAAGGACGATTGTTTCCGTATGGTATCCATTGATTCTGTGGTGGGTCCTGGGGTATGATAAATTAAACAATAAATAAAAGGACTTACTAATCGCAAGTGTACGTGTCATTCCAATTAATAAAGTAAGTAAATCAGGATATTCGTATCCACAGGGCTTGCGAGGTATGAAAATAGTGTTTAAGGATAAGTATAATTGATTGTGAAAAGAAATAAATAAAATATTTGTTTTGTTTTTGTCTATGAAAAGACTAGATGCAACAAACTAATTTAAAGACAAAAAAGATTAAGACGCATATATGAGTTGTACTTGAGTGTCGCTTGGGAATCACCTAAACTTGCATAATTAATTTTTTCGTTAAGGGCAAAACTAATAATACTATATTGGTCGGGACTCTACTGTCTCCTAACCTCCTTCCAGATGGACTTAGGAGCTATAACATGGTACTACAAACCCCTCGCGGGTGATTATACCTACTTTTGGATGTTGAAATCTTTTACCCAATTGGCTACATGGTTAGTGAAGCCTGTCGGTCATTGACGAACACCTCACATCCATTACCTAGGTTCGTAATTAAACCCCCCCTCTTGGATGATCACTCGCCACTTAATGAATATCTTAATTGATACTCAATCCTATTTCAGATTAGATAATTTTTTGATAGTGAAATTGATACAAAATAACAAGAACTATAAAATACCCAGTTCAAATTAAACTAGAAACTAATCCCAAATTGAAATACATTAATTAAATAAATTAGGGTTCATCCCATTACGCGATTCTCAAGCATGTTTAAGTTTAGCTCATATTAAATGTAAAATAAAAAAGGAAAATAGAATTATACATTTTCCTAATAACATAAATAAAATAAATAAGAACCTAATTATAAGAGTGAAAAGAACTGTTGTTGGAGTAAGAAAGACTTCTCCAACTTCTGCTCTTGGCTCTTCCTTTTGACTCTCTCTCTAAATATGATTTAATTAGAAGATTAAATGAGAGGTTTTTAATAATTGGGCTAAAGGGACTTATATAGTTCTTAAAATTGGATTAGGTGTAAACATGGTCTTAATTAAGTAATTAAGGCCCAAGTCCAATTAGTAAATCCCGTAACTAAAACAGCTGTAACTTTGGCGTCTTATGTCCAAATCACCTAATTGCAGTCCTCAATTCGAGCTAACTAAGAGGCTCAACTTTCTCCTTTGAATCACTAGACTTGAATCGGTACCGCTTTGGCTCGAAATCAGCAAGAATTAACAATTATCTAGCTTTTTATGCTTTTCTTCAAATCTTTAAGTGGTACTTTCTCTCTTTTGACATGTCCTCTTGATCTAAGACTTTAATCTTCAGTTTTCCTCCTAAACTTGGTGCTCCATATCATCCATGTACCTAAGAACTTCGTGCTATAACAAACGAATTAACGCACAAAAGCTCTAAAAACGCAAATAACCTAATTCTGAGGGGAGATAGTGCAATATGAAAAAATAAGCTCAAAATTCTACCTAATAAGTCCAATTTCTACCTAAAATGATGTCTCCTAAGGGTATATATTTTTCACAAACAAGGAGACAACAAAACTCCCAACTCAAACCTTTGTCGTCTCAACAAAGTAGAACAAAATAGAGGTCTTAGGTAAGAAGAAACATGCAGAATTTAAAGAATAAACCCAAAGGAAAACTCGAAATAAATTTCATATAGTATAACCTAAGAATTAATGCACACATACACCTATCATACAAAATCAAACACATAAATAATATCAATCCAAAATTAACTTCACAATGCTAGAAGATTACACTTTATACTTAGCCCGAGATGGTGGTTATAGGGTGTTCATCAATCCTTACTTGATTTGAACGCCCACTTAATTTAATCCCTATTAGAAAAAATATTATTCCACTATGTACCTAGAAATCACGAGGTATTTACGATTTTAGCGTAGGCATAGGGACGGTATGGTACATTTGGATAATGAAAAGTGAGCTTTTGGCTCTCTCCTCATATCCTTCAACAAACTGTCATGAGCTTGACTTTACACTCACATATGATCTCACTCACTTGACTCACAACTTTAGCATCCCCACGTAAACTCAATCCTATCAATATGATTATAATAAAAATATTCCTTTGCCGTTTCTTACATTCTTTTCATTTATTCAATCTTTTTTGTAAGTTAAACATGACATTCTTTTTAATGTAAATTGTCATGCTAACTTATTTTCTCAATTTTTTCCTTTATCTCTATTTCTTTTCTTTTCCTTTTCTTTTTAGAAATCGGCAAAGGAAATACAATGCATAATCATTCAAGCACATCACAAATCTACCGAAAGAATGTAATAACAGATTCCCTCACCCCAAACTCAAGCTCATGGACAACTAGTCTTATGGAATCGTGATTTAAGTGCGGGTCATATGGTATAGTCCTGATATCTAAAGGATAAGCTTATAATGTGGCTTCAAAAAAAGGCTTAAAGGCTAAAAAATGGGGCTAAGAAGGATATAATTAATCATGGGTTAGAAGTTAAAAGGTTTTAAGTGGCTATCAAAGAATTGCATTTATCATATTCCTAGTTACATAGTTTCACTCCATTTTCACCTCTAGTTCATAATTAAGCGGGTTCTCTACTCATTTCGATTTGACATTCTACATACCACTCATTCTCACTAATTACGACTTATTTCTTTTGCATTATTCATTAATTTTTCCAATAAATCATCTAGGGTTTGCATGCATTCAAGGTTCGTTTTACATTAACTCCTAAGATATACTATTTTCTATCATTAATTTACAAAAAGTATGCTTATGGGGACATTCAACAAACTCTACAGTCAAATCATTCCTTAAACTAATTTTTATTTGATTAGTTTTTTTTTTGAAAAGCAGTAAAAACACATAACACATAAAATTGGGATAAGGCAACAAATTCCGCTCAAACTTGAAAATGAGTCGTGTCCCCACGACTCGGAAAGACTCCATAAAGCAAATAAAAGAATATACACTAATAAATGAGATAAAGGTTGAGGAAACGTATCTTAATCAACAGTAGGAAAAATTCTATTACCATCATATTGAGGCTTCAATCTGTTAAACTTTTTCTGGCTCTCCTCGCGTTTTGTTCATTAAATTCATGGTGATATGAATCACCCCAAATAAAATATCAATCACCTACTTAAAATTACTTGCACATACTCAAGCACGAGGATCATATACAATTCACAATTCTAAATAATATAACCAAAACTCTCAATTCCCAAATCGGCCAGAAATAGAAAAAGAGGAGTATTAGCTATTTTTTATGATGTTAATTTGAATTGCTATGATGCTTTAGATGGTGGATTTTCTAGCTCCAATTTTCATGGTGATTAAGGAGTTGGGTAATGGATATCTTGTGGTTTTGTGGAAGATTTGATGGTGTTTTGGTGTGTTGGTGAATGTACAATGGAGTTTGGGAGTGATATGTTCGTTTTGGTGAAGTTGGAGGAGGCTAGGATTAGGTCTTGTAACGTTAAAATAAAAAATGAAACAATTTTTAGCTCTTGAACCGACCTAGTACGGTACACCGCGTGGATGGTGCATTGTTCCGCAGATGACGCATGCCTTCTTCAACCCATGTCACGGTCTTGCGCGAACGATGAAACGGTCCTAGGTGCGTGTACCGCGTGAATTGTGCGGTTCACCGCATGAAGCATCTTGCTCGCGTCTTTGTACCTGATTTCCCATACTGTGCTGGCAGTTTTTGTGATGCGGTGTACCTCGCGTATTCTCAGTTTCGTACCGTGGCACGGTACGTGCGCATGTGACGACACGGTTTCCCTATTTTATCTCCAACCCTAGTTTTATTTACTCTATTGGATAGATCTTGCGTAATACGTGGTTTAGGCTCAAGAAAAAGTTAATTCTGACATCTGAGCGCAAAATTATGACCTCTCGAAGTTTTCTAAAATCTATCATTAGCAGAGACCTACGGTATACCGCAGATACCTGCGGTGCACCGCACCAAAGTTTTGTTTTTTTCAACATGTGAGCACGAATATTTTCACTTCTTTCACTTATTTCACCCCAAACTCAATCCTTGACTTACATACACATCAAAAAGCACTCTATATATTTCTCATTAACTATAATACACACTAAAACATGATTTTAAACTTACTAAATTACACTAAGTACATAAAATTATACTAAGAAAGCATTTTGAAACACATGGGTTTTCTTCAAAGAAGCACTTTTGTTTATTACGTCTTTAAATTCAACATGTTACCTTCCATGAAGAAGGTATTAAGGCCCTCGCGGTTCTCCTCCGCTTAAATTAGCCTCGTCCTTGATATGTAAGTCTGTTACCTTTCCCACCTAAGCTTTGATTTATTCGATCTTTAAACGGGATAGGAAGCTCCTTGTTTCGCCTTCTTACTTTCACGACAAAACTCATTTTCCACCACATGATAATAGATGACCGTCCTAAACGGTATAAACTCGGTTATATTCTTCTCAAACTCACGTTTATCTTTAAAATATGGTGGGTAGGTGCTCCTCCTTGCTGATTTACTCTCGTGGTGTGTCACCTTGCTCGCATAGCACATGTTGATCATTGGTGGTAATGGAGGTGATTCTTCAACTCTAGTTTCATTCAAGATTCGTGATGGAGATGGTGATTGGTGAACTTTTTGTGGCGTAGATTCTACTTTTATTTTGTTTTGAACTTTGAATTCTTCACTTGACTCCTCAACCACATCATATTCATCTTCGCTTTCAACCCATTCTTCCACTATTACCACATCATATTATTGTTTTGGAATCTCTATAACCTCTAACACCACTTCTTTTAGCTCGCATTCTTTCTCTTGATCATGCATAAAAAATGCAAACTGAACTATTGCATAAAAAACAAAATAAGTGAAACAAAAAGTTCACTAAATTCCAAATCATGAATTACCATGGTGATACTTTTGTTTATCTCATTATAACTCAGTTTTATCAAGACAAAATATTAAGTTCTATACAGAACTATCACTATTCCAACGAAAAATTGATATGAAATTTACTAGTCTCGTATAGTTTAGTAATTATGGAATCAAACTTATTATAAAATAACCCAAATTTGTATGTATATATATATATATATATATATATATATATATATATATATATATATATGTGTGGATAGTTTTCAATTAATTACAAATTCTCAAATTCCATTCCCATAAAAAAGGAAGGAGAAAAATCATTCCTACTTATACTCATAGTTTAAAGGATTAATTTTCAATTAAACACTTTATCATATTTACCTTCTACTATTACCCTTAAAGTCATTTTAATTATTTTATTATTTTATTATATAATATTCATAATATATAATTTTTTTATTTTATTTTATTTTTATTATAAAAGCTGACAACCAGCATTGACCATCACCACCACCTAATGTATTTATCACCTATCACCACCATCTCATACATTCTCCACCGACCCCACCATCCCCACCACAAACCACCCCAACCACCACTATCCACCACCACAACCAGCCTAACACCCCAACCACCATTCCCACCACCACCACCACCAACCCACCCCACCCCACCCCACCCCACCCCACCTACCACCATCACCAACATTATTTTCCACCGACCACCATTGTCGCGTATAACTACCACCGACTAGTTCCGTCGCCATCGATCACCACCAACTAATTCCATCACACGCGCGCGTCCGTGGAATTATTTTTAAAAAATTCATAACTAATTCTAACAAAATCGTAAAAATAAAAAAATTGAATTTTCGAACGAGACAACTTAATATTTACGACTACAATTTTTTTTGAATTTATTTATTTAATTTTAATTTTTTTATATTTTAATTTTCGATAATCCGTTTTATGTATTTCTATAACACATAAAAAGATTTTTCAAATTCCATAAAACGTTAAGCCTCTATACACCACAACAAAATGGTGTAGCTGAAAGGAAGAATAGAACTTTGAAAGAAATGCTGAATTCCATGTTATCCTATTCGGGTTTAAGTGAAGGATTTGGGGGTAAGGCTATGTTGACAGCCTGTTACTTGTTTACACCATATGAACTTTGGCACAAAAGGAGACCAAATTTGAGTTATCTCAAAATTTGGGGATGTAGGGTTGTAGTAAGGCTTAGAGAACCTAAAAGAAGAACTTTAGTTGAAAGTGGTATAGATTGCATATTTATTGGATATTCTGAACATTCTAAAACATATAGATTTTATGTGCTAGAATCTAATGATTCTGTTGGTGTGAACTCGGTTATAGAGTCACGAGATGCAATATTTAATGAAGAAAGGTTTACATCTATACTTAGGCCAAAGGAAATGAATCCCATGTTGAAGGTCTCAGTTAATAATGAGGATATACCTTCAACTAGTACTAAAACTAGAAAGAGTATAAGAGTAAGAAAGACTAAGTCATTTGGTGATGATTTTCAACTCTATTTGGTTGAAGGATCAAGGAATGAAATTGAATTTCAATATCAATATTGTTTTAATGTTGAAGAATATCCAAAGACTTTTAGTGAAGCAATGGCTTCAAGGGATGCTGTTTTTTGGAAAGAAGCAGTCCAAAGTGAGATGGATTCCATAATGCAAACTAACACATGGAAGTTGGTTGGCTTACCTTCTAGATGTAAGACACTATGATTTAAAATGATCTTTAGGAGAAAGATGAAAGTGGATAGTAATATTGACAAGTACAAAGCCATATTGGTTATCCAAGGCTTCAGGCAAAAGGAGGGTATTGATTTTTTCGATACATATGCTTCTATTGCTAGGATATCTACTATTAGACTCTTGTTAGCACTTGCTGCTATCCACAATCTATTGATTCGCCAAATGGATGTGAAAACTGCATTCTTGAATGGTGAATTGGATGAAGAAATATACATGAAACAACCTGAAGGTTTTGTTATGTCTGGAAACTAAAATAAGGTGTGTAAACTGGTGAAATTTCTATATGGCTTGAAACAAGCACCTAAACAATGGCATCAAAAGTTTGATGAGATTGTGTTGTCTAGTGGTTTTGTTCTAAACCAAGCTGATTAATGTGTATACAACAAGTTTGATGCTCATGGCAAAGGAGTTATCATTTGTTTGTATGTAGACGACATGATGATCTTTGGTACCGACCAAGATCAAGTTGATATAAGTAAGGCATTTTTGTCTTCTAAATTTGAGATGAAAGACATGGGGGAGGTAGACGTGATCTTAGAAATAAAGATCAAACGTGAGAACAATGGTATTTCCATCTCTCAATCACATTACATTGAGAAGATATTAGAGAAATTTAATTTTAAAGATTGCTCTCTAGTAAGTACTCCCATTGATCCTAAGCTGAAGCTATTACCTAATAAGGGTGTAGCAGTGTCTCAACTTGAATACTCAAGGGATATAGGATCACTCATGTATGCAATGATTAGTACCAGGACTTATATAGCTTATGATGTTGCTAAACTTAGTAGGTTTATAAGTAATCATAGTTCTCATCATTGGCAAGCTATGAATAGAGTATTCAAGTACTTAAAGGGAACCATTGACTATGGTTTGACATATAATGGATTTTCTTGGTTATTGAAGGCTATTGTAATGCAAGTTGGATAAAAAATATGGAAGATTGTTCATCCACAAGTGGTTGGGTATTCCTCCTTGGCGGAGGTTCTATTTCTTGGCATCCAAGAAACAGACTTGCATTACAAATTCAACAATAGAATCTGAATTTGTGGCTTTAGCAGCAGCTGGTAAAGAAGCTGAGTGGCTATGAAATCTTATTTATAAGATTCCATTGTGGCCCAAACCTATACCTCTCATGTCTATCAGGTTTGATAGTCAGGCCACCTTGGCTAAGGCATATAGTCAAGTGTATAATGGGAAGTCTAGACATTTGGGTGTTAGACACAGCATGGTTCGGGAGTTAATCATGCATGGTGTGATATTAGTGGAGTTTGTGAGAACTTAGCATAATTTGGCCGATCATTTAACCAAAAGGGTTAAGTAGATATCCTGTGAAAAGGTCGGTTGTGGGATTATGATTAAAGTCCATCTGAAATCTCTTATGTTAAGATACCTAATTCCCATCTAATATGACATTAGGTGCTGAATTCAATGTGGAAAGCTTAATATGTAGAGATTGGAATACATCAGCAAAATTATCCAAAAAGGTATGTGTTCAGTTCTGTAAGTTAAAGGAGGTTGAAGTATAACATCTTAATGGTTCTTTTGAAAAATTTCATTTAAAGGTGCAAGAAGAAAAAGGACTACCTATATGAGCATGAAGTTTAGCCACTTCAAGAAGCCGGGACTTGGCTTTGATATGCTTATGAAGGATAGGGACACAGACTAGTAAATTAGTGTCGAGCAAGAGTGATGTTATAAACTATTCAGTATATTATCTTCATGTATTCATTATGAATAGAAAGTGTTCAATCCTTAGTGACACCCTGATATTCTAATATTTAAAATGTGTAATATGCTAAGATGAAATTCAATCGTCACGATATTGTATTTATGCTGTAGTTTGTTGTATGTTGTGACTTTGGTTAATTGATCGGTAATTACACTAAAATGGGGAAGGTTTGTTGGACATTTTAGCGTAATTGATCTCTCTATTTGCATTAAAACAAGAGTACACACTTGTTTTAATATTAGAAAGAGATATTCGGGGTCAGAAGTATTGTCAGGGGTCGGTGTCCAAGGGGTGGTCCAATTGGAACGGCTCATTTGGAAGCAGTGGGCTGGGCTGGGCTTAGGTAGCAATAGCCCATAATCCTTCCACTACAAAGAATGGGAAGTTTTCAACCGCCTAAAACTGCCTAAAGACGTCAATGCTAACCACCTATTGGATCATATATATAATTGGTTCATAATGTCACAAAAGAATAATACATAAACAAAACAAAACTCTTAAAAATAATCTTCTGATTTTATCCAATTGAATAATTTTGGTTGAACCCTGAAATTTGATTCGATAAACTGTTTTACACTGACTTCAGATTGATCCAGGTTAATCTCGAATTCCAAATTCCCCAACATGATAGGCCCCTATACTTTCTAATTTTTGTGTTTTTAGATGTAAATGATTTATCTTAAATACTATGGATTATTTGGCCAAGTTTGATGCTAAATCCGATAAAGGTATATTCCTTGCTACTATACAATTTTGTCTCAACTTAACCAATATGATGACACTTCTTTTTAGGGGTGAGACCATATCAGTTCACCTAGGGTTTAATAAATTCCTGATTTGACAATAATAAACTCAAATTGCTAGATTGAGAATAGTATCCCTAAAGTAAGGGCAAAAAATTATTACACTAAAATTAGTTTGAACTTATCTAGAGTTAATATCAAGTTCACATTGGTCGAAAGTGGTAATACGTTCTTAAAATTTAACTATTTAAAGTATAGAATTAAAAAATAATAAATGTGATACAAATTTCTAGAATGTTTCAAGCATATTTACTAAGTGAACGAAACATTATTTTATTTCATATATTACACATTTTTTTGTTATGTAATAAATACAAATTAATAAGAACAATATGGATTAGGAACTCAATAAAATATCTTTGTATTACGAAAAATGTAAATTCTCCCATAGAATTTAAAATCAGTTGACTACATGGAAATCATAATATCTGAACATGTTTTGTTGTACTTTAGAGTGATATGCAATGTAAACCCCATAATAGAGGTTTGGTAGGTAAAAGAAAATAATAATTTGGTTGAAGGGTCCAATAGCTAATATTGGTTAGACTTATTTTAATCCAGGATTAGGCTAGGATTTAATTTTTGGTCGGCCCCAATCTTGTTCAACCCCTGTTGCCAATAAAATCAAAACATAAGTTTTGAAGAACAAACCTTTAGCCTCTCAAAAGAAATCTGATGCCTTTAATTTCACTTATTCAAATTTTTTTTTCAGATTTCTCTCGCTGTCTGCAAGACAATGACATATGCTTTTTTATCAATTCTTCACATATTCTAAAGATATCATATTCAATTTTACTTATTCTTCGACAAAACTCATAAATATAGTTAGATATAACCCTCCAAGTAAGTTATCTGTATTTTGTTTATTATTATATTCGAATGGATACAACATCAGATTAATTTGAAATTTATCATTGTGTACGATAAAATTATTTGTATTTATAATGGTAAATATATAATATTTATTATAAAATATCAATGAACACAATTATTTCTATACATAAATGATCCTGAGAAAATCAATAAAAGTATATACTTATTTCTCATGAAAAAGTGAGTTGATATTCCTTGGAAGATCAATTGTTAAAATTTAGCTTTATCTTTAATAATCTTTTTTGAAAAAAATTGGCACTGGTTATAATTTAATGTTTAGAAAAATGAAAAAACTATTTTGATAAATCCACTTACCAACTTGTTGCATTTTCATCTATTAGTTCTACAATTATATGCACTTATTTGTGAGAAAATTGTCATCATGTATCTCGTTGATATTATCTTAAATTATTTGACAAAGACTCTCTTTCGCATTCGACAAAAGGAAAAGTAGGTTATGAATTAGACAAACACTACTAACCGATGTGGATTCAAACCAAGTTAGATATCTAAAGCTTAATATTAAAGGTTGTTTGTAAGGAGTATCAATAAAAGTAGTGAATGGATTATTGATAGTGGGTTCTCTAACCCATTACAAGAACTCATCGCCATTATTCTCATTGATAGAGATAGTAGGAGAAAAAGTTACACTTTGCAATAGTGGCAAAGCAAAAATCTTGGAGAAATGTAGTATCGATTAAAAAAATCCTTACTCAAAATTTTTTTTTTTCGCTTCTTGATGGTTTATCGTTTTACTTTTTTAATATTTTCCAGTTCTGTTATTTGTCTATAAGGTTAGTTTGAAGCATAATGTGTTTCATGTATGCATGATAAAAAAAGTGTTATTTATATAAAATAGGTTCCATGATATGTCTGTCTTAAATCTTGATAGTCTTGGTTATCAAAATGTTAATTGCTTGTTCGCTGTGAATGAATATTGTTGATTATAGAATAGGCATGTAGATGATGAAAGTATGACATTTCTATTTAACTTTTATTAAAAATATCTTGTTGTAGGAAGCCTAAACTAAATATTAATATATATAAATCATGTGATGCATGTCAACTTGGTAAACAACATTGGACGTCTTTCAAATTCAAAAATAAGGTTATAACCTTTAGGTCACAACATCTGTTACACATGTATCTTTTTGCTCATATCGATGCCATTACTCTAGAAGATTTAATTCTTATTTTTTGTATGACTACAGTAGATACACTTGTGCGATGTTCCTCGCGATAAAACGAAGACTTTGATGAATTTTAAATGTTTGTAGAACGATACTAAATGAAAAATTCTATTCTATTACACCTTCATAGAGTTAATAGAAAAAAATGTAAATTACTTTTTTAAGCTTTTATGATGAACTTGTCATTGAGCAAAACTTCTCACCTTATAGAACTCCCTAAAAAAATTGGGTATTAGAAAGAAAAAAACTAAACTACCCAATAAATGATAAGAACAATATTAAAATAGTATAGATTTCCTAAATACTATTAGGTTAAAGCCATCCATACATATTTTTATGTGTTAAATCATGTTTTGGATAGACCTATCATCAAGAAAACCCATTGAGATTTGGAACGATAGGCCCCATAGAATTTATAATTTCTATGTTTTTGGGTGAAAATGGTTTACCTTAAATCCTAGGGATTATTTGGCCATGTTCGATGCTAAAACCGATAAAGGTATATTCCTTGCTGCTCTACAATTTCACTGCTTGATAGACATTTACAAAATTTATTTTGACTAGTGCTGTTCAATCATTATACAACAAATAAAAGAGGCATTCTTTACATTATTGGTAAATGGACGTGTTGTTATGTTTTTTATGTTGGATAAAATAGTGTTGTTGATGGAGATGATGAATTGGACAAATTTAGTTATTGTTGTGAAGATGATGGTGATGGTGACAATGAGGGACAAATGTTAGCGATGGTAAAATGTTGGATTTTGGGTCGGGTTTTGCAGGAAAATACGATTATTATATTGATGCCCACATGGAGATTTGTGAGGGATATATGTGGTAATGATGATGTGTAGATATCGTGTTGAAGTAATAATGTTGGTTATTGAAGAAAATATTGGTTCTACAGGAGAGTAGGGTAAAAATAATGCATGTTGATGGTGATAGTGTGAAGGACTCACATTGTGACAAAAATGACATATAAGTTGGTGAAGACAAAAGAGATGGTGATAGAGGAGAAAATAATAAACAACATAAAATGGGAGTGAGATTATTAAAAAAAATATTTATCATAGAAACGTTTGAACCACAATACTTTTATGTTACATAGTTATTACAAAAAAAGATATGTCTCAATTGGATATCACAAATATAAATAGATTTTATTGATATCATGGTTAACGATTTATAAGATTGATAATTCAAGGATTATTTAAAATATTTTAAAGTTTAAAAACCCGGTTGAAAAATATCTTATAAATAAAAAACTATTAAATATATTTTTAAAGCTTAATGATCTATCAAATATAATCTATAAATAAAAAACCATTTAGGAATTTTCCCTTCATATGAAAGGAGCTCCAAAAGATTTTTTTGTAAATTAATAGTTACGGATAAATTCATAACAATATATTTTTTTGGTTATACAATAAGGAAAAAATGAATTCAAAATAAATCTTTTGTAGGTGGTTACTATTAATGAAAAAGGTGACAATGAATAATATTTTTTTGACTAGATTGTCAACATTTTTAAATACCATCACCATACTTTCTTACATTCTCCCAACATATATACTTGTTTCAACATCTAGTATATACATACATATCTAGACTAACCTTTTGTTTTTGTAAACAGTTATAAATTCTGATGATCTATCCCTATTTGTGTTAAGGAGAAAGAAAATCAAACATGAAAATACCATAATTCAAATCCTAGCTCAAGAAGAAGCTAATGATTTAGAGCCTAGGGGTCCTTCATCCGTACTGTTGGCTCAGGCTTTCTCTTCATCTCACAATCCTCGCTTTTACAATCAATGCTCAATCATATGATCTGGCTGTTAATATTTTTTTTTAATTTGTTATATATATATATTATTTTTTATGAGCTCCAGATCAAAGCAGAGAGGCTAGGAGCCTTATCAAAAGAGAAGAAATAGCGAGCTATTGATAAGGAAGGTGTTATTCACAAGAATCAAGGAATGTTAGGTGTCAAAAGATCTGAAGAGCATGTTGAAGGATTATGTTGAGGTTTTCTTTCATAAGGGCTATCATATTGGGTATATGGAGAATATATCAGAATGTAGAAAAAGTACCCATATTCCAAGAAGGTGAATGATGAAGTCTTTAATGTGTGATCTGGTTTGTAAGAAAAGGATGAATAATATGAATCTGAGAGTGATGAGGAGTATCGAAATAGAGACTTGTTTTAATTTTATTAAGTTGGCTTTAAACATATCTTTATATTGGCTTATGGCCATCTTTTGTAAAAGATATTATCGTTATATCTTACTCACTTTTATGAACTTACTTTGATAAATTATTAAGTGACTTTAAGATTTATACTTTTCTTGCTTCTCTTCCTTTTACTTTTATAACTTTGGACAACTCTCCAAGATAGACTTCCCTAGTTTCTTTAGCTGGTATTCTTGACTAGAAAATTCATAGTTCCCGAAGTTGACTTCAGATTCAGCTAGATTTGCTTGTCGACTTTGTGTCTTTGAAGTTTGGACCGAGATCTAATCTTTCAATTCTTACATTATAGGCTAATTGAATTAGCACAAAATTTCTCCAAAATTATCGAAACTGATGTTTTACATGTAAATAAGAAAATATCATAAAATAATATAATAAAATATAACTAAGTTGTCCTCAATAATACGTGAATATACTGTATTATCCATACCACGACTGATGTAAATAAAAATTGGTTGATTTGGAAATGTGCAAAAAGTTATCATCTTTCTTTTAATCAACCAGAGCTGAAAGTTGATTTTAATATTTCTATAAGTGCTTGAAATTTCATTATTGAGTTGGATTCATTTTATAGAATTCTTCAAGATTTATCACCATTTCAATGTCCATAGTATAGTAGATACATCATAGACAACCCAAAATTTTCACTAACTATGATGAGAATGCTTATCAATTATTATCAATGTCTTAATATTAATTATGAAAATTTCGATTCATTTCTTGCAAGAATGGGGTAACAACATACATACAATTTGAATTTAATTTTATATAGAAATAGAGTTTTGCTTTCGATAGCATGAAAAACGATGAAAATTATGAAGCATCTGAAAATTTTGAGAGAATCTCAAAAGCATAGATATCGAAGGAGTTTACTGTATTATACTTATAATATGTAAGGTTGGTGTTTCGTAATTCCTCTCGGGTATACAAGTTTTACTATTATGATGTAAGCAAAGGGGATTAATTTATTTTCTCTTACATATTGAACATTCACCTCTTCTTTATAAATTGAATACTTACATGACAATATTCTTGTGGTCTCTAATATATAACTAATATCATACTTGTATACAAATAAAAGTGTGATTGTTACTCACCCGCAATTCATAAGAGCTAATTAATATGATCTAATTCCATTATGTTGAAACATCGAGTCATGAGATACTGAATTATTTAATATTTGATGAGTATCGAATTCTACAATTTTTGCATTGATTTCATATGAAATGGACAACAACTCTCTCGCGCTTCTAATTCTCACTTGTGATGTTGGATTTGAGATACTGATGATATTAGTAACAATAATTCTCACGGTGGTTTGTAATAATCCATGCTTAAACACAAAATAAAATAACCGCAATAAATCCCCGGCAGCGGCGCCAAAAACTTGGTGGGTCCTGATGTGTTATAAAATAATGCAATAAAAGTAAAGGAATAAAGGATCCACAAACCGCAAGTGTACGGGTCGGTCCAAGTAATAAATAAGTAAATACGTGGAAATCGTCTCCACAGAGATTTAAGTAGTTATTCTAAATTTGTGTTCTATATCAGAATAGATGGTTCTAATTGTTTTAATTAAAAAGATAAGTAGCAAAGGATTTTGTTGTCTAATTAACTAATAAAATAAATCATAAATAATAAACAATAACTAATCATGCAAGTATGAATCTATCCTATTGAATTTATGATTCCTAAGAATAAGGGTGAATGAGAAATCTCACAATAGTCAGGACTCTATAAACTCCTAACCCCCGTCAGGTTGGACTTAGGAGCTATCCTACGGTATTACAAACCCCGTCAGGGCAATTATAAGCTACGTTCAAATGATTAATATCTATACCCAATTGGCTACGTGGTTAGTCAAGCCTGTCGGTCAATAACGGATACCACGCGTCTATATTCTAATTCTGTATTTAAACCCCCCGTCAAGGTGATCACTCGCCACTAAGTGAATAGCCTAATTACGAAAACCTACCCCTGATTCATGACTTCAATGATAGTAAACAAGCACAAGAATATAGTCAATGTAAATTAAGAACCAATTCAATTAAATACTAAAATTCCCGATTCAAAGTAAAATAGAAAAACAATAATCAAAGGTTCATATAATTGCTTCAGACCATTCTTCCAAATTCTTAGTCAATCTTGAGTTATGAGCCCTTTTATGGATGTGGCTGGTGAAATTCAGATTTATGTGGTAGCTTTTCCTTTCCTAGTTGAATTATGTTTCCTTCTCTCTCCTAATTTCTTCAAGATCTTATTTTCTTATCTCCTTAGAATTGATTTGGCATATAATTTATTTCCATATTATCTTTAAAGCTTCACATTTTTACACAAATTAAACCAAATGTGCTATAAAAATAATAATTCATCAAATCAAGACAAGAAATAGGAATGCTACGAATTAAGCACAAAAGTCAATATAAAAAGACTATTTTCTACCTACAATGATGTCTCCTAAGGGCTTATATTTAGAAAATTTTGGAAGACATCATATATGAATTTTTTGTTTCTATTTTTTATCAGGTTTGTGACATTTATATTTTCACTTACTGGTAGTGAAAAATAACCATCAAAGATGTTCCCAAAAATGATAAAATAATTTGAATTTTTTATAATAGTTGTTGAACTTACTGGCAGTGTAACTGTGTGTACCAGTGCCTCTGTCCCTTTTTTCCTCTCTAATCAAAATATCTAAGGTAAATCAATAGAAATCTAGGTTTTATGTTTAAATCTTTATAATTTTGTTAATACTTAACAGTGATTTCATTTCTTTTGCCTGGCAGTTCCACCAAGTCGCTCTCCTGCATAAGAAGACTGGGCTCGGGGACCATTCTCTACCATCGAATAACCCAAATTAAGCGTAAAAAATTAATTGAATTTTTAACTTAATCTCATCACTTTTACAATTTTTCAAAATTATCTGATTGAAGCTTAGTTTTTTATTATATTTTTATACGAATCTTACAATTATATGATTTAAATATAATAGAACTTTGTTCATTATCATTTAATCACCTTTATATAGTTATCTTCATATTGTTCAATTTTAACAGAAAGTTCCTTCAAGGATGGTGAGCATTTGGGAAATTAGTAATTGATGAAATCATTGAATAAATTGAGGAAACAATATTATTTATCAGGCGAGAATGTGAATTCTCATAATTTTTTATTTTGTTCTTCTTTAAAATGTATGTATTTTTAATCTGATCTTATTGGTTAACGAGGGCGCGGTATATATGAATCAAGGAAGAACTTATTTAGTGAAGAAGTTATATTTATCAAGTAAACTTGCCTTATGCTAAGAATCATACTTGAAGATGACACTAGTTGTTAAATTGTATGTAAAACTTCAACTAAGGACCTCACTAATTTATAAAGATTATTTAATACTTTTAATCCCTATTTTTCCATCTTGGCAAGTGTTGCGGACATAAAGTTTGGATATATATTCAATATAGGGACCTTTTGTGCAATAAAAGCAAAAAATCTCATCTCATCACTTTTACAATTTTATTGAATTATCTGATTTTCCGGCAATGTATTTGAAGAAGAAATTGTTACATTTGGATCTGACAGCTACGTAAGTCAGAGCATATTTTGTAAATTCTCATATAATTTAGGGACTAAACGTGATAATAACCATGTTGTTTAATGTCAGATTTGTAGAGTTCCACTTCTTTGAGAGATAGTAAAGATGGAGAATCGATATATATAGGGAATCAACTGAAAGATTTAAGCCTAACTCTTCTTTCTCTAGAAGTAGCTTTAATTGCAATCGAAACAATAGTTATACAATTTTTTTTTGTAGATGCATTGGTAAGTTTTGATTTTAAATAATTAAATAATTTTTTGGATACCACAATATTTGTGTACAGAGTGAAAGAATTTGCACTTGATATTTACTTCACAGAGTTTAAAATTATATAATATTTATAGAATTAAGATCCTAATTTAAGGTAAAAAATTAATTTTTAACCTAATTTCAGTAGTTTTACAATTTTATAGAATTATCTAAGTTAATCTTTTTATACAAATCATAGAATAGCCATTTTATGATCGTTGGAAGCCTTTTACCGTATGAGAAGTGATATGCTGTTGAGACTTTGCCTTTTTCTTCCTTCTTTATATAATTGTGGTATCAACTTTTTACTATTTTTTACTATCAATTTATCTATTTTGTTTAATTATTTAATTGGTTGTGATATTAATCGAAATAATTTTGATTATACTGATTTTTCTGAATTTAATTTGATGAATTTAGTTTTTGATTTTCTTTCTTCTTTATCCAATTGAAATATAAAAGCAAATTTGGTTTTTTGGTAGAATAACTTATCTGAGTGTATCTCTCTTCTCTTCTTCTCATATTTTTTTCTTCTGAATCCTTCTCAACTTGGTTATATGTCTCTCCGCCACCGACTTATGTTCTTCTCAATCCTGCTCCTATAGGCTATAGGTCTCTCCGTCATACTGACTACTCTAATACCAAATTATTAACTCTACTGAAGGAATTTTTCTGATCTCTATATTAAATATTAAGAAAATAATTGGATATTGTAAAACTCGGATTTTAAAATAAGAAGACACCGATTTTTTGTTGAGACTTATTGTTGCGTAGTTGCTTAGGTCTACTTGAAATGGTGGACATTGATTATATTTGTTGAGGATTGATAAGAGATCAAATGATAATAACTGAGCTAGGAATGACCCCTTCTTCTAGATTGTGACATAGTAAAACCTATTATCTCATCTCCAACGCCTCTATCTTCTTAAGTCAAATGGTCTTGATGAGGTTTAATTTTGCTTATTCAATTTTTTTAAATTGAAACATTATAAAATAATTTGTGGGGGTTGATATGGTATAACTTCTTAGCTGAAATAAAATTTTAAATACTGAGTTTTTGAGAAATCAGAATTTGAAGAACTCTTTAATGGTCTTCGTTTAAGGTATAAACTCTAATAGATTGTATTTTTTTAACTTGAGTATGATTATGTTGTTCCATTTAAAATTAAGCAAGTTTTACAAATGAAAGCGAGCATATCTTGTCAGATTTCGCTCATGCTAGCCCATGATCACACATGAGCAAGCTTTATAGAAATAGTGAAAATGACATTTCTTCCTTCTTCATTTTTTACTTTAACCTTTAAAGTATAAATTTTAACTAATTATAATGTTATTATATCTACCAGCTTTATTACTTATACATATATTTGACTTTTTTTTTGTTTGTTTCGAAATTGTAGGGGAGAAATTTGAGAAAGAACAGAAGAAAAATAGGCCCAGAGTATTCTTATAGATTTTAGTAGTTGTATTATTGCACAATCCGAATAGAAGAGTTTTACATAAATGAAAACTCGCACCTAGAAAATTCCTTGGTGTTTTACCTCTAATTATAGGAATAGGTGGTCCATGGTCAGACTGGTTCAGACATGGACTTACTAATGAGAGTATGTCAGATTTTATTTATGTTATAAAATGTTGTTTAACACAGATATCAAATTATTTTTGTGCTTTAAAGATGCGGTTTGAACTAATAGTTGATGCAGAGTAACTGTAAACAGAATGATATGGTATTAAGTTGTTGTTGAACTCCTTAATAAGTTGTAAGTTGCAGTGATATTCGGCAGCTCCTCTGTAGACCGAGCAACTCCTCTGATTTTTTTTTTCTGGGTACCATCGACGTCATAATTTCTAATCATCATGCATGTGTTGTCATGAAACATTATCCAAAGCATGACATCTCACTGTTTGAAAATCTAATGTAGCAGGCCAAATGATCTCCAACAATTACGTATTTCATGCTTTTCGGTCATTTTCTCTTTCCCCTTATCCATTACAAGACTAACTTACTAGCTACAAGATTACTTATATGATTTTTTTTAATTATTTATCACCCCTTTATAGCATTATGATAGCTATTCTAGAGCTTTTTATAAGTATATCTAAAGCATTATCTTTGGTTCGTGCATACAATTTTTATAAAGATTCCATTTTCCCTTTCATGGTAAACATGGTGGAGCCACTTAAAAATTTAAAGTAGAGGAATTTATTCCCATTCGAATGAATGTGATGATCATTCTGCTCAATAATCTTGGATGTTATTCATATGGAATTAGTTATGCCTCTGAGTACGCCACTAGCTGAATCTCTCTCAGGTATAGAGTTTCTTCTTAACAGTGTTCAAATCCTACAAGGGAAAGTTGTTGAATTTCATCTTTCTGATCAACTCAAATCTATCTTTTGATTTGGTGTCTTCGTGGCATAACTTGGAGTTCTAATTTTGGGATGACTTGCTTGTTTAACTAAAAACTCAGTTTGGCACTAATGTTGAAAATTTTATGGTTTCCATTATATTCTAATCATTATTAAATTTATTTTTATGCAAACATAGTGGATATGTAGTAATATATTGAGTGAATAACAATGTACTCTTTCATTTTCTGTTTAGTTCAGAGATGATTTTCGAATTAAGTAAAACATTTGTGTATGAAAAAAAAGATATCTATCAATTATTTGGTTGTTAGCAGATGCATCATATTATTAATATTATCATTATTATTTATTAAAAATTTCAAAACAAATTTTTTGAGGGCGGGGGACCTGGTTTCAAATCCTGTCAACAGACCAGAATTTTTTTTAGTCTTCAGACCTAGTATAAAATTTTTGAAGAAAATATTAGTAAAAATATGACTTACTTTTGAAAAATACATTAATTTATACAAACCAAATTTAGAAATACATTAATTTGTATAAAGCAAAAATAAAAAAAGATATACATTTATATGTATAAAGAAAAAACTATAATTCGTTATTTTGTAATAAGCAAAAAATGAAATACATTTGTATCCATCGTCAGGGTCCCCCCCGATATCACATGTTTTTTTGTAGATGATTTGTTAATGTTTACTGAAGCTGAGGAAGCCCAAGTGGATCTGATAAAAGTGGTCTTGAGGGTCTTTTGTGATGAGGCAGGGCAAATTGTGAGAGAGGAAAAGTCGCTAGTTTATTTCTCGAGGAATGTGAAAAACAATAGGGTAGAGGGTCTAGCGAGGAGAAGTGGTTTCACGTTGAGCGACTCATTAGGGGTGTACCTTGGAACACCAATAAGGTCACAACGGCTACCTCGAGGTTTCTTCACACGGGTGAAATCCAACATGCAGAATAAAATTCTGAATTAGAAGAGTCAGAACTTGTCCATGGCATGAAGGATCACTTTAGTGCAGTTCGTGCTTTAGACAATTCCTACATGCATAGTGCAAAGGATGAGATTTCTGGTTCATGTGTGTGAGGAAATAGACAGGATTATCCGATATTTTATTTGATTACCATCACTTGAGGGACAGTAAATACATTGGCTTTCGTGGGAGGTTGTATGTAGGCCTAAAAATTGGGAGGTTTGGGTTTGATTTGTGGGTGGGAGAATTTAAACAAAAATATATTTGGTAGGGGTTTATAGAGCAGGTTGCAACGCCCTCGAATTCTTGAATATGTAAAAATATCATTGTGGGTCATAAGGTGTTAGGAGGAAGTATGTGTGTGGTGCTTAATGGGAATGTGAAGACGTATAAGTGGAATCTTGAACTTTTGGTCTATCCCGATTAAATCAGCGTATAATAATTTATCTCTATGAGAGGGTGAGCGTAGCTTCAAATGGGGATTGATATGGTCCCTCAAATGCTAGAAAAAAGTGAAGTTTAAGTTATGGCGCGCGATTTGGGACCGGTTTCCTACGAGAGGAAATCTTGTGTTAGGAGGGGTGATTGAAGATCCTCTATGTAAACGATGTGGTCAAGAAATCAAAATCGGGTTGCGAAATTTATTTCAACATTGTGGCGGGTACAGTGAGTTTACTATGGAGTGTATTATAGGCCCTTATGGAACTTGATGTAGACAGCTGATGTCTAATGGTGTACGTCTCACAACAGGTTGCATTTCCACATGCATTACAGTTGATCAGCCGAGTGAATAGCATATAACGGACCTAATCCAGTTGGCTAATGCGCGACAACAAGATGCACACACAAAGAGAAAGAATAGATAGTGAATTGAGAGAAATCGTTTATAACGCAGCTAATGATTATGTGAGAGCTTGGTGATATAAGAGAGATGTTGGTATAGTTACTTCAGCCAAGAGTGTTTTTGTTAAATGGGTTAATGATGTCTCCCCATTTGTGATGATTTAATATTAGTTGGAGACATTATTTTTAGTGTTTTAGAAGTCTAAATACTCGATTATCCTATGTATTAGTATACTTTCCTATTTCTTGTCTTGATTTAATGAATTATTAATTTTATAGCATATTTGGTTTAATTGTTTGTTAATTGTGAAGCTCTAAAGATATATATGGTGATTAATTAGATGTCAAATCAATTCTAATAGATAAAGGAAAGAAGATATGCATGAAATTGGAGATACGGAAGGAAAAGATAACATATGGAAAGATAAAGTTGCCAAATAAATCTGAATCCCAACACATACGACCATAGAAGTGATCATAACTCAAGATCGGCTATGCATTTGAAAGAATGGTCTGAATCAAAGTTATAGAGCTTTCCGAGACGATCAGTTTCGACTATTGGAACGCATCAAACAAAGTTGAAACGAAGAAGTTACGGCCAAAACAAAACAACGGCAAATTATTACCTTTCTATATTTTAGGGTTACGAATTTGAGTTGGGCTTGGAGTCCAAGTTACTTGTCTTCCGATCAAAGAAAACAAATTAGGTCTTCTAAATACCTATAAATACACCCTTCAACCTTTGTAAATTATTCCTTGCCTCCCATAAGTTAGTCCTTAAGTTTTATATCATTAGAGTCATTGAAGAGAGTAAGGTGAATTCTTTGTATCAATCTTTTACTTTATTTCTTTCAGGTATGAACTAATTTTCCCATAGCTTGGTTTTGCATCATGTATAATCTATGAATTCTATTTTCTTTCGATCTAAGTTTCTTTAGAAATTATATGTTTTAATCTTATACTAGCTACTTAACCATATATTTAATTTATGTGTTTCTATTTATTGTCTGTCTTAAACCTGATCAATTTAGCGATGTGCTAATAGTAGTTAGATGTCGCCCGGAAGGGGTGTCTTATTATTGAAAAACCACATAAACGTCTAGAATAAGGAATTGGTCCTGAGAACACCAGTCTAATTAGATAGTCATTAGGGTTTGTTTTAATCACCATATCACCAATTGAAGGAAAAGTTTGCTCAGGAACCTAGTAGCGTAGGATAAACCTATTTTAAACTACCTCGTGGTTGTGTCGTAGCCTACCTATACGCTCTCCGGGTATATGTAGAAATTTAGAATCCTGACTAAGTATCTAAGAGCTATTATCTCCCTTAATAACTGAAATTGATAGAAAGAATTAGAAGGATTAGTGCATACTAGAAAAAGCTAAGCTATACTCTCTCATCTCATATTTTCTTATATTAACTTTATTGTCTTTTATTTTACTTATTTTATTTATTAATCTCTCAATCAATCGTCTTTATTTTCTGTCTCTTTTAAATAATTATTACTACTCTAATTATTTGCTCATTCCTATAACACACTAAATCCCTGAGAACGAATTATTCTTATCATTAAAACTTGCATACGACATGTAATACTTGCAGTACCGTGCCAGTCTAGGGTGATTAGTGCATTGCTTTCTTTCTTATTTTATCTTATTTTTATCACACCCTAGGAGACACTAAGATTTTGGCGCCGCTGCTGGGGACTTGTGTCTCATTAGCGTGTGGGTTATCTATTTCGAGTAGTAGTTTTTAGTTAATTTTTATTTTTTAGTTTTTATTTTTAGTTTTTCCAAATTTACGCTTGTTGGTTTGCTTTTGTCATTTTCAGGATTTAACAGTGTATCCTTGGCCTCCTATCCCGAAGCCCAAAAGGAGCTTCACAACTTATAACAAACGTACCCGAGAAGAAAGAAACCAAAGAAGAGCTATGGAAGAATTTCAACAGCAAGACGTAGATCCACCAATTATTCCAATAGTTCTACCACTTGGACCTGTAGGCCAACAACAACTACCACTAGGAGATAGCAGAAACAATAACAATAATCATAACAGAGTTGAACAAGATCTCCCATGCTTAGGAGCACGTTTCATGTTCAACCATTAGGTTATCGTCC
Organism: Nemophila menziesii; assembly: GCA_029959085.1. Lineage (NCBI taxonomy): Eukaryota > Viridiplantae > Streptophyta > Magnoliopsida > Boraginales > Hydrophyllaceae > Nemophila > Nemophila menziesii. The sequence continues at coordinate 4,581,861 of JARWIR010000027.1, read as the reverse complement.
TCCAGAGATCCAGAATATCAAATTTAGGCCCGATCCGGGCATGCTCAGTGAATTTCAGAATTTCGGACTCTATAGTGGTGCAGCAGTTCAATATCCGGTAAGAGCGACTCAAAAGTTCATGCAGATTTGTGATGTCTATGTTACTCCAGGCATTACACGCGAGCAACTGTATTGTCACATGTTTTCGTTCTTCCTGACCGGTAAAGATGGTGATTGGATAGATAGGCAAACACCAGGTATAATTAATACATGGGCAGAACTTCAAGCTGCATTCTTTAACCATTTTTATCCAAAGAGTATGAGACTCAAAGACCAAAGCGAGCTTGCAAAGTTTTGTCAAGACAATGGAGAAGAAGTAGGAGACGCATGGACAAGGTTTCAACAGAAGTTATGGTGGGGGCAAAGGTGTGATAAATAAATAGATAAATAAGAATAATAATAAAGAGCACACACCCTTGAGAACCACGGAACTCACTGCAAGTATCACAGATCGTTTGCAAGTTTTAATTATAAGTCAAGTTCGTTCGCAGGGATTGTATCCGTTAGATCTACTTAAATTGAACAAGCGTAGAGGAATTTAGATGTTTTAGACAAAAATATAAAAAGATGAATAACTATCTAATGCAAATAAATAAATAATGAAAACAACTAAATAAGATGAATGTAAGTCAGATAAATTAGGATTAATATTATGAGTCTATTACTAAATTGTTATTCTAACCTGTCACATTAAGCATTATATATTAACCAGGATTCTAAATTCTACCTAGCCTTTTCTAGGCTTAGGAGCAACCTCTCCACTACTAGGGATTCCTAAGTAATGATTGGTGATTAAATCAAACTTTAATGGCTATCTAGTTAGGCAAAGAATCAAAACTAGACGATTATGTGGTGTTGTCAATAACTAAGATTAATCCTAAGATTGATCAGATTTAGGGAAATAAGTCAAAACACATAATAACAATATACGCCAAGCTTAATCAATTAAAATAACAAATAGTATTTATGAATGTAGACAAAATAATAACCCAACAATTAAAAGTAAACTTACAGAATAAAAGCTTAGAAATATGGTTGAGAATAGATCTATAGCTAATTACTCTAAATATAGAGAAGGTGAGATGTAGAAGAGGAGTTTGTCAGTCTCCAATCTTCTTCTTCTTGTCTTCATCTACAGGTCAGCTTGCTTCTTGGATGAATAGCTTGATTCTAAGGATGAATAATAAATTAAAGGCTAAGCTATTATTTAAAAGTGAGAAAATACAAGTAAGGACTAAGCCTAAGCTTGAAACTGAGCAAGGACATGTTTACAATGGTTTAAGGGTGTATTTATAGGTGTTTAGGAAGACCTAATTCGTTTTCTTGAAGGAGAATTAAGTAGTGGACACCAAGCCCAACTCAAATTCGTAACCCTAAAAACATGCAATCAGGCACGTTTTTCTTTTGGTCCTAGCAGCTTCAATACTCAACCGTTTGACGCGTATGAGTACACAAAATTCATCGTCTCGGAAAGATCTTCGACTTTGCTCTTGACCGTTTCTACAAATTCCACACCGTTCTTGAGATATAAGCTGATTTGTGGTCGTAGGTGCAGAAATTCAGGATTAAGGCAGCTTTTCCTTTTCCATGTTTTTAGCTTTTATTTCCTTATCTCCAATTACCATGTCTATCTCTTTCCATATCTTGTAGTCTTTGACTTGGAATCTAATTAATCTCCATAATTATCTTTAAAGCTTCACACTAAATAAATAATTAAACCCAATATGCTCTAAAAATATTTTTTTACTAAATCAAGACTCAAAATAGGAAAGTGCAATATTTCTCAAGAAAATCGACTCAAAGACTTCCTAAATCACTAAAAATGATGTCTCATCCTAATATAAATCTATCACAAATGAGGAGACATCAAGACCCACAACTCAAAGTTGTATCGTCCCGATACAATAAAGATAAAAACAAAGGGAAGTCTCTAAATACACACCTAGGTCAATTAAGCACAGAGGGAAGAAGATAGCAGAATATGGAGAATAGACTCAAAGCAACTACTCAGAAAGTTTCATGTAATAATATTTAAAAACTACATACCTGTACACTTCTCATATTCATAGTCAACACGGTTTGAATTCAACATTAGATTAGCTTCGCAATGTAAGAAGGAGAGGAACTTTACTCAGTTTACCAAGGAAGCTATAGATTGTTCATTGAACTTCACTAGTATCCAAAGATCCATTTAACTACTCTCTATTGGCTCAATCACTTCTCGATTACATAGCAGAAAATCAAAAGGTCTTTAAGGTTGTAATGTAGGCTTAGGGACGGTATGATAAGTATATTTGGATAATTTAGAGTGAGCTTTTGGCTCTCTCCTCACTAGCCATCAACGAATCGCCCTAGAGCTTGAGTTACTCTCATAAAACGTTTCTCACTCAACCCAATGATTTCTTTGATGCACAATATAACATCCCTAATAACCCAATTAAAGCATAAGATGTTCACATAAAAATTCCACTTTGCCGGTCCGAATATAAATATTTTCTTTTCAAATCAGTTTCTTTTCAAACGCTATGACTCTCTTTTTAATGATAAGATATCACGCTATTTTCTCATATATATATTTTTTATTTTTATGCCCTTAATGGCAAAATTAGCTCGTAGCTTCTTTTTCATTCACTATTACCCCGGCAAAGGGTTACAATAAAAATTTGTGAATTATCATCAATCTTAAGAACAGAGCACAATTAATAAGCTCAAAAATCCCATCCCAATAATATTTCCCATAATGGTGGACCCACCACCCCAAACTCAAGCTCTAAAACAACTGTCTATGCATCGCGATTCGAGTGCGGGTCATATGGAAAAGTCCTATAATCTAACGGGATATGGCTTATAACGTGGTTCAATAAAAAGCTTTAGAAAGGCTAGAAGGGGCTGAGAAGGATATAACATATTAAATCAAATAACAAGGTGAGAAGGTATAAAAAGGCTTCAAAGGCTTCAAATATGAAAGAACCGCCTTAATCACTTTCTACACTATGTATTTTCGTTATTTTCTTACCTTTAGCACTTTCATCAAATGGTTTATCAACTAGCTTGGATCTCACGGCCTACAAACCACTCATGGATCCCTGAGATCGAACATACTTTCTATCGCATTGCTCACTAATCTTTTCTTTACTATCAACGTGTGTTTTCCTGCAAATACTTCAAAGCATACAATATAAAATAGCTCATAAACATACTACTTAGTATCATTAAATTACTGAGCTTATGCTTTCAAGCTATTAAACACACTCTACATACATCTAAACCTTCAAAAATTTTAATTTTATCTAAAAACAGAAAAATGGAGATGAGAGACAACGAATCCCCACACCCCCAACTCAAAAATGATCCGTGTCCCCACGACTCGAAAAGACTCAAAATAATAAAATTAAATAAAATTAAAATTTTACAGATATTGCACATAAAGAAAAGGTAAGGAAGAAAGAAAACATACTCTCCAAGGCTATTTACCTCGCTTGATCAATACCCGGAATAGGGTGCGGTGCTTTCCATGTATGTAAATTTCTATGTATCACCAATTTCGCATTCCCTTACATCTTCTTATTCTCCATCCCAATCAATAACACTCTAGAAATCTCTTGTTAATCTTCTTCCAATTCTGCTCTTGAACATTCTCATGAGACAGTGTTCATCCAGGAACATGTTTTGAACACGGCTACTAGCGTCCCAGAAGCTTTTATTCATCTTCGATTAGAAGAGGTATTGGCATCTTTTGTTCCCTAATTACAATTGCTTGCTTTTTAGGATTTGAATCCACCAAAAACCGGTTCCTCTCTAATTGCTTGACTCCAATTATCATGTAATATATTCCCAAACTATTACCCATCTCAATTGATTTCATCTAGAACTTACCCAATACCTTGCTTTGATTCTTCATATCTCATAACACTTGATAATTTCTCTATTCTCTTCATCATCTCTTTTGACCCCCAACTCAAAGCTTTAAACACTCTTGAAATTTGTAACTCATTATCATAGGTGGAACAAGCTTTATTTTGGTTAGGAAAGGTGTTAGGATGACAATTCTCCATGTGGGTATGATTGAATCAAGCTTTGATGATATGGGTTTAATGACTTTTTGGGAAAAGATTTTGAAATTCATGGTTTTGATTCTTGGATTTTGGGTGTTTTGATATGATTTGGGTGCTTGAATCTTCTTTGTAATGATGTAGGGAAGGATTTGGATGAGAATTCATGGTGATTTGGTGATGTTTTGATGTTAGGTGAAGGTTTTTATGAGCTTTAATGGAGTTGGGAGAGTTTTGGAGAAGAGAAAGAGGCTTGAGGTTTATGAAATTCGGAATTGATAGCTCTATACCTCTTTTATAAGCTTGAAACCCGCATCTTTCTCTCTCTGGCGGCGACCTGCGGTGTACCGCGGCTGTTGGTGCGGTATACCGCAGTATCTGATGCTCCAAAAATTTTACCCACTGGATAATACCCCGTGGTACGACCCCGTGGCACGGGTTTAGGCGTGCGGTGTAGGGCACGGACTAGGGTCCGGTGTACCGCACCTACTGATGCTCCAAAACTTAGCTTCGTCAATAAACACGTGGTAGCATACCGTGGCACGGGTTTTTGTCCTGTGGTGCATGGCACGGACTAGGGTCCGGTGTACCGCAGCCAACAGCTCCAAAAAATTTCGTCTCTGTATAAAACACGTGGCATCGACCCGTGGCAGGGGTTTCTTCCTGCAGTATACCGCGGCTGAGGTCCGGTATACCGCACCCCTGCTTCAGTTTTTCCGAAATTTTTTGTTTGCTCCCCTAACTCGATTTCTCCAATACCTAAGCATCAAAAACACTAATACCTTTCTCAAATATGCAATATCAACTAAAATTTAACTAAACTAAACTAAAACTAAAACATAAAAATTAATATGGGATGTCTCCTAAAGGGCACTTTTATTTAACGTCTTTCAAAGTTAGACGAGTTACCTCGATCAAGGCTTGCGTACATAACCTCCCCAATAACGGGTTAGGCTATGCTCATCTACTATCCGAAGTTTGTGACCCTTCTTAGCTTGTATTTCAATCCGTTTTGACGAAATAACTCGTGTAACTACAAACGGACCCATCCACGAATCCTTGAATCCCCGTGGTCTATTCTCTTGTTTGGGGGCTTTCCATGCAACCATGTCACCAACCCTAAACTCACTTTTGATTCTCTTCTTCACGGGTTTATTGTGGATTTTCTTTTTAATTTCTTTTGTCACAACTCGGAGTGTTGGGGCTTTTTATATACGTGACTCCTCATGCTTTTCATCCACCAAGTGGAATGTTTTAGATTCTTTTCCCATTCGGAAAGTCACGGTTCCCCTATGAATATCAATTATGTTGTGACTTGTCGCCAAGAATGGGCGTCCAAGTATCAATGGAACATGTTGACCTGCAATGCTATCAAGAATAACAAAATCTGTAGGTATAGTTAAAGTACCTACTTAGACAAGCACGTCTTCAATGACTCCCCATGGCTTTATCGTTGAATTTTCTAGGAGCAGCAAATCAATATCTTTTCTTTTGGCATCTCTCATGCCTAACTTCTCGAATAGACTCTTGGGCATGATATTCCTTCCTGAACCCAAGTCACACATCGCTTTAGCTTTGAAATTACCACCTATATTAATTTGGAGATATAAAGCTCCAAGATCTTGCATCTTTTGTGGTAGCTTCTTTGGAATGGTTGTCAAGCTTTCTTTAGTACGGTCCCTATTCTCGATCTCAACTTCTACACTTTCACTCTTCTTGGACAGATCTTCCTTGCAGACTATCGGTGATGTAGGTTCTTTATATGCGATTACGTCCTCTATGCATATCGTGCTTTGTTCTTCCCTTTTCGGAATATCTAGTTCATTAAGTGGAACTTGTGGTGATTCCACTTCCTCCTCTTCTTGAAGGCTGAACTCTTCAACAACATCGAACCAAACATCGCTATCGATTTCAGTGGCCTCATCAACAATTTTTTTACCTAGGCCAGCTTGCATGTATGGGACTTCGAGTATAGGAACAATGATTTTTTCTAGGCTTGACGTTTCAGATTTAGTATCACCACTAGGATATGTAATTCTTTGTAGATGAGGTGGTGATAGTAACGGATGTGTAGGCGGTGTCTCCGCCTTGTTTTCTTCTTTTCCAACCTTTTTAACCTATCTCTGATGGTTATGTTTAAATTAAGCTTCATGGATTCTTCTAGTGTTGGAATTACTGCTGCACTACTCGCAGTTATAACTTCAACCTCATCCTCACTTTCCCAATCTTCGATTTTTACCTCGTTTATGTGAACTTTGATTGGCGATGATGGTTGTGTAGGTGGTGGTTCCACCTTACTTATTCTTTTTGCACCTTTTGTGCGGTTGTCTCTTCTTTATCGGTTTCTTTTTCTTCTTCCACATGCTTGAATTCTGGATCAACCTCCTTCGCAATTTGATCTTTAACAATTACTTCTTCTAAGCTAAGCTTGGTTGGTTCTTCTACGGTTGAAATTTCGAACCCAACATTGCTATAACCCAGTTTCTTATGTACTTCTTGTTGTAACTGTTGATTGATCGTAGTGAGTTCCGTTAATCTTTGATCCATTGCTTGATATTGTTGGTGCATAGAACGTATTAAGGTTGTATTAGCATCTATCTTTGCCGCATTTTGATCTACCATGTTTTCCAAATAATTTATACTTTCAAAAGGGTGAGATGGAAGTGCTTGTTGAACCTGTTCTTCTATTACACTTCGGATTAACGGTGGAAGCTCTTGTTAGAATTTTAGAGAAGAATTGGTCACTTGAGTGACTTGTGTCTCCAAGGCTTCCACTTTTGCAGCTTGCTCCATGGATGTTTCATTGTTGAGCTGCATACAATTTTGAACCAGAATCAATAATTTATCCATCATTCCTTCGAGCTTGTTTATAGCTTCTTTTTGTGGATTATGCATGGGTTATGGTGGAGCTTGTAATTGATAGCTCGAACCTTCTTGAAAAAAAATTTGACTTCGGGCCCCATGCATATTTTGGGTGTAATAATTCTCCATACCTAATAAATCTGAGAAGAGACTAAAAAGAAAACGCGTAAAACTGAAAACAAATAAAAACTTCTACACTAAATAAACACAAAATAGATTTAACTTAAAGATAAATCCCCGGCAGCGGCGCCAAAACTTGGTGGGGGCAAAGGTGTGATAAATAAATAGATAAATAAGAATAATAATAAAGAGCACACACCCTTGAGAACCACGGAACAAACTGCAAATATCACAGATCGTTTGCAAGTTTTAATGATAAGTCAAGTTCGTTCGCAGGGATTGTATCCATTAGATCTACTTATATTGAACAAGCGTAGAGGAATTTAGATGTTTTAGACAAAAATATAAAAAGATGAATAACTATCTAATGCAAATAAATAAATAATTAAAACAACTAAATAAGATGAATGTAAGTCAGATAAATTAGGATTAATATTATGAGTCTATTACTAAATTGTTATTCTAACCTATCACATTAAGCCTTATATATTAACCAGGATTCTAAATTCTACCTAGCCTTTTCTAGGCTTAGGAGCAACCTCTCCACTACTAGGGATTCCTAAGTAATGATTGGTGATTAAATCAGACCTTAATGGCTATCTAGTTAGGCAAAGAATCAAAACTAGACGATTATGTGGTGTTGTCAATAACTAAGATTAATCCTAAGATTGATCAGATCTAGGGAAATAAGTCAAAACATATAATAACAATATACGCCAAGCTTAATCAATTAAAATAACAAATAGTATTTATGAATGTAGACAATATAATAACCCAACAATTAAAAGTAAACTTACAGAATAAAAGCTTAAAAATATGGTTGAGAATAGATCTATAGCTAATTACTCTAAATATAGAGAAGGTAAGATGTAGAAGAGGAGTTTGTCAGTCTCCAATCTTCTTCTTCTTGTCTTCCTCTGTAGGTCAGCTTGCTTCTTGGATGAATAGCTTGATTCTAAGGATGAATAATAAATTAAAGGCTAAGCTATTATTTAAAAGTGAGAAAATACAAGTAAGGACTAAGCCTAAGCTTGAAACTGAGCAAGGACATGTTTGCAATGGTTTAAGGGTGTATTTATAGGTGTTTAGGAATACCTAATTCGTTTTCTTGAAAGAGAAGTAAGTAGTGGACTCCAAGCCCAACTCAAATTCGTAACCCTAAAAACATGCAATCAGGCCCGTTTTTCTTTTGGTCCTACCAGCTTCAATACTCATCCGTTTGACGCGTATGAGTACACAAAATTCATCGTCTCGGAAAGATCTTCGGCTTTTCTCTTGACCGTTTCTCCAAATTCCACACCGTTCTTGAGATATAAGCTGATTTGTGGTCGTAGGTGCAGAAATTCAGGATTAAGGCAGCTTTTCCTTTTCCATGTTTTTAGCTTTTATTTCCTTATCTCCAATTACCATGTCTATCTCTTTCCATATCTTGTAGTCTTTGACTTGGAATCTAATTAATCTCCATAATTATCTTTAAAGCTTCACACTAAATAAATAATTAAACCCAATATGCTCTAAAAATATTATTTTACTAAATCAAGACTAAAAATAGGAAAGTGCAATATTTCTCAAGAAAATCGACTCAAAGACTTCCTAAATCACTAAAAATGATGTCTCATCCTAATATAAATCTATCACAAACGAGGAGACATCAAGTTTGCTAGATTTTCACTCCATGGTTACACCCGTCTTTACAATTAGTGATATTGGAAAAGGAAATTTTGTGTCCATGAATCCTACAGAAGCCGCCGAAGGTATGGAAAATATTATCGAAACAGAAAGGAGTTGGCCACTTTCGCAAGCTCCTATTACAAATACCAAAGGTATGCTTCGATTAGATACAGAAACTGCAAACTCAGCTCAATTGTTCGCATTAGAAAATAAAATCAAAGAGATTAAGCTTGAGATGCAGAAGAATTTAGCCGCAGCAAACGTAGTGCAAGAAGCACAAGGTTGTCAACAATGTGGGGTCACAAATCATAAATGGGAAGAGTGCGAAGGAAATAAATCATCTGTTTATTTCATATCAACCCAAGAAATTATCAATTTGGTAATAGGAATCATCCCGGTATGCAGTATTCAAATCCACAGAGGACCGCTAATCTAGGTCATTATCAACCTCGTCCCCAGAATAACTCTTTCCAACCAAGAGGTCAAGTTCCATATCAAGGAAAACAGAATTATAATCGGCCTGCTCCTCTACAACAACCTGTTAATGATGCCTATACCAATGCTTTAGCTCAGAAGGCTTTTCCACAATATCCTCAAGAAGGAGTTTTGGGTGATTAACAATTGAGGAATTTTATGGATCTTATGACCACTAATATCCATTCCCAGGACGAGAAGTTAAGAGAACAAGAAGCTTCAATTCAAATTTTAGGTACGCAAGTAGAACAAATGAATAAAGTTCTTAATAATATTATGGAAGAAAAAGACTGAAGGCTATCGAAGGAGGTGATGCCATTGTTGGGTTCGAAGCTTGTAAGGCTATTTTCCTTGAAATTGAAGAAAATAAGGAAGTGCCGCATGCTGCAGAAAGTGTCGTGGAAGTTCGTAGTACCGAAGAAGAACCAACCAAGTGTAGCCCCGTGGACTCTAACTGTTCTAATGATGAGGACGAAGATTCAGAAAAATATGAATTTATACAGCTTCTGAAAGATATGCAAGAAGAAATTAGATTGGTTATGGAGTTACAAGCTGAGAGAGCTAAAGAGAAAGAGGAAGAAGACTCAAAAGAAAAAGTAGAAGTTGCACCTGCTGTGCAAGAAAAGGAGGAAGAAAAGAATGTGGAATCGCCACCAGTTGTTCAACCAGTGTCACAAATTATTCCTGATACAAATCCGAAAGGTGACATTGAACTCAAGACATTTGTAGAGGCGTATACTCCTGAGGATATCAACGCCCAAATGCTTGAGATTGCGAAGAAAGGGCTTTCACCGCAACAAATTTTTACGCAAGTTATTCCTGAAAAAGAAGCGAGTGTTGAAGCCAAGAAAGAGATTGTGAGAATCTCAAGAAAAGTAGAGAAAGAGTTACAATTGAAGCTCAAAGATCCTAGAAGCTTTAATCTTCCTATTCAAATAAAATTTTGCTCAAGGTGAAAGCTATGTGTGATGTGGGTTTGGGTGTGAATCTTATGCCAAAGTCCTTGTTCGATAGACTTGGACATCAGAAATCAGAAAAAGCTCCAGTGAAATTGCATTTTGCCGACAACTCAGTTACCAAGACATGGGAAATAGTGGAGGACGTAAACGTCCGATCAGGTAATATCACCATCCCTACTGACTTTGTTATACTTGATTTCGATGCAGATAAGCAGGTTCCAATCATACTTGGAAGGCCTTTCATGGCCACAAGTCAGAGCATAATCAACTTCCAGGAAGGGACAATTACCCTTCATGCTAAAAACGTATCCGAGACATTCTATGTCTGGGGTAAGAAACCAAGGAAGTCAGATCCCACCATTCCTATCATCCACAGCTTTTCACATCACAAAGTCCATAAGGAGAAGATCCACGCAAAACCTGTGTATACTGAGCCAAAGATTGAGTTTGGGGTCGGCCATTGGTGGTGCCTAGGGTGTGATAAAAATGAGATTAAAATAAGTCAAGAAACTACGCACTCTCACCCTAGACAGGCACAGTACTGCAAGTATTACAGGACATATGCAAGTTTCAGTTAGTAAGTTGAGTTCGTTCTCAGGAACTTAAGTGTGTTATACGCGTGAGTAGGAATATCGAGTAAAAGTAAATAATTAAAGACAGAAAATAAAGAGATTTGAATTTCGAAAATAAGAATTAAAACTAAGAAAATAAAGACAATAAAGTAAAAGATAAGAAATATGAGATGAGAGGTATAGCTCAGGTTTTGCTAGTATGCGCCAATCCTTCTAATTCTATCTATAAATCTAGTTCATAAGGGAGAATATTAGCTCTTGGTATACTTAGTCAGGATTCTAAATTCCCATACCTTAGACCTTGAGAGCGACTAAGGGGGCTACGGCACAACCAAGAAGTGTTTTATCTTAGGGTTATCAAACGCCACTAAGGCCCTAAGCAAATACTGCAATCCTGGTGATATGGTTGTTAAAACAAACCCTAATGACTATCTAGTTAGAATCATGTTTTGTCAGAACTAATATCGACACTAGACATTATGTGGTGGTTCAATAGTTAAACACCCTGTCAAGGAGACCATCTAACTACTATTAAAACAATCCTAAAGTGATCAGTTCTAGGAAAGACATTAAATCAAAACACATAAACAAATATTAAGTAAGAAGCTAATATCAAATTAAAACATATAATTCCCAAAGAAACTTAGATAGAAGAATTAGAATTCATAGATTATACATATGCAAAACCCAATCTATGGGGAGTTTAGTTCATGCCTGAAGGAAATAAACTAAAAGAAATTACAAAAGACATCATCTTGCTCTCTACAATAAACTGGAAGAATAAAACTCTAAGAACTAATTACTATGAGGCAAGGATGATTTACAAGTGATATAAGGGTGTATTTATAGGTGTTTAGAAGACCTAATTCGTTTTCTTGAGGAAGAGGTAAGGTATTGGACTTCTAGCCCAACTCAAATTCGTATGGAAATAAAGATAAACACTGCTGGACCGTTTTGAGCATATCTTCTTCGTTATTGGTCGGTTTGAGCTCCATAAGATACCAAAAGAATCGCAACAGAATTATCTTGACCCTAAAGAAGGAAATTACCAAAATCGGCCTATTATTAGTTAAAAACGCACATCTTTAGACATGTATGCAGAATCCAAGATTTCGGCAGCTTTTCCTTTTCCATCTTTTTAGCTTTTGTTTCCTTATCTCCAATTACCATGCAAATCTCTTTCCATAAGTTGTAATCTTTGACTTGGACTCTAATTAAGCTCCATAATTATCTTTAAAGCTACTCACTAAATAAACAATTAAACCCAATATGCTCTAAAAATATTATTTCTACAAATCAAGACTCAAAATAGGAAAGTGCACTAAGACTCAAGAAAATCGACATTATTGACTTCTAAATCACTTAAAATGATGTCTCGTCCTAACATTAATCTATCACAAATGAGGAGACATCAGCCATGAAATTCTATGGAAAGCCCACAAACCCGAGAACAGACCACGAGGTTACCAAGACTCGTGGATGGGACCATTTGTAGTCACTAAAGTTGTTTCTGCTAAAGTGATAGAGATTTATCCCAAGAAGGTCATTAAGAGAAGATTAGTAGGCGTTCATAGCCTTTCTCGTTGCTGGGGAAGCTATATTCGCAAATCTTGATAGAGGTAACGCATTGATGTCTCTCTAATTGTTCTAATTATTAGCCCTTTGGAGACATCCTTTTAGGTGAATAAATGACTTATTTGATGGACTTTTATGCTTAATTTGTCATATTACACTTTCTCCCCATGGAAATTGACTATTTGCATTTTTAGAGCTTTTGTGCATTAATTTTATTATTTTTAGTGCAAAGTTAGTAGGTTTTTGAATTTCATGAAAGACCACTACAAGGAGTAGAAGTGAGATTTAAAGTCTTAGGGTATTTTAGTGTGTTAGGAAGTATTTTTACTCGAGTTTCTATCTTTAGAGTGCACTTTCCTATTTCTAGTCTTAAATTATTGATTTATTATATTTAAAGCATATGCGGTTTAATTATTTGTTTATTGTGAAGCTTTAAAAGATATATGGTAATTAATTAGAGACCAAGTCAAGTCAAATAAGGAAAGGAAAGAAGATTTACATAGATTAAGGAAGGATATATGCAAAGAAGGAAAAGATAAAACTACCAAATAAATCTAAAATTCCATCCGCGTTTCAAAGACGAGTCCAGAACTTAAGATTAGCTAGAAATACGGGCGAGTGGTCTGCACCAATGGAAAGAGATTTCCGAGACAAGCTGTTTCTAATATTGGAACGCGTCAAACGGATAAGTATTGAAGGAGATATGACCAAAACAAATAAGCAGCAGAATCTTACCTTTCCTAGATTTTAGGGTTACGAATTAAAGAGTTCTTGACTTGTCTTCCACTCTAAGTAAATTCGACCTAGGCCTTTATAACACCTATAAATACACCCCTTAGCCTCCTATTTTCACACACTTCAGAGAATTACACAAGAGGCTTAAGGTTTTCAAGTCAGAGCAAGAAGGCAAGGAGAAGCTAGTGCTGGAGGAATCATGTTCTTCCATCAACAGTCATCCTACCCTTTAGGTTATCACTTTATTTTCTGTAATTGAATTATGAATTCCTTTTGTCTATTTTCAGTCTTCAATTTCATGAGATAAATTCTATATACTTGAGAATCGCATTAAAGGGATGAACCCTAGTTAATTTAATTTATGTTTTGAATTTGGGATTTTTATGATTTAAATTGAATTGATTCTTAGGTATTGGATATTACTTTGTTCTTAATCACTATTTCTTTTCCGTGCAACTAGAAATAGGTTTTAGTATTTGGGCTATTCACTTTAGTGGCGAAGTGATCATCCGACAGGGGGGTTTGAATACAGACTTAGGTAATACCCGTGTAATGTACGAAAGTCATATGATTTACATAGCCAAAGAGGTAAAATATTACTCATCTGAAACTAGCTTATATTCACCCTGACGGGGTTTGTAATACCGTAGGATAGCTCTTAGGTCCACCCTAACGGGGGTTAGGAGATATTAGATTCCCGACTAATATACTAATACCAATTCTACCCTTAGACAAAGAATATGTTATATTAATTAGGTGGATTCCTTGCGAGACTCAAGTATCTTTCATATCTGAGTCGTCTTTTATTTGCTTTATTTCTTTTCAGTTATTTAATTTTAGTCTTTATTTATTTGCATCTTAGTTATAAGAAAAAAACCAAACAAAAATCATATTATTTACTTTCTGTTAAACAATTATTTCTACTATCTGATTAATACTGGAGTTGAACCTAATCCGTCCCTGAGAACAAAACCCGGTTTATCGGAGTATTACTTGGACAACCGTGCACTTGCGGTAATTGTGGTTCCTTTATTTTCGTACTTAATTTAATAACACACCAGGACCCACCAAGTTTTTGGCGCCGCTGCCGGGGACGGTATCGTGTGACCCGGGTGTTAATCTTTAGTAGTTTAATTGTTTTCGTTTTAGTTTTATTTTTTGGTTTTACGCTTTGGGTTGTCTTTCTTTCTCAGGTTTACAGGTTTTGGTATATGCGTGAAGATATCGTGATTCTTGCAAATCCCGAAAACCTAGTTCGAGAAGCAAACAAATGAAAGAGAGAAGCTAAGGTAAAAGAGAAAGAGGAGCAATTAGCAAGAGAAGCAATGGCTGACGAACATGAGATCGATCCTCCTCTTGTTCCTCTTGTCCCATAAGTTCAACCTCCTCAGAAATGATATATGGTTTGTTAATGGCCTTGAACAAGCTCCATTTCGAGCTCCTGCCCTCAGAATTGGCCCAGCAAATATTAATGTCGAGAGATTCAGACCCGATCCTGGTATGTTACCTCAATTGCAGAGTTATGGTATTCTCCGAGGAGCACCTGGCAAAGATCCAATCCGTGATGTACAGAAGTTCATGCAAATTTGCGATTCCTATATTACGCAAGGAGTGACAAGAGATCAGATGTATTTTGCGAATTTTAGGTATTTCGTTATTGATGGAGCAAGTGAATGGCATGATTCTCAAGAACCTGGATCAATCACAACATGGGACGCGTTACAAACTGTGTTCTTCGATAGATACTACCCAACGAATATGAGATTAGATGCGCAAGTTGAATTGACCTCGTTCAAACAAGATCAAGACGAGACTTTGGATAGATGTTGGACAAGATTTCAGATTTCTTTAAGAAGAGTCCCTGATCATGGCCTCACAGAGATTCAACAGATGAAGATATTTTACAGAGGACTTGATGGCTCTTCAAGAAAGGATTTAGACCTGCTTTGTGGTGGTGGATTTTTACAGGTACAACCAGTCCATGCCAAGATTATTTTGAATATAACATTTACTAATAAGATGGGTTGGAATACAGTAAGAACACCTATTCGAGGTGCAAAAGAAAATAATGCTCTGATCGAAGAAAAATTCTCCTCATTGGAGAATAAATTGAAGAACACTTTGGAGCAGCAATTAAAACAGCTTACTCTAGCTGTTACAAACGGTCTTTCAGGTAGAAGAGCAGATGTTAATGTTACGCAAGATGTTTATGGGTGTTCTAACTGTGGTGCACAAGATCATGATTGGGAGCATTGCCAAAGTAATCTTGAAGCCGTAATGTTTATTGCCAACCGAGGGAACTATAATTCAGGTGGTCAAGGTTATCAAATGAATAGAAACCGTCCGGGTTTCCAATATTCAAATCCAAAATGGGGCCGCTAATCCGCAGCATGCATATCAACCGCGTCCCCAAGGTATTAACTTTCAGCCAAGACCAGAACAACTACCAAGGTGGACAAGCTTGCGGAAATAAAGCTCAGAGACAACCTCCTCAAGATGCCTACACTGAGACCATCAATCAGAAAGCTCTACCTGCTCAACCTAAAGAAGGTGTGTTAGATGTCCAGCAACCCTTGTTGACATTAATCAACATTCAAACAAAAACTAGCCTAGAACAGCAATCTACAGCCGCAACACTTAAAATCTTAGAGAATCAGCTAGCTCAAATATCAAAACAATTGAATCAACGTCAACAAGGACAACTGCCAAGTGACACTGAAGAACCTAAGCAGTACAAAGAATGTAACGTTATCTCGCTAAGAAGTGGTAAGAAGCTTCCACCACCACCTTTTCCCATTATGAAAGAAAAAGAAACAACTGTGAAAGAGAAAACGGTAGAGGATGTAGTGGAAAAAGAAGATGAACCAGAACTAGTGGAAGTGGAGAAGATTCTGGAAAATCCAAAGAAGAAAGATGATATAGAAGTCCGTCCTCCTCCACCATTCCCTTCAAGAATTCAAATGAAAGGAGATACTGCAGAGTATCAGAGATTTATGACTATGGTGAGTAAGCTTAACATTAATATACCTTTCTTAGAAGCTATCAAAGGTGTACCGAAATACATGAAATTCTTGAAAAGAGCTATCACCAGCAAGCGTCAGTATCTTGAGAATGAAACAGTGGGTTTGTCAGAAGAGTGTAGTGCCATATTCCAAAGTAAGTTTCCACCCAAATTTCTTGATCCTGGAAGTTTCACAATTCCAATTTCCATTGGCGCTACGTGGCAGGGGAAAGCTTTATGCGACATAGGAGCAATCATTAATCTCATGCGCAAATCAGTCTTTGAAAAGTTGAAGATAGGAAACGCAAAACCCACATCCATGGTTTCGCAAATGGCTGACAGATCCCTTGTACATACAGAGGGAAGACTAGAAGAAGTCCTCGTCAAGGCTGGTATGTTAATATTTTTTGTTGATTTTGTTATACTTGATTACGACCCATATAGGAATATCCCCATTATTTTTGGAAGACCATACCTAGCCACGGGGCGTACTTTGATTGATGTAGAGAACGGTGAAATCATTATGCGTATCTAAGACGAGGAGATAAAATTTAACGTGTTTAAGCCAATGAAGTTTCCGGATCCCAAGGAGGATTGCTTCCAGATCGATGTGACTGAACAAAAAGAGCCAACCAAGGTTGTGGAAACCTAAGGAATGGAGGAACGAGAGCTCGGAAAGAAACCAACTAATAAAGATCCTCCATATCCTAAGGAAAATCCAAACCTCGACCATGCGAAGAAGAAAGAAAAAGGGCGTACTATGAAGGTTCCAAAAGAACCTAAGAACGAGAGAAAGAAAAGGGGGTTAAGAGTAGGAGAAGAGGTCGCAATGAAGAAGCCTGATCCTCCTCCGAAAACGCACAAATCCAAGAGTTCTTGGCAAGGACCGTTCATGGCCACAAAGGTTATTTCGAATCAACTGGTGGTGATAAAAGCTAAGGGATGCAAATTCCGTGTAGCAAACGTTGATAACCTCACTCACTACTGGGGAGGTTATGTGAAAAAATGATTCATGAGGTAACCCGTCGAGCTTAACAACGTTAAACAAAAGTTACTTCATTGTATATTAGTTTATTGCTTTACATTTTTCAATTCCTAGTGTATAATTCTAATTTAGTGTCAAGTTTTAGTGTCTACTTTAAAAGAAATGAGAAAGGTAGTGTGTTAATGGAGCAGGAAATGAGTTTGGGGTGCTAAGGAACGATAAGGAATAATCTGCTGCACTGACCCGTACGCCGGCCAGATTTCCGCTATGCCGGTGGAAGAAAAACCCGTGCCCTCGTGTCTAAGGCTCGGGTTGTTTGACAAGAGAGAGAGAAAAGTTCACGTAGCACACCGGTATGCCGGCGAGATTTCCAGTATGCCGGCCAGAAGGAAAACCCTTGCCCTCGGGGTAATCGACTCGGGTATTTTGACGGAGCGCGAGTCTGTGAAAACCAGCACACTGGCATGCCGGTGAACACCGCCGGTATGCCGTCGCCCAAGAACACGTGGCCTCGGGTATGGATTCGGGTTCAAGGCAGAATGTTACAACAAGGAAAACCTCCAGCACCGGTATGCCAGTCAGTAGGTTGGTTTTGAAGAGTTTGTTGCCTTATACACTTCTTACTTCACCAAGAAGAAACCCTATCCCTCCAATACGAATTTTTCAGACCCTAACCCGTTATATACCTGTACAAAGACCACTACAAAACCCAAGAACATTAAATCTTTCCTCCTATTCCGTTCCAAACACACATCTAACACCATAATCCTTCAAGAAAAACAAAAATCTTCTCGTTCAACCTTAAACCTCTTCATCAAAGCTTCAATCCTATCTATTAAACCTTTGTCGGGTTAACCAATTATTGGCACCTATAATATGGGCCAGAACCAAAACTATTTCTTTCATTCTCCCACTTGCACATGATGGGTTTACTATCACACCCATGTTACATATATCAAGCTACTCTTTCTCTCATCTCAAACATATCCACAAAATCCATCATACTTGATAAATAGGTCGTGTGACCGGGAAGCATACGAGCATTCCTTTTTGTTATAAACCTGTTAGGGTTATAACTGCTCAAACGATTCATAATCCTTTCGTATCTTCCAATTTCCTAGACCAAAAATTATAATATCAATATAATACACTACACCGCATCCTTCTTTCTGCGACTACATTTGTAGTCGCGAAAGAAGGAAAAAGTAGTCGTAGAAGCCAAAATTGGGCTTTCCCGACTACACGTAGTCGTTAAGAATTAGTCGTTAAAGAGTATATTTAACGACAAAAGCACATAAATAGTCGTTAATACTCGTGTTACATTACGACGACATGTGTTGTCGTAAATAACCAATACCATTACAAACTACAACATGTTATCGTTAATTAGCACTATTAACGACAAAATGGTAGTCGTTATTTAGTGTCATTCTCTTCTACATATATCTTTATGCTACATATGTAGCCGTGAATAACTTATTATTGTCGATGACTTCTTTAGTCGCCAGAGATACATAAGTAGCGACTACATCTAATTGTCATTAACGACTAGATGTAGTCGCGAATGACATTATTTTTTTTAAAAATATTTAAAAAAAATATTTTGGAATTATATTTAATTGCAATTTTATTAATTATTACAATTAAATATAATTCAAAAACATATTTTTCAATTATTTTTTGAAAAATAAATACAATTAAGAATTAAAAATACCAATAAAATACAAATAATTAATTAAAGTACCAATAATATATATTAATGCATCGATGAAAACCGAATTCAACAAAAGTCAACTAAAAGTTAAAATAAAAGTCAACCAAAGTCAAACATAGTCAAAATACGATTAAATAAACAAAATTACAATCAAACCACCAAAATAACCCAAACTAATGGCTATATAAACGAGTCTCTTCCTCTCCTTCAGATTCATCATCCTCTCCAGAATCACTTTCATCACCATCCTCACCGGATTCTTCACCTTGATTCTCAGATGCACCAGACGTTGAAGGTTGAGTAGTTGGGTTTTGTGGCATAGGATGGAAATGGGTCAAACCATGATGTACCCTCACCTGATTAATCCAATCCATCGCGTCAATCACAACAACCTGAGAGTAAACTGGAGAAGCAGTGCTAGTAGAGGCTGTAGTAGGGGGTATATAAGGTGTCAGTCCTAGGGCTACCCGAAGCTCGTTTATGGCTGCCATCATATACGCGTTTTGCTTGTCTTGGGTCGGGGTAGTTGAAGGACCCGAGACACACTTCCTCTTTCTCGGTTGGTCCATACCCGGTGTCCAACTCCTTTTTTGGCGAGCCCATAACCTCCTTGGCCATTTCCTTTACTGCATCCACTTGCTCTTTTAGTGTCAAGTCACGAGCTTTGGATTACCCAGATTGACTCTGGGTCACTTTCTCTTTCAACTTCCTTTTTAACACTTTTTGTTTAATTAAAGACATGTAAAAAATAATAATATTAAAGTCAAATAATTAATAAAATTATAATAAAAAAATTATTTTGATTATTAACATACATCCGCATTCTTAAAATTATTCGTCCTCCACTGCTTTGTCTTTTTGTTTTTTCCTACAATCTCAAAAAACCCACCCATTTGTGGAATAGGAACTTCTTCTTGAGTAGCCTCATCAGTCACTGTCATTGTCCCATCCGGGGTCGCCTTTAGAACACTCTGTTTCATTCAAATAATTCAATTAATATTCTAAATAATCATAGAAACTATATAAAAATTAACTACCTCGTAAAGAATATTCCTAGTTCGAGAATATTTTCGAGACCTTGCCCACTTTGGTTCTTGACCTTCTTTCGATTTTCTCTTTCATCTTAGCCTGGTGCTAGTTTTTTTAAAATACAAATATTAATAACATTTTGTAATATAAATAATAAAATAAATAAAGAATTAATAATAGACGTTTGCGGCAGCCGAACCCCATAACTTACAACACTTCTCTCAAATCTCATCCGACAAGTCACTCGGTTTGTTACCCAACAATTAATAGTCCTTCTTCGTGTTATGTTAATAGTCCTTGTACCTGTATCGCATGGTAGCATCTATATTACCGGCAATATCTGCCTAATCAGACCTTCTCCTCCAATTCTCAATATCAAAAAATTCCTATATTCAACATATTAATTAAATTTAAATAAAATAATAAATTATCCTATATATGTATTAATATTGAGGTTTAGTTTAGAAATTACAGATAGTCACTTTACAACGACTTCTTTATCTATTTGGGGTACTTTATCCCACGATTTGTAGCACGGTGGTTGGTGTCGCCTAGGGTGTGATAAAAATATGATAAAATAAATACAGAAAAATGCACTAAACACCCTAGACTTAACACATTACGGAAAGTATTACCAGACATATGCAAGTTTTAATGATAAGAAGATTCATTCCTCAGGGACGTAAATCTGTTATGCTTATGGTTAAATAGATCAGAGTAGCAAATAATAATTAAAAGACTGAAAAAAAATAAATATGATTGATGGAGAGATTAATGATTATAAAATAAAAGACAATAAAATAAATATGAGAGAAATAAGATGAGAAAATATAGCTCAGGTTTTGCTCGTATGCACTAATCCTTATATTTCTTTTACTAGTTAATAAGGGTTATAATAGCTCTTAGATAAGTAGTCACAATTTTAAATTCCTCCCTACCCCCGTCAGGGTGGACTAGGGTGGCGACCTCACAATCACAAGGGGACTTAAATAGGGTGCTCCTACGTCACTAGGTTCTTAAATGATACTGGCCTTCTAATGATGATCGGTGATTAAATCAAACCCTAATGACTATCTAGTTAGGCAAGCCCGTCAAGATCACTACCGCACACCAGACGTTTATGTGGTGTTTCAATAATTAGACACCCCTTCTGGGTGACCATCTAACTACTATTAGCACAACCCTAAATTGATCAGGTTTAAGACAGAAGTTAAATCAAAGCAATATAACAAATGTATGGTTAAGCAACTAGAATCAATTTAAATTAATTCTTCCAAAGAAACATAGATAGAAGAAAATAGAATTTATAGATTATACATATGCAAAACCCAAGCTATGGGAAAACCAGTTCATGCTAGAAAGAAATAAACTAAAAGAAAGATACATACTGTCAACTTGCTCTCTTGAATGACTAAGGTTTCGAACTGAGCAAAGACATGTTTACAATAGTTAAAGGGTGTATATATAGGGGTCTAGGGAGCCCTAACACGTTTTCTTGGAGTGGAAGTTATGTAATTGGATTCTAGTCCAACTCAAATTCGTAACCCTAAAATATTGAAAAGGTAATAAATTGTTGTTGTTTTGTTTTGGTCGTAACCTCTTCAATACAGCTCCAATTGACACGCTCTTTATATAGAAATTGATCGTCTCGGTCTACAACTTTGCTTCAGACATTTTTCCAAATTCCAAGACAATCTTTAGTTATGATCATTTTAATGGACATAGCTGCTGGAATTCAGATTTACTTGGCAACTTTATCTTTTCATACTTATCTTTTCCTTCATTTAACTCCTGTTTCCATCATTATCTTCTTTCCTTTATCTCTTGGAACTGATTTGGCATCTAATTAATTTCCATATATCTGTAAAGCTTTACAATTAACAAACAATTAAACCAAATATGCTCTAAAAATAATTTATCATCAAATCAAGAATTAAAAAATACAATAATATATGTAAATATCGAGTATAAGCTTTCTTAAAACACGTAAAATGATGTCTCCAACTAAGATTAAATCATCACAAATAGGGAGACATCAATACCCCCAACTCAAAGTTGTATCGTCCTGATACAATAAAGATAAGAACAAAGGGAAATCTTTAAATACGCACCTAAGTCAATTAAGCACAGAGGGAAAGAAGATAGCAAAATATATAGAATAGACTCAAAGCAACTACTCAAAAAAATTCATGTAATAATATTTACTAACTCCATACCTGCACACTTGTCATATCTATAATCAACACAGTTCGAATTCAAGATTTGATTAGCTTCACAATGTAAGAAGGAGAAGATATTTACTCAGTTCACCAAGGAGGCTATAAATTTTTCATCGAACTTCACTAGCGTCCAAAGATCCACTTAACTACGCTCTAATGGCTCAATTACTTCTAGATCGCATAGCAAAGAATCATAAGGTCTTTAAGGTTGTAATGTTGGCTTAGGGACGGTATGATAATTATATTTGGATAATTTGAAGTGAGCTTTTGGATCTCTCCTCACTAGCCATCAACGAATTGCCCTAGAGCTTGAGTTACTCTCATAATATATTCTCACTCAACCAAATGAATTTCTTGATGCACTAATTAGCATCCCCAATAACCTAATTAAAGCATAAAGATGTTCACATAAAAATTCCACTTTGCCGGCCTAAATATATATATTCTTTTCATATCAATTTCTTCTTCTTTTGTATAGCTATGACTCTCTTTTTGATGTTGAGATATCATGCTATTTTTTTCAAATATTTTTTCTTTTCATGCTTTTCAGTTTTTTTCATTTACTCTTACCCCGACAAAGGGTTACAAAATAATAAACTTGTGAATCATCATCAAATTATAGAACAGAGCACAATGAGTAAGGTCAAAAATCCCAACCCAATAATAATTACCATAATGGTGGACCCACCACCCCAAACTCAAGCTCTAAAGCAATTGTGTATGCATCGCGATTCGAGTGCGGGTCATATGGAAAAGTCTAAAAATATAACGGGATATGGCTTATTATGTGGCTAAATAAAAAGGATTTAGAAAGGCTGGAAGGGGCTGAGAAGGATATACAATATAATAAATGGACAACAAGCTAAAAGGCAACAAGGGGCTTATGAAAGAACCGCCTTAATCAATTTCTAAACTATGCAATTTCGTTATTCTCTTACCTTTAGCACACATATCAAATGGGTTTATCAACTAGATTGGATCTCATGGCCTACACACCACTCATGGCTCCCTCAGATCGAACATACTTTCTATCGCATTGCTAACTAATCCTTTCTAGACTATCAATATGTGTTTTCCTACAAATTCTCAAAGCATACAAAATAAAGCATCTCATAAACATACTACTTTCAATCATTAACTTACTGAGCTTATGCTTTTAAGCTATTAAACACACTCTACATCTAAATCCTATGTATCAAAAAAATTAATTTCTACCTAAAAATAGAAAAATCACATAAAATTGAGATGAGAGACAACGAATCCCCACACCCCAACTAAAAGATGAGGCATGTCCCCACGACTCGAAAAAGACTCTAAAATAAATTAATACTCTCGAGGTTATTGCCTCGCATTATCGACATCCTCTCGAGGATTTACTGGATCGTTCTTTAGTTGCTCAAGGAGTGTCATGATGTGCACTTGATTAGTGTTGATTTGTGCCACATCATTGTCCAAGGAAGTATGGGCTGCTTCTACTTTACTCAATCAATTTTCTACCTTTTCTCGCCAAATACGATCCTTTTCTTCTTTTGAAAGTTATTTAATTCCCGCTCCTCTCAAAACTTTCTTGATCCAAGCATTTTCAGTAGAGTAAATACATCGTTTACCCCCTGAACTTTACACGTTGTGACAGATTGCCCCCAAAGAAATTTTTGCGACTGGATGGTCCTTAAAGTATGTTTTTGTGACTCGATGCCCCTTGTTAACGGAAATCATTAGTTTTCGCCGTTAGTTGGCCACGTGCGTAAATTTTCGTGACATTTTACCCCCTGTGCTAAGTATTTTGTGACATTTTACCCCTTGGACTGAGTTTTCTTGACATTTTACCCAAGGTACCGAGTCACAAAAAACTTAGTACATGGGGTAAAATGTCACGAAAAACTTAGTACAGGAGGTAATATGTCACGAAAATTTGCGCACGTGGCCAACTAACGGAGAAAACTAAGGGTTTACATTAACAGGGGCATCGAGTCACAAAAACATAGTTTAAGGACCATCCAGTCGCATTTTTTTATTTGGGGAGCAATATGTAGAGACGTGTATAGTTCAGTGGGTAAATGAGGCATTTACTCTTTTCAATATTGTTACTCGTCTTATACTCTAGTTTCTCTCCTTCACCCGGAATCACATTCGCTTTCCGACAAAGACACGTGATCATAGTAGGATATTTCACATCTAATAAAGAAATATGAGAGACCGAAAATTGCATCACATCCTCAAAGATCAACTGTGCCACATCCAATTCTTCTCCCCTCAAAATACAATTCAAAAAGATTGCATTCTTCTTTGTTACATCCGAATTTCTTGTGTTTCCAAAGGCATAGTTGTAAGAAAGTGGTGCCAAACTCTTGTATCTGGTTGGAGATATTTGTAAGGCCAAGGTGCATTTAACTCTCCCTTATGTGACTACACTCTCTCATTATCTAAGACATGCTAAAAAGGTAAATTCCAATTGAAAGTTTTGATATTGTCCACCACTTCTCTATACTTACATGGTTCGACCAATTTCTTAAATTGGAAGTGGTTTCGAATCTCTTCAACTGTAAGAGGAACTAACTTGCCTCTAACTGGAACACCTTTACTATCTCGGCTAAAGAGGCCTAAATAGAATTCGGAAACTAACTCATGGCATAAATTATAACGTCTTACTATCAACGTAGAACAACCCAATCTTTCACCGATCTCCAAGAATCTCTTGTACTCTCCTTTACCAACTTCTTCTTCGAATACTTTCTCAATAGAAAAAAGTAGTTCTTGTAATTGTTTCTTTGTAGAAGCTATCAGGGACCTTGAAGCTTTCTCTTTTTCTTCAGGTGTAGGACCTTCGATCTGTAGAGGTTGTGGTGTCTATTTTACAAAAGCTGGAACCTTTTTTCCCATTAAGTTCACCACAGCTAGCTATCGTCTCTTCTCTTGACCTGTTTTACCCCTTGTGTTGGAACTTGAACTTTTCTCAATTGATTTCTTCTCAATAGAACCCAATACCTTACTCTTCTTCATCTCCCTAATAGTAGATAATGTTTTTGTTCTTTTAGTCATCTAAAATGACCTCCAACTCAAAGCTTTAACCACTCTTAAAATTTGAAACTCTTGATTATAGGTTGAACAAGCTTTATTTGGGTTTTGATAGGTGTTATGATTATTATTATCTATATGCGTAAGATGGATTATTGATGGATTGGTATGGATCTAAGAAATTGTTGGATGATTTTTGGAAATTTAGGCTTTTGATTCTTGGATTCAATGTGTTTTGGTATGGTATGGGTGGTTGAATCTTCTTTGTACTGATGTGAAGAAAGGATTGGATGTGTTTTTATGGTGATTGGTAGTGTTTTGATGTTTGGTGAAGGTTTGATGAAGCTTTAATGGAGTTGGGAGAGGTTTGGAGAAGAAAGAGAGGCTTAAAGATTGAAAAATTCAGAATAGAACTAAACTCTTCTTCTTTATAACCTAAAAAACGCATAAATTTCCTCTTTCCAGCGGCGCCGGCCAACATACCGGTCATGTGCGCGGCATACCGGTCCCAGACTATCTCGACCTTCGCGTCCACAGTTTTTTATGAATGCTTGCAGTAAACCCGTTTTCTCGTACCGTGCCAGGTTTTTCTTGCACTGGCATACCGGCCAGTTAGGAGGCATACCGGTCAGCCAAATTTTTAATTTTCTCCGTCTCGGCAAGGAACCTAAATTCACAACCCGTGCCACGGTTTTTGACCCACCGGGTATACCGGTCATTTCACCGGCATACCGACGGGCATGTCAGAATATTCTCAAAAATTTCTTTTTCTCCTCCCAGACTCGATTTTTCTTAGTACCTGAACATCGAAAACACTAATACCTTTTTCAAAATATGAAATATCAACTAACAACAACTAACTTAAACAAAATTTAAAGACATAAAAACATTAAAAAAATATGGGTTGTCTCCCGTACAACACTTTTATTTAACGTCTTTCAAAGTTAGACGCGTTACCTCTATCAAGATTTGTGAATATAGCCTCCCCAGAACGAGCAAGGCTATGAACATCTACAAACCTTCATTTAATGCCCCTCTTGTGTCTGATCTCTATCACCTTAGCTGAAACAACTTTAGTGATTACGAGTGGTCCCATCCACGAGTCTTTGTGACTTCGTGGCCTGTTCTCTGGTTTGCGGGCTTTCCATATAACTTCATGGCCGACCCCAGACTCAATATTTGGCTTAGTATCCACAGGATTTGCGTGGATCTTTTTTGGGACATGATATAACTTCATGGCCGACCCCAGACTCAATATTTTGCTCGACTTGCGTACCTGAAATTGGAATTGAAGCTTCTTGTTCTATCAACTTCTCGTTCTGCGTATTCATGTTAGTTGTCATCAGATCCATGAAATTATTTAATTGTTTATCACTCATAATTCCCTCTTGAGGATATTGTGGTAGAGCCTTCTGAGCTAAAGTATCGGTATATGTGTCATTGGTAGGTTGTTGTGGAGGATCAGGTCGATTATAATTCTGATTCCCCTGATAAGGAGCTTGACCTCTTGGTTGGTAAGAGTTATTCTGGGGACGAGGTTGATTGTTACCTGGATTAGCGGCCCTCTGTGGATTTGAATACTACATACCCGGATGATTCTTGTTACCAAATTGATAATTTTCTCAGTTGGATATGAAATAAACAGATGCTAGATTTCCTTCACACTCTTCCCATGTATGATTCGGTACCTCACACTTTGGACAACCTTGTGCCTCTTGCACTATATTTGATGCGGCTAAATTATTCTGCATCTCAAGCTTATTCTCTTTGATTTGATTCTCTAATGCTACAAATTGAGTTGAGTTTGCAGTTTCTGCATCTAATTGAAGTGTACCTCTGGTGTTTGTAATAGGAGCTCGCGAAAGTGGCCAACTACTTTCTGTTTCTATTATACGTTCCATACCTTCGGTGGCTTCTGTAGGATCCATGGAAACAAAACCTCCCTTTCCAAGATTATCTACCCTTAGTCTACTTTCGGCATTGATACCTTGATAAAATATGGCTAACTGTAAAGACGGGGTGTAACCATGAAGTGACGTCTAGCTAACTTCTGTTGAAACCTTGTCCATGCGTCTCCTACTTCTTCTCCATTCTCTTGGAAAAGCTTAGCAAGCTCGCTCTAATCTTTGAGTCTCATACTCTTCGGATAAAAACGGTAGCTTTGCCGGTCAAAAAGAATGAAAACATGTGACAATACAGTTGCTCGTGTGTAATGCCTGGAGTACTGTAGACATCACAAATCTGCATGAATTTCTGAATCGCTCTTAGTGGATCTTGTATTGCTGCACCACTATAGATTCCGAAATTCTGAAATTGACTGAGCATACCCAGATCGGGTCTGAACTTGATATACTTGATCTCTGGAGGACGATAACCTAATGGTTGAACTCGAAAAGGTGCTCCCAGGCCTGGGAAATCTTGTTCAATTCTGTTGTAGATTATGTTATCATCTTGTGGTAGTGGTTGTATATGTCCTAGAGGACCAAGTGGAGAACCTACTCTGTGTTGTTCTTCTGCCATCTCTCTTCTTCGTTCTCTCTCTTCTCTTAAGCGTCTGTTATAAGTTATGAAACACCTCTCGGGTTCCGCAAGCATGCACTGTAAACCTGAAAGACACTAAAACAAACCAAAAGCGTAAAACTGGAAAAATACTAATAAAAATAACTAAAAATTACTACTACTAAAAAAATGACCCACACGCTAACGAGACACAAGTCCCAGGCAGCGGCACCAAAAATTTGGTGTCGTCTAGAGTGTGATAAAAATATGATAAAATAAACACGGAAAACAATGCATTAATCACCCTAGACTTAACACGGTAGTGCAAGTCTTACAGGACGTATGCAAGTTTTAATGATAAGAAGATTCGTTCCTCAAGGACTTAAAGATATTATGCTTATGGGTATATAGATCAGAGTAGCAATTAATAATTAAAAGACAGAAAGCAAATAAATATGATTGATGGAGAGATTAATGATTATAAAATAAAAGACAATAATAAATATGAGAGAAATAAGATGAGAAAATATAGCTTAAGTTTTGCTCGTATGCACTAATTCTTCTATTTCTTCTACTAGTTAATAAGAGTGGTAATATCTCTTGGATAAGTAGTCAGGATTCTAAATTCCTCCCTACCCCCATCAGGTTGGACTAGGGTGGCGACCTCACAATCACGAGGGGACTTAAATAGGGTGCTCCTACGCCAATAGGTTCCTAAATGAGTCTAGCCTTCTAATGATGATCGGTGATTAAATCAAACCCTAATGACTATCTAATTAGGCAAGCCCATCAGGATCACTACCGCAAACTAGACGTTTATGTGGTGTTTCAATAATTAGTCACCCCTTTTGGGTGACCATCTAACTACTATTAGCAGAACCCTAAATTGATCAGCTTTAAGACAGACAATAAATCAAAGCACATAAAACAAATATATGGTTAAGCAACTAGAATCAATTTAAAATAATTCTCCCAAATAAACATAGATAGAAGAAAATAGAATTCATAGATTATACATATGCAAAACCCAAGCTATGGGAAAATTAGTTCATGCTAAAAATAAATAAACTAAAAGAAAGATACATACTGTCAACTTGCTCTCTTGAATGACCAAGGATTGGACTAAGGTTTAGAACTGAGCAAGGACATGTTTAAAATAGTTAAAAAATGTATTTATAGGGGTCTAGGAATCCCTAACACGTTTTCTTGGAGTGGAAGACAAGTAATTGGAGTTCTAGTCCAACGCAAATTCATAACCCTAAAATATTGAAAAGGTAATAAACTATTGATGATTTGTTTTGGCCGCAACCTCTTCAATACAACTCCGATTGACGTGTTCTTTATATTGAAACTGATCGTTTCGGAAAGCTCTAAAACTTTGTTTCAGACCATTCTTCCAAATTCCCATCCAATCTTGAGTTATGATCACTTTAATGGACATAGTTGCTGGAATTCATATTTACTTGGCAACTTTATCTTTCCATACTTATCTTTTCCTTCCTTTATCTCCTATTTCCATCATTATCTTCTTTCCTTTATCTCTTGAAATTGATTTGGTATCTAATTAATTTCCATATATCTTTTAAGTTTCACATTTAACAAACAATTAAACCAAATATGCTATAAAAATAATAAATCATCAAATCAAGACAAGAATTAGGGAAATACAATAATATATGTAAATATCGAGTATAAGCTTTCCTAAAACACCTAAAAATGATTTCTCCAACTTAGATTAAATCATCACAAATAGGGAGACATTAGTGGTATTCTCTCCCGACAGTGAGCCCGACCAATTAGTTTACGTGTTTCCCGTAGTTACCGGAGGGACTCCACGTGTCATTGAGTATGCAAAAGTCAACAGGCAAAGGATACATGACTGCCTTTAATGCCCGAATGTCAGTTTTTAGTTATGCAGACCTCCTCGTTTTGCGCTTCATTTTTTCTATTTTAAATCAGATATAATTAATGTAAAGTTAAAAAAAATAAGTTTGGTAATAAATTTTGTATACCATATTGGGTGTTACAGGTGAACAAGTTTCAGTCTAGATTTTGGTTTGGATTGCGTCCTCCACCATCCCCACCTTGATTCCTAGCTAACACATCAACCATTTAGTTCGCAATCTCAACTGTTGAATAAATTTAATTACAATACATAATCGGGAAATAAAAGCAAAACTAAAAATAAATTATTACATCACCAAATTAAATAAATTATTACATCACCAAATTAAATAAACATTGCATCACCAAATAAAATAAATATTAAATAATACAAATAAAATATTACACCACCAATTAAATAATAAAATAAATTCAATAACTCTTAATAAAAAAATGTAAGTTCTCTTACTCTTAAAGTATTTTTTAAAAATTATTTAAGATTTGCAAAATAGTCATTTGTGTCTTAATTATTACATTTTAGTCTTTTATTTATTTTAAAATTACAAAATAATACTTTGTATCTTAATTATTACATTTTAGTCCTTGTGTTTCTAATTTGCAAAAAATCTTATAGATATCACTAAACCGTGTGAAATCATCCATAAGGTGATGAAATAGTATAACCCACATCTTGTTAACTCAATGAGTCAATAACTTAGAATGAATCAATTCCAGTGGATAATGAAACATTTATTTTAATATTTCCAAAAAAAGTCACATTACTTTCATTTCTAGGCAGTATCCACAGTTCGGCCAAAGGATTTCATCAAGTGAATAAAATGAGTATCCTTCACCAAGGTCATAACTATTATTACTTAGCCTAATATTTCATAAAATTTCCAATATCTTTAGTATTATAAAAGACATTCATAGAAAATCAACTACTAGTAAAATAATAGTTCTTGTAGTTAACCTTTGCATAATACTAAGGAACCAATTGTTCTAAAGACAGTTCCATATTATGTAGAACACTTATTGTTTGTTATGAACATGGGTACTGAATTTAATCCCATAAGAACAATGATTGAGACCAAATTGTGTAAAAAAAATTGTACACCTAAGATATCATGTAGATACAAGGTTTGACCACTTCGCATGCTCAAGTACTTATGCCAAACCATGGAATTCAACATTATTATTGTCATCTACATATATTCATCTTATACCAACTTATATTTTAATTCATAGTACACTGTATAGGTCTCTCAATCTCTTGTCACAAGGTCTATTTATCCTAAATACACAATCTATAGAGGATGAGATCAATTAGAAACATGGTGCTATCAACAGATGCAAAAATCATAAGAAGGAGATAGTGCTACTATATTAGGCTTGCAAGCTACGAGACAACTTGTCATAAATGTAGCATCTCATCTTACTCTTTTATTTCTTATGATCATACTTTATTTTTTTGTGACTATTGATCTTGATCTTCTTAGAACCAGATATATCATCCTTTTTCTTTCAATCCTCTTTCTATTTATTGCAGTTATGTATGAGAGCTAGACTCAGTAATATATATTCAACTATGAGGCCAAGAAACCTCAAATACACTTTTTCTTGAATGCAACTCAAGTAGCATCAACAAACGTATTGATGTTCGAGTCATTCACTTTCTAATACTTCCAATTATTTAAAAGAGATCAATGATTACTTGAATTTGTTTTTCATAATTGAGGATATTACATATGTATAGACTGTCCTAGTTACTTTCAACATCGCTCTTAGATGAGTTAAATTCCATGACCAAGTGTACTTTTATGAGTATAATCGTTCATGTCCACTAACACAACATCGACATGGTAGTATCCTTGATCATCTCTGTAAGAGTATACCTACATATCAAAAGTGGTAGGATATTTGTGATACTCATAAACTAAGCCATCCATATAACTTATCAACATTTCTCGAATAATAGAGTCTTTATACCTCCAAAAACTTGATAAGTCAATATGCTCCTCATGTGATGAATTGGAAGCCTCCCTCAAGCCCAAGCATCACATTTTTAACAACCTCAAATTCTAGTCCGTCGAGTACTCAATATAACTCGAGTTCTCATAGGGTATAGTTATATCACCATTCATCCTTGTCTTTCTCTAAACGTCTAAAAGATGTCACTCATAGCCATTTTTATAGTATATCTAGAGATTTTCATTAATATATAAAACATATTCAATGATACTATTGTCTCTAAATGCAAATTGAACTCGTAAATATTAAATAAAAGAAGTGAAACAGAAAATTCACTATGTTCCCAATCATGAATCACCATACTTTTGTTTATCTAAGTATAATCTAATTTTATCAAGACAAAATGCTAAGTTCTCTACAGAACTCCTACTATTCCAATACAATAAATTAAGATTGAATACACTAGACCCATATGACTTAGTGATTATGGAATCAAATTTATCCATAAAATAACCCACGTTTTGATATATAAATATACAGTTGACAAAACACAATATATATTAACCAACAAGTCATGTATCAAACACATTTAAGATACACTAATTAACTCATATAATATATATATAGAGAGAGAGAGAGAGAGTTTCACATTTATTGGGTTATATTAAAGAATGGTTAACTCATTCTATACACAAAAAACAAGTTCATATTTAGCATAATAAGATCACAAGTACGCATGCTTATAAGTAATACATATAAACATATAAACATATACATCAAACATGATAAAAATAATAATCTTTTTTTGTAATACTATAGTTAAAATACCAAACACAGTCTTATGGTTTGGGTAATAGTAATATCTATGCTTTTAATAGAGATGATACGAACCCTAATCACAAAACTGTTTTTTTTTTTTTTTGAGAAACTGAAAAATGGATAGACGTAATTTAAATATTGAAACAGCAAAGAGGACAAAACTTGTTCTTAGCCTAGCGGTTACGTGTCCCTTGAGAATGGAGGTTCAAATCATAAAAATAACTGCCAAATTTGTTTTTTTTAATCCGATATTAAAAGAATCATTAAGGATAACAAAAATGTTAGGCATAAAAACAACCAATTGCAGCTCGGCGGTTAGTGATCTGAACAAACTATAATGATTAGTTCGACCCACATAACTGCCAACTCTTTTTTTTAATTTCAAAATACACAAACGACGTAGTTTTTATTCGTATTCTCCAACAGGACAAAACCAAAAATATTCATTAAAAAATTCAAAAAAACATATTTTCTTTATTTCAAGACAAAATTTAACGAAATTTATACCGTTACATTTGTCATTTCAGTGAGAACACAAATACATAAATTTTATTCAGTTTAAGCAAGTTTCATAAACTCATATTAATTCAAAATATATCGAATTCTATATGTAAACATGTATATAAACATATACCACGTGAATAGCAATTCAAATATCGAGCACAAGGCTTTGATACCATTTGTAAGAAATATAAAGAGGGTTCCAGACAAACCTCTAATGCGGGATTACAAATTGAAATACTCCGGTGATGAATCTACTTACGTGACGAAGAAGATTGATATTTCACAACATAAATGCCACTGGATCTGATAGAATATGGAGATACTGAAAGAGATTTATTTGTGTTGTTTTTGTTCTCTGGAAAAACAACCGTAGAAAGGAGAAAATTGGTTTGTTAACTTGTTATGAAATAACTTCTCATAAAGTTATTTAGAACTTTTCCACATAGTAACTGACATAATATGGGTCGGGCTTACCCATTATGGGCACCCACGATGTGGGCCAGGCCAAAAACTACTTCTTTCATTTCTCATATACGTTATTTTGGCCCAAGTTCATCAAGAACCCTCTAAAAACTCGCTTTTAAAATCTGATAGATCAAGCTTTAACAATAGAGACGCGATATTTTATCAAATTTTATACAACATATTGATCCTAAAATTTATATATTAGATAAAAACAATACCCTTACTATAGTTTATCATACCAATGATTAGTGTTATAAAAAGCGCTAGGCGGGCGGTTGACCACCTTCGTACGACTAGGAAAGAGCCTATGCAAATGTTAGGTGTATCTCCATATGCGATTTTGATTTTTGTTTAATCAAAATTATATGCTATTAATTATATATATTTTTAATCTACATAATTCATTCGAAAGAATTGGGAAAAAAACTTTGAAAACTCATAAAATTATATACTACTTCTTAAATTTAATATTTTATACAAATGAGGTTAAGGATAATTACTAATATTTCATTATTTATTTGGTTATTTCTTTAATTTGTTGTGTTTTTTTCGATTAGATTTTTTTAAAGGTTTATGTATATTTTTTTTGTCAAGCAACAAATTATTATAATTTTATTATATCCATACCGCTCAGGTTTGAGTTTGCCGATAGCCCTCCTAGGTCCGTCTAGGAGACCCTGAAGAGGATGTACTTTCTAGTGCCTAGGCGTTCGTCTATGTCGATATTTAGAATAAGGCTAATGATGCATAAAATAACCTTCCGTGCAAATGCATATTCAACTAAATACAAAATTAAAAGAAAAACATGAAAAGTTATAAAAATATAAGCAAACAAACTTATAGAGAAATATCAAACAGACTTGATGGAAATCCAGAAAGCTTGCGCATCAAATGAAAACTGGAAATAGGAGAATTGCATATATAAGAAACTCGAGGATGTTTGGAAACAAGAGGATTAGTTTTGGCCGATAAAGCTCGTGACCAATTGATTAAAAATGAGACAAAAACACTAGTTATTTCTATGCTTTGACTCTTAGCCGAAGGAGAATAAATAGAACATATACGCTTAAAAAAGAAGATGGATCATGGACTGGAGATTGTGTAGAAATTAACGTTATTATCCAAGATTATTATATAAAAATCTTTTTGGAGGCTCACACGTCACCCTTCCAAATGAAATATCTCATAATATCCCGTGTAAAGTCACCAAGTTATGAGTTATTCACTTACAAAGTTACCAGACATTGATGAAATAAAAAATGTGGTGTTTAGTATGTTGGGTTCTAAAGCGTTGGGTCCAGATGGACTTCCAAGTAATTTCTACCAAGAGTATTGGGATACGGTCAAAGATGATATTTTTAAAGTTTTCACTAATTTTCAAATTCAACAATCCATTGGATAATCTTAATGACACTCTAATTACCGTCATTCCTAAAGGAGATTACCAAGAAACCATCGCAGATTTCAGACTGATAGCTTGTATTATATTTAGTTACAAGAACATAGCAAAAATTATTGCCATCAAACTCCAACCGTTTATGGATGATATTATCTCTCCAACAAAATCGACATTCATTAAAGGCAGAACTATTTAAGATAATATCATTATCGCTCAAGAAGAGGATTTCCTTCTTAAGAACAAAAGGAATACTAAAAAGACCGTGGAATCAGTTCAGATTGATATGGCTAAAGCATACGATCAAGTTAATTGGAATTTCCTTATTGAGACGCTAAAATTCCTTGGTTTTTGGGATATATGAACAGAGTGGATCTTCAACAGAATTTCTTCAGTTTCATTTCAGGTCAAAGTTAATGGACAAAGACTTAATAAATTATGTCCAAGCCGTGGTATTCGACAAGGCAATCTCCTTTCACGACTTCTTTTCTCTCTTCTCACTGAGAGTCTCATTAGCCTTATTAATCATCAATGTTGTGAAGGAAATATAAGAGGTATATCGATTACCAGATATTGTCCTAAACTCACACACCTTTTATTTGCGGATGATGCACTCTTCTTTATTAATATTGAAAATACGGAGATTAACACCTTCAAAGAGATCTTGGCCAAGTTTTGCCAAGCGTCTGGCCAAAAGATCAACTTTCAGAAATCTTCTATTTTATTAGTAAAGGAACCCTTGATCATATCTTTGACGAGGTCACTCATTCCTTAAATATAAATGAAACCTCTTTTTTCGACAAATATTTGGGAATTCCTTTCTGAAAACGGGCGAAATATGAAAACCTCAATTATATTAAAGATCAATTGTTATCTAAATCTGTAAGTTGGATTTCTAATTTGTTATCCGATGGGGGCAAAGAGGTTCTCATTCAAGAAGTTTTGCAAGCTATTCCTAATTGTGCGATATCTATTTTCGAATTTCCAAAAACCTTATGCAAGAAACTGTGGAGAATTATCGCCAATTTTTGGTAGGATTCCAACACCAAGAGAAATATCCACTGTTTAAATTGGTAGAGAATGGCTAGAGAGAAATCATTATGTGGTATCAGATATAGAGACTGCCAAAAAATGAATATTTCCATTTTAGCTAAACATGCATGGAGAATTCTGAATAAACCAAATTCCTTAATCACCAGAGTCCTCAAAGGTATTTATTCTCCAAAATGTAGTCTTTTCAAAACTAAATTAGCTAAAAAAAGATCACGAAACTGGGGTAGCCTTTTTAAAGTAATCAAATTTTTGAAACAACACTCTCAATGGAGAATTTGTAACGACCTTAATAGCAACATTTGGGAACATAATTGGATCGGGAATACTATCGTCTTAGATAAACCCAAAGATTGTACCATTAACCGGGTGGCTCAATTATTTAATGATACTATGACATCATAGAATATGGGTCGTCTTAAGCAGGTTTTCCATCCGAATATCATCAGTGATATTATCAAAATTCCTTTAATTCTTTTGAATGAGGAAGATAAACTTATCTAGCCATGGACCAAAGATGTTATTTGTTCTACAATATTGAGATATCATAAACAAATTGATTTGGATATTCAAAAAGAGGCCCAATCTTCAAAATAAGGGGAACACAATAATGGTCAAATTTGGAATATTATTTGGCGTCCGAATGTTCCAACAAAAGTTAGGCTTTTGGGTGGAAAATATGTAACAAGGCCATTCCCATGAAAAAAACCTCATGTCTAGGAAATGTACATACGATGATCATTGCGAATGGTATGAATCATGGAGGGAGGATATTGAGCATCTTTTTCTCAGATGTCCTCTAAGCATGTCGGTTTGTGCTAACTCAAAAATGCAAATCATGATTGATAAAGATAATGAAATAAAATTTGGTGTGTGGTTCAGGGATACAATGAAGCTTATTCTAAGAATGGATGGGACATAAGATAAGTCATGTCATATATCCTCCTTACTTGTTGTAATATTTGGAAAGCTAGAATGAAAAGTTTCCACGAGAATAAACCCTAGATCGTAAGAGAAATTATTTATAATATTCATTCCACAATGAGGGACCTGTTCGAGATTAAGGAGAGTACGGAACAACATAAAATTTTGTAGATCAGTTCTAAATATAGCTGTAAGGTTGTCAACAATCCTCTCTTAACGGACGACTCCAAACTGGTATGGATGTGTGATGCCTCATTTAGCAAACAATGGGAACCTTCAGGTATCGCATATCTCTCTGTCAATAAGGATGTAAATATCACACACAAAGTTACTACAAGATGTATGGTTAATAGCTCTTTAGAGGGTGAATGTTGGGTTGTCTTGCTCTCCATGAGAAAGGTTGGCTCCCTTAATTTCTCGAGTGTTTATTTCTACTCCGACAACCTTAAATTGGTTCAAGGTATTACTAGTTGTACATGTTTTAGATGGAAAATCTAGCCTTTCATTTCCGAGATGAAGAACTGGCTCATCAAGTTTCTTTCCTGGAAGGCTAACTTCAGAGATCGTAGTTTTAATGGCACGACATACGCCCTAGCAAAATGCACACGTTGTAACGTCAATATCCGGTGGAATGATCATAAGATTTTAATTTTTTGAATTTTATGTGTAATTAATTTTTCCTTTCCTTGACAAAAAAAGAACAGTTACGTGGATCGATGGTAGTGGCGAGGGGCCAACTGAAAAAATAACAAATAAACTTCAAAAAATTAACATAAAAATACCAATGAATATTTTTTCACGAAATAAAAAAAAACTAATCGTGATTTAATAGGATTGAAGTAGGAAGGGACCATTAATTCAATTAACATAAAAATACCAAGTTATCAACATGAAAATCACAAAGAAAATTCTCGTATAAAATTTTACTATGCGAGCAATTGGTTTTTTTCATCCATAAATTTTCTCTTAGTTTGATAATTGTAGTTGTAGTCTAGATTCTAATTAACATCATATGCAACAAAATTTCATGAACTATTAAACTATACTTATTCATGAGTTATATATTTACTCATGCATGAATTCAGAGATATGCTTGGAGCCAAAAGATCCTGACTCGAGCAATGTTTTTGGGAAATATAGACATATTTGATCTAAATAAATCCTAGCATTTACAGTGTCAAGATTATTAATGGCAATTGTTAGATTCGCAATGTAACAATTCCAAAACATTTCACTACTGAACATTTATAAAGAACGAATTTGAAGTGTTCTTTTTTTATCATGGTAGAAAATTAAGTAGAGTTATGATTACAAAGTTGAGATAAAAAAGAAAAGGAGTTGATAAGTAAGCATTCATGCCATCCTACTAGATTAAGGTTATGTCGAGTACATTTTGCAAGAGCATCCATCGTACAATTAAAACTTCTATGGATGTAATCGATCTTCCAGTGTGGACAACGTGAAAACCATCTTCCATTTTTCACCATAATTGGATAAAGACTCCAGTGCGGAGGAGACTTACAAATCCTTGAATA
The DNA here is from genome assembly GCA_029959085.1 of Nemophila menziesii. Lineage (NCBI taxonomy): Eukaryota > Viridiplantae > Streptophyta > Magnoliopsida > Boraginales > Hydrophyllaceae > Nemophila > Nemophila menziesii. The sequence goes on along the minus strand of JARWIR010000027.1, from coordinate 4,543,792 downwards.
AAATCAAGGTTGTCAGAGTAAACTGAACAATTCTGAAGATTGAGACCAACTGCATATCTCATGACTAGGAGAACCGACCAAACTTCTCCTTCGATGGGACTTCTTAGAAAATATCTCCTGGTTACTCTATGTCTCATATGGCCACTAATGTCAACACTAATAGCCGCTGCACCTGCGGGTTCCCAATCCTTGGTATAAAAAGTATCACAAAGCCAAATAGTATATGTTGTGTCCTTAAGGATGGGATTATTATACATGATATTTTGGGAGACCCTTTGTTGGGAGATATACGACCGATCATTAGTATCGAATAACTTAGTGATGAAAGAATTGGTCTTCTTGATGATTTTGAAGGATGACCATTTTTTTATTTTCAAAGAAACCTTTCATCATTTCTTTCCCAATGTTCCTAGCGACGGCAAGAATATATATAGTAATTAATCTTTTATCACAACCATATCTACATAATTCTTGATAACAAGTAAAATCCATTCTGAAAACTTGATTTTGGATTCTTTATCGATCTTAATTTGGGGAGAATAATTGACCCAAATCTCGACACTAAAAAGACATCTCATGAAAAATTCATCGAAGTCTTTGTTTCCCGATTCACACCATTCATATTTTGCAGTGTTAATTATAACACAGTGGTATACTCTTTTACAACACATGTGTATATTATTTTGAGTATTTTATATATGGAACCAGTGATGCAATATACACCTAAAATGAAACACAGAAAAATTAGTGATAACTTTTTGCTACTAAAGAAAATTGTAAGTTAATAGTTGGAGTAATACCTTTGATATCGGCAATGAAAGGCATGGGCTACATAAAATAACTTATTTCAAGTTACCATCTAAGCTTCAAATGTTGTTGTTGAAATATAAATCTCATATAATCCATTTTTTTCCTTCTCCTAAAGGTTCAATCTTTTAGTTGAATTAAAATTCAACATAGTATCAAAGCTTCCAAGTGTTGGAGTATAAATCTCCTATAATGTGTTATTCGCCTTCTCCTAACAGTTTTAATTTTTAGTTGAGTTGACAATTCAACAGTTGCGAATATTGTGTATTCTCATAAATGCCAAATAGAGATGGGTGTATAAACAAAATATTATAAATATATTGTGAAAACGAGCTAGAAATCCATAAAAAGTCATACATAAGAATGACTAAAATAAGTTATTTAAAAAAATTCCCTAACACAATGTTCTGTTTATCTGAAGATAGTATTGCATTTAGAAAAGCTCTACCTTACATCAAATAAAATAACATAAATCTATCAAATCTTTTTATACACAACTTACTAGACTCATCAATTTGAGTTTTGAGGCTTTTTACTCTTATATGGAAAATGATATGGAATATCACACAAAAAAGAGACACGAAAATAGAGTTAAATAAATAAATAAACTAATTAGAAAAATGAAGAAAAAAATTAATCCATAAAACTCAAAATTATTCAAGGTAATAGCGAATATATCACTATTGTTAAACAAAATAACAACTATACCTTGTGGTTTTGATGTGGGTTGTGGGTGGTTGGATGGATAGAGATCTGGTGAGGGATTCAAGGAGTTTCGCATCATTTAAGTCAGAATTGAAGCCATTGACGAATACTTAACATTTTGATTTTTTGATATCAAAGTACCTATGAATAAATAACAATTAGTTTCATTACTTTATGTCTAATATTCCCCTAGGTGTTTACCGCAATAGACGCTATCCCTGTTGGTTCCCATTCTTTATCGAATGAAGTATCATTAAGCCAGATGGTTTAGGATCATCAGGCAAAATAGGGTTGTCTAGGTCACCCTGTTAAGCCCTTTAATATTATGTTCTTGAGAGTTCCCCTCCCACTCACTTATGCATTGTTTGGATTCGGATTATCTAAGGAAAGGAAATGATAGGACTATAAGCATATTAAAGAAATAGAAAGGAAAGTGATAATCGTGTCTGGATTACTATAATATTAATAAAGGAAAATAAAGTAATTGATTAAGAAACCACTTGTTTGAATTCACATTATTAAAGAAAAGAAAAACATTAGTTTACATAAAAATACTTTTATACCCTTTTTACGTTATGTAAAATATATATATTTTTTGATTCACATATCAAATTTTTATTGAAATAGATCAACAACCCGTTTTCTTTAAAACTTTCTCAAGCTTTAAACATAGAAAAGAGACAAACTTCAGCCCATAAACCTAATACATTCAAAATGGGCCAATATTACACTTTACTATTACATGGGTTTACAAATAAAAGACAAAGAATTGCTTTACTAAAATAAAATCAGCCCCATCTTTTAATTTGGTCCAGTATATTGACAGACTTCCTCTTCTTCAAATCCATTCTTTGCAATTTCATAACAACATGAGTAGAGATCTTGGCGCATATGTGTTCTTCATTAGAAACTGCGCTACCATGTTCTCTAAAATTTCTTTCACTCCACATTACATATATATATAAACAGTTAATAGCAGGCTTACAATTTGAAAATGTTCATCAGAAAGGATATTCATACGATTCTGAAACAGACTTTTTAAATCACTAGCTGAACTTTAAATCCCAAAATTAGTAATAATTTAACCAAGGATTCTATTTGAGAAAGAGAATCCAATAATATGTGATCAATATCTTCTGAACAGTTAGAGCAAAACAGGCACATAGGATTAATTTACAATCCCCATTCTAGCATGCTTGTTTTTATGGCTAGCCTATTTTGAATAGCTAACCAGTATATAAAGGAACAACGCGGAATGCACCATTTCCCCCACACCACTTTGTACCACTCAACACTGTCTTTTTTCTCTGAGATATGCTTAAGAGTTTTCTTGAAGGAAAACCCTTTTTTATCACTCTCAATCCAATTTTTTCTGTCATTTCCTAGGACTAGTTTAAGATTGACTAATTCGGGAAGTAACTTACCAATACATGAAGGCAATCTCCACCTCTCCCTACAATATAAGTAATCAATGGTCCCGTTGCTATTCAAGTTCTGACTATCAAGCTCAATATTCAGGATCTCTGAACACTTCTGCCTTCAAGCCACTTATCCCAAATCATGAATGTGCTTTTACCATCCATAACCTTGTGTTGAATACATTTATAAGCAATATTTCTAACATTTATAGAAAAATTAAATAATTGACATTTTTAAAGGAAAGCGAAGGATTGTGCAATCCATTGAATTATTTTTATTTATTAAAAAATCAAATTTAAACAAAGAAAAAGAAAACTTATTCCTATCATTTTCTTTTTTTTCCTTTAAAAATATGAATCCAAACAATACATTAGGGACCCAAATCATTGTTAGTGGAGTTATTTTTACCTATGATTTCGCAGGTCTTCCATTTATTGTTTTCAAACAAACCCTTCAGTCGTGCCTTCTAAATGTTCCATGCAGTGCATAATAAATTACTAAAGAATAAAAATGACTAAATTATGCTTAGAAAGTAAGGGAATAAAGTGTCAAAAAAATGAAAATAAATGACCAAATACACTTATTATAAAAAAAAGAGTAAGCCTTCCACTGCAATACCAAATTATGTCTAGATATACAATCACAATATGAAAATGTAAGTTTTTTAATCAAAACTTTGAGACCCGTTGATGCTTACACAACTTTGAAAAATACTATTAAACGATTGACCATTGTGAAAAAGAAACCATGCCCATTTTCTATATTTAAGTACTTAAAAACCTAGTGTTGATGGTGGTGGTGAATGATATCAATCATACAAAATGGTAGAGGTTGTAGATGTATGAGTAGGATAGTGAAAAGAAAGTGATATAGATGTGGATTGAGAAGAAGAAAAGGTAGAGAGATAAGTGGTTGAGTAATGATGAGTAAAAGTAAAAATTATTTTGATTTATATTTTATTTGAGAAATTTGGGGGCGGTGGTAAGAATTTTTAGGGGAGTTTTGAGAGTTTTGAGAGTTTTGGAGGTAGATATTTAGTTTGTCATATGTAATATATCGCAGTTTCGAGTTAGGATGACACTGAGGTATATGAGTGGTACGAACCAGGGAACAAAATCCCAATATTTCCCAAGGAAAGAAAATATTAAAATTTAAAGTGGTGTTCAATAGAGAGAAATATAAATCTATCGCGTGTGAAGGGTTATTATTCAAATACAAATAGGATACTTTGGGGGTAGAACACCACGAGCTAAATACGAGTAAGGCCTCGCCACTACCCTCTAAGAGGGTAGGAGAGACATAAAAGTTGCTAAGTGCCCGTTTGGAAGTGCTTTTGTTGAGAAGCACTTAAAAGTGTTTTTAAAATTTTAAAAGTGTTTTAGCCCTAAAAAGCACTTTAGGAGAAGCACCAAATTGTTGATTCTTAAAAAAACACCTAAAATGGTTCTAAATATCAAAATTATTTTTAATAATTTTTCAAAATTTAAAATTTTATTTTAAAAGCTTTTTTTATTCTAAAATAAGGACTTCCAAAAGGCCCTAAATCACTCAACTTATCAACTAAAAACAAATTATATAACATGGGATGCTAAACAGTTTTATACGAATCGTATAAGATAGAATAGTTACAAATATAGATTTGTGGTATGATAAAACTCTCGATAAATGTTAATGTCCCGTATAAATAGAAGGATGACATGTGATATTCGGATCTCAAAACTTTATATAATAGAATTTATACATAAAATATATAGCAAAAAACTTTATCTCGCATTTATTTATTTTACTTTATTTATTTGATAGAATCTTTTCTATCAACGAATAAAACCAATATCCTTGAGAAATCAAAGAATGGTACGAGACAAAACTTGGAAAAAAACTTTAAAATATAAAACGAGTTATAAAATTTCTTGTTTTATTTGTCAAATACAAAAGGAAAAATTAATTACACATTTGGTTCAAAAAATTAATAGCACAAAAAAATGTATAGAGATTTCTTGTTACTTTGCTAATTAAAGTATCGAAATAGGTAAACTTCCTATAAACATTTCCCATTGACCCCCCTAAATTTCAAATTTATGTCTGTCAAATAAATATGTAATACTCGATTTCTATTAGTTTGAGAAATTAAATAATAAGAACTTAATTGATTAGGTCCAATCAGTTCCGTCTAGAACTAATTTCGAATGTGGGATTACTTTGGATATAGAAATGACTTAGAAGAACTTTCAATTTATTTTACTAGATTATAGATACGTGGATTTTTATAGTTAGCTTTGTAATGACCTTTTATTTTATTTGAACAAGACATTGTATTGACCTTTGAAAACGATTATTTAAAACAAATTGAAGATAATTATAGCTCGAATTCAGAGGAAGACATTAGTTATGAAACATTCTTGATTTTGGGATTAGGATTAGATATGACGTTTTGCTTTTGATTTCAGATTTTTATAGATATCATGTGTAACTAATGGTTGCTGAATTGTTATCATAATCAATAAAAATTTATTCTAGAAAATTATAGTGTAACTGGCCAGGTATTGGTGAATTTTGGCATGCAAAAAGGTATTGATGAATCAAATGAGAATTAAAAGTGGCTTAATATGTTGAAATATTTGGAAAGCTAAAACAAAATGCCTTCATGAAAATATACCTATTGACTGTGAATCAGTTATACATAATACAAATAAGACTACGTAGGAATTATTTGGACAGATATGGCACTCAAGGCAACCACCACAGATAACCTTAGGCAATGCCAAACAACAACTGGATCCGACTCTTTTGAATCAGTCAGACATTACTTGGCACTGCGACGCATCTTTTAAGGATATGCTTACACTTACAGGTATTTGTAGCGTGCAAAATCATAAACGTACGAAAGTGATTATTGATAATACCATGACTATACAATGCAATTTTGCATTAGACGGAGAGGCACAAGCGGTTTGGATGCTACTAAACGCTGTAAGGACTTCCCAAATGAGACGAAAACTATTTTCTCAGATAACCTTGAACTAATTCAAGTTATAAAGCACTTGTCAGCAGCAAGCTGGACACATCACCCATTAATCTTGGAAATCCATAGACTGGCTAGTAATGGAGGGCTAGTTTGGTTTCAACATATTCCAAGACACTTTAATGGGCGGGCAGATAGACTTGCAAAGAATGCTAGATACAGAGCGACATCTTCCCTTCTGTGGGATACATCAACACTATGTGATGCTTTTAGGAAATTAGGAATAGGGTAAGTTTTCTTTGATAGGGACTTGTACTTATCCGACAAAAAAACATCAAATGAGAATTATGAATTTTAGCCAACGTTGAGTATTATCTTCCATGGCCTACTAGTATGGTCTTCCTTTCGAGTGCCTTATCTAGCTATGCCTGAAAAAAAGCATTTAGTTTGATCGAGATATATGCTGAAATTATATGTCACTTATAAATGGGTAAAGCCTGCTAAAAGAAATAAAAGAAGTAAAATATTGTTATCGTTTTGTAATCATGATACCTGAAGTATGACGATCGGCCAATAAAAGTATATCATCATCTCAATCATTCATATATCTATCCACTTAACACCAAGACATATTGGAATGACTCCGCAACAACTTCAAATCACAAAAGATATATAATCTATCTAGATATCCTATAAACAAAAACAACAAAAAGAAATCAGGCAAATTACAGGAGCAATTATGATAACCATCTTAAAAGAAGGTGATGATGTCTGTAAAAGTCATGTCTAATATAAAAATCATAATCAATAATAATACCCTTGAATTGTATCCATTTCACTAAATTTTTCCACCAAAAAATTCCTGACTAACTTTTCCCACCAAAAATTTTCCATCAAAATTTTTTCGGCTAAAATTTTCCCACCAAACAAAATTTTTATGTTATTATTTAGTAGAAAAATCTAACTAAATAAAATTGAGCATCGGGTTGTCGCAAAGAAGGCTTTAAGAGGATTTAATGTAAAAATAATTTTTGAAAAGGTTGAATTTCACAACTCATTTGTTATTAGAAATAAACACCATTTGTATTAAATTTTTTAAAAGGAATTCACTTGGTCCAAAAGTAATACTAATCTCATTATTCATCTTAAGAATCGAAACCTTATTATAATTCACGGGCCCATATCTATTAAAATAATTATACAACCTAGTAATTGATGGATAATTTTTGCAAGTTCACAAGTACGAACACCAACTCAGAAAAAGGTAGTAATAATAGTCAAGCCCAATATGCAAATTTTTAACTTCATATTAAATAAAATTAAGAGGTTTCACACCCAACAATAAAACTTTACAATTATGGGAATAAAATAAAATAAAAAAGAAAGTGATAAATTTGAGAAGTTATATGAACAATAATCGTCTGAAAAACATTGTTGCATATTCTACAAAAACTCTCAACCATATCCAACTGCAACTATACCCCCAAAAAAACTAAATGTTTTAAACGTAAGAATAGCTCATAATGGAGTGGAACCCACCCTATTACACCAATTAATCCATGTGGTTGTTCACACTCATTTCCTTAGCTTTATCCTTGTTTCTCTCTAAATTAGCAGCTTTACTTACAACATTGGGAGATCAAACCACAACTGAAATGCAAAATTGAGGGTCGAAATGTTAAAATCGACCAAAGAATTAGAGTAGAAAATCATTATCCCTATAAAAAGATGTGTGATTCGGGAAAAGATTCATCAATTGTTCTAGGGTTTCTGGTAAAAAATTCCTCCCAAATAAGTAACAGGACCTTGGATTCCTATTCCATACACAAAAACAAACCTGAGTTTCTTTCATGTTACGAGTGATGAATAGAAAAAAAAATTGAAATATACAACAAAAAACTACCACAGTTGTATGGTGGGAAAATTCCCACCAAACATAAAACACAGAAAAATCAACAAAAACAGCATATCTTTTGACGATTCAATGGAAAATCTTAATTAGAAAATGTAAAATGACAATTAAAATGTACACAAACAAGATAAAAATGCATAAAAGAGATAAGACATCGCTGTAGAAATTAGACACATGTACATTTTGTGGGAAAATTCCCACCAAATACAAACTGAAAAAAAAAAGACAGGAGTCAATGCAAAACCTCAGCTAGAACAAGTAACAAGCATCTGGATTGTATGAATTAAGCTAAAGAAAGATATAAAAACAACAAAATAATTTTACACATAGCATGAACAACCATTCTGTAAATTCATACAGTTAAACAAAACAAAATACAGAGAAAACACCGAAAATATGATAACAGATAAGAATGAATACACTAAACAGGCAAAACGATGAAAAAAATAAACACATAAAAACATTCACAAATAAGATGAAGAAATCAAATGGAAAGGAAATATAATCCTTGAAAGAAGAGAATAAAGTTAATAAACAAACAATTCGAGCTACAAAAAGCAGAAAATGTAAAAATACAGAAGAACAATAGAGAGAAGAAAAAGAAGACGAATTACCTAATTGAAGATGATATAACACAGCAAAATCATGACATTTTATGTAAAAGAAACTTAGGAGAATAAGAAAAACATAATCACTACAAAAAAAAAAAGATAATCAGGTAAGAATTAGAGAAAACAATGAAAAAAAAAATTAAACGTATTAAAGATAAAAAAGGAGATTCGAAATTACGTGGATGAGGAGATGATCAAATAGGCATGAATTGCAGCACACAATAAAAGGAAGTCAAATGATCGAGAGAAGAACCGCAGAGAAAAAAAAGAGTGAAGAGATAGAACAGAACATCGGAGGTGAGGAGTGAGAAGAAATAAAAAATAAAATAAATAAAAGAAAATGAAATGAAATAATAAAAGAAAATAATAAATAAAAAAAGGTTAAAAAAGGGAAGTAGTATTTTAAAGGACTTTTAAAAGGAATATTAAACTAGAAGATGAGAGAGGGTATATATTGTTAATTTCATGACTTAGATGGTAATAATCTCAATATCTATTGTATTCCTTTCCTTCGTCTCATAAATCACTTTCACTCTATTGAAAATAATATCTCAATGTTATTATTTATATTTATAATTTTAATATATATTTAAATATCAATACATTTTATAAGAGATGTTTTAATAATAATAAATATAATATTAAATTTTTTTAATAGGTGTGAAAAATTAGGTAAATATTGTTTTTGAGACGGATTGAGTATTTCTTTAATTGAAAATCAATCTACTATAATAAATTAAAATTATTATTCTACAAATCGATAGCTATGGGGGATGGGTCAAGCCTAAGGATGACAATTGTTACAATATTAACCGTAATCGATGGATATTCGATCCGATAAAAAATTTGTTATTGGAATTGATAGTGCATCCATAAGGGTTTGATTCTTACAAAAAGTAACTGGTGGATAATGGTTACGATTTTATTTTTCACAATTATCCGAAAGATAATCCAAAATCCGAATAACATATAAGAAATAAATAATAAAAATGTATATACTATATATAAAGATATTCTATATATATACAAAAATCATGCATAATATCGACCGAATAAATACATAAAGTACATAATTGATTATCATCAAGTTTATATGAAATACTATTTATCGTCTCTCAATAATTAAGTAGCTAATTTTATAATATTAAAAAAAAAATATATTTTTTAAGAGCCAATTATAGGTAAATGCCTGTTAAAAAAGTTATTTAAAAAAAGGTACCCCCAATAAGACATTTTATAGAAAACAGCCCCACCCCAAACTACCCCTATAATTAACAATTTAAAAAAATCCAGCGTGTTATATTTTTTGTTTGAAAAAAAAAGAGTGAAGCGTCTCAAACAAATAACACACAACACACACAAACACACAACTACACACACTACGACGCGAGACGAAAAACCAACGAAGAAGGAAACTCACCGGCGACTCAACGGAGACTCCACGACGACTAAACGACGACTCTATAAAGACAAGCAAATCAACACAACTGAAAGCAAACGCGATCAACAACAAAAACATACCAACATACGTAAGTACTAAAAACCTAAAATCTATGTTATTCTATAATTATTTAGAGGAATTTATGATTCCGACTGTGTTATTGTGTGATTCACAAACAAAAACACAACAAATATACAGTGCATGTTAAAATTCGAATGATTTTTGCCTAATTAATGTTTGATTAAGATTTAAAGTGTTCATATATAGCGATTTTATTAGTTTCTAGGGTTTATAATACGATTTTTGGATGAATTTAATAGAATAATGTGATTAATATAAACGCAAAATGAATTGAAGTGATTAAACATGATTAAAATGTGAAACAGGGACCTATAGTGCAATTATTTTCAAAACATTTGAGGTATAACTGTCAAATATACATAAACAGGGGTTTGAGACTGATTTTTTTGATAAATATTGTGCAGATTATAGATAAAATGTATAGTTTAGGGACCTTATTGTGTAATTACTGCATAATATGGAAATTTGCACACTGTTTTTAGTAACTGTATTAAACATGGAATTTCCTGTTTAATACAGTTATCAAATTATGAAATTTCATGTTTTGATAATTGTATTAAACATGAAATTCCATGTTTTGAAACTGTATTAAACATGGAATTATCTAATTCAGAATACTAATATGATTTCTTGTGCTTGTGTAAAAACAGGTTAAAATGGCTCCAAGAAGAAAAAGGAATAATCAAGGAGAAGATGAAGTAGAAGAAGAGAGAAGAACTTATAAAGAAACATACAAGTCAAATTTAGCTTCACTTGTAAAGTTACTGAGTGAACCGAAATTTAATGAACAACACGTAGAATGGTGCAAGGAAACACCATTCTATGAACTACTAAATAGACTATTCAAGTTAATAAAAAGAAAAACAAAGTTTATAATTAGGAAAGGCGGCCTAATAACTCAAGAAATAATTAGATGCTACTCAAAATAGAAAAATGGATTTATATTAGGAGAAAGAGTAATCAGACTCAAAAGAGAAGATGTAGCTGTCGTAATGGGAATTAAAGGTGGAGAGGAAGAATTCCCTAATCTAACAAGTGAAGAATCTGGTGAATTAACGGATTGGCATGTCAAATACTTTGGAGAGATTAAAAGGGTGACTACACAAGAGATAAGAGAGTTGTTGAAGAATATGATTGAAGACATTCCAGATGTGGAGGGAGAAGGTGAAGAAGAAAAGAAGGAAAGAAAATAAAGAGTGGAGAAAGAAAGGAAGGCAGATTTCCCTCTATTGATTACACTTTACGTGATGGGGAATATAATGTACCCAACTACAGGAAGTGTAATTAAGAAAAGAGATGTTAGGACAATCGAAATGATAAGAGACAAAATAACTGAATATGACTAGACAGGGAGACTTATAGATTTGCTAGAGTAATCCTTGGAACTCTATAGTAGGGCAAATCCGAAGAAAGTAATAGGATGCGTAACAGTTCTAGTGGTAAGAAACAACACTAATCTAAACATATATATATATATATAAGTTTATAAATTGTACTAATATAATACTTTGTTATGTTGCACAGACTTGTTTTTATGAATATACAAGACTGGGAACTGAAATAAGGCCAAGAGATTGGCCAAGAATTCTGAGATAGAAGCTAGATGATAGAGACAACAAGTTTAAATCGTCAGTAATTGACAAACTTAAAAAAAAAAGGTAAAATGAAATGAGGTTTTCTTATATATATATATATATATATATATATATATATATATATATATAACTTAAAACATTTAACTAAAACTGTACATATATTGTCTTGAACAGGTTAAAAAGATGATCGTCATAACAGATGAAGAAAAACAAAAACTAGGTTTACAAAAAGAGAATGAAGAAGAAGAAGATGACGATAGTGTCGTATCTCTGACACAAAGAGAGTCTAAAGATGAGGAAGAGGAGGAGGAGGAGGAGGAGGAGGAGGAGGAGGAGGAGGAGGAGTAAGAAGAAGAAGAAGAAGAAGAAGAAGAAGAAGAAGAAGAAGAAGAAGAAGAAGAAGAAGAAGAAGAAGAAGAAGAAGAAGAAGAAGAAGAAGAAGAAGGTAGAAAAAATAGCGATAAAATGCATTAAGTTACACATATAAGAAAACGAGCCAGAGGTGAATATGGAGCCCGAGAAAGAAACCGAGCCGGAGGTGACTATGGACAAAGGTTGTTGATGTCTCCCTAATTGTTCTTATTTTCAACCATTGGGAGACATCATTTTTTATGTTTATTTGATTATTTTAATAGACTTTTGAGTTAAAAATGCAATAATCCGGAATTTCCATTTTATTTCTAGTAATTTTGATTTATTAAACTTTTGCGCGTAATCTTGTGTATTTTAGTGGAAAGTTTGTAGGTTTTAATTTCTAGCTAGGAATGGAATCCGAGAAGAGAGTCAAAGATCGTGATATGGAGTCAAGACTTGAAGATAAATCCCGAAGGAAATTGATTTTAGAGCTGCAAATCTGGAAAACAGGCCAAATATTGCTGATTTCAAGGCGCTTAAGAGATGATTTAGCCGCTGACCTTTGAATAGAAAACATTCCTTATCGAATTACGGAACTTTAGCAACTGGAATCAAGTAAATCGGAGTTATAACGAAGCGGGAAAAGCCGTTTTAGTGAAGGTGGTGCAGCAGTTACGGGATTTTGGGCTTAGAAATTGGGCTTGGACATTTAATTAGTGTTTTATTATTAGGTCCAAGCCCTAATCCGTTTTTCTACTTATAAAAGGAGCTCTTGACTTCTATTTTACATATAATTCACTTTTTACAAGATTAAACATCAGAGAGAAGCAACAGAAGGAAGAAAGAAGAAGCTGCAAGAGCTGGAGAGGGTCTATATCTCCGTTCTCAGTCATTCCAATTCCGGAAATTAGGTTTCTTTTAATTTTAATTCTGTAATACATTATGAATTCCATTTCAATTAATTTAGTTTTCTTTTTAATTAGTATGATCTAAACACATTATAGTGCTTGAGAATGCTTTATGGGTGAATCCCAATCTTACTGAATTTCATATGTTGAATTTGGGTTTCTGTTAAATTAAATTAGATTGGGGTTTTTACTCTTTTCGATAAATTAAGATTATTTACTGTTTTTAGAGTCATGAACTAAGAACAGGTGTTAGTATCTAGGCTATTCCAATTAGTGGCGATTGGATTATCCTGACGGAGGGTTTAGGTACGGAAATATTTATTCAATCTAAAATAGAAGCTATTGATTCTGACGAACTTAGCTAATTTTAGGGCCAATGTGGTAATTAACTTAAACATCTAAAAGTGGATCATATTTACCCTTACGGGACTAGTGACACTCTAGGATAGCCTTATAGTCCACCCTGACGGGGGTGTAAGGAATTTAGAATCCCGACCATTGTAATTGACCAATTTAACCCTTAAACAGCATAGGTTATGAAATAGGATTAGGAAGACCCCTTGCGTTCTCAAGTGCTACCTTCTCATACTTGTGTTTTCCACTTATTTACTTGCGTTTCACTATTTACTTGCATTTTATATTTAGTCTTTCATTAATTAGAATTAATCTAAAAACCAAATCAATCATTATATCTTTATTTGCTTTCATAAGTGCAACCATTCATTATTTGATAAGCCTTGTAGTTAACCAAACCGTCCCTGCGAACGATCCTAGAATCATTATTACTACTTGGGACAACCGTACACTTGCGGTTGTGGTTCAATTACTTCTGCATTTATTTTAGAACACACAAAGGACCACCAAGTTTTTGGCGCCGCTGCCGGGGACGGTAGCATGTGACCACGGTGTTTATCCTTTAGTGATAGTTGCATTTATTTTATTTTATTAGTTTTACGCTTTTTGTTTGTTCATTTTTCTCAGGTTTTTAGGTTTGTTGTATGCGAAGAAGACTCTTTAAGGATCTAGAGCCAACACCTCTGATCCTTAATAATCCAGAATCGTTAATCAGACTTGCTAACAAGAGAAGGAGAGAACAAGAAGCCTTAGAAGTAGAAGAATTAATTAACAGAATGGAGAACATTAATATTCAGAACCAACAAAATAACGGACAAGGTAAGCTAGATGCGAATGGCCAGCCTATAGCATAGAATCTTAATCCTTTGGCTCCACCTGGCATTCCTAATCCTCAAGTCCAAGCTCAGATGGTGATTAATCAAAATCCATGGTTTGTTAATGGTCCACCAGAAGTCCCATTCCGTGCTCCTGCTATAGGGGTAGGTGCTCCAAACATTAATGTTCTGAGTTTTCGTCCAGATTCGGGTATGTTAGCTCAATTCCAAAACTTTGGAAATTTTCGTGGTAAAGCTGGAGAAGATCCTCTTCGAGCATTAGAGAAATTCAAGCAGATATGTGATTCTTACATCACACAAGGAGTTTCAAAAGAACAGATGTACTTTGCTGTGTTTCGATTTTTCGTTATAGATGGAGCGAGTGAATGGCACGATACGCAAGATCCTACGAAGATAACAAACTGGGAACAATTAGAAACTGCGTTTTTCAACAGGTATTATCCGTCTAATATGAGGTTAGATGCTGAGCTAGAGTTGACACATTTCAAGCAAGAGTATGATGAAACATTAGGTAAAAGTTGGGCAAGATTTCATAGATGTTTGCGAAGAGTCCCGAATCATGACCTCACTGAACAACAACAGATGAAGATTTTTTATAATGGTCTTGAAGATGGCTCTAGGAAAGATTTAGATTTGATGTGTGGAGGTGCGTTTTTGCGAGTTCAACCTGCGTATGCAAGAATTATTTTGCATAAAACAGTTGAAAATGAAGTTGGGTGGAACACCGCAAGAACACCAGTTAGAGGAGGAGTAAATAATGTCAACAATGAAGAAAAGTTCAATTCCTTAGAGACAAAGATTCAATCCACACTAGAACAACAATTGAGACAACTTACTTTAGCCATGAAAGAAGGTTTTTCGAACAAAAGAGGTGAGGTAAAGGTTGCACAAGAGGTGTATGGATGTGAGTATTGCGGTGTTAATGATCATAGTTGGGAGAATTGTCAGAATAACCAAGAATCCGTGATGTTTGTCTCCAATAGAGGTAACTTTAATTCAAGTGGTAATGGATATTAGCCTAACAGAAACCATCCTGGGTTTCAGTATTCAAATCCTAGTGGGGCAGCCAATCCTACATATGCGTATCAGTCGTGTCCCCAAGGCAACAATTTCAATCCAAGACCACACAATAATTATCAAGGAGGACAGAATCAAGGGAATGATGTGCAAAGGCAAGCTCCTCAAAACACTTACGATGAAATCATGAACCAAAAAGCCCTACCTGCCCATCCACAAGAAGGAGTAGTTACCCTTCAGAAAACCGTTGAAAGTTTAATTGCTCTTCAGACACAAGCTATGGAACGTCAACAAGCATCTGATGCAAATATGAAACTATTACAGAATCAGATGGATCAATTCGCAAAACAGCTTAATCAGCGTCCACAAGGGCAACTCCCTAGTGACACAGAAAATCCAAGACAACATGAAGATTGCAAAGCTGTTACGCTAAGAAGTGGTAAGAACCTTCCTCCACCTCCTTTTACAATTATGAAAGAAAAAGAAGTTCCAAGAAAAGAGAAGGAAGTGGGTGAGAAAGAGAAAGAGAAAGAGAAAGAGAAAGATGTTGAGATTGAAGAAATAGAAAGGCCAATTGAGATTCCAAAGAAGAAAGATGATATTGTTAGTAATCACCCTCCACCACCGTTTCCATCTCGAGTTCAGAAAAAGGGTGATTTGGCCAAGTTTTCAAAGTTCTTTAATAGAGTGAAGGGCCTAAGTATTAATATTCCGTTACTAGAGGCTATTCGAGATATTCCTAAGTATACGAAGTTTCTGAAGAAGGCCCTCACTAATAAAAGGCCTTATTGTGATAATGAGATGATTGGTCTTCCTGAAGAGTGTAGTGCGATTTGTCAGAGTAAATTACCTCCAAAGTTAGTTGATCCGGGAAGTTTCACTATTCCGATATCGATTGGGGAAGAATGGAAAGGAAAAGCACTATGCGATTTGGGTACGAGCATCAATTTGATGCCCAAATCGATCTTTGATAAGCTAAAAATTGGAGAAGCAAGACCTACTTCTATGGTCTTGCAAATGGCGGACAGGTCTCTTGCACATCCAGAAGGCCGAATTGAAGATGTCCTCGTTAAGGCAGGTACACTTATATTTCCCGTTGATTTCGTTATACTTGAATACGACGCGGATAGGAATGTCCCCATTATTTTGGGAAGACAATTCCTAGCCACGGGGCGTACTTTGATTGATGTAGAGAATGGCGAACTAACGATGAGGATACAAGACGAGGAGGTCAAATTCAATGTATTTCGAGCTATGAAATTTCCAGATTCTCAAGAAGATTGTTTCCGCATGGATGTAGTTGAGCAGGCATCGCAAGAGGTATTTGATTGTTTTAATTATGATGATATTTTGCAGGCCGCTTTAACATTAGATATGCCAGAGATGATGGAAGAGCTTGCCGAAACAGTGGCAGCTCTCAATTCCAAAAATCCGAAGTATAGGCGTCTTGCCTATGAACCTGTGAGAGAACCGGGGGAGATTAATCCTAAAAAGAAGCCTTCAATTGAATCTCCTCCGGAATTGGAAGAAAAGCCCTTGCCAGCACACTTGAGGTATGCGTATTTAGGTACTAATGAAACTCTACCTGTTATTGTTTCAGCTAATTTAACAGGTCCTCAAGAAGATAAACTGGTGCGTGTGTTGAGAGCCAACAAAGAGGCAATAGGTTGGACAATTGCTGATATCAAAGGCATTAGTCCCTCCTATTGCCAACACAAAATCATACTTGAAGATGACAACGCACGCTCAGTTGAAGGTCAAAGGAGATTAATGCACGTTATGAAGGATGTAGTGAAGAAGGAAGTTATCAAGCTTTTAGATGCGGGGATTATTTATCCCATTTCGAGTAGTGAATGGGTGAGCCCAGTTCAGTGTGTACCGAAGAAAGGAGGAATGACAACAGTTCTTAATGATAAAAATGAAGCGATTCCATCAAGAACGGTAGTTGGTTGGAGAGTTTGCATGGATTACAGAAAGCTGAACAAAGCCACCAGAAAAGATCACTTCCCTTTGCCCTTCATTGATCAAATGTTGTACAAATTAGCCGGAAGAGAATACTACTGTTTCTTGGATGGTTACTCCGGGTATAATCAGATTTACGTGGCTCCAGAAGATCAACATAAAACTACGTTTACATGCCCCTTTGGTACTTTTGCATATCGCAGAATGCCATTTGGGTTATGTAATGCTCCTTCTACCTTTCAAAGATGTATGATGGCCATCTTCTGGGATATGATCGATAATTTCCTTGAAGTGTTTATGGACGATTTCTCCGTGTTTGGTGATGATTTTGATAGATGTTTAGATAACTTGGAGAAAGTGTTAATTAGATGCAAGGAAACAGATTTGGTTCTAAACTGGGAGAAGTGTCATTTCATGGTTCGCGAAGGTATTGTTCTGGGTCACAAAGTTTCGAGTGCTGGGTTAGAGGTTGATAGAGCGAAGATAGAGGTAATTAAAACTCTTCCCCTCCTGTTTCTGTTAAAGGGGTAAGGAGTTTTCTTGGCCATGCTGGCTTTTATAGGCGTTTTATTAAAGATTTTTCTAAGATTGCTAAACCGTTATGCAACTTACTCGAAAAGGACTCCAAATTCCTTTTTGATGAAGCTTGTTTAGCGGCCTTCCAAGCAATCAAAGAAAAGCTTAATTCTGTTCCTATAGTGTTACCTCCAGATTGGAATTTATCGTTTGAGGTTATGTGTGATGCGAGTGATTTATGTATGGGAGATGTATTGGGACAGAGAAAAGAGAAAGTTTTTCATTCGATTTACTTTGCTAGTAAAACTTTTAATGGTGCTCAGATAAATTACACAGTTACAGAAAAAGAGTTACTAGCAGTTGTATATTCATTTGATAAATTTCGCTCTTATCTTCTTGGAGCGAAAGTTATTGTTTATACAGATTATTCCGCGATTCGATATCTTATGGAAAAGAAAGATGCGAAACCGAGGTTAATCAGATGGGTTTTATTACTTCAAGATTTCGATTTAGAGATCAAAGGTCGAAAGGGTTGTGAGAATCATGTTGCAGATCATCTATCGCGTTTAGAAGCTTCAGAGATGAATAGTGGTACTGAAGCAGTTAGAGAAGAGTTTTCCGATGAGAGTCTATTTGTTGTTCGTGATTATGAAGCTCCGTGGTATGCAGATATTGCGAATTTAGTGGTGAGTGGTGTTTTTCCTGAAGGGTCTACTTATCAAGAAAGAAAGAGGTTAGATCATCGTGCTAGACAGTTCTTTTGGGAGGATCCTTTCCTCTACAAAGTTTGTGCTGACCAAATGATACGAAGATGTGTAGCAAGGGAGGAAACTGAAGCCATTATAGCTGGATGCCATGATTCACTCTATGGAGGACATTTCAAGGGAGATAGAACTGCTGCTAAGGTATTCCAATCAGGTTTTTACTGGCCTTCTCTTGTTAAAGATTGTCATGAATATGTTAAGAGATGCACGAGATGCCAGTTTACCGGAAACATAGATGCCACGTAATAATGTGTTAGAAGTTGAAATATTCGATGTTTGGGGTATAGAATTTATGGGTCCTTTCGTTCCTTCAAATGGTAACCTCTACATCTTATTAGCTGTTGATTACGTGTCTAAGTGGGTAGAAGCGGTGGCTTTGCCCACCAATGATTCACGAGTGGTGATTAAGTTCTTGAAGTCACATATTTTTACTAGACATGGCACACCTAGAGTGATTATTAGCGATGGAGGATCTCATTTTGTTAATAAGTATTTAAAGACTGTTCTAAAGAAATATGGAGTAAGACACCGTGTATCTACTGCATATCATCCACAATCCAATGGTCAAGCTGGAGTTTCGAATCGTGAAGTCAAGTCAATCCTAGAGAAAACTGTTGGTCCTACAAGAAAAGATTGGTCAATGAAGTTAGATTATGCGTTGTGGGCCTATCGTACTGCGTTTAAAACTCCATTTGGTGCATCTCCCTATCGTATGGTGTATGGTAAGGCTTGTCACTTACCTCTAGAGCTTGAAATGGGTGCCTATTGGGCGATTGCACAGTTGAACTTAGATCCTATCTTAGCCGGAAAGAATCGTATGATGAAGCTTAACGAACTTTTCGAATTCCGATTGAATTCCTATGAAAATGCCAAACTTTACAAAGAAAACACGAAGAAATGGCATGACAATCGGATTCGTACAAAGAACTTTGAAGTGTGGCAAAGAGTATTGAAGTATAATTCAAAGTTCAGCAATTATCCGGGTAAGTTAAGATCTAAGTGGTCAGGTCCATACATTGTGACCAAAGTTACACCTCATGGAGCTATAGAAATAGAACATCCGCTAGAGAACCGTACCTTAATGGTGAACGGTCACAGATTGAAGATATACCATGGAGGTGAAGATACCAATCGCTCGGAAGATCCACATCCCGGGGAGGTCATGTATCTCCTCGAGACTCCTTAGAAGCGTGAGGTAACCCGTCGAGCTTAACGACGTTAAACAAAAGCCAATTCTTTGTATATTAGTTGAGTTTTTAAATTTTCGCAATGTAAAATAGTTTGATTTTCGTAATATTAGTGTTTATCATTAAGAAATGAGGAAGGGTAGTTGTTTTTGATGATTTCAAGGGTAAAAAGGTCACAAGTTTGGGGTCGATAAGGCGAAAATAGGAGAAAAATAGGTTGGATGTCCACGAGAAACCGGGTACCCTGTTTCGCAAAAACCGGGAACCCGGTTTTGGAGCTGGTACCAACTTTATAAACGCAACACTTGGCGTTTTGGTTCATGACACAGCGTCGGAACCGGGAATCCGCATTTCACAAATCCGGGAACCCGGTTTTGGTGCTGTAACTTTTGAAAAGTTTTGACCCGGCGTCTTGGAGGTTGTGTTTTGTTGCGTTTTGATTCGCGCCATCGACACAAAACCGGGAACCCGCATTTGGAAAAACCGGGTACCCGGTTTCGGAGCTGTAAAATTCCAATTTCTCTGACCTAGCACCTCGAGGGGTTGCGTTTTGGTGCGTCTTGGCTCGCGCCATCGACGAAAAACCGGGAACCCGCATTCTTTAAAACCGGGTACCCGGTTTCAGCGACAAAAGTTCTGAACCCGCGTTTTGGGATCCAGCGTCTTGGTGCGTTTTGAGGTATTGAAAAAAAAACAATTAAGTAATTTTCCGCGCCGTCACAGCGACGCGGAACCGGGTACCCGGATTTTCGAAACCGGGAACCCGGTTTTGAAGCTGTGATGTCGGTTTTTGAGTGTTTTAACCTAGTTTTCTTAGCCTCTTCTGCAAGTTTTTACCTAAAACGCACCAATAGCCTCCCCACCTCCGAAAATCATCAACAAAAACTCTATATATCATCAAATCCTACCCTCTTCCACCACAAAAACACAAGATTAACTCCCCTCCTCTCCAAAATAACATCAAAATCCTTAGTTTTTTCCAAGATTTTTCTTCACCCAAGCCTTAAATTAAACCCAATTCCTTCTTCTCCCATCCAAATTGAACAAAACCCATCTCATATTCCACCTAGTTCTTCAATTCCTAAGCCTCAAAACATCAAATTTCTAAACTTTTTCTCTAAGTTTCTCATTATTTGAAGTTTTGAGTTTGGGGTGGAAAGAGATGACTAACAGAACCGGTGATTTCCGAAGAACTGCTCCTAGAAAGAAAGCCACCATTGGTGGTTCCCAAGAACAAGCTATTGAGATTCCTGATTCACGTCCTAAACGAAAATTTGATGAAGTTAAGCTTGATCCCAAGAGGAAAGAAATCACAGGTCAAAAGAGAAGATTAATTGATGAGCCAGAAAGTGAGAAGGAACAAGAAGAGGAAATTGAGAAGAACATTGAGGATGAAACTGAACAAGAAGTTCCGAAAGTACCAGTTCAACAGAAACCTCCGCGTATGAAGATGTGGGCCCACAAGCCTAAGAGGGTTTATACTTGTTGGAATACTCAGGTTCCTGAAAGAATTGAATTTTTGAAGTTTGGTGAGGAGACAAATTTTCCTAAGGGTATTATGAGTAGTGAACACAAGGAATATGCTGTGACTTGTGATAAGTTTGGTTGGAAAGAATTACAAGAAAGGAAGCTTGAGTTTATTCCTACTTTTGTGCGAGAATTTTATGAAGGTTTAGCTACCTCCCGTGACGCAATTGATATCCGCAAAAAGGTAGTTCCTTTCTCTATTGAACGTATTCGGAAATCCTTGAAATTACCCAACTTTTCTGGAACATGTCCTTTCCAAGAAACTCTTAATGACCCTTCTTTCGATTTTGAATCCCTTTGGGCGACCGTGCTTGTTAATGGGGCTAGCCCAATTTCTGAAGGAGAAAGATATCCTGGACAGTTTTACAGCAGTAGTTTAACACCTCGTGTGAAGGTTTGGTCTCGTTTCATAATACCCACTTTCTTTGGTATTAAGCACACTTCAGAGTTGAAGAAAGGGCATATAATTGTTATTAAGTGTGTTTTGGAGGAGAACCCATTTGATGTTGCTAAGATTATTTATGACACAATCATGGAGTTCGCGAAATCCCCAATGAAACAACAAAATCTCAAGTTCCCTTGCACTATTACTCAGTTGTGTCTAGACACAAAGATTCCGCGTTAGAACACAGATATTGACAGTGTTTCGGTTGGTGTGAGCATAGCATTGAGCACGATCAAGAATATCCATGAGGAAGCAACACGAGCTACCAAAAGTCCTAGAACTCCTCTATCCAAGAAAGTGAAGAATGTTCCTGAGTTGGAATCGAAGATTCAGGTGTTGAAAGAGAATCAAGAGAAGGTGATTGCTACCTTGGGAAACGTTACAAAATAATTGGACTTGCTTCGAAATTTGATCTTAGGCGTAAATACACTTCAAAACGCGATTTATGATGTTGTTACGCGAGAAAAAGGTCCAGAACGCAACACCGGTAACCAGCCACGCGCTGGTTAAGATACGTTTTCTAAACCTTCCTCTTAGTGTAGATTAGTTTACATGCTTTATTGAGTCTTTTCGAGTCGTGCGGACACGACTCATTTTTGAGTTTGGGGTGGGGTTCGTTGCCTCATCCCAGTTTTTATGTGTTATTTGTTTTATTTGCTTTCAATAAAAGAATTTTCGGAGTTGCGTTTGACTATAGAAATTATTAAATATCCCTTTAAGCATACTTTTGATGAATCGATGATAGTAAATAGTGGACTTTAGAGATTGATATAAAACGCATTTAGAATTGCATGCAAACATAGGTATTTAATAGGAAAAATTAATGAACAATGCAAATGAAGTAAGCTTGTACTTAAGGAATATGTTTGGTGTGTAGAACGTGAAATCCTAATTAGTAGAGAACCCACCTAGATATGAACTAAAGACAAGCTATGTACTTAGGAAAATGATAGGGGCATTTCTTTGTTAGCCATTTGTGCCTTTTTAGCCTTCTATCCCTTGTGTTAATTATTATCCGTCTTAGCCCACTTCGAGCCTTTAGCCTTTTCTTTTTAGCCACGATATAAGCCGTTATCCCTTAGATTATTAGGCATGACCATATGACCCGCACTTGAATCACAATCCTGAGACATGTCTCGAGCTTGAGTTTGGGGTGGTGGGTCCACTTATGGGGAATTCAATGGGTTGGGAATGATGTGATTTGTATAGTAGCACAATTGCAGATGATATATACTTGTAACCCTTTGCCGGGAATGAGAAAAAAAGTGAAAAAGAAAGAAAAAATTCAAAAATTCAAAAATCCATACAGTAGGAACCGGGAACCCGGTTTCGCCAAAACCGGGAACCCGGTTTGCGTCTGTACAAAAAAAAGATGAATGAATAAAACACCCGGCAAAGTGGAATTGTTCTGAAAAATCATCTTATTTATAGTGGGTAGACATGGGACGCTAAATTGTTGCGTAAATGGGTGAGTGAGAACATTTTTTTGAGCGTAAACTCAAGCTCGAGGACATTTGTTGATGGTAAGTGAGGAGAGAGCCAAAAGCTCACTTCAAATTTACCAAATATACATCCACACCGTCCTTAAGACAATATTAAAACCATAAAGACCTCGTGATTCCTAAGTATATAGTGAATTTATGATTCTGTTGATAGGGAATATACTAGGTGGAGCGTTCAAAGCGAGTTCGGATTGAGGAACACCCTATAGCCATCATACAGATATGAGTACAAGTGTAATCTTCAAGCATTGCGACTTTAATTTTATGATTGAGATTATTTGTGTTTGATTTTGCATTATAGATGTATGTGTATATTAGTTTCTAGAGTTTGCTATACGAGATTTATCTTAAGACTTGCTTTAGGTGTATTTGTTAGCTTCTACTTGTTTATACGCTTAATTCTACCCCTTTGTTTTGTTTTACTTTGTCAGGACGACAAAGGTTTGAGTTGGGGGTCTTGATGTCTCCCTAATTGTTCTTATTTTCGACCCTTGGGAGACATCATTTTTTATGTTTATTTGATTATTTTAATAGACTTTTGAGTTAAAAATGCAATAATCCGGAATTTCCATTTTATTTCTAGTAATTTTGATTTATTAAACTTTTGCGCGTAATCTTGTGTATTTTAGTGGAAAGTTTGTAGGTTTTAATTGCTAGCTAGGAATGGAATCCGAGAAGAGAGTCAAAGAACGTGATATGGAGTCAAGACTTGAAGATAAATCCTGAAGGAATTTGATTTTAGCGCTGCAAATCTGGAAAACAGGCCAAAGATTGCTGATTTCAAGGCGCTTAAGAGATGATTTAGCTGCTGACCTTTGAAGAGAAAACATTCCTTATCGAGTTACGGAACTTTAGCAACTGGAATCAAGTCAATCGGAGTTATAATGAAGCGGGAAAAGCCGTTTTAGTGAAGGTGGTGCAGCAGTTACGGGATTTTGGGCTTAGCAATTGGGTTTGGACATTTAATTAGTGTTTTATTATTAGGTCCAAGCCCTAATCCGTTTTTCTACTTATAAAAGGAGCTCTTGACTTCTATTTACATATAATTCACTTTTTACAAGATTAAACATCAGAGAGAAGCAACAGAAGGAAGAAAGAAGAAGCTGCAAGAGGTGGAGAGGGTCTATATCTCCGTTCTCAGTCATTCCAATTCCGGAAATTAGGTTTCTTTTAATTTTAATTCTGTAATACATTATGAATTCCATTTCAATTAATTTAGTTTTCTTTTTAATTAGTATGAGCTAAACACATTATAGTGCTTGAGAATGCTTTATGGGTGAATCCCAATCTTCTTGAATTTCATATGTTGAATTTGGGTTTCTGTTAAATTAAATTAGATTGGGGCTTTTACTCTTTTCGATAAATTAAGATTATTTACTGTTTTTTGAGTCATGAACTAAGAACAGGTGTTAGTATCTAGGCTATTCCAATTAGTGGCGATTAGATCATCCTGACGGAGGGTTTAGGTACGGAAATATTTATTCAATCTAAAATAGAAGCTATTGATTCTGACGAACTTAGCTAATTTTAGGGCCAATGTGGTAATTAACTTAAACATCTAAAAGTGGATCATATTTACCCTGACGGGACTAGTGACACTCTAGGATAGCCTTATATTCTACCCTGACAGAGGTATAAGGAATTTAGAATCCCGACCATTGTAATTGACCAATTTAACCCTTAAACAGCATAGGTTATGAAATAGGATTAGGAAGACCCCTTGCGTTCTCAAGTGCTACCTTCTCATACTTGCGTTTTCCACTTATTTACTTGCGTTTCACTATTTACTTGCATTTTATATTTAGTCTTTCATTAATTAGAATTAATACAAAAACCAAATCAATCATTATATCTTTATTTGCTTTCATAAGTGCAACCATTCATTATTTGATAAGCATTGTAGTTAACCAAACCGTCCCTGCGAACGATCCTAGAATCATTATTACTACTTGGGACAACCGTACACTTGCGGTTGTTGTTCAATTACTTTTGCATTTATTTTAGAACACACAAAGGACCACCAGTTGTATATGCAAGAAGACAGCATAAGAAGACTCCTTATGAGTTAATCGAAAAGAGACACCTTAAAAAAGTCAACGATATTTTCAATCTACAAAAGGACAAATTGTAATAAACTGAACTTCTCTACTTATTTTAAACTTTTATGTATTAACAATTGAGAATATATTCATTTACAGGTGTGGTGTGTGGGGATCTAAACTGAGTATACCAGTAACAGTTGAAGACATAGAATCGATAGCAGAAGAAAAGGCGATAGAAAGCAACGTAAGTAACACTAACTATGAATAGTAATAAGTAAAAACAAATTATAACACAAAAAAAATGCAGGTTATAGAAGCATACTTGGCGATGCTACAACAGGAATTTGATAAGAAAGAAAAACACGAGACAAACGTGCAAAATATATTTATCGTGGAGTACAGAGTTGTATACATGTCAATAGAACAATGGTAAGTAAAAATTACTTTAACTTCTGAATATATATAAACTGTAAAAAGGATTAATGAAAATTGTTCAATTTATGCAGGAGTTGGTGAACGAAAATGACCCCAAAATAATGGAAAAAGATGTCAAAAAGGTATTCTTAGAAGCTATTGAAAATAATAAGGGTGAAAACACAAGTGTAATCATACATGTACAGACGGTGGAGGACGAACATAAACTAAAAGACGCACATCCCTCTTAGTGTTTGAACCCCACGATTTCCCCCAAAACAAATGGAGACACTACAACCCGGGAAGCAAACTTAAAAACCATTAATTATCCGACAAAAGCAGAAAAAACAAAGAAAAACTCTTCAACTATCTTGATGCGGGGCCTGGACCAGATTCCGAGAACCAATCTCAAATGGAGTTGAAGGAGATGAATTGCCCCCAAATGACTGAAGGAAGCCAAAACAGTGGAGTGTATGTTTGCATGTACGCAGAGGACATATACAAGACGGCTAGCATTAGGGAGACATTCGAGGAGAATGAACCTGAGAAATTCCGTGCAAGGATGTACATGCAATTCATAGACAGCGAAGATTAGAGAATCAGTTATTCAGGAGACATTTGAAGAATGTTTGAAGTATTCTGTTTAACTTAATATATCGTATTCAGTTTTTACGTATTTTGGTTTTGTTTAAAGATTCTAATGTTTGAAATGAATTGTAATGACTTCTTAGTTTATTAATTGTTATAAATGAATTGATTAATATTGAAAATTTATTAGTATTGTATATTTGTCAATGATTTTATCATCAAATCATGGAACATTATAGTTTAGGGACCTTATAGTGTAATTACTGAATAATATGGGAATTTTCATATTGTTTTTAGTAACTGTATTAAACATGGAATTCCATGTTTAATACAGTTTCAAAACATGGAATTTCATGTTTAATACAGTTATCAAATCATGAAATTCCATGTTTTGATAACTGTACTAAACATGAAATTCCATGTTTTGAAACTGTATTAAACATGGATTTAAATGTTTGAAACATGGAATTCTCTAACCTGCCAAAAAAACAACTTAAGCTACTAGGCTAAAAAGATATACTAAAATACAATTATTATAAAAACAAAATAAACCACAACACAGTATAAGATAAAAAAGTATTCAAACCATAACTATAGAATCTGTAAAAATGATAAACAATTGAATATCAAAATAACTGTTAAAAGAATGTAATGATCGTAAAAATAAATCAAAACTCATATAACAGCTCGACAAGTTTTGGCATTATGATGTCCTCGTGTGTGACAATGTCCGTAGGTTATCATCTTAGGTTCGTGCTCAAATTCTCCACGAGACTTGAAACGCTTCGTTTTTGGTCGGCCGGGAGGAACCTTGACGATGAGAGGCTGGACAAAAATATCGTTGGGCCCGAGGGTTGGTGAAGGTGGAGCGAACGTGGAAAAAGCAGGAACGTTTCGAGAGTAGCATTCCTTGTATAATGTGGTTTGATAATAACTCTCGATATACTCTAAACGGTGAGCTGGATCTACCGATCTTTGCAAAACAGCGACGACATGTGAACAAGGGAAACTGTGAAACTTCCAGTCCCCACACGTGCACGAGCATCTATGAAGATCGACCACATGAGAAGGGTCGGAAACAACTTGATACAGTTGTCCTGATTGACGAAAAACTGTCCACGAATGAGCATTGTTAAAATGTTATGTGTAGACAAGCTCCGCTTCGGGTACCAGTCTTGTGCTCCACTTCGAAGACTCTTCAAGCCTTTCTGAAAACTTACACATTACCCAAAGACAGATTTGATCGATTAGCTCGATAATTGGTAGTTGGTCCCACTGCTCACGCTTCACTCTCGAGTTCAATGATTTGGCAGCGTTTGAAGTCGTCTCCCCGTAACGCTTTTCCCTGGAAAAAAGCATTGAAAAAGTTTTCTTTGGGCAAATTATCCATGAAAGTACGACCAACAGCTTTCCCTTCACGGATGAAATCTTCAAAAGCTATGTTGAATTCTGCAGCATTTGGAGCATGGGGTACCCTATTTAACAAAGTACTCGTAGCCTCCCCGTATGGACCCAAGCCTCTACCTTTCATCGCGTCCCGAAGATTGTTTCTTAAAAGAAACAAACAGAAAGAATCAAAACCATCGGGAAACACTTCCCCCACGAATGTTACGATACCTTGAAAATGGTCTGAGATGAAGGTGATCCGACGATCGTCGACCAAAGGTCTAAGAAACCTCAGAAATAGATTCCAGTTTGTGGTGTCCTCGTCTTGGACCATTGCAAATACAATAGGGAAAATACCTGCATTAGGATAATCAAACAAAACACAATCAAAAACAAAAAAGAAGAACAAAAGGAAACAGAAAAATCAAGAAAATAAATACAAAGACAAGAAATTCCATGTTTCAAACATGGAATTCCATGTTCCATGTTAAGAACACAAAATTTCTCTTAAAAGAGGGGTAAATAGAAGAAGGAAATGAAAGTTAAGTAACCTTTGTTGGCGTCCTTTGCAGTTGCAATTAGAAGATGTCCCTTATACTTGTTGTTCAAATGTGTACCGTCTATAAATAGCATTGGACGACAAGATTTAAAACCGTGAATACAACCACATAATGCAACAAAGCATCGCTCAAATGTGGAAGTTACTGGATCATACTCGTAATGAAATTATGTGGATGGATCCACTAATTTTAACTTATCTAAATAAGATCGTAATCGATGGAAAGAAGAAGACAAGTCGCCATGAACTTCGTCCTTGGCCTTTTTTAAACTATGATAAGCAATCGCGTAAGATATATCGAAACCGTAATTGAATTTCAGATCCCTGATAATATTTTTCGGAACAATATCAAGCCTAACCCTAACTTCTTCAACGACCAAATCAGAAACCACGTTACATTTAATAACCTTGCTAACCGTAGATTTCATAACCGCACCACAGTTGTGCTCGTTTATTAAGGTACGTATATAGAAAGTCGTTGCTACGTTCAAGAGAGGCGTAAACTTTCCAAGGACATCCGTTGGTTTTGAAACCTTTGCAATGAATCGAGCATTTATACTTGTAATTATGAATAAAGTAATACATAAAACCTACTTCACTGGCAAATTTGGCAACGACGTTGCGAAATTCAGCAACTCCCCCATAAAAGCATTGGCCGACGTGACTGATTAGTTGACTCCAATGGTTACTTTTCAGAACCAAATCTTTATGACCACCGAATGTATGCTCCTTCGGATCGTGGAAAGAAATGGCCTTTTTAGAAGAAGAAGAAGAAGAATCCACAACGGTGATAGCCGAGCAAGGCGTAGACTGAGAAGCCTCCTTTTCACTATCGACGGTAACATAAATATCCATACGTTCCAAAGTAGACTCACTAACCAAAAATTGCATGTTGAAAAAGTCTTCTTCGTTCTTCAACAAACAGTTGATGTCATCTCCCACTGAATAAACTAGATGCGTGGAACTCAAGAGCAAGAAATACCATTTAGACAACACGTAATCGAAAACAGAATCGAGAGTCGGAAAAAGATCAAACGAACACATAGAACGTTGAGAACCGAACCTAACTACAGTCATAACCATCTGCAGATAACAAGTCATGACATAAGTACTAGAATACAATAACACAAACAAAGGAAGAAGTAGAAAAAGGAAAAAGTTTTGTGCAGTCTCAGATTCCATGTTTGAAACGTGGAATTTCATGTTTTGAAACTGTATGAAACATGGAATTCCATGTTTAAAACATGGAATTCTGAGACTGCACAAACCTCTTCACAGAATTACAGCTCAAACACACACTCTACTCAGATCAAAACAGATTAATCACGGAATTTAGCAATATAGAAGCAAAATATGAACAAAATGAAGAATATGAACACAATTTACCAAAATTGAGGCAAAATATGAAGAAATGAAGAATGTTAATACATAATCATAACAATAACAACTTAAACACAAAATTTTGCAATATCAAAGCAAAATATGAACAAAACTAAGCATATGAACACAAAATCATAACAAAACAACCAATTAGAAGAGAAAACCCTTGAAACAGTAGAATTGCTTGAAATTGCAAAGTATGATGAAATTATGAATCAAAATGCTTTCAAAATAGAGAATACATACACATGTATATGTATATATAGAAACAAAAACCTGCAAATCAGCAAAACAACAAAATGAAATAAAAAATTAGAAAAAAAATAGACAAAAACAGAGACACGAGATAGAGAGAGATAGAGAGCGTGAGAGAAGAGCGATGTTAATTACATTTAGAGAAGAAGAAACCGTGCGAGCATCGTGAGTGAGTGAGCTTCGTGAGTGAGCTCGTTAATGGAGAAGAAACCGTTACAGAGAGAGAAGTAGAGAGGGAATGAGAGAATCTAAGTTGTGCGTGAGTGTGTGAGCTAATAATTGGGGAATTAATTACCTAGTTTCTAATAAATGTAGTATTTATATTGGGTAAAATGAGAAACTAAATAATTAAGGGGATGTTTTCTATAATTACTTAATTAAGGAGGCATTTATCTCTAAATAAAAAAATTAGAGGGTTAAAAAAAATAAAAGCATCCTCTATGAGGATGCTTTCTCTAATAACCCTTTTTTTTAAAACTTATTGCAAAGCTAGTTGAAAATAGATACAAAATAAATAATATTATAAAATTTAACATACAAATCTTTATTGAAAAAATTTAAATGCTTAATATTTCTAAAATTACTTTATTTACAGAAATATTTAACGGCTAGAGTAAGGATTTTGGAAATGCTCACAGTTTTATACAGAGTTAATCTTGATATTTTTGGAATCCAAACTGAACTAACAAAATAAGGTCCATCTATATGAAAAAAATTTATAAATAAAAATATTACAATAGTTAGTGTGGTAAAATGTCACAATTGTTTTAATACTTAAATCGGGGATATATTCATATAAACATAAAATCATATTACCATCGAACCAATATAATTATAATTGTTTAATTAGTTAAATCGGGATATATTTATATACATATAATACAGTTAGATGATCGGAAGTCCTAAGATATCAGATATTTGGGCCCCCTCTCCAACATACCCTTAGGGTCGACCCTGATTTTATATATGTTCAAGGGTTTGTTCGAGACTGGCCTGAGATCTATAATATTTATTATTATGCCACATGTGATATCAGCTGATGATGGGATAAAATTGAGCACTTCTCTTCATCCTCGTATCTTTTAGGATTTCTTGGCTCGTCTTCGTTTGAAATTGACGTGTTTTGCTTGTGTAGTTTTGATATATCTGCATTTGGCCATAAGACTCATTTCTCCTTATAATACATATATTTTAAAACATGCTAGGGTTTTTTTTGTTCCAAAAACGTATATTAAAATTTAATGAAAGCTTACAAGGTGTTCGGGTTTGACCAACCAAACCCAAAGAAAGACAAACAAAAGACTAAAATAAGCAGAATAAAGTAAAGACAAAGCACTCTCGGACCGCAACTCCTTCCCATAGTGAAAAAAAAAACGTAGATGCCTCTGAAGTAGCGGGCTTAGACCGCAAAGGGTCAAAGAAACATGGTCCTTAAGAAAGACAAACTTAGGCCTCGAAGCGAGGGGGAGTAAATCGACTACCATATAATGAACTCCCAAAGTTACCTCCTACCAACTCGAAGCAGACTCTCATACACATAGTATAAGCTAAGACAACAGTTGCATTAACGAAAACGAAAGTCCTGATAGCCTTCAAATCAAGGGAGATATAACTAGCCCAAGTGATAAAAACGTAAACCAAGAGAGGAAGAGTAGAGCAGGAGCGCAAAAACCACTTCTCCAGCCACCCCATAAATCGCAAGCCAAACTAACCAAATCAGGAAGGTCCAAACACCAGAAACTCCGACTGAAAGGCAAACACCCGAACCTTCTAATGTCGAAATGAACTGAATGGTTGACCAAGGCCACAAAGGAATCACCACCCATGATTTTATGGAACCTGCTAGAAACCGAGAAACAACACTGACCCAAAAGACCACAAAAAGCCACCACATCCTAGCGCAAGTCAATAATGTCGAAACAAAAGGAATCGAAATGAGAAAGTGTCGAATGAATGGCAAACACCCAAAACCCCAAAATTCAAAACCTATTGAACAACTAAAATCAACCTAAAGTGAATCACCACTAACCATCAGTGAAGGAATGCATAATAGTAGGCAAAAAAACAAAAACACACCGAAAAACCAACAAAACTAACAAAGCAGTAAACCCATCTTATCAATTCCCTAAAATCCTGCTTACCTATCAGGCAGTCCAAGTCGACCCATACAGTGAAAACAGCCATCGTGTCATCAAAATAAACACTCCAGAACACAGCACCAAGATCAAAGCAGCAAAGACCCACAAAACCAAGAAACCATCCCTGTAATATGAAGAACAGCCAACAGGAAACATACCAATAAATTCTAGGGCGGTAAGGTTGTTAAGTTGGGCCTTTAAAAGGGCTAGGCCATCGATCAGTACAGACACGGCAGTTAACACAGCAGTAATGTAATGGGCCCTGAAGCCCGAATCAGTGAGGTCTTGATAAAACAGGCCGTAGGCAGCAGATAACAGAGACCACTGGAGGCAAGGAGATGTGGAAGAGCGAGTCGATTCCTCAAGAATACTAAAAGAATCGAAACTGGAGGAGCCGCCACTAAAACAATCCCAGAATCGCAAACCAAGAAAAAAGCCCCAACCGGAATCCTTAATAGGTTTGATGCAGGACCCAGAGGAATGAAAATGATGAGGCAAAGAGACGATAAAAGGTAATAAAGAAAGAAAAGAAATGAAGGCAGGAAAAGGGAGGGCCTCCATCACCAGCGGAAAGCCAAATAGAAGTAACAGAAGGGCTTCAAATGGAGAGAGAGAGAGAGAGGCGCTAGGGTTTCTTATCTTTCTCACAGTATTAAGATCTGTCGTTCAAAATGTAGAGGGAATCCCCTTGTCTAACATGCTAGGGTTTACCAATGAACATTTCTAAAACTTTAAGTGGTACCTTATGTTTTGATAGCCTCGATTTGAGATTATGTGCCCGTTTGGGATTGCTTTTTAAAATAATCACTTAAAGTGATTTTAGATTCATAGTAATATTTTAGACTTTAAAAATCACTTTTAGGAAAAGCACTAGATTAGTGATTATTAAAATAATCACTTAAAGTGATTTTGATTTTAGATGTCAAAATATTTTTAAATATTTTTTACAAATAATTAAATTTTAATAAAAAAATGCTTTTAGTTCCAAAATAATCAATCCCAAATTTGGAACAAAAAAAAAATCAATCCCAAACGGGCACTATTTTTAATTTTAAACTTTTCCCGTGTATCAGGTAACATTCTTTTCGATAGGAGACACGATTTTCAAACAACAGTCATCGTAATTCTATATCTTTGATACGTTTCTAACGTTCATGATAATTATGACATTTTGATCATTATTATCGTCTATTTATTAAATCATATGAAACACTTCATATATATATACTAGGTATAAACCCGTGCCTGAAAGCACTCTAAAAAATTTAATTTCAAAAAATAAATTAAACACCGAATAAATAAATATTTTTTGAGATAAATAAACTGAAAAGGCTAAGATTTTATTTTTAATTTTTTTTATTAGGATAATATTTTTTTGTTAGGATTTTATTGTTAAGTTACATATAAAGATTGATAGATTGTATTTTCTATCCAAAAAAATAAAATAGATTGAAAAAAACATATTTTTAATTCACAACATAACTTGTCCTTGTTTTAATTATTGGAACATTTGCGTTTTTCACAAAACCAAAAAAGCGGTAGACCACACATAACATGAACAATATGACTATTCTCAACACTATTGACTGAAACTACAATGTATGATATATTTGGAAGGCTAGAATGAAGGGTTTTTTCGAGAAAAAGGAATGGGACATCTCAGAGATTATAAACAATTCACTAAATCTTATTGATAGACTATACAAAACAAGTCCGGAAAAAAAGAAAGAATGTGTAATCCAGAGAGAAAATCAACGAATAAATAACGGGACAAAGGAAGTGAAGAATAGGGAAGTTGATATTACGTGGCATAACGATGTTTCTTTCATTAATGAAAATGAATTGAGCGGAATTGCTTCTATTGCTTTGGATAAGGAAGGAAAAATTATGGAAAAGAAATCTAGGAGAGGTGTGTGTAAAAGCGTTAAAGAAGGGGAAATATATGCTATTCTACAAGCTATGAAGGCAACGGATTCTATGGGATTTGATAGAGCAATATTTTATTCCGATAATCTGGAAATCGTACAAGGAATAAAAAAAGGCAAGCTATAGATTGGAAGATACGGCCGCTAATAGAAATAATATGGAAATGGGCAGCGAGATATCCGAATTGGGAAGTTTGTCATATCAAAAGAGAACGGAACAGCATAGCCGACTTAACATCAAAATATAGTAGGCGAATGGGAAATATTCAGAACTGGATTTCTAATGATGTAATAGATAGTATAGATTTTATTGGCAATGCTTTGAGAAACTGTTGTATTTAATTGCTTTTTCTACAATGTATGACAAAAAAAAAAAACTACAATTTAAACCCTTTACAAAGAAACCTTCATTAGGAAAAATTAACCTTTCCTTAGAGGTCTATGCTTTTAGAAAATAATTTGCATCACAAATTCAATGAAAACCAATCTAGTTATTCTCATCGAGTGAATGTAAATTTCCAGGTAAGATATATGGGATATTAGAATCTATGGATTGTATAATGCACTCGTCTGCTTCGTTCTCTAGTTTGATCATATCATGCACGCTACAAAGTTCATATTATTTTGTCAGATAATTTAAAAGATATTGTATTTAATTACCAAGAATAATTTAACGCTCATTAAAATATTTTAACTGTCATACCAAGATTCCATATAATGAATGAAAATTAATTACTAATGCAATACTTTATGACCACTAAAATTAGATCCCACTCCCAAAACTCCATCTAACCCATCATTCAAACAAAATAAAGAAAACTAAATTGAATAATGGAAGAAAAAAGCCACTTTATCTTTCATGTGTCTTAAGACACTATAGAAATTAAGAAAATAAATAAATAAATTATAAAAAACGTCAATAGAAATTACATAATAGGAAACGTCAAAATTACGAAGAAAAAAATTAAAATTATACCATAATTAAATAATATTTGAGATAAATAAAAAATACTGATCAATTTTTACTATTTCATAATTCTTGGTCCATATAATATATAATATCTCCAATTGTGCATATATATATATATATATATATATATATATATATATATATATATATATATATATATATATATATATATATATATATATATATATATATATATATATATATATATATATATATATATATATATATAAATAACTAATATGAGATATATATGTAATTTAAGTACATTGTCACATAAAAATCAAAATTTTCAAATTGTGCATGAATGACCATCGAAGCTTCAATTAAAGATTGTTAGCGTTGTAAAAAGAAATAAAAGATCGTTGATGCGGGAAAAATAAAATTAAAGATAAATGGCATAGGAAAATAAATAAAAGATCGATAAATATGCTATAATAAAAAAGAATATTAGCTAGCATATATGAGTGGAAAAGATTTTTTATCACTTTGAGAAAAATAATAACCCCTTTAAAGTTGCAATCGTTTTAATTTTTTTTTAAACATATCACTTTGCAAAATGAAATCATATTTGAAACTTGGATATGAAAAAAGAAATTATTAGAAACACCCAACCAGGTTTATACTAATTTTCAGGTCTGTTTCTAGTCGTATTAGTAGTACTACAAACCAATTTAAAGAAAGTAAATTGCACTATTGATCTCTCTACTAAAATTCCATAGTTCCTACATAAAAAAGTATAAACTGCACCATTAAACTGCACCATGGTGACATCATAGGTATTACTCTCATAATTCCTACATTCATGGAATTACTCTTTTAAGTATAAAAAAAATAATAAGATACATCACCAGCTCACAAATATGTGTCATTCTTGGGTAATAGAACCCAAGCAATATGATAGGAGACATTAAATATCATAAATTACAAAAAGCCGATATGAATTAGAAGTAAAAAAGGATGCATTAGCAATCAAATCAGCATGAGGAGCTTAAGCATAATCTTAATACTTAAATGCTTGGATTCTTCGGAGTAATCATCGCAATGCAAATTTCGCAAACAATATATTGTACAATGATTCCAGCATCCTGCATTGTTAACACGCTAAAACCACTACAACACTACCGAAACAATTAGTATAAATTAAAAAATATGACAAAAAAAAGTGAAATAAAAACTTGGTATGGGCACCCGAGAGGAGGAAAATCGAAGAACGTGGCAGTGCCATACTCTTACAGTTGTAAAGGTCCCCTTTAAACCATCATTTGTACCACAATTAATATTCTTAATAACATAATAATCCCATACCTGAAACTTCAATGATATTTTAACAATTTCTTATTTTTTGTGCAGCGTCTTGATGCATCTTCCTATCCATCTCCAGGCTTCATTAACCATCGGACGGATTCTCCAGTTGATTCCTTTGCCAGAGATTAATCCTTGAACTAATTCAAGGTTGTC
Source organism: Nemophila menziesii (assembly GCA_029959085.1). Taxonomy (NCBI): domain Eukaryota; kingdom Viridiplantae; phylum Streptophyta; class Magnoliopsida; order Boraginales; family Hydrophyllaceae; genus Nemophila; species Nemophila menziesii. The sequence continues at coordinate 4,507,772 of JARWIR010000027.1, read as the reverse complement.
AGAGTAGAACGAGCTACTCTGAAGATTAAGGGCTGCAGCTGATCTCATCGCAAGTAGGATCGTCCAAGCCTCACCTTCAATGACTTCATTAACCTTGGCTAATCGACAATCGAAGAACCCAAATCAATTTGGCCGCCTCTGTATTCCTCTTTTCTTTGAAAATTACAACAAATCAAGATAAAAGTAATCAAATTTCATCTTAGTTAGTGAAAACCTTGGGTGCAGATGAAACGTTAAAAGAAAGAGAAAATATAGGAGGGTGAGAATTGAATTAAGAAAAGTATAAATAAAGAGGATTTTTAAATTTGAGGGATGAGTAAAAATAGGAGAGATAGTTAAGTATTTAAATTATTTATTAATTAAAATAGGTCTCACACAATTAATCTAGGGTTAATGCTCAATAGACACCTGTCACCTTACACCCTTACCTATAAAAGACACTGTCTTTTTTAAAGAATAGTGAGTAATGGGAAGCTTCCCATAACTCAAACTACTTTTTTTATAGAAAAGAAAAGGAAAAAGCAAAATATATGTGGTCTTTTATGGGCAAAAAAATGATGGTTGGGGTGAAAGGGAATTAATTCTAACTTGAGGTGCTTCTTGGGCAATAATCCTAATATAATCTAACGGCTGAAAAATATAGAGAGGATATCAAGATATTTTAAACCGTTGATTGAATTTAAACAATCTGGACCATTAACTAGAATTAATCTAAAGGCCGAAAATGATAAAAAGAAAATCTGACGGCTAGAAAATATGGAGGAGATTAGGAGACATTTCAGGCCGTTGGCCCTTCTCCAATATTATATAGATATATATACTAGTGAATGCCCCATACCTGAAGGTACTTGGGCTAAATTTGATTTATAAAATTATAATTGGTTGTTCACAATTTATATTTGAATTATATATAAAAGAAGTGCAAATCATTCTATTGATTGTAAAAATTACAACACAATGGTATTTACAAAATTGAACGAGAAAATGAAGATTCGATAGAAGCTACTAATCAACAGGAGGACGATGATGTAGTTGAAGGTAATATTGAATCATGTACCATTATGTTGTATTTCAGTATAAGGTATTTTCCTAAAAAATGCATTTTAAATTTGTTGATTTTACGACAAAGTAGTATGAAGATGATATGCAAACATGTGTAAATGGATAATGGTATTATGATGGATTTTGAGTTGTTTATGTTGGTGTGTGTACACAGTTAAGTATAAAAAATATTTATTCATATTGTTGGGATGTTTCTTGACGAATTGTAATATGGTGTTTTGTTAATAAGTGATTGAATTTTGTATGATCTTTGTGTAGACTGAAATACTATGGTTTCTATTACGCAGTGAAAGCAGGAACTGGTAAGATTCAGTACAGATCATCTCTTAAATCGATGTATACGATTTGAAGAACAAAAAAATAACGGAGCACCACCTTGATCCTAGAGTATAAAACCAAAAAATACTATAAAATAAAATCAATTTTTTTTTTGGACGGATGAAACCAAATTTTCTAAAACCCTAAAAACTACACAAAATCAAAATTAATTATATAAACAGTTTCATATTTAGAGAGACCTGGCCAATTCTCTTACTTTTACTCTAATGCAACTAAGTTTTTGATTAATGTGTACTCGTATTTGGTTCAATTTGTCGTACCATTAATTTTTTGCAGAGGTTCGAGAAAAAAGAATAAAAAAAAGGAAGTTTGGTCAAAAGAAAAACAAATAGCATATGAAGTTGTGTTTATTTATTTACACGTGAAGTATGTAATGACTAATGAATCTGAAAAATATAGTATATATAACGGCCAGTGGATAAACAAAATAAGAAAATCTCAAGTTATCTCTTGACACCAAGTACACGACCGAGAATAGCAGTCTATTAAATCATTTGTGTTAAATAGTTATACAATGTGTAGGTTGGTGAATACTTTGAAAGAGTGTGCTATTAAAGCCCTTGTAAACACAATTGACCATTTGGGTTTAGTAGCGTAAAAAGTGAATGATTTCGTGGAAGAAAACATTGGTGAAGTTAATGGAACCGAAATTTAGAGTATCTTGTATCGAGCAGGTAAGTTTAAGATATAATATAAGACACGTATTTATATTGAACATACTGATTTTCTTATTATCCTTTGATGTGGCATCTTATGGAGGCTACGAACATGCCAAGAGTATATTGATCGTGAAGGAATTTCTCAGCAATCACTCGTTATAAAAAATTACATTACAGGTCCCTAGATTATTAAAAATTACACTATAGGTCCCTATACTATAAAAAATTACACTATAGGTCCCTATAATAAATAAAATTACACTATAGGTCCCTATAATATATAAAATTACAGTATAGGTCCCTAGATTATAACAAAATTACACTATAGGTCCATGTATTATACGAAATTGCATTACGAATTTATATGAAACAAAAAACATAACCTACCCCATTATCATGGTTAAGACTTTCGTTCAAATAGCATAATTCAGTAGATAAAGGGAGTTATAAAGGCTTAGCAAACAATTTAATGTGTTCAATAGGCCTCAACTTATTCCATTCATTCACAAATTCCTGAAGGGTAAATCTGTATTTCGGATCATCTTTGATAAATTTGTAAGTCACGTTTTTACTGTCTGTAAAATCAAGTGCTGCTTCTAATGACTCAATTTCATCAGGTCGAAAATTCTGAAAAAGTGGTCTTGGTCTTTCATCTACTTCTGGTATACATATATATAAGTGGAACCTTCCTGTATATCTGCTCACCTATAGGGTAAAAAAGTAATTTCATTTTTTCACTTTTCTTGCATATTATATGATAAAGTTACCGCTTCAGATCATTCCTTGTCGTAATTTGAGTAGAGAGGATCGGTTCTTGAGTGGATCGATAAAATTTTCTGCAGTGCAAAGTTATAGAATCAGAGTTTAATCATAAAAAATACACTACAGGTCCCTATATTAAGAAAAAGAGTAATGATATTTGTCACCCTTTTTATATCACCCTTTTATCACCTCCTACGTGTATGTCTACATGTACCAATGAATGGATTTCTCTATCTCATTTAATTTTTCTCTATCTTCTATTCAAGGAAATCAGAACATATATATAGAAAGGTGATAAAAGGGTGACATGAAAAGGGGTGACAAATATCATTACTCTAAGAAAAAAATGCACTGTAGGTCCATATGTTATGAAAAGATTGCACTGGAGGTCCCTATATTATGAAAAGAGTGCACTGGAGGTCCCTATATTATGAAAAATTGCACTGCAGGTCCCTATATTATGAAAAAAAATGCACTGTAGGTCCCTATATTATGAAAAAATGCACTGTAGGTCCTTAGATTATGAAATATTGCACTGCAGGTCCTTATAGTATGAAAAAAAATGCACTACATGTCCCTATATTATGCAAAAGTGCACTACAGGTCCCTATATTATGAAAAGAATGCACTGTAGGTCCATATGTTATGTAAAGATTGCACGGGAGGTCCCTATATTATGAAAAAAAAGGCACTGCAGGTCCCTATATTAACCATGCATTTTTTAGAAAGTAGCAAAGTACCTCTATATATTCTACATGAATGTTATTTCACAATTGTATTTTAGCTACTTTTTGGATCATATTTAGCTATTTCACATCACACAGGGACTTATAGTTTATTAAAATTAACTACTAATACTTTAGATATTGCACTATAAGTCCCTATATTTAGCTATTTCACATCACACAGGGACTTATAGTTTATTATACTCTAAAATTAACAACTAATAGTTTACCTATTGCACTATAAGTCCCTATATCACACACTATAAATCATTACAAAAGCTACAAACACAAATTAATACGCACTATAAGTCCTTATAACTCATAAAGCACTGTAAGTCCCTATAACTACAAATCACAAAATGAAGGAGAGAATGTACTTTTGTGTTAGGAGATTTCAATTTTGGATCAAACAAAGCTAATCTGTTAACACAAAAAAAACAATCGAAATTTACACTCCAATTATGCTCACATCCAAAAGACAGTAGACTAAAAATTTCGAACAAATTTGAATCAATCGAGGATAACACGAAAAATTAGAAATAACATTTATAACAATCGAGGAGAGAACGTACATGTGTGTTCGGAGCTAGGCGTGAGCTATGTGTTGGGGGTCTTCAATTTCGGAGCTAGGAGTTGGAGGTCTTCAATTTGGAGCTAGGCTGTAAGGCGAGGCGAGGCGGAGGAGTTGTGCGAGGTACGGGAGGCGGAGATGAGTTGAACGAGGGTGAAAGTGAACGCCCTAATTAGCTGGAGAAGGCAACTATTATCGTCGGAGATGGAGAAGAGTGACCGAGAGGAGATGAGTGAATCGGTGAGCAAACTTGAGCCGATTAATAAAAGGAAACTGGAGCTCTTCAAGATCGGCGCGAAGAACGGCGACGGCTAAGCATTGAGTGGTGAGGTGGTGACTGTTGATTGTTGAGGCGGTGAGGATTGTTGGCGCGCCGGTGAAGTAAAGTAGGAGAGAGAGCGGTTTTATTTTTGGTTTTTTGGATTGTTTAGAGCGTGATATTGGAGAGAGAGAGAGAGCGTTTTGTGAGGGTTAGTTAGACCATCTCCAGCAGATGCACTATTTTTATACTCTATATTCCATTATACCGTATCAAAATGTATCTACTTTATAAATTTACCGTATCAATTTTCAGTTTTACTATTTTAGTTACTCTATAATTATACTTCATATTAACTATTCATTTATAATTATTTTTTTAGTATAACATAAATAATAGTAATAATTTTAAATTTATTTATTATTTAATTTAAATAAAACATTAAATAGATTTATTTTATCTATTAATTTTATAACTTTAATATTTTTTATTGAATATAGTAAAAAATTATTTTTATTTTTACTTACAATATATATTTATGAATTACTTTTATTTAATATTTGAATTTTTATTTAATAATTTAATTAAAAATATATATATAATATAAATTTAATATGTTTTATTATTGAAATTAAAAAAAAAAACTTGACTTTCCTTTATTTAATTTCAACATAATCTTAACACTTTTATAATTTTTATATATTAAAAGAAAAAGAAAACTCTTTGCCGTATCAAGAATGATGCACCACAAATAGCGCATTGAAGAAGAAAAATACCGTATGAGTTGAGTGGGCCCCATGGTTTGCAGTAACTGCTGGAGTGAGCATTTTGCACATTTACGCTACATTTTGACATTTTTTGCCGTATATCATCATTTGCCGCATCTGCTGGAGATGGTCTTAGGAGCGTGGTTTGGGTTTGGACAGTTTAGATATGAGTGTTATTTTTCAGAATTTTCTTTTAATAAGTAATATATATAGTAGGGGTAATCTTGTTACGAAATGATATTGACGGTCCAATGTAACATATTTTTACTTAAAACAAATCTTAGCCCCTCTTTATATTCCCTTAGCGATATATATATGGATATATATGGATAAATAATTTCTGTTTTTTTGCCACTTCCTTTTTGCAAAGAATATCAATTTTCTAAAACTAATTTGCTACATAGCTATTGCACGTTCATATTTTTACAGGCAAACCATTGTCTAATCATTTTATTACACTAACAATGTCTACATCTCTAAATACATATTTCGTCTATGTTCATGTTGGCATGATACATGAAACCTCAATGCCTATTTTATCAAATCCTCTTAGGGGTAGAATAGAATCTCTACCCATGAATATTCCTATAACTTCATAAGTATTTGCCATTGTCTCAGATTCACATGTCTCCTTATACTAAAATTTAGAAGATGACCACTCTATGAATATGGTAGAGTTATTTTTATATGTTGACAATATTTCTAGGCCATAAAAAAGGCAAGATAAGGCTTGTAAAACCTCAAACTTAGGGTATGGAAAATGATATATTGAGTGTTATTTACCTATAAACACAATAGATATTTTGCTTATTTTTTAGGATATTGATAGAGGTAAAGAAATAAGAATGACCGGATGATAGGAAAAAGACACTGATACTCAATCAAGAGAGTAAAGGATGAGACCAAAGATAAAGCTGAAGTGCCGAAAGTTATCATATTTTCCGAGGGTAGAGGATTATTAAACTTTCTTGAGGACAGACAGACAGAGTGTAGTGAATACACACACGAATGACATTAGAGGACAACACCCTGACACGAAGTAAGAGTCACATGACCTCAAGAATAGGCTCCCAAGTAGCATACTATGTGCACTCATGAAAGGCCTAATTTGCATACCTACAAGAACCATTTGCGCCTGTCACAAATATTATAAATACCCTATCTACATCTAAGAATGGGAAAATTCTATCTCTCTCTTACAAAAACAAGGTGGTCAATATACAGTCTAAAAATCTCCATAGCCTTGGTTCATAAGAATACTGTCACATAGTATACTAATATTGAGCATTAAAGTACCATCGAGAGCAATGCTCCCTTAGGTCCTGACCTAGTGTCTAGTTCCAAGAATCTTTGGTTATATTGGTGGTGTGGCCTAAGGTGTGATAAAAAGATGTATAAAATAAGTGCAAATAAACACCCTACGCTAACACAGTACTGCAAGTATTACAGGACGTATGCAAGTTTTAATGATAAGAAGATTCGTTCCTCAGGGACTGACGAAAGTTAGAGAGAACTTATGCAAATTATCAAGTGCAAATATTAAAGATGGAAAAGATAATACGCAAGAGAAAGAAAGAAAAATAGATTTTTATTTCGTTTTTATAAAGAGAAAACTAAACTAATAAATTAAAAGACAGAAAATTAAATAACAGAAAAGAAAATAAGATAGTATGAATGTTAGCTTGAGTAATCAGCATGTAATCCCCACTAGATTTGCCGTCTAAACATGTAAGGGTGAATTATGTAGTATTTCAATAATCGGTTCCAATTCGCTATCAATAGTTTAAAATAGGATTTACCTGTGTCAATAAGGCTTCCTAAGCAAACTTTTCCTGTAATTGGTAAATAGTTACAAGAACTAAACCATAGTGATTATCTAGTTAGGTTGGGTTGTCAGATCAAACTTTGTACTAGACGTTATGTGCTAAACATGTAATTAAACACCGTTGTCAATGATGACCTAATTACTAGATGGTAATTCTATATGGCCGCGGTTCCACAAGAACACAGAATATAAATCCAAACACATAAATAGAGAATAAAAACAATAATTCAATTTAAAACATAGAATTCCCAAATTAGATAGATGTCAATCAAACCTAGGGTTCATACACATATGCTAAAAACTCAAGCTAAAGAAATTTAGTTCATACTAAGAAAAGAAGAGAAAAGAATTACAGATTCAAAGGTTGAAGGAGACATATGGTGTTCTGCTCCTTACAGACTTCTTCTCTTGTGTTGCAGCTTCCTCTTGGCCTTAAGGTCTGGCCAAGGATGTTTTAAGAGTGTTAAGAGGCTGTATTTATAGTGTATAGGTTGACCTAATTTGTTTCTTAGAGATGAGGTTAAGTAATGGACTCCAAGCCCAACTCAAATTCGTAAGGAAATAAAGATAAATTCTGCTGAACTGTTTTGAGCATATCTTCTTCGTTATTGGTCGGTTTTTGCTCCATAATATACCAAAAGAATCCTCAGCGAATTATCTACGTCCCTATGAAAGGAATTTACCAAAATCGGCTTATTTCTTGGAGTTATCACCACTTCTTTAGGCGTGTGCTGCAGAAATTCAGATTTAGACAGTTTTTCCTTTTCCTAATTGAACTCTGTTTCCTTCTATCTCCAATTATCATGCATATCTCTTTCCATATCTTGTAGTCTTTGACTTGGACTCTAATTAATCTCCATAATTATCTTTAAAGCTTCACACTAAATAAACAATTAAACCCAATATGCTCTAAAAATATTATGTTACTAAATCAAGACTCAAAATAGGAAAGTGCACTAAATTAAGCTAAGATCGACCTATAAACTAATAAATACGCCTAAAATGATGTCTCAGAAGTATATTTAATTATCACAAATGAGGAGACATCAAGACCCCCAACTCAAAGTTGTATCGTCCCGATACAATAAAAGTAAAGAACAGTAGGGTAGTCAAGAAGACGAAGTAGGAGGAGAATAAGAACAGAACACAATATATGATCCTAGAGCAAAAAATCTAAAAAGTCTCATGTAGTAATGCTCAAGAAATAATGCACAAGTATGCTTAATACACATGTAATCAACAATCCATAAAATCAAGTCCAGATTAACTTCGCAATGCCAGAAGGAGAGGATGATAACTTAGTTCAGGTTAATGGCTATAGGTTGTTCATAGGCCCTAATATAGCATTCAATGGTCCACTTACCTACTACCTAATAGCTCAATTGTTTCTCCACCAAGCAGTTAGAAATCCTAAGGTCTTGGTTATAACTTGGCTTAAGGACGGGTGTGGTATATTTGGATAATGAAAAGTGAGCTTTTGGCTCTCTCCTCACTAGCCATCAATGAATCATCCTAGAGCTTGAGTTTTCACTCGAAGATGTTCTCACTCAACCTAATTTATTGATGCTTTTGACTTGCATCCCCAATAAATACCAAATACAACCTTTGATGATATGAAATCCACCTTGCCGGTCCGAATATATATTCCTTTCATATCAATTTTTTTATTTTGTATATATATGATTCTCTTTTTGATGTTCGAGATATCATGCTATTTTTTATATATATATATTCTTTCTTTTTATGCCCTTGTTGGCAAATTTAGCCCGTAGCTTCTTTTCCATTCACTATTACCCCGACAAAGGGTTACAATAATAACAATTTCATCATCAATAAAATCACAACTATAATACCCAAACCCAATGTTCCCTAATGATGAAACCCACCACCCCAAACTCAAGCTCTAACACAACTTGCTTCAGGTTTTGCGATTCGAGTGCGGGTCATATAGATAAGTCCTACAAACTAAGGGTATGGATTATAATGTGGTTCAATAAAAGGCTTTAGAAAGGCTCAGAGGGGCTAAGACAGATAAATAATAACAAATATCAAATAAAAGGGTGATAAAGTATAAAAGGCTTCAAGTGTTTTAACATGAAAGAACTGCCTTATTCATTTTTCTAACTACCAGATTTTGTTACTTTTTCACTATTAGTTCATAGATAAGCGGGTTTTCAACTAATTTCAAACCTCACGTTCTACACACCAAATAACTCTCCCTAAGTTTCAACGTGACTTCATAGCATTGCTTATTAACTTTTCTATCTTTTATTTCCTGTTTTTATACATGCATCTAAACAAATTTGTTGCATCTTTCAAAAACATACTACTTACTATCATTAACCTAATAAAATCATGCTCAATAGGTACATTCAAAGATATTCTATGCCTAATTCAACCCAAGAAATTTTAAATGTTATGTAAAAACTAAAAGGAAGATGAGAACAACGAATCCCCACCCCCAACTCAAAAATGAGCCGTGTCCCCACGACTCGAAAAAGCCTCAAGAAAGAATAAAATTTAAAATTAGCATACATATTGCACATAAAGAAATGGTAGGGAAGAAAGAAAACATACTCTTCGAGGCTATTACCTCGCCTTATCGACATCCAAGATAGGATTTTGCTGGATTTTTCTTTGATTGCTCGAGGAGTTTTGTGAGGTACTCCTTTCTTCTTTTGAAAGTTGCGTAATTACTCTCAACACTTTAATGATCCAAGCATTGTCAATATTGTTACTCATCTTAAATTCACGTGTTTCTTCTTCACCCAACTTTTTATTCAGTTTCCGATCAAGACACGTGATCATAATAGGATATTGCATTAAATAACGTCATGGGAGAGATCGAAAATCCGTATCACCTCCTCATAGATCAACTGTTCCACATCTTCTTCTTCTTCTCACACAATACAATTCACAGAAAGAACGTTTTTAGAACGTCTTACCATGAGCGTAGACCAACCTAATCTTTCCAAATCTCCATGAATCTTCATGTATTCTCCTTCAACTTCTTCTTCAAATACTTTCTTATAAGAAAAAGGGTAGCTCCTTTAATTGTTTCCTCGGAGAAGCTATCAGGGCCCTTGAAGCTTTCTCTTTTTCTTTGGGTGTAGGGTCTCGATCTATAGAGGTTGTGTTGTCTTCTTCACTAAAGTTAGAACCTTTTTTGCCCATTGAATCACACACAGCTTGCTGACCTCTCTTTTCTCGACTTGCTTTACCCTTTGAACTGGAACTAGGACTTTTCTCACTTGATTTCTTCTCAATTAATCCAATACCTTGCTTTTCTTTATCTCCCTTATAGTAGATAATGTTCATGTTCTCTTAATCATCTCAATTGACCCCCAACTCAAGCTTTAACCACTCTTTGAAATTTGAACTTTTGATTATTGGTTGTACAAGCTTAATTTGGGTTAGGAAGGGTGATTTGATGATTATTCTCTATGTGGGTAAGATGGATTCTTCATGGATTGGCTTGGATTTAAGAAATTGTAGGATGAATTTTGAAATTTAAGCTTTTGATTCTTGGATTCAAGGGGTTTTGGTATGATATGGGTGGTTGAATCTTCTTTGTAATGATGTGGGGAATGAATTGGATGTGTTTTTATGGTGATTGGGTAGTGTTTTGATGATTAAGGAAGGTTTGATGAAGCTTCCATGGAGTTGGGAGAGTTTTGGGGAAGAAGGAGAAGCTTAAGGATTGAAAAATTCGTAATAGAGCAACCTCCTCACCCTTATAACCTGAAAAACGCGATTTTTTTCTCTCTCCAGCAGTTCCGGGCGGTATACCGGCCGTGGGGCCCGGTATACCGGAGTTCTGGCTTTCGAAATTTTTCCTCTAGGCATAAAACCCGTGGTGACACCCCGTGGCACGGGTTTTCTGGCCGGCATACCGGACTTCTGGCCGGTATACCAGTAGGGAACGAAAACCTCCCCAACAACTAGATCTCGAAAAGTTATGCAGTTTAGGCTCAAAGATCACCTGATTCCGACATCCGAGCGCAAAGATATGACTTGCCGAAGTTTTCTCAGATTGTGTCAATTTTTTTTTTCCGACACAGCGAGTGTGGGCGGTATACCGGCCATGGGGCCCGGTATACCGGAGCTGATTTTCCTGATTTTTTTAATCTCGGCATAAAACCCGTGTCACCTACCCGTATTACGCGTTTTCTCCTCTGCGGTATACCGGGGCTAAGGCGCGGTATACCGGACCGAGGGTCTGATTTTTCCGAAAAATTTCGTTTTCTCCTCCCGAACTCGATTTCTCCAATACCTAAGCATCAAAAACACTAATACCTTTCTCAAATATGCAATATCAACTAAAAACAACTAAACTAAAATTAAATTAAAAAAACTGGAAACGTAAAAACATAAAAGAAATCACGGGTTGTCTCCCGTATAGCACTTTTGTTTAACGTCTTTTAAAGTTAGACGTGTTACCTCGATTAAGGATGACGAAATTTCCACCCTTTGCCTCTAATTCCCACGAACTTTTCAGATCGATTCTTTATAATCATGGATGGTGCCATCCAAGATGTCGTGGGAAGGGGTGTTTCTGGTGGTAACTCGATAGTATCACACTCCTCTGATGATCCACTCATATCCTCAGTTTCGAATCTTCGTTTGTTGGAAAGAATGTCCTTTATGAATTTTATATATGTCGGCATTCTCTTGAGAGCTTCTACAAACGGTATTTTAATCTCTAACTTTCTCACCATGTCAACGAACTTCTTGAATTCCAAATCATTGTCCTTTTTTTTGACACGTGAAGGGTATGGTGGTGGAGGACATGTGTTGCTTACCACTGGGATCTCTTTCTTTTCTGGTGTCTTCTCTGGGACACTTTTTTGTTCAACTACCTCTTCGACCTTATCTTCTGTTGTTTCTTCTCCTCCCTTTTCTGGAATAGGGACTGGTTCTGGTTCTGGTCTTGGTGGAGGTAGTTGTTTTCCACTTCTTAATTCAACTTCATGACAAACATTATTTTCTGGAGCACTAGTACCACTTCGGAGTTGCCCTTCTGCAAAGATTTGAAGTTTATTCACCATTTGTGACACTGTCCGCTCCATCTTCTTAAGCGCATTCTGTGAGTTTTGGAATCTTTGCTGGTTAATCTCCATATCTTCAATTAGGTTCATTATCTTAGCCATGGTTGAATTCGAACTCGAAGTTTGCTCTTGCACGGTTTGCTGCATTGAATAAGGAGGTGGTTCTTGATAAGCTTCATTATAAATCGGCGCTTCTTGATAGATAGGTTGTGGAGGATAGTAAGATTGTGGTCGTGGTTGATAATAATCATCATGATAATGTTTATTATGATAATAAGTCTGTTGATCTCCGACCCAATTGTAATTTTGTGGGGGCTGATAATCAGCGTAATTTCCTTGGGATTGATAATAACCATCATAATAATGGTTTCTTTGATAAGGTATGAAGGAAATTGAAGCTGGATTATTCATGCAGTATTCCCACGAGTGATCTCTTGCTCCATGGTGTCGCCTAGGGTGTGATAAAAATAAGATAAATTTAAGTATGGAAAACTACGCACTCTCACCCTAGACAGGTACAGTACTGCAAGTATTATAGGACGTATGCAGGTTTTAATGATAAGTAGAGTTCGTTCTCAGGGACTTAAGTGTGTTAATCGCGTAGGAATTAATAACGAGTAAAAGTAAATCATTAAAAGACAGAAAGTAAAGCAAATAGAATTCGAGATTACTAATTAAAACTAGGGAAATAAAAGACAATAAAGTAAAAGATTAAGAATATGAGATGAGAAGTATAGCTTAGGTTTTGCTAGTATGCACTAATCCTTCTAATTCTATCTATAAATCTAGTTCATAAGGGAGAATATTAGCTCTTGGTATACTTAGTCAGGATTCTAAATTCCCCAATCTTAGTCCTTGAGAGCGACTAAGGGGGCTACGGCACAACCAAGACGAGGAATCAAATAGGGTTATCAAACGCCACTAAGGCCCTATCCAGCACACTACAATCAATTGGTGATATGGTGATTAAAACAAACCCTAATGACTATCTAGTTAGAAGTATGTTTTGTCAGAACTGCTATCGACACTAGACATTATGTGGTGGTTCAATAGTTAAACACCCTGTCAAGGAGACCATCTAACTACTACTAAAACAATCCTAAAGTGATCAGTTCTAGGAAATACATTAAATCAAAACACATAAGCAAATATAAAGTAAGTAGCTAATATCAGATTAAAACATATAATTCCCAAAGAACTTAGATAGAAGAATTAGAATTCATAGTTTATACATGATGCAAAACCCAAGCTATAGGGAGTTTAGTTCATACCTGATGGAAATAAACTAAAAGAAATTACAAAAGACATCATCTTGCTCTCTACAATAAACTGGAAGAATAAAACCTTAAGAACTAATTACTATGAGGCAAGGATGATTTACAAGTGATATAAGGGTGTATTTATAGGTGTTTAGAAGACCTAATTCGTTTTCTTGAGGAATAGTTAAGGTAATGGACTTCTAGCCCAACTCAAATTCGTATGGAAATAAAGATAAACACTGCTGCACCGTTTTGAGCATATCTTCTTCGTTATTGGTCGGATTTTGCTCCATAATATACCAAAAGAATCGCAACAGAATTATCTTGACCCTTTAGAAGGAAATTACCAAAATCGGCCTATTTCTTAGGTAAAAACCCACATCTTTGGACATGTATGCAGAATCCCAGATTTAGGCAGCTTTTCCTTTTCCATCTTTTTAGCTTTTGTTTCCTTATCTCCAATTACCATGCTAATCTCTTTCCATAAGTTGTAATATTTGACTTGGACTCTAATTAAGCTCCATAATTATCTTTAAATCTTCACACTAAATAAACAATTAAACCCAATATGCTCTAAAAATATTAATTCTACAAATCAAGACACAAAATAGGAAAGTGCACTTAAACTCAAGAAAATCGACATTATTGACTTCTAAATCACTTAAAATGATGTCTCATCCTAACATTAGTCTATCACAAATAAGGAGACATCAAGACCCCCAACTCAAAGTTGTATCGTCCCGATACAATAAAGGATAAAAACAAAGGGAAGTCTATAAATACACACTTATAAAATTCTCAACACAAGGGAAAAAGCATAGCAGACTATATAGAATAAACCTAAAGCACATAAATCAGAAAATTTCATGCAATAATATTCATAAACTACATACCTGTACACTTCTTATATCCACAGTCAACACGACTTGAATTCAAGATCAGATTAGTTTCGCAATGTAAGAAGGATTGGAACTTTACTCAGTTCCCCAAGAGAGCTATAGATTGTTCATCAAACCTCACTAGTATGCAAGGATCCACTCAACTACTCTCTAATGGCTCAATCACTTCTCAATTACATAGAAAAGAATCAAAGGTCTTTAAAGTTGTAATGTAGGCTTAGGGACGGTATGATAGTATATTTGGATAATTTGGAGTGAGCTTTTGGCTCTCTCCTCACTAGCCATCAACGAATCGCCCTAGAGCTTGAGTTACTCTCATAAAACGTTTCTCACTCAACCCAATGAATTCCTTGATGCACAATTTAGCATCCCCAATAACCCAATTAAAGCTTAAGATGTTCACATAAAAATCCACTTTGCCGGTCCGAATATATATATTTTCTCTTCTTTTCAAATCAATTTCCTAGCTATGACTCTCTTTTTAATGTTGAGATATCACGCTATTTTCTCATATATATATTTTTTCTTTTAATGCCCTTGTTGGCAATTTTAGCTCGAAGCTTCTTTTTCATTCACTATTACCCCGGCAAAGGGTTACAATACAAATCGTGAAACATCACCAATATAAAGCACAAAGCACAATTAATAAGCTCAAAAATCCCAACCTAATAACAATTCCCAATATGGTGGACCCACCACCCCAAACTCAAGCTCTAAAACAACTGTCTATGCATCGCGATTCGAGTGCGGGTCATATGGAAAAGTCCTAAAATCTAAAGGATATGGCTTATAACGTGTTTCAATAAAAAGGCTTTAGAAAGGCTAGAAGGGGCTGAGAAGGATATAGCATAAAAAATCACATATCACAAGGTGAGAAGGTATAAAAAGGCTTCAAGGGCTTCAAAATATGAAAGAACTGCCTTAATCACTTTCTACACTATGTAATTTAGTCATTTTCTTACCTTTAGCACTTTCATCAAATGGTTTTTCAACTAGCTTGGATCTCACGGCCTACACACTTCTCAAGGTTCCCTGAGATCGAACATACTTTCTATCGCATTGCTCACTAATCTTTTCTTTACTATCAACGTGTGTTTTCCTGCAAATACTCAAAGCATACAAATATATAGCTCATAAACATATTACTTACTATCATTAATCTACTGAGCTTATGCTTTCAAGCTATTAAACACACTCTACATCTAATTCCCATGTATCAAAAATTTTAATTTCTACCTAAAAACAGAAAAATGGAGATGAGAGACAACGAATCCCCACACCCCCAACTCAAAAATGAGCCGTGTCCCCACGACTCAAAAAAGACTCGAAAAATAGAAATTAAAATTAGTATATAGACATATTTACAGAAATGGTAAGGAAGAAAGAGAACATACTCTCGAGGCTATTGCCTCGCATCATTGACATCGAAGGTAGGATTTGCTGGACCTTTCGTTAATTGCTCAAGGAGTTTCATGATGTGCACTTGATTAGCGTTGATTTGTGCCACATCATTGACTAAGGAAGTTTGAGCTGCTTCAAATTTCGTTAAACGCTCCTCCATCTTCTCTTGCCAATTTTGCTCCTTTTCTTCTTTCGAGACTTGAGTAGAACTCGCTCTTCGAAAGATATCCTTGATCCAAGCATTATCAATATAACTCCCTTTAAATTCAAGTTTCTCGTCTTCACCCAATACTACATTCGCTTTTCGCACAAGACACGTGATAATAGTAGGAAATTTAACATTATAAACTGATTTAGGAGAGACCGAGAATCGGATCACCTCCTCATAGATCAACTGTGCCACATCAACTTCTTCTCCTCTCAAAATACAGTCCAACAGTAGAGCGTACTTCATAGTTACATCCAAAGTTCGTGTGTTTCCAAAGATGTTAGGGACAAGGAAATTGTGCCAAATTCTAGCATCTGCTTGAAGATATTTGTAAGGCCAAGGTGCCTTCAATTCTCCCTTATGTGATTGCACTTTCTCTTTGTCTAATACATGCTCAAAAAGTAATTCCTCATCAAAGATTTTTCGCTTAGCAACCGCTTCTTCAAATTTGCAAAAACCTTTTAGTTTCTTAAACTTGAAGTGGTTTCTAATCTCCTCAACTGTGAAAGGAACTAACTTTCCTCTAATCGGAACACAATTACTATCTCGGCTAAAGAGGCCTAAATAGAACTCCAAAACTAATTCATGACATAGTTCAGAACGTCTTACCATGAACGTAGACCAACCCAATTTCTCACCAAGCTCTAAGAATCTCTTGTATTCTCCATCTCTAACTTCTTCCTTGAATACTTTCTCATAGGCAAAAGGTAGTTCTTTTAATTGTCTCTCTGGAGAAGTCTTCGGGGCCCTTGAAGTATCCACTTTCTCTATAGGTATAAGATCTTGTTGAGGTTGAGTTTTCTCCTTTGCATAATAATAAAGCTTTTTACCATTACGATCAAACAAAGGTATCCCACTCTTTTCAACTTTCTCTTTACCCTTTGATTTAGAACTGGCACCTTTGTCAATTGATTTCTTCTTGTTTAAATCCAATCCCTTGTTACTCTTCACCTCCCTCTTGTTAGCTAAAATTGTTGTTCTATTAGTCATCTTCAATTAACCCCCAACTCAAAGCTTTAGCAACCCTTGAAATTTGAACTTGTGAATTAATGGTTGAACAAGCTTGAGTTGGCCTAGGATAGGTGAATTGATGATGAATCTCTATGTGGGTGAGATGGATTTGTAATGGGTTGGCTTGGATTTAAGAAATTGTAGGATGAATTGTGAAATTTTGAGCTCTTGATTCTTCAATTTAATGGATTTGGTGATGATTGGTAGCTTGAATATCTCTTGTAATGATGTGGAGAGAAGGTTTGATGTGTTTTTCTTGATGATTGGGTAGTGTTTTGATGATTGGTGAAGGTTTTGATGAGCTTCAATGGAGTTAGGAGAGTTGTGGAGAGAAGAAAGAGGTTTAAGGTTTAATAAATTCGGAATAATAAGCATTAGATCTCTTTATAAACTTGAAACCCTTTCTTTTCTCTCTCTGGCGGCTCGTGCGGACTACCCCTGCGGACCATGGGGTGTACCGCGGGGTACACCGCGATATCTGATGGTTGAAAATTTTTGTTCACTGGTTAACACCCGTGGCACGCGTTTTTGCTCTGCGGACTAGGGTCCGGTGTACCGCGGGGGTACTCCGCGCCTTCTACGTCGAAATACACGTGGACCTACCCCGTGGCACGCGTTTTTGGCTCGCGGACCATGGCGCGGACCATGGGGTAGTCCGCGGTCGATTTTTTTTCCGGTTTCTGGATTAAACCCGTGGCTCCACCGTGGCACGTGTTTTGACCACGCGGACCATCCCTGCGGTATAGGGGGTACACCGTGGGGTAGTCCGCGGGGTGCATTCTTTTGCTCCAAAATTTTTCCTCGCGTTCCCTAACTCGATTTTTCCAATTCCTACACACCAAAAACACTAATACCTTTATCAAATATGCATTATTAACTAAAAACAACTAAAATAAACTTAAACTAAAAACATAAAAGACACGAAAACATAAAAAAACTATGGGTTGTCTCCTGTACAGCACTTTTGTTTTACGTCTTTCAAAGTTAGACGTGTTACCTCTGTCAAGATTTGCAAATGTAGCCTCCCCAACAACGAGTAAGGCTATAAACGTCAACTAATCTGCGCTTGACCCCAGTTTTGGGGCGAATTTCTATCACCTTGGCTGAAACAACCTTAGTGACAATGAATGGTCCCATCCACGAGTCTTTGAAACTTCGTGTCCTATTCTCGCGTTTGTGAGCTTTCCATAGAACTTCATGGCCAACCCCAACCTCAATGTTTGGCTCGGTATCCACAGGCTTTAAGTGGATCTTCTCAGGAGGGACTTTGTGATGTGAAAGGCTGTGGATGATAGGAACTGTGGCATCTAACTTTCTAGGTTTCTTACCCAAGACATAGAAGGTCTCGGATACATTCTTTGCATGAAGGGTGATGGTCCCTTCTTGGAAGTTGATCACACTTTGACTTGTGGCCATGAAAGGCCGTCCAAGTATGATTGGAACCTGCTTATTTGCATCAAACTCAAGAATAACAAAGTCAGTAGGGATGGCGATATTACCTGCACGGACTAAGACGTCCGCCACTGTTCCCCATGTCCTTTTCACTGAGTTGTCAGCAAACTGCAACTTCACTGGAGTTTTCTCTGATTTCTGAAGTCCAAGTCTTTCGAACACGGACTTAGGCATAAGATTCACACCAGAACCCACACCGTACATAGCTTTCACCTTGAGCATACCATGCAGTTGAATAGGAAGGTTGAAACTTCCCGGATCTTTAAGCTTTGTTGGTAGCTCTTTTTCACTTCTTCTCGAAACCCTCAGGTTCTCTTTCGGGATCTCTACACTCGCTTCTTTCTCAGGAATAACTTGCGTAAATACTTGTTGCGGTGTAAGTCCTCTCTTCGCAATCTCAAGCATTTGGGCGTTAATATTTTCAGGTTGGTACGCCTCTACAAATGTCTTGAGTACATTGTCATTGCTCGGATTTGTATCAGGAATGGTTGGTGACACTGGTTGAACAATAGGTGGCGATTCCACCTTCTCTTCTTCTTTCTCTTCTAGCACAGCAGGTGCCACTTCATCTTTCGATTCCTCCTTTGAGGCTTTTTCCTCTTTCTCTTTAGCCAACTCAGCTGCATATTCCACTACCGATCGAATCTCCTCTTGCACCTTCCTCAGTAGCTCTATGAATTCGTCTTTCTCTTGATCGTCCTCCACATAAACAGATTCCTCGGGGCTGGACTTGGTTGGTTCTTCTTCAATACTGGGAACTTCTACGGCACTAATGGCAGCATGTGGTGCTTCCTCTTTCGCTTTTTCAATTTCAAGGCATATAGCCTTGCAAGCTTCGAACTCATCCTTGTATTCACCTCCTTCGATTGCCTTTACTTCTTTTTGTTCTACTACACTAGTTAACACTTTGTTTAACTGTGTCACTTGAGTACTTAGCATCTGAAGTATGGCATCGTGTCCTCGGACCTTCTCTTCTTGAGTGTTAAGAGTCGTGTTCAAACGTTCTAGAGCTTGCACTATCTGTGTATTATCCATAGATCCTTCTTGCAGATACTGAGGTAGGGCTTTCTGATCTAATGAATCGGTATAGGCATCTTGAGCAGGTTGTTGTGGAGGAACAGGTCTATTCTGATATTGATTTTGGTACTGACCTCTCTGTTGGTAAGAGTTGTTCTGGCGTCGCGGTTGATAATGACCAGGATTAGCGGCCCCTTGTGGATTTGAATACTGCATACCCGGATGGTTGCGGTTGCCCCATCGGTTGGATATAAAGTAAACAGATTGCGGATTTGCTTCGCACTCTTCCCATGAATGATCGTTAACTCCACATTGTTGACAACCTTGTGCTTCTTGAACTACTTTTGTAGCGGCTAAATTCTTCTCCATCGCGATTCTCAGCTCCTTGATTTGATTTTCTAATGAGGATATTTGAGCTGAATTCGTAGTTTCTGCATCTAAACGAAGTGTTCCTCGGGTCTTTGCTACAGAAGCTCGCGTTGAAGGCCAACTTCTTTCTTGTTCCATAATGTTCTCTAACACCTCAGAAGCTTCATTGTGATTCATGGACACAAAATGACCCTTTCCAATGTTATCCACCTTTTCTCTACCTTTATCATTAAGACCTTCATAGAACATAGCAAGTTGTAGAGCAGGTGTATAACCATGGAGCGGACATCTAATTAATTTTTGTTGAAACCTTGTCCATGCTTCTCCCACTGTTTCTCCATCTTCTTGGCAAAATCTTGCAAGCTCGGCTTGATCTTTAAGTCTCATGCTCTTCGGATAAAATCGGTTAAAGAACGCGGCTTGAAGTTCTCTCCAAGAATGAATGGTTCCATGTGGTTGTCTTTCTAGCCAATCGCTAGCTCTTCCGGTCAAGAAAAACGAAAACATATGACAATACAGTTGCTCGCGTGTAATGCCAGGAGTAATGTAGGCATCACAAATCTGCATGAACTTCTGAATCGCTTTTACCGGATCTTGTATTGCTGTACCAGTATAGAGTCCGAAACTTTGAAATTGACTGAGCATACCCGGATCGGGTCTAAATTTGATATTCGGAATCTCAGGAGGGCGGTAACCGATGGGTTGAACATGGAATGGTACATTAAGGCCAGGTAGATCTTGTTCAACTCGGTTTCGTTGATTATTAAGGTTATTCTGCCCATTACCTCCTCCTACTGGTAGTTGTTGTCCTTCTTGTCCACCAAGTGGTGGATCTTGAGCACCAAGGGGAGGATCTTGTTGACCTCCTCCAACTGGTGGATCTCGGGCTGCCATTACTCTTATCAAGCCTCTTTCCTCACGAACTCGTTTGTTGTAAGGTCTGAAGCTCCTCTCAGGCTCCGATAGGGGAGGCCAAGAATTAGACACTGTGAAACCTGAAAAAGACTAAAGCAAACCACAAGCGTAAATCTGGAAAAATAAAAACTAAAAACTATACTAAAGACTGAAAAATAAAGACTAATTAAAATCTAAAACTCGAAATAGATAACCCACACGCTAACGAAACATAAGTCCCCGGCAGCGGCGCCAAAAACTTGGTGTCGCCTAGGGTGTGATAAAAATAAGATCAATTTAAGTATGGAAAACTACGCACTCTCACCCTAGACAGGCACAGTACTGCAAGTATTACAGGACGTATGCAAGTTTTAATGATAAGTAGAGTTCGTTCTCAGGGACTTAAGTGTGTTAATCGCGTAGGAATTAATAACGAGTAAAAGTAAATAATTAAAAGACAGAAAGTAAAGCAAATAGAATTCGAGATTACTAATTAAAATAGGGAAATAAAAGACAATAAAGTAAAAGATTAAGAATATGAGATGAGAAGTATAGCTTAGGTTTTGCTAATATGCACTAATCCTTCTAATTCTATCTATAAATCTAGTTCATAAGGGAGAATATTAGCTCTTGGTATACTTAGTCAGGATTCTAAATTCCCCAATCTTAGACCTTGAGAGCGACTAAGGGGGCTACAGCACAACCAAGACGAGGAATCAAATAGGGTTATCAAACGCCACTAAGGCCCTATCCAGCACACTACAATCAATTGGTGATATGGTGATTAAAACAAACCCTAATGACTATCTAGTTAGAAGTATGTTTTGTCAGAACTGCTATCGACACTAGACATTATGTGGTGGTTCAATAGTTAAACACCCTGTCAAGGAGACCATCTAACTACTACTAAAACAATCCTAAAGTGATCAGTTCTAGGAAATACATTAAATCAAAACACATAAGCAAATATAAAGTAAGTAGCTAATATCAGATTAAAACATATAATTCCCAAAGAACTTAGATAGAAGAATTAGAATTCATAGTTTATACATGATGCAAAACCCAAGCTATGGGGAGTTTAGTTCATACCTGATGGAAATAAACTAAAAGAAATTACAAAAGACATCATCTTGCTCTCTACAATAAACTGGAAGAATAAAACCTTAAGAACTAATTACTATGAGGCAAGGATGATTTACAAGTGATATAAGGGTGTATTTATAGGTGTTTAGAAGACCTAATTCGTTTTCTTGAGGAATAGTTAAGGTAATGGACTTCTAGCCCAACTCAAATTCGTATGGAAATAAAGATAAACACTGCTGCACCGTTTTGAGCATATCTTCTTCGTTATTGGTCGGATTTTGCTCCATAATATACCAAAAGAATCGCAACAGAATTATCTTGACCCTTTAGAAGGAAATTACCCAAATCGGCCTATTTCTTAGGTAAAAACCCACATCTTTGGACGTGTATGCAGAATCCCAGATTTAGGCAGCTTTTCCTTTTCCATCTTTTTAGCTTTTGTTTCCTTATCTCCAATTACCATGCTAATCTCTTTCCATAAGTTGCAATCTTTGACTTGGACTCTAATTAAGCTCCATAATTATCTTTAAAGCTTCACACTAAATAAACAATTAAACCCAATATGCTCTAAAAATATTAATTCTACAAATCAAGACACAAAATAGGAAAGTGCACTAAAACTCAAGAAAATCGACATTATTGACTTCTAAATCACTTAAAATGATGTCTCATCCTAACATTAATCTATCACAAATGAGGAGACATCACTCCACAACTAGGACATGAAGGTGATGTATGTACTGGATTTCCCTGAGCAAATTGTTCATTTAATTCAGCCATTAGCTGGTTCATCTCATCCATTGCTGCAGGATCTAGTAATACGAAACTTCCTTCTCCTAATAAATCTGCTCTTGCCTAGAAAAAATCTGTAAAGACAAAAACTAAAAAGAAAAGCGTAAAATAGAACTAAATAAAATAAAAGCACAAGATAATTGCACAAGGACTAACGATGTAGTCCCCGGCAGCGGCGCCAAAAACTTGGTGTGGCCTAAGGTGTGATAAAAAGATGTATAAAATAAGTGCAAATAAACACCCTACGCTAACACGGTATTGCAAGTATTACAGGACGTATGCAAGTTTTAATGATAAGAAGATTTGTTCCTCAGGGACTGACGAAAGTTAGAGAGAATTTATGCAAATTATTAAGTGCAAATATTAAAGATAGAAAAGATAATACGCAAGAGAAAGAAAGAAAAATAGATTTTTATTTTGTTTTTATAAAGAGAAAACTAAACTAATAAATTAAAAGACAGAAATTAAATAACAGAAAAGAAAAGAAGATAGTATGAATGTTAGCTTGAGTAATCAGCATGTAATCCCCACTAGATTTGCCGTTCTAAACATGTAAGGGTGAATTATGTAGTATTTCAATAATCGGTTCCAATTCGCTATCGGTAGTTTAAAATAGGATTTACCTGTGTCAATAAGGCTTCCTAAGCAAACTTTTCCTGTAATTGGTAAATAGTCACAAGAACTAAATCATAGTGATTATCTAGTTAGGTTGGGTTGTCAGATCAAACCTTGTACCAGACGTTATGTGCTAAACATGTAATTAAACACCGTTGTCAATGATGACCTAATTACTAGATGGTAATTCTATATGGCCGCGGTTCCACAAGAACACAAAATATAAATTCAAACACATAAATAGAGAATAAAAACAATAATTCAATTTAAAACATAGAATTCCCAAATTAGATAGATGTCAATCAAAACTAGGGTTCATACACATATGCTAAAAACTCAAGCTAAAGAAATTTAGTTCATACTAAGAAAAGAAGAGAAAAGAATTACAGATTTAAAGGTTGAAGGAGACATATGGTGTTCTGCTCCTTCCAGACTTCTTCTCTTGTGTTGCAGCTTCCTCTTGGCCTTAAGGTCTGGCCAAGGATGTTTTAAGAGTGTTAAGAGGCTGTATTTATAGTGTATAGGTTGACCTAATTCGTTTCTTAGAGATGAGGTTAAGTAATGGACTCCAAGCCCAACTCAAATTCGTAAGGAAATAAAGATAAATTCTGCTGAACTGTTTTGGGCATATCTTCGTTATTGGTCCGTTTTTGGTCCATAATATACCAAAAGAATCCTCAGCGAATTATCTACGTCCCTATGAAAGGAATTTACCAAAATCGGCTTATTTCTTGGAGTTATCACCACTTCTTTAGGCGTGTGCTACAGAAATTCAGATTTAGGCAGCTTTTCCTTTTCTTAATTGAACTCTGTTTCCTTCTATCACCAATTACCATGCATATCTCTTTCCATATCTTGTAGTCTTTGACTTGGACTCTAATTAATCTCCATAATTATCTTTAAAGCTTCACACTAAATAAACAATTATACCCAATATGCTCTAAAAATATTATGTTACTAAATCAAGACTCAAAATAGGAAAGTGCACTAAATTAAGCTAAGATCGACCTATAAACTAATAAATACGCCTAAAATGATGTCTCGGAAGTATATTTAATTATCACAAATGAGGAGACATCAATTGGGCAGATGTAATTATCCTCGGGAAGTAAGTAATTCTCCTCAATATCTTTGGCTTTTCTCTTCTACTTGTCAACAAGATATATTTATTAATTATTGGTGTCGCCTAGGGTGTGATAAAAATAAGATAAGATTAAGTCTAGAAAACTACGCACTCTCACCCTAGATAGGCACAGTACTGCAAGTATTACAGGACGTATGCAAGTTTTAGTTGATAAGTTGAGTTTGTTCTCAGGGACTTAGTGTGCTAGTCGAATGGGTAACAATAACGAGTAAGCAATAATTAATTAAAAGACAGAAAATTAAAGGAAATAGATTTCGAATTATTTAATTAAAACTAAAAAAATAAAGACAATAAAATAAAATACGAAGAATATGAGATGAGAAATATAGCTTAGATTTTGCTAGTATGCACTAATCCTTCTAATTCTTTCTATTAGATCTGGTTAATAAGGGAGATAATTAGCTCTTGTATACTTAGTCAGGATTCTAAATTCCCATTCCTTAGACCTTGAGAGCGACTAAGGGGGCTAGGGACACACCACGAGGCTGGTTCAAATAGGGTTATCACGCGCCACCAAGGCCCTAAGCAATCAATTTCCATACACGGTGATAGTGATTAAATTATACCCTAATGACTATCTAGTTAGAATCAGTGTTGTCAGGACTAATATCGACACTAGACGTTATGTGGTGTTTCAATAATTAGACACCCAGCTAAGATGACCATCTAATTACTATTAAGAAAGCCTAAAGTGATCAGTTCTAGGACAGACAATAAATCAAAACACATAAACAAATATAAAGGTAAAAAGCTAATATCAAATTAAAACATGTAATTCCCAAAGAAACTTAGATAGAAAGAAATTAGAATTCATAGATTATACATGATGCAAAACCCAAGCTATGGGGGGTTTAGTTCATACCTGAAGGAAATAAACTAAAGGAAATAATAAAAGACATCATCTTGCTCTCTACAATAACTTGGAAGAATAAAACCTTAAGAACTAATTACTATGAGGCAAGGATGATTTACAAGTGATATAAGGGTGTATTTATAGGTGTTTAGAAGACCTAATTCGTTTTCTTGAAGGAGAGGTTAAGTAATGGACTCCAAGCCCAACTCAAATTCGTAACCCAAAAAACATGAAATCAGGCCCGTTTTTCTTTTGATCCTAGAAGCTTCAATTTGCATCCGTTTAATGCGTATGAATATACCAAATTCATCGTATCGGAAAGATCTTCAACTTTTCTCTTGACCGTTTCTCCAAATTCCACACCGTTTTTGAGATATAAGCTGATTTGTGGTCGTAGGTGCATAAATTCAGGATTAAGGCATGTTTTCCTTTTCCATGTTTTTAACTTTTGTTTCCTTATCTCCAATTTCCATGCTTATCTCTTTCCATATCTTGTAGTCTTTGACTTGGACTCTGATTAATCTCCATAATTATCTTTAAACCTTCACACTAAATAAATAATTAAACCCAATATGCTCTAAAAACATTATTTTACTAAATCAAGACTCAAAATAGGAAAGTGCACTATTTCTCAAGAAAATCGACTATTATGACTTCTAAATCACTAAAAATGATGTCTCATCCTAATATAAATCTATCACAAATGAGGAGACACCAATTATGGAATCAACAATAAAGGAAAATCAAATAATATCTTCGAAGACCAAGTGAAATAATATGATTCAAATCATATCTTCTTAATATGGAGTCAAAGATCAAATCAAATAATATATTTAAGTCAAATCTGTAATTTGTATATATATATAGCTATATGTAGATTATATACTAGTAATAGAGATTGTAATTGACTACAATCATGGGATATGCAATATTGTAATTGATAAATTGTAGTATAAAAGAAGAGTGCTATCAAAAGATAGATTCACCCATTCACAGTAATATTTTCTAGTAGTCAAATATCTTTTCTCATAATTTTGTCATGGTATCAGAGCCACACATTGAGTCATTTAGTTTAAACACTTTTAGAGTCTTGTAATAGAGATATATATACATCTCTCTTAATAATCGGTTATATGCTTGGTCTTTGAAGCATTTGTGTAAGTTCTCCTATCTTGATTTTTTTCTTTCAAACGATTAATCTTGTTTGATTAGTGTTTTTGAGATACTATTTAACTAGAATTGCTATGACTGAAAAGAGTGAAGTGTTGGGAGTCAAGTTCAGTGGTAAGAATTACTACTCATTGGAATTTCAGTTTGGAATTTTTGTCAAAGGTAAGGATTTGTGGGATCACATTGACGGCAAAAATGTAAAGCCCACAGATCCAAAAGAGCTAGCCAAATGGGAGTCTGATGATGCGAAGATCATATCTTGGATGTTAAACTCTATCGATCAACAAATCATTTTGAACCTTTGACCTTACAAAACTGCTCAAAGGATGTGGGATTACTTGAAGAAGGTCTACAATCAAGGAAATTCAGCAAGACGCTACCATTTGCAACACGAGATCGCAAATTACACCCAAGGCGCAAAGACTGTTCAAGAATTTTATTCAGGTTTTATCAATCTTTGGACTGAATATTCAGAGATAATTTATATAAATGTACCTGGTAATGCCTTGGCTAGTATACAGAAAGTCTATGAAGATAGTCAAAGGGACCAGTTTTTGATGAAACTTCGCTCTGAGTTTGAACAGGTTCGTTCAAATTTGATGAGTCGAAATCCAGTTCCAACTCTTGATGATTGCCTCAATGAATTGTTACGCGAAGAACAACGTTATATTACTCAAGCTTCCATAGAGCAAAAAGATGGAACATCACAAGATTTGGGTATAGCCTATGCTACTCAAACTAGGCTTCGTGAAAAAAAGAGTGTGCAATGTTATAGTTGTAAGGAGTATGGTCACATTGCTACTGATTGCAAGCATCCATTTTGCACATATTGCAAAACAAAAGGACACATCATCTCTGCGTGCCGGAGACGACCTCAAAACAAGAAAAATAATGCCTATCATGCCGCAACTAGCATCTCCTCACCGCGCGTTGCTTCTACAACCATGAATAATCGGCCTGCTCCTGTTTTCTCCGATCATAAGATCACTTCTTTAACTCCCGAGTTTGTCGAACAAATGATTATGTCTGCTTTGTCTACCATGGGTATTTCAGGTAAAAACAACTCTTTATCTAATTCTACGTGGTACTTGGATTCTGGTGCATCCAATCACATGACCTCATGTGATTCTACTCTTATCAATAAAAATATATATAAGGGTAATCTAGAAATTCAAACTGCGGGTGGTAAGCCTCTTCTCATCGATTCCATTGGCGATATCTCTCATCTACTTCCATTAAAAGATATCTTTGTTTGTCCAAAATTATCGACTAATCTAGTTTATGTAGGACAACTTGTAGATAATAATTGTCATGTCTCATTTTCTCCTTCTGGCTTTGTTGTGCAGGATCTAGACTCGGGGAGAGTGATCGTGAAGGGGCCTAAATATGGCAGATTGTTTCCAATTTAAATTTCCCAAAATCCGCGTATTCCTCATGTTTCTTTCCTTACAAAATATTCTTTGAATGCGTGTTAGTTATGGCACAAACGGTTAGGTCATCCGCATTCCCAAAAATTATTATCTTTGTTAAACTCTGAATTATCATTGAATAAAAGAAATTTTTCAACAAAAGATGTTTCTTTTGATTGTTCAAGTTGCAAAATGGGTAAAAGTAAAGTACTACCTTTTCCAACTTATATAAATAAATCAATTTCCAACTTTGATCTTATACATACTGATGTCTGGGGTATTGCTCCTGTTATTTCACACTCTAACCATAAATATTTTGTGACCTTTATAGATGACCATAGCCGATTTACATGGATATATTTTCTACACTCTAAGTCTGAAGTATTTTCTGCATTCAAAAAATTTTGTACACTAATCTCTACTCAATTTCATGCAACCATTAAAATTCTTAGATCAGATTCAGGGGGTGAATACATGTCACATGAATTCCAAAATTACCTACAAGACACATGCATCATATCTTAGCGTAGTTGTCCATATACTTCCCAACAAAATTGAGTTGCCGAAAGAAAAAATAGACACCTACTAGATGTTGCTAGAACTATTCTTCTAGAATACTCTGTTCCTTCCGTTTTCTGGGTTGAAGCAATCTCTACAACCTTATATCTTATAAACAGGTTACCATCTCAAAAACTCTCACACCAGTCCCCATATTATCGCTTGCACAATTCCCTACCAAATTATGATTCTCTTCATGTATTTGGTTGTGTTTGTTTTGTTCATCTTCCTCCAAAAGAACGTACTAAATTAACCGCCCAGTCTGCTCGGTCTGTTTTCTTAGGTTATGCACCTCATCAAAAAGGTTTTTTATGTTTCGATCCTTTAATCAAACGTATTCGTATATCTCGAAATGTGGTGTTCTTTGAGCATATTTATTTTTATCAGCATGAGATTAATCCGGTTCCACAAGAATCCATATCATATCTACCCACCTTTGATGAGATAATTCCTACTGTTTCCGCTAGCCATATACCTCTACAGGTCTACACTCGTCGAAAACAACCTCAAAATGGAACAAATAGGCTCCCTGAACAAGAACTCGCCTCGGTACCAGCTCCGACAATTGATGCGGAAGACTCCTTGATTCCAACTCCTCCCCTCAACACTATGGTACTTCGTCGTTCTAGTCGTGTCATTCGTCCTCCTAACAAATTTGGTCATACCTCTTTAACAGCTACGTTATCTTCCATTTCTATTCCTAACTCTTACTCGCAGGGTGTTAAACATGATTGTTGGAAGTTGGCAATGCATGATGAGATTGATGCTTTGCAGGCTAATCATACTTGGGATATTGTTCCATGTCCCTCTCATGCTCGGCCGATAGGATGCAAATGGATTTACTCGGTAAAACTCAAATCTGATGGCTCCCTAGATCGTTACAAAGCTCGATTGGTTGCAATGGGAAATAAACAAGAATATGGAATTAACTATGAGGAAACATTTGCTCCAGTGGCCAAGATGACATCAGTTTGAACATTGCTTGCTTTGGCGGCTTCTAACAGGTGGCTTATTTCTCAAATGAATGTTAAAAATGCTTTTTTACATGGAGATCTCAAAGAAGAAGTTTACTTGAAAATTCCTCCGGGTATTTCAGCTGTTCAAAAGAAGGATGTTTGTCGATTGAGACGGTCATTATATGGGCTTAAACAAGCTCCTCGAGCATGGTTCGAAAAATTCCGACTCACTCTCATTCGTGCTCATTTTCAACAAAGTAAATCAGACTCATCAATGTTCTTTCATCAAACACAAGACGGTATTACTATTCTTCTTGTCTACGTTGATGATATAATTATTACAGGTTCAGATACAAATGGTATTCATCAACTCAAAGACTTGTTACATTCTTCTTTCAAAATGAAAGACCTTGGTCCACTTACATATTTTTTGGGGCTTGAAGTTTGTAGATCTTCCAAAGGGCTCTTCATCAATCAGCACAAATACACAAAAGATCTCATTGATTTGGCTCAACTTGAGGACTCTAATGTATCCGATACACCTATGGAAGTTAATGTTAAATACAGTAGAGATGACGGGGACCCATTATCAGATCCAACCTTTTATCGTACTCTTGTCGGAAGCTTGGTCTATCTCACCATCACTAGACCCGATATTTCTTACGCAGTGAATATTGTTAGTCAATTTATTACAGCTCCAAAGCACATACATTTATCTGCTGTTAAAAGAATTATTCGTTACCTTCTTGGGACCTCGAATCGTGGCCTCTTCTTTCCTATTCAGTCAGATCTTCAGCTTCAGGCCTATAGTGATGCAGATTGGGCAGGTTGTGTTGATACACGCCGTTCTACAACGGGATGGTGCATATATCTTGGAAATGCACTCATCTCTTGGAAATGCAAAAAATAAGACCGCGTCTCAAAATCCTCCACAGAGGCAGAATATCGTGCCATGTCCACTACTTGTTCCGAAATTGTTTGGATTCGACGTCTTCTTTCTGAACTTGGTTTCTCAGTAACCTCGGCAACTCCTCTTTATGTGGACAATAAAAGTGCAATACAAATCACTATTAATCCTGTATTTCACAAGCGAACCAAACACATAGAGACTGATTGTCATTATATTCGTGATGAGTATAATGACGGTACAATTACACTCTCACATGTATCATCAGATCAACAAATTGCAAATGTTCTTACGAAAGCTTTGCCAAGGAAAAGACACCAGTTTTTTGTTGACAAATTGATATTGGTTAATTCACCTACATCAATTTGAGGGGGGCTGTCAATAAGATATATTTATTAATTATGGAATCAACAATCAAGGAAAATCAAATCATATCTTCGAAGATCAAGTGAAATAATATGATTCAAATCATATCTTCTTAATATGGAGTCAAAGATCAAATCAAATAATATATTTAAGTCAAATCTGTAATTTGTATATATATATATATAGCTATATGTAGATTATATACTAGTAATAGAGATTGTAATTGACTACAATTATGGAATATGCAATATTGTAATTGATAAATTGTAGTATAAAAGAAGAGTGCTATCAAAAGATAGATTCACTCATTTACAGTAATATTTTCTATTAGTCAAATATCTTTTCTCATAATTTTGTTACTACTCCTATGGTTAGTGTTTTAGATTGATCTATCAGATTAATAAGTTGATATGCTAATTATTTCTACTCTCTAATTTGGCATTCTTTCTGTAGTTGAGTTTCTATTCTCTTTGAGATACCACATCTTCAGAAGATGCATGGATATTCATCGAGGGAAACGTCTTACAGAAAACACAATACCCACGGAGACGGTAATAAGAGTGCTAGGAGAAAGCATGGATAACAAAGTAAAGATCAAATAGATATTGTTAGGGCCTCAACGAGCTTCTTTAATAGATAAGAAATATAGGTGCATAAAGTCTTATTCGCATGGACTAACATTGACATGGAAGGAATATGGAAATCATAGAAGATTCCTCTTTAAATATTAATTCGACTGTCAGATGATATTACATAGGAAAAGAAATTTTCTAATAAGAAAATACGACAATCTGAGAAGAGGATCAACATTTACTAAAATTTGGAAAAAATTGTGAGGATCTCTGGTGGGTTTCGAGGTGTTATAAATAAACGGTAATAAAGTACACATTCTTTAAAATGACCACGAGAAACTACCCGCATGTGCACATCATTCGAAATTAATAGTAATATAGTAAAAAAAATTCTCAGAGATTTACCGATTAGCTCAAAATCTTGTTCAGATATAAGGTAGATGAGATTACTTGTTTAAACTAAAAATAAAACAAAAATGATATTCATTTGGTTTTTATGATAGAATGCATCAATAAATATTAACTAACGAATGCAAAGAAATAACTAATAAGAATGGAGATGAGATATAACTTAGGTTCACAAGTATTAACCTATCTTACTAAATGTTTATTAAATGTATAAGGGTATATTGAGCCACTATAAGTAGCCGAGTATTATCCTTCTAAATACTATCAAGGTATCTTTGAGGAAACCTCAAGACTACTAGTAGACTTGGGTAAGGGGACCTGTCATTCCCAAATACGTGATATAAAAATTAATGCTATCGGAGGGCGATTTACTGCAAGTGTACAAGACGTTGACAAGTAATAATTTAATAATGTGGGTTTATCGTCTCCACAAGGACTATCAAAGTATAATTAATATGTCCCGAAAGTGTAATGATGTAGAGTTGCAAGGTAAATGACAATTGTTGGGTTTTAACGATTAACAACTATGAAATAAAATAAATTTTAACTTAAAGAAATATAATTAAAATTCTAAATATATAAGAATTGGGAGAGAGAGAGAGGTATGGTTAATTATTGTTAGTAATCCACCAAGGAAGCTATTTAAGCATTATTTGATATAAGGGCTAATTAGGCTTTTGGTGGGGTCTAGGGTGTGATAAAATAAGATATAAATAAGTGCAGATAAACACCCTAGACTGACACGGTTCTGCAAGTATACAGATCGTATGCAAGTTTTAGTTAAATAATTAAGATTCGTTCCGCAGAGACTACGAAGGTTAGGGGAATCTTATGCAAGTATCAAGTGCAAATAATTAAATCTAGAACAACTAAACGCAAATAAAAGTAAAGATAAATAGATTTTTGTTTGATTTTCTAATTAAACTAAATTAAAACTAAGAATTTAAAGACAGAAAATTAAATGCGAAAGAGAAGTAATATGAGAATATAGCTCGAGTCACTAGCATGTAATCCCCACTAGTTCTTCCGTTCTAAACATGTAAGGGTGAATTATGTAGTATTTCAATAATCGGTTCCAATTCGCTATCGGTAGTTTAAAATAGGATTTACCTCTGTCAATAAGGCTTCCTAAGCAAACTTTTCCTGTAATTAGTAAATAGTCACAAGAACTAAACCATAGTGATTATCTAGTTAGGTTGATTTGTTAGATCTAAACCGAATACTAGACGTTATGTGCTAAACATGTAATTAAACACCGTTGTCAATGGTGACCTAACTACTAGATGGTAATTCTATATGGCTGCAGTCCACAAGAACACAGAATATAAATCCAAACACATAAACAGAGAATAAAAACTATAATTCAATTTAAAATATAAAATTCCCAAATTAGATAGATGTCAATCAAAACTAGGGTTCATACATATATGCTAAAACTCAAGCTAAAGAAAATTAGTTCATACTAATGCAAGAAAAGAAAGAAATTACAAATTTAAAGGTAGAAGAAGACATTGTTGATGACAGCTCCTTCCAGACTTCTCTCTTGTGTTGTAAGCTTCCTCTTGGTTTAAGGTTTCACCAAGGATGATTTAAGAGTGTTAGGAGGCTGTATTTATAGTGTATAGGTTGACATAATTCGTTTTTTAGAGATAAGGCCAAGTAATAGACTCCAAGCCCAACTCAAATTCGTATGGATAATTACTGCTGAACTGTTTTGAGTATATCTTCTTCGTTATTGGTCGGTTTTTGCTCCATAATATACCAAAAGAATCCTCAGAGAATTATCTACGTCCCTATGAAAGGGATTTACCAAAATAGGCTTCCTTTTAGGAGTAATCACCACTTCTTTAGGCGTGTGCTGCAGAATTTCAGATTTAGGCAGCTTTTCCTTTTCCATTCTTTTAGTCTTTGTTTCCTTTATCTCCAATTTCCATGTAAATCTCTTTCCATAAGTTGTAGTCTTTGACTTGGACTCTAAATAATATACATAATTATCTTTAAAACTTCACACTAAATAAACAATTAAACCCAATATGCTCTAAAAATATTATGTTACTAAATCAAGACCCAAAATAGGAAAGTGCACTAAACTAAGCTAAAATCAAACTAATAAATAATAAATAAGCCTAAAATGATGTCTCATGAATAGATTTTATTA
The DNA here is from genome assembly GCA_029959085.1 of Nemophila menziesii. Classification (NCBI taxonomy): domain Eukaryota; kingdom Viridiplantae; phylum Streptophyta; class Magnoliopsida; order Boraginales; family Hydrophyllaceae; genus Nemophila; species Nemophila menziesii. The sequence goes on along the minus strand of JARWIR010000027.1, from coordinate 4,474,254 downwards.
TCACAAATGAGGAGTCATCAAGACCCCCAACTCAAAGTTGTATCGTCCCGATACAATAAAAGTAAAGAACATGAGGGTAGTCAAATTAACAAGAAGAAGTCGGAGGAGAACAAGAACAGAATATAATGAATGATCCTAGAGCAAAATATCTAAAAAGTCTCATTTAGTAATGCTCGAGAAATAATGCACAAATATACTTAATATACATGTAATAAACAATCCATAAATTCAAGTTAAGATTAATTTCGCAATGCCAGAAGGAGAGGATGATAACTTAGTTCAGGTTAATGGCTATAGGTTGTTCATAGGTCCCAAATACAGCATCCAATGGTCCACTTACCTATTACCTAATAGCTCAATTGTTTCTCCATCTAGTAGTGAGAAATCCTAAGGTCTTTGGTTATAACTTGGCTTAAGGACGGGTGTGGTATATTTGGACAATGAAAAGTGAGCTTTTGGCTCTCTCCTCACTAGCCATCAACGAATCGCCCTAGAGCTTGAGTTTTCACTCGAAGATGTTCTCACTCAACCCAATTTATTGATGCTTTTGATTTGCATCCCCAATAAATCCCAATAAAAACCTTTGATGATATCAAATTCCACTTTGCCGGTCCGAATATATATTTTAATTTCAAATCAATTTATTCTTTTGTATAGCTATGATTCTCTTTTTGGTGTTGAGATATCACACTTTTTTTTCTCATATATATATTCTTTCTTTTTATGCCCTTTTTGGCAAATTTAGCTCGCAGCTTCTTTTTCATTCACTATTACCCCGGCAAAGGGTTACAATAATAACAATTTCATCATCAATAAAATCACAAACATAACTCCCAAAACCCAATGTTCCCTAATGATGAAATCCCACCACCCCAAACTCAAGCTCTAAAACGAGTTTGTCTCAGGTTTTGCGATTCGAGTGCGGGTCATATAGATAAGTCCTACAACTAAGGGTCTGGATTAAAATGTGTTTCAATAAAAAGGCTTTAGAAAGGCTCAGAGGGGCTAAGACGGATAAATAACAATAAATATCAAACAAAAGGGTGAGAAAGTATAAAGGCTTCAAGTGTTTTATCATGAAAGAACTGCCTTATTCATTTTTCTAACTACCTGATTTCGTTACGTTTTCATTATTAGTTCATAGATAAGTGGGTTTTCAACTAATTTTAAACCTCACGTTCTACACACCAAATAACTATCCCTAAGTTTCAACGTGAATTCTTAGCATTGCTCATTAACTTTCCTATCTTTTATTTTCTGTTTTCATACACGCATCTAAACAATTTTGTTGCATCTTTCAAAAACATACTACTTACTATCATTGACCTAATAAAATCATGCTCAAATAGGTACATTCAAAGATATTCTATGCCTTAATTCAACCTAAATTTTTTAAATTTTATGCAAAAACGAAAAGAAGATGAGGACAACGAATCCCCACCCCCCAACTCAAAAGTGAGCCGTGTCCCCACGACTCGAAAAAGACTCAGGAATGGAATAAAATTTAAAATAAAAACTAACTAAACTACCTAATGCATACAAGCTATTAAGAAAAATTAGAATGACCTACCTGTCTGGCCATAGAGATCCATTATATCCTCATCCTCTTCTGAAGCAGAGGGGTCAGTATAACTATCAATATCCCGTTCCAAGGTAAAATCGTCCAACTGTGATTGCATCTGTATGACTTCCGTCCAAAGTTCTCTGTTATCTTCTTGTAATCTTTTGATTTCGTTTTGTAATTTGAGAGCCCAAGGAGGAAGATCATGAACAATTTCAGAGGAAGAAGTAGAAGAACCTTGGTCTTGAATTTTTATCTTCTTCAAAGGCCTTCTAGATGGTATGGACATTCTAGCAGTTAACTTCTTTGGTAGTGGTTGTGCTGGTGCCTTTTCTTTTGATTCTTCAGTAGCCTCATCAATGGTGATAGGCTTTTCAATGGTGGCTCCAGACAATTTTTTATTCTTCCCAAGGATAGAGCACTTTCTCTTGTATTCCATAGCTTCAGATCTGTTAGTCATGCTTGATTTACCCACAACTCAAGTTATACCAAGGATGGATTAAAAGTTTAAGAGAACTTGGTTTAGCTTGAGGTTGTTGCTTGGAATTTGTGAAAGAGAAAGGTTTCTTGATGGATCTTGGAAGAAATCTTTAAAGCTTGTTGAATTTGATGGTGTTTTAAAGGTGTAGTGTGATGAATTTGATGAAGAGATTGTGTTTATGGAGGATAGAGGAGAGGATTTGAGGAGTTGTTGTGTTAATTGTGAAGGTTTGTACAAGCTTTAAGATGTATATATAGGGTTTGGGTCTGAAAAATTCGTATGGGAGAGGCTAGGGTTAATCCTGTTAAGGTAAGAAGTTGAATAGGTCTCAAACTCTTCACAAACCGCCTGACGCGGTACATCCCTGCGGTACATGGGTACCCCGCGAGGGTACACCGCAGCACTGTTGCTCTTGAATTTTCTCCTCGGTAATATACCCGTGATAGCACCTCGTGGCACGCGTTTTGTGCGTGCGGTATAGGGGTGCGGTGTATGGGTACTCCGCGCCATCTCCGTGAAAAAACCCGCGGCATATCACCCCGTGGCACGCGTTTTGGGCGTGCGGTATAGGGGTGCGGTGCACCGCGCCTATCAGCTATCTTTTTTTTCCGTCTCGGTAGAAAACTCGTGGTGCCCGACCCGTGGTACGGGTTTTCAGGGCACGGTACATCCCTGCGGTATAGGGGTATACCGCATGGGTAGTCCACGCCAGCCTATGAATTTTTCCAACTTTCCTTTTGACCTCAAACTCGTTTCCTGCACAATAACACACTACCTTTCTCTCCTATTAGCTTGTAAACACACTTAAAAATATACACTAACTTAAAATTATACACTACAAAGCAATAAAACTAATCTAAAAAGCAATTAAAACAAGGGGTGTCTCCCAAGAGCACTCTTGTTTAACGTCTTTGAGTTAGACGTGTACCTCAGGTTAAACGCATTCAACGAGATGGATCGTCTCCTCTCGCCCAAAGTCCTCACTATCATGGTATCTTTTCAAACGCTGACCATTCACCATGAATGTCCTTTGCTCGGTTGGATGTTCAATTTCAATCGCTCCATGAGGTGTGACTTTCGTAACAATGTAAGGTCCTCCCCAACGGGATTTAAGCTTTTCTGGGTAGTTTGAAAATCGAGAGTTGTATAATAAAACTTTTTGTCCTCTCTCGAAATGCTTTGGACGGAGTCGTTTATCATGCCATCGCTTTGTTTTCTCCTTATAGAGACGTGAATTTTCATAGGCAAGATAACGAAACTCCTCCAACTCGTTCAGCTGCATCATCCTTTGCTTTCCGGCCAATTCTGGGTCTAGATTCAGAGTTTTAATAGCCCAGTAGGCTCTTCAAGTTCAATCGGTAGATGACATGCTTTGCCGTAGACCATGCGATATGGAGATGCCCCAACTGGTGTTTTAAATGCTGTTCTGTAAGCCCAGAGAGCATCATCTAGCTTTAAAGACCAATCTTTCCTCGATTTATTAACGGTCTTCTCAAGAATAGATTTGATTTCCCGGTTGGAAACTTCAGCTTGACCGTTAGTTTGTGGGTGATAACCAGTTGAAGTACGGTGTCTCACTCCAAACTTACGAAGATAATTTCTCAGGGGAGCATTAATAAAATGGGTACCTTTACCACTGATGAGAACACGTGGCGTACCATGTCTTGAAAAGATGTTTGATTTTAAGAACTTAATCACAGTTTGAGCATCGTTCTTTGGTGTTGCCACTGCTTCTACCCATTTTGATACATAATATACCGCAAGTAAAATATAAAGATTTCCATGGGAGGTGATGAAAGGTCCCATGAAATCTATTCCCCATACATCAAAGATTTCAACTTCAAGAATATTATTAAGCGGCACCGCGTCTCTTTTTGATATATTACTAGTGAACTGGCATCTTTGACATGATTGGACAAAACGATGACAATCTTTGTGTATGGTAGGCCAATAGAACCCGGACTGAAGAATTTTAGCTGCGGTTCTATCGCCTTTAAAATGACCTCCATAAGGTGAACTATGACAACTTTCAATGATTTTTTCCATTTCATCTTCATGTACACATCTTCTAACCACTTGGTCACTACAGATCTTCCAGAGGTATGGTTCATCCCAATAATATTGTTTGGCCTGGTGGGTTAATCTTTGTCTTTGTTGTGGGTGGATATCTTTAGGAAAAACACCACTCACAATGAGGTTGACTAGATCTGCATACCATGGTACAAACGCATGTTTAATAGCAAAACGTTGTTCATCAGGGAATACCTCTTTAACCAGCAATGGTTCTTTGTTCGCATCAGATCCTTCGAGCCTTGATAAATGATCAGCAACTTGATTCTCACATTCCTTTCGGTCTCAAATATCTATGTCGAATTCTTGAAGTAACAGTACCCATCTAATAAGACGCGGCTTAGCGTCCTTTTTCTCCATAAGGTACCTAATAGCTGAATGGTCCGTGAATACAACAGTTTTCTTCCCAATTAGATAGGAACGAAATTTATCAAAAGCATATACCACGGCCAACATCTCTTTCTCCGTCACTGTATAATTCATCTGGGCAGCGTTGAAAGTCTTACTTGCATAATAAATCGTGTGGAAAATCTTGTCTTTCCTTTGTCCCAACACAGCACCCATAGCGTGATCACTAGCATCGCACATAAGTTCAAACGGAGCTTTCCAATCAGGAGGTATAACAATAGGTGTAGAGATCAGTTTCTTCTCAATCGTCAGAAACGCTTGAAGACATTCTTCAGTAAAGTTAAACGGAGTATCATTTTCAAGTAAAGAACAGAGCGGTTTGGCGATCTTGGAGAAATCTTTAATAAATCTTCGATAAAATCCTGCGTGACCCAAGAAACTTCTCACTCCTTTAACAGAAACTAGAGGTGGCAACGTTTTGATAACTTCAATTTTAGCACGATCAACCTCCATCCCTGCCTTCGAAACTTTATGTCCCAACACAATTCCCTCTTGAACCATGAAGTGGCATTTTTCCCAATTAAGCACAAGATCTTTTTCTCTACATCTCACAAGGACTTTCTCAAGATTATTCAAACAATCATCAAAACTGTCTCCAAACACCGAAAAATCATCCATAGAAACCTCCAAATATTTATCAATCATGTCCCAAAATATAGCCATCATGCACCTCTGGAACGTGGCAGGTGCATTGCATAAACCAAACGGCATTCTTCTATAAGCAAAAGTACCAAACGGACAAGTAAAAGTTGTTTTGTATTGATCGAGGGGATCCACACAAATCTGGTTATAACCCGAATATCCGTCAAGGAAAGAATAATATTCTCTCCCTGCAAGTTTGTCTAGCATCTGATCAATGAATGGTAGCGGGAAGTGATCTTTCTTCGTAGCTTTGTTCAGTCTTCGGTAATCCATGCACACTCGCCACCCCACAACTGGTCTTGATGGTATGGATGCGCCTTGATCATTAAGGATGGTAGTGATACCTTCTTTCTTTGGAACACATTGCACTGGACTAACCCAATCACTGCTAGCAATCGAATAGATAATTCCTGCGTCTAATAACTTGATAACTTCCTTCGTCATCACTTCTTTCATAGCTGGCATGAGTCTTCTTTGTCCCTCTACAGATCGCCCACCTTCGTTCTCAAGAATGATTTTGTGTTTGCAAACAGACAGACTAATTCCCTTGATGTCGGCAATAGTCCATCCGATTGCTTCTTTGTTTGCGCGAAGTACTTGAAGTAGCTTCTCCTCTTGAGGACCTGAAAGGTTAGCAGAAATAATAACAGGCTAAGTTTTATTCGTACCTAGATATGCATAGCGTAGGTGATCTGGAAGTGGTTTTTCTTTGAGAATAGGTGGACATATTATAGATGGTTGTTTCATTGGTTCAATGTCACCTGATTCTCGAAGTAGTTCTCGTACGTTTGATCCTAATGCAACAACATCTTCAGGGGGAATCTCGAGTTCCTCTTGTGATTCAAGTGCTAAGGCTTCGTCAAGATCATCATCTAAGCTTGCTTCATTGAAGACTTCTTGCGCAATTTTTCCGATGACATCTATTTTGAAGCATTCATCTTTTGACTTTGGTAACTTCATGGCCTGAAACACATTGAATCGTATCTGTTTGCCTTGTACTCTCATGATCAACTCACCATTCTCAACATCAATTAGTGTACGCCCCGTGGCTAAGAATGGTCTACCCAAAATGATGGGGACATTCTTATCCGCGTCGTAGTCAAGAATAATAAAATCACAAGGAAAAATAAAAGAGCCAGCTTTAACTAACACATCTTCAATTTTACCTATAGGTCGTGAGAGGGAGCGATCCGCCATTTGTAATACCACGGATGTGGGTACTACTTCTCCAATATTAAGCTTCTCGAACAGGGATCTAGGCATGAGATTGATGCTCGCGCCTAAATCACATAATGCTTTCCCGGTCCAACTATCTCCAATGCCGATGGGAATTGTAAAACTTCCGGGATCTTCTAGCTTTGGTGGCAACTTACTTTGACATATAGCACTACACTCCATAGGTAATCCAATTGTTTCCCCAGTTTCTATACTTCGCTTGTTGGAGAGAATGTCTTTCATGAATTTAAGATAGGTCGGCATTCTCTTGAGAGATTCAACAAGGGGTATATTAACTTCCAAATTCTTCAACATGTCAACGAACTTCTTGAATTCCAGGTCATTGTCCTTCTTTCTGACACGTGAAGGGTATGGTGGTGGAGGGCGTGTATTAAGTTCTACTGGTTTTCTTGTCTTTTCAGGTGTCTCGGCTTGGACACTCTTTGGGTTAACTACCTCCTCAACTGTATCTTTGATTGTTTCTTCCCCCCTCTGTTCTAGAATAGGGATTGGTTCTGTTTCTGGTCTTGGTGGGGGTAGTTGTTTTCCACTTCGCAATTCAACTGCATGGCAAGAATCATCTCTAGGAGCAATAGTATCACTTGGAAGTTTCCCTTTTGGCCTATTTTGTAATGTACTCGCCATATGTGATAGAGTATGCTCTAGTTGCTTGATAATCTTCTGCTGGGCTTGAATCTTCTGTTGGCTACGACTCATTTTCTCAGCTGCTTTCATTAATTTAGCCATACTCGAGTTCAAGCTTGGGATTAGTTCCTTCCTTGCCAGTTGCGTTGATTGTTTAGGTGGATCTTTCTTTGGTTCTTGACAAGTTTTCTCAACAATGGGTGCCTTTTTTTGACTAGGTTGTGGTGGATTATAGGATTGAGGTTGGGGTTGATGATAAGTCTCTTGATTTCTGTCCCAACTTCTTTGTTGCGGGGGTTGCTGATAATTAGTGTAGCTTTCTTGAGGATAAGTATAACCATTAGAATAATAGTTATCTTTCTGATAGGTAACGGAAGCTACTGCTAGATTATTCATACATCCTTCCCACACATGATTTCTTGACCCACAACCAGGACACGAAGGAATTGTGCGTACTGTATTCACCTGAGCAATGGTTCGGGCTTGTTCTTGTAGCTCTTCGAGTTGTTTAGCCAATTCTTTAAGCTTCAGAGATTCTGAAGTGTTTTCTTTTTCTGGTTTCTTTGGCCAACTTCTCTCGTTCTAGAGAATTCTTTCCATCCCCAACTCAGCCTCTTCAGGATCTAGCAACACAAAACCTGCGTTTCCTAACCAATCTGCTTTCTCTCTTGATTTGTCATTAAGGCCTCCATAAAACAAGGTTAAATAATATTCCGGCGAAGATCTATGATATGGACATCTTACCTTCTTTTCTGTGAATCGTAACCATGCTTCACCCAAACTCTCTTTGTCTCCCTGTATAAACTGTTCAAGCTCCAACATATCTTTTAAACGTCTACTAACCGGATAGAAACGGTCTAGGAATCTTGTTTGAAGCTTGTCCCAATCTGGAATAACATGAGGATATTGGGTATCATACCAATCGCTTGCACATCCGGTCAAGAAGAACTGGAACATCAGGTAATACACTTGTTCCCTAGTAACTCCTCTTACGATATAAGCATCACAGATCTGCATGAATTTCTGAATATACCGGATCGGATCTTGATGTGCAGCACCGCTGAATAATCCATGAGTTGCAAACTGAGTTAGCATCCCTGGATCAGGTTTAAATTTAGCGGCTTGAATTTATGGAGCGCGAATTCCTCGTGGCTCCACTCTAAATTCGATGGGTAGCTCAAGTCTCCTTGGATTCTCCATCTGTAACTAAATCTGAAAAACAAAAACTAGAAACAATAAACGTAAAATAGAACTAACTGAAAATAAAAACACAAGATATATGCACAAGGACTAACGATGTAGTCCCCGGCAGCGGCGTCAAAAACTTGGTGGGGCCTAGGGTGTGATAAAATAAGATATAAATAAGTGCAGATAAACACCCTAGACTGACACGGTTCTGCAAGTATACAGATCGTATGCAAGTTTTAGTTAAATAATTAAGATTCGTTCCGCAGAGACTACGAAGGTTAGGGGAATCTTATGCAAGTATCAAGTGAAAATAATTAAAGCTAGAACAACTAAACGCAAATAAAAGTAAAGATAAATAGATTTTTGTTTGATTTTCTAATTAAACTAAATTAAAACTAAGAATTTAAAGACTGGAAATTAAATGCGAAAGAGAAGTAATATGAGAATATAGCTCGAGTCACTAGCATGTAATCCCCACTAGTTTTGCCGTTCTAAACATGTAAGGGTGAATTATGTAGTATTTCAATAATCGGTTCCAATTCGCTATCGGTAGTTTAAAATAGGATTTACCACTGTCAATAAGGCTTCCTAAGCAAACTTTTCCTGTAATTAGTAAATAGTCACAAGAACTAAACCATAGTGATTATCTAGTTAGATTGATTTGTTAGATTTAAACCGAATACTAGACGTTATGTGCTAAACATGTAATTAAACACCGTTGTCAATGGTGACCTAACTACTAGATGGTAATTCTATATGGCTGCAGTCCACAAGAACACAAAATATAAATCCAAACACATAAACAGAGAATAAAAACTATAATTCAATTTAAAATATAAAATTCCCAAATTAGATAGATGTCAATCAAAACTAGGGTTCATACATATATGCTAAAACTCAAGCTAAAGAAAATTAGTTCATACTAATGCAAGAAAAGAAAGAAATTACAAATTTAAAGGTAGAAGAAGACATTGTTGATGACAGCTCCTTCCAGACTTCTCTCTTGTGTTGTAAGCTTCCTCTTGGTTTAAGGTTTCACCAAGGATGATTTAAGAGTGTTAAGAGGCTGTATTTATAGTGTATAGGTTGACATAATTCGTTTCTTAGAGATAAGGCCAAGTAATAGACTCCAAGCCCAACTCAAATTCGTATGGATAATTACTGCTAAACAGTTTTGAGTATATCTTCTTCGTTATTGGTCGGTTTTTGTTCCATAATATACCAAAAGAATCCTCAGAAAATTATCTACGCCCCTATGAAAGGGATTTACCAAAATCGGCTTCCTTTTAGGAGTAATCACCACTTCTTTAGGCGCGTGCGCAGAATTTCAGAATTAGGCAGCTTTTCATTTTCCATGTTTTTAGCCTTTGTTTCCTCTATCTCCAATTTCCATGCAAATCTCTTTCCATAAGTTGTAGTCCTTGACTTGGACTCTAATTAATCTCCATAATTATCTTTAAAACTTCACACTAAATAAACAATTAAACCCAATATGCTCTAAAAATATTATGTTACTAAATCAAGACCCAAAATAGGAAAGTGCACTAAACTAAGCTAAAATCAAACTAATAAATAATAAATAAGCCTAAAATGATGTCTCATGAATAGATTTTATTATCACAAATGAGGAGACATCAGCTTTTTATATTAGTCGAGATTCAAAATTCTTTCTAACTCCCATCCGGGTAGCTTAGGAATTCTACGACCCTAGAGCCCTTTTCCGAGTATACTATACGAATGCTTTTGAATGATAAAGGCTGAAACTTTAATGACTATTTGGTTAGTCAAGACCTCCCAGTTCAATTACGCACACCAAGCGCTTATATATTAGTTCAGAAACCTGACCCCCATACCGGTCGATAGACAAAAGTTTAATACTACTCAATACTTGATGAAGTCAAAGATAGGAAACAAGCAAAATATATAATCAATGGAAAAAATATTATATTAATTTAAATTTAAAGATATCCCAAAATCAAATAACATGAAAATAATTATCTAGGGTTCATATCCATTGCAAGCCTCAAGTACAAGAGGTTCAATTCATAATAATAAACTGAAAATTAAAGAAAACTAATGCCAAAATCATGTTTAGAAAATAAAACAGAGTTATATTAATCTAAAATGCGAAATGAAATGGATGTGGAATGGTGGATAATGATGAACTTGGGTGGAAGCCCTCATTCTCTTTTCTTCTAGACATGTAGCTCTCTCCTATGTTGAAAATTTGAAAATAAAAATGAAGTATCCTGAATTAGGAGCTTCTAATTAGCTTATATACTTTGACAAAAACGTTTGGGGCCTTGTGCACTCACTTAGGTGAGGTAAATATAGCCCAACCCTTTTTGGCCAATGATGAACATGTTCGAGTCATGGTGGAACCAAATAGCATAACTTTCTCATCTCACTTGGAATTTACTTCCTTCACTTCTCACGCGTCCCTGGCTTCAATAGCTATTCAAATAAAAATGAATTTATTTAAATCTCTGACCAATTAATTGTGGTGACTAAAACAATATGACGCCAAGACATTTCAGGTAAACACTCTGAAATTCTCAAAGTGATTTTTATTTCTTTTTACACCTTGGCTTGGGTTTGGACTTGATTTATTGACTATTCCTCATCTTCTTAGACTCTAGTGTAAATCATGTACCTAAAATCTACACACTTAACACACAATTAAAGCACAAAAACTTAATTAATAGCAATATGTCCAAAATAATATGGAAAAGTAAGATATCCCAAATATTAGGGAAAAATCTCTCACTTAAGTCCAGTAAACCCTCAAAACATGTCTTGTGATTAGATTAAACTATCACAAAAGAGGAGACATCAAGACATCCAACTCAAAGTTTTGTCGTCCCGGCAAAATAAATGCAAATAATACAGGGGCATAAGTCCAAATACCCGAAGAAGAAGATATATGAAAAGATAATCAAAGAGCCTAAAGAAAACAAGTCTAATATAGTGGAGTCTAAGAACTTATACACAAATACACATAATATACAAACAATCAACAAATAATAAGTTCAAAATTGTATTAACAGCACAATGCAAGAAGGAGCGGTTCTCACTTAGGTTGATATGGGTGTTCATAGGTCCTCCCTAGCATCTAATGGTCCACTTATTTGTTTCCTAATTGCTATATTGTCGAGATATCAAGTAGCTAAGATTCCTAAGGTCCTTTTGTTTATACCGTAGGCTTAGAGACAGTATGATACATATATTTGGATAAGTGAAGTGAGCTTTGGCTCTCTCCTCACTAACAATCAATGAATTTCCCTAAAGTTTGAGCTACACTCAAATATATCCTCACTCAAACCAAGTTTTGATTCTCTAACATAACATCCCCAACTAACCCAATAACACTCATGATGAAACTTTCCACTTTGTTTGTTCTTTTATTTTCATTTTTGTTTTCTATAGTTTTTTTCGTAAGTTGGTAATGACACTTTATTTGAGGTGAGATGTCATACCGCTTGTTTTCAATTCTTTTTCTCTTTTTTTTTCTATTTATATTCAAGACATTGGCAAATGGTTACAATAAAAATATATCATCAATATCGCTCACAAATATCAACACATAAGATCCCCACCCAATGTATGTCCCCATGATGAATCGCACCACCCAAAATTTAAGCTTTAAAGATGACTAGTCTTAGGGTTGCGATTCGAGTGCAAGACATATAAGAAAGTCCTATAGTCTAAGGGCTATGGATTATAATGTGGTGACAAAAGGAGGCTAAATTCTAAAGGATAAAAAGATGCTAAGGTGGAAAAAATTTCATTTCAAAGGGTGAAAAAGCGAAAAGATTCAAGTGGTTCAACAAAGAACTGTCTCAATAATTTTCCTAACTACCAGGCTTTGTTACTTTTTGACTTTTAGTTTATAGTATAAGCTGGTTATTCAGTAGTTCAGACCTCACATTATACACACCGCTCAAGTCTTCCTAAGTTCAAACTTAACTTATATGCATTGCTTATTAATCATTTTTATCCTTTATTAAATGTTTTCATGCAAATAAACTACTAGCGTTGTGAAATTGTTCAAGGACAATCTATTTTCTATCATTAACTTGTTAAAACTATGGTAAAAGAGGTACATTTATTGCATTCTAAACGAAATCCTTAAACTTATTTTTTTAAAAACTTATGGTTTTCTGAAAGAAAATAAAATACAAGAATGAGGACAACAAGTACCCCACCCCCAACTCAAAATTGAGGTGTGTCCCCACAACATGAAAACGACTTAAAAAACAATAAGAGTTGCTAATATACACTGAAACAAATAAAATTAATTAGGGAGAGGGGTTAGGAGACGTTAAGCGGGCGCAACACATCTCCTTGAATTCACGATCAGAAGGAGTTGCATTTTATTCCCTAATTTTCACAATGTTCCTATCGATTTCTCGCGTTTGCCTCAGTTGGTACATGACGCTACAATGATGCTTGTTTTATAATTTGTAAATCCTATCTCTTAGCGACACAGCCCATTCTGGAAGCTCGGGTTTAACAATCCATGGTTCTTCTTATGGTGTTGCGGATGAACCATTATCCATGTTTATTGGTCCTTTCCCTTTTTATTTTGCCATAACTTTGCTTCTCAAGTTATATCACTCGTTTCATTGTGTAGTCACCTCGCGTTTTGGTTCCTTCTTAGGTGAATCATGAATGATAAGTGGTTTCTCTTTTGATACCTCAAACGACTTCTTGGTTTTCCTTTCCAAGCTTTGGACGTTCCTCTTGTAATTAATCGCATAAGTTCTATTCGTCATCTCAACTAACCACATCTCAAAGATGCACCAAATATGTGGTATGATCTTGAAATTTATATGGTTGGTGTTTCATTGGGTTTTTGTGTGTAGGAGGATATTTAATCGTGATCGGATTGTGTTTAGTGAAGAATGAAGGAATAATAAAGTCTTACTTGATGGGGAAGAAATCTTGAAATCTTGGAAATATTTGGTAAAAATAATGTTGTTATTGTATGGATTTAGTGATATTAATGTTTTGTGGATGATGGGTGGAAGAGTTAATGGTGATTTTTTTTACGGCGTTATCAAGTTTTAATGGAGGTTGGGAGTGAAATGTAGTTTTTAGTGATGCAGGAGGAAGCAAGAAACAGGGTTTAAGTTGTAAGAAACCCTAATAATCCTCTTAAATTTGTCTGAACTGCCTTGCAACGTATACTGCCATTTGGTCATGGTATACAGCTCATCCTATTGTTCCAGCTCTCCTCGCGACGTCAATCACAAATTCTTTTGTCGATGGGGGCGGTATACCGCCTGTTAGGTACAGTATACCGCTCGAGGGCTCTTATGCTTCTGACTTTTTGACCATGGACCACTAGTAGTGACACTCCTTTGCCCGTATACGTGGTATACCACTCGACCCCTTCAAATATTACTTTACAATGTGTCACATCTCTTCACCACGGTCAGCATTCGCAAATGGTGTACCACACAGAGGGGGCGATATACAGCTCGAGTAGAAAACATTATGAGTTTGTGACCCGTGGCGTGCTAGTCGTGAAAATGCAAGGAGGTGAGGTGTATTTTCCGTTGGGCGCGTATACCTCTTAACATGATGGTGATCATTAATTTTCCAATTTTTCAAGCCAAACTCAAAGATGTACCTACCTACTCAACAACATGCTATACTTTCCTCTCCTATTAGCTTCAATATTGATGTCTCCATATTTGTGATATATTAATCTAGTTTTGAGACATCATTTTAGGTGTATTTCATTAATTGTTAAGGGATTTTTCTCCGTTATTAGATAATTTCTTAATTCATGTCTTGGTTTGGAGATTTATTACTTTTGTAGCATTTTTTTTTGTATAATTTGTGTGTTATTGTGAAAATTTAAAGTAAAAGGAAATATTTAGAAGCCAAATCAATTACAGGGAGTTAAGGAAAGTATATCCAAGGTGAAATCTAGAGTTAAAAGGAAACAAAGTTGAATTAGGAAAGGAAAAGCTGCCAAGTAACTCTGTCATGCTGAAAAGTTGTCTAGTGTTTTGAAGACTACTGAAAATCTATTAATAATTTGGATGAATTACATTACCAGCAGATAGATCTTTGAAATATGGTCGTTTTGACTGGCTGTACACTAACTTTTATCAAGTAACAAAGGATATATGACTAACTCACCCAACAATGTTTATTATGTCATATATTTTAGGAGACGCGTTTGAATTGGACTTGGACTCCAATTACTTGCCTTCCACCCCAAGATTTTGACATTTTGTTAAAAAACACCTATAAATTCACCCTCTTATCATTGTAAACATGTCCTTGCATAACTATTAGTCTATAATATCAAGTAGCAACATCAGGGAGAAGAAAGTTGACAGCATGTAACTTTATTTCAGTTTATTTCTTATCAGCATGAACTAAATTCCCCATAGCTTGGGTTTTGCATATGTATTACATTTGAATTATATTTTCTTCTATCTAAGTTTGTTTGGGAAAAACCTTTTTTAAATCGCTTGATCTTCTTAACCTCTATATTTGTTTTATGTGCTTTGATGTATTGACTGTAGTTCTTGCTAGTACACGAGTATAGGATTACCATAGAAGTTAGATTGTCACCTGGAAGGGATGTCTAATTGTAAAATCACCACATAAACATCAAGTTTGCGGTAGGGATCCTGATGGGCTTGCCTAACTAGATAGTCACTAGGGTTTGAGATTAACCACCGATCATTGCGCAGGGTCCCCTTACCAAAGTCCCTTGGTAATTGTTAGGTTGCCATCTAAGTCCACCCGGAAGGGGGTTAGGAGGAATATAGAATTCTGAGTACTTACTCTAAGAGCTTTAATCACCCTTATAAATAGAAAAAGAATTAGAAGGATAAGTGCATACACGCAAACCTGAGCTATATTTCTCATCTCATTCTTTTGTATTTGTTTGATTGCATTAGTTATTAGTTTAATTATTCTATCCACCATTATTATCTTTATTTCTTGTCTTTCATTTAAGCACTATTCTTTACTATGCTTTATTTTCTAATCTTAATTCTAACATACTAAGTCTCTGAGAACAAATCTTACTTAACTGAACTTGCAAATGATCTGTGACACTTACACTGAGTTTCCATGTCTAGTTTAGGGTGTTAGTTCTTATCTTTATTTATCATTATTTTATCACACTCTATCCACTACCAAGTTTTTGGCACCGCTGTCGGGGACTTGTATTTCGTTAAATTTGTGTTTAGTTTTAGTGTACTAGTTTTAGTTGTTTTTCAGATTTATGCTTGTTTTTGTTAAAGTTTCTTTCAGATTATGGTGTATGCTCTCGAATCCCGAAGGGTTAGTCAGGGCTTATAACAAACAGAATAGTTAGGAAAAGAAGCAAAGAAAAGCCATGTCTGTAGTAGATGATAACTTAGTTCCACTTGGGGGAGACAGACTTAATAATAACAATAATCAACAAATACCCATCCCCCAGGTAAGATCACCACAAGGAGGAGATCCCATCAATAATCAACATCGTGAGAAAGACCTTCCAAGACTTGGAGCACCTTTCCGTGGTCAACCATCAGGGTAACGCCCTCCAATGATCTAAGCTACAAAATTTAGGCCCTATTAGGCTATGCTTAGTCAAATCGCGAGCTATGGAGACTACACAGGTGCACCCATTCCAGATCCAGCAAGAGCGATCAAGAAATATATACAAATTTGTGATGCCTACATTACTCTAGGCATTACATGCGAGCAACTGTATTGTTTCCTGATTTTTTTTCTTGACAGAACTGGTGGTGATTTGTTAGATAGAAAACCACCATATACAATTACAACTTGGGATGAACTGCAAGCTGTGTTCTTTAGCCGTTTCTATTCGAATAGTATGAGAGTAAAAGATCTGATGGAGCTTGCGAGTTTTTGACAAAATAATGATGAAAGTGTAGGAGAAGCATGGTCAAGGTTTCAACAGAAGTTATCAAGATGTTTACTCCATGGTTACATTCTAGATTTACAGTGAGTGATGTTCTATCAAGGTATTGATACAGAAGGTCGATTGAGGGTAGATAATCTTGGAAGAGGAGGATTTGTGTCCATGGATTCTACATAAGCTATAGAAGGTATGGAACGTATTATTGAAACAGAAAGGAGTTGGCTCATCTCAGTAGCTCCTATCACAAATACCTAAGACACGATTCGATTAGGATTAGAATCTAATCAAGCCGCTAAACTATCCACGCTGGAAAATCAAATTAAGAAGATGGGACTCAAAATAGACCAAGTTTTTCATAATTCAGTTGGAACAAAAGTAGTGCAAGAAGCATAAGGTTGTCCACGTTGCGAGGTAAATAATCATACATGGGAAGAGTGTGAA
The DNA here is from genome assembly GCA_029959085.1 of Nemophila menziesii. Classification (NCBI taxonomy): domain Eukaryota; kingdom Viridiplantae; phylum Streptophyta; class Magnoliopsida; order Boraginales; family Hydrophyllaceae; genus Nemophila; species Nemophila menziesii. The sequence goes on along the minus strand of JARWIR010000027.1, from coordinate 4,457,703 downwards.
GGAAATCCAGAATATGTGTACTTTATATCAAATCGATGGAATTACCAATTTGGTAAGTGAAATCATCCGGGTATGCAGTTTTCTAATCCTCAAGGGGATACAAATTTAGGTAATTATCAACCACGTCCCTAGAACAATACCTACCAACAAAGAGGTCAAGGTCCATATCAAGGGACCCAGAATTATAATAGACCAGCTCCTCCACCGCAACCAACCTATGATGCTTATGCCGTCAACCTAGCTCAGAAATCCTAACCGCAACATCCTCAAGAGGGAGCAGGATTTGAGAAAAATTTGCAAGAATATATGGATCTCACTCAAGGCCATATGCAGATATATCAAGAGAAGTTCAGAGAACAAGATTTTACACTACAGAGCTCAACAACACAATTGACCAAAATAGGGAAAACTGTTAATGCTCAATTAGCCTTAGGAGCACATGATGTAAAGGAAATTGAAGGAGGTGACGACAATGTTGGGTTCGAAGCATGTAAGGCGATCTTCCTTGAAACAGGAAAGAAAAGAGGAATCACCACCTACTGCAGAAATTGTTGTGGAAGTTCCAAAATTGAAGAAGAACCAATTAAGCGTAGCCAAGAAGAATCTTATTTTGTAATTCTCTTGAAAGACTGCAAGAAGAAATCAGAAAGGTCATTGAGTTACAAGCTAGTAGAGTTATTGAGAAAGAAGAAGGGATGGTGCACTCACCACGTATTGTTCCATCAAAGTCACCAACCATTCCTATAGAAAATCCAAAGGGTGACATTGAACTCAAAACATTTGTGGAAGCGTACAGTCCAGAGAAAATCAATGTCCAGATGCTTGAGATTGTGAAGAAAGGGCTTACAACGCAACATGTATTTATGAAAGTTATTCCAGACAAAGATGTGAGTGTGGAAGTCGGGAAAGAGACTGTGGCTCACACTGAGAGAGTCTCGAGAAAATTTGAGAAGGAGTTACCAATCAAGCTCAAAGATCCGGGAAGCTTTAATCTTCCTCTTCAAATTTGTGGTACGCTCAAGATGAAAGTCATGTGTGATGTGGGTTTGAGTGTGAATCTTATGCCCAGGTTTTTATTCGATAGACTTGGCATCAAGAAAGTTAAAAGAACTCCCGTGAACTTAAAATTTACGGATAGCTCAATAACAAAGACATGGGGAACAGTGGAGGACGTTCATGTCCAAGCAGGTAATATCACCATCAATACTGACTTTGTTATTCTTGATTATGATGCAAATAAGTATGTTTTGGTCATACTCGAAGGCCGTTCTTGGCCACAAGTCAAAGCATCATCAACTTCTAGGAGGGAACCATTACCCTCTATGCTAAAAATGTATCTGAGACATTCTACATCTCGGGTAATAAACCAAGGAAGATAGCTCCCACAATTTCTATCATCCACATTGCTACCAGAAACAGAGTCCCAGAAGAAATCCACGCAAAACCTGTGGATACCAGACCAATGAGTGAATTTGGGGTAGGCCATGAAGTTGTATGGAAACCCGCAAACCTGAGAATAGGCCATGAAGTTTTAAAGACTCGTGGATGGGTCCATTTGTTGTTACACCGGTTGTTTCAGAAAAAGTGATTAAAATCATACCCAAGTGAGGTCTCAAACAACGATTAGTAGACATTCATAGCATGTCCCGTTGTTGGGGAGACTATATACGCAAAAGCTGATAGAGGTAACGCTTCTAACTTTAAAAGACGTTAAACAAAAGTTCTGTCCAGGAGACAACCCGCAATTTTTTATCTTTTTGCGTCTTTAGTCTATATTAGTTGTTTTTAGTTGATATTGCACTATTGAGGAAGGTATTAGTGTTTTTGATGTGTAGGTACTTAGAAAAAAAGTGTCACGACGATTCAAAAACCAGGTACACGTGCGAGGCAAGGGGCAATAACCGTGTCGATACCCGCGCGTTACCGGGCCACGGTGTCATCCTGTACGCTCATGCGCTATACCGCAGAGGAGTTGCAGTACACTGTAGCAGGAAAACCATCGCAACGGTCTGCGAAATCTAGTTCTTTTGCGAGAACGCACGAAGAAAACCGTATCGTCATACGCGCCAAACCGTAACACGATCCAAGTCAGAAAGATACTTGTGGTACACCGCACGCTACACGCGGTGCACCGCACCAACCAAAAACATTGACAACGGTAGGGAAATCGGGGCCTATTACGAGAGGCCACTTGGCCAAACCGTGTCGACCAACGCGCAAGACCGTGCCACAAGGGGAGACAGTACCATGCTTCAGTACACCACACCTTACCTATGATGCACCATACAACACCTCCAGAAGGAAGATAAAGTGCAGGTCAGTTTTATACCTACGAGATTATTAAACCTTAAAGCCTCTCTTTCTTCCCCAAACTTCCCAAACTTCATTAAAGCTTCTACAAACCTTCACCTCACATCAAAACATAACCTAATCACCATAAATTCACATCCAAATCCTTCTCCACATCTATTTAAAAAGATTCAACCACCCAAATCAAATAAAAAATCCTAGAATCCAAGAATCAAAAGCCAAAATTCCCAAATCTTTTTCCAACAATTTCTTAAACCCATATCAACCAAGCAAGAGTTCATCCTACTCACATAGAGATTCATCATGCATACACCTTTCTTGACCCAAATAATACTTTATCAACACAAATTGAAGGGGTATTTTAAAAGTTTTCAAATCTTTGAGTTGGAGGTCAATTGATATGACGAAAATAATAGAAACATTATCTACCATTAGGGAGATGAAGAAGAGCTAAAGCAAGCTATTGGGTACTTTTGAGAAGAAAAACATTGAGAAAGGTGCAATTTCGAGTATGAACAAAAAGGGTAAAACAGGGCAAATTAATAGAGAAAAGCTAGCTGTGGTGAAATCAAAGAGCAAAGCAGTTACAACTTTTTAGGAAAAGACACCACAACCTCTACAAATCGTGATTCCTATACCCGAGATGAATGAAGCTTCAAAGTCCTTGTTAGCTTTTGCAAAAACACATTTACCCGACTTACCTTTTTCTCATGAGGAATATTTGGAAAAGAAGTTGGAGAAGGTGATTACAAGAGATTTCTAGAGATGGGAGAGAGATTAGGTTGGACCACATTCATTATTAGACTTTCAAGTTTATGTATGAATTTAGTTTCCGAGTTTCTTTGTAGCGAGATAGTGAAGGTCGTGTTCCAGTGAGAGGAAAGTTAGTCCTTTTTACAGTTGAAGAGATTCCAAACCACTTCGAGTTCAAGAAAATGGTTTGACCATACAAGTATCAATAAGCGGTGGAAAATATCAAAACGTATGATGTATTAGATAAATAAAATGTGCGAGGACACAAAGAAGAGTTGAAGGCACCATAGACTTACAAGTATCTCCAACTCGATAAGAGAATTTGACACAATTTCCTCACTCCAAACGCCTTCGGAACCATGCAAACCTCAGAGGTAACTAAACAAAACTCCTCATCTTCTTGAATTGTGTTTCAAGAGAGGAAGAAGTAGATATGGCACAATTGATATTTGAGGAGGTGATGCGATTTTTGATCTCTCCATTTTCGTTGTTTAATTTGAAATATCCAACTATAATCACGAGCCTAGTACGAAAAGCGAATGTGATAAGGGGTGAAGAAGAGAATTGATGTATCAAGTGAGTAATAATATCAAAAATGTATGGATCAAGACAATTTTAAGAGGAGTAGGAATCAAGAAGCATCCACAAGAAGAAATCTCTCGTGATAGAGAATCAAAAGATGAGAATCTTGCATGGCGAGAAAGGGTAGAGGAGCGATTGAATAAAGTTGAAGCAGCTCAGACCTTCTTGGCCGATGATGTGGCACAAATCAAAGAAAATCAAGTACACATCATGACACTCCTGAAGAAATTAAAACGTGACTTCGCATAAGATCCACCAACTCCTATCTTAAATGTTGATGATGCGAGGCAATAAGCCTCGAGAGTATGTTCTCTTTCTTCCTTAACGTTTATCTGTATGCAATATTTACTTGTTTTTAATTTCTTATCGAGTCTTTTTGAGTCGGTAGGGCACAACTCATTTTTGAGTTGGGGTTGTGGAAACTCGTTGTCCCTCGTCTCCATTTTATGTGATTTACTGTTTTTAGGAAGAAATTAAATTTTTTGTACATGTGATTAGATGTAGATTGTATGTAATAGCTTGAAATCATAAGCTTAGTAAGTTAATGATAGAAAGTACTATGTTTATGAGCTGATTAATTTATATGCTTTTAGTATGAACAGGAAACACACATTAATAGTAAAAAAGAGATTAGTAAGTATGTTTGATCTTAGGGCGCCTTGAGGGGTGTGTAGGCCATGAGATCCCAGCTAGTTGAAAAATCCATTGAATGAATGTGCTGAAGGTGAGAAAGTAACGAAAATTGCATAGTTTAGAAAGTGATTAAGGCAGTTCTTTGACAAGCCCCTTGTTGCCTTTTATCTTGTTGTACATTTATTGTATTTATATCCTTTTCACCCCCTTATAGCCTTTGTTAAACCTTTTATTAGCCATATTATAAGCCATACCCCTTAGAGCTTGAGTTTGGGGTGGTGGGTTCACCATTATGGGAAATATTATTGGGTTAGGTGTTTGAGCTTATGTAATTGTGATCTTGATGATGATACACTGTTTTATATTGTAACCCTTTGCTGGGGTAAAAGTAAATGAGAAAAGAATTAAAAAGAAATATGTTGAAAATAAGTAGCATGATATCTAACATCAAGAAGAGAGTCATAGCTATATTAGAAAAAGAAAAATGTTATGAAAACAATATATGATTTGGACCGGCAAAGTGAAATTTTTTATGATCATCTTTAAAGCTTTATTATTAAGTTATTTTTTTTTATCAAACTTACCATTTTATATCCACAAAACGACAAGTACAAATCAAACCCTTACTTGTTTTTGACTCAAAAACAAGCATGGCTAGGAAAACAAACCCTATACAACATTTACTAGAAAATAAACCTATCAACTTGCAAACAACCTATACAACCATTGCTATAAAAAAACAAAGTAAAGTAAAACCCTATACAACCATTGCTAGGAGAACCTATACAACAATTGCTAAAGTCTTATACTAAGTCCAAGCTCCAAGCTATCCTCCTTGATCCTCTTTCTCTCCTCACTTGAGCACTCCATGTAGCTTCCATCTTGCCACCAATCTCATATTCTCAACACTCCTCTTAAATAACTTTCTATTCCAAAGTGTATATTGAACATCTTTCACAACTATTTTCACAATATCCTCATATTTGGGATATATCTTCTTAAACTCATGTTTATTCCTCATATCCCAAATACAATAAAGAAAACTAAGGAAAGAAATGTTTGATATAGTATCCTTTAAAGTGTTACCATTGAATTTAAGCATAAAGTCAAGCCTTTCTTCCCAAGTACCACCCGAGTTGTGCCAATTGTGAAGAGCACAAATCTCTTTCCAAGCCAAAGTTGTGAACTTACACTTCACAAATAAATGATCCCTAGATTCATGATCTTCAAAGCAAAGGTTGCACATCTTGTCCACTTCCATACCCCACTTGCTAAGCCTATCCTTTGTGCTTAACCTATCCTTACAAATTAGCCAAGCACAAAACTTGTGCTTTGGCATACTCCATTTATGCCACACCACACTATACCATTTAGTTTTCTCATTAGGACCCCTTAGATCATACATAACATCCGAGGTCCTAAAGCCCTTATCTCCCCATCGTATAGTGTCATGCTCATCCTTAAGCACCATATCCCTTACCACCTCATACACCTTATTAAGCCTAGGTGGAAACCTCCACCTCTTTCCCACATAATAGTCCACCACCTTTTTGTTAATATTGTAATTTCCCAAAGAGATAGCATCCTTTTTTCCACAAATATCACCTACACACTTCCCTTTTATCCATCTATCATCTAGCATATAGGTTCTCTTACCATTTCATTATTAGGTTATTGGGGATGCTAATTAGTACATCAATTCATTGGGTTGAGTGAGAACATCTTCGGAGAGTAACTCAAGCTCTAGGGTGATTTGTTGATGTCTAGTGAGGAGAGAGAGCCAAAAGCTCACTCTAAATTATTCAAATATACGATCATACCGTCTCTAAACCAACATTATAACCTTAAAGACCTTATGATTATTTTCTATGTTATCTAGAAATAATTGAACTGTTAGAGAGTAGTTAGATGGATCATTGGATACTATCTAGGCTCGATGAGCAATCTATAGCCTCGTCTAAGATCTTGACTACTTAGTCTAGTATCTTTAATCATCCTTATAACTAGAAGAAGAATTTGAAGGATAAGTGCATACACGTAAATGTAAGCTATATCTCTCGTCTCATTCTTTCATCTTTATTTTATTTCATCAGTAATTAGTTTAATTATTCTCTCCACCATTATTATCTTTATTTCCTGTCTTTTATTTAAGCAACTATTCTTTACTACGATTTCTTTTCTAATCTTAATTCTAACATACTAAGTCCATGAGAACGAATCTTACTTACTTAATTAAACTTGCAAACGATATGTAATACATGTAGTGAGTTTTTGTGTCTGGTTTGGGGTGTTAGTTCTTTTCTTTATTTATCATTATTTTATCACACCCTAGCCACCACCAAATATACACTAATACACATAAGTAAACAATAAAGTTAATATAATATACACTACAAAAACTATAAACTACTCTACGACTATGTTTTCACCCTTATTTGGTTTTTGTTTAATGTCGTTAAGCTCGACGGTTTACTTCTCATACTACTCGCCTTCGAGAAGTTACATGACCTCCCGACTATTTGGATCCTCCTAGTGAATGGTATCATCGCCTCCATGATAAATTTTATACTGATGACCGTTTACCATGAATGTGCGATGTTCGGTTGGGTGCTCAATCTATATATAGGTCTATGAGGCGTAATCCTAGTGACAATGTATGGGTCCGACCACTTTGATCTCAATTTCTCTAGATAATTTCTGAACTTGGAGTTGTACTTGAGGACATTTTGTCCTACTTCAAATGTATTATTACGAATCCTCTTATCATTCAATTTCTTTGTTTTTCTTTGTAGAGTTTTGCATTATCATAGGCATGAAATTAGAACTCATCAAGCTCATTTAATTTCAACATTCTCTTCTATTCAGCCAATATCTGGTCTAGGTTAAACTCTTTTATCGCCTAATACACTATTAAATAAAGTACAATTTGTAAGTCACCAGCCTTACCATACATGGAGCTGCACCTAGGGGTGTATCGAAAGATGTTCTATAAGCCCATAGCGCATCATCTAAATTTTTAACCAATCATTACTTGTGGTCCCACAGTATTCTTAAGAATATATTTTATCTCTTGATTAGAGATATTGTCTTAATTGTTTGTTTGGGGATGATAAGTTGTAGACACTCTATGCCTCACTCCACATTTCACGAGAATCGCCTTCAAGTATTTGTTCACGAATATTTTACTTCCATCATGGTGTCGGCTAAGGTGTGATAAAATAATAGATAAAATAGATGCAAATAAACACCCTAGCCTAGCACGTTACTCACTGCAAGTATCATAGATCGAATGCAAGTTTTAATGATAATAAGATTCGTTCCTCAGAGACTACGAAAGTTAGGAGAACTTATGCAATATAAAGTGCAATTAATAAAGCTAGAAGAATAATACGGTGTAAATAAAAGATAGGAAAATTAACTAAATAAATTAAAGACAGAAAGTAAAATAAGAGAAGCAGGTAGTATGAGAGTTTAGCTCGAGATATAGCAAGTAATCATCGCTAGCCTTGTTTATTCTAATCATGTAAGGGAGAATTATGTAGAATTGCAATAACTACGATTCTAAATTCCTCCTAACCCCCTTCTGGGTGGACTTATGTGGCGACCTCACAATTACAAGAGGACTTAACTAAGGTGCTTCTACGCCACTAGGTTCTTAGATGAGATTGGCCTGCAATAATGATTGGTGGTTAAATCAAACCCTAATCGCTATCTAGTTAGGCAAGCCCTTGCGGATCACTACCGTACACTAGACGTTTATGTGGTGTTTCAATAATTAGACATCCCTTCCGGGTGACCATCTAACTAATATTAAGGTAATCCTATACGTAGGCTCTCGTAAGGAAAACAGACAATAAACCAAAGCACATAAAACATAGAATAAATCACTTATTCATTTAAATGTTAAAATCCCAAATTAAACTAGATGTAAAACAAGTTTAGGGTTCATACCCATACGCTAAATATCAAGCTAAAATAAATGAGTTCATACTAGAGAAAGAAAATAAAACAATTACAAATTTGAAGCCTTGTGAAGGCATAATTTGATGTTCAATTCCTTCCAGACTTCTCTTCTCTTGTTGTAAGCTTCCTCTTGGCTTAAGGTTTTGCCAATGATGTGTTTATACTGATAAGGTGTATTTATAGGGTATTCCAAACGCTAGGTAGGATTCTTGTAGTAGATGGCAAGTAATAAGACTCTTTTCCAAATCAAATTCGTTTCCTAAAATATAGGTGAAGAGAAAAAATGTTGTTGTATTGTTTTGTTCGTAAGTACTTCAATATTTCTCTGATTTTTTCCTACTTTATATATAAACGACCGTGTCGAAAAGATATACACTTTATCTTCAGAGCACTTTTCTAAATTCCCAACCGATTTTAATTTATAATCATTTTAGTGGATGTGGCTGCTGAATTTCAGATTTACTTGACAACTTTTCCTTTCCTATTTTATCTCTACTTCCTTTTATCTCAAATTTTCATTCATATCTTCTTTCCTTATCTCTTTAGAATTTATTTGGTATCTAATTTATTTCCATATATATTTAAAGCTTCTGATGTCTCCCGATTTGTTCTAATTATTAGCCCCTTGGAGACATCCTTTTAGGTGAATAAATGACTTATTTGATAGACTTTTAGGCTTAATTGATCATATTACACTTTCTCCCCTTGGAAATTAACTATTTGCAGAATCTGAGCTTTTGTGCGTAAATTTGACTATTTTTAATGCAAAGTTAATCGGTTCTTGAATCTCATTAAAGACCAATCCAAGGAGGAAAAGTGAGAATAAAGTCTTAGTGTATTTTAGAGTGATAGGAAATGATTTTTAGTCGAGTTTCTATTTTTAGAGTACACTTTCCTGTTTCGATTTCTTGATTTATTCTTTTTAAGCATATGCCGTTTAATTATTTATTTAATGTGAAGCTTTAAAAGATAAATGGTAATTACTTAGAGACCAAGTCAAGATAAAGATGAAAGGAAAGAAGATTTACATGGAAACAAGAAGATTTAGGAAAGATTTATTCGAAGGAGGAAAAGATAAGTTGCCTTTTGAAATCTGAAAATCCAGCCACGTTTTAAAGATTAAATCATAACTAAAGATTGGCATGGATTCTGGACGAGTGGTCTGCACCAATAGAAAGCTCTTTCCAAGACAAGTGGTTTCATATATTGGAACTTCTCAAACGGATAAGTATTGAAAAAGATATGACCAAATCAAATCAGCAGCAAAATCTTACCTTTCCTAGAATTTAGAGCTACAAATTTGATTTACATTGACTTGTCTTCCACTCCAAGAAAATTCGACCTAGGGTCTTCTAACACCTATAAATACACCCCTTAACCTCCTACTTTCACAGACTTCAGAGAATTACACAAGAGGCTTAAGGTTTTCAAGTCAGAGCAAGAAGGCAAGGAGAAACTAGTGCTGGAGGAGTCCTGTTCTTCCATCATCAGTCATCTTACCCTTTAGGTTATCAATTTATTTTTGTATTTTACTATGAATTCCTTTATTTTAATTTTATTTTTCCATTCCGTTATGAACTAATTTCTTTAGTACTTGAGAATCGCTATATGGGTTGAACTTAATTCTGTTTAATTTATGTTTTCTGAATTTGGGATTTAATGGTTTAAATTAAACTAGGTATTTTGTGTTGATTATTATCTTGTTTTAATTACTAATTTTGAAGTCATGAATCAAACTTAGCTCATAGTAATTAGGCTATTCCATATAGTGGCATATGGATCACCTTGACGGGGGGGGGGGGGGGGGGGGGTTTAATTACAGACTTAGATAATACACACACAGTATCCGTTATTGACCTTGACAGGCTTAACTAACCATGCAGCCAATGAGGTAAATTATTATTCATCTGAAAGTAGCTTATATTCACCCTGACGGGGTTTGTAATACCGTAGGATAGCTCTTAGGACCACCCTGACGGGGGCTAGGAGATATTAGAGTCCCGACTAACACAACTATACCAGTTTAGCCCTTAAACAGAAGCATGAATTAGATAGGTTAGGTGAAACCCTTGCGAGGATCAAGTACTCTTTCTCATCTGAAGTTTCAAGTCTCTTTTATTTGCTTTCTTTTAATTCCGTAATTTATTTTCTTGCATCTTAATTTATAAAACCAAACAAAAATCTTTATTTTATTTTTCTTGTTAAGCAATTATTCTTACTTTTTGATTAATACCTGAGTTGTGCCTAATCCGTCCCTGCGAACGAACTCGATTTATCGAATATTACTTGGACAACCGTACACTTGCGGTGATTGTGGTTCCTTTACTTTCGCATTAAAATAATAACACACCAGGACCCATCAAGTTTTTGGCGCCGCTGCCGGGGACGGTAGCGTGTGACCCCGGTGTTAATCTTTTAGTAGTTTAATTGTTAGTTTAGTTTTAGTTTTATTTTTCAGTTTTACGCTTTGGGTTGTCTTTCTTTCTCAGGTTTACAGGTTTTGGTTTATGCGTGAAGATATCGTGATTCTTGCAAATCCCAAAAACCTAGTTCGAGAAGCAAACAAAAGAAAGAGAGGCGCTAAAGCAAAAGAAACAATGGCTGAAGACCCAGTTGACAATCGACAACTCAACCCTCCAGCTGCTCCTGTTGCTCAAAATAATGATCCGTGGTTCATCAATGGCCCTGAAGACGCTCCGTTTCGAGCTCCTGCCCTCGGAATTGGCCCAGCAAATATTAATGTCGAGAGATTCAGACCCGATCCTGGTATGTTATCTCAGTTTCAGAGTTATGGCAATTTCCGAGGAGCACCTGACGAAGATCCAATCCGTGCTGTACAGAAGTTCATGCAAATTTGCGATTCTTATCTTACGCAAGGAGTAACTATAGAGCAAATGTATTTTGCTAATTTTAGATACTTCGTTATTGATGGAGCAAGTGAGTGGCATGATTCTCAAGAACCCGGAACAATTACAACATGGGACGCATTACAAACTGCGTTCTTCGATAGATACTACCCAACAAATATGAAATTAGATGCGCAAGTTGAAATCACTTCATTCAAACAAGATGAAGACAAGACTTTGGGTAGAAGTTGGAAGAGATTTCAGATTTGCTTAAGAAGAGTCCCTGATCATGGCCTAACTGAAGTTCAACAGATGAAGATATTTTACCGAGGACTTGATGGCTCTTCAAGAAAGGATCTAGACTTGCTTTGTGGTGGTGCATTTTCACGAGTACAACCAGCCCATGCGAAGATTATTTTGAATAGAACTGTAACGAATGAACTAGGTTGGAATACCGTGAGAACACCTGTCTGAGGTGGAAATAATGCACTGATTGAAGAAAAATTCACCGCCATGGAAACAAAACTCGAACAACAACTGAAACAGCTTGCTCTAGCTGTTACGAAAAGTGTTACTGGTAGAAGAGCAGATGTTAATGTTACACAAGAAGTTTATGGATGTTCTAACTGCGGTACGCAAGATCTGAATGGGAGCAATGTCAACACAATACAGAATCCGTAATGTTCGTTTCCAACCGAGGAAATTATAACTCAAGTGGTCAAGGTTATCAACCAAACAGAAACCATCCGGGTTTCCAATATTCGAACCCAGATGGGGCCGCTAATCCACAACATGCATATCAACCGCGTCCCCAAGGCAATAACTATCAACCAAGACCTCAGAACAACTACCAAGGTGGACAAGCATACGGAAATCAAGCTCAGAGACAACCTCCGCAAGACGCTTATGCCGACACCATGAATCAGAAAGCTCTACCTGCTCAACCTCAAGAGGGTGCATTAGATGTTTAGCAAACTTTGACAACACTAATCACCATTCAACAAACTACAGCCTCAGCACTTAAATTGATGGAAACTCAGATAGCTCAGATGGAAAAGCAGTTAAATCAGCGTCCACAGGGACAATTACCAAGCGATACTGAAGAACCTAAACCATATGAAGAATGTAACGCGATCTCTCTTAGAAGTGGTAAGAATCTTCCACCCCCACCTTTTCCCGTTATGAAAGAAAAAGAAACAACTGTGAAAGAGAAACCGGTAAAAGAGGTGGAAGAGAAAGAAGATGAACCTGAAATAATTGAAGTGGAGAAGATTCCGGAAAATCCGAAAAAGAAAGATGCTATAGAAGTCCGTCCTCCTCCACCATTCCCTTCAAGATTTCAGAAGAAAGGAGATACTGCAGAATATCAGAGATTCATGACCATGGTGGATAAGCTTAACATTAATATACCTTTCTTAGAAGCTATCAAAGGTGTACCAAAATACATGAAATTCTTGAAAAGAGCTATCACCAGCAAGCGTCAGTATCTTGAGAATGAAATGGTGGGTTTACCAGAAGAGTGTAGTGCCATCTGCCAAAGTAAGTTGCCACCCAAATTACTTGATCCCGGAAGTTTTACGATCCCGATTTCCATCGGTGCTAAGTGGCAAGGAAAAGCATTGTGTGATTTGGGAGCAAGTATTAATCTCATGCCCAAATCCGTGTTTGAAAAGTTGAAGATAGGAAACGCAAAACCCACTTCTATGATTTTGCAAATGGCTGACAGATCCCTCGTACATCCAGAGGGAAGACTAGAAGATGTCCTTGTCAAGGCTGGTACGTTAATCTTCCCTGTTGATTTTGTTATACTTGATTACGACGCGGATAGGAATGTTCCCATTATTTTGGGAAGACAGTTCCTAGCCACGGGGCGTACTTTGATTGATGTAGAGAATGGTGAAATGATTATGCGTATCCAAGACGAGGAGGTGAAATTTAACGTGTTTAAGCCAATGAAGTTTCCGGATCCCAAGGAGGATTGCTTCCGGATTGATGTGATTGAACAGGAGCCAACTAAGGTTGTGGAAACCTTAGGAATGGGGGAAAGAGAGCTCAGAAAGAAACCACCTAATAAAAATCCTCCATATCCTAAGGAAAATCCACACCTTGATCATGCAAAGAAGAAAGAAAAAGGGCGTAACATGAAGGTTCCAAAAGAACCTAAGAAAGAGAGAAAGAAAAGGGGGTTCAGAGTAGGCGAAGAGGTTGCATTGAAGAAGCCTGATCCTCCTCCGAAAACGCGCGAAGCCAAGATTTCTTGGAAAGGGCCTTTCATGGTCACAAAGGTTATTTCAAATCAAATGGTAGTAGTAAAATCTAAGGGATGCAAATTCCGTGTAGCAAACGTTGATAACCTCACTCACTGCTGGGGAGGTTATGTGAAAAAATGATTCGAGAGGTAACCCGTCGAGCTTAGCGACGTTAAACAAAAGCCATTTAATTGTATATTAGTTTATTGCTTTAAGTTTTTCAATTCCTAGTGTATAAATCTAAGTTAGTGTCAAGTTTTAGTGTCTACTTGTAAAAAGAAACGAGAAGGGTAGTGTGTTAATGGTGCAAGAATCGAGTTTGGGTTGCTAGGAACGCAAAGAAAATTCGTGGAGAAATTCAAAGTCTGGAGCGGACTACCCCCGCGGTGTACCCCCTATACCGCAGGGATGTACCGCGCCCAAAAACCCGTACCACGGGTCGCGCACCACAGGTCTTATCCAGAGGCGAGAAAAAGAGAAGCTGATCGGCGCGGTGCACCGCACCCTACACCGCACGCAAAAACGCGTGCCACGGGGTATGTACCGCGAGTTTTTTCACGGAGCAAGTGCGGACTACCCCTGCACCGCACGGCAAAAACGCGTGCCACGGGGTGCTAGCACGGGTATAAGGCAGAAGCGAAAAATTCACACCACAGCTCTGCGGTGTACCCCCGCGGTATACCCCATGCACCGCAGGTATGCACCGCAGGTATGCACCGCGCCAGGCGGTTTGTGAAGAGATCAAAGCCCAGTCAACTTCTAACCTTAACGAGATAAACCCTAGCCTCTTCCAAACGAATTCCCCAGCTCCCAACCCTATAAAAACACCTTGAAGCTTGATTAAACCTCCACAACAAACACATTAACATCATTAAATCTCTCCTCCATCCTCCATAAACACAACCTCTTTCATCAAATTCATCACAAAACACCATTAAACACAACCAAGATCATCAAGCTTTCAAGAGTTCTTCCAAGATTCATCAAGAAAACAACTTCCTTCATCTAATCCCAGCAAGAAACTCAAGCTATACCAAGTTTTTTTAACTTTATTCTATCCTTGGTATAAACTTGAGTTTGGGGTCAAATCAACCATGACAAACAGAACAGATGCTTTGGATTACAAGAAGAGGTGTTGTATCCTAGGGAAGAACAAGAATTTGCCTGGTTCTACAGTTGAAAAGGCCATCAATCTTGATGAGCCTATTGAAGAAACACAAGAAGAAAAGGCACCTGCACCACCACCACAAGGGAAATTAACAGCAAGGATGAGGGTATCATCAAAGCTTAGAGACAAGATACAAATTCAAGTTCAAGGTTCTTCTTCTTCTCAAACTAATTCTGGTATTCCTCCATGGGCTCGCAATTTGCAACAAGAATTCAAACTTTTACGATTAGACATCGGAGCACTTTGGAAGGAAATTACACAGATTAAGTCAACATTGGAAGACGTAACTTTGTACATGGATATTGATAATTATTCTTCCCCTTCGGAGGAGGACACGATGGATCTTCATGGCCAGGTACCCCGTTCTAATTCTTCCTCTTAATTAATGGTAGGCACTAGTTAGGTAGTTTAGTTTAATTTTATTGCTTTATTGAGTCTTTTTCGAGTCGTGGGGACACGACTCACTTTTGAGTTTGGGGTGGGGTTCGTTGCCTCATCCCAATTTTTTGTGTTTTACATG
Source organism: Nemophila menziesii (assembly GCA_029959085.1). Taxonomy (NCBI): domain Eukaryota; kingdom Viridiplantae; phylum Streptophyta; class Magnoliopsida; order Boraginales; family Hydrophyllaceae; genus Nemophila; species Nemophila menziesii. The sequence goes on along the minus strand of JARWIR010000027.1, from coordinate 4,442,679 downwards.
CTTTCAATAAAATTAATCTTAGGCTTGCGTTGACTGTAGAGAATTTTAAATGCCCCCATCAAGCATGCTTTTTATGAATTAATGATAGAAAATAGTTGAATTTAGGAGTTAGTATGAAGCTGAAGTTTAATTGCATGCAAATATGAGATAAGTGATAGGAAAATTTAATGAACAATGCAAGAGAAGTAAACTTGTGCTTAAGGATAATGGGTGGTTTGTAGAACGTGAGATCTAAATGAGTAGAGAACCCACTTAGGTATGAGCTAGAGGCAAGTTGTGTAAATAGGAAGATGATAGAGGCAGTTCTTTGTTAGCCCTTTGAATCCTTTTTGGCCTTCTATCCCTAAATTAATTTTATCCTTCTTAGACAAATTTTTAGCCTTTAAGCCTTTCTTTTGTCGCCACATTATAAGCCCATATCCCTTTAGATTGTTAGGCATGACCATATGACCCGCACTTGAATCACGATCCTGAGACTTCCTGTCTTGAGCTTGAGTTTGGGGTGGTGGGTCCACTATATGGGAATTTACATTGGGTTGGGATTTTTTTGAGCTTATCAATGATGCTTTGTGCTATACATGATGATGATTCACAGGTTTATCATATTGTAACCCTTTGCCGGGGTAATAGTGAATGGAAAAGAAGCTTCGAGCTCAAGTTATGAATAGGCATAATTGTGAAAAATAGCATGATATCTCGACAGAAAAAAGAGAGTCATGGCTATAAGAAAAGAAAAAAAAACGAATGATTTGAAAAGAATATACATATTCGGACCGCCAAAGTGGAATTTTTTTTAGGTGAATCATCCTTAGTGCTTATTGGGTTAATTTGGGGACGCTAATTAAGCGCGTCAATTGGGTTGAGTGAGAACGTTATTCGAGTGTAAACTCAAGCTCTTGGACAGTTTGTTGATGGTAAGTGATGAGAGAGCCAAAAGCTTACTTCAAATTTACCAAATATACATACCATACCGTCCTTCAGCCTATGCTAAAACCGTAAAGACCTCGTGATTCCTAGATGCACAGTGAGTTAATAGGGAGTATTCTAAGTGGAGCCTTCAAAGCAAGTAAAGGTCGAGGAACACCCTATAGCCACTATCGTGAGATAAGTATTAAGCGTAACCTTCTAGCATTGTGAAATTAATTTTTGATTGATATTGTTTTGTATTTGATTTTGCATGATAAGTGTAGGTGTATATTAATTCCTAGATTAGACTATATGAGATTTGTTTTAAGTTTTGCTTTGGGATTATTTACTAGATTCTACCTTCTGCGTTCACCTAAAAGATCCTTTGTTTTTATTTTACTTTGTCGGGACGACAAAGGTTTGAGTTTGGGGTCTTGATGTCTCCCGATTTGTTATAATTATTAGCCCCTTGGAGACATCCTTTTAGGTGAATAAATGACTTATTTGATAGACTTTTAGGCTTAATTGATCATATTACACTTTCTCCCCTTGGAAATTAACTATTTGCAGAATCTGAGCTTTTGTGCGTAAATTTGACTATTTTTAATGCAAAGTTAATCGGTTCTTGAATCTCATTAAAGACCAATCCAAGGAGGAAAAGTGAGAATAAAGTCTTAGTGTATTTTAGAGTGTTAGGAAATGATTTTTAGTCGATTTTCTATTTTTAGAGTACACTTTCCTATTTCGATTTCTTGATTTATTGAGTTATTCTTTTTAAGCATATGCGGTTTAATTATTTATTTAATGTGAAGCTGTAAAGATAAATGGTAATTACTTAGAGACCAAGTCAAGATGAAGATGAAAGGAAAGAAGATTTACATGGAAACAAGAAGATTTAGGAAAGATTTATTCAAAGGAGGAAAAGATAAAGTTGCCTTTTGAAATCTGAAAATCCAGCCACGTTTTAAAGATTAAATCATAACTAAAGATTGGCATGGATTCTGGACGAGTGGTCTGCACCAATAGAAAGCTCTTTCCAAGACAAGTGGTTTCATATATTGGAACTTCTCAAACGGATAAGTATTGAAAAAAATATGACCAAATCAAATCAGCAGCAAAATCTTACATTTCCTAGAATGTAGAGCTACGAATTTGATTTACATTGACTTGTCTTCCACTCCAAGCAAATTCGACCTAGGGTCTTCCAACACCTATAAATACACCCCTTAACCTCCTACTTTCACAGACTTCAGAGAATTACACAAGAGGCTTAAGGTTTTCAAGTCAGAGCAAGAAGGCAAGGAGAAACTAGTGCTGGAGGAGTCCTGTTCTTCCATCATCAGTCATCTTACCCTTTAGGTTATCAATTTATTTTTGTATTTTACTATGAATTCCTTTATTTTAATTTTAGTTTTCCATTCCGTTATGAACTAATTTCTTTAGTACTTGAGAATCGCTATATGGGTTGAACTTAATTCTGTCTAATTTATGTTTTCTGAATTTGACATTTAATGGTTTAAATTAGACTAGGTATTTTGTGTTTATTATTATCTTGTTTTAATTACTAATTTTGAAGTCATGATTCAAACTTAGCTCATAGTAATTAGGCTATTCCATATAGTGGCGTATGGATCACCTTGATGGGGGGGTTTAATTACAGACTTAGATAATAGACGCATAGTATCCGTTATTGACCTTGACAGGCTTAACTAACCATGCAGCCAATGAGGTAAATTATTATTCATCTGAAAGTAGCTTATATTCACCCTGACGGGGTTTGTAATACCGTAGGATAACTCTTAGGACCACCCTGACGGGGGCTAGGAGATATTAGAGTCCCGACTAACACAACTGTACCAGTTTAGCCCTTAAACAGAAGCATGAATTAGATAGGTTAGTTGAAACCCTTGCGAGGATCAAGTACTCTTTCTCATCTGAAGTTTCAAGTCTCTTTTATTTGCTTTCTTTTAATTCCGTAATTTATTTTCTTGCATCTTAATTTATAAAACCAAACAAAAATCTTTATTTTATTTTTCTTGTTAAGCAATTATTCTTACTTTTTGATTAATACCTGAGTTGTGCCTAATCCGTCCCTGCGAACGAACTCGATTTATCGAATATTACTTGGACAACCGTACACTTGCGGTGATTGTGGTTCCTTTACTTTCGCATTAATTTAATAACACACCAGGACCCACCAGCTTCACACTTAGCAAACAAACTAAACCAAATATGCTCTAAAAATAATAATTCATCAAATCAAGACAATAAATAGAAAAATATGAAAATATGAACAAAAATTGATTATTAAATGCTCGAATACACCTAAAATTATGTCTCTGACCTACATTTTTTCATCACAAATAGGGAGACATCACATCACTAATGATTACTCTCGGCATCCTATGTCTTGTTAAGATATGTTATTTCAAAATCTTAACCGCAACTCTTGCATCATTTGGTGGCATGTCCACCGCTTCAACCCATTTCGACACATAATCAATGACTAGCAAGATATATTGATTCCCATGGCATGACACAAAAGGTCCCATAAAATCAATACCCCAAAAATAAAGAAAATCCCATTTCCAACACATTGTTGAGTGGCATCTCATCTATCTTCGAAATGTTTCCGTTAAAATTGGCATCTTGGACATTTTTTGACTTATGTATGACAATCTATATGAATAGTAGGGCAATAAAAACCGGATTGGAGTACCTTAACAGCGGTAAGGTCACCGTTCAAAGGTAATACATATAGTGAATCATGACAACTCTCTACAACATCGTGAATTTCATGCTCTGGTACACATTTCCAAATCATCTGTTCACTACATACCTTGAACATGAACGGATCTTCCTAAAAGAATTGTTTTGCACGAGATAAGTCTCTTCATCTATTGCGGATTGCTTCTTATTGGAAACTCTCAGCTCACAATAAGATTAGGAATATCTGCCTACCAAGGAGCAATACGCGTATTTACCACAAAAAATTCTCATAGAGAAATATCTCTGACCAAATCTGGTCCATTATTGACATTAGAGCCACCGAGGCGAGATAAATTATCAGCTACTAGATTTTCTCTCCCCTTCCGGTCTCGAATCTCTAAGTCAAATTCCTGCAAAAAAAGTACCCACCTAATAAAATGCGGCTTTGCATCTATATTCTTCATAAGGTACTTGATTTTGGAATGGTCCATGTAAATAATAACTTTCACTTCAAGAAGATTTCTTATGCCTATGCCACGTCTAACAACTCCTTCTCGGTTGCGGTATAATTGAATTGTGCACCTATGAAAGTCGTACTCGCATAATCAACATTATGAAATGCCATATCCTTACGTTGACCCAACACAAAACCCATGGCAAGATCACTTTCATCGCACAAAACCTCGAACAGAAGACTCCAATCAGGGGATTTACACTTTTTGTAGAGACAAGTTTCTCCTTGATAACCAAAAACGCTTCCATGCATGAATCATTAAAGTGGAATTTCACATCTTTCTCAAGTAAATTACATAGAGGTTTGGCAATCTTAGAAAAATCCTTAATAATTTGGCGTTAGAATACCGCATGTCCCAAGAAACTTCTCACACCTTTAACGGAAACGGGAGCTGGAAGGGTTTTGATTACCTCAATCTTCGCACGGTCAACCTCTATAACCTTACTCAAAACCTTGTGCCCAAACACGATCCCCTCACGAACCATGAAATGACACTTCTCCCAATTCAAAAAAAGATCAATCCCTATATTACAAATCAAAACCTTCTTTAAGTTGTTGAGGGAATCATCAAAATCATCACCAAACACTAAGAAGTCAGCTATAAATACTTCCAAGAACTGATCAATCATGTCCCCGAATATTGGCATCATACACTGCAGGAACGTGGCTGGTGCATTTCATAAACCAAATGGCATCCTTTGAAATGCATAGGTACCAAATGGACATGTGAAGGTGGTTTTGTTTTAATTAGAGATATTGATGTTTCTCTTTTTGTGATGGATGACTCCACTCACGCGACCTTCTTTTGGGTGTTTATTTAGTCTAAGTGAGGGGTTGTTTACTAATGTTTTCTATATTGTACTTTTGCCTCTCATATTGGACAAATTAAATTTTATAGAGCTTTTGTGCCTTAAATGTGTGTTAAGTGTGCAGATTTAGGTTCATGGTTAATACAACATGCCAATATGAAGATACGAAGTCAAAAATTCAAGATAAACAATAAGACAAGACATAAATTGAGCTTATAGTCACTTTGGGAAGTTGGAGCGTTTGCTAGAGAAATCTTTTTGCCTTATTGTTCCAGTTAGTACGAAATATTGGTGAGATATTTTAACCTGATTTGTTATTGTTAAGAAGAATCTTGTAGTCTGTGTCGCGTGGGAAGTGACGGAAGTTGATTCGAAGTTATGCCATTTGCTTCCACAGTTGGTCGAACCAGAATTCTATTAAGTAAAACCGGGTTGGGCCCTTCTAAACCTAATTAAGTAATCCAAAGATGGCCCAGATATTTTTAGGTTATTATATAAGCTTCATAGAAGCCCCCATATCACAATCCTTTATTTAATTCATCAATATCCATTAACAAAATTCAAATTTAAGTCCTTGGAGAAAAGCACAGAACATCTGGAGCATCAGTAGAAGAGGGTTTCTACACAAAACTAATGAATTTTCATCATTCGGGCTCCGTTTCCTATCACTCCAAAGATCATGTTTATTCCATTTTGTATATTAATCATGATTCTTGAATTATTTTTCATTAGTTTTTCTTTATCAACTATCCCTCTTTTCTTGAGGTTCGCTTTTGCAAGAACTTATGTTAGCTATTTAATTTTTTTAATCTATTTGGGATATTATATTGTTTAATTGAGATTGGCCATTAATTATATTCCATTGACTATATGTTAATTATTAAACACTACCATACAGTGGGTATCTCAAGTAATTAAATTCGGCAACGACGGGGGTTTTTAATTACTAAACTATCATAAAGGGGCTTAGTGCTAGGTATTGAACCGAAAGGTTTTGCTCATTAGGTATTAAATAGGGTTGAAACTTAATTCATTGGAAAACCATTGGCGTTTGCAGTTGTCTTTTAAGCTACCCTGACAGGAGTTAGAAGGATAGTTGAATCCCGACTAATTCAAAATTTCCCAACTCACCCTTATATCATAAAACCATTAGATTAGTAGCATAGGTGAATACTAGCAAAACTCAAGAAAATTCATCTTGCATCATCTTTCATTAGTCAATTTCATTTTCATTTTAGTAATTACTTATTTATCTTATTTTCATTTTAGTCCTTAAAAAACAAAACAAATATCATATATATATATATATATATTATTTTCATTTTATTAGCAACTTTACATTATTTTACTCTCGCGAAACACATTAGTGTAACGTTGATAGTCTCTATAGAGATGATAACCTTTATGCTTATAAATTTTATTACTTGCGGGAAGTAACTCTCCCTGAGCGTTGATTATTTATCATACACTAGGGGAAGACAAGTTTTTGGCGTTGCTGTCGGGGACTATATTGTTATATTTCTGAGTATATAGATTTTATTTTCGTGTAGTTATATGTTTTTGTTTTGTTTTCTTATCTCTTTACAGATTTAACAAGTTTATTTTTAAACTATAAAAGATAATGTACAGGGATTCTCATTTTCCCCGCTTGCAAAACAAGTTGAATAAACTCACCGTGCTTATTAAGGAGAACTTCCAAAGTGACAATCCTAAGGTAAAGATTGTAAATAAATCCTATTCCAGGGGAAAATCAAAGAAATCCCAAGAATTATCGCCAATGAAACCCGTTCTACCAAGCAATGCTAAGCGGAAGCCCTTATCAAGGCTATTTATATCAGCTTAGACTCTAAGAGAACGTCTATCAAGTGACACCTTAAAGTCTATATTTGGGTGGACAAGCTTTTGGGAGTCAAGCCTTTCAATCATCGCATTACAATGTTTACATGGGATTTACGTTTCGAGCTTCAAAAAAAAATGAAATTGTTTATGGAAGTTACGCAAAAAAAAGTTGAAATCATTTATGGTGATGACATAGGAAACCATTCGAGATACTAATGAAAAAGTCAACGAGCAATCCGGTGCATTGCAAATTTGGAGAATCGAATCGCTCAATTGGCTTCCCATTGTAAGAAAAATCAACAATCTCCTCCGCTTCAATTAGGTCAAGATGCCATCGAGAATATTGAGGTTAGTGTTGTGTTCAAAGTTGCAGAGAAAGTAGCGGAATTGTCACCTACTGTAGAGATTGTCGTGGAAATTCCAAAGATAGATGAACCAACCAAGCCAAGAATGGTGGAGACAAGTGTTGAGAATTTGGTTAAAGAGATTTAGAAAGACAGGGTTAAGGAACAAAAAGAGTTGGTTGATGCACCAAGGGTGTAAGAAAAAAATTGAGATGAACCAGTTGAGAATAAAGGGGTCCTTGGAAAACCAAAGCGACCTCCAACGTTTAAAATGATCAACAAATGCCTTGGATACATGATATTACACCGCAAAAGCAAGGCGATAAGAAGAGGGCTCTATCTACCATGTTTTAAAGATCGAGTGAAGAAAACTTTGGGTGGGAGATTCCCTAAGTTACTAATCTGAGGAAGATGCAATTTTAAGCGGAGGATTACCGCAAGGGCCTCAAAACAATCTTCGTGGAAGGTAACGCGTCAAACTTAAAGATGTAATAAACTAAAGTTCTTCTTGAGAGAAAAACCATGCTTTAAAATTCTTTATTAAAATAATTTTATGTTCTTAGTGTATATTATTTAGTTTTTATACATTTTATTATATATTAGACTTAATGGGAAAGGTAGAAAGTTGTTTTTGACGTGTAGGTAAGTAGAAGATTGAGTTTGGAGTGAAAAATCCTAAAATTTTGTGCTCACAGATGTCTGAGTGGCATGTTGGCTCTATGGGTGGTATGTCGGTGCTCCAATAGCATCCTGACGAGTATTCCATGCTCGAAATGGTCGGAAACTTAGTATCAGAGCGGTGTATCGGCCCTACGGGCGGCATGCCCCTCCTATCGGAGAACGAAACTGAGAAAATTTTGAGAGACCATAACTTTGCGCTCGGGTGTCAAAATCAACTTTTTATCAAGCCTAACCTGCAAATTTTTTTCAAGATCTATCCAATGGAGAATATTAAACCCGTCAAGATGACACCCTACGGTTTAGAAGTCAGAAACTTTGAGTGCTTGACCGGCTAGACGGCCCCTACGAGTGGCATGCCGGTTCGCAAATGAGGATTGTGAAAAACGTATAAACATAGTGTGAAGCCACAAACAAATAAATGGATTGAGCAGCATGCTGAACCTACGGGCGAGACGCCGGCTCGTGCCAAACCTTGACGACGGCCAACCCACGATCGAAAAGTCAGAAATTTCTATGATGGGGCTGGCATACCAGACCCAAGGGGGGTATACCGGTCTACGACATGAAAATTTGTGCGAGAAGAGGTATGTGTTCACCATTTAACCTAAACCTTAAGCTTCTTTCGTCAACCTTCCAACCTCTATCAGGGTTTCAACGACACCTTCACCCACCATCAAAACACCACCAAATCACTAAAATTTCATATCCAAATTCATCCTTAGATCATTCTAAACAACATTAACCAACTAATCATTCCAAAACTTCAAGAAATGAAGATTAATCAAAAAAACATTTCAAAAACGTTTTGTAAAACTTTTTAAATCCTACTTACCCAAGTACAATTGCATCACATTTACACAGAGAAACATAATATCTACACCTTTCACACTCCAAATAATACCTTATCCATCCACTTCAAGGGGTAATTCCAAGGGTCATAAAATTTTGAGTTGATGGTGGAAGGAAATGATGCGAAGAGCGGAGTCACTTGCTCATGTAAGGGAGATGGAGAAGAATCAAAACAAGGACTTGGGTGAGAACAATAGGAAAACAAGCACATCTTCTAAGAGCTCTAGTAGCTATCGCAACACGAATCATGTAAAAGTTAGAAAAAGATAAATACAAAGATTTCTAAAGTTCTTAGATTGATTGGTATGGCCACATTAGGCAGAATACAAGGATGAATAATGTTAATGCGAGAAGCGTGCATGTAAGATAATCAACACATCCTATCTTGGGTGTTGGAAATGCGACTCAATAGCCTCAAAGAGTATGTTTTATTCCTTCTCTACCATTTCCCTATTTTTACATTTGATTGTTTTTAATTATTATTGAGTTTTTTTCGAGTTCTGAAGTCATAGTTCACCTTTGATTTGTGGGTCGGGGACCCGTTGTTCCCCTCCCCACTTTATTTGTTAATTGATTTTTGTGTTTAGGAGTAGAATGTAGTGAATGAATGGTGGGTCCTTGTGTGTTATAAAATAATGAAATAAAAGCAAAGGAATAAAGGATCCACAGACCGCAAGTGTACGGGTCGTACCAAGTAATAGATAAGTAAAATCGGGATTATCGTCTCCACAGGGATTTACGAAGTTATTCTAAATTTGCGTTCAATATCAGAATAGGTAGTTTTGATTGCTTTAAAAAGTTAAATATTAAGGAGTTTGTTTTCTAATTAACTAAATAAAATAAATAATAAACAATAAATAATTATGCAAGAAAGATAAGGAGATGCAAGTATGAATCTATCCTATTGAATCTATGATTACTAAGAATAAGGGTGAATGGGAAATTTCACAATAGTCGGGAATCTATAATCTCCTAGCCCCCGTCAGGGTGGACCTAAGAGCTATCCTACGGTATTACAAACCCCGTCAGGGCGATTATAAGCTACTTTCAGATGAATACTACTTTACCTCTTTGGCTACGTGGTTAGTCAAGCCTGTCGGTCAAATAACGGATACCACGCGTCTATATTCTAAGTCTGTAATTAAACCCCCCGTCAAGGTGATCCATACGCCACTATATGAAATAACCTAATTACTATGAACTAAGTTTGATTCATGACTTCAAAATTAGTAATTAAAACAAGAATATAGTCAGTGGAAATTAAGAACCAATTCAATTAAATAATAAAATCCCAGATTCAGATTAAAACAGAAAAACAATAATCAAAGGTTCATATAATTACAATCCTAAAGAGAAATTATGCATAATAAAACTCTTGAATAATTAGCTTAGAAATACCTCATAGACAAAATAGATCTAATACTAAATTACCCAAAGAATAGAGATGGAGAAGTGTTGAAATGATGTAGTTAAGCTCTAGCTCTTGCTTCTTCCTCCTCTAGATCCTCTTGATTGCTCCTATGATGAATTATTTGTGTATATTAAGCTTATGCAGCCAAGGGATGATTTTCTGAGGTTTAGAGCTGGTATTTATAGGTGCTAGGTCGAATTACTTGGAGTGGAAGACAAGTCAAGAACTCTTTAATTCGTAACCCTAAAATCTAGGAAAGGTAAGATTCTGCTGCTGATTTGATTTGGTCATATCTTTTTCAATAATTATCCGTTTGAGGTGTTCCAATATTTGAAACTGCTTGTCTCGGAAAGAGCTTTCTATTGGTGCAGACCACACATCCAGATTCCTAGCCAATCGTGAGTTATAAATTAATCTTTGAAACGTGGCTGGAATTTCAGATTCATAAGGCAGCTTTTCCTTTTCCTAATTGAACTCTACTTCCTTCTATCTCCATATTTCTTCAAGATCTTCATTCCTTATCTCCTTAGAATTGATTTATCATCTAATTTATTTCCATATTATCTCTAAAGCTTCACATTAAATAAATAATTAAACAGCATATGCTTTAAAAATAATAAATCATTAAATCAAGACTAGAAATAAGAAAGTGCAATTTAAATTCAGGAAATTCGACTAAGCACACTAGAAATATTCTAAGACTTTAATTCTCATTTCTCCTCCTTGGATTGTTTTCTCATGAAATTCATAAACCTACTAACTTTGCACTAAAAATAAGTGAATTAACACACAAAAGCTCTATAAATGCAAATAGTCTAATTACAAGGGGAGAAAGTGTAATATTGCCATTTAAGTACTAAAGTCAATATAAAAAGACCATTTTCATCCTAAAATGATGTCTCCTAAGGGCTTTTATTTAGACCAAAAAGGGATACATCAAGACCCCCAACTCAAACTTGTATCGTCCCGATACAATAAAAAATAAAAACATAGGGAAGTCTCGAAAATATCAGCTATATGAATGAAGCACAGGGGAGAAGAAGATATCAGAATATATAGAATAAAATCAAACAACTAATTAGAAAATTTCATGTAATAATATTTACAAACTACATACCTGCACACTTGTCATATCTACAATCAACACGGCTTGAATTCAAGATTAGATTAGCTTCGCAATGTAAGAAGGAGAGGATCTTTACTCAGTTCACCATGGAGGCTATAGATTGTTCATCGAACTTTACTAGTTCCAAAGATCCACTTAACTAATCTCTTACGGCTCAATCACTTCTAGATTACATAGAAAAGAATCATAAGGTCTTTTAGGGTTGTAATGTTGGCTTAGGGACGGTATGATAAGTATATTTGGATAATTTAGAGTGAGTTTTTGGCTCTCTCCTCACTAGCCATCAACGAATCGCCCTAGAGCTTGAGTTTCTCTCATAAAACATTCTCACTCAACCCAATGAATTCCTTGATGCACAAATTAGCATCCCCAATAACCCAATTAAAGCATAAAGATGTTCACATAAAAATTCCTCTTTGCCGGTCCAAATATATATTCTTTTCATATCAATTTTTTTTCTTTTGTATAGCTATGACTCTCTTTTTAATGTTGAGATATCACGCTATTTTTTCATAAATTTATGCCTTTTCATAACATTAGCTCGTAGCTTCTTTTTCATTTACTATTACCCCGACAAAGGGTTACAATACAATAAACTTGTGAATCATCATCAATATATAGAACAGAGCACACTTAATAAGCTCAAAAAATCCCAACCCAATAATATTTCCCATAATGGTGGACCCACCACCCCAAACTCAAGCTCTAAAACAATTGTCTATGCATCGCGATTCGAGTGCGGGTCATATGGAAAAAGTCCTATAATCTAAAGGGATATGGCTTATAATGTGGCTAATAAAAAGGCTTTAGAAAGGCTAGAAGGGGCTGAGAAGGATATATAATAATAAAATGGACAGCAAGCTAAAAGGAAACAAGGGGCTTATGAAAGAACCGCCTTAATCACTTTCTAAACTATGCAATTTTGTCATTCTCTTACCTTTAGCACGTTCATTAAATGGGTTTATCAACTATCTTAGATCTCACGGCCTACACACCACTCATGGCTCCCTGAGATCGAACATACTTTCTATCGCATTGCTCACTAATCTTTTCTTTACTGTCAATGTGTGTTTTCCTGCAAATACTCAAAGCATACAAAATAAAGCAGCTCCTAAACATACTACTTTCTATCATTAACTTACTAAGCTTATGCTTTCAAGCTATTAAACACATTCTACATTTAATCCATCTCTTAAAATTTTCAATTTTTTTAAATTTCTCTAAAAAAACAACAAATCACATAAAAATGGAGATGAGGGACAACGAATCCCCACCCCCAACTCAAAAATGAGTCGTGTCCCCACGACTCGAAAAGACTCAATAAATATAAAAATAGCAAATAGTGCATATAGAGGAATGGTAAGGAAGAAAGAAAACATACTCTTCGAGGCAATTGCCTCGCGTGATTAATACCCAAGATAGGATGCAGTGATTTCCTTGTATGTAAACTCCATGTATCACCAATTTCGCTATCCCTTACATCCTCTTTTGCTCTATCCCAATCAATCACACTCTAGAAATCTCTTGTATATCTTCTTCCAACTTTTCACCCAATACCTTGCCTTGATACTTCATCTCCCTTACACTTGATAAAATATCTATCATCTCTTTATCATCTCTCTTGACCCCCAACTCAAAGCTTTGAACACTTTTGAAATTTGTAACTCTTGATCATAGGTGGAGCAAGCTTTATTTGAGTTAGGAAAGGTGTTAGGATGATAATTCTCTATGTTGGTATGATTGAATCAAGCTTTGGTGATATGGGTTTAAGGATTTATGGATGAATTTTGAAAATTTAGGGTTTTGATCCTTGGATTCTAGATGTTTTGATATGATTTGGATGGTTGCATCTTCTTTGTAATGATGTAGGGAAGTATTTGGATGTGAATTCATGGTGATTTGGTTGTGTTTTGATGTTAGGTGAAGGTTTGTTGAAGCTTTAATGGAGTTGGGAGAGGTTTGGAGAAGAGAAAGAGGCTTGAGGTTTATGAAATTCAGAATTAAAAGCTTTATACCTCTTTTATAACCTTAAACCCGTTTTTCTCTTCCTCTGGCGGCGCGCTGCGCTATACCACACCTATCAGCGTTCAAAATTTTCGCCTCTGCACAATACACGTGGTACGACCCCGTGGCACGGGTTTTGGGCTCGCGGACCATGGCGCGGTATAGGGTCCGGTATACCGGACCCATAAGCTTTATTTTTTTTCTTTTCTGCATAAAACACGTGGCTGCTACCGTGGCACGGGTTGTTCACCTGCGGTATACCGCGGCTGAGGTCCGGTATACCGCACCCCTGCTTCAGTTTTTCCGAAATTTTTTGTTCTCCATTCCCTACTTCGATTTCTCCAATACCTGAGCATCAAAAACACTAATACCTTTCTCAAATATGCAATATCAACTAAAAAAATGCGTAACTAAATAGTATACACTAAAAAACTAAACTAAGAAAGCAATTAAAGCTTGGGGTGTCTCCCAAGAGCACTTTTATTTAACGTCATTTAAAGTTTGACGGGTTACCTCCATTATCCCTTGATTATGTAGCCTCCCCAGCAGTGGGTGAGGTTATGTATGTCTACAATTCGCAGCTTTTGACTTCTCAAAGGTCGTATCTCTATTAATTTTGGTGTCACTACTCGAGTAACAACAAATGGTCCCATCCACTCATTTTTGAAACCTCGTGGTCTATTCTCTTGTTTGGAGGCCTTCCAAGCAACCGTGGTTCCGACCCCAAACTCATTTTTAGCTTTCTCCTTCACGGGTTCATGGTGGTGGTCCTTCTCTTTAACCTCTTTAGATACTTCTGGAGTAATGGGGAACTCAAGTGGCTCCTCCTCTAGAGTTTTGTCCAAAACAAGGGATGTTTCAGAACTTTCTTTTGTTATGAGGGCCACGTCTTCAATCTCGATCTCTACACTCGCATTCTCCTTTGTTTCCGGAATATCTTCTATGACTACTTGTTGCGGTGTGAGTTCTTTTGTATTACTTTCAAGCATTAGGGTGTAGGTTTTGTCTTTACACACCTCTACAAATGCTTTATCGATGTAACCGTTTGAATGATTCGTCTTTATTGGATTGGGAGGTGACATCAATGGAATACTAGGTGGTGAATCCATCCTAGTCTCTTCTTCTTCTTCTATCTCTTTTGTAACCAAGACCTCAATATTTAATTCCTCTAAACGTGGCTTGGCTGGGTTTTCAATGGATGTAATCGTCCCTTCATAAGATTTAATTTCAATTTCGACTCCATTACCAACAATTGACTCATCTATGCTTAGCGTGGTTGATTCTTCTATGGTTGGAATCTCTAGTTCACTAGGTGCAACTGGTGGCGATTCCACTTCCTCCTCTTCTTGAAGGCTAAATTCTGTAGCTACATCGAACCAAACATCGCTATCAATTTGAATGGCTTCATTATCTAAATTTGTACTTTGGCCCATTTGCATAGATGGTACTTGTTGTAATTGCTCAATTGTTTCTGTGAGTGGCGTCAATCGTTGCTCTATTAATTGATGATGTTGTTGCATGACTTGCACTAATGATATGATAGCATCAATTTTCGCATCACTCGTTACTATATGATCCGTTGTGGACTTCATGAAACAATTGAGGGAGTCCTCCAACTTCCTGAGCCTATCATAATGATCTGTCAAGCTCTTGCATGTCAAGTCCATGAATTTGTGTACTGGCATATAACAGGTCTGTTTTGGATTTGGCTCTTGATAGAGGGAAATCTCCATACATAAAGGAAAACCTGAAAAGAGACTAAAACAAAACAAACGTAAAACTGAAAACAACTAAAACTACCAACCTAACTTAAACACAAAATAAAATAACCGCTATAAATCCCCGGCAGCGGCGCCAAAAACTTGGTGGGTCCTTGTGTGTTATAAAATAATGAAATAAAAGCAAAGGAATAAAGGATCCACAGACCGCAAGTGTACGGGTCGTACCAAGTAATAGATAAGTAAAATCGGGATTATCGTCTCCACATGAATTTACGAAGTTATTCTAAATTTGCGTTCAATATCAGAATAGGTAGTTTTGATTGCTTTAAAAAGATAAATATTAAGGAGTTTGTTTTCTAATTAACTAAATAAAATAAATAATAAACAATAAATAATTATGCAAGAAAGATAAGGAGATGCAAGTATGAATCTATCCTATTGAATCTATGATTACTAAGAATAAGGGTGAATGGGAAATTTCACAATAGTCGGGAATCTATAATCTCCTAGCCCCCGTCAGGGTGGACCTAAGAGCTATCCTACGGTATTACAAACCCCGTCAGGGCGATTATAAGCTACTTTCAGATGAATACTACTTTACCTCTTTGGCTACGTAGTTAGTCAAGCCTGTCGGTCAAATAACGGATACCACGCGTCTATATTCTAAGTCTGTAATTAAACCCCCCGTCAAGGTGATCCATACGCCACTATATGAAATAGCCTAATTACTATGAACTAAGTTTGATTCATGACTTCAAAATAAGTAATTAAAACAAGAATATAGTCAGTGGAAATTAAGAACCAATTCAATTAAATAATAAAATCCCAGATTCAGATTAAAACAGAAAAACAATAATCAAAGGTTCATATAATTACAATCCTAAAGAGAAATTATGCATAATAAAACTCTTGAATAATTAGCTTAGAAATACCTCATAGACAAAATAGATCTAATACTAAATTACCCAAAGAATAGAGAGTGAGAAGTGTTGAATTGATGTAGTTAAGCTCTAGCTCTTGCTTCTCCTCCTCTAGATCCTCTTGATTGCTCCTATGATGAATTATTTGTGTATATTAAGCTTATGCAGCCAAGGGATGATTTTCTGAGGTTTAGAGCTGGTATTTATAGGTGCTAGGTCGAATTACTTGGAGTGGAAGACAAGTCACGAACTCTTTAATTCGTAACCCTAAAATCTAGGAAAGGTAAGATTCTGCTGCTGATTTGATTTGGTCATATCTTTTTCAATAATTATCCGTTTGAGGAGTTCCAATATATGAAACCGCTTGTCTCGGAAAGAGATTTCTATTGGTGCAGACCACACAGCCAGATTCCTAGCCAATCGTGAGTTATGAATTAATCTTTGAAACGTGGCTGGAATTTCAGATTCATAAGGCAGCTTTTCCTTTTCCTAATTGAACTCTACTTCCTTCTATCTCCAGATTTCTTCAAGATATTCTTTCCTTATCTCCTTAGAATTGATTCATCATCTAATTTATTTCCATATTATCTCTAAAGATTCACATTAAATAAATAATTAAACCGCATATGCTTTAAAAATAATAAATCATTAAATCAAGACTAGAAATAAGAAAGTGCAATTTAAATTCAGGAAATTCGACTAAGCACACTAGAAATATTCTAAGACTTTAATTCTCATTTCTCCTCCTTGGATTGGTTTCTCATGAAATTCATAAACCTACTAACTTTGCACTAAAAATAAGTGAATTAACACACAAAAGCTCTATAAATGCAAATATTCTAATTACAAGGGGAGAAAGTGTAATATTGCCATTTAAGTACTAAAGTCAATATAAAAAGACCATTTTCATCCTAAAATGATGTCTCCTAAGGGCTTATATTTAGACCAAAAAAGGAGACATCAATGAATCTATTAAGCGATATTTTAATGAGTTAATGATAGTAAATAGTAGGTTTTGTGAACTTGTCATTTTGTATGCTTACAAGATAAACATGAAACACACTTAAAAGTAAAGAAAAGATTAGTGAGCAATGTGATAGAAATAAGTTTGATCTTAGGGAGCATGAGTGGTGTGTAGAACGTGAGATTAAAGTAGTTGATGAACCATTTAATGAAGGAGTAGAAGTGAGAAAGTAACTAATTTGTATAGGATAGAACATGATTAAGGTGGTTCTTTGTTTAACCCTTTTTAAGCCTTTTAGCATGATGACCACGTATTATTGATATATTATCCATCTCGACCCCCTCTTGTTTTTCTAAGCCTTTTTACTTAGCTACATTACAAGCCTTATCCTTTATATATTTAGGACTTTATCATTTGACCGTACTCGAATCATGATACTTTGGCACTCGTCTAAAGCTTCAGTTTAGGTGGTGGTTTTATGGGAATTATGATTGGGTGGGTTTGTGCTATGTAATTGATCTTTTTTATCATGTGTTTATGTATATTGTAACTCTTTTCTTGGGTAAAAAGAAAAAGATTTTATAAAGAAGAAAAATATATACTGAATAGAAATGAAACATAGTAGTGTGACTCTCACATAAAAAAAATTCATTGCTACTTACAAAAGAAAACATATACATTTTGGACTGAAAAAAGCGAATTCTTTAGGTGATCATAAAACTATTTTATTTGGGTTATTGGGGACACGAATAAGTGCATCATTTGAGTTTAGTGAGAACATCTTTGTGAGTAACTCAATCTATAGGGAGATTCGTTGATGGCTAGTGAAGAGAGATTTAAAAGCTCACTCTAAATTATCAAATAAACGTATCACACCTACCCTAAGCCGACATTACAACCTTAAATACCTTAGGGTTCTTTACTATTAAACTTAGGAGATTTCAAACTAATATATAATATTTATATGGACCTTAGAAACTATGTGAGGATCGAGGAACACCATATAGCCACCATAGCTGACTATAAGGAAAATGTGGATTGTAAAGCTAATCTAATCCTGAAATTAATATGTGTTGGTTGTTTATTTGATAAGTGTATATATTTGATTTAGTTTGTGAATATTGCTATATAAGACTTGTTAATATAATTTTCTTACTGTCATTCATTATTTTTTATTTCTATCTTCTTTTGGATTGATTGGACTTAGGCCCTTCTAAACTCTATATTTCTTTTTATTTTATTGGGGCGACAAAACTTTATGTTAGGGGTCGTGATGCCTCTATTTTTGTGATGGAATAATACACTCACGAGACATTCTTTTGGGAGTTTAATGAGCCTAAATGAGGGGTTTTACCTAAAATTTGCTATATCATACTTTTGCCTCTTGTTTTGGACATATGACTATTTATAGAAATTTTATGGCTTAATTGTGTGTTAAGTATGCGAATTCAGGTATATGGTTTATACAATATTCCAAGATGAATATAAGAAGTCACAAATTCAAGATAAACCCCAATCCAAGGCGAAAATTGAGCTTAGAGTCACTTTGGGAAGTTGGAGCGTTTGCCAGAAAGATATTTGCGCCTTATTGTTTTAGGCACTACAATTGGTGAGAGATTTGTACCTTATTCCTTTTGATTAAGAAGAAGCTTGAATCCAGTGTCGCGTGGAAAGTGACGGAACTCAATTCAGAGTTAAGATGGAGAAGTTATGCCAATTACTTCCACCGTGGGTCGAACCAAATTATGTTAAGTAGAAACGGATTGTGTTAATCTAAACCAAATTAAGCAAGCCGAGGGCCCAAACGTATTTAGCTTATCATATCAGCTTCATAACAGCCTCCATATCATAATCCTTGAATTAATCCATCAATTTTCATCAAAACGAATCAACCTTTAGTCCTTAGAGAAGAGCACAGAACGTCTGGAGCTGCAGGAGAAAAGGACGAGGGTTTCGACACCAAACTCAATGAATCTTCATCATTCGGACACCGTTTGCTATCATTTTGAAGAGTAATTTTATTCCATTTTTAATAGTAATCATGATTCTTGCATTAGTTTTCATTAGTTTTTACTTTTTCTTTGTGAACTAACCCTAATTTCTTGAGGTTTGCTTTTGTATGAACTTATGCTAGCCAATTGATTGTTTTATAGTATTCGGGATATTATATTGTTTAATTGAGATCGGCCTTTAATTATATCTCATTGAATATATTTTCATTATAAATACTACCCATACACTATCTAAATAGTGGGTATCTCAAGAAATTAAATTCGGCAGCGACAAGGGTTTTTAAATACTAAACTAGCATATAGGCGCCTAGTACGAGGTATTGAACCAAATGTTCTTTCCCATTAGGTAGTTAATAGGGTTGACACTTAATTCATAGGAAAGCCATTGGTGTGCACGATTGCGTTCTAAGTTACCCTGACGGGAGTTAGAAGGGTAGCTGAATCCTTGCTAATGCATAATTTCCTAACTCACCCTTGTATCATAAAACCATTATATTAGCATCATAGGGGAATACTAGCAAAACTCAAGCACATTCATCTTACGTCCTCTTTAATTAGTTAATTAAATTGGAATTTTAGTAATTGTTTATTTATCTAATTTGCATTTTAATTCTTAACAAAACCAAACAAATATAATATTTATTTTATTGTCATTTTCTTAACAACTTTACATTATTTTACTCTGGCGAAACACATTAGTGTATTTTTGATAGTCCATGTGGAGATGATAAACTCCTTGGGTTTTGATTATTTATTACACACTAAGGGATGACAGGTATCCCCACAAATTTGATTGTAGCCCAAATAGCCATTGAGGAAGCAATAATACTCATTCCTTGCAAGCTTGTCTAACATGGTCTATGAAAAGTATATGAATGTGACCCTTCTTCGTTGCCTTGTTTAATTTTGGATAGTCCAAACACACCGTCCACCCCACAATGGTTCTAGATGATATGAGCTCATTATGATAATTAAGGATGGTAGTAATTTCTCCTCTATTCGGCAGACATTGAACCAGACTCACCCATTCACTATTAGATATGGAGAAGATGATCCCCGCATCTAATAACTTGATAACTTCTTTCCTCACTGCTTCCTTTAATACCGGTATAATTCTCCTTTGACCCTCAACTGATCATGACTTATCATCTTAAAGAATGGTCTTGTGCTGGAAAATGGTAGGACTAATGTCTTTGATGTCAGCAATAGTCCATCCAATTGCCTTATTGTTGGCTCGAAGCACACACAACAACTTTTCCTCTTGATGACTTTTCAAGTTTGAGGAAACAATAATATGTAATGTATTATTTTCACCTAAATAAGTATAACTTAAATGGGAAGGTAGTAGTTTATCTTCAAGCTTTGGAGGAGATTCAATAGATGGTTTCTTTGGTGGCTTTATCTCATCCGAACCTCAGATTTGTTCATAACCCTTACTTTGTGGTCTTCCATCTTCTGAATTCATAACTTTCACAACATCAGCTAGCTCTTCGTGTAACTCGGGTAAGTCTAGTGTCAAGATGGCCTGGAAAATATCATCAAAACTATTTTCATCATATACCTCTTATGTGACACGATCGAGGATGTCCACACGAAAACAATTGCCCCTCGAATCGGGAAATTTCATTACCTTGAAAACGTTAAATTTCACCTCTTCGTCTTGCACTCACATAATTAATTCTCCATTTTATACATCAATCAAGGTACTCCACGTGGCTAAGAATGGCCGCCCCAAAATGATTGGCACATTCTTATCCGCATCGTAGTCAAGAATAATGAAGTCATATGGAAATATAAAATTACTTGTCTTGACGAGCACATCTTCTATCTTTTCGTTGGGATAGAGAATAGAACTATCCTCCATTTTCAAGACCATGATAGTAGGCCTTGCTTTCCAAATCTTCAATATCTCGAACAATGATCTAGGCATGACATTGATACTCACGTCCAAATCACATTAGGCTCCTCCGGTCCATTCGTCACCAATAGATATAGGAATATTTAAACTCATGGGACCCTTCAACTTTGGTGGAAAGTTTCTTTGGCAAATCTAACTACACTCCTCAGGGAGACCAACTATTTCCCTTCAATGTACTTGAGTTTGTTGGAAATCACATCTTTCATTAAATTAATACTTTGGACTTCTTTTGATTGCTTCAACAAACGACACGTTGATTTGTAACTTTTGCACTATGTCTCTAAAATTCTTAAATTCTTTGTCATGTTTCTTATATTTACCACGTGAAAGGAATGGTGGAGGCAGTCTTTTTCATTCAAAACTACCTCTATCTTCTTCTTTCGTTCCTCTGGTGCCTGTTCAATAGTCTCATTAACGAGCACCGACTCACTTGTCTCCTGAACAACATCTTGTACCTTTTCTAGATTTGAATACAACTCCTTTTCATGTGTAGGGGGAAGGGTGGGGGTAGTTGCTTCCCACTCCTTACATAAATCGAGTTACAATCTTCATTATACCACATGATCTTATTATTGCTAGAGATTTGACATTGTGATACCATATTCAAATGATTTAGCAATTTGAGATACCTGATTTTCAAACGATTTCAACGTCGCAGAATGTTCATTCATACTTCCATTATTGAGATTCTGTGTCTCTTGATTTGACTTCAAGTTTTCTTGCGTCATCATAATAAATGAACTTTACGCTTGTTGTAAAACAATAGAGGCACCTTCTTGTGTATGTGATACGAGTGATTTTTGAACTAAAAAATTAATGTAAGCTTCTTGCATGACCTTGACCTCCTTGATATTTATTCTAAGGTCTATCTTGAAAGTTATTCCATTGGGGGAGGGGGGCGCTTGATAAGTTCCTTGATATATTGCCCATTATGATTTGACTTCTGGAATCCAGAATGATTACGATTTAGTTGACCATAACATTGACCACCCAAAAAATTATTACCTCGATTAGATACAAAAGCCACAAGTTTGAGATTTCTTTGACATTCTTTCCAAGCATGATCACTAACTCCACAAATAGAACATCCATAAGACTCTTGCACAATTTTCACCTCTTGTTGTTTACTCTTGAATCCCTTTTTCACAACTATTGTCAATAGTCTCATTTAATATTTCAATGTATAAAACTTGGCATCAGTTGGAGTTTCACCATCAACATGTAAAGTGTACTCCTTGAGGCTCATGATGTCGGCCAACTCTTCTCAGTTTCACCAAACAATTGGCAGCTTGGATAGGATTCATTGATACAAAACCACCACCTCCGAGATTATCGACTCTTATTCTTGAGTTCCCATCAAGTCCCTTGTTAATTGTAAAACAAAGAAGTGTACCCACTAAGAGGGCACCTTGTTAATTGTTGTTGGAATATTTTTCATGTTGCTCCTAGTCTTTCTCCAGCTTCTTGTTTGAATTAGGAAGCTCTACTTGATCTTTCAACCTCATATTTTGAGGAAAAAACAGTCCAAAAACCGTACTTGAAGTGCATCCCAGACTAGGTTTGCCTTGTATGGTTGAAGGTCTAGTCACTCACTTTCAGCCATGGTAAAAAACAACTAGAACAAAAAGTTGTACATTTGTTCCTTTGTAACGCCTTTAGTAATGTAAGCGTCACAAATTTGCATGAATTTGTGAAAGGCTTGATCTGGTCTTGGTGTGTAGTTCCACTATTATTCTCATAGCTCGAGAATTTGATAAGCATACCCTGATTAAGAATAAAATTTGTGGCTTGAATGGCTGGAGGACGAATCCATAGAGGCTGAACTCGGAAATGTATTCCAGGCTCAGGGATACCTTAAAATTGATTATTAGGAGGATTTTCTCCTTTGACATTCACGCCGACCATCTCTCTTCTTTTTCTTTGTTTTTTAAGATTAAACATGTTAAATATGTAGAGAGACAACAACAAAAATAAAAAGTAAAACCAAAAACATCTAAACACTAATATACTAAATACAACACAAAAATATAATGATATAGTCCCTGGAAGCGGCGCCAAAAACTTGTCGTCCCCAAATGCGTGATATAAAAATCAATTCTAATGGAGGACTCTTCTCAAGGGTATGGTTCTTCGACAAGTAAAAATATGATATTTTTCGGGGTTGTCGTCTCCGTCTCCACGTGGACTATCAAAGTTACAATTATTATGTTCTGAAAGTTTAATGATGTAGAGTTACAAGGTCAATGACAATAAATTAAATGTAATGTTTGCTAGGTTTTAATGATTAACAAATGATTGTATTAAAACATATATTAAATAAAAGTAATATAATTAAAATGCTAAAGAGATAAGAAATGGGAGAGCTATGCTTGATTCTTCCTGGTAATAACCTTAGGAAACTATGTCAACGTTATTCAATATAAGGAAGAATTGGGCGTTTCACACTAAACAGGATTAATAGTCTCTCTAGCTCCCGTCAGGGTAGCTTAGAGAGAAATTATACGACCCTAAAGACCTCTTCCACGTGTACACTACGTATGCTTTAGAATGCTAAAGGTTCAAACCCTAATGACTACTTGGTTAGTCAAGACCTCCCGATTCACTAACGCAAACCAATCATTTATATATTAGTTTTGAACTATGACCCCTCCCCCCTTCCGGGAAATAGCCAAAAATCTATTACTATCAAATACTTTGATCAATGCACAAATATTCAACAAGCACAAATACATAATCAATGGAAACATTAATTAGTTCATTTAAATATAAAATATCCCAATATAAAATAACATGGAAGTTATTACATATGGTTCATACCCATTGCAAGCCTCAAGCGCATGAAGTTTACTTCATAATAATAAACTGAAAATTAAAGAAAACTAATCCCAAAATCATGTTTATAAAATTAAAAAAACCCTAAAATACATAATGAAATGTTTGAGGATGGTGGAGAATGATGAACTTGGGTGGAAAGCCCCATTCTCTTCTCTTCCGGGCGTATAACTCTTACCTCTGCTGAAACTTTGATAATAAAAATAAAGTGTCTTGATATAGGGGATTCTAATTAGCTTATATACTTGGCCAAAAATGTTTGGGGCCTTATAGGCTCATTTAGGTGGGTTAAAAATAGTCCAACCCGTTTTTGGCCAATGTTGTTGATGTCTCCTCATTTGTGATAGATTTATATTAGGATGAGACATCATTTTTAGTGATTTAGAAGTCATAATAGTCGATTTTCTTGAGAAATAGTGCACTTTCTTATTTTGAGTCTTGATTTAGTGAAATAATACTTTTAGAGCATATTGGGTTTAATTGTTTATTTAGTGTGAAGCTTTAAAGATAATTATGGAGATTAATTAGAGTCCAAGTCAAAGACTACAAGATATGGAAAGAGATTAGCATGGTAATTGGAGATAAGGAAACAAAAGCTAAAAAGATGGAATAGGAAAAGCTGCCTAAATCTGGGATTCTGCAGCACACGCCTAAAGAAGTGAAGATTACTCCTACAAGGAAGCTGATTTTGGTAATTTCCTTTCATAGGGACGTAGATAATTCTGTGAGGATTCTTTTGGTATCTTATGGAGCAAAAACCGACCAATAACGAAGAAGATATGCTCAAAACGGTCCAGCAGTGTTTATCTTTATTTCCATACGAATTTGAGTTGGGCTAGGAGTCCAATACTTTATCTCTTCCTCAAGAAAACGAATTAGGTCTTCTAAACACCTATAAATACACCCTTATATCACTTGTAAATCATCCTTGCCTCATAGTAATTAGTTCTTAAGGTTGTATTCTTCCAGTTTATTGTAGAGAGCAAGATGATGTCTTTTGTAAGTTCTTTTAGTTTATTTCCTTCAGGTATGAACTAAACTCCCCATAGCTTGGGTTTTGCATCATGTATAATATATGAATTCTAATTCTTCTATCTAATTTTCTTTGGGAATTACATGTTTTAATTTGATATTAGCTTCTTACTTAATATTTGTTTATGTGTTTTGATTTATTGTCTTTCCTAGAACTGATCACTTTAGGATTGTTTTAATAGTAGTTAGATGTTCACCTTAACTGGGTGTCTAATTATTGAACCACCACATAATGTCTAGTGTCGATATTAGTTCTGACAAAACATGATTCAAACTAGATAGTCATTAGGGTTTGTTTTAATCACCATATCACCAATTGATTGCAGTGTCTGTTTATGGCCTTGGTAGCGCTTGATAACCCTATTTGAGACCTCGTCTTGGTTGTGCCGTAGCCCCCTTAGTCGCTCTCAAGGTCTAAGGTATGGGAATTTAGAATCCTGACTAAGTATACCAAGAGCTAATATTCTCCCTTATTAACTAGACCTATAGAAAGAATTAGAAGGATTAGTGCATACTAGCAAAACCTGAGCTATACTTCTCATCTCATATTTGTTATCTTTTACTTTATTGTCTTTTATTTTCTTAGTTTAATTCTTATCAACTAAAACTTGCATACGTCCTGTAATACTTGCAGTACTGTGCCTGTATAGGGTGAGAGTGCGTAGTTTTCTTGACTTATATTTATCTAATTTTTATCACACCCTAGGCGACACCAAGTTTTTGGCGCCGCTGCCAGGGACTTGTGTCTCGTTAGCGTGTGGGTTATCTATTTCGAGTAGTAGTTTTTAATTAGTTTTTATTTTTCAGTTTTTAGTTTTTATTTTTTCGAGATTTACGCTTGTGGTTTGCTTTAGTCTTTTTCAGGATTCACAGTGTTTAATTCTTGGCCTCCTTTACCAGAGCCTGAGAGGAGCTTCAGAGTTTACAACAAACGTGTTCGTGAGGAAAGATCCCTGAGAAGAGTAATGGCAGCCCATCAAGATCCACCACTTGGTGACCAACTTGGAGTAAATCCGAGAGGTCCACCACCACCACCACCTGGTGGACTACAGCAAGATCCACCTAGGATCCAACAACAACAACATCCGTTAGGAGGAGGTAATGGGCAGAATAACGTTAATCAACAGAATCAAATACAGCAAGACCTCCCTGGTCTTCATGTACCATTCCATGTTCAACCAGTCGGTTACCGTCCTCCAGAGATCCGGAATATCAAATTTAGACCCGATCCGGGTATGCTTAGTCAATTTCAAAGTTTTGGACTCTACAATGGTACAACAATTCAAGATCCGGTAAGATCGATTCAGAAGTTCATGCAGATTTGTGATGCCTATATTAGTCCTGGCATTAAATGCGAGCAACTGTATTGTCATATGTTTTCGTTCTTCTTGACCGGTAGAGCTAGCGATTGGCTAGAAAGACAACCACATGGAACAATTAATTCTTGGACAGAACTTCAAACCGCGTTCTTTAACCGTTTTTAGCCAAAAAGCATGAGACTAAAGATCAAACCGAGCTTGCAAGATTTTGTCAAGAAGATGGAGAAACAGTAGGAGAATCATGGACAAGGTTTCAATAGAAATTAGCTAGATGTCCGCTCCATGGCTATACACCTGCTCTACAACTTGCTATATTCTATGAAGGACTTAATGATAAAGGTAGAGAGAAGGTGGATAACATTGGAAAGTGTAATTTTGTGTCCATGAATCATAATAAAGCTTCCGAGGTATAAGAGAATATTATGGAACAAGAAAGAAGTTGGCCTTCAACGCGACCTTCTCTGGAAAAGACCCGAGGAACGCTTCGTTTAGATGCAGAAACTGCGAACTCAGCTCAAATATCCGCGTTAGAAAATCAAATCAAAGAGCTGAAGTTAGAGATGCAAAAGAATTTAGCCGCTGCAAACGTAGTACAAGAAGCACAAGGTTGTTAACAATGTGGGGTTAATAATCATACATGGGAAGAGTGCGAATCAAATCCACAATCTGTTTACTTTATATCCAACCGCGGAGGTTATCAATGGGGTAACCGAAACCATCCGGGTATGCAGTATTCAAATCCACAAGGGGCCGCTAATCCTGGTCATTATCAACCGCGTCCCCAGAACAACTCTTTCCAACCGAGAGGTCAGTACCAAAATCAATATCAGAATAGACCTGCTCCCCCTCAACAACCTGTTCAAGATGCTTACACCGATTCCTTAGATCAGAAAGCTTTACCTCAGTATCCTCAAGAAGGATCTATGGATAATCAACAAATACTAAAAGCTCTGGACCGTTTGACCACGAGTATGAACGCTCAGGAAGAGAAAGTCCGAGGACAAGATGCCGTACTTCAGATTTTAGGTACTCAAGTAGACTAGTTAAACAAAGTTTTAACAAATTTAATGGAACAGAAAGAAGTAAAGGCAATCGAAGGAGGTGAAAACAATGTTGGGTTCGAAGCTTGCAAGGCTATTTGCCTTGAAATTGAAGAACAGAAGGAAGTACCACATGCTGCCGTTAGTGCCGTGGAAGTTCCCAGTACCGAAGAAGAACCAACCAAGTCTAGCCCCGTGGAATCGGACTGTTCTGAGGTTTATCTGGAGGACGATCAAGAAAAAGCCGAGTTCATACAACTTTTGAAGAAGATGCAAGAGGAAATACGATCGGTTATGGATTATCAAGCTGAGCTGGCTAGAGAGAAAGAGAAAGAAGCCTCGGAGGAGGAATCAAAGGTAGAAGATGAAGGTGCACCTGCTGTGCAAGAAGAGAAAGAAGAAGAGAAGGTGGAATCGCCACCTGTTGTTCAACCAGTGTCATCAACTATTCCTGATACAAATCCAAAGGATGACACTGTACTCAAGACATTTGTAGAGGCGTACCAACCTGAAAATATCAACGCCGAAATGCTTGAGATTGCAAAGAAAGTACTTACACCGCAACAAGTGTTTACGCAAG
Organism: Nemophila menziesii; assembly: GCA_029959085.1. Classification (NCBI taxonomy): domain Eukaryota; kingdom Viridiplantae; phylum Streptophyta; class Magnoliopsida; order Boraginales; family Hydrophyllaceae; genus Nemophila; species Nemophila menziesii. The sequence continues at coordinate 4,415,149 of JARWIR010000027.1, read as the reverse complement.
TTATTCCTAAGAAAGAGGCGAGTGTAGAGATCCCGCGAGAGAACCTGAGGGTTTTGAGAAGAAGTGAAAGAGAGCTACCAACAAAGCTTAAAGATCCGGGAAGTTTCAACCTTCCTATTCAGATTAATGGTATGCTTAAGGTGAAAGCTATGTATGACGTGGGTTCGGGTGTGAATCTTATGCCTAAGTCCGTGTTCGAGAGACTTGGACTTCAGAAATGAGAGAAAACTCCTGTGAAGTTGCAGTTCGCTGACAACTCAGTTAAAAGGACATGGGGAACAGTGGAGGACGTCTTACTCCGTGCAGGTAATATCGCCATCCCTACTGACTTTGTTATTCTTGAGTTTGATGCAGATAAGCAGGTTCCAATCATACTTGGACGGCCTTTCATGGCCACAAGTCAGAGTGTAATCAACTTCCAAGAGGGGACCATAACCCTTCATGCAAAGAATGTATCCGAGACCTTCTATGTCTTGGGTAAGAAACCAAGGAAGTTAGATCCCACCGTTCCTGTCATCCACAGCCTTTCACATCACAAAGTCCCTCCTTAGAAGGTCCACTTAAAGCCTGTGGATACTGAGCCAAACATTGAGTTTGGGGTTGGCCATGAAGATCTATGGAAAGCTCACAAACGCGAGAATAGGCCACGAAGTTTCAAAGACTCGTGGATGGGACCATTCATTGTCACTAAGGTTGTTTCAGCCAAGGTGATAGAAATTCGACACAAAACTGGGATGAAGCGCAGATTAGTTGACGTTCATAGCCTCACTCGTTGTTGGGGAGGCTATATTCGCAAATCTTGATAGAGGTAACACGTCTAACTTTGAAAGAAGCTAAATAAAAGTTTTGTACGGGAGACAACCCGTAGTTTTTTTTAAAATTATTATGTCTTTTAGTTTATGTTTAGTTTAGTTAGTTTTAGTTGATATTGCACATTTGAGAAAGGTATTAGTGTTTTTGATGCTTAGGTATTGGAGAAATCGAGTTAGGGAAGAAACAAAAATTTTCGGAAGGGATACACCATCGGTGCGGTTTACCGCACCTCATCCGCGGTGCACCGCAGAGGAGAAAAACCCGTACCACGGGTTGGAGCCGCGGGTTTTATACCGAGACAAAAATTGACCCGTGAGGACTACCCCCCCTGCACCGCACCCCTGCACCGCACGTCCAAAACACGTGCCACGGGGTGCTAAAACGGGTATTTTGACGAAGGATGCTACAGAAGCCGCGGTACACCCCTGCGGTGTACCCCTATACCGCGCCTATGGTCCGCGAGCCCAAAACCCGTGCCACGGGGTAGGTACCACGGGTATATTGCCGAGGCGAAATTTTTTAAATCAACAGAAGCTACGATGTACCCCGCGGGGTACCCATGTACCGCAGCCATGGACCGCGCCTCACAGCTGGAGAGAGAAAGTTACGGGATTCAAGGTTATAAAGAGGTATAATGCTCATTAATCTGAATTTCATAAACCTTAAGCCTCTTTCTCTTCTCTAAAACTCTTCCAACTCCATTGAAGCTCATCAAAACCTTCACCAATCATCAAAACACTACCCAATCATAAAGAAAAACACATCAAACCTTCTCTCCACATCATTACAAGAGAGATTCAAGCTCCCAATCCTCACTAAACACAATCAAATTGAAGAATCAAGAGCTTAAATTTTCACAATTCATCCTACAATTTCTTAAATCCAAACCAACCCTACAAATCCACCTCACCCACATAGAGATTCATCATCCATTCATATTTCCTAAGCCAAATCAAGCTTGTTCAACCATTAATTTAGAAGTTCAGATTTCAAGGGTTGCTAAAGCTTTGAGTTGGGGGTTAATTGAGGATGACTAATAGAACAACAATTTTAGCTAACAAGAGGGAGGTGAAGAAAAGCAAGGTATTGGATTCAATCAAGAAGAAATCAATTGACAAAGGTGCTAGTTCTAAATCAAGGGGTAAAGATAAAGTTGAAGAAGGTGGAATAACTTTGTGTGATCGTAATGGTAAAAATCTTTACTTTTATGCAAAGGAGAAAACACAACTTCCACAAGGTCCTACACCCAAAGAGAAAGAGGAAGCTTCAAGGGCCCTGAAGGCTTCTGCAGAGAAACAGTTAAAAGAACTACCTTTTGCTTATGAGAAAGTATTCAAGGAAGAAGTTGGTACAGGAGAATACACGAGATTCTTAGAGCTTGGCGAGAAATTGGGTTGGTCTACGTTCATGGTAAGACGTTCTGAATTACGTCATGAATTAGTTTTGGAATTCTATTTAGGCCTCTTTAGCCGAGATAGTAAAGGTTGTGTTCCGATTAGAGGAAAGTTAGTTCCTTTCACAGTTGAGGAGATTAGAAACCACTTCAAGTTTAAGAAATTGAAAGGTTGTTGCAAATTTGAAGAAACGGTTGCTAAACGAAAAATCTTTGATGAGGAATTACTTTTTGAGCATGTATTAGACAAGGAGAAAGTGCAAACACATAAGGGAGAATTGAAGGCACCTTGGCCTTACAAATATCTTCAATCAGATGCGAGAATTTGGCACAATTTCCTTGTTCCTAATATCGTTGGAAACACACGAACTTTGGATGTGACTATGAAGTATGCTCTATTGTTGGACTGTATTTTGAGAGGAGAAGAAGTTGATGTGGCACAGTTGATCTATGAGGAGGTGATACGATTTTCGGTCTCTCCTAAATCAGTTTATAATGTTAAATTTCCTACTATGATCACGTGTCTTGTGCAAAAAGTGAATGTTACATTGGGTGAAGAAGAGAAACTCGAGTTTAAGACGAGTTATATTGATAATGCTTGGATCAAGGATATCTTTCGAAGAGCGGGTTCTACGCAAGTCTCGAAAGAATAAAAGGAGAAAAGTTGGCAAGAGAAGATGGAGGAGCGTTTAACGAAATTCGAAGCAGCTCAAACTTCCTTAGTCAAAGATGTGGCACAAATCAATGCTAATCAAGTGCACATCATGAAACTCCTTGAGAAATTAACGAAAGGTCCAGCAATTTCAACCTTGGATGTCAATGATGCGAGGCAATAAGCCTCGAGAGTATGTTCTCTTTCTTCCTTACCATTTCTGTAAATATGTTTATCTGCTAATTTTAATTTCTGTTTCGAGTCTTTTTCGAGTCGTGGGGACACGGCTCATTTTTGAGTTGGGGGTGTGGGGATTCGTTGTCTCTCATCTCCATTTTTCTGTTTTTAGGTAGAAATTAAAACTTTTGATACATGGGAATTAGATGTAGAGTGTGTTTAATAGCTTGAAAGCATAAGCTCAGTGAATTGATGATAGTAAGTAATATGTTTACGAGCTATTTTATTTGTATGCTTTGAGAAGTGTGTAGGCCGTGAGATCCAAGCTAGTTGACAAACCATTTGATGAAAGTGCTAAAGGTAAGAAAATAACAAAATTACATAGTGTAGAAAGTGATTAAGGCGGTTCTTTCATGTTTGAAGCCCTTGAAGCCTTTTTACCTTGTGATTTTTTATTTTATATGTTATATCCTTCTCAGCCCCTTCTAGCCTTTCTAAAGCTTTTTATTGAAACACGTTATAAGTCATATCCCTTTAAATTATAGGACTTTTCCATATGACCCGCACTCGAATCGCGATGCATAGACAGTTGTTTTAGAGCTTGAGTTTGGGGTGGTGGGTCCACCATTATGGGAATTGTTATTGGGTTGGGATTTTCGAGCTTATTAATTGTGCTCTGTTCTTTATATTGATGATGATTCACAGATTTTTATTGTAACCCTTTGCCGGGGTAATAGTGAATGAAAAAGAAGCTACGAGCTAATTTTGCCAACAAGGGCATTAAAAGAAAAAATATATATAAGAAAATAGTGTGATATCTCAACATTAAAAGAGAGTCATAGCTTAAGAAATTGATTTGGAAAGAAAAGAAAAATATATATATTTGGACCGGCAAAGGGGATTTTTATGTGAACATCTTATGCTTTAATTGGGTTATTGGGGATGCAAATTATGCATCAAGGAATTCATTAGGTTGAGTGAGAAACATTTTATGAAGTAACTCAAGCTCTAGGACGATTCATTGATGGCTAGTGAGGAGAGAGCCAAAAGCTCACTCCAAATTATCCAAATATACTATCCTAGCGTCCCTAAGCCTAAATTACAACCTAAAAGACCTTGTGATTCTTTGCTATGTAATTGAGAAGTGATTGAGCCATTAGAGATTAGTTGAGTGGATCTTGAATACTAGTGAAGTTCGATGAACAATCTATAGCTTCCTTGGGGAACTGAGTAAAGTCTCAATCCTTCTTACATTGCGAAACTAATCTGATCTTGAATTTAAGCCGTGTTGACTATGGATATGAGAAGTGTATAGGTATGTAGTTTATAAATATTATTGCATGAAATTTTCTGAGTTGTTGCTTTAGGTTTATTCTATATATTCTGTTATGCTATTCCCATTGTATTGAAAATTTTATAAGTGTGTATTTATAGACTTCCCTTTGTTTTTATCTTTATTGTATCGGGACGATACAACTTTGAGTTGGGGGTCTTGATGTCTCCTCATTTGTGATAGATCTATATTAGGATGAGACATCATTTTTAGTGATTTAGAAGTCATAATAGTCGATTTTCTTGAGAAATAGTGCACTTTCCTATTTTGAGTCTTGATTTAGTGAAATAATATTTTTAGAGCATATTGGGTTTAATTGTTTATTTAGTGTGAAGCTTTAAAGATAATTATGGAGATTAATTAGAGTCCAAGTCAAAGACTACAAGTTATGGAAAGAGATTAGCATGGTAATTGGAGATAAGGAAACAAAAGCTAAAAAGATGGAAAAGGAAAAGCTGCCTAAATCTGGGATTCTGCAGCACACGCCTAAAGAAGTGGCGATTAGTCCTACAAGGAAGCCGATTTTGGTAATTTCCTTTCATAGGGACGTATATAATTCTGTGAGGATTCTTTTGGTATCTTATGGAGCAAAAACCGACCAATAACAAAGAAGATATGTTCAAAACGGTCCAGCAGTGTTTATCTTTATTTCCATACGAATTTGAGTTGGGCTAGGAGTCCAATACTTTATCTCTTCCTCAAGAAAACGAATTAGGTATTCTAAACACCTATAAATACACCCTTATATCACTTGTAAATCATCCTTGCCTCATAGTAATTAGTTCTTAAGGTTGTATTCTTCCAGTTTATTGTAGAGAGCAAGATGATGTCTTTTGTAATTTCTTTTAGTTTATTTCCTTCAGGTATGAACTAAACTCCCCATAGCTTGGGTTTTGCATCATGTATAATCTATGAATTCTAATTATTCTATCTAAGTTTCTTTGGGAATTACATGTTTTAATTTGATATTAGCTTCTTACTTAATATTTGTTTATGTGTTTTGATTTATTGTCTTTCCTAGAACTGATCACTTTATGATTGTTTAATTAGTAGTTAGATGTTCACCTTAACTGGGTGTCTAATTATTGAACAACCACATAATGTCTAGTGTCGATATTAGTTCTGACAAAACATGATTCTAACTAGATAGTCATTAGGGGTTGTTTTAATCACCATATCACCAATTGATTGTAGTGTCTGTTTAGGGCCTTGGTAGCGCTTGATATCCTTATTTGAGACCTCGTCTTGGTTGTGCCGTAGCCCCCTTAGTCGCTCTCAAGGTCTAAGGTATGGGAATTTAGAATCCTGGCTAAGTATACCAAGAGCTAATATTCTCCCTTATTAACTAGATCTATAGAAAGAATTAGAAGGATTAGTGCATACTAGCAAAACCTGAGCTATACTTCTCATCTCATATTTCTTTTTTTTTTTTTGATCGGCAAATCAAACTTTTTATTAAAATGAAGACCACAACTGTCAAAACATTACAACTTTGACCCATAACCTATGGGCATTAACCTATAAACTTTACTTAACTATTACACGCTTTTGAAATAAAATAGACATTACAAACTCATATCAAATTAAATACTTAATGTCTATCTATTACATAACTTTTCAACTACACTTTTAACTTTGCAATTATTAAAATTCTTTTCCTTAAGCTTGACTGCTATATAAGCAAGGATATTGTTGTAAATCATTTCCTCATTAGCTGCATATTCTCCATGTTCTCTCCTATTTCTTTCTGTCCAAATAACATAAATATAAGTTGTAATACAAACTCCCATCACCTTTAAAGCTTCTGGACTTGCTCCATTCTTTAAATTTACTACTAAGTCCTCCACTTTACTGATCTTCTTATTGCATCCACAAATTGTCAATAAGCGAGCAAGGATAGCACCTGAGAACTTACAAGTAACAAATAAATGATCATTATTTTCATTTTCTTTATTACATAGTAGGCAAACTGGATTGACACTCAATCCCCAACTTAACATCCTATCTTTAGTAGGAAGCCTATTCATTGCAACTTGCCAAGAGACAAATGAACATCTAGGAATACACGTTTTTGCCCACACAATATCAACCCAATCAACCTTATCTTCATGACTAGAGATTTTGATCAGAGTTTTCCTAAAGGAAAACTTATTTTTTATACTCTCAGTCCATATAATTTTATCATTGGCATCACTGAGTATTATATTTTGAATTTTAGGGACTATTTGCGCAATTTTAGGAGGAATTCTCCACCTACCTCTGCCATAACAGTCCTTGACTGTTTTATTACAATTAATATCATGTTCCTCCATCCTTATATCCAATATTTCCTGTATACTCTTTTTATAAGCCATTTGTCCCACATTATATAAGTTTTGTCTCCATTACCCACCTCATGATATATAAGATTAAAGGCCTCATCTCTAATCTTTAGAATTTGCTTCCACATCTAGGAATGGTATTGTTTATGACTAATACTCCACACACATTTACTTTTCAGAATGTTCACTTTAACCCATTTACACCAAAGATTTTGATCAAGACAATAAAATCTCCAAAAGTTATAAAGCAAACAAACCTTATTTAAATTCTCAATGTTTGGAATATTTAGCCACCCTTCTTCCTTAGGGTAGCATATTTTAACCCATGATACTCGCGCACCATGAGCATTCTCATTATAACCCCAAAGAAACATTGATAATTTCTGATTTAATTTGTAAATAACTTGCTTAGGCAGTAAGAAAACTCTACACCAGAACATAATCTTACTTATAAGCACCACTCTTATAAGTTCAACCCTTCCTGCATATGATAGCATCTTAGAGCTCCATTGAGTAATACTTTGCCAAATCCTCTCTATTAGTTTGTTACCATCAGTAACACTCATTTTTTTTGAGTTTAGAGGGATTCCCAAGTATCTTACAGGCATAAAGCCTATTTTGATGTTAAGTATCTGAGAGATGTTATATTTTACTCTATCATTTACCCCCTCACTGAAATACAACTCACTTTTAGTGAAATTTATGTTCAATCCCGAGCATCTAGAGAACAGATTAAGGGCTTCTTTAACTACCTCAGCAGATCTTGTATTGCTTCCCATAAATATTAATATATCATCAGCAAAAACTAAGTGATTCAGATTAACATCATTACACTTAGGGTGATAGGTAAACTCTTTTTTTGAGCTACATTATACATTAGCATGGAAAAGAATTCCATACAAATAGCAAACAAGTAAGGTGAGAGAGGGTCACCTTGCCTTAACCCTCTCTTTCCCTTAAAATGACCACATGCTTCCCCATTTATGCATATAGAGTAGTAAGGAGTACTTATACACATGTGTATCCATTTAATAAACATATCAGGAAATTTTAGCGCATATAGAGTATTTATTAAGAATTGCCAATTAACACTATCATAGGCCTTTTGTAGATCCAAGTTAATGGTACAAGACTGTTTCATAGACTTCTTTTCATAACCAGTAACTACCTCTTGCGCAACTAGTATGTTATCAGTGATATTTCTCCCACTAACATAGGCCCCCTGATTTAAAGAAATTATATGCTTCATTACTTTTTTAAGCCTATTCATAATGACTCTAGAAATGGTTTTGTATAAGATATTAGTACATGATATAGGCCTAAACTTCTTAACACATGATGGATTTTTCTCTTTAGGTATTAAGACAATATTAGTAGCATTAATCTGAGTAAGAATTTTACCAGACTGAAATGTTTCCTTAATAGCTGAGCATATGCTATCACCAATAATATCCCAAGATTGTTTAAAAAAGCACGCAGTATATCCATCAGGTCCAGGGCTTTTCGCATCTCCCATAGCAAATAAGGCAATTTTAATCTCCTTATCAGTTATGGGGGCAATCAAGCCATCTAATAAATTCTCAGGAACACTTTTATTTAGAATAGCTGCAATAGTACTTATAGAACAGATTTCTTGATTAGATTCCTCAGTACCCAGCAGTTTCTTATAATATCCCACAAATTCATTCTTAATCTCATCTTGCTCAGTAATAATTCTCCCATCATCACAAGTTAGAGTAGACACAAAATTTTTTGCTACCCTTCCTTTGATCATTCTATAATAGTAAGCTGAGCTAATATCATAATCATTTATAAATAAAGCTCTAGATTTTTGCTTTAATACCTCATGGTGAGTAATTATAGTTTCTTCTAATTGAAGAAGTAGAATTTTTTCCTCAGATAAGTCAGCATCATTACAATTTCCCATCATAATTCTTTTCTGTACAATCTCAAGCTGAGCTTTCAAATTCTCAATATCTTCAGAGTTCCTTCTAAAGTATTTATTGTTAAACTTTTTTAGCTCCCCTTTAACTAGTTTCAGTTTCATACAAACTTGAAACATCTTATTGCCATTAATCTTATTATCCCACATTCTTTTTATAATATCTTTAAAGCCCTCATGTTTAGTCCATATGTTGAAGAATTTAAAGGAACAAGGCCCAGATTTTTCTTTCTGATCAATCAGCACTTTAATTGCGCAGTGATCTGAGGTAGAGGGAGGCACGAGTATAGCATTAGATTGATATGTATTCATCCATTTTGAGTTGATGAACACCCTATCAATCTTACTTGCGCGCAACTTCCCACTATCATTTTTATTAGTCCAAGTAAAGTATTGACCTGCATATTGATGCTCAAAAATATTAGCATCCTCGATACAATTAGAGAACAGAATAGAACTATTAGGAATAGAATCACAATTAAGCCTATCTTCAATTTTAAGTATCTCATTAAAGTCTCCAGTATAACATAAGCACTGATCATTATAATCACTACTCAATTTTACCATATCACTCCATAAGGCCTTCCTTTCATCCTCATCATTACTAGCATACACATAACCAACACAGAAAGTTATGTTTAATTGTAATATATTAACTTTAATAAAAATCAGTTGAGTTGTTTCAAATAACTTCACAACTTCAACATAATTCTTGTCCCACATTATCCAAATTCTCCCACTGTCACATTTATTATAGTTGTGAATCATTTCCAAGTGAGGGAAATGATCACTGATTATTTTCAAGCTGTTTTGAACCCTTACTTTAGTTTCCAGGAGTCCAATAAGCTTGACTTTATTACTAATTATAAAATCTTTAACATCTAGTTGTCTAAGAAGGCTGTTAAACCCTCTTACATTCCATGACACAAAACTCATATATTAGGTGGTCTAGTAATCTCACCTTCACCCCCATTATTAATGAATTTCAGTACATCTCTATCAATATCAGTACTCACCTCTTTCTCTATATTATCAAATCTGTTAGAACAAGATACCTCATTAGATGCCTGATTGTAATCCTTTTTATTGTGAGTTTTGCCTCCCACAACTTTCCATTCCTTCTCACTAACTTTATCCTTCCCTTTATCCTTCCTATTATTGTTATCAGCTTTTGGAACCCACACTTTAGTAGTTTTATTACACTTATTTTCTAAGTGCCCTATTTTATTGCACTTAGTACAAATATTTGGTTTCCACTCATATTCTACTTTAACAACCTGTAACTCATCTAATCCAATATCAACATATAATTCATCAGGTAGCTCTTCCTTAGTTTCAATTTCCACACAAACTCTAGCATAACCCAGTCTAGTCATGGACTGAGTCATACTATCCATCTGTAATGGTACACCAATACCACTAGCCATATACCCTAAACCTTTTTTAGTCCACATGACCATAGGAATGTTACTCAGTTTAGCCCATATCGGGATTTTAGTAACATCAAGATTTTCAAACTGCATACCAATTTTCCACTGCTTTAACAATAGAGGGGATCCATTTGTATGCCACATCTGTTCTAAAACATTATCACACATCTGCTTATTCTCAAATTTAAAGATAAACGTACCATTACTACCAGATTTAACATCAATCTTACCAAACTTTGCCCACTGAAACTTAACAAAGTTAACAATATAATAGAATAAAGGAGGTGAATCAAGGAATTGCCCAATTAGACAATTCTCCCATTGTGCATAGCCCTCATCTAAGACCTTTTTATCAGGAACAATAATCCGCTTACCTTCTTTATTTCATGATCTATCCAAATAAAAGTGAATTTATTCAATATTTTTTATTAATTATTCGTGGTGACTGAAACAATGTGATGTTAAGACTTTTCCGGTGAACGCTCTAACTTCCCCAAAGTAACTTTTAGCCTTTTTACGCCTTGTCTTAGGTTTGGAATTGATTTCTTGACTCCTCCTCATCTCCTTACACTCCAGTGTCAAACATATATCAAAACCCTACACACATAACACATAAATAAAGAACAAAAACTTTATAAATAGCAAAATGTCCAAAAGAATATGAAAAAGTAAGATATGGAAAATATTAGGGAAAAGTCCCCGACATATGTCTAGTAAACACTCAAAAATATGTCTCGTGAGTAATTTAATCTATCAAAAAAGAGGATACATCATGACCTAACACAATGATCGGTGAATAATTTCTAACCCTAATGACTATCTCGTTAGCCAAGCCCGCCAGGATCACTACCGTACACTAGACGATTATGAACCATTTATATCCCTAAATCCCCGGTCGGGGGACATCATAGGAAATTAGGTCAAACTAGAGGTTCACAGGCTCTATCAAGTTTAATTAAAATATTCATAATACAATTATACATTTAATCTCAAATCAATTAAAAGGAATTCCTAAATAGCATTAAAATACAAAATAGTAATCTAGAGTTTATACAAAGTGAAAACCAAAGTTGTGGGATGATTAGTTCATGATTACGAAAATAAAGCTAAGAGTAAAGAGATCGGAAACATAGTTATGCTAAGAATCTAATACAAAATACCCCAATGGAAGCAGTTGAATGACACAAAAGTGTTGTTGTAGTGCTCCAGCTTTTGTCGTTTCTTCCTCTCTGTTGTCTTGGTCCTTTTCTAATGAGTTTTTTATAAAATAATGGAAAGCACTTGTGTCTAGATTCAAATTTAAATGACCTAGTCCAACCCAAAAAAATTTCCTTCCCAAAATGGACATGTTTGATTCACTCCAACTGCGAAATTAATAGCCTATTCGATACAGCTCCAAATAAAGACTTCTTGTCCATTCTTTGGAATATAATATCATCCATGTAACTAAGATCTTCACAATTAACACACAAATTACACCTAAAAATCTCTAAAAGACTAAATCTCAAACTATGTAAGAAACAAGAGTATATTGAAAAATAGGGAAATATCCCTCATCTAAGCACATAATAAACCTTAAATGATGTCTTATAACTAGATTATTCTATAAAAATTATGGAGAAAACAAGACCCCTAGCTCAAAGTTGTGTCGTTCCGATACAATAAGAAATAAGAACAATAACGAAGTCTCTATAAATATGAAATAAATAAAGTAAGCATAATGGAAAGAAGAATATAAATATAAGTAATAATCCTAAAGCAACTATGTAGAGAGTTTCATGTAGCAATATTAAAAAACTTAATCATATATATATATATATATATATATATATATATATATATATATATATATATATATATATATATATATATATATACTTAACATACAAACAATCAACATGATTTATGTTCAAGATTAATTATATTTGCAATGCACGGAGGATAGGTTTTTATCTTAGTTTGATATGGTTGCTAGAGGGTGTTCATCGATCATAACATATTATCCAATGGTCCATCTAACTACTATATATTGGTTCAATCTCTTCTAGATCATATAGTTAAGAATCATAAGGTCTTTAAGGTTGTAATGTTAGTCTTAGGGATGGTATGAGCGTATATTTGGATAATATAGATTGAGCTTTTGGCTCTCTCCTCACTAGCCATCAACGAATCGCCCTAGATCTTGACGTACTCTAAAAAAATGTTCTCCCTAAACCAAACTTTGATGTACTTAATTAACATCCTCAACTACCCCACTCAAATATCAAGATGATCACATAAAAATTTCCACTTTGCCAGTCCTTCTCATTCATTTTTTACATATTCTTTCTTTTGCAAGTTAGTTATGACTCTTATTTTAATGTGAGATATTATGCTACTTATTTTTCATATTTATTTTCTTTTCAATATTTTTCTTTTTCTTTTACCCCAGAAAAATGGTAACAATAAGAACAATGAATCATCATCAAAACACATAATGATAAACTCAAAAACCTACCCAAGTGTTCCCCATAAATTGTTCCCACCACCCAAAACTCAAGATATAAAGAAAAGTGTCTTAGCAATTCGATTCGAGTGCAAATCATTTATAAAAGTCCTATGATCTAAGGGGTATGGCTTATAACATGGCCAATTAAAAGGATTTAAAAGTCTAGAAGGTGTAAGACGGATAATAATTAGTTAAATTTGGTCAGCAAGTTAAAAGGAAACAAGAGGTTTATCAAATAAACTCCTTAGTCACGTCACTTTCTAAACTATGCAATTTTGTTACTTTCTCACCTCTTTCACGTTCATTAAATGGTTTATCAACTAGCTCGGATCTCATGTTCCATACACCACTACCGACTCCCTATGATCAAACTTACTTCTATCACATTGCTTACTAATCATTTATTTACTATTAGGTTTGTTTTCATGTTCATCTTTTAAGCATACAATATAACTAGTTCATAAACATACTACTTACTATCATTAACTTACTAAAGTTTATGCTTTTAGGCCACTATACACAACCTACATCAATTCTAGCTATGAAATTTTTTATTTCTCCCTAAAATGAAATAAATCACATAAAATGGAGATGAGGGACAACCAATTCCCACACCCCAAACTCAAAAACGAGTCGTGTCCCTACGACTCAAAACAAACTCGATAAAAATTTAAAAATGACACATGTATTACATGTAATGAAATTCTAAGGAAGTAAGAAAAAATACTATTGATGCTATTGCCTCTTGTTATCTGTAACCAAGGTAGGGTTTGGTGGATTATGTGCTAGACCGGGAAGAATTTTCTCCGAGACTGTAATTTGTGTGCTTTATTTGCGCCACATCATCTCCCAAGAAATTCTGAGCTACTTCCACTAGATCAAATCGCCCACTTACCCTTTATTGCCTTGTAAGATCCTCTTCTCTCGAAATTGACACCCTCTCAAGAGAAGTCTCTAAACTCGGAGGAATATTTACAACTACTCCTCTTAAAATATTATTGATCCACACATTATCGATGTTGATGCTTATGTTGTACACACATTTCTCTTTCTCACCACGTTTCACATTCGCCTTCATTAATAGGCTTGTGATCATTGTGGGGTACTTCAAGTTAAACACCATTTGTGGTGCGATTGTGAATCTTATTACCCCCATCAAATATCACTTGCTCTACATCTACGTCCTCCTCTCTTAAAATACAATTCAAAAAGTTGGAAAATTATTTACTTACGTCCAAGGTTCGAGTGCTCCCAAAATATAATGATGTGAGGAAGTTATGCCATACTCTTGCATCGGGTTGAAGGTACTTGTAAGGCCAAGAGATCTTCAACTCTCATTTGTGTTCTCATACTAACTCTTTACTCAACACGTGATCATATAGTTTAAAAGTCTTGATTTTTCTCCACTGCTTCTTGTTACTTGCATGGTCCTACCATTCTCTTGAAATAAAAGTGGTTCCAAATCTCTACAACCATGAAAGAAACTAACTTATCTCTAACTGGATCTCGTCCTTCATTTTCTCAGCTAGAGAGGCCAAGATAGAAATCAGAATCTAACTCAATGCACAAATTCGAACTCCTCATCATGAATGTGGTCCATCCCAACCTCTCTCCCATCTATAGAAATCTCTTTTATTCACCTATGCCAACTTCCTTCTCAAATATTCTATCGTGTGAAGTGTTAACACGGGCATGTTTTTTTTTTTGCGATACCTATAAAGGCCTTAGAATATTGTCTCACCTCAGGTATATAAATCATGACTCTGCGGTTGTTGTGTCTTCTCTTTCGTAATCGAAATTGGTTTCTCTTGAGGACTTGTTTTCACCATAACATGTTCCTCTCTAATCAGCTGACTCTAATTAACCTTTCTCTTCTTTTCCAAACTTACACGATTCTCATTTGATTCTATTTCTTTCACCCAAGTATTTGATTTGATTCTTTACCATCTCCTTAACACTAGATAGTGTTTTCATCCTTTTTGTCATCTCTTTTGACCTCTAACTAAAAAGTGCACCACTCTTGAAATTACCCTTTGATTTTGGGAGAATAAGGTGTTATTTATGTTAGTAATGGTGTAAGGATGACGATTTTTGATGTGGGTATGATGAAATCTTAATTAAATGAGAAGGGTTTAAGAAAATTTTGAAAAGGGTTTTGAATTTTTTTGATTTTGATTCTTGATATCTAGGTGTTTTGGAAAGAATAAGGTGTAAAAAATGGTTTGGATGAGTGTAAGGATGAATTTGTATATGAAATTATGGAGATTTGGTATTGTTTTGATGTAAGGTTAATGTTTCTTGAAGTTTCAATGGAGTTTGGATGCTTGGAGAAGAAGGAAGCTTAAGGTTTTTGGAGCTGGTAATGATCAAGACTCCTCTTCTAAGCTGATCGAGTCACCTCGTAGTGTAACCCATTGGGCGTGATATATTTATGGATACTATTTCCTTTATACCATGTCATGGTAGTCTCTCCATGTTGATACAAGTAAGGTGCAGTATACCACCCGTTGGGTGCGGTATACCGTTGGGACACTCAAACTTTCTAAATTGGCCACGTCTTTGCTACCATCTTGACGCTTTTTCCAGGGGCAATATACCTCATGTAGGGCGCGGTATACTATTCAAAATCTCTTTGCTCAATGAATTGTACCATCATAACGTATGTTGCGAATCCTCGATACGGTTGGTGATTTATACCGCTCGAAGGCATTTTTCTTACTGACATGCATTGTATTGCACACTGTGGTAAGGGTGTGGGCTGAAGTATACCACCCGATAGGCGCGGTATACCATTTTGACTTGCTGTGAGCTCGATTTTTTCAATCTTCTCACCCAAACTCATTTTCTACATAACCTACTCATTAAAAAAAACTTCTACCTTTCTCATTATTGTAAGATACACTAAAAAACACTTACACTAACTGACCTAAACTTAAAACAAAAAGGAAAAGATATACAAAATTACAGGGTTGTCTCCCATAAGCACTTTTGTTTAACATCGTTTAAAGTTAGATGTGTTACCTCCACTATTTATTATGTATGTATCCTCCCCAACTACATGTGAGGCTATGAACATCTACTATACGAAGCTTTCGTCCTTGTTTTGCTCTGATTTCAATCAATTTCTCCAAAATAACTTGTGTTATGACTGATGGCCCCATCCATGAGATTTTAAAACCATGTGTCATATTCAATTGTTTGGGCGCCTTCCAAGGAAAATCGTTGTTGAAACTAAACTCACTTTCAGATCTATTCTCTACAGTTGCACAAAGGATTTTATCTATGATCTCTTTTGTCACAACACGAATTATTGGGACTTCCAGTGACACCTGTTTTAGCTTCTTGTCCAAGACGGAGAATGTCTCAGAATCTTTATTTGTGTTGATGGGCACTGTTATCTCATGAAATTATATGGTGCTTGGACTCGTGCCCAAGAATGGTTGTCCGAGTATCACTAGAACCTGCTTATCTGAATCATATTCACTAATATTGAAATCAGTAGGTATATCCAACTTATTAACATGGACAAGAACATCCTCTATTATTCCCCACAGATTTGTTAGTAATTTGTCCACCAAATAAAGGATGAAGGGTATCTTCTTTGCATCCTTACTTCCTAACTTCTCAAATAATAACCCAGGCATAAGGTTTACACTTGAACCCAAGTCACACATGGCTTTCACATCAAACTTACCATCTATTTGGATAGGGAGGTTAAAACCTCTAAGATTTTGAAGCTTAGGTGTGTCTTTTCTTCAAAATTATTAGAGATTCTCTCATTATGAGACATAATCTCTACCTCAACCTCTACACCCTCACTATTCTCGAATATGGCCTCCGTGAAAACTTGTTGTTGTGTAAGTCCCTTCTCAACAATATCAAGCTCTTATGCGTTGATTCTTGCTTTGTTGAATGCCTCTACAAATGCTTTGCACTTTATGTATCCTTTTGAATAGATCATCTTCATAGGTATGGATGATTACATCAATGGAATACTACATGGTGAACCCACCATTTTTTCTTCTTCTTTCACTGTGGGGGAAACTATGTTTATTTCACAACATATTTCTCGACAACTAGTGTAGCATTTTTGTGATGGATTAATCCACTCATGAGACATTATTCTTAGAGTTTATTGGGCCTAAGTGAGTGATTTTTCCTTAATATTTGCTATATTGTACTTTTGCCTATCGTTTTGGTCATATTATTATTTATAGAGACTTTGTGCCTTAATTGTGTGTTAAGTGTATAGTTTATTAGGTAAATGGTTAGTACAAGGTTCCAACATGAAGGAAAATAATTAAAAAAATTCAAGATAAATCCCAAGACAAGGCGGAATTTGAACCTAGAGTCACTTTGGGAAGTTGGAGTGTTTGTTAGAGAAATCTTAACATCATATTGTTTCAGTCACCATGGATTATTTGTAAGAGCTTTTGACCTGATTACTTTTGATTAAGAAATAGCTTGAAGTAATTGTCGTGTGGGAAGTCACGGAAGTCAACTCAGAGTTAAAATGAAGAAGTTATGATATTTGCTTCCACTATGTCTCAAACCAGTCCATCTTTAGCTAAAAACGGGTTGGAGCCTTTTAAATCTAATTAAGTGAGGCAAAAGGGGAGAATAAAAGAAGGGTTTGTTCATAAACCCAACGATTATTCCTCAACCATTCATCAAATCATCTCATCATTAAGGGTAAATATAATTTAGTTTTGTTTAATTATGATTTTGTCATTAGTTTTATTTCATTTAGTATGAACTCAACCCTCATTGCTTGAGGTTTCTTATGTAAGAACTTATGCTTAGCTAGTTAATTTCTTTACTGAATTTGGAACAAATATTTAATTGAGATTGGTTTGATTTTATTCCACTGACTTAAATTTTGTTTTAATACTACCTATATTCTGGCCAACTAGTGGATATCCCTTGGGATTGAGCAAACACCCAGGATGGGAGTTTGATTGCTAACATAGCGTGTAGACATTTAGTGTGTGGTAGTGAACCAGGAGGTCTTGCCTAGCTAGATACTCTATAGAGCTAGGGTTATTACAGTAATATATTTCTTAGGGTGTCCTTACCCAATTCCCTTAATAATATTAAGGTTACCTTCTAAGTTACCGACAAGATTTAGATTGATTGTTGAATCCCTGCTAATGCGAATTCACCAACTCACCCGTAACAATAAAACCATTAAACTAGCGACATATGGTATTACTAGCAATTCCTCAAGAAATCTCTCATGCTTTAATTCATATTTTATTTAATTAATTATTATTTTTAATCTTGTCTCATTTATTATTTAATATTTAATCATTTAAAACCAAATACACATTTTATTGTTTAGGTTTTGCCATTTACTTATTCATATGGAAAACTCTACATATTTATACTACTTGAAGCACAATTATATACATTGATAGTCCCCGTGGAGATGATAAACCCTCACTTATCAATTTATTAGTTGTAAACAACCCGTACACTTGCGGGAAGTTAACCTCTCCGGTGTTGATGTATTATATCACACCTGGGGCAAATAACAACCTTCTTTTCAGTTAATACTTCAACATCTTTAACTATCTCTTTGAATAGAAGATCAATACTCATCTCTTCCAAGCTTGGCTTGGGTTGTTCTTCCACTATCTTCGGAATTCCCACGTCAATCTCTGCAGTAGGTGGCGATTCCACTACTTTCTCAGTTTGAAGGCTAATAACCTTATACATCTCAAACCCAACACTACGCTCACCATTCTCTTTGACCTTCACATCATTTTTCAAATCTTGGCCTAATTGTGGAATAGCTTGTTGAAGATTTTAAAGAACATAAGCAATTTGGGTGACTTGTGTCCCCAATTTTTTCAATGTGGAAATTTTTCATTGAGTCTCTCATTATTACCTTCATGTTGTCTTGTGTCAAAGTCCAGAAGGATTGCATTGTTTGATGAAGCTCGGTAACAGAGCCTTTTGTGCATGGTGGCAATGCTTTTTGGGATAGAATCCCGGCATAAGCAGCATAGGTTGGTTGCGGTGGTTGAGCTGGCTTGACATGACTTTTTGGACCCCTTGATAAGGACCTTGAGCCCTCTACTGGATTTTTTTGAGGTCGTGTTCTGTAAGAACGACCTTGATTCATGGTCCCATTCGGATTAGACTATTGAAGGGCCGGATGATTTTGATTCCCATGCTTAAACCCAGTATTACTTAATTGGTAATTCCCACAATTTGACATGTAACACACGAATTCCGAATTTCTTCATACTCTTCCCACACATGATCGTTGACCCCACAATGCAGAAATCTTGTGCTTCTTGCACTACTTTCATCTCGGCTTGTTTCCCTTGGAAACCTTCTATCATCCTAAGTTCCAACTACTTCGTTTGATTATCTATTAAAACGATTTTAGCCTCTACAACAGTTTAACTATCTAAACACAACGTACCTTTCACATTGGTAATAAGAGCTCACGAATGTGGCCAACTCCTCTTGGTTTCTACAATATTCTCGATACAAAATACGTCCTCACTAGGATCTATAGACACAAACCCTTATCTTCCAAGGTTATCTACCCTCAATCTTGACTCGTAATTGAGTCTTTGATAAAACATCGCTAATTGAAGTGTTGGGGTATAATCGTGAAGTGGAGATATAACTAACCTTTGTGGGAACCTCGTCCATGTCTCTCCTACACCCTTGCAAATGTCTTGGTGTAAATTTGAAAGTGCCTTTTGATCTTCCATTCGCATGCTCTGTCGATAATTTCGATCTAGAAATGATCTTGCAACTCATCCCACAATTTAATCAAATCTAATGGTTGACAGTCCAACCATTCACTAGCACCTGCGGTCAACAAAAATGGAAAAATGCAGTAATACAATTGTTCGCGTGTAATGCCTTGAGTATTGTAAGCATAACGAATCCGCATAAAATTATGAATTAACCTCACCGGATCTTGGTTTGCATCATTACTGTAGTTTCTAAATCTTAAGAATTTATTCAAAATACTGGGATCAGGCTTGAATCTTGCAGCTTGGATCACTGGAGGGCAAATCCCTAATGGTTGAACACGGAATGGACCTCCTTGACAAGGAACATCTTTCTCACGGTGTTGGTTATTCTGTGGACCTCCTCCATCGATTACTACTTGTGGTAGGATGCCCTGGGGAATTGGATTTTGATAATTAGGATTATCCCCAAGTGGTACATCTTATACTCGTGAGTTTACATCTCCCCACCTTCTACTAACAACAGATCACCTACAATAGTCTCACTTCGTTCTTCCTTAGCTATCTTTCTCGACTTCTTTGAGCTCGGATTATTTTTTAAGGGTACGAGAGCATAACTGAATACCTAAGAACCTAAAAAGAGACAAAAGAAAAAACAAGCGTAAAATTGAAACAAATAAATACTTCTACACCAAGCTAAACACAAAACTAACTAGAAAAATCTCTAGCAGCGGCGCCAAAACCTCGGTGGGTCCCAAGGTGTGATATCTTGATGTGTATCACCACTATATTTCCCATAGCTCGTGAATTGATTAATTAAGTCAGGATCGAGCTTGAATCGAACGGCTTGAATATTTGGAGGGAGAATCCCAATGGGTTGCACTCGGGATGGACCAGGAAAACCTAGCTCTAACCGTTGAGTAGCCATCTAAACCTGAAAAGACAAAAACAAAAAGAAACGCGAAAAACTGAAAACAAGTAAAAACTTCTACACTAAATAAACACAAATAGACTAACTTACAGATAAATCTCCGGCAACGGCGCAAAAAACTTGGTGGGGCTAAAGGTGTGATAAATAAATAGATAAATAAAGATAATAATATAGGATACACCCTTATCTACCACGAGAAACTCACTGCAAGTATTACAAATCGTTTGCAAGTTTTGTTGATAAGAAAAGTTTGTCCGCAGGGATTTAATTCGTTAGATCTACTTATATTAAATAAGCGTAGACGAATTTAACTGTTTAGAATAAAATATGATAACATGAATGATTATATAAGACGAATAAATAAATAATGCCAATAAATTAATATGAATGTAAGTCAGATAAAGTAGGGTCACTAGTATGAGTCTATCTTACTAAGTTGTTATTCTAACCTTAAGAGTGGATTGAGCATTATATATTAACCGGGATTCTAAATTCTACCTAACCCCCGTCAGGGTGGACTTAGGAGCAACCTCTCCACAACCAGGGGACTTGTGTAAGGGGACCCTGAGTAATGATTGGTGGTTAAATCAAACCTTTAGGCTATCTAGTTAGGCAAGCCCGTCAGGATCACTACCGCACACTAGACGATTATGTGGTGTTGTCAATAATTGAATCCCTCTTCCGGGTGTTAACTCAATTACTAAGGATAGTCCTAAGATTGGCCAAATCTAGGGCTGGAACAATAAGTCAAAGCACACAATACCAATATACGCCAAGCCCAAATCAATTAAAATAACAAATAGAATTATGGAATTTAAGACAAAATAATAAACCAAATAATTAATAGTAAAACTTACAGAAAAAAAGCTTAGAAATATGGTGAAACGGCAAATTTATAGCTAATTACCCAAAATATAGAGAATGAGAGATGTAGAAGAGGAGTTTGTCACTCTCCGACTTCTTGTTTCGTGTCTTCCTCTGCAGGTCATATTGCTCCTTGGATGAATAGCTTGATACTAAGGATGAAAATTAAATTAAAGGACTAAGCTAATATTTAAAGCTGAGAAAATACAAGCAAGGACTAAGCTTATACTTGGCACTGAGCAGGACATGTTTACAATGGTTAAAATGTGTATTTATAGGTGTCTTGGAAGCCCTAACACGTTTTCTTGGAGTGGAAGACAAGTAATTGGGCTTCTAGCCCAACTCTAATTCGTAACCTTAAAATGTAGAAAAGGTAATAAATTGTCGCTGTTTTGTTTTAGCCATAACTTCTTCGTTTCAACTCCGTTTGACGCGTTCTTTATATAAAAACTGATCGTCTCGAAAAGCTCTATAACTTTTCTTGAGACCATTCTTCCAAATTCCAATCCAATATTGAGTTATTATCACTTTTATGGACGTGCCTGGTGAAATTCAGATTTACTTGGCAACCTTATCTTTCTATACTTATCTTTTCTTTCCTTTATCTCCAATTTCCATGCATATCTTCTTTCCTTTATCTCTTAGAATTGATTTGGCATCTAATTAATTACCATATATCTTTAAAGTTTCACAATTAACAAAGAATTAAAACTAATATGCTTTAAAAATAATAAATCATCAAATCAAGACAAGAAATAAGAAAATATAATAATATATGTAAAAATCGAGTAAATTACTTCCAATAATCCTAAAAATGATGTCTCCAATCTAGATTTGATCATCACAAATAGGGAGATAACAGAAAGATGTGATTTCATAGAAAGAGATAAAAACACACAAAAAAAGATAAAGATTTATCTTCTACGCCTATCAAATGAGATATGGCGTAGAGTCTATCGGCCAAGGCATATCAAATTCCAGGATAAACTTTTGAAAGATTTTGGATCTCTAATAGAAGTTCTCTACAAGTTGAATACTCCACTTTTAAATATAGGTAGCTATTTTACAATCATGTATATAAGTTTTCTTCTCTAAACACTCTGCAAAACATACAATGTTCATATATTTTTCCCTCCTTGTTTCCTACATCATCGGGGTCCCTTTTTACATGTTCACAATAGTGACTTGAGTATCAGAATGATATAGGTAGTACACATCTATCTTGGCCCTTAAACAAAGTTTTGCAGGTAGGGATAACAAGTTGTCTAACCGATAATTCCCAACAATTTCATTTAGTCTACTTGAGCAATTCGCTTATGCCAGCTACATAAATCTAAGGCAAGAGAAACAAAAACCTTATATAGTAAAAAATTATCAATCACCTCTACCCTTGGCTTCATGATGGGAAAATGAGCCATTATCTTCCTTGAAATATAGGGTGAGCGAGGTTTCTCTCCACCTCCTATTGTTATGTTGCTACAAACCTCTTTAAACGGGGTAGTGTAGATACATGTTAACTTAGATCGAATGCTACTATTGTCATTCCTCCTATATTTCATGATAACTTCTTGATACTTGAGGTTCACTTCCTGGGACACCTTTAGCCTCGGGTTCCCCGACTTTGGTGGGTGGTGAAGGAAATGCGGTGTCCCATCTTCAAGTGTGGCACCTCTACCTATTCCACTATCCAACGATGTTATTCTTGTCGTCTGATGTCATGTTCCTCTTTAGACCATTGCTTCACTATTGGTTGTTTTTGTTGACTAAAATCGTTCTTAAATGTGTTGCCAACTTGTAGATCCAATATCAACTAAATTTAATTATAACTACTAAATATGCTTCAAAATAAGTTGATTAGCCTTGAGATTTACTTTCTTCCAAACTATGTTCTTTTCGCTTAACCTATGTCTTGTAGTTATACACAATTAGGGCCAAAGAGAGGTATTCTTCTAATGAAAATCCAAGGGTCAAGTATGTCATGGTATGTATAAATATATAGTAGATAAATGAGTGGAAAAGAAGGCATTCCTCATCTAGATCAGGAGTGTATATATAGCCACGCAAGGACCAATGGTCCAACTTACTAGGCTTTTGCATTGAAATGCATACCAAGGGGACCAAGGGTGCATCCTTTCTAATCTTTTATATTTTTTGCCAATGAACCATTAGATTGACTCCCGAAATATGTGCATATATCGTAGGCAACATCCTTTTTAAGGTACAACCTTAAGTCATTTCTTGTTATTATGAATTTCCCCAAGAATATGTGGTGTTATATATACAGGGCCGGTCCTGACATTTCGGGGGCCTAAGGCAAACTTTAAAAAATGGGCCCCTAAAAAATTACAAGTTATATAAAATACAATACAAAACTCAAAATATGATAAAAAAATAATCAAATAAATTTTAAAGGAAAAATATATTTAGGTCTCTTTTAAGTTAACAAGTAATATTAAAATTAAAAAAATAACTTAATTAAATATGTTTGTAACTAAAAATATAATCTAATATTTTTATTTCAGGTGGACTAAAACTGGGCCTTTGTAATAAAAACAAAAAATTATACTTCAGGGCCTAAAATTATATGAATTAGGAAAGAGCCCAAAGTTATGAGTAAAACTGGGCCTTTTTAATAAAAAATAAATTATACTTCAAAGGGACCCCTAAAATTATATAAGTTGGGAAGAGGCCCAAGGCCATGGCCTTTGGCCTCTCCCCAGGACCGGCGCTGTATATATACGACTATAAAGATATATGCCCTCAGTCATTCCAAGCCTACTAGGGTTAATACCTCATATCTTAACCACATATTAACCTAGTACCTACTATATTAAGAGAATATTAATTCTCTTCAGGCTTCATCTTTATATAATACTATGTATAATACCTTATAATCAGGTATTGTCCAATATATCTTGTAATCCTCTATATGAATATAAACTATAGATTTTTGTATATGATAAGATTATTTATGTATAATGCAACCCAATATAATGATTAAGGTTGAAATATAAAGCCCTTAGAACATAGTTCAATTAGAAAAAATTAAGGGTATAATTATAGTGACTATTTTGTTAGCGGTTGATAATTTGAAACCTTGCGAAAAACATACCTCTTAAAAAAAGTGATGACAACTTTTTGACTTACACTAATTACTACACATCTTGCCCTTTTCTTTTTGTACATTTTCAGTGGCAGAAATGTAAGACATCTTCAGATAAAAATTTCACCTTTAAGGTTCAAATATACCATGAAAGTATTAGTAATAACAAATTCATGAGTTCGTCTTTTGTATCCCAATTCATTAACACATATGTGTAACTTTGCTAAAAAAATGCTTCTCAATTGTTTTAAACTATTTTTTTTTAAAATGATTTACCATCAATCAATCAACACCCTAAATATTCATTGAACACCCGATTTTTATATATATTCAAGGAGATTAATACATTTTTCATGATTGAGACGTTTTTCGATTAAAGATTACGCCTAAATAAAAATTACACGTATATTTATATAATTTTCGGGGTCGGTCTGTCTGGGTCGGATCTTCCTTATATACACGGCTCACATTAATTATTGAGTTTGAAAAAAATATTATGCGAAACAACTTAGCAAGAAACAATAGACAGACAAATGTAATAAAGCCCGATATTAATGTTACCCCATAATAAGCCAAATTGTCAAATATTTGTAATTTTCTTGCCACTCAAGAAACGCGTCACCTTTTCCTATAACTGGAAAAGTAATTTATTTTTAACCAAATATGCCTTTACCACCCCAAACCCATTGTATATAAACCCCATTTCCCAAAACCCTTTTAGATGCGCTATTTTGTGCATCACTCAACACTTTCACATTATATAATTCTCTTACACCAAACACCAAACACCCTAACCCCAAAATGTTGATTTCAGTTATTCTTGCACTTTTCCTACCATGTGCAGGCATGACGGCGGTGTTCATAGTCTATTTATGTTTACTATGGTACACTGCAACCCGCGATAATAATAGCACAGAAGAGCAGAATATTGATCATCAGTTACCATCCAAATCCGACAAAGAGAAAGGCCTATCTGCTTCGGATCTAGAGAAACTTCCAAAAGTTACCGGAAAAGATTTGGTCCTAAATATGGATTGTGCAGTGTGTTTGGATGATATTGAGAGTGATCAACCAGCTCGATTGTTACCAGGGTGCAACCATGGGTTTCATTTACAGTGTGCCGATACATGGCTATCCAAGAACGCTATCTGTCCTATCTGTAGAGCAAACCTTTTACCAGAACTCTTTGATCCACCTGAGTCAAATCCATGCTAAATGCCTCATCATGTTTTGCAGTCTTCTTCTCATCATTAGATTTCACTAAGTCATAAAAATTTAAGATTAGCACTAGTGTTGTCATTTTTTCATTCTTAGTTTTTCTTTTTCATTTTTTGGAAGAATAGATTTAGGAGATTACATGTTGTCTTCAGGTGTTGATTTTATTTTAATATTAGATTGTTTTCTTTTTTTTAGTTTAATGATGTTTCGATTTCTAGCGTGAATGGTTTCTTTTTCTGTTGACTAATTAAAGATAACAAGTCATGAGGTGGTACAGTGCTTTTTGACTGTTGATGGGAAATAGCTGGAAATGCCGTGACCCATCAGCTTCAAAAGTGGTAACTGCATTTTTGGAAGAGTCTTGTGTAATTTCAATTTGAAGAAAAAAAACAAAAATAGTTAACATGCTTATAAAAAACAGTTTTTTTTTGCGTGACAACTTTTTCTTCTTTTTTCGGTTTTATTGTTTTTAAGTATACGTGATCAAAAAAATAAAGTGAGCAGCAATCCTAACAGTTTATAACTTTATATAGTCTATCAAATATATCTTTGAGTAATTTAAAAAGGTGATCAATAGGGACAAAATCATAAAATCAAAATTTTATATTTGAAGGGCTAAGAAAATAAATTCTACAAATTTGGAAAAGTGGAATTTATTAATTTCTTGTTTTTCTTTTTCTATAAAAGTGAAAAAATAGTTTTTGAAAAAATTTAAAAACAGGAAAGAATCGGAGCTAATTAATTATTATTTTTATAAAAGTAAAAGAATATTTTTTAATAATTTAAAAAGATCGGAATCGCACATCCTATAATCTATCTCCGTCCCTAGGCTCGAGTTACCCTTAAGTGGGAATGAGTTTCTTGGAATTATAGAGAAAGAAAAACCAGTTTTAATCCTTAAAAAATTAATGTTACTATACTATATTTGATTCCCTAATTTCTTTAAACTCTTCATTTTACTTCCTCCCTTCCCCATTTGAATTTTAAAAGTAATTTATTATATTATTATTATGTTTTCTATAAATTTTTATTTTTTCTTGTACAAATTATATGTTATTTCTTGTATTTTAGAGATTTAAAGTTTAATTAATTATATTAAGATTTATAATGCAATTATTGTATAATATAGATTAATAATATATTTTTGTATATGTGGGCCTATAATGTAATTAAGCAAGGAAAAGTGTTGACAGTCTTACCTTAAAATAAAATAAAAAACATATTTTCAGCCTCATTTTAATCCTAATTAGTATGGACATAAAATAGAAATTGATAAGATTTATTAGAATATTTCATTTCCCGTTTACACTAGACATCAGAAAACAGACATTCAACCTTTTGTTACTGTAAAAGTCTTTTGGTTTTGATTCAAATTAGACATACAATGTATTTTTAACCAAACTCATATAAAAAAGGATTAGAAATTATATCAAGATTTGTCTTAATTGAAATACATGCATCAAAACAATAAGACCAGCTGATACAAATGTCATGAGGCCGACCAAAAAAAAAAAAAAAAAAAAGATACAAATGTCATGATCATTTGTGTCTTAAATAGTATTTCACTTACTTTTCATTTACTCTTTTTCTTTTCTTATACCAAAGCTATGAATTGAAAAGTCTCTCCTTAATTTTTTTTTTTGTCAATAAAAGTCTAATTGATTCGGCAACAATTGGTTAAACCTTGCATGGAAGGGGCTGGCAACTGGCAAGTGACAATGCTTAGATAGTTGCGTATCAAGCAACAAAAGAAACAAGTCCCAATTTTATTTGTTGCTTGGAAAATAAATGATTTGACAAAAAAAAAAAAACAGAAAATAATTAATGTTTTTTTGGACGACAAGTAATGTTGTTAGCATGATATTTACTCCATGTATAGAGGGCATGGACGATGAATTTAGAATATACAAAGTTTCCTCGAGCATATGCCATCTGTTCTCGGCTAAAAACACGTGACATTCATTACAATTTCCAATTTCCATTTTAGAAAATTCTTCCGTCCTTTATAGATGGTCCATAATTTATATCATCAAATCATTATATAATAAATATTTTATATTTTAAACATGTATTAATTAACAATAATTATTTATATAATTGGTAATATATATTTATTATTTTAATTAATAATTAAATATAGATATAAGTCAATTTCTTTTTGCTAAACTAATAATTTAATTTACCAAATAATATCTTAACTAATATTTTTTTTTGGACGAATACCTTAACTAATTAAGATCAGGAGAACATAAACATAATATGGTAAGGTATATAATTATAGAGCATTGTAGGGAGAACATAAACATAACATTGTAAGAAATATATATATATTGTATTGGTATTTAAAATCTTCATATAGAAAATGATACATGGATCCAAAATGGATGATATATAACTTTACTCATAATTATATGTAGAGCCGGCCCAAGAAATCAAAATAAGCTTAGTGCATGTTTGGAAGTGCTTTTTTGAAAAAGCATTTAAAAGTGTTTTTAGCATTTTAAATTTGTTTTTATTCTGAAAAACACTTTTATGAGAAACATCAAATTGGTGCTTTTTGAAAATAAGCACTTAAAATAATATTAGATTTCAAAATTATTTTTAATAATTTTTTTAAATTTTAAATTTTATTCCAAAAGCAATGTTTTGCTCCAAAATAAGCACTTCCAAACGAACCCTTACTTACCTAAGATTAAAAAAAAAATTGGGCCTTTTATAACTAAATTTTTTTTTGTTTTCAATAAAATTGAGGTTCTTTTTATAGAAAAGAAAAATGAGGCACAAAGCGGCGACGTTGGTTGCTTTGCCCAAGGTCCGGCTTTGATTATATGAGAGCTATAAATAATAACACAAAATAATATAGTTGATGTCTTCCGTTTTGTTCTAAATATTAGCCCTTTGAAAAACATAATTTTAGGTGAATATCACACTTATTTGACACTTTTATGCTTATTTTGTTATATTACATTTTCTCCCATTTGAATTATAATATTTTATTTTTAGAGTTTTTGTACGTTAATTTGTTTGTTTTTAGTGCAAAGTTCTTAGGTCCATGAATGCTATAGAATACCAATACAAAGAGGAGAAGTGGAGAAGTGGGAATTAAAGTCCAAGATCAAGTGGAGAGGTCAAAAGTAAGAAAAGAATATTCGAAGAGTTGACTAATAGAGAGGAAAATCTGGAAAGTTGTCAGTAATTGTTGTTTTTGAGCCAATTGGACAATGCTCAGCCTTTGCGCCGTGAAATAAGAAAGTTGCGCCTTTGAGTTAGGAATGAGGACTGGAATCAGGTAATTTGGAGTTGAGACGCAAAATTTACGGCCGTTTTACCAACAACTGTACAATAGTTACGGGATTTTTCAGATGGACTTGGGTTTTTTATTATTTAAATTATTATTCTTAAGGAAAAAGCCCATTCCTAATTCTCTATTATATAAAGACCTTTAAACCTCCTTTTTATCATCAGACATTAGAGAATTCATTCTACGCTAAATTGCAAGTCAGAGTAGAAAGCAGAATATGAAGCTAGAGCTGGAGAATTCCCTTTACTCCATCAACAGCTCAATCCAACGCCTCAATTAGGTTTCACAATTTATTTCTGTAATTTAGGATAATGTCTTATTTCAATTTCACTTCAGTTTTTAATTCAAACATACGCTAAATTTCTTAGTACTTGAGAATCGCAATAAATGGGTTGAAGCCCTAGTTAAATAATTTATGTTTTTGAATTTGGGATTTTACGATTTAAATTGAGTTAAGTATTTTATATTGGGTATTATTTTATTCTTGTTTACAATTTTTATTCAGGCCAATTAGAAATAGGTTTTAGTAATTGGGATATTCACTTTAGTGACGAAGTGATCATCCGGCAAGGAGGGGGTGGGTTCAATTACAGTCTTAGGTAATATCCGTGTGATATGGTTATTGACCTACAGGCTTAATTAATCACATAGTCAAAGAGGTAAAAAGCTTCACACCTGTAAATAAACTTGCTACCTTAGAGGGGCTTGTCTTACTGTAGGATAGCTCCTAGGTCCACCCGACAGGGGCTAGGAGATATTAGAGTCCCGACTAGTTTTTAAAATACCAACTCTACCCTTAAACGAAACACTAATTATTTTAAATTAGGTGGATTCCCTTGCGAGACTCGAGTACATCTCTCTTTCTTGCGTCCAACTTTATTTATTTGCATTATTTTATTTCAGTTAATCACTTTAGTATTTTATTGTATTGCATCTTTAGTCCTTAGACCAAAACCAAACAAAAATCTATTAATTTATTTTTCAGTTTTAAACAATTAGTTCTACTATCCCGATTAATACTAGTGTCATAACTAGCAGTCTTTGAGAACGAAATCCGTATTATTTACACATTACTTGGAACGACCCATACACTTACGGGTAGTGTCGCTCCCAAAAGGGGTGGTGATTTTATCACACACCATAAGACACCAAGTTTTTGGCTCCGCTACTGGGGACGGTAGCGTGTGACCCCGGTGTTAATCCTTTAGTAGTTTAATTGTTATTTTAGTTTTTTAGTTTTAAGCTTTTGTTTGTTCTTCCTTTCTCAGGTTTACAAGTTTGATGTATGCTTGATAACCCCGAGATATTAGTCAGACTTCAAACAAAAGAAAGAAAAAAGAAAAAGAAGCAAGAAAAGAAAGAGAATGATTAGCCAGAGAAGCAGAAATGGCTAATGTTGACAATCTTTATCCTCATGTGGTAGTAGATGAAAACGGAAATACCATAATCCGTAATCCGCAAGTTTCTAACATCAGAATCAAAGAAATCCTCCTCCACCTAGAGGACAAGCTCAGCCTCAAGTCTTTCATAATTAATAGTTCGTACAAAGTCCTGAACAGATTCCGTATCGCGCTCTTGCTCTTGGTGTTGGTCCTCCAGATATTGACGTTGTTAGATACAGACCGATCCTGGTATGTGAACTTAATTCCAAAACTTTGGAAATTTTAGCGGAGTAGCTGGAGAAGATCCAATTCATGCAATATAGAAGTTTATGCAAATATGTGATGCGTATATAACGCAAGGCGTAACAAGAGAACCCATGTACTTTGCAAATTTCATATTTTACGTAATAGATGTAACGAGTGTATGTAATAGATGTAACGAGTGTATGGCATGATTCACAAGAACCATGATTGATCACAACTTTGGATGAGCTACAAACTGTGTTATTTGATTGTTATTACATGAGCAACATGAGATTTAACGCACAAATCCAGTTGACGTCATTTGAACAAAAACAAGGTGAATCCGTAGATGTATGTTGGAAAAGATTCTAATTATGTTCGAGAAGAGTTCCAAATCATGGTCTTACAAAACCGCAGCAGATGTCAATATTTTATAAAGGCCTTGAAGGACAATCAAGAAAAGATATAGACTTACTTTGTGGTGGGGGATTCTTACAGGTAACACCATCTAATGCTAAGATTATTTTGAATAGAACGGCGAAGAATGAGTTGGGTTGGAATACTGTGAGAACACCTATCCGAGGTACAGGTTATAAAGAAAGTAGTGCTGGAATTGATGAGAAAATCTCTTCATTAGAGAATAAATTGAAGAACAGGCTTGAGCAGCAATTAAAACAGCTTACTTTAGTTGTAAAAGAAGGTTTTTCAGGTAGGCGAGCTGATATTAATGTTACACAAGAAAAATATGGGTGTTCTAACAGTGGTGTACAAGATCATGATTTGGAGCATTGTCAAAGTAATCCAAAATCTGTGATGTTTGTTTCCAACCGAGGGAACTTTAATTCAGGTGGTCAAGGTTATCAACCCAACAGAAACCATCTGGGTTACCAATATTCGAATTCAAATGGGGCAGAAAATCCCACTTACGCATATCAGCCACGTCCCCAATGCAATAATTATCAACTGAGACCAAAGAACAACTACCAAGAGGGACAAAATTACGGACATGAAGCTCAAAGACAACCTCTTCAAGACACCTATACCGATACTATGAATCAAAAAGCTCTACCTGCTCAACCTCAAGAAGGTGCGTTAGATGTTCAACGAACTTTACAGACACTAATCAACCTTCAATTGAAAACGAAACAAGAGCAATAATCTTCTGCCGCAACATTCAAAATGTTAGAAAATCAGATAGCTCAGATGGCAAAACAATTGAATCAGCATCCAAAAGGGAAACTCCCAAGTGACACTAACAGAGAGAAGATTGTAATACTATAGCGCTCAAAAGTGGTAAGAAATCACCATCACCTTCTATTCCCGTTATGAAAGAAAAAGAAACAACTGTGAAAGAGAAAAAGCTAAAAGATGTGGTAGAGAAAGATGGTGAACCAAAAGTAGAAGAGGTGGAAGTGGTGGAAGTGGAGAATGTTCCGGAAAGACCGAAGAAGAAAGATGTTGTAGAGAGTCGTCCTCCTCCACCTTTCCCCTCAAGAGTTCAGAAGAAAGGAGATATGGCTGATTATCAGAGGTTCATGAATATGGTGAGAAATCATAACATTAATATACCATTCTTAGATGCCATTAAAGATGTATCAAAATATGTAAAATTCATGAAGAGAGCCATCACCAACAAAAGACCAATCTCGAGAATGAAATGATAGGTTTGCTAGAAGAGTGTAGTGCCATATGCCAAAGTAAGTTGCCACCTAAACTACTTGATCCTTGGAGTTTCACGATTCCTATTTCTATTGGTAATGAGTGGCACGGGAAGGCTTTGTGTGATTTGGGTGAGAGTATCGATCTCATTCCCAAATCAATTTTTGAGAAGTTGAAGATAGGAAACGCAACACCGATCTCTATGGTCTTGCAAATGGCTGATAGATCCTTCGCACATCCAGAGGGACGAATAGAAGATGTCTTCGTCAAGGCAGGTACTTTAATTTTTCCCGTTGATTTTGTGATACTTGAATACGAGGCAGATAGGAATGTCCCATTATTTTTGGAAGACCATTCCTAGCCACGGGGCGTACTTTAATTGATGTAGAAAACAAAGAATTGACCATGTGTATTCAAGACGAGGAGGTAATGTTCAACGTGTTTTGGGAAATGAAGTTTCCGGATTCCCAGGAGGAATGTTTCCAGGTGGGTGCAGTTGACCAAGCCACGCAAGAGGTATTTAATGATATTAATTTTGATGATATCTTTCAGGTAGCCCTGACACTTGACTTATCTAAGCTAATGGAGGAGCTTGCCGTAACAGTGTCAACTCTGAATTCTGAAAATTCAAAGTATAGGCGTCTAGCCTATGAATCGTTGAGAGAACCGGGGGAGATAGTTCCTAAAAATAAACCATCCATTGAATCTTCTCCGTAACTAGAAGAGAAGCCTCTTCCGTCACACTTGAGGTATGCATATTTAGGGGTAACAACACTTTGCCTACTTTAGCAGGTCCTCAAGAAGTCAAACTACTACGTGTACTACGAGCTAATAAAGAAGCAATTGGTTGGACTATTGATGACATGAAAGGTATTAGTCCTTCCCTTTTTCAACACAAAATAATTTTGGAAGATACTAGTGCACGCTAAGTTGAAGGGCAAAGGAGATTAATGCCAACTATGAAGGAGGTGGTAAAGAAAGAAGTTATCAAATTACTAGATGCGGGAATTATTTATCCCATAACTAGTAGCAAGTGGGTGAGTCCGGTTCAATGCGTACCAAAGAAGGGTGGTATAACTACCATCTTGAATGAACAGAATGAATCCATACCATCAAGAACCGTTGTTGGTTGGAGAGTGTGAATGGACTATCGTAAGCTGAACAAGGCCACCATAAAAGATCATTTCCCCCTTCCACTCACATGTTGGACAAGTTAGCTGGAAGAGAATACTATTGTTTCCTCGATGGGTACTCCGGATATAATCAGATTTATGTAGACCCTGTAGATCAGCACAAGATAACCTTTACATGTCCCTTTGGTACTTTTCTTTCCATAGGATGCGGTTTGGATTGTGTAACACACCTGCTACTTTCCAGATCTGCATGATGGAAAACTTCTGGGACATGATCGATAATTTCCTTGAGGTATTTATGGATGACTTTTATGTGTTTGGTGATAACTTTGATGAGTGTTTACGGAATATAGAAAAGGTGTTAATTAGATGCAAGGAAACTGATTTGGTTCTGAACTGGCTATGATGTAGATCTCGGTTTTAGGCACTAGGCGGTCGACGGAATTATACGGTTTTGAACCCCGATGTGTAATTTTGTATATTTAGTAATATATATGTAGTAATTATAGAAATTTTAACTTTGTAAGTCATAAAATTCATCTAACAACACTATAGTAAATATAAAAATACTATAAATTGAGTTATAATATCAACTAAAGAATTCTCAAGAATACAAAAAATAACAAAAAGGTCTCTGCGGGCATGTATTTCCATTAATCGGCGCCTAGCCGACCATTTTTTGCCATTAATCGGTGCCTAGACGAACTAGGCTCTTATTCCACGACGACTAAGAAGCTAGTAAAAAACGCCTAGATTTTAACTAGGCATAAGCGGCTGAGGGGGGAGTTGACGCCTAGGTAGGGAGATCTACAACATAGTGTACTAAAAGAAATGTCATTTCATGGTTCGTGAGGGTATAGTGTTGGGACACAAGGTTTCGAGTTCAGGTTTAGAAGTAGATCGTGCAAAGATTGAGGTAAGACTCTTCCCCCTCCTATTTTGTAAAAGGGGTAAGAAGTTTTTTGGGTCATGCTGGTTTTTATCGACATTTCATTAAGGATTTCTCTAAAATTGTTAAGACGTTGTTTAACTTACTCGAAAAGGACACCAAATTCCTTTTTGGTGAAGCTTGCATGACGACATTCAAGGAGATCAAGGAGAAACTTATATCTGCACCTATTGTATTACCTCATGATTGGAAGATTCTGTTTGAAGTTATGTGTGATGCTAGTGATCTTGCCATGGGTGCTGTTTTGGGTTAGAGAAAAGAAAAGGTATTTCATTTTATCTACTATGCTAGTAAATCCTTCACAAGTGATCAGATTAATTACACCGTGACTGAGAAGGAGTTATTAGCTGTGGTGTATGCATTTTGACAAGTTTCGTTCCTATCTTCTTAGGGCAAAAATTGTTGTGTACACCGATTATTCTGCTATCAAATACCTTATGGAAAAGAAAGATGCAAAGCCGCGTTTGAGTAGATGGGTATTGTTGTTACAAGAGTTTGATTTAGATATTCGAGTTTAAAAAGGTTGTGATAATCAACTTGCAGATAATTTGTCGCGACTTGAAGGTTTTGAGTTTAATAGTGGACCAGAGTTGGTAAATGAAGAGTTTCATGATGAGATTTTGTTTTCGATATACACAGCTGAGACTCCTTGGTATGCAAATATAACTAATCTTTTTGTGAGTGGTTCTTTTCCTGAAGGAGCTACCTCACAAGAGAGAAAGAGATTGATTCACTGTGCAAATCAATTCTTCTGGGAGGATCCCTTCCTCTATAAAACATGTAGGGATCAGATGGTAAGAAGATGCATAGCTGGGAGTGAAACTCAGTTAGTAATGGGGAGTTGTCATGATTCACCTTATGGAGGACACTTCAAAGGTGATCGTACAACTGCAAAGGTACTTCAATCTTGTTTTTATTGGCATACTCTACATAAAGATTGTCATGAATATGTGAAGAAATGTCATAGTTGCCAATTTACCGGTAACATATCTAAGAGAGATGAGATGCCATGTAATAACGTTCTTGAAGTTGAGATATTTGATGTTTGGGGTATTGATTTCATGGGTCCTTTTATACCATCCAATGGAAATCAATACATCTTACTAGTTGTTGATTACGTGTCTAAATGGTAAAGGCTGAAGCTCTACCAACGAATGATTCGCGAGTGGTGATTAAGTTCTTGAAATCACATATCTTCACTAGACACGGTACGCCTAGAGTCATTATAAGTGATGGAGGTTCTCATTTTTTGAACAGATACTTGAAGGCTGTGTTAGAGAAGTATGGGGTGAGACATTGTGTATCTACTGCTTATCATCCAAAAGCAAATGGTCAAGGCGAGGTCTCTAATCGAGAGATCAAATCCATTTAGAGAGGACTGTTGGTTCCACACGCAAAGATTGGTCAATGAAATTAGATGATGCGTTGTGGGCATATCAACTGCGTTTAAGACACCTGTTGGTGCATCTCCGTATCGCATAGTCTATGGTAAGGCGTGCCACTTACCTCTTGCACTTGAATTAGGTGTATATTGGGATATAACGGAGATGAACATGGATCCTACTTTAGCCGGTAAGAATCGTATGATAAAACAGAATGAAATTGATGAGTTTCGATTTCATGCCTATGAGAATTCTAAAATGTATAAAGAAAATATTAAGAAATGGCATGATAATCGCATTCGTGAAAAGAAGTTTAAAGTAGCACATATGGTCCTTAAGTATAACTCCAAGTTCAGTAATTATTTGGGTAAGTTGAGATCGAAGTGGTCTGGTTCTTTTGTAGTGACCAAGGTCACACCTCATGTAGCTATAGAAATTGAGCATCCAATCGAGCACTGCACCTTCATGGTGAACGAACATCGATTGAAGATCTATCATGGGGGAGAGGATACCAATCGCATGGAAGATCCACATCCTGGGGAGGTGATGTACCTCCTTGAAGCTGAGTAGATGCGAGAGGTAAACCATCAAGTTTAACGACGTTAAACAAAATCCATTTCAATTGTATATTAGTTTATCTTTTTCGTGTTTTTTTAAATTCTTAGTGTAAATTAGAGTAAATGTTGTTTATTAGTATTTAATTTTTAAGAAATGAGAAAGGTTGGTGTTTTTGAGGATTACAGGAGTAAAAGTCTTGAATTTGGGGTAGGTAGTGTAAAAAAGAAAGAAAATTTGGTTGTCAAAACTGGATACAACCGGGAACCCGGTTATCGATTGTTGGTCAACCAATGTACACGTAAGAAAAGGTATGTTCGAGTTTGCGCTCGACGACACCAACCTAGAACCCGGTTTCGACACTGAGACCTCCCAACTATCTCACCTGTGAGGTGGAGACGCAAGGAATTGGTGCATTTGAGTTTGCGCGTGTCCACGCCAACCGGGAACCCGGTTTCTGAAGGTAATTCTCTGACCTCTGAGGTAGAGACGCAACATCAAGTTGCGTAAAAAAAATTGCACGACTTAGTGACATAAACCGGGCACCCGGATGCGTTACAGTAGGTCGGTTTTGGAGAAACCTTAAGGTTTTTAACCTTCTTCCTTTGTCTTTTCACGCAAGACACACCACTATTCCGTCCCCAAGTTCCATATATACCAGAAAATCATCACCAAAACACCACAACATCATCAAATCTTCTCCTAAACTCCATATAAATATACAATCAACTCATAATCCTTCCAAAACACCATTAAATCTCAATTTTCTCAAAGCATTTTTCTTCATCAAAACCTTTACTTGAGTCCTTAAACCTCTCCTAACACCCAAAATAATCTTTACCCATCTCATATCTCACCTTAATCTTCCTTTATCTATCCTCAAAACATCAATGTTAAAACTTTTCTCAAGTTTATGAATTTTTAAGTTTTGAGTTTGGGGTGCGTTGAGATGACAAACAGAACCAATTCCTTGTGCTATAATCGTAATACGAAGAGTAATCGCAGAACTAGAAACACTTCTGGAGCCACTCCAAACAAAGCTATTGAGATTCGGGATTCAAGTTCTATGCCTAATATTGGTTAAGTCAAGACTACTATGAAGAAGAAAGAGAACCCAAGTGTGGCTAACCCTAAAAATCCTAATTTGGAAGAAGAAGAAGTTGAAGAACAAGTTGCTAGCAAACCCATGCCAGAACAAGTATCTACACGCAGAAAGATGATAACTTCTAAACCAAAGAGAGTTTCTGTTAGTTGGACTAAGCAAGTTCGTGAGCAAGTGGCTACTTTGAAGTTTGGTGTAGAAAAAGGATTTCCTTCAGGTATTTTGAATGGTGTATCAAAACATTATGCTATAACATGTGACAATTTTGGTTGGAAAGAATTGAGAAAAAGAAACCCCACGTTTATCCATGCTTTGGTTCATGAATGAAGAACTAGCTTTTGCGAATGGACAGTCAATTATCTTACGCAAAAATGTACCGCCTTTCTTGATTGAGCTTATTCGGAAAACATTGAAATTACCAAACTTGACTGGTCCATGCCCATACCACGAAGAAATTAATGATCCATTCTTCGAATAGGAATCTTTTTATGATCAAGTCCTGATTCATGGGAGAGTTTCCATCCTCGTAGGAGAAAGGTATGCAGGCCAGGTATTTAGTAGCGATTTGCTACCATGCACTAAATTATGATCCCGTTTCATAATCCCTACCTTCTTTGGAAACAATCATATTTCAGAGTTAACAAAAGAACATCTTATTTTTATAAAGTGTATTCTTGAGAAGAAAGAAATTTATGTTGCCCGTGTAATTTATAACCTCGTCATGGAATTCAAAAAATCCCCTATTCTACAAAGAAACCTCAAATTTCATGTGCACCATTACCGCGATTTGTTCAGCAGCAAAGATACCATGCAAGAATGAAGAGGATGAGCCTACAGAAAAAGGGGAAAAGATGACGGAAAGATCAATAGAAAATGTCCATGAGGGAGCTACAAAATTGGAAGAAAGATGTGCTAGACTTCCTACACGCATGAAGAAGATAGTGAATGAAAAGTAGTTGGAAGAACGAATGAGAAATTTAGAAGAGAAACAAGATGAGATGATAACAGCTGTGGGAAAGGTAACACAAGAGTTGGTACTCATAAAGAAAATGTTGGACTCTAAACCCTACAATAGAAACCAGCCTAGTGCTGATAAGATACATTTCCTTCTCCCTTTTCTCAATATTAGTGTACATTAGCTTATTTGCTTTATTGAGTCTTTTCGAGTCGTATGGATATGACTCACTTTTGAGTTTGGGTTGGGTTCGTTGCCTCATCCCAATTTTATGCGTTATGTGTTTTACTGCTTTCAATAATATTATTTGAGGGTTGTGTATTGACTGTAGAGTATTGCATACTTTTTATGAATTTTTGATATAAAATAGTAGACTTTAGGAGTTAATGTAAAACAAACTTTAATTGCATGCAAACATTAGGTAATCGATATGAAAAATTAATGAACAATGCAAAAGAAGTAAACTTGTACTTAAGGAAATTAAGTGGTTTGTAGAACGTGAGATTTGAAA
Source organism: Nemophila menziesii (assembly GCA_029959085.1). NCBI lineage: Eukaryota > Viridiplantae > Streptophyta > Magnoliopsida > Boraginales > Hydrophyllaceae > Nemophila > Nemophila menziesii. The sequence goes on along the minus strand of JARWIR010000027.1, from coordinate 4,376,596 downwards.
TAGAGAACCTACTTAGGTATGAACTAGGGAAAACTATGTAACTAGGAAAATGATAGAGGCAGTTCTTTGTTAGCCATTTGAGACTTTTTAGCTTTCTATCCCTTAATTTTATTTTATCCTTCTTAGCCCATTTTTAGCCTTTAATCCTTTCTTTTGTCGCCACGATATAAGCCCATATCCCCTTAGCTTATTATGCATTTCCATATGACCCGCACTTAAATCACGATCATAAGACTTCTTGTCTTAAGCTTGAGTTGCGGGTGGTGGGTTTCATTATTGTGAAAGTACATTGGGAGGGATTTATATGCGTTTGTATTTATGCGCAGTTGTGATGATATATTAATCGTAACCCTTTACCGGGGTCTTCGAAAAGTAAAGTGATAAAAGTTGTCAAAGCAGAAGACAACCGGGAACCCGGTCATCACTAACCGAGAACCTGGTTATCGACTGTACAAAAAAAAGTAACCGACAAAGTAGAAGTTTTGGAAACCATATTAGTGCTTATTGGGTTAACTTGGGGACGCTAAATTAGTGCGTCAAATGGGTTGAGTGAGAACATATTCGAGTGTAAACTCAAGCTCTTGGACAGTTGTTGATGGTAAGTGAGGAGAGAGCCAAAAGCTCACTTCAAATTTACCAAATATACATACCATACCATCCCTAATCCTACGCTAAAACCGTAAAGTCCCCGTGATTCCTAGATATATAGTAGATTTTTAATTCAGCTAATAGAGAGTATGTTAATTGGAGCGTTCAAAGTAAGTAAGGATCGAGGAACACCCTATAGCCACCATACTGAGATAAGTACAAATGAATTTAATTTTGGATTGATATTATTTGTGTTTGATTTCACATGATAGGTGTATGTGTATATTGATTCCTAAGTCATACTATATGAGATTTTTATTAAGTTGTGCTTTGGGTATTATTCAATAAACTCTGCATTTCTGCGTTCACCTAAGACCTTTGTTTTTACTTTATTTTGTCAGGACGACAAAGGTTTGAGTTTGGGGTCTTGATGTCTCCTGTTTTTTTCTAAATATTATCTCTTAGGAGACATCATTTTAGGTGAACATTAGAACTATTTGATAGACTTGTATGCTTATTTTGTTATATTGCATTTTCTCCCTTTTGAATTATGATATTTCATTTTTCGAGCTTTTGTACATTAATTTGTTTGTTTCTAGTGCAAAGTTCTTAGGTCCATGGATTCTATGGAGCACCAATACAACGATTATAAGTGGGAATTAAAGTCCAAGATCAAGCAGAGAGGTCAAAAGCAAGAAAAAAATATTCAAAGAGTTGACTAATATAGAGGAAAATCTGGAAAGCTGACACTAATTGTTGTTTTCTAGCCATTTAGACATTGATTCAGCCTTTGAGTCGTGAAATAAGAAAGCTACGCCTTTGAGTTAAGAAGATTTGAGGATTGGAATCAGGTGATTTGGAGTTGAGATGCAAATGTTACGGCAGTTAAGAGATTTTCGAGATGGACTTGGGTTTCTTATTATTTAAATTATTATTCTTAAGTAAAAAGCCCAATCCTAATTCCATATTATATAAAGACCTTTAGACCTATTTTTTATCATCAGACATTAGATAATTCATTCTACGCTAAATTAAAAGTTAGAGCAGAAGGCAGAAGAGGAAGCTAGAGCTAGAGAATTCTCATTCCTCCATCAACAGCTTAGTCCAACGTCTCAATTAGGTTTCATATTTTATTTATGTAGTTTAGGATAATTTCTTATTTCAATTTTATTTCAGTTTTTATTTCAAAATGAGCTAAATTTCTTAGTACTTGAGAATCACAATATATGGGTTGAAGCCCTAGTTAATTAATTTATGTTTTTGAATTTGTGTTTTTTACGATTTAAATTGAGTTAATTATTTTATATTAGGAATTATTTTATTCTTGTTTACTATTTTTATTCTGCCAATCAGAAATAGATTTTAGTAATTAGGTTATTCACTTTAGTGGCAAAGTGATCATCCGACTGGGGGGTGGTGGTGGTGGTGGTGTTCAATTACAGACTTAGGTAATATTCGTTTGATGTCTTTTATTGAGCGACAGACTTAACTAATCACATAACCAAAGAGGTAAAAAGATTCACATACGTAAGTAAACTTGCTACCTTAGAGGGGCTTGTCTTACCGTAGGATAGCTCCTAGGTCCACTCGGCAGGGAGCTAGGAGATATTAGAGTCGCGACTGATATTTAAATACCAACTCTACCCTTAAACAAAACATTAATTATTTCAACTTAGGTGGATTCCCTTGCGAAACTCAAGTACATCTCTCTTTCTTACGACCAACTTTATTTACTTGCATTATTTAATTTCAGTTAATCAATTTATTCTTTTACTGTATTGCATCTTTAGTCCTTAGACAAAACCAAACAAAGATCTATTAATTTACTTTTCTGTTTTAAACAATTAATTCTACTATCCCAATTTATACTAGTGTCATAATTAGCCGTCCCTGAGAACGAAATCTGTAATATTTACACATTACTTGGAACGACCCGTACACTTGCGGGTAGTGTCCCTCTTAAAAGGGTGGTGATTTTATCACACACCAGGAGATACCAGTTGTTAAACTTGAAGTTTACTTATGTTTTGTATTCATATGGATGATTCACCTCTTTAAAAATAATTCACAATATAATTAGGATATCATATATAAAAATTTATAATTAATGGAATGAGGAGGGATTAAAAGTTAAACCAACCTACGAGGTTTGAAGTTGGAATCTTTTTTTTAATTGTATTTTGTGATTTGGGGAGGGTTGAAAGTATAATATTCAAATTACAGGCCTAATATTTAAGGTTTGGGAAATAAAAATTATGTTGAAGGGATGCATTCTTTTTTTATTAAGGATTATTACTTAAAAGATTCGAGCAAAATTTTCACTGCATCCACTTATAAGACAGATTTTACATGTTATACTTGGAGTAAATTGTCTAAAATATGTGAGGTTTATTACAAGTGTATGTGTTAAGGGATTAACATTTAGGGGATGACAATCCCAGGTTGAGTTGAGATATGAATGTGTACAACAAGTATGATTAGTAAATAACATGATTTAGAACGATAATACAAAAGAGTACTTTGATATTTATTGTAGCTGTTAAGGTATAAAAGTCTTGAATACATTGGTTGTTTATTCTACTCAAACCTAACTATATTTATAAGACTCTAGCTGAGTTAGTGGTATCCTCTACTTAGGACAAGAACACACAATCTAAGTAGTGGTTAGTTAGGTAGTTAGTATAGAGACCATGTTCGCCTATCCTCAATCTACATTTGAATTTAGATATATAATTGTTAAATGCATAGTTTTCACCACCCTTTGCGCCATTTTGAGTTACCAACACCTAGTTCATATATATCTCCATAAAGCAGGTGTGGCGTTCGATATTACCTATCTCGTATAGGTCGAGGTAGGTGGTTTTTTCTCCCTATCAAATACCCATTTAAACCATAAACATGATAGTTATAGAATTTTTTAGATTTATTCTGACATTTTGCATATGCCTTGCTTTTAACCTAGCGGTGGAAAAGGTGTAATAAATAAACAATATAAAATCACACACCTAATAACACTACGAAAAACTCACTGGAAGTGTACAGAACATTCGCAAGTAATAGTTGATAAATAAACTTTGTTCTCAGGGATATATAAGCTAGTTCAAACTCATGTTCAGATATAATAATAGAAGATATTAATTGTTTAAAATAAAAATATAAAATAAGGAGATATTTGTTTGGTTCTATAATTATAATTAAAAGAAAATAATATTAAACTAATAAAAATAAAATAACTAAAGAGAATAGGGATGTGATATAGTTTAGGTCTGCTAGTATGCACCTATCTTCCTAAATAACTTTCTAACTATAAGGGTGGATTGAGCATATGTAAGTCAGGATTCTATAATCCCTCTAACTCTCGTCAGGGTATCTTAGAAGGAAACCTCAACACTTCCAAGGGACTTGGGTAAGGGGACCTTGCATATAGATCAGTGGTGAAAGCAAAACCCTAATGACTATCTAGTTAGGGATACCCGGCAGGATACTATTGCATACTAGACGATTATGTGTTGTTTTAAGCAATTGAATCCCCCATCATGGAGACAATCCTAATTACTAAAGGCGGTCCTAATGTGGTCAAGGCTAAGGATGGAGTAAAGGCAAACATAATACAATTATAAAGCCAACTCAAATCAACTAAATCTAATCCCACATAATAACAAAATGGAAAAGTAGAATTCAAGTATTATACATATTGAAAATTGGTGTCTCCTGGTGTGTTATAAAATAACACCCCTAAAATGGAGGGACACGAACCGCAAGTGTACGTGTCGTCAAATTAATAATCCGATAAACGGGAATCGATCTCAGGAACAGATGGATATGACTTATGATGTTATGCAATAAGTGATAATAGTTGTTATATGACAAGAAAATAAATGATAAAATATTTGTTGGGTTTTGTTTTAAGACTAAGACGCAAATAATTGAAGTACTAAATTAACGCAAGTAAATGGACCTAAGTAAAATAAATGCAGATAAATAAGGATGAGTAGACGCAAGAGTAAGAAGATGTACTTGAGTCTCGCAAGGATTTCGCCTAATTAATTTATTTAACGTTTCCGTTTAAGGGTAAAATTAGTATTTTAATACTAGTCGGGATTCTAATATCTACTGCCCCCTGTCGGGTGTGGTGAGTCCTCGGGTGTTATAAAATTAATATGATAAATAAAGGAACCACAATACCGCAAGTGCACGGTTGCCCAAGTAATATCCGATAAATTGGGTTTCGTTCTCAGGGACAGATTAGGTTCAACTCAAGTATTAATCAAGTAGTAAGAATAATTGTTTAACAGAAAAATAAAATAAAAGAGGTTTGTTTGGATTTCTAGATTAAAAAGATGCAATAAAATAAAGACTAAAAGTAAATAACTGAAAAGAAATAAAGCAGTGAAAGTATTAACTTCAGAGATAAAAGATACTTGAGTCTCGCAAGGAATCCACCTAATTAACGTAACCTATGCTTTGTTTAAGGGTAGAATTGGTATTATAATATTAGTCGGGACTCTAATGTCACCTAGCCCCCTGTCGGGTGGACCTAGGAGCTATCCTAAAGTACTATAAACCCCTATATGGGCGAATATGCCTCTTCGGATGATATGAATTTACCTCCTTGGCTATGTAATTAGTTAAGCTTGTCGGTTCAATAACGGACATTACATGTGTATTACCTAAGTCTGCATTCAACCCCCCCCCCCCCCCTGTCGGATGATCACTTTTGCCACTAAAATGAATAACCCAAATACTAAAAGTTATTTCTAGTTGTTCCTAAAAGAAATAGTAATGAAAACACAGTAATATCCAATATATAAAACTTAATTCAATTTAAATTCTAAGAATCATAAATTAAAAACATAGAATAAATTAATTAGGCTTCATCCCTTTATTGCGATTCTCAAGTATATGGAAATTTAGCTCATAATAAAATTAAATACTGAAATTACATAAGAAGAAGTCATAATTCAATTAAAGAAAAGAAAATAGATAACCTAAAGGTTGGGTTGGCTGTTGTTGGAAGAACAGAATTCCTCCAGCCCTAGCTTTTCCTCTGCCTTCTTGCTCTAACTTGAAAATATGAAGCCTCTGATGTAATTCTATAAATTGTGTGTATAAGGAGGCTAAAGGGTCCATTTATACTTGTTAAAACGGATTAAGGCTTAGGTTAAGAGGAATAGGTCAAATTATAAAAAGCCCAAGCTCATCTCTTCTTTTAATTCCCGTAACTGGTGCGAAGCCCTTAGTAAAACGACTGTAACTTTTGCATAACAACTCCAAATGGGCTGATTCAACTTGGAAAATCTTCCTAACTCAATAGGCTATCAAACCATGTTTCACAACCCAAGGCTAAATACGCTCCTAAGTAGCCCAAAAACAGCAATCTATGACAGCCTTCCAGATCTGCAACTTCTTTAATCAAGTTGTTGGAAATTCTTTTCTTTCCTTTAGCTCCTCCACTCGATCTAAGACTTTACTTCTCATTTCTCCTCCTTGTAGTGATTTTTTCATGAATTTATAAACCTACTAACTTTACACTAAAACAAACAAATTAACGCACAAAAACTCTAAAAATTCAAATAGTCTAATTCCAAAGGGAGAAAGTGCAATATGACGAAATAAGCATAAAAGTCTATCAAATAAGTCTAATATTCACCTAAAATGATGTATCCTAAGGGATAATATTTAGAAAAAATAGAGAGACATCAAGACCCCAAACTCAAACCTTTGTCGTCTCGACAAAGTAAAATAAAAACAAAGGCCTTTTAGGTGAATGCTGAAGGTAGAATCTAGTAAATATTCCTAAAGCACAACTTAAAACAAATCTCATATAGTATGATCTAGGAATTAATATACAAATAACATGCAAAATCAAACACAAAATAATATCAATCCAAAATTAATTTCACAACTGTAAAAGGTTACGCTTACTACATATCTCAAGATGGTGGCTATAGGGTGTTCATCGATCCTTACTTTCTTTGAACGATCCACTTAGAATACTCCCTATTAGCTGAATCACAGACTCACTATGTATCTAGGAATCACGAGGTCTTTACGGTTTTAATATAGGCTTAGGGACGGTATGATATGTATATTTGGTAAATTTGAAGTGAGCTTTTGGCTCTCTCCTCACTTACCATCAACAAATTGTCCAAGAGCTTGAGTTTACACTCGAATATTGTTCTCACTCAACCCATTTGACGTGTTAATTTAGCCTCCCCATATTAACCCAATAAACACTAAAGATGATTCACATAAAAATTTCCTCTTTGCCGGTCCAAATATATATTCTTTTCATATGAATTTTTTTTTCTTTTTGTATAGCCATGATTCTCGTTTTGATGTAGATATATCATGCTATTTCTCATAAAAAAATTTCTTTTCATAACTTTTCATATCTTTTTTTTTCATTTACTCTTACCCCAGCAAAGGGTTACAGTGTAATCACTGTGAATCATCATCAAAATAGAACAGAGCACAATTGATAAGCAGAAAAATCCCAACCCAATGTAAATTCCCATAATAGTGGACCCACCACCCCAAACTCAAGCTCAAGACAGGAAGTCTCAGGATCGTGATTCAAGTGCAGGTCATATGGAAATGCCTAATAAACTAAAGGGATAATGGCTTATAATGTGGCGACAAAAGAAAGGCTTAAAGGCTAAAAATTTGGCTAAGAAGGATATAATAAAATTCAAGGATAGAAGGCCAAAAAGGATTCAAAGGGCTAACAAAGAACTGCCTCTATCATTTTCCTATTTACACAGCTTGCCTCTAGTTCATACCTAAGTGGGTTCTCTACTCATTCAGATCTCACGTTCTACAAACCACTCATTATCCTTAAGCACAATTTTACTTTTTTTGCATTGTTCATTAATTCTTCCTATCAATTACCTCATGTTTGCATGCAATCAAAGTGCGTTTTACACTAACTCCTAAAGTCAACTATTTTCTATCATAAATTCATAAAAAGCATGTTTGATGGGGGCAATTAAAATACTCGATAGTCAACGCAACCCTTAAATTAATTTTATTGAAAGCATGTAAAAGACAAAAAATTGGGATGAGGCAACGAACCCCACCCCAAACTCAAAAATGAGTCGTGTCCCCACGACTCGAAAAAGACTAAAGAAAGCAAATAAACAAATAAAATAAATAAGAAAAGGATAGATACACGTATCTGAACCAGCACGAAGCTGGTTTCCATGGTTGCGTGTAGGTTGAGCTCCTCTTGTTGAGTAGGTGGCATGTTGAACATCTCTCACTCCACGTAATATGTTATGCATAGGCTCCAACTCTTTTTTTTTTACTTTTCCTATGGTTGTCAACACCTCTTCATGTTTTCACCTCCTAAAATTCATTCTTTCAACTACATCTTTCAACACCAAAAGTAATATGAGGTTCTAAATCTTCTTTTTCCTCTTCATGGTATGCTTGACCTCCCAATCTTCATCATCTGAATGAACCCCAAACTAAAAACTTCAAATAATCAAAAACTAGAGGAGAGTTTTGAAAATTGATGTCTTGAGGATTTAGAATGAAGGAATAAGGTGTTATATGAGATGGGTAATGATTATGTAGTGGATTTGGAAGGTTTAATGACTTGGATTGAAGCTTTGATGAAGAGGCTTAAGGTTGAAGGAGAAGATTTCTTTATGTTCTTGAAGGATTGTGGTGTTGGATGTGTGTTTGAAATGGAATAGGGGGAAGGATTTAATGGTCTTGGGTGTTGTAATGGTGTTGTGCAGGTATATAAAGGGTTAGGGTCTGAAAAATTCATATTGGAGAGGCTAGGGTTACGTCTTGATAAGGTAAGAAGTGGATTTGGTAACAACTCTTCATAAACCGCCAGCGGACCGGCATACCGGCGGATTCGTCGGCTTACCGGTGCTGGAGATCTTCCTTTTTGTTGTTCTCGGTAATAAACCCGAATCGACAACCCGAGGGCTTGTGTTTTTGGGCGCCGGCATACCGGTGGTATCAGTGGCATATACCGGTGCGCTGTTTTTCGAAATACTTTGCTTCGTCAAAATACCCGAGTCATGAAACCCGAGGGCTCGGGTTTTTCTTCTGGCCGGCATACCGGTTGCCTTGGTTTTTCTTGGACACGCACTCGGCGAATAACCCGAGTCACCAACCCGAGGTCTCGTGTTTCCTCCACCGGCATACCAGTCATATGACCGGCTAGCCGGCCAGTGCTGCATTTTTTTCTCGTTCCTTAGCACCCCAAACTCAATTCCTACACCATTAACACACCACCTTTCTCATTTCTTTTAAAAGTAGACAATTAGACTCGACAATTACTTATAATTATACACTAGGAATTGAAAAACATAAAGCAATTAACTAATATACAATTAAAATGGCTTTTGTTTAACGTCGTTAAGCTCGACGGGCTACCTCTCACATCTATTCGGCTTTAAGGACGTACATGACCTCCACGGGATGTGGATCAACCATGCGATTAGTATCCTCGCCTATATGATAAAGTTTTAGTCGATGTCTATTTACCATGAATGTGCGTTGCTCGGCTGAGTTTTCAATTTCTATAGCTCCATGAGGCGTAACTTTGGTCACCACGAAAGGACAAGACCACTTTGATCTCAACTTACCCGAACAATTGCTGAACTTGGAGTTATACTCGAGGACCATCTGTCCAACTTTAAATTTCTTTTCATGAATGAAAATTGTCATTCCATCTTTTTGTCTTTTCTTTGTAAAGTTTAGCATTCTCATAGGCTTGATAGAAACTCATCAAGTTCATTCAGTTTCATTATACGATTCTCCGCGGCTAAAGTAGAATCCATATTCATCTCCGCTATCGCCCAATATGAACCCATTTCGAGCTCAAGAGGTAAGTAACAAGCCTTACCATAAACTATGTGATACGAAGATGCACCAACAAGCATCTTGAACACAGTACGATATGCCCACAACGTATCATCTAATTTCATTGACCAATCTTTGTGTGTGGAACCAACTATCTTCTCTAGAATGGATTTGATCTCTCGATTAGAGACCTCAGCTTGACCATTTTCTTATGGATGATAAGCAGTAGATACACGATGTCTTACCCCATACTTCTCTAACACAACCTTCAAGTATCTGTTAACAAAATGTGAACCTCCATCACTAATAATAACTCTAGACGTGCCATGACGAGTAAAGATGTGTGACTTTAAGAACTTTATCACCACTCGCGAATCATTAGTTGGTAGAGCAACAACCTCTACCCATTTAGACACGTAATCAACGGCTAGCAGGATGTAAAGATTTCCATTAGATGGTACAAAGGGACCCATGAAATCAATACCCCATACATAGAATATCTCAACTTCAAGAACATTATTACGCGGCATCTCATCTCTCTTAGATATATTACCAATAAACTGGCATCTATGACATTTCTTGACATATTCATGACAATCCTTATGTAAAGTAGGCCAATAAAAACCGGACTGTAGTTACTTTGCAGCTGTACAATCACCTTTGAAGTGTCCTCCGTATGGTGAATCATGACAACTTGCCACCACTGACTGAATATCCATATCTGGTATGCATTTTCTTACCATCTGATCACTACATGTCTTGTAGAGGAAAGGATCTTCCCAAAAGAATTGTTTAGCGCGATGGATTAATCTCTTTTTCTCTTGTGAGGTAGCTCCTTGAGGGAAAGAACCACTCACAATAAGATTTTCTATATCCGCGTACCAAGGAGTTCCCATTGCATAAACTGAAAACAAACTCTCATCAGGAAACTCTTCTCTTACTAACTCAGGTCCCCCATTAGACTCAGAACCTTCAAGACGCGACGAATGATCTGCAACCTGATTATCACAACCCTTTCAATCTCGAATCTCTAAGTCATACTCTTGTAATAGTAATACCCATCTGATCAAACGCGACTTCGCATCTTTCTTTTCCATAAGGTATTTAATCGTGGAATGGTCCGTAAACACAACAATTTCCGCCCCAAGAAGGTAGGAACGAAATTTGTCAAATGCATACACAACCGCTAGTATGTCCTTCTCAGTTACGGTATAATTTATTTGAGCACTTGTGAAGGTTTTACTAGCATAGCAGATATAATGAAATACCTTTTCTTTTCTCTGACCCAGAACTGCACCCATAGCAAGATCACTAGCATCACACATAATTTCAAACGAAATCTTCCAATCGGGAGGTAATACAATAGGTGTAGAAATAAGCTTCTCTTTGATCCCGTTGAATGCCTTTATGCAAGCTTCATCAAAAATGAATTTGGTTTCCTTTTCAAGTAAGTTACACAATGGCTTAGAGATCTTAGAGAAGTCCTTGATGAAACGTCGGTAAAAGCAAGCATGACCCAAAAAGCTTCTTACCCCTTTTACATAGATAGGAGGGGGAAGAGTCTTGATTACCTCAATCTTCGCACGATCAACTTCTAAACCAGCAATTGAAACCTTGTGACCTAACACTACACCCTCACAGACCATAAAGTGACACTTCTCCCAGTTCAAAACCAAATCAGTCTCTTCTATCTAATAAATACCTTCTCCAAGTTCCGTAAACACTCCTCAAAGTTATCACCAAATACAGAAAAGTCATCCATAAATACCTCAAGGAAATCATCAATCATGTCCCAGAAGATTGCCATCATACATCTCTGGAAAGTAGCAGGTGCGTTACACAATCCAAATGGCATCCTTCGGAAGGCAAAGGTACCAAAAGGACATGTAAAGGTTGTATTGTGTTGGTATTTCGGATCCACATATATCTGATTGTATCCTGAATACCCATCCGAAAAGCAATAATATTCTCTTCCAGCTAGCTTGTCTAACATCTAACTATAAAAGGAAGAGGGAAATGATCTTTTCTGGTGGCCTTGTTCAACTTACGATAATCCATACACATTCTCCAACCAACAACGGTTCTTAAGGGTATGACTTCATTCTATTCATTCAAGATGGTAGTGATACCACCCTTCTTTGGTACGCATTGAACTGGACTCACCCATTCGCTACTAGCTATGGGATAAATGATTGCCGCATCTAGTAATTTAATAACCTCTTTCTTCACCACTTCCATCATAGCTGGCATCAATTTTCTTTGTCCTTCAACTGAGCGTGCATTCTCATTTTCCAAAATAATTTTGTGTTGGCAATAGGAAGGACTACCCTTGATGTCAGCAATAGTCCAACCAATCGCCTCTTTATTAGCTCTCAATGTACGCAACAATTTGTCTTCTTGAGGACCTGTTAAAGTAGCTAACACAATAACAGGTAGAGTATGGTTAGTACCTAAATAAGCATACCTCAAGTGTGACGAAAACGGCTTCTCTTCTAGTTGTGGGGGAGATTCGATAGATGGTTTCTGTTTAGATATTATCTCCCCTGGCTCTCGTAGTGGTTCATAGGCGAGACGCCTATGCTTTGGGTTTCCAGAATTGAGAGCAACTACTGTTTCGGTTAGCTCTTCCATTAACTCTGGTAAGTCAAGTGTTAGGGACGTCTGCAAGATATCATTAAAATTCATATAATCAAATACCTCTTGCGTAGTTAAGTCAAGTGCATCCATTCGGAAACAATCCTCCTGGGGGTCTGGAAACTTCATGGCCCTAAACACGTTGAACTTCACCTCCTCGTCTTGGATTCGCATGGTTAATTCTTCATTTTCTACATCAATAACAGTACGCCCCATGGCTAGGAATGGTCGTCCCAAGATGATGGGGACATTCCTATTCGTGTCGTATTCAAGTATAAAAAAATCAACATGAAAAATTAAAGTAGCCGCCTTGACGAGGACGTATTTTATTCGTCCCTCAGGATGTGCGAGGGATCTGTCAACCATTTGTAAGATCATGGAAGTAGGTCTTGTGTTTCCTATCTTCAATTTTTCAAAAATTGAATTGGGCATTAAATTGATACTCGCACCCAAATCACACAAAGCTTTTCCTTTCCACTCATTACCAATGGAAATAGGAATCGTAAAACTTACAGGATGATGTCTCCCTAATTTTTCTTATTTTCGACCCTTGGGAGACATCATTTTTGGTGTTTATTTAATTAATATGATAGACTTTTGGACTTAAATTGCAATAATCCGGAATTACCTTTTTATTTCTAGCATTTTTTATTTATTAAACTTTTGCGCGTAATATTGGTATTTTTAGTGTAAAGTTTACAGGTTTTAGATGTTAGCTAGGAGAGGAATCCGAGGAGAAAGTCAAAGATCATGATATGGAGTCAAGACTTAAAGATAAATCCCGAAGATATTATTTTTAGAGCTGAAAATCTATTTTCCAGGCCATAGATTGCTGATTTCGAGGTGCTTAAGAGATGATTTAGCCGCTGACCCTTGAAGAGATTATGTTCCTTATCGATTTACGGAACTTTAGCAACTGGAATGAGGTCAATCGGGGTCATAACGAAGCGGGAAAAGCCGTTTTAGTGAAGGTGTATCAGCAGTTACGGGATTTGGGCTTAATTAGTGGACTTGGGCTTTTCTAATTTTTACTTAATCCTTAAGTAAAAGCCCTAATCCGATTTTATGATTATAAATAGGTGTTTAGACCTCATTATTCAGTACCTCTCAATTTGTTCTTCAAATCAACTCATCCTTAGAAGAGAGTGTCAACACAATTCACATTCCACAAGATTAAAACACCAGAGAGAAGCAACAGAAGGAAGAAGAAGAAGCTACAAGAGCTGGAGTGGGTCAATAGCTCCGTTCGTAGTCATTCCAATTCCGGAAATTAGGTTCTTTTTATATTTTAATTCTGTAAACAATATGAATTCCATTTCTTTTAATTTAGTTTTTAATTTTAATATGAGCTAAGCTTTTCATAGTGCTTGAGAACAAACAATGGGTGAATCTTAATTTTATGAAATAACGAATGTTGAATTTGGGTTTATACTAAATTAAATTAGATTAGGTTTATTACTCTTTTCGATAATTTGTGATTATTTACTGATTTTAGAGTCGCGAACTAAGATTAGGTATTAGTATCTAAGCTATTCCACATAAGTGGCGTGTGGATCATCCTGACCGAGGGTTTAGGTATAGAATTAATTATTCAATCTAGGATAAAAGCTATTGATTCTGACGAACTTAGCTAATTCTAGGGCCAATGAGGTAAAACACTTAATCATCCAACGGTGGATCATATTTACCCTGACGGGACTAGTGACACTTTAGGATTGCCTTATAGTCCACCCTGACGGGGGTATAAGGAATTTAGAATCCCGACCATTGTAATTGACCAATTTAGCCCTTAAACAACATAAGTTAGGAAGTAAGATTAGGAGGATTCTTGCGTTCTCAAGTACTACATCTCATATTGCGTTTTCACTTATTTTACTTGCGTCTTAGCTTTACTTGCACTTATTTATTTGTCTTTTATTCATTAGCTTAAATCAACAAAACCAAACAAATATTTTATAATCTGTTATTTTCATAAGTGCATCAATCACTACTTGCTAAACATTGTGATCAACCATCCGTCCTTGGAACGAATCTGTATTATCATACATACTACTTGGGACAACCGTACACTTGCGGTTGTGGTTCGATTAGCATTTGCATTTATTTTTAGAACACACAAAGGACCACCAAGTTTTTGGCGCTGCTGCCGGGGACGGTAGCGTGTGACCACGGTGTTTATCCTTTAGTGATAGTTGCATTTATTTTTAATTTTGTTTTTATCAGTTTTACGCTTTTTGCTTGTTTAGTCTTTTCAGGTTTTTAGGTTTGGTGTATGCGAAGAAGGCTCAGATTTGAACCACCAGTTCAAATTCTTGATAATCCGGATTCGTTAATCAGACTTGCAAATAAGAAAAGAAGAGAACAAGAGGAAAGAGAAATGGCGAATATTCAAGATCCATGGTTTACTAATGGTCCACCAGAAGTTCCATTCCGTGCTCCTGCTATAGGAGTAGGTGCTCCAGATATTAATGTTCCGCGATTCCGTCCAGATTCGGGTATGTTAGCTCAATTCCAAAATTTTGGGAATTTTCGTGGAAGACCATCAGAAGATCCTCTTAGAGCAGTACAGAAATTCAAACAGATATGTGATTCTTATATCACACAAGGAGTTTCAAGAGAACAGGTGTATTTTGCTGCGTTTAAATTTTTTGTGATTGATGGAGCGAGTGAATGGCACGATACGCAAGATCCTACGAAGATAACCAACTGGGACCAATTAGAGATTGCTTTCTTTGACAGGTATTACCCAAGTAACATGAGATTAGATGCTGAATTAGAATTGACGCATTTCCGTCAAGAATATGATGAAACTGTGGGTAAAAGTTGGACAAGATTTCAGATGTGTTTGCGTAGAGTTCCCAATCATGGCTTTACAGAACAACAACAGTTAAAGATCTTTTATAGAGGCCTTGATGGAACTTCGAGAGAGAAATTGGATACGCTATGTGGTGCAGGTTTTCTTCAAGTTCAACCCGCTCATGCCAAGATCATTTTAGAGAGAACAGTCAAGAATGAAGTTGGGTGGAATTCAGTGAGAACACCAGTTAAAGGAGTGAATAATGTTGACATGGAAGAGAAATTTGCTACGCTTGAGAATAAGATTCAGAATACTATAGAGCAACAGTTGAAGCAGCTTACTTTAGCTGTAAAAGAAGGTTTTTCGAGTAAGAAGGTAGTTGTGCATGCTGCACAAGAGGTTTATATGTGTTCGATTTGTAGGGTAGATGATCATGATGAGGAAGGTTGTCCGAATAACCAAGAGTCCGTGATGTTTATGTCCAATAGAGGTAACTTCAATTTGAGTGGTAACAGATATCAGCCTAACAGAAACCATCCGGGGTTTCAATACTCAAATCCTAATGGGGCAGCCAATCCTACCTATGCGTATCAGCCGCGTCCCCAAGGTAACAACTACAATCCAAGACCACAAAATAATTATCAAGGAGGACAGAATCAGGGAAATTATGTTCAGAGACAAGCTCCTCAAGACAATTACGATGACACAATGAATCAGAAAGCCTTACCTGCTCATCCACAAGAAGGAGTAGTTACCCTTCAGAAAACCGTTGAAAGTTTGATTGCTCTTCAAACACAAGCTATGGAACGTCAAAACGCAGTTGAAGCAAATATGAAGTTGTTCCAGAATCAACTAAGTCAAATAAATAAACAATTGAATTTACGTCCACAAGGGCAACTCCCTAGCGATACTGAGAATCCAATCCAAATCGAAGATTGTAAAGCTATTACTCTCAGAAGTGGTAAGAACCTTCCTCCACCTCCTTTTCCGGTTATGAAAGAAAAAGAAGTTAGAAAAGAAAAAGAGGTGGTGAATAAAGATAAAGAAGTTGAAGTAGACGAAGTGGAGAGGTCTAGTGAAGTTCCGAAAAAGAAAGAGGAGACTATAATCCATCGTCCACCTCCACCATTTCCATCGCGAGTTCAAAAGAAGGGTGATATGGCTGATTATCAAAAATTCTTTAACAAGGTAAGAGGTCTTAGCATAAATATTCCGTTATTAGAAGCTATTAGAGATGTACCCAAGTATGCTAAGTTTCTGAAAAGAGCCCTCACCAACAAACGGCTGTATTGTGATAATGATATGATTGGTATCCCTGAGGAATGTAGTGCTATTTGTCAAGGTAAATTACCTTCAAAGTTAGTTGATCCTGGGAGCTTTACAATTCCGATATCTATTGGTAATGAGTGGAGAGGAAAAGCACTATGTGATTTGGGTGCAAGCATAAATATTATGCCCAAATCGATCTTTGATAAGCTTAATATCGAAGCAAGACCCACTTCTATGGTCTTGCAAATGGCGGATCGATCTCTTGCACATCCGGAAGGCCGAATCGAAGATGTCCTCGTTAAGGCAGGTACGTTAATTTTTCCCGCTGATTTCATTATACTTGATTACGACGCGGATAGGAATGTCCCCATTATTTTGGGAAGACCATTCCTAGCCACGGGGCGTACCTTGATTGATGTAGAGAACAGAGAAATGATTATGAGAATCCAAGACGAGGAGATGAAGTTTAATGTGTTTAGACCTATGAAGTTTCCTGATTCCAAGGAAGAATGTTTTCGTATAGATGTAAGGGAACCGGTAAGAAAAGAGCCAATTAATGTTGTGGACACTTTAGGGGTGGAGGAGAAAGAGCTACGAAAGAAACCACCAATTAAAGCTCCTCCATATCCTAGAAATCCACAACTAAATCATGCGAAGAAGAAAGAGAAAGCACGTGCCACGAAAGTTCCGAAGGAACCTAAGAAAGAAAGAAAGAAAAAGGGGTTCAAAGTAGGTGAAGAGGTAGCTATGAAAAATCCTAAACCCCCTCCAAAGGTACGTGAATCAAAAAGTTCTTGGATAGGACCATTCATGGTCACGAAGGTTATCTCAGACAAACTAGTGGGCATAAAAGCTAAGGGATGCAAATTTCGAATTGCAAATATTGACAACCTCACTCACTGCTGGGGAGGTTATGTCAATGACTAATGAATGAGGTAACCCGTCGAGCTTAACGACGTTAAACAAAAGCCAATTCTTTGTATATTAGTTGAGTTTTTAAATTTTTGCAATTTAGAATAGTTTGATTCTTGTAATTCTAGTGTTTATTATTAAGAAATGAGGAAGGGTAGTTGTTTTTGATGATTTCAGGGATAAAAAGGTCATGAGTTTGGGGTCGAAAGGGCGAAAATAGGAGAAAAAAATTGTGGTGTTCCAGGGGCCAAACCGGGTCCCCGCATTTGCAAATGCGGGTACCCGGTTTCGAAAACTAAAAATTCTAACTTTCTGACCCAACGTCTTGGGTCCCGCGTTTTGCTGCGTCACCACTGCGTTTTGGATTCGCGCCATCGACACAAACCGGGTCCCCGCATTTGCAAATGCGGGTACCAGGTTTCGGAGCTGTACTTTTCCAAATTCTCTGACCCGGCGTCTTGGGAGGTTGCGTTTTGGTGCGTCTTGGCTCGCGCCATCGACGAAAATCCGGGTACCCGCATTTGCAAATGCGGGAACCCGGTTTCGAAGGGCAATTCTCTGACCCCGCGTTTTGGGTCCTGCGTTTTGGCTGCGTTTTGAGGTAAAAAAAAAAAATTATTGCGTCATTTATTGTCAGACGCCCAAAAAAAAAATATATTTTTTCGCGTCGACACAGCGACGCGAAACTGGGGCCCCGCATTTGCAAATGCGGGTACCCGGTTTCATCTGTGACAGGCCCGTTTGAAGCTTTTTAGCCCTAGATTTTTACCTCCTTCTTCAACCCAGCCTCCAAAAACAGTCCCAAAACCCAGAATCTTCCGAAAATTATCTTCTACAACCACATAATCATCAAATCCTACCCTCTTCCACCACAATATCATACAATCAATTCATCTCCTATCCAAATCACCATGAAATTCCCACTTTTCTCCACTTGTTCTTCATCCAAGCTTCAAATAAAATCCAATTCCCTCTTCCCACACATCAATTAGCCTTTACCCATCTCATATTCCACCATAATCTTCAAGTCTTAAGCCTCAAAAAATCAAAGTTCTAAGCCTTAGCTTCTCACTGTTAGAAGTTTTGAGTTTGGGGTGGAAAGAGATGCCTATCAGAACCGTTTTCATGTGCACTTATCGAAGGAATTCTCCAAGAAACAGAAACACTTTTGGTACTGTTCAAGAACAAGCTATTGAGATTCCTAATTCGTGTTTCTAACACAAGACTGAAGAGCTTAAATATTAAAGCTAATCCTAAGAAGAGGGAAGTGATTGAAGAACCTGAAAGTGAGGAAGAAAATGATCCGATGATGAGTTGGAATCGAAAATCAAGGTGTTGGAAGAGAATCAGGATACGAGGTGCGCTATTTTGGGAAACGTTACAAACAAGTTGAACTTTATTTGTTCAAAGCACAACTTACGATGTCTAAACGCGAGATAAAGTTCAGGGACGCAACCAAAAACCAGCCTCGCGCTGGTTAAGATACGATTTCTAATCCCTTCTCATTTAGTGTAGATTATTTTATTGCTTTGAGTCTTTTCGAGTCGTGGGGACACGACTCATTTTTGAGTTTGGGGTGGGGTTCGTTGCCTCATCGCAGTTTTTATGTGTTATATGTGTTATTTGCTTTCAATAAAATAATTTTCGGAGTTGCGTTTGACTGTAGAAATTTTTAAATGTCCCTTTAAGCATACTTTTGATGAATCTATGATAGTAAATAGTGGACTTTAGGGATTGGTATAAAACGCACTTACAATTGCATGCGAACATAGGTAATTGATAGGAAAAATTAATGAACAATGCAAATGAAGTAAGCTTGTACTCAAGGAATATGTTTGGTGTGTAGAACGTGAAATCCTAATTAGTAGAGAACCCACCTAGATATGAACTAAAGACAAGCTATGTACTTAGGAAAATGATAGGGGCAGTTCTTTGTTAGCCATTTGTGCCTTTTTAGCTTTCTATCCCTTGTATTAATGATTATCCGTCTTAGCCCACTTTGAGCCTTTAGCCTTTTCTTTGTAGCCACGATATAAGCCATTATCCCTTAGATTATTAGGCATGACCATATGACCCGCACTTGAATCACAATCCTGAGACATGTCTCGAGCTTGAGTTTGGGGTGGTGGGACCACATATGGGGAATTTAATGGGTTGGGATCGATGTGCTTTGTATTGTAGCACAATTGCAGATGATATATACTTGTAACCCTTTGCCGGGAATGAGAAAAAGTGAAAAAGAAAGAAAAAAAACGAAAAAATGAGAAATCCATACAGTAGGAACCGGGAACCCGGATTCATCAAAACCAGGAACCCGGATTGCTTCTGTACAAAAAAAAAGAGAAAAAGAGAAAAGAAAAGAAAAAGAAAAATACATATGAATAAAACATCCGGCAAAGTGGAATTTTTTCTGAAAATCATCTTGTTTATAGTGGGTAGACATGGGACGCTAAATTGTTGCGTATATGGGTGAGTGAGAACATCTTTTGAGCGTTAACTCAAGCTCGAGGACATTGTTGATGGTAAGTGAGGAGAGAGCCAAAAGCTCACTTCAAATTTACCAAATATACATCCACACCCGTCCTTAAGCCAATATTATAACCGTAAAGACCTCGTGATTCCTAAGTGCATAGTGAATTTATAATTCTGTTGATAGGGAATACACTAAGTGGAGCGTTCAAAGCGAGGTAGGATTAATGACCACCCTATAGCCATCATACAGAGATGAGTACAAGTGTACCCTTCAAGCATTGCGACTTTAATTTTATGATTGAGATTATTTATGTTTGATGTTGCATGATTAGTGTATGTGTATATTAGTTTCTAGAGTTTGCTATATGAGATTTATTTTGAGAATTGCTTTAGGGTTTATTTGCTAGCTTCTATTTGTTTATACGCTTACTTCTACCCCTTTGTTTTGTTTTACTTTGTCGGGACGACAAAGGTTTGAGTTGGGGGTCTTTATGTCTCCCTAATTGTTCTTATTTTCGACCCTTGGGAGACATCATTTTTGGTGTTTATTTAATTAATATGATAGACTTTTGGACTTAAATTGCAATAATCCGGAATTACCTTTTTATTTCTAGCATTTTTTATTTATTAAACTTTTGCGCGTAATATTGGTATTTTTAATGTAAAGTTTACAGGTTTTAGATGTTAGCTAGGAGAGGAATCCTAGGAGAAAGTCAAAGATCATGATATGGAGTCAAGACTTAAAGATAAATCCCGAAGATATTATTTTTAGAGCTGAAAATCTATTTTCCAGGCCATATATTGCTGATTTCGAGGTGCTTAAGAGATGATTTAGCCGCTGACCCTTGAAGCGATTATGTTCCTTATCGAGTTACGGAACTTTAGCAACTGGAATGAGGTCAATCGGGATCATAACGAAGCGGGAAAAGCCGTTTTAGTGAAGGTGTATCAGCAGTTACGGGATTTGGGCTTAATTAGTGGACTTGGGCTTTTCTAATTTTTACTTAATCCTTAAGTAAAAGCCCTAATCCGATTTTATGATTATAAATAGGTGTTTAGACCTCATTATTCAGTACCTCTCAATTTGTTCTTCAAATCAACTCATCCTTAGAAGAGAGTGTCAACACAATTCACATTCCACAAGATTAAAACACCAGAGAGAAGCAACAAAAGGAAGAAGAAGAAGTTACAAGAGCTGGAGTGGGTCAATAGCTCCGTTCGTAGTCATTCCAATTCCGGAAATTAGGTTCTTTTTATATTTTAATTCTGTAAACAATATGAATTCCATTTCTTTTAATTTAGTTTTTAATTTTAATATGAGCTAAGTTTTTCATAGTGCTTGAGAACAAACAATGGGTGAATCTTAATTTTATGAAATAACGAATGTTGAATTTGGGTTTATACTAAATTAAATTAGATTAGGTTTATTACTCTTTTTGATAATTTGTGATTATTTACTGATTTTAGAGTCGCGAACTAAGATTAGGTATTAGTATCTAAGCTATTCCACATAAGTGGCGTGTGGATCATCCTGACCGAGGGTTTAGGTATAGAATTAATTATTCAATCTAGGATAAAAGCTATTGATTCTGACGAACTTAGCTAATTCTAGGGCCAATGAGGCAAAACACTTAATCATCCAACGGTGGATCATATTTACCCTGACGGGACTAGTGACACTTTAGGATTGCCTTATAGTCCACCCTGACGGGGGTATAAGGAATTTAGAATCCCGACCATTGTAATTGACCAATTTAGCCCTTAAACAACATAAGTTAGGAAGTAAGATTAGGAGGATCCTTGCGTTCTCAAGTACTACATCTCATATTGCGTTTTCACTTATTTTACTTGCGTCTTAGCTTTACTTGCACTTATTTATTTGTCTTTTATTCATTAGCTTAAATCAACAAAACCAAACAAATATTTTATAATCTGTTATTTTCATAAGTGCATCAATCACTACTTGCTAAACATTGTGATCAACCATCCGTCCTTGGAACGAATCTGTATTATCATACATACTACTTGGGACAACCGTACACTTGCGGTTGTGGTTCGATTAGCATTTGCATTTATTTTTAGAACACACAAAGGACCACCACAGGATCAAGTAGTTTAGGTGGCAACTTACTTTGGCATATGACACTACATTCTTCTGGAAATCCTATCATCTCATTCTCAAGGTATGGTCTCTTGTTGGTGATGGCCCTCTTCAAGAATTTAACGTACTTTGGCACATCTCTAATAGCATCTAGGAACGATACATTAATATTAAGACCTCTTACCACATTTAACAATTTCTGATAGTCAGCCATATCTCATTTCTTCTGAACTCTTGAGGGAAAATGTGGAGGAGGATGGGTTTCTGTAATATCTTTCTTCTTTGACTTTTCCGGAATCTTCTCCACTTCCACTACTTTAGGTTCATCTTCTTTTTCCACCACATCTTTTACCGGTTTCTCTTTCACAGTTGTTTCTTTTTCTTTCATCACGGGAAAAGGAGGTGGTGGGAGCTTCTTACCACTTCTAAGTGTTACCGTATTACAATCTTCCCTTTGCTTGGGTTCTTCCGTGTCACTCGGCAATTGTCCTTGTAGGCGTCGACTCAATTGCTTCGACATCTAAGCTATCTGATTTTCTAACATTTTAATTGCTGCGGATGTAGATTGTTGCTCCTGGATAGCTTTTGTTTGTATGTTGATTAATGTTAATAAGGTTTGTTGAACATCTAACGCACCTTCTTGAGGTTGAGCAGGTAGAGCTTTCTGATTCATGGTCTCGGTGTAGGCATCTGGAGGAGGTTGTCCATGAGCTTGACATCTGTAACCTTGTCCCCCTTGGTAGTTGTTCTGTGGTCTTGGTTTATAGTTATTACCTTGGGGACGTGGCTGATATGCATATGTCGGATTAGCGGCCTATTTGGATTTGAATATTGGAAACCCGGATGGTTTCTATTCGGTTGATAACCTTGACCACCTGAATCATAGTTCCCTCGGTTTTCAGTAAACATTACGACTTCTGGATTACTTTGACAATGCTTCCAATCATGATCTTGTACACCACAGTTACAACATCCATAACTTCTTGTGTAAAATTAGCATCTGCTCTTCTTCCTACAAAACCGTTTGTAACAGCTAGAGTAAGCTGTTTCAATTGCTGCTCCAAAGTATTCTTCAATTTATTCTCCAATGATGAGAATTTTTCCTCAATAACAACACTACTTTCTTTATATTTTCCACTTCGGAGAGGTGTTCTCACGGTGTTCCAACCCATCTCATTCGTCACTGTTCTATTCAAAATAATCTTAGCATGAACCGGTTGTACCTGTAATAAACCACCACCACAAAGCAGGTCTAAATCTTTTCTTGAAGGTCCATCAAGGCCTTTATAAAATATCTTTATTTGTTGTTGTTCTGTAAGACCATGATCAGGAACTCTTCTTAAACATATTTGAAATCTTGACCAACTGGTGGTCCTTTGTGTGTTCTAAAATAAATGTAAAAGTAATCGAACCAAAACCGCAAGTGTACGGTTGTCCCAAGTAGTAATAATGATTCTAGGATCGTTCGCAGGGACGGTTTGGTTAACTACAATGCTTATCAAATAATGAATGGTTGCACTTATGAAAGCAAATAAAGATATTATGATTGATTGGTTGTTTTTGTTATTTCTAAGTAATGAAGGACTAAATGGAAAATGCAAGTAAATACTAAGACGCAAGTAAATGAGTGTGAAACACAGATATATGAGAAAGTAGCACTTGAGAATGCAAGGGATCCTCCTAATTCTATTTCATAACTTGTTCTGTTTAAGGGTTAAATCGGTCAATTACAATGGTCGGGGTCCTAATTTCCTTATATCCCCGTCAGGGTGGACTATAAGGCTATCCTAGAGTGACACTAGTCCCGTCAGGGTAAATATGATCCACTTTTAGATGATTAATCAATTTTACCACATTGACCCTAAAATTAGCTAAGTTCGTCAGAATCAATAGCTTCTATTTTAGATTGAATAATTAATTCTATACCTAAACCCCCTGTCAGGATGATCCACACGCCACATATGTGGAATAGCCTAGATACTAATACCTGTTCTTAGTTCGCGACTCTAAAAACAGTAAACAATCACAAATTATCGAAAAGAGTAAAAGATCCAATTTAATTTAATTTAACAGAAACCCAAATTCAGGACATGAAATTCAATAGAATTGGAATTTACCCATAAAGCATTCTCAAGCACTATAATGGAATTAGCTCATACTAATTGAAGAGAAAACTAAATTAATTGAAATGGAATTCATAATGTATCACAGAATTAAAAATAAAGAAAACCTAATTTCTGGAATTGGAATGGCTGAGAACGGAGATATAGACCCTCTCCAGCTCTTAACAGCTTCTTCTTCTGTTGCTTCTCTCTGATGTTTTAAATTGTAAAAAGTGAATTGTGTGAAAAATAGAAGTCAAGAGCTCCTTTTATAAGCTAAAATTCGGAATAGGCCTTGGACCTAATAATAAAACACTAATTAAATGTCCAAGCCCAATTTCTAATCCCAAAATCCCGTAACTGCTGCACCACCTCCACTAAAACGGCTCTAGCCGCTTCGTTATAACTCCGATTGACCTGAAATCACTTGCAAAAGTTCCGTAACTCGATAAGGAATAGATTCTATTCAAAGGTAAGCGGCTAAATCATCTCTTAAGTGCCTCGAAATCAGCAATCTATGGCCTGTTTTCCAGATTTGCAGCTCTAAAATCAACTTCTTTCGGGATTTATCTACAAGTCTTGACTCCATATCACGATCTTTGACTCTCTTATCGGATTCCACTCCTAGCTAATATTCAAATCCGAAAAACTTTTCACTAAAATACACAAGATTACGCGCAAAAGTTTAATAAATCAAAAATACTAGAAATAAAATGGAAATTCCGGATTATTGTATTTTTAACTCAAAAGTCTATCAAAATATTCAATTAAACATAAAAAATGATGTCTCAAACCTCAAGACCTCCAACTCAAACCTTTGTCGTCCCAACAAAGTGAAACAAAACAAAGGGGTAGAAGTAAGCGTATAAACAAGTAGATACTAGCAAATACACCTAAAGCAAGTCTTAAGATAAATCTCATATAACAAACTTTGGAAACTAATATACACATACATCTAAAATGCAACATCGAACATGAATAATCTCAATCATAAAATTAAAGTCGCAATGCTTGAAGGTTACACTTGTACTCATCTCTGTATGATGGCTATAGGGTGGTCATCAATCCTAACTCGCTTTGAACGCTCCACCTAGTGTACTCCCTATCAACAGAATCATAAATTCACTATGTACTTAAGAATCACGAGGTCTTTATGGTTTTAATAATGGCTTAAGGACGGTGTGGATGTATATTTGGTAAATTTGAAGTGAGCTTTTGGCTCTCTCCTCACTTACCATCAACAATGTCCTCGAGCTTGAGTTAACGCTCGAAAGATGTTCTCACTCACCTATATACGCAACAATTTAGCGTCCCATGTCTACCCACTATAAACAAGATGATTTTTCAGAAAATTTCCACTTTGCCGGGTGTTTTATTCATTTGTATTTCTTTTTCTCTTTTTTTTTGTACAGACGCAAACCGGGTTCCCGGTTTGTGAAATCCGGGTACCCGGTTTCTACTGTATGATTTTTCGAAATTTTTCATTTTTTTTTTCTTTCTTTTTCATTTTTTCTCATTCCCGGCAAAGGGTTACAAGTATATATCATCTGCAATTGTGCTACAATACAAAGCACATCAATCCCAACCCATTAAATTCCCCATAAGTGGACCCACCACCCCAAACTCAAGCTCGAGACATGTCTCAGGATTGTGATTCAAGTGCAGGTCATATGGTCATGCCTTATAATCTAAGGGATAATGGCTTATATCGTGGTTACAAAGAAAAGGCTAAAGGCTCAAAGTGGGCTAAGACGGATAATAATTAATACAAGGGATAGAAGGCTAAAAGGCTACAAATGGCTAACAAAGAACTGCCCCTATCATTTTCCTAAGTACATAGCTTGTCTTTAGTTCATATCTAGGTGGGTTCTCTACTAATTAGGATTTCACGTTCTGTACACCAAACATATTCCTTAAGTACAAGCTTACTTCATTTGCATTGTTCATTAATTTTTCCTATCAATTACCTATGTTTGCATGCAATTCTAAATGTGTTTTATATCAATCCCTAAGGTCCACTATTTACTATCATCGATTTATCAAAAGTATGCTTAAAGGGATATTTAAAAATTTCTACAGTCAAACGCAACTCCGAAAATTCTTTTATTGAAAGCAATTAAAACAAATAGCATATGAAAACTGGGATGAGGCAACGAACCCCACCCCAAACTCAAAAATGAGCCGTGTCCCCACGACTCAAAAAGACTCAATAAAGCATTAAACTAATCTACACTTAAAGGAAGGATTAGAAAACGTATCTTAACCAGCGCGTGGCTGGTTATCGGTGTTGCGTTCTGGACCTTTATCTCGAGTAACAGCATCATAAATCGCGTTTTGAAGTGTGTTTACGCCTAAGATCAAGGTTCGAAGTAGGTCCAAATCTTTTGTCACGTTTCCTAAGGTAGCAATCATCTTCTCTTGATTCTCCTCCAACACCCTAATCTTCGATTCAAACTCAGGAACAGTCTTCACTTTCTTAAATAGAGGAGCTCGAGGAGTTTTTGTAGCTCGTGTTGCTTCATCATGGATATTCTTAATCGTACTCAATGCCATGCTCACACCAACTGAAACACTGTCAATATCTGCGTTCCTACGCGAAATCTTTGCGTCTAAACACAACTTAGTAATAGTACAAGGGAACTTGAGATTTTGTTGTTTCATTGGGGATTTCGCGAACTCCAGGATTGTATCATAAATAATTTTAGCAACATCTATTGGTTTCTCCTCCAAAACACACTTAATAACAATGATATGTTCTTTCTTCAACTCGGATATGTGTTTAATACCAAAGAAAGTAGGTATTATGAAACGAGACCAAACCTTCGCATGAGGTGTCAAAATACTGCTGTAAAACTGTCTAGGATACCTTTCTCCTTCAGGAGTTGGGCTAGCACCATTAACAAGCACGGTCCCCCAAAGGGATTCAAAATCGAAAGAAGGGTCATGAAGAGTTTCTTGGAATGGACATACTCCAGAAAAGTTGGGTAATTTCAAAGATTTCCGAATAAGTTCAATAGAGAAAGGAACTACCTTTTTGCGAATTTCAATTGCCTCACGAGAAGTAGCTAAACCTTCATAGAATTCTCGCACAAAAGTAGGAATAAACTCAAGCTTCCTTTCTCTCAATTCTTTCCAACCAAACTTGTCACAAGCCATAGCATATTCTTTGTGAACACTACTCATAATACCATTAGGAAAAGCTGTCTCCTCACCAAACTTCAAAAATTCAATTCTTTCACGAATCTGAGTATTCCAAGAAGTATAAACCCTCTTAGGCTTGTGGGCCCACATCTTCATACGCGGGGGTTTCTGTTGAACTGGTACTTCCGGAACTTCTTGTTCAGTTTCATCCTCAATGTTCTTCTCAATCTCATCGTCATGTTTTTCCTCACTTTCTGGCTCATCAATTAATCTTCTCTTTTGACCTGTGATTTATTTTCTCTTGGGATCATGCTTAACTTCATCAAATTTTTGTTTAGGACGCGAATCAGGAATCTCAATAGCTTGTTCTTGGGAACCACCAATGGTGGTTTTCTTTCTAGGAGCAGTTCTTTGGAAATCACCGGTTCTATTAGTCATCTCTTTCCACCCCAAACTCAAAACTTCAAATAATGAGAAACTTAGAGAAAAATTTAGAAATTTGATGTTTTGAGGCTTAGGAATTGAAGAACTAGGTGGAATATGAGATGGGTTTTGTTCAATTTGAATGGGAGAAGAAAGAATTGGGTTTAATTTAAGGATTGGGTGAAGAAAAATCTTGGGGAAAAACTAAGGATTTGATGTTATTTTGGAGAGGAGTTGAGTTGATTTTGTGTTTGTGTGGTGAAAGAGGGTAGAATAAGAGGGTATTTATAGGTTTCAATGATGATTTTCGGAGGTGGGGAGGCTATTGGTGCGTTTTAGGTAAAAACTTGCAGAAGAGGCTAAGAAAACTAGGTTAAAAAGCACAAAACCGCCAAACACAGATGCAAACCGGGTTCCGGTTTCGAAAATCCGGGTACCCGGTTCCGCGTCGCTGTGACGGCGCGGAAAACTACTTAATAAAAATATATTTATTTTTTTCGATACCTCAAAACGCTGGACCCCAAGACGCTGGGTCAGAACTTTTACTCGTCGAAACCGGGTTCCCGGTTTTGTAGATGGCGTGAGCCAAGACGCAGCCAAGACGCAACCAGGGTCAAGACCCGAGACGCTGGGTCAGAGAATTTCAGAATTTTACAGCTCCAAAACCGGGTACCCGGTTTCGCCAAATGCGGGTTCCCGGTTTTGTGTCGATGGCGTGAATGAAAACGCAGTGAAACGCAACCTTCCAAGACGCTTGGTCATAGATCCTCAAAAATCACAGCACCAAAACCGGGTTCCCGGTTTTGAAAATCCGGGTATCCGGTTCCGACGTTGTGTCGTGAACCAAAACGCCAAGTGTTGCATGTATAAGGTTGGTACCAGCTCCAAAACCGGGTTCCCGGTTTTGCGAAACCGGGTACCCGGTTTCTCCTGGACAACCAACCTATTTTTCTCCTATTTCCGCCTTATCGAATCCAAACTCGTGACCTTTTTACCCCTGAAATCATCAAAAACAACTACCATTCCTCATTTCTTAATAATAAACACTAAAATTGCGAAAATCAAACTATTTTACATTGCGAAAAATTAAAAACTCGACTAATATACAAAGAATTGGCTTTTGTTTAACGTCGTTAAGCTCGACGAGTTACCTCACGCTTCTAAGGATTCTCGAGGAGATACATGACCTCCCCGGGATGTGGATCATCCAAGCGGTTGGTATCTTCACCTCCATGGTATATCTTTAATCGATGACCGTTTACCATGAAGGTACGGTTCTCTAGCGGATGTTCTATTTCTATTGCCCCATGAGGTGTAACCTTGGTAACAATGTATGGACCTGACCATTTAGACCTTAACTTGCCCGGATAATTGCTGAACTTTGAATTATACTTCAATACTCTTTGCCCCACTTCAAAGATCTTTTACGAATCCGATTGTCATGCCATTTCTTCGTGTTTTCTTTGTAAAGTTTAGCATTTTCATAGTCATTTAATCGGAATTCGTCAAGTTCGTTAAGCTTCATCATACGATTCTTTCCGGCTAAGATAGGATCTAAGTTCAACTACGCAATCGCCCAATAGGCACCCATTTAAAGCTCAAGAGGTAAGTGACAAGCCTTACCATACACCATACGATAGGGAGATGCACCAACTGGAGTCTTAAACGCAGTACGATAGGCCCACAATGCATCATCTAACTTCATTGGCCAATCTTTTCTTGTAGGACCAACGGTTTTCTCTAGGATTGACTTGACTTCACGGTTCGATACTTCAGCTTGACCATTGGATTGTGGATGATATGCAGTAGATACACGGTGTCTTACTCCATACTTCTCTAGAACAGTCTTCAAATACTTATTAACGAAATGAGATCCTCCATCGCTAATAATCACTCTAGGTGTACCATGTCTAGTGAAAATATGTGACTTCAAGAACTTGATCACCACTCGTGAATCATTGGTAGATAAAGCCGCAGCTTCTATCCACTTAGACACGTAATCAACAGCTAATAAGATGTAGAGGTTACCATTTGAAGGAACAAAAGGACCCATAAAGTCTATACCCCAAACATCGAATATTTCAACTTCTAACACATTATTACGTGGCATCTCATCCCTCTTGGATATGTTTCCGGTAAACTGGCATCTCGTACATCTCTTAACATATTCATGACAATTTTTAACAAGAGAAGGCCAGTAAAAACCTGATTGGAATACCTTAGCAGCAGTTCTATCTCCCTTGAAATGTCCTCCATAGAGTGGATCATGGCATCCAGCTATAATGTCTTCAGTTTCCTCCTTTGCTACACATCTTCGTATCATTTGTTCAACACAAACTTTGTAGAGGAAGGGATCCTCCCAAAAGAACTGTCTAGCACGATGAGCTAACCTCTTTCTTTCTTGATAAGTAGACCCTTCAGGAAAAACACCACTCACCACTAAATTCGCAATATCTGCATACCAAGGAGCTTCATAATCACGAATAACGAATAAACTCTCATCAGGAAATTCTTCTCTAACTGCTTCTGTACCACTATTCATCTTTGAACCTTCTAGACGCGATAGATGATCTGCAACCTGATTCTCACAACCCTTTCTATCTTTGATCTCTAAATCGAACTCTTGAAGTAATAAAAACCAATCTGATTAACCTCGGTTTTGCATCCTTCTTTTCCGTAAGATATCTAATCGCGGAATGATCTGTATAAGCAATAACGTTCGCTCCAAGATGATAAGAGCGAAATTTATCAAATGAATATACAACTGCTAGCAACTCTTTTTCTGAACTGTGTAATTAATCTGAGCACCATTAAAAGTTTTACTAGCATAGTCAATCGAATGAAAAACTTCTCTTTTCTCTGTCCTAATACAGCTCCCATACACAAATCACTCGCATCAGACATAACCTCAAACGGTAAATTCCAATCTGGAGGTAATACTATAGGAGCCGAAATAAGCTTTTCTTTGATTGCTTGGAAAGCCGCCAACAAGCTTCATCAAAAAGGAATTTGGAATCCTTTTCGAGTAAGTTGCATAACGGTTTAGCAATCTTAGAAAAATCTTTAATAAAACGCCTATAAAAGCCAGCATGGCCAAGAAAACTCCTTACCCCTTTAACAGAAACAGGAGGAGGAAGAGTTTTAATTACCTCTATATTTGCTCTATCAACCTGTAACCCAGCACTCGAAACTTTGTGACCCAGAACGATACCTTCGCGAACCATGAAATGACACTTCTCCCAGTTTAAGACCAAATCTGTTTCCTTGCATCAGATTAACACCTTCTCCAAGTTATCCAAACATCTATCGAAATCATTACCAAACACAGAGAAATCGTCCATAAAAACTTCAAGAAAATTATCGATCATATCCCAGAAGATGGCCATCATGCATCTTTGAAAGGTAGTAGGAGCATTACACAACCCAAATGGCATTCTGCGATATGCAAAAGTACCAAAGGGGCATGTAAACGTAGTTTTATGTTGATCTTCTGGAGCCACGTAAATTTGATTATACCCGGAGTAACCATCCAAAAAACAGTAGTATTCTCTTCCGGCTAATTTATCCAACATTTGATCAATAAAGGGCAAAGGGAAGTGATCTTTTCTGGTGGCTTTGTTCAGCTTTCTATAATCCATGCAAACTCTCCAACCAACTACCGTTCTTGAAGGAATCGCTTCATTTTTACATTAAGAACTGTTGTCATTCCTCCTTTCTTCGGTACACACTGAACTGGGCTCACCCATTCACTACTCGAAATGGGATAAATAATCCCCGCATCTAAAAGCTTGATAACTTCCTTCTTTACTACATCCTTCATAACGGGCATTAATCTTCTTTGACCTTCAACTAAGCGTGCGTTGTCATCTTCAAGTATGATTTTGTGTTGACAATAGGAGGGACTAATGCCTTTGATATCAGCAATTGTCCAACCTATTGCCTCTTTGTTGGCTCTCAACACACGCAACAGTTTATCTTCTTGAGGACCTGTTAAATTCGCTGAAACAATAACAGGTAGAGTTTCATTAGTACCCAAATACGCATACCTCAAGTGTGCTGGCAAAGGCTTTTCTTCCAATTCTGAAGAAGATTCAATTGAAGACTTCTTTTTAGGAATAATCTCCCCCGGTTCTCTCACAGGTTCATATGCAAGACGCCTATACTTCGGATTTTTAGAACTGAGAGCTGCCACGGTTTCGGCAAGCTCTTCCATCATCTCAGGTATGTCTAATGTTAAAGCTGCCTGCAAAATATCATCATAATTTAAACAATCAAATACCTCTTGCGATGCCTGCTCAACTACATCCATTCGGAAGCAATCTTCTTGAGAATCTGGAAATTTCATAGCTCGTAACACATTAAATTTGACCTCCTCGTCTTGTATCCTCATCGTTAATTCACCATTTTCTACATCAATCAATGTACGCCTCGTGGCTAGAAAGGTCTACCCAAAATAATGGGGACATTTCTATCCGCGTCGTATTCAAGTATAACGAAATCAACGGGAAATATAAGTGTACCTGCCTTAACAAGGACATCTTCAATTCGGCCTTCTGGATGTGCAAGAGACCTGTCCGCCATTTGCAAGACCATAGAGGTAGGTCTTGCTTCTCCAATTTTTAGCTTATCAAAGATCGATTTGGGCATCAGATTATTGCTCGCACCCAAATCGCAAAGTGCTTTACCTTTCCATTCTTCTCCAATCGATATCGGAATAGTGAAACTCCCCGGATCAACTAACTTCGGAGGCAATTTACTCTGACAAATAGCACTACACTCTTCGGGAAGACCAATCATCTCATTGTCACAGTATGGTCTTTTATTAGTGAGGGCCCTCTTCAGAAATTTCATATACTTAGGAATATCTCGAATCGCCTCTAACAACGTAATATTAATACTAAGGCCTTTCACTCTATTATAGAAATTCTGAAAATCGGCCAAGTCATCCTTTTTCTGAACTCGAGATGGGAATGGTGGAGGAAGGCGAGTACTCATAACATCATATCTTTTCTTTGGAATCTCACTTGGCTTCTCTATTTCTTCAACCTCACTTTCTTTTTCTTTCTCACCCACTTCCTTTTCTTTTCTTGGAACTTCTTTTTCTTTCATAACAGGAAAAGGAGACGGAGGAAGGTTCTTACCACTTCTTAGTGTAACAGCTTTGCAATCTTCATGTTGTCTCGGATTTTCTATGTCACTAGGGAGTTGCCCTTGTGGACGCTGATTTAGCTGTTTTGCGAATTGATCCATTTGATTCTGTAATAGCTTCATGTTTTCGTCAGACGCTTGTTGACGTTCCATAGCTTGTGTCTGAAGAGCAATTACACTTTCTACGGTTTTCTGAAGGGTAACTACACCTTCTTGTGGATGGGCAGGTAAGGCTTTTGGGTTCAGGGTTTCATTGTAAGTGTCTTGAGGAGCTTGTGTTTGCACATAATTTCCTTGATTCTGTCCTCCTTGAAATTATTGTGTGGTCTTGGATTGTAGTTGTTACCTTGGGGACGCGGCTGATACGCATATGTAGGATTGGCTGCCCCATTAGGATTTGAGTATTGAAACCCAGGATGGTTTCTGTTAGGCTGATATCCATTACCACTTGAATTAAAGTTACCTCTATTGGACACAAACATCACAGGTTCTTGATTATTCAGACAAATTTCCTCATCATGATCATCTACCCTGCAAATCGAACACATATAAACCTCTTGTGCAGCTTGCACAGCTACCTTCCTACCCGAAAATCCCTCTTTTACAGCTAGTGTAAGCTATTTCAATTGTTGCTCTATGGTGGTTTGAATCTTATTCTCAAGCGTAGCAAACTTTTCTTCTATATTAACATTATTCACTACTTTAAACGGGGTTCTTACCGAAGTCCACCCAACTTCATTCTTTACTGTTCTTTCCAAGATGATTTTTGCATGAACGGGTTCAACTTGAAGAAATCCCGCACCACATAACAAATCCAATTTTTCTCTTGAAGTCCCATCAAGGCCTTTGTAAAATATTTTTAGCTGTTGTTGTTCTGTAAAGCCACGATCGGGAACTCGTCGTAAGCACATTTGAAATCTTGTCCAGCTCTTACCCAAAGTTTCATCATATTCTTGACGGAAATGTGTTAATTCAAGTTGATCATCTAATCTCATGTTACTTGGGTAATATCTCTCAAAGAAAGCAGTTTCTAGTTGGTCCCAGTTTGTTATCTTCGTAGGCTCTTATGAATCGTGCCATTCACTTGCTCCATCAATAACAAAAAATCGAAACGCAGCAAAATACATTTGTTCTCTTGAAACCCCTTGTGTGATGTAAGAATCACATATCTACTTGAATTTCTGTACTGCCTGAATAGAATCTTCTCCAGCTTTACCACGAAAATTTCCAAAATTTTGGAATTGGGCTAACATACCCAAATCTGGACGACACCTTGGAACATTTATATTTGGAGCGCCTACTCCCAGAGCAGGAGCACGAAAAGATACTTCTTCCGGACCATTAACGAACCATGGATCTTGATTAATCACTATCTGAGCTTGGACTTGAGGATTAGGAATGCCAGGTGGAGCCAAAGGATTAAGAACTTGTGGCGCTATGGGTTGGCCATTCGCATCTAGTTGAACTTGTCCGTTATTGTTTTGTTGATTCTGAATATTAATGTTCTCCATTCTGTTAAATAATTCTTCTACCTCTCTAGCTTCTTGCTCTCTCCTTCCCTTGTTAGCAAGTCTGATTAACGATTCTGGATTATTAAGGATCAGAGGTGTTGGCTCTAGATCCTTAAAGAGTCTTCTTCGCATACACCAAACCTAACAACCTGAGAAAAATGAACAAACAAAAAGCGTAAAACTGATAAAACAAAAATAAAAATAAAAATAAATGCAACTATCAATAAAGGATAAACACCATGGTCACACGCTACCGTCACCGGCAGCGGCGCCGAAAACTTGGTGGTCCTTTGTGTGTTCTAAAATAAATGCAAAAGTAATCGAACCACAACCGCAAGTGTACGGTTGTCCCAAGTAGTAATAATGATTCTAGGATCGTTCGCAGGGACGGTTTGGTTAACTACAATGCTTATCAAATAATGAATGGTTGCACTTATGAAAGCATATAAAAATATTATGATTGATTGGTTGTTTTTGTTATTTCTAAGTAATGAAGTACTAAATGGAAAATGCAAGTAAATACTAAGACGCAAGTAAATGAGTGTGAAACTCAAATATGAGAAAGTAGCACTTTAGAACGCAAGGGATCCTCCTAATTCTATTTCATAACTTGTTCTGTTTAAGGGTTAAATCGGTCAATTACAATGGTCGGGATTCTAATTTCCTTATACCCCAGTCATGGTGGACTATAAGGCTATCCTAGAGTGTCACTAGTCCCGTCAGGGTAAATATGATCCACTTTTAGATGATTAAGCAATTTTACCACATTGGCCCTAAAATTAGCTAAGTTCGTCAGAATCAATAGCTTCTATTTTAGATTGAATAATTAATTCTATACCTAAACCCTCCGTCAGGATGATCCACACGCCACATATGTGGAATAGCCTAGATACTAATACCTGTTCTTAGTTCGCGACTCTAAAAACAGTAAACAATCACAAATTATCGAAAAGAGTAAAAGACCCAATTTAATTTAATTTAACAGAAACCCAAATTCAGGACATGAAATTCAATAGAATTGGGATTTACCCATAAAGCATTCTCAAGCACTATAATGAAATTAGTTCATACTAATTGAAGAGAAAACTAATTTAATTGAAATGGAATTCATAATGTATCACATAATTAAAAATAAAGAAAACCTAATTTCCGGAATTGGAATGGCTGAAAACAGAGATATAGACCCTCTCCAACTCTTGACAGCTTCTTCTTTTTTCCTTCTGTTGCTTCTCTCTGATGTTTTAAATTGTAAAAAGTGAATTGTGTGAAAAATAGAAGTCAAGATCTCCTTTTATAAGCTAAAATTCGGAATAGGCCTTGGACCTAATAATAAAACCCTAATTAAATGTCCAAGCCCAATTTCTAAGCCCAAAATCCCGTAACTGCTGCACCACCTCCACTAAAACGGCTCTAGCCGCTTCGTTATAACTCCGATTGACCTGAAATTACTTGCAAAAGTTCCGTAACTCGATAAGGAATAGATTCTATTCAAAGGTCAGTGGCTAAATCATCTCTTAAATGCCTCTAAATCAGCAATCTTTGGTCTGTTTTCCAGATTTGCAGCTCTAAAATCAACTTCTTTCGGGATTTATCTTCAAGTCTTGATTCCATATCACGATCTTTGACTCTCTTCTCGGATTCCACTCCTAGCTAATATTCAAATCCTACAAAGTTTTCACTAAAATACACAAGATTACGCGCGAAAGTTTAATAAATAAAAAATATAGAAATAGAATGGAAATTCCGAATTATTGTATTTTTAACTCAAAAGTCTATCAAAATATTCAATTAAACATAAAAAATGATGTCTCCCAAGGGTCAAAAATAAGAACAATTAGGGAGTTTGTACTCGAATATTGTTCTCACTCGACCCATTTTACGCCTTAATGTAGCGTCCCCAAAGTTATCTAATAAGCACTAAAGATGATTTGTAAAAACTCTACTTTTCCGGTTACTTTAATTTTTCATGTATATATATATAGATTTTATTTTTCATATTTTTTGTATAAGATACCCATGTTCATCATTTTTATGTGAATGGTCATGTCTCTTATATATATATTTTTCTTTTTTCTAAAGACCCCAGCAAAGGGTTAAAAATAATACATTATCAAAAATTGCGCATAAACACAAACGCATGCAATTTTCCTCCCAATGTAATATCCCTATAATGAAACCCACCACCCCAAACTCAAGCTTAAGACAAGAAGTTTCAGGATTGTGATTCCTATGGAAATTCAATCCTGAAACTTCCTAGTTACAAAAGAAGTGCGGGTCATATGGAAATTCCTAAAAATATAAGGGGATATGGGCTCATATCGTGGCGACAAAAGAAAGGCTTAAAGGCTAAAAATGAGGCTAAGACGGATAATATTAAATTAAGGGATAGAAAGCTAAAAAGTCTTAAATGGCTAACAAAGAACTGTCTCTATTATTTTCCTAGTTACATAGTGACGTCTCCCTAATTGTTCTTATTTTCGACCCTTGGGAGACATCATTTTTTATGTTTAATTGAATATTTTAATAGACTTTTGAGTTAAAAATGCAATAATCCGGAATTCCTATTTTATTTCTGGAATTTTTGATTTATTAAACTTTTGCGCGTAATCTTGTTTATTTTAGTGAAAAGTTTGTAGGTTTTGAATATTAGATAGGAAAGGAATCCGAGAAGAGAGTCAAAGATCGTGATATGGAGTCAAAGCGTGAAGACAAATCCAGAAAGAATTTTATTTTAGAACTGCAAATCTGAAAAAACAGGCCAAAGATTGCTGATTTCGAGGCAGTTAAGAGATGATTTAGCCGCTGACCTTTGAAGAGAAAACGTTCCTTATCGAGTTACGGAAATTTAGCAAGTGATTTCAAGTCAATCGGAGTTATACCGAATCGGCTAGAGCCGTTTTAGTGGAGGTGGTGCAGCAGTTACGGGATTTTGGGCTTAGAAAATGGGCTTGGACTTTTAATTAGTGTTTTATTCTTAAGTCCAAGGCCTGATCCGAATTTGATCTTATAAAAGGAGCTCTTGACTTCTATTTTTTAGAAAATTCACTTTTTATAAAATAAAACATCTGAGAGAAGAAGCAGAAGGAAGGAAGAAGAAGTAGAAGGAAGAAAGAAGAAGCTGGAGAGAGTCTATATCTCTATTCTCAGCAAAATCCAATTCCGGAATTTAGGTCTTTCTTATTTTTAATTTTGTAAGACATTATGAATTCCCTTTCTTTTAATTTAGTTTTCTTTTTAATTAGTATGAGCTAATTCCTTTTTAGTACTTGAGAATGCTTTATGGGTGAATTCCAATTATATTGAATTTCTATGTCTGAATTTGGGTTTCTGTTAAATTAAATTAAATTGGGTCTTTTACTCTTTTCGATAAATTGAGATTATTTACTGTTTTTGGAATCATGAACTAATAACAGGTGTTAGTATCTAGGCTATTCCACATATGTGGCGTGTGGATCATCCTGACGGAGGGTTTAGGTACGGATTTATTTATTCAATCTAGAATAGAAGCTATTGATTCTGACGAACTTAGATAATTTTAGGGCCAATGTGGTAAAATAAACTTAATCATCTAAAAGTGGATCATATTTACCCTGACGGGACTAGTGACACTCTAGGATAGCCTTTTACTCCACCCTGACGGGGGTATAAGGAATTTAGAATCTCGAGCATTGTAATTGACCAATTTAACCCTTAAACATCATAGGTTATGAAATAGGATTAGGAGGATCCCTTGCGTTCTCAAGTGCTACTTTCTCATATTTTCGTTTCTCATTTATTTACTTGCGTCTTAGTATTTAATTTCATTTTCCAATTAGTCTTTTATTACTTAGAAATAATAAAAACAAACAATCAATCATTATATCTTTATTTTCTTTCCTAAGTGCAACCATTCATTATTTGATAAGCATTGTAGTTAACCAAACCGTCCTTGCGAACGATCCTAGAATCACTTATTACTACTTGGGACAACCGTACACTTGCGGTTGTGGTTAGATTACTTTTGCATTTATTTTAGAACACACAAAGGACCACCAAGTTTTTGGTGCCGCTGCCAGGGACGGTAGCGTGTGACCATGGTGTTTATCCTTTAGTGATAGTTGCATTTATTTATATTTCAGTTTTACGCTTTTTGTTTGTTCATCTTTTTCAGGTTGTTAGGTTTGGTGTATGCGAAGGAGACTCTTTAAGAATCTAGAACCATCACCTCCGATCCTTAATAATCCAGAATCATTAATCAGACTTGCTAACAAGAGAAGGAAAGAACAAGAAGCTAGAGAGGTAGAAGAATTAATTAACAGAATGGAGAACGTTAATCTTCAGAATCAACAAAATAATAACAGACAAGTTCAGCTAGATGCGAATGGCCAACCTATAGCGCCACAAGTTATTAATCCTCTAGTTCCACCTGGCATTCCTAATCCAGTCCAAGTTCAAATGGCAGTTAACCAAGATCCATGGGTTGTTAATGGTCCAGAAGAAGTTCCATTCTGTGCTCCTGCTCTAGGTGTAGGTGCTCCAAACATAAATGTTCCGAGGTTTCGTCCAGATTCGGGTATGTTAGCTCAATTCCAAAATTTTGGAAATTTTCGCGGTAAAGCTGGAGAAGATCCCCTTCGAGCAGTACAGAAATTCAAGCATATTTGTGATTCTTATATCACACAAGGAGTTTCAAAAGAACAAATGTATTTTGATGTGTTTCGGTTTTTCGTTATAGATGGAGCGAGTGAATGGCACGATACACAAGATCCTACGAAGATAACAAACTGGGAACAATTAGAAACTGCATTTTTCAACAGATATTATCCGTCTAATATGAGGTTAGATGCTGAACTAGAGCTAACACATTTCAAGCAAGAGTATGATGAAGCGTTGGGTAAAAGTTGGTCAAGATTTCAGAAATGTTTACGAAGAGTCCCGAATCATGACCTTACTGAACAACAACAAATGAAGATTTTTTATAATGGTCTTGAGGGTGGCTCTAGGAAAGATTTAGATTTGTTGTGTGGTGGTGCGTTTTTGCGAGTTCAACCTGCGTATGCAAGAATTATTTTGGATAGAATAGTTGATAATGAAGTTGGGTGGAGCACCGCAAGAACACCAGTTAGAGGAGGAGTTAATAATGTCAATATTGAAGAAAAGTTCAACTCCTTAGAGACCAAGATTCAAACCACACTAGAACAACAATTGAGACAACTTACTCTAGTCGTGAAAGAAGGTTTCGAACAAGAGAGGTGAGGTAAAGGTTGCACAAGAGGTGTATGGATGTGAGTATTGTGGTGTGAATGATCATAGTCGGGAGAATTGTCAGAATCAAGAGTCCGTGATGTTTGTCTCCAATAGAGGTAACTTTAATTCAAGTGGTAATGGATATCAGCCTAACAGAAACCATCCTGGGTTTCAATACTCAAATCCTAATGGGGCAGCAAATCCTACATATGCGTATCAGCCGCGTCCCCAAGGTAACAACTTCAATCCAAGACCACAAAATAATTATCAAGGAGGACAGAATCAAGGGAATTATGTTCAGAGACAAGCTCCTCAAGATAGTTATAACGGAACCATGAACCAAAAAGCCTTACCTTCCCATCCACAAGAAGGTGTTGCTACCTTTCAGAAAACCGTTGAGAGCATGATTGCCCTCCAGACGCAAGCTATTCAGAATCAACAAGTAGCTGACGCAAGTATCAAGCTATTACAGAACCAGATGCAACAAATCACAAAACAGCTTCATCAACGTCCACAAGGGCAACTCCCTAGTGACACGGAAAATCCGAGACAACATGAAGATTGCAAAGCTGTTACTCTAAGAAGTGGTAAGAATCTCCCTCCACCTCCTTTTCCTGTTATGAAAGAGAAAGAAGTTCCAAGAAAAGAAAAGGATGTGAGTGAGAAAGAAAAAGATGTTGAGGTTGAAGAAATAGAGAGGCCAAGTGAAACTCCGAAGAAGAAAGATGATATTTTGAGTAATCGGCCTCCACCACCATTTCCATCTCGAGTACATAAAAAGGGTGATTTGGCCGAGTTTCAGAAATTCTTCAATAGTGTGAGAGGCCTTAGTATTAATATTCCGTTGTTAGAGGCTATTCGAGATGTTCCTAAGTATACGAAGTTTTTGAAGAGAGCCCTCACTAACAAAAGACCATACTGTGATAATGAGATGATTGGTCTTCCTGAAGAATGTAGTGCTATTTGTCAAAGTAAATTGCCTCCAAAGTTAGTTGATCCGGGGAGTTTCACAATTCCAATATCGATTGGAGAAGAATGGAAAGGTAAAGCACTATGTGATTTGGGAGCGAGCATGAATTTGATGCCCAAGTCGATCTTTGATAAGCTAAAACTTGGAGAAGAAAGACCCACTTCTATGGTCTTGCAAATGGCGGACAGGTCTCTTGCACATCCAGAAGGCCGAATTGAAGATGTCCTTGTTAAGGCAGGTATGCTTATATTTCCCGTTGATTTCGTTATACTTGAATACGACGCAGATAGGAATGTCCCCATTATTTTGGGAAGACCATTCCTAGCCACGGGACGTACATTGATTGATGTAGAAAATGGCGAATTAATGATGAGGATCCAAGATGAGGAGGTCAAATTCAATGTGTTCCGAGCTATGAAATTTCCAGATTCTCAAGAAGATTGCTTCCGAATGGATATAGTTGAGCAGGCATCGCAAGAGGTATTTGATTGTTTTAATTATGATGATATTTTGCAGGCCGCTTTAACATTAGACTTACCTGAGATGATGGAAGAGTTTGCCGAAACAGTGACATCTCTTAATTTTGAGAATCCAAAGTATAGGCGTCTTGCCTATGAACCTGTGAGAGAACCGGGGGAGATGATTCCTAAAAAGAAACCTTCAATTGAATCTCCTCCGGAATTGGAAGAAAAGCCATTACTAGCACACTTGAGGTATGCGTATTTAGGTACTAATGAAACTCTACCTGTTATTGTTTCAGCTAATTTAACAGGTCCTCAAGAAGATAAACTGTTGCGTGTGTTAAGAGCCAACAAAGAGGCGATAGGTTGGACAATTGCTGACATCAAAGGCATTAGTCCCTCCTATTGTCAACATAAAATTATACTTGAAGATGATAACGCACGCTCAGTTGAAGGTCAAAGGAGATTAATGCCTGTTATGAAGAATGTAGTGAAGAAGGAAGTTATCAAGCTTTTAGATGCGGGGATTATTTATCCCATCTCGAGTAGTGAATGGGTGAGCCCAGTTCAGTGTGTACCGAAGAAAGGAGGAATGACAACAATTCTTAATGACAAAAATGAAGCGATTCTTTCAAGAACGGTAGTTGGTTGGAGAGTTTGCATGGATTACAGAAAGCTGAACAAAGCCACCAGAAAAGATCACTTCCCTCTGCCCTTCATTGATCAAATGTTAGATAAATTAGCTGGAAGAGAATACTACTGTTTCTTGGATGGTAACTCCGGGTATAATCAGATTTACGTGGCTCCAGAAGATCAACAGAAAACAACATTTACATGCCCCTTTGGTACTTTTTTATATCGCAGAATGCCATTTGGGTTATGTAATGCACCTGCTACCTTTCAAAGATGTATGATGGCCATCTTCTGGGATATAATCGATAATTTTCTTGAAGTTCTTATGGACGATTTCTCCGTGTTTGGTGATGATTTCGATAGATGTTTAGATAACTTGGAGAAAGTGTTAATCAGATGCAAGGACACAGATTTGGTTTTAAACTGGGAGAAGATTCATTTTATGGTTCGCGAAGGTATCGTTCTGGGTCACAAAGTTTCGAGTGCTGGATTAGAGGTCGATAGAGCGAAGATAGAGGTAATTAAAACTCTTCCCCCTCCTGTTTCTATTAAAGGGGTAAGAAGTTTTCTGGGCCATGCTGGCTTTTATAGACGTTTTATTAAAGACTTTTCTAAGATTGCTAAACCGTTATGCAACTTACTCGAAAAGGATTCCAAATTCCTTTTTGATGAAGCTTGTTTAGCGGCCTTCCAAGCAATCAAAGAAAAGCTTATTTCTGCTCATATAGTATTACCTCCAGATTGGAGTTTACCGTTTGAGGTTATGTGTGATGCGTGTGATTTGTGTATGGGAGCTGTATTAGGACAGAGAAAGGAGAAAAATTTCATTCGATTTACTATGCTAGTAAAACTTTTAATGGTGCTCAAGTTAATTATACAGTTACAGAAAAAGAGTTACTAGCAGTTGTGTATTCATTTGATAAATTTCGCTCTTATCTCCTTGTAGCGAAAGTTATTGTTTATACAGATCATTCCGCGATTAGATATCTTATGGAGAATAAGGATGCTAAACCGAGGTTAATCAGATGGGTTTTATTGCTTCAAGAGTTCGATTTAGAGATCAAAGATAGAAAGGGTTGTGAGAATCAAGTTGCAGATCATCTATCGCGTCTTGAAGGTTCAGAGATGAATAGTGGTACTGAAGCAGTTAGAGAAGAATTTCCTGATGAGAGTTTATTGGTTGTTCGTGATTATGAAGCTCCTTGGTATGCAGATATTGCGAATTTAGTGGTGAGTGGTATTTTTCCTGAAGGATCTACTTATCAAGAAAGAAAGAGGTTAGCTCATCGTGCTAGACAGTTCTTTTGGGAGGATCCCTTCCCCTACAAAATTTGTGCTGACCAAATGATACGAAGATGTTTAGCGAGGGAGGAAACCGAAGCCATTATAGCTGGATGCCATGATTCACTCTATGGAGGACATTTCAAGGGAGATAGAACTGCTGCTAAGGTATTCCAATCAGGTTTTTACTGGCCTTCTCTTGTTAAATATTGTCATGAATATGTTAAGAGATGTACGAGATGCCAGTTTACCGGAAACATATCCAAGAGGGATGAGATGCCACGTAATAATGTGTTAGAAGTTGAAATATTCGATGTTTGGGGTATAGACTTTATGGGTCCTTTCGTTCCTTCAAATGGTAACCTCTACATCTTATTAGATGTTAATTACGTGTCTAAGTGGGTAGAAGCTGTGGCTTTACCCACCAATGATTCACGAGTGGTGATTAAGTTCTTGAAGTCACATATTTTCACTAGACATGGTACACCTAGAGTGATTATTAGCGATGGAGGATCTCATTTCGTTAATAAGTATTTGAAGACTGTTCTAGAGAAGTATGGAGTAAGACACCGTGTATCTACTGCATACCACCCACAATCCCATGGTCAAGCTGAAGTATCGAATCGTGAAGTGAAATCAATCCTAGAGAAAACCGTTGGTCCTACAAGAAAAGATTGGTCAATGAAGTTAGATGATGCGTTGTGGGCCTATCGTACTGCGTTTAAGACTCCAGTCGGTGCATCTCCCTATCGTATGGTGTATGGTAAGGCTTGTCACTTACCTCTTGAGCTTGAAATGGGTGCCTATTGGGCGATTGCGCAGTTGAACTTAGATCCTACCTTAGCCGGAAAGAATCGTATGATGAAGCTTAACGAACTTGACGAATTCCGATTGAATTCCTATGAAAATGCTAAACTTTACAAAGAAAACACGAAGAAATGGCATGACAATCGGATTCGTACAAAGAACTTTGAAGTGGGACAAAGAGTATTAAAGTATAATTCAAAGTTCAGCAATTATCCGGGTAAGTTAAGGTCTAAGTGTTCAGGTCCATACATTGTGACCAAAGTTACACCTCATGGGGTGATAGAAATAGAACATCCGCTAGAGAACCGTACCTTCATGGTGAACGGTCATAGATTAAAGATATAACATGGAGGTGAAGATACCAACCGCTTGGAAGATCCACATCCCGGGGAGGTCATGTATCTCCTCGAGACTCCTTAGAAGCGTGAGGTAACCCGTCGAGCTTAATGACGTTAAACAAAAGCCAATTCTTTGTATATTAGTTTGAGTTTTAAATTTTCGTAATGTAAAATAGTTTGATTTTCATAATTTTAGTATTTATTATTAAGAAATGAGGAAGGGTAGTTGTTTTTGATGATTTCAGGGGTAAAAAGGTCAAGAGTTTGGGGTCGAAAGGGCGAAAAATAGAAGAAAAAGAGGTTGGTGTCCAGGGGAAACCGGGTACCCGGTTTCGCAAGAACCGGGAACCCGGTTCTGACACT
Source organism: Nemophila menziesii (assembly GCA_029959085.1). Classification (NCBI taxonomy): domain Eukaryota; kingdom Viridiplantae; phylum Streptophyta; class Magnoliopsida; order Boraginales; family Hydrophyllaceae; genus Nemophila; species Nemophila menziesii. The sequence continues at coordinate 4,332,593 of JARWIR010000027.1, read as the reverse complement.
GTAGCCAACCACCAAAACGCAACAAGGCGCGTGTTCATTCACGATATCGATAGAAACCGGGTACCCGGATTTCACAAAACCGGGAACCCTGTTTTGGAGCTGTAATTTTTGGACTTCTCTGACCCAGCGTTTCGGGTCTAGTCTTTGGCTGCGTCTTGGCTCGCGCCATCGACGAAAACTGGGAACCCGCATTTCGCAAAACCAGGAACCCAGTTTCGAAGGGTAGAAGTTCTGACCCAGCGTCTTGAATTCCAGCCTTTGGTTGCGTATTTAGGTAAAAAAAAAATTAGTATTTGTTTTCGCGCCGACACAGCGACACGAAACCGGGTACCCGGATTTTCAAAACCGGGAACCCGGTTTTGGTACTGTGATGGCGGTTTTGTGCTTTTTAACCTAGTTTTCTTAGCCTCTTCTGCAAGTTTTTACCTAAAACGCACCAATAGCCTCCCCACCTCCAAAAATCATCATTGAAACCTATAAATACCATCTTATTCTACCCTCTTTCACCACAAAAACACAAGATTAACTCACCTCCTCTCCAAATTAACATCAAATCCTTAGTTTTTCCCAAAGATTTTTCTTCACCCAATTCTTTCTTCTCCCATTCCAATTAAACAATACCCATCTCATATTCCACCTTGTTCTTCAATTCCTAAGCCTCAAAACATCAAATTTCTAAACTTTTCTCTAGTTTCTCACTATTTGAAGTTTTGAGTTTGGGGTGGAAAGATATGACTAATAGAACCGGTGATTTCCGAAGAACTGCTCCTAGAAAGAAAACCACCATTGGTGGTTTCCAAGAACAAGCTATTGAGATTCCTGATTCGCGTCCTAAACGAAAAATTGATGAAGTTAAGCTTGCTCCCAAGAGAAAAGAAATCACAGGTCAAAAGAGAAGATTAATTATGAGCCAGAAAGTGAGGAAAAACATGAAGATGAGATTGAGAAGAAAATTGAGGATGAAACTGAACAAGAAGTTTTGGAAGTACCAGTTCAACAGAAACCCCCGCGTATGAAGATGTGGGCCCACAAGCCTAAGAGGGTTTATACTTCTTGGAATGACCAGGTTCGTGAAAGAATTGACTTTTTGAAGTTTGGTGAGGAGACAGATTTTCCTAAGGGTATTATGAGTAGTGCTCACAAAGAATATGTTGTGGCTTGTGACAAGTTTGGTTGGAAAGAATTATGAGATAGGAAGCTTAAGTTTATTCCTACTTTTGTGCGAGAATTTTATGAAGGATTAGTTATTTCCCGTGAGGCAATTGAAATTCGCAAAAAGGTAGTTCCTTTCTCTATTGAACTTATTCGGAAATCTTTGAATTTACCCAACTTTTTTGGATTATGTCCATTCCAAGAAACCCTTAATGACCCTTCTTTCGATTATGAATCCCTTTGGGGGATCGTGCTTATTAATGGGGCTAGCCCAATTCCTGAAGGAGAAAGATATCCTGGACAGTTTTACAGCAGTAATTTGACACCTAGTGCGAAGGTTTGGTTTTGTTTTGTTTCATAATATCTACTTTCTTTGGAATTAAACACACATCCGAGTTGAAGAAAGAGCATATCATTTTTATAAAGTGTGTTTTAGAGAAGAAACCAATAAACGTTGCTAAAATTATTTATGACACAATCATGGAATTCGCAAGAGCCCCAATGAAACAACAAAATCTCAAGTTCCCTTGTACTATCACTACTTTGTGCTTAGACGCAAAGATTCCGCGTAGAAACGCAGATATTGACGGTGTTTCAGTTGGTGTGAGCATGGCATTGAGTACGATTCAGAATATCCATGATGAAGCAACACGAGCTACGAAGACTCCTAGAGCTCCTCCACCAAAGAAAGCGAAGACTGCTCCTGAGTTGGAATCGAAAATAAAAGTGTTGGAAGAGAATCAAGAGAAGATAATTGCTACCTTGGGAAACGTTACAATAGAATTGGACCTTCTTCGAACTTTGATCTTAGGCGTAAACACACTTCAAAACGCGATTTATGACGCTGTTACGCGAGATAAAGGTCCAGAACGCAACACCGGTAACCAGCCACGCGCTAGTTAAGATACGTTTTCTATTCCTTCCTTTTAGTGTAGTTTGGTTTAAATGCTTTATTGAGTCTTTTCGAGTCGTGGGGACACGACTCATTTTTGAGTTTAGGGTGGGGTTCGTTGCCTCATCCCAGTTTTTATGTGTTATTTGCTGTCAATAAAAGAATTTTCGGAGTTGCGTTTGACTGTAGAAAATTTTAAATATCCCTTTAAGCATACTTTTGATGAATCGATGATAGTAAATAGTGGACTTTAGGGATTGATATAAAACGCATTTAGAATTGCATGCAAATATAGGTAATTAATAGGAAAAATTAATGAACAATGCAAATGAAGTAAGCTTGTACTTAAGGAATATGTTTGGTGTGTAGAACGTGAAGTCCTAATGAGTAGAGAACCCACCTAGATATGAACTAAAGACAAGATATGTACTTAGGAAAATGATAGGGGCAGTTCTTTGTTAGCCATTTGTAACATTTTAGCCTTCTATCCCTTGTATTAATTAATATCCGTCTTAGCCCACTTTGAGCCTTTAGCCTTTTTCTTTGTAGCCACGATATAATCCATTATCCCTTAGATTGTTAGGCATGACCATATGACCCGCACTTGAATCACAATCTTGAGACATGTCTCGAGCTTGAGTTTGGGGTGGTGGGTCCACTTATGGGGAATTTAATGGGTTGGGATTGATGTGCTTTGTATTGTAGAACAATTGCAGATGATATATACTTATAACCCTTTGTCGGGAATGAAAAAAATGAAAAAGAAAGAAAAAATGAAAAATTTCAAAAATTCATACAGTAGAAACCGGGTACCCGGATTTCACAAAACCGGGAACCCGGTTTGCGTCTGTACAAAAAAAAGAGAAAAGAAAAGAAAAAGAAAAATATGAATGAATAAAACACCCGGCAAAGTGGAATTTTTCTGAAAATCATCTTATTTATAGTGGGTAGACATGGGACGCTAAATTGTTGCGTAAATGGGTGAGTGAGAACATTTTTTAGCGTAAACTCAAGCTCGAGGACATTTGTTGATGGTAAGTGAGGAGAGAGCCAAAAGCTCACTTCAAATTTACCAAATATACATCCACACCGTCCTTAAGCAAATATTAAAACCATAGAGAACTCGTGATTCTTAAGTACATAGTGAATTTATGATTCTGTTGATAGGAAATATACTAGATGGAACGTTCAAAGCAATTTAGGATTAATGACCACCCTATAGCCATCATACAGAGATGAGTACAAGTGTAATCTTCAAGCATTGCAACTTTAATTTTATGATTGAGATTATTTGTGTTTGATTTTGCAGTATAGATGTATGTGTATATTAGTTTCTAGAGTTTGCTATATGAGATTTATCTTAAGGCTTGCTTTAGGTGTATTTGCTAGCTTCTACTTGTTCTTACGTTCACTTCTACCCCTTTGTTTTGTTTAGTTTTACTTTGTCGGGACGACAAAGGTTTGAGTTGCGGGTCTTGATGTCTCCCTAATTGTTCTTATTTTCGACCCTTGGGAGACATCATTTTTTATGTTAATTGAATATTTTGATAAACTTTTGAGTTAAAAATGCAATAATCCGGAATTCCTATTTTATTTCTAGTATTTTTGATTTATTAAACTTTTGGGCGTAATCTTGTTTATTTTAGTGAAAAGTTTGTAGGTTTTGAATATTAGCTAGGAAAGGAATCCGAGAAGAGAGTCAAAGATCATGATATGAAGTCAAAGCGTGAAGACAAATCCCGAAAGAATTTTATTTTAGAGCTGCAAATCTGGAAAACAGGCCAAAGATTGCTGATTTCGAGGCACTTAAGAGATGATTTAGCCGCTGACCTTTGAAGAGAAAACGTTCCTTATCGAGTTACGAAAATTTAGCAAGTGATTTCAGGTCAATCGGAGTTATAACGAATCGGCTAGAGCCGTTTTAGTGGAGGTGGTGCAGCAGTTACGGGATTTTGGGCTTAGAAAATGGGCTTGGACTTTTAATTAGTGTTTTATTCTTAAGTCCAAGGCCTGATCCGAATTTGAGCTTATAAAAGGAGCTCTTGACTTCTATTTTTTAGAAAATTCACTTTTTACAAAATAAAACATCAGAGTGAAGAAGCAGAAGGAAGAAAGAAGAAGCTGTAGAGCTGGAGAGAGTCTATATCTCCATTCTCAGCCAAATCCAATTCCGGAAATTAGGTCTTTCTTATTTTTAATTTTGTAAGACATTATGAATTCCATTTCTTTTAATTTAGTTTTCTTTTTAATTAGTATGAGCTAATTCCTTTTTAGTACTTGAGAATGCTTTATGGGTGAATCCCAATTCTATTGAATTTCTATATCTGAATTTGGGTTTCTGTTAAATTAATTAAATTGGGTCTTTTACTCTTTTCGATAAATTGAGATTATTTACTGTTTTTGGAGTCATGAACTAATAACAAGTGTTAGTATCTAGGCTATTCCACATATGTGGCGTGTGGATCATCCTGACGGAGGGTTTAGGTACTGATTTATTTATTCAATCTAGAATAGAAGCTATTAATTCTGACGAACTTAGCTAATTTTAGGGCCAATGTGGTAAAATAAACCTAATCATCTAAAAGTGGATCATATTTACCCTGACGGGACTAGTGACACTCTAGGATAGCCTTATAGTCCACCCTGACGGTGGTATATAGAATCCCGACCATTGTAATTGACCAATTTAACCCTTAAACAACATAGATTATGAAATAGGATTAGGAGGATCCCTTGCGTTCTCAAGTGCTACTTTCTCATATTTGCGTTTCACATTTATTTACTTGCGTCTTAGTATTTAATTGCATTTTCCAATTAGTCTTTTATTACTTAGAAATAATAAAAACAAACAATTAATCATTATATCTTTATTTGCTTTCCTAAGTGCAACCATTCATTATTTGATAAGCATTGTAGTTAACCAAACCGTCCCTGCGAACGATCCTAGAATCACTTATTACTACTTGGGACAACCATACACTTGCGGTTGTGGTTCGATTACTTTTGCATTTATTTTAGATCACACAAAGGACCACCACATAGCTTGCGTCTGGTTCATACCTAAGTGGGTTCTCTACTAATTCAGATCTCACGTTCTACAAACCAAACATTTTTCTTAAATACAAGTTTACTTCTTTTGCATTGTTCATTGATTTCTCATATCATTTACCTATGTTTGCATGCAATCTAAGTGCTTTGTTGGTGGGTCCTTGTGTGTTATAAAATAAAATGCTAAAGAATAAGGACTCACAAACCGAAGTGTACGGTTGTCCAAGTAATAAACCGATAAATCGGATTCGCTCGCAGGGACGGATTAGGTACAACTCAGGTATGAATCAAATAGTGAGATAAATGCACATACAGAAAAGTAAATGATATGAAGTTTGTTTTGGTATTGTATAATAACTAAGACGCAAATAAATTAAAAACTAAAATAAGCAAGTAAACTATATGCAAGTAAATAAAGATAAGTAGACGCAAGAATGAGAAGTGGTACTTGAGTCTCGCAATGGTTTCACCTTAATCTATTCAATTAATGTTTATGTTTAAGGGCTAAAAGTGTATTTGTATTAGTCAGGATTCTAGCTTCTCCTAAACCCCGTCAGGGTGGACTTAGGAGCTATCCTAGGGTGTTACAAACCCCGTTAGGCTGATTATAATCCACCTTTGAATGATCAAGTATTTACCCAATTGGATATAAGGTTAACCAAGCCCGCCAGGGTCAATGATTTTTTACCTTACGTCTATTACCTAGTTCTGTAATTAAACCCTCCGTCAAGGCGATCACTTTGCCACTTAAGTGAATAACTTAATTACTAATCCCTATATTTGATTTGCGACGTCAAAAGCAGTAAATAAATGCAAATTAATAGTCAATACGAAATTACCCAATTCAGTTTAAAGTTTTCAATCCTAAATTCAAAAAACACTAATTCAATAAATTTGGGCTTAACCCATTAAAGCGTTTCTCAAGTACTTAAAGAATTTAGTTCATGCTAATATTAAAAAAATACTGAAATAAGATAAATAGCATTCATTGTCAATTACAGAAACATAATTAAAAACCTAATTGAAGGATTGATATGACTGTTGTTGGAAGAATTGATTCTCCAACTTCAGCTTTTTCTTTCCTTTTTTGCTTCCTTGACTTCTCTCTGGCGTTTTAATTCTTTGTAATATGAGTCATGTCTTAAGAAATGAAGTCTAAGGCTTATATATAGTGGAAAAATGGACTGGGCTTTACTCTATGGAGGAAATATGTTAAATAAAATAAAAGCCCAATCCTTGATGAAATCTCGTAACTGGTGTGTAGTTGTTACTAAAACAACTGTAACTTTTGCTTCCGGACTCGGAATCACTTCGTTCAACTTGGAAAATCTTCCTTACTTAGAGACGCATCTGCCTTAGTTTATGCTCCAAGGTTGAATTAGTGGCTAAGATACTCAAAAACGGTGATTTGTAACAACATTCCATTCCCATCTACTTAATTCTTCGAATCAACTTTTCTTGCCTTTGACTTTTACACTCGATCTATGACTTTCATTCTCGATTCCTTTCCTTGTCTTGGTGTTCCATCTAATCCATGGACCAACAAACGTTTCACTAAAACAAACCATTTAACGTGCAAAAAAAATGAAATAAACTAAATTCCAAGGGAAGAAAATGCAATATAACCAAATAAGCTTGAAAGTCAATCAAATAAGTCAATTAATCACCTGAAATGATATCTCCTAAGGGAATATAATTAGAACAAAAAGGGAGACATCAGTTTTATACTAACTCCTAAAGTCTACTATTTTCTATCATAAATTCATAAAAAGTTTGTTTAATGGGGACTTTTAAAATGCTCTACAGTCAAATGCGACCCTAAAATTAATGTTATTGAAAGAAATAGAAACAAATAACACAAAAAACATTGGGATGAGGCAACGAACCCCACCCCAAACTCAAAAATGAGTCGTATCCCCACGACTCAAAAAGACTCGATAAAACAACTAAACTAATATACACTACTAAATGAGAAGGTTAGGAAAACGTATCTTAACCAGCACTTGGCTGATTTTCATTGTTGCGTTTATGTGAAGCTTTGAATTCTCCTTCATCAAGGTGTAAAGATCACTAATGGTTCCGTTGATCTTGATTAAAAAGTCCTTCATTATCTCGAACCCTTGTGTCATTACCTCCTGGTGTGTTATAAAATAACACCCTTAAAATGGAGGGACACGAACCGTAATTGTACGGGTCGTCCAAATAATAATCCGGTAAATGGGAATCGATCTCATGGACAGATGGATATGACTTATGATGTTATGAAATAAGTGATGATAGTTGTTATATTACAAGAAAATAAATGATAAAATATTTGTTGGGTTTTGTTTTAAGACTAAGACGCAAATAATTGAAGTTCTAAATTAACGCAAGTAAATAAGGATGAGTATACACAAGAGTAAGAAGATGTACTTGAGTCTCGCAAGGGTTTCTCCTAATCAATTTATTTAACGTTTCTATTTAAGGGTGGAATCGGTATTTTAATACTAGTCGGGATTCTAACATCTCCTAGCCTCCTGTCGGGTGGACCTAGGAGCTATCCTAAAGTGCTATAAACTCCTATCGGCCGAATATGCCTCTTCGGATGTGAAGTTCTTACCTCATTCGCTATGTAACTAGTCAAGCCTGCCGGTCAATGACGAACATTACACGGGTATTACCTAAGTCCGTATTCAACCCCACCCCCCCCCCCCCCCCGCGTCGGATGATCACTTTTTCCACTTAAAGTGAGTAGCCCAAATAAATAAAAGCACATAAAACAGAGAATAAAACATGAATTCAACTTAAATACGATGGTATCCCAAATTAGATAGACGTTTAAACAAGAAATAGGGTTCATATATATATGCTAAATCTTGAGTTAAAAGTAAATTAGTTCATACTAGAAGAAGAAAAGAAAACAATTACAAATTTGAAGGCTTGCAAAGACATGATATGGTGTTCAGCTCCTTCCAGGCTTCTCTTCTCTTGATGTAAGCCTCTTCTTGGCTTAAGGATTCGCCAATGGTGTGTTTCTACTGATTAGAAGGTGTATTTATAGGGTATAGGGAACCCTAAAACGTTTTCTTGGAGTGGAAGAAAATTATTGGACTTCTAGCTCAACTCAAATTCGTAACCCTAAAGTATAGGAAAAGTAATAAACTATTGTTGTTTTGTTTTGGCCGTAACGTCTTCGTTTCAACTCCGTTTAACGCGTTATTTATATCAAAACTAATCGTCTCAGAAAGCTCTATCACTTTGCTTCAGACCATTCTTCCAAATACCTAGTCGTTTTTGAGTTATGAGCACTTTTGTTGTCGTAGCTGCTGGAATTAAGATTTATTTCGCAACTTTATCTTTTCCTTTTTTATATTTCTTTCCTTTATCTCCAATTTCCATGATTATCTTCTTTACTTTATCTCTTAGAATTGACTTGAAATCTAATTAATTGTTATATATATCTTTAAAGCTTCAAACTAAATATATAAATTAAACCCAAAATGTTGTAAAAATAATAAATAATCAAATCAAGACAAGACAAGACAAGAAATAGGAAAGTGTAATAAATCATGTACAAATCGACCTATATCCTAATAAATACACCTAAAATTATGTCTCCAAGCTAGATTAATTCATCACAAATAGGGAGACATCAAGACCGCGCAACTTAAAGTTGTATCGTCCTGATATAATAAAGATAAAGAATAGTACGGTAGTCAAATAATAAATAGAGAAGAAGAAGTAGAGGAGAAGATGAATATAACACAATGAATGATCATAGAGCAAAATATCTAAAAAGTCTCATGTAGTAATGCTAAATAAATAATGCACACATATGCTTACTATTTACATAATCAACAATCCATGAATTCAAGTACATATTAACTTCGCAATGCCAGAAGGAGAGGTTTTCAACTCAGTTCATGTTAATGGCTATAGGTTGTTCATAGGTCCTAATATAGCATCCAATGGTCCACTCACCTACAACCTAATAGCTCCATTTTTTCTTCATCAAGTAGCTAGAAATCCTAAGGTCTTTCAGGTTATAACGTGGCTTAGGGACGGTGTGGTATATTTGGATAATGAAAAGTGAGATTTTGGCTCTCTCCTCACATTCCATCGACGAATCTCCCTAAAGCTTGAGTTTTCACTCGAAGATGTTCTCACTCAACCCAATTATTTTGATGCTTTAATGTGCATCCCCAAATAACCCAAGTAAAAACCTTTTCATGATGATATACAAATTCCACTTTGCTGGTCCAAATATATTTAATCTTTTTATATCAATTTTTTCTTTTGTATAGCTATGACTCTCTTTTTGATGTTGAGATTTCACGCTATTGTTTCTTTCTCATATAGTTTTTCCTTTTCAATTCATGCTTTTCAGCTTTTTTCATTTAATATTACCACGACAAAGGGTTATAATAATAACTTTTTCATCATCAATAATATCACAATTACAATTTCCCAAACCCAATGTTCCCTAATGATGAAACCCACCACCCCAAACTCAAGCTCTAAAAATGACTTGTCTCAGGTTTTGCGATTCTAGTGCGGGTCATATGGATAAGTCCTATAAACTAAGGGGTATGGTTTATAATGTGGTTAAATAAAAGGATTTAGAAAGGCTCAGAGGGGCGTAGACGGATAAATAAATATAATAAAATAGAAAGGGTGAGAAAGCTAAAAAGGCTTCAAGTGGCTTCAAATATGAAAGAACTGCCTTATTCATTTGTCTAACTACCAGATTTTGTTACTTTTTCACTACTAGTTCATAGAACAAAGTGAGTTTTCAACTAATTTCAAATCTCACATTCTACACACCAAATAACTTTCCCTAAGTTTCAACATGACTTCTTAGCATTGCTCATTAACTTTTCTATCTTTTATTTCATGTTTTCATAGATGCATACTAAACATATTTGTGACACCTTTCAAAAACATACTACTTATTATAATTAACTTATTAAATCATGCCCAATAGGTACATTCAATATCTCCTATGCCCACTCAACCCTAAATATTTTAAATTTTATGCAAAAACAACAAGGAAGATGAGGAGAACGAATCTCCACCCCCAACTCAAAAGTGAGTCGTGCCCCCACGACTCGAAAAAGACTCAATAAAGAAATAAAATTTAAAATTAAACTAAACTAAACTAAACTACCTAATGAATACAAGCAATTAAGAAGCAGAAATTGAACTGGGTATCTGGCCAGATCTAGCATGTCCTCCTCCTCCGAAAAAGAAGAATAAGAAAAATAATTATCAATATCCAAGTTCTCAGTTGCTTCACCAAATACCTGATTAATCTTGTTAATTTTCTCCCAGCATGCAGCAAATTCTTTTCGTAAATAATTAATATCATTAGTTGATTTAATTGCCCATGTTGGTGGATAGCATGACTCGTTAAGATATGACGAAGAACCTTGATCTTGGGTTGGTGTATTTTCTTTAGGCCTTAGTGGCACACTCTTTCTGGTTGTTAATCTCTTTCGTAGTTGTTGTGCTGGTGTCTCTATCTTTGGTTTCTTTTCAACGGGCTCATCAAGATTGATGGCCTTTTTAATTGTGGCTCCAGGAAAATTATTGTTCTTCCCTAGGACTGAAAACTTCCTCTTATAATCCATAGCATCCGTTATGTTTATCATCTTTGAATAACCCACAACTCAAGCTATACCAAGGATAGAATAAAGTTATGAAAGATTGGTGTGGCTTGAGTTCTAGCTTGGATGAATGATTATTAATGATAGAAGAAGGTTTATGTGATTGTTCTTGGAAGATTTCTTGATAGCTTGATGATATTTGGTGGTTTTTATGGTGTAGTGTGATGAATTTGATGAAGAATATGTGTTTATGGAGGATGGAGAAAAGAATTCTTGTTTTTGTTGTGTTTTTTGTGGAGGTTTAATCAAGTTTCAAGGTGTTTTCATAAGGTTTGGGTCCGAAAAATTCATGTTGGAGAGGCTAGGTTATGATTTGGTATGGTAAGAAGTTGATATGGTAATAATCTCTTCACAAACCGCCTCGGTGCGTGCACCGGGCATATGGTGCGGGTACCACACGTCAACGCTGACCAAAAACGTGGGTGCAAATACTCGCTACGGTTTTAATAGGTACTTCGCGGCAATGACCCGTACTCGAAACCTGCCTTGCTGTACACCGGACCCGTGCTGGAAAAAACCATAGGCGCAGATTCTCGACACGGTTTTTCTTCTCATGTCTTGGCAATTTACCGTGGCAAAAAACCGTCGCCACGGTTTTGACCTGCGGTGCACCGCAACTATGGTGCGGTATACCGCACCTAGCTGCTGGCTTGCACAATACTTCCGTCTTTTCGACCCCAAACTCAATTCACGCACATGTAACACACTACCTTTCTCTCCTATTAGCTTGTAAACACATTAATAATATACACTAACTTAAAAGTATACACTACAAAACATAAAACTAACTAGAAAGCAATTAAAACAAGGGGTGTCTCCCAAGAGCACTTTTGTTTAACGTCTTTAAGTTAGACGTGTACCTCGGGCTAAGCGTGTTCTTCGAGAAGGATCGTCTCCTCTCTAGCAAAGTCCTCACTATCATGGTATAACTTCAAGCGCTGACCACTCACCATGAATGTCCTTTTCTCGGTTGGATGTTCAATTTCGATTGCTCCATGAAGTGTGACTTTTTTAACAATATAAGGTTCTCCCCAACAGGACTTAAGCTTACCCGGATAGTTCGAGAATCTATAATTGTATAGAAATACCTTTTGTCCTCTCTCGAATCTCTTTGGACAAATTCGTTTATCATGAAATCTCTTTGTTTTCTCCTTATAGAGACGTGAATTGTCATAGGCATGGAAGCAAAATTCATCCAACTCATTCAACTGCATCATCCTCTGCTTTCTGGCCAAGTCTGGGTTTAGATTCAGAGTTTTATTATCCCAGAATGCTCGGGTTCAATCTCAATAGGAAGATGACATGCTTTGATGTAGACCATGCGATAAGGAGATTCCCCAACTTGTGTTTTAAATGCTGTTCTGTAAGCCTTAAGAGCATCATCTAGTTTTAATGACCAGTCCTTGCTCGTTTTGTTCATGGTCTTCTCAAAAATAGATTTGATTTCTCGGTTAGAAACCTTAGCTTGACTGTTAGTTTAGGGATGATAACCGGTTGAAGTGTGGTGTCTCACCCCCAACTTACGAAGGGAAGCTCTCAACTGAATATTGACGAAGTGAGTACCTTTATCACTGATAAGAACACGTGGCGTACCATGTCTTGAAAAGATATGTGACTTCAGGAATGAAATAATTGTTTTAGCATTGTTCATTGGTGTTGCCATTGCTTATACCCACTTGGACACATAGTCTACTGCTAGCAAAATATAAAGATTACCATGGGAAGTTATGAAAGGTCCCATGAAATCTATTCCCATACATCAAAGAAATCGACTTCTAAGATATTATTGAGCGACATCTCTTCCCTTATTGATATATTACCAGTGAACTGGCATCTTTGACATGTCTGAACGAATTGATGACAATATTTGTGTAGGGTAGGCCAATAGAAACCGGATTGAAGAATTTTAGTTGCGGTTCTATCGCCTTTAAAGTGGCCACCATATGGTGAGCCATGACAGCTTGCCATGATCTTAGTAATTTCGCCCTCATGGACGCATCTTATGATAACTTAATCACTATAAACCTTGAGGAGGTAGGTATCATCCCAAAAGAATTGTTTGGATCTATGACTCAACCTCTGTCTTTGTTATGGATTGAAGTCCGTAGGGAATACACCATTCACGAGGAGGTTAACTATATCTGCATACCAAGGCACAAACACATCTTTAATCGTAAAAAGTTGTTCATCAGGGAATACCTCTTTAACCAATAATAATTCTTTGTTGGCACCAGATCCTTCGAGCTAGGATAAATGATCAGCTAATTGATTCTCGCATCCCTTTCAGTCTCGAATATCTATGTCAAATTCTTGTAACAGCAATATCTATCTGATAAGATGCGACTTGGCGTCCTAATTCTCCATAAGGTACTTCATTGCTGAATGATCCGTGTATACAATAGTTTTCATCCCGGCAAGATAGGAACGAAATTTATCGAAAGCATATACCACGGCTAACATCTCTTTCTACATTACTGTATAGTTTATTTGGGAAGCGTTAAAGGTATTACTTGCATAATAATTCGTGTGGAAGATCTTTTTCTTCCTCTAGCCTAACACAACACCCATTGCGTGATCACTTGCATCGCACATAAGTTCAAATGGAGCATTCCAATCTGGAGGTTTAACAATCGGGGCGGAGATGAGCTTCTCTTTGATCGTCGCAAACGCCTGAAGACATTCTTCATTAAAATTAAAATGAGTATCCTTCTCAAGTAAAGAACAAAGCGGTTTGGCGATCTTGGAGAAATCTTTAATAAATCTTCGATAAAATCCTGCGTGACCCAAGAAACTTCTCACTCCTTTGACAGAAACGTGGAGGTGTTAAGGTTTTTATAACTTCAATTTTAGCTCGATCAACCTCCATTCCCGCCTTCAAAACTTTATGTCCCAACACAATCCCTTCTTGAACTATGAAGTGTCATTTTTCCCAATTAAGCACAAGATCTGTTTCTTTACATCTTACAAGTACTTTTTCAAAATTGTTTAGGCAATCATCAAAACTATCTCCAAAAACCAAAAAATCATCCGTAAAAATCTCCAAGTATTTATTAATCATGTCCCAAAATATAGCCATCATGCACCTCTGGAACGTGGCAGGTGCATTGCATAAACCAAAAGAAGCAAAAGTGCCAAACGGACAAGTAAAAGTTGTTTTGTGTTGATCAAGAGGATCTACACAAATCCGATTATAGCCTGAATATCCGTCCAGAAAACAATAATACTCTCTCCCTGCGAGTTTGTCTAGCATCTGATCAATGAATGGTAGAGTGAAATGATCTTTCTTTGTAGCCTTGTTGAGTCTTCGGTAATCCATGCATACTCTCTACCCAACAACTGTTCTTGATGGAATGGCTTCATTCTGGTCATTAAGGACGATAGTGATACCTCATTTCTTTGGAACACATGCACTAGACTGACCCAATTACTTCTTGCAATTGGAAATATAATACCTGCATCTATAACTTGATAACCTCCTTCCTTACCAAATCTTTCATAGCTGGCATAAGACTTCTTTGCCCCTCTATAGATCCCCCTCCTTCTTTCTCAAGAATAATCTTATGTTTGCAAACGGATGGTCTTATTCCCTTGATATCAAAAATAGTCCACCCAATTGCTTATTTGTTAGCACGAAGCACACGGAGTAGCTTCTCTTCTTGAGAACCTGAAAGGTTAGCAGAAATAATAACAGGTAAAGTTTTGTTCATACCTAAGTAAGCATAGCGCAGATGGTCTGGAAGTGGGTTTTCTTCAAGAACAGGAGGACATATTATAGATGGTTTCTTCATTGGTTCAATGTCTCCTGATTCTTGAAGTTGTTCACGTATGTTTAAGCCTAATGTTGCAACTTCGTCATGGTATCATCATATATTTCTGGTGATTCAAGTGCCAAGGCTTCGTCTAGATCGTCATCACAATTTGATTCATTAAAGAATTCTTGTGTAAGTTTGCCGATGACATCTATTTTTAAGCATTCGTCTTTTCATATCTAGATATTTCATAACCTTGAACACATTGAACCGTACCTGTTCGTCATGGACCCCCATGATTAATTCACCATTCTCAACATCTATTAGTGTACGACCCATGGCTAATGATCGTGGCGACATTCTTATACGCGTCGTAGTCAAGAATAATAAAATCACAAGGAATTATAAAACTACCAGCTTTAACTAAAACATCTTCAATTTTACCTACTGGTTGGGAGAGAGGGAGCGATCTGCCATCTGTAATACCACTGAAGTAGTAGGTATTACCTATTCTATGTTGAGCTTCTCGAATAGGGACTTTGGCATGAGATCGATACTCGCGCCTAAATCACATAATGCTCTCCCGGTCCAACTTTCTCCAATAGCAATGGAAATCGTAAAAATTCCGGGATCTTGTAGCTTCGGTGGTAACGTGCCTTGACAAATAGCACTACGCTCCTCTGGTAATCCAATCGTCTTCCCAGTTTCCAAACTTCGTTTGTTTGAAAGAATGTCTTTCATGAACTTCAGGTACTTTTGCATTCTTTTTGGAGCTTCAACATACGGTATAGTAATATATAGATTGCGCACCATGTCAAGGAACTTCTTGAGTTATTTTTCATTGTTCTTCTTTTTGACACGTGACGGGTATGGTGGAGGAGGAAGTGTATTAGTTTCCACTGATTTTTTCTTCTTTTCTCGTGTCTTTTCTAGGAAACTCTTTGGTTCAACTACCTCTTCGACCTTATCTTCTACTTTTTCTTCAACCACCTTATCTGGAATAGAGGTTGATTCCGGTTCTACTCTAGGCGGAGGTAATTGTTTTCCACTTCTCAATTCAACTGCATGACAAGCATCATCTAAGGGAGCAATAGTATCACTTGGGAGTTTCCCTTTTGGCTTGTTTTGAAGTGTACTCGCCATGTGTGACAGTGTATGCTCGAGAATCTTGATCACCTTGGATTGGGTTTGTAGTCTTTGCTGGCGCATCTTCATATTTTCTTCAACTAGTTTCATCATTGAGGCCATTCTCGAATCCAAACTCGAATTGCTTTGCTTCTGTGTAGCTTGTTGCATTAAATATTGAGGTGGTTCATAATAAGTTTCTTTAAAAATTGGCGCTTCTTGATAGATAGGTTGTGGTGGATAGTAAGATTGAGATCGAGGTTGATAATAAATCTCTTGATTTCCGACCCAATTCTGATTCGGTGGGGACTGATCATTAGCGTAATTCCCTTGAGGATGATAGTACCCATTAGAATAATGGTTTCTTTGATGAGATACGAAGGAAATCGAAGCTGGATTATTCATACGATTCTCCCACGAATGATTTCTTGCTCCACAACCAGGACATGGAGGTAAAGTATGTACTAGATGTGCCTGAGCTATTGTTCATGCTTGTTCTCGTAATTCTTTGAGTTGTTGGTTTAATTCTTTGAGCCTCAGAGATTAAGAGGTCCCTTCTTTTTTTCAGATTCTAATGGCCAACTCTCTCGGTATCCAGAACTCTTCCCATAATAGTTTTAGCTACTTCAGGATCTAATAACACAAAACTTCCATCTCCTAATGGTGGGGGCAAAGGTGTGATAAATAAATAGATAAATAAGAATAATAATAAAGAGCACACACCCTTGAGAACCATGGAACTCACTGCAAGTATCACAGATCGTTTGCAAGTTTTAATGATAAGTCAAGTTCGTTCGCAGGGATTGTATCCGTTAGATCTACTTATATTTAACAAGCGTAGATGAATTTAGATGTTTTAAATAAAAATATAAAAAGATGAAATAACAATCTACGCAATTAAATAATTAAAACAAATAAACAAAACAAATAACTAAATATGAATGTAAGTCAAATAGATTAGGATTACTAATATGAGTCTATTACTAAATCGTTATTCTAACCTGTCACAGATTAAGCATTATATATTAACCAGGATTCTAAATTCTACCTAGCCTGTTCTAGGCTTAGGAGCAACCTCTCCACTACTAGGGATTCCTAAGTAATGATTGGTGATTAAATCAAACCTTAATGGCTATCTAGTTAGGCAAGGGATCAAAACTAGACGATTATGTGGTGTTGTCAATAACTAAGAATAATCCTAAGATTGGCCAAATCTAAGGCGTAACAATAAGTCAAAACACATAATAACAATATACGCCAAGCTCAATCAATGAAAATAACAAATAGTATTTAAAGACAAAATAATAATCCAACAATTAAAAGTAAACTTACAGAATAAAAGCTTAGAAATATGGTTGAGAATAGATCTATAGCTAATTACTCTAAATATAGAGAAGGTGAGATGTAGAAGAGGAGTTTGTCAGTCTCCAATCTTCTTCTTCTTGTCTTTCTCTACAGGTCAGCTTGCTTCTTGAATGAATAGCTTGATTCTAAGGATGAATATTAATGTAAAGGACTAAGCTATTGTTTATAATTTAAGCTAATGTTTAGAACTGAGCAAGGAAATGTTTACAATGGTTTAAGGGTGTATTTATAGGTGTCTTGGAAGCCCTAATTCGTTTTCTTGAAGGAGAAGTAAGTGGTGGACTCCAAGCCCAACTCAAATTCGTAACCCTAAAAACATGAAATCAGGTCCGATTGTCTTTTAGCTCTAACAGCTTCAATATTCATCCGTTTGACGCGTATGAATATACCAAATTGATCGTCTCGGAAAGCTCTTGAACTTTGCTCTTGACCGTTTCTCCAAATTCATCACCGTTCTTGAGATATAAGCTGATTTGTGGTCGTAGGTGCAGAAATTCAGGATTAAGGCAGCTTTTCCTTTTCCATGTTTTTAGCTTTCATTTCCTTATCTCCAATTACCATGTCTATCTCTTTCCATATCTTGTAGTCTTTGACTTGGAATCTAATTAATCTCCATAATTATCTTTAAAGCTTCACACTAAATAAATAATTAAACCCAATATGCTCTACAAATATTATTTCACTAAATCAAGACTCAAAATAGAAAAGTGCAGCATTTCTCAAGAAAATCGACTATAATGACCTCTAAATCACTAAAAATGATGTCTCATCCTAATATAAATCTATCACAAATGAGGAGACATCAAGACCCCCAACTCAAAGTTGTATCGTCCCGATACAATAAAGATAAAAACAAAGGGAAGTCTCTAAATACACACCTAGGTCAATTAAGCACAGAAGTCAGAAGATAGAAGAATATGGAGAATAAACTTAAAGCAACTACTCAGAAAATTTCATGTAATAATATTTAAAAACAACATACCTGTACACTTCTCATATCCACAGTCAACACGGCTTGAATTCAAGATCAGATTAGTTTCGCAATGTAAGAAGGAGAGGAACTTTACTCAGTTTACCAAGGAAGCTATAGATTGTTCATCGACCTTCACTAGTATCTAAAGATCCATTTAACTACTCTCTATTGGCTCAATCACTTCTCGATTACATAGCAAAGAATCAAAAGGTCTTTAAGGTTGTAATTTAGGCTTAGGGACGGTATGATAAGTATATTTGGATAATTTAGAGTGAGCTTTTGGCTCTCTCCTCACTAGCCATCAACGAATCGCCTTAGAGCTTGAGTTACTCTCATAAAACGTTTCTCACTCAACCCAATGATTTCTTGATGCATAGCATCCCCAATAACCCAACTAAAGCATAAGATGTTCACATAAAAATTCCACTTTGCCGGTCCGAATATATATATTTTCTTTTCTTTTCAAATCAATTTCTTTTCTATAGCTATGACTCTCTTTATGTTGAGATATCACACTAATTTTCTCATATATATATATATATTTTCTTTTAATGCCCTTGTTGGCAAAATTAGCTCGTAGCTTCTTTTTCATTCACTATTACCCCGGCAAAGGGTTACAATACAAATCTGTGAATCATCATCAATATAAAGCACAAAGCACAATTAATAAGCTCAAAATCCCATCCCAATAACAATTCCCATAATGGTGGACCCACCACCCCAAACTCAAGCTCTAAAACAACTGTCTATGCATCGCGTTTCAAGTGCGGGTCATATGGAAAAGTCCTATAATCTAAAGGGATATGGCTTATAACGTGGTTCAATAAAAAGCTTTAGAAAGGCTAGAAGGGGCTGAGAAGGATATAAAATATTAAATCAAATAACAAGGTGAGAAGGTATAAAAAGGCTTCAAGGGCTTCAAACATGAAAGAACCGCCTTAATCACTTTCTACACTATGTAATTTCGTTATTTTCTTACCTTTAGCACTTTCATCAAATGGTTTTGTCAACTAGCTTGGATCTCACGGCCTACACACTTCTCAAGGTTCCCTGAGATCGAACATAATTTCTATCGCATTGCTTACTAATCTTTTATTTACTATCAATGTGTGTTTTCCTGCAAATACTTCAAAGCATACAAAATAAAATAGTTCATAAACATACTACTTACTATCATTAATCCACTGAGCTTATGCTTTCAAGCTATTAAACACACTCTACATACATCTAAACCTTCAAAAATTTTAATTTTACCTAAAAACAGAAAAATGGAGATGAGAGACAACGAATCCCCACACCCCCAACTCAAAAATGAGCCGTGTCCCCACGACTCGAAAAGACTCAAAAATAAAATTAAAGAAAATTAAAATTTTACAGATATTGCACATCAAAGAAAAGGTAAGGAAGAAAGAAAACATACTCTTCGAGTCTATTTACCTCGCCTGATCAATACCCGGAATAGGGTGCAGTGCTTTCCATGTATTAAAACTTCTATGTATCACCAATTTCGCATTCCCTTACATCTTCTTACGTTCTATCCCAATCAATCACACTCTAGAAATCTCTTGTTTATCTTCTTCCAACTTTGCTCTTTGAATAATCTCTCATGTGACAGTTGTTCATTCAGGAATATGTTTTGATTACAGCTACTAGCGTCCCAGAAGCTTTTGTTCATCTTGGGTTAAAGGACTATCGATTGTAGAGGTTGTGGTGTCTTCCTTATGAAAGTTTTAACCTTTTTGTTCTTTGAATTCACCACCGCTAGCTTTCCTCTATTCTCTTGATCCAGTTTACCTTGTAATTTATTCCCAAACTATTACCCATCTCAACTGAAATCTTCTAGATCTTACCCAATACCTTGCTTTGATTCTTCATATCCCATACACTTGATAATATCTCTATTCTCTTCATCATCTCTTTTGACCCCCAACTCAAAGCTTTGAGCACTCTTGAAATTTGTAACTTAATCATAGGTGGAACAAGCTTTATTGGTTAGGAAAGGTGTTAGGATGACAATTCTCCATGTGGGTATGATTGAATCAAGCTTTGATGATATGGGTTTAAGGAATTTGAGAAGAAAATCTTGAAATTCATGGTTTTGATTCTTGGTTTCTAGGTGTTTTGATATGATTTGGGTGCTTCAATTTTCTTTGTAATGATGTAGGGAAGGATTTGGATGAGAATTCATGGTGATTTGGTGGTGTTTTGATGTTAGGTGAAGGTTTTTATGAGCTTTAATGGAGTTGGGAGAGTTTTGGAGAAGAGAACTAGGTTTGAGGTTTATGAAATTCGGAATTAAAAAGCTCATACCTCCTTTACAACCTTAAACCCGCAACTTTCTCTCTCTGGCGGCGTGGCGCGGTATACCGGGCATATCCTCCGGTATACCGGAACATCTGATGATCCAAAATTTTTAGCTTCTGGATAAGACACGTGGTACAACCCCGTGGCACGGGTTTAGGCGTGCGGTGTAAGGCACGGACTAGGGTCCGGTGTACCGCACCTACTGATGCTCCAAATCTTTGCTCCGTCAATAAACACGTGGTAGCATACCGTGGCATGGGTTTTTGGACCCGCGGTATACCGCGCATATGGTCCGGTATACCGGAGCCAACAGCTCCAAAATTTTTCGTTTCTATATAGAACACGTGGCATCGACACGTGGCATCGACCCGTGGCACGGGTTTCTTCCTGCGGTATACCGCGGCTGAGGTCCGGTATACCGCACCCCTGCTTCAGTTTTTCCGAAAAAGTTCTGTTCGTCTTCCCCAACTCGATTTCTCCAATACCTGATCATCAAAAACACTAATACCTTTCTCAAATATGCAATATCAACTAAGAACAACTAAATTAAACATAAATTAAAAACGTAAAAGACATGAAAATTAAAAAAAACTACGGGTTGTCTCCCGTACAGCACTTTTGTTTAACGTCTTTCAAAGTTAGACGTGTTACCTCGGTTATTTCTTTTTATAGCCTCCCCAGCAGTGAGTGAGATGATTAACACTTACCAAATCGAGCTTGCAACCTTTGATAGCCTTGATTTCGACCACTCCTTCTGAGATAATTTGCGTGATAACATAAGGTCCCTTCCAAGAACTGCTCTTTTGGGGTTGGGAGGTTTCCATGCCACCTCGTCTCCTACCCAAACTCAATCTTTTTCTCTATGGTTTCTTGGAGACTTTCAGGTTCTGGCTTCTTGGTTACTGCTCTGATTGGATATAGTTCCTTTGACTTCTTTTTCCTCTTCTTTCCCGAAACATAGAATGTTTCAACGTTATCTTTAATACTAAGAGTCACGGTTCCTTCATTCACATTCACTATAGTATCGCTGGTGGCTAGGAATGGACGCCCAAGAATGAATGGGACGTTCTTATCTGCTTTGTAGTCAAGAATAATAAAGTCCGTTGGAATAACAAGGTTACCTACTTGAACGAGTACATCCTCTATTACTCCCCACAGCTTAACGGTAGATTGATCTGCAAGTTGTAAGATTACGGATGTCGGTTTCGCTTCACTAATACCAATCTTCTTGAATACACTTTTGGGCATGATATTCACACTTGCCCCTAAATCACACATGGCTTTTCCATGAAATATACCACCTATTTTGATTGGGAGATTGAAACTTCCCGGATCTTTACGCTTCGGTGGTAATCTTCTTTGAACTCGTGCTGATACCCCTTCATTGATTTCTATAGATTTGGCTCTTGTGAATCTTTTCTTATTAGAGAGTGCCTCCAGAAAGAATCGATCATAGTTTCTCCTTCCTTCCATAGATTCGAGTAAAGGGACGTTAATTTTCACTTGTTTTAACGCCTCTATACACTTCTGATGTTGCTCCGTGGGATAGTGGCAATGTATGGGTGTTTGTCTTGCTCTACTTCTCTCTTCAATTCTTGGTTCATCAACCACTCTTGGCTTCTTAATCTTATCATGTTCAACTTCTTCAACCCAATCTTCAACAATTATCTCATCTAAGTTCATCTGACTTACGTTTGACTTGTTTGCTTCGGTGATTATCTCACCGTGTTCTTTTATCTTTCGAGCTTGAAGACTAATAGTCTTAACCTTGCCGTCAACGTATTGGATCTTCTTCATGTTAGACGTTGTATCTTGGGTAAATTGTAGGAGTTGACTTTGCATCTGTTCTATGATTGTAGTGAACTGCATCACATTCTTCTCTAAAAGTTGATTATGTCGTTTAAGATCTTGATTCTGTTGTTGCAGGCTTTGCACTACTGATGCATCGATATTTGATTCAAGTCTGCTCATATTTTCCTTCGAGAAGTTGATGAATTGACTAATAGTTTCTTTTAACTCAGTAATCTCTTCTTGAGGACGTGATTGAGCTTGACTTACATTATGCACAGTATAGCTCGGTGGTTGATCAGCTTGATTTTCATAGGCTTGCTCTTGTAGGTATAACTGTTGAGGTGGCTTTGGGATGCTTTCCTTAACAGTTATAGAGAGTTGTTGTATTTGATCTTGCAAGCTTGAAATCCTCGCATCTTCTTCTTCATTAGTGGTAGGAGTTTTTCCTTGTGGCCAACTCATGTTGTTCTAAATGATTGTTTCCATTCCACTCTTTGCTTCTTTTGGATCAATAGAGACAAAATTACCACGACCCATATTATCTGCTATCAGCCTTGACTCTCTATTGAGTCCATTATAGAACATGGATAATTGTAATTGTGGCGTGTATCCATGTAGTGGACATCTTGCCAACATCTTTTGAAATCTCGTCCATGCTTCGCCAACACTCTCTCCGGCTTCTTGTAAGAAACTTGTAGGCTCCAATAGTTCCTTCACTCGCATACTTGTAGGATAAAATTTATCAAGGAATCTTTCTTGAAGCTTGTCCCAATCGGTTATTAGCTCGGGAGGTTGATCATCGAACCAATCGCTTGCTTTCCCGGTCAAGAAAAATTGAAACATTAAATAATACATCTGTTCTTGCGTAACACCTTCATTAATGTAGGCATCACAAAATTGCATGAATTTTTGAACAGATCTGACCGGATCTTGATTTGTATCACCATTAAATTTCCCATAGCTCGCGAATTGATTAATTAAGTCAGGACCAGGCTTGAATCTAACGGCTTGGATAGTTGGGACGCGAATCCCAATGCGTTGAACTCGAAATTTACTAGGTAAACCTAGCTCTAACCGTTGATTATCCATCTAAAATCCTGAGAAAGACTAAAACAAAGAAAGCGTAAAACTGAAAACAAATAAAAACTTCTACACTAAATAAACACAAAATAGATTTAACTTAAAGATAAATCCCCGGCAGCGGCGCCAAAAACTTGGTGGGGGCAAAGGTGTGATAAATAAATAGATGAATAAGAATAATAATAAAGAGCACACACCCTTGAGAACCACGGAACTCACTGCAAGTATCACAGATCGTTTGCAAGTTTTAATGATAAGTCAAGTTCGTTCGCAGGGATTTTATCCGTTAGATCTACTTATATTTAACAAGCGTAGATGAATTTAGACGTTTTAAATAAAAATATAAAAAGATGAAATAACAATCTACGCAATTAAATAATTAAAACAAATAAACAAAACAAATAACTAAATATGAATGTAAGTCAAATAGATTAGGATTACTAATATGAGTCTATTACTAAATCGTTATTCTAACCTGTCACAGATTAAGCATTATATATTAACCAGGATTCTAAATTCTACCTATCCTGTTCTAAGCTTAGGAGCAACCTCTCCACTACTAGGGATTCCTAAGTAATGATTGGTGATTAAATCAAACCTTAATGGCTATCTAGTTAGGCAAGGGATCAAAACTAGACGATTATGTGGTGTTGTCAATAACTAAGAATAATCCTAAGATTGGCCAAATCTAAGGTGTAACAATAAGTCAAAACACATAATAACAATATACGCCAAGCTCAATCAATTAAAATAACAAATAGTATTTAAAGACAAAATAATAATCCAACAATTAAAAGTAAACTTACAGAATAAAAGCTTAGAAATATGGTTGAGAATAGATCTATAGCTAATTACTCTAAATATAGAGAAGGTGAGATGTAGAAGAGGAGTTTGTCAGTCTCCAATCTTCTTCTTCTTGTCTTCCTCTACAGGTCAGCTTGCTTCTTGAATGAATAGCTTGATTCTAAGGATGAATATTAATGTAAAGGACTAAGCTATTGTTTATAATTTAAGCTAATGTTTAGAACTGAGTAAGGACATGTTTACAATGGTTTAAGGGTGTATTTATAGGTGTCTTGGAAGCCCTAATTCGTTTTCTTGAAGGAGAAGTAAGTGGTAGACTCCAAGCCCAACTCAAATTCGTAACCCTAAAAACATGAAATCAGTTCCGATTGTCTTTTGGCTCTAACAGCTTCAATATTCATCCGTTTGTCGCGTATGAATATACCAAATTGATCGTCTCGGAAAGCTCTTCAACTTTCCTCTTGACCGTTTCTCCAAATTCCTCACCGTTCTTGAGATATAAGCTGATTTGTGGTCGTAGGTGCAGAAATTCAGGATTAAGGCAGCTTTTCCTTTTCCATGTTTTTAGCTTTTATTTCCTTATCTCCAATTACCATGTCTATCTCTTTCCATATCTTGTAGTCTTTGACTTGAAATCTAATTAATCTCCATAATTATCTTTAAAGTTTCACACTAAATAAATAATTAAACTCAATATGCTCTAAAAATATTATTTCACTAAATCAAGACTCAAAATAGGAAAGTGCAGCATTTCTCAAGAAAATCGACTATAATGACCTCTAAATCACTAAAAATGATGTCTCATCCTAATATAAATCTATCACAAATGAGGAGACATCACCTAACATATATGTTTTTCTTTTGGACTCGTCATTGAGTCCTCCGTATAACATGGTTAATTGATATACATGCAAGGAGACGTGGGATGGACACCTCGCTTTCTTCTCATTAAAACGTAACCATGCTTCACCAACACTTTCCCCTTCTTCTTGCATAAATTTTTCAAGCTCCAACATATCTTTTAAGTGTCTACTGAATCGAATAGAATCAGTCTAGAAATTTTGATTGGAGTTTGTCCCAGTCTGGAATATCATCGGGATGTTGGGAATCTTACCAATTGCTTGCACCTCCGGTTAAAAAGAACTGGAACATAAGGTAATACATCTACTCCTTTGTAACGCATTTGATTATATAAGCGTCACAGATTTGCATGAATTTTTGAACATATGGTGTCGCCTAGGGTGTGATAAAAATAAGATAAATATAAGTCAAGAAAACTACGCACTCTCAACCTAGACAGGCACAGTACTGCAAGTATTACAGGACGTATGTAAGTTTTAGTTGATAAGTTGAGTTCGTTCTCAGGGACTTAGTGTGCTAGTCGAATGGGTAGCAATAACAAGTAAGAAGTAAATAATTAAAATACATAAAATAAAGGAATACAATTCGAGATTAATTAATTAAACTAAGAAAATAAAAGACAATGAAATAAATACAAAGAATATGAGATGAGAAGCATAACTTAGGTTTTGTTAGTATGCACTAATCCTTCTAATTCTTTCTATTAAATCTAATTAATAAGGGAGATAATTAGCTCTTGTATATTTAGTCAGGATTCTAAATTCCCATACCTTAGACCTTGAGAGCGACTAAGGGGGCTACAGACACACCACGAGGCTGGTTCAAATAGGGTTATCAAACGCTACTAAGGCCCTAAGCAATCAATTTCCATACATGGTGATAGTGATTAAATCATACCATAATGACTATCTAGTTAGAATCAGTGTTGTCAGGACCAATATCGACACTAGATGTTATGTGGTGTTTCAATAATTAGACACCCAGCTAAGGTGATCATCTAACTACTATTAAGGTAATCCTATACTCGTGCACTAGCAAGGAAAACAGTAATCAAATCAAAACACATAAACAAATATAAAAGTAAGCAGCTAATATCAGATTAAAACATGTAATTCCCAAAGAAACTTAGATAGAAAGAAATTAGAATTCATAGATTATACATGATGCAAAACCCAAGCTATGGGAGGTTTAGTTCATACCTGAAGGAAATAAACTAAAAGAAATAATAAAATACATCATCGTGCTCTCTACAATAACGTGGAAGAATAAAACCTTAAGAACTAATTACTATGAGGCAAGGATGATTTACAAGTGATATAAGGGTGTAATCCCCACTAGCCTTGTCTATTCCAAACATGTAAGGGTGAATCATGTAGAATTGCAATGATCGGGATTCTAAATTCCTCCCAATCCCCGGAGAGCGAACGAGGGCGGCGACCTCACAATCACGAGGGGATTCGAAATACGGTTATCCTGCGCCACCAGGGTCCTAGGTGCAGTCTGACCACTAGACGTTTATGTGGTGTTTCAATAATTAGACACCCCTTCCGGGTGACCATCTAACTACTATTAAGGTAATCCTATACTCGTGCAGTAGCAAGGAAAACAGTCAACAAATCAAAGCACATAAAACAGAGAATAAAACATGAATTCAATTTAAATACGATGGTATCCCGAATTAGATAGACGTTTGAACAAGAACTAGGGTTCATACATATATGACAAATCTCGAGCTAAAAGTAAATTAGTTCATAATAGAAGAAGAAAAAAAACAATTACAAATTTGAAGGCTTACGAAGACATGATATGATGTTCAGCTCCTTCCAGACTTCTCTACGCTTGATGTAAGCTTCTTCTTGGCTTAAGGATTCGCCAAGGGTGTGTTTCTACTGATCAGAGGGTGTATTTATAGGGTATAGGGAACCCTAAAACGTTTTCTTGGAGTGGAAGAAAAGTATTGGACTTCTAGCCCAACTCAAATTCGTAACCCTAAAGTATAAGAAAAGTAATGAACTGTTGCTGTTTTGTTTTGGCTGTAACTTCTTCGTTTTAACTCTGTTTGACACGTTCTTTATATCGAAACTGATCGTCTCTGAAAGCTCTATCACTTTTCGTCGGACCATTCTTCAAAATTCCGATCCATTTTTGAGTTATGGGCATTTTTATGGTCGTAGCGGCTGGAATTCAAATTTATTTGGCAACTTTATCTTTTCATTTTTCATATTTATTTCCTTTATCTCCAATTTCCATGATTATCTTCTTTAATTTATCTCTTAGAATTGACTTGTCATCTAATTAATTGTTATATATATCTTTAAAGCTCCACACTAAATAAATAAATTAAACCCAATATGCTCTAAAAATAATAAATAATCAATTCAGGATAAGAAATAGGAAAGTGTAATAAATCATGTACAACTCGACCTATATCCTAATAAATACACCTAAAATGATGTCTCCAAGCTAGATTAATTCATCACAAATAGCGAGACATCACGGAACAATGGGGAACTCAATTCGCACCTCCTCAAGCTATTTGTCCAAACAAGTTATGTTCAAAACATCTTTTTAATTATGAGGAGACGCCTGTTCTTCTTCGATCTCTACACTTGCATTCTCACTCGTTTCTGAGATAGATTTCTTGAATACTTGTTGCGGTGTGAGTCCATTCTCAAGCATTTGGGCATTGATTCTAGCTTCGCTGAATTCCTCTACAAATGCTTCATATACTGTATCACCTTCTAAAATGTCTATCTTTATCTGATTTCGAGGTGATAACAACAGAGTATTAGGTGGAGAATTTTGTGTTTTATTTGTATAAACCAGTAAAACAATATAGGAACTAATGCAGAAATAAAATAAAGTAAATAATTAAATAACTTTACTTGTCAAGGCTCGGATTGGATCTGATATCTTTAAGGTATTTAGGCCACGTACAGGTGTCTTACGTTTGTTGGCTTCAACCTCTAGGATACAACGACAAAACTATTTAAAAGAAACTGACACACGAATTCTTAAGAATCTCAACGAACTTAATAATTCTACTTCTTTCTATCTCTCTCTCTCTTATAATTTTAATTCTTTGAAAAAATAATGAAGAAAATGGTTTAGTTGACCAACTATTTATAGAAAACGAAAAGGTTCCTTGCCAAAGGTTGTGATGTTTCATTTTGGAGTTACGTTGTATTAATTTAAGATACAACGTTTACTTAAAAGACCAAAAAACTTGGGTTGGTCTAGATGGTATGAACTTAATGCCCAAAAGGATAACAAAGCTAATGGTCTAGGTCCAAACCCCACCAGACCCTTTTTTTTCCTTCTTTTAATTTCTCCAAATTACATGACTCAATTTCTCATTCAATTTCAAATGATTTTAACCAAGTGAATATATTACGTTAATCTTTAAAATTTGAATCAACGTGTTAATATCTGAATCATTTCATTATATTGAGTCACCGACTAACATCGTAAACATGGTCAACACTAGAGTAGAATTCCATTTGTCCAACAGGGAACCCATCCTAATCTCTTCTTTTTACTCGGTCTCTTTTTCAACCAAGGACTCAACATTTGATACCTCTAACCTAGCTTCGTTGGTTCTTCCACGGCTGAAAAGTCATCTGTACAGGGTTCAAATTCATCTTCATCTGGATTAGAAATAATTACATATTTGCACAAACTTCTGATAAGAACGCACCAGATCTTGGTGGACTACCTTACTATAATTCCCATAGCTAAGGAATTGATTCAACATACCCATGTCAGGCTTAAAACGCGTGACTAATAGCTGGAGGGCGAATTCCTAGAGGTTGAACACGAAAAGACACTCCCGGCTCAGGGTTACCTTGCAATTACTGATAAGCTCCATTTGGTGGACTGACTCCATTCAATTTCAGTCTTTGTCGAACATTATTTTGAAAACCCTCACGAGGATGGCTCCTACTGGCGGGTTCACCTGATTCTCATTGACCTCAAACCTAGGCGGTTGCTCAAGATTAGCCATTGCTTTTGGCCCCTTTTTCATTATTTATCTCTTTCTTTGTTCTCGAAAGCAACTTCTTGGGATCCAAGAGCATACGCCGAAACCTCTGAACCTGTGAAGAGACAAAAATAAGAAAACAACGTAAAACTGGAAACAAACTAGACACTTCTACACTGAAATAAAAACACAAAAGACACTATAATCCCCGACAGTGGCGCCACATACTTGTTAGCCCTCCAGGTGTAATATAATTAATCAACACTGGAAAAGGTGACACTCCGCAGCGTACGAATCAGTGACAAGTATAATTGATAAGTAGAGTTAAATTGTTCTGCAAATGGATTATCAGTGAGAATAATTATGCTTAGAATAATATAAAGATGTAAAGCTTGCAATGGAATTATAGAAATACTAAAGACTTCAAATAGTTAAATGTTTATTTGGTTTTCGAATGATTAACAACTAAGAAATAAATAAGATTAAAATAATAATATAAATAGGCAAGTAATTAAATAAAGGATGAACTAGTATGAGAAAGTTGCTTGAGGGATTTCTAGTAATTATCTATGCTGCTAGTTAATAGTTCTATTGATAAGGACGACGCATTAGCCGGGATTAGACTATTCTTACTTCCATCAGGGTAGCTTAGAGGAAATATACAATTCAATAATTGGTTTTTAAGTGAATTAAGTTCCTACCCTATTGACTACCTAATGGCAAGACCTTCCGTTAACTCACACTAGGTGCTTATACGTTATATCCATAATTACAAACCCTTGTCGGTGCCGAAATGTAATTAATAAAGCTACCCACTACTTGTCCAGAGCATAGATAGTATTGAATAAAACACATAAGTCAATAGAATAAATAATCTAGCCAAACTCAATTAAACACCTTGTCCCAAATACAATAAATCAATTAAACAAACTTTTACATAAACATCCTCAGACAATGAGGGATTAGTTCTAATTAAAATTGATAACAAATAAATATATTTATAATAAAAAATAAATATAAGTTACTTTTAAAGAAGATAAGAAATTGTGAACCCTTGGGGAATAATAGTTTGGTTTATGGACAACCCCTTCTTTTCTTCTCTCCAGCTTTTATGCTCTTGCTCCCTTAATCAAATATGCTTCTTACTTGCTGATTCAGAGTTGAATGTGTTTTGGGGGCTTCCAAATGACTTATATATAGCCTAAAAGAGTTTGGGTCCCTTTTAGCTTGCTTAATTAGGTTTAGAAAGGGTCCAATCTGTTTTTACTTAGTATAATTCTGGTTCTAGTCAAGGTGGAAGCAAATGGCATAACTTCTTCATCTTAACTCCGAATTAAATTCCGTCACTTTCCGTGCGACTCTAACCTCACGATATCTATAAATCAAAAGGAATAAGGTCCAAATATCTGACCAATATTTCTTAGTGAGTGAAACACTAAGACGCAAATCTTTCTTTTGCAAATGCTGTAACTTTCCAAAGTAACCGTAAACTCAAACGCCTTGGCGTGGGGTTTATCTCTAAATTTTTATTTCTTATTATCATCTTGGAAGCTTTTATCAACCATATACCTAAAATCTACACATTTAACACATAATTAAGGCGCAAAAGCTTTATAAATAGTATTATGACTAAAACAAGAAGCAAACATACAATATAGCAAATAATAAGGGAAAATCCTTCACCTAGAGTCAATAAACTTCCAAAATAATGTATTTTAAATGTTTTAATCCATCACAAACGAGAGACATCAATAATCCTCTTGGCTATCTTCATGATACTCTTCCTTTAATTAAATATTGCTATTAGATGGTGGAGCAAACTGTCAATGAACTTTGAGAGAAGAGAAAGAAGTTACATGATGATTTGAGCGTGCTAAATGACCTGAACATGTCCACTATGGATCATTTGGCTCTCAACCGTGAAGATTTTGATGCTGAGATGGCATCCTTAGTGTCTTATTTTGATGAAGAGAAGAAGAGATTGGATTTCCGAATAACAAGCCTGCAAAGTGAGGTGTCCACTTATCCCAGCTACTCTAACAGGCTTTAGTAAATGTTGTGAGAGCTTTTAGATACTAAACAACTCTAGGTGGAATATACTACCCCATTTGCCCAAGAAAGTTGGTCGAGCTTTTCAGCAGGTACGGGAAAAGGACATTCCACTCGATCTCAAGTCTTTTCAAATTCCGAGCAAACCGGTAGAAGAGGTTGCAACAACATATTCTCTTTTCGGTAGGATAGACATTAAAGAAGACGCTTAGATTTTCTTTCTATCCTTTTCCTTTACGTTTTTTATCTGATCTCAATTGCAAGACATTCATGGTGTAGAAATTTTGATGATTTTTTTTTCTTTTTGATGTAATATTATTGATGAATAGTATGAATTCTAATGCAGTTTTATCTCCATGGTTTAAGAAACTCTTTCCACTTGGTTTTTGCGGGTGCAACTTTTAACCTTATCTGGTTTTCCTACTCATAGCCCTTAAGCTCGTGTTGGATAATATTAATCCATCTTGATGGCTTTGTGCTAGTTCATTATCGTTCTTCTGCAGATTTTGCCTCTTTCTTTCTGACTGCAGTGAGGCTCCTAGGTTTCTAGGGGGTTCAATTCCATATTTCAAGGCTATGGAATCCACCTTGCCCATTTTCCACAACCTTCTAGCGAAATCTTTTAGTTATAGCTTAGGATATTTGGAGAGGTTCCTTCTTCAAATATAAGGGTTCTCGATAGGTATAGATAAAGGGTCCAACTTTTTTGACATTTGCATAAGATGAGCCCTCTATCAATACTTTGTTAAGGCGAGGGTTTGGACCGTTATCTTGTCATCCATTTTATTAGAATTTTAGATAAGTAATACCTTTTTGTGAAAAGTTAGATGCCCATGCATCCTTTTGGGTTCCCCATGTATTATGACTCATGATTACCGACCTTTTTCTCAGGTAATCCAAATGTTTTTATGGGATTCTTGAGGGTCACTACTACCCGTTCTTTCCCCTAGATAAATAAAGAGTGATGATATATACCACTTAAATCTGTATCACCCAAATGTCATCTATGACATGGCATTCTACATGGCAGGTACATTTTATTATTTTAATTTTTAAATATTCTTTATTTTATTTAATAACTTTTATTTATTTACCTTTATTATCTCAATCTAAAAATTACTTAAAATATCTAATTTAACACAACTGGATTATCCTTTCCAATTAATTTATTTCATTCGACGGATTCCAACAGCTCAAGCAAAAACAATTTTTTTCCAGATGACAACAAATCCATCTGCGGCTGTCCACCACGAAGAAATCACTCCATCCCCAAAAAAGTAAGAAAATATATAGTTAATTTAATTTTTGTAAAATTAATTTTTCAGAATTTGATTCAAGTATGATTACTGTTGGTCGGGGTTGTTTATTATATTTTACACAAATCCTACACTGATTCTATTATGATAGTTGGAAGCCATCTTCATATTTAACATAAAAAGGATTGCGTAACTTTTTTTTGTTTTGGGTAAACACTTAGCTTCGACGTGAAGCTCTAAATAAATAGTTAATTTAATTTTTGTAAAATCAATTTTTCAGAATTATTTAATTACCGTTGGGTTGTTTATTATATTTTACACAAATCCTACACTGACCCTATTATGATCGTAGGAAGCATCATCCTATTTAACATGAACAAGATTCCATTTACTTTTTTTTTGTCTGTTTATTATATTTTATACAAATCTTACAGTGGCCATGAATAAAACTCTTATTGTAAAGCAGCACAATGCCAATGATGAGTTAGTCGATGTTAGAAAAGAAATTATCCAAGTAAGCTTCTTCTATCTTCTTTTGCTTTTGCTTCTTTTTCTAATGAAATGCACGTGTGTACATGGATTGAGAAGGAATCCTCAAACTTCTAATGTTTGTTTTCGTTTTTTTGGGACAGTCATATTATGATTGTTGAAGACAGTTTGCATTTCGTTTACTTTTGTTCTCTTTTCTGTTTGTTTATTATACTTTACGCAAACCCTACAAATCCTACACTGGCCATATTATGATTGCTGAAAGACTTGAAAAAAATGTTTCGATTTCTTTTCTTTTTTTTTCGTTCCAAAAAATGTTTAGTTAAATATAGTGTATATGAGAAGGGATGCGGCTATGAGTTTATTACTGTCTAGATTAAAGTTTTTACATTTTTTCTTAATTAAATTAAATATGAGCTACGATTTTTTTTCATATGATAATGTGTTCGAGCAGCTTTGCTTGACGCCTCAGCTTTATTGGCCGATAATGATGATGTCTCTCTTTGCCTTGCAGCTAATTCTCTGCTTCGCAACCTTCGGTACGCTAAAATTTCTACTGTAATTTAAATACTTAGGCCCGCTGTAAGACCAATAAGATCAAATCTCCCTATAACAAATATACATATTGCAGTTTATGTCGTTAAGTTCTAGTTACAATATATTATCATTTTGACTATTATTAATAAATTGATTATCTTTGTGTCTGTAGAATTTTTTCTATCGAAGAATACAGAATTCGTCAAAGAAATTGTGGAGGTACAATGAACCCACCTGATTTTGTCACACAGAAATTCATTAATGAGAAGAAGTCGTGGTGTCTTCGAAAGCGATAGATTGATAGGTTCAACTTACAAACTAGTTACGGATTTGTTGTTTTTATAATAGGGTCAATTATTGTACATTTCAAGTTTCACAGTTTTTATCAAGCGACAGATTAATAAGTGCAAACCATTCATTTCACATAATAGAATATTATCTTTTTTCACATAGCAGTAAAATCTTTGAAAAATAAGCAGTAACACCCTCAGCCAAAATTCATATTTTGCATATTTCACGTTTCACAAATATACCCGTTCTACCTGTAAATACAATATACAAAAAAGAATCCGCAAACATTAATATATGTTAAGAATTCAACTTATGAAATGACATGTCAAGTGATAGAAAAAAATAAGAGCAAAATTAAAAAGACTTACAGTTCATTATTATAGAAGGTTTTATATAGGGATCTATAATGCAATTAATTTTAAAAAAATTCAAATCGAATCGCAGTTGACTAAAAGATAAATATAAAGACTTAAGTAATTGTAAAAAAAAACACTTAAGTGCAATTAACTAAATAAACATTTCCCAACCTAAAAAAAAAGCTAAAAAAAAAATGTAACATAAGGACCAAAAGTGAAATTTTTGCACAACACAAGGAGATAAAATTATGTAATTAACAGATCAAAAATTTCGAGCACATTGTATTTCGTTTTGTTATGATGTAAAAAAAACAAAGAAAATACTAGAATAAGAGTAAACATTCTACGATCAATACAAAATTAATCAAATACTAGAATAACTACGTTTCCTCCTCCTTTGGCCTTCTTCATCTTTCTCGGCCAACGACTGCTAGTTCCACACCCAAACTTCCGTTTCACTTGTTTTTACATACTCGTCTATCATGTCTTTTTTAAGATTGTTCTTCATTCACATAATCTGAAAATCTAGTATAATTTTAGAAACATCTATCTTTATTATAATACTATAATCATAATTTTTCAACTGAAAATTCTCAAAGAAACAAAATCTCACATTCATCAACCAATGCTCTGTCTCTATTGGTTGGATTTTTTACTCCAAGTCCCTCACATTGCTAAAATTTAACATTTGAAATAACCGAAAAAAATGTTAACCAAGTATGATTGAAAGATGAACTAGACATATAATGAACACCAAACCTGTAATAGTTGCATATATCCCGGAAATGTATCTTTATTATTTGGTAAATCCTAACCAAGTATAAGTGTAAGACAGTTATTAACTGATCAAAGAAAACTAATAAAAAACTATGGAATGATATGTATAATAAAACGCTTACTTGAATATTAACCAGTGGCCATGTAAAATTTATACGTTCTTGTAATACAATATTTTCAACAGGCTCTTGTATAACAATATTTTCAATATCAGAAAACATATTCTTTACATCTAAATTTAAATTTCTTCCGACCTAAATTGAAAATTTAGTTAACCTTATCCTTCAATTTAAAATAAATGAATTAAAGAAAAAATTTACACCTTACTTTTTGTTTTTTTCAGACATACTAGATTGTGATTTATCACGTGTCTGACCTCCTTTAGAGATCTACACAAAAGAAAAATAAATTTAAGATAAAGGGGTAAAAATAAATTCACTTAAATAAAATAAAAAATATTGACAAAAGACAAAAAAATGTAAATTTATACCTTTTTCTTGGATGTTTTTATGATTTTTTCAAAAATAGACTCTTTTCTTTTGGAGTAAGGGCGTCCTTTTCTTGGTACTCGTATCGGACTAAGAACTTTAGATCTTGAGTTTGTAGATTGAGAATTACGAACATTGTTATTATTGACTTGCCCATCATATTCATGAGTATCTTTTACACGGTTGTTAATAATATCTTCTTTAACTTCATTCAATAAAATCATGGTACTATTGCATAAATCTTCAGACTTTGCACCAACTCGTATAATTTCCGTGGCTTTCGATAATAACTTGTTATATCTCAAATTTTCCTCATTTGATTCAAAATCATCATTAAGACACTTTATATCTGTATGAGGGCGCTGTATATCTTTTCGCCAACGCCGAACAATGTATTTATCTGGGATAATTTTTACACGTTGGTGTATGTATACACATAATATGTGACTACAAAGAATGCCCCGCGACTCAAATAATCGACATATACATACCACATCTAATGTGCTCCTGTCAAGAGTAACTTCATAAGAAACATGATTCTGTAAGCTTTCATTACCATGCAAAATTTCTATGACATCGAATGTAAGTGTAGGTCCATTTGTGTTAATAAGAGTAATATTATTACAATATATAAGACTCTTAATCTCATCCTGAAACATTTGAAATATTGAATTTGTATATACTTTCTTTATCTGCTTTTCCATAGAATATGCAGAAATATATGGACAACTTACATTTCTAGAATGAAAATCCGCTTCTTTTTCTTTCTTTATCTTTTGTTGCATCGCCAGGTCGTACTGCTCAACAAATTGTTTTAGACTAGTTGTACTTCGCACATAACCATCAAAAAAAGCATTCATACTTTCACTTCTTTGAGTAGTTGACATTCCAGCCCAAAAATTATCATTCAAATAGACAGGAACCCAACGATATCGACATTCATACAAACTATTAAGCCAATTATTATCCTCCAACTCATTTTTCTCGATCATATTTTTCCACCCTATTTCAAAGTCACTTACTTTCAAAGAGTTATGCACAAGCCGACGTAAAGTACTACTAATATTAAGATATTTCTCATATCTTCCAAATTTTTCTGGAACTTTTTTCATTATATGCCACAAGCATAATCGATAATGAGACTGTGGAAAAACACAACTAACTGCATTCTGAATTGCTTGACACTGATCTGTGATGATTGCTTTTGGTGCAATTCCTGACATACATTCTAACCATACTTTAAATAGCCAAACATAACAAGTAATGCACAACCCAACAATATTGACTGTCCACGGTGGTTTACCCCAACAAATGGCGCAAATGGCATATCATATTTGTTTGTCAAGTAAGTTGTATCAAAAGTAACAACATCGTTGAATGATTCATATGATGCTCTACACCTTGCATCAGCCCAAAAACATTTTTAATCCTATTTTTTTCATCAACATCAATGACATGAAAAAAATTAGAATTCTTTCTTTGCATTTTTCTAAAATAACTAAAAAGAGCTTCAGCATCACCTTCACCTAGCTTTAACCGTCTTTGTTTGGCAATAAAATTTCTACAGTCTCTTTCGTCAAAATGAACATT
The DNA here is from genome assembly GCA_029959085.1 of Nemophila menziesii. NCBI lineage: Eukaryota > Viridiplantae > Streptophyta > Magnoliopsida > Boraginales > Hydrophyllaceae > Nemophila > Nemophila menziesii. Next base: position 4,295,992 of record JARWIR010000027.1, on the reverse strand, counting down.
TTCAAATCCACCTGCTTCTGCTGCAAACACGTTAAAACTTTTACAGATTTTAATTCCTACTTTATCATTCAATTCAAGAATTCTTTTTGTATTAGTATCAATTTTTTTGTTACTACTATGCTTGTAAGTATCTTGTGGATCAACATGGTAGTTATGGTTCAACTCAACAACTGACAAACAATATAACCCATCATTATTTAAATTTGCAATAATTCTAACAGGGCAATTGGTTTTTTTCGTAGGTTTTTTTTGAAAATCATTAGTAGTCGTGTGTCTAGGATTACCAGATTTGTCGCATGAAACTGTATATGATCTAACCTTTCCATCATCTCCACGGTTTAATCTCTTATTTATTGTCCCAAATCCGACTTTTTTTGCATATCGAATAAAAAATTCACGAGCATCTTCATATGACTGAAAAAGCATTCCTTTTTTGGGAACTTCAATATCATCTCCATTAAAATTTGCATCGCCATTAAAATTTCTGTCATATAAAATCATAAATCATGTAAAAGAAAAATCATAGTTCATATTTAATGTAATTAAGAAAAATTTTAAAGACCTTAATTTGAATCTCATAGCCGCATCTCTGTTCATATATATTTAACAAAACATTTTTTGGAACAAAAAATAAAAAAGAAAGCAAACTTTTTTTAAGGCTAATATGGCCACAATAGGATTTAGGATTTGTATAAAATATGTTAAACAAACACAAAAGAAAAGAAAACTAAATACAAACTGTCTTCCAACCATAATAATATGGCTGTAAAAAAAGAAAAGAAAAACATGATACGGTCACTGTAAGATTTGTATAAAATATAATAAACAGACAAAAAAAAAAGTAAATGGAATCTTGCTCATGTTAAATAGGATGATGGCTTCCTACGATCATAATAGAGTCAGTGTAGGATTTGTGTAAAATATAATAAACAATCCAACGGTAATTAAATAATTCTGAAAAATTGATTTTACAAAAATTAAATTAACTATTAATTTAGAGCTTCACGTCGAAGCTAAGTGTTTACCCAAAACAAAAAAAAGTATACGCAATCTTTTTTATGTTAAATATGAAGATGGCTTCCAACTATCATAATAGAATCAGTGTAGGATTTGTGTAAAATATAATAAACAACCCCAACGAACAGTAATCATACTTGAATCAAATTCTGAAAAATTAATTTTACAAAAATTAAATTAACTATATATTTTCTTACTTTTTTGGGGATGGAGTGATTTCTTCGTGGTGGACAGCCGCAGATGGATTTGTTGTCATCGGGAAAAAAAATTGTTCTTGCTTGAGCTGTTGGAATCCGTCGACTGAAATAAATTAATTGGAGAAGATAATCTAGTTGTGTTAAATTAGATATTTTAAGTAATTTTTAGATTGAGATAATAAAGGTAAATAAATAAAAGTTATTAAATAAAATAAAGAATATTTAAAAAGTAAAATAATGAGGTGTACCTGCCATGTAGGATGCCATGTCATAGGTGACATTTGGGTGGTATAGATTTGGGTGGTATATATCATTACCCATAAATAAATTAGTTGGAAGTCTATTGTTTATTCAAGAACTACAAGGTATTTCGAGATCCTTTCATGTGTATACTTATGGTGGATCATTCCTTAATATTTAGAAGTAGAGTTCTACAAGTAACTCGTGCCTCTCGAAGGAGTATGATTGATTTAGCATTCATTTTTAGTCATCCTTATAGTCCTTTAGTGGATGAGGACCCTGGTCCTAACATCGTGAGTCTCACCATAATTTTGTGTCACTCACTAAAGAAAATGTTGCGTCCGCTTTTTTTAGACTTACATGATATAAATCTTGTTTTACTTGACAATCCCTTTGAAGGGTTAAATCAAGGTTTGTTTTTATGACATGAGGTTTGATACTTGAACTTAGCAACTCATTATTTAGGGATGTAGACATTTTTTAACCTAGTTGACCCCTTAGGACTATGCTGAATCAACAATAAATCTTAGGGATTGATTTGAGGATTAAACAGGGTGACCCTGTTGGACGATGCACTAGACTTGATAACATGTCTCAGGGATTGAATCAAGGTTAACAATGGTAGCTGAAACAATGGATTTGATATTAGGTTTTAAGAATCGAATGAAGATTTAACTAGGGTGGCATATTCGGATGACGTTGTGGACTTGATAACCCATCATGGGGATCAAATCGAGGTTTGACAAGGTTTACACCTTAGTCCTACACACTGGATTTGATAACCCTTCTCATGGATTGAACCGAGGTTTAACTAGGGTGACCCCTAGGCATGCACATTGAAATCAATACCTTGTCTTTGGGAATGAACCCAGTTTTAAATAGGGTGACTCTTGGGCCTATACACTACAATTAATAACCCATCTTATGGAGTGAATTGAGGTTTTACTAGGGAGTCCTTGTTTCAGTAATCCATCCAGGGGTATAATCAAGGTATTACCACGGTGGCCCCTTAGACCTATTTCCTAGACTCAATTCCCTCTGGGAGGGGTAATCGAGTTTTAACTAGTACAACCACTTAAATATTTTTTTCCTAGACTCAAATCCTTTCAGGAGGGTTAAATCAAGGTTTCCAGTGATGACCCCTTAGGCCTAGCCCACTAGGCCCGATACGCGTCTTAGGGGTTGAATCAAGTCTCTCCCGAAAATAGATTAGCATACAAACACATTATCACTTAGTCAAGTAGGTAGAAAACAATACTTTTAACGCTAATAATAGGATTTTCTATCAACATGTATTATGTTAAGCAGGCTCGAGTAGACATTATCATACAATTGATACATTCATACATATTTTTATTTAATCGAGGGCCTTACAATACGCTTATAAGTCATGTTATCGCTATCAGGTGAATAGTCGTGTACATTGATTGCGGATAGGCTCACCTTAAATTTTGATTTTAATAATATATATCATTTTCTAATGATATTCCTTATTTTTTAGGGTATAAGACTTTTTCTCTTCTACAAGACCTTGAGTTCCGCAGTGAGTATTGCCTTTGGGGATATTACTCGTGTTGTCGAGGTTTGATCAGGAGAATAATGAAAGCTCCCATTTCCCAGTCTTTATTCGTGGTATAATTGTTTTTTCCAAATTTTCATTTATAGAGTGGTATCTCAATAAGTTAAGAAAGACTCGTTCCCATAGACGGTGCCTAACATATTGGACATATTTACCAGTTAGAGGTTGGAGTAAATTTGATAGAGTTTGGGAGAGTGATTATAGGTGTATGTATTGAGGTATTAACATCCAGGGATGATAATTCATTCCTGAGATGAAATATAAATATGTATAACAGTTATCAACAATAAATAACTTTATTTAGAGTGATAATGCAAAGTAGTACTTTGATTTTTGTTGCATAAGTTGAGGCGTAAAATTTGTGAACACAATCGTTGTCTACTATACACAAACCTACTTCTATTTATATGAATCATGTTGAGTCGTGGTATCCTTTACTTGGGACGGAAACATATGATCTAAGTAGTGATTATTAGACAGTTATTATGGAGACCACATTCGCCTATCCCGGATCTCCACTTGTCTTTTAGACAAGTAGTTTCTATATGTGTGGTATTCACCATCTCTTGCAATATCCTCTAGTTACCAACACTTAGTTCGGAAAGATGTTCAAAATCAGGTGTGGTTTTCTTTATTACCTACCTCACATATGTTGAGGTAGGTGGTATATTCTCCCTATCAGCCCAAACCCCCTTGTATCCGTCTTTGGGCACAACAATGATGTTAAACTGTATTTTGTTGACTGTTTTATAATGTATGACCATATGGCGAGATTGGTAAATTCTTGTTCTCACGGACGGTGCTAAACTAATAGGACATATTTTACCAGTTAGAGCTTTGAGTAATTTTGAAGGACTTTATGAGTTTGATTAGGTGTATGTGTCGAGGGATTAACATACAAGGGAAATTATCCATTGTTGACTTGAGTTTTGAATATCTATAACAAGTATAAATAGTAAGTTACTTGATTTTGAATGTTTATGCAAAATATCACTTTGAGTTTTATTGCATAGTTGAGGTGTAAGAGACTTGAACATATTAGTTGTCTATTCTACACAAAGATACTTCTGTTTTGTAGGATCCTAACTGATTTGGTGGTATCTTCACCTTTAAACATTAACACAAGATCTAAGTAGTAGTTAATTAGGCGGTTAGTATATAGAACACATTTTCCTAACATATATCTCCACTTGACTTTTATACAAGTAGTTGCTAAATACGCTGTCTTCACCACCCCTTGTGTCATCTTCGAGTTACCAACACTTAGTTAGAAAATATCTATTATTCAGGTGTTTTCTTAGTTACCTACCTCACACAGGTCGAGGTAGGTGGTATATTTTCCCTATCAGCACAATCCCCCTTGGATCCACCCTTGGGCACAACCATGATCTTAAACGCTTTTATAACTTAAGGAAAATTATGTATAACTTAATATGGTTTTTTATTTTCATGAAATAAATTTTAAATGAACGGAGTACAAGATTTATATCCTCGTAAGGAGATATAAAAATAATTTAATACAAGTCAATAATATTGTGAAAGAATTTTGGAGTCCAAACGCCTTTATAAATATATAGGTGTTAGTTTCATAACAGAGTTTTTGTACAATGAAGGAGGGAGGTGGTCAGTTGATATGTTGGAGGTTCATGTGATAGAAGGAACTGATGTTAGAGGAGATTAGCTTAAAGGGATCAGGGATGTTGTTTTCTTGTCGTTGGTCAGGGATATTGCTGCTTTTCTGGGTATCAAATATGAGGAAACACGAGTAGGAACTCTCTAGTAAAAGTAGTGTGGACATCACTATTCGTAAGTGATCGGTTGTTATTAGTTCATTAAATATGTTATTTAACCGGGGTGCACAACACAGGTCTTCTCAGTAATTTAATCGCATAGTTACCCATATGAAAAATAAGAACTATGGAATGTACTCTCTCACGCGTTTCATAACATGAATGTTCTATTGCTAGTTGATGTCTCCCCTTTTATGATTTATTAATCTATTCACAAAACATCTTTTTGGGAGTTATTGGACCTAAATGTGGGTTTTTTATCAACAAGCAATTTTATATTCATAAATCAAAGCCTCTACTTAATTTTTTACTCAAAAATTAAACATGGTAAGAAAACATATCACCCTATACAACATTTACTAGAAAAAAAAAAACAATACCTATACAACCATTTCTAGAAAGGAAAGAAAATAAGCAACCTATACAACAATTGCTATAACAGCCCAAACTCAGAAACTTACTGAAAACGAAAACTTTTACAAAATGGAAGCATTCCAAAAGTGGAATTTTTCTGGAATAATAAGTAACAAGAGAGAGAAAAAACCAAAAATGAAAAAAACGTAACAACATTAACTTCTCTAAGCCCAAACTAGGACAACCCAGCGCAAGTTATAAAGATTCCCTTTTTCCTTCATATAACCATTTGCAGAACTTGCTAACCACCACCTCAAACAAACCAAACACTAGTCACCTATATCAGATATAAGCATATTGTGAAGCTTCCGTTTATCTTAAATATTCCTATTCTCCATAATGTTTGAATTTCTTTTTGTTCCACAAAGCAAATTGCACATCATTAGTAATTATCTGCAACATATCACCTTGCTTAGGGACCATATTCTTAAATTCTTTTTTGTTTATCTCATCCCATATACAATAGAGGAAACTAAGAAAAATCATTTTTTCCACCAACATTGAAGGATATAAGGAGCTGTAACATACCAATTAAATTTAAACCTAGATGGAATGTTAAGGCATTGTGTAAACTTAGAGCCATCATCAACTTAGTGCCAAAATATTTGTTTGAGAAGATGAACATAGGAAGAGAAAGATCCATTCCCGTGACTTTAAAAATGTTGGATTGTTCGATTTATCAAACAAAGGGTAAGACCGGGGATGTTTTGGTGAAGGCAGATAACTAATAATTCCATGTGATTTCATTATTCTTGTCACTATCATCTTGGTCCGTCCTTTTTTGGCCACTGGGCGGACTTTAATAGATTTTGAGAATGAGGAATTGATTGTGAGAGTATAAGACGAGGTGGTGTCTCCTTGTGTGTTCTACATAAACATACCTAAAAAGGCAAGACACGTACCACAAGTGTACGGGTCGTCCAAGTAATATCCGGTAAACGGGATTTCGATCTCAGGGACGGATTAGGTATGATTTTCGATGTTTATGTAATAAGTGTAGATAATTGTTATGTAATGCGGAAAATAAATGACATAAATATTTGTTTTGGTTTTTTGGATTGAGAACTAAGATGCAATGAAATTAAAATACTAAATTAACTTAAGAATTAAAATGCAAATAAGTAAATAAAGGGTTGGACGCAAATATGAGAGGTAGTACTTGACTCACGCAAGGGTTTCGCCTAAATCTATTTAACCAGTGTTTCGTTTAAGGGTCAAATTGGTAATTAAAAATAGTCGGATACAATACTCTTCTAAGCCCCGTCAGGATGGACTTAGAAGCTATTCTAGGGTAATGCAAACCCCGTCAGGGCGATCATAATCTACCTTTGAATGATAAGCACTTTTTACCCGATTGGCTATAAGATTAATTAAGTCCGTCAGGATCAATAACTTTTCTCTTACATCTATTATCTATTTCCGTGCCTAAACCCCCCGTCAAGGTGATCCATACGCCACTATATGGAACAGCCTAGATACTAAATCCTATTACTGGTTAATTACATCACTAATAGTCAATAAGCTTAAAATAATAGAAATTGATTACTACTCAATTTGAATTAAATCATACAATCCCAAAATTGAAAACACTGAATTAAATAAATAGGGTTTAACCCATAAATACGTTCATCAAGTACTTAAAGAATCTAGCACATACTAATGTTTAAAATAACTGAAATAAAATAAAAGAGGTTCATAATGAATTATAGAAATAGAAAAACCCAATTAAAGGGTTGAGAATTGCTGTTGTTGAAGAAGGAATTCTCCAGCTTCTTCTCTGACTTCTACTAATCGTTGCCTCTTCTCTAATATGAATTGTGTGTGTAAAAACTGAGGTTAAAGGCCTATTTATAGTGGGAAAAACGGACTGGGCTATAGAAATTAGGGTTTAGGTTAATTAGAATAAAAGCCCAATCCATTTAATAAAATCCTGTCACTGGTGACCAGCTGTAACTTTTGCGTTCGGACTCGGAATCACTTTGTTCAACTTGGAAAATTTCCCTGACTTCAAGCTCTAGCTACCTCAATTTATGCTCCAAGGCCGAATCAGTGGTTAAGATGCTCGAAAACAGTGATTTCTGACAGCATTCCAGATTTCATTCTCCACTAATTATTTATTCGTTCAATTATTCTCGCCTTTGACTTCAACGTTTTATCTAAGACTTTACTTCCCGTTTCTTCTCCTTGTCTTGATATTCCATCAAATCATAAACCTAAGAACTTTACACTAAAAATAGACGAATTAACGCATAAAAGCTCTAAAACACAAATAATCCAAATCCAAGGGAAGAAATCGTAATATGACCAAATAAGCTTAAAAGTCTAGTAAATAAGTCAATTAATCACCTAATTTGATGTCTCCTAAGGGAATATAATTAGAACCAAAAGGTAGACATCAAGACCCCAAACTCAAACCTTTGTCGTCCCGACAAAGCAAAATAAAAACAAGGGGTCAAGGTGATACGCAAAAAGGTAGAGTCTAATGAATAACACTCAAAGCATAACTTAAAATAAATCTCATATAGTATGATCCTAGGAATTAATATACACATACAAATGTCATGCAAAATCGAACACAAATAATTAATTAAAAATTAACTTCACAACGCTAGAAGGTTACGCTTATACTTATCTCAAGATGATGGCTATAGTGTGTTCATGGATCCTTACAAACTTTGAACGCTCCACTTAGCATACTCCCTATTAGCTGAATTACAAATCCACTACATAACTAGGAATCACGAGGACTTTATGGTTATAGCGTATGCTTAGGGACGGTATGGAATGTATATTTGGTAAATTTGAAGTGAGCTTTTGGCTCTCTCCTCACTTACCATCAACAAACTGTCCTTGAGCTTGAGTTTACACTCGAATATCGTTCTCACTCATCCCATTTGACGCACTAATGTAGCGTCCCCAAAATTACCCAATAAGCACTAACGATGATTTCTAAAATTCCACTTTGCCGGTTCGAATATATATTGGTGGTCCTTAGTGTGTTCTAAAATAAATGCAATAAGGAAAGAGAACCACAACCGCAAGTGTACGGTTGTCCCAAGTAATAATAGTGACAAACAGATTCATTCAGGGACGGATTGGTTGACTCTAATGCTTATCAGATAGTGATTAATTGCACGTAAAGCAAGTAAATGATTTTAAGATGTTTGTTTGGTTTTTCTAATAACTAAGACAATTAATGATAAGACTAAATTAATGCAAATATAAAGCTAGACGCAAGTAAAAATAGTTGGACGCAAGATATGAGAGGTAGTACTCGAGTAACGCTAGGGTCTCACCTAAATCTAACAATTCCATGTATTGTTTAAGGGACGAATTCGGTAATTAATATCGGTCGGGATTCAATTATCTCCTTACCCCCGTCAGGGTGGACTAAGGAGCTCTTCTTAGGTGCTACAAACCCCGTCAGGGTGAATATAGTCCACCTTCGAATGATTAAAACCTAACTACCCAATTGGCCGTAGGATTAATTAAGCCTGTCAAGGTCAAATAATTTCTATCCTACATTCGTTAATTAGTTCCGTACCTAGACCCCCCGTCAAGGTGATCCAATCTCCACTAATTGGAATAGCCTAAGTACTAATTCCTAGAATTGATTCATTACTTCAATAATAGTCAATAAGTGTAAATTAAGGAAAATAGTAAATACCCAATTCAATTTAAATTAGACTAATCCCAAATTCAAAGACATAGAATGGAAAAGATTGGGGTTCAACCCATTACGCGTTCTCAAGTACCAAATGAAATTAGCTCATAATCGTAAAACCTAAGAAAATAAATTGAAAGGAATTCATAATTGTTTTACAGAAATAGAAATAAGAAACCTAATTAGGAAGATGATTCGGCTGCAAAGTGGAGATATAGGCAGTCTCCAGCTCCAAACTTCTTCTTTTCCTTGCTTCTGCTTCTTTTCTTCTTGTCTGACTTTGTGAATAATGAATTATGTGAAGAAAAATAGAAGTCAAAAGCCCTATTTATACTTATGAAAATCGGACTTGGACCTTAGCTAATGTTTAAATGAAATAATAAAGGCCCAAGTCCATTATCTTAGCCCAAAATCTCGTAACTGCTGCACCACCTCCACTAAAACAGCTCTAACCGACTCGTTTCAAGTCCGATTGACCTCATTCCAGTTGCTGAAGTTCCGTAACTCAATGGGGCACGTTTTCGCTTCACAAGTCAGTGGCTAAATCTACTCTTAGGTGGCTCGAAATCAGCAATCTTTGGCAACTTTCCAGATTTGCAGCTCTAAAATCGTAATTCTTTCGGGATTTCTCTTCATGCTTTGACTCCATATTACGATCTTTGACTTTATTCTCGAACTCCTATCCTAGCTAGTATTCAAACCCTACAAACTTTTCAATTAAATACACAATATTACGCGCAAAAGTTTAATAAATCAAAAATACTAAAATCGAAGGAGAGAAATTGGAGTATTGCATATTATTACTAAAAGTCTATTAAAATAGCCAGATAATCACCTAATTTGATGTCTCCTAAGCATATAAATATAGAACAAAAGAGGAGACATCAAGACCCCAAACTCAAACTTTTGTCGTCCCGACAAAGTAAAATTAAAACCAAAGGGAGAAGGTGATTACGAAGAAAGACGCAAACAAATACACCCAAAGCATTACTAAAAATAACTCTCACATAGCAAACATTAGGAACTAATATACACATACACTAATCATGCAAAAATCAAACATAAATAAATTCAATCATAAAATTAACTTCGCAATGCTAGAAGGTTACATTCGTACTTATCTCAATATGATGGATATAGGTTGTTCCTCGATACTTACTCGCTTTGAATGCTCCACTTAGTATATAACCTATTAACTTACCATGCACCTAGGAATCACGAGGACCTTACGGTTTTAGCATAGGCTAAGGGACGGTGTGGTATGTATATTTGGTAAATTTGAAGTGAGCTTTTGGCTCTCTCCTCACTTACCATCAACAAATGTCCACGAGCTTGAGTTTACACTCATATAACGTTCTCACTCAACCCATTTGATGCGCTAAGTAGCATCCCCAAGTTAACCCAATCTATACTAAGATGATTTCAGAAACTTCCACTTTGCAAGGTATTTTATTCTTTCTTTATTTTTCTTTTTCTTTTCTTTTTTTCTTTTTCTCAAAAAATGAAGACAGGAGAAACCGGGTTCCCGGTTTTGTGAAATCCGGGTTCCCGGATTCTACTGACTTGAGAATTTTATTTCACTTTTTTTCAATCCCGGCAAAGGGTTACAATTAACAATATCATCTGAATTTTCTTTTCGTGCCTCAATACAAACACATATTTCTCCCTCCCAATGTAATTTCCCCAAAAGATGGACCCACCACCCCAAACTCAAGCTCGAGACATGTCTCAGGATCGTGGTTCAAGTGCGGGTCATTTTGGAAATGCCTAATAAACTAAGGGGATATGGTCTTATAACATGGCGACAAAAGAAAAGGCTTTAAGGCTCAAAATTGGGCTAAGGTGGATAATATTAATACAAGGGATAGAAAGCTAAAAGGCTTCAAATGGCTATCCAAAAACTGCCTATATCGTTTTCCTAGTTACATGGTTCGTCTCTAGTTCATATCTAAGTGGGTTCTCTACTAATTTAGATCTCACGTTCTACACACCACACATCTTCCTTAAGTACAAACTTACTTCTTTTGCATTGTTTGTTAATTTTTCCTATCCAATATCTATGTTTGCATGCAATTAAAGCGCGTTTTATACTAATTCCTAAAGTCCACTATTTACTATCATTGATTTATCAAAAGTATGCTTAATGGGGACATTTAAGAGCTTCTACAGTCAAACGCAACTTCTAATTAATTTTATTGAAAGCGATAAAGCACATAGCACGTTAAACTGGGATGAGGCAACAAACCCCACCCCAAACTCAAAAATGAGTCGTGTCCCCACGACTCGAAAAGACTCAACGCAATTAAATTAATATATACTAAATGAGAAAGGAAAGAAAACGTATCTTAACCAGCGCGAGGCTGGTTATCGGTGTTGCGTCCAGGTATATAATCCTTCGCGAGTAAACCATAAGTGGCATGTTGGATGGTGCTTACCCCAATTAGCATGTTGCAAAGAAGATCTAACTCTTTGGTGACGTTTCCTAAGGTAGCAATCATATTTTCTTGATTCTCTTTCAACACTCGAATCTCTTCTTCCAACCCATTATCAGTATGTACCTTCTTCTTTGGCGGAGGAGATCTAGGGTTCTTAATTAGATGGGTTTCTTCATTGTGGGCGTTGTCAATGGAGTTTAAAGTCACTGCGTCTCCCTCTTCAGACGCGTCAATATCTTCGTTCCTTCGCGGTAATTTTGCGCCTAGACACAAGGTAGTGATAGTACAAGGAAACTTGAGGTTTTGTTGACTCATAGGGATTTTCTCAAACTCCATTATAGTCTCGTAAATTACACGCGCAACATCCATCTCTCGATTATCAACAATGTTCTTGATGAAAATAACATGCTCCTTCTTCAACTTGGAAGTGTGATTAATACCAAAGAAAGTGGGTATCACGAATCTAGACCATACCTTAGCACAACGTAACAAACAACTACTATAAACCTGCCCACCATATCTCTCACCAATCGGAATATGGCGTTTCCCACGAATCAAAATTGTGTCCCAAAGAGATTCCCACTCAAAAGATGGGGCATTTAGCGTTTCGAAATACGGACATGGACCAGTAAATTCGAGGAGTTTCAAGGCTTTGCGAATAAGTTCAACGGAGAGGGGTAATACCTTTTTATGGACGATAATTGCTTGTTTATTCGAAAAGGCTACTCCTTCATAGAAATCACAGACTAAGGTGGGGATAAATGTAAGCTTTCTCTGTCTCAATTTAGTCCACCCAAACTTATCACAAGTAGTTGCATAACTCTTAAATTTTCTAGTCATAATACCAAAAGAGAATGTTTTCTCAATACCAAACTTCAAGAAATTAATGCGATAACGAACCTGTTCATCCCAACGCATAGCTACCCTCTTGGGTTTGTGTGCAATAGCTTTTCTTCTCGGAGCTCGCGGTTCTGGAACAGGTTCTTTTGGAATTTCCTCTTCAATCTCTTCGTCTTCTTCTTCATCAACCAAAGTAGGCTTAGTAGGAGTGGCCTTACTTGGGTTTTCTTTTCTCTTCATAGCAGTCTTAACCTCTTCAATCTTTCTTTTAGGACCCGAAGATAGAATCTCAATAGCTCTTTCTTGTGTAGCACCAGGATTGTTTCTTGTTCTTGGGTTGTTTTTACTTGTGTAACTGAAAGAATCTGTTCTGTTAGTCATGGCTTTCCACCCCAAACTCAAAACTTCAAAGAGTTGAAAACTAGGGAAAAGTTACAATCTTTGATGTTTTGAGAGAAGATTAACGTGAATTAATGTGAGTTATGAGATGGTTACAGATCAATTTGAAGGATTGGAAAGGTTTAGTGGTTCAATATAAGATTTGGGTGAAGAAAAAATTGAACGAAAAAGTAGGAATTTTGTGAAGATTTGGAAAGATTTTGGGTTGATTATGTGTTTTTAGGAGGAAAGAGAGTAAGAATTGGTGAATAAAACCTGTTTTGATGATGATTTTCGGAGGTGTGCAAAGCTGAAATCGGACGTGGAGGCTAACTTGAGAAAGAAGCTAAATAAATAGGTTAAAAAGAACTCAAAACCGCCTTTACATTGGCGAAACCGGGTTCCTGGTTTCGTGAAAACCGGGTTCCCGGTTTTCGACGCTATGTCGGTGAGAAAAATTTGAAATTCGAATTTTTTTTGGTGTGGACGCGGCTGACCTGCGTCTCGCGCCACGCAGTGGTCAGAACTTTTGGAAACAGCAGCTCTCAATACCGGGTTCTCTGTTTGTGAAAATCCGGGTTCCCGGTTTGCGTCTGAGATACGAGCGCGGGATGGCTTGGACGCAACCCCTTGCGTCTCGAGCCACGCAAGGGGTTAGAACTTTTGATCTCTTCAGCTTTCAAAACTGGGTACCCGATTTGTGCAAAACCAAGGCCCCGGATTTCGTCGACGCGCGAATATAGACGCAGCTCCCTGCGTCTCGCGCCACGCAAGGGTCAGAGAAATGAGGTCTTCACAGCACACAAAACCGGGTTCCCGGTTTTTCCTCTGTAATTTTTTTTGAAAATTCCACTTCTTAACACTTTTAACCCCAAACTCATGACCTTTTGTACTCCTGAAATCATCAAAAACAACTACCTTTCTCATTTCTTAAAAATAAACACTCATCAAAAAAATTTACTAATATACACTACGAATTAATGGAAATACGAAGCTAATATACAATGAATTGGCTTTTGTTTAACGTCGTTAAGCTCGACGGTTACCTCACACTTCTAAGGTGCTTCGAGGAGGTACATAACCTCTCCGGGATGTGGATCCACCGCGCGATTAATGTCTTCGCCTCCGTGATAAATTTTTAATCGATGACCGTTTACCATGAAGGTACGGTGCTCGATCGAATTCTCAATCTCAATAACTCCATGAGGCGTGACTTTTGTTACGATATAAGGACCCGACCATTTTGACCTCAACTTACCCGGATAATTGCTGAACTTCGATTTATATTTAAGGACCTTTTTTCCAACTTCAAACTTCTTCACTCTAATTCGATTATCATGCCATCTTTTCGTGTTTTCTTTATACAATTTAGCTTTCTCGTAAGCATGTAATCGAAACTCATCTAGTTCATTTAATTTCATCATTCTATTCTCAGCGGCTAAGGTAGGATCTAAATTCAATTCAGCTATGGCCCAATATGCACCCAATCCAAGTTCAAGAGGTAAATGACAAGACTTACCATACACTCTTCGATACGGAGATGCACCAACAGGAGTTTTGAAAGCAGTACGATAAGCCCATAGCGCATCATCTAACTTTAAAGACCAATCTTTTCTCGTAGGACCAACAGTCTTTTCAAGGATAGATTTTACCTCTCGATTTGAGACTTCAGCTTGACCATTGGCTTGTGGATGATAAGTGGTGGAAACGCGATGTCTAATCACATGTTTCTCTAGAACAGTCTTCAAATAATTGTTCACGAAATGTGTACCTCCATCACTTATAATTACTCGAGGTGTGCCATGTCTAGTGAAAATATGAGATTTCAAAAACTTAATTACCACTCGCGAATCATTCTTAGGTAGAGCTACAGCCTCTACCCATTTGGATACGTAATCAACAGCTAGCAAGATATATAAATTACCATTGGATGGTACAAAAGGACCCATAAAATCAATACCCCATACATCAAATATCTCTACCTCAAGAATGTTATTACGCGGCATTTCATCCCTCTTAGATATATTCCCAGTGAATTGACATCTGTTACACTTCTTTACATATTCATGACAATCTTTATGTAACGTAGGCCAATAAAAACCAGATTGAAGTACCTTAGCAGCTGTGCGATCACCTTTAAAGTGTCCTCCATAGGGTGAATCGTGACAACCTGCAATAACTCCATAAATCTCATTCTCAGGTATGCACCTTCTTACCATTTGATCACCACACACTTTGTAGAGGAAAGGGTCATCCCAAAAGAACTGTTTAGCACGTGTAATTAACCTCTTCTTGTCTTGAGAGGTAGCTCCTTCAGGAAAAGAACCACTTACCACAATATTTGCAATATCAGCATACCACGGTGAACCATTAAAGATAGCAAATAAACTTTCATCTGGAAATTCTTCGCGAACTAACTCTGGACTAGTGTTTGATTCATAACCTTCAAGACAAGACAAATGATCTGCAACCTGATTCTCACAGCCCTTTCGATCTCGAATCTCTAAATCAAATTCTTGAAGCAATAAAACCCATCTAATTAAACTCGGCTTAGCATCTTTCTTTTCCATAAGGTACTTTATAGCGGAATGGTTGGTGAATACCACAATTTTCGTTCCCAGAAGATAGGAACGAAACTTGTCGAAAGCATAAACTACCGCTAAGAGTTCCTTCTCAGTCACTGTATAATTAATTTGAGCGCTAGTGAATGTCTTACTCGCATAATAGATAGAATGAAATACCTTGTTCTTCCTTTGACCCAACACAGCACCCATAGCTAAATCACTCGCATCACACATAACTCCAAAAGGAATTTTCCAATCAGGAGGTAACACAATCGGTGCAGTAATAAGCTTCTCCTTCAACTCTTGAAATGCCTTCATGCAAGCTTCATCGAAAAGGAATTTGGTGTCCTTCTCGAGTAAGTTACACAAAGGCTTTGTATATTTTGAAAAATCCTTAATAAAATGACGATAGAATCCAGCATGGCCTAGAAAACTTCTTACCCCTTTTACAGAAATGGGAGGGGGAAGAGTTTTTATTACTTCAATCTTTGCGCGATCAACTTCTAACCCTGCACTTGAAACTTTGTGACCCAAAACTATTCCTTCTCGAACCATAAAATGACACTTTTCCCAATTCAACACCAAATCTGTTTCCTTGCATCTTATTAACACCTTCTCCAAATTCTGTAAACACTCGTCAAAGTTATCACCAAATACAGAAAAGTCATCCATAAATACCTCGAGGAAATTATCTATCATATCCCAGAAAATAGCCATCATACATCTCTGAAAGGTAGCAGGTGTGTTACATAACCCAAAAGGCATCCTCCGATAGGCAAAGGTACCAAAAGGGCATGTAAATGTGGTTTTGTGCTGATCAGCTGGATCTACATAAATCTGATTGTACCCTGAATAACCATCCAAGGAACAGTATTATTCCCTACCAGCCAATTTGTCTAACATCTGATCAATGAAGGGAAGAGGAAAATGGTCTTTTCTAGTCGCCTTGTTCAACTTGCGGTAATCCATACAAACCCTCCAACCAACAACTGTTCTTGTGGAGATAGCTTCATTCTAATCATTGAGGATGGTAGTCATTCCTCCTTTCTTTGGTACGCATTGAACCGGACTAACCCATTCACTACTAGCTATGGGAAAGATGATTCCCGCGTCTAGTAGCTTAATCACTTCTTTCTTCACTACTTCCTTCATTGCTGGCATCAATCTCCTTTGACCTTCAACTGAACGTGCACTATCATCTTCAAGAATAATTTTATGTTGACAATAGGATGGACTAATGCCTTTGATATTAGCAATGGTCCAACCTATCGCCTCTTTGTTCGCCCTTAGTATACGTAGCAGTTTATCTTCTTGGAAACCTGTTAAATTTGCTGAAACAATAACAGGTAAAGTATTATTAGTACCCAAATACGCATACCTCAAGTGCGTTGGCAATGGTTTTTCTTCTAACTTCGGAGGAGATTCAATGGATGGTTTATTTTTAACGACCATCTCCCCCGGTTCTCTCACAGGTTCATAGGCAGGACGCTTATATTTTGGTTTTCCTGAATTGAGAGCTGCCACTGTTTCAGCAAGCTCTTCCATTATCTCTCGTAAGTCTAATGTCAAAGCGGCCTGCAAGATATCATCATAATTAAAACAATCAAATACCTCTTGCGTGGCATGTTCAGCTACATCTATTCGAAAGAAATCTCCTGGAACATCTGGAAATTTCATAGCTCTGAACACATTAAACTTCACCTCCTCGTCTTGGATTCTCATGGTTAATTCTCCGTTCTCTACATCGATCAAAGTACGCCCCATGGCTAGGAATGGTCGTCCCAAAATAATGGGGACATTCCTATCCGCGTCGTATTCAAGAATAACAAAATCAACGGGAAAAACTAAAGTACCTGCCTTAACGAGGACATCTTCGATTCGTCCTTCCGGATGAACGAGGGATCTATCAGCCATTTGTAAGACCATAGAAGTAGGTCTCAAATCTCCTATTCTCAGCTTATCAAAGATTGATTTGCGCATAAGATTGATACTTGCACCCAAATCACATAATGCTTTTCCTTGCCACTCCTTACCAATCGATATCGGAATTGTAAAACTCCCCGGGTCAAGCAACTTAGGTGGCAACTTACTTTGGCAGATAGCGTTGCACTCTTCGGGTAAACCAATCATCTCATTATCACAATACGGCCTTTTGTTGGTTAGGGCTCTCTTCAAAAACTTTACGTATATCGGTATATATTTAATAGCTTCAAGTAACGGAATATTTATGTTGAGACCCCTTACCCTATTGACGAATCTCTGATATTCGGCCATATCTCATTTTTTCTGAACTCACGAAGGGAAAGGTGGAGGAGGACGGTTCTCCACAATATCTTTCTTTTTCAGAACTTCTGGAATTTTCTCCACCTCTATTACTTCAGGTTCATTTTCTTTTTATACCTCCTCCACTTCTGGTTTTCTTTATTTATCACTTCTTTTTCTTTCATGACTGGAAATGGGGGTGGAGGAAGTTTCTTAGCACTTCTCAACGATATGGCATTACAATCATCGGTTTGTTTTGGGACTTCTGTATCACTAGGAAGTCTTCCTTGTGGATGCTGATTTAATTGTTTTGACATTTGATTTACTTGAGTCCCCAACAATTTTAATGCAGGTTCATAGGTTTGTTGATTCTGAATGGATTGTGCCTGCATTGCCATTAATTTGTCTACTGTTAACCGAAGATCTTCAGTTCCTTCTTGAGGTTGAGAGGGTAAATCTTTTTGATTCATTGTGTCATTATAACTATTTTGAGGAGGTCGCCTTTGAGCCTGATTTCCATAATTCTGTCCCCCTTGATAGTTATATTGTGGTCTAGGTTGATAAGTGTTACCTTGGGGACGCTGTTGATATGCGTAGGTAGGATTAGCTGCCCCATTAGGATTTGAGTATTGGAAACCCGGATGGTTTCTGTTGGGTTGATAACCTTGTCCATTCGAATTATAATTTCCCCTATTAGAAACGAACATCACGGCTTCGGTATTATAATCACAATTTTCCCAATCATGGTCTTAAACACCACAATTCGAACACCCATACACTTCTTGCGTAGCATTTACTTCAACCCTTTTACTTGAAAAACCTTCTTTCAAGGCTAACGTGAGTTGTTTCAATTGTTTTTCTAAAGTCGTTTGTATTTTTTTCTAAAGCGGTGAACTTCTCTTCCATGTTGACATTATTAACTCCTACAGAAAAAATATGATGAGGTAATAGTGGAAGATTGGGTTGACAGCGAAGACGAATGTGAAATGGTTGGAGAATCAATTGAAGAATTAAAGGTTAAAGATAAAATAGAAATGGAATATCCACCACAAAAAGTTCACCAATCACCATCTCCACCACGAATCATTATTAGAGATGAAAAATCAGAATTACCTCTATTACTATAAATGATCAACATGTGTTATATAAACAAGGTGCAACACCGTGAGAGTAAAGCGACAAGGAGGAGAACCTACCCACCACATTTTAAATATGATTACGAGATTGAAACAAGGAGTAAAAATAAGCTTATACCGTTGAGAACGGTTATCTACTCTAATGTGGTGGAAAATGAGTTTCGTCGTGAAAATAAGAAGGCGAAACGAAGTACTTACCCACCTCCTTTTAGAGATCGATTGAATAATATTCTAAGGGGGGAGGTTCTAAAGATTTTACATCAAGGAGGAGGCGAGTTTAAGCGGAGGAACACCGCAAGGGCCTCACTACCATCTTCATGAAAGGTAACGCGTCGAACTTAAAGACGTAATAAACAAAAGTGCTTCTTGGGAGACAACCCATGCTTTAAATTTCTTTCATGTCTTTAAATTCGTAGTGTATAATAGAGTAATTTGATGTTTATTAGTGTATAATTTTAAGAAATGAGAAGGGTGTAGTGTTTTTGATGATTTGCAGGTGTTAATAATTGAGTTTGGGGTGCTAGGTATAAGAAACGATTGATGTAGCACCTTCTTGATGCAAATAATAGGCTGTTGAACAGAAGCTAAACGGGTTCCCGTTCGTCTCTAACCGGGTTCCCGGTTATGGTGCTGTAACCCGGTTATCAGTAACTTCGGAAGATCATAACTTGATGCTCGGAAGTCGGAATTAACTTTTTCTTGAGCCTAAACAGCATAACTTTTCGAGATTTATCCAATGGTGAAGTCAAAAAGTTCGAATGAACAGATAAAAATTTCTGACTAGTGCGTCGAGTTTGACGCAACATGCTGCGTCTGAAGTTGCGCCAGCGAGACGCGACCGGTATGCCGGTCAGATGACTGGCTAGCCGGTCTGTGAAGTTGAGAGTTCTAGTTAGTGTGTCATCTATGACGCAAGGAGGCTTGCGTCAGAGGGAAAAAAATCGTTATTTATTTTTCGCCGACACAACGACCGGCATGCCGGTTAGCCACCGGCTAGCCGGTCAGCTGTTGTGATAGGCGATTTTAAGGGTTAAAACCCTATCTTTTTAACTTCTTTCCTAATCCAGCCTCCACCTACGAATCCTAGCCTCCAACTACTCTGAAAATCATCATCAAAACACCAATATACCACCAATCCTTCTCTCTACACATCATCCAAACACACAATCATACCATAAATCTCCCAAAATACCAAAGATTTACACTTTAATCCAAATTTTTCTTTCACCAAAGCTTAAAGTTTATCCATTAAACCTTTCCCAAACCTTGAAATATCTATGACCCATCTCTAAACAATCCATAATTCATATCCAAACCTTCAAGAACACCAACATCATAATTTTATCCAAAACATTTGAGAGTTCTTGAAGCTTTGAGCTTGGGGTCATCAGAGTTGACCATAAAGGTTGAAAAAGGTACGAATAACATGAGGAAGAAAGAGAATTGGGTATTGAGGGAAGATTTTCGAAGAGGAGATGATGCTTAGAGATCGAGGAATAGATGAAAACGTGGGAATGACGAAAATTTCGAGGTGATGAAGAACACTTTAAACGCAACCATTGATGAAGAAGAATTCAAAACCTCAACTTGGATGCAACACTGATAACCAGCCTCGCGCTGGTTAAGATACGTTTTCTATCCTTTCTCATTTAGTGTAAATTAGTTTAATTGCGTTGAGTCTTTTCGAGTCGTGGGGACACGACTCATTCTTGAGTTTGGGGTGGGGTTCGTTGCCTCATCCCAGTTTTTATGTTTTATTTGTTTTTAATTGCTTTCAATAAAATAATTAGGAGTTGCGTTTGACTGTAGAAGATTTAGATGTCCCTTTTAAGCATACTTTTGATGAATCTATGATAGTAGATAGTGGACTTTAGGGAATAACATAAAATGCACTTTAATTGCATGCAAACATAGATAATGAATAGGAAAAATTAATGAACAATGCAAAAGAAGTAAGCTTGTACTTAAGGAAAATGTTTGGTTTGTAGGAAGTGAGATCTAAATTAGTAGAGAACCCACTTAAATATGAACTAGAGACGAACCATGTAACTAGGAAAATGATAGGGGCAGTTCTTTATAAGCCATTTGAAGCCTTTTAGCTTGCTATCCCTTATAATAATTTTATCCATCTTAGCCCAAGTTTGAGCCTTAAGCCTTTTCTTTTGTAGCCACGATATAAGCCCATTATCCTTTAGATTATTAGGCATAACCAAATGACCCGCACTTGAATCACGATCCTGAGACCTGTCTCGAGCTTGAGTTTGGGGTGGAGGGTCCACATTTGGGAAATTACATTGGGAAGGGATTATAGGTGTTTGTATTGAGGCACAAAAATAAAAGATGATATTATTATTTGTAACCCTTTGCCGGGATTTGAAAAAAAAATTATAAGAGACTTGACCTTTCATATCAAAATAAGGGTCATGGGTATCTTGTAAAAAAAAGAGAAAAGAAATGAGAAATAAAATAAAAAGAAAGAAAGAATAAAATAAACCGGAAAAGTGGAATATTTTGAAAAATCGTCTTAGTTTATATTGGGTTGACATGGGGACGCAACATTAGCGCGTCAAATGGGTTGAGTGAGAACATTATATGAGTGTAAACTCAAGCTCATGGACAGTTGTTGATGGTAAGTGAGGAGAGAGCCAAAAGCTCACTTCAAATTTACCAAATATACATACCACACCGTCCCTAAGCCTACGCTAAAACCGTAAATTCCTTGTGATTCCTAGGTGCATGGTAAGTTAATAGGTTGTATACTAAGTGGAGCTTTCAAAGCGAGTAAGGATCGAGGAACAAACTATAGCCATCATAATGAGATAAGTACAAGTGTAACCTTCTAGCATTGCAAAGTTAATTTTATGATTGAAGTTATTTGTGTTTGATGTTGCATGATTAGTGTATGTGTATGTTAGATCTTAATGTTTGCTATATGAGATTTATTTTAAGAACTGCTTTAGGGTATATTTGCTAGCTTCTATTTTCTCTTGCATCTACTTCATTCCCCTAGTTTTTAGTTTTGCTTTGTCGGGACGACAAAGGTTTGAGTTGGGGGTCTTGATGTCTCCCTAAATGTTCTAATTTTATGCCCTTGGGAGACATCATTTTTTGTGTTTATTTGACTATTTAGATGGACTTTTGGTATTAAAATGCAATAAATCGATTTTCCTCTATTAGTTCTAGTATTTTTCATTTATTAAACTTTTAAGCGTAATATGGGTTGTTTTGAGTGAAAAGTTGTAGGTTTTGAATACTAGCTAGGAGAGGAAGCCAAGAATAAAGTCAAAGATCGTGTAATGAAGTCAAAGCAAGAATAAATATCCCAAAAGAATTGATTATTTTAAGCTGCAAATCTGGAAAGTTTTCAAAGATTGCTGACTCTGAGCCATCTAAGAGTGGATTTAGCCTCTGACTTGTGAAGAGAAAACGTGCCCATTGATTTACAGAACTTTAGCAACTGGAATGAGGTCAATCCAAGTTGAAACGAGTCGGTTAGAGCTGTTTTAATGGAGGTGGTGCAACAGTTACGGGATTTCGGCTTAATTAGCGGACTTGGGCTTTTCTAAAATTCACTTAAACCTAAATAAAAACCCTACTCCGAATTTAGCACTAGAAATATGCCTTTAGACCTCATTATTCAGCACCTCTCATTTTATTCTTCAAATCAAATCATCCTTAGAAGAAAGTGTCCAGAGAGAAAGTCAGCAGCAAGGAAAAGGAGAAAGCTAAGAGCTGGAGAAAGTCATCTTCTCCAAATCACAGCCAGACCCAATTCCTAATTAGGTTCTATCTTTTAATTCTGTAATTGAAGAACATGAATTCTTTCTGTTTTAATTTAGTTTTTGTCTTTTCAATTATTATGAGCTAACCTTAAATAGTGCTTGAGAACGCATAATGGGTTAATCCCAATTTGATTTCGTTTCATATGTTTGGATTTGGGATAATTATTATTTAAATAAAATTGGGTAAATTGTATTTTTCTTTAATTTGCATTTTATTTACTATTATTGACCTGAACAATTGACAAGAGGACTTAGTATCTAGGCTATTCCAATTAGTGGCGATTAGATCACCTTGACGGGGGGTCTGGGTACATAACTAGTTAATGAATATAGGTTAGAAATTAGAGTCTCTAACGATCTTAATTAAACCTATGGCCTATTGGGTAAATTAGACTTAATCACTTGAGAGTGGACTATAATCACCCTGACGGGGTTTGTAGCACTTGAGAGTAGGTCCTTAGTCCACCCTGACGGGGGTAAGGAGGATTCTGAATCCCGAGCAATACACATTACCAATTTGTCTGTTAAACATGACATGAAATGAATGATAATTAGGTGAAACCTTTGCGTATCTCAAGTACTGCCTTCTCATCTTGCGTAAACACTTTAGTTTCTTGCGTCTAGTTTAATTCTTGCATTAATTTAGTATTTTAATTCATTGTCTTAGCATTAGAAAACCAAAACAACCATTCTAAAAATCATTTACTTGTTTTCACGTGCAATTAACTACTATCTGATAAGCATTAGAGTCAACCATTCCGTCCCTGAGAACGAATCTGTATTATCACTTATATTACTTGGGACAACCGTACACTTGCGGTTGTGGTTCTCTTATCCTTATTGCATATTTCTAGAACACACAAAGGACTACCACATTCATAGACCAAATGTTAGACAAGCTTAAAAGGAGAGAGTGTTATTACTTCCTAAATGGCTATTCATGGTATAATCATATTTGTGTGGATCCAGCTGATCAACAAAAAACTACATTTGCATGTCCTTTTGGCACATTTCCATTTCAAAGGATTCCATCTGGATTATGCAATGCACCAGCCACGTTCTAGCGGTGTACGATGACGATATTTTTGGACATGATTGATCAGTTCTTGGAGTTATTCATGGACGAATTCTCTGTGTTTTGTGTTGACTTTGACAATTGTCTTGCAAACCTAGAGAACGTGTTGATTCGTTGTAAAGAGACTTATCTTGTCTTAAATTGGAAGAAGTGTCATTTTATGGTTTTAGAGGGAATCATTTTGGGGCACAGGGTTTCGAGTAAAGGTATGGAGGTTGAGCGTGCAAAGACAGAGGTAATCAAAACCCTTACACCTCCTAGTTTTGTTAAGGGTGTGAGAAGTTTCTTAGGTCATGTGGGATTCTACCTCCATTTTATTAAGGAGTTTTTAAAGATTGCCAAGCTACTATGTCACTTACTTGAGGAGGATGTAAAATTTTATTTCAATTATTAATGTCATGAAATATTTTTGGAAATTAAGGAGAAACTCATCTCTACACCTGTTGTGACTCCTCCTGATTGGAGTCATCCGTTTGAGGTTATGTGTGATGCGAGTGATCATGTGATGTTTGTCGTGTTGGGGCAACGCAAGGACAGGGTATTTCATATTGTTTATTATGCGAGTAAGACTTTTACGGATTCACAAATGAACTACAACATAACCGAGAAGGAGTTATTGGCCATGTTATACGTGTTTGATAAGTTTTGTTCCTATCTTCATGGAGAAAAAGTAATTGTATACACGGATCATTCAACAATCAAGTACATCAGGAAGAAGAAGGAAGGAAAGTCACGTCTTATTAGGTGGGTTCTTTTATTGTAAGAGTTTAATTTGGACATTCGAGAGCGAAAGGGAAGCGACAATCAAGTAGTTGATCATCTATCTCGCCTCAAAGGTTCTAATGTCAACAATAGACCAGAAGTAGTCAATGAAGTATTTCCTGATTAAAATCTATTTATGGTAAATACGAAGAATGATCCATGGTATGGAGATATTGTTAATCTTATTGCGAGTAGAGTCTTCCCCACTAGAAGCAAACAACAAGAGAAAAAGAGATTGATGCATAGAGCGAAGCAATTCTTTTGGAAGGATCCACACTTGTTCAAGGTATGTAGTGATTAGATGATTTGAAGATGTGTGCCGGAACATGAGATTCTGATGTGGTAGTAAGTTGTTACGATTCACCATATGGAGGATATTTCAAGGGTGATCGCACAACTACTAAAGTACTTCAATCCGGTTTTTATTGGCCCACTATCCATTAAGATTGTCACATATTTGTCAAGCAATATAAGCGATGCCAATAAACTGGAAAATTTTTGAGACTCGATGAGATGCCGCTCAACAATGTTTTGGAAGTGGTAAATATGGGAAGTGGTGAGCTATTAGTACAAAAATGTAGTATGGGCTATTCTGGACGAACGATATGATGGGTAGAGACTGATTTTGCTTTTCACGACCGTCGCGCGTTCGACGTAGTCGGGCTTTCCATTGTGCGTCTTCGTTCTCCGATGATGCAGAGGCGCCTTGATGACAGTGGCAGAAGCAAGTGTTCGGTTAATTGTTTCTTCTTCGACGTCACGTGTCGCCTCTACTAAGGTTTTATCGGATTTAGTTAGTTGGCTCGCCGCTTGGTTAATAGGCTCGCCGCGCGTCGTCTAGAACTCCAACTAGGCTCGCCGCGCGTCATCTAGAACTCCAACTGGGCACATCAGACTATTTTCCGACTTCCTCTCTTCTTCATTATACAGAATTTTAATCGTATTTGAGTGCAAGGTTGCGTTGATAATAGTGGTCTGTTTTATGTTTTGCAGTTTGAACTATCCTATATGGATTAAAAAAATCCATTGATCAACGCTTGTTAGAAAATAGGTTGTCACTTTTAGTTTATCACACACATATGCATCACTAAGGGTATTATGTACCATGAATATTATAGAAATGGGCTAGACTTGGTGAAAAAAGTTAAATTAACTGTGGACCTTTTAAATTAAACATTCTTTTTTTTTTTAGGTATCTTATCATTAGCTCTTTGTAGGGAATGTTTTTGATGTTTGAGTCTTTATATTTGATAAAAAAAGGAAAAATACTAAAATACTCACTGTGGCTATATTCATTTAGAAAAAAAAACTAAAATTACAGCTCACATACTTCTTACTATGTGGTACATCTGAAAAGCGAAGATTAAAAGTTTTTTTGGGAGTAAAAGTTGGAATATTAGAGAAATAACTCTCAATGTCAATAAGGACATTAAAAGTCTCTACGACACAAAGATGGATAAAGATAATAGCAATATTCGCAACAACAATTTGCGGAAAAACAATGATATTAAAGAAATCCACTCCTCTCGGATGATGCATATTTGATTTGCTTATGCGATACTTCTTTTAATAAAGAATGCGAACCTACAGGTATAGCATCAGTTGCTATTAACCCCGAAGGTTTTGATTACTCATAAGATTGTTAAAAGAGGTATGGTTAAGAGTGTTATTGAAGGAGAATGTTGGGCATTCTATTATCCATGAGGCTCGCAGACAGTCTCAATATTCAGAGTTCATCATTCTTCTCGGAAAGCCTTGAGTTGGTTCAAGGTATGTCAAAGATATCATGTCTTTGGTGGTCCTTTGTGTGTTCTAGAAAAATGCAAGTAAGGATAAGAGAACCACAACCGCAAGTGTACAGTTGTCCCAAGTAATATAAGTGATAATACAGATTCGTTCTCAGGGACGGAATGGTTCACTCTAATGCTTATCAGATAGTAGTTAATTGCACGTTGGTGGGTCCTTATGTGTTATAAATTAATGCGATAAAGATTAAGGAACCACAATACCGCAAGTGTACGGTTGTCCAAGTAATACTCCAACAAGTCGGATTCGTTCTCAGGGATTGGACTGGTATAACCCAAGTGTTCAACAGATAAGTAGTAGTAATTGCAAATACGAAAATAAAAGATGAGAAATATTTATTTGGTTTTTATATTAATCCTAAGAATGCATGAAAATAAATAACTGAAATAAATACTAAAGGACTAGATGCAGATATGAGCTATACTTGAGTCTCGCAAGGAATCCACTTAATCAATATAATCTATGCTATGTTTAAGGGTAGAATTGGAATTATAATATTAGTCAGGACTCTAATATCTCCTAGCCCCCTGTCGGGTGGACCTAGAAGTTATCCTAAAGTATCATAAACACCTGCATGGTCGAATATGGCTTTTCGGATGATAAGATTTTACCTCTTTGGCTATGTAACTAGTTAAGCCTGTCGGTCAATAACGGACATTACACGGGTATTACCTAGATCTGTATTCAAACCCCCCTGTTGGATGATCACTTCGCCACTAAAGTGAATAGCCCAAATACTAAAATCTATTTCTAGTTGTACCGAAAAGAAATAGTGATTAAGAACAAAGTAATATCCAATATCTAAGACCTAATTCAATTTAAATCATAACAATCCGAAATTCAAAACATAAATTAAATTAATTAGGGTTCATCCCTTTATTGCGATTCTCAAGCAATTAAGGTTTAGCTCATATTGAAAGTAAAAATAATAAAGAAATTAATAATATACATGTTCCTAATAACAGAAATAAAATAAGAACCTAGATAGAGGAATTGGCTTGAACTGTTGTTGGAGATATAGACAGTCTCCAGCTTCTGCTCTTGCTTCTGCCTCTTGACGCTCTCTCTAAGGATGTATATATTGAATGAATTATGAGAGGTCTTTGACTCTCTCTCTAAGGATATTGAATAAATTGTGAGAGGTACTGAATAATGAGGTCTAAGGGGTGTATTTATAGGTGTTGGAAGACCCTAGGTCGAAATTGCTTGGAGTGGAAGACAAGTCAAGGACTCTCAAATTCGTAGCTCTAAAAGATAAGATTCTGCTGATTTGATTTGGTCATATCTTTTTCAATACTTATCCGTTTGAGAAGTTCCAATATATGAATCTGCTTGTCTTGGAAAGCTCTTTCTATTGGTGCAGACTATTCGTCCAGAATCCATGCCAATCTTTTACTATGATTTAATCTCTAAAACGTGGCTGGATTTTCAGATTTCAAAAGGCAGCTTTATCTTTTCCTCCTTTGAATAAATCTTTCCTAAATCTTCTTATTTCCATGTAAATCTTCTTTCATTTCATCTTTATCTTGACTTGTCCTCTAAGTAATTACCATTTATCTTTAAAAGCTTCACATTAATTAAATAATTAAACCGCATATGCTTAAAAAGAATAAATCAATAAATCAAGAAATCGAAATAGGAAAGTGTACTCTAAAAATAGAAACTCGACTAGAAATCATTTCCTAACACTCTAAAATACACTAAGACTTTATTCTCACTTTCTCTCCTTGGATTGGTCTTTCATGAGATTCAAGAACCAATTAACTTTGCATTAAAAATAGTCAAATTTACGCACAAAAGCTCAGTTTCTGCAAATAGTTAATTTCCAAGGGGAGAAAGTGAAATATGATCAAATAAGCTTAAAATTCTATCAAATAACTCATTTATTCACCTAAAAGGATGTCTCCAATGGGCTAAGAATCAGAACAAATAGGGAGACATCAAGACCCCAAACTCAAACCTTTGTCGTCCCGACAAAGTAAAATAAAAACAAAGGCCTTTTAGGTGAATGCAGAAGGTAGAATCTAGTAAATGTTCCCAAAGCACAACTTAAAACAAATTTCATATAGTCTAATCTAGGAATTAATATACACCTACACTAATCATGCAAAATCAAATACAAAACAATATCAATCCAAAATTAATTTCACAATGCTAGAAGGTTACGCTCAATACTTATCTCAAGATGGTGGCTATAGGGTGTTCCTCGATCCTTACTTGTGTTGAATGTTCCACTTAGAATAATCCCTATTAACTCACTGTGCGTCTAGGAATCACGAGGTCTTTACGGTTTTAGCGTAGGCTGAAGGACGGTATGGTATGTATATTTGGTAAATTTGAAGTGAGCTTTTGGCTCTCTCCTCACTTACCATCAACAAAACTATCCAAGAGCTTGAGTTTACACTCGAATAACGTTCTCACTCAACCCAATTGACGCGCTTATTTAGCGTCCCCAAATTAACCCAATAAGCACTAAGGATGATTCACCTAAAAATTCCACTTTGCCGGTCCGAATATGTATATTCTTTTCAAATCATTCGTTTTTTCTTTTCTTTTCTTATAGCTATGATTCTCTCTTTAATGTTGAGATATCATGCTATTTTTCTTCATGCCTATTCATGATTTTAGCTTTATAGCTTCTTTTCCATTCACTATTACCCCGGCAAAGGGTTACAATATGATAAACCTGTGAATCATCATCATATATAGCACAAAGCATCATTGATAAGCTCAAAACTCCCAATCCCAATGTAAATTCCCATAAGTGGACCCACCACCCCAAACTCAAGCTCAAGACAGGAAGTCTCAAGATCGTGATTCAAGTGCGGGTCATATGGCCATGCCTAACAATCTAAAGGGAAATTGGCTTATAATGTGGCGACAAAAGAAAGGCTTAAAGGCTAAAAATTTGTCTAAGAAGGATAAAATTAATTCAGGGTTAGACGGCCAAAAAGGATTCAAAGGGCTAACAAAGAACTGCCTCTATCATCTTCCTATCTGCACAATTTGTCTCTAGTTCATACCTAAGTGGGTTCTCTACTCATTTAGATCTCACGTTCTACAAACCACTCATTATCCTTAAGCACAAGTTTACTTCTTTTGCATTGTTCATTAATTCTTCCTATCAATTATCTCAAATTTGCATGCAATCAAAGTGCGTTTTACACTAACTCCTAAAGTCAACTATTTTCTATCATAAATTTATAAAAAGCATGCTTGATGAGGGCATTTAAAACACTCTACATCTCTACAGTCAAAACATTCCTAAAAAAAAACTGTAAAACACATAAAATTGGGATGAGGCAACAAACCCCCACCCCAAACTCAAAAATAAGTCGTGTCCCCACGAGTCGAAAAAGACTCAAGAAAGCAATTAAACAATTAAAAAAAATAAGAAAGGGATAGGAAAACGTATCTGAACCAGCACGAAGCTGGTTTCCATGGTTGCGTGTAGGTTGAGCTCCTTCTGTTGCGTAGGTGGCATGTTGAACATTGCTCACTCCACGTAATATGATTGCATAAGCTCCAACTCTTTTGTGATTTTTTCCTATGGTTGTCAATCACCTCTTCATGATTATCCTCCAAAGTTTCCATTCTTCCAACTACATCTTTCAACACCTAAAAGTAATACAAGCTTCTCCAACTTCTCTTTTCTCTTCATGGTATTCTTGACCTCCCAATCTTTGACATCTCTATGGACCCCAAACTCAAAACTTCAAATAATCAAAAACTAGAGAGGAGTTTTGAAATTTGATGTTTTGAGGATTTGTAATGAAGTATTATGGAGTCATATGAGATGGGTAATAAATATGTAACAGCTTGGGGAAGGTTTAATTAATAGGATTGAAGCTTTGATAAAGAGGTTTAAGGTTGTAGGAGAAGATTTATTGATGTTCTTGAAGGATTGTGGTGTTAGATGTGTGTTTAGAATGAAATAGGAGGAAAGATTTGATGTTCTTTGGTGTTGTAGTGGTCATTGTGCAGGTACATAAGGGTTAGGATCTGGAAAATTCGTTTTCGAAGAGGCTAGGGTTTATCTCGTTAAGGTAAGAAGTTGACTGGGCTTTGGACTCTTCACAAACCGCCAGGCGCGGTGCATCCCTGCGGTGCATGGGGTATACCGCGGGGTACACCGCAGCGCTGTGGTGTATATTTTTTTTTCGCTTCTGCCTTGTACCCGTGCTAGCACCCCGTGGCACGCGTTTTTGCCGTGCGGTGCAGGGGTGCGGTGCATGGGGTAGTCCGCACGTGCTCCGTCAAAAAACCCGCGGTACACACCCCGTGGCACGCGTTTTGGGCGTGCGGTATAGGGCGCGGTGCACCGCGGCTATCAGCTTCTATTTTTCTTGCCTCTGGATCAGACCCGTGGTGCGCGACCCGTGGTACGGGTTTTTTGGGCGCGGTACATCCCTGCTATATAGGGGGTACACCACGGGGGTAGTCCGCACCAGCCTTTGAATTTTCCAAAAATTGCGTTTCCTAGCACCCCAAACGATTCCTGCACCAATAACACACTACCTTTCTCATTTCTTTTAAAAGTAGACACTAAAACTTGACACTAACTTAAAATTATACACTAGGAATTGAAAACAGAAAGCAAATTAAACATGGGTTGTCTCCCAAGAAGCACTTTTGTTTATTACGTCTTTAAGTTTGACGCATTACCTTCCTTGAAGATGGTATTGAGGCCCTTACGGTTCTCCTCCGCTTGAATTCGCCTCGTCCTTGGTATGTAAGCTTCAGAACCTTCGCCCTTAAAATTTTATTCAAACGATCTCTGAAAGGGGGAGGGTAGTATCTTCGTTTCGCCTCCTTGCTCTCATGGCGAAACTCGTTCTTCACCACACGATAGTAGATAACCGTCCTCAACGGTATAAGCTCTTTTTTATTCTCCTTAATCTCGCGTTCCTCTTTAAAGTGTGGTGGGTAGGTGCTCCTCCTTGCCGCTTTGCTCTCGCGGTGTAGCACCTTTCTTGCGTAGCATCTATTGATCAATTGTAGTGATAGAGGTGATTCCAATATGTTATCTCTAATGATGAGTTGTGGTGGAGATAGTGATTGGTGAACTTTTTGTGGTGGAGATTCAACTTCTATTGTATTGTGATCTTTGAATTCTTCGGTGGATATCTCAACCACTTCACATTCGTCTTCGCTTTCAACCCAATTCTCCACTATTACCTCATCATATTCTTGATGTGGAATCTTGCTAATCTCGATCACCTCTTCTTCTTGTTTGCGTTCAGTATCTGGATCATGTGCACGCACCATAGGAATAGCGGTCTCAGTTTCAATTTCTATGATTTTCGTTGCTACTCCTTCTTCCACCATGCTAATAGGATTGTCAACCACATGGTGGTCTTCATTTATAACTGGCATGATGGTCATATCACTATCACTAATATCTTCCTTCAACACCTCCTCCTCAACTAGATATATGTGACAGAAAACTGAAACAATACGAACTTGAGTTGAAGAGCGAGAAAGAGGAAGTTAAGAAGCTGAAACAAGAAATTAAAGAACTTGAAAACAAAACTATCACAAGAGGGATTGATTCGGCATTAAGAATGGGTCAAACAAGCAAAGTTCAGGCTGATATTGTGAAGGAAAAAGGTAAACACAGAGAAGCAAGGAAGGATACCGGGTCAGAAAAGGACACAGAGAAAGAAACAATGGTCGAGACCGAGTTAGACAAGGAGGACGAAATAGAGGACAGCAGTACTGAGAGTGACGATGTGTTTGAAGAAAACCGAGAGGACTTCGAGGAGGCGGCAAAGTCCGTACCTAAAAGGAAGAGAAGACCAGTTAGAAAAGAGTCAGTCGTGTCGGAGGGAAGCACAATTGCAAAGAGAGTCAAACGGTCAAAAGCGGTACAAACCAAGCCAAAAATGAGTGATGAGCCCGAAAAGACAAGGGCAGATAAGGAAAGAGAACTCAAGACGAAGAAAGCCGAAGATAGAAAAAATAAGGAATTGGAAGCTAAGGCGAAGAAAGCCAAAGAAGATAAAGAGAAAAAAGAAAAGAAGGAGAGGGAACAGAAGAAAAAAAAAGAGAGAACAGAAGGAACAAAAAGAGAAAGAACAAAAAGATAAAAAAGAGAGAGAGAAAATGGAGAAAGAAGAGAGAGAAAGAAAAAAGAAAGAAGACAAAGAAAAGAAGGAAAATGCAGAAAGGGAGAAAGGAGAGAAGAAGGACAGAGATGAGAGGGAGAAAAGGGAGAATGCAGAGATGGATAAAAAAAAGAATCAAGAGAAGGAGAAGAAGGAAAAAGAAGATAAAGAAAGGAAGAAGAAGGAAGATAAGGAGAATAAGGAAAAAGAAGAGCAGGAGAATAAAGAAAAGGAGGACAAGGAAAAGAAGGAAAAAGATGAAAAAGAGAAGATAGAAAAAGAAGAAAGGGAGAAGAAAGAAAGAGAAGAGAAGGAGAAGAAAGAAAGGGAGGACAAGGAGAATAAGGAAAAAGAAGAAAAGGAGAAGAAAGATAAAGAAGATAGAGATAAGAAGGAAAGAGAAGACAAAGAGAGAAAAGATAGAGAGGACAATGATAAGGAAGATAAGAATGACAAAGATGATAAGGGAAATGAGGATAAGGAGAATACGGGTAAAGAGGACCAAGAAGACGGTGGAGATGGGCAAGAAAAAGAAGATGGTGACAGTGGAAAGGATAAAAAAGACGACGAAGATGTAAACAAGGACACTGACGGTGGGATAGACGAGGCAAACACAAAAACAAACACTTCAGGGTCCGGAAAAAACGAGGAAGAAAAAGGGAAGAAAGAAACAGAAAAAACAGAAGATAAGGAGATGACAATTTCAACACCAAGAATTAAGAGGACAGCTGGGAGACGTAAAATAAAACGCGATCATCCATTAATACCACGGCATATAGGAGGCTCATCAAGATTGGACAGTGATGAACAATCGCCCACGTTTGGAAGAAAAACGATACCCGAGACCCCCGTGGACAAAAGGATAGGGTAAGTAGTATGAATGATAGTTTTACAGATTATTTTATATAGGTAACGATATACTAAAAATTCGTTAACAATGTATACAGGAAACACTTCTGGAAGTCTCAGTATCGTGATGTGATTGTCACGTTCAATGACTTTGACGACTTGGATCACGGGAATGAAATAAGGATGGAGGTAAGGGCATACGTGAAGGTAAAACCAGAATATCACGATGTACGATTAGTATATGTGAAAAATGGTGTGTTAGTGCAACACAACATCATATGTGTTGTGTGTTGCATGAACACACTACATGTATGGTATTGTGTTGCTGAACACACATAAATTACAAAAATATGTGATGCAGGAACACAAAATCAGATAGTCATAGTACTTGTACACAAAGTTATAAAAAAATGATGTACAGGTAGGATGATCATCTGGTTATGTGTTCACGCAACACACAATTTCTTGAATTGTGTATTACAGTGACACACAACATTGTTGGTTTTGTGTTGGTAGAACACACAATTAATTTAATCATTCACAGTGTTGCATAAAAAACAATTGTGTGTTAATGTAACACACAACTGCATGATGTGTGAGTTACAGTAACACATAACTGTATGGATTGTGTGTTGCTATAACACAAAAACGTAATGTAACATATTAATAGTTGACTCGTCTATCGAGGCAGGTGATGAAGGCGTGTTTCGAAATAATGGAATTCGACCACATGGTTGAGTGTCAGATGGGGCCCCCGCATGAACGTAGACAGATAGAAGTCATGCACTTCAGTCCGGATTGCATGGTAATGTTTTAAATCTCAATATATTTATATAATATTACACCTCGATTATTGGAAAAAAAATAATAACACGTATTTTATTGATGTGCAGTATGACATACTATCAAAGGACAAAAGCAGGGCAAGAGACAACATATATAAACTCTATATCAGTATTCTTAAAGACCCCCTCGACTTGTGTGCTCTGTTATTCCCGATACACACACCAAGTGAAGACGCAAAAGGGAATGAAAGCACATCACACTGGTCCCTACTAGTGTGCGATCTGAGAAACAACAAATGGGCACACTACAATCCAGCAATATACAAAGGTCCAAACTCAATCGCGGATGCAAGCGACAAAAATGCACAACTATTATACAACTGCATACGAGAAAACTGCAGGGAGGTCGAGGATTATGTGCAAGCTCCTTACGGAAATATTCATCACGGGGTGTGTCATAAGCAGAAAATGAAGGAAGATGCAGGTGCATATACACTAATGTACGCCCAAGATATCTACAAAAAGCTTGAGGTAGAGCACAGATACATCAAAAGAACAGCACATACAGATTTCCGGGTCAGGATGAGAAAGAAGATTATCATGGATGAACAAAACTGGATCGACAAAAGAACGGTTTCTACGAAATCCAGTTGTGCAAGAAAAGGATATTGATATATAAGTTTGATGATTATGCTTAAGGTTGTTTCAAATTGTTTGTGTTAGGTCAAATGTATGTTGGTGAATTTTATGTTTGTAGTTTAAGTTTTATGTTTAGTTTAAATTTCATGTCAATGAACAAATTAGGTTGATGTTTTTGAATTGGTTTATAATGAATTGGGTTAAATGATATGTTGTGTATGTTTTTCAATTATTCTGTATTGCAGCACATCAAAATT
Organism: Nemophila menziesii; assembly: GCA_029959085.1. NCBI lineage: Eukaryota > Viridiplantae > Streptophyta > Magnoliopsida > Boraginales > Hydrophyllaceae > Nemophila > Nemophila menziesii. The sequence goes on along the minus strand of JARWIR010000027.1, from coordinate 4,261,414 downwards.
TGTATGTATTATGTGTTTCAGCAACCAAATGTATGTGTTGCATCAACAAACAATGCACGAGTTGTGTGTTCCAATTACACAATATTATATAAATAAAGAAAAAATAAGACAGAAAAAAATAGCTAAACATTAAAAAAAAAAAAAACACACACACACACACTGAATTCAAGATCAAACCATTAGAATGGACAACACAATCACAACAATAACACAAGATTAATACATAACAAAAAAATATACATAAATAACAACAGGATATGCATGTTAGATTGTGTGTTTGTGCAAATAATAATCAATATGAATATGTGTTGATGCAACACACAATCAGTAAAAAGGAGTTTAAAAAAAAAAAAAAAAAAAACAGTTAAGTTAATACATATAAAGTAACAAAAAAAGAAAGGATATCAGAATAGGTATCTTGATAAACAATTATAAATCGGTAGAATGGTGTATTATATTAAAACAAGCTTAAGTATCATTTGTGACGAAAAGGTTTAAGGATGGTATAAGTTTGTGTTAAAGCAACACACAAGACAATAAATTGTGTAAAGCTGCAACACAAAATAACGAATGTTGTGTGAAGCTACATCACACAACCCATCAAAAATTGATGAAGCAATAGGTGAACTGACTAACATGTATAAGAATGATATAATTATGTGTTATAGCAACACACAAGAAGAGAAATTGTGTAAAGCAGCAACACAACAACATTCATATGGTGGAAAGCTGCAACACAAAATATCAGCTTATGTTAGGTAACATAATGTTTGATTCAGAAAGATAAGCATCCATTACAAAAATCAAAACAAAAAACAGAAAACATCCAATTGGTATCAAACGATTTATAATAAAAAGTAAAGCATATGATAACTAACAGTATTAACGTAAATCATATGATCGCGCGACACGACTTCCTATTGTGATGACCGTATTGGTTACAACGACCACACCTCATGCGTCTAGGCATACCCTCGCCTTGACTTTTTATCCGCTTAGTACGTGGCCTTCCAGGTTGTACCGTGCAGGCAGGAGGAAGAACGCAATATGACCCAATATGGTCAAGTATAGGAGCATCGAAAGTAGACATAGCAGGAACATTAGTAGAATAGCACTTTCTGTATTCGTCCGCGTGGAAATAAATCTCGACATGTTGATAACGAACAGAAGGATGCTGAGTAGCTGACAAAACCTTAATAGCATGAGCACATGGGAATCCCTTAGTTTGCCAATGGCAGCAGGAACATGTACCTTTCACGATGTCAACTACCATAGGAGGGTTCGAATCAACCTGATAGACACTATCGGTACATCTATGACAAACCCAAGGACGCCCTACATTAAAGTTTTCGTTGAAATTCAAAAGCTTCTTCGGGCAAAGAGTTTCTGTCCATTTACGAGATTCGGTTAAACGCTTTGATATTAGTGATGTCTCCCTAATTGTTCTTATTTTCGACCCTTGGGAGACATCATTTTTGGTGTTTATTTACTTAAATTGATAGACTTTTGGACTTAATATGCAATAATCCGGAATTACCTTTTTATTTCTAGCATTTTTAATTTATTAAAATTTTGCGCGTAATATTGGTATTTTTAGTGTAAATTTTACAGGTTTTAGATGTTAGCTAGGAGAGGAATCCGAGGAGAAAGTCAAAGATCATGATATGGAGTCAAGACTTGAAGATAAATCCCGAAGATATTATATTTAGAGCTGAAAATCTATTTTCCAGGCCATAGATTGCTGATTTCGAGGTGCTTAAGAGATGATTTAGCCGCTGACCTTTGAAGAGATTATGTTCCTTATCGAGTTACGGAACTTTAGCAACTGGAATGAGGTCAATCGGGGTCATAACGAAGCGGGAAAAGCCGTTTTAGTGAAGGTGTATCAGCAGTTACGGGATTTTGGGCTTAGAAATTGGGCTTGGACATTTAATTAGTCTTTTATTTTCTGGTCCAAGCCCTAGTCCGAATTTATGCTTATAAAAGGAGGTCTGGACTTCTATTTTACACACAATTCACATTCTTTACAAGATTAAACACCAGAGAGAAGCAACATAAGGAAGAAAGAAGAAGCTACAAGAGCTGGAGTGGGTCTATAGCTCCGTTCGTAGTCATTCCAATTCCGGAAATTAGGTTCTTTCAATTTTAATTTTGTAATCAAATATGAATTCCATTTCTTTTAATTTAGTTTTTGCATTTAATATGAGCTAAACTTTACATAGTGCTTGAGAACGCATAATGGGTTAATCCCAATTTGATTTCGTTTTATACATTTGGATTTGGGATTATTATTATTTAAATCAAATTGGGTAAATTGTATTTTTCTTTAATTTGCACTTTAATTACTATTTTTGACTTGATCAATCAATGATAGGACTTAGTATCTAAGCTATTCCAATTAGTGGCGATTGGATCACCTTGACGGGGGGTTTAGGTACCGAACTAGTTAATGAATGTAGGTTAGAAATTATTTGACTCTGACGAGCTTAATTAAACCTATGGCCTATTGGGTAAATTGAATTTAAGCACTTGAGAGTGGACTATAATCACCCTGACGGGGTTTGTAGCATTTGAGAGTTGCTCCTTAGTCCACCCTGACGGGGGTAAGGAGATTATTGAATCCCGACCAATACAAATTTACCGATTTGTCCCTTAAACAATGTATGAAATGAATGATTGTTAGGAAAACCCTTGCGTCTCTCAAGTACTACATCTCATATTGCGTTTTCACTTATTTTACTTGCGTCTTAGCTTTTACTTGCATTTATAATTTGTCTTTCATTCATTAGTTTTAATAAACAAAACCAAACAAACATTTTATTATCTTTTACTTTCATAAGTGCATCAATCACTACTTGCTAAACATTGTGACAACCATCCGTCCTTGGAACGAATCTGTATTATCATACATACTACTTGGGACAACCGTACACTTGCGGTTGTGGTTCGATTAGCATTTGCATTTATTTTTAGAACACACAAAGGACCACCAAGTTTTTGGCGCCACTGCCGGGGACGGTAGCGTGTGACCACGGTGTTTATCCTTTAGTGATAGTGCATTTATTTTTATTTTTTTGTTTTTATCAGTTTTACGCTTTTTGCTTGTTTAGTTTTCTCAGGTTTTTAGGTTTGGTGTATGCGAAGGAGACTCTTTAAGGATCTAGAGCCAACACCTCCGATCCTTAATAATCCAGAATCATTAATCAGACTTGCTAATAAGAGAAGGAAAGAACAAGAATCCTTAGAAGTAGAAGAAGTAATTCACCAAATGGAGAACGTTAATATTCAGAACAATAACGGACAAGCTCAAATCGTGATGAATCAAGATCCTTGGTTTACTAATGGTCCACCAGAAGTTCCATTCCGTGGTCCTGCTATAGGAGTAGGTGCTCCAGATATAAATGTTCCGAAGTTTCGTCCAGATCCGGGTATGATAGCTCAATTCCAAAACTTTGGAAATTTTCGTGGTAGAGTTGGAGAAGATCCTCTTAGAGCGATACAGAAATTCAAACAGATATGTGATTCTTACATCACACAAGGAGTTTCAAAAGAACAGATGTACTACGCTGTGTTTAAATTTTTTGTTATTGATGGAGCAAGTGAATGGCACGATACGCAAGATCCGACGAAGATTACTAATTGGGACCAATTAGAGATTGCTTTCTTTGACAGGTATTACCCAAGTAACATGAGGTTAGATGCTGAATTAGAGTTGACGCATTTCCGTCAAGAATATGATGAAACTTTGGGTAGGAGTTGGACAAGATTTCAGATGTGCTTACGTAGAGTCCCCAATCATGGCTTTTCAGAACAACAACAATTAAAAATATTTTATAGAGGCCTTGATGGGACTTCAAGAGAGAAATTGGATATGCTATGTGGTGCAGGTTTTCTTCAAGTTCAACCCGCTCATGCAAAGATCATCTTAGAGAGAACAGTCAAGAATGAAGTTGGGTGGAGTTCAGTAAGAACACCAGTTAAAAGAGTGAATAATGTTGTTATGGAAGAAAAGTTTGCTAAGCTAGAGACAAAGCTTCAGACCACACTAGAACAATAATTGAGACAACTTACTCTAGCCGTGAAAGAAGGTTTCTCGAATAAAAGAGGTGAGGTAAAGGTTGCACAAGAGGTATATGGATGTGAGTATTGTGGTGTCAATGATCATAGTTGGGAAAATTGTCAAAATAATCAAGAATCCGTGATGTTTGTGTCCAATAGAGGTAACTTTAATTCAAGTGGTAATGGATATCAGCCTAACAGAAACCATCCGGGGTTTCAATACTCAAATCCTGATGGGGCAGCAAATCCTACTTATGCGTATCAGCCGCGTCCCCAAGGTAACAACTACAATCCAAGACCACACAACAATTACCAAGGAGGACAGAATCAAAATTATGTTCAGAGACAAGCTCCTCAAGACAATTATGATGACACAATGAATCAGAAGGCCTTACCTGCCCATCCGCAAGAAGGAGTTACTCTTCAGAAAACAGTTGAAAGTTTAATCGCTCTTCAGACACAAGCTATGGAACGTCAAAATGCAATCGAAGCTAATATGAATTTGTTCCAGAATCAACTAAGCCAAATTAATAAACAACTGAATCAGCGTCCACAAGGGCAACTCCCTAGCGATACTGAGAATCCAATCCAAATCGAAGACTGTAAAGCTATTACTCTCAGAAGTGGTAAGAACCTTCCTCCACCTCCTTTTCCAGTTATGAAAGAAAAAGAAGTTAGAAAAGAAAAAGAGGTGGTGAATGAAGATAAAGAAGTTGAAGTAGAAGAAGTGGAGAAGTCGAGTGAAGTTCCGAAAAAGAAAGATGATACTATAATAAACCGTCCTCCTCCACCATTTCCATCGAGAGTTCAAAAGAAGGGTGACATGGCTGATTATCAAAAATTCTTTAACAAGGTAAGAGGACTTAGCATAAATATTCCGTTGTTAGAAGCTATTCGAGATGTGCCCAAGTATGCTAAGTTTCTAAAAAGAGCCCTCACCAACAAAAGGCCGTATTGTGATAATGAGATGATTGGTCTCCCTGAGGAATGTAGTGCTATTTGTCAAGGCAAATTACCTCCAAAGTTAGTTGATCCTGGGAGCTTTACAATTCCGATATCTATTGGTAATGAGTGGAAAGGAAAAGCGCTATGCGATTTGGGTGCAAGCATAAATCTTATGCCCAAATCAATCTTTGACAAGCTTAATATTGAAGCAAGACCCACTTCTATGGTCTTGCAAATGGCGGATCGATCTCTTGCACATCCAGAAGGCCGAATCGAAGATGTCCTCGTTAAGGCAGGTACATTAATTTTTCCCGCTGATTTCATTATACTTGATTACGACGCGGATAGGAATGTCCCCATTATTTTGGGAAGACCATTCCTAGCCACGGGGCGTACCTTGATTGATGTAGAAAACGGCGAAATGATTATGAGAATCCAAGACGAGGAGATGAAGTTTAATGTGTTTAGACCTATGAAGTTTCCAGATTCCAAGGAAGAATGTTTTCGTGTAGATGTAATGGAACCGGTAAGAACAGAGCCAATTAGTGTTGTGGACACTTTAGGGGTGGAAGAAAGAGAGCTACGAAAGAAACCACCAATTAAAGCTCCTCCATACCCTAAAAATCCACAACTAAATCATGCGAAGAAGAAAGAGAAAGCACGTGCCACGAAGGTTCCGAAGGAGCCTAAGAAAAAAAGAAAGAAAAAGGGGTTCAAAGTAGGTGAAGAGGTAGCTATGAAAAATCCTAAACCCCCTCCAAAGGTACGTGAATCAAAAAGTTCTTGGATAGGACCATTCATGGTCGCGAAGGTTATCTCAGATAAACTAGTGGGAATAAAAGCTAAGGGATGCAAATTTCGAGTTGCAAATATTGACAACCTCACTCACTGCTGGGGAGGTTATGTCAATGACTAATGAATGAGGTAACCCGTCGAGCTTAACGACGTTAAACAAAAGCCAATTCCTTGTATATTAGCTGAGTTTTTAAATTTTTGCAATTTAGAATAGTTTGATTTTCGTAATTTTAGTGTTTATTATTAAGAAATGAGGAAGGGTAGTTGTTTTTGATGATTTCAGGGATAAAAAGGTCATGAGTTTGGGGTCGAAAAGGCGAAAATAGGAGAAAAATTTGTGGTGTTCCAGGGGCCAAACCGGGTCCCCGCATTTGCAAATGCGGGTACCCGGATTCGAAAGCTAAAAATTCCAACTTTCTGACCCTGCGTCTTGGGTCCCGCGTTTTGCTGCGTCACCACTGCGTTTTGCTGCGTTTTGCTGCGCTTTGCTGCGTTTTGGATTCGCGCCATCGACGCAAAACCGGGTACCCGCATTTGCAAATGCGGGAACCCGGTTTCGGAGCTGTACTTTTCCAATTTCTCTGACCCCGCGTTTTGGGAGGTCGCGTTTTGGTGCGTCTTGGCTCGCGCCATCGACGAAAAACCGGGTACCCGCATTTGCAAATGCGGGCACCCGGTTTCGAAGGGCAATTCTCTGACCCCGCGTTTTGAGGTAAAAAAAAAAAAAAAAAAAGGAAAAAAAAAAAATATTGCGTCATTTCAGACGCCCAAAACAATTATTTAAAAAAAAAAAAAAATCTTTTTCGTGTCGACACAGCGACGCGAAACTGGGGCCCCGCATTTGCAAATGCGGGTACCCGGTTTCATCTGTGACAGGGCCGTTTTGAAGCTTTTTAGCCCTAGATTTTTACCTCCTTCTTCAACCCAGCCTCCAAAAACACTCCCAAAACCTAGAATTTCCTGAACATCATCATCAACAACCACACAATCCTCAAATCTTGCTCTCTTTCACCACAACAACATGCAATCAACTCATCTCCCATCCGAAAAATATGATTAAAGTCCCACTTTTCTCCAATTGTTCTTCATCCAAGCTTCAAATTAAATCCAATTCCCTCTTCCCCCGCATCAATTAGCCTTTACCCATCTCATATTCCACCATAATCTTCAAGTCTTAAGCCTCAAAACATCAAAGTTCTAAGCCTTAGCTTCTCACTATTTGAAGTTTTGAGTTTGGGGTGGAAAGAGATTCTTATCAGAACCGTTTTCATGTGTACTTATCGAAGGAATTCTCCAAGAAACAGAAACACTTTTGGTGCTACTCAAGAACAAGCTATTGAGATTCCTATTTCACGTTTCAAACACAAGACTGAAGAGGTTCAAATTAAGGCTAATCCTAAGAAGAGGGAAGTGATTGAGGAACCTGAAAGTGAGGAGGCAAATGATCCGATGATGGGTTGGAATCAAAAATCAAGGTGTTGGAAGAGAATCAGGATACGAGGTGCGCTATTTTGGGAAACGTTACAAACAAGTTGAACTTTACTTGTTCAAAGCACAACTTACGATGTCTAGACGCAAGATAAAGTTCATGGACGCAACACCGACAACCAGCCTCGCGCTGGTTCAGATACGTTTTCTATCCCTTCTCATTTAGTGTATATTATTTTATTGCTTTGAGTCTTTTCGAGTCGTGGGGACACGACTCATTTTTGAGTTTGGGGTGGGGTTCGTTGCCTCATCCCAGTTTTTATGTGTTATATGTTTTATTTGCTTTCAATAAAAATAATTTTCGGAGTTGCGTTTGACTATAGAAGATTTTAAATGTCCCTTTAAGCATACTTTTGATGAATCTATGATAGTAAATAGTGAACTTTAGGGATTGACATAAAACGCACTTACAATTGCATGCGAACATAGGTAATTGATAGGAAAAATTAATGAACAATGCAAATGAAGTAAGCTTGTACTCAAGGAATATGTTTGGTGTGTAGAACGTGAAATCCTAATTAGTAGAGAACCCACCTAGATATGAACTAAAGACAAGCTATGTACTTAGGGAAATGATAGGGGCAGTTCTTTGTTAGCCATTTGTGCCCTTTTAGCCTTCTATCCCTTGTATTAATTATTATCCGTCTTAGCCCACTTTGAGCCTTTAGCCTTTTCTTTGTAGCCACGATATAAGCCATTATCCTTTAGATTATTAGGCATGACCATATGACCCGCACTTGAATCACAATCCTGAGACATGTCTCGAGCTTGAGTTTGGGGTGGTGGGACCACATATGGGGAATTAAATGGGTAGGGATCGATGTGATTTGTATTGTAGCACAATTGCAGATGATATATACTTGTAACCCTTTGCCGGGAATGAAGAAAAATGAAAAAGAAAGAAAAAATGAAAAAAATTTGAAAAATCATACAGTAGGAACCGGGAACCCGGATTCGTCAAAACCGGGAACCCGGTTTGCTTCTGTACAAAAAAAAAAGAAAAAAAAAAGAGAAAAAGAAAAGAAAAATACATATGAATAAAACATCCGGCAAAGTGGAATTTTTTCTGAAAATCATCTTGTTTATAGTGGGTAGACATGGGACGCTAAATTGTTGCGTATATGGGTGAGTGAGAACATCTTTTGAGCGTTAACTCAAGCTCGAGGACATTGTTGATGGTAAGTGAGGAGAGAGCCACAAGCTCACTTCAAATTTACCAAATATACATCCACACCCGTCCTTAAGCCAATATTATAACCGAAGACCTCGTGATTCCTAAGTGCATAGTGAATTTATGATTCTGTTAATAGGGAATATACTAGGTGGAGCCTTCAAAGCGAGTTAGGATTAATGACCACCCTATAGCCATCATACAGAGATGAGTACAAGTGTAACATTCAAGCATTGCGACTTTAATTTTATGATTGAGATTATTTATGTTTGATGTTGCATGATTAGTGTATGTGTATATTAGTTTCTAGAGTTTGCTATATGAGATTTATTTTGAGAATTGCTTTAGGGTTTATTTGCTAGCTTCTACTTGTTTATACGCGTACTTCTACCCCTTTGTTTTGTTTTACTTTGTCGGGACGACAAAGGTTTGAGTTGGGGGTCTTGATGTCTCCCTAATTGTTCTTATTTTCGACCCTTGGGAGACATCATTTTTGGTGTTTATTTACTTAAATTGATAGACTTTTGGACTTAATATGCAATAATCCGGAATTACCTTTTTATTTCTAGCATTTTTAATTTATTAAACTTTTGCGCGTAATATTGGTATTTTTAGTGTAAAGTTTACAGGTTTTAGATGTTAGCTAGGAAAGGAATCCGAGGAGAAAGTCAAAGATCATGATATGGAGTCAAGACTTGAAGATAAATCCCGAAGATATTATTTTTAGAGCTGAAAATCTATTTTCCAGGCCATAGATTGCTGATTTCGAGGTGCTTAAGAGATGATTTAGCCGCTGACCTTTGAAGAGATTATGTTCCTTATCGAGTTACGGAACTTTAGCAACTGGAATGAGGTCAATCGGGGTCATAACGAAGCGGGAAAAGCCGTTTTAGTGAAGGTGTATCAGCAGTTACGGGATTTTGGGCTTAGAAATTGGGCTTGGACATTTAATTAGTCTTTTATTTTCTGGTCCAAGCCCTAGTCCGAATTTATGCTTATAAAAGGAGGTCTGGACTTCTATTTTACACACAATTCACATTCTTTACAAGATTAAACACCAGAGAGAAGCAACATAAGGAAGAAAGAAGAAGCTACAAGAGCTGGAGTGGGTCTATAGCTCCGTTCGTAGTCATTCCAATTCCGGAAATTAGGTTCTTTCAATTTTAATTTTGTAATCAAATATGAATTCCATTTCTTTTAATTTAGTTTTTGCATTTAATATGAGCTAAACTTTACATAGTGTTTGAGAACGCATAATGGGTTAATCCCAATTTGATTTCGTTTTATACATTTGGATTTGGGATTATTATTATTTAAATCAAATTGGGTAAATTGTATTTTTCTTTAATTTGCACTTTAATTACTATTTTTGACCTGATCAATCAATGATAGGACTTAGTATCTAAGCTATTCCAATTAGTGGCAATTGGATCACCTTGACGGGGGGTTTAGGTACCGAACTAGTTAATGAATGTAGGTTAGAAATTATTTGACTCTGACGAGCTTAATTAAACCTATGGCCTATTGGGTAAATTGAATTTAAGCACTTGAGAGTGGACTATAATCACCCTGACGGGGTTTGTAGCATTTGAGAGTTGCTCCTTAGTCCACCCTGACCGGGGTAAGGAGATTATTGAATCCCGACCAATACAAATTTACCGATTTGTCCCTTAAACAATGTATGAAATGAATGATAGTTAGGAAAACCCTTGCGTCTCTCAAGTACTACATCTCATATTGCGTTTTCACTTATTTTACTTGCGTCTTAGCTTTTACTTGCATTTATAATTTGTCTTTCATTCATTAGTTTTAATAAACAAAACCAAACAAACATTTTATTATCTTTTACTTTCATAAGTGCATCAATCACTACTTGCTAAACATTGTGATCAACCATCCGTCCTTGGAACGAATCTGTATTATCATACATACTACTTGGGACAACCGTACACTTGCGGTTGTGGTTCGATTAGCATTTGCATTTATTTTTAGAACACACAAAGGACCACCAATTAGGTCCATCGTTCGTACACGGATAAGATTCACAAGTTCCAAGACAGGACGATCACAGTAATCCTTAATCATAGAATTAAACGACTCCGCGGCGTTCGAGGTCATTTCACCGTACCGTTTACCCTTAAAATAAGCGTTGGCATAATTCTCCCGGGGAAGATTGTCCATGAAGGTTACACCGCGATGGTCGGAATCTTTTAGGAAAGACTCCAGGCATTTCTCATAATGATGGACTGTCATTGCACTAGCACAAGCATTGAGCTTCCCGACCATCATCTCCCTATACGGACCGTCACCACGACCTGTTAAAGCAGCTCTCAAATTGTTACCAACATGATACATGCAGAACGAATGATGGTCGTAAGGGAATACAGTGCGAACTGAGTTCAGTATGCCCGGATGACGATCCGATATAAATGTCAACTTCCGTTCACTTATAAACGGTCTCAGGAACTTAAGCAAATCAGTCCAATTCTCCGTGTTCTCTGAACGTACAATACCAAATGCAATAGGGTAAATACCTGAAGACAGGTGTAAGAAGTATATAAGAAAAAAAACAATACGTAAGGGCATACGGGACAGAAAAAAGATAAAGATAAAATAATTAAATACAACACCATGACAAATCGTGTGATGCTTTTAAACACAAACAATATGATTGTGTGTTGCATTAACACACAATAACATAGGTGATGTGTTACAGCAACACACAACTTACAAGCATCCATACACAACAATTAAGAACACATAATATTGCGTTCATACAACACACAACAACACATCATGTGTGTTGCAGCAGTACACAACACACATAAAAAAGCATTTAAACAACAACACATACAAATACATGCACATATCACAAAAAAAAAAAGCGTACCGTTGTTGCCATCCTTGGCAGTAGCTGACAGTAGATTGCCCTTGTATTTGTTAATAAGGAAAGTTGCGTCTAAGAAGACCATCGGGCGACAACACTTGAAACCTTTCAAACAACCACCGAAAGCTATGAAGCAATGCTCAAACTGGTTGGTTATTGCGTTACTCTGGAAGGAGTACTCGGATGAGGGATCGGCCGCCTTAAGGTTAAGCAGATACGAGCGTAGCCGGTTATAGGATAGGTCCTCGTCTCCGTAAATCGCGTCTTTAGCTTTATTCAAGGCATGCCAGGCGAGTTTATACGTAATATCGTATCCGTAACCTTTACGGAGCTCGATAACGATATCATTTCCGGTCATGCTAGGACGAGATCTGACGTCTTCAAGGACGAGATGGGAAACCAACTCGGCTGACATGTATTTACTCGTGGCTGATTTCATCAACGAACCACATGTATGTTCCGATACAAACTTCTTAATATAAAAGTACCCAGTTGACTTTTGGATAGCTGCATATACTCTCCATAAACATCCAGAAGTTTCAGAATAGACACAGTGCGCGCCTATACGGTCAACACAATTACATTCGAGTGTAAACTCGAATCCGAGCTCGCTAGCGTATTTCCACAAGGTGTAACGGAAATCCTTGGCTCCACCGTAAAAACATTGGCCAATACTGTGCAAGGAAGTGTCCCATCTGTTGCTTTTGAGAACCGTCACAGTGGCAAGTGCAGTTGGGTCCCCTTCGGGGTGAACAACTGCGAAACTAGTCGAAGAAGATGAACTGGCAGAAGGTTGATGACAAGCAGATTCGGAAAGAGCAACGGTCAAGGAAGGATCAGGACGAACATATCTACAATCCGTGACAGCAATTTCGAAAACCGAGACTGGATTAATTGTCAACATAGTGAGCATGTTGCAATAAGCATCGTCGTCGTCTAACAACAAGCGTCCCAACTCTCCGATCGAGTAATGAAGTGAGATGTAGTCGGAATCGAGACATGGCCATTTCGAAGCGACAAAGCTAACCAAGGAACCTAGACAATTGAAAAGCTCGAATCGTTGGACGGACTGAATCTGCCCAAACTGGAAGATAACCATGAGCGGAGAAGACATCTACAACGTTCAAAACAAAAATCACAGAAGTAAAGGTAAGAAGGCAGTAGGACAGATAAAGTATTATAACACACATAGCAAATGTGTGTTGCAGCAAGACAAAAACCATCAAATATTGTGTTAATGCAACACATAGTGAAAGCAGTACGCAACTAACATAGCGTGAAAAAACTAAAAAGTAAACAAATAAAAAAAATATACACAACATAAGAGAGATATGTATTGCAGCCTATGCTGTAGATATCGCCGCCTAGGCGCGCCTAAGCGCCGTCTAGGCGTAAACTCCCCCCTCAACCGTTTACGCCTAGTAAAAATGCTAGGCATTTTTGCCCAACGCCTTAGTCGCCGTGGAAGAGGCGCCTAGCCCACCTAGGCACCGATTAATGGCAAAAACTTGCCGCCTAGGCCCTCCATTAAATTTATTTTACTCACGAAAATTCTTGAATTGATATTATAACTCTAATTTTAGTATTTTTCATATTCAATATAGTGGTGTCAGATGAATTTTATGACTTAAATAGATAAAATTATCATAATTATACACGTGTATTACTAAATATATAAAATTACATAGCAGGATTCAAAACCGCGTAATCCCGCCTAGGCCCCGCATAGTCCCTCCTAGGCGCTAGGCCCCAGTCGACCGCCTAGGCCGCCGAACCGAGATCTACAAGATAGATTGCAGCAAGGCACAACCTCCCAAATATTGTGTTCATGCAACACAAAATGTTGCACCCTGCAACTAACAAACACACAGAAAAAAGCGATATGAAGCATACAAACACTTTTATAATTGCATCATAGGTCCCTATGTTAAACCAGGAGAGATCGATACATAAAGATTCCAATAAATTGCAACTATTGTAAAAACAATCGTAATATAAACAATAAAATATATTCATGTAGATAACAAAGCATACACAATAAAATGTGGAGAATTTGTAGAATATAATTGCACAAAAGGTCCATAAAGTGTTCATACTCAAACAAAACATGAAATTAGCAGAAAGTCTTATGAAGTTTCATGACAAAGACATATAAGTAGAAATGGAGTTATAAACATCAAGGCATTCCAAGTAAGTAAATAGAAAATGATCAATTGTGATAACAACACCTCATATAAACACAATTCATATAGTGAATCAAAAACACATATAATGAATCAAAGAAACTAAAAAAACATGATGAATGAACTACCTGCAAAAAACTAAAAATAAAGACAGCAAAAAAATCAAAAAATTATACAATAATAAACGTGAAGCAACAATTGAACCAGCAAAAGGTAGTGTATAACATATATACGAAACTGAGACACGAAAATTCAAGACCAAAATTATAAGCAAAACATCAAATTATATCTGTGAAATACAGTAAAGATAGAAAAAATTCATGGATGTAACAAAAGCGTGAATCAAATGAATGATACGAAGTTATTGACGAGATAGAACATGATAAAAATCAAATTCGAACAACAAATCATCATCAGCAACTCATATTATCAAAAAAAATCAACGATTAAATGCATAAAAAAATTAAGAAAAAAATGCGGGGAGTTAACAAAAATCATACCGTGTGAAGTAGTAATACAATATGTATGAATGACTAGAGCAAAAATCAAGAGAATTCGAGAATTAATTTGAAGCAGAAAATGAAAATCAAAGTGAGCTTGCCGCGAGAGAGATGAAGGTGAGAAAGTAGTTATGGTGTTTGACTTTAACAGCAGCGTTGAATTTTAGAGAGTAATAAAGAGAAGAAAATGAAAAATAGTAAATTATTAAATGTTAGGGTTTCAGCATTAATGAGATAATTAAGATATAAAGTAGGTATTTATAAGGGGTAAAAATGGAAGCTAAAAATGCCAAAAGTTATTAATTAGGAATTCAGTTGATTTTTTGTGAGTAAGTAGGAACTAATTTCCTCCTTCCTTTTTTTTGAGAATGAAAAGTGAGCAATTATAATTAATTGGGAATTATCTCTTCTTTTGTGTAAATTGTAATTATTTTAATCTCCAAAAATGTGAGGACGGTCTTGATCATACCATCTAATTATCATATATAACTTAACGTGAATTGGTTAGCCATAAATATTTATTTAATTTAAAAAAATAAATAAATTAACAATTTATCATCAACTAATTTACACCAAGTTATTCATAGTAAATTTGAATAATATATATTATTACTCCACCTAATAATATGGGATAAAACTTTGTTCGTATTTGGTAATATTTTGTTTTCAGACAATTTTCTCGAAAGCATTTAAACATACACTGTCCTGTCATGTAAACACTCATCTGTTGTTTTGTCAGTTCTTAATGATGTGAAGAGCTGCCTAATTAACGGGACCAGACAATATTGAATTGTCACCTGAAAAATAAGCATGTTATAAATGACGCTATATAATATAAATTGGACTTCACAAGACATATTTGCGTTCATATTCTTGTCTATCCCAGGGTGATCGACGGAGAATTCACTTGATAAAATTTAACATTTACTAGAAATTTAACATTTACTAGATAGGTAAAGGTAAACAACTTGCAAAGTAAGTCCAAGCCTTCAGTATATCCTTTATTTTATGGTCCAAATAGAATCATTCTTTTTACTACAAAACAGATACTAGCAAAATGAATGGAATTCACCTCTTATTAATAATTTCATAATCAACACTGATACATCATTATTCTGTATTTAAGGGTATAATTACATATGTTGTTAAAAAGCGAGTTTGGTTTGTTTTGTTTTGTTTTTTGGCCAAAACCGGAACTAAACTGATTATATCGGTTTTTTAAACCAAACTGGATAGTTTATATTTGGATTCACATTCGGTTTTGGTCGGTATTGATTCGGTTTGGTTCGCTTTTTGGTTCACTATGAATTTGGATGATTGACCAATAATCTTTATCATACCATTTTATGACATACATTGTCCAATATCAACTAATATACTAATACAATTATATTACCATTCTAAAATCAATTATATTACTTTACAATAATAAATAAATTTATAAAATTATAACTATTACTTCCGAATTTTTATAATAATGATTAATAAGATTAATCAAGTGAGTACTTACTAATATAATCTTAAGTGATATAAAAATTCATACTAATAACACAGCCAAATAGTAAAACAAAAAAATTTCTCGTCGATGATAAATTCTAAACTAAATTTTTTCCACATTCTTTTTTTTTTCCTTCGTCGGTTTCAATTTTATTTACTTTTTTAGGTTTGGTTTTTGCATATACACCAAACAGAACCAAAATGTTTCGGATTTGAAAATTGAAACCGAACCATTTGATTTTTTGGTTTTTTTGGTTTTTTTGGTTTTTTTGGTTCTTCTTTTTCTGGTTTTTTGGTTCGGTTTGGTTTTCTGGTTCTCATTTTCTCAACTCTAGTTATTAGGGACTCTTTTGCCAATACAGTGGGAGGAGACTCAAAAATTATTGAAGCACGAAACAGGAGTGAAGCAGAAGCTCTTGGGGTTTTCTGGGGATGCGAGATGGCACAATGATTTCCGACTAACTCTGTGATCATAGAGAATGATTGTCAAGTTATTATGCAATCTTTATCATCTTCTTCTCCTTGCGTTAAATTTGACTTTGTTATATTTTTAAGACTATTTACGATACTGCTGAAACTTGGTAAATTCTTTTACTTTGTTAAACGTAGAGGTAATGGAGTAGCCGACTAGGTCGCCAAATATAAACGTAGTGGCTATTTGTTTGGTGACTGGAGTGTTTTCCTTCCTTCCCAATTAGCTCAACTTCTCCACCGCGACTTAGCCTCTTGTGGCATCGGATGATATTGTCCCTGTTTCGCTTAATTCTTTACTAGAATTTACATAAACGTTTGAAAAAAATCTTTTGTGATTAAAATTTGATACTAAACCAAATTTTATGGTAATTCTAAAAAATAATGATTAAACCGTACATCCACATTGAAACATATGTTTATTTTCTTTGTCCATGTTAAAAATTTTAATGTGTAAAAATAAAGTGGATATAAATTTTTTTTGTTCCAAAATAATACTTAAATAACTCCAAAAATTATTACACGGTTCATCCAATTTCGGAAGGAACAGGTTCGTTTTTTTATTATTTCAGCTAGCCTACTTGGGTACGTGTCAAGACACAAGTCATTCATTTTGCGTAATAGCATATGTTTGGCTACCCCATCAGCTACACTATTCTTATTTCGACTTATCCATCTAAAAACAGGGTAACAAGTTTCTGAAATGAAATAAATACTTTTAATAATATTACAAATTATAGGAATAAAAATTTGTTTCTCTTCTCCAGTGGTTGCATTAATTGTAGACAATCTCTTTCAATTATCACTCTAGAGTTTCCCAAATCACGAGCAATAATACAAGTTTTGAGGATGCCTAAAGTTTCAGATTCAAGAGGAGATTCGGCTGCAACTTCTCAATCTTTGCAATTTCTAACCTTGCCTAAATAGTCCTTGGAAACACAAGATATAAAAGTACGTTTATTAATCATAGCCGTATCACAGTTAATTCAAAATAGTATGTTGGGAGTGGTGGTGGTATCCATTTCTCTTTAATCTTACTAGTTTGAAGCTCTTTTTCCTTCACACCATTACTAAGGGTCTTATCTTGATTAGTATTTGTTTGATTATCCTTCAGTAAATCCTTTGCATCCTTAGGATAATTTATGTTTTTATACTCTTTCTATTCCTTTTTTGCCCTCAAGAATGTATTCAAATGGTCCAGTTTAGTAAACTTGTATTTGTTATCATTTCTGCTCTTCCAGAAATTCTACATCAGTGTGCATATTGCTCACATATAAACTTACTTTCAGGATTTTGTTGCTTTATAATCTCTATTATTTTTACCATCTAAATATCCATTTTACTGGATAATTGGTTACAAGTCAGTAGGTTAAAAGGGGAGGAAAACTAAACTACTCTTGCCTAATTGGTGTCGCCTAAAGTGCGATAAAATAATAAATAAAATAGATGCAAATAAACACCCTAGGCTAGCACGTTACTCACTGCAAGTATCACAGATCGTAAGCAAGTTTTAATGATAAATAAAGTTCGTTCCTCAGAGACTGCAAAATTTATGAGAATTTATGCAATATAAAGTGCAATTAGAAAAGCTAGAATAATAATATGCAAGAAATGAAAGACAAGTAGAATTTTTGTTTGGTTTTTCGAATAGGAAAATTAACTTTAAATAAAGTAAAGACAGAAAATTAAATAAGAGAAGAAAATAGTATGAGAGTTTAGCTCGAGATATAGCAAGTAATCCCCACTAGCATTGTTTATTCTAATCATGTAAGGGAGAATTATATAGAATTGCAATAATCAGGATTACTAGGGAACTTAACTAAGGTGCTCCTACGCCACTAGGTTCTTAGATGAGTCTGGGCTGCAATAATGATTGGTGGTTAAATCAAACCCTAACGGCTATCTAGTTAGGCAAGCCCTTCCGGATCACTACCGCACACTAGACGTTTATGTGGTGTTTCAATAATTAGACACCCCTTCCGGGCGACCGTCTAACTACTATTAAGGTAATCCTATACGCGGTCCCTCGTAAGGTAAACAGACAATAAAACAAAGCACATAAGACAGGGAATAAAACACTAATTCATTTAAATATTATAATCCCAAATTAAAATAGATGTAAAACAAGTCTAGGGTTCATACCCATGTGCTAAATTTCAAGCTAAAATAAATTTGTTCATACTAGAGAAAGAAAAGAGGACAATAACAAATTTGAAGGCTTGTAAAGGCATAATTTGATGTCTAACTCCTCTCGGACTTCTCTTCTCTTGTTGTAAGCTTACTCTTGGCTTAAGGTTTGGTCAAGGTGTGTTTCTAATGTATATAGGGTGTATTTATAGGATTTTCCTAACCCTGTCTCGAAATCTTGGAGTAGAGGGAAAGTAATAAGATTCTTTTCCAAATCAAAATAGTTTCTACAATATAGGAGAAGGGAAAAACTGACTATGTTTTGGTTTCGGGCGTAACTTCTTTGTTTTTACTCTGAGTTTTGCCTACTATATATCGAAACAACGACCTTGAAAAGATCTACACTTTTGCTTTAGACCGTTTTTCCAAATTCCCAGTCGTGTTTGAGTTATGATCATTTTAGTGGACGTGGCTGCTGCGATTCAGATTTACTTGGCAACTTTTCCTTTCCTATTTTTATCTTTACTTTCTTTTATCTCCAATTTCCTTCATTATATTCTTTTCTTATCTCTTTAGAATTGATTTGGTATCTAACTAATTACCATATATCTTTAAAGTTTCACAATTAACAAACAATTAAACCCAATATGCTCAAAAAATTATAAATGATCAAATCAAGATAAGAAATAGGAAAATAGAAATTTATGAATTAAAATTCATAATTAAATGCTCTAATACACGTAAAATGATGTCTACAACCTAGATTAATTCATCACAAATAGGGAGACATCAAGACCCTCAACTCAAAGTTGTATCGTCTCGATACAATTAAAATAAAAACAAAGGGTAGTCTAATAATAATAAACAGAGAATGAGAAGGAGGAGAAGAAGAATAGAACACAATGAATGATCCTAGAGCATAATATCTAATAAGTCTCATGTAATAATGCTAAAGAAATAATGAACACGTATGCTTAATATACACATAATCAACAATCCATAAATTCAAGTCTAGATTAACTTTGCAATGCAAGAGGGAGAGGTCTTCAAGTCAGTTCATGTTAATGGCTATAGGGTGATCATAGGTCCTACTATAGTATCCAATGGTCCACTTACCTACTCTGCGATTGTTCCATTGTTCCTCCACCAAGTAGCTAGAAATCCTAAGGTCTTTACGGTTATAACGTGGCTTAGGGACGGTATGGTATATTTGGATAATGAAAAGTGATATTTTGGCTCTCTCCTCACATTCCATCAACGAATCCCCCTAGAGTTTGGTTTCACTCGAAGATGTTCTCACCCACCCCAATTTTGATGCTTTAATTTGCATCCCCACATAATCCAAGTAAAACCTTTTCATGATGATGACATAACAAATAATTCCTCTTTGCCGGTCAAAATATATTCAGTGTTTTCATATCAATTTTTTCACTTCTGTAATGAAGCAATGACTCTCTTTTTTATGTTGAGATATCATGCTATTTTTCATATATATATATATATATATATATATATATATATATATATATATTCTCTTTTCATGCGTTTCAGCTTTTTTTTATTCATTTACTTTTACCCCGGCAAAGGGTTACAATAATAACTTCTCATCATCAATAATATCACCATTACAATTAATTTTCCAATCACAATGATGAAACCCACCACCCCAAACTCAAGCTCTAAAAATGACTTGTCTTAGGTTTTGCGATTCGAGTGCAGTTTATATGGATAAGTCCTATAAACTAAGGGGTATGGTTTATAATGTGGTTAATTAAAAGGCTTTAGAAAGGCTCATAAGGGCTAAGACTGATAATTTTTAATCAAAGAAAAGGGTGAGAAAGCTAAAAGGCTTCAAGTGGCATAAATATGAAAGAACTGCCTTATTCACTTTTATAACTGTCGAATTTCGTAACTTTTTCACTTATAGTTCATATACAAGCGGGTTTTCAACTAATTTCAAACCTCACGTTCTACACACCAATTAACTCTCCCTAAATTCCAACTTGACACTTCTTACGCGTTGCTCATTAATCTTCCCTATCTTTTACTTCCTGTTTTCATGGATGCATACTAAACATATTTGTGACACCTTTCAAAAGCATACTACTTACTATCATTGACTTAATTAAAGCATGCTCAATAGGTACACTCACTATATTCAATGCCAATTCAACCCTAAAAAATTTAAATTTTATGCAAAAACATTAAAGGAAGATGAGGACAACGAATCCCCACCCCCAACTCAAAAGTGAGTCGTGTCCCCACGACTCGAAAAGACCCAATAAGGAATAAAATTTAAACTAAACTAACTAAACTAATGCACACAAGCAATTAAGGAGAAGAATTAGAACTGGGTACCTGGCCGTAAAGATCTAGCATATCCTCTTCCGAAGAAGAATAATCATCTATAACAAAATCTACTGTTACTTCGTTTATTACATAATCGATCCTTGAAATTTGTTTCCAACAAGCGTTGAATTCTCTTTTTTACTATCAATCTCTTCCACCAATTTAACTGCCCATGCTGGTGGTGTGGATATACTCTCTGTATTTGCATTAAGATTTAAAGTTGAACTTTGATCTTGGGTTGTTGTCTTTGCTTTAGGCCTTGGTGGTACACTCATTCTAGCTTTTAATTCCCTTCGTAGTGGTTGTCCTGGTGCCTCTATCTTTGGTTTCTTTTCAATAGGCTCATCAAGGTCAATGGCCTTTTCTGTTGTGGCTCCAGGCAATTTCTTGTTCTTCCCCAAGACTGAACACTTCCTCTTGTAAGTCATAACATCCATTTTGTTTGTCATCTTTGAGTAACCCACAACTCAACACCAAGGATAGAATAAAGTTATGAAAGATTGGTGTGGCTTGAGTTTGTTGCTTGGATGAATAATTATCAATGGTAGAAGAAGGTTTATTTGATTGTTCTTGGAAGAACTCTTAATAGCTTGATGATCTTTGGTGGTGTTTGATGTCTCCCTATTTGTGATTATTTAATATTAGTTGGAGAAATCATTTTAGGTATTTTAGGATAGTCTCTACTCGATTTTTTGTCATATTATTGTATTTTCCTATTACTTGTCTTAATTTGATGATTTATTATTTTTAGAGCATATTTGGTATAATTGTTTGTTAATTGTGAAGCTTTAAAGATATATGGTAATGAATTAGATGTAAAATCAATTCTAAGAGATAAAGGAAAGAAGATAAGGATGGAAATTGGAGATGAAGGAAGAAAAAGATAAAATAGAAAAAGAAAAGTTGTCAAGTAAATCTGAATTTCAGCATCTACGTCCACAAAAGTGATCATAACTCAAGATTTTCTGGGAATTTAGAAGAATGGTCTGAATAAAAGTTGTAGAGCTTCCCGAGACAACCAGTTTCGAAATAAAGAACGCGTCAATCGGAGCAATATTGAAGAAGTTACGGCCAAATAAAGACAACAACTATTTATTACCTTTTCTATATTTTAGGGTTACGAAATTGAGTTGGACTAGAAGTCCAATTACTTGTTTTCCACTCCAAGAAAACGAATTAGGGATTCCTAGACTCCTATAAATACACCCTTTAACTATTGTAAACATGTCCTTGGCTCCCACAATTAGTCCTTAAGTTTTCTTCATCATTAGAAGTCATTCAAGAGAGCAAGTTGACAGTATGTATCTTTCTATTAGTTTATTTCTTTATAGTATGAACTAATTTTTCCTATAGCTTGAGTTTTGCATATGTATAAACTATGAATATATTTTATTCTATTTTAAATTGATTCTAGCTTATCAACTATATTTATTTTATGTGCTTTGATTTATTATATGTATTAATCTTGATCATTTTAGGGATGTGCTAATAGTAGTTAGATGGTAACTCGGAAGGAATATCTAGTTATTGAAACACCACATAAACGTCTAGTGTGCGGTAGTGATCCGGAAAGGCTTGCCTAACTAGATAGTCATTAGGGTTTAATTTAATCACCATTCATCATTAGAAGGCCAGTCTCTTTAGGAGCCTAGTGGCGTGGGAGCACCCTATTTAAGTCCCCTCGTGATTATGAGGTCGCCACCCTAGTCCACCCTGACGGGGGTAGGGAGGAATTTAGAATTTTGACTACTTATCTAAGAGTTATTATCACCCTTATTAACTAGTAGAAGAAATAGAAAGATTAGGGTATGCGAGCAAAACCTGAGCTATATTTTTGCATCTTATTCTTACATCTTTTAATTTATTGTATTTTAATTTATTAGTTTAATCATTAATCTTCCAATCAATCATATTTATTTGCTTTATATTTTTAACTACTATATGCTACTACTCTATTCTGTTTACTCATTTGTATAACACAATAAGTCCCTGAGAACGAATCTGACTTATCATCAAAACTTGCATACGCCCTGTAATACTTGTAGTGAGTTTATCGTGGTAGTCAAGGGTGTGTCCATTATTATTATCTCTATTTATCTGTTTATTTATCACACCTTTGCCCCCACCAAGTTTCTGGCGCCGCTTCCAGGGACTTGTGTCTCGTTAGCGTGTGGGTTATTTATTTTTAGAAGTAGTAGTTTTTAGTTATTTTTATTTTTCTAGTTTTACGCTTTTTGGTTTGTTCTAGTCTTTTTCAGGTTTTTAACAGTGAATCCTTGGCCTCCTCTTGCGGTGCTTGAATGGAGCTTCAATGCTTATAACAAACGAGTGAAAGAGGCCGAGCACGAAGAAGAGCGATGGCTGAACAACAGCACGGAGAAGATCATCCACTTGGTCCTTTAGGACATTTACCACCACCACCACCAGTGGAAGATAACAGACAAGAACAAGATCTCCCTTTTCGAGTACATCCATTAGGTTATCGTCCTCCAGAGATCCAGAATATCAATTCAGACCCGATCCGGGTATGCTCAGTCAATTATCGAATTTTGGCCTCTAACAATTCAAGATCTGGTAAAAGAGATTCAGAAGTTCATGCAGATTTGTGATGCCTGCATTACTCCAGGCATTACATGCGAGCAATTGTATTGTCACATGTTTTTGTTTTTCGTGACTGGTAAAGCTGGTGATTGGATAGATAGACAACCACCAGGTACATTAAATACTTGGGAAGAACTTCAAGCTGCATTCTTTAACCGTTTTTATCTGAAGAGTATGAGACTCAAAGATTAGAGTGAGCTTGCTAAGTTTCGCAAAGAGAATGAAGAAGAAGTAGGAGACGCATGGACAAGGTTTCAACAGAAGTTAGCTAGATGTTCGCTTCATGGTTATAACCCATCTTTACAGTTAGCTATGTTTTATCAAGGTATCAATGCCGAAAGTAGACTGCGGGTAGATAATCTTGGAAAGGGAGGTTTTGTATCTATGCATCCTATAGAACCCGCCGAAGGTATGGAACGTATCATAGAAACAGAAAGGAGTTGGCCACTTTCGCGAGCTCCTGTTACAAACAACAGAGGTACCCTTCGATTAGATGCAGAAACTGAAAACTCAGCTCAATTAACATCATTAGAGAATCAAATCAAAGAAATTAAGCTTGCGATGCAGAAGAATTTAGTCGAAGCGAATATAGTGCAAGAGGCACAAGGTTGTCCGAAGTGTGAGGTACCAAATCATACATGGAAAGAGTGCAAAGGATATCAAACATCTGTTTATTTCATATCGAACCAAGGAAATTATCAATTTGGTAACAGAATTCATCGTTATGCAGTATTCAAATCCACATGGGGCCGCTAATCCAGGAAACTACCAACCTCGTCCCCAGAACAAAGAGGTCAAGCTCCTTATCAGGGGAATCAGAATTATAATCGCTCGTCTCCTCTACAACAACCTGCCAACGATGCTTATACCGACAATTTAGCTTAGAAGGCTTTACCACAATATCCGCAAGAGGGATTTGTGGGTGATAAACAATTGAAGAATTTTATGGATCTTATGACAACTAATATGCATTCACAAAAAAAGAAGTTAAGAGAGCCAGAAGCTTCAATTCATATTTTAGGTACGCAAGTAGAACAAACGAATAAAGTTCTTACTAATATTATGGAAGCGAAGGAATTGAAAGCTATCGAAGGAGGTGATTCCAATGTTGGATTCGAAGCTTGTAAGGCTATTTTCCTTGAGATTATAGAGAATAAATAATTACCACATGCTGCAGATTTTGTCGTGGAAGTTCCAGAAACTGAAGAAGAACCAACCAAGTCTAGCCCAAAAGACTCTGACTGTTCTGATGATGAGGATTCATCCGAGAGATCCGGCTTTATAAACCTTCTGAGAGATATGCAAGAAGATATTAGATCGGTTATGGAGTTACAAGATGCTAGAGCTAAAGAGAAAGAAGAAGAAGCCTCAAAAGAACTGAAAGATGAAGTTGCACCTGCTGTGCAAGAAAAGAAGGAAGAAGAGAAGGTGGATTCGCCACCAATTGTTCAAACAATGTCATCAACTATTCCTCATACGAATCCGTAGCTATACATTGAACTCAAGACATTTGTAGAGGCGTATACTCTGGAAAATATCAAAGCCCAAATTCTTGAGATTGCGAAGAAAGGGCTTACACCGCAGCAAGTATTCACGCAAGTTATTCCAGAGAAAGAAGCGGGTGTAGTAGCCAGAAAAGAGAATGTGGCTCATGCTGAGAGAGTCTCGAGGAGAGTTGAGAAAGAGTTGCCATTGAAAGTCAAAGATCCAGGAAGCTTTAATCTTCCTATTCAGATAAATGGCGTGCTCAAGATGAAAGCTATGTGTGATGTGGGTTCAGGGGTGAATCTTATGCCAAAGTCCACGTTCGATAGACTTGGACTCCAGAAAACAGAGTAAGCTCCAGTGAAGTTATAGTTTGTTGATAATTCAGTGACCAAGACATGGGGAACAGTGGAAGACGTTGATGTCTCCTCATTTGTGATAATATAATATAATTCCGAGACATCATTTTAGGCGTATTTATAAGTTTATAGGTCGATTTGAGCTTAATTTAGTGCACTTTCCTACTTTGAGTCTTGATTTAGTAACATAATATTTTTAGAGCATATTGTGTTTAATTGTTTATTTAGTGTGAAGCTTTAAATATAATTATGGAGATTAATTAGAGTCCAAGTCAAAGACTACAATATATGGAAAGAGATTTACATGGAAATTGGAGATAGAAGGAAACAGAGTTCAATTAGGAAAAGGAAAAGCTGCCTAAATCTGAATTTCTGCAGCACACGCCTAAAAAAGTTGTGATAACTCCAAGAAAGAAGCCGATTTTGGTAAATTCCTTTCATAGGGACGTAAATAATTCTCTGAGGATTCTTTTGGTATATTATGGAGCAAAAACCGACCAATAACGAAGAAGATATGCTCAAAACAGTTCAGCAGTAATTATCTTTATTTCCATACGAATTTGAGTTGGGCTTGGAGTCCATTACTTAACCTTATCTCCAAGAAACGAATTAGGTCAACCTATACACTATAAATACATCCTCTGAACACTCTTAAATCATCCTTGGCTAGACCTTAAGGCCAAGAGGAAGCTGCAACACAAGAGAAGAAGTATGGAAGGAGCAGAACCCCATATGTCTCCTTCAACCTCTTATTTTGTAATTCTTTTCTCTCCTCTTCTTAGTATAAATTAATTCTTTTTAGCTTGAGTTTTTGGCATATATGTATGAACCCTAGTTTTGATTGACATCTATCTAATTTGGGAACTTAATGTTTTAAATTGAATTATAGTTTTTATTCTCTGTTTATGTGTTTGGATTTATATTCTGTGTTCTTGTGGAAGTGCACCCATATAGAATTACTGTTGGCATATAGCCTCCCTTAATAGGTTGTTTTAATGTGACAAATCCTCTTGTGTTTAGTGTGCTAACTACTATTGTTTTATACTTTCTATCTTGCACTCTAATTCATCTAATAGCACTTCTTTATCATTTAGATCAAAGCTTTATTGTTATATCTTATGAAACTAATTCTCATTCAAATACTTTTAACCTTATCTTTGTGTACATTGAGAAATTAGCTTTAGTGATCAACTACAAAGTTTATTAGAATGATGTTCTCTACAACTCTCGTGAAGAAAGTTTTCTGATCCGAGCATCGTAGTAAAAGATATACTCATTAAAAGGTGTTTTAGACCTTTGGCGCGGTACACCGGACCTTGGGTGCGGTACACCGCAGATGTGCGGACCAGGGCACGGAGCATGGCTAGCCCCGGACTAGAAAATGAGCAATAAGCGAAGCTTGGCGCGGTGCACCTCACCAACCCCGCGGTGCACCGCAGATTAGGGTTTCCTGCACAAAATGAAGACAAAAGCAATAGATCCGTTGGGGATATTAATATATCCGTTGGAGACAAATCATATGACCGTTGGGAGCATTTTGCAGCTATAAATTGAAGGTCTTTCAAGGCTACAAACACACCTTCAACCCATATACACTTAGGGGCTTAATTGTTATCATCCAAGAAGGTGTCAAGAGCTTCATAGTTCATATCCACTCAATTAAGGAGTTAATCCAAGGAGCTATCAAAGTTAATCATCCAAGCTTGATCAAGAGTTTAAACCAATAAGCTTCAAAGTTATTATCAACTCAAGAGAAGTCTTAAGCTTATAGTTATATCATCTCTTTAGGAGTTTAGTTACAAAGCTTTTATAAGCACCCTTAAACACTTTTCCTTTCCTCTTAGTTCTTGTAATAGATTAAGAGAGTAGTGTGAGCATAGGTTGTATGCTTGGTTCCTTGTGCTGGTGATAACACAAGTGTATTTCCTTCGTGGTTTCGAAGAGATTGTCCTTCGTGTTATCGAAGAGGTTGTAAGGGTTATTGTGTTCTCGACCCGGTTAAGAGAGACACGGGAGCTTAGTGAAAAGCTTGAAATCCTAAGGAGGCTTCCTTAGGTAGTGGATGTAGGGAAACCGAACCACTATAAATCGTGTGTATCTTTCAATCCCTATGCTATTTACTTTCCGCACTTTATATGTTTGATAATATGCTAGCATGAATATTGTGATATTGATTATCTAGTTTATCTAACATATTGTTATCTAGAGTAGTAAGAGATTAGAAATACTTTCCACACTATACATGTTTGATTATATGCTTACTAGTATGAATATTGTGATTATGTTTATCTAGCTAATCAAACTATGATCTTCTAAGTTAGTAAAAGTTTGGATAATCGATTTACTTGTTTAACTTATATATCGAACCTCTAACTTATCCATTGCATGATCCCTTAAGTGTTTGATATATTAGTTGACTTAGAAGTTTTCTCTTAAACTTATAATTGTCCAAAAGATTTTTAATTAGGCATTAATCTTATTAGTAATCCTATTCACCCCCCCTCTGGGACTTTCAATTGGTATCAGAGCCTAACTCTACGTGAATAGCTTAACCGTTAGTAGAGTAAACGATTTGGAATTTAATCTTTTGGAAGTGTTGTTTTCTACACAACCTCCATTCTCTTTGTAGGTGATCGTTACTTTGCTTGGAGGAAACTAATGGAAGAATTAATATACGAAAGAACGCTCAAATCTCGAAAAAGGAAAATCCGGTGATTTCTTTTCTTTATCTCGTATATATACTTTGCGTTCCTCCTTATGGCTTGTGCTTATAATTATGAATTTGTTGTGATTTGATTAGTTGTGTTTATCATGTTTTATCTTGGGATATTATCTTGTGATTCTTATCATTGTTTTAAATGTTATTAGTGTTTTTGCATCTAATTCTCATGAATGATGTTTTTGCACTTTAGCTCTTAGAATTTTGGTAATTGCTTTTTAGTCCCCAAAATTTTCAAAATTGCACTTTGACCCCTCATAGTTATTATATTCTCCAAAGTGTCATAGTTTGGACTTCATAATCTTTCACTTGTAAAATTTGCCATTTTAGTTCATATCTTTGAAAAATTGCATTTTTAGTCCCTACTATGTGAAATTGCTTTTTAGTCCCTCAACGATTATAAATTGCACTTTTTATTCTTACAAGTTTTTATATCTTTTTAAAAGTGACTATTGATTGATAAAAGGGAAAAAGATCAAAGATATTAGTTTACACTTTCAAATCTTAATTTATCTTTGATCACAAATTTGCATTTTCATATGGGTGAGTTTTTAAAGAAATTGTTTTTCAAAAATATTTTTCCGATAATCGTTTGCATTTTCCATAGCATTTCAAAAATGTTTTATGCATAGTATTATGGGAATTCTATCCATTATTGGTCATTAACTCATTTGCATGAATTTGCTTTGCTTACTATCTTTATGATGTGCTTCATTATGTGCTTATATGGTTTATTCCCTTTTGTGCTAATATCTTGTATAACTTGACCTTTTCATGCTTAAAATTGCTTAGTTTTTACATTGGGTCTCTTTGTACTTTTTAGAAAATATAGGGGTATTTATGAAATAAACTGCTTTATGTGTTTTCGGGATTTCCACGTTGAATCTTTTCAAAACAAAAGCGTTTTTAGTTGTTTTAAAATATCTCTATACTATTGGGGTGTTTTCGTATTAACTTCGGGTGTTTATGCAAATTGCCTATTTTCAAAATCTCTCTTCTTACTCCTTTTGGTCGAGCTTTTGTGCGGTGCACCGCAACAATGGTCCGGTACACCGCAATTCGGGGTTTATTGTTCTATCTTACTTTATGGTCCTTATTGGTTGAAAATATTGATTTTAGATCCCTATAGTTTGAACAAGTTGCATTTAGCTTTCTTATGCTTGAAAATTAGACCTAGGTCCCTATTGTCTTGAGTAAGTTATACTTAGGTCCTTGAAGGTTTTCAAAATTGCATTTAGTCCCTAAACATTTGAAAAATGCATTTTGACCCCCATACTTTTCAAAGTTTAAATTTTACCCCTAGATTTCTTAAAATAGGTTTCAAATTATTCTTATTGGGTGTTTTTAATCTTCATATTATCCTACTTGGTCATTATTGTGGTTGTTTTGGTTTTTTAGTTGTTTATGCTTTGAATGCTTATGAATCCATGTTTTGGATATTTAGGATTTCATTGCTACTTGGTTAAATTTGGATGATTGGTTTAAGATGCTATGTGTTTAACTTGGATAATTGGTTATGTATGTATTGTTGAATGTTAGTTGCTTAAATTTTATGCTTCGGATATTATTTAAATGTGTTAATGTTGCTAACATTTTCCTTGATGATATAGGTACTATTGCATCATTCATCCTTGATCTTATTCTATATTGTTTTATTGTCCCTTTAGTTTGTTCAAATTAATCTTAGTTCTTCAAATGGTTGAAAATTGCATTTAGGTCCATTGAAGTTTTTCAAAATTGCGTTTAGTCCCTAAACTTTTGGAAAATACATCTTGACCCCTTTGCTTTTCAAAAATGACAATTTACCCCATGATTTCTTAAAATTGATTCAAATATTCTTATTGGTAAAAAGGGGAGAAATTATTGGTCAAACTTTTCAAAATTGAAACAAACACTCTATGCATTTCGGGAGGGGGAGTTTTTAGTAAATTATCTTTAAAAACTAAAATGCTTGATTAATTGTTTGCACTAATCGTTTATCTTATAATTGCACTAATCGTTGCGTTGTTAGAAAGCTTATAAGATGAAAACCTATCGATCAAGAAGTTGGTAAAATGTCTCCATCCCTTATCCTTTTCATGCTTTGCAATTGTTGATCTTTGTGCATCTCAAATTAAAATGTTTTAATTGCTCTTAAACCCTTGATCTCTCTATGTTATTTTTCAAAATCTATTCACTTGAGTTTTTAGCTCTTCTATGATTATTTGTTTGATCTTATTTTATTATCCCGTCTTTTTGATGAAGACAAAAGGGGAGAAAATATGTGCACTAAAACTTTCAAAATTGCACTTCTTAATACTCACAAATGCATTTCATATCTTATATTCATTTTTACTTAAATGCTTATTGTGAGGGGGAGCTAAATTTGATAAGAGCTTATACTTTCATATCATTCCTAAGGTGTTTTAGTGAAGGATTTGTCATCATCAAAAAGGGGGAGATTGTTGGCATATAGCCTCCCTTAATAGGTTGTTTTAATGTGACAAATCCTCTTGTGTTTAGTGTGCTAACTACTATTGTTTTATACTTTCTATCTTGCACTCTAATTCATCTAATAGCACTTCTTTATCATTTAGATCAAAGCTTTATTGTTATATCTTATGAAACTAATTCTCATTCAAATACTTTTAACCTTATCTTTGTGTACATTGAGAAATTAGCTTTAGTGATCAACTACAAAGTTTATTAGAATGATGTTCTCTACAACTCTCGTGAAGAAAGTTTTCTGATCCGAGCATCGTAGTAAAAGATATACTCATTAAAAGGTGTTTTAGACCTTTGGCGCGGTACACCGGACCTTGGGTGCGGTACACCGCAGATGTGCGGACCAGGGCACGGAGCATGGCTAGCCCCGGACTAGAAAATGAGCAATAAGCGAAGCTTGGCGCGGTGCACCTCACCAACCCCGCGGTGCACCGCACATTAGGGTTTCCTGCACAAAATGAAGACAAAAGCAATAGATCCGTTGGGGATATTAATATATCCGTTGGAGACAAATCATATGACCGTTGGGAGCATTTTGCAGCTATAAATTGAAGGTCTTTCAAGGCTACAAACACACCTTCAACCCATATACACTTAGGGGCTTAATTGTTATCATCCAAGAAGGTGTCAAGAGCTTCATAGTTCATATCCACTCAATTAAGGAGTTAATCCAAGGAGCTATCAAAGTTAATCATCCAAGCTTGATCAAGAGCTTAAACCAATAAGCTTCAAAGTTATTATCAACTCAAGAGAAGTCTTAAGCTTATAGTTATATCATCTCTTTAGGAGTTTAGTTACAAAGCTTTTATAAGCACCCTTAAACACTTTTCCTTTCCTCTTAGTTCTTGTAATAGATTAAGAGAGTAGTGTGAGCATAGGTTGTATGCTTGGTTCCTTGTGTTGGTGATAACACAAGTGTATTTCCTTCGTGGTTTCGAAGAGATTGTCCTTCGTGTTATCGAAGAGGTTGTAAGGGTTATTGTGTTCTCGACCCGGTTAAGAGAGACACGGGAGCTTAGTGAAAAGCTTGAAATCCTAAGGAGGCTTCCTTAGGTAGTGGATGTAGGGAAACCGAACCACTATAAATCGTGTGTATCTTTCAATCCCTATGTTATTTACTTTCCGCACTTTATATGTTTGATAATATGCTAGCATGAATATTGTGATATTGATTATCTAGTTTATCTAACATATTGTTATCTAGAGTAGTAAGAGATTAGAAATACTTTCCACACTATACATGTTTGATTATATGCTTACTAGTATGAATATTGTGATTATGTTTATCTAGCTAATCAAACTATGATCTTCTAAGTTAGTAAAAGTTTGGATAATCGATTTACTTGTTTAACTTATATATCGAACCTCTAACTTATCCATTGCATGATCCCTTAAGTGTTTGATATATTAGTTGACTTAGAAGTTTTCTCTTAAACTTATAATTGTCCAAAAGATTTTTAATTAGGCATTAATCTTATTAGTAATCCTATTCACCCCCCCTCTAGGACTTTCAATTACCATCTAGTAATTAGGTCACCATTGACAAGGTTTTTTATTACATGTTTAGCACATAACGTCTAGTACAAGGTTTGATCTGACAACCCAACCTAACTAGATAATCACTATGGTTTAGTTCTTGTGACTATTTACGAATTACAGGAAAAGTTTGCTTAGGAAGCCTTATTGACACAGGTAAATCCTATTTGAAACTACCGATAGCGAATTGGAACCGATTATTGAAATACTACATAATTCACCCTTACATGTTTAGAACGGCAAAACTAGTGGGGATTGCATGCTATTTACTCAAGCTAACTTTCATACTATCTTCTTTTCTTTTCTTTTCTTTTATTTATTTTCTGTCTTTAATTTAGTAGTTTAGTTTTCTTTATAAAAACCAAATAAAAACCTACTTTCCTTTTCTTTCTTTGCGTATTATCTTAAATATCTTTTATATTTGCACTTGATAATTTGCATAAGTTCTCTCTAACTTTCGTCAGTCTCTGAGGAACGAATCTTCTTATCATTAAAACTTGCATACGTCCTGTAATACTTGCAGTACTGTGTTAGCTTAGGGAGTTTATTTGCATCTAAATTATATCATCTTTTTATCACACCTTAGGCCACACCAAGTTTTTGGCGCCGCTGCCAGAGAATAGGCCACGCAGTCACAAAGACTCGTGGATGGGACCATTTTATAGTCACTAAAGTTGTCTTAGCTAAGGTGATAGAGATCAAGCCCAAGAGGGGCATCAAACGAAGGTTAGTAGACGTTCATAGCCTTGATCGTTGCTGGGAAGGCTATATTAGAAAATCTTGATAGAGGTAATGCGTCTAACTTTAAAAGACGTTAAATAAAAGTGTTGTACGGGAGACAACCCGCAATTTCATTATGTTTTTTTGTTTTTTTTCATGTTTAGTTTAGTTTTTTTAGTTGATATTACATATTTAAGAAAGGTATTAGTGTTATTGATGTTCAGGTACTAAGAAAATCGAGTTACGGACGGAAAAGAATTTTTTGAAAATATTCTGACCTGCCCGCCGGCTAGCCGGTAAGATGACCGGTATGCCGGTGGGTCAAAAACCGTGACACGGTTCCCAAAATCAGGTTCCTTGCCGAGAGCACGAAAAAGAAAAAATTGGCGGACCGGCTAGCCGGTCACACGACCGGTATACCGTGGCACGGTATGGGAAATTAGGTTTAATGCTGAGAGCATGTGGGAAAAACCGTGGGCGCAAGTGTCGACACGGTCTGTGACCGGCTAGCCGGTCACATGATCGGTATGCCGGTGCGCGCCGCTAGAAAGAGAGAAAAATTTCGTTTTTAGGTTATAAAAGAAGAGGAGGTTAGTTTTATTCCGAATTTTTCAATCCTTAAAGCCTCCTTTCTTCTCCAAACCTCTCCCAACTCCATTAAAGCTTCAACAATCTTTACCCAAACATCAAAACAGTACCCAATCACCATAAAAACACATCCAATCCTTTCCCTACATCATTATAAAGAAGATTCAACCACCCAAATCATATCAAAACACTTGGAATCCAAGAATCAAAAGCCTAAATTTCAAAATTCCACCCAACAATTTCTTATATCCATACTAATCAAAGAAGAATTCATCCTACCCATATACAGGCTCATCATCATAATACCTTTCTTAACCCAAATAAAGCTTGTACAACCTATAATCAAGAGTTTCAAATTTTAAGAGTTGTTAAAGCTTTGAGTTGGAGGTCAATTGAGATGATGAAAAGAACATAAACATTATCTACTGTTACGGAGATGAAGAAAATTAAGGTATTGGGTTCTAATGAAAAGAAATCAATTTAGAAGAGTTCTAGTTCCAACATAAAGGTTAAAACAGGAGATGAGAAGAGAGGACAGCTAGTTGTGGTAAATTCAATGGGCAAAAAGATTCCAGCTTCATTAAGAAGACACCACAACCTCTATAGATCGAGAGCCGTACACCCAAGGAAAAAGAGGAAGCTTAAAAGGGCTTGATAGCTTCAGCTAAGAAACATCTACAAGGACTATCTTTTGCTTATGATAGAGTATTTCAAGAAGAAGTTGGTAAAGGTGAATACAACATATTCGTGGAGATAGGTGAAAGATTGGGTTGGTCTACGTTCATGGTAAGACATTTAAATTTATGTGTTGAGTTACTTTACAAATTCTATTTGGGCCTCTTTAGCCGAGATAGTGAAGGTCGTGTTCCAGTAAGAGGCAAGTTAGTTCCTTTTACAGTTGAAGAAATTTAAAGCCACTTCGAATTTAAGAAATTGGTCGGACCATGTAAGTATAGAGAAGCGGTGGAAAATATCAAGACTTCTGATCAGAATCTACTTTTTGAGCATGTATTAGACAGGCAGAAAGTGCAATCACATAAGGGAATATTTAAAGGCACCTTGGCCTTACAAATATCTCCAAGTAGATACTAGAATTTGGCACAATTTCCTTTAAGCTAATTTCTTTAGAAACACAAGAAATTCAGATGTACCTAAGAAGAACACAATCTTATTGAATTGTATTTTAAGGGGAGAAGAATTGGATGTGGCACAAGTGATCTTTGAGGAGGTGATGCGATTTTCGATCTCTCCTACTTTGTTATTTAATGTGAAATATCCTACTATGATCACGTGCCTTGTTCGGAAAGCTAATGTGATTACGGGTGAAGAAGAGAAACTAGAGTATAAGATGAGTAATAATATTGACAATGTTTAGATCAAGACAATTTTGAGAGGAGTGGGTATTATGCAACTTTCAAAAGAGGAAAAGGATCGTACTTGGCGAGAAAAGGTAGGAGCAATTAAATAAAGTCGAAGCAGCTCAAACTTTCATAGCTAAAGATGTAGCACAAATCAAAGCTAATCAAGTGCACATCATGACACTCCTTGTGCAATCAAAGAAAGATCCAGTAAATCTAATCTTGGATGTCAATAATGAGAGGCAATAGCCTTGAGAGCATGTTCTCTTTCTTCCTTACCATTTATGTATATGTTGTATCTATTTGTTTTTAATTTCTTTTTAGAGTCTTTTTTGAGTCGTGGGGACACGCCTCATTTTTGAGTTGGGGGTATGAGGAAGAGAAAGGAAGAAAGGAAGGATTGTGTCAGTATTATATAAAGAACTTAAGAGTGAATAACACTGAATTTGTATAAGAATCCAACAAAACTTTTTTTTGTTGGATGGAAGGCTTATGTGTGTGTGTGTGTGTTTAAGTGTGTGTTTGTATGTATGTGAGGGACAGTATATAGGCTAGAGAGAATTTTCATAGTTTAGTCTTACTCCATAACGTGGTGTTTTTTATGGACAAGTGGATATAACTAAAACATAAGATAGAATAGAAAATCCAACAAGTACTATATATATACTGATCATGCATGATACATGGCTAAAATATTAAATTGATAATATATATTTTTTGTTTTCAGGGCAAACTTTGGTTTACAAAAAAAGGAGGGCATATGGGTTCGAAACTATGTCACCACAAAGTAATTTCAAGTTAACTTCATCGTCGAATTTTCTTGTAACCATTCAGCCCTTCAATGGAATTCTGCCAAGGAGACCCCTTCTCTCCTTCCTTTTTTCTCTTCTTACGAATGTTCTAATTGATCTTATCAGTAGGGATTATTCAGGGAGAGTAGTTTAAGTAGGGATTAAGGGTCAGATAATGGATTAAATAAATTATTTATATAGAATAAATTATGTAAAAACCTTTGTAAAATTTAGAACTTTGTGGCAAAAAATAATGAAACTATCATTGGCAAATAAATACAAATAATTTTATATTAGTTCATCAAATAACCTTTGAAAAATAACAGGTTGGTGTTGAAAAAATTATCGTCACTGATTTATAACCGAAAGAAATAGATTCCCAAAAAACAAAAGATAAGTAATTTCGAATTAAAAGTAACACTACACTGAATATAAAGTTTGCGAAAAAGATATTATGTTCGTGCCGGTATCTTTAACAAAGGTTCTACTCTAGTCTAGAAATATCATAATATTATAGGAGAGATGAGAGTATGGAGTAGTCTTTTCTGAATTCTGAGCTTCGTACTTTTGAAAATGGGAGAACTTGTATTTATATGTGAGGAGAAGGCCTTCGGAATCGTCACAATAAATGACATTTAAGGACTCCTTTATTGCTGACGTTTTGAATGTTACACTTTTTCAAATTGCAGTATATACATGGACTCTTTGCCAGCTTTAGGTTCATTCCTGTGTTGACCAAGTCTTGTCACCGCTGAGCCTTGATTGGAGAAAATTTGGAGTTTAATGAGTCTTTAATTTGCGGATGTTTTGTCTTTTGGCTAGAATGATATGAAGTGCCAACGACCACTATAAGTAACCGGCATACAACACTAGTCTCACTTGAAATGTTTTTTATTTTCTACTTGTTGACTCTCCAAACTTTCACATGACCCCACAACGCCGCCGGTACAGGTAACAGTGTCGTGCTGGGTTGTGCGGACGGTGGTGGTGGTGTTCGCGTGTGGGTCTTTGCTTATTCTCTTTTATATTTCATAACCTTTATTCCT
Source organism: Nemophila menziesii (assembly GCA_029959085.1). Classification (NCBI taxonomy): domain Eukaryota; kingdom Viridiplantae; phylum Streptophyta; class Magnoliopsida; order Boraginales; family Hydrophyllaceae; genus Nemophila; species Nemophila menziesii. The sequence goes on along the minus strand of JARWIR010000027.1, from coordinate 4,225,255 downwards.
TTTGGAATGGATATAGAGGTAAGCATATACTTACTTTTTCTCTTCTCCATTTCCGATGTGGGACTTTATTCAATAAATATTTGTTTCCACATCTCCTAATAGGATGGAGAATTTTAGAAAGGAAACTATTTTAAATAAAGTATTTCTAATGGTTTCATTTTCATCTTCCAACGTGGGACTATTCAATACATGAATAGCTTCTCCACTTCTCCTATCAGATCATGACGAAATTCACATTAAGTTAATATTATTGTGATGAAAACTATCCCACATAAAAGTTCTCTGGGGAGAAGGTGAACAGGTTTCCATAAATACCAATATTTAGGTGTATTGTACTTAAGTGTCAATATCTTTGGATTTGAATCAATGCGTAGTAAAGTGAGGAAACCACCAAAACGTATTCTTGAACTTGACGGATTTTGATCAAGACCCTCACATCACATACTCTACCCTGCTAATACTTATAGTTTTCTCAAACATTACCCTTGTTCATCAATTCCTTCTCTAAGGACCACCCCTTGCGGTCTATAAAATTGGAAGACTTATTCATATGGGATTATCAAGGATGTCTCCTCACATCCTATCATGAATATTTAGTCTCACCTTTGGTGGTGAATTCACCAAGTCCTTCTCAAAAGGACCACTTGTAAGTGAATATGAATTCCTTAAGAGTTATACACTAAACCTTGTGCTCTTTCAAAAGAGGTACACCTTTATAAGTGAATTCATCAAGTCCTTTCCAATTGGACCTCCACGGGTGGCTATGAATTCATTAAGACGACTTATATTGTGTCATAGGGATAGAGAGTTATCAAAGAGACTCATTAGTCAAATGTTCCCCTTTAATGGGTTTCAATCCTATCCCCCTAGATGTCTCCATGACTACTCTCTTGGTCACAACTCTGGTGAACAAATCAGCTAGGTTTTTCTCTGACTGTACATATTCCAAGGCTATCACATCATTCTCCAACAATTGTTTTACTGAACTATTTCTGATGTGAATGTGTTTCTTTTTTCCATCTTATGCGCTATTGTGAGTAACCCTAATTTATGCTTGTGAATCACAATGGATACACATTGGTGCGAAACTTTCTTCCCAAAGTGGCACATCAGATTGGAGACTCCTCAACCACTCAGCTTCTTACCTAGTTAACTTTAGTGCTACGAACTAAGACTCAATAGTGGAGCGTACTATACAAGTTTGTTTAAACGACTTCCACGATACAATACCTCATCTTCAAGGAGAACACATAACCACTATTAGAGTTTACATCATCATTGTAAGAGATCCTGCTTGCATCACAAAATCCCTCGAGAACTGCAGGAAATTTGGTAAAATGCAAGCCTAGATCAAAGGTACCCCTCAATTACTTTAATAGACTATGAAGCGTAGCCTAGTGGTCACTACTTGATTTTTGAGTATAGGGACTAAGTCTGATCACGTCATCGCCAAAATCGGGATGAGGGTAGTTCATTAGGATCATCATACTTTCTATAATTTTAGCATATTCATTTTGGGATACATCATCCCCATAGTTTTCTTACAAATGAATATTAGAATCATAAGGAGTGTTTACATGCGTTTCCTCAAAGGAGTCAAATTTCTTCAGCATCCTTTCTATGTAATGTGACTGACTCAGGGAAATACATTTACTACGTCTAATGATTTTTACCTCGAGATTTACATATGTTTCTCCCATATCCTTCAAATCAAACCTAGAAGACAGAAAGCGTTTAGTCTCATTTATGATATGAATAGAAGTCCCAATGATGAGAATTTCATACACATTAAGGTGAATGATAACACAGTATGTACCTGTTACATTGTAGTAAACACACGAGTCCGAATTTTTAGCAACAACACCATATTTAATAAGGATACCATCTAGCTTTTCATACATTTTTTAGGTCTCTCTTTTAATGCATACAACAAATTTTTTAGCTTACACAGTTTGTCCCGTTGACCCTAAACCACACACCCTTCGGGTTGCACAATGTAGATCTCTTCATCTAGATCTCCATTAAAAAATGTAGTTTTAACATCCATCTGATGTATAACTAGATTGTGAATAACTGGTGGAGCAATAAGGGTTCTAATTGTGGCAATTTTTGTCACAGTGGAGTAAGTGTCAAAGTAATCTAAACCTGTATATTAGGTGAAACCCTAAATAACAAGCAGCTTTGAATTTTTCTATTGAACCATCAAGACTCAACTTATTCTTAAAAATCAATTTGTTATTAATAGGTCTGATACCCCTAGGTATGTCGGTGAATTCCCATGCATGTTGCTTTAATAGACTCAAGTTCACTATTAACGTCCTCTTTCCAAAAACTAGCATCTACTAATTTTAAGGTATTGTTATGAGCTTTTAGGTCTTCCTCGGTGAGGAGGTAGGTTCTACCTCTTCAATTATTAAGTCAATATGAAAACCTTTAGTCATTAAGGTTGTGATAAATTTGGGTCCGAAATTGGACTCGATCTACGCGATCCTACGCCTCTTACTTATCCTAGGTTATTCCTCGGGAATACTACTATGCTCCATAGAAGTGGATTCCCAAAAAAAAGATAAATAATTTCAAATTAAAAGTAACACTACAATATTACAATCAATTAGAAAAACAAAACTTACACAAAAAAATCAAGAAAAAAAATTACATGGAATGTAAAGTTTGCTTCAAAAAGATATTTCGGTCATTCATGTATCTCTAACAAAGGTTCTACGCTAGTCTAGAAATATCAGAATATTATACGAGAGATGAAAGTAGAGAGTAGTCTGAATTCTGAGTTTTGTACTTTTGCAAATGGGAGAGACATGTATTTATAGGTGAGGAGAAGACATTCATAATTTCACAATAAATGGCATTTAAGGACTCCTTTATTGTTGACGTTTTGCATATTACACCTTTTAAAATTGCAGCATGAACCTGGACTCTCTGCTAGCTTCTGGTTCATTTTCGTTTTGACCAAGTTTTGTAACCGCTTAGCCTTGATTAGGGAATATTTTGAATTTAACAGGCGTTAATTTGTGGACATTTTGTCTTCTGGATGGAAGTTTATGAAGTGTCAACTACCACTATGAGTACCTGGTGGTCCTTTGTGTGTTCTAAAAATAAATGCAAATGCTAATCGAACCACAACCGCAAGTGTACGGTTGTCCCAAGTAGTAATAAGGATAATACAGATTCGTTCCAAGGACGGAATGGTTGATCAGAATGTCTAGCAAATAGTGATTGATGCACTTATGAAAATAAAAGATAATAAAATGTTTGTTTGGTTTTCGTATTAAGACTAAATAAATGAAAGACAAATATTAAAATGCAAGTAAAAGCTAAGACGCAAGTAAAATGATATAAAACGCAATATGAGAAGTAGCACTTGAGAACGCAAGGATCCTCCCAATCTTATTTCCTAACTCATGTTGTTTAAGGGCTAAATCGGTCAATTACAATGGTCGGGATTCTAAATTCCTTATACCCCCGTCAGGGTGGACTATAAGGCAATCCTAAAGTGTCACTAGTCCCGTCAGGGTAAATATGATCCACCGTTGGATGATTAAGTGTTTTACCTCATTGGCCCTAGAATTAGCTAAGTTCGTCAGAATCAATAGCTTTTATCCTAGATTGAATAATTAATTCTATACCTAAACCCTCCGTCAGGATGATCCACACGCCACAAATGTGGAATAGCTTAGATACTAATACCTGTTCTTAGTTCGCGACTCTAAAAACAGTAAATACTCACAAATTATCGAAAAGGGTAATAGACCTAATCTAATTTAATTTAGCATAAACCCAAATTCAACATTCGTTATTTCATAAAATTGGGATTCTCCCATTGTTTGTTCTCAAGCACTATGAAAAGCTTAGCTCATATTAAAATTAAAAACTAAATTGAAAGAAATGGAATTCATATTGTTTACAAAATTAAAATATAAAAAGAACCTAATTTCCGGAATTGGAATGACTACGAACGGAGCTATAGACCCACTCCAGCTCTTTTAACTTCTTCTTTCTTCCTTCGGTTGCTTCTCTTTGGTGTTTAATCTTGTGAAATGTGAATTGTCTGTAAAATAGAAGTCCAGACCTCCTTTTATAAGCATAAATTCGGACTAGGGCTTGGACCAGAAAATAAAATACTAATAAAATGTCCAAGCCCAAATTCTAAGCCCAAAATCCCGTAACTGCTGATACACCTTCACTAAAACGGCTTTTCACGATGCGTTATGACTCCGATTGACCTTATTCTAGTTGCTAAAGTTCCGTAACTCGATAAGGAATGATTTCTCTTCAAAGGTAAGCGGCTAAATCATCGCTTAAGCACCTCGAAATCAGCAATCTATGGCCTGGAAAATGGATTTTCAGCTCTAAAAATAATATCTTCGGGATTTATCTTCAAGTCTTGACTCTAATTCACGATCTTTGAATTTCTCCTCGGACTCCTCTCCTAGCTAACATCTAAAACCTTTAAACTTTTCACTAAAAATACCAATATTACGCGTAAAAGTTTAATAAATTAAAAATGCTAGAAATAAAAAGGTAATTCCGGATTATTGCAAATTTAGTCCAAAAGTCTATCAAATTACTTAAATAAACACCAAAAATGATGTCTCCCAAAGGTCGAAAATAAGAACAATTAGGGAGACATCAAGACCCCCAACTCAAACCTTTGTCGTCCCGACAAAGTAAAACAAAACAAAGGGGCGGAAGTAAGCGTATAAACAAGTAGAAGCTAGCAAATAAACCCTAAAGCAATTCTCAAAATAAATCTCATATAGCAAACTCTAGAAATTAATATACACATACAATTATCATGCAACATCAAACATAAATAATCTCAATCATAAAATTAAAGTTGCAATGCTTGAAGGTTACACTTGTACTCATCTCTGTATGATGGCTATAGGGTGGTCATTAATCCTAAATCGCTTTGAACGCTCCACCTAGTGTATTCCCTATCAACAGAATCATAAATTCACTATGCACTTAGGAATCACGAGGTCTTTACGGTTATAATATTGGCTTAAGGACGGGTGTGGATGTATATTTGGTAAATTTGAAGTGAGCTTTTGGCTCTCTCCTCACTTACCATCAACAGTGTCCTCGAGCTTGAGTTAACGCTCAAAAAGATGTTCTCACTCACCCATATACGCAACAATTTAGCGTCCCATGTCTACCCACTATAAACAAGATGATTTTCAGAAAAATTCCACTTTGCCGGATGTTTTATTCATTCATATTCTTCTTTTTATTTTCTCTTTTTTTTTTGTACAGAAGCAAACCGGGTTCCCGGTTCCTACTGTATGAATTTTCAAAATTTTTCATTTTTTCTTTATTTTTCATTTTTTCTTCATTCCCGGCAAAGGGTTACAAGTATAAATCATCTGCAATTGTGCTACAACACAAAGCACATCAATCCCAACCCATTAAATTCCCCATAAGTGGTCCCACCACCCCAAACTCAAGCTCGAGACATGTCTCAGGATTGTGATTCAAGTGCGGGTCATATGGTCATGCCTAATAATCTAAGGGATAATGGCTTATATCGTGGCTACAAAGAAAAGGCTAAAGGCTCAAAGTGGGCTAAGACGGATAATAATTAATACAAGGGAGAGAAGGCTAAAAGGTTACAAATGGCTAACAAAAAAAACTGCCCCTATCATTTTCCTAAGTACATAGCTTGTCTTTAGTTCATATCTAGGTGGGTTCTCTACTACTTAGGATTTCACGTTCTACACACCAAACATATTCCTTGAGTACAAACTTACTTCATTTGCATTGTTCATTAATTTTTCCTATTAATTACCTATGTTTGCATGCAATTGTAAGTGCGTTTTATATCAATCCCTAAAGTCCACTATTTACTATCATAGATTTATCAAGAGTATGCTTAAAGGGATATTTAAAAATTTCTACAGTCAAATGCAACTCCGAAAATTCTTTTATTGAAAGCAAATAAAGCAAATAACACATAAAAACTGGGATGAGGCAACGAACCCCACCCCAAACTCAAAAATGAGTCGTGTCCCCACGACTCGAAAAGACTCAATAAAGCATTTAAACTAATCTACACTAAGAGGAAAGTCTAGAAAACGTATCTTAACCAGCGCGAGGCTGGTTATCGGTGTTGCGTTCTGGACCTTTATCTCGCGTAACAGCATCATAAATCGCGTTTTGAAGTGTATTTACGCCTAGGATTAAATTTTGCAATAGGTCCAATTCTTTTGTAACGTTTCCCTAGGTAGCGATCATCTTCTCCTGATTCTCTTCCAACACCTGAATCTTAGATTCCAACTCAGGTATAGTTTTCGCTCTCTTTGATTGAGGAGTTCTCGGACTCCTTGTAGCTCGTGTTGCTTCTTCATGGATATTCTTGATCGTGCTCAAAGCTATACTCATACCAACTGAAACAATATCAATATCTGCGTTCTTACGCGGAATCTTTGCGTCCAGACACAACTAAGTAATAGTACAAGGAAACTTCAGATTTTGTTGTTTCATTGGTGATTTCGCGAACTCCATGATTGTATCATAAATGATCTTAGCAACATCAAATGGTTTCTCCTCCAAAATACACTTAATAACAAATATGTGCTCTTTCTTCAACTCGGAAGTGTGTTTAATACCAAAGAAAGTGGGTATTACGAAACGAGACCAAACCTTAGCACGAGGTGTCAAACTACTGCTGTAAAACAAGCACGGTCCCCCAAAGGGATTCAAAATCGAAAGAAGGGTCATTAAGAGTTTCTTGGAAAGAGCATGTTCCAGAAAAGTTGGGTAGTTTCAATGATTTCCGAATACGTTCAATAGAGAAAGGAACTACCTTTTTGCGGATATCAATGGCATCACGGGAGGTAGCTAAACCTTCGTAAAATTCTCGCACAAAAGTAGGAATAAACTCAAGCTTCCTTTCTTGTAACTCTTTCCAACCAAACATAGCACATGTCACAGCATATTCTTTGTATTCACTACTCATAATACCCTTAGGAAAATTCGTCTCCTCACCAAATTTCAAAAATTCAATTCTTTCACGAACCTGAGTATTCCAACAAGTATAAACCCTCTTAGGCTTGTGGGCCCACATCTTCATACGCGGAGGTTTTTGAACGGGTGCTTCCAGAATCTCTTGTTCAGTTTCCTTCTCAATGTTCTTCGCGATTTCCTCTTCTGGTTCCTTCTCATTTTCAATCTCATCAATCAATCTTCTCTTTTGACCCGTGATTTCTTTTCTGTTAGAATCAAGCTTAACTTCGTCAATTTTTCGTTTCGGACGCGAATCAGGAATCTCAATAGCTTGATCTTGTGAACCACCAATGGTGGTCTTTCTTCTAGGAGCAGTTCTTCGAAAATCACCGGTTCTATTAGTCATCTCTTTTCACCCCAAACTCAAAACTTCAAATAATGAAAAACTTAGAGAAAAAGTTTAGAATTATGATGTTTTGAGGCTTATGAATTGAAGAACTAGGTGGAATATGAGATGGGTCTTGTTTAATTTGGATGGGAGAAGAAAGAATTGGGTTTAATTTAAGGGTTGGGTGAAGAAGAATCTTGGGAAAAACTAAGGATTTGATGTTGTTTTGGAGAGGAGGTGAGTTGATTTTGTGTTTTTGTGGTGAAAGAGGGTAGGAATTGATGATATATAGTGTTTTGGATGATGAATTTTGGAGGTGGGGGGGCTATTGGTGCGTTTTAGGTAAAGACTTGCAAAAGAGGCTAAGAAAACTAGGTTAGGGCCTCAAAAACCGACATCACAGCTTCAAAACCGGGTTCCCGGTTTTGGCAAACCGGGTTCCCGGTTCCGCGTCGCTGTGACGGCGCGGAAAATTAACGTAAAGACTTTTTTTTTTTTCAAAACGCACCAAAACGCTGGACCCCAAGACGCTGGGTCAGAGATTTTACTAGCCGAAACCGGGTTCCCGGTTCTGTGGAATGCGGGTACCCGGATTTTTCTCGATGGCGCGAGTCAAGACGCGCCAAAACGCAGGACTCCAAGACGCTGGGTCAGAACTTTTGGAAGATTACAGCTCCAGTACCGGGTACCCGGTTTTGCCAAATGCGGGTTCCCGGTTTCGTGTCGATGGCACGAGTCAAAACGCAGCAAAACGCAAGCCACCAAAACGCTGGGTCAGAACTTTTCAGACATTACAGCACCAAAACCGGGTTCCCGGTTTGTGCAAACCGGGTACCCGGTTCCGACGATGTGTCGTAAACCAAGACGCCAAGTGTTGCGTTGAAGAGGATGGTACCAGCTCCAAAACCGGGTTCCTGGTTTTTGCGAAACCGGGTTCCCGGTTCCTCCTGGACATCCAACCTCTTTTTCTCCTTTTTTCGCCAAATCGACCCCAAACTCATGACCTTTTTACCCCTGAAATCATCAAAAACAACTACCCTTCCTCATTTCTTAATAATAAACATTAAAATTACGAAAATCAAACTATTTTAAAATGCAAAAATTAAAAAATCAGCTAATATACAATGAATTGGCTTTTGTTTAACGTCGTTAAACTCGACGGGTTACCTCACGCTTCTAAGGAGTCTCGAGGAGATACATGACCTCCCCGGGATGTGGATCTTCTGAGCGATTGTTATCTTCACCTCCATGGTATATCTTTAATCTGTGACCGTTAACCATAAAGGTACGGTTCTCTAGCGGATGTTCTATTTCTATCGCTCCATGAGGTGTAACTTTGGTCACAATGTATGGACCTGACCACTTAGATCTTAACTTACCCGGATAATTACTGAACTTTGAGTTATACTTCAACACTCTTTGCCCCACTTCAAAGTTCTTTGTACGAATCCGATTGTCATGCCATTTCTTTGTGTTTTCTTTGTAAAGTTTGGCATTTTCGTAAGCGTGCAACCGGAATTCGTCAAGTTCATTAAGCTTCATCATATGATTCTTTCCGGCTAAGATAGGATCTATGTTCAACTGCGCAATTGCCCAATAGGCACCCATTTCAAGCTCTAAAGGTAAGTGACAAGCCTTACCATACACCATACGATAGGGAGATGCACCAACTGGAGTCTTAAACGCAGTACGATAGGCCCACAACGCATCATCTAACTTCATTGACCAATCTTTTCTTGTAGGACCAACGGTTTTCTCTAGGATTGACTTGACTTCACGGTTCGATACTTCAGCTTGACCATTGGATTGTGGATGGTATGCAGTAGATACACGGTGTCTAACTCCATACTTCTCTAGAATAGTCTTCAGATATTTATTAACGAAATGAGATCCTCCATCGCTAATAATCACTCTAGGTGTGCCATGTCTAGTGAAAATATGTGATTTCAAGAACTTGATCACCACTCGTGAATCATTGGTAGGTAAAGCCACCGCTTCTACCCACTTAGATACATAATCAACAGCTAATAAGATGTAGAGGTTACCATTTGAAGGAACGAAAGGCCCCATAAAGTCTATACCCCAAACATCAAATATCTCAACCTCTAACACATTATTACGCGGCATCTCATCCCTCTTAGATATGTTTCCGGTAAATTGGCATCTCGTACATTTCTTAACATATTCATGACAATCTTTAATAAGAGAAGGCCAGTAGAAACCTGATTGAAATACCTTCGCAGCCGTTCTATCTCCTTTGAAATGTCCTCCATATAATGAATCATGGCACCCAGCTATAATGGCTTCAGTCTCTTCCCTTGCTACACATCTTCGTATCATTTGGTCAGCACAAACTTTATAGAGGAACAGATCCTCCCAAAAGAACTGTCGAACACGATGAGCTAACCTCTTTCTTTCTTGATAAGTCGAACCTTCAGGAAAAACACCACTCACCACTAAATTCGCAATGTCTGCATACCACGGAGCTTCATAATCTCGAACAACGAATAAACTCTCATCAGGAAACTCTTCTCTCACTGCTTCAGTACCACTATTCATCTCTGAACCCTCTAAACGCGATAGATGATCTGCAACCTGATTCTCACAACCCTTTCTATCTTTGATCTCTAGATCGAACTCTTGAAGCAATAACACCCATCTGATTAACCTTGGTTTCGCATCTTTCTTTTCCATAAGATATCTGATCGCGGAATGATCTGTAAAAACAATAACTTTTGCTCCAAGAAGATAGGAGCGAAATTTATCAAACGAATAGACAACTGCTAGCAACTCCTTTTCTGTAACTGTGTAATTAATCTGAGCACCACTGAAAGTTTTACTAGCATAGTAAATCGAATGAAAAACCTTCTCTTTTCTCTGTCCCAATACAGCTCCCATACACAAATCACTCGCATCACACATAACTTCAAATGGTAAATTCCAATCTGGAGGTAACACTATAGGAGCAGAAATAAGCTTTTCCTTAATTGCTTGGAAAGCCGCTAAACAAGCTTCATCAAAAAGGAATTTGCAATCCTTTTCGAGTAAGTTGCATAACGGTTTAGCAATCTTAGAAAAATCCTTAATAAAACGCCTATAAAAGCCAGCATGGCCAAGAAAACTCCTTACCCCTTTTACAGAAACAGGAGGGGGAAGAGTTTTAATTACCTCTATCTTTGCTCTATCAACCTCTAAACCAGCACTCGAAACTTTGTGACCCAGAACAATACCTTCGCGAACCATGAAGTGACACTTCTCCCAGTTGAGCACCAAATCTGTTTCCTTGCATCTTACTAACACTTTCTCCAAGTTATCTAAACATATATCAAAATCATCACCAAACACGGAGAAATCATCCATAAACACTTCAAGGAAATTATCTATCATGTCCCAGAAGATGGCCATCATGCATCCCTGAAAAGTAGCGGGAGCGTTACACAACCCAAATGGCATTCTGCGATATGCAAAAGTACCAAATGGGCATGTAAAGGTAGTCTTATGTTGATCTTCTGGAGCCACGTAAATTTGATTGTACCCGGAGTAGCCATCCAAGAAACAGTAATATTCCCTTCCGGCTAATTTATCTAACATCTGATCGATGAAGGGTAAAGGGAAATGATCTTTTCTGGTGGCTTTGTTCAGCTTTCTGTAATCCATGCAAACTCTCCAACCTACTACCGTTCTTGAAGGAATTGCTTCATATTTATCGTTAAGAATTGTTGTTATTCCTCCTTTCTTCGGTACACACTGAACCGGACTCACCCATTCACTACTCGAAATGGGATAAATAATCCCCGCATCTAAAAGCTTAATCACCTCTTTCTTCACCACATCCTTCATAGCTGGCATTAATCTTCTCTGACCTTCAACTGAGCGTGCGTTAACATCTTCAAGTATGATTTTGTGTTGACAATAGGATGGACTAATGCCTTTGATGTCAGCAATTGTCCAACCTATTGCTTCTTTGTTGGCTCTTAACACACGCAACAGTTTATCTTCTTGAGGACCTGTTAGATTAGCTGAAACAATAACAGGTAAAGTTTCATTAGTACCCAAATATGCATACCTCAAGTGTGCTGGCAATGGTTTTTCTTCCAACTCCGGAGGAGATTCAATTGAAGGCTTCTTTTTAGGAATAATCTCCCCCGGTTCTCTCACAGGTTCATAGGCAAGACGCCTATACTTCGGATTTTCAGAATTGAGAGCTGCCACTGTTTCGGTAAGCTCCTCCATCATCTCAGGTGAATCTAATGTCAAAGCAGCCTGCAAGAAATCATCAAAATTTAAGCAATTAAATACCTCTTGCGATGCTTGCTCTACCACATCCATTCTGAAGCAATCTTCCTGAGAATCTGGGAATTTCATAGCTCGAAATACATTGAATTTTACTTCCTCATCTTGTATCCTCATCGTCAATTCGCCATTTTCTACATCGATTAATGTTCTCCCTGTGGCTAGGAATGGTCTACCCAAAATAATGGGGACATTTCTATCTGCATTGTATTCAAGTATTACGAAATCAACAGGAAATATAAGTGTACCTGCCTTAACAAGGACATCCTCAATGCGGCCTTCAGGATGAGCAAGAGACCTGTCCGCCATTTGCAAGACCATAGAAGTGGGTCTTGCGTTTCCAATTTTAAGCTTATCAAAGATTGACTTGGGCATTAAATTGATGCTTGTCCCCAAATCACATAACGCCTTTCCTTTCCATTCTTCTCCAATCGATATCGGAATCGTGAAACTCCCCGGATCAACTAGCTTCGGGGGTAATTTACTCTGGCAAATCGCACTACATTCTTCAGGAAGGCCAATCATCTCATTATCACAGTAGGGCCTTTTGTTAGTGAGGGCCCTCTTCAAAAATTTCGTATACTTAGGTATATCTCGAATCGCCTCAAGTAACGGAATATTAATACTCAAACCCTTCACTCTATTAAAGAATTTATGAAAATCACCCAAATCACCCTTTTTCTGAACTCGAGATGGAAACGGTGGTGGAGGGCGATTGATCACAATATCATCTCTCTTTTTCGGAACTTCTCTTGGTCTTTCGATTTCTTCAACCTCACTATCTCTCTCATTCTCTTTCTCTTTCTCTTTCTCTTTCTCACCCACTTCCTTTTCTTTTCTTGGAACTTCTTTCTCTTTCATAACAGGAAAAGGAGGTGGAGGAAGGTTCTTACCACTTCGTAATGTAACGGCTTTGCAATCTTCTCGTTGTATTGGATTCTCAGTATCGCTTGGAAGTTGTCCTTGTGGACGCTGATTCAGTTGTTTATTAATTTGACTTAGCTGATTCTGGAACAACTTCATATTTGCTTCAACTGCATTTTGACGTTCCAAAGCTTGTGTCTGAAGAGTAATTAAACTTTCAACTGTTTTCTGAAGTGTAACTACTCCTTCTTGTGGATGGGCAGGTAAGGCTTTCTGGTTTAAGTTTTCATCATAAGTATTCTGAGGAGCTTGTTTTTGTGCATAGTTGCCTTGATTCTGTCCTCCTTGATAATTATTGTGTGGTCTTGGATTATAGTTGTTACCTTGGGGACGCGGCTGATACGCGTAGGTAGGATTGGCTGCCCCATTAGGATTTGAGTATTGAAACCCAGGATGGTTTCTGTTAGGCTGATATCCATTACCACTTGAATTGAAGTTACCTCTATTGGACATAAACATCACGGACTCTTGATTATTCGGACAACTTTCCTCATCATGATCATCTACCTTACAAATCGAACACATATAAACCTCTTGTGCAGCATGCACAGCTACCTTCTTACCCGAAAATCCTTCTTTTACAGCTAAGGTAAGCTGTTTCAATTGTTGCTCTATAGTATTCAGAATCTTATTCTCAAGCGTAGCAAACTTTTCTTCCATATCAACATTATTCAATCCCTTAACTGGTGTTCTTACTGAATTCCACCCAACTTCATTCTTGACTGTTCTCTCTAAAATGATCTTAGCATGAGTGGGTTGAACTTGAAGAAAACCTGCACCACATAGCGTATCCAATTTCTCTCTCGAAGTTCCATCAAGGCCTCTATAAAAGATCTTTAAATGTTGTTGTTCTGAAAAGCCATGATTTGGAACTTTACGCAAACACATCTGAAATCTTGTCCAACTCTTACCCACAGTTTCATCATATTCTTGACGGAAATGCGTCAATTCTAATTCAGCATCTAATCTCATGTTACTTGGGTAATACCTGTCAAAGAAAGCAATTTCTAATTGGTCCCTGTTGGTTATCTTCGTAGGATCTTGCGTATCGTGCCATTCACTCGCTCCATCAATCACAAAAAATTTAAACGCAGCAAAATACATCTGTTCTCTTGAAACTCCTTGTGTGATATAAGAATCACATATCTGATTAAACTTCTGTACTGCTCTAAGAGGATCTTCTGATGGTCTTCCACGAAAATTTCCAAAATTTTGGAACTGAGCTAACATACCCGAATCTGGACGGAATCGCGGAACATCAATATCTGGAGCACCTACTCCTATAGCAGGAGCACGAAATGGAACTTCTGGAGGACCATTAGTAAACCACGGATCTTGATTCATCACTATCTGAACTTGAGGATTAGGATTTAGTGGTTGAACTTGAGGAATAACGCCTGGAGCTAAAGGTTGACCATTTGCATCTAGCTTGCCTTGTCCATTATTCTGTTGACCTTGAAGATTGATATTCTCCATTCTGTTACTTAATTCTTCTACTTCTAAAGCTTCTCGTTCTCTTCTTCTTCTGTTCGCAAGTCTGATCAACGATTCTGGATTACTAATGATCGGAGGTGTTGGCTCTAGATCCTTGAATAGCCTTCTTCGCATACACCAAACCTAAAAAACCTGAAAAAGCTAACAAACAAAAAGCGTAAAACTGATAAAATAAAATAAATGCACTATCACTAAAGGATAAACACCGTGGTCACACGCTACCGTCCCCGGCAGCGGCGCCAAAAACTCGATGGTCCTTTGTGTATTCTAAAAATAAATGCAAATGCTAATCGAACCACAACCGCAAGTGTACGGTTGTCCCAAGTAGTAATAAGGATAATACAGATTCGTTCCAAGGACGGAATGGTTGATCACAATGTCTAGCAAATAGTGATTGATGCACTTATGAAAATAAAAGATAATAAAATGTTTGTTTGGTTTTCTTATTAAGACTAAATAAATGAAAGACAAATATTAAAATGCAAGTAAAAGCTAAGACGCAAGTAAAATGATATAAAACGCAATATGAGAAGTAGCACTTGAGAACGCAAGGATCCTCCCAATCTTATTTCCTAACTCATGTTGTTTAAGGGCTAAATCGGTCAATTACAATGGTCGGGATTCTAAATTCCTTATACCCCCGTCAGGGTGGACTATAAGGCAATCCTAAAGTGTCACTAGTCCCGTCAGGATAAATATGATCCACCGTTGGATGATTAAGTGTTTTACCTCATTGGCCCTAGAATTAGCTAAGTTCGTCAGAATCAATAGCTTTTATCCTAGATTGAATAATTACTTCTATACCTAAACCCTCCGTCAGGATGATCCACACGCCACAAATGTGGAATAGCTTAGATACTAATACCTGTTCTTAGTTCGCGACTCTAAAAACAGTAAATACTCACAAATTATAGAAAAGGGTAATAGACCTAATCTAATTTAATTTAGCATAAACCCAAATTCAACATTCGTTATTTCATAAAATTGGGATTCTCCCATTGTTTGTTCTCAAGCACTATGAAAAGCTTAGCTCATATTAAAATTAAAAACTAAATTGAACAAAATGGAATTCATATTGTTTACAAAATTAAAATATAAAAAGAACCTAATTTCCAGAATTGGAATGACTACGAACGGAGCTATAGACCCACTCCAGCTCTTGTAGCTTCTTCTTTCTTCCTTCTGTTGCTTCTCTCTGGTGTTTAATCTTGTGAAATATGAATTGTCTGTAAAATAGAAGTCCAGACCTCCTTTTATAAGCATAAATTCGGACTAGGGCTTGGACCAGAAAATAAAATACTAATTAAATGTCCAAGCCCAAAATCCCGTAACTGCTGATACACCTTCACTAAAACGGCTTTTCCCGATGCGTTGTGACTCCGATTGACCTTATTCCAGTTGCTAAAGTTCCGTAACTCGATAAGGAATGATTTCTCTTCAAAGGTCAGCGGCTAAATCATCGCTTAAGCACCTCGAAATCAGAAATCTATGGCCTGGAAAATGGATTTTCAGCTCTAAAAATAATATCTTCGGGATTTATCTTCAAGTCTTGACTCTAATTCACGATCTTTGACTTTCTCCTCGGATTCCTCTCCTAGCTAACATCTAAAACCTGTAAACTTTTCACTAAAAATACCAATATTACGCGTAAAAGTTTAATAAATTAAAAATGCTAGAAATAAAAAGGTAATTCCGGATTATTGCAAATTTAGTCCAAAAGTCTATCAAATTACTTAAATAAACACAAAAAATGATGTCTCCCAAGGGTCGAAAATAAGAACAATTAGGGAGACATCAGTACCAGCCATACAACACTAGTCTAACTTCAAAAGTTATTTCATTTTTTGACTCACCAATTCCTTAGCTCCCAACGCTCGCCTCCGGTGCCGATGCCAGGTCCAGAGGGTGGAGTGGTGGTGTTCCATGTGGGGCTTTTCTTATTCTCTTTTAGCTTTCATATCCTTTATTCCTTTTGGAATGTATAGAGAGGTAAGCACTTATATACTTACTTTTTCTCTTCTCCATTTCTGATGTGGGACTTTTTACTCGATAAAAGGGTTTTTCAGCATCTCCCAATAGGATGGAGAATTTGAGAACAAAAAATCTTTTAAGTAAAGTGTTTTAATAGTTTTCTTTTCATCTTTGAATGTGGGACTTTTAAATACATGAATAGTTTTTCCACTTCTCTCGTACGGTCATGACAGAATTCACATTAATAAGTTAATTTTAATAATTTTTTATTTCTTCATCCCCCGTCAGTAAGATTAAATATGTATTGTAGTTCTCTTGAATCTTAAGATTTCATTGCAAGCTCATTGTCTTTCTTTTATGCCATCTCATGAAACAATGCTGACTTTCACGAGTTTATGCAAAATATTAGTAGGTATGATGTGTTGATCCTTATATGTATGGAAAGATCTTCAAATATGGTTTTTGTGGCTAAATATATTTATGTATTCGGAGTTTGGATGAGAAAGTTATGGCCAATTTAATGAGATTACGCATAGTGGACAAATTATTGCGACAATCTGCTACACCAAACGGAAACTTGTTTTGATCTTTTACCTTCAGAATTTATTCTAATTTACTAAATACCTATGACTTATTCTAATTTTCTCGTCTAATATGTGATAATATTTTATATGACGAGAGTGGGTTCGTGATTATCTAGTGTGTGAAAACCTCGAGAAAATCTGGCCCTTCTTCTTCAAGAGTTGAAAAATAAATTTTCCAATTCTATAGGTAGTGTCGACTAAGATGTGTTAGGGGAGAGAGGAATTAATTGCTTAAAAAATAATGTTTAGTTAATTATATTGACTTTTGACTCTTATCTTTAAATAATAAAGAGTCCTAATACAATAATAAGTCTATTCTGCCAATCAAATGCAATTACATATTATCCATCAATTAAATTAAAATAGAAAATTGATTTTATATAATCTTATTTTTAGACTTAGGGTCTTGAACACCTCCCCCCCTCTTCGAGTTAGCACCCCCACCTAGAGCCTCTTCTTACTAAAGACCTCAGAAACTTTTTAACACATGAACCCCAAAACCCCTGTTACCTTTCTACCCTCGTTTTATTTTTTCTTTTCCTATATATATTAATTTAGATACCACAAACCACATTTTCAGATCCAGATCCAGGATCTCTCACCTCCCTCTCCTCCCTTTTCTCCCCTCCGATGTGAGTAGCTCCAAAACCACCACCACCACTAAAACACACCACCACAACCACCCTTCTCGCAACCTCTCATGGCAGCCATGGAGGTTCCACCAAAACACCACCACCACCATAACATATCCACGGAACCACCACCACCACCATATTCCGGTGAGATCCACCCCTCTCTCTCTCGTTTTCCGGTAGCTGGAGTTACAGTGGATTCGTGCTCAGCAATGGAGATCCGTGAGCAACCTTTTCCATTAGCAAATCGGAAGTGAAGATCTCGAAGCTTCATCAATGGTGTTCGCTAGTTGCAGCAGTTCGAAGCTTCTTCAATGGATGACTGACTTCCATGGCTTCTCACGGAGTGGACCTGCGTCGCGAGGTTTCCTGCAGCAGTTCGTAGTACTCAGCAGTTCGAAGCTTCACCAATGGTTTCCTGCTTCTTCTTCTTCGATCCTTGCTGCAGATCTCGAAGCAAAGAGATGGAGGACTGTCTTCCATGGCTGCTCGACCGTGAGTTTGTGTTGTTGTCAATCGTGGTTGCTGCTTTCTTCGGGTGGTGTTCGTGTTGTGGTGGTTGTGTTCGTGTGTATGGTGGTTGAGCTCGAATGTTGTTGCTGCGCGAAGAGAACCACTGAGCTCGCGGTGGTGGGTTATTGGCCATGGCAGGTGAAACGAGGTTGAAGAAGCAGCGAGTCTTTTCAGCGAGTCTTTTTTTTTTCAGTAGGTTGACCAGATCTAGATCTGGTCAAACCAGATAGAATTTTCATTTTTTTTGGCTTGTGTAATAATATATGAGAATAATATAATTGTTTTTACTAATACTCATTAGTTTTGTTAATTAATTTGTTCTGTAATTTTTTTATATCAGTCCTCAATTTTTAAGAGTACTCAGAGTTTTTCTCAGAGTACTCCGAGTTTTTCTCAGAGTACTCCGAGATTTTCTTAGAGTACTCCGAGATTTTCTTAGAGTACTCCGAGATTTTCTGGCAGTCGATGGCTCGTGGTTGGATATATAGAGTACTCATTTAAATATATAGAGTACTCAGCAAAATTGTCGGAGTACTCAGCAAATTCTCGGAGTACTCTATGTTTTTTCCGGTGACTGGATGTCGGAGGTCGGTGGTCGGTGGTCGGAGGTCGGAGGTAGGATGTAGGTGGTGGGAGGTTGGAGGTAGGTGGGTAGTGGTAGGTAGAGGAGAGAGAAACAGTGACATCAAACTTTTTTGTCTTTTAGTGTTAGTAAGGGTAGGAAAGACTATTGTAAAAAATGAGGTCCTTAAGAAGAACAACTTTCAAGACACTACTCTATAGAGAAGAAATAGTGTTTCTAAGACCCTATATATAATTCACCCTTTATTTAATTATCTTAAGATAATTAAATATTTTAATAAAATAAATATTAACAATATCTTGAATTTCAATTATTGATCTATATATTAAGTATAATACTAATATTATTTTTTATATTAACAATAATTAGTTATTCCCTCATTTCCGATTTCTGTATTTTTACATAATCTATTTCTCGTAACCTTTCTAAACTGATTTTGTAACATATTATTATAGATCCAGAGGATGGACCATAAGGCATATTTACCCATGACTTATTAGTATATTATCTATACTAAGAATTGTGTAACTGATCCACTATGGAAATACGAATGAACTCCACCGGGCAGATATTGTTTTATAAAAATGATTGGTGAAGCGCGAATCTTGTCCCCGACTTTCCAAATTGAAATGACAAAATCACCCCTCTAGTATTCCACTAGTATACTTATAAGTCATCAGAAGCATACTCAGATTATATTTACAAGTATTATTCACATAATCTCAAGCACCGGCTTACACTAATACCTCAATAAGCTACAATATATTACGTAGTCGGGGTTAGGATAATCATTACAACCTTACTATACAGTGGATGTTCTTGCATGTACACGTCATGACTAGTCAAGTCACATAACCCAACATAAGGGAAATATAAGGTCTTGATTGAATCGCACACATGGTACATCAAAGTATACACAATTAACTTAATCGTTGTGTCAACACACACTGAACATTTAGAGTATAGGTAGTTTCAAACATGTAAAGTGATCCTAGTAAGAACCTTCTATACATATCTAGATGTACCAATGAGTGTGATCATGGAGAGGACTACTCCAATGATTATAGGCTTGCCACCAACTTTATGATCTACCTCCACCATGACCTTTATGCAATCAAAGCGCCAAGTTTTTTTTACTTAGGTAAGAAGTTTTATAATGTGAGAATCGTGAGCTACCGACCTACGACATGCTTACCGCTCATGTAGCACGTCGTGTCCTTACACTCAGATATCAACTGAAATTGTACTATATTATCATTAGAATGGTCTTAATCATAATGACTATATTTAAATCTTATATTTATACTTGTTTAGTGGAAAGTCATTGCCTTGGGCATAAAATTCCAATAATTTTTTAGTGCATAAGAGATTACTTTCTTTAGGTCAACCCTTCACTCAGGGTATGAGACTACTACCTCTTCCCACCTAGGTATACACTAGCTCCTTAGCATATGAGATATCATTCATAAACTTTTTATTTCTATTTTTCTGAAAAAAATAACTATGTGATTTTCTACACCTCATTCCTACTGATCTCGTTGATAATTGTACCACTGTACTAGATTTCTTTCACCTCTTCATTTTTTAAATTTTCTGAACTTTCTTATGAAAATGTGACTCATCTTGCAATCACTGCTCAATTTGTTCATATCTATGAGAAACTGGCACTTAATTTCAAATCACCAATTCATGCACATATTTTGATTTAGAATTTTGTTACATTACCTTCATATCAAATATGTAGTTTTTTGTTCACTATATGGAAATTTCATTTACATTATGTGATTCATTAGTACTTGATGTTTCTCATACTTAAATTTTATCAAGTTCATTTAATGAACTCATGACATGTCATATCCAATCGATCCTAGGGTAACATATGTGGAAGTCTTAAAGAAACTAGTTGGCATATCATGTTTTCACATTTGACTACATTCTTTAATACTACCTTGGTTATCTATGGATCTTTTGGATGTAGTCACCATTATGGAAGAAAAGTCATATATTGAGCAATATTGATTTATAACTCTATTTCCATTCTAAGATAAATTTCTTTCATCTTTCTATCTCGTAAGGGACTATGTAAGGTCTCGAGCTTGGTTAATCAATACTTTGAATTTGATTCTCATTAAATTTTCTTACATTTCTCATTGATGGAACGAGTTACAAATCAAGTGATCTAGGAGTTATACCATAATCTTTACTTGGGATGGCTCTCACTGCAATAAACACTATTGATATTTCACATGTCCTTCATACATAGAATCCTATAAACATCTATTGGTAAATTCATCTGAGAGTCGTCTTGACCAATTATTTAACTTGGGATGGCTCTCACTATGACAAGACATCATTGAATTTTTTTAGTGAAGTTGATCTAAAGGTTATAGGGATATAGTCTTAAATATCGTATACGAGTTCAAGATGAAAGATAATGATTCGTCTTTCATAATATCGTCTTGTTAATATATGTTTCTATCTTGATATTTTTGTAGTCTTGTGACCCAAAGTCTTAGGTTTATTAAATATACTACAACTAGAGTTGTGTTATCAAATAAATGTTTTTAATTACCCAACATATGTCTCATTATAGTTTGTTCATACCTCTTGCTTGCATTCTCTAATTTGTCCATTTCAAATGGTAAGATGGGTGTCCAGACTCTTTTTCATTTGAATGTCACTTAGAAAATGACATCAAGTTGATATTTTTCTGAGGTGAACTTTCAATTTTAATCTGAAAACATCCAAAGTCCCTTATTCTCTTAATATATCTAATGTGTGACTTCTTTATCTTATTCGGACAAATTTAGATAAGAGACATATTTAAGAGATACATATACATTTGAGATATCTTTGCCTTTTGAATGCTTAACTAATTATCAATTTGTCTTCTAGTATATAATGATCATTTATTAATAGGCTTGTGTTTTCCTTACACCTCCTTATTTGGGGAATGTCATAACCTAGAACTTTCTAACAAGTGATATGTACACAATATAAAATAAATAACATAAATCATGATTAATAGAGATGAAAATGAAACATCCACCTAATATTTTCAAATTGAAATCAACTACTCTTAATTAACTTAGGACGTATAAATATCCAGTGCACAAAAAGCAAGGATATCTAGCAAATACTGAAAACAAACTAATTTGATTAGAAAACATCTTATCTATTTATTATGTACAATGAAAGTGTGTCAGTAAATCGCTTATATTCCCGTTCCCTTTCTTTTTTTTCTTTTGAACATAAGGACAAATGTACTACTTATTCCCTTTCCTAGACGAACCCTTACCCCTCTTGTTATGTTTATGACCTTGCAATCTAAACCAAGTGGGGTATGCCTCACCCTTTGGGTTGATGATAACTTCAAATAATTGTTCCCTCATGATATTTGGTAAGTTCATCAACACTTACACTTGTTATAGTTAAGCTAGGACTGATTATATAGAGGAGGCAAATATTCAAGTAACATATCAATCTTGCTGACTTTGTGTATCTCAATCCCTAGAATCATGGTTGTGTTGAAGTTATCGTTCATCTTGAGAAAATGTTATCTTATGGATTGACCTTCATCTATTGTGGCGATCATGATGTTTCTAAGAGAAGCTTGCCTCCCGGGTCTATTCTAATCAAACATCATTTAGATGGAGTCAAGCAATAGCCTAGCGATTTTCATTTCCTCACATTTCATTTTAATCACATGAAAAATTAAGGACATTATATACATCCGACCACACGATTAGCCTTGATCCAACTAGCATGTGTTATCCTAATCGAAATAGTGCAATTTTTCCTCTTCGGGTGTTGGCCTTGGATCCCTCAAGATAAACTCATAATCTTCTTAGGCAAGAACAATGTCCAGCTTTATTTTATCGTCTACAAAGTTAGCTCCATTTAGCTTATTCTCTTTTAGAATACAGCAAAGAGGGGTTACGAATTACATTACTAAACATTTGTACAAATATATTTATTAGATAATATTGAATGACAAGTATATAATGCAAGAACGTAACTAGGAAAACTATTCATGCATTGGTTTCTACACTAATTGTCAACAAGACAAATATACCCTTAGAACTTATCAGATTAGTGTAAGGGTATCCTAACTCTGTAATACATATTTTGATGAGACTCGTCTGCATGCCAATAATGAATGGGGAAAAGCAGTGGAAGAAAAATGGAGTCGATGAAGAAAAAACAGGTATGGGAACTAGTCAATCTCCCAAAAGGACGCAAGGTGATTTGGAACAAATGGATTCTCAAAATAAAGAGAAATCATGACATAACTGTCGAGAGGTATAAAGCTTGCTTGGTAGAGAATGGATATACTCAACGGGAAAGAATAGATTTTGAGGAAACCTTTTCTCTAGTTGTTAGATTTACTTCGATACATCTTGTTTTAGCTATTGTGGTGCATCTCGATCTGGCATTTCACCAAATGAATGTCAAAACTGCATTTCTAAATAGAGATTGATTTTTCATGGAACAACCCCCATGTTTCATTTCAAAAGATCAAAAAAATAAAGTATGTAAATTGTTGAAATCAATCTATGATTTTTGCAAGCCCCGAGACAGTGGAATTTGAGATTTAATGAAGTCATTTCATTGAATAGTTTTGAGATGATAAGTGAAGAACATTGTGTTTATGTTAGACGTTCTAAGAAATTTTTGTAATTTGATCTCTATATGTGGATGACATCGTATTAGCTG
Source organism: Nemophila menziesii (assembly GCA_029959085.1). Classification (NCBI taxonomy): domain Eukaryota; kingdom Viridiplantae; phylum Streptophyta; class Magnoliopsida; order Boraginales; family Hydrophyllaceae; genus Nemophila; species Nemophila menziesii. Next base: position 4,202,197 of record JARWIR010000027.1, on the reverse strand, counting down.
AGAATGATACATTTTTTTATCAAAGGCGCATCTTCTCAATTTGATATGAAAGATATGGGAGAAGAAAATATACTTGGTGTTTCTCAATTTGATATAAAATATATGGGAGAAGAAAATATACTTGGTGTTAAGATTCACAAATATAAGTCTAGACAACTATTATATTTGTCTCAAGAACCTTTCATCATGAATATACTTAAGCGCTTTTGTATGATTAAGTGAAGTTCCATTGATACTCGTGTAGCAAAGGGAATAAACTTAAGTCTCAATATGTGTCCTAGTACTTGCGAAGAGAAACAAAAAATGTCTACAATACCATATCCTAGTGTCATTGGTAGTCTTATGTATGTTATGATGTGTACGAGGCTAGACATATATTACATATTAGGTTAAGTTAGTTATTTTCAATCAAAACCGGAACAAGAGCATCAGAAAGCTGTGAAAAGGTTATTGAGATATCTAAAAGGCACTAAGGATCATGCCTTATGCTTTCGAGAAAAAAATATTACGCCTAAAAGGATATATAGATGCTGATTGGGCTGATGATATAGATGTGCGCAATTTTACCTCAGGTTTTATATTCTTGTTGAATAATTGCACAATTTCTTAGAGTAGCAAGAAACGAAACTGTGTAACTTTGTCTACAATGAAAGCTGAATTTGTAGCTTGCTCACCCGTGGTTCAAGAAGTTGAGATTAGTTGAAAAGGTTCTTTGAAAATTTATGATTCTCTAGTGATAGTGGGAGTCCAATTACGATATACGGTGATAGTTAAGCTACAATGGCTTATGTGAAAGATTTGAAGTATCACAGTAAGACCAACCACATTGATATAAAGTATAACTTTGTTAGAGATATAATTGCACAAAATGATGTAACTTTGCAATATATTTCCACACACAATATGCTTGATGTACTATTCACATAGACTATTCCAAGGGATATGTTCATGGATCATGTTTGATCTAAGGACTAAGCAAGATATAATGTAATAATATTGCAAGTTTATGTGCATTTATGTATATATTTTCATTAGTATGTTCCTTTAACTATTTTTTAATAAGATCATGTCTGATGTATATTATGATGCGTTATATTTGAAGTATGTATGTCCTATAGTCTTAGATTTGCCCACTCACATAGGAAAACTCCTTTGGCATAAGAAGTGCACAAAGATGATACTAACTCATAGTAGTGAAGAACCCCTAAGAGAAATTGAGTTAACATAGTCACCTTAACAAAGTTTTAAGATGATATCATAAACTTGGATGATACATTATTTGTTTATATTATGATCGAAGTAGAATCCCACTATCTACTTAGTTTATAATAGTCAAATATGAGTTGCTTGATAAATTTCATAGGGTTGATCGATCGAAGAACTCATCTTAGGTAACGAGGCTTATATATGTATGGTATTGATAAAAGCATGACATACGATTTGAAATATATGAATAATATCATAGGACGTCTGTCATACCACATATGCTTTCAACTAGCAGAAAGTGAAGAATTGATCCTTGTTTCTTCAATGTGTGATGCCTTTGAATTTTGCCCTTATTACTTTTGATTATATCTTGATATTTTGATTGGGTGCATGCTATTTTAACCTATTACCAATGATCATGAATGATTTGATCTAATGGGATATGTTTGGAAAAACAACCAATTGAATATAAAGGATCTAAGTGTAAAGTAAAGACTAAAGTTGTGCATCAAAGTGTGTGCTTGCGGGGTTATCGATCATGTAAATCAATACAAATTACAACATGATATTGGACCCATAATATTATGTTAGTGAGCTCTTTTGATCACCTAGACGATGTGACATAAATTTATAGGGTCAGAGTTATTGTAATAAGATACAACATAATTTTAGTCTGGTTTACTGCAGGATATGTAAGGAATAAGATTTATTTGAGAACCTATGTAATCTAACAGGTTATTATTAACGTATGCTCGTATACTTGTCGATCGCACGAACTATTTTCATAGTATGATGATACCTTGATACAAGTGTGTATAAGAGAAAATATGAGATAATGTGATGTAAGTACCATGAATACGATATGAATTTATCATGGGCAGGTGGAAGAATGAAATAAATAATTATTTATATTATTTCCTTTGTTTGTTTTGTCCGCCCATTTTTTAATTTTAGTTTAAAAGAGTTTGAAGTTATTAAATAACTTCTTATCGTGTGTTAAAAGATAACATATATTTTAACCTCCCATTATCTTAAGAAAGCTGGAAACTGTAAAACCTCCTTATAGAAAACCAACACTCTTCTTCTCTTCTTTTGTTCTTAAATAACAAATACACACATATCAATAATTAAGTTTCTTATATTGTGAAAGAAAACGATTTTCTTCCAGTAAGAAAATCTACAGTCGACAAGTCTTATGTCTTCAATTAATCCATTTTCCGATGCTTTAAGAGGTAAATCCGATATGAATCTCCTTTAAATAATTTTTTATCTAATCCTATTTTACAGAAGTAAAGGAACACCACTAAAGGAAACGGTTTTTATTCTCATCTACAAAAGTTTCTTTATAATATTTGGACAACAAGAAATAAGAAGGTGTTCAATAACTAATTTGAGAAGCAGGACATTTTATTGCAGATGGATTCCTTAATGTGGTGTAAAAACAACTACAAAAACAATTTGGGTAATAGGATCATCCAAAAAAAGGATATTGCATGATGTGTTAATTCATGTTAAAGTGCAACAAGAGAATGAGGTTCGATGTGGTTATTTTTATAAAGTTTGGATGCAGTAATATTGAAGTCGAGGGGACTCGAACCTATGTCACTCAACGAAAGTCGCCATACTCATATTTGCTTTTTGATCCTTTTAGTTTTGTATTAGACTATTTGGATCCTTATCTTGTAATAGTCTCTTTTATTCTCTAGTAATGATACTATAGGTTGCAAAATATTCATGTTGAGAAGTTTTGACATTTTCTGAAATTTTATAGAGAATTTCTTATAAATTTGGGTTGTTAGAGCAGCAAAATTATATTTTGCAATAGAAAGAAAACCAAAACTAATTTGAAAGGACCAAAGTTAATGATTTGTTTTTGTTTCCTTTGTTATACCAGTTTAAATTGTTATGATATAAAAATTAGTTCAATTTTGTAATAGAAGGTTTGTGCCTAAATAGTCTAAACATTTTAAAAAGAAATACGTTAAATATAAATTATAGGAGTCTATACGATCCACGATGTTTAGACACACCTAACCAAGATTTACATCATGAGGAATCTACTAATAAAAGCCTCAAATTATAAAATTTTATTTTTAAAGGCCCAACAAAAAAGAAATCTATAAAAGACCTAAATTTGATTTTCTGGTTTGATCTTTTACCTTTATACCCATATTTTAGTTTTATCGTTTGGTACGTATCAATAATTTATGTATGGTACATACCAATAATTTATGTATTGATAGTACCAATAATTTATGTTTTGTATGTACCAAGCAAATTCTGTTTGGTACGTACTGATTAATTTCTATACCTTTTTTTATATTACTAATTAGGTTATAATACTATCTGGTTAGGTACGTACACATGCTCATTTTATGATTGTTATATAGTCATTTTTTTATATAATTGCATGATAAGTCCTAATAGCATTTTTGTAAATTCAAATGGTGTTTGTCCATGTCAAGGTTAATGTCCATGTTGGATATGTACCTGTACCCAAGTCAAAGTAGGGGAGATGAGTATGTAATTATTTAGATAACCCAATCCAAGCTACCATGTCAAGGTCCAATTCGTACGTGCCAAACAATTATTTTCTGCAAAAACAATTCAAAAAGATATGAAACATGAAATCCTCGCATTGGAACAAAAACAAACAGATATTATATTTACGATAAACCCAATTGACACATACCAAACAAATCCAGTTAATACGTACTAGTCAGATCTAGCAGTTGTACTGCAAAAAGATAAAAAAATCTCTTACACTTGGTACGTACCAATCAGATGCAATTGGTACGTACCAATCAAATCCAATTGGTATATACCAATCAGATCTAATTAGTAGACAATCCCAGCAGTTGTGCCAAACTTTACTACAAAAAATAGATAGAATTCTCTTCATATATCTCGGTGGAACAAAAAAATTTGGAACAGAAAAAAAGTTGAAACAAAAAGCCAAATAGATTTTTCTTCACACTCTAATTGTAACAAGGGCATTTATTCACGCTCGAATTGGAGAAAAAGATTAAAAAAATGGTTAAAAATGAAACATGATAAAAGCCAAACCATACATTGGGTTAGTTGGAAAAAGTTGGCAAGATCTAAAGCGATTGGAGGGTTAGGGTTTAGAGAATTTCATAAGATGAATATTGCTATGTTAGCTAATCAAGCGTGGAGATTATTGAATAATGAAGACTCGTTCGCTTATAGAATTCTTAAAGCTATATATTTTCCTAATTGTAATATGTGGGAGGCGAAACTGACTAGGAAAAGATCGTGGTGCTGGGCTAGTATTTTTAAAGGGCTTCAATTCCTAAAGAAACATGCAATCTGGCAAGTTGGAAATGGCAGAAATACTAATATTTGGATGCATAGTTGGATGAGTAAAGGTATTGTTTTGAACAAGCCAAATAATTGTTCTTTTAATTGGGTTTGTGAATTGCTTTTGGAAGATGGAAGTTGTTGGAAGGAGGAAATTGTTTATAAGATTTTTCCAAAGACAATTGCTGATTTTATTGTTAGAATTCCGAGATGCCAAACTGAAGAGGAGGATAAAATTGTGTGGCCATTTAATAAAAATGGAGAGTATACGACCAAGTCCGGATATCATGTTTTGGCCAATGAAGAAATAGCGAATGAAGCTCAAACTTCAACTAGTAATGAAGGTACTGTTGATGGATTATGGAATACTATATGGAAAACAAATGTTCCATCACGAATTAAAAATTTTTGCTGGAGAATTTGTAACAATGCTTTGCCGGTTAAGAAGAATCTTAAAAAGAGGAAATGTATAAGTACAGATGGTTGTGAGTGGTGCGAGATGGGAATAGAGGATATCAATCATCTGTTTTTGAAATGTCCATTTAGTATCGAGGTTTGGGCACTATCACCGCTTCAAATTAAGATAGATAAGGAATTTGAGGGATCGATTGAGGAATGGTTCATGAAAATGATCAAATCGTATTCGGATAATGGGTGGGATTCAAGAATTATAACGGCGTATCTCATGACAATCTTGTGGTTTTTATGGAAAGAGAGAATGTCTTGTTTTCATGAAGGGAAGCAATGGAGTTGTAAGAATATTCTGTGGAAATCCAAAGAATTAATAGGCAGGTTATTCGGCCCTTATGAGGAATGGGGGAAAAGGAGTGAAACGACGAAGGAGATGGTTGCTGATATTAGTAATCTGGTAGTTAATGATGATGCAGAAATGGTATGGATGTGCGATGCGTCTTTTAAATCGTATAAAGAACCAGCGGCCATTGCTGCCATTGGAGTGAATAAGGAAGGTACCATTTCGAGGAAAATAAACTTCAGATGCAAAGTTAATTCTGTTATTGAAGGTGAAGCTTGGGCTGTTGTTTTGGCTATGAGGTCTTGTAAGGACCTGTCTCATCGGGTAGTTTCTTTCTACTCGGATAACCTTGAATTAGTTCAAGGAATCTTGGGCACGACCGGACTTCATTGGAGTCTTAAACCAATCCTATCAGAAATTAGGAAATGGTTAGGTCAATCTGTGAATTGGAAAATTGCCCACATTAACAGGAGGTTTAACTCTACTGCTGATGCTTTAGCTAAGTGTACGAGAAGAAATATCGACATGTCTGGATGGAGAGATTTTTCGTTGATCGCTTCAAATAGGTTTCTAGTGAATCATTGTAATAGTGTTCCATAGTTTTCTTGGTTTTCTATGACAAAAAAAAAAAAAAAAAAAGATAAAACCAAACCATATCTTTTCACGCTCACATTGAAAAAAAAAATAACAAAAAATAGTTTTAAAATGAAACATGACAAAAACCAAATCATATGCGCATTACTTCTCATACAAGGATTAAAATGACCATTCTAGAATTTTTGTGAAAAAATTAGGTTAAAAATGATTTTTTTTGTCTTCATTTGAGTTTTTTACAAGCTGAGATGATAATGGTGGAGAATGGTTCACGAGCGGCGGCTGTTTTCTTGTGTAGTAGAACGTCTTGGTGCGAACAGTAAGGTGAAGCGCGGGTTTTCTAGTATAAGACAACAACGATTTTCTTGTGTAGGAGTACTTCTTAGTTCGAAGAACACGAACGGTCCATTAATAGCAAATGTTTTCTAATTCAGCTGAGATGCTTAATGAAGGTGGAGAGTTTTTATTTTCAGTCAAAGAACAGAGAAAAAAAAAAGTAAGAGATAGAGGAAGCAAGAAAGAACAAAAAGAAGATAATAAACGGATATCAAATTTTTTGTAGGATTTTCTTTTTTTTTATTTTAATATTATCACTATACAGAGAGGGTTATTTGATTTTTTAATTATTTTCTAGTTGGAATTTAAAGAAGTAAATGGTGGGGCTTTAATAAATACTGTGGTTCTTTATAAATAAATTCCCTTTACATCATTTCTAAAATTAATCGCCTAGCATTTTTTGCTTGGGAGGGAGTATTAGGACATTGACTCTGGCTTTAATGTATACAATTTACTTTCTTACAAAAAAAAAAAAAAAACAACCAACTTGCTAAAAATAAATATAAATATTTATTGCTATTGATTAAGCAGGAATTTTGTAACTTGGATCAGCCTTGGAATATATTCAACCACCAAAACAAAGAAAAGAACCTCAAAAAGCAAGAAGCAATGTACAGAAATATCTGAAAGCCTTTACAAGACCTGTCATTTACACCTTAACATCAACAATGGGTAAATGTTGTTCAAAAGAAAGAGATATACCAATAATGTCATCGTCTTCAAACGCCTCCCCTAGTCTTCGATATCAACTACCTCCATCACCACCACCACCACCACCACCACCTAAATCACCCACCACCACAGCCATCATGTCACCATCTTCACACATTGCCGTTAAAACAATATTAAACAAACCTTATGTTGACATAACAAAACTTTACGATCTTGATAAAGAACTTGGTAGGGGTCAATTTGGAATAACATATCTATGCACTGAAAAATCCACTGGTAAAAAATATGCATGCAAATCTATATCAAGAACAAAGCTAAAGAGTAACAAGGATATCGAAGATGCTAGAAGAGAGATTTCGATGCTGCAACATTTAAATGGTCAACCTAATGTAGTGGAGTTTAAAGGTGCTTATGAAGATAAACATAATCTGCATTTGGTTATGGAGTTGTGCTCAGGAGGTGAGCTTTTCGATAGGATTACGGCAAAAGGAAGTTACTCTGAGAAGGAAGCTGCAAGAATTGGTAGACAGATTGTTAATGTAGTCCATGTTTGTCATTTTATGGGGGTGATGCATAGGGATCTCAAGCCTGAGAATTTCTTATTAGTGAGTAAAGATGAGGATTCTCCATTGAAGGCTACTGATTTTGGTCTTTCTGTTTTCATTGAAGAAGGTTAGTACATAATGTTTGAATTATTCATATTACAATTTATATATAATTAGTTCGGATCTAGATGAACAAGAGACAAGTTGATTAAAATAATTTTTTATTTCAAGTGTTGTTTTAAAATACTTCAGACCAGATATTGTTGTAGCACGACTTCTTATCATTGATTCTTTACCCGAGCATTTACAATTATAATTCTTTGATAATTATGGCGGGAGGACCCGAATGGATTATAGGTTCTATATTATGAAAAAAATATTAATTATAGGCTTCTATATTATAGAAAAGAAAATGGCACTATATATGCAAAATGACCGTACATCCCTGTATAAAATAGCCAATAATAAATCCATTTAATCTAATAAGTTAAGAAAATTTCTCTTAGGTCCAAAGCAGAATCATTTCCTAAAAAATTATGATATAGGATCTAATGTTTTGACAAAGTTCTAGATTTCGTCCATGGTGAAACGACAAAAGTCAGGTTGGTTACGGATATAAATAAATTAAAGATAGATAAGTTTTCGTTCATCCTTATTTGTTCTATTTTTTTTGATACAAAAATTAAAAAAATCTTTTATGTACCATATTATTGTAATTAAATAAGTATAAGGTTAATGCACTATTAACTTTAACTAATTAATTGAAAATAATGTTAAAAAATTAGAACAAAATGTTTTTAATGTTGTAAAAAAGATATTAATTTTTTTTAAAAATAAGTTGGATAAATTGAATTATGAAGAAAAAATTTAGTTTTTTATATATATAAATTTGAGAGTCAGAACTCAGAATCGTTTTAATTCTAGTAAAATTTATTTAAGAATTTTTTATTTTTGCTGTGCTGTGAAATAGTTTAATCAGTACTAGATCAATTATGAATATAATTTTTTAGACCTACTGATAAATTATTTTATTCTTTTAGTATTTTTATGGCCAACTTCCCCTTTCGTATTATTATGGAAAAGATTTTGGTCTTTTTTTGAGAATATTTGTTAAAACATAAGATCATATGAAATAGTTTTTAATATGTAATTTTGAGATGGACCAAACTCCAAATATAATAATACGTAAGATCAATTTTAAAAATTAGTAGATTCTAAGTGAAATTTTAAAGATGTCAAGAACCCATAGGTAATGGTATAATTCTATTTTATTTTTTTGTAAAGCATGGCCCGCCCGATGTGTATATAGCTCCAACCCAAACATTAATTTGTGAATTAATATTTAATTGACAGGAAAAGTGTACAAGGATCTTGCTGGAAGTGCATACTATGTGGCTCCAGAAGTGTTGCGCCATGATTATGGAAAGGAGATCGATGTATGGAGTGCTGGAGTTATTCTTTACATTCTTCTTTCTGGATTTCCTCCATTTTGGGATGGTAAATTGCTTTACATTCTTGTATTGCATAACCCAATCTCACTTTTTAATCAATGACTTGTTTTTTAGTGACTGAGAAAGGCATTTTTGATGCGATTATAGAAGGACGCCTGGATTTGGAAACCTCTCCATGGCCTTCTATATCCGCTGGTGCGAAAGATCTCGTGAAGAAAATGTTGACTATGGATCCTATTAAAAGAATTTCAGCAGCTCAAGCCCTTGGTAAGTTGATCAAATTAAACTTATATTAACTAAGAAAATAGGATCTAACGAATTGATTATGTTTATGATAATATACAAAATAGAACATCCGTGGCTCAAAGTAGGGGGTGACGCATCTGATAAACCTATTAACAGTGCTGTTTTAATTAGAATGAAGCAATTCAGAGCTATGAACAAACTCAAAAAACTAGCTCTAAAGGTACAACTCTTTTTTTTTTCTTTTGGTTTCTTTGGGTTTAGCTCTAAAGGTACAAAAAATCTGTCAAAGGTTATTGCAGAAAACCTTTCAGAAGAAGAAATAAAAGGTTTGAAACAAATTTTCAAAAACATAGACACAGATGGAAGCGGTTCGATAACATATGATGAATTGAAAGATGGTTTGTCTAGACTTGGATCGAAACTCACTGTAGCAGAGATAAAACAGCTCATGGAGGCTGTAAGAATTTTGGAGCTTAAGCTTTTAGACTGGGAAGTTAAAAATAATTTGACTTTTTTACAAACTTTTTTTGGCTTAGGCTGATGTTGATAAAAGTGGCAGCATAGACTATATTGAATTCATTAGTGCTACAATGCATCGACATAGACTTGAAAAAGAAGAGAATTTGCACAAAGCTTTTCAGTATTTTGACAAGGATGGTAGTGGGTATGTTTTGTACACATCTCAACCAAACCATGAGTTATCCTTATTCATCTAGTTTGTATGGGTTGATTGTTATTTTATCAGATTTATTACAAGAGATGAACTTACACACGCTATGACCAAGTACGGAATGGGAGATGAAGCTACAATCAATGAAATTCTTAATGATGTAGACACAGATAAGGTACTATTATCCATAGTTTTTAACGTTTAGCAGAAGATTACACGTTTTATTTTACTTGATGCAGGATGGGAAGATTAATTATGATGAATTTGTCGCTATGATGAGAAATGGGACTGTAGATAGTGAGGGACATCGATGATGAAGTTGATTGGAGAAACTCTTCTTGCGATAATCTACATATAGTATAAACAAATTTTTTTCCAGAGTGATTTTTAATTTTATACTTTTTAACTGTTAGTGTTTGCTTTTGCATGATGTTAATAAGAATGAATGCTTCCTCAACCGCTGGTTTACATACAATAATACAATGTGTCTTATACAATAATACAATGTGTCTTATACAATATGTTTTCCGTTGGAGATTAAAGATTCATCTCTAGCTAATTTTTTTTTAGGAATATACATTTATAGGCCTCAAATTCAAAAATAAGAACTTTAAGGGCCTAGTTACTCTTTATGTTTTTTAAGGGTCTAACTAAGAATTTTCTGGTTAGGTTCACTTTTTTAGGGGGTACATACCAACGATTTTTACTTTTTTAGGAGGTTTATTCCCCCTATTTTTATTTTTTGGGGGTACACGCCCACCGTTTTTTTAATTAAGTCCATATTGTTCAGAGTCCATATTGTTCAGGTCAGTCCAAATAAACAGGGGAGTCCAACGTCAGTCTATTACCCACTAAAAATGCATCCTTGCCCCCTAAAATAACAAGTTTTTCCCCTAATTACCCCCTAAAATAGAATATCCAGATATGAAATAGCAAGTGTTTTCCCCTAATTACCCCCTAAAATAGCAAGTGTTTGTACCCTAATTACCCCCCTAAAATAGCAAGTGTATTCCCTCAATTACCCCTAATATCCTAATCTGAACTCTCGCCACCACCTCGCGCCACCAGCACAACTCTCGCCAGCAGCACACCTAGTGCCACCACCACTTGCAGCAACAATAATATGGAATGCAAACCGACTTTTAACAGGATGGAAGAAGAAGAAGGGAAACCACAAGATCGAAGTTGCAGAGGCGCGGATTTGAGAAGGTGGGAAAAGGGAGACCTGGTTCGTGGTGGCCTGGTGGGGGTGCAGTTTGCCGTGGTGGGGGTGCAGTTCGCCGTGGTGGTGGCTCTGCTTCGCGTCGTGGTGGTGGTTTGGTTCGTCATGGTGGTGGTGGCTCGGAGAGAAGAGAAGCAGGGCTTGATCGTGTAGGTGGTGGCTCGTCGTGGTGGCCTCGAAATCACAGCAGCGGCGGTTTCCTGCTGTGGTGGTTGTGGCTCAGAGAGGCCGGTGGCCTCAAAATCACAGCAGCAACAGATCTCGGTGGTGTAAATCTGCTAAGCGCGAGGTGGTGCAGCGGCTTGGTGGCGTGGTGCTGCAGTGTGAAGGAGGTCGGGAAGGGTTTCGGTGTGCAGAGAGAGAGAGAGAGGGGCTGTCGACAAATGGGGAGGGGGTGGGTTATATGGATTTCTTTTAGTTGGTTTCCCATTGGGCTAGTTGGTTTCCAATTGTGGCCTTTTTTAAAAAACAGATGTTGTAATGGGCCTCTAAACCTTTTTTACCTTTTTTTTTCTTTTTTGGGGTTCAGTCATCACTACTACACGCTGCTTCTTTCGCAAGGACACCTTTCGCAAGGACAAAGTGTTCTCGCAAAAGAGTAGGTATTTCGCGAGGACATTCTATAGCGACGAAAACGTCGATGCAAATGTCTCGCATCCTTTTTAAGCTACGAAAAATAATTAATTAATAAAATAACCGTTGGATATCGTCGCAAAAGACATCTCTTTAGCGAGAAATTCATTGTCGTCGCTAGTGAGTAGGCTTTTGCGACGACTTTCCGTATCTTTAGCGAGGAAATCGTGTACTCGCTAAAGCTCTTGTCGTATTAAAGATGGAAAGATGGCCATTAATGCGAGCCAGAAGCTCCAAAAACCCCCAAAAATTCCCAAAAAAAATCCTACAGTTATCCCAATTTTTTTCCTTAAACCACAAATTAATCTTGGGCATCTCAATTACATAGCTTCAACAACACATATAGCTCAATTGGATCACATTTTCAAGGAAAAAAATTCCACAAATTAAGGTATTTTCTTAATTTTTTTTTATATTTTGTATAAATGTTGTTATATTTTGTACGATTTAGGTTAAATTAATGGTGTTGAGTGTTTTGTATGTGATATATTGTTAATTTCTTGATATGTAAATGTTCTTTTTGAATTTTTTGTTTATATTGTAATTTTATTATTGTTAATTTGTAATGTTAGGTGTTTTAATATGAATAGAAAATTATTTTGGATAACTTTGTGAATTATTTGGAAATTCTAGTGACATTTGTATAAGTTATTATGATTTTAGGGACTATATTGTTATTTGAATAATTAATTAGTGGTCTTTGTGAATATTGTGATAACTTAGGTGCATTTTATTAATTTGTTGTAACCGTATTATTTGAAATAATAACTAGTGGTTTATTGAATTTTAGATAATGATACGAACAAAAGAGAGAAGACTTTTATTGATATATCTAATTGGATCCACAATAATAAAAAACGACTCTTATTATTGGAGATTTTAACGAGATATGTAAAGCATCGGAAAAACAAGGTAAGTTACAACCTAAACTTGAAAGGATGATCAAGTCCAATGATTTTATAAATACAAACAATCTCATTGATTTACCGACTAAGGGTTGTTATTTTACTTGGTCGAACAAAAGACAAGGAACGGAGAATGTCAAAGAAAGACTAGACAGAGGTTTAGCAACTGAGGAATGGTATAATCTCTTTCCAGAAACAACTATTAAGGTACCGCCAGCTATAGGGTCAGACCATTCTCCTTTAATTGTTCAAAGGTGATGTCTCCTCATTTGTGATAATAAAATATACTTCTGAGACATCATTTTAGGCTTATTTATTAGTTTATAGGTTGATTTTAGCTAGTTTAGTGCACTTTCCTATTTTGGGTCTTGATTTAGTAACATAATATTTTTAGAGCATATTGGGTTTAATTGTTTATTTAGTGTGAAGCTTTAAAGATAATTATGGAGATTAATTAGAGTCCAAGTCAAAGATTACAACTTATGGAAATAGATTTGCATGGAAATTGGAGATAAGGAAACAAAGGCTAAAAAGATGGAAAAGGAAAAGCTGCCTAAATCTGGGATTCTGCATAAATGTCTAAAGATATGCGTTTTTACCTAAGAAATAGGCCGATTTTGGTAATTTCCTTCTTAAGGGTCAAGATAATTCTGTTGCGATTCTTTTGGTATCTTATGGAGCTCAATCCGACCAATAACGAAGAAGATATGCTCAAAATGGTCCAGCAGTGTTTATCTTTATTTCCTTACGAATTTGAGTTGGGCTAGGAGTCTATTACTTAACTTATCTCTAAAGAAACGAATTAGGTCAACCTATACACTATAAATACAGCCTCTTAACACTCTTAAATCATCCTTGGTGAAACCTTAAACCAAGAGGAAGCTTAGAACACAAGAGAGAAGTCTGGAAGGAGCTGTCATCAACAATGTCTTCTTCTACCTTTAATTTTGTAATTTCTTTCTTTTCTTTCATGAACTAAATTTCTTTAGCTTAAGTTTTAGCATTAATGTATGAACCCTAGTTTTGATTGACATCTATCTAATTTGGGAATTTAATGTTTTAAATAGAATTATAGTTTTTATTCTCTGTTTATGTGTTTGGATTTATATTCTGTGTTCTTATGGACTGCAGCCATTAGAATTACCATCTAGTAATTAGGATACCATTGACAACGGTGTTTAATTGCATGTTTAGCACATAACGTCTAGTATTAGGTCTGATCTGACAACCCAACCTAACTAGATAATCACTATGGTTTAGTTCTTGTGACTATTTACCAATTACAGGAAAAGTTTGCTTAGGAAGCCTTATTGACACAGGTAAATCCTATTTTAAACTACCGATAGCGAATTGGAACCAATTAGGGAAATACTACATAATTCACCCTTACATGTTTAGAACGGCAAAATTAGTGGGGATTACATGCTAATAACTTAAGCTATATTCTCATATTACTCTCTTTCGTATTTTATTTTCTGTCTTTTAATTCTTAGTTTTAGTTTAGTTAATTATTTTCTCAATTCCATCTTTATTTGACTTTACTTTTAATTGCATTGAGTTATTCTATCTTTAATTTATTTGCACTTGATATTTGCATAAGAATCTTCTAACCTTCGTAGTCTCTGCGGAACGAATCTCAATCTAAAACTTGCGTACGATCTGTATAATTTCAGAACCGTGTAGTTCTAGGGTGTTTTTGCACTTTATTTATATCTTATTTTATCACTCCCTAGGCCCCACCAAGTTTTTGGCGCCGCTGCCGGGGACTACATCGTTAGTCCTTGTGCATATATCTTTTGCTTTTATTTTTAGTTAGTTCTATTTTACGCTTTTGTTTTTAGTTTTTGTTTTTCAGATTTAGTTACAGATGGAGAACCCAAGGAGACTTGAGCTACCCATCGAATTTAGAGTGGAGCCACGAGGAATTCGCGCTCCAGAAATCCAAGCCGCAAAATTTAAACCTGATCCTGGGATGCAAACTCAATTTGCATCTTATGGATTATTCAGCGGAGTTGCACATCAAGATCCGATCCGATATATTCAGAAATTCATGCAGATCTGTGATGCTTATATCGTAAGAGGAGTTACTAGGGAGCAAGTATATTACCTGATGTTCCAGTTCTTCTTGACCGGATGTGCAAGCAATTGGTATGATGCCTAATACCCTCATGTTATTCCAGCTTGGGACAAGCTCCAAACAAGATTCCTAGACCGTTTCTATCCGGTTAGTAGACGTTTAAAAGATATGTTGGAGCTTGAACAATTTATACAGAAAGAGGAGGAGAGTTTGGGTGAAGCATGGTTACGATTTACAGAGAAGAAGGCGAGATGTCCCTATCATAGATCCTCGCCAGAATATTATTTAACCTTGTTTTATGGAGGCCTTAATGATAAATCAAGAGAGAAAGCAGATTCGTTAGGAAACGCAGGTTTTGTGTTGCTAGATCCTGAAGAAGCTGAGTTGGGGATGGAAAGAATTATTGAGAACGAGAGAAGTTGGCCAAAGAGAGCAGAAAAAGAAAACAATTCAGTATCTCTGAAACTTAAAGAATTGGCTAAACAACTTGAAGAACTACAAGAACAAGCCCGAACGATTGCTCAAGTGAATACGGTACGCACGATTCCTTTGTGTCCTGGTTGTGGATCAAGAAATCACGTGTGGGAAGGGTGTATGAATAATCCAGCAGTAGCTTCTGTTCAATATCCTCATGATAACTATTACTCTAATGGTTATGCTTGTCCTCAAGAAAGCTACACTAATTATCAACAATCCCCGCAACAGAAGAGTTGGGTCAGAAAGCAAGAAACTTATCAACAGCCCCAACTTCAAACTTATAATCCACCACAACCTATTCAGAAAAAGGCACCCATTGTTAAAGCTTGTCAAGAACCAAAGAAAGATCCACCTAAACAATCGATGCAATTGGCAAAACAAGAACAACTCCAGAGCTTAAGTTCGAGTATGGCTAAATTAATGCAAACAGTTGAGAAGAAAATGAGTCATAGCCAACAGAAAGTTCGAACCCAGGAGAAGATTATCAAGCAACTAGACCATACTATATCACAGATGGCGAGTACATTACAAAATCGATCAAAAGGGCAACTCCCAAGTGATACTATTGCTCCTAGAGATGATTCTTGCCATGCAGTGGAGTTGCGAAGTGGAAAACAACTACCTCCACCAAGACCAGAACCAGAACAAGAACCTATCCTTATTCCAGAACAAAGGGGGGAAGAGATAATCAAAGATACAGTTGAGGAGGTAGTTGAACCAAAGAGTGTCCAAGCCGAGACGCCTGAAAAGATAAGAAAACCAGTGGAACTCAATACACGCCCTCCACCACCGTACCCTTCACGTGTCAGAAAGAAGGACAATGACCTAGAATTCAAGAAGTTCATTGACATGTTGAAGAAGTTGGAAGTTAATATACCACTTGTTGAAGCTCTCAAGTGGATGCCAACCTATATGAAATTCATGAAAGACATTCTCTCCAACAAGCAAAGTATAGAGACTGGGGAAACAATTGGATTACCTAGGGAGTGCAGTGCTATATGTCAAAGTGAGTTACCACCAAAATTAGGAGATCCCAGAAGTTTTACAATTCCTATCGACATTGGAGATAGTTGGACCGGGAAAGCATTATGCGATTTAGGCGCGAGCGTCAATCTCATGCCTAGGTCCCTGTTCGAGAAGCTTAATATTGGAGAAGTAGTACCCACATCTGTGGTATTACAAATGGCGGATCGCTCCCTTTCACGACCAATAGGTAAAATTGAAGATGTTTTAGTTAAAGCTGGCTCTTTTATTTTTCCTTGCGATTTTATTATTCTTGACTACGACGCGGATAAGAATGTCCCCATCATCTTGGGTAGACCATTCTTAGCCACGGGGCGTACACTAATTGATGTTGAGAATGGTGAGTTGATCATGAGAGTACAAGGCGAACAAATACGATTCAATGTGTTTCAGGCTATGAAATTACCAAAGTCAAAAGATGAATGCTTCAAAATAGATGTCATCGGAAAAATTGCTCAAGAAGTCTTCAATGAAGCAAGCTTAGATGATGATCTTGACGAGGCCTTAGCACTTGAATCACCAGAGGAACTCGAGATTCCCCCTGAAGATGTTGCTGCATTAGGATCAAATGTGCGAGAACTACTTCGAGAACCAGGTGACATTGAACCAATGAAACAACCATCTATAATATGTCCACCTGTTCTCGAAGAAAAACCACTTCTAGATCACCTACGCTATGCATATCTAGGTACGAACAAAACTTTGCCTGTTATTATTTCTGCTAACCTTTCAGATCCTCAAGAGGAGAAGCTACTTCAAGTACTTCGCGCAAACAAAGAAGCAATCGGATGGACTATTGCCGACATCAAGGGAATTAGTCCTTCCGTTTGCAAACACAAGATCATTCTTGAGAACGAAGGTGGGCGATCTATAGAAGGACAGAGAAGACTAATGCCAGCTATGAAAGAAGTGGTGAGAAAGGAAGTTATCAAGTTGTTATCCGATTGCTAGCAGTGATTGGGTTAGTCCAGTACAATGTGTTCCAAAGAAAGGAGGTATCACTACCATCCTTAATGATCAAGGTGAAGCCATACCATCAAGACCAGTTGTGGGGTGGCGAGTGTGCATGGATTACCAAAGACTGAACAAAGCAACAAAGAAAGATCACTTCCCGCTACCATTCATTGATCAAATGCTAGATAAACTTGCAGGGAGAGAATATTATTGTTTCCTTGAAGGATATTCGGGTTATAATCAGATTTGTGTGGATCCCCTCGATCAACACAAAACAACTTTTACATGTTCGTTTGGTACTTTTACTTATAGAAGAATGCCGTTTAGTTTATGCAATGCACCTGCCACGTTCCAGAGGTGCATGATGGCGATATTTTGGGACATGATCGATAAATACTTGGAGGTTTTTATGGATGATTTTTCGCTGTTTGGAGATAGTTTTGACGATTTCTTGAATAATCTTGAGAAAGTCCTTGTGAGATGTAGAGAAAAAGATCTTGTGCTTAATTGGGAAAAATGCCACTTCATGGTTCAAGAGGGAATTGTGTTGGGACATAAAGTTTCGAAGGCGGGAATGGAGGTTGATCGTGCTAAAATTGAAGTCATCAAAACACTACCACCTCCAGCTTCTGTTAAAGGAGTGAGAAGTTTCTTGGGTCACGCAGGATTTTATCGAAGATTTATTAAAGATTTCTCCAAGATCGCCAAACCGCTTTGTTTGTTACTTGAAAAGGATACTCCTTTTAATTTCACTGAAGAATGTCTTCAAGCGTTTTTGACGATTAAAGAGAAACTGATCTCTACACCTATTGTTATACCTCCTGATTGGAAAGCTCCGTTTGAACTTATGTGCGATGCTAGTGATCATGCTATGGGTGTTGTGTTGGGACAGAGGAAAGACAAGATTTTCCACACGATTTATTATGCAAGTAAGACTTTCAACGCTGCCTAGATGAATTATATAGTGACGGAGAAAGAGATGTTGGCCGTGGTTTATGCTTTTGATAAATTTCGTTCCTATATGGTTGGGAAGAAAACTGTTGTATACACGGACCATTCAGCTATTAGGTACCTCATGGAGAAAAAGGACGCTAAGCCGCATCTTATTAGATGGGTACTATTGCTTCAAGAATTCAAAATAGATATTCGAGACTGA
Organism: Nemophila menziesii; assembly: GCA_029959085.1. NCBI lineage: Eukaryota > Viridiplantae > Streptophyta > Magnoliopsida > Boraginales > Hydrophyllaceae > Nemophila > Nemophila menziesii. The sequence goes on along the minus strand of JARWIR010000027.1, from coordinate 4,183,955 downwards.
AAGGGATGCGAGAATCAAGTTGCTGATCATTTATCAAGGCTCGAAGGATCTGATGCGAACAAAGAACCATTGTTGGTTAAAGAGGTATTCCCTGATGAACAACTTTTTGCTATTAAACGTGCTTTTCTGCCATGGTATACAGATCTAGTCAACCTCATTGTGAGTGGTGTCTTTCCCAAAGATTTCCACCCACAACAAAGACAAAGATTAAATCACTAAGCCAAACAGTATTATTGGGATGAACCGTACCTCTGGAAGATTTGTAGTGACCAAGTGGTTAGAAGATGTGTGCATGAAGGTGAAATGGAAAAAATCATTGAAGGTTGTCATAGTTCACCTTATGTACATAGAACCACAGCTAAAATTCTTCAATCCGCGTTCTATTGACCTACCATACACAAAGATTGTCATCGTTATGTCCAGTCATGTCACAGATGCCAGTTCACTGGCAATATATCAAAAAGAGACGCGATGCCGCTTAATAATATTCTTGAAGTTGAAATCTTTGATGTATGGGGAATAGATTTCATGGGACCTTTCATCACCTCCCATGGAAATATTTATATTTTGCTTGCGGTAGATTATGTATCAAAATGGGTAGAAGCAGTGGCCACACCAAAGAACGATGCTCAAACCGTGATTAAGTTCTTAAAATCAAATATCTTTTCAAGACATGGTACTCCACGTGTTCTAATCAGTGATAAAGGTACCCATTTTCTTAATGCTCCTCTGAGAAATTTTCTTCGTAAGTTTGGAGTGAAACACGGTACATCAACCGGTTATCACCCACAAACTAACGGTCAAGCTGAAGTTTCCAACCGGGAAATCAAATCTATTCTTGAAAAGACCGTGAGTAAATCAAGGAAAGATTGGTCTTTAAAGCTAGATGATGCTCTCTGGGCTTAAAGAACATCATTTAAAACAACAGTTGGGGCATCTCCATATCGCATGGTCTACAGCAAAGCGTGTCATCTACCGATTGAACTTGAAGCTCGAGCCTACTTGGCTATTAAAACTCTGAATCTAGATCCAGATTTGGCCGGGAAGCAAAGGATGATGCAGTTGAACGAGTTGGAGGAGTTTTGTTATCTTTCCTATGAAAATTCACGTCTCTACAAGGAGAAAACAAAACGATGGCATGATAAACGGCTCCGTCCAAAGCATTTCGAGATAAGAAAGAAAGTTTTATTATACAACTCTCGATTTTCGAACTACCCAGGAAAGCTTAAATCCCGTTGGGGAGGACCTTACATTGTTACTAAAGTCACACCTCATGGAGCGATTGAAATTGAAAATCCAACCGAGCAACGGGCATTCATGGTGAATGGCCAGCGTTTGAAGAGATACCATGACACTGAGGACTTTGGGCGAGAGGAGACAATCCATCTCGTTGAGTGCGCTTAGCCTGAGGTACACGTCTAACTCGAAGACGTTAAACAAAAGTGCTCTTGGGAGACACCCCTTGTTTAAATTGCTTTTTAGATTAGTTGTTTTTGCTTTGTAGTGTATAATTTTAAGTTTGTATATATTTTTAATTGTGTTTACAAGCTAATAGGAGAGAAAGGTAGTGTGTTATTGTGCAGGAAACGAGTTTGGGGTCAAAAGGAAAAATCTGGAGGAATTCAAGGCCTGGCGCGGACTACCCCATGGTCCGCAGGGATGCACCGTGCCCAGAAAACCCGTACCACGGGTTTCATCCAGAAAGCAAGAAAAATTTGACTGATAGGCGCGGTACACCGCACCCCTGGTCCGCACGCCCAAAAACGCGTGCCACGGGGTCGGGTACCACGGGTTTTTTGACGGAGTACCCACGGACTACCCCCTACACCGCACCCTGGTCTGCAGGTACAAAACACGTGCCACGGGGTGCTAGCTCGGGTATTATCCAGTGGACAAAAATTTGAAGAGCTGATGAGTCCGGTACACCGCGGATCTGGTCTGGTGCACCGCAGAGAGGCGGTTTGTGAAGGAATTTCTGTCCTAATCAACTTCTTACCTTACAAGATAAACCATAGCCTCTCCCACACGAATTTTTCACACCCAAACCCTATATATTCATCTTAAAGCTTGTGCAAACCTTCACAATTGACACAACAACTCATCAAATCCTCTCCTCCATCCTCCATAAACACAAATTCTTCATCAAATTCATCACACTACACCATCAAAACACCATCAAATTCAACAAGATTTAAAGAGTTCTTCCAAGATCAATCAAATAACCTTTCTCTTTCATCAATTACAAGCAACAACATCAAGCTAAACCAACTTTTCCTTAAACTTCTAATCCATCCTTGGTATAACTTGAGTTGTGGGTAAATCAAGCATGACTAACAGATCTGAAGCTATGGAATACAAGAGAAAGTGCTCTATCCTTGGGAAGAATAAGAATTTGCCTGGAGCCACCATTGAAAAACCCATCAATCTTGATGAGGTTTCTGAAGAATCAAAAGAAAAGGCACCAGCACAATCACTACCAAAGAAGAAATTAACTGCTAGAATGTCCATACCATCAAGGAGGCCTTTGAATAAAATAAAAATCCAAGACCAAGGTTCTTCTACCTCTTCCTCTTAAATTGTTTATGATCTTCCTCCTTGGGCTCTCAAGTTACAGCATGAAGTTGAAAGATTACGTGAAGATAACAAAGATCTTTGGATAGAAGTCATACAGTTGGAGTCACAAGTAGAAGATTTAACCATGGTTAGGGATGTTGATAGTTATACCGATCCCTTAGCTTCGGATGATGAGGATGATATGATGGATCTTTATGGCCAGCTAGGTAGGTCATTCTAATTTTTCTTAATAGCTTGTATGCATTAGGTAGTTTAGTTAGTTTTATTTTAAATTTTATTCCATTCATGAGTCTTTTTCGAGTCGTGGGGACACGACTCACTTTTGGGTTGGGGGTGGGGATTCGTTGTCCTCATCTTCTTTTCGTTTTTGCATAAAATTTAAATTTTTTAGTTTGAATTAAGGCATAGAATATCTTGAATGTACCTATTTGAGCATGATTTTATTAGGTCAATGATAGTGAGTAGTATGTTTTTGAAAGATGCATCAAATTTGTTTAGATGCATGCATGAAAACAGGAAATAAAGGATAGAAAAGTTAATGAGCAATGCTAAGAAATCACGTTGAAACTTAGGAATAGTTATTTGGTGTGTAGAACGTGAGGTTTAAAATTAGTTGAAAACCCACTTGTCTATGAACTAATAATGAAAACGTAACGAAATCTGGTAGTTAGAAAAATGACTAAGGCAGTTCTTTCATGATAAAACACTTGAAGCCTTTAACTTTCTCACCCTGTTGTTTGATATTATTGTTATTTATCCGTCTTAGCCCCTCTGAGCCTCTCTAAAGTCTTTTATTTGAAACACATTATAATCCATACCCTAGTTTTTAGGACATATCCATATGACCCGCACCCGAATCGCAAAACCTGAGACAAACTCGTTTTATAGCTTGAGTTTGGGGTGGTGGGTTTCATTATTAGGGAACTTTGGGAATTGGGAATTATCTTTGTGATTTTATTGATGATGAAATTGTTATTATTGTAACCCTTTGCCGGGGTAATAGTGAATGGAAAAGAAGCTACGAGCTAATTTTTCCAACAAGGGCATAAAAAGAATATATATATGAGAAAAAATAGTGTGATATCTCAACATCAAAAGAGAATCATAACTATACAAAAGAAAAATTGATGTGAAAAGAAAATATATATTCGGACCGGCAAAGTGGATTTTATATCATCAAAGGTTTTAAGAGGGATTTATTGGGGATGCACATAAAAAGCATCAATAAATTGGGTTGAGTGAGAAACATCTTCGAGTGAAAACTCAAGCTCTAGGGCGATTCGTTGATGGCTAGTGAGGAGAGAGCCAAAAGCTCACTTTTCATTATCCAAATATACCACACCCGTCCTTAAGCCAAGTTATAACCAAGACCTTAGGATTTCTAACTACTAGGTGGAGAAACAATTGAGCTATTGGGTAGTAGGTAAGTGGACCATTGGATGCTGTATTTGGGACCTATGAACAACCTATAGCCATTAACCTGAACTAAGTTATCATCCTCTCCTTTTGGCATTGCGAAATTAATCTTAACTTGAATTTATGGATTGTTGATTACATGTATATTAGGTATATTTGTGCATTATTTCTTGAGCATTACTACATGAGACTTTTTGGATTTTATGCTTTAGGATCATTCATTATATTGTGTTCTTGTTCTCCTCCGACTTCTTCTTGTTTATTTTGACTACCCTACTGTTCTTTACTTTTATTGTATCGGGACGATACAACTTTGAGTTGGGGGTCTTGATGTCTCCTCATTTGTGATAATAAAATATACTTCTAGACATCATTTTAGGCTTATTTATTAGTTTATATGTTGAGTTTAGCTTAGTTTAGTGCACTTTCCTATTTTGGGTCTTGATTTAGTAACAAAATATTTTTAGAGCATATTGGGTTTAATTGTTTATTTAGTGTGAAGCTTTAAAGATAATTATGGAGATTAATTAGAGTCCAAGTCAAAGATTACAACTTATGGAAAGAGATTTGCATGGAAATTGGAGATAAGGAAACAAAGGCTAAAAAGATGGAAAAGGAAAAGCTGCCTAAATCTGGGATTCTGCATACACGTCTAAAGATATGCGTTTTTACCTAAGAAATAGGCCGATTTTGGTAATTTCCTTCTATAGGGTCAAGATAATTCTGTTGCGATTCTTTTGGTATCTTATGGAGCTCAATCCGACCAATAACGAAGAAGATATGCTCAAAACGGTCCAGCAGTGTTTATCTTTATTTCCTTACGAATTTGAGTTGGGCTAGGAGTCTATTACTTAACTTATCTCTAAAGAAACGAATTAGGTCAACCTATACACTATAAATACAGCCTCTTAACACTCTTAAATCATCCTTGGTGAAACCTTAAACCAAGAGGAAGCTTAGAACACAAGAGAGAAGTCTGGAAGGAGCTGTCATCAACAATGTCTTCTTCTACCTTTAATTTTGTAATTTCTTTCTTTTCTTTCATGAACTAAATTTCTTTAGCTTAAGTTTTAGCATTAATGTATGAACCCTAGTTTTGATTGACATCTATCTAATTTGGGAATTTAATGTTTTAAATAGAATTATAGTTTTTATTCTCTGTTTATGTGTTTGGATTTATATTCTGTGTTCTTATGGACTGCAGCCATTAGAATTACCATCTAGTAATTAGGATACCATTGACAACGGTGTTTAATTGCATGTTTAGCACATAACGTCTAGTATTAGGTCTGATCTGAAAACCCAACCTAACTAGATAATCACTATGGTTTAGTTCTTGTGACTAATTACCAATTACAGGAAAAGTTTGCTTAGGAAGCCTTATTGACACAGGTAAATCCTATTTTAAACTACCGATAGCAAATTGGAACCGATTAGGAAAATACTACATAATTCACCCTTACATGTTTAGAACGGCAAAACTAGTGGGGATTACATGCTAATAACTTAAGCTATACTCTCATATTACTCTCTTTCGTATTTTATTTTCTGTCTTTTAATTCTTAGTTTTAGTTTAGTTAATTATTTTCTCAATTCCATCTTTATTTGTCTTTACTTTTTATTGCGTTGAGTTATTCTATCTTTAATTTATTTGCACTTGATATTTGCATAAGATTCTTCTAACCTTCGTAGTCTCTGTGGAACGAATCTCAATCTAAAACTTGCATACGATCTGTATACTTGCAGAACCGTGTAGTTCTAGGGTGTTTTTGCACTTTATTTATATCTTATTTTATCACACCCTAGGCCCCACCAAAAGGTCTAGCAACTTTTAAGCCTAACAATAAATATTTCATATTTGAGTCAAGATGGCTTGAAAATCTTGAATGTAAAGATGTGGTTAGTAAATCTTGGAGTGATTTCAGGAATTTTGATAATATCAAGAATTTTATAATGAAGAGAGATGCGACATGTCTTGCATTATCGGGGTGGAGCAAAGATAAATTTTGTAACGCAAGGAAATTATTAAACAAATATCAAGGATTATTAGAGAAATTACAAGATGGGGAACCGACAAAGGATAATTTAGAATTAGAGTGAAAAATCAGAGTGGAGATGGAAGATATATGGAAACAAGAATAAGCTTTCTGGGCCTATAAAGTATGTGACGATTGGATAAAAATGGCGATAAAAACACTAAATATTTATTTGCCAAAACGACGATGCGACAAAACATTAATCGCATAAATGAGATAAAGTAATAATGGTGAATGGATTGAAAATCAAGATGAGATAAAAAGTATTATTCAAACATATTTTTCAAATGTATTTAAAGAAGGTAATGTGGATCATATTGAAGAAGTTACTAATCATACGCCGTGTAAAATCGATGAAAATTCGAATGAAATGCTCATTAGGACACCATATCTAGAAGAAGTCAAGATGGCGGTGTTTTCAATGTCGGGTTCAAAAGCTCCGGGTCCGGACGGCTTACCAGGCAAATTCTACCAAGAATTTTGGGATATAATTAAACTCGATATATTTAAAATCGTCGTAGATTTCTTTGAGAATAAAGCGTCTCTGGACAAAATTAATGATACTATTATTACGCCGATTCCGAAGGGTAAGACTCAGGAGTGTATTACGGATTTCAGACCAATCTCGTGTATTAATTTTGTATATAAAATCATTGCAAAAATAATGGCTACGAGGCTTCAACCTTTGATGAATGAAATCATTTCTCCGACGCAATCGGCATTCATAAAAGGCAGAAGTATTCAAGATAATATCCTAATAGCCCAGGAAGTGGGTTTTTTAAAAAAAAAAAAGAGGAAGTCAAATAAGCATTATGGAGCGGTAAAGATTGATATGCAAAAGCTTACGATCAAGTGGATTGGAAGTCTTTACTGGCGATCTTGAGAAAATTAGGCTTTTGTGAAAAATGGATTGACTTAATTTATAGGTGCATTTCTCCAGTATCGTATCAAGTCAAGGTTAATGGCGAGCGTCTTAAGAAATTTAAGCCAGAGAGAGGTATCCGACAAGGTGATCCGATGTCTCCACACCTTTTTTCTATGTTAACTGAAGGTCTTATCGGCCTCATTAATTATGAATGACGACAAGGTAATATCAAAGGAATCACGTTGGGTAGGGCAGCACCAAGGCTTACTCATTTGTTATTTGCGGATGATGCTCTTTTCTTTATAGAGATAAACTATAAAGAAATTGAAGCTTTTACGAGGGTTCTTAACTTGTATTGCTGCGCTTCTGGTAAAAAAATTAATTTTGGAAAATCATCCATCATGTTTAGTAAAGGCTTCTCGAATGTGAAGGTGACATAGATAATGGAGAAGCTTAATATAAAATGTACAAGCGATTTTGGAAAATATTTGGGGATCCCGCTTTCACTTAAAAGATCTAAGGGGGAGATTGTTGCGTACATAAGGGATAAACTACTTAATAAATCAGCTAGCTAGATCGCTAAAGTTTTATCACATGGTGGTAAAGAAATTCTCATCAAAGCGGTGCTACAAGCCATCCCGAATTATGCTATGTCAATTTTTGAGTTCCCGGTTAATATTTGTAAAGAAATGAGTAGTATGATCGCAAATTTCTGGTGGAATTCGGGCACTAAGAAAAGAATTCACTGGATTGAGTGGAAAAAACTAGCTAAATCAAAAAACATAGGAGGCATTGGATTCAGGGACTTTCAAAAAAGGAACCTAGCCTTGCTGGCAGGTCAAGCATGGAGACTATGGCATAACCAAGATTCTTTGGTGTTTACAGTCCTAAAAGGTATTTACCTCCCAACAACGGACATGTGGAGCACAAAATTGAAAAATAAAAGATCATGGAGTTGGGCAAGTGTTTACAAGGGTTTGCAGTTTATAAAAAATGAAAGCCTATGGAAAATTGGAAATGGTCTGAAGATAAATATATGGGATGATATTTGGATCTCGAAAGGATATAAATTGGAAAGACCGTTAAATTGTGAACTAAGCAAAGTGGTGGATGTTTTAATAAATATATGTCTAATTGGAACTTTGACACTCTCAATAATATATGCACCAAAAGAGATATGATGGAGATTAGGAAAATACAAATTATGCAGCTTGATAAGGAGGACGAAGTTGTATGGACAGAAACAAAAGATGGGAACTACTAAACTAAATCAGTTTATCATCGGCTAGTACAGATAGAAGAGGAAAAGAATGGATCCACTTCGAAGGAAGGTGAGATAATTAACAAGGAGTTCTACAATATTATATGGAAATCTAATGTACCGTTGAAGGTTAGAAATTTTATTTGGAAAATCCACAATAATACCATACCAACAAAAAGTAATCTAAGGAAAAGGAAATGTATGGAGAATGATATCTATGAATGGTGCGAAACAGGGGTTGAGAATATCGAGCACATATTTCTGGATTGTAAGTTCAGCAGAAGTATATGGGCAAACTGTCAATTGCAGATAAAGATTGAGGAGAATGTGGAAAATAAGATAGGAGATTGGATAATTAAAATTTTAGAAAGCTATTTAAGGAATGGATGGGATCAAAGGTATGTAACTGCTGTGAGACTCTTGACTTTATGGAACATATGGAAAGCTAGAATGAAAGGTTTTTTTGAGAAAAAGAAATGGGTTTGTGCAAGAAATTTTAGAAAAAACAATTTTCGCTATGAAACACCTATTCGAAAATAAGGAGGACAAGGATCAAAACAATAAGGGTAGAGCTAAGGCGCAACGTAAAGATGATGAGAATGAAAATCCGGTCTTATATGATGATGCAGATATGATATGGCTATGTGACTCGTCGCACACTAAAAGCTGGGAACCAACAAGTATGGTGTCTATCGTAGTTAACAAAGAGGGCGAAGTAAGAAATATTAATACTAAGAGAGCAAGAGTTAATAGTAGTTTGGAAGGTGAGATGTGGGAGATCTTGTTAGCTATGAGATCGCTGCAAATCTTGGAATTAAGAGTAGCTCTTTCTACTCAGATAATTTTGAGGTGATTCAAGGTAATAGGCATGGAGGAATCGCTGGAGGATCCGCCCCATGATATCCGAGGCATGGAGGTGGATAGGGAGATTCCCGGATTGGAAGGTTATCCATATTGGAAGGAAATTTAATGGAGTAGCGGACATCCTTGCTAAAAGTACTAGACTTAATCTAGACGTATCTAATTGTCCTACTAGGTCGTTAGTTGAGTTTTATACTTGTATTAATAACTTATATTCGGGTTGTACCAGACATCTATGTTAGACTATTCTATTGGTAAAAAAAGATAATAAACCCTCAAATAGACAAGAGTTGGATTAAATTAACGAATAAGGTTTCGATCGAATACATTAATGGTATAGTAGGGTTTATTGAATTTGCGAGGAAAGTAGTGGATCGAGTCGGTAAAATATTATGTCCATGTAATCATTGTTATAATAATCGAAGATTTTTAATCGATGAAGTTCAAGCTCATCTTTTTCAATGGGGTATGGATTCATCGTATGATGTTTGGACGAAACATGGTGAAGTAATTGTTTTACCCGAAGACGAACCAATCGAAGAGAACGTAATGGGTAATGTTATTCATGATTTGGTCCCCACGTTTGAAACTGGCGGGTATTCCGGTGACACCGAGATGCGTGACATGAATGTTAGTGGTACTGATCGTGGGTCTTTCGACGCGTTGTTCAAGGAAATGGAGACAGATTTGTACCCTGGTTGTACAAAGATGAGTTCTTTGGATTTCATTGCAAAGCTAATGCATGTGAAAGTGAAGAACAAGTGGACGAACACCTAGTTTAAGAATTTCTTCAATTGTTGGGTCGTGTTTTGCCTGAACCTCATAACTTACCGGAGTCATATGCGGATTGCAACAGGAAATTGAAAAGTTTAGGCATGGGATACACCTCGATCGACGTTTGTTCGAACGATTGTGTTTTGTATTATAAAGAGAATGAGAATCTTGAGAAGTGTCCAGTTTGTGGAGAGTCAAGGTGGGACCTGAAGAAATGGAAGAGAGTGTCGCATAAGAAGCTGTGTTATTTTTCGATTGCGCCTAGGTTACAGAGAATGTATGTTTCGAGGCACACAACGAAAGATATGATTTGGCACCATACCGGAAAGAGCACCGACGAAGATGTGTTGCGTCATCCAGTTGACGGTCTTAGGTGGAAAATATATGACGAGAGGAATCCCGAGTTTGCTAGTGAACCGCGTAATGTACGACTTGGTTTGGGGATCGATAGATTTTGTCCATTCTCTATGAAAAACAAATAATATAGTATGTGGACGGTTATATTGACGATCTACAACTTACCGCCTTGGTTATGCATGAAAGAATCTACGTTTATGCTCACACTTTTGATACCTAGACCTCGTTCACCTGGAAAGGATATGGATGTATTTCTCCGTCCTGCTATAGATGAGTTAGAAACGTTGTGGGGTACCGGGATAGTTACATGGGATGCACATATGAAGGAGGAATTTGTCATGAAGGTTAGTTTGTTGTCTACGACGAATGATTACCCGGCTAGATCTTACACTTCAGGATGGTCGGGTCAAGGATATTTAGCTTGTCCCGAATGCATGGAATATACTTCTTCTGTGTGGGTTAATAAAGGAGTTGTGTATTTTGATCATTGGCGTTGATTGACTATGAACCATCACTTGCGGAAAGATGATACTTCGAACGTTAAAGCTGATAATAGGCCCATTCCTCGGAAACATAGTCCCACAGCTATTAAGACGCAGTTATATGGGTTGTCGATTGTGTTTTCTGGAAAACACAAGGACTTCGGCGGCAAGATAGTGAAGAAAATGGTCCCTCGTGTGTCAAATTGGAAGAAAAATAGTATATTATATCGTTTACCATATTGGTCGGAAAACTTGTTGAAACATAACATAGATGTGATGCATTGTGAGAAGAATGTGTGTGATGCTCTACTAGGTACAGTTGCTGGTTTGGATGGGAAAATTAACAAAGATAATGTGAAGTCGAGGAAATATTTGCAACCGATGAATATTAGGTCAGATTTGTGGTTATCAGTGAATTCACGTGGTAAGACCATTTTACCCCGTGCAGAGTATGCGTTGACAACCGATTCTCGACAAGATTTTTTAGAATGCTTGAAGGTGCAAAAGTTTCCAGATGGTCCGATATGGCGGCGCCTAAGGGTAATTAACTAAAACTTTTATTTTTTTTAATTTCTGAACTAAATATACACTTATATTTTATTTATTTTAATTGTTAATAGGACTTCTTTTTAGTGGAGGATTGGGAGGCTCGTCCTGATTGGACGAGTATCCAGCGTATGATCCACAACAAGTGCGGAATAGGATACATCGATCACAAAAACCGTACGAAGAGCAAATATTATGAGAGTCTGGAGATTCCAGATGACCAGACTCCCGAGAATTGGGAGTTGACTTTGAAGATGTGGGACTCGAAGGAAGCTCAGTTACTTATTTTAATTTACAATGTTATATAAAATGTTCTTTGTGTTGACTAACTTATTTTCTTTTGTTTATATTTTTTTAAAATAAGAATCAAGCTAAAAAGAATAAGTTAAATAGGGAGCTATTGAGGAACCAGAGCGGGGCAGGTTTGAGGACACACTCGAGGTCGAGATATTCATTGATAACTTAAGAGTTAGTATCTTTATTTCAATAATTCGTATAATGTTATTTGTTTGTTTGACTAATTGACTAATTGACTGAAACAGGGGGATGTGAGTACTAGTGGGACCCGTCGTTTATCACAGGCGGAGGGATCCGAGCAACCTGGGAATGAAACTTTGCCTCTGCCACCTATTAGAAGATTCTTCTTCCAAATAGGATATAACGATAAAAAAAAACAGGTGGCGGAGCAGAGAATACGAGCGCTCGGATGTAAGTTTTTTTTAAAACTTAAACTTTTTTAATCCAAATAATTTATTAATATTTTTTTTTCTTTTCAGGTGATGTTGAGGGACATTCTGGAAACCCGAGTGCGGGAATCCCAGACTCAGAGTGGAGATTGTTCATCTACCCCCACCTTATCGGAGCAAGAGTAGGTTGACGCTGTGCTGGAGGCGGCAAGTGTAGGATTAGGAAGCGGGACCCGCAACTGGATCCCGGGAGTTGGACACCCACTATCGCAGAGGACGTCGGGTTCGAATTCTTCCGATCCAGTCTGCGAAAAGATGTTGAGGGACTACCAGTGAATAGTGCGGTCGCTGAATGACTTCCTTGTCTCCATCAGCAAGGAACCTATGCAAGATAACGCCTCTCGATCATCTACCTCTACAGCGAGTACTCGCCCCTCTAGGGATGCGATCCAGGAGCAGATGACTACCGCCATCCAGATGATTAATCGATGCAGGAGGGAACACGAACATCAGCAGCTTGACCCCACATCTCCCCCTCGGGCCTCGCCATCTGCTGCTAATTCTTCTCGAGACACTACTTTGGCCGATCCGACTTCTGATGACGATGAAGACATATTTATACCTTAGCTTTACGTGTTTTTATATATCTTTTTGCTTTATTAGACTTTATTCGACTTTTGACTTTTGACTATGACTTTTGGTTGGTTGTTATTATGTTTTTTTGGATGGTTTTGGATGGACACGTTGACCGAGATGGTTCAAGTTTATATTATATTTTCGGTTTTCTATATATTTTCTGTATTCTTTAAATTTAGTCTTTTATTTTATTAGTTTCTATTCTAAAAAACAAACAAAAAAATAATAATAAAAACAAAAAAATGCTTTAACGAGGAACTTTTCGTCGCAAAAGATTTCCTTGTTAAAACACAATTAACCTTTTACGAGAACAAATTTCGTCGCAAAAGACAAGGCTTTTGCGACAACGTGTTTTCGTCGCAAAAGACAGGGATTTTGCGACAACATGTTTTCGTGGCAAAAGAAAATGACCTCACGCGAGGACTGCTAAATGTCGTCGCGACAAGGTGTAACTCGCGATGAATCTTTAGCGAGGACCATTTCGCGAGGACATGTCCTCGCAAAAGGTTTTTTCTATTATTCGCAAGAACTTCTTGATTTTTTTGCGAGGAGCCTGCGTGTAGTATTGCATTATAAGCTTGTTAAATTGCATTTTCTTGCAAGTCTATTTCAAATAAAGATTTTTTTTGGATTAATCAGTAAAAGAGTAACAAATACTGGAAAGCTCTAGAAATATTTAATGGTGGAACCCTATCTTGAGAATCCTATGTATTTATAATTTAGGAAGGTAAGAGAAACAAATAGTAACTACTTTTTTGTTCTAAATACTTTAATTCATAAAAAAGTAATACAATAGTTTGACCAATTCCCAAAAAATTAGCATCTAGTGATATGAGTCTCGTTAATTGGAGGAGGGATATTTTCCCTTACAAAACCTAAAATTATTGTCTAATGACGAGTTTTTAACTAACCAATTCGTGACTTCATAAAAGAAACAGTAACTTAGTTAGACTGAGAATCCTATATGTCTACAATTTAGGAAGAGAAAATTTTATTTTTAGGCCATTACCTATGGATTAAATATATTTTGGGATTAGACGTTTTACAAGTACAATTTTCAGGCCAAACGTATTTAAATTGTCTATTTTTAGACCATTTCAATAATATCTATTTGGACATTTTAAATATACTATAACTCTATTTCGATGTATCAAAAATTAGGAACTATATTCAAAATGTCTGAATTATCGTTAAAATCTATTAATTATCTTAAGAAATTAGTGTAATAGCCTAAAAATTAGTGCTTTAAATACATTTGGTTTAAAAATAATACTTTTAAAATGTTTGACCTAAAAATATTTATAAACCATAGATAATGGTCTAAAACAGAAATTGCTCATTTAAGTGACTTGGTTAAATATGCTCATTTAAGTGACTTGGTTAAATAGGGTCCAAAAAGTTTCATCATTCATCTTAAAGAATTTGTTCTCTTTAAAATTCAAATTACCAACACTTAATAAAAAGACAATTGATACAACTATAGAATTGGTCTATGGTTTTTTGTCAAATAAGCTATACCATCAAGGTATGGTTTGAAAGTACTTAATATAGTAAAACAAAAGGTACATGATTCGAATTTCTTCCCTAAACATGGGTAACCTAGTTCTAATTTACCTAATATGCATGAAGACGCATATATATATTTCACATAAAATTAGCCGTGGTGCATAAAAACTGTCCCGAACATCTATTTATTAAAAATATATACTTAATATAAATCACGAATCATAATCATATAGATATATGATAATTCAAAATGTTACTTTTTTATCATGTGTCATATCAAATCACGTTTTACAATTCAAGTATTAGTTCTTTTTAATATATTTGTAATTTAATTTAATTAAAATTTTATAATTAGATATCAAAATAAACTTACCAAGAACAAATAATTAAGTTTTACATCCAACATCCATTTTCACTAGTATCTTTTAACATTTAGATTAAAAAAAAACTTAAATCTCTATTCATCAATCATTATAGTTATCATTATCATTGTTATTAACGTTTTTCTTATTATTGTATCTCTTATTCTACACCTTCTCCATTGTTTCTTATAATATGTTCTATTAACTCATCTTTCTTATTGACAAATATGTATTGTTTATCTCTATATCTTTCATTTCTGAATATAAAAAAAATTTGACCCCAAGTTTCAGCGAAAGTGTATCCACATTTTTGCACCACTCTATCACCGACCATATGTGTTTAACATTCCTTTAAAATGGTTTTCTTGTATGTTAATGCGTCTAGGGAGATGATGGAAAGAAACTGAACCTATTGGTTCCGCCAACTCCATGATTTTCTTCACCAGCTGCACCGACTAGTTTGATGTTGATGATGACCGTATATTATGGATTATTCTTAGATTATCAAATAAAATAGTGTTCTCCAAATCTGGTTGATCGCTGGACAATATCAAAAATTCCAAAACCAATAGTTGAAGAACAAATAAAAGATCGAGAATGTAACTCCTGTCCCCAGTTATATTGTCATACTTAACAATTCCCACTCCTTTTGGGTCTCATTTGTTTGTAAATGATGCATCAAATGATATAAGAATATCACAACCATGAACTTCCCTCTCATCTAGATCCCTCCTGTTTTCATCTCCTTCATTATTTTCCATGGGTTCGATATGGCTCAAACTATTTGCCAAATATTTCATTCACATCTTTCCCTGTTTCCTATATCACGCTAATATCTTCATTATTTCTTTCCATATGTTGCATAACATAATTAATACATAAGATGTACCTATTTGTTAGACCATCCCATTAGCCCGTATGATTCTGAAATATTAATAATCAAGTCCCCAAGATAACCTGTGAATCTAAAGTCAATCTGGATTTGTATAATAGATCTCGCCCAAATTTGAAGAAACACTGGACATGTGTACAACAAGTGAACAATAGACTCCAGAGTATCCTGACACTATTATTAGTTAACATCATCCATACACCTTCTTTGTTTAAGATTCATTGTAGTGGGTAATGCATTTCTATAGGCTTTCCATGCAAAGTACTGAATCTTCGTTGAAATTTTTGACTTCCATCTTTTGGACCAGATATCTAAATTGCGTAATTCAGCTACCTGTGATATTTGCAGAATCGACCTAATAACCTTGTTTGTGAGAACCGGGTAACCCATTTTAGTTGGGTAGTCTCCAAATTTAGAATGGGTTCAGATATGACGGTGAAGTTTATTACGTTGAAAATTTGATATGTAAGAAATTTCTTTAACCACTAGTCTTGGAAACAAATCATTAAGGATATTTGTATCCCAAGCGTCCTCATTCACCTGCATGAGCTGCGACACCATTTTTATGTCTGAATTCTTTGGTTTCTCTAGTGTCCAATGAGTCATAAGCCATTTGTGGTTCCAAATTTTCATTGAAATGCCATCACCAATTTGCATCATTCCCTCATTTTTTATCAAATCACGTCCTTCAAAAATACTCCCCCATGACCAAGATCTACTTTGACGTAATTTTACTTTGAGAAAATCACATTTCATTAAATAAATGCCTTTTAATACATGAGTTGCTACTATTCTTGGTTTCTGTAGTATTTTTCAGGCGTACGCTGCCAGTAACGTGTATTCATACTTTTGAAATCCTAGAATGCAAGAATCCTAATATTTTGGCCATTGTATCTTTTCCCAAGTCACCCAGTGAATCTTTCTCTTCTTAGTTGAATCCCACCAAAAGTTTGCAATAATCGATGCCAGCTTCTTGGAAAACGCCGTTAGGAAAGAAAATATAGACATAACATATGCTGGAATAGCTTGCGACACCACTTTAACAAGAACTTCTTTACATTCTTGCGATATTAACTTTGTTTTCTAGCCTTGAGATTTTGAGAAAACTATGTCAAGAATCCATGTCAACGTTTCATTTTGTATATATTATGATACAAGAGTATTCCCAAGAATTTTCCTAGATTATGAGTCTCCTAGATATGCAGAAGCTCCACAATATCCATTTTGATATTATCTATAGAGTTCTTAATAAAACAGATAGATGATTATACCAAAATTAACACTTGGGTCAGAACCTAAACAATAAATTTCAATACATTCACGAAACTCATTAATGTCCCATCCTTCCAACATTAAATTAAATGTATTTACCCTATTCTTTCTAATCGCTAGTCTATGTTTTCCTGTTTATACCAAATATTCCCTTCGTGACCTTTTATTATTCCTATTGTTCTCCACTTTAGCTTTTTTTTTTAATAAATTCCAAAAATTCTAAAACTTTCGTTTATGTTCCGTAAAGTTTATCATAAGAATACGAATAGATTTTTCCCTTTTCGAAAATAATGAAAAAAATTTGATTAACCTTTTTTCTGACACGTCCTGTCGATTTCCACCCCTACTCTTAGTTATTTATGAAGTATCAACCAATTTGAAAAAATCTAGGCTTCATCTTCTAATAAAAAGATTATGAAATGATTCTTTGTCCATCCATACATCAAACATCAATGCCCATCGAGTTTTTATCCATTTTTCATTATTTAAATGCAAACTATGTACTTTATAGCAAGTAAGAATTTCAATCCTTTACCATATGCACAAATAGAATTAACCATT
This sequence comes from Nemophila menziesii, assembly GCA_029959085.1. Taxonomy (NCBI): domain Eukaryota; kingdom Viridiplantae; phylum Streptophyta; class Magnoliopsida; order Boraginales; family Hydrophyllaceae; genus Nemophila; species Nemophila menziesii. The sequence goes on along the minus strand of JARWIR010000027.1, from coordinate 4,166,868 downwards.
TGAGAAAATAGAGGTCTCTGCACCAAATTAAATGGTAAAGTACAACTGTATAAACACCTACAAATATCCCAAACAAAATATTCTTTTTTAACCATTTTATGTAATATATTTTGACCTTCCTTGTTATTTTACCATAGAAGAACCAATATTTTCCTTTGTTTTTGAAGAAAAACCTTCACTAAACAATCTACGTCTATGGTTAAAAATTTCACTTTTTTCTCTTTCATAATTCCTTTTTCTGGTCGAAAAAAAATGAAAAAGAAAACAAAACAAAAACAAAATTCTCTAGCCTATCCCCAATATAGTGAAGAGGTTAATTAGTTCAAAGTTCATGTCTATATTGAAATGTAATGCCTCTTCCTATCCCTTTTGGCTAGTCTATCAGTCAGCCCTTTTAGTTGCCTTGAGATGTGTTTAAAGATACCGAACCAAAATGTTCCTCCATTTCTCCAATATCCCTAAGAATCAGTTGGATCCTTTAGCATCCTGCTAACAGTTGCGTGATATCTTGAATGATTTCAAAGTTATTGGAAAAAATAGTCTTCTTCTCGTTTAGGAGGTCTTCACACATTCATGTTGCTTCTAGAACTGCCGGGGTTTCTCCCTCAACGACCAAATCTGCAAGAGTTTCCTTGGTGGTGGCTTTCTTTATTCTAGTAAGCTTGTGTATTTGTACAATCCTGGTGGTGGAAAATGTGTGATAAAATAATGATAAATAAAGATAAGGATTAACACCCTTAACAACCACGGAAACTCACTACAAGTATCTGATATCGTTTGCAAGTTTAGTTGATAAGTAAGATTCATTCGCTGGAATTAATCATGTTAGTTTAGTATCGTGTTTAGGAATGAAAGGGTAGTAGAGATTAATTGCAAATTAAAAGACAAAATAATTAGAGACATAAATTACTGAGATAAGGATAATTAACTACTAAAGAAAATTAATAAAATTAAATATAATGGAGATGAGAGATATAGTTTAGGTTTGCTAATATGCACTTATCCTTGTAAATCTATATCCTATTTATAAGGGTGATTAAATCTCTTAGAGATAGTAGTCAGGATTCTATATTCCTCCTAACCCCCTTCCGGGTGGACTTAGATGGAAACCTAACAATTACTATGGGACTTGGGTAAGGGGACCCTGCGCAATGATCGGTGGTTAATCTCACGAAATTAGTGTAATAGCGTAAAACTGGGTGTTTAAAATACCTTTGGCCTAAAAATGATATTTTTAAAATGTTTGACCTAAAATTATTTTTAGACCATAAATAATGGTTTAAAAACAGAATTTTCTCATTTAAGAATGTAATATAAACAAATAGTGTCTCACTATCTCTATTTACATTACTTACTTACTCATACCTGTCAAAGAGTTTGAAAGTTTTTATAAGAGGAACCGCATAATGGAAATAAGAGATTATTATGCTCTTCCTATTATAGATCTGATTGAGCACAAAGCCAGGAAGCTAGGAGTGATCAACATAGGGATTGAAGCTCGACTTGCAGAAAGCATGAAGGAGGAGAAGGCAATCATACTTAGGGTGATTGGTGATGTACAAGTCTACACAGTCCAACTTAGGAAATTTATTGAAGATAGGTGGGGTATTCAAGGCCACTTGAGGGTTTTAGAAATAAAGAACAACCTATTCAAACTGGAAATTTTTAAAGAGCGTGAGTTCAATAAAGTTTGGGAGATAAGACCTAGCATAATACAGAAGATGCATATGAGCATGACTCTTTGGCCACATGTATTAGATTTTACTGAAATATCTACTGATTTCTCTTCTATTTGGATGCAAGTTAGGGGTTTAGCATTCAAACAAAATAATGTAAACACTTTCAAAGATCTGGAGGTTTTCTTTATCAAGATAGAGGCAATTGATTTCCCTGCTGCAGCCAACTATGATATCAAAATTCTCAGGTTTAGAGCGAGAATCAATACTAAGTATCCTCTTCCTCCTGGCACATATCTATTACAAGAAGAAGGAGCAGGACAGGTAGTGTTCCAATATGAAAATACTAGCTCGCTATGCTTTAGATGCTGTAGGATAGGCCATCAATACAGAGATTGTCCAACTAAAACATCAAGAAAGTTGAGGATATAGATGAAAGAAGGAAAGTGACCTAGAGTATTAATAATGTTGCTAAGTCCCCCCTTCAACCTGATATATGGACTTCATATAAATGTGGAGGGTAACTTTTTTAATTTCCATTATAATGACAATACTAGTAGAAGCGCAGGTAAAGGACCTATGATAAGATATCCCAATAGAGGGATTGTTATTGAAGAAGGGAGAGATAATATCCTCAGCAAGTACAACTATACAAAAGCTAGCTTAAGTAGGCGACCTACACAGCAGGAATTGGAGGAGGAAAAAGAAAGTGAGGAAAGGGACTGGTAAAACTGGAACAAACAAGTTCAAGACCTTCGCAATGAACTTCATAAATCTACAAATAATAAAGCACATGGAATAGTTGAAGATGGAGATACAGAAAGGGAAAGAGTAGGAAGAGTTGCTTTTGCAGCTTTTGAAGAATAAATGAGGATGGTAAGAGGGAAGCATATTGTTAACAGAAGCGTGGAGATCACTAGCAGTCAAGATGATTTCTATAAAACTCACCAGAAAATAAAGCGTAGAAGAGATGGGAGAGCAGGTGTGGTGGATCTAGGTACTAAGCAAGGGAAGTCAAACATAAAGGTAGCTTCAAAAAACTAAGAGTTCATGATGCAATATAAAACTTTGTAAACAACAACCAGTTTAGCATTCTTGAAGATGAGGAAGAGGGAGGAGCAAATGATGACAACTCAAAAAAAGTAGCTGAATAAATGAAGAAATTATCAAAGAGGATTGATTAATATGATACCCAGTTTGAACCAGAAGAAGAAAAAGAGGGAAGTAATACTCATAGTGAAAATTACTTTGAAAAGGACTATGAGGGAAGGGAGAGGATCATGATATGAACTTTAGATATGGCGATGCTGATGAAGATGTTACGTATTATGGTGAGAGAGATGTGGGAGGCGGCAACTCCATTAAAGCAACGAGTTTCAAATGACAGCCAACTTTTGGAATGTCCAGGGTATTCGAGCACCCTTAACACTTTCCAATCTTTTCTCGCTTTTGGCCTGTTATCGTCCTGGTCTTGCCGTGTTCTATGAGAATATGTTGAGAGAAAAATATTCTCATGACATAGTCAAAAGGTTTAAGTTTAGTAACAAGTTTTTTGTGGACCCCATTGGTAGTGCTTTTCATGTTGGTGGGTTCTTGGTTTTGTGGCACGATTATGTGCGGCTTGTGGTGGTTTTTAGTTGTACTTTTTTCTTCATTGTTCGTATTAATGAACATTCATTTCCGTATTACATAATTTTATTCACGCCCCTAATGACTTCAATAAAAGGAAATAAACATGGACAGATATATCAAATTGGAGCAAAGATATACACGACCCTTGGATGATATTTCGAGACTTCAATGGTTTACTCAATACTAATGAAAAAAACTTAGCAAGAACCCTGTCAATATTAATCATATTAATGAATTCATATATTTTACTTCTTCTAACTCCTTAATCGAAATTAAATCTTATGGATGTTTCTTTACTTGGTCTAACAGGATGGAAGGGGATAAACACGTTAAGACCAAAATTGATAGAGCTTTGGAAACTTACGAGTGGGTTGACAAATTCCCAAGATCCCAAGTTTTTATACCTCCAGCTACCGGGTCGGATCACTCCCCCTTAATTCTTCATTTCAATGTTGATATGAAATTAGGCCTTAAACAGTTTAAGTTTGAGACTAGATGGCTCGATGAGAGCGAGTGCAAGGAGATTATAGATAATAGTTGGAAAAAACCGAATCATCACAACCCAGTGACCAATTATATTATAAAAAGCGATAATACTACTAAGGAATTAATTAAGTGGAGTAGTAAAACATTTAAAAATCATGAAAAGTAAATAAAACTTCTCCAAAAACGCCTTACCGATTTAAATACAAAAACCCCCAATAAGGATACTATTGAAGAAGAAAAAGATATTAAAGCTAGAAAAAAATATGTATATGCTAAAGAGGAGAAATATTGGTTAGACAGGTCTCGTATAAATTGGTTGATTTACGGTGATAAAAATACTAAATTCTTTCATCTCGCTACAATACAAAGAAGGAAATTTAATAGAATTACTAGAATTAAGAATAAAAATGGAACTTGGAAAAAAGATACAGAAGCTGTCAAACGGTGTTTTCAGATGTTTATAAATCTTTGTTTCAAGATACACCAACCCCTACAGACAACATGGTCAAGGCTGGAAAACATATAAAACCTTGTATTACGGAAGAAATGAATGAAGAGTTAACTAAACAACCAGACTTACATGAAGTGGAACAAGATGTTAAGGAATTATCAGCCTCTAAAGCCCCTGGACCAGACGGTCTTAATGGTATGTTCTATATGAAATATTGGGACATAGTAAAAAAATGATGTTTTAAAGTGATTGTTGACTTTTTCACTAATAAATGCTCTTTAGAAAGAATTAACGACACCCTCCTCACTTTAGTCCCTAAAGGAGATATACAAGAGAATCTCGGCAGTGTTCAACCTATATTTTGTGTTAATTTTATATATAAAATTATTGCAAAAATCCTCTCTAATCGCCTTCTTGAGTATATGAATAAGATAGTGTCTCTAACTCAGGCGGCCTTTATTAAAGGCCCAACAATTCAAGATAATATTATCATTGCACAGGAGATATCTTTCATTATGAATAGGAAAAGGAAGAATAAGAAGGCTATGGCGGCAATAAAGATTGATATGGCAAAGGCTTATGATCAGATACGTTGGGACATTGTGTTACTTGTCCAAAACAACTATCCTTTTGCGATACTTGGATAAAATGGACTGAGAAATGTATTAAATCTATCTCGTTTAACATCAACCTTAATGGTGAAAGACTAGATAATTTCAAAGCACAAAGGGGTCTTAGACAAGGTGATCCTCTTTCACCTTTTCTTTTTACGATTATGACGGAATCCCTTATTAGTATCATCGATAATGATATTATAGAAAATGAACCATAAATGACATTCATATTAATCAAAACTATCCTATTATTTCTCATTTACTTTTTTCGGATGACTCACTTTTCTTCCTTGAATTGGAAAATACTAATATTGAATCCTTTAAGGAAAGTCTTAGTATATATTGTGAAGGTCCAGGTCAGAAAATCAACTTTCAGAAATCGGTGATTGTTTTTAGCACAAAAACCCCACATGAAGTAAGAGACTCAGTTACTGCAAATATGAACATTGAAGAGACAAACGACCTTGGAACATATCTAGGTATCCCTTTGTGTCACAAACGGTCCAAAGTAGAATCATTGGAATGGATAGTGCAAAGATTATTTAAGAAAACAGAGAGATGGAAAGCAAAGCTATTATCAGAGGGAGGCAAAGATGTTCTTATAAAATATTATTAGAAGCTATTACCAACTATTATATGTCAATCTTTTCTTTACCTATTACGTTTTGCAATAAATTAATCTCTGCAATATCTAACTTTTCGTGGAACTCAGGAGAAAAAAATAGAATCCACTGGATGGATTGGGAAAAGATAGCAATCGGGAAACTAATTGGAGGATTAGGTTTTAAAGATTTTAAACGTATGAATACGGTTTTACTGGAAGCACAAGCATGGAGACCTATACACAGTATAGGGAACCTTGCAACATAGTTACTTAAAGGTATTTATTTCAATAAAAGTATTCTACTTGATACTAAGCTTAGACAAAACAGAACATGGAGTTGACAAGTATAATTGAAGGTCGAGATGTTTTGAAACAATATGGTATTTTGTTATTGGAAACGGAACTGATATTGATATTTGGAACGATAAGTGGATACAAACTAACTGAAAAATTGAGAGATCACTGAATTGTAATTTAACAAAGGTAAATGAACTTTTTATACAAGGTACCACTAAATGGAATACTGAAAAATTGGATAATATATTTCCTGAACCTATCATACCACTTATTACCAGAATACGAGTTTATGATACCAACATTAAGGATAAATATATTTGGCCTTTTTCGATAGATGGTAATTATGACACAAAAACTAGTTACAAAATTCTTATGGAAGAACAGGTTATTAATAAAGAGAGTACGGTAATAGAATAAAATAAACACAAGTCCCCTATTTTGAGGACAATATGGAGCTCTAACATTCGAAAGAAAATCAAGCTATTTATATGGAGAGTTATAAATAATGCCATACCAACCAAGAATAAATTATACAAAAGGAAATGTTCAGACTCCAAAAGGTGTATCTGGTGCAATTTCCAAATCAAAACAGTGAAGCATCTTCTCTTCTATTGCAATATATGAAAAGAGATTTGGGCAGGAACACCTCTTCAAATTAGAATTGATGACAAAGAGGAAGTAGTCACGGAACAATGGTTTTTGAATATTATTAAAGGTTTCTCGGAAGGAGGATGTGAGGAGGATAATTCAAGATATTTCATCATGATAACCATGTGGAATATATGGAAAGGAAAGATGTTACATGAAGACGTAACAGTAGAAGCAGAAAATATAATCAAGGCGTCAAACAAACTCATGTCAGAACTATATGGTATAGATTGGAAAAAGATAAATAAAAATTAAAAGTGGGCAGTAATAAAGAAGACAATCTCAGCAACCAAGTAGAAGAAGAAGAGACAGACATTATCTTCAAATGTGATGCACCATTTAAGAGTTCACTCGAACCAACAGGAGTGGCAGTCGTATGTATAGACCAATGATGTCTCCTCATTTGTGATAGTAAAATATACTCATGAGACATCATTTTAGGCTTATTTATTAGTTTATAGGTTGATTTTAGCTTAATTTAGTGCACTTTCCTATTTTGGGTCTTGATTTGTAGAATTATTATTTTTAGAGCATATTGGGTTTAATTGTTTATTTAGTGTGAAGCTTAAAAGATAATTATGGAGATTAATTAGAGTCCAAGTAAAAGACAACAACTTATGGAAGGAGATATGCATGGAAATTGGAGATAAGGAAACAAAGGCTAAAAAGATGGAAAAGGAAAAGCTGCCTAAATCTGGGATTCTGCACACACGTCTAAAGATTGGTGTTTTTACCTAAGAAATAGGACGAATTTGGTGATTTCCTTCTAAAGGGTCTAGATAATTCTGTTGCGATTCTTTTGGTATCTTATGGAGCTTACTCCGACCAATAACGAAGAAGATACACTCAAAATAGCGCAGCAGTGTTTATCTTTATTTCCTTACGAATTTGAGTTGGGCTAGAAGTCCATTACTTAAGTTATCTCTAAAGAAACGAATTAGGTCAACCTCTACACTATAAATACAGCCTCTTAATACTCTTAAATCATCCTTGGTGAAACCTTAAACCAAGAGGAAGCTTAGAACACAAGAGAGAAGTCTGGAAGGAGCTGTCATCAACAATGTCTTCTTCTACCTTTAAATTTGTAATTTCTTTCTTTTCTTGCATGAACTAATTTTCTTTAGCTTGAGTTTTTGCATTAATGTATGAACCCTAGTTTTGATTGACATCTATCTAATTTGGGAATTCAATGTTTTAAATAGAATTATAGTTTTTATTCTCTGTTTATGTGTTTGGATTTATATTCTGTGTTCTTGTGGACGGCCGCCATTGGAATTACCATCTAGTAATTAGGATACCATTGACAACGGTGTTTAATTGCATGTTTAGCACATAACGTTTAGTTTTAGGTTTGATCTGACAACCCAACCTAGCTAGATAATCACTATGGTTTAATCTTTGTGACTATTTACCAATTACAGGAAAAGTTTGCTTAGAAAGCCTTATTGACACATGTAAATCCTATTTGAAACTACCGATAGCATATTGGGACCGATTAGGGAAATACTACATAATTCACCCTTACATGTTTAGAATGGCAAAACTAGTGGGGATTACATGCTAATAACTTAAGCTATATTCTCATATCACTTCTCTTTCATATTTAATTTTCTGTCTTTAATTCCTTAGTTTTAATTTAGTTAATCAGAAAATCAAACAAAAATCTATTTGTTTTTACTTTTATTTGCGTTTAGTTGTTCTAGCTTTAGTTATTTACACTTGGTATTTGCATAAGATTCTCCTAACCTCTGTAGTCTCTGCGGAACGAATCTTTATCTAAAACTTGCATACGATCTGTATACTTGCAGACCGTGTAGTTTATATCTTATTTTATCACACCCTAGGCCCCACCATGTTTTTGGCGCCGCTGCCGGGGACTACATCGTTAGTCCTTGTGCATATATCTTGTGCTTTTATTTTTAGTTAGTTCTATTTTACGCTTTTTTTTTTAGTTTTTGTTTTTCAGATTTAGTTACAGATGGAGAACCCAAGGAGACTTGAGCTACCCATCGAGTTCAGAGTGGAGCCACGATGAATTCGCGCTCCAGAAATCCAAGCCGCTAAATTTAAACCTGATCCAGGGATGCTAACTCAATTTGTATCTCACGGATTATTCAGCGGAGATGCACATCAAGATCCGATCCGATATATTCAAAAATTCATGCAGATCTGTGATGCTTATATCGTAAGAGGAGTTACTAGGGAGCAAGTATATTACCTGATGTTCCAGTTCTTCTTGACCGGATGTGCAAGCGATTGGTATGATACCCAATACCCTCATGTTATTCCAGATTGGGACAAGCTTCAAGCAAGATTCCTAGACCGTTTTTATCCGGTTAGTAGACGTTTAAAAGATATGTTGGAGCTCGAACAATTTATACAGAAAGAGGAAGAGAGTTTGGGTGAAGCATGGTTACGATTTACAGATAAGAAGGCGAGATGTCCATATCATAGATCCTCGCCGGAATATTATTTAACCTTGTTTTATGGAGGCCTTAATGATTATTCAAGAGAGAAAGCAGATTCGTTGGGAAACGCAGGTTTTGTGTTACTAGACCCTGAAGAAGCTGAGTTGGGGATGGAGAGAATTCTTGAGAACGAGAGAAGTTGGCCAAAGAAACCAGCAAAGGAGAACACTTCGGAATCTCTTAAGCTTAAGGAACTGGCTAAACAACTCGAAGAGCTAACAGAACAAGCCCGAATAATTGCTCAGGTAAATACGGTACGCACAATTCCTTCGTGTCTTGGTTGTGGATCAAGAAATCATGTGTGGGCAGGATGTATGAATAATCCAGCAGTAGCTTCCGTTCAATATCCTCAAGATAACTATTACTCTGATGGTTATGCTTGTCCTCAAGAAAGCTACACTAATTATCAACAAACTCCACCACAAAAGAGTTGGGTCAGAAAGCAAGAAACTTATCAGCAATCCCAACTTCAACCTTATAATCCTCCACAACCTATTCAGAAAAAGGCACCCATTGTTAAAACTTGTCAAGAACCAAAGAAAGATCCACCCAAACAATCAATGCAATTGGCAAAACAAGAACAACTCCAGAGTTTGACTTCGAGTATGACTAAATTAATGCAAACAGTTGAGAAGCTAATGAGTCATAGCCAACAGAAAGTTCGAACCCAGGAGAAGATTATCAAGCAACTAGAGCATACTATATCACAGATGGCGAGTACATTACAAACTAGGCCGAAAGGGCAACTCCCAAGTGATACTATTGCTCCTAGAGATGACTCTTGCCATGCAATTGAATTGCGAAGTGGAATACAACTACCTCCACCAAGACCAGAATAAATCCCTATTCCAGAACAAAGGAGGGAAGAGATAATTAAAGATACAGTCAAGGAGGTAGTTAAACCAAAGAGTGTCCAAGCCGAGACACCTGAAACGACAAGAAAACCAGTGGAACTCAATACACGCCCTCCGCCACCATACCCTTCACGTGTCAGAAAGAAGGACAATGACCTGGAATTCAAGAAGTTCATTGACATGTTGAAAAAGTTGGAAGTTAATATACCACTTGTTGAAGCTCTCAAGAGGATGCCAACCTATATGAAATTCATGAAAGATATCCTCTCCAGCAAGCGAAGTATAGAGACTGGGGAACCAATTGGATTACCTAGGGAGTGCAGTGCTATATGTCAAAGTGAGTTGCCACCGAAACTAGAAGATCCCAGAAGTTTTACAATTCCCATCGGCATTGGAGATTGTTGGACCGGGAAAGCATTATGTGATTTAGGCGCGAGCATCAATCTCATGCCTAGATCCCCGTTCGAGAAGCTTAATATCGGAGAAGTAGTACCCACATCTGTGGTATTACAAATGGCGGATCGCTCCCTCTCACGACCAATAGGTAAAATTAAAGATGTTTTAGTTAAAGCTGACTCTTTTATTTTTCCTTGTGATTTTATTATCCTTGACTACGACGCGGATAAGAATGTCCCCATCATTTTGGGTAGACCATTCTTAGCCACGGGGCGTACACTAATTGATGTTGAGAATGGTGAGTTGATCATGAGAGTACAAGGCGAACAGATACGATTCAATTTGTTTCAGGCAATTAAATATCCTAAAGCGAAAGACGAGTGCTTCAAAGTAGATGTCATCGAAAAAATTACGCAAGAAGTCTTCAATGAAGAAAACTTAGATGATGATCTTGACGAAGCCTTAACACCTGAAACACCCGAGGAACTCGAGATTTCTCCTGAAGAAGTTGCTGCATTAAATGTGCGAGAACTACTTCGGGAACCAGGTGACATTGAACCAATGAAACAACCATCTATAATATGTCCACCTGTTCTCGAAGAAAAACCACTTCCAGATCACCTACGGTATGCATATCTAGGTACGAACAAAACTTTGCCTGTTATTATTTCTGCTAACCTTTCAGGTCCTCAAGAGGAGAAGCTGCTTCAAGTACTTCGCTCAAACAAAGAAGCAATCGGATGGAATATTGCCGACATCAAAGGAATTAGTCCTTCCGTTTTTGCAAACACAAAATCATTCTTGAGAATGAAGGTGGGCGATCTATAGATGGACAGAGAAGACTCATGCCAGCTATGAAAGAAGTAGTGAGGAAGGAAGTCATCAAGTTGTTAGACGCAGGAATTATCTATCCGATTGCTAGCAGTGATTGGGTTAGTCCAGTACAATGTGTTCCAAAGAAAGGAGGTTTCACTACCATCCTTAATGATCAAGGCGAAGCCATACCATCAAGACCAGTTGTGGGGTGGCAAGTGTGCATGGATTACCGAAGACTGAACAAAGCAACAAAGAAAGATCACTTCCCGCTACCATTCATTGATCAGATGCTAGACAAACTTGCAGGGAGAGAATATTACTGTTTCCTTGACGGATATTCAGGTTATAATCAGATTTGTGTGGATCCCCTTGATCAACACAAAACAACTTTTACATGTCCGTTTGGTACTTTTGCTTATAGAAGAATGCCGTTTGGTTTATGCAATGCACCTGCCACGTTCCAGAGGTGCATGATGGCTATATTTTGGGACATGATTGATAAATACTTGGAGGTTTTTATGGATGATTTTTCGGTGTTTGGAGATAGTTTTGATGATTGTTTGAATAATCTTGAGAAAGTCCTTGTGAGATGTAGAGAAAAAGATCTTGTGCTTAATTGGGAAAAATGCCACTTCATCGTTCAAGAGGGAATTGTGTTGGGACATAAAGTTTCGAAGGCAGGGATGGAGGTTGATCGTGCTAAAATTGAAGTTATCAAAACACTACCACCTCCGGTTTCTATTAAAGGAGTGAAAAGTTTCTTGGGTCACGCAGGATTTTATCGACGATTTATTAAAGATTTCTCCAAGATCGCCAAACCGCTTTGCTCTTTACTTGAAAAGGATACTCCTTTTAATTTTATTGAAGAATGTCTTCAAGCGTTTTTGACGATTAAGGAAAAACTGATCTCTACACCTATTGTTATACCTCCTGATTGGAAAGCTCCGTTTGAACTTATGTGCGATGCTAGTGATCACGCTATGGGTGTTGTGTTGGGACAGAGGAAAGAAAAGATTTTCCACACAATTTATTATGCAAGTAAGACTTTCAACGCTGCCCAGATGAACTATACAGTAACGGAGAAAGAGATGATAGCCGTGGTTTATGCTTTCGATAAATTTCGTCCCTATCTGGTTGGGAAGAAAACTATTGTATACACGGACCATTCAGCTATTAGGTACCTCATGGATAAAAAGGACGCTAAGCCGCGTCTCATTAGATGGGTACTGTTGCTTCAAGAATTCGACATAGATATTCGAGACTGAAAAGGATGCGATAATCAAGTTGCTGATCATTTATCAAGGCTCGAAGGATCTGATGCGAACAAAGAACCATTGTTGGTTAAAGAGGTATTCCCTGATGAACAACTTTTTGCTATTAAACGTGCTTTTGTGCCATGGTATGCAGATCTAGTCAACCTCATTGTGAGTGGTGTCTTCCCCAAAGATTTCCACCCACAACAAAGACAAAGATTGAGTCACCAGGCCAAACAGTATTATTGGGATGAACCGTACCTCTGGAAGATATGTAGTGACCAAGTGGTTAGAAGATGTGTACATGAAGGTGAAATGGAGAAAATCATTGAAGGTTGTCATAGTTCACCTTATGGAGGTCACTTTAAAGGCGATAGAACTGCAGCTAAAATTCTTCAATCCGGGTTCTATTGGCCCACCATACACAAAGATTGTCATCGTTTTGTCCAGTCATGTGACAGATGCCAGCACACTGGCAATATATCATAAAGAGACGCGATGCCACTTAATAATATTCTTGAAGTTGAAATCTTTGATGTATGGGGAATAGATTTCATGGGACCTTTCATCACTTCCTATGGAAATCTTTATATTTTGCTTGCGGTAGATTATGTGTCAAAATGGGTAGAAGCAGTGGCAACACCAAAGAACGATGCTCAAACTGTGATTAAGTTCTTAAAATCAAACATCTTTTCAAGACATGGTACGCCACGGGTGCTAATCAGTGATAAAGGTACCCATTTTCTTAATGCCCCCCTGAGACATTTTCTTCGAAAGTTTGGAGTGAAACACCGTACTTCAACCGGTTATCACCCACAAACTAACGGTCAAGCTGAAGTTTCCAACCGGGAAATCAAATCTATTCTTGAGAAGACCGTGAACAAATCGAGGAAATACTGGTCTTTAAAGCTAGATGATGCTCTCTGGGCATACAGAACAGCATTTAAAACACCAGTTGGGGCATCTCCATATCGCATGGTCTACGGCAAAGCGTGTCATCTACCGATTGAACTTGAAGCTCGAGCCTACTGGGCTATCAAAACTCTGAATCTAGACCCAGACTTGGCCGGGAAGCAAAGGATGATGCAGTTGAACGAGTTGGAGGAGCTTCGTTATCTTGCCTATGAAAATTCACGTCTCTATAAGGAGAAAACAAAGCGATGGCATGATAAACGGCTCCGTCCAAAGCATTTCGAGATTGGACAAAAGGTTTTATTATACAACTCTCGATTTTCGAACTACCCAGGAAAGCTTAAATCCTGTTGGGGAGGACCTTACATTGTTACCAAAGTCACACCGCATGGAGCGATTGAGATTGAAAATCCAGCCGAGCAACGGACATTCATGGTGAATGGCCAGCGTTTGAAGAGATACTATGACAGTGAGGACTTTGGGCAAGGGGAGAAAATCTACCTTGTTGAATGCGCTTAGCCTGAGGTACACGTCTAACTCAAAGACGTTAAACAAAAGTGCTCTTGGGAGACACCCCTTGTTTTAAAATTGCTTTTTAGATTAGTTGTTTTTGCTTTGTAGTGTATAATTTTAAGTTAGTGAATATTTATAATTATGTTTACAAGCTAATAGGAGAGAAAGGTAGTGTGTTATTGTGCAGGAAACGAGTTTGGGGTCGAAAGGAAAAAAAATTGGAGCAACTCAAGGCCTGGCGCGGACTACCCCCTAGTCCGCAGGGATGCACCGTGCCCAGAAAACCCGTACCACGGGTCGGGTACCACGGGTTTTATCCAGAAAGAAGAAAAAATTTGACCTGATAGGCGCGGTACACCTGACCCTAGTCCGCACGCCCAAAACACGTGCCACGGGGTCGGGTACCACGGGTTTTTTGACGGACATGGCGCGGACCATCCCCTGCACCGCACCCCTGGTCCGCAGGCACAAAACACGTGCCACGGGGTGCTAGCTCGGGTATTATCCAGTGGGCAAAAAAAAAAATTTGGAGCATCAGAAGCTGCGGTACACCGCAGGTTTCGTCCGGTGCACCGCAAGAGGCGGTTTGTGAAGGAATTCTTTTCCTAATCAAATTCTTACCTTATGAGATTAACCCTAGCCTTCCATACATGAATTTTTCAGACCCAAACCCTATATATACATCTTAAAGCTTGTGCAAACCTTCACAATTAACACACCAACTCATCAAATCCTCTCCTACATCTTCCATAAACACAATCCTTCATCAAATTCATCACACTACACCATCAAAACACCATCAAATTCAACAAGCTTTAAAGATTTCTTCCAAGATCTATCAACAAACCTTTCTCTTCCATCAATTCCAAGCAACAACATCAAGCTAAACCAATTTTCCTTAAACTTTTAATCCATCCTTGGTATAACTTGAGTTGTGGGTGAACAAGTATGACTAACAGATCTGAAGCTATGGAATACAAGAGAAAGTGTTCAATCCTTGGGAAGAATAAGAAATTGCCTGGAGCCACCATTGAAAAACCCATCAATCTTGATGAGGTTTCTGAAGAATCAAAAGAACAGGCACCTGAACAACCACTACCAAAGAAGAGATTAACTGCTAGAATGTCCACACCATCAAGGAGGCCTTTAGACAAAATAAAAATCCAAGACCAAGGTTCTTCTACCTCTTCTTCTAAAATTGCTTATGATCTTCCTCCTTGGGCTATTCAGTTACAGAACAAAGTTAAAAGATTACGTGAAGATAACAAAGACCTTTGGGTAGAAATCATGCAATTGGAGACTAAGGTAGAGAATTTGACCTTGTACAAGGATATAGATAATTACACCGATCCCTCAGCTTCAGAAGATGAGGATGATATGATGGATCTCTATGGCCAACCAGGTAGGTCATTCTAATTTTCCTCAATAGCTTGTATGCATTAGGTAGTTTAGTTAGTTTTATTTTAAATTTTATTTCATGCTTGAGTCTTTTTCGAGTCGTGGGGACACGGCTCACTTTTGAGTTGGGGGTGTGGGGATTCGTTGTCCTCATCTTCTTTTCGTTTTTGCATAAAATTTAAATTTTTTAGGTTGAATTAAGGCATAGAATATCTTGAATGTACCTATTGAGCATGATTTTATTAGGTCAATGATAGTAAGTAGTATGTTTTTGAAAGATGCAACAAATTTGTTTAGATGCATGTATGAAAACGGGAAATAAAGGATAGAAAAGTTAATGAGCAATGCTAAGAAAACACGTTGAAACTTAGGAATAGTTATTTGGTGTGTAGAACGTGAGGTTTAAAATTAGTTGAAAACCCACTTGTCTATGAACTAATAATGAAAAAGTAACGAAATCCGTTAGTTAGAAAAATGAATAAGGCAGTTCTTTCATGTTAAAACACTTGAAGCCTTTTATACCTTCTCACCCTTTTTATTTGATATTATTGTTATTTATTCGTCTTAGCCCCTCTGAGCCTTTCTAAAGCCTTTATTGAACCACATTATAACCCATACCCTAGTTTGTAGGACTTATCTATATGACCCGCACTCGAATCGCAAAACCTGAGACACTCGTTTTAGAGCTTGAGTTTGGGGTGGTGGGTTTCATCATTAGGGAACTTTGGGAATTTGGGAATTATCTTTGTGATTTTATTGATGATGAATTGTTATTATTGTAACCCTTTGCCGGGGTAATAGTGAATGAAAAAGAAGCTACGAGCTAAATTTGCCAACAAGGGCATAAAAAAGAAAAAGAATATATATATATATGAAAAAAAATAGTGTGATATCTCAACAGCAAAAGAGAATCATAACTATACAAAAGAAAAATTGATGTGAAAAGGAAATATATATTCGGACCGGCAAAGTGGATTTTATATCATCAAAGGTTTTAATTGGGATTATTGGGGATGCACATTAAAAAGCATCAACAAATTGGGTTGAGTGAGAACATCTTCGAGTGAAAACTCAAGCTCTAGGGCGATTCGTTGATGGCTAGTGAGGAGAGAGCCAAAAGCTCACTTTTCATTATCCACATATACCACACCCGTCCTTAAGCCAAGTTATAACCAAGACCTTACGATTTTTAACTACTAGATGGAGAAACAATTGAGCTATTAGGTAGTAGGTAAGTGGACCATTGGATGCTGTATTTGGAACCTATGAACAACCTATAGCCATTAACCTGAACTAAGTTATCATCCTCTCTTTCTGGCATTGCGAAATTAATCTTAACTTGAAGTTATGGAATGTTGATTACATGTATATTAGGCATATTTGTGCATTATTTCTTGAGCATTACTACATGAGATTTTTTTGGATTTATGCTCTAGGATCATTCATTATATTTTTGTTCTTGTTCTCCTCCGACTTCTTCTTGTTTATTTTGACTACCCTACTGTTCTTTACTTTTATTGTATCGGGACGATACAACTTTGATTTGGGGGTCTTGATGTCTCCTCATTTGTGATAGTAAAATATACTCATGAGACATCATTTTAGGCTTATTTATTAGTTTATAGGTTGATTTTAGCTTAATTTAGTGCACTTTCCTATTTTGGGTCTTGATTTGTAGAATTATTATTTTTAGAGCATATTGGGTTTAATTGTTTATTTAGTGTGAAGCTTTAAAGATAATTATGGAGATTAATTAGAGTCCAAGTCAAAGACAACAACTTATGGAAGGAGATATGCATGGAAATTGGAGATAAGGAAACAAAGGCTAAAAAGATGGAAAAGGAAAAGCTGCCTAAATCTGGGATTCTACACACACGTCTAAAGATTGGTGTTTTTACCTAAGAAATAGGCCGAATTTGGTGATTTCCTTCTAAAGGGTCTAGATAATTCTGTTGCGATTCTTTTGGTATCTTATGGAGCTCAATCCGACCAATAACGAAGAAGATACACTCAAAATAGCGCAGCAGTGTTTATCTTTATTTCCATACGAATTTGAGTTGGGCTAGAAGTCCATTACTTAAGTTATCTCTAAAGAAACGAATTAGGTCAACCTCTACACTATAAATACAGCCTCTTAACACTCTTAAATCATCCTTGGTGAAACCTTAAACCAAGAGGAAGCTTAGAACACAAGAGAGAAGTCTGGAAGGAGCTGTCATCAACAATGTCTTCTTCTACCTTTAAATTTGTAATTTCTTTCTTTTCTTGCATGAACTAATTTTCTTTAGCTTGAGTTTTAGCATTAATGTATGAACCCTAGTTTTGATTGAAATCTATCTAATTTGGGAATTCAATGTTTTAAATAGAATTATAGTTTTTATTCTCTGTTTATGTGTTTGGATTTATATTCTGTGTTCTTGTGGACGGCCGCCATTGGAATTACCATCTAGTAATTAGGATACCATTGACAACGGTGTTTAATTGCATGTTTAGCACATAACGTTTAGTTTTAGGTTTGATCTGACAACCCAACCTAGCTAGATAATCACTATGGTTTAGTCTTTGTGACTATCTACCAATTACAGGAAAAGTTTGCTTAGGAAGCCTTATTGACACAGGTAAATCCTATTTGAAACTACCGATAGCATATTGGGACCGATTAGGGAAATACTACATAATTCACCCTTACATGTTTAGAACGGTAAAACTAGTGGGGATTACATGCTAATAACTTAAGCTATATTCTCATATCACTTCTCTTTCATATTTAATAATCTGTCTTTAATTCCTTAGTTTTAATTTAGTTAATTAGAAAATCAAACAAAAATCTATTTGTCTTTACTTTTATTTGCGTTTAGTTGTTCTAGCTTTAGTTATTTACACTTGGTATTTGCATAAGATTCTCCTAACCTCTGTAGTCTCTGCAGAACAAATCTTTATCTAAAACTTGCATACGATCTGTATACTTGCAGAACCGTGTAGTTTTAGGATGTTTTTGCACTTTATTCATATCTTATTTTATCACACCCTAGGCCCCACCAACCAACCTTTAGGAATTACGACCAAAAGTAAATTTGTCATGTAATGTGATTCTGTGGATGAGGGGGAGGCACTAGCAATCCTTAGAGAAACAAAATTATGCAAAGCATTCCCAGAAAAACAAAAAAAAACCTTTCAGACAACCTTGGTGTTATCCAAGGTATCCAGCAGGTGTCAGCGGCCGGTTGGAATATCCAACCCATCCCCAGCAAGATTATCAAGGAGTATGCTGCAAACGGTCCGATTTCCTTTGGTCACATTAAAAGGAACCTCAATAGGTTGCAGATAATATTGCAAAGGAAGTTAGGAACGGGGCATTGCAAGACCGACTAGCAACTTTCAGCCACTTTTAATTAGCTACTAGGTTTGGGAAACTTGGTATAGGCTGAATTTTTTGTTTCTCTTTCGTGCTTAGGCACCTTTTATTGTCCAAAAAAAAAACAAATAGTGAATTGGTTAAACAGGGTCGAAAAACTTTCATCATTTATCTTAAAAGAATTTGTTTTCTTTAAAATTCAAATTACCAACACTTAATAAAAAGACAATTGATACAACTATATAATTTGTGTATTAGTTTTGTCAAATAAGCTATACTATCAAGGTATGGTTTGAAAGTACATAATATAGTAAACCAAGAGATACAGAATTTAAATCTCCTCCCTAAACATGGGTAACCTAGTTCTAATTTACCTAGAAATTTACATAGGAAGGCGTGTATATTTCCCTTAAGATTAATCATGATGCACAAAATCTGTCCTGAACACCCATGTATTAAGAAAATGTAGTTAATATAGTTTACGAATCATAAACATATAAATATATGGTAAATCAAAATGTTACTAATTTATCGTGTGTCATATTAAATCACGTTTTAGGATTCAAGTAAAATGTATAATTAGATATCAAAATAAACTTACCAAGAACAAATAATTAAGTTTTTTATCCAACAATATTCATTTTCACTAGTATCTTTTAACATTTAAATTCTAAAAAAAAGACTTAAAGCTCTATTCATCAATCATTATAGTTATCATTATCATTGTTATTAACACTTTTCTTATTATTTATGGTATCTCTAATTCTACATCTTCTCCATATTAACTCATCATTGACAAATATGTATTGTTTATCTCTATATCTTTCATTTATGAATATAAAATTATTAGTTTTTTTTTACTAATATCCATCTCTTCTTCATAGAACCATTTCTACATATCCATCCATGAATCAAGAAGATAAGAATTTTTTTTTTCTATAATTCATTCGTCATTATATGAACAAATCGTATCATAATCATCACCTTATTTATTCTTCTTTAAGTATATAATTTTAAGTTGAATGTTGAATGTGTACTTCACAAATACAAAGCAATATATCCTTTCCTCATCTAAACGATTTCTTCTCTTTTAATCATTTGTATTCCAATCTCATTCACAATGAGTAGTTTTATAAGTGAAGTTAAACACTCATACACCTATCTTTTATAACTCAGTGCATTATTCACCATAACAACCCACCATAAAAGTACAAAAAATACAGTTCATATTAAAACTAAAAACTCTAAATATAACTTATTGGGTTAGCTCAACTTGTGAGATCCTTCTTATATCTTCTGCACCTAAAGGGTATGAATGAGAAGTACGTGGGAGTCTCTCCGTAAACATGGAAAATCTAATTTTGAAATAGCTCGGAGGTATACATGGGTGTGAGTGAAAATATCACCGTTTAAAGCAAAGAAGAAGAAACGATTTTGAAAGAGATGAAATGTAAAATCAATTTAAATGTAAACTAACTATTACAAAAATTGAAATTACAAATGAAAATCAACTTACACGGGAAAACGAAACACTAATACACGGAAAACAATAATCCTAGCGTTAAAAAAGATTTTCCGGCGTACCGGTATCTTCTAACGGAAAGACTACTACAACAGCTGTTTTTATCTCGGAGAAAAAGGGAGAAGTGTTTGTTTGCTTTGTTGATTTTCGGTGAGATTACAAGTGGGGAGTGAGCACTATATATAGGGGAGGGGAAGTTCTGAAAAGCCTTGTCAATTGTAACGGACCAATCACGTCCGTGATTTCCTCCAGTAAATGATTGACTGTTTTGGATTTGATTTGATTCCACACATTTCTGCTGACTTTTAATTCCCCCACGTTTTGAGTGCAAGTGTAACCGCTGGTTGACTTGTCTTTTAATCCACACGTTTTGATTGACGAGTTGACCAGCTAATGGAATAATCATCTTGATGGGAGCGTGATTGGTGGAGCCTTGTCTTCCGTTTTTCTTTTGATAGATTGCCAGCTTCACTATAAGAGCTGGACCCAAAACCTGTTTCATTTTTCATTTTTTGACTCCCCAAACTCCCCAAACTCCCCCACGAGCCCACGAACCCCGAACCACGACCACGCCTCACGCCGCCGGTGACGGTGCCGGGCCGGGCGGGTGGGTGGTGGTGGTGGTGCGCGCGTGTGGGTTTGTCCAATGCCTTTTCACTTGCATGGGGTTGAGCTCTTTGGAAGCTAAATGCCATCACAATGGCTAAAAGAAGCTCTAAATTCTTTTTGCCCACCGATGTGGGAGAAAGAACTTTTGCTTTTCTTTCTAATGTTCCAACAATGGGGAGGTTGCATCTTCTCCGTAGAAATAGTCGAGGCGCACACAAACTGGTCAAACCCACCCATGTTATAAAATACCATTCTGAATTTATAATTTAAAATTTTCAAATTAGAATTTTTTGTTATGTACATAAATATTAAATGTATATACTTTCTTTTGGACAGAGAAACAATAAAAAATACATTACCGTATGCATCAGCCTATCCTAAGTTTCAAAAAAAGCGTATCCACATCTATCTGCATCACTCTATCACCGACCTTATGTCTTTAACATTCCTTATAATATGATTTTCTTGCCTGTTAATGCGTTTAGGGAGATGATGGAATGAAACTGAACCTATCTGTTCCGCCAACTCCACTATTTTCTTCACCACCAGCTGCATCGACCAGTTTGATCTTGATGATGACCGTATATTGTGGATTATTCTTAGGTTATCAAATAAAATAGTGTTCTCCAAATCTGGTTGATCGCTGCACAATATCACAAATTCCAAAAACGCATGTGCTTCTCCCTTAGTAGTTGAAGAACAAATAAAAGATCGAGAATGTACCTCTGGTCCCCAGTTCTATTGTCATACTTAACAATTCCCACTCCTGTTGGGTCTCATTTTTTTGTAAATGATACATCGCATGATATAAGAATATCGTAACCATGAACTTCCCTCTCATCCAGATTCATCCTGTTTCCATCTCCTTCATTATTCTCCATGGGTTCGGTAGCTCAGACTCTTTGCCAAATAATTCATTCACATCTTTCCCCGTTTCCCATATCACGCTAATACCTTCATTTTTTATTTTCATATGTTCCATAACATAATTAATACATAAGATGTACCAATTTTTTAGACCATCCCATTAGCCCGTATGATTCTGAAATATTAATAATCCAGTCCCCGAGATACCTTGTCAATATAGAGTCAATCTGGATTTGTATAGTAGATCCCACCTAAATTTGCAAAAACACTGGGCATGTGAACAATAAGTGAAAGACTCCAGAGTATCCTGGCACTATTAACAGTTAACATCATCCATACACCTTCTTTGTTAAGATTCATTTAGTGAGTAATGCATTTCTACATGCTTTCCATGCAAAATACTAAATCTTTGTAGAAATTCTTGACTTCCATCTTTTGGAACAGACATCTAAATTGCGTAATTCAGCTACCTGTCTTGATTGCGGAATCGACCTAATAACCTTGTTTATGAGAACCTGGTAACCCATTTTAGTTGTGTAGTCTCCAAATTTAGAATGGGGTCAGATATGACGATGTAGTTCATTACGTTGAACATTTGATATCTAAGAAATTTCTTTAACCACTAGGTTTTGAAACAAATCATTAAGGATCTTTGTATCCCAAGCGTCATCATTCACCTGCATGAGCTACGACACCATTTTTAAGTCTGAATTATTTGGTTCCTCCAGTGTCCAATCAGTCATAAGCCATTTGTGGTTCCAAAATTTCATTGAAATACCATCACCAATTTGCATCATTCCCTCATGTTTTATCAAATCACGTCCTTCAATAATACTCTCACATGACCAAGATCTACTTTGACGTAATTTTAATGTGAGAAAATCCCATTTCAGATATAAATGCCTTTTAATACATGAGCTGCTGCTATTCTCGGATTATGTACTATTTTTTTAGGCATGTGCTGCCGGTAACATCGTATTCATTCTTTTGAAATCCCAGAATGCAAGAACCATAATATTTTGGCTATTGTATCATTTCCCAAGCCACCCAATAGATATTTCTCTTCTCAACTGAATCCCACCAAAAGTTTGCAATAATCGATGTCAGTTTCCTGAAAAACGTCGTTCGGAAAGAAAATATAAACATAACATATGCTGGAATAGCTTGGGACACCACTTTAACATGAACTTCTTTACCTTCTTCCAATATTAACATTGCTTTCCAGCCTTGTGATTTTAAGAAAACTTTGTCAAGAATCCATGTGAACGTTTCATTTTTTTATATTATATGATACAAGAGTATTCCCAAGAATTTTCCAAGATCGTGAGTCTCCCAGATATGCAGAATCTCCACAATATCCACTTTGATATTATCTATAGTGTTCTTAATAAAACAGATAGATGATTATACCAAAATTAACACTTGTGTCAGAACCTAAACAATAAATTTCAATACATTCACGAAACTCATTAATTTCTTGTCCTTCCAACATGGAATTAAATGTATATACCCTATTCTTTCTAATCGCTAGTCTATGTTTTCATGTTAATATCAAATATTCCCTTCGCAGCCTTTTATTATTCCAATTGTTCTCCACTTTCACTTTTTTTTTAAAATAAATTCCAAAAATATCAAAACTTTCGTGTATGTTCCGTAAAGTTTAGGATAAGAATTGGAATAGATTTTCCCCTTTTCGAAAATAATGAAACAAAAATTGATCAACTTTTTTTTACCCGTCCTGTCGATTTTCACCCCTACTCTTAGTTATTTATGAAGCATTGACCAATTTGATAAAATCTAGGCTTCATCGTCTATTAAAAATATTATGAAATGATGTTTTGTCCGTCCATACATCAAACATCAATGTCCATTGAGTTTCTATCCATTGTTTTTTAAATCCTCCAAATTTTGATGTACATGATGAATTTCATTATTTAAATTCAAACCATGTACTTCATAACAAGTAAGATATCAATCCTTTACTATATTCACAAATAGAATTCACCATTTGAGAAAATATAGGTCTCTACACCAAATTAAATGGTAAAGTACAACTGTATAAACACCTACAAAAATACCGAATAAAATATTCTTTTTTTAACCATTTTATATAATACTATTTGACCTTTCTTGTTTTTTTTTTTGGGTTACATGGGTTCCGGGCTAGCTTGCGCGCACCCGACTAATCCCACAGATATATACATGCCTCCCCGTATATATTCTCATGGTAAATCAGAACTAGGTTGCCCATGTTCAGGGAGGGGTTCGAGCCTTGCACCTCTCACTTCCTTCCCTGTTATTTTTACCATAAAAGAACCAATATTTTCCTGTTTTTGAATAAAAACCTTCACCAAACAATCTACATCTATGGTAAAAAAATTCACTTCTTTCTCTTTCATATTTCCATTTTTTGGTCAGAAAAAAATTAAAAACAAGAGAAAACAAAAAAAATCTCTAGCATATCCCCAATCTACTGAAGAGGTTAATCAGTTTAAAGAAGAGGCTAATAAGTTCAAAGTTCATGTCTATGTTGATATGTAATTCCTTTGCCTAGACTTTATGGCTAGTCTATCAGTTAGTCCATTTTGTTGCCTTGAGATGTGTTTGAAGATACTGAACCAAAATATTTCTCCCTTTCTTCAATATCCCTAAATATCAGATGGATCATGTAGCTTGCTGCCCACAGTTGTGTGATATCTTGAATGATTTCAAGGTTGTCAGAAAAAATAGTCTTCTTCTCGTTTGGGAAGTCTTCACACATTCATGTTGCTTCCAGAACTACCGGGGATTGTCCCTCAACGACCAAATCCGCAAGAGTTGCCTTGGTGGTGGCTTTCCTTATTCTAGTAAGCTTGTGTATTTGTACAATATTGGTGGTGGCAAAGGTGTGATAAAAATATGACAAATAAAGATAAGGATTCACACCCTTAACAACCACGAAAACTCACTACAATGATCACATATCGTTTGCAAGTTTAGTTGATAAGTAAGATATATTTGCAGGGATTAAGAAGGTTAGTTTAGAATTGTGTTTATGAAAGAAAGGGTAGTAGAGATTAATTTCTAAATTAAAAGATAAATAATTAAAGAGATAAATAATTGAGAGAAGAATAACTAACCACAAAAGCAAATAAATAAAAGTAAATATAATGGAGATGAGAGATATAGCTTATGTTTGCTAGTATGTACTTATCCTTCTAAATCTATATCCCAGTTATAAGGGCGATTAAAACTCTTAGTGAAAGTAGTCAAGATTATATATTCCTCCTAACCCCCTTCCGGGTGGACTTAGGTGGAAACCTAACAATTACTAAGGGGCTTGGGTAAGGGACCCTGCGCAATGATCGGTGGTTAATCTCAAACCCTATTGACTATCTGGTTAGGAAAGCCTGTCAGGACCACTACCGCACACTTGACGTTTATGTGGTGTTTAATTAGTTGAACACCCCTTTCGGGTGACCATCCATCTACTGTTAATGGGGTAATTCTATACTCGAGCACTAACAAGGACTACGATCAATACATCAAAGCACATAAAAAATATATAAAATAGATAAAATAGATAAGAAGCTTAATCAATTTAAATATTAATCCCAAATAACTTAAAATAAAAAGAAATATAATTCAAAGATTATACATGTGCAAACCCCAAGCTATGGGAGAATCAGTTCATACTAGAAAGAAATAAACTAAAAGATAGATGCATACTTGTCAACTTGCTTCTATGGATCTCTAAGTGTAATATTGATTAAGATCTATTTACAATGATAAGTAGGTGTATTTATAGGTATTATCAAACCCTAGGTCGAAATCTTGGAGTTCAAGGCAAGTTACTGGAGTCCTTTTCCAATTCAAATTTGTTTCCTAAAATATATGACAGGATAAACACGGCTCAATGGTTTGGTCATATCTCCTTCGGTACTTATCAAATTTTCTCACACTTTATATAGAAACTACCGTAATTTAAATATTTATATATCCTCCATATTCGTAATAGATTTTCAGCAATATTCAAAACACTGGACAACTTTTCAGCATGACAAATTTATTTGGCAGCTTTTTCTTTCCTAATTCAACTTTGTTTCCTTTTAATCTACATTTCACCTTGGATCTTCTTTCCTTGACTAATTGACATTGATTTGGCCTCTAATTATTTACTTTTACTTAAGAGTTTCACAATAACACACAAATTATACCAAAAACTCTACAAAAGTAATAGATATCCAAATAAAGGCGTGAATTAAGAATTTATCTAATAACAGGGAAAAATCTCTTAACAATTAACTAAAACCACCTCAATGATATCTCAAAACTAGATTAATATATCACATATATGAGACATCAATACCCCCAACTCAAAGTTGTATCGTCCCGATACAATAAAGAATAAGATCATAGGGAAGTCTCTAATACACCTAGGTCAATTAAGCACAAATGGAAAGAAGATAAAAGAATATGAATAATATTATCGAAGCAACTACTTAGCAAGTTTCATGTAATAATACCTACAAACTAAATTACCTATACACTTATCATACAAACAATCAACGCAGTTTAAATTCAAGATTAGATTATCTTTGCAATGCACGAAATGAGAGGTTCTTCACCTAGTTTAGCATGGAGGCCATAGATTGTTAATTAAGCCTAATAAGTATCCAATGATCCATATAACTACTCTCTATTAGTTCAGTTATTCCTATATCACATAGCAAAGAATCTTAAGGTCTTTAAGGTTGTAATGATAGCTTAGGGACGGTATGATCTTATATTTGGATAATTTAGAGTGAGCTTTTGGCTCTCTCCTCACTAGTCATCACCGAATCGCCGTAGAGCTTGAGTAACTCTCGTAAAATGTTCTCACTCAACCCAATGAATTGGTGCACTAAATTAGCATCAACCAATAACCAAATATAAAGCTCTAAGATGATCTCATATGAAATTCCACGTTGCCGGTCCAAATCATATATTCAATCTTTTCATATCAATTTTTTTCTTTTGTAAGCTAGCTATAACTCCCTTTTTAGATGTGATATATCATGCTACTTTTTTCTAAATATTTCTTTTCTTTTCAATTCTTTTCTCATTTTATTTTACCTCGGCAAAGGGTTACAAAATTATATAACAGTGAATCCTTATCAAATATAGAGCACAATACATAACAAGCTCAATAGTTTCCAACCCAATAATATTTTCCATAATGCAAACCCACCATCCCAAACTCAAGCTCTAAAACGACTGTCTAAGCATCGCGATTCGAGTGCGGGTCATATAGAAAAATCCTGAAATCTAAAGGGTATGGCTTATAATGTGGCTAATGAAAAGACTTTAGAAAGGCTAGAAGGGGCTGAGAAGGATATAAATTTAATAATTTTGGACATAAAGCTAAAAGGCAACAAAGGCTTATCAGAGAACCGCCTTAATCACTTTCTAAACTATGCAATTTCGTTACTTTCTCACCTCTACCACGTTCATTAAATGGGTTATCAACTAGCCCGGATCTCAGGTCCTACACACCCCTCAAGGCGCCTTAAGATCAAACATACTTCTACCGCATTGCTAACTAATATTTTCTTTACTATTAATGTGCGTTTTCATGTAAATACTCTAAGCATACAAACAGTTAGCTCATAAACATATTAACTACAATCATTAACTTACTAAATATTTTATTTTAAGCTATTAAAAACAATCCAAATCTAATTTCATCTATCAAAATTTTTAATTTCTTCCTAAAAATAGTAAATCGCCAAAAATGGAGATGAGGGTTAACGAATCCCAACACCTCAAACACAAAAATGAGTCGAGTCCCCAACGACTCGAAAAGACTCGATAAAGAAATTTAAATTTAAAACAAGTATTGCACATAAAGAAATGGTAAGGAAGAAAGAGAACACACTCTCGAGGCTTATTGCCTCGCATTATCAACATCCAAGATAGGATTTGGTGGATCTTTCGCAATATCACACTTTAATCGCTCCAGGAGTGTCATCATGTGCACTTGATATGCTTTGATTTGTGCCACATTATTGGCCAAGAAAGTCTGAGCTGCTTCAACTTTATTTAATCGCTCCTCTACCCTTTCTCGCCAAACAAGATCGTCTTCATTTGATTCTCTATCACAAGAGATTTCTTCTTGTGGAGGCTTCTTGATACATGATCCTCTTAGAATTGTCTTTATCCACAAATTATTGATATTATTACTCACTTTATACATCAATTTCTCTTCTTCACCCTGAATCACGTTTGCTTTTCGTACTAGCACGTAATCATAGTTGGATATTTCACATTAAACAATGAGAGTGGAGAGATGGAAAATCGTATCACCTCATCAAAAATCAATTGTGCCACATCTACTTCTCCCCCTCTTAAAACACAAATCAAAAGGATGGCGTTTCTCTTGTTTACATCCAAGGTTTGCGTGTTTCTAAAGGTATTTGGTGTGAGGAAATTGTGCCAAATTCTTATATCAGGTTGAAGATATTTGTAAGGGCCATGGCGCCTTCAACTCTCCTTTGTGTCCTCACACTTTTTTTTCATCCAACACATGCTCAAAAAGTTGGTTCCATTCGGAATTCTTAATATTCTCCCCCACTTCTCGATACTTACATGATCCAACCAATTTCTTAAACTCAAAGTGGTTTTGAATCTCTTCAAATTTAAAAGGGACTAACTTTCCTCTAATTGGAACATGACCTTCACTATCTCGGCTGTAAAGGCCTAAATAGAACTCGGAACTAACTCCATACATAAAATTTAACCTCTTATCATGAATGTAGTCCAAGCCAATCTTTCTCCAGTCTTTAAAAATCTCTTGTAATCACCTTTTCCAACCTCTTTTTCAAATATTCGTTCATTAGCAAGTGGCAATCCGGGTATATGTTCTTTTATGGAAGCTAACAAGGCCTTTGACGCTTCATTCATCCAGGGTATAGGAATCTCGATTTGTAGAGGTTGTGGTGTCTTTTCCTTAAAAGTTGTAACTGCTTTGCTCTTTGATTTCACCGCTCCATGATTTTCTCTACTTACTCGACCCTTTTAACCCTTTCTCTTTGTACCTGAACTTGCACCTTTCTCAATTGTTTTTTTCTCAATCGTAGGTAGCAAGAGCATAGTATGTATGGTAATCGTTTTCCACAGAGATCGGTGCGATAAATGTATTTTATTATAGCAAAAGTGAACGATTTATAATCTAAGAAACTGATAAATAAAGAAACTATGAATGATTGTTTGTTTAGTTTTCGTAATATCACTAAGGATGAAATGGAAAGCAATAAGATTAACAAGTAATTATAATACTATGAATAAACAAGAAGTAAAATAGAAGTTTATCTCGATTGAAAAGGTTGCTTGATTATATTGTTAAGAAATGTCATATGCTGTTAAATAATTTTGTTATTCCATGAGGGAAAATTGGTTTTAATGTTTGCATTAGTTGGGAATCTAAACCACTCTATCCCCTATTCGGGAACCTAGAGCATCTACCTTACACACCCGCCGGTTATCCGATGTATTAAAGCCCACTACCCAAAGACTACCTAGCTTGCAAGGAACCCACTCGTTCAAGGCACTAGATGTTCAAATACTAAGTTTGTGACCTCACCCCCGAACAGGTGTTAACTAATTTAATACAACTCCTGCTACTTGGCCAGAGCACATGAGTATTTAACGCACTTATAAGAACAATGGAAATAAATTTAATTCATTACCCAATTCAATTAAACATATATTCTTGTCCCAAATGAAATAACATCATCAAATAAACAAACACAATTCATTACAAAAGCATCCTCAAGCAATATAGTATTTAGCTCATAATCTAATTAATATAAAAAGAAAAAATTAATTAAAACTAAGATAAGAACCATGTTCAAAACAATAGATAAGATAGATGTACTGTTGGAATCGAAGTGAAAAAAAGCTTTGTTGAGGTAGAATTAAAGGGTTAATGGACAAACCCTTGTTCTTCCTCTCATGTCTTCTCTCGTTCTTCTCTTCTAGTGGCTAGACTTGATGAATAAAAATTAAATGTAATAAGTGTGTGAAGTCCCTTTCTAAATTGCTTAAATGAGGCTTATATAGCTCCTAAATTTGATTGGGCCCCCTCTAAATAGGTTAAGGTGAGGTCCAACCCGTTTTTGGAAGTAGTAGGTCTTAGGTTCGAGCCACGGGAATGGTTTTTGGCATAACTTTTTCATCTTAACTCCGAATTGACTTATGTCATTTTCCACGCGATCATGACTTTAAGCTCTTTACAACCAGCTAGGAGTTAGGTCTAGAAATTACGGTGCAAGAATCATCCTATAATCGCTCTAACTTCCCATAGTGGCTTCTAGCTTCATTTCCGCTTTGACTTGGAGTTTCTTCATCTTTGGACTTCTTCTCTTCATTTTGGACCCTTGTATCAAGAATGTACCTAAACTACACACTAAACACACCATTAAAGCACAAAAATATCTATAAATCGCATATAGTCCAAAATGAAAAGTAAAAGTGGAATATATCAAAATATAGGAAAAAATTCCTCACTTAGGTCCAATAAACTCCTAAAAATATGTATCCATTGTGGATTTATTTGTCACAAAAATAGAGACATCACTAGTATCCCCTACTCTACTAAGGCGATGATTCTAGTTATAATGGTGAATTGATAATTGTGTTAATTAGGATTCTAACTTCCTTTTAACTCTATCCAGTGTAGCTTAGAAGACTACATAACTAATACTAGAGTCCTCTGGTGAGATTATTCTACACAAAAGCTCAATGCTACAATAATTAACCTATATGATTGATGTCTCCCTATTTGTTCTAAATATTATCCCTCTGGAGACATCATTTTAGGTGAATTATTGACTTATTAGCTAGACTTTTATGCATAATTTGTCATATTACACTTTCCCACTTGGAATTTAACTATTTGCAGTTTCTGAGCTTTTGTGCGTTAATTTGACTATTTTTAGTGCAAAGTTAAATAGGTTCTTGAATTTCATGTAAGAAAAATCCAAGGAGGAGAAGTGGGAATTAGATTTTTAGCTCATTTTTAGTGTGTTAGGAAGTATTTGAGTCGGGTTTCTAATTTTAGAGTGCACTTTCCTATTTCTATTTCTTGAATTTTTGATTTATTCTTTTTAAAGCATATGCGGTTTAATTATTTATTTAATATGAAGTTTTAAAAGATAAATGGTATTACTTAGAGACCAAGTCGAGTTAGAGAAGGAAGGGAAAGAAATTACATGGAAATAAGAAGATTTAGGAAGGATATATGCAAAGAAGGAAAAGATAAAGCTGCCTTATGAATCTGAAATTCCTGCCACGTTTCAAATACGAGTCCATAACTTAAGATTGGCTAGGAATTTAGACGAATGGTCTGCACCAATGGAAAGATCTTTCCAAGACAAGCGGTTTCATATATTTGAACACCTTAAACGGATAAGTATTGAAGGATATATGACCAAAACAAATCAGCAGCAGAATCTTACTTTTCCTAGAATTTAGGGTTACGAATTAAAGAGTTCTTGACTTGTCTTCCACTCCAAGTAAATTCGACCTAGGGCTTCCTAACACCTATAAATACACCCCTTAGCCTCCTCTTTTACCTACACTTCATATAATTATCAAAGAGGCTTAAGGATTCAAGTCTGAGCAAGCAGGAAGGAAGAAAGCTAAGAGCTGGAGCAATCATCTTGTCCAATTCAAAGCAAACCCAACCTTTTCATTAGGTTTATTTATTTTCTTTCCGTAAAACATTATGTCTTTTAATTTCATTGTTTTAGTTTTATTTTCCGTTATGAGCTAAACTTCTTAAGTGCTTGAGAATTGCTATATAGGTTGAACCTTAATTTATTTAATTGATGCTTTCTGATTTGGGATTTTTATAATTTAATTCGAATTGAGTAAATTAGTATTGTTTGTTATCGTAAGTTAATTTCACTGTATTTAATTTGGCCAATTTGACATAGGTTTGAGTAATTAGTCTATTCACTTTGGTGGGGAAGTGATTGGTGGTCCTTTGTGTGTTCTAAAAATAACGCAATAAGTAAGGAGAACCACAACCGCAAGTGTACGGTTGTCCCAAGTAATAATAGTGATAAACAAGATCGTTCGCAGGGACGGTATGGTTGACTTCAATTCTTATCAATTAATGAATGATTGGACTTATGAAAGCAAATAAATGATTTAATAGTAGGTTGGTTGGTTTTTACTAATCCTAAGTATGAAAGACTAATGTAAAAATGAAAATAAATAACTAGACGCAAGTAAATGAAAGCTAGACGCAAATATGAGCAGGCAGTACTTGAGAGACGCAAGGTTTTCTCCTAACTCTATTCCATTCCATATGTTGTTTAAAGGACAAATTGGTCAATTAACATTGGTCGGGATTCGGGAATCTTCGTACCCCCGTCAAGGTGGACAACGAAGCTATTCTAGGGTGTCACAAACCCCGTCAGGGCGATTATGATCCACCTTCGAATGATTAAGCTAAAAACACCTTATTGGCCATAAAGTTAATTACGCTCGTCAGGGTAAAATAATTTCTACCTTATATTCTGTAATTAATTCCGTATCTAAACCCCCCCGTCAAGATGATCCACACGCCACTATGTCGAATAGCCTATATACTAATACCTGTTATTAATTAGCTACTTTAAGAACAGTAAATAATCACAAATTACAGAATTATGTAAAAGACCCAATCTGAATTAAATTACTGAAATCCCAAATTCAATCATATGAAATAAAACATTGTAGGGATTAACCCATTATGCGTTCCCAAGTACTAAATGGAATTAGTTCATAATTAAAGAAAAGACAAAAACTAAATTAAAATAAGAATTCATATTGTTCATAGAAAGAAAATACAAAAAAACCTAATTTCAGATTAGGATTGACTGAGAATCGGAGATATAGACAGTCTCCAGCTCTGTAGCTTCTTCCTTCTTCCTGGCCTTGACTTCTCTCTGATGCTCTGACTTATGAAAATTGAATTGTATGAAAAACTGAAGTCAAAAGCTCCTTTTATAAGCTCAAATTCGGAATGGGATTTTAATTGAAGATTAAGTGAATAATAAAAAGTCCAAGTCCACTAATCAAGCCCAAATCCCGTAACTGCTGCACCACCGCCACTAAATCAGCTGTAGCCGATTCGTTACAACTCCGATTGACCTAAAACCACTTGCCAAATTTCCGTAACTCGATATGGAACATAATCTCTTCAAAGGATAGCGGCTAAATCAACTCGTAAGTGTCTCGAAATCAGCACTCTTTGACAGTTTTCCAGATTTGCAACTCCAAAATATCAACTCTTTTTGGGATTTAACTTCAAGCTTTGACTCCATATCACGATCTTTGACTTTATTCTCGTGTTCCTCTCCTAGCTAATATTCAAAACCTACAAACTCTTCACTAAAATACACAAGATTACGCGCAAAAGTTTAATAAATTAAAAATACTAGAAATAAAAGAGGAAATTCGGATTATTGCATATTTAACCCAAAAGTCTATGAAATTAATCAAATAAACACCAAAAATGATGTCTCCCAAGGGTATAAAATAAGAAGAATTAGGGAGATATCAAGACCCCCAACTCAAACCTTTGTCGTCCCGACAAAGTAAAATTAAAAATAAAGGGGTAGAAGCAAACGCAAGAAAGTAGAAGCTAGCAAATAAACCTAAAGCAATTTTTAAGATAAATCTCATATAGCAAACTCTAGAAACTAATATACACATACATCTATAATGCAAAATCAAACACAAATAATCTCAATCATAAAATTAAATTCGCAATGCTTGAAGGTTACACTTGTACTCATCTCTGTATGATGGCTATAGGGTGTTCATCAATCCTACCTCGCTTTGAACGCTCCACCTAGCATATTTCCTATCAACAGAATCATAAATTCACTATACACTTAGGAATCACGAGGACTTTACGGTTTTAATATAGACTTAAGGACGGTGTGGATGTTTATTTGGTAAATTTGAAGTGATCTTTTGGCTCTCTCCTCACTTACCATCAACAAATGTCCTCGAGCTTGAGTTTACGCTAAAAAATGTTCTCACTCAACCATTTACGCAACAATTTAGCGTCCCATGTCTACCCATTAACAATAAGATGATTTGTCATAAAATGGCACTTTGCCGGATGTTTATTCTTTCATCTTTTTCTTTTCTTTTTCTCTTTTTTTTTGTACAGTTTGTCAACCGGGTTCCCGGTTTTTGCGAACCGGGTTCCCGGTTCCTACTGTAATAGATTTTCAACTTCTTATTTTTTTTCTTTCTTTTTCATTTTTTTAATCCCGGCAAATGGTTACAATAATTATAATCATCTGCAATTGCGCTACAACATAAACACATACATCCCTTCCCAATAAATTCCCAATAAGTGGACCCACCATCCCAAACTCAAGCTCGAGACATGTCTCAGGATCGTGATTTAAGTGCGGGTCATATGGTCATGCCTACTAATCTAAGGGATAATGGGCTTATATCGTGGATACAAAGAAAAGGCTAAAGGCTCAAAAATGGGCTAAGACGGAATAACATTTAATTACAAGGGATAGAAGGCTAAAAAGGTTACAAATGGCTAACAAAGAATTGCCCCTATCATTTTCCTAAGTACATAGCTCGTCTTTAGTTCATATCTAGGTGGGTTCTCTACTAATTAGGATTTCACGTTCTACACACCAAACATATTCCTTAAGTACAAGCTTACTTCATTTGCATTGTTCATTAATTTTTCCTATCAATTACCTACGTTTGCATGCAATTCTAAATGCGTTTTATATCAATCCCTTAAGTCCACTATTTACTATCATAGATTCAAAAGTATGCTTAAAAGGGATATTTAAAATTTTCTACAGTCAAACGCAACTCCGAAATTATTTATTAAAAGCAAGTAAGACACATAACACATAAAAACTGGGATGAGGCAACGAACCCCACCCCAAAATCAAAAATGAGCCGTGTCCCCACGACTCGAAAAAGACTCAAAGCAAATAAACTAATCTACACTTAAAAGGGAAGGATTAGAAAACGTATCTTAACCAGCGTGTGGTTGGTTACCGGTGTTGCGTTCTGGACCCTTATCTCGCGTAAGAACATCATAAGTTGCGTTTTGAAGTGTGTTCACGCCCAGTATTAAATTTCGGATAAGGTCCAGCTCTTTCGTAACGTTTCCTAAAGTGGCAATCATCTTCTCTTGATTCTCTTCCAACACCCAAATTTTGGATTCCAACTCCTGATTATTATTCGCCTTCTTCTTTGGTGGAGGAGCTCTAGGAGTTCTCACAGCTCGTGTTGCTTCATCATGGATATTCTGAATTGTACTTAATGCCATGCTCACTCCAACTATAACACCGTCAACCTCTGCGTTCCTACGCAGGATTTTTGCGTCTAGGCACAAAGTAGTGATAGTACAAGGAAACTTGAGATTTTGTTGTTTCATTGGAGCTTTCGCGAATTCCATGATGGTGTTATAGATAATTCGAACAACATTCATAGGTTTCTCCTCAATAACACACTTGATAAAAAATATATGTTCCTTCTTTAACTCGGACGTGTGTTTAATTCCAAAGAATGTAGGGATTATGAAGCGAGACCAAACCTTAGCACGAGGCGTTAAATTACTGCTGTAAAATTGTCCAGGATACCTTTCTCCATCCGGAATTGGGCTAGCCCCATTAATAAGCACAGTTCCCAAAAGGGATTCATAATCGAAAGAAAGATCATTAAGGGATTCTTGGAACAGACATAATCCAGTAAAGTTGGGTAATTTCAAGGATTTTCGAATAAGTTCAATAGAAAAAGGAACTAACTTTTTGCGAATTTCAATTGCCTCACGGGAAAGGGCTAAACCTTCATAAAATTCTCGCACAAAGGTAGGAATAAACTCAAGCTTCCTTTCTCTCAATTCTTTCCAACCAAACTTGTCACAAGCAACAACATAATCTTTATAAGCACTACTCATAATACCCTTAGGAAGGTCCATCTCCTCACCAAACTTCAAAAATTCAATTCTACCACGAACCTGATCATTCCAAGAAGTGTAAACCCTCTTTGGCTTATGGGCACACATCTTTCTACGCGGAGGTTTCTGTTGAGCTGGTACTCTCGGAACTTCTTGTTTGCTCTCATCCTCAATTTCTTTTCCAATCTTGTCTTCACTTTCTTCCTCACTTTCTGATTCATCAATTAATCTTCTCTTCTTCGGATTAGTCTGACCTGTGATTTCTTTTCTCTTGGGAGCAAGCTTAACCTCTTCAGTCTTGCGTTTTGGATGCGAATCAGGAATCTAAATAGCTTGTTCTTGAGTACCACCAATGGTGGTTTTTCTTCTAGGAGCAGTTCTTCAAAAATCACTGGTTCTATTAGTCATCTCTTTCCACCCCAAACTCAAAACTTCAAATAGTGAGAAGCTAGAGAAAAGGTTAGAACTTTGATGTTTTGAGGTTTAGGAATTTAAGACTAAGGTGGAATATGAGATGGGTAAGGGTTAATTGATGTGGGAGAGAAAGAATTGGGTTTAATTTAAGAATTTGGTGAAGAACAATCTTGGTGAAAAACTAAGGATTTGAAGATATTTTGGGATGAGGTGAGTTGATTTTATGTTGATGTGATGAAAGAGGGTAGGATTTGATGGTTTTTATAGGTATTGATGATGATTTTCAGAGGTGGGAAGGTTATGGAAGCGTTTTTTGTAAAAACTTGCATAAGAGGCTAAGAAAAAGTAGGTCAAAAAGGCAAAACCGCCTCATCACAGAAGAAACCGGGTTCCTGGTTTGAGAAAACCGGGTTCCCGGTTTTGCGTCGCTGTGTCGGCGCGAAAAATTACTTAATTTTTTTTAGCTCTGATGCAATAAATGGTTGGACCCCAAAACGCTGGGTCAGAGAATTCGCCTCATGAAACCGGGTTCCCGGTTTGCGTCGACGGCGCGAGTGGACATGCGAGACAGTGACGCAGCAAAGGGCGGGCCCTAAAACGCTGGGTCAGAACTTTTGAAATCTCCAGCTCTCGAAACCAGGGCCCCGGTTCGCGTCGATGCGCGAATCCAGACGCGGCACCTTGCGTCTTATGGGTAGGTACCAGTTTCGCAACCGGGTTCCCGGTTTTGCCCCTGGAAAACCACCCATTTTTTCTTCTATTTTCGCCCGTTCGACCCCAAACTCATGACATTTTTACCCCTGAAATCATCAAAAACAACTACCCTTCCTCATTTCTTACCAATAAACACTAAATTTATGAAAATCAAAATAATTTACACTACGAAAATTAAAAACTCAAACTAATATACAATGAATTGGCTTTTGTTTAACGTCGTTAAGCTCGACGGGTTACCTCACGCTTCTAAGGAGCTTCGAGGAGATACATGACCTCCCCGGGATGTGGATCTTCAAAGCGATTGGTATCTTCACCTCCATGATATATCTTTAAACGATGACCGCTCACCATGAAGGTGCGGTTCTCGAGTGGATGTTCTATTTTTATCGCCCCATGAGGTGTAACTTTGGTCACAATGTATGGACCCAACCACTTAGACCTTAACTTACCCGGATAATTGCTAAACTTTGAGTTATACTTCAATACTTTCTGATCCACTTCAAAGTTCTTCACACGAATCCGATTGTCATGCCACTTCTTAGTGTTTTCTTTATAGAGTTTAGCATTTTCATAAGCATTCAATCGGAATTCGTCAAGTTCGTTAAGCTTCATCATAAGATTCTCTCCGGCTAAGGTAGGATCTAAGTTCAACTGCGCAATTGCCCAATAGGCACCCATTTCAAGCTCAAGAGGTAAGTGACAAGCCTTACCATACACCATTCGATACAGAGACGCACCAACTGGAGTTTTGAACGCAGTACGATAGGCCCACAACGTGTCATCTAACTTCATTGACCAATCTTTTCTTGTAGGACCAACAGTCTTCTCTAGGATCGACTTTACTTCACGATTCAAGACTTCAACTTGACCATTGGATTGTGGATGATATGCAGTAGATACACGGAGTCTTACTCCATACTTCTCTAGAACAGTCTTCAAGTATTTATTAACGAAATGAGATCCTCCATCGCTAAAAATCACTCTAGTTGTACCATGTCTAGTGAAGATGTGTGATTTTAAGAACTTAATCACCACTCGTGAATCATTAGTTGGTAGAGCCACAGCTTCTACCCATTTAGATACGTAATCAACAGCTAATAAGGTGTAGAGGTTACCATTTGAAGGAACGAATGGACCCATAAAATCTATACCCCAAACATCAAATATTTCAACTTCCAACACATTATTACGTGGCATTTCATCCCTCTTGGATATATTTCTGGTAAACTGGCATCTCTCACATTTCTCTACATAATTATGGCAATCTTTTACAAGTGTAGGCCAATAAAACCGGATTAGAATACCTTAGCAGCAGTTCTATCCCCCTTGAATTGTCCTCCATAGAGTGAGTCATGACACCCAGCTATAACCACATCGGTTTCTTCCTTGGCTACACATCTTCTTACCATTTGGTCAACACATATTTTGTAGAGGAAAGGATCCTCCCAAAAGAACTGTCTAGCACGATGAGCTAACCTCTTTCTGTCTTGATAAGTGGATCCTTCAGGAAAAGAACCACTTACAATTGAATTTGCAATATCTGCATACCAAGGAGCTTCAAAATCACGAATAGCAAATAACCTCTCGTCAGGAAATTCTTCTCTAACTACTTCAGTTCCACCATTTGTTTCTGAACCTTCAAGACGAGATAGATGATCTGCAACCTGATTCTCACAACCCTTTCTATCCTTAATCTCTAAATCGAATTCTTGAAGAAATAAAACCCATCTGATTAACCTCGATTTAGCATCTTTCTTTTCCATAAGATATCTGATAGCCGAATGATCTGTATAAATAATGACTTTCGCTCCAAGAAGGTAAAAGCGAAACTTATCGAATGAATACACAACTGCTAGCAATTCTTTCTCTGTAACTTTATAATTAATTTGAGCACCATTGAAAGTCTTACTAGCATAATAAATCGAATGAAATATCTTATCTTTTCTTTGTCCCAATACAGCTCCCATACACAAATCACTAGCATCACACATAACTTCGAAAGGCAAACTCCAATCTGGAGGTAATACTATAGGAGCAGAAATAAGCTTTTCTTTGATTGCTTGGAAAGTCGCTAAGCAAGCTTCATCAAAAAGGAATTTGGAGTCCTTCTCAAGTAAGTTACATAGCGGTTTAGCAATCTTAGAAAAGTCATTAATGAAACACCTATAAAAGCCAGCATGGCCAATAAAACTTCTTACCCCTTTAACAGAAATAGGAGGGGGAAGAGTTTTAATTACCTCTATCTTCGCTCTATCAACCTCTAACCCAGCACTTGAAACCTTGTGACCCAGAACTATACCTTCGCGAACCATGAAATGACACTTCTCTCAGTTTAAGACCAAATCTGTTTCCTTGCATCTGATTAACACTTTCTCCAAGTTATGTAAACATTTATCAAAATCATCACCAAACACGGAGAAATCATCCATAAAAACTTCAAGGAAATTACCAATCATATCCCAGAAGATAGCCATCATACATATCTGAAAGGTGGCAGGTGCATTACACAACCCAAATGGCATTCTGCGATATGCAAAAGTACCAAAGGGACATGTAAATGTTGTTTTATGTTGATCGTCTGGAGCCACATAGATCTGATTATACCCAAAATAGCCATCTAAGAAACAGTAGTACTCTCTACCGGCCAATTTATCTAACATCTGATCAATGAAGGGCAGGGGGAAGTGATCTTTCTTGGTGGCCTTGTTCAATTTCCGGTAATCCATACAAACTCTCCATCCAACAACCGTTCTTGAAGGAATGGCTTCATTCTGAGCATTTAGAACAATTGTGATTCCTCCTTTCTTCGGCACACATTTAACAGGACTCACCCATTCACTACTCGAGATGGGATAGATAATCCCCGCGTCTAACAGCTTGATAATTTCCTTCTTCACTGCCTCTTTCATAGCAGGCATTAATCTCCTTTGACCCTCAACTGAGCGTGCGTTATCATCTTCAAGTATGATTTTGTGTTGACAATAGGAGGGACTAATGCCTTTGATGTCAGCAATTGTCCATCCTATCGCCTCTTTGTTGGCTCTTAACACACGCAACAGTTTATCTTCTTGAGGACCTATTAAGTTTGCTGAAACAATAACAGGTAGAGTTTCATTAGTACCTAGATACACATACCTCAAGTGTGCTGGTAATGGCTATTCTTCTAACTGCAGAGGAGATTCGATTGAAGGCTTCTTTTTAGGAACAATCTCCCCCGGTTCTCTCACAGGTTCATAGGCCCGACGCCTATACTTAGGATTCTCGGAATTAAGAGCTGCCACCGTTTCGGCAAGCTCTTCCATGAACTCAGGTACATCAATAGTCAAAGCTGCCTGTAAGATATCATCGTAATTAAATTCATTATATACCTCTTGTATGGCATGCTCAACTACATCCATTCGAAAGCAATCTTCTTGAGAATCCGGAATCTACATAGCTTGGAACACATTAAACTTGACCTTCTCGTCTTTGATTCTCATCGTCAATTCACCATTCTCTACATCAATTAAGGTACGCCTCGTGGCTAGGAATGGTCTTCCCAAAATAATGGGGACATTCCTATCCGCGTCGTATTCAAGGATAACAAAATCAACGGGATATACTAAAGTACCTGCCTTAACGAGGACATCTTCAATTCGACCTTCCGGATGTGCAAGAGATCGATCCGCCATTTGCAAGACCATAGAAGTAGGTCTTGCTTCTCCAATTTTTAGTTTATCAAAGATCGATTTGGGCATCAGATTGATGATTGCACCCAAATCACATCGTGCCTTACCTTTCCATTCATCTCCAATTGATATCGGAATAGTGAATCTCCTAGGATCAAGTAACTTTGGAGGTAATTTTCTTTGAAAAATAGCACTACATTCTTCAGGAAGACCAACCATCTCATTATCACAATACGGCCTTTTGTTGGTGAGGGCCCTTTTTAAGAACTTTGCATATTTGGGAACATCCCTAATAGCTTGTAACAATGGAATGTTAATATTGAGGCCACTCACCTTATTCAAGAATCTTAGATAATCATCCATATCACCCTTTTTCTGAACTCGAGATGGAAATGGTGGAGGAGGGCGATTGCTTACAACATCATCTTTCTTCTTTGGAACCTCAATCGGCCTCTCTATTTCTTCAATCTCAACATCTTTCTCTTTCTCAACCACATCCTTTTCTTTTCTTGGAACTTCTTTCTCTTTCATAACTGGAAAAGGAGGTGGAGGGAGGTTCTTACCACTTCTGAGAGTAACAGCTTTGGAATCTTCATGTTGTCTCGGATTGTCAGTGTCACTCGGGAGTTGCCCTTGTGGACGCTGATTAAGTTGTTTGAGATTTGAGCAAGCTGATTCTCTAATAGTTTAATTTGTGCATCAGACGCTTGTTGATTCTGAATAGCTTTCGTCTGGAGAGCAATTAAGTTTTCAACGGTTTTCTGAAGGTTATTCGCACCGTGGTTGAGAGGTTAAGGCTTTTTGGTTCATGGTTTTGTTATAACTTTCTTGAGGAGTTTGTCTTTGAACATAGTTTCCTTGATTCTGTCCCCCTTGATAATTATTATGAGGTCTTGGATTGAAGTTGTTACCTTGGCGACACGGCTGATATGCGTATGTAGGATTGGCTGCCCCATTAGGATTTGAATATTGAAACCCAAGATGGTTTCTGTTAGGCTGATATCCATTCCCACTCGAATTAAAACTTCCTCTTTTGGAGACAAACATCACGGATTCTTGATTATTCTGACAATTCTCCTAATCGTGATCATTCACACCACAATACTCATACCCATACACCTCTTGTGCAGCTTTTACCTCAACTCTTTTATTCGAAAATCCTTCTTTCACGGCTAATGTAAGTTGTCTCAACTGTTGTTCTAATGTGGTTTGTATCTTGTTCTCTAAGGAGTTGAACTTCTCTTCAATGTTGACATTATTAACTCCTCCTTTAACTAGTGTTCGTACGGTATTCCATCTCATTATCGACTGTTCTATCTAAAATAATTCTTGCGTAAGCAGGTTGAACTAGTAAAAACGCACCACCACATAACAAATCTAAATCTTTTCGTGAACTCCCCTCAAGACTGTTATAAAAAAAATTCAATTGTTGTTGTTCTGAAAGGTCATGATTGGGGACTATTCGTAAACATTTCTGAAATCTCGACCAACTTCTACCCAACTCTTCATCATATTTTTGTCGGAAATGTGTTAACTCAAGTTGAGCATCTAACCTCATGTTGGACGGATAATATCTGTCGAAAAACGCAGCATGTAACTGCTCCCAATTCGTAATCTTTCCTGGTTCTTGCGAATCATGTCAATCACTCGCTCCATCTATTAAGAAAAATTTGAATGTAGCAAAATACATTTGCTCCCTTGTTACTCCTTGCGTAATGTATGAATCGCAGATTTGCATAAATTTTTGTACTGCGCGAAGTGGATCTTCTCCGGGCTTGCCACGAAAGTTTCCGAAATTCAGAAATTGAGCTAGCATACCCAAATCTGGACGGAATCTCGGAACATTGATATTAGCTGGACCAATCCCAAGAGGAGGGGCAAGGAATGGTTCTTATGTTGGACCGGTAAGAAACCATGGGTCGGCTATTTGAACTTGTGCTGGAGGATTAGGAATGACAGGTGGAACCGGAAGGTTAGGAATTCCTGGAGGCACTAGTGGCTGACCATTTGCGTTTAGCCGAACTCCTGGGTCTTCTTGGTTATGAAGGTTAATATTTTCCATTCTGTTCGCTAATTCTTCTACTTCTCTAGCTTCTTGTTCTTTCCTTCTCTTGTTAGCAAGTCTGATTAATGATTATGGATTATTAAGGATCGGAGGTGATGGCTCAAGATCCTTAAAGAGTCTCCTTCGCATACACCAAACCTAAAAACCTGAAAAAGATGTACAAACAAAAAGCGTAAAACTGATAAAAATAAAAATAAATGCAACCAGTCACTAAAGGATAAACACCGTGGTCACACGCTACCGTACCCGGCAGCGGCGCCAAAAACTTGGTGGTCCTTTGTGTGTTCTAAAAATAATGCAATAAGTAAGGAAAACCACAACCGCAAGTGTACGGTTGTCCCAAGTAATAATAGTGATAAACAGGATCGTTCGCAGGAACGGTATGGTTGACTTCAATGCTTGTCAATTAATGAATGATTGCACTTATGAAAGCAAATAAATGATTTAATAGTAGGTTGGTTGGTTTTTACTAATCCTAAGTATGAAAGACTAATGTAAAAATGCAAATAAATAACTAGACGCAAGTAAATGAAAGCTAGACGCAAATATGAGCAGGCAGTACTTGAGAGACGCAAGGTTTTCTCCTAACTCTATTTCATTCCATATGTTGTTTAAGGGACAAATTGGTCAATTAACATTGGTCGGGATTCAGGAGTCGGGAATCTTCGTACCCCCGTCAGGGTGGACTACGAAGCTATTCTAGGGTGTCACAAACCCCGTCAGGGCGATTATGATCCACCTTCGAATGATTAAGCTAAAATTACCCTATTGGCCATAAAGTTAATTACGCTCGTCAGAGTCAAATAATTTCTACCTTATATTCTGTAATTAATTCCGTATCTAAACCCCCCGTCAAGATGACCCACACGCCACTATGTGGAATAGCCTAGATACTAATACCTGTTATTAATTAGCTACTTTAAGAACAGTAAATAATCACAAATTACAGAAAAATATAAAAGACCCAATCTGAATTAAATTACTGAAATCCCAAATTCAATCATATGAAATAAAACAAAGTAGGGATTAACCCATTATGCGTTCCCAAGTACTAAATGGAATTAGCTCATAATTAAAGAAAAGACAAAAACTAAATTAAAAGAAGAATTCATATTGTTCATAGAAAGAAAATACAAAGAAACCTAATTTCGGATTAGGATTGGCTGAGAATCGGAGATATAGACAGTCTCCAGCTCCGTAGCTTCTTCCTTCTTCCTTGCCTTGACTTCTCTCTGATACTTTGACTTATGAAAATTGAATTGTATGTAAAACTGAAGTCAAAAGCTCCTTTTATACGCTCAAATTCGTAATGGGCTTTTAATTGAAGATTAAGTGAATAATAAAAAGTTCAAGTCCACTAA
The DNA here is from genome assembly GCA_029959085.1 of Nemophila menziesii. Lineage (NCBI taxonomy): Eukaryota > Viridiplantae > Streptophyta > Magnoliopsida > Boraginales > Hydrophyllaceae > Nemophila > Nemophila menziesii. The sequence continues at coordinate 4,123,309 of JARWIR010000027.1, read as the reverse complement.
TCAAGCCCAAATCCCTTAACTGCTGCACCACCTCCACTAAATCATCTTTAGCCGATTCGTTACAACTCCGATTGACCTCAAACCACTTGCCAAATTTTCGTAACTCGATAAGGAACATAATCTCTTCAGTGGTCAGCGGCTAAATCAACTCGCAAGTGTCTCGAAATAAGCACTCTTTGACAGTTTTCCAGATTTGCAGCTCCAAAATATCAACTCTTTTCGGGATTTAACTTCAAGCTTTGACTCCATATCACGATCTTTGACTTTATTCTCGTGTTCCTCCCCTAGCTAATATTCAAAACCTACAAACTCTTCCCTAAAATACACAAGATTACGCGCAAAAGTTTAATAAATTAAAAATACTAGAAATAAAAGAAGAAATTTAGATTATTGCATATTTAACCCAAAAGTCTATCAAATTAATCAAATCAACACAAAAAATGATGTCTCCCAAGGGTATAAAATAAGAAAAATTAGGGAGACATCAGTGATCATCTTGACGGGGGGTTTAATTACTGACATAGGTAATAAACGTAAGATAGAAATTATTGATCCTGACGGACTTAGTTAATCTCATAGCCAATTGGGTAGAGGCCTTGACATACGAAGGTGGATTATGATCGCCCTAGCGGGTTTTGTAACACCTGAGAATAGCTCCTAAGTCCACCCTGACGGGGGTTAGGAAAATCTAGAACCCCGACTACTACTAGTTACTAATTTGTCCCTTAGAAGAAGCATTGATTAAGTTTATTTTGGTGAAACCTAGCGTGACTCAAGTACTATTCTCTCATCTTTTCGTCTCTTCATATTTATTTTCTTGCATTAGTTTTTATTTTAGTTTAATATTTACTTTATTTGCACTTCAAACAAAAACAAAATAAAAATCTATTTCCTTACTTTTAATTTTCATTCACGCAACTATTTCTATTTATAGCATGACACTTTAATTATACCTGATCCGTCCCTGAGATCGATAATGTTTACCGGATATTACTTGGACGCATACACTTGTGGTACGTGTCTTGCCTTTTTAGGTGTGTTTATTTAGAACACTCTAGGAGACACCAAGTTTTTGGCGCCGCTGCCGGGGACGGTAGCGTGTGACCACGGTGTTAGCCGTAAGTGTTTTAGTTGCTAGTTTTTAGTTTAGTTTTCATTTTTTTTCTGTTTTACGCTTTGGTTTTGTTCTTGCTTTCTCAGATTTACAGGTTTCCGGTATATGCTTGGAGATATCATAATCCTTGATAACCCCGAAAGCCTAGTTCGAGAGAAAAACAAAAGAGATAAAGAAGCAAGAGAACAAGCAAGGTTAGAAGAAGCAATGGCAAATTTAGTTGAGAATTCGTGATTCAGTTGGATGAGAACGGTCTTGCAATAGTTCCACCAATATTACCAGTTCCACCGGTAGGAGTCCAATTACCAGTTCCTCCCGAAGATCAACAACAATTCAATAATAATGGTGGAGTACTTCAAGATAATGGACCGCAGATCTTCCAACCAAACAACCATGGACCTTTTCGTAAACCACCACTAGGACTCCGTCCTCCCGCGATCCAAGGAATTCGATTCAGACTAGACGCGGGTATGATTAATAAGTTTACAACCGTTGGACAGTATAGTAGTGCAGCTCGTGAAGATCCTATTAGCGCTATGTACAAGTTTATGCAAATTTGTGATGCATATGTCAGCCCTGGAGTAACCCAAGAGCAAATGTACTTTCACATGTTTTCATTCTTCCTCACCGGAGGAGCGAGTGAGTGGTATGATCAACAACCACAAAAAGCGATTTTGACTTGGGATCAACTCTAGATAGCCTTTTTCGACAGGTACTATCCTCAAAGTGTTCAACTTAGTGGGCAATTAGATATTGTTGGTTTTCACCAAGATCCTGGAGAGACTGTAGGTGTTGCATGGACTCGTTTTCAATCCTTATTACGCAAGTGCCCATTACATGGGTACTCTCTTGAATTACAGCTTGGAATACTTTATCGAAGTTTAGGTGATGCTGCGAAAGACAAAATCGATACTATGTGCCAAGGTGGTCTCATGATGGTCACAACCGATCAAGCTCTGATCATCATGGACCGAATTGTGAAGAATGAAATGAGTTGGCAATCCTCAAAATCATCAGTTAGAGCTTCTGAAAAAGGTACTTTGAATTTAGATACAGAAACCGCATTAAACACTAAGATTACCGCACTAGAGAACAAGCTGAAACAATTATATATGTCGAATAAAGCTATGATAAACGTTGTTAATAACCAAAATTATGTTCTAGTTGTGGAGGAGATGATCATGGCTGGGAAGATTGTGCCAACAACCCAGAATCCGTTTATTTCGTTAATTAGCGAGGTAACTATTCAGGTGGTCAAGGGTATGGAAATCAAAACAGAAATCATCCGGGCTTTCAGTATTCGAATCCACATGGGGCAGCAAATCCTGGGACATATCAGCAAAGGCCTCAAGGGAACAATTATCAGTTTCAGACGCAAAACCAATACCAAGGGAATCAACCTAGAACAGATCAAGACGCTTATTCGGACACCTTAGCTCAAAAGGCGCTTCCCTCGCGACCTCAAGAAGGCACAACCACCGCAAGTGAGTTATCACTCACTTAGACGCAATACATATCCAATTTGCATAAGAGGTCAGAGAGAATCGAAAGCCAACTATCTTGATTCATGGACGATACCCACACGAGAGAAAATAAGATGAATAAAACATTGAACTCACATTCCGCTTCGTTAAAACTCTTAGAGACTCAAATATCGAAGATCACCAACAGTTTGAATGTTCGAAGCCAAGGCCAACTCCCGAGTGACACAGAAATTCCTAAACAAAGGGAGGATTGCAATGCGATCACTACCAGAAGTAGTAATACTTTGCAACCACCACCCTTCCCGGTTTTGAAAGAAAAAGAAGTTACTAGAAAATAAAAACCGTTAGAAAAGGTGGAAGAGAAAGATGACGAACCTGAAGTGGTAGAAGTGGAGAAGACTCCGGAAATTCCGAAGAAGAAAGATGCTGTAGAAACCCGTCCTCCTGCACCTTTCCCCTCCAGAGTTCAGAAGAAAGGAGATATGGTTGAATATCAAAGATTCTTGAATAGTGTGAGAGGTTTCAATATTAACATTCCGTTGTTAGAAGCCATCAAATACATACCACAATACGTGAAGTTTTTAAAGAGAGCCCTCACCAACAAAAGACCATATTGTGATAATGAAATGGTAGGATTATCTGAGGAGTGTAGTGCCATCTGCCAAAGTAAGTTTCCACCGAAGCTACTTGATCCTGGAAGTTTTACGCTTCCAATCTCGATTGGTAGTGAGTGGAAGGGGAAAGCTTTATGCGATTTAGGCGCGAGTATTAATCTCATGCCCAAATCAATTTTTCATATGCTGAAAATTGGTGATATGATACCTACCTCTATGGTCCTAAAAATGGCGGATAGATCCCTCGTGCATCTGGAAGGACGAATCGGAGATGTCCTCGTCAAGGCAGGTACTCTAGTTTTTTCCGTTGATTTTGTTATTCTTGAATACGACGCAGATAGGAATGTCCCCATCATCTTGGTACGACCATTCCTAGCCACGGGGTGTACTTTAATTGATGTAGAAAACAGAGAATTAACCATGAGAATCCAAGACAAGGAGGTCAAATTCAATGTATTTCCAGCCATGAAATTCCCAGATGTTCCCGAAGATTGTTTTCGAATGGATATAGCAGAACACGCCACGCAAGAGGTATTTGATTATTTTAATTATGATGATATCTTGCAGACTGCGTTAACATTAGATATACCGGAGATGATGGAAGAGCTTGCCAAAACAGTGGCATCTCTTAACTCTGAGAATCCAAAGTATAGGCGTCTAGCCTAGGAACCATTACGTGATGCAGGGGAGATTGAGCCTCCAAAGAAACCATCTATTGAATCTCCCCTGAAGGTAGAAGAGAAGCCACTTCCATCACACTTGAGGTATGCATATTTAGGTGCTAATGATACTCTACCTGTTATTGTTTCAGCTACTTTAACAGGTCCTCAAGAAGACAAACTGTTGCGTGTACTAAGAGCGAATAAAGAGGCGATAGGTTGGACTATTGCTGACATCAAAGGTATTAGCCCTTTCTATTGCCAACACAAGACCATTCTAGAAGACAAGAGTACACGTTCAGTTTAAGGACAAAGAAGATTGATGCCTGCGATGAAGGAAGTGGTAAAGAAAGAAGTGATCAAGCTACTAGATGCGGGGATCATCTACCCCATAGCTAGTAGTGATTGGGTGAGTCCAGTTCAATGCATACAAAAGAAGGGTGGTATCAATACCATCATGAATGACAAGAATGAAGCCATACCCTCGAGGACCGTTGTTGGTTGGAGAGTTTGTATGGATTATCGGAAGTTGAACAAGGCTACTAGAAAAGACCATTTTCCACTCCCTTTCATTGATCAAATGTTGGGCAAGCTAGCCGACAGAGAGTATTATTGTTTCTTAGATGGGTATTCCGGTTACAATCAAATTTGCGTAGATCCTGATGACCAACATAAAACCACATTCACATGTCCTTTTGGTACTTTCGCATACCGAAGGATGCCTTTTGGACTATGTAATGCACCTGCTACTTTCCAACGTTGTATGATGGCAATCTTTGGTGATATGATTGATTGTTTTCATGAAGTATTCATGGATGACTTTTCTGTTTTTGGAGATAGCTTTGATGATTGTTTGAAAAATCTAGAAAAAGCATTGATTAGATGTAAGGAAACTGATTTGGTCTTGAATTGGGAGAAGTGTCACTTTATGGTTCATGAAGGTATAGTGTTGGGACACAAGGTATCGAGTGCTGGGTTAGAAGTTGATCGTGCGAAGATTGAAGTTATCAAAACTCTTCCCCCTCCTGATCTGTAAAATGGGTAAGAAGTTTTCTAGGCCATGCTGGGTTTTATCGCCGTTTTATAAAGGACTTCTCAAAAATTTCAAAACCTTTGTGCAATTTACTCTAGAAGGAACCAAATTCCTTTTTGATGAAGCTTGCATGAAGGCATTCCAAGAGCTTAAAGAGAAACTTGTAACTGCGCCGATTGTGCTACCACTTGATTGGAAAATTCCTTTCGAAATTATGTGTGTTTCTAGTGATTCTGCTATGGGTGCGGTGTTGGGTCAAAGAAAAGACAAAGTGTTCCATTAGATTTAATATTCAAGCAAGACCTTCACCAGTGCTCAGATTAATTACACGGTAACTGAAAAGGAGCTTTTAGCGGTAGTTTATGCCTTTGACAAATTTCGTTCCTATCTCCTTGGGGAGAAAATTGTTGTATTCACCGATCATTGCGCTATTATGTACCTTATGGAGAAGAAAGATGCGAAGCCACGATTGATTAGATGGGTTTTGTTGCTACAAGAGTTTGATTTGGAGATTCGAGATAGAAAGGGGTGTGAAAATCAAGTTGTTGATCATCTGTCACGTCTTGAAGGTTCGGAGTCGAAAAATAGTCCTGAGCTAGTTAATGAAACATTCCCCGATGAAGGCCTATTTGCGATTTATGATGTTGCTCCGTGGTATGCTGATATCCCAAAGCACCATTTTGAGATAAGTAATAAGCGTAACCTTCTAGCATTGTGAAATTAATTTTGGATTGACATTATTTTATATTTGATTTTGCATGATATGTGTATGTGTATATTAATTTCTAGAGTATACTATATGAGATTTGTTTTAATTTGTGCTTTGGGAGTATTTTCTAGATTCTACCTGCTGTGTTCACCTAAAAGGGGCCTTTGTTTTAAATTTACTTTGTCGGGACGAAAAAGGTTTGAGTTGGGGGTCTTGATGTCTCCCTATTTGTTCTAAATATTAGCCCTCTGGAAACATCATTTTAGGTGAATTATTGACTTATTAGATAGACTTTTATGCACAATTTTTCATATTGCACTTTCCCCCTTGGAATTCAACTATTTGCAGTTTCTGAGCTTTTGTGCGTTAATTTGACTATTTTTAGTGCAAAGTTTAATAGGTTCTTGAATTTCTTTAAAGACCAATCAAAGGACGAGAAGTTAGAATTAGAGTTTTAGCTCATTTTTAGTGTGTTAGGAAGTATTTGAGTTGGGTTTCTAATTTTAGAGTGCACTTTCCTATTTCTATTTCTTGAATTTTTTATTCATTCTTTTTAAAGCATATGCGATTTAATTATTTATTTAATGTGAAGCTTTAAAAGATAAATGATAATTACTTAGAGACCAAGTCTAGTTAGAGAAGGAAGGGAAAGAGATTTACATGGAAATAAGAAGATTTAGGAAGGATATATGCAAAGAAGGAAAAGATAAAGCTGCCTTATGAATCTGAAATTCCAACCACGTTTCAAATACGAGTCCATAACTTAAGATTGGCTAGGAATTTAGACGAATGGTCTGCATCAATGGAAATCTCTTTCCAAGACAAGCGGTTTCATATATTGGAACACCTCAAACGGATAAGTATTGAAGGAGATATGACCAAAACAAATCAGCAGCAGAATCATACCTAACCTAGAATTTAGGGTTACGAATTAAAGAGTTCTTTACTTGTCTTCCACTCCAAGTAAATTCGACCTAGGGATTCCTAACACCTATAAATACACCCCTTAGCCTCCTCTTTTACCTACACTTCATATAATTATCAAAGAGGCTTAAGGATTCAAGTCTGAGCAAGCAGGAAGGAAGAAAGCTAAGAGCTGGAGCAGTCATCTTCTCCAATTCAAAGCCAAACCCAACCTCTTCATTAGGTTTTTTTTTCCGTAAAACATTATGTCTTTTAATTTCATTGTTTTAGTTTTATTTTCCGTTATGAGCTAAACTTCTTAAGTGCTTGAGAATTGCTATATGGGTTGAACCTTAATTTATTTAATTGATGCTTTATGATTTGGGATTTTTATAATTTAATTCGAATTGAGTAATTTAGTATTATTTGTTATCGTAAGTTAATTTCACTATATTTAATTTGGCCAATTAGGCATAGGTTTGAGTAATTAGGCTATTCACTTTGGTGGGGAAGTGATCATCTTGACGGGGGGTTTAATTACTGACATAGGTAATAAACGTAAGATAGAAATTATTGATCCTGACGGACTTAGTTAATCTTATAGACAATTGGGTAGAGGACTTGACATTCGAAGGTGGATTATGATCGCCCTGGCGAGGTTTGTAACAACTGAGAATAGCTCTTAAGTCCACCTTGACGGGGGTTAGGAGAATCTAGAATCCCGACTACTACTAGTTACTAATTTGTCCCTCAGAAGAAGCATTGATCAAGTTTATTTTGGTGAAACCTAGCGTGACTCAAGTACTATTCTCTCATCTTTTCGTCTCTTCATATTTATTTTCTTGCAATAGTTTTAATTTTAGTTTAATATTTACTTTATTTGCACTTTAAACAAAAACAAAATAAAAATCTATTTCCTTACTTTTAATTTTCATTCAAGCAACTATTTCTATTTATAGCAGAACACTTTAATCATACCTAATCTGTCCCTGAGATCGATCCCGTTTACCGGATATTACTTGGACGACCCGTACACTTGCGGTACGTGTCTTGCCTTATAGGTGTGTTTATTTAGAACACTCTAGGAGATACCAATGATTATCTAGCAGGTAAGCACGGTAGGATCACTACGGCACACCAGACGTAGATGTACTATTTCTGTTCCTACACCCCCCCCCCCCCCAGGGTGTCAGTTTAAGATACTAGGTTCAGTATATATTTGATCAAGATATAGAAAGTATAAATTAATTCAATTCAAAAACATCTATAAACATATACCCAATTCAATTGAACATCAAAACGGTCCCAAATATCATAAAAGCATCAATAAATATTCAAGTTTATACATGATTGCAACCTTAAGCTGATTTAGAATTAGTTCATAATATAAACAATAAAACTAGATATTAAGAAGATTAGAATGGTGTAGAATTAGTAAATTAGGGCTTCAAGTTTTAGTATTCTTCTTCTCCAAGCATTTTCTCTCTTTGTCTCTTTTAATCTTCCAAAAACTAAATGTAACCCTTTTCCAATGATAAATAATGATATATATATATATATATATATATATATATATATATATATATATATGTGTGTGTAGTTCATCTCCTTATAGGGGTTGTGGACCTAATTTAAAAAGTCCAAAACAACTCAAAAACATGTTTAAGAAAGAGGGGGCTGGTTCGAGCCACGACAGCTGCAACTTTAATAACTTTTGTAATTTAGGTCCAAATCATGATCTATAAGTTCCTACGTGCTCCTGAATCCAATTACTATCTATAAACTAAAGTAATCCTACATCATGATCATAAATTGCACGTCATGACACTATCAAGTCGATTTCCAAATTTAGCCACCCACTGCTCTCGCTTTCTAAAGTGGCTCCTCGGTCCTTTATCACCTTGACATGGGTTTGACCTTTCTTTCTCAACTTCTTATCCTTGTCTTGGGATCTTATATCATCCAAGTACCCAAGAATTGCACATTTAACCCATTAATTACGCACAAATAACTCTAAAAGTAACAATTCTCCAAAACTAGACAAGAAATAAGAAATTATCACAATATAGGGAATAATCCCTCTAGTAAGCACAATATAACCCTAATAAGATATCTTGTGAGTAGATTAATCTATCACAATAAAGGATGCATCAAGACCCCAAACTCAGTTTTGTTATCCTGACAAAATAAGAACTAAACTAGGGAAGTCTCAATCAAATAGTATGTGATGAAATTATGTAAAGAATGATCCAAAAGTAACTACCTAAACAAGATTCATATAATAATATATACATACCAATCTCATACACCTATCATACAAACAATCGACGCGGTGTAATTTCAAGACTAGATTAGTTTTGCAATACAAGAAGGGTAGGTTTTTTGCTTAGTCCGATATGTTTGCTATAGGTTGTTCCACGATCCTAAGATAGTATATAATGGTCCACGTAACTACTCTATATCATCTCAATCGTTTCTAGACAACATAAGTACGAATCATAAGGTCTTTGAGGTTGTAAAACTGGCTTATGGACAATATGATAGTATATTTGGATAATGTGAAGTAAACTTTTGGCTCTCTCATCACTAGTCATCAACAAATCGCCATAAATATTGATTTTACACTAAGAAATTTTCTTACTCAACCCAATTGGTACTCTTAAAAATCACCCCAACAAACTCAAAAACAATTTCCGATGATTACACACACTTTCCAATATGCTGGTTCTTTTCTTTTAGTTCTTTATCATTCATCATTTTTTTGTAAAATAGTCATGACACTCCTTTTGATGTGAGATGTCATGCTACTTATTCTATTTTTTTCTCACCATTTATTTATAAATATACCCCATCAAGGGTTACTATAAAAGGTTCATCATCAACATAGCGCATATACATAAGCATAAAATCCCACCCAAGTGCTCTCCATAATCATACCCACCACCCTAAATTAAATCTCTAAAGACCATTGTCTAAACATTGCGATGCGAGTGCGAGTCATATGGAAAAGTCCTATAATCTATAAGGTATGGCTTGAAATGTGTCTGTAAAGAAAAGCCTACATGCTAGAAAGGGTTAAAATGATATATCAATTAATATTTGGGTAGCAAGCTGAAAGGAAAAAGGTCTTATCAAAGTAATGCCTCATCTTTTTCATAGCTACGTGATTTCGTTATTTTTTCACCTCTAACACATTCATTAAACGGGTCTTCGACTATCTCAAAATTCACGTTCTACACACCACTCATTCTCCCTAAGTTCAAACTTACTTCTACCGCATTTCTTACTAATCATTTCTATACTTTTATGGTGTGTTTTCATGTTAATACTTAACGCATACATAATGACCAGTTTACAAATACATTACTTATCTATCATTAACTCGTTTAAGTTTATACTTTCCGGGGATATTTACACATACATAAAATATACACTAACTAATTTTTTAGTTTTTTTAATGTAAAATGGAAATGAGGGACAACAGGCCCTCACAGCCCCAACTCAAAAATGAGTCGTGTCCCCATGACTCGAAAAAGACTCGATAAGAAATAAAATTTTGAAAATGGAAAACTAAACACATAGAGTACAAATAATGATATAAAAGGTAAAGAATAAAACATATTCTTGAGGTTTATTACCTCAAGTGAGCATCACTAAAGATCTGGCCAACTGTGAATCTTTTTTTCAAAATGGATGAAAAGATTTCCTGAATGGAAAATTTTACACATTAAAAAGAAGTTTCAAGAGGATTGCAAATTTACAGGCTAAATATGTAAGACTTAACATCGATATTTCTGGATGGAAGTTCACCTTGTTTTTCAAAAGTTTAAGATATCTTAGTACCCGTTTGGAAGTACTTTTTCTTGAAAAGCACTTAAAGAAAAGTACCAAATATGTGCTTAAAAAAAGCATCTAAAGTGACTTTAGATTTCAAAATTATTTTTAAAAGTTTTTTCAAACATTTAATTTTATTCTAAAAATGATTTTTTACTCTAAAAAAGCATTCCATGTCCTTTTAATAGTTTTTCTACGTCAAAGCCTGTAAAGTAAGCTTTGTAACTATACGTCTCTAATCTTTTTTTTTGTTACATAAGAGGGCCAGAAGGACCGGAAGTGCAATTACTTCCAAAAATATATCAACTATCTATTAGTACACAAAGTTCGTCACACCCATAACGGTCCCTAGTAAGCAACCACCATAAACCATCCGGAGGGTCCCGGAGTGCAATACGACCTTCCGAACATGATGCACCAAATTCTTCTAGCCAGCCCACGCACTTATTGGCCTCACGATAATTCCAGATTAGCTCAAAATGCTCATTGAAGAGAAGATGTCTCGACAGGCTCCCAATACAATGTTCGAAAAGTCTCTTGAGTTCGCACCTCCCTTCACTAGTGCATGCAACTCACTCGAGTCAGATTTGATACTAAGCGCATTGAACCCCTTACAAACTGCTAAATCTAAACCAAAATGAAAGGCAAGAAACTCCGCTTTGAAAGGTGTCCGTGCTACGAAAATTCCTGTAAATCCTACCAAATAATCTCCATTCTTATTCCAGATCTCGTCCTTTGTCCTCATCATATGAACCATCGATATTTAGTTTAACCTCATTCTACGGTTTTACCCAATTTACGAGGATATTCTTAGTTGAGAAAATCATACCTCTATCTCTTTCCGCGCCCCACGCACGAACGTAATCGCTAGCCGCATTAAAGATAGTAGTGGTGAGTTCACTAGGTGATTTCTTAGGTGCAGTTAATTCAAATAGCCTCATCTTCCGATCAACCCAGGTATGACAAATATAAGCCGCAAGTACATATCTCGTTTCAATCCCTTTAACTAACACTTTACTCAAAAGTGAACCGGTTCATGTCAACTACCTGTTGCTACATTGGCGGAGCTGGGATGGCCTGTGTCACGTCGAAGCGGGCCTGTTGCATATTCCCTACACCTACAACTGTATTGTGTTGCAGTTGATGTACGCTAACGAGGTTAGACTCCCTCCTAGAATGTCGATCCGGTACAACTCTACCCAGAACCTGATGTCCAATAATATTTCTCTGCATCACCGCCCCCGCTGTAGCAGAAAACAAACCTGCAGCTGCTCGAAAATCCTCCTGCTATATAGAATTCAAACCCACATTTCGTCCACCCAAGCCCATTACACACAACTTCGAACTTGCTTATAATTACCATGTTCTTGAAAAAGGCGCGCTACAAATTCCACTCCATCTTTACAACTAGAACAGCCTGGGTCATCCATAATCCCTCTCACCTCAAGATTCTGGCCCGTTGGTAATCTATCCCAAATCGCTCTCCATATAAGAACCTTCACCTTCTGGGGACATTTTAGATACCATAGCAGATTCCAATTAAAAGTCTTCACTCCTCTAGTTGGAACCAATAAGCCATAGGTTGATTTAACCAAGAGTTCCCCCGAGGTATCAAAATTCCATTTATACTCTTTTTCGTTACAACTCAACACTTCCATTTCACCATTTTTTAATACCTCCCGGCCTATCAAAATATTCTTTCACATCCTCGAATTAAACGGTTTAACACTCTGAGTCATAAATTCATCCTTGTAATATTTTATTTTGAGAGATATAACCTATAACGCGGCATCATTCTAGGGAATTTTCCACCCAAGTTTGCCAATAAGGATTTATTAAAGTTAAGAGCACTTTATAAACCCAACCACCCAACTTCTTTTTGTTGACACAATAGTTCTCACGAGAGCCAGTGAATTTTCCGCCCCTCGTTCGATGAAGCCCAAATAAAATCTTGAATGATCCTATCAATTTCATCACACACATGCACCAGTGATTTCATTGTTTGCATTATGTAAGTGGGAATCGCTGCTAACACCGATTGTGCTAAAGTGATTCTCCCTGCAATTGATAAATTTTGCCTCTTCCAATTCAAAAGTTTGCTAGACATCTTGGCAGTTACTCTTCAAAAGAACCCTCTAGGTAACCGCTGCGACCTTATAGGTTGGTGTCGCCTAGGGTGTTATAAAAATATGATAAATAAACGCTGAAAACAATGCACTAAAGCACCCTAGACAAGCACAGTACTGCAAGTATTACAGGACGTATGCAAGTTTTAATGATAATAAGATTCGTTCTCAGGGACTTAGTGTGTTATACGTTATGATCAAATAATACGAGTAGAAAGTAATTAATCAAAAGACATAAAATAAATACGATGGATTGAGAGATGATTGATTAAACTAAATAAATTAAAAGACAAATAAATAAAAGATAAGAAATATGAGATGAGAAATATAGCTTAGGTTTGGTTAGTATGCACTAATCCTTCTAATTCTTTCTATCAAATTCTAGTTAATAAGGGAGATAATTAGCTCTTAAATACTTAGTCAGGATTCTAAATTCACTCTCCTAGACCTTGAGAGCGACTAGGGGGGCTACAGACACAACCACGAGGCAGCCTAAACTTAGGGTTATCCTACGCCACTAGGTTCCTAAGCAATTCAATTCCAAACATGGTGATAGTGATTAAAACATACCCTAATGACTATCTAGTTAGAATCAGTGCTGTCAAGACCAATATCAGACACTAGACGTTATGTGGTGTTTCAATAATTAGACACCCAGTTAAGGTGACCATCTAACTACTATTAAGGTAATCCTATACGTTGTACACCGCAAGGAAAACATGCAATAAATAAAAACACATAAACTAATATATAGGTAAGAATCTAATATCAGATTAAAACATATAATTCCCAAAGAAATTTAGATATAAAGAATATAGAATTCATAGATTATCAATGCAAAACCCAAGCTATGGGAAAATTAGTTCATACCTGAAGGAAATAAACTAAAAGAAATAATGAAAGACTTCATCTTGCTCTCTACAATAATTCAGATGATAATAAACCTAAGGACTAATTAATGGGAGGCAAGGATGCTTTACAAGTGATATAAGGGTTATAGGTGTTTAGAAGACCTAATTCGTTTTCTTGAAGGAGAAGGTAAATAATGGACTCCAAGTCCAAACCCAAAATTCGTATCCCTAAAATATAGAATCATCCCCGTTTTTGTTTTGGTCATAACATCTTCAATATTATCCGTTTGATGCGTATCAGTAGTCGAAATTCATCATCTCGGAAAGATCTTTACCTTTGCTCTTGATCATTCTTCTAAATTCCTCACCAATATTTAGATATAAGCCCATTTGTGGTCGTGGGTGGTGAAATTCAGATTTATTTGGCAACTTTATCTTTCCATATCTTAGCTTTTGTTTCCTTATCTCCAATTTCCATGTATATCTTCTTTCCTTTAGCTCTTCGAATTGATTTGGCATCTAATTAATCTCCATATATATTTTTAAAGCTTCACACCAAATAAATAATTAAACCCAATATACTCTAAAAATAATAATTCATTAAATCAAGACTAGAAATTGGAAAGTGTAATAATTAATGGGAAAATCGACTAGAAAGACTTCTAAACCACTAAAAATGATGTCTCTAACTAATATGAATTCATGACAAATGAGGAGACATCAAGACCCCCAACTCAAAGTTGTATCGTCCCAATACAATAAAGATAAAAACAAAGGGAAGTCTCTAAATACACACCTAGGTCATTTAAGCACAATGGGAAAGGAGATAGCAGATTATACAGAATAGACATAAAGCAACTACTCAAAAAAATTCATGTAATAATATTTACAAACTACATACCTGTACACATCTCATATCCACAGTCAACACGGTTTGAATTCAAGATTAGATTAGCTTCGCAATGTAAGAAGCATTGGAACTTTACTCAGTTTACCAAGGAAGCTATAGATTGTTCATCAAACTTCACTAGTATCCAAAGATCCACTTAACTACTCTTTATTGGCTCAATCACTTCTCAATTACATAGCAAAGAATCAAAAGGTCTTTAAGGTTGTAATTTCGGCTTAGGGACGGTATGCTAGTATATTTGGATAATTTAGAGTGAGCTTTTGGGTCCTTCCTCACTAGCCATCAACGAATCTCCCTAGAGCTTGAGTTACTCGCATAAAACGTTTCTCACTCAACCCAATGATTTTCTTGATGCACAAAGTAGCATCCCCAATAACCCAATTAAAGCATAAAGATGTTCACATAAAAATTCCTCTTTGCCGGTCCTAATATATATTCTTTTCAAATCAGTTTTTTCTTTTGTATAGCTATGACTCTCTTTTTTATGTTCGAGATATCACGCTATTTTTTCATAGATTTTTTTCTTTTCTTTTCATGCTTTTTAGCTTTTTTCATTCACTATTACCCCGACAAAGGGTTACAATATAAACCCGTGAATCATGATCAATATATAGAACGAGCACAATTAATAAGCTCAAAAATCCCAACCCAATAACAATTCCCATAATGGTGGACCCACCACCCCAAACTCAAGCTCTAAAACAATTGTCTATGCATCGCGATTCGAGTGCGGGTCATATGGAAAAGTCCTATAATCTAAAGGGATATGGCTTATAATGTGGTAAATAAAAAGGCTTTAGAAAGGCTAGAAGGGGCTGAGAAGGATATAAAATATTAAATCAAATAAAAGGGTGAGAAAGTTAAAAAGGCTTCAAGTGGCTTCAATATGAAAGAACTGCCTTAATCATTTTCTACACAATGCAATTTCGTTATTCTCTTACCTTTAGCACGTTCATCAAATGGGTTTGTCAACTAGCCTGGATATCACGGCCTACACACCACTCAAGGCTCCCTGAGATCGAACATACTTTCTATCGCATTGTTTACTAATCTTTTCTTTACTATCAATGTGTGTTTTCCTGCAAATACTCAAAGCATACAAAATAAAATTGCTCATAAACATACTACTTCCTATCATTAACTTACTGAGCTTATGCTTTCAAGCTATTAAACACACTCTACATCTAATTCCCATGTATCAAAAAAATTTAAGATGAGAGACAACGAATCCCCACACCCCCAACTCAAAAATGAGTCGTGTCCCCACGACTCGAAAAAGAAATTGAAATTAGCAGATAACATATTTACAGAAATGGTAAGGAAGAAAGAGAACCTACTCTCGAGGCTATTGCCTCGCATTATCGACATCCAAGATAGGATTTGCTTGATCTTTCGTTAATTTCTCAAGGAGTGTCATGATGTGCACTTGATTGGCTATGATTTGTGCCACATCTTAGGCTAAGGAAGTTTGAGCTTCTTCGACTTTTTTTAAACTCTCCTCCATCTTTTCTTGCCAACTTTGCTCCTTTTCTTCTTTTGAGACTTGCGTAGATCCCGCTCCTCTCAAGACTTTCATGATCCAAGCATTATCAATATTACTCTTTTTAAATTCAAGTTTCTCTTCTTCACCCAAAATTACATTCGCTTTTCGCACAAGACACGTGATCATAGTAGGATATTTTACATTATAAACTGTTTTTGGAGAGAGCGGAAATCGCATCACCTCCTCAAAGATCAACTGTGCCACATCCACTTCTTCTCCTCTCAAAATAAAATTCAAAAATAGAGCGTTCTTTTTACTTACGTCCAAAATTCGTGTGTTTCCAAATACGTTGGGGATAAGGAAATTGTGCCAAATTCTAGCATCCGGTTGAAGATATTTGTAAGTCCAAGGTGCCTTCAATTCTCCCTTATGTGATTGCACTTTCCCCTTGTCTAAAACATGTTCAAAAAGTAAATTCCAATCAAATATTCTTTGTCTATCCACCACTTCTCTATACTTTCATGGTCCGACCAATTTCTTAAACTGGAAGTGGTTTCTTATCTCTTCAATTGTAAAAGGAACTAACTTTCCTCTAATTGGAACAAAACCTTCACTATCTCGGCTAAAGAGGCCTAAATAGAAATCTAAAATTAACTCATGACATAAATCAGAACGTCTTACCATGAACGTAGACCAACCCAATCTTTCACCAAGCTCCAAGAATCTCTTATTCTCTCCTTTACCAACTTCTTCATTGAATACTTTCTCGTAAGCAAAGTGTAGTCCCTTTAATTGTTTCTCTGCAGAAGTTATCATGGCCTTTGAAGCTTTCTCTTTATCTTCGGGTATAGGACCTTTGAATTGGAGAGAGTGTGTTGTCTTCTTGGTAAAAAGTGGAACCTTTTTGCCCATAGAATTAAACGAAGCTAGCTCACCTCTCTTTACATAGTCTATTTTACCCTTTGTGTTGGAACTAGAACTTTTCTCACTTGATTTCTTCTCAATTGAGCCCAATACTTTATTTTCTTCATCTCCCTCTTATTAGATAATGTTTCTGTTCTTTTAGTTCTCTCAACTAACCTCCAACTCAAAGCTTCAACCACTCTTTAAAATTGAAACTCTTGATTATTTGTTGAACAAGCTTTATTTATGTTAGGCAAGGTGTTTTGGTGATGAATCTCTATGTGGGTAAGATGAATTCTTGATGAATTGGTATGGATCTAAGAAATTGTAGGATGAATTTTTGAAATTTAAGCTTTTGATTCTTCAATTCAATGTGTTTTGGGTAAGATTTGGGTGGTTGAATCTTCTTTGTAATGATGTGGAGAGAAGATTTGATGTGTTTTTATGGTGATTGGGTAGTGTTTTGATGTTTGGGGAAGTTTTGATGAAGCTTTAATAGAGTTGGGAGAGGTTTGGAGAAGAAAGAGAGGCTTAAGGATTGTAAAATTCGCAATAGACTAACCTTCCTCTTCTTTATAACCTAAAACACAACTTTTTTCTCTCTCCAGCGACGCTGACTGGCTTACCGGCCCTATGGCCCGGCATACCGGTGCTGCTGTCCTTTGAAACTCAAGTTACGGCAAAAAACACGAATCTTGCACACGAGGGTTCGGGTTTCGGTCTGACCGGCATACTGGTGGATTTGACCGGCATACCGGTGTTGCTTGCTTTCGAAATTTGATTCTCGGCAATAAACACGAGACACACACACAAGGCCTCGGGTTTTGACCGCCGGCTTACCGGTCGTGTGACCGGCATACCGGTGGTCAGATCTGAATATACCAAAAAATTCGTTCTTCCTCCCAAACTCGATTTATTTAACACCTGAACATCAAAAACACTAATACCTTTCTCAAATATGAAATATCAACTAAAAACAACTAAAATAAACAAGAATTGAAAACAATAAAACATAAAAAATGCGGGTTGTCTCCCGTACAACACTTTTATTTAACGTCTTTTAAAGTTAGATGCGTTACCTCTATCACGATTTGCGCATATAGCCTCCCCAACAATGAGTAAGGCTATGAACATCAACTAATCTGAGCTTTATACCCTTCTTGGGTCTGATTTCTATCACCTTAGCTGAAACAACTTTAGTGACGATGAATAGTCCCATCCACGAGTCTTTGTAACTTCGTGGCCTATTTTCTCGTTTGTGGGCTTTCCATAGAACTTCATGGCCAACCCCAAACTCAATGTTTGGCTCAGTATCCACAGGCTTTTCATGGATCTTCTCTTTAGGGACTTTGTGATGTGAAAGGCTGTGGATGATAAGAACGGTGGGATCTGACTTCCTTGGTTTCTTACCCAGGACATAGAATGTCTCGGATACGTTTTTAGCATGAAGGGTAATCGTCCCTTCTTGGAAGTTGATTATGCTCTGACTTGTGGCCATTAAAGGCCTTCCAAGTATGATTGGAACCTGCTTATCTGCATCGAAATCAAGTATAACAAAGTCAGTAGGGATGGTGATATTACCTGATCGGACAAGAACGTCCTCCACTGTTCCCCATGTCTTGGTAACTGAGTTGTCAGCAAACTGCAACTTCACTGGAGCTTTCTATGATTTCTGAAGTCCAAGTCTCTCGAACACGGACTTTGGCATATTCACACCTGAACCCACATCGTACATGGCTTTCCCCTTGAGCATACCATTTATCTGAATAGGAAGATTGAAGCTTCCAGGATCTCTTAGCTTTAATGGTAACTCTTTCTCTACTCTCCTTGAGACTCGTACAGTCTCTCTCTTGGCTTCTACACTCGCTTCTTTCTCAAGAATAACTTGCATAAAAACTTGTTGCGGTGTAAGCCCTTTCTTCGCAATCTCAAGCATTTGGGCGTTGATATTTTCAAGAGGGTACGCCTCTACAAATGTCTTGAGTTCAATGTCACCTTTTGGATTTGTATCAAGAATAATTTGTGACACTATTTGAACAACTGGTGGCGATTCCACCTCCTCTTATTCTTTCTTTTCTTGCACAGCAGGTGCAACTTCCACTCTTGGTTCTTTTGAGGCTTCTTCCTCTTTCTCTTTAGCTCGCTCATCTTGTAACTCCATAACCGATCTAATCTCTTCTTGCATATCTCTTAGAAGCTGTATAAATTCGGATTTTTCTGAATCTTCCTCCACATCATCCTCAGGAAAGTTAGATTCCACATGGCTAGACTTGGTTGGTTCTTCTTCGGTACTCGAAACTTCCACGACACTTTCGGCATTATGTGGTACTTCCTTATTTTCTTCAATTTCAAGGAAAATAGCCTTGCAAGCTTCGAACCCAACATTGGCATCACCTCCTTCGAGAGCCTTCAATTCTTTTTGTTCCATAATATTTGTTAGAACTTTATTCATTTGTTCTACTTGAGTACCTAAAATTTGAATTGAAACTTCTTGTTCTCGTAACTTCTCGCTCTGTGAATGCATATTAGTGGTAATAAGATCCATAAATTTCTTCAATTGTTGATCATCCACAGCTCCTTCGCGAGGATACTGTGGTAGAGCTTTCTGAGCTAACGTCTCGGTATATGCATCATTAATAGGTTGTTGTGGAGGAGCAAGTCGATTAAAATTCTGATTTTGATATTGACCTCTTGGTTGGAAAAAGTTATACTGGGGACGAGGTTGATAATGACCAGGATTAGCGGCCCCTTGTGGATTTGAATACTGCATACCCGGATGATTTCTGTTACCAAATTGATAATTTCCTCGGTTGGATATTGATGTCTCCCTAATTGTTCTTATTTTCGACCCTTGGGAGACATCATTTTTGGTGTTTATTTAATCAATTTGATAGACTTTTGGACTAAATATGCAATAATATGATTTTCCTCTTTTATTTCTAGCATTTTTAATTTATTTAGCTTTTGCGCGTAATATTGGTACTTTTAGTGTAAAGTTTACAGGTTTTAGATGTTAGCTAGAAGAGGAATCCAAGGAGAAAGTCAAAGATCAAGAGATAGAGTCAAGACTTGAAGATAAATCCCGAAAATATTATTTTTAGAGCTGAAAATCCATTTTCCAGGCCATAGATTGCTGATGCGAGGTGCTTAAGCGATAATTTAGCCGCTGACCTTTGAATAGAAAACGTTCCTTATCGAGTTACGGAACTTTAGCAACTGGAATGAGGTCAATCGGAGTCATAACGAGTCGGGAAAAGCCGTTTTAGTGAAGGCATATCAGCAGTTACGGGATTTTGGGCTAAGTTAGTGGACTTGGGCCTTTTATATTTCATTTAATTAAAAGCCTAGGTCCAAGTCCGAATTTGCACTTATAAAAGGAGGTCTGGACTTCTATTTTTCATACAATTCACATTCTGCAAGATTAAAACACCAGAGAGAAGCAACAGAAGGAAGAAAGAAGAAGCTACAAGAGCTGGAGAGGGTCTATATCTCCGTTCGTAGTCATTCCTATTCCAGAAATTAGGTTCTTTTATCTTTTAATTTTGTAATCAATATGAATTCCTTTACATTTAATTTAGTTTTTCTTTTTAATATGAGCTAAGCTTTTCATAGTGCTTGAGAACAATTAATGGGTGAATCCCAATCGTATTGAATAACGAATGTTGAATTTGGGTTTCTGTTAAATTAAACTAGATTGGGGCTTTTACTCTTTTCGATAAATTGAGAATATTTACTGTTTTTAGCGTCATGAACTAGGAACAGGTGTTAGTATTTAGGCTATTCCAATTAGTGGCGATTGGATCATCCTGACGGAGGGTTTAGATACAGAACTATTTATTCAATCTAGGATAGAAGCTATTGATTCTGACGTGTTGGCATATAGCCTCCCTTAATAGGTTGTTTTAATGTGACAAATCCTCTTGTGTTTAGTGTGCTAATTACTCTTGTTATACATATTCTATCTTGCACTCTAATTCATCAAAAAGCACATCTTTATCATTTAGATCAAAGCTTTATTGTTATATCTTATGAAACTAATTCTCATACAAATACTTTTAACCTTATATTTGTGTACATTGAGAATTAGCTTTAGTGATCAACTACAAAGTTTCTTAAAATGATGTTTCCAACAATTCTCGTGAAGAAGGTTTTCTGATCCGAGCATCGTAGTGAAAGATATACTCATTAAAAGGTGTTTTAGACCTTTGGTGCGGTACACCGCACTATGGGCACGGTACACCGCAGATGTGCAGACCAGGGCACGGACTAGGGGGCTAGCCCGTCAGAGAGCAAGTGAATTTAGCAAGCTTGGCGCGGTGCACCTCACCAACCCCGCGGTGCACCGCAGATTAGGGTTTCCTGCAGCAAAATGAAGACAAAAGGAATAGATCCGTTGGGGATATTAATAAATCCGTTGGAGACAAGTCTTATGACCGTTGGGAGCATTTTGCAGCTATAAATTGAAGGTCTTTCAAGGCTACAATAACACCTTCAACCCATATACACTTAGGGGCTTAATTGTTATCATCCAAGAAGGTGTCAAGAGCTATACATTGTTGTATCCACTCAATTAAGGAGTTAATCCAAGAAGCTTCAAAGTTATTATCTACTCAAGAGAAGTTTTAAGCTTATAGTTATATCATCTCTTTAGGAGTTCATTAGCAAAGTTGTTTCACCCTTTAAACACTTTGTATTTATCCTCTTAATTCTAGTTCTTGTAATAGATAGGTTAAGAGAGAATTTGAGTATCGGGAGTATACTCGGTGTCCTTGTGTTGTGATTACACAAGAGTTTCCTTCGTGGTTTCGAAGAGGTTGTCCTTCGTGTTATCGAAGAGGTTGTAAGGGTTATTGTGTTCTCGACCCGGTTAAGAGAGACACGGGAGCTTAGTGAAAAGCTTGAAATCCTAAGGAGGCTTCCTTAGGTAGTGGATGTAGGGAAACCGAACCACTATAAATCGTGTGTATCTTTCTATCCCTACTCTATTTACTTTCCGCACTTTATATGTTTGATAATATGCTAGTATGAATATTGTGATATTGATTATCTAGTTTATCTAACATATTGTCATCTAGAGTAGTAAGAGATTAGAAACTCGTTTTACTTGTATCACTTATATATCGAACCTCTTAGCTTATCCATTATATGATCCCTTAGGAGTTTGATATATTAGTTGACTTAGAAGTTTCTTTCTCTAAAACATATAATTGTCCAAAAGATTTTTAATTAGGCATTAATCTTATTAGTAATCCTATTCACCCCCCCCCCCCTCTAGGACTTTCAATTGGTATTAGAGCCTAACTCTACGTGAATAGCTTAACCGTTAGTAGAGTAAACGATTTGGAATTTAATCTTTTGGAAGAGTTGTTTTCTACACAACCTCCATTTTCTTGTAGGTGATCGTTACTTCGCTTGGAGGAAACAAATGGAAGAATTAATATACGAAAGAACACTCAAATCTCGAAAAAGGAAAATCCGGTGATTTCTTTTCTTTATCTCGTATATAATTTTGCGTTCCTCCTTATGGCTTATGTTTATGTTTATGATTCGGTTTTGATTTGATTAGTTGTGTTTGTTGTTTTCATGTTTTATCTTTGGATATTATCTTGTGATACTAATCATTGTTTTAATGTTATTAGTGTTATTGCATCTAATTCTCATGAATGATGTTTTTGCACTTTTGCTCTTAGAATTTTGGTTATTGCATTTTAGTCCCCAAAATTTTTAAAATTGCACTTTGACCTCTCATAGTTATTAAATTCTCCAAAGTGTCATAGTTTGGACTTCATAATCTTTCACTTGTAAAATTTGCCATTTTAGTTCATATTTTTGAAAAATTGCATTTTTAGTCCCTACTTTGTGAAATTGCTTTTTAGTCCCTCAACGATTATAAAATTGCACTTTTTATTCTTACAAATTTTTATATCTTTCAAAAGTGCCTATTGATTCTTTTCATCGTTGACAAAAAGGGAAGAAAGATCAAAGATACTAGTTTTCACTTTCAAATCTCAATTTATCTTTGAACACAAATTTGCATTTTCATATATCTTTTAGTAAGGGTGAGTTTTTAAAGAAATTGCTTTTCAAAATATTTTTCCGATAATTGTTTAAAATCTCATAGCATTTCAAAAATGTTTTTATGCATAGAATTATGGGAAATTAATCCATTATTGGTCATTAACTCATTTGCATAAATTTGTTTAGCCTTACTATCTATATGTTGTGCTTCATTATGTGCTTATGTGGTTTATTCCCTATTGTGCAAATATCTTGTATGACTTGACCTTTTCATACTTAAAATTGCTTAACTTTGATTTTGGGTCTTTTCGTATTTTTTAGAAAATATAGGGGTATTTGTGAAATAAACTGTTTTATGTGTTTTCGGTTTTTACTTTGTGTTTCTTTTCAAAACAAAAATTATCTTATAAGTTTTATACCATTCCGAATCTTTTGGGGAAGTTTCAAATGTGTTTCGGGTGTTTTTAAAAGAACCAAAAAAATTCCTTCTTGTTCACTTCGCCGAACGTTTTTGCGGTGCACCGGACCACTCTGCGGTACACCGCGATCCAGGGTTTCTGTCTTTGTTATTTTTCTTTATCTTTCGCCCAGTTTATTCGCAACCATATTCTACAGTGCGGTACACCGCACAGTAATCGCGGTACACCGCGGAATAGGGTTTTGCCTGGATCCATGTTTTGGATATTTAGGATTTTATTGCTATATTTGGTATGATTTGGATAATTGGTTTAGTATGCTATGTTTTAATTTCGGATATTTGATGTTTAGATGTTTTAATTATATGCTTCGGATTTTATATTGTTGTGTTGATGTTGCTAACTCTTTCCTTGATGATATAGGTACTATTGCATCATTTATCCTTGATCTTGTTTTATTTTGCATTGTGGTCCCTATAGGTTGGAAAATATTGATTTCAGGTCCCTATAGTTGCATTTAGCTTTCTTATGCTTGAAAATTACACCTAGGTCCCTATTGTCTTGAGAAAGTTATACTTAGGTCCTTAAAGTTTTTCAAAATTGCATTTAGTCCCTAAATCTTTTGAAAAATGCATATTGACCCCTATACTTTTCAAAGATTAAATTTTACCCCTTGATTTCTTAAAATCGGTTCAAATTTTCTTATTGGTAAAAAAGGGAAAAATTATTTGGTCAAACTTTTCAAAATTGAAACAAACACTCTATGCATTTTGTGAGGGGGAGTTTTTCTTAAATTATCTTTAAAAACTCAAATGCTTGGTTAATCGTTTGCACTACTCGTTTATCTTATAATTGCACTAATCGTTTGTGTTGTTAGAAAGCTTATAAAGATGAAAACCTTTCAATCAAGAAGTTGGTAAAATGTCTCTATCCCTTATCTGATTATTTCATATTGATTCATGCTTTACTAATCCTTGTGCATTTCATTTTGTTAAAATGTTTTAATTGCTTTAAACTCTTGGACTCCTTTTATCATTGTTTAAAATCTATTCACTTGAGTTCTTGCTCTTCTATGTTTAGTTGTTTGATATTATTTTATTATCCCGTCTTTTTGATGAAGACAAAGGGGGAGAAATATGTGCACTAAAACTTTCAAAATTGCACTTTTTAATACTCACAAATGCATTTCATATCTTATATTCATTTTCACTTAAATGCTTATTGTGAGGGGGAGCTTAATTGCATTAGAGCTTAAACTTTCATATCTTTCCTAAGGTGTTTTAGTGAAGGATTTGTCATCATCAAAAAGGGGGAGATTGTTGGCATATAGCCTCCCTTAATAGGTTGTTTTAATGTGACAAATCCTCTTGTGTTTAGTGTGCTAATTACTCTTGTTATACATATTCTATCTTGCACTCTAATTCATCAAAAAGCACATCTTTATCATTTAGATCAAAGCTTTATTGTTATATCTTATGAAACTAATTCTCATACAAATACTTTTAACCTTATCTTTGTGTACATTGAGAATTAGCTTTAGTGATCAACTACAGAGTTTCTTAGAATGATGTTTCCAACAATTCTCGTGAAGAAGGTTTTCTGATCCGAGCATCGTAGTGAAAGATATACTCATTAAAAGGTGTTTTAGACCTTTGGTGCGGTACACCGCACTATGGGCATGGTACACCGCAGATGTGCGGACCAGGGCACGGACCAGGGGGCTAGCCCGTCAGAGAGCAAGTGAATTTAGCAAGCTTGGCGCGGTGCACCTCACCAACCCCGCGGTGCACCGCAGATTAGGGTTTCCTGCAGCAAAATGAAGACAAAAGGAATAGATCCGTTGGGGATATTAATAAATCCGTTGGAGACAAGTCTTATGACCGTTGGGAGCATTTTGCAGCTATAAATTGAAGTTCTTTCAAGGCTACAATAACACCTTCAACCCATATACACTTAGGGGCTTAATTGTTATCATCCAAGAAGGTGTCAAGAGCTATACATTGTTGTATCCACTCAATTAAGGAGTTAATCCAAGAAGCTTCAAAGTTATTATCTACTCAAGAGAAGTTTTAAGCTTATAGTTATATCATCTCTTTAGGAGTTCATTAGCAAAGTTGTTTCACCCTTTAAACACTTTGTATTTATCCTCTTAATTCTAGTTCTTGTAATAGATAGGTTAAGAGAGAATTTGAGTATCGGGAGTATACTCGGTGTCCTTGTGTTATGATTACACAAGAGTTTCCTTCGTGGTTTCGAAGAGGTTGTCCTTCGTGTTATCGAAGAGGTTGTAAGGGTTATTGTGTTCTCGACCCGGTTAAGAGAGACACGGGAGCTTAGTGAAAAGCTTGAAATCCTAAGGAGGCTTCCTTAGGTAGTGGATGTAGGGAAACCGAACCACTATAAATCGTGTGTATCTTTCTATCCCTACTCTATTTACTTTCCGCACTTTATATGTTTGATAATATGCTAGTATGAATATTGTGATATTGATTATCTAGTTTATCTAACATATTGTCATCTAGAGTAGTAAGAGATTAGAAACTCGTTTTACTTGTATCACTTATATATCAAACCTCATAGCTTATCCATTGTATGATCCCTTAAGAGTTTGATATATTAGTTGACTTAGAAGTTTCTTTCTTAAACTTATAATTTTCCAAAAGATTTTTAATTAGGCATTAATCTTATTAGTAATCCTATTCACCCCCCCTCTAGGACTTTCATGACGAACTTAGCTAATCCTAGGGCCAATGAGGTAATAAAACTTAAACATCCAAAGGTGGATCATATTTACCCTGACGGGACTAGTGACACTCTAGGATCGCCTTATAGTCCACCCTGACGGGGGTATAGGGAATTTAGAATCCCGACCATTGTAATTGACCAATTTAGCCCTTAAACAACATAAGTTATGAAATAAGATTGGGAGGATCCTTGCGTTCTCAAGTGCTACTTCTCATATTGCGTTTTACATCATTTTACTTGCGTCTTAGCTTTTATTTGCATTTTAATAATTGTCTTTCATTTCTTTAGCATTAATACAAAACCAAACAAACATATTACTTTTATTTGCTTTCATAAGTGCATCAATCATTAATAGATAAGCATTGTAGTCAACCATCCCGTCCTTGGAACGAATCTGTTTTATCAGTTATACTACTTGGGACAACCGTACACTTGCGGTTGTGGTTCGATTATTTATTGCATTTATTTAGAACACACAAAGGACCACCAAGTTTTTGGCGCCGCTGCCGGGGACGGTAGCGTGTGACCACGGTGTTTATCCTTTAGTGATAGTGCATTTATTTTATTTTATCAGTTTTACGCTTTTTGTTTGTTAGTTTTTTCAGGTTTTTAGGTTTGGTGTATGCGAAGAAGGATATTCAAGGATCTAGAGCCAACACCTCCGATCCTTAGTAATCCAGAATCGTTGATCAGACTTGCTAACAAGAGAAGAAGAGAACGAGAAGCTTTAGAGGTAGAAGAATTAAGTAACAGAATGGAAGAGATAAATCTTCAAGATCAACAAAATAATCAACCAGGTCAACTAGGTGCAAATGGCCAACCTTTGGCTCCAGGCCTTATTCCTCCAGTTCCACCATTGAATCCTAATCCTCAAGTTCAAATAGTGATGAATCAAGATTCGTGGTTTACTAATGGCCCACCAGAAGTTCCATTCCGTGCTCCTGCTATAGGAGTAGGTGCTCCAGATATTGATGTTCCGCGATTCCGTCCCGATTCGGGTATGTTAGCTCAATTCCAAAATTTTGGGAATTTTCGTGGTAGACCATCAGAAGATCCTCTTAGAGCAGTACAGAAGTTTAAGCAGATATGTGATTCTTACATCACACAAGGAGTTTCAAGAGAACAGGTGTATTTTGCTGCGTTTAAATTTTTTATTATTGATGGAGCGAGTGAATGGCACGATACACAAGATCCTACGAAGATAACCAACTGGAACCAATTAGAGACGGCTTTCTTTGACAGGTATTACCCAAGTAACATGAGATAAGATGCTGAATTAGAATTGACGCATTTCCGTCAAGAATATGATGAAACCGTGGGTAAGAGTTGGACAAGATTCCAGATGTGTTTACGTAGAGTTCCCACTCATGGCTTTTCAGAACAACAACAGCTAAAAATCTTTTACAGAGGCCTTGATGGGAATTCAAGAGAGAAATTGGATACGTTATGTGGTGGGGGTTTTCTTCAAGTTCAACCCACTCATGCTAAAATCATTTTAGAGAGAACAGTCAAGAACGAAGTTGGGTGGAATTCAGTAAGAACACCGATTAAAGGAGTGAATAATGTTGATATGGAAGAAAAATTTGCTACGCTTGAGAATAAGATTTAGAATACTATAGAGCAACAATTGAAGCAGCTTACTTTAGCTGAAAAAGAAGGATTTTCGGGTAAAAAGGTAGATGTGCATGCTGCACAAGAGGTTTATATGTGTTCGATTTGCAGGGTAGATGATCATGATGAGGAAAATTGTCCGAATAACCAAGAGTCCGTGATGTTTATGTCCAATAGAGGTAACTTTAATTCAAGTGGTAATGGATATCAGCCTAACAGAAACCATCCTGGGTTTCAATACTCAAATCCTAATGGGGCATCCAATCCTACATATGCGTATCAGCCGCGTCCCCAAGGTAACAACTACAATCCAAGACCACACAACAATTATCAAGGAGGACAGAATCAGGGTAATTATGTACAAAGACAAGCTCCTCAGAATACTTATGATGAAAATTTGAACCAGAAAGCCTTACCTGCCCATCCACAAGAAGGAGTAGTTACCCTTCAGAAAACAGTTGAAAGTTTAATTGCTCTTCAAACACAAGCTATGGAGCGTCAAAATGCATCTGAAGCAAACATGAAGTTCCTAGCGATACTGAGAATCCAATACAACGTGAAGATTGCAAAGCCGTTACATTACGAAGTGGTAAGAACCTTCCCCCACCTCCTTTTCCCGTTATGAAAGAGAAAGAAGTTCCAAGAAAAGAAAAGGAAGTAGGTGAGAAAGAGAATGAAAAAGATAGTGAGGTTGAAGAAATAGAAAGACCAAGAGAAGTTCCGAAAAAGAAAGATGATATTGTGATCAATCGCCCTCCACCACCGTTTCCATCTCGAGTTCAGAAAAAGGGTGATTTGGGTGATTTTCAGAAATTCTTTAATAGAGAGAAGGGTCTAAGTATTAATATTCCGTTACTAGAGGCTATTCGAGATATTCCTAAGTATACAAAGTTTTTTGAAGAGGGCCCTCACTAACAAAAAGCCTTATTGTGATAATGAGATGATTGGCCTTCCTAAAGAGTGTAGCGCGATTTGTCAGAGTAAATTACCTCCAAAGTTAGTTGATCCGGGGAGTTTCACGATTCCGATATCAATTGGAGAAGAATGGAAAGGAAAAGCGCTGTGTGATTTGGGGGCAAGCATCAATTTGATGCCCAAGTCAATCTTTGATAAGCTTAAAATTGGAGACGCAAGACCCACTTCTATGGTCTTGCAAATGGCGGACAGGTCTCTTGCACATCCTGAAGGCCGCATTGAAGATGTCCTTGTTAAGGCAGGTACAGTTATATTTCCTGTTGATTTCGTAATACTTGAGTACGATGCAGATAGAAATGTCCCCATTATTTTGGGTAGACCATTCCTAGCTACAGGACGTACATTAATCGATGTAGAGAATGGCGAATTAACGATGAGGATACAAGACGAGGAAGTGAAATTCAATGTATTTAGAGCTATGAAATTCCCAGATTCTCAGGAATATTGCTTCAGAATGGATGTAGTAGAGCAAGCATCGCAAGAGGTATTTAATTGTTTAAATTTTGATGATATCTTGCAGACTGCTTTGACATTAGATTCACCTGAGATGATGGAAGAGCTTACAGAAACAGTGGCAGCTCTCAATTCTGAAAATCCGAAGTATAGGCGTCTTGCCTATGAACCTGTGAGAGAACCGGGGGAGATTATTCCTAAAAAGAAGCCTTCAATTGAATCTCCTCCGGAATTGGAAGAAAAACCATTGCCAACACACTTGAGGTATGCATATTTAGGTACTAATGAAACTCTACCTGTTATTGTTTCAACTAATTTAACAGGTCCTCAAGAAGATAAATTGTTGCGTGTGTTAAGAGCCAACAAAGAAGCAATAGGTTGGACAATTGCTGACATCAAAGGCATTAGTCCATCCTATTGTCAACACAAAATCATACTTGAAGATGTTAACGCACGCTCAGTTGAAGGTCAAAGAAGATTAATGCCCGCTATGAAGGATGTAGTGAAGAAAGAGGTGATCAAGCTTTTAGATGCGGGGATTATTTATCCCATTTCGAGTAGTGAATGGGTGAGCCCAGTTCAGTGTGTACCGAAGAAAGGAGGAATGACAACAGTTCTTAATGATAAAAATGAAGCAATTCCTTCAAGAACGGTAGTTGGATGGAGAGTTTGCATGGATTACAGAAAGCTGAACAAAGCCACCAGAAAAGATCATTTCCCTTTGCCCTTCATTGATCAAATGTTAGACAAATTAGCCGGAAGAGAGTACTTTTGCTTCTTGGATGGTTATTCTGGGTATAATCAGATTTACGTGGCTCCAGAAGATCAACATAAGACTACCTTTACATGCCCATTTGGTACTTTTGTATATCGTAGAATGCCATTTGGGTTGTGTAATGCTCCTGCTACTTTTCAAAGATGCATGATGGCTATCTTCTGGGATATGATCGATAACTTTCTTGAAGAGTTTATGGATGATTTCTCTGTATTTGGCGATGATTTTGATAAATGTTTAGATAATTTGGAGAAAGTGTTAATCAGATGCAAAGAAACAGATTTGGTTTTAAACTGGGAGAAGTGTCATTTCATGGTTCGAGAAGGTATTGTTCTGCGTCACAAGGTTTCGAGTGCTGGATTAGAGGTCGATAGAGCGAAGATAGAGGTAATTAAAACTCTTCCCCCTCCTGTTTCTGTTAAAGGGGTAAGAAGTTTTCTTGGCCATGCTGGCTTTTATAGGCGATTTATCAAAGACTTTTCTAAGATTGCTAAACCGTTATGCAACTTACTTTAAAAGGACTCCAAATTCCTTTTTGATGAAGCTTGTTTAGCGGCCTTCAAAGCAATCAAGGAAAAGCTTATTACTGCTCCTATAGTATTACCTCCAGATTGGAGTTTACCGTTTGAAGTTATGTGTGATGCAAGTGATTTGTGTATGGGTGCGGTATTAGGACAACAAAAAGAGAAAGTTTTTCATTCGCTTTATTATGTTAGTAAAACTTTTAATGGTGCCCAAGTGAATTATACAGTTACAGAAAAAGAGTTGCTAGCGGTTGTGTATTCATTCGATAAATTTCGCTCTTATCTTCTTGGAGCGAAAGTTATTGTTTATACAGATCATTCAGCGATTCAATATCTTATGGAGAAGAAGGATGCTAAACCGAGGTTAATCAGATTGGTTTTATTGCTTCAAGAGTTTGATTTAGAGATCAAGGATAGAAAAGGGTGTGAGAATCAGGTTGCGGATCATCTATCGCGGTTAGAAGGTTCAGAGATGAATAGTGGTACTAAAGCAGTTAGAGAAGAATTTCCTGATGAGAGTTTATTTGTTGTTCGTGATTATGAAGCTCCTTGGTATGCGGATATTGCAAACTTAGTGGTGAGTGGTTCCTTTCCTGAAGGATCAACTTATCAAGAAAGAAAAAGATTAGCTCACCGTGCAAGACAATTCTTTTGGGAAGATCCTTTCCTCTACAATGTGCTGATCAAATGGTAAGAAGATGTGTAGCCAAGGAAGACATTGAGGCGATTATAGCTGGGTGTCACGATTCACCTTATGGTGGACATTTCAAAGGAGATCGAACTGCTGCTAAGGTATTACAATCTGGTTTCTATTGGCCCCCTATTATAAAAGATTGTCATGAATATACGAAAAGATGTGCTAGATGTCAATTTACCGGAAACATATCCAAGAGGGATGAGATGCCACGTAACAATGTGTTAGAAGTTGAAATATTCGATGTTTGGGGTATAGATTTTATGGGTCCGTTCGTTCCTTAAAATGGTAACCTCTACATCTTGTTAGCTGTTGATTACGTGTCTAAGTGGGTAGAAGCTGTGGCTTTGCCAACTAATGATTCACGAGTGGTGATTAAGTTCTTGAAATCGCATATTTTCACTAGACATGGCACTCCAAGGGTAATTATTAGCGATGGAGGTACTCATTTCGTTAATAAGTATTTGAAGACGGTTCTAGAGAAATATGGAGTGAGGCATCGTGTATCTACTGCTTATCATCCACAAGCCAATGGTCAAGCCGAAGTATCAAATCGTGAGGTAAAATCTATCTTAGAGAAAACCGTTGGTCCTACTAGAAAAGATTGGTCTATGAAATTAGATGATGCACTATGGGCTTATCGTACTGCTTTCAAAACTCCAGTAGGTGCTTCTCCGTATCGAATGGTATATGGTAAGGCTTGTCACTTACCTCTTGAACTTGAAATGGGTGCTTATTGGGCTATTGCGAAGTTAAATTTAGATCCTACTCTAGCTGGTCAGAATCGAATGATGAAACTTAATGAGCTTGATGAATTTCGATTACATGCTTATGAAAATTCTAAGCTTTATAAAAAAAATACCAAGAGATGGCATGATAATCGGATTCGAGAGAAGAACTTTGTAGTGGGACAAAGAGTGTTGAAATATAATTCAAAGTTCAGTAATTATCTGGGGAAACTAAGATCAAAGTGGTCGGGTCCTTACATTGTAACCAAGGTTACACCTCATGGAGCTATAGAGATAGAACATCCACTTGAAAACCGTACATTCATGGTGAACGGTCATCGCTTAAAGATATATCATGGAGGTGAAGACACCGATCGTGCAAAAGACCCACATCCCGTAGAGGTCATGTACCTGCTCGAAGCTCCTTAGAAGCATGAGGTAACCCGTCGAGCTTAACGACGTTAAACAAAAGCCACTTTCTTGTATATTAGTTTAAGTATTTCAATTTCCGTAGTGTAAATTAGTTAAGTTTTCGTTGATTTTTAGTGTTTATTTTTAAGAAATGAGGAAGGGTGTTTGTTTTTGATGATTTCAGGGGTATAATGGTCATGAGTTTGGGGTCGAAACGATGAGAAAACGAAAAAAAATTGGAGTCCACAGCAGGTTGACCGGCTAGCCGGCGAGCTGGCCGGCATACCGGTCAAAAGAGGTGAAGGACCCCAACTCTCTGATCACTGCGTCAGCGATGACGCAGCGTTGCTGCGTCACCATTCGCGCCAGCGAGACATCCACCAGCATACCGGTCACTGACCGGCTAGCCGGCCAAAGGAGTTGAAGGTTTTGGTCATTGCGTCAGCGACGACGCAAGGTTGCTGCGTCATCATTTGCGCCATCGACACGCCACCGGCATACCGGTCAATGACCGGCTAGCCGGTGAAAGACAATGAAGTCTCTGACCACTGTGTCAGCGACGACGCAATATACTTGCGTTTTGAGGTAAAAAAAATCGAATTTAGTAATTTTTTTCGCCGCCCTCGCGACCGGCAAGCCGGTGCGCTGTTGCGAGAGGCGGTTTTGAGCTTCCTAAACCTAGTTTTTTGCCTCTTTTCCAAGCCAAACCTTATATTCCGAATCCTTGCCTACACCTACTCCGAAAATCATCAACAAACATCTATAAAATCATCAAATCAAGCCTTCTTTCATCACAAAAACACACAATCAACTCATAGATTCTCCAAAAACATCACCAAAATTCATCTTTTCTTCATAAATCCCCTCTTCCCAACCTTGAAATTAAACCCAATTCTTTCACAATCCCTCTCAATTAAACTTAACCCATCTCATATAACACCTAATTCTTCAAGTTTTAAACCTCAAAACATCAAATTTTTCTCTATTTGAAGTTTTGAGTTTGGGGTGAAAAGAGATGACTAACATAACCGATTCCATGTGTAACTATCGAAGAAACATACCAAGAAACAGGAACAATGTTGGAGCTAGCCCAGACCAAGCAATTGAGATTCCGGATTCGCGATCCAAAAAGACTGTCCACAACCCAATTGCTCCAAAACGAAAAAAAAATCCGAGTAAGGCTAATCCGAAAAAGAGTAGGTTAATTGATGAAAGTGATGAAGAAAGTGAGGAAGAAGTTGAAGAAGAGATTGAAGAAACTGAACAAGAAGTTCCCGAAGAACAAGTGCAACAACCGAAACCGCCGCGTAGGAAAGCTTGGGCTCAAAAGCCTAAAAGAGTCTTCGTTCCATGGGATACTCAGGTTCGTGATCGAATTGAATTTTTGAAGTTTGGTGAGGAGATGAATCTTCTTAAGGGTATTATGACTAGTGCTTATAAAGATTATGGTATTACTTGTGACAAATTGGGTTGGAAAGAATTGCGTGAAAGGAAGCTTGAGTATGTTCCTACCTTGGTGCGAGATTTTTATGAAGGAATCGCCTTCTCCAAAGAAGCAGTTGTTATTCGCAAAAAGGTAGTTCCTTTCTCCGTTGAGCTTATTCGTAAATCATTGAAATTACCCGAATTTTCCGGAATATGTCCGTTTCAAGAGTCTCTAAAAGAACCTTCGTTTGATTATGAATCCCTTTGGGGGAAAGTGCTTGTTGATGGGGCCCGCCCAATTCCCGAAGGAGAGAGATATCCCGAACAAATGTATAGTAGTAATTTGCTACCATGTGCTAAGATTTGGTCACGCTTCATAATCCCTACCTTCTTCGGAGTTAAACACATATCGGAAGTGAAGAAGGAGCATCTTTTGTTCATTAACTGTATTATTGAGGAGAAACCTATAGATGTTGCTCGTGTGATATATGATACCATCATGGAATTTGCTCGAATCCCTACTTCGCAACAAAATCTCAAATTTCCTTGTACCATCGCTACTTTGTGCTTAGACGCAAAGGTTCCGCGTAAAGACGCAGAGATTGATCGTGTTGTAGTGGGTGAGAGTATGGGTTTAACTTTGATCAAGAATATTCATGATGAGGTGTTAAAAGCAACAAGAAATCCTAGAGCTCCTCCAAAGAAGAAGATGCATACCACCAATGAGTTGGAAGCGAAAGTGAAGGTGTTAGAAGAGAATCAAGTGAAGATGATTGCGTCTTTGGGAAACGTTACAAAAGAGTTAGAACTTCTCCGAAACATGTTAATGGGGGTGAGCACAATTCAACACGCCACCTATGGTATACTTACGCAAGAGAAAGTTCATGGACGCAACACCGATAACCAGCCTCGCGCTGGTTAAGATACGTTTTCTATCCCTTTCGCGTTTTAGTTAGTTTAGTTTATTTTTATTGCGTTGAGTCTTTTCGAGTCGTGGGGACACGACTCACTTTTGAGTTTGGGGTGGGGTTCGTGGCCTCATCCCAGTTTTTATGTGTTATGTGTTTTATTTGCTTTCAATAAAAATAATTTTCGGAGTTGCGTTTGACTATAGAAGATTTTAAATGTTCCTTTAAGCATACTTTTGATGAATCTATGATAGTAAATAGTGGACTTTAGGGAATAACATAAAACGCACTTACAATTGCATGCGAACATAGGTAATTGATAGGAAAAATTAATGAACAATGCAAATGAAGTAAGCTTGTACTTAAGGAATATGTTTGGTGTGTAGAACGTGAAATCCTAATTAGTAGAGAACCCACCTAGATATGAACTAAAGACAAACTATGTACTTAGGAAAATGATAGGGGCAGTTCTTTGTTAGCCATTTGAAGCCTTTTAGCTTGCTATCCCTTATTATAATTTTATCCGTCTTAGCCCAAGTTTGAGCCTTAAGCCTTTTCTTTTGTAGCCACGATATAATCCCATTATCCTTTAGATTATTAGGCATGACCAAATGACCCGTACTTGAATCACACCCCTGAGACTTGTCTCGAGCTTGAGTTTGGGGTGGAGGGTCCACATTTGGGAATTTACATTGGGAAGGGATCATATGTGTTTGAGTTAGGGGCACAAAAATGTAAATGATATTATTATTCGTAACCCTTTGCCGAGTAATAAAAAAAAAGAGAGAAAAAAAAAAATATATATATATATATATATATATATATATATAAGAGACATGACTTTTAGCATCAAATGATGGTCATGGGTATCTTGTACAAAAAAAAATGAAAAAGAAAATAAAAAGAATAAATAAATAAATCGGCAAAGTGGAATATTTTTGGAAATCATCTTAGTTACATTTGGGTTGACATTGGGGACGCAACATTAGCGCGTCAAATGGGTGAGTGAGAACATTTTTGAGCGTAAACTCAAGCTCGAGGGCATTGTTGATGGTAAGTGAGGAGAGAGCTAAAAGCTCACTTCAAATTTACCAAATATACATCCATACCGTCCTTAAGCCATTATTAAAACCATAAAGACCTCGTGATTCTTAAGTACATAGTGAATTTATAATTCTGTTGATAGGGAATATACTAGGTGGAGCGTTCAAAGCAAGGTAGGATTAATGACCACCCTATAGCCATCATACAGAGATGAGTACAAGTGTAACCTTCAAGCATTGCGACTTTAATTTTATGATTGAGATTATTTATATTTGATATTGCATGATTAGTGTATGTATATGTTAGTTCTTAAAGTTTGCTATATGAGATTTATCTTAAGAATTGCTTTAGGTTTATTTGCTAGCTTCTATTTGTTCTTGCGTTTACTTCTACCCCTTTGTTTTGTTTTACTTTGTCGGGACGACAAAGGTTTGAGTTGGGGGTCTTGATGTCTCCCTAATTGTTCTTATTTTCGACCCTTGGGAGACATCATTTTTTGTGTTTATTTAATCAATTTGATAGAATTTTGGACTAAATATGCAATAATATGATTTTCCTCTTTTATTTCTAGCATTTTTAATTTATTAAGCTTTTGCGCGTAATATTGGTATTTTTAGTGTAAAGTTTACAGGTTTTAGATGTTAACTAGAAGAGGAATCCAAGGAGAAAGTCAAAGATCAAGAGATAGAGTCAAGACTTGAAGATAAATCCCGAAGATATTATTTTTAGAGCTGAAAATCCATTTTCCTGGCCATAGATTGCTGATTTCGAGGTGCTTAAACGATGATTTAGCCGCTGACCTTTGAAGAGAAAACATTCCTTATCGAGTTACGGAACTTTAGAAACTGGAATGAGGTCAATCGGAGTCATAACGAGTCGGGAAAAGCCGTTTTAGTGAAGGCATATCAGCAGTTACGGGATTTTGGGCTAAGTTAGTGGACTTGGGCCTTTTATATTTCATTTAATTAAAAGCCTAGGTCCAAGTCCGAATTTGCACTTATAAAAGGAGGTCTGGACTTCTATTTTTCATACAATTCACATTCTGCAAGATTAAAACACCAGAGAGAAGCAACAGAAGGAAGAAAGAAGAAGCTACAAGAGTTGGAGAGGGTCTATATCTCCGTTCGTAGTCATTCCTATTCCGGAAATTAGGTTCTTTTATCTTTTAATTTTGTAATCAATATGAATTCCTTTACATTTAATTTAGTTTTTCTTTTTAATATGAGCTAAGCTTTTCATAGTGCTTGAGAACAATTAATGGGTGAATCCCAATCGTATTGAATAACGGATGTTGAATTTGGGTTTCTGTTAAATTAAACTAGATTGGGGCTTTTACTCTTTTCGATAAATTGAGAATATTTACTGTTTTTAGCGTCATGAACTAGGAACAGGTGTTAGTATATAGGCTATTCCAATTAGTGGCGATTGGATCATCCTGACGGAGGGTTTAGATACAGAACTATTTACTCAATCTAGGATAGAAGCTATTGATTCTGACGAACTTAGCTAATCCTAGGGCCAATGAGGTAATAAAACTTAAACATCCAAAGGTAGATCATATTTACCCTGACGGGACTAGTGACACTCTAGGATCGCCTTATAGTCCACCCTGACGGGGGTATAGGGAATTTAGAATCCAGACCATTGTAATTGACCAATTTAGCCCTTAAACAACATAAGTTAGGAAATAAGATTAGGAGGATCCTTGCATTCTCAAGTGCTACTTCTCATATTGCGTTTTACATCATTTTACTTGCGTCTTAGCTTTTATTTGCATTTTAATAATTGTCTTTCATTTCTTTAGCATTAATACAAAACCAAACAAACATATTACTTTTATTTGCTTTCATAAGTGCATCAACCATTAATAGATAAGCATTGTAGTCAACCATCCCGTCCTTGGAACGAATCTGTTTTATCAGTTATACTACTTGGGACAACCGTACACTTGCGGTTGTGGTTCGATTATTTATTGCATTTATTTAGAACACACAAAGGACCACCAGATATGAAATAAACAGATGCTGGATTTCCTTCGCACTCTTCTCATATATGATTTGTAACCCCACACTGTTGACAACCTTGTGCTTCTTGCACTACATTTGATGCGGCTAAATTTCTCTGCATCTCAAGCTTAAGTTCTTTGATTTGATTCTCCAATGCGGACAATTGAGCTAAGTTTGTAGTTTCTGTATCTAATCGAAGCATACCTTTGGCATTTTTAATAGGAGCTCGTGAAGATGGCCAACTCCTTTCTTGTTCGATAATATTCTCTAGACCTTCGGCAGCTTCTGCATGATTCATGGACACGAAATTTCCCTTTCCAAGGTTATATACCTTCAATCTACTTTCTCTAATGATACCTTGATAAAATATCGCTAACTGTAGAGATGGGGTGTAACCATGGAGCAGACATCTAGCTAACTTCTGTTGAAACCTTGTCCATGCTTCTCCTACTACTTCTCCATTCTCTTGACAAAACTTTGCAAGCTCGCTTTGGTCTTTGAGTCTCATACTCTTTGGATAAAAAAGGTTAAAAAATGCGGCTTGAATTTCTGCCCATGTATTAATAGTTCCTGGTGGTTTCCTATCTAGCCACTCACCAGCTTTACCCGTCAGATTGAACGAAAACATATGACAATACAGTTGCTCGCGTTTAATGCCTGGAGTAACATAGGCATCACAAATTTGCATGAACTTCTGAATGGCTCTTACCGGATCTTGAATTGATGTACCACTGTAGAGTCCAAAACTTTGAAATTGACTGAGCATGGATGGATCGGGCCTAAATTTAATACTCTGGATCTCTGGAGGACGGTAACCTAGTGGTTGAACATGAAACGGTACTCCCAAGCCTGGGAGGTCTTGCTCAACTCTGATTCTAATTATTATTATTTCCGTTACCTCTTACCGGTGGTAGTTGTAAATATCCTAACGGATCAAGGACTCTCGGATCTACGGGATCTTGTATGTTTGCCATAGATCTTCTTAAGGCTCTTTCCTCTCTGATACGTCGATTATAAGGTCTAAAGCACCTTTCGGCTCCGAGAGAGGAGGCCAAAGATTCACTGTTAAAACCTGAATTAGACTAAAGCAAACCAACAAGCATAAATCTGGAAAATAAAAACAAAAACAGAAAAATAAAAATTAACTAAAAACTACTACTCGAAATAGATAACCCACACGCTAAGGAGACACAAGTCTCCGACAGCGGCGCCAAAAACTTGGTGTCGCCTAGGGTGTTATAAAAATATGATAAATAAACACTGAAAACAATGCACTAAAGCACCCTAGACAAGCACGGTACTGCAAGTATTACAGGATGTATGCAAGTTTTAATGATAAGAAGATTCGTTCTCAGGGACTTAGTGCGTTATACGTTATGAGCAAATAATACGAGTAGAAAGTAATTAATCAAAAGACTTGAAAATAAATACGATGGATTGAGAGATGATTGATTAAACTAAATAAATAAAAGATAAGAAATATGAGATGAGAAACATAGCTTAGGTTTTGCTAGTATGCACTAATCCTTCTAATTCTTTCTATCAAATTCTAGTTAATAAGGGAGATAATTAGCTCTTAAATACATAGTCAGGATTCTATATTCCCTCTCCTAGACCTTGAGAGAAACTAGGGGGGCTACGAACACAACCACGAGGCAGCCTAAACTTAGGGTTATCCTACGCCACTAGGTTCCTAAGCAATTCAATTTCAAACATGGTGATAGTGATTAAAACATACCCTAATGACTATCTAGTTAGAATCAGTGTTGTCAAGACCAATATCAGACACTAGACGTTATGTGGTGTTTCAATAATTAGACACCCAGTTAAGGTGACCATCTAACTACTATTAAGGTAATCCTATACGTTGTACACTGCAAGGAAAACAGGCAATACATCAAAACACATAAACAAATATATAGGCAAGAAGCTAATATCGGATTAAACCATATAATTCCCAAAGAAACTTAGATAGAAAGAAAATAGAATTAATAGATTATACATAATGCGAAACCCAAGCTATGGGAAAATTAGTTCATACCTGAAGAAAATAAACTAAAAGAAATAATGAAAGACTTCATCTTGCTCTCTATAATAATTCTGATGATAATAAACCTAATGACTAATTAATGGGAGGCAAGTATGATTTACAAGTGATATAAGGGTGTATTTATAGGTGTTTAGAAGACCTAATTCGTTTTCTTGAAGGAGAAGGTAAGTAATGGACTCCAAGCCCAACTCAAATTCGTAACCCTAAAATATAGAATCAGTCCCGTTTTTATTTGTCATAACAGCTTCAATATTTATCCTTTTGATTCGTATCAATAGTCCAAATTCATCATCTCGGAAAGATATTTAACTTTACTCTTGACCATTCTTCCAAATTCCTCACCGATTTTGTGATATAAGCTCATTTGTGGTCGTGGGTGGTGAAATTCAGATTTATTTGGCAATTTTATCTTTCCATATCTTAGCTTTTGTTTCCTTATCTCCAATTTCCATGTATATCTTCTTTCCTTTATCTCTTAGAATTGAATTGGCAATCTAGTGGTGCAGGTTCGAACCGAGTCAATGACTCCGAGTCCAAAGTGGCTCTCCTATGTAACAAAAAAAAAATTGAATTGGCATCTAATTAATCTCCATATATATGTTTAAAGCTTCACACTAAATAAATAATTAAACCCAATATGCTCTAAAAATAATAATTCATTAAATCAAGACTAGAAATAGGAAAGTGTAATAATTAATGAAAAAATCGACTAGAAAGACTTCTAAAACACTAGAAATGATGTCTCTAACTAATATTAATTCATGACAAATGAGGAGACATCATAGGTGTACCGAGATATGTCCCAAGTGACTCGCTCAACTAAAACCACTTCTATCGGCAAGATCTAACGCCTTATCATTCATCATATTCCTCGAAAAGTAAATCAACGATTTCTCCTTGCTAACTGTTTGCCCAGCCTCGTCACAAAAGACCCTAAGGACCTTCTTGATAAGATCCACTTGTTTTTCTGTAGCCTCCGCGAACAACGTTAAATCATTTGCAGTAAACATGTGAGAGATCGCGGGACCTTAATGATGAAGTCAAATGGGTAGCCATTCCCTTCCATCACAAAGTCCCTGAATAAGCATATACAAATGTTCCATACACATAACAAAAATGTAAGGGGAAAGAGGGTCTCCTTGCCGAATTCCTCTCTGGGGTGCGAAGGCTCCAAGCGACTCCCCATTCCAAAGCACGCACATCGTATTCGAGGACATAGATGACATGATAAGGCGCGTCTAGGACTCCGGAAAGCCAAAGAACAAGATAGTATCTTCGGTGAATCTCCAACTTAACTTATCATATGCCTTAGAAAGATCAATCTTTACTCCATGTAGCTTTTTTTCATTGTAAGCTTCTCCATACGATGATCAATCTACTAAACCAGGACCACATTATCAATGGTCGATCGCCCCGGGAGAAAACTACTCTAATTAGGCCCGGTTCTTTTTGCTAGAAGTGGTTGTACCCTTTTTACCATTGCCTTCATAATAACCTTAACTAGAACATTGATAAGACTAATAGGGCGCAGCTATCCCACTACTTTTGAATCCGGAACCTTCAGGATTAAGTGTATTAAGGTCCCATTCAAGTTAGACGCCAACACCCCTTCCTGAATCGATTTCCTAACCACCACACAAAAATCTAAGCCAATAGTGTCCAAACATTTCTGATAGAAAACCGCTGATATTCCATCTGAACCCGGTGCTTTGTGCGGGTTAGATTGAAAAACCCTGACTCTCATCTCTTCATCTGTAAAATCGTCTGCTAATAAATTCCTCTCCATTATCCCAGGATACTACCATGAGGCAACGGAAAATGGACCTACAAATCTAGATTTCTCAAAGTACAGATCTACAAAGAATGCTCGGACTAATGAACCCAACTCTACGCCGTTCTCAACCCAATTCCCGTTCGAATCTCTCAGCCTTTGTAACTTGGACTTCCGCCTCTTCTTAAGTATTACTAGGCGTATCTCGTGTTTTGTTCCCCCGGACCCGATCCACTTTTTTTCCGACCTTTGATGCCAGAACACCTCCTCCTCCACCAGAACACTTAGATATCATTCTGAAGTCTCTTACCCAATCTAAAAAGCAATGAATTATATCTATGTTGTAAGGACAATTGTATCCCCTTGAGCCTCGCCAACAGAGTTTTTTTATTCTCATTAATATCTCTGAACACCACCTCCTTCCATTCCACAAGAAGTTCCTTCATATTCGCAATACCACTTCCTAAATCTGAATCAGAGCCGACCCAGTTCCCTTGAACGAAACTCTTAAATCCCTATTTCAAACACCAAGCTGTCTCGAATCGAAACCTCTTAGGTGATTGAGTTTGAGTAAACGAGGCTAACTGTATCAAAATGGGTGCATGGTCTGAGTGTCTGCGATCTAGACGAGTCACCTTTATATACGGAAAGAAAGATAGTAATTCCGAATTACCATACGCTTTATCCAATCTTCTTAGGATTCTCTGTCCTGTATTCCACGAGTCGCACCACGTGAATCTCAGACCTTCGAAGCCCAGGTCAAACAAATCATAGCTACTCCGCCAATACTCAAACTTTTACATCTTCCGCGTGATTCCCGACTCACCTCCCTTCTTATTTATCTCTTTACCAACTTGATTAAAGTCTCCCGCATTTAACCAAGGCCTTCCAATATTGCTAAAGGCTTGACTAAGTGCATCACATAACGGTTCCCTTTCTGGCGATTTATGGCTTGCATAGATTGCTGAAAAAATCGAGGATTCATAATTGGCTTTTGATATTTCAATATTAATCACCTGATTTTCTGCCAAAAGTACACGAACCCCAATTTTCAAATCATCCCAGAGGAGCCAAATTCCACCCTTAAAATTTGTACCCTCCACTACCCAAATTACGAATAATACCATTCTCTTTCGCGCCACTTATCCTTGGTTCAACAATATCTGTCATCCAAACTCTATGATATCGTATCATTTCCCGCACAACTCTTTGGAAATTATCATTGTCACGCCATGACAATTACACTCTAATATATTTAGCAGATGGGAAAGACCTCCCAGTTACTATCTTACGTGTTTTGTGTACACATACAAAATAATTAGTAGAATGGAACGAGAGGGTTAAATGTGTACCTGGCCCTCCACATTTCCTTCCTCCAGTCGTAGCTCCATCGGTTAGTCTCTATCCATCTCATCCAATTGCGTTTTTGGCACTTGGGAAACCTCAACTTTGCCTAGTTTAGATGGAACCGCATAATTCAATATCGGTATATTTGTTATAGGTCTGTTGTCGTGCCTTGTCTAGAAAATCCCATTGAAATCTAAAGGAGTTACAAAACCTACGCCAGCCTTTGCCTGCCCCCTGAATCCACGAAATGCTGTAACCCTTTTTTCCCTATTGTTTATTTCTGAAATTGCACAGAAGGTCCCTAGGATCAGTTTTCAAGAAATACCAGGTACATCTAATGTACAGGTCAACGCTAGAGAGTTGGCCTCATAATTTTTTTTCTTCTTCGGATCCTGCAACACACTTTTCCATAGCAGACGCCACCTCCAATGCAGCTACTCCCAATTTAGTTACTAACTCTCCTTGCACTAATTCAGCTCGGTTGCCCATAGCAATTGTCATCTTACTTGACTCCCCCTTCACTCCTTCTATAATACTACCTTTACCTCTATTTGCCCTTTTTGTGTTCTGGTTTGATTTACCATCACCCGAATATCGTCCAATATTTCTACTAGACTTAAAAATCTCAATAATTTTCTTACCTCAAAGTCATAAGCTACTATTATCTTGTGGCCTCCTCTTGACCTGACCTCACCCCTAATACTCGCACTAGTGTTACTCCTTTTGTTTGATTTCCGTCACGCATCCAAAATCCCCTTTCCCATCCCAATATTCCTTGAATCCAAACCCGGATTATATTCTTTGCTCTCTTCAATGAAAAGGGTTCCAAATCTCGAGCCCGAATCCTTACGTGTCCCGTTCTTGTGGCCACTCGCAGTAAATGAATTGCCATTCTTATTATTAACCCGACTCGGATCATTTCACTGTTATCCACTTACCGTATGTAGCTTCCGCATTAACGCTCCTATTACCCTCACTTGACAGACCCTCTTTATTACTATTCTCACTTGTTTCTGAGCTCTTATGCGTCTGGCGCATCTCACTTATACCGCACTTATCTTTTTGGTGGCCAAATTTACCACATTCAAAGCACACTAAATGTAAACCTGCGTACTCTACCAAGCAAACTTCTCCACCGATATGGATTTCGGCGTAGGAGGTTTGTTAAAATCTAATTACTCCGAAGTCTCGCATAGTTCCCTTTCTTCTGGGCTTTAGTCCGGGGATCAATACGTATAGTTCTACCAATTAATTTACCAATTTTTCTAAGAATCCTTGTTGTATAATTTTGCATACATACGTTAGAAATCTGAATATACAGTAGTATCCATGACAGAGTCCACGTGCGGCTTAAAGCTAGGTGTCCACTCTCTCACAATTAGATCATGGTCATAGATCATCCAAGGCTCACCCGCTAAAGCAAACTCACAGTCCTCTTTTATTGAAAATTT
Organism: Nemophila menziesii; assembly: GCA_029959085.1. Taxonomy (NCBI): domain Eukaryota; kingdom Viridiplantae; phylum Streptophyta; class Magnoliopsida; order Boraginales; family Hydrophyllaceae; genus Nemophila; species Nemophila menziesii. The sequence continues at coordinate 4,079,334 of JARWIR010000027.1, read as the reverse complement.
CACCATGAAGTAACCATACCCTACATCTACACAGGCCAAGCATCCCTTTTGGATTCTATATTTGTTGCAATTTAGTAGCAAGATAATTAAATCCAACTTTGTAAACCAATAATCTTACAATTACATTACTAATCCATAATTGAATACCTTCTATTATTTCCTCTCTAGACCATAAGACTTGTGGAAACTGACAATTTTCTATTCTAACATCATCCTTAATGGAATCAAGAAATTTATTATCAAAATTGCTAGCTCTAATCAGATTGTTTTCCACAACATCTTCAATAACATGAATAATTAAATTTTTACCCCTTAAAGAACTATGCCACCCAAAGTTCTTCTTAGGAGGATTATTCACCGCCGCGGCTGACGATCTCTGATTTACACTCGGCTGATAGGCGCTTGGTATGGCTGATTCATTAGCATCCCTAGCACGTTTGTTTAGTCTCGTTGCTGCCTTCCCAAGAGGAGGGAACTTAGTCCCGTTCGCATCATCAATTTTATTCATCTTCTGGTCCCGCGAGACCTCATCAGCACACGTCGACGGTTGTTTCAGACCCACCTTATCTGGTCGGCCATCAGACATTGGATTGGTGAAGGAAGCTATTTTTCCAATAACGACTAGTTTTTTCCTTTTCCAGAAGAGAGCTTTTTTTTATGTCTATAATCGCTTTGTTGTCTCTTTTTACTTTAAATGAAAAAAAAGATTAAAATTCGTTCAACCCAAAAAAAAGAGTAATACTGGTTATCACTCAAAAAATAATCATCCAAATATCACCCATGAGGTATATCCAGGTTAATCCAATTATACTTTTATTTAGAATTTTAAAAGGGAAATACTTTCCTAATACAAGTTTTCTTCAAGCATCTTTATGTAATAACTGCTCCTGGGGTTGGAAAAGTATAATTACAGGTAGAAATTGTTTAAAAAATGACGTGAAATGGATTGTTGGATATGGAAAAAATGTTAATATTTGGGAAGATTCTTGGCTTCCTAATGTGAATTATATAAGTAAACCTTCTCATTGTAACTTTGAACTGGTGTATGAACTTTTTACACCTAATTTGAAAGAGTGTGATTTGAATTTGATTAACTCATTATTCTCATCTGAAGTTGCAGCAACCATAAGTAAGGTATACATTCCAATTTATTACTGTATAGATACACCACTTTGGACAGGCTCTATTAGTGGTGATGTCACAGTAAAGGAAATGTACACTAAACTATGGAGGGCTCAACAAAAAAATAAGAAGGTTAAAAATAAGAAAGAGGGTCTACACAACTTGATGAGAAGGATTGGGAATTTCTTTGGAAATCTAAATCCTAACCTACAAGTAAAAAATTTATCTAGAAATGTTGCAATAAAGGACTAGCTACCAATGAGAACAGATACAAAAGAAAATCAATCCATAGGCCTTTATGCAAGATTTGTGGAGAATATAGTGAATCCATTGAACACTTAATTTTTCATTGCTCTTGGGCAAGAGCAGTTTGGCTTGCTAGTCCACTTTGTTTTAATTCACTTTCAGAACCTACTTCTAATGTGAAAAGATGGATACAATTTGTAAGGCTAAGTCAGGAAGTAAAAATTGAAGGAAAATTTATGGGAGACTTGGCTTTTTTTATTGCGTGGCGTATTTGGAAGGAAAGAAACGAATATATATTCAAGGGAATTGTCCCAGACCCTCTGACCACTGCAAAAAATGCATTACTCAGCTATTGAGCACACTACTGAGGCTAAAAATAATACCACTTTGAATGGTTAAGAAAAGGTGATACAAAATGTTGGAATTAGTATTCAGAAACAAGGAATACAGAAAAATAGGGATCAAAATCCTATCTTTGATGGGAATAAAGTTAAAGTGGGATGTAACAGTTGGAACCCCCCCCCCCTATTGGAAAATTTAAAATCAATTGCGATGCTTCTATGAATTTAATTACTAACACAGCTGCGATTGCTTGTATATTACGTGATTCTACAGGTTGTTTTTTGGAAGGGAAAGCTGAAGTTATTCAAGCTCATTCAATAGCATAAGCAGAAGCTAGAGGTATCTTGGAAGCTTGTGAAATGGCTAGCAAGAGACCTATAGAAACTGTGGAGATTGAGAATGATTGCCAACTAGTTATTAACCAAATTAATTCGACAACTTGTAATTCTTATAGTTGTACTAAATTAGTGGTTAAGAATATTCGTTTTTGTATGATAAGGGACAAAATTTGTATCTCCTTTGCTAGGAGAGTTAACAATAGAAGTGCGGATTAGAGGGATAAACAAATGCTAAAAGACAAATTGTTTAGTTTTTGGAGCTTTTCTCTACCTCCCCAATTAGCCAACTTACTTAGGGGAGACTTTGAAGCCATAGGTGTAGACTGAACTGTAAGTACTTTTGTGGTCTATTTTATGCTAGTTATTTTCGACTAAAAAAAATTATACTTTTTTTACATTATTTAATTCTATCTTTTATATGATTGGATCATACATAATATTTGAATGATTACTTTTTGGATGATACCAGTATTATTAAAAACCCGTTTAAGCAATTTTAATATATTATTAAATAAATATAATAATATGTATACGAGCATATTTAGGGATAGGTCTTTGGTCCACACAAGAGTTTCTCAAGTTGATTACGCAGGATACATTGATGAAATTGATGTAAAAGTACATGTCACTATTTCTCAAACATTACATAATATTGCTTAAAAAGGGAAAATAGTGATAAAAACACGGAGGACATATTGAGAATTCAATTGAATTAATCCTGGAAAATGCGTAACGGAAGGGGAAGAGGAAGGGTCGGTAGATATCAGGAGAAGCGATTATCAACGTTGGGATTGGTATTATCGATGCTTTTGATGCTCACAATCGTGCTTTTAATGCTTTTAGCTCTCGGCATTGTATCACTTCCTGTTGCTTCTCATGACGAACCACCTTTCAAAGATCCAATCAAGTTCAAGCGCATGTCTTTAGATTTGTATGTTCTTTTCTTTATCCGCTTAATCTCATACAAATATAGCGTCTTTTATTCACACATTTTCTTGATCACCCTTCAATATATACATGCATTGATGCAGTGAAGAAGATAGTGAATATTCAATCAGGACCAGAAAACAAGAAGGTGGTGGAGATTTTACCAGAAAACAGGAAGGTCACGAAGATGGTGGAGATTCAACCAGAAAACAAGAAGATAATGGAGAAGATGGGTTACAGAAAAGAGAGGATCAATGGATAGAGGTTATTTCGTGGGAGCCTAGAGCTTTCGTTTATCACAATTTTTTGGTGAGTTTTTCTTTTTCACATTTTCTAATTCTTCTATTTTCATTTTTAACTGTATGTTTGCTATCTCTTAAAACATGGGTATATTAATTGGAATAAACAATCGAACAAGTGTCTAAAAAATTGCAAAGGATCATTGATGATTAGTTTTAGCACACGGATACGTATTTAGTATTTACCCTATGTTCTACTTTTTTACAGTCGGAGGAAGAATGTGAGTATTTGATTAAGCTAGCGAAACCTCACATGGCAAAGTCAAATGTGATTGATGTCAAAACTGGAAAGGGTACAGAGAGCAGGTTTGTGCCACCAATAAATTAAATTGTTACATGTTTACAGTTGGTAATTTATGATTTGGTAAAATAGGGTTAGAACAAGTTCTGGAATGTTTCTAGAGAGAGGAGGAGATTCAGTCATTCGAGACATTGAAAAACGGATAGCAGATTTTACATTTATTCCCGCTGGTATATATAAAAAATAGGTTTTGATTTCTACATATATTTATAGTTTGATTAAATGAAGATTAAATATACAGATCATGGGGAAGGTCTACAAGTACTCCACTATGAAGTTGGACAAAAATACGAGCCTCATTATGATTACTTTCTTGATGAGTACAACTCTAGAAATGGTGGCCAACGTATAGCTACAGTTCTCATGTATCTGTAAGTAGGAGTATTATTATACTATTCCCGTAATTATGCATTATTTATATATGGTCTTAATTGGTAATTATAGATCAGATGTGGAAGAAGGGGGTGAAACAGTTTTCCCTGCTGCGAAAGGGAATTTCAGCTCTACTCCCGGGTGGAATGAAAGGTCGGAATGTGCAAAAGAGGGCATTTCGGTAAAACCTAAAATGGGCGATGCGTTGCTTTTTTGGAGTATGAGGCCTGATGCTACATTGGATCCTTCTAGTTTGCATGGTAATTTTTTATTGTAAGAATTTTTACCTATAGTTAAATTCAACTTGTTAAAATTCTTCTGTCTAGGTGGTTGCCCGGTGATTAAGGGTAACAAATGGTCATCAACTAAGTGGATGCATGTTGGTGAATATGTGGTTTAGGCTATTTAATTTTTCTGTTCAACAGTTCATATGAAGATTTATTGACAGTTCAACAGTAGCTACATTGCGTTATGGTGCAGTGGAAAGCACTTCAAAATAGTCATTATAATGTTGTGAAGACTAGGATAGATACACTTGGCTATATTAACCGTAATGTTGAACATTGGTCAACTTAGATTTATATATTTAACCGTTCATAATGTATAGTTTGGCGAGTACATAACAGAGTATGCTAGTTTTGCGTTTAATTCTTTTCAATGTTACTATATATATTATTGTTTTCAGTGATATATATGATAGGATTTACAATTTAACAACTTTTTTATTGTGGTTAATTTTGAATCACGTGGGTCAAGATTGTGCTGATTTGGTTTCACATATGGGTAAGGCAAGATGTTAGTGAGGATGACCTGAGTTCCATTATTTCATTGGTTTTTAGGTCATCGGGTTCCATTATTACATTGGTTTTTAGGTCACCCAGTTAGGGGATCTCAATCTTAATCCAGTCATTAAGACACTTGATTATTAAAATTTCAAATGGGGGTGTTTATCTGTATTTAATCGGATTTAAATCTAGTTTATTAAGATTTGATCAATAAGTTAGTTTGTTTTTTTTACCAATTCAGATTTGAATTGTTCGTTCATTAAAATTTATAATTAAATTCTGATTCATTCAGATAATACCTCATAAAAAAGACAAGTTCTATTCAACTATTTATTCAGCATTCGATATTTATTACTATTACACAAAAAACAAATGACACTGAATGTTAAATAAAACTTATTTTATTAAGAGAAAATATTTGAATAAATCAAATTTAGTTTTAAATCATAATGAAACAGATAAGTTAAGGCCATTCTGATATAGATTGGTCTAGAAAAGACAAACAGTTTTATTGATCCAATGTCTTAATGAACTAAATTAAGATCATATTAAGTGCAAAGAAATACCCCCTTAGTTGGAAATCTTAATGAAACATACTAGTTAAAATCTATTCAGATTTGAATAGGTCAAGAAAAACAATTGATTTGGTGTCTTAATCAGTCATTAAGATCTCATTAAGTGCAAACAAACACCCCTATAGTCTGATTCATTCAGACACTACATCTTAACAAAATAGGTTTTATTCAACTGTTATTCAATATTCCGTACTTATCACTTAAAAAATCAAACGATACCACAATTAGTATAATTAGGGGATACTCTCTTTTGGGCCCATTTGTGACAGCCCACTTTTAGTCTTGCTTCTCGAACACTTCCATAATTCGTGGGTTAGATGGTTATTCTTATCTCAACACTATGGTTCCATTTGGGATCATTGCCGATGAGTTATAAACATCATTTAGTATCATTAAAAATAGATAATTTCATTACACATTCGGTAAAATATTTAAAACTCGTTGACTACGACCACGGGGGGTTGTCGTGAGATAATTTTTGTTTGAGAAACCAGTACTTTCCATTTAAAATAATAATTTGATATATCAATATCGTTGGAAACAAAATTACAATATGAAAAAAGACTAAACTTTGAGTCAGACAAGTATGACCAAAGTGAACCGTATCTAACAGTGTTACCATTGTCACCATCTAATAAAAAACTAGGAATTTGGCTTGCACAATCTTGAGAAACAAAATGAACCAGATGAACTTGATGGACTGAATTTAGGAAACTTGGAATACTGGTCTCTCCTAGAGTGTGATAAAAATCAACAACAAAGAAGAAAAGCAACTAATCGCAAGTGTACGAATCGTTCAAGTAATAAATAAGTAAATATAGGGAAATTCGTCTCAACAGGGATTACTAGGTTATGAAAAAGTGTTTAATACGCAAAGTAGAAGTAATTGCAATATTATATAGAAGCAAATATTTGTTTGTTTTTGAGTAATTAAAGACTAATGCAATAATTGAAATATAACTAATGATAAAAACTAAAATAAAATTAAAAATTAACTAAAGAAGGTTACTTAAATATGAGAGATATACTTGAGTCTCTCTAGGTGATTTCTCCATATTTGTGATATATTAGTCTAGCTTTGAGACATCATTTTAGGTGTATTTGATTAAATGTTAAGGGATTTTTTCCCTATTATTAGATAAATTCTTAATTCGTTTCTTGATTAGATTATTTATAACCTTTAGAGCATATTTGGTATAATTTATGTGTTAATGTGAAGCTCATAAGGTTTACGGAATATAAATAGATTCCAAATCAATTCCAAGGAGTTAAGGAAAGAAGATTCAGGATAAATCCGGAGATAAAAGGAAACAAAGTTGAATTAGGAAAGGAAAAGTTGCCAAATAAATTTGCCAAATCTGCAGTGATGTCCACTAAATTGGAGATAACTACAAATCGGATGCGATTCTGCTGTGGTTCTTTTGATATAAAGCAATAAAGTACGCAAAATTTTGCCTAGTAACAAAGGAGATATAACAAAAACAGTGAGTAGTGTTTATCTTCTCTTATATTATAGGAAACGAATTTGAATTAGACTTGGACTCCAATTACTTGCTTTCCACTCCAAGATTTCGAACTAGGGTTAGAAAAAACCTATAAATACACCCTCTTATTAATGTAAAAATGTCCTTGCTCAGTTCGAAGTCATAACTTAGTCCTTGCTTAATTATTAGTCCTTAGTGTCAAGTAGCAACATCAAGAGAAGCAAGTTGACAATATGTATTTTTATTTTAGTTTATTTCTTGTTAGCATGAAATAAATTTCCCATAACTTGTGTTTTGCATATTTATAATCTTTGAATTTTATTTTATTCTATCTAAGTATGTTTAGGAAATCCCTTTTTAATTAGATTAAGCTTCTTAACCTTAATAATTGTTTTATGTGCTTTGATGTATTGGCTGGAGTTCTTGCTAGTGCACGAGTATAGACTACCCCATTAATAGCAGTTGGGTGGTCACCCGGAAGGGGTTTCTAATTGTTGAAACACCACATAAATGTCTAGTGTGCAGTAGTGATCCTGACGGGCTTACTTGACTAGATAGTCACTCGGGTTTGATTTAACCACCGATCATTACGCAAGGTTCCCTTACCCAAGTCCCCTGTAATTGGTAGGTCTCCGCCTAAGTCCACTCAAAAGGGGGTTAGGAGGAATATAGAATCCTGACGACTTACTCTGAGATCTTTAATCACCCTTATAATTAGTAGAAGAAATAGAAGGATAAGTGCATACTAGCAAACCTGAGCTATATCTCTCATCTTATTCTCATATCTTTTATTTATTTACATTAGTCTTAATTTAATAATTCTCTCTCCAATTACTCATATTTATTTTACTGTATTTTTATTCCACGAAACTATTTCTTACCACACTTTTTTCTAATTCATACGTATAACACACTAAGTCCCTGAGAACGAAACTTACTTACTATTAAAACTTGCATACGACCTGTGATACTTGCAGTGAGTAAGGTGATTGGTTAGGGTGGTAGTTCGCATCTATATTATCATTATCTTATCACACCCTACCAGGAACCAAGTTTTTGGCGCCCCTGCCGGGGACTTATGTCTCATTAGCGTGTGTGCTTAGTTTTAGTGCCCGTTTGGGATTGCTTTTCAAAATAATCACTTAAAGTGATTTTATATCCATAGCAATATTTTAGACTCTTAAAATCACTTTTAGGAAAAGCACTGGATTAGTGATTATTAAAATAATCACTTAAAGTGATTTTAGATGTCAAACTATTTTTAAATATTTATTACAAGTAATTAAATTTTAATCAAAAAGCGCTTTTAGCTCCAAATTAATCAAACACAAACGGGCTCTTAGTGTAGTAATTTTGGCGTACCTTTTGCTCATGAAAGAATATTTGAAAAAGAAGTCGGAGAAGGTGATTACAAGAGATTTGTAGAGTATGGAGTGAAATTGGTGTTGGCCTAAAGTCCATTGAATCTTGTTTTAATATTTTCCAAATCTCGTTTTTATATCCCCGTAAAAGTGCATTACTTGTTACATGGTTTATACATTTAACTAATTGTTTTTACCTTATTTATAACCATAGTTAAGCTTTCTTCATGAAACCGGACCGGGTTGTTGGTCACAGGGCCGACTTACGGGCGGAAGAAAGTCGTTGCCCAACGGTCAGATGCCACGTCAATCCAACCGTTGGACTAAGTGACAAATCGCATCGGTATACCGGTGAGATCACGGGCTAGCCGGTCAGAAGGCAGATTGTGCTTATAAAAGAGAGCTTTATCACTTGCAACAAACTACTGATGTCTCCCTAAATGTTCTAATTTTATTCCCTTGGGAGACATCATTTTTTATGTTTATTCGACTATTTAGATAGACTTTTGGTGTTAAAATGCAATAAATCGATTTTCCTCTTTTAATTCTAGTATTTTTGATTTATTAAACTTTTGCGCGTAATATGATTTGTTTTGAGTGAAAAGTTGTAGGTTTTGAATACTAGCTAGGTGAGGAATCCAAGAATAAAGTCAAAGATCGTGTATAGAAGTCAAAGAAAGAAGAAATATCCCAAAAGAATTGATAATTTCAAGCTACAAATCTGGAAAGTTGATAAAGATTGCTGATTTCGAGCCATCTACGAGTGGATTTAGCCTCTGACTTGTGAAGAGAATTTGTTTTCCATTGAGTTACGGAACTTTAGCAACTGGAATGAGGTCAATCCGAGTAGAAAGGAACCGGTTAGAGCTGATTTAGTGAAGGTGGTGCAGCAGTTACGGAATTTGGGCTTAATTAGTGGACTTGGGCTTTTCTAATTTTCATTTAATCCCTATGAAAAGACCTAGTCCGAATTTCACACTATAAATAGGCTTTAGACTCTTATCTTTACACACCTTTCACATATTCGACATACGTTTAAGAGTCAGAACATCAGAAGAAGCTAGAGCAAGGAAGAGAAGAAGCAAGAGTTGGAGACGGTCTATATCTCCAATTCTCAGCCAATTCAACTCCGTAATTAGGTTCTTTTATTTTATTCTGTAAACATGATGAACTTATTTATTTCTTTAGTTTTTGTCTTTTCAATTATTATGAGCTAAACTTAAATAGTGCTTGAGAACGCGTAATGGGTTAATCCCAATTTGATTTCGTTTCATGTGTTTAAATTTGGGGTTTTTATAATTGAAATCAAATTGGGTAAATTGTATTTTCCATTAATTTGCTTTTAATTACTATTATTGACGTAATTAATCAATAATAGGACTTAGTATCTAGGCTATTTCATAAAGTGGCATATGAATCACCTTGACAGGGGGTCTAGGTACAGAACCAATTAATGAATATAGGATAGAAATTATAGACTTTGAGGAGCTTAATTAATCCTATGGCCAATTGGGTATAAATAGAACTTAACCACTTGAAGGTGGACTATAATCACCCTGACGGGGTTTGTAGCACCTAAGACTAGCTCCTTAGTCCACCCTGACGGGGGTAAGGAGAATTCCGAAACCCGACCATTACATATTTACCGATTTGTCCCTTAAACAATACATGAAATGAATGATAATTAGGTGAAACCCTTGCTTCTCTCAAGTACTGCCTTTCCTACCTTGCGTACCCACTTTATTTTCTCGCGTCTAGTTTAATAGTTGCATTAATTTGGTACTTTAATTTATTGTCTTAGTTATAGAAAACCAAAACAAACATTCATAAAATCATTTATTTGCTTTTACGTGCAATTAATCACTATCTGATAAGCATTAGAGTCAACCAATACGTCCCTGAGAACGAATTTGTATTATCACATATATTACTTGTGACAATTGTACACTTGCAGTTGTGGTTATCTTTTCCTTATTTGCATTTTATTTTAGAACACACAAAGGACCACCAAGTTTTGGCGCCGCTGCCGGGGACGGTAGTGTGTGACCCCGATGTTTATCCTTTAGTGTTAGTTGCATTTTTATTTTCCAGTTTTACGCTTTGTTTGTTCATCTTTTTCAGGTTTTTAGGTTTGGTGTATGCGAAGGAAGCTATTTAAGGATTTAGAGACATTACCTCCGATCCTTGATAATCCTGAATCATTAGTCAGACTTGCTAACAAGAAATGGAGAGAAGAAAAAGAAGCACAAGAGTTAAAAGAGAGATTAGCTAGAGAGATGGCTGACCTTCCGGTTGATAACAATGGCCAGAATGGTCAGAATGGCCTAGTCCCACCTCTTAATCCTCCTAATCCTCCAGTTCAAGTCCAAGTAGTTGATCCATGGTTCATTAATGGCCCAGCACAAGAACCATTCCTTGCTCCTCTTCTTGAGATTGGCCCAGCCAATATTGATGTTCCGAGATTCCGTCCAGATTCGGGTATGTTAGCTCAATTTCAGAATTTTGGGAATTTTCGTGGAAAGCCCGGAGAAGATCCTATTCGCGCAGTACAAAAATTTATGCAAATCTGCGATTCGTACATCACTCAAGGAGTAACAAAAGAGCAAATGTATTTTGCCACATTCATATTTTTCGTGATAGCTGGAGCGAGTGATTGGCATGATTCACAAGAGCCTGGAAAGATTACGAATTGGGAACAGTTACAGGCTGCGTTTTTCGACAGATACTATCCGTCCAACATGAGATTAGATGCTCAAATCGAGTTAACACATTTCCGACAAGAATATGATGAAGGTTTGGGTAGAATTTGGTTGAGATTCCAGCAGTGTTTGCAAAGAGTCCCTGATCACGGCCTCATAGAACAACAACAATTGAAAATATTTTACTATGTGGTGGTGGATTTTTACAGGTTCTACCCGTTCATGCGATGATTATTTTGGATAGAACGGTAACTAATGAAGTGGGTTGGAATACTGTGAGAACACCTGTTAAAGGGGGAGTTAATAACGTAAACATTAAAGAATTGTTCACCTCCTTAGAGAACAAAATACAAACCACATTGGATCAACAATTGAAACAACTCACGTTAGCCGTGAAAGAAGGTTTTTCGAACAAAAGGGTTGAAGTGAATGCTACGCAAGAAGTTTATGGATGTTCGTATTGTGGCGTGAATGATCGTGAATGGGAGAATTGTCAGAATAATCAAGAGTCTGTGATGTTTGTTTCCAACCGAGGGAATTTCAATTCGAATGGTCAAGGATATCAACCTAACAGAAACCATCTTGGGTTTCAGTATTCAAATCCTAATGGGGCAGCAAATCCGACTTACGCATATCAGCCGCGTCCCCAAGGTAACAACTATAATCCAAGACCTCAGAATAATTATCAAGGGGGACAACGCCAAGGCAATTATGTTCAGAGACAACCTCCTGAAGACAATTATAATGACACCATGAACCAGAAAGCCTTACCTGCTCAACCACAAGAGGGTACAAATAACCTTCAGAAAACTGTAGAAAATTTGATCGCCCTTCACACACAGTCAATTCAAAGGCAAAAAGCTTCTGAGGCACACATTCAGATGTTAGAGAATCAAGTTTCGCAAATGTCAAACCAACTGAACCAGCGTCCACAAGGGCAACTCCCTAGTGACATAGAATATCCGAAACAGACAGAAGATTGTAATGCTGTGACTCTCAGAAGTGGTAAGAATCTTCCTCCACCTCCTTTTCCTGTTATGAAAGAGAAAGAAGTTATGAGAAAAGAAAAGGATGTGGTGGATAAAAATAAAGATGACGAAGTAGAGGAAGTGGAGATACCTGTTGAAATTCCGAAAAAGAAAGATGGTGTTGTAAGTCGTCCTACTCCACCATTCCCCTCTACAGTTCAAAAGAAAGGTGATATGGCTAAGTATCAAAATTTCTTTAATAAAGTGAGAGGTCTAAGCATTAATATTCCGTTGTTAGAAGCTATTAGAGATATACCCAAATATACAAAGTTTTTGAAAAGAGCTCTCACCAACAAAAGGCCATATTGCGATAATGAAATGATTGGTTTACCAGAAGAATGTAGTGCTATTTGTCAGAGTAAGCTACCGCCAAAGCTACTTGATCCTGGGAGTTTCACAATTCCTATATCGATTGGAGAAGAATGGAAAGGTAAAGCACTATGTGATTTGGGTGCAAGCATTAATCTTATGCCCAAAACAATCTTTGAAAAATTGAAAATTGGAGTAGCAAGACCCACTTCTATGGTCTTACAAATGGCGGATCGATCCGTTGCACAACCTGAGGGTCGAATAGAACATGTTCTCGTCAAGGAAGGTACTTTAGTATTTCCTGTTTATTTTGTTATTCTTGAATACGACGCGGATAGGAATGTCCCCATTATTTTGGGAAGACCATTCCTAGCCACGGGGTGTACTTTAATTGATGTAGAAAGCGGAGAATTAACGATGTGAATCCAAGACAAGGAAGTGAAATTCAACGTGTTCCGAGCTATGAAGTTTCCAGATTCTCAAGAAGATAAACTGTTGCGTCTGTTAAGAGAGAACAAAGAGGCAATAGGATGGACTATTGCCGATATCAAAGGAATTAGCCCCTCCTATTGTCAACACAAAAGTATTCTCGAAGATAATAACACACGCTCAATTGAAGGTCAAAGGAGATTAATCCCAGCCATGAAGAAAGTTGTAAAGAAAGAGGTGATTAAGCTATTAGACGCATGGATTATCTATCCCATTTCAAGTAGTGAATGGGTGAGTCCAGTTCAGTGTGTGCCGAAGAAAGGAGGAATCACTACAATTCTTAACGATCAAAATGAAGCTATTCCGTCCAGAACTGTTGTTGGTTGGAGAGTATGTATGAATTACCGCAAATTGAACAAGGCCACCAGACAAATTATCTGGTAGAGAGTATTACTTCTTTTTGGATGGTTAATCCGGATATAATCATATTTATGTGGCCCTAGAAGATCAACATAAGACAACCTTTTGATGTCTCCTCATTTGTGATAATAAAATCTACTCATGAGACATCATTTTAGGCTTATTTATTAGTTTATAGGTTGATTTTAGCTTAGTTTAGTGCACTTTCCTATTTTGGGTCTTGATTTAGTAATATAATATTTTTAGAGCATATTGGGTTTAATTGTTTATTTAGTGTGAAGCTTTAAAGATAATTATGGAGATTAATTAGAGTCCAAGTCAAAGACTACAACTTATGAAAAGAGATTAGCATGGTAATTGGAGATAAGGAAACAAAGGCTAAAAATGAGGAAAAGGAAAAGCTGCCTAAATCTGAGATTCTGCAGCACACGCCTAAAGAAGTGATGATTACTCCTACAAGGAAGCCGATTTTGGAAGATTCCTTTCATAGGGACGTAGATAATTCTGTGATGATTCTTTGGTATATTATGGAGCAAAAACCGACCAATAACGAAGAAGATATGCTCAAAACGGTCCAGCAGTGTTTATCTTTATTTTCGGACGAATTTGAGTTGGGCTTGGAGTCCATTACTTAAACTTATCTCTAAGAAACTGATGTCTCCCTATTTGTTCTAATTATTAGCCCTCTGGAGACATCCTTTTAGGTGAATAAATGACTTATTTGATAGACTTTTAGGCTTATTTGATCATATTGCACTTTCTCCCCTTGGAAATTAACTATTTATAGAATCTGAGCTTTTGTGCGTAAATTTGACTATTTTTAATGCAAAGTTAATTGGTTCTTGAATCTCATGAAAGACCAATCCAAGGAGAAAAAGTGAGAATAAAGTCTTAGTGTATTTTAGAGTGTTAGGAAATGATTTCTAGTCGAGTTTCTATTTTTAGAGTACACTTTCCTATTTTGATTTCTTGATTTATTCTTTTTAAGCATATGCGGTTTAATTATTTATTTAATATGAAGCTTTAAAAGATAAATGGTAATTACTTAGAGACCAAGTCAAGATAAGGATGAAAGGAAAGAAGATCTACATGGAAATAAGAAGATTTAGGAAAGATTTATTCAAAGGAGGAAAAGATAAAGCTACCTTGTGAATCTGAAAATCCAGCCACGTTTTAGAGATTAAATCATAATAAAAGATTGGCATGGATTTTGGACGAATGGTCTGCACCAATAGAAAGAGCTTTCCAAGACAAGCAGTTTCATATATTGGAACTTCTCAAACGAATAAGTATTGAAAAAGAAATGACCAAATCAAATCAGCAGAATCTTATCTTTTAGAGCTACGAATTTAAGAGTCTTTGCCTTGTCTTCCACTCCAAGTAATTCGACCTAGGGTCTTCCAACACCTATAAATACACCCCTTAGACCTCATAATTCAGCACCTCTCACAATTTATTCAATATATACATCTTCAGAGAGAGCGTCAAGAGGCGGAAGCAAGAGCAGAAGCTGGAGACTGTCTATATCTCCAACAGCAGTTCAAGCCAATTCCTCTATCTAGGTTCTTATTTTATTTTTGTTATTAGGACATGTATAATATTAATTTTCTTTACTGTTTTTACTTTCAATATGAGCTAAACCTTAATTACTTGAGAATCGCAATAAAGGGATGAACCCTAATTAATTTAATTTATGTTTTGAATTTGGGATTGCATGATTTAAATAGGATTGAGTTTTATATATTGGTTATTACTTTGTTTTCATTACTATTTCTTTTCCGTACAACTAGAAATAGATTTTAGTATTTGGGCTATTCACTTTAGTGGCGAAGTGATCATCCGACAGGGGGGTTTGAATACAGATCTAGGTAATACCCGTGTAATGTCCGTTATTGACCGACAGGCTTAACTAGTTACATAGCCAAAGAGGTAAAATCTTATCATCCGAAAAGCCATATTCGACCATGCAGGTGTTTATGATACTTTAGGATAGCTTCTAGGTCCACCCGACAGGGGGCTAGGAGATATTAGAGTCCCGACTAATATTATAATTCCAATTCTACCCTTAAACATAGCATAGATTATATTGATTAAGTAGATTCCTTGCGAGACTCAAGTGTAGCTCATATCTGCATCTTAGTCCTTTAGTATTTATTTTCAGTTATTTATTTTCTTGCAGTCTTAGGATTAATATAAAAGCCAAACAAATATATTTTATCTTTTATTTTCTGTATTTGCAATTATTACTATTTATCTGTTGAACACTTGGGTTGTACCAGTCCAATCCCTGAGAACGAATCCGACTTATCGGAGTATTACTTGGACAACCGTACACTTGCGGTATTGTGGTTCCTTTTATTTTCACATTAATTTTATAACACCCAAGGACCCACCAAGTTGTTGGCGCCGCTGCCGGGGATTGCAGCGTGTGACCCCGGTGTTTAATCTTTAAGTAGTTTTAATTGTTTATTTATTTTTATTTTTCAGTTTTACGCTTGGTTTTTGTTTTTGTTTTGTTTTTACAGGTTCTTTATTTAGGTAATGTTCAAGAGATTTGATTGAAATATGTATAGAGGACATTACCCAGACCCCGATCCATATGAATATTGGGAAGACTCTTCGGGACAACAACAATGGGGTAGTAACTTCTACCAACAATCCTATCAATACCCGCAAGAGCAGGATTGGAACAACCAATGGATCGGGAATAATCAACAACAACCATCATATCACTATCAGCACGAAAATGAATGGAACAACCAGTGGGTTGAAAACATTCAACAACCTCCACCTTCACCACAAATTTCCCAGTTATATAGATCAATTACATAACTCATGGGCTTATATGAACAATCGCAGAAGATAGCAGATGAACAAGATTCCCGCTTGCAAGAAATGAAAAAGGAGCTAGACGAAATAGAATCCATACTTAATTCTCAGCATTCTGCCGATAGTATCAAGTCGAATGAAGAGGGAAGAGATCAACTGGAAGAAGTAGTTGAGGAGGAGGTGTTGAAGGATATTAGTGATAGTGATATGACCATCATGCCAGTTATACATGAAGACCACCATGTGGTTGACAATCCTATTAGCATGGTGGAAGAAGGAGTAGCAACGAAAATCATAGAAATTGAAGCTGAGACCGCTATTCC
The DNA here is from genome assembly GCA_029959085.1 of Nemophila menziesii. NCBI lineage: Eukaryota > Viridiplantae > Streptophyta > Magnoliopsida > Boraginales > Hydrophyllaceae > Nemophila > Nemophila menziesii. Next base: position 4,063,145 of record JARWIR010000027.1, on the reverse strand, counting down.
TATGGTGCGTGCACATGATCAATATACTGAACGCAAACAAGAAGAAGAGGCGATCGAGATGGTTGAATACGATGAGGTAATAGTGGAAGATTGGGTTGAAAGCGAAGACGAATGTGAAGTGGTTGAGATATCCACCGAAGAATTCAAAGATCACAATACAATAGAAGTTGAATCTCCACCACACAAAGTTCACCAATCACTATCTCCACCACAACTCATCATTAGAGATAACATATCGGAATCACCTCTATCACTACAAATGATCAATAGGTGCTACGCAAGAAAGGTGCTACACCGCGAGAGTAAAGCGGCAAGGAGAAGCACCTACCCACCACACTTTAAAGAGGAATGCGAGATTGAAGAGAATAAAAATGAGCTTATACCGTTAAGGACGGTTATCTACTATCGTGTGGTGAAGAATACGTTTCGTCATGAAAGTAAGAAGGCGAAACGGAGATACTACCCTCCCCCTTTCAGAGATCGATTGAATAAAATTTTAAGGGGGAAGGTTCTGAAGCTTACATGCCAAGGACGAGGCGAATTTAAGCGGAGGAGAACCGCAAGGGCCTCATTACCATCTTCATGGAAGGTAACGCGTCGAACTTAAAGACGTAATAAACAAAATTGCTTCTTGGGAGACAACCCATGTTTAATTTGCTTTCTGTTTTCAATTCCTAGTGTATAATTTTAAGTTAGCGTCAAGCTTTAGTCTACTTTTAAAAGAAATGAGAAAGGTAGTGTGTTATTGGTGCAGGAACCGAGTTTGGGGTGCTAGGAAACGCAAAAGAAATTTTTTTGGAAAATTCAAGGCTGGCGCGGACTACCCCGTGGTGTACCCCCTATACCGCAGGGATGTACCGCGCCCAAAAAAACCCGTACCACGGGTCCGCACCACGGGTCTTATCCAGAGGCGAGAAAAACGAAAGCTGATAGCTGCGGTGCACCGCACCCTACACCGCACGCCCAAAACGCGTACCACGGGGTGTGTACCGCGGGTTTTTTCACGGAGCACGTGCGGACTACCCCATGCACCGCACCCCCTGCACCGCACGGCAAAAACGCGTGCCACGGGGTGCTAGCACGGGTACAAGGCAGAAGCGAAAAATATCACACCAGCAGCGCCGCGGTATACCCCATGCACCGCAGGGATGCACCGCGCCAGGCGGTTTGTGAAGATCAAGGCCCAATCAACTTCTTACCTTAACGATAAACCCTAGCCTCTTCAGAAACGAATTTTCCAGACCTTAAACCTTATATACCTGCACAAAGACCACTACAACACCCAAGAACATTAAATCCTTCCTCCTAATCCATTCCAAACACACATCCAACACCACAATCCTTCAAGAGAATCAAGAAATCTTCTCCTTCAACCTTAAACCTCTTCATCAAAGCTTCAATCCTATTCATTAAACCTTCCCCAAGCCATTACATATTCATTACCCATCTCATATGACACCATAATCCTTCATTAAAAATCCTCAAAACATCAAATTTCAAAACTCTTATCTAGTTTTTGATTATTTGAAGTTTTGAGTTTGGGGTCATTGAGATGACGAAGATTGGAAGGTCAAGAATACCATGGAGAGGAAGAAGAAGTTGGAGAACATCTTATTAAACTTTTCGGTGTTGAGATGTAGTTGAAAGAAATTTGGGAGGATAATCATGAAGAGGTGTTGAAACCCATAGGAAAAATCACAAAAGAGTTGGAGCTTATGCAAATCATTTTACGTGGAGTGAGCAATGTTCAACATGCCACCTACGCAACACAAGGAGCTCAACCTACACGCAACCATGGAAACCAGCTTCGTGCTGGTTCAGATACGTTTTCCTATCCCTTTCTTATTTGTTTTAATTGTTTAATTGCTTTCTTGAGTCTTTTTCGAGTCGTGGGGGCACGACTCATTTTTGAGTTTGGGGTGGGGTTCGTTGCCTCATCCCAATTTTATGTGTTTTACAGTTTTTTTTAATTTTAGTTTGAGGAATGTTTTGACTGTAGAGATGTAGAGTGTTTTAAATGCCCCCATCAAGCATGCTTTTTGTGAATTAATGATAGAAAATAGTTGACTTTAGGAGTTAGTATGAAGCTGAACTTTGATTGCATGCAAATATGAGATGATTGATAGGAAAAATTAATAAACAATGCAAAAGAAGTAAACTTGTGCTTAAGGATAATAGGTGGTTTGTAGAACGTGAGATCTAAATGAGTAGAGAACCCACTTAGGTATGAACTAGAGACAAGTTGTGTAAATAGGAAGATGATAGAGGCAGTTCTTTGTTAGCCCTTTGAATCCTTTTTGGCTGTCTATCCCTGAATTAATTTTATCCTTCTTAGACAAATTTTTAGCCTTTAAGTCTTTCTTTTGTCGCCACATTATATGCCAATATCCCTTTAGATTGTTAGGCATGACCATATGACCCGCACTTGAATCACGATCCTGAGACTTCCTGTCTTGAGCTTGAGTTTGGGTGGTTGGTCCACCATATGGGAATTTATCATTGGGTTGGGAATTTTGAGCTTATCAATTGTGCTCGTTCTATATATTGATGATGATTCACAGGTTTATCATATTGTAACCCTTTGTCGGGGTAATAGTGAATGGAAAAGAAGCTATAAAGCTAAAATCATGAATAGGCATGAAGAAAAATAGCATGATATCTCAACATTAAAAAGAGAGTCATAGCTATACAAAAGAAAAATATATATAGAAATAAAAAGTTATATGAAAAGAATATATATTTGGACCGGCAAAGTGGAAATTTTTAGGTGAATCATCCTTAGTGCTTATTGGGTTAATTTGGGGACGCTAATTAAGCGCGTCAATTGGGTTGAGTGAGAACGTAATTCGAGTGTAAACTCAAGCTCTTGGGCAGTTTTGTTGATGGTAAGTGAGGAGAGAGCCAAAAGCTCACTTCAAATTTACCAAATATACATACCACACCGTCCTTCAGCCTATGCTAAAACCATAAAGTCCTCATGATTCCTAGATGCACGGTGAGTTAATAGGGAGTATTCTAAGCGGAACATTCAACACAAGTAAGGACCGAGGAACACCTTATAGCCACCATCTTGAGATAAGTATTAAGTGTAACCTTCTAGCATTGTGAAATTAATTTTGGACTGATATTGCTTTGTATTTGATATTTGCATGATAAGTATAGGTGTATATTAATTCCTAGATTAGACTATATGAAATTTGTTTTAAGCTTTGCTTTGGGATTATTTAATAGATTCTACCTTCTGCATTCACCTAAAAGGCCTTTGTTTTTATTTTACTTTGTCGGGACGACAAAGGTTTGAGTTTGGGGTCTTGATGTCTCCCTATTTGTTCTAATTATTAGCCCTCTGGAGACATCCTTTTAGGTGAATAAATGACTTATTTGATAGACTTTTAGGCTTATTTGATCATATTGCACTTTCTCCCCTTGGAAATTAACTATTTGCAGAATCTGAGCTTTTGTGCGTAAATTTGACTATTTTTAATGCAAAGTTAATTGGTTCTTGAATCTCATGAAAGACCAATCCAAGGAGAAAAAGTGAGAATAAAGTCTTAGTGTATTTTAGAGTGTTAGGAAATGATTTCTAGTCGAGTTTCTATTTTTAGAGTACACTTTCCTATTTTGATTTCTTGATTTATTGATTTATTCTTTTTAAGCATATGCGGTTTAATTATTTATTTAATGTGAAGCTTTACAGGATAAATGATAATTACTTAGAGACCAAGTCAAGATAAGGATGAAAGGAAATAAGATCTACATGGAAATAAGAAGATTTAGGAAAGATTTATTCAAAGGAGGAAAAGATAAAGCTGCCTTGTGAATCTGAAAATCCAGCCACGTTTTAGAGATTAAATCATAATAAAAGATTGGCATGGATTTTGGACAAATGGTCTGCACCAATAGAAAGGGCTTTCCAAGACAAGAAGTTTCATATATTGGAACTTCTCAAACGAATAAGTATTGAAAAAGATATGACCAAATCAAATCAGCAGAATCTTATCTTTTAGAGCTACGAATTTAAGAGTCTTTGCCTTGTCTTCCACTCCAAGTAATTCGACCTAGGGTCTTCCAACACCTATAAATACACCCCTTAGACCTCATAATTCAGCACCTCTCACAATTTATTCAATATATACATCTTTAGAGAGAGCGTCAAGAGGCGGAAGTAAGAGCAGAAGCTGGAGACTGTCTATATCTCCAACAGCAGTTCAAGCCAATTCCTCTATCTAGGATCTTATTTTATTTTTGTTATTAGGACATGTATAATATTAATTTCTTTACTGTTTTTACTTTCAATATGAGCTAAACCTTAATTACTTGAGAATCGCAACAAAGGGATGAACCCTAATTAATTTAATTTATGTTTTGAATTTGGGATTGCATGATTTAAATAGGATTGAGTTTTATATATTGGTTATTACTTTGTTTTCATTACTATTTCTTTTCCGTACAACTAGAAATAGATTTTAGTATTTGGGCTATTCACTTTAGTGGCGAAGTGATCATCCGACAGGGGGGTTTGAATACAGATCTAGGTAATACCCGTGTAATGTCCGTTATTGACCGACAGGCTTAACTAGTTACATAGCCAAAGAGGTAAAATCTTATCATCCGAAAAGCCATATTCGACCATGCAGGTGTTTATGATACTTTAGGATAGCTTCTAGGTCCACCCGACAGGGGGCTAGGAGATATTAGAGTCCCGACTAATATTATAATTCCAATTCTACCCTTAAACATAGCATAGATTATATTGATTAAGTGGATTCCTTGCGAGACTCAAGTATAGCTCATATCTGCATCTTAGTCCTTTAGTATTTATTTTCAGTTATTTATTTTCTTGCAGTCTTAGGATTAATATAAAACCCAAACAAATATATTTTATCTTTTATTTTCTGTATTTGCAATTATTACTATTTATCTGTTGAACACTTGGGTTGTACCAGTCCAATCCCTTAGAACGAATCCGACTTATCGGAGTATTACTTGGACAACCATACACTTGCGGTATTGTGGTTCCTTTTATTTTCACATTAATTTTATAACACCCAAGGACCCACCAGAAACGAATTAGGTCAACCTATACACTATAAATACAACCTCTTAACACTCTTAAATCATCCTTGGTGAAACCTTAAACCAAGAGGAAGCTTACAACATAAGAGAGAAGTCTGGAAGGAGCTATTTATCAACAATGTCTTCTTCTACCTTTAAATTTGTAATTTCTTTCTTTTCTTGCATGAACTAAATTTCTTTAGCTTGAGTTTTAGCATATATGTATGAACCCTAGTTTTGGTTGACATCTATCTAATTTGAGAATTTTATATTTTAAATTGAATTATAGTTTTCATTCTCTGTTTATGTGTTTGGATTTATATTCTGTGTTCTTGTGGACTGTAGCCATATAGAATTACCATCTAGTAATTAGGTCACCATTGACAACGGTGTTTAATTGCATGTTTAGCACATAACGTCTAGTATTCGGTTTAGATCTGACAAATCAACCTAACTAGATAATCACTATGGTTGAGTTCTTGTGACTATTTACCAATTACAGGAAAAGTTTTCTTAGGAAGCCTTATTGACACAGGTAAATCCTATTTTAAACTACCGATAGCGAATTGGAACCGATTAGGGAAATGCTACATAATTCACCCTTACATGTTTAGAACGGCAAAACTAGTGGGGATTACATGCTAATAGCTCAAGCTATCTTCTCATATTACCTCTCTTTCGTATTTATTTTCTGTCTTTAAATTCTTAGTTTTAATTTAGTTAATTAGAAAATCAAACAAAAATCTATTTGTTTTTACTTTTATTTGCGTTTAGTTGTCCTAGCTTTAATTATTTACACTTAGTATTTGCATAAGATTCCTCTAACCTTCGTAGTCTTTGCGGAACGAATCTTAATCATTTAACTAAAACTTGCATACGATCTGTATACTTGCAGAACCGTGTAGCTTTAGGGTGTTATTTGCACTTTATTTATATCTTATTTTATCACACCCTAGGCCCCACCAAGTTTTTGGCGCCGCTGCCGGGGACTACATCGTTAGTCCTTGTGCATATATCTTGTGCTTTTATTTTTAGTTAGTCTATATTACGCTTTTGTCTTTTAGTTTTTGTTTTTCAGATTTAGTTACAGATGGAGAACCCAAGGAGACTTGAGCTACCCATCGAATTTAGAGTGGAGCCACGAGGAATACGTGCTCCAGAAATCCAAGCCGCTAAATTTAAGCCTGGTCCAGGGATGTTAACTCAGTTTGCAACTCATGGATTATTCAGCGGTGCTGCACATCAAGATCCGATATGATATATTCAGAAATTCATGCAAATATGTGATGCTTATATCGTAAGAGGAGTTACTAGGGAACAAGTATACTACGTGATGTTCCAATTCTTCTTGACCGGAGGTGCAAGCGATTGGTATGATATCCAATACCCTCATGTTATTCCAGATTGGGACAAGCTTCAAACAAGATTCCTAGACTGTTTCTATCCGGTTAGTAGACGTTTAAAAGATATGTTGGAGCATGAACAATTTATATAGGAAAACGAAGAAAGTTTGGGTGAAGCATGGTTACGATTTACAGAAAAGAAGGCGAGATGTCCATATCATCAATCCTCGCCGGAATACTACTTAACCTTTTTTATGGAGGCCTTAATGAAAAATCAAGAGAGAAAGCAGATTCGTTAGGAAACGCAGGTTTTGTGTTACTAAACCCTGAAGAAGCTGAGTTGGGGATGGAGAGAGTTCTTGAGAACGAGAGAAGTTGGCCAAAGAAACCAGCAAAAGAAAACACTTCAGAATCTCTGAAGCTTAAAGAATTGGCTAAACAACTCGAAGAACTACAAGAACAAGCCCGAACAATTGCTCAGGTGAATACAGTACGTGCAATTCCTTCGTGTCCTGGTTGTGGATCAAGAAATCATGTGTGGGAAGGATGTATGAATAATCCAGCAGTAGCTTCCGTTACCTATCCGCAAGATAACTATTACTCTAATGGTTATACTTATCCTCAAGAAAGCTACACTAATTATCAACAACCCCCACAACAAAAGAGTTGGGTCAGAAAGCAAGAGACTTATCATCAAGCCCAACCTCAATCCTATAATCCACCACAACCTATTCAGAAAAAGACGCCCATTGTTAAGAAAGCTTGTCAAGAAACGAAGAAAGATCCACCTAAACAATCAATGCAACTGGCAAAACAAGAACAAATCCAAAGCTTGAATTCGAGTATGGCTAAATTAATGCAAGCAGCTGAGAATATAAGTCGTAGCCAACTGAAAATTCAAGCCCAACAGAAGTTAATTAAGAAACTATAGCATACTTTATCACATATGGCGAGTACATTACAAAATCGGCCAAAAGGGCAACTTCCAAGTGATACTATTGCTCCTAGAGATGACTCTTGTCATGCAGTTGAGTTGCGAAGTGGAAAACAACTACCTCCACCAAGAAGAGAGCCTGAACCAGTCCCTATTACAGAAACTAGGGGGGAAGAAACAATTAAAGATACAGTAGAGGAGGTAGTTAAACCGAAGAGTGTCCAAACCGAGACACATGAGAAGACAAGAAAACTAGTGGAACTTAATACACGCCCTCCACCACCTTACCCTTCACGTGTCAGAAAGAAGGACAATGACCTGGAATTCAAGAAGTTCGTTGACATGTTGAAGAAATTAGAAGTTAATATACCTCTAGTTGAAGCTCTCAAGAGAATGCCAACCTATCTTAAATTCATGAAAGACATTCTCTCCAACAAGCGAAGTATAGAAACTGGGGAAACGATTGGATTACCTATCGAGTGCAGTGCTATATGTCAAAGTAAGTTACCACCAAAGCTAGAAGATCCCGGAAGTTTTACAATTCCCATCGGCATTGGAGATAGTTGGACCAGGAAAGCATTATGTGATTTAGGTGCGAGCATCAATCTCATGCCTAGATCCCTGTTCGAGAAGCTTAATATTGGAGAAGTAGTACCCACATCTGTGGTATTACAAATGGCGGATCGCTCCCTCTCACGACCAATAGGTAAAATTGAATATGTTTTAGTTAAAGCTGGCTCTTTTATTTTTCCTTGTGATTTTATTATTCTTGACTACGACCCGGATAAGAATGTCCCCATCATCTTGGGTAGACCATTCTTAGCCACGGGGCGTACACTAATTGATGTTGAGAATGGTGAGTTGATCATGAGAGTACAAGGCGAACATATACGATTCAATGTGTTTCAGGCTATGAAGTTACCAAATTCGAAGGATGAATGTTTCAAAATAGATGTCATCGGAAAAATTGCGCAAGAAGTCTTCAATGAAGCAAGCTTAGATGATGATCTTGACGAAGCCTTAGCACTTGAATCACCAGAGGAACTCGAGATTCCACCTGAAGATGTTGCTGCATTAGGATCAAATGTACGAGAACTACTTCGAGAATCAGGTGACATTGAACCAATGAAACAACCATCTATAATATGTCCACCTGTTCTCGAAGAAAAACAACTTCCAGATCATCTACGCTATGCATATCTAGGTACGAACAAAACTTTGCCTGTTATTATTTCTGCTAACCTTTCAGGTCCTCAAGAGGAGAAGCTACTTCAAGTACTTCGCGCAAACAAAGAAGCAATCGGATGGACTATTTCCGACATCAAGGGAATTAGTCCTTCCGTTTGCAAACACAAAATCATTCTTGAGAACGAAGGTGGGTGATCTATAGAGGGACAAAGAAGACTCATGCCAGCTATGAAAGAAGTAGTGAGGAAGGAAGTTATCAAGTTGTTAGACGCATGAATTATCTATCCAATTGCTAGCAGTGATTGGGTTAGTCCAATGCAATGTGTTCCAAAGAAAGGAGGTATCACTACCATCCTTAATGACAAAGGCGAAGCCATACCATTAAGACCAGTTGTGGGGTGGCGAGTATGCATGGATTACCGAAGACTGAACAAAGCTACAAAGAAAGATCACTTCCCGCTACCATTCATTGATCAGATGTTAGACAAACTTGTAGGGAGAGAATATTATTGTTTCCTAGACGGATATTCGGGTTATAATCAGATTTGTGTGGATCCCCTCGATCAACACAAAACAACTTTTACATGTCCGTTTGGTACTTTTGCGTATAGAAGAATGCCGTTTGGGCTATGCAATGCACCTGCCACGTTCCAGAGGTGCATGATGGCGATATTTTGGGACATGATTGATAAATATTTGGAGGTTTTTATGGATGATTTTTTGGTGTTTGGAGATAGTTTTGATGATTGTTTGAATAATCTTGAGAAAGTCCTTGTGAGATGTAGAGAAATAGATCTTGTGCTAAATTGGGAAAAATGCCACTTCATGGTTCAAGAGGGAATTGTGTTTGGACAAAAAGTTTCAAAAGCAGGGATGGAGGTTGATCGTGCTAAAATTGAAGTTATCAAAACATTACCACCTCCAGTTTCTGTTAAAGGAGTGAGCAGTTTCTTGGGTCACGCAGGATTTTATCGACGATTTATTAAAGATTTCTCCAAGATCGCCAAACCGCTTTGTTCTTTACTCGAAAAGGATACTCCTTTTAACTTTACTGAAGAATGTCTTCAAGCGTTTTTGACGATTAAGGAGAAACTGATCTCTACACCTATTGTTATACCTCTTGATTGGAAAGCTCCGTTTGAACTTATGTGCGATGCTAGTGATCACGCCATGGGTGTTGTGTTGGGACAGAGGAAAGACAAGTTTTTCCACAGGATTTATTATGCAAGTAAGACTTTCAACGCTGCCTAGATGAATTATACAGTAACGGAGAAAGAGATGTTGGCTTTGGTTTATGCTTTTGATAAATTCCGTTCCTATCTTATCGGGAAGAAAACTGTTGTATTCACGGACCACTCAGCTATTAGGTACCTCATGGAGAAAAAGGACGCTAAGACGCTGATGTCTCCCGTTTTGTTCTAATTATTAGCCCCTTGGAGACATCCTTTTAGGTGAATAAATGACTTGTTTGATAGACTTTTAAGCTTATTTGATCATATTGCACTTTCTCCCCTTGGAAATTAACTATTTGCAGAATCTGAGCTTTTGTGCGTAAATTTGACTATTTTTAATGCAAAGTTAATAGGTTCTTGAAAGACCAATCCAAGGAGAAAAATGGAGAATAAAGTCTTAGTGTATTTTAGAGTGTTAGGAAATGATTTCTAGTCGAGTTTCTATTTTTAGAGTACACTTTCCTATTTCGATTTCTTGATTTATTGATTTATTCTTTTTAAGCATATGCGGTTTAATTATTTATTTAATGTGAAGCTTTAAGAGATAAATGGTAATTACTTAGAGGCCAAGTCAAGATAAAGATGAAAGGAAAGAAGATTTACATGGAAATAAGAAGATTTGGTAAAGATTTATTCAAAGGAGGAAAAGATAAAGCTGCCTTTTGAAATCTGAAATCCAGCCACGTTTTAGGAATTAAATCATAATAAAAGATTGGATAGGATTCTGGACGATTGGTCTGCACCAATAGAAAGCTCTTTCCAAGACAAGCAGTTTCATATATTGGAACTTTTCAAACGGATAAGTATTGAAAAAGATATGACCAAATCAAATCAGCAGAATCTTACCTTTTTAGAGCTACGAATTTGAGAGTCTTTGACTTGTCTTCCACTCCAAGCAAAATTCGACCTAGGGTCTTCCAACACCTATAAATACACCCCTTAACCTCCTACTTTCACACACTTCAGAGAATTGAACAAGAGGCTTAAGGTTTTCAAGTCAGAGCACGAAGGAGAGAAGAAGCTAGAAGCTGGAGGAATCCTGTTCTTCCAACAATAGTCATTCTACCCTTTAGGTTTTTCATTTATCTTTTGTATTTGAACATGAATTCCTTTTATTTTATGTTAGTTTTTAATTTCATCATGAGCTAAATTTCTTTATACTTGAGAATTGCATTAAAGGGATGACCCTTAAACATAGCATATATTATATTGATTAAGTGGATTCCTTTGCGAGGATCAAGTATCTCTCTTATCTGAAGTTAGTCGTTATTTGCTTTATTTCTTTTCTGTTAAGTTAATTTAGTTTTTATTTTAATTGCATCTTTTAATTTCCAAAAACCAAACAAAAATTATTATCTTTTACTTTCTGTTTAGCAATTATCTCTACTATCTGACTAATATTTGGGTTGAACCTAATCCGTCCCTGAGAACGAACTTGATTATCATATATTACTTGGGACAACCGTACACTTGCGGTTAAGTGGTTCCTTTATTTTGCACTTAATTTTATAACACCCTAGGACCCACCAAGTTTTTGGCGCCGCTGCCGGGGACGGTAGCGTGTGACCCCGGTGTTAATCTTTTAGTAGTTTAATTGTTAGTTTAGTTTTAGTTTTATTTTTCAGTTTTACGCTTTGGGTTTTCTTTCTTTCTCAGGTTTACAGGTTTTGGTTTATGCGTGAAGATATTGTGATTCTTGCAAATCCCGAAAGCCTAGTTCATGAAGCAAACAAAAGAAAGAGAAAAGCTAAAGCAAAAGAGTTAGAGGAGCAATTAGCAAGAGAAACAATGGCTGAAGACCCAGTTGACAATCGTCAAGTTGGAAATCAACTCAACCCTCCAGGCTCCTGTTTCTCAGAACAATGATCCGTGGTTCATCAATGGCCCTGAAGAAGCTCCGTTTCGAGCTCCTTCCCTCGGAATTGGCAATGTCGAGAGATTCATACCCGATCCTGGTATGCTATCTCAATTTCAAAGTTATGGCAATTTCCGAGGAGCACCTAGCGAAGATCCGATCCGTGCTGTACAGAAGCTCATGCAAATTTGCGATTCTTATATTACGCAAGGAGTAACTAAAGAGAAAATGTATTTTGCTAATTTTAGATACTTCGTTATTGATGGAGCAAGTGAGTGGCATGATTCTCAAGAACCCGGAACAATTACAACATGGGACGCATTACAAACCGCGTTCTTCGATAGATACTACCCAACGAATATGAGATTAGATGCGCAAGTAGAGATAACGTCATTCAAGCAAGAGGAAGACGAGACCTTGGGTAGAAGTTGGAAAAGATTTCAGATTTGCTTACGAAGAGTCCCTGATCATGGCCTCACAGAAATTCAACAGATGAAGATAATTTACCGAGGACTTGATGGCTCTTCAAGAAAGGATCTAGACTTGCTTTGTGGTGGTGCATTTCTACGGGTACAACCAGTTCATGCTAAGATTATTTTGAATAGAACTGTGACGAATGAACTAGGTTGGAACACCGTAAGAACACCTGTCCGAGGTGGAAATATTTCACTGATTGAAGAAAAATTCACCGCCATGGAGACAAAAATCGAACAACAACTGAAACAGCTTGCTCTAGCTGTTACAAAAAGTGTTACTGGTAGAAGAGCAGATGTTAATGTTACACAAGAAGTTTATGGATGTTCTAACTGCGGTACACAAGATCATGATTGGGAGACCTGTCAAAACAATCCAGAATCCTTAATGTTCGTATCCAACCAAGGAAATTACAATTCAAGTGGTCAAGGCTATCAACCGAATAGAAACCATCCGGGTTTCCAATATTCAAATCCAAATGGGGCTGCTAATCCAACATATGCATATCAACCACGCCCCCAAGGAAACAACTTTCAACCAAGACCTCATAACAACTATCAAGGTGGACAAGCAAACGGAAATCAAGCTCAGGGACAACCTCCTCAAGATGCTTATACCGAAACCATGAACCAGAAAGCTTTACCTGCTCAACCTCAAGAAGGCGCATTAGATGTTCAACAAACCTTGACAACACTAATCAACATTCAACAGTCTACCGCCGCAGCACTTAAGTTGATGGAAACTCAAATGGCTCAGATAAATAAGCAATTAAATCAACGTCAGCAAGGACAATTACCGAGTGATACTGAAGAACCTAAGCAGAGAGAAGATTGTAATGCAGTAACACTTCGAAGTGGTAAGAAGCTCGCTCCACCTCCTTTTCCCGTAATGAAAGAAAAAGAAACAACTGTGAAAGAGAAACCGGCAAAAGAGGTGGAAGAAAAAGAAGATGAACCCGAAATAGTGGAAGTAGAGAAGATTCCGGAGAAGCCAAAATCCAAAGATGTTACAGAAACCCGTCCTCCTCCACCTTTTCCCTCAAGAGTTCAGAAGAAAGGAGACATGGCTGAATATCAGAAGTTCTTGAATATGGTACGTGGTCTCAATATTAACGTTCCGTTCTTAGATGCTATACGCGATGTTCCGAAGTACGTTAAATTTCTGAAAAGAGCCATTACCAACAAGAGACCATACCGTGAGAATGAGATGATAGGTTTTCCAGAAGAATGCAGCGCTATATGCCAAAGTAAGTTGCCACCTAAACTACTTGATCCTGGGAGTTTCACGATTCCTATTTCTATTGGTAATGAGTGGCAAGGAAAAGCTTTGTGTGATTTGGGCGTGAGTATCAATTTGATGCCCAAGTCAATTTTCGAGAAATTGAAGATAGGAAACGCTAGACCAACTTCCATGATCCTACAAATGGCTGATAGATCCCTCGCACATCCAGAGGGACGAATCGAAGATGTCCTCGTCAAGGCAGGTACGTTAATCTTTCCAGTTGATTTCGTTATTCTTGAATACGACGCGGATAGGAATGTCCCCATTATCTTGGGTCGACCATTCCTAGCCACGGGGCGTACTGTTATTGATGTAGAAAACGGCGAATTAACTATGCGAATCCAAGACGAGACGGTAAAGCTCAACGTGTTTAGGGCCATGAAGTTTCCAGATATTCCTAAAGAGTGTTTCCGCATGGATATACTTGATTTAGCTACGCAAGAAACGTTTGAATGTATGAATTTTAATGATATCTTGCGATCAGCCCTAACACTTGACTTACCGGAATTGATGGAAGAACTAACCGAAACCGTAGCTGCTTTGAATTCCGGAACTATGAAACATAGGCATCTCGCCTATGAGCCATTCCGAGACCCTGGGGAGATAGTATCTAAAAAGAAACCATCTATCGAGTCTCCCACACAACTAGAAGAAAAGCCGCTTCCATCACACTTGAGGTATGCGTATTTAGGTACTAACAACACTCGACCTGTTATTGTTTCAGCTACTTTAACATGTCCTCAAGAAGACAAACTGTTGCGCATACTGAGAGCTAACAAAGAGGCGATTGGTTGGACTATTGCTGACATCAAAGGTATTAGTCCTTCCTATTGCCAACACAAAATCATTCTAGACGATGAAAACGCGCGCTCAGTTGAAGGACAAAGAAGATTGATGCCAGCTATGAAGGAAGTAGTGAAGAAAGAGGTTATCAAGTTGCTAGATGCGGGAATCATCTATCCCATAGCTAGCAGCGAATGGGTGAGTCCAGTTCAATGCGTACCAAAGAAGGGTGGTATTACTACCATCTTGAACGAGCAGAATGAAGCCATTCCCTCAAGGACCGTTGTTGGTTGGAGAGTGTGTATGGACTATCGAAAGTTGAATAAGGCCACCAGAAAAGATCACTTCCCTCTTCCGTTTATTGATCAGATGTTAGACAAGCTAGCTGGTAGAGAATATTATTGCTTTTTGGATGGATATTTAGGATACAATCAGATTTATGTAGATCCAAAAGACCAACACAAGACAACCTTTACATGTCCTTTTGGTACCTTTGCCTTCCGAAGGATACCATTTGGATTATGTAATGCACCCGCTACTTTTCAAAGATGTATGATGGCAATTTTCTGGGACATGATTGATGACTTCCTTGAGGTATTTATGGATGACTTTTCTGTGTTTGGTGATAACTTTGAGGAGTGTTTACGGAACTTGGAGAAGGTATTGATTAGATGCAAGGAGACTGACTTGGTTTTGAACTGGGAGAAATGTCACTTTATGGTTCGAGAGGGTATAGTGTTGGGTCACAAGGTTTCAAGTGCTGGTTTGGAAGTTGATCGTGCGAAGATTGAGGTAATCAAGACTCTCCCCCCTCCTATTTCTGTAAAAGGGGTAAGAAGCTTTTTGGGTCATGCTGGTTTCTACCGACGTTTTATCAAGGACTTCTCCAAAATCTCTAAGCCGTTGTGCAACTTACTTGAGAAGGACACCAAATTCCTTTTTGATGAAGCTTGCATAAAGGCATTCAACGAGATCAAAGAGAAGCTTATTTCTGCACCTATTGTATTACCTCCTGATTGGAATATTCCATTTGAAGTTATGTGCGATGCTAGTGATCTCGCTATGGGTGCTGTTCTGGGTCAACGAAAAGATAAGGTATTTCATTCCATCTACTACGCTAGTAAGGTCTTTACAAATGCTCAAGTGAATTATACCGTAACTGAAAAAGAGTTACTAGCAGTAGTATATGCATTCGACAAATTTCGTTCCTATCTTCTTGGGGCGAAAGTTGTTGTCTTTACTGACCATTCTGCGATTAAATACCTTATGGAGAAGAAATATGCGAAGCCGAGGTTGATTAGATGGGTTTTACTGTTGCAAGAGTTTGATTTAGAGATTCGGGATCGAAAGGGTTGTGATAATCAGGTTGCTGATCATTTGTCACGTCTTGAAGGTTCTGAATCTAATGGAGGACCTAAGTTGGTTAGAGAAGAGTTTCCTGACGAGAGTTTGTTTTCAGTTTATTCATTAGAGACTCCTTGGTATGCGGACATTGCAAATCTTATTGTGAGTGGTTCTTTTCCTCAAGGAGCTACCTCACAAGAGAAAAAGAGACTAGCCCACCGAGCTAAACAATTCTTTTGGGAGGATCCTTTCCTCTACAAAACATGCAGTGATCAGATGGTGAGGAGATGCATACCATATAAAGATATTCTATCCATTATTATGGGTTGTCATGATTCACCATACGGAGGGCACTTCAAAGGAGACCGTACAGCTGCAAAGGTACTACAATCCGGTTTTTATTGGCCCACTTTACATAAGGATTGTCATGAGTATGTCAAGAAGTGTCACAGATGCCAGTTCACTGGTAATATATCTAAGAGAGATGAGATGCCGCGTAATAATGTTCTTGAAGTTGAGATATTCGATGTATGGGGCATTGATTTCATGGGTCCTTTTGTACCATCTAACGGAAATCTGTACATCCTACTAGCTGTTGATTACGTGTCTAAATGGGTAGAGGCTGTAGCTCTACCAACTAACGATTCGCGAGTAGTGATTAAATTCTTGAAGTCACACATCTTCACTAGACATGGTACACCTCGAGTTATAATCAGTGATGGAGGTTCACACTTTGTGAACAAATATCTGAAGAAAGTTCTAGAGAAGTATGGTGTGAGACATCGTGTATCTACCGTGTATCATCCACAAGCCAATGGTCAAGCTGAGGTCTCTAATCGAGAGATCAAATCCATTCTTGAGAAGACAGTTGGTTCCACACGCAAGGATTGGTCAATGAAATTAGATGATGCGTTGTGGGCATATCGTACTGCGTTCAAGACGCCTGTGGGTGCATCTCCGTATCGTATCGTGTATGGTAAGGCTTGTCACTTACCTCTTGAGCTTGAAATGGGTGCCTATTGGGCAATTGCGGAGATGAACATGGATCCAACCTTAGCTGCGGAGAATCGTATGATGAAGTTGAATGAACTTGACGAGTTTCGATTTCATGCCTATGAGAATGCCAAGCTTTACAAAGAAAAAACAAAAAGATGGCATGACAATCGCATTCGTGAGAAGAAATTCAAAGTGGGACAGATTGTCCTCAAGTATAACTCCAAGTTCAGCAACTATCCGGGCAAGTTGAGATCAAAGTGGTCTGGTCCGTTCGTGGTGACCAAAGTTACGCCTCATGGAGCGATAGAGATCGAGAATCCAGACGAGCAACGCACCTTCATGGTGAATGGGCATCGTCTAAAACATTACCGTGTAGGCGAGGATACCAATCGCAGAATTGATCCACATCCGGGGGAGGTCATGTACCTCCTTGAAGCTGAATAGATGCGAGAGGTAACCCGTCGAGCTTAACGACGTTAAACAAAAGCCATTTCATTGTATATTAGTTTATTACTTTCAGTTTTTTTCAATTCCTAGTGTAAAATTCTAAGTTAGTGTCAAGTTTATAGTGTCTACTTTTAAAGAAATGAGAAGGGTATTGTGTTGATAGTGCAAGAATCGAGTTTGGGGTGCTAGGAGAAATTTTTTGGAAATTTAAAGGCTGGCGCGGACTACCCCCGCGGTGTACCCCCTATACCGCAGGGATGTACCGTGCCCCGAAAACCCGTACCACGGGTCGCGCACCACGGGTCTTATCCAGGAGCAAGAAAAAAAGAAGCTGATAGCCGCGGTGCACCGCGCCCTACACCGCACACCCAAAACGCGTGCCGCGGGGTATGTACCGCGGGTTTTTTGACGGAGGATGTGCGGACTACCCCATGCACCGCACCCCTGCACCGCAGGGCAAAAACCCGTACCGCGGGGTGCTAGCACGGGGTCAAGACAGGAGCGAAAAAAATCAACAGCTGTTGCGCACGGTACACCCCGCGGACTACCCATGCACCGCAGGGATGCACCGTGCCAGGCGGTTTGTGAAGAGTTCGAAGCCCAGTCAACTTCTAACCTTAAGGAGATAAACCCTAGCCTCTTCCAAACGAATTTTCCAGCTCCCAACCCTATAAAAACACCTTGAAGCTTGATTAAACCTCCACAACAAACACATTAACATTATCAAATCTCTCCTCCATCCTCCATAAACATAACCTCTTCATCAAATTCATCACAAAACACCATTAAACACAATCAAGATCATCAAGCTTTCAAGAGTTCTTCCAAGATTCATCAAGAAAACAACTTCCTTCATCTAATCCAAGCAAGAAACTCAAGCAATACCAAGTTTTCTTAACTTTATTCTATCCTTGGTATAACTTGAGTTTGGGGTCAATGCAACCATGACAAACAGAAAAGATGCTTTGGATTACAAGAGGAGGTGTTATATCCTAGGGAAGAACAAGAGTTTGCCTGGTTCTACACTTGAAAAGGCCATCAATCTTGATGAGCCTACTGAAGAAACACAAGAAGAAAAGGCACCTGCACCACCACAACACGGGAAATTAACAGCAAGGATGAGGGTATCATCAAAGCCTGGAGACAAGCTACAATTTCAAGTTCAAGGTTCTTCTTCTTCTCAAACTGATTCTGGAATTCCTCCATGGGCTCACAATTTGCAACAAGAGTTCGAACTTTTACGATTAGACATCGGAGCACTTTGGAAGGAAATTACACAGATTAAGTCAACATTGGAAGAGGTAACTTTGTACATGGATATCGATAATTATACTCCCCCTTCGGAGGAGGACACGATGGATCTTCATGGCCAGGTACCCCGTTCTAATTCTTCTTCTTAATTGATGGTAGGCACTAGTTAGGCAGTTTAGTTTAATTTTATTGCTTTATTGAGTCTTTTTCGAGTCGTGGGGACACGACTCACTTTTGAGTTTGGGGTGGGGTTCATTGCCTCATCCCAATTTTTTGTGTTTTACATGCTTTCAATAAAATTAATCTTAGGGTTGCAATGACTGTAGAGAATTTTAAATGCCCCCATCAAGCATGCTTTTTATGAATTAATGATAGAAAATAGGTGACTTTAGGAGTTAGTGTAAACTGAACTTTGATTGCATGCAAACATGAGATAATTGATAGGAAAAATTAATGAACAATGCAAAAGAAGTAAACTTGTGCTTAAGGATAATAGGTGGTTTGTCGAACGTGAGATCTAAATGAGTAGAGAACCCACTTAGGTATGAACTAGAGACAAGTTGTGTAAATAGGAAGATGATAGAGGCAGTTCTTTGTTAGCCCTTTGAATCCTTTTTGGCTGTCTATCCCTGAATTAATTTTATCCTTCTTAGACAAATTTTTAGCCTTTAAGCCTTTCTTTTGTCGCCACATTATAAGCCAATATCCCTTTAGATTGTTTGGCATGACCATATGACCCGCACTTTAATCACAATCCTGAGACTTCCTGTCTTGAGCTTGAGTTTGGGGTGGTGGGTCCACTATATGGGAATTTACATTGGGTTGGGATTTTTTGAGCTTATCAATGATGCTTTGTGCTATATTTTGATGATGATTCACAAGTTATTTGTATTGTAACCCTTTGCCGGGGTAATAGTGAATGGAAAAGAAGCTTCGAGCTCAAGTTATGAATAGGCATAACTATGAAAAATAGCATGATATCTCTACATCAAAAAGAGAGTCATAGCTATAAGAAAAGAAAAGAAAAACGAATGATTTGAAAAGAAATTATATTCGGACCGGCAAAGTGGAAATTTTTAAGTGAATCATCCTTAGTGCTTATTAGGTTAATTTGGGGACGCTAATTAAGTGCGTCAATTGGGTTGAGTGAGAACGTAATTCGAGTGTAAAATCAAGCTCTTGGACAGTTTTGTTGATGGTAAGTGAGGAGAGAGCCAAAAGCTCATTTCAAATTTACCAAATATACATACCATACCGTCCTTCAGCCTATGCTAAAACCATAAAGTCCTCGTAATTCCTAGATGCACGGTGAGTTAATAGGGATTATTCTAAGTGGAACATTCAACAAAAGTAAAGATCGAGGAACACCCTATAGCCACCATCTTGAGATAAGTAATAAGCGTAACCTTCTAGCATTGTGAAATTAATTTTGGATTGATATTGTTTTGTATTTGATTTTGCATGATAAGTGTAGGTGTATATTAATTCCTAGGTTAGACTATATGAAATTTTTTTAAGCTTTGCTTTGGGATTATTTACTAGTTTCTACCTTCTGCGTTCACCTAAAAGATCCTTGTTTTGTTTTAATTTTACTTTGTCGGGACGACAAAGGTTTGAGTTTAGGGTCTTGATGTCTCCCGTTTTGTTCTAATTATTAGCCCCTTGGAGACATCCTTTTAGGTGAATAAATGACTTGTTTGATAGACTTTTAAGCTTAT
Organism: Nemophila menziesii; assembly: GCA_029959085.1. NCBI lineage: Eukaryota > Viridiplantae > Streptophyta > Magnoliopsida > Boraginales > Hydrophyllaceae > Nemophila > Nemophila menziesii. The sequence continues at coordinate 4,043,244 of JARWIR010000027.1, read as the reverse complement.
TTGATCATATTGCACTTTCTCCCCTTGGAAATTAACTATTTACAGAGTCTGAGCTTTTGTGCGTAAATTTGACTATTTTTAATGCAAAGTTAATAGGTTCTTGAAAGACCAATCCAAGGAGAAAAAGTGAGAATAAATTCTTATTGTATTTTAGAGTGTTAGGAAATGATTTCTAGTCGAGATTCTATTTTTAGAGTACACTTTCCTATTTCGATTTCTTGATTTCTTGATTTGTTCTTTTTAAGCATATGCGGTTTAATTATTTATTTAATGTGAAGCTTTAAGAGATAAATGGTAATTACTTAGAGGCCAAGTCAAGATAAAGATGAAAGGAAAGAAGATTTACATGGAAATAAGAAGATTTGGTAAAGAATTATTCAAAGGAGGAAAAGATAAAGCTGCCTTTTGAAATCTGAAATCCAGCCACGTTTTAGGAATTAAATCATAATAAAAGATTGGCTAGGATTCTGGACAATTGGTCTGCACCAATAGAAAGCTCTTTCCAAGACAAGCAGTTTCATATATTGTAACTTCTCAAACGGATATATGACCAAATCAAATCAGCAGAATCTTACCTTTTTAGAGCTACGAATTTGAGAGTCTTTGACTTGTCTTCCACTCCAAGCAAAATTCGACCTAGGGTCTTCCAACACCTATAAATACACCCCTTAACCTCCTACTTTAACACACTTCAGAGAATTAAACAAGAGGCTTAATGTTTTCAAGTCAGAGCACGAAGGAGAGAAGAAGCTAGAAGATGGAGGTATCCTGTTCTTCCAACAATAGTCATTCTACCCTTTAGGTTTTTCATTTATCTTTTGTATTTGAACATGAATTCCTTTTCTTTTATGTTAGTTTTTAATTTCATCATGAGCTAAATTTCTTTATACTTGAGAATCGCATTAAAGGGATGACCCTTAAACATAGCATAGATTATATTGATTAAGTGGATTCCTTTGCGAGGATCAAGTATCTCTCTTATCTGAAGTTAGTCTTTATTTTCTTTATTTCTTTTCTATTAAGTTAATTTAGTTTTTATTTTAATTGCATCTTTTAATTTCCAAAAACCAAACAAAAATTATTATCTTTTACTTTCTGTTTAGCAATTATCTCTACTATCTGGTTAATATTTGGGTTGAACCTAATCCATCCCTGAGAACGAACTTGATTATCATATATTACTTGGGACAACCGTACACTTGCGGTTAAGTGGTTCCTTTATTTTGCACTTAATTTTATAACACCCTAGGACCTACCAGCCGCATCTTATTAGATGGGTACTGTTGCTTAAAGAATTCGACATAGATATTCAAGACCGAAAGGGATGCGAGAATCAAGTTGCTGATCATTTATCAAGGCTCGAAGGATCTGATGCGAACAAAGAACCACTGTTGGTTAAAGAGGTATTCCCTGATGAAAAACTTTTTGCTATTAAACATGCTTTTGTGCCATGGTATGCAGATCTAGTCAACCTCATTGTGAGTGGTGTCCTTCCCAAAGATATCCACCCACAACAAAGACAAAGATTAACTCACCAGGCCAAGCAGTATTATTGGGATGAACCATACCTCTGGAAGATTTGTAGTGACCAAGTGGTTAGAAGATGTGTGCATGAAGGTGAAATGGAGAAAATCATTGAAAGTTGTCATAGTTCACCTTATGGTGGTCACTTTAAAGGCGATAGAACCGCAGCTAAAATTCTTCAATCCGGATTCTATTGGCCTACCATACACAAAGATTGCCATCGTTTTGTCCAGTCATGTCAAAGATGCCAGCTCACTGTAATATATCAAAAAGAGACGCGATGCCGCTTAACAATATCCTAGAAGTTGAAATCTTTGATGTATGGGGAATAGATTTCATGGGACCTTTCATCACATCCCATGGAAATCTTTATATTTTGCTTGCGGTAGATTATGTATCAAAGTGGGTAGAAGCAGTGGCAACACCAAAGAACGATGCTCAAACAATGATTAAATTCTTAACAACAAACATCTTTTCAAGACATGGTACGCCACGTGTTCTCATCAGTGATAAAGGTATCCAATTTCTTAATGCTCCCCTGAGAAATTATCTTCGTAAGTTTGGAGTGAGACACCGTACTTCAACCGGTTATCACCCACAAACTAACGGTCAAGCTGAAGTTTCCAACCGGGAAATCAAATCTATTCTTGAGAAGACCATGAATAAATCGAGGAAAGATTGGTCTTTAAAGCTAGATGATGCTCTTTGGTCTTACAGAACAGCATTTAAACACCAGTTGGGTCATCTCCATATCGCATGGTCTACGGCAAAGCGTGTCATCTACCGATTGAACTAGAAGCTCGAGCCTACTGGGCTATTAAAACTCTGAATTTAGACCCAGATTTGGCCGGGAAGCAAAGGATGATGCAGTTGAATGAGATGGAGGAGTTTCGTTATCTTGCCTATGAAAATTCACGCCTCTATAAGGAGAAAGCAAAGCGATGGCATGATAAACGACTCCGTCCAAAGAATTTCGAAAGAGGGCAAAAGGTTTTATTATACAAGAAAGCTTAAATCTCGTTGGGGAGGACCTTACATTGTTACAAAAGTCACACCTCATGGAGCGATTGAAATTGAACATCCAACCGAGCAAAGGACATTCATGGTGAATGGCCAACGTTTGAAGAGATACCATGACAGTGAGGACTTTGGGCGAGAGGAGACAATCCATCTCGTTGAATGCGCTTAGCCTGAGGTACACGTCTAACTCAAAGACGTTAAACGAAAGTGCTCTTGGGAGACGCCCCTTGTTTTAATTTCTTTTTAGATTTGTTTTATTGCTTTGTAGTGTAAAATATTAAGTTAGTGTATATTTTTAATTGTGTTTACAAGCTAATAGGAGAGAAAGTTAGTGTGTTATTGTGCAGGAAACGAGTTTGGGTCATGGAAATATTCGAAGGCTGGCACGGACTACCCCCGCGGGGTACCCCTATACCGTAAGGAGGTACCGTGCCCTGAAAACCCGTACTACGGGTCGGGCGCCACGGGTTATATACCGAGACGAAAAAATGGATAGCTGCTAGGCGCGGTGCACCGCACCCCTATACCGCATGCCCAAAACGCGTGCCACGGGGTGATGTACCGCGGGTTTTTTGACGGAGATGGCGTGGAGTACCCATGCACCGCACTCCTATACCGCGCGCACAAAACACGTGCCACGGGGTGCTACCACGGGTCTATTGCCGAGGCTAAAATCTTTTGAACAACAGCGCTGCGGTGAACCCCCGCGGGGTACCCCTATACCGCAGGGATGTACCGCACAGTGGCGGTTTGTGAAGAAACCAATTCCTATTCAACTTCTTACCATAACAAGATTAACCCTAGCCTCTCCCATACGATTTTTTCAGACCCAAACACTATATATACACCTTAAAGCTTGTGCAAACCTTCACAATTAACACAACAACTCCTCAAATCCTCTCCTCCATCTTCCATAAACACAATCTCTTCATCAAATTCATCACACTACACCATTAAAACACCATCAAATTCAACAAGCTTTAAAGATTTCTTCCAAGATCCATCAAGAAACCTTTCCCTCTCATCAATTCCAAGCAACAACCTCAAGCTAAACCAAGTTCTCTTAAACTTTTAATCCATCCTTGGTATAACTTGAGTTGTGGGTAAATCAAGCATGACTAACAGATCTGAAGCTATGGAATACAAGAGAAAGTTCTCTATCCTTGGGAAGAATAAGAAATTGCCTGGAGCCACCATTGAAAAACCCATCAATCTTGATGAGGTTACTGAAGAATCAAAAGAACAGGCACCAACACAGCCACAACCAAAGAAGTTAACTGCTAGAATGTCCATACCATCAAGGAGGCCTTTGAAGAAGAAAAAAATTCAAGACCAAGGTTCTTCTACTTCTTCCTCTGAAATTGTTCATGACCTTCCTCCTTGGGCTCACAAATTACAAAACGAAATCGAAAGATTACAAGAAGATAACAGAGAACTTTGGACGGAAGTCATACAGATGCAATCACAGATAGACGATTTGACCTTTGAAAAGCATATTGATGATTATTCTGATCCCTTGGATGAGGATGAGGATATAATGGATCTCTATGGCCAGCCAAGTAAGTCATTCTAATTTTTCTTATTAGCTTGTATGCATTAGGTAGTTAGTTAGTTTCAATTTTAAATTTTATTCCATCCTGAGTCTTTTTCGAGTCGTGGGGACACGACTCACTTTTGAGTTGGGGGTGGGGATTCGTTGTCCTCATCTTCTTTTTCGTTTTTGCATAAAATTTAAATTTTTTAGGTTGAATTAAGGCATAGAATATTTTGAATGTACCTATTTGAGCATGATTTTATTAGGTCAATGATAGTAAGTAGTATGTTTTTGATAAATGCAACAAAATTGTTTAGATGCATGCATGAAAACAGGAAATAAAGGATAGAAAATTTAATGAGCAATGCTAAGAAATCACGTTGAAACTTAGGGAGAGTTATTTGGTGTGTAGAACGTGAGGTTTGAAATTAGTTGAAAACCCACTTGTCTATGAACTAATAATGAAAAAGTAATGAAATCCGGTAGTTAGAAAAATGACTAAGGCAGTTCTTTCATGATAAAACACTTGAAGCCTTTATACTTTCTCACCCTTTTGTTTGTTATTGTTATTTATCCGTCTTAGCCCCTCTGAGCCTTTCTAAAGCCTTTATTGAAACACATTATAATCCATACCCTTAGTTTGTAGGACTTATCTATATGACCCGCACTCGAATCGCAAAACCTGAGACAACTCGTTTTAGAGCTTGAGTTTGGGGTGGTGGGTTTCATCATTTGGGAACATTGGGTTTTGGGTATTATATTTGTGATTTAATTGATGATGAAATTGTTATTATTGTAACCCTTTGTCGGGGTAATAGTGAATGAAAAAGAAGCTACGAGCTAAATTTGCCAACAAGGGCATAAAAAGAATATATATATATATATATATATATATATATATATATATATATGAAAAAAATAGTGTGATATCTCAACATCAAAAAGAGAATCATAGCTATACAAAAGAAAAAAATTGATTTGAAAAGAAAATATATATTCGGACCGGCAAAGTGGAATTTGTAAATTATCATCAAAGGTATTAAATTGGGAATATTGGGGATGCAAATCAAAAGCATCAATAAATTGGGTTGAGAGAGAATATCTTCGAGTGAAAACTCAAGCTCTAGGGCGATTCGTTGATGGCTAGTGAGGAGAGAGCCAAAAGCTCACTTTTCATTATCCAAATATACCACACCCGTCCTTAAGCCAAGTTATAACCAAGACCTTAGGATTTCTAACTGCTTGGTGGAGAAACAGTTGAGCTATTAGGTAGTAGGTAAGTGGACCATTGGATGCTGTATTTGGGACCTATGAACAAACTATAACCATTAACCTGAACTAAGTTATCATCCTCTCCTTCTGGCATTGCGAAATTAATCTTAACTTGAAGTTATGGATTGTTGATTACATGTATATTAAGCATATTTTTCTTGAGTATTACTACATGAGACTTTTTAGATATTTATGCTCTAGGATCATTCATTATATTCTGTTCTTGGTCTCCTCCGACTTCTTCTTCTTTATTTGACTACCCTTCTGTTCTTTACTTTTATTGTATCGGGACGATACAACTTTGAGTTGGGGGTCTTGATGTCTCCTCATTTGTGATAATAAAATCTATCTCTGAGACATCATTTTAGGCTTATTTATTAGTTTATAGGTTGATTTTAGCTTAATTTAGTGCACTTTCCTATTTTGAGTCTTGATTTAGTAACATAATATTTTTAGAGCATATTGGGTTTAATTGTTTATTTAGTGTGAAGCTTTAAAGATAATTATGGAGATTAATTAGAGTCCAAGTCAAAGACAACAACTTATGGAAAGAGATTTACATGGAAATTGGAGATAAAGGTAACAAAGGCTAAAAATATGGAAAAGGAAAAGCTGCCTAATCTGAATTTCTGCAGCACACGCCTAAAGTAGTGGTTATTTACCTCAGAAATAGGACGATTTTGGTAATTTCCTTTCATAGGGACATAGATAATTCTGTTACGATTCTTTTGGTATCTTATGGAGCTCAAACCGACCAATAACGAAGAAGATACGCTCAAAACGGTCCAGCAGTGTTTATCTTTATTTCCAAACGAATTTGAGTTGGGCTAGGAGTCCATTACTTAACTTATCTCTAAAGAAACGAATTAGGTCAACCTATACACTATAAATACAGCCTCTTAACACTCTTAAATCATCCTTGGTTAAACCTAAAACCAAGAGGAAGCATACAACACAAGAGAGAAGTCTGGAAGGAGCTGTTCATCAACAATGTCTTCTTCTGCCTTTAATTTTGTAATTTCTTTCTTTTCTTGCATGAACTAAATTTCTTTATCTTGAGTTTTAGCATATATGTATGGACCCTAGTTTTGATTGACATCTATCTAATTTGGGAACTTAATGTTTTAAATTGAATTATAGTTTTTATTCATTGTTTATGTGTTTGGATTTATATTCTGTGTTCTTGTGGATGCGCGCCCATATAGAATTACCATCTAGTAATTAGGTCACCATTGACAACGGTGTTTAATTGCATTTTTAGCACATAATTTCTAGTATTAGGTCTGATCTGACAACCCAACCTAGCTAGATAATCACTATGGTTTAGTTCTTGTGACTATTTACCAATTACAGGAAAAGTTTGCTTAGGAAGCCTTATTGACACAGGTAAATCGTATTTTAAACTACCGATAGCGAACTGGAACCGATTAATGAAATACTACATAATTCGCCCTTACATGTTTAGAATGGCAAAACTAGTGGGGATTACATGCTAGTGACTCAAGCTATATTCCCATATTCTTTCATATTTAATTTTTAGTCTTTTAACTTCTTAGTTTAATTTAGTTTAATTAGAAAATCAAACAAAAATCTCTTTGTCTTTACTTTTATTTGCGTTTAGTTGTTCTAGCTTTAATTATTTACACTTCATATTTGCATAAGATTCCTTTACCCTTCGTAGTCTATGCGGAATGAATCTTAATCTAAAACTTGCATACGATCTGTATACTTGCAGAACTGTGTAGCTTTAGGGTGTTATTTGCACGTTATTTATATCTTATTTTATCACACCCTAGGCCCCACTAACAAAATTATAATCCATACCCCTAGTTTGTAGGACTTATCTGTATGACCCCCACTCGAATCGCAAAACCTGAGACAACTCGTTTTAGAGCTTGAGTTTGAGGTGGTGGGATTCCATCATTAGGGAACATTGGGTTTTAGGAGTTATATTTGTGGTTTTATTGATGATGAAATTGTTATTATTGTAACCCTCTGCCGGGGTAATAGTGAATGAAAAAGAAACTACGAGCTAAAGTTGCCAACAAGGGCATAAAAAAGAAAAGAATATGTATATGAAAAAAAAGTATGATATCTCAACATCAAAAAGAGAATCATAGCTATACAAAATAAAAAATTGATTTGAAATTAAAATATATATTTGGACCAGCAAAGTGGAATTTGATATCATCAAAGGGTTTTATTGGGATTGATTGGGGATGCACATCAAAAGCATCAATAAATTGGAATTGAGTGAGAACATCTTCGAGTGAAAACTCAAGCTCTAGGGCGATTCGTTGATGGCTAGTGAGGAGAGAGCCACAAGCTCACTTTTCATTATCCAAATATACCACACCCGTCCTTAATCCAAGTTGTAACCAAAGACCTTAGGATTTCTAACTACTTGATGGAGAAATAATTGAGCTATTAGGTAGTAAGTAAGTGGACTATTGGATGCTATATTAGGACCTATGAAAAACCTATAGCCATTAACCTGAACTAAGTTATCATTCTCTCCTTCTGGCATTGCGAAATTAATCTGGACTTGGATTTATGGATTGTTGATTAAATGTGTATTAAGCATACTTGTGCATTATTTCTTGAGCATTACTACATGAGACTTTTTAGATATTTATGCTCTAAGATCATTCATTATGTTCTGTTCTTATTCTCCTCCTACTTCTTCTTCTTGACTTCCCTACTGTTCTTTACTTTTATTGTATCGGGACGATACAACTTTGAGTTGGGGGTCTTGATGTCTCCTCATTTGTGATAATAAAATATACTCATGAGACATCATTTTAGGCTTATTTATTAGTTTATAGGTTGATTTTAGCTTAGTTTAGTGCACTTTCCTATTTTGGGTCTTGATTTAGTAATATAATATTTTTAGAGCATATTGGGTTTAATTGTTTATTTAGTGTGAAGCTTTAAAGATAATTATGGATATTAATTAGAGTACAAGTAAAATACTACAACTTATGAAAAGAGATTAGCATGGTAATTGGAGATAAGGAAACAAAGGCTAAAAATGAGGAAAAGGAAAAGCTGCCTAAATCTCAGATTCTGCAGCACACTCCTAAAGAAGTGATTATTACTCCTACAAGGAAGCCGATTTTGGAAGATTCCTTTCATAGGGACGTAGATAATTCTGTGACGATTCTTTTGGTATATTATGGAGCAAAAACCGACCAATAACGAAGAAGATATGCTCAAAACGGTCCAGCAGTGTTTATCTTTATTTCTAGACGAATTTGAGTTGGGCTTGGAGTCCATTACTTAAACTTATCTCTAAGAAACGAATTAGGTCAACCTATACACTATAAATACAGCCTCTTAACACTCTTAAATCATCCTTGGTGAAACCTTAAACCAAGAGGAAGCTTACAACATAAGTGAGAAGTCTGTAAGGAGCTGTTCATCAACAATGTCTTCTTCTACCTTTAAATTTGTAATTTCTTTCTTTTCTTGCATGAACTAAATTTCTTTAGCTTGAGTTTTAGCATATATGCATGAACCCTAGTTTTGGTTGACATCTATCTAATTTGGGAATTTTATATTTTAAATTGAATTATAGTTTTTATTCTCTGTTTATGTGTTTGGATTTATATTCAGTGTTCTTGTGGACTGCAGCCATATAGAATTACCATCTAGTAATTAGGTCACCATTGACAACGGTGTTTAATTGCATGTTTAACACATAACGTCTAGTATTCGGTTTAGATCTGACAAATCAACCTAACTAGATAATCACTATGGTTTAGTTCTTGTGACTATTTACCAATTACAGGAAAAGTTTGCTTAGGAAGCCTTATTGACACAGGTAAATCCTATTTTAAACTACCGATTAGGGAAATACTACATAATTCACCCTTACATGTTTAGAATGGCAAAACTAGTGGGGATTACATGCTAATAGCTCAAGCTATCTTCTCATATTACCTCTCTTTCGTATTTATTTTCTGTCTTTAAATTCTTAGTTTTAATTTAGTTTATAAAATCAAACAAAAATCTATTTGTTTTTACTTTTATTTGCGTTTAGTTGTCCTAGCTTTAATTATTTACACTTGGTATTTTCATAAGATTTCTCTAACCTTCGTAGTCTCTGCGGAACGAATCTTAATCATTCAACTAAAACTTGCATACGATCTGTATACTTGCAGAACCGTGTAGCTTTAGGGTGTTATTTGCACTTTATTTATATCTTATTTTATCACACCCTAGGCCCCACCACCTTTACATGTCCCTTTGGTACGTTTGCATATCGCAAAATTCCATTTGGGTTATGTAATGCACCTGCTACGTTTCAAAGATGTATGATGGCAACCTTCTAGGATATGATCGATAACTTCCTTGAGGTATTCATGGATGATTTCTCTGTATTCGGTGATGACTTCGATAAGTGTTTACAGAATTTAGAGAGATTTTTGATTCGATGCAAGGAAAGTGATTTGGTTTTAAATTGGGAGAATTGTCATTTTATGGTTCAAGAAGGTATAGTATTGGGTCACAAGGTTTCGAGTGTTGTTTTAGAGGTTGATCGCGCAAAGATAAAGGTAATAAAAACTCTTCCCCTTCCTGTTTCTGTAAAAGGGGTACAAAGTTTTCTTGGCCATGCTGGCTTTTATAGGAGATTCGTTAAAGATTTTTCTAAGATTTCTAAACCATTATGTAACTTACTTGAGAAGGACACCAAATTCCTTTTCAATGAAGCTTGCATGGTGGCCTTTCAAGAAATCAAAGAAAAACTCATTACCGCCCCTATTGTATTACCGCCTGATTGGAATATGCCATTCGAAGTTATGTGTGATGCTAGTGATTTAGCTATGGGAGCTGTTTTAGGCCAAAAAAAAGATAAGATATTTCATTCGATCTATTACGCAAGGAAGACTTTCAATGGTGCTCAAATTAATTATACTGTTACAGAGAAAGAATTGCTAGCTGTTGTTTATTCATTCGATAAGTTTCGTTCCTATCTCCTTGGAGCGAAAGTTGTTGTTTATATAGATCATTCTGCTATTAGATATCTTATGGGGAAGAAAGATGCTAAACCACGGTTAATAATATGGGTTTTATTGTTACAAGAGTTTGATTTAGAGATTAAAGATCGAAAGGGTTGTGAGAATCAAGTTGTAGATCATCTATCTCGTCTTGAAGGATCAGAATCAACTGGTGGACCTGAGGTAGTTAGAGAAGAATTTCTTGATGAGAGCTTATTCACGATTCACCTAGACAATACCCCTTGGTATATTGATATTGCAAATTTAATCGTAAGTGGTTCATTCCCCTAAGGTTCTACTTATCAAGAAAGAAAAAGATTAGCTCACCATGCTAGACAATTCTTTTGGGATGATCCTTTCCTCTACAAAGTATGTACTGATCGAATGGTGAGAAGATGTATACCAAGGGAAGAAACTGAGGCGATTATAGATGGTTGTCATGACTCACCTTATGGCGGACATTTCAAAGGAGATCGAACTGCTGCTAAGGTATTACAATCAGGTTTTTACTGGCCTTCAATAATGAAAGATTGTCATGAATACATTAAGAGATGTGAAAGATGTCAATTTATGGAAAATATATCCAAGAGGGATGAGATGACACGTAATAATGTTCTTGAAGTAGAGATATTCGATGTATGGGGTATAGATTTTATGCGTCTATTTGTTCCTTTTAATGGAAACCTTTACATCTTATTAGCTGTTGATTACGTGTCTAAATGGGTAGAGGCCATTGCTCTACCGTCTAATGATCCGCGAGTAGTAATTAAGTTTCTGAAATCACACATCTTCACTAGACATGGCACACCGAGAGTAATTATTAGCGATGGGGGTTCTCATTTCGTGAACAAATATTCGAAGAAAGTCTAAGAGAAGTATGGAGTGAGACATCGTGTATCTACCGCTTATCATCCGCAAGCCAATGGTCAAGCCGAGGTCTCAAATCGTGAGGTAAAATCTATTTTAGAGAAGACTGTTGGCCCTACAAGAAAAGATTGGTCAATGAAGTTAGACGATGCATTATGGGCTTATCGTACTGCGTTCAAAACTCAAGTTGGTGCATCCCTGTATCGAATGGTTTATGGTAAGGCTTTTCACTTACCTCTTGAGCTTGAAATGGGTACATATTGGGCTATTGCGTAGTTAAACTTAAATCCTACTTTAGCCGGTCAGAATCGAATGATGAAACTTAATGAACTTGATGAATTCCGATTACATGCTTATGAAAATGCTAAGCTTTACTAAGAAAACACTAAGAGGTGGCATGATAATCGTATTCGTGAAAAGAACTTTGTAGTGGGACAAACAGTATTGAAGTATAACTCAAAGTTCAGCAATTATTCGGGTAACTTAAGATCGAAGTGGTCGGGTCCTTATGTTGTGACCAAAGTTACACCTTATGGGGCGATAGAAATAGAACATCCACTCGAGAACCGTACTTTCATGGTGAACGGTCGTCGATTAAAGATATACCATAGAGGTGAAGATACCAACCGCTTGGAAGATCCACATCCCGGGGAGATTATGTATCTCCTTGAAACTCCTTAGAAGCATGAGGTAACCCGTCGAGCTTAAGGACGTTAAACAAAAGCGAATTCATTGTATATTAGTTTAAGTCTTTTAAAATGTTCATAGTGTATATTAGATAAATTTCGTTAATTTAGTGTTTATTATTAAGAAATGAGGAAGGGTAGTTGTTTTTTATGATTTCAGGGGTAGAAGGGTCATGAGTTTGGGGTCGAAAAGATGAAAAAAAACGAAAAAATTTGAGTTCAAAGACGCTGACCGGCATGCCGGTCAAACGCGCGAAAGACCCCCCCAAACTCTGTCTAGTGCGTCCACTTTGACGCATGACGTAGCATCCACGTTTGCGCCAGCGAGACTCCACCAGCTAGCCGGTGGCTGACCAGCTTGCCGGCCAGCAAAGAAGAAAAGTTCTGATTAGTGCGTCGAGTATGACGCAAGGTGCTGCGTCTGAGGTTGCGCCAGCGAGACTCCACCGGCTAGCCGGCCCGCGACGAAGGAATCCTATGGTTAGTGCGTCACATATGACGCAAGAAGTCTTGCGTCTGAGGTAAAAAAATTAATTTAGTAATTTATTTTTTCGCCGACACAGCGACTGGCATGCCGGTCAGCCACCGGCTAGCCAGTACGCTGTTGCGAGAGGCGGTTTTAAGGGTTAAAACCCTACTTTTTTAGCTTCCTTACCAAGCCAACCTCTTATTCAGAATCCTAGCCTCCACCTACTCCGAAAATCATTAACAAAACACTATTTAATCATCAAAACAAGCCTTCTTTCATCACAAAAACACACAATCAACTCATATCCTCTCCAAAACACAATCAAATTCCCATTTTTTTTCCAAGATTTTTCTTCTTCCTAATATCGAATTAAACCCAATTCCTCCCTAATTCTCACCATTTAGCCTTTACCCATCTCATATTCCACCATATTCTTCAAGTTTTAAACCTCAAAACATCAAAGTTCTAAGCTTTTCTCTAGCTTTTCACTATTTGAAGTTTTGAGTTTGGGGTGAAAAGAGATGACTAAGAGAACCGATTCCATGTGTACTTATTGAAGGAACTTTCCAAGAAACAGAAACACTGTTGGTACTATTCCAAAAAAAGAAATTGAGATTCCTGATTCACGTTTCAAACGCAAGACTAAAGAAATCCCAGCTGCTCCGAAAAGGAAAGAGAATCCGATTAAGGCTAATCCTAAGAAAAGTAAACTAATTGATGAACCAGAAAGTGAGGAAGAATCTGAAGAAGAAACTCCGCAAGCACCCGTTCAAGAATAAAGATCCACAAGAATAAAAATTGTTTTCTTAGAAGCCGAAGAGAGTTGCTATGACTTGGAATGATCAGGTTCGTGACAGAATTAATTACTTGAAATTTGGTGTCGAAAAGGGTCTTCCAAAGGGTATTTTGAATAGTGCTTTTAAGGATTATGCTACTACGTGTAATAAGTTTGGGTGGAAAGAGTTGAGAGAAAGAAAACTTGAGTATATTCCTACCTTGGTGCGTGATTTTTACGAGGGACTAGCTTTTTCAAAAGAGGCAATTATTGTACGCAAAAAGGTAATACCTCTCTCTGCTGAGCTTATTCGACAATCATTGAAATTTCCCAACTTCACTGGCCCTTGCCCTTTCCAAGAAACCCTCACCGATCCCTCATTTGATTTTGAATCTCTTTGGGGAAAAGTGCTTATTCCTGGGACCCGCCCAATTCCAGCAGGAGAGCGTTATCATGGACAAATTTATATCAGCAATTTGTTGCCTTGTGCTAAGGTTTGGTCCCATTTCATAATCCCTACATTCTTTGGTATAACACACACTTCAGAATTGAAAAAGGAACATATTATATTCATCAAGTGTATTGTGGAGAACAAACATATGGATGTGGCTCATGTGCTTTATGACAATATTATAGAATTCGAGAAAGCCCCTACTACTCAGCAGAATCTAAAATTTTCTTGTACCATCACTACCTTGTGTCTAGACGCTAAAATTCCGCGTAGGTGTGAAGAAGCTGAACCTTCTGTAGTTGGGGAACAAATATCTTTAGTCTCGATTCAGAATGCCCATGACGAAGCCACACAAGCTGTAAGGACTCCTAGAGCTCCCCCTCCAGAGATGAAGGTACAATCCGATAATGAGTTGGAATCGAAGATTAAAGTGTTGGAAGAGAATCAAGTGAAGATGATTGCTACTTTTGGGATCGTTACAAAAGAGCTGGACCTTATCCGAAACATGCTACTTGGGGTGAGCACCATTCAACACGCCACCTATGGGTTACTTATGAAGGATAAAGTCCATGGACGCAACACCGATGACCAGCCACGCACTGGTTAAGCTACGTTTTATATCCCTTTCGCATTTAGTGTAGATTAGTTTAATTGCTTTGCGTCTTTTCGAGTCGTGGGGACACGACTCATTTTTCAGTGGATGGGGTTCGTTGCCTCATCCCAGTTTTTATGTGTTTATTTGTTTTAATTGCTTTCAATATAATAATTAGGAGTTGCGTTGACTGTAGAAGTTTTTAAATGTCCCTTTTAAGCATACGTTTTATGAATCTATGACAGTAAATAGTGGACTTTAGGGAATAGCATAAAACGCGCTTTAATTGCATGCAAACATAGATTATGAATAGGAAAAATTAATAAACAATGCAAAAGAAGTAAGCTTGTACTTAAGGCAAATGTTTGGTTTGTAGAACGTGAGATCTAAATTAGTAGAGAACCCACTTAGATATGAATTAGAGACGACCCATGTAACTAGGAAAATGATAGAGGCAGTTCTTTGTTAGGCATTTGAAGCCTTTTTAGCCTACTATCCCTTATATTAATATTATCCGTCTTAGCCCAATTTTGAGCCTTAATCCTTTTCTTTTGTAGCCACGATATAAGCCCATTATCCCTTAGATTATTAGGCATGACCAAATCACCTGCACTTGAATCATGATCCTGAGACCTGTCTCGAGCTTGAGTTTGGGGTAGAGGGTCCATATTTGGGAAATTACATTGGGAACGGATTATATGTGTTTGTATTAAGGTACAAAATTTCAGATGATATTATTATTTGTAACCCTTTTCCGGGATAAAAAAAAAAGAAAAGAAATGAAAAAGAAAAAAAATAAAAAGAAAGAAAGAATAAAATAACCGGCAAAGTGGAATATTTGGAAAAATCATCTTAGATTAAATGGGTTATCTTGGGGACGCAACATTAGCGCATCAAATGGGTTGAGTGAGAACATTATATGAGTGTAAACTCAAGCTCGTGGACATTTGTTGATGGTAAGTGAGGAGAGAGCCAAAAGCTCACTTCAAATTTACCAAATAAACATACCATACCGTCCCTAAGCCTACGCTAAAACCGTAAAGTCCTCGTGATTCCTAGGTACATGGTAAGTTAATAGGGAGTATACTAAGTGAAGCGTTCAAAGCGAGTAAGGATCGAGGAACAAACTATAGCCATCATATTGAGATAAGTACAAGTGTAACCTTCTATCATTGCAAAGTTAATTTTATGATTGAAGTTATTTGTGTTTGAGTTTGCATGATTAGTGTGTATTAGTTCTTAATGTTTTCTATATGAGGTTTATTTTAAGAATTGCTTTAGGGAGTATTTACTAGCTTCTATTTTCTCTTGCGTCTACTTCATTCCCCTTGTTTTTAGTTTGCTTTGTCGGGACGACAAAGGTTTGAATCGGGGGTCTTGATGTCTCCCTAAATTTTCTAGTTTTATGCCCTTGGGAGACATCATTTTTATGTTTATTCGACTATTTAGATAGACTTTGGTGTTAAAATTCAATAAATTGATTTTCCTCTTTTAATTCTAGTATTTTTGATTTATTAAGCTTTTGCGCGTAATATGGTTTGTTTTGAGTGAAAAGTTGTAGGTTTTGAATACTAGCTAGGAGAGGAATCCAATAATAAAGTCAAAGATCGTGTAATGAAATCAAAGCAAGAAGAAATATCCCGAAAGAACTGATAATTTCAAGCTACAAATCTGGAAAGTTGATAAAGATTGCTGATTTCGAGCCATCTACGAGTGGATTTAGCCTCTGACTTGTGAAGAGAATTTGTTCCCCATTGAGTTACGCAACTTTAGCAACTGGAATGGGGTCAATCCGAGTAGAAACGAATCGGTTAGGGCTGATTTAGTGAAGGTGGCGCAGCAGTTACAAGATTTGGGCTTAATTAGTGGATTTGGGCTTTTCTAATTTTCATTTAATCCCTATGAAAATCCCTAGTCAGAATTTGAAATTATAAATAGGCTTTAGACTCTTATTTTTACACACCTTTCACATATTATACATACGCTTAAGAGTCTGAACATCGGAAGAAGCTAGAGCAAGGAAGAGAAGAAGCAAGAGCTGGAGACTGACTATATCTCCAATTCTCAGCCAATTCAACTCCGTAATTAGGTTCTTTTATTTTATTCTGTAAACATGATGAACTTATTTATTTCTTTATTTTTTGTCTTTTCAATTATTATGAGCTAAACTTAAATAGTGCTTGAGGACGCATAATAGGTTAATCCCAATTTGATTTCGTTTCATGTGTTTAGATTTGGGATTTTCATAATTGAAATCAAATTGGGTAAATTGTATTTTCCATTAATTTGCTTTTAATTACTATTATTTATGTAATTGACCAATAATAAGACTTAATATCTAGGCTATTTCATAAAGTGTCATATGAATCACCTTGACGGGGGGTCTAGGTACAAAACCAATTAATGAATGTAGGATAGAAATTATAGACTTTGACGAGCTTAATTAATCCTATCGCCAATTGGGTATAAATAGAACTTAACCACTTGAAAGTGGACTATAATCACCCTAACGGGGTTTGTAGCACCTAAGAGTAGCTCCTTAGTCCACCCTGACGGGGGTAAGGAGAATTCTGAATCCCAACCATTACATATTTACCGATTTGTCCCTTAAACAATACATGAAATGAATGATAATTAAGTGAAACCTTTGCGTCTCTCAAGTACTGCCTTTCCTACCTTGAGTACCCACTTTATTTTCTCGCGTCTAGTTTAATAGTCGCATTAATTTGGTACTTTAATTTATTGTCTTAGTTATAGAAAACCAAAACAAACATTCTCAAAATTATTTATTTGCTTTTACGTGCAATTAATCACTATCTGATAAGCATTAGAGTCAACCAATCCGTCCCTGAGAACGAATCTGTATTATCACATATATTACTTGGGACAACTGTACACTTGCAGTTGTGGTTTTTCCTTATTTGTTTTATTTTAGAACACACAAAGGACCACCAACTACCTCTTACCAACACATTTTATACAATCTTATACATTCATTAGATGTCTCAAGCTATCAAAGTATCAATCCAAGCTTGATCAATCAACTTGTTATATCTAATCAATCAAGGAGTTAATCAAAGAAGCTTCAAAGTTCTAATCAATTCAAGAGAAGTTTTAAGCTTAGAGTTATATCCTCTCTTTAGGAGTTCTTAGGAAAGTTGTAACACCCAACCAAACACTTATTTTTTATCCTCTTAGATCTAGTTCTTGTAATAGATAGATTAAGAGAGAGTGTGAGTATAGGGAATATACTCGTTGTCCTTGTGTTGCGATAGCACAAGAGTTTGCTTTGTGGTATCGAAGTGGTTGTAAGGGTTATTGTGTTCTCGACCCAGTTAAGAGAGACACGGGAGCTTAGTAAAAGCTTGAAATCCTAAGGAGGCTTCCTTAGGTAGTGGATGTAGGGATAACCTAACTACTATACATCGTTGTGTACTTTCTATCCCTACTCTATTTACTTTCCGCACTTTATATGTTTGATTATATGCTAGTATAAATATCGTAGTAATTATTATCTAGTTAATCAAACTTATTGTCATCTAGAGTAGTAAGAGAATAGAAATTCGATTTACTTGTATCACTTATATATCGAACCTCTAGCTTATCCATTGCATAATCCCGTAAGAGTTTGATATATTAGTTGACTTATAAGTTTCTTGTATCACTCATATATCTAACCTCTAGCTTATCCATTTCATGATCCCGTAAGAGTTTGATATATTAGTTAACTTAGTAGTTTCTCTTTAAAACTTATAATTGTCCAAAATATTTTTAATTAGGCATTAATCTTATTAGTAATCCTATTCACCCCCCCCCTCTAGGACTTTTATTTGGTATCAGAGCCTAACTCTACGTTTATAGCTTAATTGTTAGTAGAGTAAACGACATGGAATTTAATCTTTTGGAAGAGTCGTCTTCTATACGACCTCCACTTTTTGTAGGCACTTACTATTTTGCTTGGAGAACAAAAATGGAGGAATTTATCAAAAACCGAAGATTCCAATCAATTAGAATAGTTATGGAATGTCCTTTCATTCCATACAAAGAGGAGTTAAATGAAGCAGGAGTTCTTAAGTTAAATCAAGAAGAAAAAAATTATGATGATCTCACCGATGATGATAATGCTAAACTCACTCGAAATGCAAAACCGATGTACACTCTAATATGTGTAATATTCGAAGAAATTTTCTCAAAAATGTTAGATTGTAATTCGGCAAAAGAACTTTGGGATCGTTTGGAATTATTATATGGGATTGTCGAGAATGACGAAGAGGAAGAAATCATAATCCATGATGAATCTCATGATAATCCTAAACCAAACCATGAGGTAGTAATTTATCCTAACTCTTTGTCACCTCCATATAATTATGATGATATTAGGTATATTTCATCCCTTTTCAATATTCTTGACTCTCAAATCCATTTGAATAACCTTATGTTGAAAAAGGAAAAAATTGAGCAAAGGAATTGTTTTAATTGTTGTATCACTTTAGATGATATTTTGGGAAATACTAAAAACTCATGTTTTGAAAATATTTTATCTTCAAATAAAAGTCAACATCTTATGAAGAAAATTATAGTAGGTTTTGAAAAAGTGGATGAAGCATGTTCCATTGCTCTTAAAATTTTAGAAAATCATCCCTATTAATATGTCACTCCATTTGATGAAAATAAACTTTTTAAAGAAAAATTATTTTTGGGTGAAAACTTGGTTATACAAAAGAACGAGAAAAAATCATGTTCAAAACCTTCTCGTGATATATCTACCCGAAAAAGAAGTACTTGCAAGTATTGCGGAAAACCCAGTCATCGTGTTTCTACGTGTCATTACCACAAACAACTTGAATACGGGTCTTTAATACCTCCGTGGGAAAAACCGATATGGACTGTGAAAAGTACTAATCGTGTTCTCGGATTCTCTCCACCTTGGATACCTTAGAAATATTTATTGTAGGTGTTGAGCGTCAATGAAGTGAAATGATATGCAAAAGGACGCTCAATTCTCTTAAAAGGAAAATCCGGTGATTTCTATTCTTTATCTCGTTTTTATTTGTGTTTTATTATGTGTGGTTGTGTTTCTTTTTATGTGTGCTAATATTTTTTAGTTCTTACTCTTGTTTCATGTTTAAAATGCTTAGTTTTTGTTTTGGGTCTTTTTGTACTTTTTATAAAATATAGGGATCTTTTTAAAATTAACTGTTTTCAATGTTTTCGAATTTTCTACATTGTATTTTTTCAAAACAAGAGTTATTCTGGAAGTTTTAAAACATTTGCTAACTATTGGGGAATTTTCGGGTAAGTTTCGAGCATTATTTAAAACGTAAAAAACTGAGCTTCTTGATTTTTTGCTGAGCGCTTGACCGGCTATCCGGTCACTGACCGGCTTACCAGTGAGAGACTGTTTCCTTTCTGCTTCTTGACCGACTTACTGGTATTTGGACCGGCTTACCAATGGGCGAATTTGAACGCGTTTTTAACACAGCCTTTCACTCTTTCTCTTCTCATTTTAATCAAACCCTCTTCGTTTTTCATCTTCCTTCTTCTTCAAAATCCGAAAATTTACTCCCTCCTTTCAAAAACCCTTCATAAACCTTTCAATCTCTACATTATAATCCACAAAATAGAAGCTTTCATCTTCTCTATATCAAAACACCTCACAAAACCCACTCAAATCTTTCACTCTTGTCTTCATAATGCCTCCAAGAAAAGAGACTTCAACATCAAAAGGGAAAAAAAGAGCTAGCTCTTCAAGGGATAAAGAGGAAGATCAACCAATAACTACTCATGGCACAAAATCTTTTGAAATCAAACCCAGGAAGAAAATTGATCAATCGGCCTTCCCTCCTAGTCCAAATTTCTATGATCTTCTCTCCACTCAAGGTTTAATAGCTTTCCTCTCGATTGAAATTTCTATTGCTATTAGCTTTTGCATTGAATTCTATACCAATTTTGAGTATGATTGTGATAAAAATTCTATTATCTCAAAAGTTCATGGAAAAACTTTTACTCTAAATCAAAGAACTTTAGCTCGTTTTTTCAATCTTCGTGATTCCGGTATTGGTTCTTTTTGGGGCGTTGGTTGGGGTTCACTTGATGATGATACAACTAATCGAGTTTCGTCTTCCTCCTATTTCTCCCGTTTGGAAAACTAATAAATTTACATCCGATTTTCAAGTGGCTTATAAACTCGTTTTATAAGGGGTTTTTTGCAAATCAAAACATGATGCTATGATTTCTTCTTATGAAGCTTACCTTCTGTGTCTCATTTATAATTCTGAACCCATTAATTTTCCGGCAATAATGATAAAAATGATGAATCATCCCTGAAACAATACCGTAAATGTTCCTTTCGGTTTAGCCCTATCGTCATTGTTTCAAAACCATCTCGATCTTGATCCAAAACATTCTCAAATTAAATTTTTTAATCCAAATTGGGTGTTTAATTACAAAGCTATCCGTCAAATGAAATTTGTGATTTATAACAATGAATATATCCCGGATAAATATCTGATAATTTGGGAGATATAACACTCATCTCTAGTATCAAATCTTCTTCCGCACCTTCCACGGGCATTCCTATTCCAGCCTCTCCTATTCAAAATGAGCCTACACAAAATCCTCCTACTAATGAGGAACCTCCTAATCTTTCTCGCATTGAAGCCACACTTAACCGATTTATTGATTTTGTGGGAAGAAAGTTTGAGGTTTTTATAGGAAAATTGGAGAATGTTGCTCGTGATGTTTCGTGCATTAAGAATGATGTGTCACATTCTCGCCACCGTTCAAGAAGCCGCTCTCCTCGGGAAAATCGTTGATTATATTGTTGGTGTTGATGCTTTTTGTTGGTAGTTGGTTATTGCTTTTCGTTCTTTTTTGTTTTATCTATTTTGGTGTTGATGTTTTAATCTATCTTTGGTTATCTTTTAGTTTCTTAATTGTTGGATGCTTGGATAATTTGTTATGTTTGGTTGGTTCTTTTTTAAGTTATGTTATGAATGTTTGGATTTTTAGTTGTTTATATTATGTGTTTTAGATATTATCTTATTGATATATTGTGTTGCTAACGTTTTTCTTGATGATATAGGTGTTATTGCACTTCAACTTATTACAAATTGCATCCTCATCCCTTTTATTCATACAATTTGCATTTAGTCCTTGATTTTTGAAAATTGTATTTTTTACTGTAATATTTACAAAATCCTTTCTATATTTAAAACTAGCACCTTGTTTATGTAAACCTTTATAAGTTTGGATTTTGCTTTTAGGTCCCTAAAAATTTTGAAAAATTGCAATTAGGTCCCCAGAATTCAAAAATTGGTTTTTGGACCCTATAGTTTGGATAAAATACATTTTAGCCCCTTTATTTTTCAAAATTAAGTTCTTACCCCTTGTATTTCTAAACTTTATCATAGTTTCTTTGTGTTATTGACAAAGGGGGAAAAATCTTAGTTAAACATTTTCAAATAGGAACAAAAACTCTATACTTTTTGTGAGGGGGAGTTTTTCAATGTAATTATCTTTAAAACTCAAATGCTTAGGTTGAGGGTGAGTTTTTGATTAAAAATATGTTCATTATATCTTGTATTCTCTTTCCTTTTATGTAGTATTGAACTTTCATTTGCTATTCTCGTAACTTATGCTACTTATTACTCGTCACTAATCTCGTTTCTTGATCTCATAGGTGAATTCACACGTTAATCCTTCTTATTATTACTTTGCGAAATCTTATTTTAGTCCCTAAAATTTCAAAATTGGACTATGTATTTCTCTTAAAAATCTTATGATTTTAGTCCATATACTTTGTAAAAATTGCATTTTAAACTCAAATCTTTTAAAATCCATAAAATTTGAAAAATTGTACTTATGTTTCTCAAAATGTAAAATATTTAGAACTAAGTCCTTCAAATTTTGGAAAATTGCGCTTTTACCCCTAAAAGATTTATCTTCTATTCTAAATTGTTCTTTAATTCTTTTTGTTGTTGAAAAAGGGGGAGAAAGATCAAAGATACTAGATTACACTTTTACAAACCTTACAGTATCTTTGAACACAAATTTGCAAGTGTTTTATGCTTTTAGTAAGGGGGAGAGTTTTTAAATATATTCATTTATCATGTTTACAAAAATCTTTTTAAAAATTCCCTTGATTCTTCTAAAACATTTTTATGCATTTTGTAAAGGGGAGTTATTCCACTTACCGATCGATAACTCGTTTGAAGGAACACTTTGTCAAAAACTCTTTATCGGCAAACTTGTGTTTTCGATTTTTCAAACATCAAAAAGGGAGAGATTGTTGGTCTAAAGTCCTTTTAATCTTGTTTTAATATTTTCCAAATCTCGTTTTTATATCCCCGTAAAAGTGCATTACTTGTTACATGTTTAATACATTTAACTAATTGTTTTTAACTTATTTATAAACCATAGTTAAGCTTTCTTCATGAAACCGGACCGGGTTACCGGTCACAGGGCCGGCTTACCGGCGGAAGAAAGTCGTTGCCCAACGGTCAAATGCCACGTCAATCCAACCGTTGGACTAAGTGACAAACCGCACCGGTATACCGGTGAGATCACCGGCTAGCCGGTCAGAAGGCAGATTGTGCTTATAAAAGAGAGCTTTATCACTTGCAACAAACTACCTCTTACCAACACATTTTATACAATCTTATACATTCATTAGAGGTCTCAAGCTATCAAAGTATCAATCCAAGCTTGATCAATCAACTTGTTATATCTACTCAATCAAGGAGTTAATCAAAGAAGCTTCAAAGTTCTAATCAACTCAAGAGACGTTTTAAGCTTAGAGTTATATCCTCTCTTTGGGAGTTCTTAGGAAAGTTCTACAACCAACCAAACACTTGTTTTTTATCCTCTTAGATCTAGTTCTTGTAATAGATAGATTAAGAGAGAGAGTGTGAGTATAGGGAATATACTCGTTGTCCTTGTGTTGCAATAGCACAAGAGTTTGCTTCATGGTATCGAAGTGGTTGTAAGGGTTATTGTGTTCTCGACCCGGTTAAGAGAGACACGGGAGCTTAGTGAAAATCTTGAAATCCTAAGGAGGCTTCCTTAGGTAGTGGATGTAGGGATGACCAAACCACTATACATCGTTGTGTACTTTCTATCCCTACTCTATTTACTTTCCGCACTTTATATGTTTGATTATATACTAATATAAATATCGTAGTAATTATTATCTAGTTAATCAAACTTATTGTCATCTAGAGTAGTAAGAGAATAGAAATTCGATTTACTTGTATCACTTGTATATCGAACCTCTAGCTTATCCATTGCATGATCCCATAAGAGTATGATATATTAGTTGACTTATAAGTTTCTTGTATCACTTATATATCTAACCTCTAGCTTATCTATTTCATGATCCCGTACGAGTTTGATATATTAGTTAAGTTAGTAGTTTCTCTGTAAAAATTATAATTGTCCAAAATATTTTTAATTAGGCATTAATCTTATTAGTAATCCTATTCAACCCTCTGTAGGACTTTCAATTGGGTTGGACAACTTTCATGATGAGAAGTTCAAGTTATTGTATGGAGTTAGTTTTTGAATTCTATTTAGGAATCTTTAGTCGAGATAGTGAAGTTCGTGTTCCGCTTAGAGGATAGATAGTTCCTTTTATAGTTGAAGACATCAGAAACCACTTCCAATTCAAGAAGTTGGTTGGACCGTGTAAGTTTAGAGAATCGGTTGAAAATATCAAGACTTATGATTGGCATCAACTTTTTGAGCATGTATTAGATGAATAAAAATTGCAATCACACAAGGGAGAATTGAAGGCACCTTGGCCTTACATATATATCTCCAACCTGATACGAGAACTAGACACAATTTCCTCACACAAAACGCCTTTGGAAACATGCAAACTACGGATGTGACTAAGAGAAACACCATCTTTTTGAATTGTGTATTAAGAGGGGAAGTAGTAGACGTGGCATAGTTGATCAATGTGAAATATCCAACTATGATCATGGGCCTAGTACGGAAAGTGAATATAATAAGGGGTGAAGAAGAGAAATTGATGTATAATGTAACAAACAATATCAACAATGTGTGGATTAATTTTTTTTTAAGAGGAGCAGGAACTAAGAAGCCTCTACAAGAAGAAATTTCTTGTGAGAGAGAATCAAAAGAAGAAGATATTGTTTGGCGAGAAAGGGTAGATAAGCGATTAAATAAAGTCGAAGCATCTAAAACCTTCTTGGCCAATGATGTGGCACAAATCAAAGCAAATCAAGTACACATCATGACACTCCTAGAGCAATTAAAGCGCTACTTCACAAAAGATTCACCAAATCCTATCTTGGATGTTGATACCGCGAGGCAATAGCCTCAAGAATTTTCTCTCTTTCTTCCTTACCATTTCTGTATATGCAATATTTACTTGTTTTTAATTTCTATTTTGAGTCTTTTTCGAGTCGTGGGGACACGCCTCATTTGTGAGTTAGGGGTGTGGGGATTCGTGGTCCCTTATCTCCATTTTTTTTTGTGATTTACTGTTTTTAGGAAGAAATTTAATTTTTCGAGACATGGAATTAGATTAGAGTATGTTTAATAGCTTGAAAGCATAAGCTTAGTGAGTTAATGATCGTAAGTAATATGTTTATAAGCGGCGTTATTTTATATTCTTTGAGTATTTACATGAAAACACACATGAATAGCAAAGAAAAAATTAGTAAGGAATGCGGTAGAAGTATGTTTGATCTTAGGGCACCTTGAGGGGTGTGTAGGCCGTGAGATTCAAGTTAGTTGATATACCCATTTAATGAACGTGCTAGAGGTGAGAAAGTAACAAAATTGCATAATTTAGAAAGTGATTAAGGCGGTTACTTGATAAGCCTTTGTGTCCTTTTAGCTTTCTGTCCATTTATTATATTTATATCCTTCTCATATTAGCCACATTATAAGCCATATTCCTTATATTTTAGGACTTTTCCATATGACCCACACTCGAATCGCAATGCATATACAATCGTTTTAGAGCTTGAGTTTGGGGTGGTGGGTTCACCATTATGGGAAATATTATAAAATTGGGTATTTTTGAGCTTATTTTCTATTTCTTCTCTATTTAATGATGATTCACTGTTTATTATTGTAACCCTTTGCCAGGGTAAAAGTAAATAAGAGAAGAAAAGAATTATATATGAAAAAATAGAATGATATCTTACATAAATAAGGGAGTCATAGCTAAACTTGCAAATGAAAAATTGACATGAAAATAATATATTATTTGGACCGTTAAGTGGAATTTGTGTGATCATCTTTAAGCTTTATTATTGGGTTATTGGGGGATGCTAATTAGCGCAACAAAATCATTGGGTTGAGTGAGAACATTTTATGAGAGTAACTCAATCTTCAGGGCGATTCTTTGATGGCTAGTGAGGAGAGAGCCAAAAGCTCACTCTAAATTATCCAAATATACGTATCATACCGTCCCTAAGCCAACATTACAACCTTAAAGACCTTATGATTCTTTTATATGTGATCTAGGAATAACTGAACCAATAGAGAGTAGTTAGATGGATCATTGTCGACTTTGTTAGGATTGATAAACAATCTTTAGCCTCCATGTTAAACTAAGTAAAAGACCTCTCCTTGGTGCACTGCGAAGCTAATATGATCTTGAATTTGAAACATGTTGTTTGTTTATATGATAAGTGTATGTTAGAATTATGCCCTAGCCCTGATCGTATTGTAATGAATTGAACACGAGCGTTTATTGTACACAATAATAGTTATCCCTACAATATTGATTAAAGAAATTGTTTCCTTGAATCTATGGAAAGCTTTTATGATTATTCATCTACATAATATAAAGGCAGATACTTGATTAAGTTACGAACTAGATATCATAAGGTGTTATGATAATGAGAATCTAGCTCATAGGACTTAATCTAATTTGTTCTTAATCGTAGGATCATCGAGTTAGGACCTCGATAATCTGGTTAGATTAATATGTAGCTAACGAGCATTTATTGGATAAATATTGATAGTTCTTGTTTACCGAGTTAGGTGCATTGATAACGCACATAGAGATGTGATTACCGAACCTTCTAATACTAGAGATTCCTAATGGTTAATTACCTTGAACTGTCAAGTTGGTTAATCTCTATAAGAATTTTTATATTTGTAATCCTTTGACCTGAGATCATCACTTTAGTTGTGTTTGGGCTTGTTATGTTTTGATACTACTAGTGTGTCATAATGCTAGTCGAAAGGATATTGGACGTAGCTAAGTATATATGCTCCTAGGGGCGAGTCAAGATTGAATTTATCAACTCTAGGTAAAGAGTTTGAGTTCTACGATGTCATAAGATTATAACGATTGTATCAAATCCTTGGCCAAGGTTATAGAATGAATGAATAAAGGAGTTTCTTAGGTCATTCACCAGTCGTTGATAATCGACGTGTAACGTAGTTGATTTTCTAAATGGGATTTGACAATTGTACCATATCCCAGGATAATCCGGAGCTGTAAAGGTAGAGGGAATACATGTATGATCCTTTACCAGGTTCTTTGTACAGAGTTACTTCACGTTATCCGGTCGTTGGGGAGTGTTGTTAGACTCCAACCTCTATTTGTAGTTAATAAGTTAACTACTACCGGTTTAACGATGAACCCACGTAGTCGCACACTAACGAGTGTATTGATCTTTCTTCATGTTGTTAATTAATTTTATTATTAGATAATAAATATTAATTAATTATATACTTGGAATATTGGTATATTAATTTGCTAGCACAAATAACTATTCTAATATAAGACCGAACTAAGACAAAAGAGAAAAAAGGAAATTGATAGGTTTGCAGATCGAACCACGTATCTCTAGTAACATGAAGTGTGTCACTAACCGCTGGGCTAGTCAAGTCATTTATATAATATAAAAGGTCCAAGTACACTTCACATATGGATAGTGGACCAGATTATTAAGACAATCAATTTTCATTATACGTTGATGACTTTTCATTTTCTAGACTTTTCACTTTCTCTAAAGTTATAAAAGTATAATGGGTTTTATTATATAGATAACTTTTCATCAGTTTTCTAACAAGAGAACAAAGCACTAGAAAATAAAATGTCTCTTAATCTCCATGTCAGAATTTGATTCTGAAAGCACGAATTAAAGCTCGGTGTGCAAAGCGTGGAGGCTTTAAGTCTTTGAAACTAGAATTGGCAATTCGATTCTCATACAACAGTTTAAGGTATGTAATCGTTATTATTCTTTGTTTTAAATTCTTAAATTACAACTAAATTATCTATTAGGATTGCAATTTATATTTTTCATTGTATTATATGTGATATAATCGTTATTGTTATCCTTCAGTTTGGTATCAGAGTCAATTGTTGCGATTTAGAGATTTAAACATAATATTATTTGATAATATATATAGATTTTGTTATTTGGGTTTATATAAAAATTGTTTTTATGAAATTAATTATATGAGATATATAATATTCTGATATATCAAATGAATATACAGTAAATTTAAGTTTTAAACCGTTTAATGTTTAAATAGAAATTAGAATAAAGTTTTCTATTTTTCGTGTATAGCCTTACTTATTAGGGAACAAATTCTAGATGTGTACTACTGTATTTTTTTTTTTTTTGGATATGTTGTACTAATGTACTGAGTAAACAGAATTTTCATTTTTTCTAATTTCAATTGATTAACAGAAAAATTGTTTTTTGTTATTTTGAGTAAAAGAAAAAAAATGTTCCGCCTTCGATTGTGATGTCAAAATTACTACAGTATGCTTTATTTTACTAAAAAGGTATATTGACAGCCACTATTTTCTTTCTTGTTTGGAAAAGTAATTGGTTCATTATCATTATAAAGGGTTATATGATACTATTATTATCATGTAGTTTTCTTTGCATGTATCATTCTTTTTTTTAGTCGAAAAAGTACATTCCATTAAAATCCACAAAAAATACAAACTCAACCAATACCCAAAGGTTCAAAGTCCAACCTAAGCAGTCTAGCTAATTGAGAAGGAAGGTTAAAACTCCAAAGGCGAAACAAACTCCCATTAAGAGCTTGTTTCGCAACCTAATCTGCAACCTTGTTTTTGGATCTCTTAACAAAAGAGATTTGAATATTATACCACATCTTAAAATACCTAACATTAGAAACTAGTACTTTAGTGATATTCTCTAGCTTTCTATTACAATTTATTTGGTTTAAAAAACAGAGCAATCAGGTCGTTGCATGTATCATTCAATTGATCAAAATGATTATACTGTGGAAAAAAAAAAAACAGAAAAGAGTTTTTGCATTTTTTCAGTCCGAGTTAAAGGATAAATTGTTTATCCAATTTCTTTAATTAGCTGATTGTCTGAATCTGTTCAAAAGAAAATAAAAAGAAAATGAAAAGACTTTGCACCTGCTGTAATGGGAAAAAGATATTTTTTTTTAACGCAGAAGAAATTACAATATTACTCGAGAATTAAATTATTTCTAGTTTAGAGAGTTATTTTTTGATTCATTTCATGCATTTGCTTTTATATATTATATAATGATAATAAAATAGCATGACTGCATGATATTTGTCAGAAGTTTTTTTCCTTCGAGTAAAGAAGTTTGAAAGTCTTTGTTTTCGACTATAGTGGTTTGATGAGTCTACTTTTATTAAAAGAAAGGAAAATATTTTTTTCCCTTTAGCTGACAATATGTTTTAACTAAAAAGAAAAGGAAATTGTTTCTTCTTTTTGGTACATATGTGTTCTTATGGTATGTATTTTGATATTATACCTTTGTGGCACTAATTTTGTATTTATTTATATGAAAGAATATTGTTGTAAAAATTTATTATCTTTTTATTAATCAATTGGTTGATTAATATGCTTGTAATAAAATACATACTGGAACGCATATTATTAAAAAATGTTTTAGTAATAAAACATTAAGTAATAAAATCAATGCTTAGATTATGAATACGAAGTTATTCCCACTTGACATTAAAACTATTGAGTTTTATTAAACGATTTATATGATATTTCGTGAGACTTGTCCATCGCAAGTAGAGTTTCAAATCTCTTAAGTTTACAAGTTTTGATCTGTCTACAAGGTAGACTTGTAGTTCGAGTACAAATTGTAAAACTCTAGATTGTTTGATAATATGATTTACTTATTGGTTTCACGTTTTTGGTCTGGACTACCTAGAGGATGTGGTATTGATAATATTCGATTATAGGATGGATTAACTCAACAAAACTAAATAGAAACGACCTGACTACCAGGGGGCTAAATAGTTTTGAGTCTGTTATTTTATATGATAAAATAAGTAACGTACCACACTTTAATTATGAGTGAGAAACGACCTGACTACCAGGGGGCTCATTCATGTTTTAAAGTTTTCTTTATTCACTTTGATTATGCGTGAGAAATGACCTGACTAGCAGGGGGCTCATTCATCTTTTAAAGTGTCCAATTATATATCTCTTAGATAAAAGTCCTTATCTTCGTCAGTTATATAATAGTGTTCTTAAAGTGTTATTCCTTATTCCTTTACATGATTTGATTTCTCGATATTTCTGCTAAATCACTTCTCAAATCATCCCAAGTGTGTTGGGTAATCCCGAGAATTGTGAACTCAACTTGAGAGTCCTTCTTATGTACATGAGACTCATTGATATGCTCAATGAGCTATTTACTATAGTGTCTCTTGAGGATGCATAGAATGTATATGATACTTCTCTAACTTCTATTAATTACACGGGAAGGGTATTGGATACTTGTAGTAGTTTATAAATATGCAATATGTTGCACTCTAAATATTAACAGAATGCAAAGAATAGAAAAAATTATTAATTTCAATTTTGGTACTGGAGCAATCGTGGTAGCCACAACTCTCGATCTCATATCTCGCACTGGTCTTATCTCTGCTCGACATGCATAGACTCCTCTTTAGCTTAATTCTAATAACTAATTCTTTTAAGATGCGTACGGAAAAACATATTGTAAGAAACCTGTATTTTTGTTCGTAAACTTGTTTCCGAACAAAATAGTCATTTGATCATAAGATGGTTATGATGTAATAATGTAATATAAGATGACCAATGGAGTTTTTCATCTTGATGAATTACACCCATGGTTCTAAAAGGCGCTAGGCGGTACTAGGGCGGTCGACCACCTTCGAGCGCCTAGATGGTTAGGCGGCCTATTAATCGGAATTTAGACGGTCTTTGCCTAGGCGGATTTTCTATTTATTTATATTAAATATATATGACTAATATAATGATCTGAATAACATTTACATCTTTTAAGTAAATCAACTTAACATAAGTATCATATATTATATAATAAAATAATAATAATTCATTATCATTCAACTAAAATGTCAAATTCAAGAATTCTAGACTTGAAATTTAAAAAATCCTACTTCTTAATTTTCTCGCGCGTTCAAACTCTAACCTAAGTAGTTTTTCTTTATATTTTTCTTATGTGTTGAGTTGGATTAGATTGGATTACTTATTTATGGGCTAGCATGCTAGGTAGTGTTCACGTTAGGCAACCCATTAATCTGATTGGGTAGTTTATTAATTAAATTATGCGTAGGCGAACCTTCGAGCCACCTTCGAGAGAAATTTTAGGCGGATCGCACTTTGGAACGCCTAAGCGGAGCGCCTAGTCGGCTAGGCGGCCTT
This sequence comes from Nemophila menziesii, assembly GCA_029959085.1. Lineage (NCBI taxonomy): Eukaryota > Viridiplantae > Streptophyta > Magnoliopsida > Boraginales > Hydrophyllaceae > Nemophila > Nemophila menziesii. The sequence continues at coordinate 4,012,393 of JARWIR010000027.1, read as the reverse complement.
GTTTTAGAACACTGATTACACCCCATTGGATACTTGCAATATGGTGATTATTATTGCCTAATGTGACTACGTGATTGTGTTAAAGTTGTTTCTTGTCATAAATCGAAATAGATATTCGTACTAATCAAACCTTATCTTTGGCATTATAGACTAAGTCATAAAGTATGAGAAAACATTTTAATAGCTTCACAAGGAAGATTATCTTGAACTATGACTTTGAATCATATGAAACTTGTGAGACTTATCTCAGAGAAATATGACTAAATCTCATTTTGATGAAAGTAGAGACAGCGCTAATGAGTTCTTATGTACACTACATATTGATGTATGTGGTCAATCCAAACTTTATCCAAAGATAGATATTCTTACTTCATCTTCTTCACTTACTATATATTAGATATATATGTGTTCATCAGATGCAACACCAATACGAATTATTTGAAATGTTCAAATTACTATTCAGTGAAGTTGAAAGTAAGTATAAGAGTATGAAGGATGTAATATATTACCCCGTAGAGGTAAAAATCTTAGCAATGCATTTGTAGATTATATATGACAAAATAAGATTTTGTCTCAGTGAGCATTTCCTAGAACACCTAGGTTTAATGGTGTGTCTAAGAGGAAATTGCATTTTATTGGATATTATGTGATTCATGATAAGATTTACGAATCCTCGAGTATTGCTATGGGGTTATGTTGTAAAGTCAACTGCATACTAAATGAACTCTTAGGTCCTACTTAATAGTCGATAAAATCCATATGTGATATGGAGATAGCATAAGTTAAACCTCAAACTGTAGAATTTTGAAACAGTTTGATTTATACTAAACGATTTATGATGGCTAAGCTTGAGTTGATATCTTTCAAATATAGATTTGTTGGATACCCAAAGAAAATGAAGTGGTAATATTTCCAAACCATTCTGAACACAAAGGGTTTGTGGTAAGGCGTACAACCTTTACAGATTGGAATTCCATAGTTAAGGAATTCATAATGCGGAAATAGACCATAATGAAATAAAGATTTCAGAGTTATTTATACAAGCTAAAGAGCATCAGATGCATGCCAATCTTTCTTTTAGTGTACAAAAGTCTCTTAAAGGTTATATAGATATCATCATACACCAAAATTGATTGTAATAATGGTGAAAGTTCGATGAGGAAAATTATAATAGATGATAACCCCATCAAGTGATGATTCTAAAACCCTATGAAGAGGCTATGACTAGTCTAGATAGTGACAAGTGGTTAAAAACGATAGAATCTGAATTAGTATCTATAGGAATCAGCAAAGTATAGTACTTTGGTTGAATCTTCAATAGATATAAGATCCATTTATAGTAAATGGGTGCTAGGGAAATGATTGGAGTAGACGGTAAGGTAGAGACCTATAACGTCCTTCTAATTGCTACGCGTTTAAATCAAAAGAAAAACATCAATTGTGGTGAATTCCTTTTCTCATAGCAATGCTTAGTTTATTTCAGATTCTACTATTGGTAGCTACATACTATTATTATGAGAGATGGTAATATCATATGAAAATAGTTTTTACTAAATAGGAGTTTATGATGTCCTTAAGACAAATTCTAAAGGTCTCATATTTCCATTTACTCATAATAAGATATGTAAGTTCCAAAAATCTATTTAATGGATTCAGCAAATGTCACTAAGTTGGATTATTCTCTTTCATATAATCAAATAGTTTGATTTTATGATTTTAGAATAAGATTCATAAGAGTACACATGACTAGTGGGATTACACTTATCTTCCTAGTGTTATATTACATATTATCACATAGGGATATGATATTCCAACCTAACAATTAACCAAGTTTTTTTTTTGATTGTCTAATAGTTCTCCATGAAAGATTTAGGAAAGTAGCTTACATTCTTTGAATTGGGATATATAGAGATAGATCAAAGAAGCTACTTGACCTATATCAATATTAGTACATTTATACCATTTTTGAGGATTACATGGAAACTCCAAGAGGAGCTATTTAACAATAGGCTTTGGAATTACTCTTAGTGGAAGGGTTCGTCCTAGGACCCTAAGAGTAAGAGAATGAATGTGTATAGTCTTATTTGTTAAAACAATAAGGATCTATCCAGCATACCATGAAAATGTATAAGACCTAAAGTACACTACACGCTAGGAGTAACGACTATGTATGAAGGTAACCTTGATGAGGAATGTTAGAAAGTAGTAAAGACTATCCTTAAGTACTTAAGAAGTACTAAGGACCGATTCCTCATTTATGGAGAATATAAGTTGAAGCTATTTGGGTATATAGATGCTTGATTTGCTTCAAACATAGATGGAAATTCACCATATGGTTGTGAATATGTAGAGGAGAAGTGAGTTGGAATAGTTCTAATCAAGACATTGTAGCAGATTTTGGTTACGTGAAGTAGAATACATAACATCATATGATGCAACTATGTAAGTTGTTTGGATAAAGGAGTTCTTACATGATCATAGTGTAGTCTATACAATAAAGAAATTTGTTTCTTTATACAATCACAATATTTGAGATATTGTATGATCTAAGAGACATAGACCACACTATAAATCCAAACAAATTCTATAGTAGTGTTACCTGATTCAGGAAATGAACGAACATGAAGATGTTTGCATTTGATATGTGCAACGAAGGAAAAACCGTGTACGTCTATTCACTTAAGTGTTTTTAATCAAAAGGAGTTTTATGAGAACAAACTAGTGATGAGATTACGTTACTTGAACAATTGGGTTTAGGCCAAGTGGGAGATTGTTAGAATTATGCCCTAGCCCCAGTCGTCTTGTAATGAATTGAACTCAAGTGTTTAATGTATTAAAGAAATTGTTTCTTTGAATCTATGGCAAGCTTTTATGATTATGGTATTCATCTACATAATATAAAGACAGATACTTAATTAAGTTATGAACTAGATATCATAAGGTTCTTTGATAATGATAATCTAGCTCATAGGACTTAATCTAAACTTGTACTTAATCGTAGGATCATTGAGTTAGGACCTCGATGATCCTCTTAGATTAATATGTAGGTAACGAGTATTTATTGGATAAATATCGGTAATTCTCGTTTACCGAGTTAGTTGCATAGATAATGCACATAGATATGTGATCATCGAACCGACTAAAACTAGATATTCCTAATGGTTAATTACCTTGAACTGTCAAGTAGGTTAATCTCTATAAGAATTTTTATACTTGTAATCCTTTGACCTTAGATCATAACTATAGTTGTGTATGTGATTGTTATGTTTTGATACTGGACTACTAATATGTTCATAATGCTAGTCGAAAGGATATTGGACGTAGCTAAGTATATATGCTCCTAGGGGTGAGTAAAGATGGAATCTATCAACTCTAGGTAAAGAGTTTAAGCTCTACGATGTCATAAGATTATAACGATTGTATCAAATCCTTGGCCAAGGTTATAGAATGAATGAAGAAAGGTGTTTCTTAGGTCATTCACCAGTCGTTGATAATCGACGTGTAACGTAGTTGATTTTCTAAATGGGATTTGACAGTTGTACCATATGCCAGGATAATCCGGAGATGTAAAGATAGAGGGAATACGTGTATGATCCTTTACCGGTTCTTTGCACAGAGTTACTTCACGTTATCCGGTTGTTGGGGAGTGTTGTTAGATGCCAACCTCGATTAGTAGTTAATTAAGTTAACTATTACCGGTTTAACGATGAACCCACGTAGTCGCACACTAACGAGTGTATTGATCTTGCTTCATGTCGTTACTTAATTTTATTATAGATAATACAAATTAATTAATTATATACTTGGAATATTGGTATATTAATTTCCTAGCACAAATTAATATTCTAATATAAGACCGAAGTAAGACAAAAGAGAAAAAAGGAAATTGACAGGTTTGTGGATCGAACCACGTGCCTCCAGTAATGTGAAGTGTATAACTAACCGCTAGGCTAGTCAAGTCATTTATATAATGTAAAAGGTCCAAGTAAACTTCACATGTGGATAGTGGACCAGATTATTAAGATAATCATTTTTCATTATACGTTGATGACTTTTCATTTTCTAGACTTTTCACTTTCTCTAAAGTTATAAAAGTACAATGGGTTTTATTATACAGATAACTTTTCATAAATTTTCTCCCAAGATAAAAAACACTAGAAAATAAAATGTCTCTTAATCTCCAAGTCAGAATTTGATTCTGAAAGCACGGATCAAAGCTCGGTGTGCAAAGCGCGGAGGCTTCAAGTCTTTGAAGCTAGAATTTTGCAATTCGATTCTCATACAACGGTTTAAGGTATGTAATCGTTATTATTCTTTGTTCTAAATTCTTAAATCAAAACTAGATTATCTATTAGGATTGCAATTTCTATTTTTCGTTGTATTATATGTGATATAATCGTTATTTCTATACTTCAGTGTATAGGTAATTTAGTTTGTAAATATTATTACACGAAATTTTATGTGTAGTTTCTTTGAGTTTATTATTCATATTAGGTGTATTTCGGGACTTCCATATGTTTTTATTCTTTATTGTATCCGGACGATACAACTTTGAGTTGGGGGTCTTGACTTCTCCATATTTGTGATATATTAATCTAGATTTGAGACATCATTTTAGGTGTATTTGATTAAATGTTAAGGAATTTTTCCCTATTATGTTATTTCATATATTGATTTGATGATTTATTACTTTTAGAGCATATTTGGTATAATTTGTGTGTTATTTGGATGCTCTTAAGGTTTATGGAATATAATTAGATGCCAAATCAATTCTAAGGAGTTAAGGAAAGAAGATTCAGGAGAAATCAGGAGATAATAGGAAACAAAGTTGAATTAGGAAAGGAAACGTTGCCAAATAAATTTGCCAAATCTGCAATGACATCCACTGAAGTGAAGATAACTACAAAATGACTACAATTTTGGAGGATCCTTTGAAGGTTTAGCTAGGTCTTTCAGTTGCGGTTATTTTGATATAAAGTACGTAAAATTTGGACCAGTAATGAAGGAGATCTGACGAAATCAGTGAGAAGTGTTTATCCTCTCCTATATTTTACGAATCGAATTTAAATTGGACTTGGACTCAAATTAATTCCTTCCACTCCGAGATTTCGACCTAGGGTTAGAAAACACCTATAAATACACCCTCTTATTATTATAAACATTTCCTTGCTCAGTTCAAAGTCATAGCTTAGTCCTTGCTTAATTATCAGTCCTTAGTATCAAGTAGCAACATCAAGAGAAAAAAGTTCACAATATGTATCTTTATTTTAGTTTATTTCTTGTTAGCATGAACTAAATTTCCCATATTTTGGGTTTTGCATATGTATAATCTTTATATTCTATTTTCTTCTATCTAAGTTTGTTTGGAAAAACCTTTTTTATATTGATTAAGCTTCTTAACCTTTATAATTGTTTTATGTGCTTTGATGTATGACTATAGTTCTTGCTAGTTGGAGTCGCCTAGGGTGAGATAAAAATAAGATAAATAAAGCCAGAAAACAATGCACTAATCACCCTAGACAAGTACGGTACTGCAAGTATTACAGGACGTATGCAAGTTTTAATGATAAGAAGATTTCGTTCTCAGGGACTTAGTGTGTTACACGAATGAGCAAATAATTAAGAGTAGCAATAATCAATTAAAAGAAACAGAAAATAAAGATGAATAATTAAGAGATGATTGATTAAAATGAATAAAAGTAAAGACAATAAAGTAAATATGATAGAATATGAGATGAGAGAGTATAGCTTAGGTTTTTCTAGTATGCACTAATCCTTCTAATTCTTTCTATCAATTTCAGTTCATAAGGGAGATAATAGCTCTTAGATACTTAGTCAAGATTCTAAATTCCCGTTCCTTAGACCTTGAGAGCGACTAAGGGGGCTACGACACAACCACAAGGCAGTTTAAAATAGGGTTTTCAATCGCTACAAAGGCCCTAAACAAACAATTCCTTCAATTGGTGATATAGTGATTAAAACAAACCTTAATGACTATCTAGTTAGGATCGGTGTTGTCAGGACCAATACCGAACACTAGACGTTATGTGGTGTTTCAATAATTAGACACCCCTCCCGGGCAACCATCTAACTACTATTAAAAAAGCCTAAAGTGATCAGGTTTAGGACAGGCAGTAATTTAAAACGCATAAACAAATATATGGGTAAGCAGCTAATATCAAATTAAAATATATAATTCCCAAAGAAACTTAGATAGAAAGAAAATAGAATTCATAGATTATACATGATGCAAAACCCAAGCTATGGGAAAATTAGTTCATACCTGAAATAAATAAACTAAAAAATTGATACAAATAATTCATCTTGCTCTCTTCAATAACTCTAATGATATAAAACCTAAGGACTAATTAATGGGAGACAAGGATGATTTTACAAAGGTTTAAGGGTGTATTTATAGGTATTTAGAAGACCTAATTCGTTTTCTTGGAGTGGAATACAAGTGACTTGGACTCCAAGTCCAACTCAAATTCATAACCCTAAAATATATAAAAGGTAATAATCTGCCGCTGTTTTATTTTTGGCCCTAACTCCTTCAATATTTATCCGTTTGACGCGTTTCAATAGTCGAAACTGATCGTCTCGGAAAGCTCTTTAACTTTGCTTCAGACCATTCTTCCAAATTCCTAGCCAAGCTTGAGTTATGATCACTTATATGGTCGTGGGTGCGGGAATTCAAATTTATTTGGCAACTTTATCTTTCCATATCTTAGTTTTTTCTTTCTTTTCTCCAATTTCCATGTATATCTTCTTTCCTTTATCTCTTAGAATTGACTTGACATCTAATTAATCTCCATATATATCTTGAAAACTTCACACTAAATAAATAATTAAACCAAATATGCTCTAAAAATAATAAATCATTAAATCAAGACTAGAAATAGGAAAGTGCACTAATACATAGGACAATCGAGTATTTAGACTTCTAAAACACTAGAAATATTATCTATACTTAATATTAAATCATCACAAATGGGAAGACATCAAGACCCCCAACTCAAAGTTGTATTGTCCCGATATAATAAAGATAAAAACAAAGGGAAGTCTCTAAATACACACCTAGGTCAATTTAAGCACAGTGGTAAAGGAGATAGCAGAATATATAGAATATACCTAAAGCAACTACTCAGAAAATTTCATGTAATAATATTTACAAACTACGTACCTGCACACTTTTCATATCTACAATCAACACGGCTTGAATTCAAGATTAGATTAGCTTCGCAATGTAAGAAGGAGAGGAACTTTACTCAGTTCATCACGGAGGCTATAGATTGTTCAGCGAACTTCACTAGTATCAAAAGATCCACTTAACTACTCTCTATTGGCTCAATCACTTCTAGATTACATATCAAAGAATCATACGGTCTTTAAGGTTGTAATGTTGGCTTAGGGACGGTATGATAAGTATGTTTGAATAATTTAGAGTGAGACTTTGGCTCTCTCCTCACTAGCCATCAACGAATCGCCCTAGAGCTTGAGTTACTCTCATAAAAGTTCTCACTCAACCCAATGATTTGATGCACAAAGTAGCATCCCCAATAACCCAAATAAAGCATAAAGATGTTCACTTAAAAATACCACTTTGCCGGTCCAAATATATATTCTTTTCAAATCACTTTTTTCTTTTTTGTATAGCTATGACTCTCTTTTTGATGTTGAAATATCATGTTATTTTTCTCATAGATTTTTTCTTTTCTTTTCATGCTTTTTAGATTTTTTTCATTTACTATTACTCCGGTAAAGGGTTACAATATAAACATGTGAATCATCATCAATATAATAACAGAGCACAATTAATAAGCTCAAAAAATCCCAACCCAATAACAATTCCCATAACGGTGGACCCACCACCCCAAACTCAAGCTCTGAAACAACTGTCTATGCATCGCGATTCGAGTGCGGGTCATATGGAAAAGTCCTATAATCTAAAGGGATATGGCTTATAATGTGGTTAAATAAAAAGGCTTTAGAAAGGCTAGAAGGGGCTGAGAAGGATATAAAATATTAAATGGACAACAAGCGAAAAGGAAACAAGGGGCTTATGAAAGAACTGCCTTAATCACTTTCTAAACTATGCAATTTCGTTATTCTCTTACCTTTAGCATGTTCATCAAATGGGATTGTCAACTAGCTTGGATATCACGGCCTACAAACCACTCAAGGCTCCCTGAGATCGAACATACTTTCTATCGCATTGCTTACTAATCTTTTCTTTACTATCAATGTGTGTTTTCCTGCAAATACTCAAAGCATACAAAATAAAATAGCTTATAAACATACTACTTCCTATCATTAACTTACTGAGCTTATGCTTCTAAGCTATTAAACACACTCTACATCTAATTCCCATGTATCAAAAATTTTAATTTCTACCTAAAAATAGAAAAATGGAGATGAGAGACAACAATTCCCCACACCCCCAACTCAAAAATGAGCCATGTCCCCATGACTCGAAAAAGACTCAAAAAAGAAATTAAAATAACGTTTACAGAAATGGTTAGGAGGCTATTGCCTCGCATTATCGACATCCATGATAGGATTTGCTGGATCTTTCTTTAATTGCTCAAGGAGTGTCATGATGTGCACTTGATTGGCTTTGATTTGTGCCACATCTTCGGCTAAGGAAGTATGAGCTGCTTCGAGTTTGTTTAAACGCTCCTCCATCTTCTCTTTCCAACTACTACCCTTTTCTTCTTTTGAGACTTGCTTAAATCCCGCTCCTCTCAAGACTTTCTTGATCCAAGCATCGTCAATATTGTTACTCGTTTTAAACTCTAGTTTCTCTTCTTCACCCAAAATCACATTCGCTTTCCGAACAAGACACGTGATCATAGTAGGATGTTTCACATTAAATAACGAGATATGAGAGACCAAAAATCGCATCACCTCCTGAAAGATCAACTGTGCCACATCCATCTCTTCTCCTCTCAAAATACAATTCAACAAGATAGTGTTCTTTTTACTTACGTCCAAAATTCTTTTGTTTCCAAAGACGTTAGGGATAAGGAAATTGTGCCAAATTCTAGAATTCGTTTGAAGATATTTGTAAGGCCAAGGTGCCTTTAATTCTCCCTTATTTGCTTGCACTTTATCCTTGTCCAATACATGCTAAAAAAGTAGATTCCAATCAAAAGTCTTGATATTTTCCACCGCTTCTCTATACTTACATGGTCCAACCAATTTCTTAAACCGGAAGTGGTTTCGAATATCTTCAACTGTGAAAGGAACTATCTTTCCTCTAACTGGAACACCACCATTACTATCTCGGCTAAAGAGGCCTAAATAGAAATCGGAAACTATCTCTCTACATAAGTTTGATCTTCGCAACATGAATGTATACAAACCCAATCTATCACCCATCTCTAGGAATCTCTTGTATTCACCCTCTTCAACTTCTTTTTCAAATACTCTCTCATAAGCCAAAGGAAGTTTCGATGCATGTTTCTCTCTTGAAGCTAACATGGCCTTGGAAGCTTCGTTTATCTTGGTCACAAGATTCTCGATTTGTAAAGGTTGTGGTATTTTCCTTATTAAAGTTCAAACCTTTTGGCTCTTTGAATTTACCACAGCTAGCTTCCTTTTACTTTCTGAACCTGTTTTACCTTTCAGATTGGAACTTGAACTTTTCTCAATTAATTTCTTCTCATTAGGACCCAACAGTTTACTTTGATTCTTCTTCATCTCCCGCACAGTAGATAGCGTTTATGTTCTTTTCGTCATCACAATTGACCTCCAACTCAAAGCTTTAACCACTCTTGAAATTTGAAACTCTTGATTATAGGTTGTACTAGCTTTATTTGGGTTAGGAAAAGTATTATGAAGATGATTTTCTATATGGGTAAGATGGATTCGTCTTTGATTTGTGTGGATCTAAGAAATTGTTGGATGAATTTTTTAAAATTTAGGCCTTTGATTCTTGGATTCAAGGTGTTTTGATATGATTTGGGTGGTTGAATCTTCTCTATAATGATGTGGAGAAAGGATTGGATGTGTTTTTATGGTGATTGGGTAGTGTTTTGATGTTTGTGAAAGTTTGATGAAGCTTTAATGGAGTTGGGAGAAGTTTGGGGAAGAAAGAGACACTTAAGGATTGAAAATTTCGTATAAAAACTAACCTCTTCTCTTGATTCCCGTAATATACCCTTTCTTTTTGGATCTGTCTGCGCCATTCGGTGTACCAGATGGGTGTCGAGGTGTACCAGACCTGAGGGTTTGCAAACCCTGGTCATGAGTTGTCGACATGGTTTTGAATAACTTCTCATATATCTCTCGGCAAAACCCCGTGGTGGAACCGTGGTCATGGTTCTTAATGGTGCGGTGTACCGGAAGTCTGGTGCGGTGTACCGCACCTGATTGCTGTTCTTACCGTGGTGACACTACGAGCCACGGTTTTTTTGGCTCTCTTCTCGATACAGTGATCTATACCATAGTCACGGTTTGCTTCTGCGGTATACCGGACCTGTCCTGCGGTGTACCGCAAGGATGGTCAAAGTTTTGCCGAATTTTCGTTTTTCTTCTCCTAACTCGATTTCTTACGTATCTGAATATCAAAAACACTCATACCTTTCTCACATATGAAATATCAACTAAAAACTACTAAACTAAACGTGAATTAAAAAACATAAAAACATAAAAAATTGCGGGTTCTCTCCTGTACAACACTTTTATTTAACGTCTTTCAAAGTTAGACCGTTACCTCTATCAAGATTTGCGAATATAGCCTCCCCAGCAATGAGCAAGGCTATGAACGTCTACTAATCTCCGCTTAATGCCCTTCTTGGGCCTGATCTCTATCACCTTAGCTGAAACAACTTTAGTGTCTATGAATGGTCCCATCCACGAGTCTTGATAACCTCGTGGCCTATTCTCTGGTTTGTGGGATTCCCATAGAACTTCATGGCCGACACCAAACTCAATCTTTGGCTCAGTATCCGCAGGTTTTTCGTGGATCTTCTCTTTAGGGACTTTGTGATGTGAAAGGCTGTGGATGATAGGAATGGTAGGATATGACTTCCTTGTGTTCTTACCCCAGACATAGAATGTTTGAGATAAATTTTTAGCATGAAGGGTAATGGTCCCTTCCTAGAAGTTGATTATGCTCTGACTTGTGGCCATGAAATGCCTTCCAAGTATGATTGGAACCTGCTTATCTGCGTCGAAATCAAGTATAACAAAGTCAGTAGGGATGGTGATATTACCTGATCGGACAAGAACGTCCTCCACTGTTCTCTATGTCTTGGTAACTGAGTTGTTAGCAAACTGCAACTTCACTGGAGCTTTCTCTGATTTTTGAATTCTAAGTCTCTCGAACACGAACTTTGGCATAAGATTCACACATGAACCCACATCACACATAGCTTTCACCTTGACGGTACCATTTATTTGAATAGGAAGATTAAAGCTTCCTGGATCTTTGAGCTTCAATGGTAACTATTTCTCTACTTTTCTTGAGACTTATGGTCTCTCTTTTGGCTTCTACACTCGCTTCTTTCTCAGGAATAAATTGCGTAAAAACTTGTTGCGGTGTAAGCCCTTTCTTCTCAATCTCAAGAATTTGGGCGTTGATATTCTCAGGAGTGTACGCCTCTACAAATGTCTTGAGTTCAATGTCACCCTTCGGATTCGTATCACGAATGGTTGATGACACTGTTTGAACAACTGGTGGCGATTCCACCTTCTCTTCTTCTTTCTTTTCTTGCACGGCTGGTGTAACTTCTACTTTCTCTTTTGAGGCTTCTTCATCTTTCTCTTTAGCTCTCTCAACTTGTAACTCCATAACCGATCTAATCTCGTCTTGCATTTCTCTCAGAAGCTGTATAAACTCGAATTTTTCTGAATCTTTATCTTCATCTTCAGACAGTCAGAGTTCACGGGGCTAGACTTGGTTGGTTCTTCTTTGGTACTAGGAAATTCCACGACACTTTCTGCGTCATGCGGTACTTCCTTATTTTCTTCAATTTCAAGGAAAATAGCCTTACAAGCTTCGAACCCATCATTGGAATCACCCCCTTCGATAGCATTTAATTCTTTTGCTTCCATAATATTAGTAAGAACTTTATTCATTTGTTCTACTTGCGTACCTAAAATCTGAATTGAAGCTTCTTGTTCTCTTAACTTCTCGTTCTGGAGAATGCATATTAGTGGTCATAAGATCCATAAAATTCTTCAATTGTCGATCACCCACAGCTCCTTCTTGAGGATACTGTGGTAGAGCCTTCTGAGCTAAAGCATTAGTATATGCATCATTGACAAGTTTTTGTGGGGGAGCATGTCGATTATAATTCTGATTTCCTTGATATGGAACTTGAAATCTTGGTTGGAAAGAGTTATTCTAGGGGTGAGGTTGATAATGACCTGGATTAGCGGCCCCCTGTGGATTTGAGTACTGCATACGCGGATGATTCCTGTTACCAAATTGATAATTTCCTCGGTTGGATATGAAATAAACAAATGCTGGATTTCCTTCGCGCTCTTCCCATGTATGATTTGTGATCCCACACTGCTGACAACCTGGTGCTTCTTGCACTACATTCGTTGCGGCTAAATTCTTCTGCATCTCAAGCTTAATCTCTTTAATTTGATTTTCAAATGCGGACAATTGAGCTGAGTGTGTAGTGTCTGCATCTAATTGAAGCGTAACTTGGGCAATTGTAATAGGAGCTCGTGAAAGTGGCCAACTCTTTCTGTTTCTATTATGTTTCCCATACCTTTGGCGTCATCTGTAGGATTCATGGACACGAAATTTCCTTTTCAAAGATTATCTACCCTCAGTCTACTTTCTCTATTGATTCCTTGATAAAATATAGCTAATTGTAAAGACGGGCTGTAACCATGGAGTGGACATCTAGCTAATTTCTGTTGAAACCTTGTCCATGCGTCTCCTACTTCTTCTTCATTCTCTTGACAAAACTTTACAAGCTAGCTTTGGTCTTTGAGTCTCATACTCTTCCGATAAAAACGATATGAATGCGGCTTGAAGTTATGTCCATGTATTAATTGTACCTAGTGGTTTCCTATCTAGCCACTCACCAGCTTTACCGGTCAGGAAGAACGAAAACATGTGACAATACAGTTTCTCGCGTGTAATGCCTGGAGTAACTAGGCATCACAAATCTGCATGAACTTCTGAATCGCTCTTACGAATCTTGAACTGCTACACCACTATAGAGTCCGAAATTCTGAAATTGATTGAGCATGCCCGGATCGGGCCTGAATTTGATATTCTGGATCTCTGAAGGATGATAACCTAATGTTTGACCACGAAACAGTGCTCCCAAGCCTGGGAGGTCTTGCTCAACTCTGTTCTGATTATTGTTGTTTTCGTTACCTCCTGGTGGTAGTTGTTGTTGGCCCATAGGTCCAAGTGGTGGAACTATAGGAATAAGTGGTGGATCTACTCCATGTTGATTTTCTGCCATAGCTCTTCTTTGGATTATTTCTTCTCGGATACGTCTGTTATAAGCTGTGAAGCTCCTTTCGGGCTCCGGGAGAGGAGGCCAAAGAAGAAACACTGTTTAAAACCAGAAAAAGATTAGATCAAACCAACAAGCGTAAATCTGGAAAAATATAATTAAAAACTGAAAAATAAAGATTAACTAAAAACTACTACTCGAAATAGATAACCCACACGCTAACGAGACAAAAGTCCCCGGCAGCGGCGTCGAAAACTTGGTGTCGCCTAGGGTGTGATAAAAACAAGATAAATAAAGCGGGAAAACAATGCACTAATCAACCTAGACAAGCACGGCAGTGCAAGTATTACAGGACGTATGCAAGTTTTGATGATAAGAAGAATTCGTTCTCAAGAACTTAGTGTGTTACACGAATGAGAAAATAATTAAGAGTATCAATAATTAATTAAAAGAAACAGAAAATAAAGATGAATAATTAAGAGATGATTGATTAAACTAAATAAAATGCAGACAATAAATTAAATATGAGAGAATATGATATGAGAGAGTAGAGCTTAGGTTTTGCTAGTATGCACCAATCCTTCTAATTCTTTCTATCACTTTCAGTTCATAAAAAAGATAATAGCTCTAAGATACTTAGTCAGGATTCTAAATTCATGTTCCTTAGACCTTGAGAGCGACTAAGGGGCTACAGGACAACCACGAGGCAGTTTAAAATAGGGTTTTCAAGCGTTACCAAGGCCCTATGCAAACAATTCCTTCAATTGGTGATATGGTGATTAAAACAGACCCTAATGACTATCTAGTTAGGATTGGTGTTGTTAGGACCAAAACCGGACACTAGACATTATGTGGTATTTCAATAATTAGACACCCCTTCCGGGCGAACATCTAACTACTATCAAGAAAGCCTAAAGTGATCATGTTTAGGACATGCAGTAATTCAAAACACATAAACAAATATATGGGTAAGCAGCTAATATCAAATTTAAACATATAATTCAAAAAGAAACTTAGATAAAAAGAAAATAGAATTCATACATGATGCAAAACCCAAGCTATGGGAAAATTAGTTCATACCTGAAAGAAATAAACTAAAAGATTGATACAAAGAATTCATCTTGCTCTCTTCACTAACTCTAATGATATAAAACCTAAGGACTAATTAATGGGAGGCTAAAATGATTTTACAAAGGTTTAAGGGTGTATTTATTGGTGTTTAGAATACCTAATTCGTTTTCTTGGAGTGGAAGACAAGTGACTTGGACTCGAAGCCCAACTCAAATTCGTAACCTTAAAATATAGAAAAGATAATAATGTGCCGCTGTTTTGTTTTGGCCGTAACTTCTTCAATACTTATCCGTTTGACGTGTTCCAATAGTCGAAACTGATCGTCTCGGAACGCTCTTTAACATTTCTTCAAACCATTCTTTCAAATTCATAGCCAATCTTGAGTTATGATCACTTCTATGGTCGTGGGGGCTCGAATTCAGATTTATTTGGCAACTTTATCTTTCCATATCTTAGCTTTTCCTTTCTTTTCTCCAATTTCCATGTATATCTTCTTTCCTTCATCTCTTAGAATTGACTTAACATCTAATTAATCTTCATATATATCTTTAAAGCTTCACACTAAATAAATAATTAAACCAAATATGCTCTAAAAATAATAAATCTTTAAATCAAGACTAGAAATAGGAAAGTGCACTAATACATAGGAAAATAGAGTATTTAGACTTCTAAAACACTAAAAATGATGTCTCCACTTAATATTAAATCATAAAAAATGGGGAGACTGTGCACAAGTATAGACCACCCCATTAATAGCAGTTGGATGGTCACCCGGAAGGTGTGTCTAATTGTTGAAACACCACATAAACGTCTAGTGTGCGGTAATGATCTTGATGGGCTTGCCTAACTAGATAGTCACTAGGGTTTGATTTAACCACCAAAAATTGCGTAGGTTCCCATTACTCAAGTACCCTAGTAATTGTTAGGTCACCACCTAAGTCCACCCGGAAGGGGGTTAGAAGGAATATAGAATCCTGGCTACTTACTCTGAGAGATTTAATCATCCTTATAACTAGTATGAGAAATAGAAGGATAAGTGCATATTAGCAAACCTGAGTTTTATATCTCTCATCTTATTCTTATCTATTTTTTTTTTTGCATTAGTTTTAGTTTGATCATTCTGTTTCCAATTATTCATATTTATTTTACTGTCTTTTCATTCCAAGAAACTATTTCTTACTATGATTCTTCTAAGTCATACGTATAACACAATAAGTCCCTTAGAACGAATCTAACTTACTATTAAAACTTGCATACAATCTATGATACTTGCAGTGAGTAACGTAATTGGTTAGGGTGATAGTTCGCATCTTTATTATCTTTATTTTATCACACCCTACCAGGAAGCACTATGGAATCACCAAAGTTATCAATCTAAACTACTGTTTAACGGTATGTCGGTATTTAATATTAGTCGGCATTCTAATGTCTTCCTAAATCCCGCTAGGGTAGATAAGAAGTTATTCTACGATATTGATGACCTCGTCAGAGTGATCTTAAAGGTACTTTCAAATTATTATAATATAACTCAATCGACTATGTGGTTAGTTAAGACCGCCAGGTTCAATAACGCACACCACACGTCTATATTCTAGTTCCGTATTAAAAACCCCCCTTCCGGATGATCGCTCCCACAACGAATAACCTAAATACTAAAACATATCTCTAATTGGACAAATTAACAATATTAAACAAGCATGAGAATATAGTCAACATGAAAGACTCGACTTAATTTAAATTGAAACAATCACAAATTCAAAAAAAAAAATTAGAAACTAGGGTTCATCCCATAAATACAATTCTCAAGTATTAAGAGTTTATCTCATGTTTAAATAAATGAAACTAATGCAATTAAATGAAATAATAATTACTAAAACATAAAATAAACTAAAATTAACCTAAAGGGTGGAATTCTTGAGCTTTGGTTGAGGAAAAATGGTGTTAGCCTTCTTCTCCAACTTCTACTCCTTTGCTTCCAAGCGTATAACTTTTCCCCTCTCTCAATACAATAATATAAAATTAAGCGTACTGGTTAATTAGGTCTAATATTAATCTTATAATTATTAAAATGTATTAGGCCCACATGGGCTTATTTAAGTTAGGAAAGAGGCCCAAATTCATTTTAATTAATTCGCACTGCACAATATCACTTTAGTAAATAGGACATGACCTTTGTATCGTAACTCCAAATCCATTGATACCACTTCTCAAATTTCATTCACTTCAAGTAACATCTTTTTCATTTGAACCACAAAGTTTAAAGTCTAACCGATTGGGCTCGGAAAGGGAAATAAGTGACAACTTGACTCAATCTAAAACTCCTTTACCTTTACAAAAGTGATTTATTTTGCTCCTTTAATGCTTATTATTGGTATTGGACTTGAATATTCACTTCTTCTCTTTATATGGATGCCTCCTAGAATACATATACCTAATAACTTCACACTAAATACACGAAGTAACACACAAAATCTCTAAATGTAACAATAAGTCTAAAATGACTGACAAAAATGCATTATTGCAAAATACGACTATTAATCTACTAAATAAGTCCAGTTTACCCTTAAAATGATGTCTTTAAAGGGTATTTTTCTACCACAAACAGGGAGACATCGAGATCCCCAACTCAAAGCTTTGTTGTCTCGACAAAGTAAGAACAAAATTAGAGGTCGAAGTTACGAAACAAATGCAGAATCTAAAGAGTGGTACCAAAGTAAAATTAAAATAAATCTCATATAGTACAACCTAATGCACACATACACCTATTTAAATAAATCAAGCACATGGATAATTTCAATTCCAAAATAATTTCATAATGTTAGAAGGTTACCCTTGATACTTAGCTTGATATGGTGTTATAGGGTTTTCATCGATCCTTACTTGCTTTTGAACCCTCCACTTAACTTAATCCTATTAAAAAACTGTTATTCCACCACGTACCTAAGAATCAAGAGGTATTTATGGTGTTAGGCTTAGGGACAATGTGATATGTATATTTGGGAAATTTTAAGTGAGATTTTGGCTCTCACCTCACTAACCATCAACATAAGCCTAGAGCTTGAGTTTACACTCGAGTATGTTCTCACTCAACCCATTTGACGCACTAATTTAGCGTCCCTAATTAACCCAATAATCTTTCAAGATGATTTCCAAAAACTTTCCACTTTTCGTGTTACTTTATTTTCATTTCTTTTTTTCAATTTATTTATTTTGTTGTAAGATACCCACGACACCCGTCTTAATGTGAGTAGTCACGCCTCTTATTTTCTCTTTTTTTCAAAGACTTCGACAAAGGGTTACAATCAATACATCACCAGAATTGTGAAAAAATATACAAACACACTAAATTCCCACCCAATGTAATCTCCCATGATGAATCCCACCACCCCAAACTCAAGATTTAAAGACAACAAGTCGCAGGGTTGCGCTTCAAGTGCAGGTCATATGGAAAGTCCTATAAAACTAACAGATATTGCTTATATTTTGGTGACAAAAGAAAGGCTTAAAGGCTTAAAAAATGGGGCTAAAGAGGATATACCATTAATTTTGGTTAGAAAGCTAAAAGGTTCTAGTGGCTATCAAAGAACCGCCTCTATCATTTTTCTAGTTACGTAGTTTCACTCCATTCTCACCTCTAGTTCATAATTACGTGGGTTCTCAACTATTTTAGATCTTACATACTACACAACACTTGTTCTTACAAAGTCCAAGCTTACTTATTTTGCATTGAACTTAATTTTTCCTATCTACAATGTAGTCTTTGCATGCATTCAAGGGCATTATGCACTAACTCTAAGGTCTACTATTTTCTATCATTAATTCACAGAAAGTTCACTCTTTGGGTCCATTCAACAAAATATACACCCAAATCATTCCTTAAAATAATTTTTATTTGGATTTTAAAATTTTTAGAAAGCAGTAAAACATGCAACAAATAAACTAGGATTGAAAACAACGAGTACCCACCCCAAACTCCAAAATGAGTCGTGTCCCCATGACTCAAAAAGACTCTATAAAGAAAATAAACTAATATACACTACTAAATAAGAAGGATCAAGGGAACATATCTGAATCGAAACTAGTTTGGTCACATTCATTATCGTGTCGAGGTTGTGCATTCTTCTTAGTCAAGTTGTATAGAACTTATACCGTGGAATCCATCTTGTCTGAGGTATGCTTCATCAACTCAAACTCGTGTCATATTTCCCATGGCTTTGATCATATCGTCATGTTTCTCCTCTAATCTTCATAATCTCTCCATCACATCATTCTCTTTGACAACTTTTCTCTTTCTTATTGGAGGACTAGCACCTCTCTCTTCCCCAAAGGGATTATCTAGAACAATACCCATTTTTGTAACATTTTAATAAAGGTTTTCAATCGACATCTCTATCAGATCTTCTCCTTGTTCTAATTATTCTTTCTCATCATCCATGTATGACACTTTTTCTTTCAAACAAATTATAAAAAGTGTGCATGAAAATTTGAGGTTGCGTTGAGTAGTAGGAGCCTTCGCGAAAGCCATGATGTGATCATAGATAATGCGAGCTACATCGATTTCTTTCTTCTCAAGAATACACTTAATAAATATAATTTGTTCTCTTGTTACCTCGGTAATATGGGCGTTGCTGAAGAACATGGGAATAATGAAACAGGACCATACTCTAGCTCGTGGTAGCAAGTTGCTACTCAATACCTGACCTTGATATCTCTCACTTTTGGGGATGGCTTCTCATCCACGAATCAACACTTAGTTATACAATGATTTCCACTCGAAGGTCTTATCACTAATCGCCTCATAGAATTTGCATGGACCCTTCATGTTTGTTGATTTGAATAACTCACGAATACACTCTATTGAGAAAAACAATCTTCCTTCTAACTTCAATCACATCTCCAGCCGCAAAGGACAACCTTTCATGAAATTCTTGAACTATGGACGAAGCATAAAAGAGATCTCTTTTTCTTAATTCTATCCACCCAAACTGGTCGCATGTCACGTCATAATCTTTGAATTCTACATTCATTATGTCTAGTATAAACCCTTTCTCAACACTAAACTTCAAATAGCGATTTCTTCATGAACTTGGTCTTTCCAACTCACAAACTCTCTCTGGGGCTTTGTGGCCATCACTTTCTTCGCACAAAACATTATTTACTCATGGGTTCACTAACATTTGGTTATTCAACTTTATCCTCTTCCAAGTTAGGCATTTCATATGGTACCCACTTGTGTTTTTGTTTCTCTTCATGTTCTTATTAACTTCTCCAACCTTAGGCTTTGATCTCGAATCCGGAATCTCAATTACTTTCTCCGAGTTACCCCAAGAGAATTCATTTCTTTGCTTGACTTAGTGATCATCTTACAATTATATCTTAAGGAATCGTTTCTTTAAGTCATCTCGAATGACCCCAAACTCAAAGATTTAAGAATTCCCATAAGTTTGGATGAAATTTTTGACTTTTGGTATTCTTGAAGGTGTATTAATACAAACTGTAGTGTTTTATGGGCTGGGTAATCAATATCTTAAGGTTTTGGAAAGATTTAATGATTAAACTTTGAGCTTCGGTTAAGGAATTTATTTGTATTAAAGTAGGAATTTCTTGGTGTTTTGGAAGGATTTGTGACGTGATTGCGTGTTTAGATGATGTTTAGAGGGAAGATTTGATGAAGCTTTGGTGTTTGGATGGCAGATTGTAAGTATTAAATGAGCTTGGGTTTGTATTAATGGTGTTTCTTCTATGAGAGGCTAAAGGAAAAGGGAGAAGATGGTTTCTATAAGGTGTAGGTCGAACTTCTGCTAAAGGAATTGGTTTCCCGTTGCACAAACCGGGTACCCGGTTGGGAAGTTTTCTTTTTTTTATTTTCTTTTCCTTGTTCTCACAAATTAGTCGCGTCTGACCCTTCAAATTATAGGAGGTCAGATTGGTAACTGAGTACCCTTTTCCTCGAAACCAGGTTCCCGATTGCGAATGTCTGTTTTCCGGTGACGCACAAACGAGGTGCGTCTACGTGGCCACAGTCTAAGAAGTTCGAGCTTACTAGTTACACACACCGGTATCCCGGTTTGCAGAAAGTGGGCACCTGATCGCAAAGCGTCTTTCGTCATTGACACACTTTGGGTTTGTGTTTAGATGTGAAAATTCTATGGACTTTTCATTGTAACAGCTCACTAACCAGGATCCCGGTTTGCAGAACTGGGTACCTGATTGCACTTGTGTTCTTGAATCTAGTTATCACTAACGCACTCTTGAGTTGCATCTAAGTGGATAAATTCCAACAGCTAAACGGGTACCCAATTATCTAAAATGGCAGCCTGGAATGTGCTTTCTCTAAATACCACTTAGACGCACACAATTGCATAGTTTCTCACACTTATCACCCCAAACTCAAAGATTAACACATGTAAACATCAAAAACAGTCCAACCCTTCTCATTACTTAAAAATTTACACTAATAAACAAACACCTACTAATTTATACACTACGAAATCCAAGACATAAAGCGATAAACTAATATATAACTAAATAGGCTTTTGTTACATTCGTTAAGCTCGACGGGGTCCTTCTCGCACTAAGCAGCTATAGGGAGATACATAACCCCCTGGATGTGAATACTCCTTGCGATCGGTATTCTGTTCTCCATAGTAAATCTTTAATCGATGCTCATTCACCATAAAGGTGCGGTGCTCAATTGGATGCTCAACCTCAATAGCTCCATGAGGCGTAAATTTGGTCACAACATACCAGACCACTTTGATCTCAACTTTCCTTGTTGATAATTCGATCATGCCATTTCTTAGTCTTCTCCTTGTACATCTTTGCATTCTCATAAGAATGGAAGCTAAACTCATCAAGTTCATTGAGCTTCGTCAATCTATTCTTTCCGGATAGAATATGATTTAAGTTCAACTCCACTATCGCCCAGTATGCTCCCAATTCAAGCTCCAGTGGTAAGTGACAAGCCTTGCCATACACCATGCGATACAGAGATGCACCAACGGGCGTTTTGAATGATGTGCGATACGCCCATAATGCATCGTCCTACTTTATTGACTAGTCTTTCCTTGTTAGTCCCACAATGTTCTAAAGAATGGATTTAATCTCTCAATTAGAGATTTCAGCTTGACCAATTTTTTGTGTATGATAAGCAGTGGAAACTCGATATCTCACCCCATACTTCTCTAACACCGCCTTCAAGTACCTATTAATAAAATGTGACCCTCCATGACTAATGATAACTCTAGGCATCCCATGTCTCGTGAAGATGTGTGATATAAAGAACTTTATCACCACTCACAAATCATTTGTAGGTAGAACGACAGCCTCAACCCACATTGACACGTAATCAACAACTAGTAGGATGTATTGATTTCCATTGGATGGTACAATTGGTACCATGAAATCAATACCCCCATACATAAAAAATATAACCTCTAGTACATTATTACGTGTCATTTCATCTCTCTTTGATATGTTATTGGTATATTGGCATTTGTGACACTTTGACATATGCATGACAATATTTATGTAAAGTAGGCCAATAAAAACTGTATTGAAGTACCTTTGCAGCTGTGCAATCACCTTTGAAGTGTCTTCCATAGGGGAATCATGACAACTTGTGACCACCGCATGAATTTTTCTCTCACCTATGCATCTTCTAATTATCTGATCACTACACACTTTGAAGAGGAATGGATCTTCACAAAAGAACTGTTTTGCACAGTGAGCCAACCTCTTCTTTTCTTGTGGGTTACTTCCCTTAGGGAAACATCCTCTCACAATGAGATTTTATATATTTTCATACCAAGTAATAATATTTTCGGACATCATAAATAAGCTCGAAATCAGGAAATTCCTCCTTGACCAACTCTGGTCTGCTGTTGACATTAGAACCCTCAAGACGCGACATATAATCGACAACTTTATTCTAACTTTCCTTTCAATATCAAATATTTACGTCAAACTCTTGCAACAACAATTCCCATCAAATCAAACGCGACTTCGCATCCTTATTTTCCAAGAGGTATTTAATTGCACAATGTTCTGTGTATACTATAACTTTTACTCCAAGGAGATAGGAACGAAACTTATCAAAGGCGTACACAACAACCAACAATTTCTTCTCGTTCATGGTATAATTTACTTTTGCACCTGTGAAAGTCTTACTAGCATAATAAATAGCATGAAATACCTTATCTGTGTGTTGACCCAACACGACACCCATATCAAGATCACTTGCGTCACACATAACCTCAGGCGAACTATCCTAATCAGGTGGAACTACAATAGGTGTGGATATAATCTTCTCTTTGATAGACACAAATTCCGCCATACAAGCTTCATAAAAAAGGAACTTGTTGTCCTTCTCACGTAAGTTGCACGCCGGTTTGGCGATTTTGGAGAAGTCATTGATAAAGAGACGATAGAACCCAACATGACCCAAAAAGCTCATCACCACCTTAAAAAATAGGGGGTGGAAGAGTCTTGATCACCTATAATTTTGCGCAATCGACCTCCTGACCTTTACTATTTTTTTCTAGATGGGTACTCAAAAATATAATCAGATATATGTAGATCTAAAAGACCAACATAAAATGACCTTTACATGTACTTTTGGTACCTTTTCTTATCAAAGAATGCCATTTGGATTGTGTAATGCACCTGCTACCTTCCAGAGATGCATGATGGCAATCTTCAGGGACATGATCGATCGATTCCTTGAGGTATTTATGGATGACTTTTTTGTTTTTGGTGATAACTTTGATGAGTGTTTGCAGAATCTAGAAAAGGTGTTAATTAGATACAAAGAGACTTATTTGGTTCTAAATTAGGAGAAATGTCACTTCATGGTTCGTGAAGGAATGGTGTTGGGACACAAGGTTTCGAGTTCACGTCTAGAGGTGGATCGTTCAAAAATTGAGGTAATCAAGACTCTTCCCCCTCCTATTTCTGTTAAAGGGGTGAGAAATTTCTCGGGTCATGCTGGGTTTTATCTCCATTTCATTAGAGATTTCTCTAAGATCGCTAAGACATTATGTAACTTACTCGAGAAGGACACCAAATTCCTTTTTGATAAAGCTTTCATGACGGCATTCAAGGAGATCAAGGAGAACTCATATCTGCACCGATTGTATTACCTCATGATTGGAATATACCGTTTAAAGTTATGTTTAATAGTGATCTTGCTATGAGTGTTGTATGGGTCAAATAAAAGATAA
This sequence comes from Nemophila menziesii, assembly GCA_029959085.1. Taxonomy (NCBI): domain Eukaryota; kingdom Viridiplantae; phylum Streptophyta; class Magnoliopsida; order Boraginales; family Hydrophyllaceae; genus Nemophila; species Nemophila menziesii. Next base: position 3,988,668 of record JARWIR010000027.1, on the reverse strand, counting down.
GGTATTTCATTCCATTTAATATGCTAGTAAGACCTTCGCAAGTGCTCAGATTAATTACATCGTGATGAAAAAGGAATTACTAGTTGTTGTGTATGCATTTGATAATTTTTGTTCCTATCTCCTTGGAGCAAAAATTGTTGTGTACACAGATCATTCCGCATTCAAATACCTTATAGAGAAGAAAGATGTGAAGCTGCGTTTGATTAGATGGGTTTTGATACAAGAGTTTGACTTACAGATTCGAGATCAAAGGGTTGTGATAATCAAGTTGCAGACCACTTGCCGCGTCTTGATGGTTCTAAGGTTAATAATGGACCAAGGTTGTTCAAAGAAGAGTTTCCTAGTGAGCTTCTATTTTTTATACACGCCACGAGTACTCCTCGGTATGCAGGCATAGCAAATCTTATTGTAAGTGGTTCTTTTCCTTGAGGAGCTACTTCACAAGAGAGAAAGATATTAATTCACCATGCAAAAAAGTTCTTTTGGGAGGATCCTTTCCTTTACAAAATATGTAGTGATCAGATGGTCAGAAGATGCATACCTGAAGGTGAAATCCGTGCGGTAGTTGCTAGTTGTCATGATTCACCCTATGGAGGACATTTCAGAGGAGATCGTACAGCTGCAAAGGTACTTCAATCCGGTTTTTATTGCCTACTTTACATAAAGATTGGCATACATATGTCAAAGAATGCCACATATGCTAATTTACCGGCAATATATCGAAGCGAGATGAGATGCCACGTAATAATGTTCTTGAAGTTGTGATATTTGATGTATGGGGTATTGATTTCATGGGTTCCTTTGTACCATCTAATGGAAATATTTAAATCTTATTAGCTGTTGATTATGTGTCTAAATGGGTAGAGGCGGTAGCTCTACCAACAAATGATTCACGAGTGGTGATAAAGTTCTTGGAATCACACGTCTTCACGAGACATGGTACACCTAGATTTATTATTAGTGATGGAGGTTCTCATTTTGAGAATAGATACTTGAAGGATATATTATATAAGTATGGGGTGAGAAATCATGTATCTACTTCTTATCATCCACAAGCAAATGGTCAAGCTGAGGTCTCTAATCGAGAGATCAAATCTTTTCTAGAGAAGACTGTTGGACCCACACACAAGGATTGGTCAACAAATTTAGATTATGCGTTATGGGCATATCGTACTGCATTTAAGACACTTTTTGGTGTATCCTTGTATCACATCGTTTATGGTAAGGCTTGTCACTTGCCTCTTGAACTTGAATTTGGTGCATATTGGGCAATTGCGGAGTTAAACATGGATCCTACTTTAGCCGGCGAAAATCGTATGATGAAACTGAATGATCTTGATGAGTTTAGATTTCATGCTTATGAGAATGATAAACATTCTAAAGATAAGACGAGAATATGGCATGATAATCGCATTTGTGAAAAGAAATTTAATGTTGGACAGATGATCCTCAAGTTTAACTCCAAGTTCAGCAATTATCCAGGTAAGTTAAGATCGAAGTGGTATGGTCCCTTTGTAATGACCAAAGTCACGCCTCATGTAGCTATAGAAATTGAAAATCCAGCTGAGCAATACACCTTCATGGTGAATGGGCATCGGTTGAAGATTTATCATGGAGGCGAGGATACTAATTGCATGGAAGATCCACATCCTGGGGAGGTGATGTACCTCCTTGAAGCTGAATAAGTGCGAGAGGTAACCCGTCGAGCTTAACGACGTTAAAGAAAAGCCATTTCAATTGTACATTAGTTTATTTCTTTCATGTCTTTTAAATTTTTAGTGTAAATTAGAGTAATTTATGTGTATTATTTAAAATAAATGAGAAAGGTTGGAGTTTATAATTTTTGCAGGTATGTTAAACCTTGAGTTTGGGGGTTAAACAGGTGAAAGACGGAGAAATTTGCGTCCATTATTGTTTTAATTGAACTAGCCGCACCGGCTAGCTGGTCAGCTCGCCGACATCCCTGTTCATCTATCGTTAAAGTGAAAATTAAATTAATTATTGGACGCAGCTGTTTTTTTGCGTCAACGAAAATCGGTTCGCATGACCTGTATGTCAGTCAGACCGCCAGTATGCCGGTCCAGGTCTCCTATTTCGCAACACAACCTTAAGTTTTTGTGTTTAATTTCATCATTATGTAAGAAATCACAAGTTCCACGCAGAAACTCAGAAGATGAACCACTTGAGTTTGGAGAGAACACCACTACAGTTGCAATTGCAAATATTCATAGCGAAGACAAGAAAGTGGGTATGGAGTTTGATAAGCCCTCTGGGGAAGATAATGGAGCAAGTCCTCCACAGAGAAAGAAGAAGACTCCCAAAGATAATGTTGTGATCGAGAGTGTAAGAAGTTTGGAAGAGACGCAAGTGAGATTGGTGAAAACTTTGGGAAATTGGCAAAAGAGTTCGAGGTGATGAAGGACTTTATTCAATATGAACGCAACAATTAATGATCTTTACAACTTGATGAAGAAGAATTAAGAACCTCGACTTGAAACTACATGTGATCAGCCTAGTGCTAATTATGATATATTTCCCTATCCTTTTCTTATTTAGTAGTGTATATTAGTTTATTTGCTTTATCGAGTCTTTTCGAGTTGTGGAGACATGACTCATTTTTTATTTTGGGGTGTGGTTCATTACCTCATCCCAATTTTATGTGTTATTTGTTTATCTGCTTTCAATAAAACTAATTAAGGGTTGTGTTTGACTGTAGAGTATTTTAAATGTCCCCATCAAGCATGATTTTTTTATGAATTTATGATAGAAAATAGTAGACCTTAGGTGTTAGTATAAAACGCAATTTTATTACATGCAAGCATAAGGTAATTGATAGGAAACATTAATGAAAAATGAAAAAGAATTAAGCTTGTACTTAAGCAAAATAAGTGGTCTGTAGAATGTGAAATCTAAATGAGTAGAGAAGCCACTTAGTTATGAACTAGAGGCAAGCTATGTAACTTGAAAAATGATAGAGGAAGTTCTTTGATAGCCATGTGAAACTTTTTAGCTTTCTGTCTCGTACTTTAATTATATCCTTCTTAGCCATTTTTAGCATTTAAGCCTTTCTTTTGTCGCCAAGATATAATCCATATCCCCTTAGTTTATTAGGCATTTCCATATGACCCGCACTTGAATCACGATCCTAAGACTTCATGTCTTGAGCTTGGGTTTGGGGTGGTGGGTTTCATGATTGGGAAATTACATTGGGATGATTTTTTATGCGTTTGTCTTTATGTACAGTGTTGATGATAAATTATTCTTGTTATTCTTTGCTGGGGTCTTTGAAAAAAAAGAGAACAAAATAATTATTATGAGAGACATGGCTATTCACATAAAAATGATGGTCAATGATATCATATACAAAAAAAAAGAAATATAAATATATATATATATATATATATATATATATATATATATATATATATATATATATATATGAAAAAATATAAAGTAACCGTCAAATTGGAAGTTTATAAATTATCATTAGTGCTTATTGGGTAAATCTAGGGATGCTAAATTAGTGCGTCAAATGGGTTGAGTGAGAACATATCTAGTGTGGACAGTTTATTGATGGTAAGTAAGGAGAGAGCCAAAAGCTCACTTCAAAATTTCCAAATATACATACCATACCTTCCCTAAGCCTACGCTAACACTACTATAGATCGGGGTTTTACCAACGACAGTTTACCGACGACACGCAAAGTCGTCGGTAATATTTTGTTATTTACCGACGACAGGTAATTACCCACGAGAAATCGTTCGCCGGTAATTTACCGACGACGTGTGTCGTGGGTAAATCATAAAACGCCGTCGTTATCTTTTTTTTTTCTTTTTTTTTCTGATTGGAAGTGTCGTCGTTAGGTTACCGACAAATTTATAATTCGTCGGTAAATCTAGAATATAGCGACGACTTATTACGTTTACCGACGACTTTACGTGTCGTCGGTAAATTTGACGTGCATATATGGACAGTCTGTATTTTTATCTCCTTAAACCCCAAAAACCCCATTTTTTTCTCCCAATTTCTCCCAAAAACATCAATCAAACTCATTCAAATTTTTTGCAATACCTTCTCCAATTCATCTATAACCATTTGGAAGCTTATAATCAAGGTGGGGCATCATCAACACAGAATTTCATCTACAAATATTAGGTAAATTCTTGATTTTTTTTTATGATCATATTTGGTGTAATTCTTGCAATATTATGGGTTTAGGTTTATTGTTACATTATCAAGGTTGAGAATTCATCATCAATATCCAATTTCTTCCACCAATTCAAGGTATTTTCTTAAAATTTCAAACTTTTTAATTTTTTTATGCATGAATTTTGAATTGTGTATTAGTTGCTATAGGTTATTATTTTGTATATTTTTTGATTGTCTTGTTATATATTGTGTATAAATCATGCATACATTCATTTATTTCATATATTATGTTTCATATATTTTTGTATTTGTGTATTTATTTATGTGAAATTGTTTATATATTTATTGTGTTGTAATTTTATTTATTTATTTATTTATTGGTTTGTAATTATATTCAAGCCATTGGTTTGTAATTTGTGTTATTTATATTCATTGTGTTGTAATTTTTTTTTCATTTTATCAATTGGGTTGTAATAATTATTTATTTTATTTTCATATGAATGTAGTTGTCTTGTTATCTAAAATTGTTGTAAAGAGATGGCTTTGGATAAGAGTTGGATGGATGCTACGAATCTATTCGATCCAAACTATCTTGTTGGGGTTTTGGGTTTTATCGCATATGCAAAACAACATTCGCAATATGGAGATCTTATTTATTGCCCGTGTAACTATTGTAAAAATAATCGTCGATTAGCCTCTCGGACGGTTACGAACCACCTTTATAATGAAGGGATTATGAAGTCGTATCGGGTTTGGATAAAACACGGTGAGCAGCCGGTCGTTCCCAAGGAAATCCCTATTCCGAATAGAGTTAATGAAATTGCCGAGGTTTATGACGATGTGAGACACAGTTACGATGTTGGCGGTCATCAGGGTGACACCGAGATGAGAGACGCAGAAATTCCAAGTAGTTTCGAAAAACTGTTTAACGAATTGGAGACAGAATTATATCCGGGTTGTAAAGCGATGAGTTCATTGAACTTCATTGCCAAGCTTATGCACGTAAAAGTAAAGAACAAGTGGACTAACACGTCATTCACCGAGCTATTGGAGTTGATTGGTCGTATTTTGCCCAAACCTCACACTTTGCCCGATTCGTATGATTCATGCAACAAGAAGTTGAAAGCTTGGGTATGGGGTATATTACCATCGATGTTTGTTTGAACGATTGTGCAATATTTTATAAAGAGTATAAAGACCTCGATAATTGTCCAGTTTGTAGCGAGTCTAGATGGGACCCAAAGAAGGGTATCAAAGTACCGCATAAGAAGCTCCGCTATTTTCTGATTGCTCCCAGGTTACAGCGACTATACGCTTCAAAGCACACCGCTGAAGACATGATTTGGCACCATACCGGTAAGAGTGCCGATCCGGATGTGTTGCGTCATCCGGTTGATGGTGATAGTTGGAAGAGATTTGCAGCGCTACACCCTGAGTTTGCTAGCGAACCTCGTAACGTATTTTTGGGTCTCGGTATCGACGGGTTTTGTCCTTTCTCTATGCAAAACAACTCGTATAGCATGTGGCCTGTTATATTAACCGTCTATAACTTGCCATCGTGGGTATGCATGAAGGAAACCACATTTCAGCTTTGTTTGTTGATTCCGGGTCCTCGTTCGCCCGGTAAGGACATGGATGTTTACCTCCGCCCTATGATAGATGAGTTGGACGAGTTGTGGAGTAAAGAGATCCTTATGTATGATGCCCATACAAAGCAAGAGTTTACTATGAAGGTTTGTCTGTTGTCCACGACCAATGATTTCCCCGCTCGGTCATACACTTCAGGATGGTCGGGTCAAGGTTACATGGCTTGCCCGGAATGCATGGATTCCACACCGTCATTGGGTGTGAAAAAAGGCGTGGTTTACTTTGACCATAGACGTTGGTTACCCACCGGACATTAGTTTAGAAAAGAATGTGTTTTGTACCCGGCAACCAATTCTACTAAGCGACCAAAGAAATATAGTCCAGCTAGTATTCAGACACAGTTAGATGGCCTTCCCATTGTGTTTCCCGGCAAACACAAGGATTTTGGAGGCAGGTGACGAAGACTACAGGTCCTCGCGTGACGAATTGGAAGAAAAAAAGTATTTTCTATCGTTTATCTTATTGGTCCGTAAATTTGTTGAAACATAACATTGATGTCATGCACTGCGAGAAAAACGTGTGTGATGCTCTTCTCGGTACAGTTACAACAGTCGATGGGAAACCAAACAAAGATAACGTTAAGGCGCGGGAAGATCTTAAGAAAATGAAATTCAGGAAAGAATTGTGATTGACAACAGTAGGAAATAAAACGATTCTAAAACCATATAGGACGTAAGTAACGTTTACTTATTTATATACATATATATATATATATATATATATATATATATATATATATATATATATATATATATATATATATATATATATATTTATATATTTATATACTTATATATTTATATATATATATTTATATATTTATATATTTACTTATTTATATATATATATATATATATATTTATATATATATATATATTTATATATTTATATATTTACTTTTATATATATATATATATATATATATATATATATATATATATATATATATATATATATATAGAGAGAGAGAGAATACGGGAGGAGAGGCGACACCACACTTTAAAAAGTGAGGTAGCGATATTAAATATATAAAGAAAAAAGAAAAAAAAATAGTTAATTAACTGAAAAAATAAAAAAACTAGAGAACTCAGCTTCACCTGCAGCGGCCGTCGATCTACCCCAAGCATCTATACTCACCGTTATCACTCGGTCGCTCAAAGATTTTGTTCAAAGAAACACACAAGGTTTTAAGGTAAAAGATTTTTATTCTTTCAATTAAACCATTCATTACACATTTATTTATGTATTGATTACACGACAGGAAAGCCTGTATATTTACTATATTATTTACATTTGTTTGAGTGCCAAAACAAGGACTCGGGGGTTAGTGTTGGATTTGTTCAAATTTTCTTTGTATTAACTAAGTGGGAGGTGTTTGTATATAATGATCTTAGTTGCACATTTCTTCCAATATAAGTTACTGCAAGAGGTTTAATGGAGGTACTAGCTATAGTTTGTCATGATTTGTACTAATTTGAATCCTTTATTAATTGTCTATTGATCATATTATTGTGATTTTAGATAACGAAGCAGATAAAAGCTTTGAATGAAGTTTATAAGCTGAACAAATTCCTGAATTTTATAAGGTTAGGTTTTGGTGAATGATTCGGAAGCCGTTAGTTTCTGTTAATCCGAATCTGAATACGTCCCTATTAATACCAGAAAAGACTAGAAGATGTTTATAAGTATATTTGTGTTATTGTGTATGTATGACGGGAACTCCTGTAGTAACTTGTGTAGTCTCACCCACTGACGTTTTCATGACACCATTTGGAAAAGACATAATTTGGTTTTATTAAGCTCCAAATTATACTATAAGTCTAAAACGGCAGAGACTTATTTTAGAACTTGAAAGTAGAATTTAATATTATCCAACAATTACTGAAGTATCATGGTATGACTGTATTGAAGAACTTCGTCAATTCAGTTCTTTCTTGGTAGTTAATTATAGTGGTTGTACGTGTTTGCTTTTCTTTTTGCAATTATCAAGTCCTTGTGAGCAGTTGTCGGCAATTTTGTTACCTGGCAAACCATCCCTTGTAACTCTGCCTGTGCAAATAAATACAGCCGGTCTCAAGCCCGGGAAAAAGAGGAGAGCAAGGGAATGGTTTAAGTAAAAGGATTATGTGGCAAGTTTGAGTATTTGTTGTCCATCTCTCTATATTCACGTGTTTGTGAGTCGTTATTTTGCCTCACTTAAGCTCCTTGTTTGTGAGTCGTTACAATCAAGTATAAAGATTGTGTAAGAAATCGAGGCAAACAACTATTAGATCTTATTCTGATATTTGAAGTTCAATTTTTTAGGTTGGCTCAAGGAGTGTCTTTGTTCTTCATAAAGGATTGGCTCAAAGGCCATAACATCAGCATTAATAGGTTGCACAACCCATCTCATTCCTAGAAGTATAGTGAATAATCCCAGCTCTATGCTTTCTCAAGATTTTAGAAACAAAGGCTACAAAAACGGGTTGTGCTGAGTAGGGACTTACACCTCTCCTATTTCTTTTTCTTGATTATACTCCCAGTACTCAGCTGCCGTTCTAAAATATTAATTGGACTTTTAGATAGCTCTATTTCTCTCTATCATTGAAGTGGTTACTCATGTATATTTAGCTTTAGTATTATGAGTTTTACCTTTCAGGGTATTCTTTTTTTTTTTTTTGCAATTTAGTCAATCTATATTGTTCTTACTCTCGCTCATCCTAAACCACCTTTCGATAGCGAAGAAGTTTAAATAAATTACTCTATTATTCCTTTACCTTTTTTGTCTTTTATGAAATTGTTCTATGTCTTATACAAGCTGAAAATTTTCTATTGTATTTTTTTATTATGTGAAGATGGTACCTTGACAAAATTCGATCCAACATTTAGGAATTCATGCATAGTGACTAATCAATAAACCATGCAATTTTGAGCTATTCCATGTGGATTGTTCATTTGATGTTAGATAGATATAATAAGGAGACATTTGATTAAAATGTAAAAAGAAAAGAGTAATTATATAATTTACTCCAGACATAACTCATTCGATTTTCCATAATCACTAGTATATCAGTAACACTAGATAAAATTAGATATGAACTTTACAGAGGATTAGATTTTTCATACAATTTGAATCTGGAAACCCCAAAGATAGCTACCAAGACATACAATTACTTGTAAAAGTTACATAACACTGCCACAACAAATTTGTATTACTATGTAATTGCTGCACCTAGGAAGCCGAATTTATGATACTGGAACAAACTCTCAGCATCTCAGTACTCTTACTTCTCTTCATAGCTTCTGCCATCCAGTTCACATTTACTTTTGATTCCGAATCTGCACCCAAATCATGCTTAACTAATATAACGCCTAGGAGGAGGCATTGAATCTATCTATCTCTTTACTCACCTAAAATCCCCATGAATTACATTAATCTCGTTACAAATCTCCCAATGTTTCTTTTCACGATTCTCCTTAAGCTTCTCTGGCAGATTTAAAGGGGGTTAATATACATGATTGACTCCAGAGACAATCTTTGACCCACCCCTCTTAGTTAATACAGAGAAAATTTGAACAAATCCAACACTAACCCCCGAGTCCTTGTTTTGGCACTCAAACAAATGTAAATAATATAGTAAATATACAGGCTTTCCTGTCGTGTAATCAATACATAAATAAATGTGTAATGAATGGTTTAATTGAAAGAATAAAAATCTTTTACCTTAAAACCTTGTGTGTTTCTTTGAACAAAATCTTTGAGCGACCGAGTGATAACGGTGAGTATAGATGCTTGGGGTAGATCGACGGCCGCTGCAGGTGAAGCTGAGTTCTCTAGTTTTTTTATTTTTTCAGTTAATTAACCATTTTTTTTTCTTTTTTCTTTATATATTTAATATCGCTACCTCACTTTTTAAAGTGTGGTGTCGCCTCTCCTCCCGTATTCTCTCTCTCTCTATATATATATATATATATATATATATATATATATATATATATATATATATATATATATATATATATATTTACATTAACTTATTTATATTCATTAATGATTTTAGTGAACACAAATCCACACTTACGGGAACGGGTGACGAATAGAGATTATGCATCGTCAACGGTTTAAGAGTTGGTTTTTGGATAAGGTATGTACTTTAGACGTTGGTTTAAACATAATCTACTTATTTCCGAAGTTCTTAGTATTATTTATGTATGACAGGTTCATGGGATGAAAGAGTCAGGTGATGTATTAGCTACCACTGAGATCGTATCCTTGGCCAGCATGTCTTTTGGTGCGGTGGACAGATACGATTCATGTGTCGTGAATGGTGTCAAGTGGGTAACCAAGGGTAAAGGAGAAAAAAGAGTGACGCAGGATTACGGAGTTTGTACCACGTACGAAGATAGACCATGCTATGGAGAATTAGTGAAAATATTGGAGGTTAATTACACTAAAGGGTGTTCAGTTGTCTTATTCGTTTGTAAATGGTACAAAATGGCTGAATCAAGGACAGAACATGGGGTAACCTTTATTAACACGACAAACTTTGAGTGGGAAGACGAACCATACATTTTAGCATCGCAAGCCAAGAAAGTATTCTACATTGACGAGATTAGTGCGAAGAAATCAATGAAGGGTTGGAAAGCCGTTTGGGAAATAAATGATCGTCATGGATGGAGTCCCAAGTTATGGGGTTCGGAATCACTATCTACAAACAACGAGAGCATTAGTATACCTTTGGGTAACACTGAGACGGTTTCCGAATCGGGGAACTTGGCAACTACCGAGGAGATCGAGATTGACCTAGCTCATTTTCGTATTGAGATGGCTTTTGAAATGGTTATTGATAAAAACCAGGAAATCGAAGACGACACGTGGGAGGAATATGGTGATGCAGAAGAACCTATAGAGGTTAATAGCGATGATGAACCTATAGATATTAGTGGATATGAAACTGATTAGGATATTTTGTATTTGTTTTTTAGTCTCAGTGCATTTTGACCCTAACTATTGACCAAACACCCCTAACACTCAAGTTTGACCCTAACTATTGACCAAACACCCCTAACACTCAAGTTTGACCTTAACTGTTGACCAAACACCCCTAACACTCAAGTTTGACCCTAACTATTGACTAAACACCCCTAACACTCAAATTTGACCCTAACTGTTGACCAAACACCCCTAACACTCAAGTTTGACCCTAACTATTGATCAAACACCCCTAACACTCAAGTTTGACCCTAACTGTTGACCAAACACCCCTAACACTCAAGTTTGACCCTAACTATTGACCAAACACCCCTAACACTCAAGTTTGACCATAACTGTTGACCAAACACCCCTAACACTCAAGTTTGACCCTAACTATTGACCAAACACCCCTAACACTCAAGTTTGACCCTAACTGTTGACCAAACACTTCTAACACTAACATTTGACCCTAACTATTGACCATACACCCCTAACACTCAAGTTTGACCCTAACTGTTGACCAAACAACCCGAACACTAACATTTGACCCTTAACTGTTGACCAAACAACCCGAACACTAACATTTGACCCTAACATGTTGACTAAACAACCCGAACACTAACATTTGACCCTTACATTTGTGTGTGTATATCTTAATCCCAAAAAGAATAAAAAAGAAAAGAAATAAGGAAAAAAAAATTTAAAAAAAAAAAAAAGGTTTACCGACGACAATTAAAGAGTTACCGACAACATTCTTGAATTGCATGTCGTCGTTAAATTTTTACCGACGATATTCAATTCAAGAATGTTGTCGGTAAAACCTTAACGACGACATTCAAAACCTAGAGTCGTCGGTAAACGAAATTCTAAATTTATTAGTCAAAATGGGCGGTTCATTTTTCCCGCCCAAGGGTTTACCGACGACTTTCGAAAATGTCTCGTCGGTAAACCAGGACACGCAACAGTCGTGCGTACGACTGTTTGACGCGTGGCACGTTTAGCGACGAGTTGACCATTTTACCAACGACTGGCGTGTCGTCGGTAAACAATTTATCTATTAAACCCTACCGAGCTTCATTTCTGAAACAAAAACACATCAAAACACTCTCAAAAAAGTCGATTTCAAGGAAGAAGGAGCTGTTCCGAGCCATTCCAACACCCCTATAACATCAAATGTAAGTGATTCCATGCCAAAACTTAATCATTTCTTCAAATTTTTTTCAAATTTCTAAATCAAATCCTAACTTTTTTTTGTTTTTGTTTTTCCTCTACTCTTGCTTGGCATGGATTGCTGGATATGTTCAACATAATCTCCACGTAACAGGTACCACAAATCCGTGACTAAACCTATTTTTTTTTTAATTTTCGAATTGATTTTTTTTTAATGTTGTATTGGATTTCTTGTTAATTCCGTGATTTTGTGATAGATTTTAGATTCTGAATATGTATTTTGTTGTTAAATATACCATGTAACATGATTTTTTGGTTAATTTTTAGAAAAATTAGGGTTTGTATTTAGATGTGTTTTGATGTAATGATTTTTGATGTTTAGAAGTTTTAGGATTATTTGTTAATTTGTGTATGTTAATATTTGATGTGTTTTGAAGTTTTTATGCAAATATGAAAACTCTAGGGACTAAAAATGCAATTTAGGGAATAAAATGCAATTTTAAAAACTTTATATTTCTAAAGAATTTGGGGTATTTTATGCAAATATGAAAACTCTAGGGACTAAAAATGAAATTTATGGACTAAATGACAAATTAGGGTATTTTATGTAAATATATATGATTTAAGGACTAAATGACAAATTAAAAAACTTTTAAAAAATATTATGGAGTTTAGGGTATTTTAGTAATTTTTGAAAATACGAGGACTAAAACGCAATTTATAATATACAATTTAAAAACTATGAAATTTTTTTTTTTTTTAAATTTATATGTGTGTTTTTTGTAATTTTTAATAAAAAAAAGTCTAAAATACAATTTATTAATTTTATTTCAGTTATAGATGGCCGCAGTAATGCCTAACTACCACCGGGGTGACAGGAACGGTGAAGATCCGAACCCGATTCAACCCCCGAACTTGAACGATTGTAATCAGCCGCCTGGTAAATATAAATCAATTTATAAAATTCAATTTATATAAATTACTAAATTAATTAATATACTTTTCTTAAACAGTTAAGCGAAAGAGGAGACCCCGAAATGTCTCGACTCTCAAAACCGCCAACGATTCCAAGGAGAAGCTAGGTGGGCCCCTTCCGGTAGATTTTTGTATCCTCGACGACACGTGGAACCCATTCGGTGAATATGGGAAACACGTGTCCTAAGTGTTGGGTCTCACGGTTCGAGAAACAGTCCCTCCCTACTACCCCTCGTGGAGTGCTGTGCCGCATGCACTAAAGACCACGATCCTCGGAAAACTCGAGGAGTTCTTCAACCTCGAGGAGTGGAGGGCCCGCCGAGATTGGAGCTTTATTAGCGGGAAGCTAACGCAGTCTCAGTCCGCTGCTTACAGAAGGTGGAAGTATGACTTGAAGGCCGATTATGGCGATTCGGATGAGTGTCCACCAGATGTGCTTCCCGAGGATTGGAAGCCGACCCTTGAGATGATGAATGACCCGAACAAGAAGGTAAAATCAAAATTTAATTATTTAATTATTAAATTATTGTTTATTTATTTTTTTAACTTGAATTGTAACAGGCTCAGGCGGAGATTAATAAGAAGAATCGGCAGAACCAGAAGAAGCCGAACAAGTCAGGTTCTCGGAACCAAACCCAGACCCGCCACGAGATTATCGAGGTATAATTTATTAAAGTAGAAATAAAATTTATTAGTTGTTTAATTTAATTTTTTAATAATTATAATTTTTTATGTATATTATATAGGGTAAGCTGAAGGTTAATACGAAGGAGCCCCTGAGCTATATAGACGAGCAGACCCAAGAGGAGGTCCCACTTCCACAGATGGGCGGATACTTCGAGTACTTGGGATATGATGGGGCGAAGGGCAAATGGGTCGATGATAGATGGGAGCAGGCTAGTGTAAGTTTTTATTTAACTTTAAATTTATTTATTTGTTAGTTTTTATTTAACTTTAAATTTATTAATTATTTATTTGAAATTTTTTACACGGAGTTTATCGGGAGAAGCTTAAGGAGCGGGTTATCGAGACGGGATCCCAATCGGCTGAGGATGTTCCAGTGGAGGAGCAGATAGGAGCGTTGAAGGAGACGGTTCAGGAGGTGATGAAACCGGCTAAGAGTAGACACTGGATCCCTTCGATCGGAGCTGTCTTTGAGAAAAAGAAGGACCCGAAGCCGCCTGTTTCGGACGAGACCGCAAAGAAGAACGCGAGAAAGTTACAGCGGATATTCGACGGGATGAACGAGCTCCGCGCAGTCCAAGGATTACCTCCTATGCCGGATGACGATGCTCCACCGAGCTCCTCGAGGTCCGATGATTTTTTGACGAAGTTGCTCAAAGGCCTCAATGAATCTCATGAAAAAACGGTCTCTCTCCGGTCTCCGATGAAGAAGAAGATGAAGATGAAGATAGTGATCGAGGAGAAGATCTATCAGGCCCGTGATTGACTTTCATTTTATTATGTTTAAGACTTTTATTTTATTTAAGTTTATATTTTTGACTTTTATTAAGTTTTTATGTAATATTTTGACTTTTAACCCCGGGGTTTGACTTTATTGCCCGGGGTTTGACTTTATTGCCCCGGGTTTGACTACCCGGGTTTATTTATCTTTTTATGAATATAATCCATGATTTTTATTTATATTCAAAAGTTCATAGTATATTAATTTATAAAAAATCGAAAAACAAATTTAAATCAAAATAAAAATAAAAATTAAATCAAAATTAAATTAAAAAAAATAAATTAAAAAATATTAAATTTTAAAAAAAATAAAAATAAATAAATTATCACAATACCGACGATATTCATGTCAAGAATGTCGTCGGTAAAGTTTTAAAAAAAAATAAAAAAAAAATTTGCGGACGACATTCAAGTAACTAAAGTTGTCGGCAAGTTATTTAAAATCAAAAAAAAAAAAGAATTAAACATTAGGATACCGACGACCGTGTTGTCGGTAATTAATTTTTTTACCGACAACAACGGTTGTCGGTAAAGTATTGCGTCTTACCGGCGACCAGCCAGGACGTTGTCGGTATTTTAAGGTTTACCGACGAGGCTGGAGTCGTCGGTAAAAGATGTTGGGTTATCGACGAGGAGCCAAAACCGTCGTCGGCAAGGGTGATTTTACCGACCAACTTCTAGGGACGACAGCTTACCGACGAGTTGTCGTCGGTAAACATATTTACCGACGAAATTGGCCTCTTTACCGACGACAGCTGTCGTGGGTAAATCAGCGACCTGCTGTAGTGTAAAACAATAATTTCCTCGTGACTCCTAGGTACATAATGAATTTATGATTCAGCTAATAGGGAGAAAGCTAGTGGAGCGTTCAAAGCGAGTAAAGATCGATGACTCCCTATAGCCATGATGTCTCCTAGTGTGTTCTAAATAAACACACCTAAAAAGGCAAGACACGTACCGCAAGTGTACGGGTCGTCCAAGTAATATCCGGTAACGAGATTTCGATCTTAGGAACGAATTAGGTATGATTAAAGTGTTATGCAATAAATAGAAATAGTTGCTTGAATGAAAAATTAAAAGTAAAGAAATAGATTTTTATTTTGTTTTCGTTTAAAGGACTAAAGTGCAAATAACATAAATATTAAACTAAAATTAAAACTAATGCAAGAAATTAAATATGAAGAGACGAAAAGATGAGAGAATAGTACTTGAGTCACGCTAGGTTTCACCAAAATAAACTTAATCAATGCTTCTTCTAAGGGACAAATTAGTAACTAGTAATAGTCGGGATTCTAGATTCTCCTAACCCCCGTAGGGGTGGACTTAGGAGCTATTCTCAAGTGTTACAAACCCCGCCAGGGCGATCATAATCCACCTTCGAATGTCAGGTTCTCTACCCAATTGGCTATAAGATTAACTAAGTCCGTCAGGATCAATAATTTCTATCTTACATTTATTATCTATGTCAGTAATTAAACCCCCCGTCAAGATGATCACTTCCTCACCAAAGTTAATAGCTTAATTAATCAAACCTATGTCTAATTGATCAGATTAAAAATAGTGAAATTAACTTACGATAACAAACAATACTGAATTACTCAATTTGAATTAAATTATAAAAATCCCAAATCAGAAAACATCAATTAAATAAATTAAGGTTCAACCCTTATAACCCTTATAGCGATTCTCAAGAACTTAAGAAGTTTAGCTCATAACGGAAGATAAAACTAAAACTAATAAATTAAAAAACATAATGTTTTACAGAAAGAAAATAAATAAACCTAATGAAGAGGTTGGGTTTGGCTTTGAATTCGAGAAGATGACTGCTCCAGCTCTTAGCTTTCTTCCTTCCTGTTGCTCTGACTTAAATCCTTAAGCCTCTTTGATAATTATATGAAGTGTGTGTAAAAGAGGAGGCTAAGGGGTGTATTTATAGGTGTTAGGGAACCCTAGGTCGAATTTACTTGGAGTGGAAGAGAAGTTAAGAACTCTCAGATTCGTAGCCCTAAATTCTAGGAAAGGTAAGATTGTGCTGCTGATTTGATTTGGTCATATCTCATTCAACACTTATCCGTTTGAGGAGTTCCAATATATGAAACCGCTTGTCTCGGAAAGAGATTTCTATTGGTGCAGACCACTCGTCTAGATTCCTAGCCAATCTTTAGTTATGGACTCGTCTTTGTAACGTGGCTGGAATTTCAGATTCATAAGGCAGCTTTATCTTTTCCTTCTTTGCATATATCCTTCCTAAATCTTCTTATTTCCATGTAAATCTTGTTTCCCTTCCTTCTCTAACTCGACTTGTTCTCTAAGTAATTACCATTTATATTTTAAAGCTTCACAATAAATAAATAATTAAATCGCATATGCTTTAAAAGAATAGATCAATAATTCAAGAATTAGAAATAGGAAAGCACACTCTAAAAACAGAAACTCGAGTAAAAACATTTCCTAACACTCTAAAATACACTAAGACTCTATTATCACTTCTCCACCTTGGATTGGTCTTTCATGAAATTCAAGAACCTATTTAACTTTGCACTAAAAATAGTCAAATTTACGCACAAAAGCTCAAAAAATGCAAAAAGCTAAATTCCAAGGGGAGAAAGTGCAGTGTGATCAAATAAGCATAAAAGTATAGCTAAGAAGACAATAATTCACCTAAAATGATGTCTCCAGAGGGCTAATATTTAGAACAAATAGGGAGACATCAAGACCCCCAACTCAAACCTTTGTCGTCCCGACAAAGTAAAATTAAAACAAAGGATCTTTTAGGTGAACGCAGAAGGTAGAATCTAGAAAATATTCCCAAAGCACAACTTAAAACAAATATAGTATAGTTTACTCTAGGAACTAATATACACATACACATATCATGCAAAATCAAACACAAAATAATATCAATCCAAAATTAATTTCACAATGCTAGAAGGTTACGCTTATTACTTATCTCAAGATAGTGGCTATAGGGTGTTCCTTGATCTTTACTTGCTTTGAAGGCTCCACTTAGCGTACTCCCTATTAACACACTGTGCATCTAGGAATCACGAGGTCTTTACGGTTTTAGTGTAGGCTGAAGGACGGTGTGGTATGTATATTTGGTTAATTTGAAGTGAGCTTTTGGCTCTCTCCTCACTTACCATCGACAAACTGTCCAAGAGCTTGAGTTTACACTCGAATAACGTTCTCACTCAACCCAATTGACGCGCTAATTTAGCGTCCCTAGATTAACCCAATAAGCACTAAGGATGATTCACCTAAAAATTTCCACTTTGCCGGTCCGAATATATATTCTTTTCAAATCATTTTTTTTCTTTTGTATAGTTATGATTCTCTTTTTAATGTTGAGATATCATGCAATTTTTTCATAGTTATGCCTTTCCATAACTTTAGCTCGTAGCTTCTTTTCCATTCACTATTACCCCGGCAAAGGGTTACAATATCATAAATCTGTGAATCATCAATATATATAACCGAGCACAATTGATAAGCTCAAAAATCCCAACCCAATAAATTCCCATATAGTGGACCCACCACCCCAAACTCAAGCTCAAGACAGGAAGTCTCAGGATCGTGATTCAAGTGCGGGTCATATGGTCATGCCTAACAAGCTAAAGGGATATTTGCTTATAATGTGGCGACAAAAGAAAGGCTTAAAGGCTAAAAATTTAGCTAAGAAGGATAAAATTAATTCAGGGATAGACGGTCAAAAAGGATTCAAAGGGCTAACAAAGAACTACCTCTATCATCTTCCTATTTACACAACTTGCCTCTAGTTCATACCTAAGTGGGTTCTCTACTCATTTAGATCTCACGTTCTACAAACCACCCATTATCCTTAAGCACAAGTTTACTTCTTTTGCATTGTTCATTAATTCTTCCTATCAATTATCTCATGTTTGCATGCAATCAAAGTGCGTTTTATACTAACTCCTAAAGTCAACTATTTTCTATCATAAATTCATAAAAAGCATGCTTGATGGGGGCATTTAAAACACTCTACAGTCAAATGCAACCCTAAAAAAAATTTCTTTCTGAAAAGCATGTAAAAGAAAAAAAATTGGGATGAGGCAACGAACCCCACCCCAAACTCAAAAGTGAGTCGTGTCCCCACGACTCAAAAAAGACTCAATAAAGCAATAAAAACAAAAACTAAACTACCTAGTGCCTACCATCAATTAAGAAGAAGAATTAGAACAGGGTACCTGGCCATAAAGATCCATCATATCCTCCTCCTCCTCCGAAGAGTAATTATCAATATCCATGTTTGAAGTTACCTTTCCCCTTGTTGAATTCATTTGCAAATTTCCTCCCAAAGTGCTATGTTTTGTTTTCTTACATGATCGATTTGTTGTTGAAATTTGATAGCCCATGGGGGTGTGTAAGAATTATTCTAAGAAGAAGAAGAAGAACCTTGATCTTGGAGTGGTGTCTTTTCTCTAGGCTTTGATTGTACCTTCATCCTAGCTGTGAATTTCTTGTGTAGTGGTTGTGTAGGTGTCTCTTCTTGTTGTTTTTCTTCACTAGGCTCATTAAGATTGATGGCCTTTTCAATTGTAGAACCAGGCAAATTTTTGTTCTTCCCTAGAGTACAACACTTCCTCTTGTAATCCATAGCATCTGTTCTGTTCGTCATGGTTGATTTGACCCCAAACTCAAGTTACACCAAGGATAGAATAAAGTTAAGAAAGATTGGTGTAGCTTGAGTTTCTAGCTTGGATTTGATGAAGAAAGAATATTTCTTGATGAATCTTGGAAGAAATCTTGATAGCTTGATGATCTTGATGGTGATTTATGGTGTTTTGTGATGAATTTGATGAAGAATTTGTGTTTATGGAGGACGGAGGAGAGAATTATTGATGTTATTGTGTTTGTAGTAGAGGCTTAATCAAGCTTCAAGGTCTATATATAAGGTTGGGAGCTGGAAAATTCGTATGGGGAAGGCTAGGGTTTGCTTCTGATAAGGTAAGAAGTGTATAAGGCAACAATCCCTTCAAACCGCCATGCTGACCGGCATACCGGCGGATCTGGCCGGCTAGCCGGTGCTGGACGTGTGGCTTTTTGTATCTCTCGGCAAACAACCCGAGGCCACGTGATTTCTCTTGGCCGGTATACCGGGGACATCCACCGGAATACCGGTGTTGCTTTTTTTCCAGGAGCGACTCCGTCAAAATACCCGAGGCCACGGGTTTCCTTCTGGCCAGCATACTGGTCGTGTAACCGGCTAGCTGGTGCGCTTCGTGTGATTTTCTCGACCTCTCGGCAAACAACCCGAGCTCTGGACCCGTGGGCACGTGTTCTGCTCCGCCGACATGCCGGTTATCTGGCCAGCTAGCCGGTCACAGCAGTAGATTTTATCCTCTTTTGTTTCTCAGCACCCCAAACTCATTTTCCAGCACACTAACACACTACCTTTCTCATTTATTTTAAAAGTAGACACTAAAATTCGACATTAACTTAGAATTATACACTAGGAATTAAAAAAAATAAAGCAATAAACTAAAATACAAGTAACTGGCTTTTGTTTAACGTCGTTAAGCTCGACGGGTTACCTCTCGCAACTACTCGGCTTCAAGGAGAAAAATGACCTCCCCAGGATGTGGATCCACCATGCGATTAGTATCCTCGCCTCCATGATAAACTTTCAACCGATGGCCATTCACCATAAAGGTGCGATTCTCGATTGGGTGTTCAATCTCTATACCTCCATGAGGCGTAACCTTGGTCACAATGTAAGGACCAGACCACTTCGATCTCAACTTTCCCGGATAGTTACTGAACTTGGAGTTGTATTTCAGAACCTTCTGTCCAACTTCAAACTTCTTCATGCGGATACGGTTATCATGCCATCTCTTAGTGTTCTCCTTATAGAGTGTAGCATTTTCATAGGCATGTAACCGAAACTTATCAAGTTCATTGAATTTCATCATACGATTCTCACCGTCCAAAGTAGGATCTAAGTTGAACTGCGCTATTTCCCAATATGCACCCAATTCAAGTTCAAGAGGTAACTGACAAGCCTTACCACAAACCATATGATACGGAGATGCACTAATATGAGTTTTGTACGCAGTACGATAGGCCCATCAAGTATCATCTAACTTCATTGACCAAAATTTTCTTGTAAGGCCAACAGTCTTCTCTAGGATAGATTTTACCTCTCGATTCGAAACCTCAGCTTAACCGTTGGCTTGTGGATGATACGCGGTAGAAACACGATGTCTTATCCCATTCTTCTCTAGCACTGTCTTCAGATATTTGTTCACAAAGTGTGAACCTCCATCACTGATAATAACTCTGGGTGTACCATGTCTAGTAAAAATATGAGATTTCAAGAATTTAATCACTACTCGCGAATCATTGGTTGCTAGAGCTACAAACTCTACCTATTTAGACACGTAATCAACAGTTAATAGGATGTATTGATTTCCGTTGGATGGTACAAAAGGATCCATGAAATCAGTACCCCAAACATCAAATATCTCAACTTCAAGAACGTTGCTACGCGGCATCTCATCCCTCTTGGATATATTACTAGTAAACTGGCATCTATGACACTTCTTAACAAACTCGTGACAATCCTTATGCAATGTAGGCCAATAAAAACCGGATTGTAGTACCTTAGCAGATGTGCGGTCGCCCTTGAAGTGTCCTCCATAAGGTGAATCCTGACAACCCGCAACTAATCCTAAGACTTCCTTCTCAGGTATACATCTTCTCACCATCTGATCACTACACACTTTGTAAAGGAAAGGATCTTCCCAAAAGAACTGTTTAGCACGGCTCATCAATCTCTTCTTGTCTTGTGAAGTGCCTCATTCGGGAAAGTTACCACTTACAATAAGATTTGCAATGTCAGCGTACCATGGGGTAGCATCATAAATCGCAAATAGGCCTTCATCGGGGAATGTTTCATTAACTAGCTCAGGACTACTATTCAACTCCGAACCTTCAAGACGTGACAGATGACCAGCAACTTGATTTTCACACCTCTATCTATCTCGAATCTCCAAATCAAACTCTTGTAGCAATAAGACCCATCTGATTAATCGTGGCTTCACATATTTCTTTTCCATAAGGCACTTAATAGCGGAATGATCGGTGAATACAACAATTTTCGCCCCAAGGAGATAGGAACGAAATTTGTCAAAGGCATAAACAACCGCTAAAAGTTCCTTTTCAGTTATCGTGTAATTAATCTGAGCACTGGTGAAGGTCTTGCTTGCATAGTAAATCGAGTGAAACACTTTATATTTTATTTGACCCAACACCGCACTCATAGCAGAATCACTAGCATCACACATAACTTCAAAGGGAATTTTCCAATCAGGTGGTAGCACAATCGTCGCAGTGACTAGTTTCTCTTTTAGCTCTTGGAATGCCTTCATGCAAGTTTCATAAAAAAGGAATTTGGTGTCCTTCTCGAGTAAGTTGCACAAAGGTTTTGATATTTTTGAGACGTCCTTGATAAAACGGCAATAAAACCCAGCATGGCCTAGAAAACTCCTTACCCCTTTTACAGAAACAGGAGGGGGAAGAGTTTTGATAACTTCAATCTTCGCACGATCAACTTCTAACCCAGCATTAGATACCTTGTTTCCCAGCACTATGCCTTCACGAACCATAAAGTGACACTTCTCCCAATTCAAGACCAAGTCGGTTTCCTTACATCTAATCAATACTTTTTCTAGATTCTGCAAACAATCATCAAAGTTATCTCCAAAAACAGAAAAGTCATCCATGAATACCTCAAGAAATCGATCAATCATATCACCAAAGATTGCCATAATGCAACGTTGGAAAGTAGCAGGTGCATTACATAGTCCAAAAGGCATCCTTCGGTATGCGAAAGTACCAAAAGGACATGTGAACGTGGTCTTATGCTGGTCATCAGGATCTACGCAAATTTGGTTGTAACTGGAATATCCATCTAAGAAACAATAATACTCTCTACTGGCTAGCTTGTCCAACATCTGATCAATGAAAGGGAGTAGAAAATGGTCTTTTCTAGTGGCCTGGTTCAACTTTCGGTAATCCATACAAACTCTCCAACCAACAACTGTCCTTGAGGGTATGGCTTCATTCTTGTCATTCATGATGGTAGTGATACCACCTTTCTTTGGTACGCATTGAACTGGACTCACCCAATCGCTACTAGCTATGGAGTAGATAATCCCCGCATCTAGTAGCTTTATCACCTCTTTCTTTACCACTTCCTTCATTGCAGGCATCAATCATCTCTTACCTTCAACTGAACGTGTACTGTTGTCCTCCAGAATGACCTTGTGTTGGCAATAGGAAGGGCTAATACCTTTGATGTCAGCAATAGTCCAACCTATCGCCTCTTTATTCGCTCTTAGTACACGCAACAGTTTGTCTTCTTGAGGACCTGTTAAAGTAGCTGAAACAATAACAGTTAAAGTGTTGTTAGCACCTAAATATGCATACCTCAAGTGTGATGGAAGTGGTTTTTCTTCTAGCTTCGGGGGAGATTCAATGGATGGTTCTTTGGAGGCTCAATCTCCCCTGCATCACGCAATGGTTCGTAGGCTAGACGCCTATATTTTGGATTTTCAGAGTTAAGAGCTGCCACTGTTTCGGCAAGCTCTTCCATCATCTCTGGTATATCCAATGTTAACGCAGCCTGCAAGATGTCATCTTAATTAAAACAATCAAATATGCACGGCGTGTTCTGCTATATCCATTCGGAAACAATCTCCGGGAACATCTGGGAATTTCATGGCTCGAAATATATTGAATTTGACCTCCTCGTCTTGTATTCTCATAGTTAATTTTCCGTTTTCTACATCAATTAAAGTACGCCCCGTGGCTAGGAATGTTCGTCCCAAGATGATGGGGATATTCCTATCCGCGTCGTATTCAAGAATAACAAAATCAACGGGAAAAACTAAAGTACCTGCCTTGACGAGGACATCTTCAATTCGTCCCTCAAGATGCACAAGGGATCTATCCGCCATTTGTATGACCATAGAGGTAGGTCTCTTATCTCCAATCTTCGGCATATCAAAAATTGATTTGGGCATGAGATTAATACTCGCGCCTAAATCGCATAAAGCTTTCCCCTTCCACTCACTACTAATCGAGATTGGAAGCGTAAAACTTCCAGGATCAAGTAGATTAGGTGGCAATTTGCTCTGACAGAAGGCACTACACTCTTCAGGTAATCCTACCATTTCATTATCACAATATGGTCTTTTGTTGGTGAGGGCTCTCTTTAAAAACTTCACGTATTTTGGTATGTCTTTGATGGCTTCTAACAACGGAATGTTAATATTGAGACCTCTCACCCTATTCAATAATCTTTGATATTCAACCATATCTCCTTTCTTCTGAACTCTGGAGGGGAAAGGTGGAGGAGGATTGGTTTCTAGAACATCTTTCTTTTTCGGAATTTCCGGAATCTTCTCCACTTCTACCACTTCAGGTTCTTCATCTTTCTCTACCACCTCTTCTAACAGTTTTTCTTTTCTAGTAACTTCTTTTTCTTTCATAACCGGGAAGGGTGGTGGTTGCAAAGTCTTACCGCTTCTGGTAGTGATCGCGTTACAATACTCCCTTTGTTTAGGAATTTTTGTGTCGCTCGGGAGTTGGCCTTGGCCTCGAACATTCAAAATGTTGGCGATCTTTGATATTTGAGTCTCTAAGAGTTTTAACGAAGCGGAATGTGAGTTCAATGTTTCATTCATTTTATTTTCTCTTGTGTGGGTATCGTCTATGAATCGAGATAACTGGCTTTCGATTTTCTCTGACCTCTTATCCGAATTGGCTATGTATTGCGTCAAAGTGAGTGCTAACTCACTCGAGGTGGTTGTGCCTTCTTGAGGTCGCGAGGGAAGCGCTTTTTGAGCTAATGAATCCGAATAAGCGTCTTGATCGGCTCTAGGTTGATTCCCTTTGTATTGGTTTTGCGTTCGAAATTGGTAGTTATTCCCTTGAGGCCTTTGTTGATATGTTCCAGGATTGGCTGCCCCATGTAAATTCGAATACTGAAAGCCTAGATGATTTCTGTTTTGATTTCCATACCCTTGACCACCTGAATAGTTACCTCACTGATTAACGAAATAAACGGATTCTGGGTTGTTGGCACATTCTTCCCAACTATGATCATCTCCTCCACAACTAGAACATAATTCTGGTTCATTAACAACGTTTACCATAGCTTTATTCGACATAGATAATTGTTTCAGCTTGTTCTCAAGTGCAGCAATCTTAGCGTTTAATGTAGCTTCTGTATCCAAATTCAAAGTACCTCTTTCAGAAGCTCTAACCGATGATTTAGAGGATTGCCAACTCATTTCATTCTTCACAATTCGGTCCATGATAATCAGATCTTGATCAGTTGTGACCATCATGAGACCACCTTGGCACATAATATCGATTTTGTCTTTCGCAGCATCACCTAAACTTCGATAAAATATCCCAAGTTGTAATTCAAGAGAGTACCCATGTAATGGGCACTTGCGTAATAAGGATTGAAAACGAGTCCATGCAAAACCTACAGTTTCTCCTGGATCTTGGCGAACACTAACAATATCTAATTGCCCACTAAGTCAAACACTTTGAGGATAATACCTATCGAAAAAGGCTGTCTGAAGTTGATCCCAAGTCACAATCGTGTTGTGTGGTTGTTGGTCATACCACTCACTAGCTCCTCCGGTGAGGAAGAATGGAAACATATAGAAGTACATTTGTTCTTGGGTTACTCCAGGGGTGACATATGTATCACAGATTTGCATAAACTTGTACATAGCGCGAATAGGATCTTCACGAGCTGCACCACTATACTGTCCCACGGTTGTAAACTGATTAATCATCCCCGCGTCTGGTCTGAATCGAATTCCTTGAATTGCCGGAGGACGGAGTCCTAGTGGTGGTATACGAAAAGGTCCATGGTTGTTTGGTTGGAAGATCCGCGGTCCATGATCTTGAAGTACTCCACCATTATTATTGAATTGTTGTTGATTTCCGGGAGGAACTGGTAATTGGACTCCTACCGGTGGAACTATTGGAAGACCGTTTTCATCCAACTGAATCACGGGATCTTGAGCATTCAATTCTGCCATTGCTTCTTCCCTTTCCTTAATCTTCTCTCCTTCTTTCGTTTGCTTCTCAAACTAGGCCTTCGGGATTATCAAGGATGATGATATCTCCAAGCATATACAAAAAGCCTGTAAATCTAAGAAAGGAAGAACAACCAAAAGCGTAAAACTGAAAAATAAACTAGCAACTAAAACACTTACGGCTAACACCGTGGTCACACGCTACAGTCCCCGGCAGTGGCGCCAAGAACTTGGTGTCTCCTAGTGTGTTCTAAATAAACACACCTAAAAAGGCAAGACACGTACCACAAGTGTACGGGTCATCCAAGTAATATCCGGTAACGGGATTTCGATCTCAGGGACGGATTAGGTATGATTAAATTGTTATGCAATAAATAGAAATAGTTGCTTGAATGAAAAATTAAAAGTAAAGAAATAAATTTTTATTTTGTTTTCGTTTAAAGGACTAAAGTGCAAATAACGTAAATATTAAACTAAAATTAAAACTAATGCAAGAAATTAAATATGAAGCGACGAAAAGATGAGAGAATAGTACTTGAGTCACGCTAGGTTTCAACAAAATAAACTTAATCAATGCTTCTTCTATGGGACAAATTAGTAACTAGTAATAGTCGGGATTCTAGATTCTCCTAACCCCCATCAGGGTGGACTTAAGAGCTATTCTCAAGTATTACAAACCCCGCCAGGGCGATCATAATCGACCTTCGAATGTCAGGTTCTCTACCCAATTGGCTATAAGATTAACTAAGTCCGTCAGGATCAATAATTTCTATCTTATGTTTGTTATCTATGTCAGTAATTAAACCCCCCGTCAAGATGATTACTTCCCCACCAAAGTGAATAGCTTAATTACTCAAACCTATGTCTAATTGATCAGATTAAAAATAGTGAAATTAACTTACGATAACAAACAATATTAAATTACTCAATTTGAATTAAGTTATAAAAATTCCAAATCAGAAAACATCAATTAAATAAATTAAGGTTCAACCCTTATAGCGATTCTCAAGCACTTAAGAAGTTTATCTCATAACGGAAGATAAAACTAAAACTAATAAATTAAAAGACATAATGTTTTACAGAAAGAAAATAAATAAACCTAATGAAGAGGTTGGGTTTGGCTTTGAATTGGAGAAGATGACTGCTCCAGCTCTTAGCTCTCTTCCTTCCTGCTTGCTCTGACTTGAATCCTTAAGCCTCTTTGATAATTATATGAAGTGTGTGTAAAAGAGGAGGCTAAGGGGTGTATTTATAGGTGTTAGGGAAACCTAGGTCGAATTTACTTGGAGTGGAAGACAAGTTAAGAACTCTCAGATTCGTAGCCCTAAATTCTAGGGAAGGTAAGATTTTGCTGCTGATTTGATTTGGTCATATCTCATTCAACACTTATCCGTTTGTGGAGTAACAATATATGAAACCGCTTGTCTCGGAAAGAGCTTTCTATTGGTGCAGACCAATCGTCCAGATTCCTAGCCAATCTTTAGTTATGGTCTCGTATTTGAAATGTGGCTGGAATTTCAGATTCATAAGACAGCTTTATCTTTTCCTTCTTTGCATATATCCTTCCTAAATCTTCTTATTTCCATGTAAATCTTCTTTCCCTTCCATCTCTAACTCGACTTGGTCTCTAAGTAATTACCATTTATCTTTTAAAGATTCACAATAAATAAATAATTAAACCACATATGCTTAAAAAAAATCAATAATTCAAGAATTAGAAATAGGTTTTGCACACTCTAAAAATAGGAACTCGAGTAAAAACATTTCCTAACACTATAAAATACACAAAGACTCTATTCTCACTTCTCCACCTTGGATTGGTCTTTCATGAAATTCAAGAACCTATTTAACTTTGCACTAAAAATAGTCAAATTTACGCACAAAAGCTCAGAAAATGCAAATAGCTAAATTCCAAGGGGAGAAAGTGCAATATGATCAAATAAGCATAAAAGTATAGCTAAGAAGTCAATAATTCACCTAAAATGATGTCTCTAGAGGGCTAATATTTAGACCAAATAGGGAGACATCAAGCCACCATCTTGAGCTAAGTAGTAAGTGTAACCTTCTAGCCTTGTGAAATTAATTCGGGATTGATATTAATTGCGTTTGATTTTTGCATCATAGGTGTATGTGTATATTATTTCTTAGGTCATACTAGAAGAGATTTTTTTTAAGTTGTGCTTTGGGTGTCATTCACTAGACTCTGGATGTTTGCGTTTCACCTAAGACCTATGTCTATATTTTACTTTGTCGGGACGATATATGTTTGAGTTTGGGGTCTTGATGTCTCCCGTTTTGTTGTAAATATATGCCCTCAGGAGATATCATTTTAGGTGAATATTAGATTTATTTGATAGACTTTTATACTTATTTTAATATATTGCACTTTCGCCCCTTGAAATTATGTATTTGCATTTTTAGAACTTTTGTACGTTAATTTGTTTGTTTTTAGTATAAAGTTCTTAGGTACATGGATGCTATGGAGCACCAAGATAAGGAGGAGAAGTGAATATTAACGTCTTAGATCAAGCGGTGAGGTTAAAAGCGAGAAAAATTCACCCAAATAATTGACTAAAAGAAATAAAAATCTGGAGAACTGTTACTAATTGTTGATTTCGAGCCACATCGGCACCGATTCAGGCTTGGAGATCTGAAAGAGAAAGTTGCGCCTTTGAGTTAGCAATAATTTAGGACTGGAATCAGGTGATTTGGACGTGAAAGGCAAATGTTACGGCTGTTTTAATGAAGGGTGTACAACAGTTACGATATTCTCTAATTTGGACTTGTGCTTTTCATCATTTGACTTATAATACACTAATTTGGATTTGTGCCTTGAACGGAAAAATGTATTATACAAACATAGGGGGATTCCTTGCGAGACTTAAGTACATCTCTCATCCTTGCGTCTACACTTATTTACTTTCATAATTCTTTTCAGTTAATCATTTCAATACTTTATTATACTGCATCTTTAGTTATAATCAAAAACCAAACAAATATCTTTATATTTTATTATTCTGATTTAACAATTACTTCTACTTAGCTGATTAATACCAGAGTTCTAACTATCCGTCCCTGAGAGCGAAACCTTATTATTAGTTTATTACTTGGACGACCCGTACACATGTGGTCTGTGGATCCTTATTTTATTGCTTAATTTTATCACACCCAGGACCCACCGAACACATAAAAGTAGACAAGAAAGTGTAAAGTATAAATAAATGGGGAAATATACATAAATTAATAACTAAATAATTCTAAAGTGATGTCTCAAGTATAGATTAATATATCACAAATAAAGAGACATCAATACCCCAACTCAAAGTTTTATTGTCCCGATACAATAAAGATAAAAACAGTAGGGTAGTCAATGATAAATATAGAAGAAGAAGAATAAGAAGAAGAATAGCAAACATAAATGATCCTAGAGTATAATATCTAAAAAGTCTCTTGTAGTAATGCTACAGAAATAATGCACACATATGCTTACTTTACACGTAATCAACATTCCATAAATTCAAGTCCAAATTAACTTCGCAATGCTAGAAGGAGATGTCTTCAACCCAGTTCCTGTTAATGGCTATAGGTTGATCATAAGTCCTAATATAGTATCCAATGGTCCACTCATCTATGCCCTAATTGTTTCATTGTTCCTCCATCAAGTAGCTAAAAATCCTAAGGCCTTTATGGTTATATCGTTGCTTAGGGACGACGTGGTATATATGGATAATAAAAAGTGAGCTTTTAGCTCTCTCCTCACATTCCCTCAACGAATCGCCCTAGAGCTTGAGTTTCACTCTAAGATATTCTCACTCAAAGCAAATTTTGATGCTTTGATTTGCATCCCCAAATAACCCAATAAAACCTTTTATGATGATTACATACAAATTCTAATTTACTAGTCCAAATTTTTTTAAATCTTTTCATGTATCTCCTTTTCTTTTGATAGCTAGCTATGACTCTCTATTTAATGTGAGATATCATGCTACTTTTTTTTCAATACTTTTTTTATTTGCTTTTACACCGACAAAGGGTTACAATAATAAACTCATCATAATTAATAATATCACAAATACAATTTCCCAATCCCAATGTTACCAAAGGATGAAACCCACCACCCCAAACTCAAGCTCTAAAATAAATTGTCTCAGGTTTTGCGAGTCGAGTGCGGGTCAAATAGATAAGTCCTAAAAAAGGGGTATGGCTTGTAATGTGGTTAATAAAAGGCTTTAGAAAGGCTTAGAGGGGCTTATACGGATAATAATGTCTCAACAATCTTGAAAAGATACTTTTGCGATGTAAAGAAACAATTCTTGTTCTTAATTGGGAAAAACGTCACTTCAGGGTTCGAGAAGGAATTGTGTGGGTGATGTCTCCCTATTTGTAATGAATTAATCTAGCTTGGGGACATCATTTTAGGTGTATTTATTAGGTTTCAAGTCGATTTTTATTCATAATTGTCTAATTTTCTATTTCTGGTCTTGATTTGGTTATTTATTATTTTTAGGGCATATTGGGTTTAATTTATTTACTTAGTGTGAAGCTTTAAAGATATACGAAAATTAATTAGATGCCAAATCAATTACAAGAGATAAAGGAAAGAGGATATGCATGGAAATTGGAGATAAAAGATAAGTATGGAAAGATAAAGTTGCCAATTAAATCTGAATTTCAGCAGCTACGTCCACAAAATTGATCATAACTCATGATTGGCTTGGAATTTGGAAGTATGGTCTGAAGCAAAGTTATAGAGCTTTCCGAGACGATCGGTTTCGATATAAAGAACGCTTCAAAAGGATAAGTATTGAAGGGGTTACGACCAAAACAAAACAACAATAGTTTATTACCTTTTCTATACTTTAGGGTTACGAATTTGAGTTAGGCTAGAAGTCCAATACTTGTCTTCCGCTCCAAGAAAACGTTTTAGGGTTTTCTATACCCTATAAATACACCCTTTAATCAGTATAAACACATCCTTGGACAATCCTTAAGCCAAGAAGAAGCTTACAACACGAGAGGAGAAGTCTGAAAGGAGCTGGACACCATATTATGTCTTCACAAGCCTTCAAATTTGTAATTGTTTTCTTTTCTTTCTTTAGTATGAATTAATTTACTTTTAGCTTGATATTTAGCATATATGTATAAACCCTATACTTGTTTTACATCTATCTAATTTGGGATACATACGTATTTAAATTGATTTCATGTTTTATTCTCCGTTTTATGTGCTTTGATTTATTGTATGTTCTCCTTACGAGGGCCCGCGTATAGGATTACCTTAATAGAAGTTAGATGGTCACCCAGAAGCGGTGTCTAATTACTGAAACACCACATAAACTTCTAGTGTACGGTAGAAATCCTGACAAGATTTGCCTAACTAGATAATCCTTAGGGTTTGATTTAATCACCAATAATCATTAGAAGGCCAGTCTTACGTAGGAACCTAGTGGCGTAGTAACACCCTAATTAAGTCCTCTCGTGATTGTGAGGTCGCCGTCCTAGTTCGCTCTCTAGGGATAGGGAGGAATTTAGAATCCTGGTTATTGCAATTCTACATAACTCACCCTTACACGTTTAGAATAAACAAGGCTAGTAAGGATTACTTGCTAGTTTCTCGAGCTAAACTCTCATACTATCTTCTCGTCGTATTTAGTTTTCTGTCTTTAATTTATTTAATTTAATTTTCGATTTACAAAAATTAACAAAAAATCTCTTTAGCCTTTTACTTTCTTGCATATTATTTAATCTAGCTTTTATATTTGCACTTGATAATTTGCATAAGTTTTCTCTAACTTTCATAGTCTCTGAGGAACAAATCTTATTTATAATTAAAACTTTCATACGTCCTGTAATACTTGCAGTACAATGTTTAGACTAGGGTGTTTATTTTGCACTTATTTTATATCTTATTTTTATCACACCTTAGTCCACACCAAGTTTTTGGCTCCGCTGCCGGGGACTACATCGTTAGTCCTTGTGCATTTATTTAGTTCTTTTATTTTAGTTAGTTCTATGTTACGCTTTTGATTTTAGTTTTGTATTTATAGGTTTTTACAGATGGAAAGCCCGAGGAGACTTGATCTGCCCATCTCATTCAGAGTGCAACCTAGAGGAATCTGCACTCCCGAAATCCAAGCCGCTAAATTTCGACCAGATCCAGGCATGATAGCGCAATTTGCGAGTCATGGACAGTTTAGTGGTGCTATACAACAAGATCTGGTCCAGTATGTTCAGAAATTCATGCAGATATGTGACACTTATATCATCAAAGGCATTACAAAGGAGCAGATGTATTACGTTATGTTCCACTTCTTTTTTACCGGATGTGCAAGCAATTGGTATGATTCCCAACATCCCGATGATATTTCAGACTGGGACAAACTCTAATCAAAATTTCTATACTGATTCTATCTGGTCAGTAGACGCTTAAAAGATATGTTGGAGCTTGAACAGATTATGCAAGAATCATTCGTGGGAGAATTGTATGAATAATCCAGCTTCGATTTCCTTCGTACCTCGATAAAGAAACTGTTATTCTAATGGTTATTTTCATCCTCAAGGAAATTACGCTAATTATCCATCCCCTCATAATCAGAATTGGGTCAGAAATCAAGAGATATATTATCAAACTCGACCTCAAAATTATTATCCACCACAACCTATTTATCAAGAAGCGCCAAAGTACGAAGAATATTATCAAGAACCACCTCCTTATTCAACGCAACAAGCTATACAAGAACAACCTTCGAGTTTGGATCCAAGTATAGTTGAAATTATTGGATTATTTGAAGAAAATATGGAGATAAGTCAGTGAAGACTCCAAACCCAGTCAAAGGTAATTAAAAATCTCGAGCATACCCTTTCACAGATGGAAAGTACATTACAGAACTGACCAAAAGAGAATTTCCCAAGTGATACTATTGCTCCTCAAGATGATGCTTATCATGCGGTTGAATTAAGAAGTGGAAAAGAACTACCTCCGCCTAGAGTAGAAGAAACAGAACCAACCTCTATCCCGGAAAAAGTGGTTGAAGAAACAGTAGAAGATAAGGTCGAAGAGGTAGTTGAACCAAAGAGTGTCCCAGAAAAGACACCAGAAAAGAAGAAAAGATCAGTGTAAACTAATACACGTCCTCCCCCACCATACCCATCACGTGTCAAAAAAAAAAAAGAACAATGAAAAACAATTCAAGAAGTTCCTTGACATGGTGAGCAAGCTAGCTATTAATATTCCGTTTGTAGAAGCTCTATAAAGATGCCAAAATACCTGATATTCATGAAAGACATTCTTTCTAACAAACGAAGTTTAGAACCTGGGGAAATGATTGGATTACAAGATGGATGTAGTGCTATTTGTAAAAGCAAGTTGCGACCAAAGCTACAAGACAGTGGAAGTTTTACGATTCCCATTGCTATTGGATAAAGTTGGACCGGAAAAGCATTATGTCATCTAGGCGCGAGTATAAATCTCATTCCAAAGTCCCTGTTCGAAAATCTCAAAATAGGAGAGGTAGTACCTACATCAGTGGTATTAAAAATGACGAATCACTCCCTCTCCCGACCAGTAGATAAAATTGAAGATGTTTTAGTTAAAGTTGGTAATTTTGTATTTCCTTGTGATTTAATTTTTCATGAATACAACGCGGATAAGAATGTCCCCATCATCTTGGGTAGACCATTCTTAGTCATGGGGCGTACAGTAATAGATGTTGATAATGGTGAGTTGATCATGAGAGTCCAAGACGAACAGGTGAAATTTAAGGTATTCAAAGCAATGAAGTTTCATGGCTCTCCGGGATATTGTTTGTTCTTAGACGCTATTAAACAAGTTGCAAAGAAGAGAACCAGAAAATGTGCTGCAAAGGTTCCAAAAGAACTCATGAAGGAACAGAAAAAGGAGGAGTTCAGAATAAGCAAAAAAGGCGAATCGAAAAAGTCCGATCCTCCACAAAAAGCACGCACACCCATGACTACAAAGAATAGATCTGAGAAGTTCGTGGGCGTGAAAGGCAAAGGATTCAAATTTCGCGTGTCAAATATTAATAAATTTACTCATTGCCGGGGATGTGATGTTCATACATGATCACCGAGGTACACGTCTAACTCAAAGACGTTAAAGAAAAGTGCTCTTGGGAGACACCCCTTTTTTAATTTCTTTCTAGTTAGATTTATGATTTGTAGTGTATATTTTTAATGTGTTTACAAGCTAATAGGGGAGAAAGTTAGTGTGTTAATTGTGCAGGAAATGAGTTTGGTGTTAAAAGGAAAAAAATGGGAAAAACCTGACTTGCGGATCTGTAGGCCGGCGGATTCACCGGTATGCCGGTGGAAAAACCGTGCCACGGTTTGCAAAATTAGATTAGGTTCCATGCCGATAGATTATTCGAAAAACCGTGGTTCGCACTTGACGACACGGTCTGGAAAAAATTCGACTGGTATGCCGCCAAGATCACCGGTATGCCGGCCCAGGGAAAAAACCGTGCCACGGTTTTTGAAATTAGGTTCGTTGCCGAGAGTAAGTATTAAAAACCGTGTTCGCAACTAAAGACACGGTTTGATGACACTAGCACCGGTATGCCACCAATCTCACCAGCATGCCGGTTTGAGGCGGTTCGTGAAGAGATTGTTACCTAATCAACTTCTTACCTAACAAGATTAAAACCTAGCCTCTCCAATACGAATTTTTCAGACCCAAACCGTATAAAAACACCTTGAATCTTGATTAAACCTCTACAAACAAACACAACAACAACAAGAAATCTTTTCTCCATCCTCCATCCTCCATAAACACACATTCTTCATCAAATTCATCACACTACACCATAAAACACCACCAAAGATCATCAAGCTATCAATAATTAAGAAAACCTTCTTCTCATTCACCAAAGCAAGAAACTCAAGTCACACCAACTTTCTTAAACTTTATTATATACTTGGTATAGCTTGAGTTGTGGGTTATTCAAAGATGACAAACAGATGGGATGTTATGGATTATAAGAGGAAGTGTTCAATATTAAGGAAGAATAAGAATTTGCCTGGCGCCACAACTGAAAAGGCAATTGACCTTGATGAGCCTATTGAAAAGAAACAAAAGATAGAGGCACCATCACAACCACTACGAAAGAGATTAACAACCAGAATGAGTGTACCACCAAGGCCTAAAGCAAAGACACCAATCCGAGATCAAAGTTCATATCTTAATGAGTCAGGCATGCCACCAGCATGGGCAATTAAATTAGAGTATGAAATTAATTATTTAAAGAAAGAATTCACTGCTTGCTGGGAGGAAATTGCAAAGATTAATCAGGTCTTAAACAAAGTAACTGAAGACTTGGATACTGATAATTATGCTTCTTTTTCGGAGGATGACTTGCTAGATCTTTATGGACAGGTACCCAGTTCTAATTCTGCTTCTTAATTGCTTGTATGAATTAGGTAGTTTAGTATAGTTTAATTTTAAATTTTATTGCTTTATTGAGTATTTTTCGAGTCGTAGGGACACGACTCACTTTTGATTTGGGGGTGGGGATTCATTGTCCTCATCTTCCATTCCGTTTTTGCATATAATTTAATATTTTTAGGTTTGAATTGGCATAGAATATATTGAATGTACCTATTAAGCATGATTTAATTAGTTAATTATAGTAAGTAGTATGTTTTTGAAAGGTGTCACAAATAAGTTTAGTATGCATGTATGAAAACAAGAAATAAAAGGTAGAAAAGTCAATGAGCAATGCTAAGAAGTCATGTTAAAACTTAGGGAGAGTTGTTTGGTGTGTAGAACGTGAGGTTCGAAATTAGTTGAAAACCCGCTTGTCTGTGAACTAGTAGTGAAAAAGTAACAAAATCTGGTAGTTAGAAAAGTGAATAAGGAAGTTCTTTCATATGGAAGCCACTTGAAGCCTATTTAGCTTTCTCACCCTGTTATTTGATTATATATTATTCATCTCAGCCTCCTCTTGCCTTTCTAAGCCTTTTTATTAGCCACATTACAATTCATATCCCTTATATATTGGGACTCTTCCATATAACCTGCACTCGAATCGCGATACCATGACACTCGTCTAGAGCTTGAGTTTGGGGTGGTGGTTTTACGTGAATTATTATTGGGTGGGTTGCGTGCTTTGAAATTGAGCTTTTGGGTCACTTATTATTATATTGTAACCCTTTGATGGAGAAAATAAAAATAAAAAGATTTGAATATATATATATATATATATATATATATATATATATATATATATATATATATATATATATATATATATAGAGAGAGAGAGAGAGAGAGAGAGAGAGAGAGAGAGAAAATAAAAGAAAAGAAACATAGTATCATGACATCTCACATAAAAAAGATAGTTATTGTTACTTACAAAAGAAATATATATATACATTTGGACCGACAAAGTGGGAATTCTTTAGTTGATCATAAAAGGGTTTCATTTGGGTGATGGGGGATGCGAATAAGTGTATCAAAAAGTTTGTTTGAGTAAAAAAATCTATAAGAGTAACTCAAACTCTAGGGTGATTTGTGAAAAGAGTGCCAAAATCTCACTCTAAACTATCCAAATATACGTATCACACCTACCCTAATAACCCAATATTACAACCCTAAAGACCTTAGTGTACTTGACTATGTAACTTATGAGATTTTAAACTAATAGAGAGTAGTTAGATGGACCTTATAAACTATGTGAGGATCAAGGAACACCCTATAGCCACCATAGAGGACTAAGAGAAAAACCTTGATGTCTCCCTATTTGTGATGAATTAATCTAGTTTGGAGACATCACTTTAGGTGTATTTATTAGGATATCGGTCTATTTTTAAATGATTTATTACACTTTCCTATTTCTTGTCTTGATTTGATTATTTATTATTTTTAGAGCATATTAAGTTTAATTTGTTTATTTAGTGTGAAAATTTAAAGATATATGAAAATTAATTAGATGCCAAATCAATTCTAAGAAATAAAGTAAAGAAGATAATGATCAGAATTGGAGATAAAGGAAAGAAAGTATAAGTATGGAAAGATAAAGTTGCCAAATAAATCTAAATTTCACCAGCCACATCCATAAAAGTGATCCTAACTCAAAAACGGCTAGGAATTTGGAAGAATGGTTTGAAGCAAAGTGATAGAGCGTTCCGAGGCGATCAATTTTGATATAAAAGAAGCGTCAATCGGAGTGGAAACGAAGACGTTTCGGCCAAAACAAAACAGAATTTGTTTATTACTTTTCCTATATTTTAGGGTTACGAATTTGAGTTGGGCTAGAAGTCCAATACTTTTCTTCCACTCCAAGAAAACATTTTAGGGTTCCCTATACCCTATAAATACATATCCTTGGCGAATCCTTAAGCCAAGAGAAAGCTTACAACAAGAGAAGAGAAGACTGGAAGTAGCTGATGACCATATCATGTCTTCACATGCCTGCAAATTTGTAATTTTTTCTTTTTTTCTTTTAGTATGCACTAAATTAATTTTAGCTTGAGATTTAGCATAGATGTATGAACCATATACTTGTTTAAACGTCTATCTAATTTGGACATCATTGTATTTAATTTGAATTCATGTTTTATTCTCTAATTTATGTGCTTTGATTTATAGTTTGTTTTCCTTGCGGTGTACAACGTTTAGGATTACCTTAATAGGAGTTACGTATTCACCTTGAAGGAGTGTCTAATTATTGAAACACCACATAAACGTCTAGTGTATGGAATTAATCCTGAGAAGATTTGCCTAACTAGATAATCATTAGGGTTTAATTTAATCACCAATCATCATTAATAGGCCAGTCTTACTTAGGACCCTAGTGGCGCATGAACATCCTCTTTAAGTCCCCTCGTGATTGTGAGGTCGCCGCCCTAGTTAGCTCTCTGGGGATAGGGAGGAATTTAGAATCCTGGTTATTGCAATTCTACATAATTCACCATTAAGTGGGGATTACTTGCTTGTTTCTCGAGCTAAACTCTCATACTATCTTCTTCTCTTTACTTAATTTTCTGTCATTAATTTATTAGTTTAATTTTCATATTCAAAACCAAACAACAATTCTACTTGTCTTTTCTTTATTTGCGTATTATCTGATCTAGCTTTCTTATTTGCACTTGATAAATTG
Organism: Nemophila menziesii; assembly: GCA_029959085.1. NCBI lineage: Eukaryota > Viridiplantae > Streptophyta > Magnoliopsida > Boraginales > Hydrophyllaceae > Nemophila > Nemophila menziesii. The sequence goes on along the minus strand of JARWIR010000027.1, from coordinate 3,951,111 downwards.
CATAAGTTCTCTTTAACTTTTGGAGTCTCTAAGGAACGAATCTTATTTATTATTAAAACTTGCATACATCATGTAATATTTGTAGAACCGTGCTAGGCTAGGGTGTTTACTTTTTCACTCATTTATAACATATTTTGATCACACCCTAGTCGACACCAAGTTTTTTGGCGCCGCTGCCGGGGACTACATCGTTAGTCCTTGTGCATTTATTTAGTGCTTTTATTTTAGTTAGTTATATTTTACGCTTTTCTTTTTAGTTTTGTCTTATATATTTACAGATGGCAAGCCCAAGGAGACTTGATCTTCCCATCACATTCAGAATGCAACTGAGAGGAATCCGCACTCTAGAAATTCAAGCTGCTAAATTTAGACCAGATTTAGGCATGATAGCGCAATTTGCGAGTCATGGACAATTTAGTGGTGCTGCATAACAAGATTTGGTCTGGTATGTTTAGAAATTCATGCAGATCTATGATGCTTATATCATCAAAGGCGTTACAAAGGAGAAGATGTATTACGTTATGTTCTAGTTCTTTTTGACCGGAGGTCCAAACAATTGGTACGATTCCCAACATCCCGATGATACTCCAGACTGGGACAAACTCCAATCAAATTTATACACCGATTCTATCTGGTCAGTAGACGCTTAAAAGATATGTTGGAGCTTGAACAGTTAATGCAAGAAGAAGGGGAAAGTGTTGGTGAAGCATGGTTACATTTTGAGGAAAAGAAGGCAAGATGTCCATTCTTTGTCTCTTCGTTGGAATATTATTTAACCATATTCTATGTAGGACTCAATGACGAGTCCAAAAGAAAAGAAGATTTGTTAGGAGATAGAAGTTTTGTGTTATTAGATCCTGAAGTAGCTAAAACTATTATGGAAAGAGTTCTGGATACCGAGGGAAGTTGGCCATTAGAATAAGAAAAACAAGAAGAGACCTCAGAATCTCTAAAGTTCAAGGAATTAACCCAACAACTCAAGGAATTACGAGAACAAGCGCGAACAATCGCTCAGGTAAATCTAGTACATGCTTTACCTTCATGTCCTGGGTGTGGAGCAAAGAATCATTCGTGGGAGAAGTGTATGAATAATCCAGCTTAGATTTCCTTTGTATCTCATCAAAGAAGCAGTTATCCTAATGATTGTCATCATCCTCAAGGAAATTACGCTAATTATCAGTCCCCATAGAATCAAAATTAGGTAAAAAATCAGAGACTTATTATCAACCTCGGCCTCAGTTTTACCATCCACCACAACCAATCTATCAAGAAGCGCCAGTTTATACAAAAGCTTATCAAGAACTACCTCAATATTCAACGCGACAAGCTATACAAGAGAAACCTTTGAGTTTGGATTCACGTATGGCTAAGATGATAAAACTAGTTGAAGAAAATATGAAGATGAGCCAGCAAAGACTCCAAACCCAATCCAAGGTAATCAAGAATCTCGAGCATACACTGTCACACAAGCGAGTACACTTCAAAACAGGGCAAAAGGGCAACTCATAAGTGATACTATTTCTCCTAAAGATGATGCTTGTCATGCAGTTGAATTAAGAAGTGGAAAACAATTACCTTCGCCTAGAGTAGAACCAGAACCAACCTCCATTCCTGATAAAGTGGTTGAAGAAACAGTACAAGATAAGGTTGAAGAGGTAGTTGAACCAAAGAGTGTCCCATAAAAGAAGAAAAGTTCAGTGGAAACTAATACACGTCCTCCTCCACCATACCCATCACGTTTCATGAAAGAAGAACAATGAAAAACAATTCAAGAAGTTCCTTGACATTGTGAGCAAGCTAGATATTAATATTCCGTTTATAGAAGTGCTCAAGAGAATGCCTAAATATCTGAAGTTCATGAAGGACATTCTTTCTAATAAACAAAGTTTAGAAACTGGGTAGCCGATTGGATTACCAGAAGAGTGTAGTGCTATTTGTCAAGGCAAGTTACCACCGAAGCTACAAGACCCCAGAAGTTTTACGATTCCCATTACTATTGGAGAAAGTTGGACCGGAAGAGCATTATGTGATTTAGGCACGAGTATCAATCTCATGCCAAAGTCCCTGTTCGAGAAGCTCAACATAGGAGAGGCAGTACACACATCAGTTCCTATTACAGATGGAGGATTTCTCCCTCTCCCAACCAGTAGGTAAAAGTGAAGATGTTTTAGTTAAAGCTGGTAGTTTTATATTTCCTTGTGATTTTATTATTCTTGACTACGAGGCGGATAAGAATGTCCCGATCATCTTGGGTAGACCATTCTTAGCCACGAGGCGTACACTAATAGATGTTGAGAATGGTTAGTTGATCATGAGGGTCCAAGACGAACATGTACAGTTCAATGTGTTCAAGGCTATGAAATATTCAGATACGAAAGACGAATGTTTAAAAATAGATGTCATCGGCAAACTTACACAAGAGGTATTTAATGAAAGAAATTGTGATGACGATCTAAACGAAGCCTTGGCACTTGAATCACCAGAAATATATGATGATACCACTGACGAAGTTTCAGCATTAGGCTCAAACATATAAGAACAAGTTCTAGAATCAGGAGACATTGAACCAATGAAGAAACCATCTATAATATGTCCACCTGTTCTTGAAGAAACACCACTTCCAGACCATCTGCGCTATGCTTACTTAGGTATGAACAGAACTTTACTTGTTATTATTTATGCTAACCTTTCAAGTCCTCAAGAAGATAAGCTACTCCGTGTGCTTCGTCCTAACAAAGAGGCAATTGGGTCGACAACTGCCGATATCAAGGGAATCAGTTCGTCCATTTGTAAACATAAGATTATTCTTGATAAAGAAGGAGGGCGATCAATATAGGGGCAAATAAGGATCATGCCAGCTGTGAAAGAGGTGGTAACGAAGGAGGTAATTATTAGACGCGGGTATTATCTTCCCAATTGCAAGCAGTGATTGAGTTAGTCTAGTGCAATGGGTTCCAAAGAAAGGAGGTATCACTACCATCCTTAATGACTAGTATGAAGCCATTCCATCAAGAAAAGTTATGGGGTGGAGAGTATGCATGGACTACCGAAGACTCAACAAGGCTACAAACAAAGATCACTTCCCTCTACCATTCATCGATCAGATGCTAGATAAACTCACAGGGAGAGAGTATTATTGTTTTCTGGACGTATATTCAGTCTATAATCAGATTTATGTGGATCCCCTTCATCAACACAAGAAAACTTTTACTTGTCTGTTTGGCACCTTTGCATATAGAAGGATGCCTTTTGGTTTATTCAATGCACCTGCCACGTTCCAGAGGTGTATGATTGCTATATTTTGGGACATGATTGATAAATACTTGGAGGTCTTTACGGATGATTTTTCGATTTTTGGAGATAGTTTCGATGATTGCTGATGTCTCCTTAATTGTTCTTATTTTCGACCCTTAGGAGACATCATTTTTTGTGTTTATTTAATTAATTTGATAGACTTTTGGACTAAATATGCAATAATATGATTTTCCTCTTTTATTTCTAGCATTTTTAATTTATTAAATTTTTACGCGTAATATTGGTATTTTTAGTGTAAAGTTTACAGGTTTTTAGATGTTAGCTAGAAGAAGAATCCGAGGAGAAAGTCAAAGATCATGATATGGAGTCAAGACTTGAAGATAAATCCCGAAGATATTATTTTTAGAGCTGAAAATCTGTTTTCCAGGCCATAGATTGCTGATTTCGAGGTGCTTAAGAGATGATTTAGCCGCTGACCTTTGAAGAGAAAACATTCCTTATCGAGTTACGGAACTTTAGCAACTGGAATGAGGTCAATCGGAGTCATAACGAAGCGGGAAAAGCCGTTTTAGTGAAGGTGTATCAGCAGTTACGGGATTTTGGGCATAGAATTTGGGCTTGGACATTTAATTAGTGTTTTATTCTTAGGTCCAAGCCCTAATCCGTTTTTACACTTATAAAAGGAGCCTTTGACTTATATTTTCATAAGAATTCACATTCTACAAGATTAAACACCAGAGAGAAGCAAAAGAAGGAAGAAAGAAGAAGCTACAAGAGTTGGAGAGGGTCTATATCTCCGTTCGTAGTCATTCCTATTCCGGAAATTAGGTTCTTTTTTTCTTTAATTTTGTAAAACAATATGAATTCCCTTTTATTTACTTTAGTTTTGTTTTCAATTAATATGAGCTAAACATATTTTAGCGCTTGAGAATGCGATATGGGTAATTCCCAATCCTTATTGAATTTCATATGTTGAATTTGGGTTTCTGTTAAATTAAACTAGATTGTGTCTTTTACCCTTTTCGATAAATTGAGAATATTTACTGTTTTTAGCGTCATGAACTAGGAACAGGTGTTAGTATCTAGGCTATTCCAATTAGTGGCAATTGGATCATCCTGACAGAGGGTTTAGATACAGAACCATTTATTCAATCTAGGATAGAAGCTATTGATTCTGACGAACTTAGCTAATTCTAGGGCCAATGAGGTAATAAAACTTAAACATCCAAAAGTGGATCATATTTACCCTGACGGGACTAGTGAGACTCTAGGATCGCCTTATGGTTCACCCTGACGGGGGTATAAGGAATTTAGAATCCCGACCATCGTAATTGACCAATTTAACCCTTAAACAGCATAAGTTATGAAATAGGATTAGGATAACCCCTTGCGTTCTCAAGTGCTATCTTCTCATATTTGCGTTTTACATCATTTTACTTGCGTCTTAGCTTTTAATTGCCTTTTCCATTTAGTCTTTTATTACTTAGCATTAATACAAAAACCAATCAAACATATTATCTTTATTTTTTTTCATAAGTGCAATCATTCATTAGTGGATAAGCATTGTAGTCAACCATCCCGTCCTTGGAACGAATCTGTTTTATCAACTATATTACTTGGTACAACCGTACACTTACGGTTATGGTTCGATTATTTATTGCATTATTTTTAGAACACACAAAGGACCACCAAGTTTTTGGCGCCGCTGCCGGGGACGGTAGCGTGTGACCACGGTGTTTATTCCTTTAGTGATAGTTGCATTTATTTTTATTTCAGTTTTACGCTTTTTGTTTGTTCATTTCTTTTCAGGTTCTTAGGTTTGGTGTATGCGAAGAAGGCTAATCAAGGATCTAGAGCCAACACCTCTGATCCTTAATAATCCAGAATCGTTGATCAGACTTGCTAACAAGAGAAGGAGAGAACAAGAAGCTCTAGAAGTAGAAGAGTTAGTTAACAGAATGGAGAATATCAATCTTCAGAATCAACAAAACAATGGACAAGGCCAGGTAGATGCAAATGGCCAACCTTTAGCGCCACCTGGCATTATTCCTCAAGTTCAACTACTAAATCCTAATCCTCAAGTTCAGATAGTAATGAATCAAGATCCATGGTTTGTTAATGGTCCACCAGAAGCTCCATTTCGTGCTCCGGCTCTAGGAGTAGGTGCTCCAGATATAAATGTTCCAAGATTTCGTCCAGATCCGGGTATGTTAGCTCAATTCCAAAACTTTGGAAATTTTCGTGGTAGACCAGAAGAAGATCCTATCCGAGCCGTTCAGAAATTTAAGAAGATATGTGATTCTTACATCACACAAGGGGTTTCAAGAGAACACTGCGTTTCGATTCTTTGTCATTGATAGAGCAAGTGAATGGCACGATACACAAGATCCTACGAAGATAACAAACTGGGACCAATTAGAAACTGCTTTCTTTGACAGGTTTTACCCAAGTAATATGAGGTTAGATGATCAACTTGAGTTAACACATTTCCGACAAGAGTATGATGAAACTTTGGGTAAGAGTTGGACAAGATTTCAGATGTGTTTACGAAGAGTTCCCGATCATGGCTTTACAGAACAACAACAACTAAAAATATTTTACAAAGGCCTTGATGGAACTTCGAGAGAGAAATTGGATTTGTTATGTGGTGCAGGTTTTCTCCAAGTTCAACCCGTTTATGCTAAAATCATTTTGGAAAGAACAGTCAAGAATGAAGTTGGGTGGACTTCGGTAAGAACACCGGTTAAAGGAGTGAATAATGTTAATATCGAAGAAAAATTTGCTACGCTTGAAAATAAGATTCAAAATACTATAGAGAAACAGTTGAAACAGCTTACTTTAGATGTAAAAGAAGGATTTTCGGGAAAGAAGGTAGCTGTGCAAGCTGCACAAGAGGTTTATATGTGTTCACTTTGCAGGGTAGATGATCATGATGAGGAAAGCTGTCCGAATAACCAAGAGCATGTGATGTTCGTGTCTAACAGAAACAACTTTAATTCAAGTGGTAATGGCTATCAACCTAACATAAACCATCCTGGGTTTCAATACTCAAATCCGAATGGGGCAGCCAATCCTATATATGTGTATCAGCCGCGTCCCCAAGGTAACAATTATAATCCAAGACCACACAACAATTATCAAGGAGGAAAGAATCAGGGTAATTATGTACAAAGACAAGCTCCTCAGAATGCTTACGATGAAACATTGAACCAAAAAGCCTTACCTGCCCATCCACAAGAAGGAGTAGTTACACTTCAGAAAACCGTTGAAAGTTTAATTTCTCTTCAAACACAAGCTATGGAACGTCAACAAGCGTCAGAAGAAAATATGAAATTAATACAGAATCAAATGGAGCAATTTGCAAAACAGCTTAATCAGCTTGCACAAGGGCAACTCCCTAGTGACACAGAAAATCCGAGGCAACATGAAGATTGCAAAGCTGTTACACTAAGAAGTGGTAAGAACCTTCCTCCACCTCCTTTTCCCGTTATAAAAGAGAAAGAAGTTCCAAGAAAAGAAAAGGAAGTGGGTGAGAAAGAGAAAGAAAAAGATAGTGAGGTTGAAGAAATAGTGAGGCCAAGTGAGATTCCAAAGAAGAAAGATGATAGTGTTAGTAATCGCCCTCCACCACCGTTTCCATCTCGAGTTCAGAAAAAGGGTGATTTGGCCGATTTTTCAAAATTCTTTAATAGAGTGAAGGGCTTAAGTATTAATATTCCATTACTAGAGGTCATTCGAGATATTCCTAAGTATACAAAGTTTTTGAAGAGGGCCCTCACTAACAAAAGACCTTATTGTGATAATGAGATGATTGGTCTTCCTGAAGAGTGTAGTGCGATTTGTCAAAGCAAATTACCTCCAAAGTTAGTTGATCCGGGGAGTTTCACTATTCCGATATCGATTGGAGAAGAATGGAAAGGAAAAGCACTATGCGATTTGGGTGCGAGCATCAATTTAATGCCCAAATCAATCTTTGATAGACTAAAAATTGGAGAAGCAAGACCTACTTCTATGGTCTTGCAAATGGCGGACAGGTCTCTTGCACATCCTGAAGGCCGAATTGAAGATGTCCTCGTTAAGGTAGGTACACTTATATTTCTCGTTGATTTCGTAATACTTGAATACGACGCGGATAGAAATGTCCCCATCATTTTGGGTAGACCATTTCTAGCCACGGGGCGTACTTTGATTTATGTACAGAATGGCGAATTAACGATGAGGATACAAGACGAGGAAGTCAAATTCAATGTATTTCGAGCGATGAAATTCCCAGATTCTCAGGAAGATTGCTTCAGAATGGATGTGGCTGAGCAGGCATCACAAGAGGTATTTAATTGCTTAAATTTTGATGATATCTTGCAGGCCGCTTTGACATTAGATTCACCTGAGATGATGGAAGAGCTTGCTGAAACAGTAGCAGCTCTAAATTCTGAAAATCCAAAGTATAGGCGTCTTGCCTATGAACCTGTGAGAGAACCAGGGGAGATTATTCCTAAAAAGAAGCCTTCAATTGAATCTCCTCCGGAGTTGGAAGAAAAACCGTTACCATCACACTTGAGGTATGCGTATTTAGGTACTAATGAAACTCTACCTGTTATTGTTTCATCTAATTTAATAGGTCCTCAAGAAGATAAACTGTTGCGTGTGTTAAGAGCCAACAAAGAAGCAATAGGTTGGACATTTGCTGACATCAAAGGCATTAGTCCATCCTATTGTCAACACAAAATTATACTTGAAGATGTTAACGTACGCTCAGTTGAAGGTCAAAGAAGATTAATGCCCGTTATGAAGGATGTAGTGAAGAAAGAGGTGATCAGGCTTTTAGATGCGGGGATTATTTATCCCATCTCGAGTAGTGAATAGGTAAGTCAAGTTCAGTGTGTACCGAAGAAAGGAGGAATGACAACAGTTCTTAATGATAAAAATGAAGCGATTCCTTCAAGAACAGTAGTTGGATGGAGAGTTTGCATGGATTACAGAAAGCTGAACAAGGCCACCAGAAAAGATCATTTCCCTTTACCCTTCATTGATCAAATGTTGGATAAATTAGCCGGAAGAGAGTACTATTGCTTCTTGGATGGTTATTCAGGGTATAATCAAATTTACGTGACTCCGGAAGATCAACATAAAACAACATTCACATGCCCCTTTGGCACTTTTGCATATCGCAGAATGCCATTTGGGTTGTGTAATGCTCCTGCTACCTTTCAAAGATGTATGATGGCTATCTTCTGGGATATGATCGATAACTTTCTTGAAGTGTTTATGGATGATTTCTCTGTATTTGGTGATGATTTTGATAAATGCTTGGATAATTTGGAGAAAGTGTTGATCAGATGCAAAGAAACAGATTTGGTTTTAAACTGGGAAAAGTGTCATTTCATGGTTCGAGAAGGTATTGTTCTGGGTCACAAAGTTTTGAGTGCTGGATTAGAGGTCGATAGAACGAAGATAGAGGTAATTAAAACTCTTCCCCTCCTGTTTCTGTCAAAGGGGTAAGAAGTTTTCTTGGCCATGCTGGCTTTTATAGGCGATTTATCAAAGACTTTTATAAAATTGCTAAACCGTTATGAAACTTACTCGAAAAGGATTCCAAATTCCTTTTTGATGAAGCTTGTTTAGCGGCCTTCAAAGCAATCAAAGAAAAGCTTATTTCAGCCCCTATAGTACTACCTCCGGATTGGAATTTACCGTTTGAGGTTATGTGTGATGCGAGTGATTTTTGTATGGGAGCTGTATTAGGACAAAGAAAAGAGAAAGTTTTTCATTCGATTTATTATGCTAGTAAAACTTTTAATGGTGCTCAAGTAAATTATACAGTTAAAGAAAAGGAGTTGCTAGCAGTTGTATATTCATTCGATAAATTTTGCTCTTATCTTCTTGGAGCGAAAGTTATTGTTTATACAGATCATTCAGCGATTCGATATCTTATGGAGAAGAAGGATGCTAAACCGAGGTTAATCAGATGAGTTTTATTGCTTCAAGAATTCAATTTAGAGATCAAGGATAGAAAAGGGTGTGAGAATCAGGTTGCGGATCATCTATCGCGGTTAGAAGGTTCAGAGATGAATAGTGGTACTGAAGCAGTTAGAGAAGAATTTCCTGATGAGAGTTTATTCGTTGTTCGTGATTATGAAGCTCCTTGGTATGCGGATATTGCGAATTTAGTGGTAAGTGGTTCCTTCCCTGAAGGCTCAACTTATCAAGAAAGAAAAAGATTAGCTCACCGTGCAAGACAGTTCTTTTGGGAGGATCCTTTCCTCTACAAAGTGTGTGCTGATCAAATGGTAAGAAGATGTGTAGCCAAGGAAGAAATTAAGGCGATTATAGCTGGGTGTCATGATTCACCTTATGGTGGACATTTCAAAGGAGATCGAACTGCTGCTAAGGTATTACAATCTGGTTTCTATTGGCCTTCTATTATAGAAGATTGTCATGAATATACGAAAAGATGTGAAAGATGTCAATTTACCGGATACATATCCAAGAGGGATGAGATGCCACGTAATAATGTGCTAGAAGTTGAAATGTCGATGTTTGGGGTATAGACTTCATGGGTCCTTTCGTTCCTTCAAATGGTAACCTCTACATCTTATTAGCTGTTGATTACGTGTCTAAGTGGGTAGAAGCTGTGGCTTTACCAACAAATGATTCACGAGTGGTGATTAAGTTCTTAAAATCGCATATTTTCACTAGACATGGCACTCCAAGAGTAATTATTAGCGATGGAGGTACTCATTTCGTTAATAAGTATTTGAAGACAGTCTTAGAGAAATATGGAGTGAGACATCGTGTATCTACTGCTTATCATCCACAAGCCAATGGTCAAGCTGAAGTCTCAAATCGTGAGGTAAAATCTATCTTAGAGAAAACCGTTGGTCCTACTAGAAAAGATTGGTCTATGAAATTAGATGATGCATTATGGGCCTATCGTACTGCGTTCAAAACTCCAGTAGGTGCTTCTCCATATCGAATGGTATATGGTAAGGCTTGTCACTTACCTCTTGAGCTTGAAATGGGTGCATATTGGGCTATTGGCGAAGTTAAACTTAGATCCTACTCTAGCTGGTCAGAATCGAATGATGAAACTTAATGAGCTTGATGAATTCCGATTACATGCTTATGAAAATGCTAAACTTTACAAAGAAAATACCAAGAGATGGCATGATAATCGGATTCGAGAGAAGAACTTTGTAGTGGGACAAAGAGTGTTGAAATATAATTCAAAGTTCAGTAATTATCCGGGAAATTAAGATCGAAGTGGTCAGGACCTTACATCGTGACCAAAGTTACACCTCATGGAGCTATAGAGATAGAGCATCCACTTGAAAACCGTACATTCATGGTGAATGGTCATCGCTTAAAGATATATCATGGAGGTGAAGATACCGATCGTGCAAAAGACCCACATCCCGGAGAGGTCATGTACCTCCTCGAAGCTCCTTAGAAGCACGAGGTAACCCGTCGAGCTTAACGACGTTAAACAAAAGCCAATTTCTTGTATATTAGTTTAAGTATTTCAATTTCCGTGGTGTAAATTAGTTAAGTTTTCGTTGAATTTAGTGTTTATTTTTAAGAAATGAGGAAGGGTGTTTGTTTTTGATGATTTCAGGGGTATAATGGTCATGAGTTTAGGGTCAAAACGATGAGAAAACGAAAAAAAAAATTTGAAGTCCACAGCAGGTTTGACCGGCTAGCCGGCGAGCTGGCCGGCATACCGGCCAAAAGAGCTGAAGGACCCCAACTCTCTGACCACTGCGTCAGCAATGACGCAGCGTTGCTGCGTCACGATTCGCGCCATCGAGATTCCGTCGGCATGCCGGTCAATTGACCGGCTAGCCAGCCAAAGAAGGTGAAGGTTCTGGTCCATGCGTCAGCAACGACGCAAGGTTGCTGAGTCTTGAAATGCGCCATCGACATGCCGCCGGCATGCCGGCGAATCCGCCGGCTAGCCGGCCAAAGAGAACGAAGTCTCTGATCTGCGTCAGCAATGACGCAAGGCGTTTGCGTCTGAGGTAAAAAAAAATCGAATTAAGTAATTTTTTTTCCGCCGCCCTCGCAACCGGCATGCCGGCGAATCCGTCGGCTAGCCGGTGACCTGTTACGAGAGGCGGTTTTGAGCTTATTAAACCTAGTTTTTTGCCTCCTTTTCCAAGCCAACCTTATATTCCGAATCCTTGCCTCCACCTACTCCGAAAATCATCAACAAACAACTATAAAATCATCAAATCAAGCCTCCTTTCATCACAAAAACACACAATCAACTCATAGCTTCTCCAAAACATCACCAAAATTCATCTTTTTCTTCATAAATTCCCTCTTCCCAACCTTGAAATTAAACCCAATTCTTTCACAATTCCTTTCAAATAACCTTAACCCATATCATATTCCACCTAATTCTTAAACTTTTAAGCCTCAAAACATCAAATTTCAAAGCTTTTCTCTAGCTTTTTCTCTATTTGAAGTTTTGAGTTTTGGGTGAAAAGAGATGACTAACAGAACTGCTTCCATGTGTAACTATCGAAGAAACATACCAAGAAACAGGAACAATGTTGGAACTAGCCCAGACCAAGCAATTGAGATTCCGGATTCGCGATCCAAAAAGACTGAACAAAACCCAATTGCTCCGAAAAGAAAAGAAAATCCAAGCAAGGCTAATCCAAAAAAGAGTAGGTTAATTGATGAAAGTGATGAAGAAAGTGAGGAAGAAGTTGAAGAAGAGATTGAGGAAGAAACTGAACAAGAAGTTCCCGAAGAACCAGTGCAACAACAGAAACCTCCGCGTAGGAAAGCATGGGCTCAAAAGCCTAAGAGAGTCTTCATTCCATGGGATGCTCAGGTTCGTGATAGAATTCAATTTTTAAAGTTTGGTGAGGAGATGAATCTTCCAAAGGGTATTATAACTAATGTTTATAAAGATTATGGTATAACTTGTGAGTTATTGGGTTGGACTGAATTGAGAGAAAGGAAGCTTGAGTACATTCCTACTTTGGTGCGAGATTTTTATGAAGGAATCGCCTTCTCGAAAGATGCAGTCATAGTTCGCAAAAAGGTAGTTCCTTTCTTCGTTGAGCTTATTAGGAAGTCATTGATATTACCCACCTTTACTGGGGTATGTCCTTTCTAAGAGTCTCTTAAAGAACCTTCTTTTGATTATGAGTCCCTTTGGGGAAAAGTACTTGTTGATGGGGCTCGCCCAATTCCCGAAGGAGAGAGATACCCTGGACAGATGTATAGTAGCAATTTGCTACCATGTGCTAAGGTATGGTCCTGTTTCATAATCCCTACCTTCTTCAGAAATAAACATATATCAGAAGTGAAGAAGGAGCATCTTTTGTTCATTAAGTGTATTATCGAGGAGAAACCCATGGATCTTGCTCGTGTGATATATGATACCATCATGAAATTTGCTAGAATTCCTACTTCACAACAGAATCTCAAATTTCCTTGTACCATCACTACTTTGTGCTTAGACGCAAAAGTTCCGCGTAAAGACGCAGAGATAGATCGTGTTGTAGTTGGTGAAAGCATGGGTATAGCTTTGGTTCAGAATATTCATGATGAAGTGTTAAGAGCAGTGAGAACTCCTAGAGCTCCTCCAAAGAAGAAGATGCATACCACCAATGAGTTGGAAGCGAAAGTGAAGGGGTTAGAAGAGAACCAAGTGAAGATGATTGCATCTTTGGGAAACGTCACAAAAGAGTTAGAACTTCTCCGAAACATGTTAATGGGGGTGAGCACAATTCAACACGCCACCTATGGTCTACTTACGAATGAGAAGGTTCTTGGACGCAACACCGATAACCAGCCACGCGCTGGTTGAGATACGTTTTCTATCCCTTTCGCGTTTTAGTTAGTTTAGTTTATTTTTTATTGCGTTCAATTTGTGGGTGCACTCTCGCCTTAAGTGGTTGAAACCTCTATGTGGAAAAGTTTATTATTGCGTTTGGCGATTTCTAATGTGAATTCGGCGGGAGTCTTTTCGAGTCGTGGGGACACGGCTCATTTTTGAGTTTTGGGTGGGGTTCGTTGCCTCATCCCAGTTTTTATGTGTTATGTGTTTTTACTTGCTTTCAATAAAATAATTTTTGGAGTTGCGTTTGACTATAGAAGATTTTAAATGTCCCTGTAAGCATATTTTTGATGAATCAATGATAGTAAATAGTGGACTTTAGGGAATAATATAAAACGCATTTAGAATTGCATGCGAACATAGGTAATTGATAGGAAAAATTAATGACAATGCAAATGAAGTAAGCTTGTACTTAAGGAATATGTTTGGTGTGTAGAAAGTGAAATCCTAATTAGTAGAGAACCCACCTAGATATGAACTAAAGACAAGCTATGTACTTAGGAAAATGATAGGGGCAGTTCTTTGTTAGCCATTTGTAGCCTTTTAGCTTGCTATCCCTTATTATAATTTTATCCGTCTTAGCCCAAGTTTGAGCCTTAAGCCTTTTCTTTTTTAGCCACGATATAAGCCCATTACCCTTTAGATTATTAGGCATGACCAAATGACCCGCACTTGAATCACAACCCTGAGACTTGTCTTGAGCTTGAGTTTGGGGTGGAGGGTCCACATTTGGGAAATTACATTGGAAAGGGATTATATGTGTTTGTATTGAGGCACAAAAATAAAAGATGATATTATTATTTGTAACCCTTTGCCGAGATTTGAAAAAGAAAAAGAAAAGAAACAAAAAAATAAATAAATTATAAGAGACATGACTTTTCACATCAAAATAATGGTCATGGGTATCTTGTACAAAAAAGAAGAAAAGAAATGAAAAAGAAAATAAAAAGAAAGAATAAAATAAATCGGCAAAGTGGAATATTTTTGGAAATCATCTTAGTTTATTTGGGTTGACATTGGGGACGCATCATTAATGCGTCAAATGGGTGAGTGAGAACATTTTTTAGCGTAAACTCAAGCTCGAGGACATTGTTGATGGTAAGTGAGGAGAGAGCCAAAAGCTCACTTCAAATTTACCAAATATATATCCATACCGTCCTTAAGCCAATATTAAAACCATAAAGACCTTGTGAATCCTAAGTGCATAGTGAATTTATGATTCTGTTGATAGGGAATATACTAGGTGGAGCGTTCAAAGCGAGGTAGGATTGATGACCACCCTATAGCCATCATACAGATATGAGTACAAGTGTAACCTTCAAGCATTGCAACTTTAATTTTATGATTCACATTATTTATGTTCGATTTTGCATGATAATTGTATGTGTATATTAGTTCCTAGAGTTTTGCTATATGAGATTTATCTTAAGAATTACTTTAGGTGTATTTGCTAGCTTCTATTTGTTCTTGCGTTTACTTCTACCCCTTGTTTTGTTTTGTTTTGCTTTGTCGGGACAACAAAGGTTTGAGTTGGGGGTCTTGATGTCTCCTTAATTGTTCTTATTTTCAACCCTTAGGAGACATCATTTTTGGTGTTTATTTAATTAATTTGATAGACTTTTGGACTAAATATGCAATAGTATGATTTTCCTCTTTTATTTCTAGCATTTTTAATTTATTAAACTTTTGCGCGTAATATTGGTATTTTTAGTGTAAAGTTTACAGGTTTTTAGATGTTAGCTAGAAGAGGAATCCGAGGAGAAAGTCAAAGATCATGATATGGAGTCAGGACTTGAAGATAAATCCCGAAGATATTATTTTTAGAGCTGAAAATCCGTTTTCCAGGCCATAGATTGCTGATTTCGAGGTGCTTAAGAGATGATTTAGCCGCTGACCTTTGAAGAGAAAACATTCCTTATCGAGTTACGGAACTTTAGCAACTAGAATGAGGTTAATCGGAGTCATAAGGTGTATCAGCAGTTACGGGATTTTGGACTTAGAATTTGTGCTTGGACATTTAATTAGTGTTTTATTCTTAGGTCCAAGCCCTAATCCGTTTTTACACTTATAAAAGGAGCCTTTGACTTCTATTTTCATAAGAATTCACATTCTACAAGATTAAACACCAGAAAGAAGCAAAAGAAGGAAGAAAGAAGAAGCTACAAGAGCTGGAGAGGGTCTATATCTCCGTTCGTAGTCATTCCTATTCCGGAAATTAGGTTCTTTTTATCTTTAATTTTGTAAAACAATATGAATTCCCTTTTATTTACTTTAGTTTTGTTTTCAATTAATATGAGCTAAACATATTTTAGCGCTTGAGAATGCGATATGGGTAATTCCCAATCCTTATTGAATTTCATATGTTGAATTTGGGTTTCTGTTAAATTAAACTAGATTGTGTCTTTTACCCTTTTCGATAAATTGAGAATACTTACTGTTTTTAGCGTCATGAACTAGGAACAGGTGTTAGTATCTAGGCTATTCCAATTAGTGGCAATTGGATCATCCTGACGGAGGGTTTAGATACAGAACCATTTATTCAATCTAGGATAGAAGCTATTGAATCTGACGAATTTAGCTAATTCTAGGGCCAATGAGGTAATAAAACTTAAACATCCAAAAGTGGATCATATTTAACCTGACGGGACTAGTGACACTCCAGGATCGCCTTATAGTCCACCCTGACGGGGGTATAAGGAATTTAGAATCCCGACCATCGTAATTGACCAATTTAACCCTTAAACAGCATAAGTTATGAAATAGGATTAGGATGACCCCTTGCGTTCTCAAGTGCTATCTTCTCATATTTGCGTTTTACATCATTTTACTTGCGTTTTAGCTTTTAATTGCATTTTCCATTAAGTCTTTTATTACTTAACATTAATACAAAAACCAATCAAACATATTATCTTTATTTGTTTTCATAAGTGCAATCATTCATTAGTGGATAAGCATTGTAGTCAACCATCCCGTCCTTGGAACGAATCTGTTTTATCAACTATATTACTTGGGACAACCGTACACTTGCGGTTGTGGTTCGATTATTTATTGCATTATTTTTAGAACACACAAAGGACCACCAATTGCCTCAACAATCTAGAAAAAGTCCTTGTAAGATGTAAAGAAACAAATCTTGTGCTTAATTGGGAAAAATAACACTTCATGGTTCAAGAAGGGATAGTGTTGGGACATAAAGTTTCGAAGGCAGGGATGGAGGTTGATCGTGCTAAAATTGAAGTTATAACAACCTTACCACCTCCAATTTCTGTCAAAGGAGTGTGAAGTTTCTTGGGTCACGCAGGATTTTACAGAAAATTTATTAAAGATTTCTACAAGATCGTCAAACCGCTTTTTTCTTTACTTGAGAAGGATACTCCTTTTAATTTTGATGAAGAATGTCTTCAGGCGTTTGTGACGGTCAAAGAGAAGCTCATCTCCACCCCGATTGTTATACCTCTAGATTGGAACGCTCCATTTGAACTTATCTGCGATGCAAGTGATCACGCAATGAGTGTTGTGTTAGGCCGGAGGAAATAAAAGATCTTCCACACGATTTATTATGCGAGTAACACCTTTAACGCTGTGCAAATGAATTATATAGTAACAGAGAAAAAAATGTTAGTCGTGGTATATGCTTTCAATAAATTTTGTTCATATATTGTCGGGATGAAAACTATTGTATACATGGATCATTCAGCAATCAAGTACCTTATGGAGAAAAATGACACTAAGCTGCGTCTTATCAAATGGATTTTGCTGTTACAAGAATTTGACAAAGATATTCAAGACCGAAAGGGATGTGAGAATCAAGTAGCTGATCATTTATCCAGGCTCGAAGGATCTGATGCCAACAAAGAACCATTATTAGTTAAAGAGGTATTCCCTGATGAACAACTTTTTATGATTAAAGATACGTTTGTGCCTTGATACGCATATATATTTAACCTCCTCGCGAGTGGTGTATTCCCTACGGACTTCAATCCAAAACAAAGACAGAGGTTAAGTCATAAAGCCAGACAATAAATTTGGGATGACCCCTACCTAGGGGTGAAAATTGGAAGAAACGGATCGGAAAATGGGTCTTTCGAAAAAATTTCCAATTTTTTTCGGAATAGATTTTTTCTATTCCAATTCCGATCCTATTTTTCGGAACTAGAAAAAAATTCCGAATTCGGAATTTCCGAATTTACCAGAAATTCAGAAATTTCGGTACAGAAATTTCGAAACTCTTGGTTCGGAAATTTTGGAACTTTTGATACGGAATTTCGGAAATTACGAAACTAAAGGTTGGAAATTGAAACAAAAGTTAAAAACTTACATAAAATCAAAAAAATTCCTGGAATATATTCTAAAAATTTATTTATATAGGTGTGTATGAATATTGAAAGAGAGCTAAAAATAATATAAAATAGTCCAATAATATTTATGGAAAATGTTCCAGTGGTGGCGGTTTCTTGTGAAGGAGAGCAGCTTGGTGGAAAGGTGAGTATCCTTTTTGTTCTAATGCGAGTATGAAGAGATGGGTTTAAGTTTTATCACATTTCATTGTTTTTCTTTTCCGAATATTTTTTTTTGTCATATTTTCCGAACATAAAAGAAATGTTTCATTGTTACAACATTTACTTTTTCTTTTCTTTTTTTGTTTTGAATTTTTTCAACGTTTCAGGTTGTATACTTTTCCATTTATCTTAATATTCCTTTTATTTTTTTAAGATAAAGAAGGTAAATAGAAAATAAAAATCGAAACAAAAATCGGATCGGAAAAGGTGGAAAATTCAGAAATTTAGATGTAGTTCCAATTCCGATTTGATTTTTTCGGAAAAATTGGAAATCGGAATTTCATAATTTCGGAACCTTAAAAATCTGATCTGAAATTGGAATTTTCGGATCGGAAAAAATTGGAAATCGGATATTTCGGATGCGATTTCCACCCCTACCCCTACCTCTTCAAGGTTTGTAGTGATCAAGTTAGCAGAAGATGCGTCCATGAGGGCGAAATTCCTAAAATCATGGCAAGCTGACATGGCTCACCATATGGTGGCCACTTTAAAGGCGATAGAACTGCCTCTAAAATTCTTCAGTCCGATTTCTATTGGCCTACCTTACACAAAGATTGTCATCAATTCGTTCAGACATGTTAAAGATGCCAGTTCACTGGTAATACATCAAAAAGGGACGAGATGTCGCTCAATAATATCTTAGAAGTCAAAATATTTGATGTATGGCGAATAGATTTCATGGGAGCTTTCATAACTTCCCATGGGAATCTTTATATTTTGCTAGCAGTAGATTATGTATCCAAGTGGGTAGAAGCAGTGACAACACCAAAGAACGATGCTAAAATAGTTATTTCATTCCTTATGTCACATATCTTTTCAAGACATGGTACGCCACGTGTTCTTATCAGTGATAAAGGTACCCACTTCGTTAATTATGAGTTGAGAGCTACCCTTCGTAAGTTGGGGGTGAGACACCGCACTTCAACCGGTTATCATCCCCAAACTAACGGTCAATCTGAGTTTTCTAACCGAGAAATCAAATCTATTCTTGAGAAGACCGTGAACAAAACGAGGAAGGACTGGTCATTAAAACTAGATGATGCTCTCTAGGCTTACAGAACAACATTTAAAACACCAGTTGGAGCATCTCCCTAACGCATGGTCTATGGCAAAGCATGTCATCTTCCTATTGAGATTGAATCCCGAGCCTTCTGGGCTATTAAAACTCTGAATCTAAACCCAGATTTGGCCGAAAAACAAAGGATGATGCAGTTGAATGAGTTAGATGAATTTCGTTTCCATGCCTATGACAATTCACATCTCTATAAGGAGAAAACAAAGAGATGGCATGATAAACGAATTCGTCCAAAGAGGTTTGAAAGAGGACAAAAGGTTTTACTATACTACTCTAGATTCTCGAACTATCCGGGTAAGCAAAAGTACCATTGGGGAGGACCTTATATTGTTACAAAAGTCATACCTCATGCAGCGATCGAAATTGAACATCCAGCCGAGCAAAGGACATTCATGGTGAATGGTCAGCGCTTGAAGTTATACCATGATAGTAAGGACTTTGGACGAGAGAAGACAATCCGTCTCGAAGAACACGCTTAGCCTGAGGTACACGTCTAACTCAAAGACGTTAATCAAAAGTGCTCTTGGAAGACACCCCTTGTTTTAATTGCTTTCTAGTTAGTTTTATGTTTTGTAGTGTATAATTTTAAGTTAGTATTTATTAATAATGTGTTTACAAGCTAATAGGAGAGAAAGGTAGTGTGTTACATGTGCAGGAATTGAGTTTGGGGTTAGAAAGAAGGAAAAATTATGCTAACAAGCAGCTAGTTGCGGTATACCGCACCATAGCTATGTTGCACCGTAGGTCAAAACAGTGGCGACAGTTTTTTGCCACGGTAAGTTGCCAAGACATGAGACGAAAACCGTATCGAGAATATGTGCCTACGGTTTTTTCTAGCACGGGACCGGTGTACCACAAGGAGAAAACCGTGGCGACGGTTTTCGAATACGGGTAATTGCCGAGAAGTACTATTAAAAACCGTAGCGAGAATTTGCGCCCATGGTTTTGTTAGCCGCACCATATGTCTGGTGCACTGCACCGAGGCGGTTTGTGAAGAGATTGTTACCATATCAACTTCTTACCATACCAAATCATAACCTAGTCTCTCCAACACGAATTTTTAGACCAAAACCTTATAAAACACCTTGAAGCTTGATTAAACCTCCATAAAAACACAACAACAAGAAATCTTTCCTCCATCCTCCATAAACACACATTCTTCATCAAATTCATCACACTACACCATAAAACACCATCAAAGATCATCAATCTATCAAGAATTCTTCCAAGAACAATCACATCAACCTTCTTCTACCATTAATAATCATTCACCAAAGCTAGAAACTTAATCCACACCAATTTTTTCCTAACTTTATTTAATCCTTGAGTTGTGGGTTATTCAAAGATGACTAACAGAACGGATGCTATGGATTATAAGAGAAAGTGTTCAATCTTAGGGAAGAACACAAATTTGCCTAGAGCCACAATTGAAAAGGCCATTGACCTTGGTGAGCCTATTGAAAAAAACCAAAGATAGAGGCACCAGCACAAACACCATGAAAGAGATTAACAACCAGAATGAGTGTACCACCAAGGCCTAAATAAAATACACCAATTCAAGATCAAGGTTCTTCGTCATATCTTAACGAGTCAGGATATCCACCAACATGGGAAATTAAATTAACAAACGATATTAATTACTTAAGAAAAGAATTCGCTGCTTGATGGTAGGAAATTGACAAGATTAATCAGGTTTTGGGTGAAGTAACTGAGAACTTGGATATTGATAATTATTCTTCGGAGGAGGAGGAGGACATGCTAGATCTTTATGGCTAGGTAGCCAGTACTAATTCTGGCTCTTAATTTCTTATATGCATTAGGTAGTTTAGTTTAATTTAATCTTAAATTTTATTGCTTTATTGAGTCTTTTCCGAGTCGTGCCCCCACGACTCGTTTTTGAGTTGGGGGTGGGGATTCCTTGTCCTCATCTTCCTTTTTGTTTTTGCATAAAATTTAAATTTTTTAGGTTTGAATTGGCATAGAATATAGTGAATGTACCTATTGAGCATGATTTAATATATTCAATGATAGTAAGTATTATGTTTTTGAACGGTGTCACAAATATATTTTGTATGCATGTATGAAAACAGAAAATAAAAGATAGAAAAGTTAATGAGCAATGCTAAGAAGTCATTTTGAAACTTAGGGAGAGTTATTTGGTGTGTAGAACGTGAGGTTTGAAATTAATTGAAAACCCGCTTGTCTATGAACTAGTAGTGAAAAGTAACAAAATCTGGTAGTTAGAAAAGTGAATAAGACAGTTCTTTCATATTGAAGCCACTTGAAGCCTTTTTAGCTTTCTCACCCTTTTATTTGATTATGATTATTTATCCGTCTTAGCCCCTTTAACCACATTACAAGCCATACCCATACCCCTTAGTTTATAAGACTTATCAATATGACCCGCACTCGAATTTCAAAACCTGAGACAAGTCGTTTTTAGAGCTTGAGTTTGGGGTGGTGGGTTCATCATTAGGGAACATTGGGTTTGAGAAATTTTAATTGTGATATTATTGATGATGAAGAATTTGTTATTGTAACCTTTTTCCGGGGTAAGAGTAAATGATAAAAAGTTGAAAAGCGTGAATTGAAAAGAAAAGATTATATATGAAAAAATAGCGTGATATCTTAACATCAAAAAGAGAGTCATAACTATATCAAAAAAGAGATATCTGAAAAGATTGAATAATATTTGGACCGGAAAAGTGGAATATGTATATCATCTTAAAAAGGGTTTTTACTTGGGTTATTTGGGGATGCAAATCAATGACATCAAAATTGGGTTGAGTGAGAACATCTTCGAGTGAAAACTCAAGCTCTAGGGCGATTCATTGATGGAATGTGAGGAGAGAGCCAAAATCTCGCTTTTCATTATTCAAATATACCACACCGTCTCTAAGCCACGTTATAACCGTAAAGACCTTAGGATTTCTAGCTAATTGGTGGAGAAACAATTGAGGTATTAGGTTGTAGGTGAGTGAACCATTGGATGCTATATTAGGACCTATGAACAACCTATAGCTATTAACATGAACTGAGTTGAGACCTCTCCTTCTGGCATTGCAAAGCTAATCTGGACTTGAATTTATGGAATGTTGATTATGTGTATATTAAGCGTACATGTGCATTATTTCTTTCGCATTACTACATGAGACTTTTTAGATATTTTGCTCCAGGATCATTTTTTGTGTTTTATTCTTCTTCTCCTCCTACTTCTTCTTCTATGTTATTATTGGACTACCCTACTATCTTTATTTTTATTGCGTCGGGACGATACAACTTTGAGTTGGGGGTCTTGATATCTCCCTATTTGTGATGAATTAATCTAGTTTAGAGACATCATTTTAGGTGTATTTATTAGGATATAGGTCGATTTTTACATGATCTTTTACACTTTTCTATTTCTTGTCTTGATTTGATTATTTATTACTTTTAGAGCATATTGGGTTTAATTTGTTTATTTAGTGTGAAGCTTTAAAGATATATAGAAATTAATTAGATGCCAAATCAATTCTAAGAGATAAAGGAAATTAGATAATGATCAGAATTGGAGATAAAGGAAAGAAAGGATAAGTATGGAAAGATAAAGTTGCCAAATAAATCTGAATTTCACCAGCCACGTCCATAAAAGTGATCATAACTCAAAAACGGCTAGTAATAGTGAAGAATGGTCTGAAGCAAAGTGATAGAGCTTTCCGAGGCGATCAGTTTCGATATAAAGAACGCGTCAATCGGAGTTGAAACGAAGAAGTTATGGCCAAAACAAAACAACAACAGTTTATTACTTTTCCTATATTTTAGGGTTACGAATTTGAGTTGGGCTAAAAGTCCAATACTTTTCTTCCACTCCAAGAAAGCGTTTTAGGGTTCCCTATACCCTATAAATGCACCCTCTAATCAGTAGAAACACATCCTTGGCGAATCCTTAAGCCAAGAGGAAGCTACAACAAGAGAAGAGAAGTTTGGAAGGAGCTGAACGCCATATCATGTCTTCACAAGCCTTCAAATTTGTAATTGTTTTTTGTTCTTCTTCTAGTATGAACTAATTACTTTTAGATTGAGATTTAGCATATATGTATGAACTCTAGAGTTGTTTAAACGTCTATCTAATTTGGGATACCATTGTATTTAATTTGAATTCATGTTTTATTTTCTAATTTATGTGCTTTTGATTTATTGTCTGTTTTCCTTGCGGTGTACAACGTATAGGATTACCTTAATAGTAGTTAGATGGTCACCCGGAAGGGGTGTCTAATTATTGAAACACCACATAAACATATAGTCTACGAAATTAATCCTGACAAGATTTGCCTAACTAGATAATCGTTAGGGTTTGATTTAATTACCAATCATCATTAGTAGGTTAGTCTTACTTAGGACCCTAGTGGTGCATGAACATCCTATTTAAGTCCCCTCGAGATTGTGAGGTTGCCGCCCTAGTTCGCTCTCCGGGGATAGGGAGGAATTTTGAATCCTGGTTATTGCAATTCTACATAATTCACCCTTACATGTTAGAATAAACAAGGCTAGTGGGGATTACTTGCTAGTTTCTCGAGCTAAACTCTCATACTATCTTCTTCTCTTTATTTAATTTTCTGTCTTTAATTTATTTGTTTAATTTTCATATTCAAAACCAAACAAAAATTCTATTTGTCTTTTCTTTATTTGTGTATCTGATGTAGCTTTCTTATTTGCACTTGATAAATTGCATAAGTTCTCTTTAACTTTTGGAGTCTCTGAGGAACGAATCTTATTTATTATTAAAACTTGCATACGTCCTGTAATACTTGCAGAATCGTGCTAGGCTAGGGTGTTTACTTTTGCACTCATTTATAACATATTTTGATCACAACCTAGTCGACACCAAACCTATCCTTCGTGCATTGCAAATCTAATCTAATCTTGAAATTTACTTGTCTTGGTTATATATTTGATAAGTGTATATTTGATTAATTTTGTAAATTTTACTATATTAGACTTGTTGGAATTTATAATCTAGTCTTGTTCATTAATTTTCTACTCTTTCTCTCTTCATTGACTTATTTGACTTAGTCCTTCTAAACTCTATTTTTTCATTCTATTTTGTCAGGACGACAAAACATTAAGTTGGAGGTCTTGACGTATCACTTTTTGCGATGGATTAATCCATACACCATTATTTTAGCACTTTATTGGGCCTAAGTGTCTAATTTTTCCCTCTTATTTGCTACATTGTAGTTTTGCTTCATGTATTGGACATATTACTATTTATAGAGCTTTTGTGTCTTAACTGTGTGTTAAGTGTGTTACTTCTAGGTACATATTTGATATAAGGTTTCAAATGAGGAGGAGAATTAAAAAATTCAAGATAAAGCCCAAGCAAAAGCGGAATTGAGCCTAGAGTTACTTTGGGAAGTTGGAGCATTTACTAGAGAAATCTTAACGTCCTAGTGTTTCAATAACTATGAAACATTGGTAGTACTTTTGGACCTGATTCCTTTTTATTAAGAAGAATCTTGAAATCAGTGTCACGTGGGAAGTGACAGAAGTCAATTCAAAGTTAAGAAGAAAAAGTTATGCCATCTGCTTTCACTATGGCTCGAACCAAATTTGGGTTATGTAAAAACAGGTTGGTCAATTCTAAACCTAACTAAGTGAGCCCAATGGGGTCCAAATTTTTTAAGCTCATATATAAGTCATTTAACAACCCTCAAAACATACACAATTCATTATAAATCAGCTGAGAACACATATTTCAAGGAGAGCACGAGCAGAAGAGCTGGAGAGTAGAAAAGAATGGATTGTCTATAAACTCAACGATTCTTCCCCAATGGTTCATCATTTCATCTCTTCCTAAAGAGTAACTTACATTTAATTTTTATTTTTAATATGACTTTGTCTTCAGTTTTTATTTATTTTTGATCTTTTCGTATGAACTATACCCTCATTTCTTGATGTTTCTTACGTAAGAACTTATGCTTAGCTAGTTAATTGAATTATTGTATCTGGTACAAAGTGTTTAATTAAGAATGGTTTAATTATTGTTGAATTGAATATGCATATATTTTAATACTACTCGTGCTCTGTTGGTGGGTCCTTGTGTGTTATAAAATAATATGCTAAAGTTGAGGACTCACAAACCGCAAGTGTACGGTTGTCCAAGTAATAAACCGATAAATCAGATTCGTTCGCATGGACGGATTAGGTACAACTCAAGTGTGGATCAATTAGTGACATAATTGCAAGTACAAAGGGAAGTAAATGATATAAAGTTTTTTTGGGTTTTTGTTTTAATAACTAAGATGTAAAACTAAATTAAAGACTAATTTAAATTAACTGAAATGAAAATGATGCAAGTAGAATAGTTGGTCACGAGGAGAGAAGTAGTACTTGAGTCTCGCTAGGGCTTCACCTAAACCTTATTAATTAATGTTTTCCTGTTAAGGGATGAATCATTATATTTATGCTAGTCGGGATTCTAAAGTCTCTTAGCCCCTGTCAGGGTGGACCTAAAAGCTCTCCTACGATATTCTAAACTCCGTCAGGATGATTAAAACTACTTTCGGATGATTCAATCACTTACCACATCGGCTATCGGTTAGTCAAGCCTGTCAAGGTCATTGGCGAATACCAACGGAAATTACCTAGTTCTGTATATAAATCCCCCGTAAAGATGATCAATACGCCACTAGTAATTAGGATACCATTGACAACGGTGTTTAATTACATGTTTAGCACATAACGTCTAGTACTAGGTATGATCTGACAACCCAACCTAGCTAGATAATCACTATGGTTTAGTTCTTGTGACTATTTACCAATTACAGGAAAAGTTTGCTTAGTAAGCCTTATTGACACAGGTAAATCCTATTTTAAACTACCGATAACATATTGGGACCGATTAGGGAAATACTACATAATTCACCCTTACATGGTGAGAACGGCAAAACTAGTGGGGATTACATGCTAATAACTTAAGCTCTATTCTCATATCACTTCTCTTGCATATTTATTTTCTGTCTTTAACTTCTTAGTTTTAATTTAGATAATAAGAAAATCAAACAAATATCTATCTGTCTTTAATTTTATTTGCGTTTAGTTGTTCTAGCGTTAATTATTTGCACTTGCTATTTGCATAAGATTCTCCTAACCTCTGTAGTCTATGCGGAACGAATATCTATCTAAAACTTGCATACGATCTGTATACTTGCAGAACCGTGTAGTTCTAGGGTGTTTTTGCACTTTATTTGTCTCTTATTTTATCACACCCTAGGCCCCACCAAATTTTTGGCGCCGCTGCCGGGGACTACACCGTTAGTCCTTGTGCATATATCTTGTGCTTTTAATTTTAGTTAGCTTTTGTTTTTAGTTTTTGTTTTTCAGATTTAGTTACAGATGGAGAACCCAAGGAGACTTGAGCTACCCATCGAGTTCAGAGTGGAGCCACGAGGAATTCGCGCTCCCGAAATCCAAGCCGCGAAATTTAAACCTGATCCAGGGATGCTAACTCAATTTGCATCTCATGGATTATTTAGCGGAGATGCACATCAAGATCCGATCCGATATATTCAGAAATTCATGCAGATCTGTGATGCTTATATCGTAAAAGGAGTTACTAGGGAACAAGTATATTACCTGATGTTCCAGTTCTTCTTGACCGGATGTGCAAGCAATTGGTATGATACCCAATACCCTCATGTTATTCCAGATTGAGACAAGCTTCAAGCAAGATTACTAGACCGTTTTTATCTGGTTAGTAGACGTTTAAAAGATATGTTGGAGCTTGAACAATTTATACAGAAAGAGGAAGAGAGTTTGGGTGAAGCATGGTTATGATTTACAGAGAAGAAGGCGAGATGTCCCTATCATAGATCCTCGCCAGAATATTATTTAACCTTGTTTTATGGAGGCCTTAATGACAAATCAAGAGAGAAAACAGATTCGTTGGGAAACACAGGTTTTGTGTTACTAGACCCTGAAGAAGCTGAGTTGGGGATGGAGAGAATTCTTGAGAACGAGAGAAGTTGGCCAAAGAAATCAGCAAAGGAGAACACTTCAGAATCTCTGAAGCTTAAAGAACTGGCTAAACAACTCGAAGAACTACAAGAACAAGCCCGAATAATTGCTCAGGTGAATACAGTACGCACAATTCCTTCGTGTCTTGGTTGTGGATCAAGAAATCATGTGTGGGAAGGATGTATGAATAATCCAGCAGTAGCTTCCGTTCAATATCCTCAAGATAACTATTACTCTAATGGTTATGATTGTCCTCAAGAAAGCTACACTAATTATCAACAACCTCCACAACAAAAGAGTTGGGTCAGAAAGCAAGAAACTTATCATCAATCCCATCTTCAATCTTATAATCCACCACAACCTATTCAGAAAAAGGCACCTATTGTTAAAACTTGTCAAGAACCAAAGAAAGATCCACCTAAACAATCAATGCAGTTGGCAAAACAAGAACAACTCCAGAGCTTAAGTTCGAGTATGGCTAGATTAATGCAAACAGTTGAGAAGAAAATGAGTCATAGCCAACAGAAAGTTCAAACCCAGGAGAAGATTATTAAGCAACTAGAGCTTACCATATCACAGATGGCGAGTACATTACAAACTAGGCCGAAAGGGCAACTCCCAAGTGATACTATTGCTCCTAGAGATGATTCTTGCCATGCAGTTGAATTGCGAAGTGGAAAACAACTACCTCCACCAAGACCAGAACCAGAACAAGAACCAATCCCTATTCCAGAACAATGGGGGGAAGAAACAATCAAAGATACAGTTGAGGAGTAGTTAAACCAAAGAGTGTCCAAGCCGAGACACCTGAAAAGACAAGAAAACCAGTGGAACTCAACACACGCCCTCCACCACCATACCCTTCACGTGTCAGAAAGAAGGACAATGACCTGGAATTCAAGAAGTTCATTGACATGTTGAAGAAATTAGAAGTTAATATACCCCTTGTTGAAGCTCTCAAAAGGATGCCAACCTACATGAAATTCATGAAAGAAATTCTCTCCAACAAGCGAAGTATAGAGACTAGGGAACCAATTGGATTACCTAGGGAGTGCAGTGCTATATGTCAAAGTGAGTTGCCACCAAAACTAGAAGATCCCGGAAGTTTTACAATTCCTATCGGCATTGGAGATAGTTGGACCGGGAAAGCATTATGTGATTTAGGCGCAAGCATCAATCTCATGCCTAGGTCTCTGTTCGAGAAGCTTAATATTGGAGAAGTAGTACCTACATCTGTGGTTTTACAAATGGCGGATCGCTCCCTCTCACGACCAATAGGTAAAATTGAAGATGTTTTAGTTAAAGCTGGCTCTTTTATTTTTCCTTGTGATTTTATTATCCTTGACTACGACGCGGATAAGAATGTCCCCATCATTTTGGGTAGACCATTCTTAGCCATGGGGCGTACACTAATTGATGTTGAGAATGGTGAGTTGATCATGAGAGTACAAGGCGAACAGATACGATTTAATGTGTTTCAGGCTATGAAATTTCCTAAAGCAAAAGATGAGTGCTTCAAAGTAGATGTCATCGGAAAAATTGCGCAAGAAGTCTTCAATGAAGCAAGCCTAGATGATGATCTTGATAAAGCCTTAACACCTGAAACACCAGAGGAACTCGAGATTCCCCCTGAAGAAATTGCTGCAATAAACGTACGAGAACTACTTCGAGAGCCAGGTGACATCGAACCAATGAAACAACCATTCATAATATGTCCACCTGTTCTCGAAGAAAAACCACTTCCAGATCATCTGCGCTATGAATATCTAGGTACGAATAAAAATTTTCCTGTTATTATTTCTGCTAACCTTTCAAGTCCTCAAGAGGAGAAGCTACTTCAAGTACTTCGCGCAAACAAAGAAGCAATCGGATGGACTATTGCCGACATCAAGGGAATTAGTCCTTCCGTTTACAAACACAAATTCATTCTTGAGAAGGAAGGTGGGCGATCTATAGAAGGACAGAGAAGACTCATGCCATCTATGAAAGAAGTAGTGAGGAAGGAAGTTATCAAGTTGTTAGACGCAGGAATTATCTATTCGATTGCTAGCAGTGATTGGGTTAGTCTAGTACAATGTGTTCCGAAGAAAGGAGGTATCACTACCATCCTTAATGATCAAGGCGAAGCCATACCATCAAGACCAGTTGTGGGGTGGTGAGTGTGCATGGATTACCGAAGACTAAACAAAGCAACAAAGAAAGATCACTTCCCGATACCATTCATTGATCAGATGCTAGACAAACTTGCAGGGCGAGAATATTATTGTTTCCTTGACGGATATTCGGGTTATAATCAGATTTGTGTGGATCCCCTCGATCAACACAAAACAACTTTTACATGTCCGTTTGGTACTTTTGCGTACAGAAGAATGCCGTTTGGTTTATGCAATGCACCTGCCACGTTCCAGAGGTGCATGATGGCTATATTTTGGGACATGATTGATAAATACTTGGAGGTTTTTATGGATGATTTTTCGGTGTTTGGAGATAGTTTTGACGATTGCTTGAATAATCTTGAGAAAGTCCTTGTGAGATGTAGAGAAAAAGATCTTGTGCTTAATTGGGAAAAATGCCACTTCATGGTTCAAGAGGGAATTGTGTTGGGACATAAAGTTTCAAAGGCAGGGATGGAGGTTGATCATGCTAAAATTGAAGTTATCAAAACACTACCACCTCCAGTTTCTGTTAAAGGAGTGAGAAGTTTCTTGGGTCACGCAGGATTTTATCGAAGATTTATTAAAGATTTCTCCAAGATCGCCAAACCGCTTTGCTCTTTACTTGAAAAGGATACTCCTTTTAATTTTACTGAAGAATGTCTTCAAGCGTTTTTTACGATTAAGGAGAAACTGATCTCTACACCTATTGTTATACCTTCTGATTGGAAAGCTCCATTTGAACTTATGTGCGATGCTAGTGATCACGCTATGGGTTCTGTGTTGGGACAGAGGAAAGACAAAAAATTTCACTCGATTTATTACGCAAGTACGACTTTCAACGCTGCCCAGATGAATTATACAGTGACGGAGAAAGAGATGTTGGCCGTGGTTTATGCTTTCGATAAATTTCGTCCCTATCTGGTTGGGAAGAAAACTATTGTCTACACGGACCATTCAGCTATTAGGTACCTCATGGAGAAAAAGGACGCTAAGCCGCGTCTTATTAGATGGGTACTGTTGCTTCAAGAATTCGACATAGATATTCGAGACCGGGAGGGATGCGAAAATCAAGTTGCTGATCATTTATCAAGGCTTGAAGGATTTGATGCGAACAAAGAACCAGTGTTGGTTAAAGAGGTATTCCCTGATGAACAACTTTTTGCTATTAAACGTGCTTTTGTGCCATGGTATGCAGATCTAGTCAACCTCATTGTGAGTGGTGTCTTTCCCAAAGATTTCCATCCACAACAAAGACAAAGATTGAATCACCAGGCCAAACAGTATTATTGGGATGAACCGTACCTCTGGAAGATTTGTAGTGACCAAGTGGTTAAAAGATGTGTACATGAAGGTGAAATGGAGAAAATCATTGAAAGTTGTCATAGTTCACCTTATGGAGGTCACTTTAAAGGCGATAGAACAGCAGCAAAAATTCTTCAATCCGGGTTCTATTGGCCTACCATACACAAAGATTGTCATCGTTTTGTCCAATTATGTCACAGATGCCAGCACACTGGCAATATATCAAAAAGAGACGCGATGCCACTTAATAATATTCTTGAAGTTGAAATCTTTGATGTATGGGGAATAGATTTCATGGGACCTTTCATCACTTCCTATGGAAATCTTTATATTTTGCTTGCGGTAGATTATGTGTCAAAGTGGGTAGAAGCAGTGGCAACACCAAAGAACGATGCTCAAACTGTGATTAAGTTATTAAAAACAAACTTCTTTTCAAGACATGGTACGCCACATGTGCTAATCAGTTATAAAGGTACCCACTTTCTTAATGCTCCTCTGAGAAATTTTCTTCGGAAGTTTGGAGTGAAACACCGTACTTCAACCGGTTATCACCCACAAACTAACGGTCAAGCTAAAGTTTCCAACCGGGAAATCAAATCTATTCTTGAGAAGACCGTGAGTAAATCGAGGAAAGATTGGTCTTTAAAGCTAGATGATGCTCTCTGGGCTTACAGAACAGCATTTAAAACACCAGTTGGGGCATCTCCATATCGCATGGTCTACGGCAAAGCGTGTCATCTACCGATTGAACTTGAAGCTCGAGCCTACTGGGCTATTAAAACTCTGAATCTAGATCCAGACTTGGCCGGGAAGCAAAGGATGATGTAGTTGAATGAGTTGGAGGAGTTTCGTTATCTTGCCTATGAAAATTCACGTCTCTACAAGGAGAAAACAAAGCGATGGCATGATAAGAGGCTCCGTCCAAAACATTTCGAGATAGGACAAAAAGATTTATTATACAACTCTCAATTTTCGAACTACCCAGGAAAGCTTAAATCCCGTAGGGGAGGACCTTACATTGTTACCAAAGTCACGCCGCATGGAGCGATTGAGATTGAAAATCCAGCCGAGCAACGGACATTCATGGTGAATGGCCAGCGTTTGAAGAGATACTATGACAGTGAGGACTTTGGGCGAGGGGAGAAAATCCTTCTCGTTGAATGCGCTTAGCCTGAGGTACACGTCTAACTCAAAGACGTTAAACAAAAGTGCTCTTGGGAGACACCCCTTGTTTAAACTGTTTTTTAGATTAGTTTTTTTTTTTTTGCTTTGTAGTGTATAATTTTAATTGTGTTTACAAGCTAATAGGAGAGAAAGGTAGTGCGTTATTGTGCAGGAATCGAGTTTGGGGTCAAAGGAAAAATTTGGAAAAATTCGCACACGGGTCCGGTATACCGCCCGTAAAGCCCGGTATACCGGAGGGTACCACAGGAGAAAAAACCCGTACCACGGGGTAGCTGCCACGTGGTCTATGCCGAGACAAAAAAAAATTTGAGCATGATAGGTCCGGTATACCGCTGAAAAAAAAACACGTGATACGGGTTGGATACCGCGGGTTTTTTTACGGAGATGAGAAATTAGACAGAGGCAAAAACCCGTGATACGGGTATGTACCACGGGGTCCTTGACGAGACGAAAAATTGGAAGACCTGATGGGTCCGGTATACCGCCCAAAAGCCCGGTATACCGCCCAGTGGCGGTTTGTGATGAAATTCTTGCATAAACCAAATTCTTACCTTACAAGATAAACCCTAGCCTTCCCCTACGAATTTTTCAGACCCAAACCCTATATATACATCTTAAAGCTTGTGCAAACCTTCACAATTAACACAACAACTCATCAAATCCTCTCCTCCATCTTCCATAAACACAATCCTTAATCAAATTCATCACACTACACCATCAAAACACCATCAAATACAACAAGCTTTAAAGATTTCTTCCAAGATCAATCCAATAACCTTTCTCTTTAATCAATTCCAAGCAACAACATCAAGCTAAACCAACTTTTCCTTAAACTTTTAATCCATCCTTGGTATAACTTGAGTTGTGGGTGAAACAAGCATGACTAACAGATCTGAAGCTATGGAATACAAGAGAGAGTGCTCAATCCTTGGGAAGAATAAGAGATTGTCTGGAGCCACCATTGAAAAACCCATCAATCTTGATGAGGTTTCTGAAGAATCAAAAGAAAAGGCACCTGAATAACCACTACCAAAGAAGAGATTAACTGCTAGAATGTCCATACCAACAAGGAGGCCTTTGGAGAAAATAAAAATCCAAGACCAAGGTTCTTCTACCTCTTCCTCTGAAATTGTTTATGATCTTCCTCCTTGGGCTCTCAAGTTACAAAATGAAGTTGAAAGATTACGTGAAGATATCAAAGACCTTTGGGTAGAAATCATGCAGTTGGAGTCACAAGTAGAAGATTTGACCTTGTATAAGGATGTAGATGATTATATCGATCCTTTGGATGACGAGGATGATATGATGGATCTCTATGGCCAGCCAGGTAGGTCATTCTAATTTTTCTTAATAGCTTGTATGCATTAGGTAGTTTAGTTAGTTTTATTTTATATTTTATTTCATTCTTGAGTCTTTTTCGAGTCGTGGGGACACGACTCACTTTTGAGTTGGGGGTGGGGATTCGTTGTCCTCATCTTCTTTTCGTTTTTGCATAAAATTTAAAATTTTTAGGTTGAATTAAAGCATAGAATATTTTGAATGTACCTATTTGAGCATGATTTTATTAGGTCAATGATAGTAAGTAGTATGCTTTTGAAAGATGTATTAAATATGTTTAGATGCATGTATGAAAACAGGAAATAAAGGATAGAAAAGTTAATGAGCAATGCTAAGAAGTCACGTTGAAACTTAGGAATAGTTATTTGGTGTGTAGAACGTGAGGGTTAAAATTAGTTGAAAACCCACTTGCATATGAACTAATAATGAAAACGTAATGAAATCCGGTAGTTAGAAAAATGACTAAGGCAGTTCTTTCATGATAAAACACTTGAAGCCTTTAAACTTTCTCACCCTTTTGTTGATATTGTTGTTATTTATCCGTCTTAGCCCCTCTGAGCCTTTCTAAATCCTTTATTTGAAACACATTATAATCCATACCCCTAATTTTTAGGACTTATCTATATGACCCGCACTCGAATCGCAAAACCTGAGACAACTCGTTTTAGAGCTTGAGTTTGGGGTGGTGGGTTTCATAATTAGGGAATTTTGGGATTTGGGAATTATATTTGTGATTTTATAGATGATAAAATTGTTATTATTGTAACCCTTTGCCGGGGTAATAGTGAAAGAAAAAGACCAACAAGGGCATAAAAAGAAAGAATATATATAGGAAAAAATAGTGTGATATCTCAACATCAAAAGAGAATCATAGCTATACAAAAGAAAAACTGAATTGAAAAGAAAATATATATTCGGACCGGCAAAGTGGATTTTATATCATCAAAGGTTTTAATTGGGATTATTGGGGATGCACATTAAAAAGCATCAATAAATTGGGTTGAGTGAGAACATCTTCGAGTGAAAACTCAAGCTCTAGGGCGATTCATTGATGGCTAGTGAGGAGAGAGCCAAAAGCTCACTTTTCATTATCCAAATATACCACACCCGTCCTTAAGCCAAGTTATAATCAAGACCTTAGGATTTCTAACTACTAGATGGAGAAACAATTGAGCTGTTAGGTAGTAGGTAAGTGGACCATTGGATGTTGTATTTGGGACCTATGAGCAACCTATAGCCATTAACCTGAACTAAGTTATCATCCTCTCCTTCTGGCATTGCGAAATTAATCTTAACTTGAATTTATGGATTATTGATTACATGTATATTAAGCATCCTTGTGCATCAATTCTTGAGCATTACTACATGAGATTTTTTGGATTTTATGCTCTAGGATCATTCATTATATTTTGTTCTTGTTCTCCTCCGACTTCTTCTTGTTTATTTTGACTACCCTACTGTTCTTTACTTTTATTGTATCGGGACGATACAACTTTGAGTTGGGGGTCTTGATGTCTCCTCATTTGTGATAGTAAAATATACTTCTGAGACATCATTTTAGGCTTATTTATTAGTTTATAGGTTGATTTTAGCTTATTTTAGTGCACTTTCCTATTTTGAGTCTTGATTTGTAGAATTATTATTTTTAGAGCATATTGGGTTTAATTGTTTATTTAGTGTGAAACTTTAAAGATAATTATGGAGATTAATTAGAGTCCAAGTCAAAGACTAC
Organism: Nemophila menziesii; assembly: GCA_029959085.1. Taxonomy (NCBI): domain Eukaryota; kingdom Viridiplantae; phylum Streptophyta; class Magnoliopsida; order Boraginales; family Hydrophyllaceae; genus Nemophila; species Nemophila menziesii. The sequence continues at coordinate 3,916,661 of JARWIR010000027.1, read as the reverse complement.
AACTTATGGAAAGAGATTTGCATGGAAATTGGAGATAAGGAAACAAAGGCTAAAAAGATGGAAAATGAAAAGCTGCCTAGATCTGGGATTCTGCATACACGTCCAAAGATATGCGTTTTTACCTAAGAAATAGGCCGATTTCGGTAATTTCCTTCTAAAGGGTCAATATAATTCTGTTACGATTCTTTTGGTATTTTATGGAGCAAAATCCGACCAATAACGAAGAAGATACGCTCAAAACGGTCCAGCAGTGTTTATCTTTATTTCCTTACGAATTTGAGTTGGGCTAGGAGTCCATTACTTAGAGTTATCTTCAAGAAAACGATTTAGGTCAACCTATACACTATAAATACAGCCTCTTAACACTCTTAAATCATCCTTGGTGAAACCTTAAACCAAGAGGAAGCTTAGAACACAAGAGAGAAGTCTGGAAGGAGCTGTCATCAACAATGTCTTCTTCTACCTTTAATTTTGTAATTTCTTTCTTTTCTTTCATGAACTAATTTTCTTTAGCTTGAGTTTTTAGCATATATGTATGAACCCTAGTTTTGATTGACATCTATCTAATTTGGGAATTTAATGTTTTAAATAGAATTATAGTTTTTATTCTCTGTTTATGTGTTTGAATTTATATTCTGTGTTCTTGTGGACGGCCGCCATATAGAATTATGGTGGTCCTTTGTGTGTTCTAAATAAATGCAAATAATAATCGAACCACAACCGCAAGTGTACGGTTGTCCCAAGTAGTAATTCTGATAAATCAGATTCGTTCCAAGGACGGATGGTTGATCACAATGTTTAGCAAGTAGTGATTGATGCACTTATGAAAATAAAAGATAATAATATGTTTGTTTGGTTTTGTTTATTAAAACTAATGAATGAAAGACAAATATTAAAATGCAAGTAGAAGCTAAGACGCAAGTAAAATAAGTGAAAACGCAATATGAGATGTAGTACTTGAGAACGCAAGGATCCCCCTAATTTTACTTTCTAACTTATGTTGTTTAAGGGTTAAATCAGTCAATTACAATGGTCGGGATTCTAATATCCTTATACCCCCGTCAGGGTGGACTATAAGGCGATCCTAAAGTGTCACTAGTCCCGTCAGGGTAAATATGATCCACCGTTGGATGATTAAGATTTATTACCACATTGGCCCTAGGATTAACTAAGTTCGTCAGAATCAATAGTTTTTATCCTAGATTGAACAATTATTTCTGTACCTAAACCCCCCGTCAGGATGATCCATACGCCACATATATAGAATAGCTTAGATACTAATACCTAATTTTAGTTCGCGACTCTAAAATCAGTAAACATTCACAAATTGTCGAAAAGAGTAAAAGCCCTAATTTAATTTAATTCAATAAAAACCCAAATTCAACATTCGTTATAATAATAAAATCAAGATTCACCCATTGTTTTGTTCTCAAGCACTAATGGAAATTTAGCTCATATTAAAATTAAAAACAAAATAAAAAGAATTGGAATTCATATTCGTTACAAAATTAAAATATAAGAAAAACCTAATTTTCGGAATCAGAATGACTACGAACGGAGCTATAGACCCACTCCAGCTCTTGTAGCTTCTCCTTTCTTCCTGCTGTAGCTTCTCTGGTGTTTTTAATCTTGTGGAAAGTGAATTGTATGTAAAATAGAAGTCCAGACCTCCTTTTATAATAAGAAAAACGGATTAGGGCTAACCACTGGGACTAGCTCAGTGGCCAGGACCCTGTCTCTCAACTAGGAGGTACAGGGTTCGAATCCCCTCAGCCGTGTTATTTCTTGAGCCCTTAAAGGGGGTAAGCAAGGGGTGCATGGTTCGAGTCTCCTCCCTGAACATGGGTAACCTAGTTCTGATTAAGTGGAAGTATGCATGAGGAGGCGTGTATATTTCCTATGGGATTAGTCGTGGTGCGCGTAAGCTGGCCCGGACACCCATACATCAAAAAAAAAAAGAAAAAAAAAAGAAAAAAAAAAAAAAAAAAACGGATTAGGGCTTGGACCAGAAATTAAAAGCCTAATTAAATGTCCAAGCCCACTCTTTAAGCCCAAAATCCCGTAACTGATGACAGGCCTCCACTAAAACTGCTTTTCCCGATGCGTTACAACTCCGATTGACCTCATTCCAGTTGCTAAAGTTCCGTACTTCGATAAGGAATGTTTTCTCTTCAAAGGTCAGCGGCTCAATCAGCTCTTAAGTCCCTCGAAAACAGCAATCTATGGCCTGGAAAGTGGATTTTCAGCTCTAAAAATAATATCTTCGGGATTTGTCTTCAAGTCTTGACTCTAATTCACGATCTTTGACCTTCTCCTCGGATTCCTCTCCTAGCTAACATCTAAAACCTGTAAACTTTACACTAAAAATACCAATATTACGCGCAAAAGTTTAATAAATTAAAAATGCTAGAAATAAAAAGGTAATTCCGGATTATTGAATATTTAGTACAAAAGTCTATCATATTAATCAAATAAACACCAAAAATGATGTCTCCTAAGGGTCTAAAATAAGAACAATTAGGGAGACATCAAGACCCCCAACTCAAACCTTTGTCGTCCCGACAAAGTAAAACAAAACAAAGGGGTAGAAGTAAACGTATAAACACATAGAAGCTAGCAAATAAACCCTAAAGCAATTCTCAAAATAAATCTCATATAACAAACTCTAGAAACTAATATACACATACACTAATCATGCAACATCCAACATAAATAATCTCAATCATAAAATTAAAGTCGCAATGCTTGAAGGTTACACTTGTACTCATCTCTGTATGATGGCTATAGGATGGTCATTAATCCTACCTTGCTTTGAACGCTCCACCTAGTCTATTCCCTATCAACAGAATTATAAATTCACTATGCACTTAGGAATCACGAGGTCTTTACGGTTATAATAATGGCTTAAGGACGGTATGGATGTATATTTGGTAAATTTGAAGTGAGCTTTTGGCTCTCTCCTCACTTACCATCAACAGTGTCCTCGAGCTTGAGTTAACGCTCAAAAAGATGTTCTCACTCACCCATATACGCACTAATTTAGCGTCCCATGTCTACCCACTATAAATAAGATGATTTTCAGAAAATTCCACTTTGCCGGATGTTTTATTCATATTTTTTTTCTTTTTCTTTTCTTTTCTCTTTTTCTTTTTTTTTTTTTTGTACAGGAGCAAACCGGGTTCCCGGTTTTGAAGAATCCGGGTTCCCGGTTCCTACTGTATGATTTTTCAAATTTTTTTCATTTTTTCTTTCTTTTTCATTTTTCTTCATTCCCGGCAAAGGGTTACAAGTATATATCATCTGCAATTGTGCTACAATACAAAGCACATCGATCCCTACCCATTTAATTCCCCATATGTGGTCCCACCACCCCAAACTCAAGCTCGAGACATGTCTCAGGATTGTGATTCAAGTGCGGGTCATATGGTCATGCCTAATAATCTAAGGGATAATGGCTTATATCGTGGCTACAAAGAAAAGGCTAAAGGCTCAAAGTGGGCTAAGACGGATAATAATTAATACAAGGGATAGAAGGCTAAAAAGGCACAAATGGCTAACAAAGAACTGCCCCTATCATTTTCCTAAGTACATAGCTTGTCTTTAGTTCATATCTAGGTGGGTTCTCTACTAATTAGGATTTCACGTTCTACACACCAAACATATTCCTTGAGTACAAGCTTACTTCATTTGCATTGTTAATTAATTTTTCCTATCAATTACCTATGTTCGCATGCAATTGTAAGTGCGTTTTATATCAATCCCTAAAGTCCACTATTTACTATCATAGATTTCATCAAAAGTATGCTTAAAGGGATATTTAAAAATTTCTATAGTCAAACGCAACTCCGAAAATTCTTTTATTGAAAGCAAATAAAGCAAATAACACATAAAAAATTGGGATGAGGCAACGAACCCCACCCCAAACTCAAAAATGAGTCGTGTCCCCACGACTCGAAAAGACTCAATAAAGCATTTAAACTAATATACACTAAGAGGAAAGTTTAGAAAACGTATCTTAACCAGCGCGAGGCTGGTTATCGGTGTTGCGTTCTGGACCTTTATCTCGCGTAACAGCATCATAAATCGCGTTTTGAAGTGTATTTACGCCTAGGATTAAATTTCGAAGCAGGTCCAATTCTTTTGTAACGTTTCCCAAGGTAGCAATCATCCTCTCCTGATTCTCTTCCAACACCTGAATCTTCGCTTCCAACTCAGGTACAGTTTTCGCTTTCTTTGATTGAGGAGTTCTTGGACTTCTTGTAGCTCGTGTTGCCTCTTCATGGATGTTCTTGATTGTGCTCAAAGCTATACTCACACCAATTGAAACAGTATCAATATCTGCGTCCTTACGCGGAATCTTTGCGTCTAGACACAACTGAGTAATAGTACAAGGAAACTTCAGATTTTGTTGTTTCATTGGTGATTTCGCGAACTCCATGATTGTATCATAAATGATCTTAGCAACATCAAATGGTTTCTCCTCCAAAATACACTTAATAACAAATATGTGCTCTTTCTTCAACTCGGAAGTGTGTTTAATACCAAAGAAAGTGGGTATTATGAAACGAGACCAAACCTTAGCACGAGGTGTCAAACTACTGCTGTAAAACTGTCCAGGATACCTTTCACCTTCAGGAATTGGGCTAGTCCCATTAACAAGCACGGTCCCTTAAAGGGATTCAAAATCAAAAGAAGGGTCATTAAGAGTTTCTTGGAAGGGGCATGTTCCAGAAAAGTTGGGTAGTTTCAATGATTTCCGAATACGTTCAATAGAGAAAGGAACTACCTTTTTGCGGATATCAATGGCATCATGTGAGGTAGCTAAACCTTCGTAAAATTCTCGTACAAAAGTAGGAATGAACTCAAGCTTCCTTTCTTGTAACTCTTTCCAACCAAACTTAGCACATGTCACAGCATATTCCTTGTAATCACTACTCATAATACCCTTAGGAAAATTCGTCTCCTCACCAAATTTCAAAAATTCAATTCTTTCACGAACTTGAGTATTCCAACAAGTGTAAACCCTCTTAGGTTTGTGGGCCCACATCTTCATACGCGGGGGTTTTTGAACAGTTGCTTCCGGAATCTCTTGTTCAGTTTCCTTCTCAATGTTCTTCGCAATTTCCTCTTCTGGTTCCATCTCACTTTCAATCTCATCAATCAATCTTCTCTTTAGACCTGTGATTTCTTTTCTGTTAGAATCAAGCTTAACTTCGTTAATTTTTCGTTTAGGACGCGAATCAGGAATCTCAATAGCTTGTTCTTGAGAACCACCAATGATGGTCTTTCTTCTAGGAGCAGTTCTTCGAAAATCACCGGTTCTGTTAGTCATCTCTTTTCACCCCAAACTCAAAACTTCAAATAATGAAAAACTTAGGGAAAATACGTTTTTTTTTTTTTTTTTTTTTTTTTTTCGAAACGCACCAAAACGCTGGACCCCAAGACGCGGGGTCAAGGATTTTACTCGCCGAAACCGGGTACCCGGTTCTATGGAATGCGGGTTCCCGGATTTTCTCGCTAGCGCGAATCAAAACGCGCCAAAACGCCACTTCTCAAAACGCTGGGACAGAACTTTTGGGTTTCATCAGCTCCGAAACCGGGTACCCGGTTCTGCCAAATGCGGGTACCCGGATTTGTGTCGATGGCGCGAATCAAAACACACGAAAACGCAAGCCACCAAGACGCTGGGTCAGGGAATATCAGAAATTACAGCACCAAAACCGGGTACCCGGTTCTGTGGAATGCGGGTTCCCGGTTTCTCCTGGACATCCAACCTCTTTTTCTTCTGTTTTCGCCAAATCGACCCCAAACTCAAGTCCTTTTTACCCCTGAAATCATCAAAAACAACTACCCTTCCTCATTTCTTAATAAAAACAATAAAATTACGAAAATCAAACTAATCTAAATTGCAAAAATAGAAAAACTCAGCTAATATACAAGTAATTGGCTTTTGTTTAACGTCGTTAAGCTCGACGGGTTACCTCACGCTTCTAAGGACTCTCGAGGAGATACATGACCTCCCCGGGATGTGGATCTTCCGAGCGATTGGTATCTTCACCTCCATGGTATATCTTTAATCTGTGACCGTTAACCATAAAGGTACGGTTCTCTAGCGGATGTTCTATTTCTATCGCCCCATGAGGTGTAACTTTGGTCACTATGTATGGACCTGACCACTTAGATCTTAACTTACCCGGAAAATTGCTGAACTTTGAATTATACTTTAATACTTTTTGCCCCACTTCAAAGTTCTTTGGACGAATCCGATTGTCATGCCATTTCTTTGTATTTTCTTTGTAAAGTTTAGCATTTTCATAAGCAAGCAATCGGAATTCGTCAAGTTCATTGAGCTTCATCATACGATTCTTTCCGGCTAAGATAGGATCTAAGTTCAACTGCGCAATCGCCCAATAGGCACCCATTTCAAGCTCTAAAGGTAAGTGACAAGCCTTACCATACACCATACGATATGGAGATGCACCAACTGGAGTCTTAAACGCAGTACGATAGGCCCACAATGCATCATCTAACTTCATTGACCAATCTTTTCTTGTAGGACCAACGGTTTTCTCTAGGATTGACTTGACTTCACGGTTCGAAACTTCAGCTTGACCATTGGATTGTGGATGGTATGCAGTAGATACACGGTGTCTAACTCCATATTTCTCTAGAACGGTCTTCAGATATTTATTAACGAAATGAGATCCTCCATCGCTAATAATCACTCTAGGTGTGCCATGTCTAGTGAAAATATGTGATTTCAAGAACTTGATCACCACTCGTGAATCATTGGTAGGTAAAGCCACCGCTTCTACCCACTTAGATACATAATCAACAGCTAATAAGATAAAGAGGTTACCATTTGAAGGGACGAAAGGACCCATAAAGTCTATGCCCCAAACATCGAATATCTCAACCTCTAACACATTATTACGTGGCATCTCATCCCTCTTAGATATGTTTCCGGTAAACTGGCATCTCGAACATTTCTTAACATATTCATGGCAATCTTTAATAAGAGAAGGCCAGTAAAAACCTGATTGAAATACCTTCGCAGCAGTTCTATCTCCCTTAAAATGTCCGCCATATAAAGAATCATGGCATCCGGCTATAATGGCTTGAGTCTCTTCCCTTGCTACACATCTTCGTATCATTTGGTCAGCACAAACTTTGTAGAGGTAGGGATCCTCCCAAAAGAACTGTCTTGCCCGATGAGCTAACCTCTTTCTTTCTTGATAAGTAGAACCTTCAGGAAAAACACCACTCACCACTAAATTTGCAATATCTGCATACCACGGAGCCTCATAATCTCGGACAACGAATAAACTCTCATCAGGAAACTCTTCTCTAACTGCTTCAGTACCACTATTCATCTCTGAACCCTCTAAGCGCGATAGATGATCTGCAACCTGATTCTCACAACCCTTTCTATCTTTGATCTCTAAATCGAACTCTTGAAGCAATAACACCCATCTGATTAACCTTGGTTTCGCATCTTTCTTCTCCATAAGAAATCTGATCGCGGAATGATCTGTATAAACAATAACTTTCGCTCCAAGAAGATAAGAGCGAAATTTATCAAACGAATAGACAACTGCTAGCAACTCTTTTTCTGTAACTGTGTAATTAATCTGAGCACCACTAAAAGTTTTACTAGCATAGTAAATTGAATGAAAAACTTTCTCTTTTCTCTGTCCCAATACAGCTCCCATACATAAATCACTCGCATCACACATAACCTCAAACGGTAAATTCCAATCTGGAGGTAACACTATAGGAGCAGAAATGAGTTTTTCCTTGATTGCTTTGAAGGCCGCTAAACAAGCTTCATCAAAAAGGAATTTGCAATCCTTTTCGAGTAAGTTGCATAACGGTTTAGCAATCTTAGAAAAATCCTTAATAAAACGCCTATAAAAACCAGCATGGCCAAGAAAACTCCTTACCCCTTTAACAGAAACAGGAGGGGGAAGAGTTTTAATTACCTCTATCTTTGCTCTATCAACCTCTAAACCAGCACTCGAAACTTTGTGACCCAGAACAATACCTTCGCGAACCATGAAGTGACACTTCTCCCAGTTGAGCACCAAATCTGTTTCCTTGCATCTCACTAACACTTTCTCCAAGTTATCCAAACATATATCAAAATCATCACCAAACACGGAGAAATCATCCATGAACACTTCAAGGAAATTATCTATCATGTCCCAGAAGATGGCCATCATACACCTTTGAAAAGTAGCGGGAGCGTTACACAATCCAAATGGCATTCTGCGATATGCAAAAGTACCAAATGGGCACGTAAAGGTAGTCTTATGTTGATCTTCTGGGGCCACGTAAATCTGATTGTACCCGGAGTAACCGTCCAGGAAACAATAATATTCTCTTCCGGCTAATTTGTCTAACATCTGATCAATGAAGGGCAAAGGGAAATGATCTTTTCTGGTGGCCTTGTTCAGCTTTCTGTAATCCATGCAAACTCTCCAACCTACTACCGTTCTTGAAGGAATCGCCTCATTTTTATCATTAAGAATTGTTGTAATTCCTCCTTTCTTCGGTACACACTGAACTGGACTCACCCATTCACTACTCGAAATGGGATAAATAATCCCCGCATCTAAAAGCTTAATCACCTCCTTCTTCACCACATCCTTCATGGCTGGCATTAATCTTCTCTGACCTTCAACTGAGCGTGCATTAACATCTTCTAGTATGATTTTGTGTTGACAATAGGATGGACTAATGCCTTTGATATCAGCAATTGTCCAACCTATTGCTTCTTTGTTGGCTCTTAACACACGCAACAGTTTATCTTCTTGAGGACCTGTTAAATTAGCTGAAACAATAACAGGTAGAGTTTCATTAGTACCCAAATAAGCATACCTCAAGTGTGCTGGCAATGGTTTTTCTTCCAATTCCGGAGGAGATTCAATTGAAGGTTTCTTTTTAGGAATAATCTCCCCCGGTTCTCTCACGGGTTCATAGGCAAGACGCCTATACTTCGGATTTTCAGAATTGAGAGCTGCCACTGTTTCTGTAAGCTCCTCCATCATCTCAGGTGAATCTAATGTCAAAGCAGCCTGCAAGATATCATCAAAATTTAAGCAATTAAATACCTCTTGCGATGCTTGCTCTACTACATCCATTCTGAAGCAATCTTCCTGAGAATCTGGGAATTTCATAGCTCGAAATACATTGAATTTCACTTCCTCATCTTGTATCCTCATTGTCAATTCGCCATTCTCTACATCGATCAATGTCCTCCCTGTAGCTAGGAAGGGTCTACCCAAAATAATGGGGACATTTCTATCTGCATTGTATTCAAGAATTACGAAATCAACAGGAAATATAAGTGTACCTGCCTTAACAAGGACATCCTCAATACGGCCTTCAGGATGAGCAAGGGACCTGTCCGCCATTTGCAAGACCATAGAGGTAGGTCTTGCGTTTCCAATTTTAAGCTTATCAAAGACTGACTTGGGCATCAAGTTGATGCTTGCCCCCAAATCGCATAGTGCCTTTCCCTTCCATTCTTCTCCAATTGATATGGGAATCGTGAAACTCCCCGGATCAACTAACTTCGGAGGTAATTTACTCTGACAAATCGCACTACACTCTTCAGGAAGGCCAATCATCTCATTATCACAGTAGGGCCTTTTGTTAGTGAGGGCCCTCTTTAAAAACTTCGTATACTTAGGAATATCTCGAATCGCCTCAAGTAACGGAATATTAATACTTAGACCCCTTACCCTATTAAAGAATTTCTGAAAATCACCCAAGTCACCCTTTTTCTGAACTCGTGATGGAAACGGTGGTGGAGGGCGATTGCTCACAATTTCATCTCTCTTTTTCGGAATTTCTCTTGGTCTTTCTATTTCTTCAACCTCACTATCTTTCTCATTCTCTTTCTCTTTCTCACCCCCTTCCTTTTCTTTTCTTGGAACTTCTTTCTCTTTCATAACGGGAAAAGGAGGTGGAAGGAGGTTCTTACCACTTCTTAATGTAACAGCCTTGCAATCTTCACGTTGTGTTGGATTTTCCGTATCGCTTGGAAGTTGTCCTTGTGGACGTTGATTGAGCTGTTTACTGATTTGACTCAGCTGATTCTGAAACATCTTCATATTTGCTTCAGCTGCATTTTGTCTTTCTATTGCAGCGTTCTGACGTTCTATTGCTGCGTTCTGACGTTCCATCGCTTGTGCTTGTAGAGCAATCAAATTTTCAACAGTTTTCTGAAGGGTGAGTACCCCTTCTTGTGGATGTGCAGGTAAAGCTTTCTGGTTTAGCGTTTCATCGTAAGTATTCTGAGGAGCTTGTCTTGGTACATAAGTATTCTGATTCTGTCCTCCTTGATAATTGTTTTGTGGTTTAGGATTATAGTTATTACCTTGGGGACGCGGCTGATACGCATATGTAGGATTGGCTCCCCCATTAGGATTCGAATATTGAAACCCAGGATGGTTTCTGTTAGGTTGATATCCATTACCACTCGAATTAAAATTACCTCTGTTGGACATAAACATCACTGATTCTTGATTATTCGGACAATTCTCTTCATCATGATCATCAACTCTACAAATTGAACACATATAAACCTCTTGTGCAGCTTGCACAGCTACTTTCTTACCCGAAAATCCTTCTTTTACAGCTAAAGTAAGCTGCTTCAATTGTTGTTCCAAAGTGTTTTGAATCTTCGTTTCAAAGGTAGCAAATTTCTCTTCTATGTCAACATTATTAACACCCTTAACAGGTGTTCTTACTGAGCTCCACCCAACTTCATTCTTGACTGTTCTCTCTAAAATGATCTTGGCATGAGCGGGTTGAACTTGAAGAAAACCTGCTCCACATAGCGTATCCAACTTCTCTCTCGAAATTCCATCAAGGCCTCTATAAAAGATCTTTAACTGTTGTTGTTCTGAAAAGCCATGATTAGGAACTTTACGCAAACACATCTGAAATCTTGTCCAACTCCTACCCACAGTTTCCTCATACTCTTGACGGAATTGTGTCAATTCTAGTTCAGCATCTAACCTCATGTTACTTGGGTAATACCTGTCAAAGAAAGCAATTTCTAATTGGTCCCAATTAGTAATCCTCGTAGGATCTTGCGTATCATGCCATTCACTTGCTCCATCAATGACAAAGAATTTGAAAGCAGCAAAATACATCTGTTCTCTTGAAACCCCTTGTGTGATATAAGAATCACATATCTGCTTAAATTTTTGTACCGCTCTAAGAGGATCTTCCGATGGTCTTCCGCGAAAATTTCCAAAGTTTTGATACTGAGCTAGCATACCCGAATCTGGACGGAATCTCGGAACATTAATATCTGGAGCACCTACTCCTATAGCTGGAGCGCGGAATGGAACTTCTGGAGGGCCATTAGTGAACCACGGATCATGATTCATCACTATCTGGACTGGAGGATTAGGATTTAGTGGTTGAACTTGAGGAATAACGCCTGGAGCTAAAGGTTGGCCATTTGCATCTAACTGGCCTTGTCCATTCTGTTGACCTTGAATAATGATATTCTCCATTCTGTTACTTAATTCTTCTACTTCTAAAGCTTCTCGTTCTCTTCTTCTTCTGTTCGCAAGTCTGATCAACGATTCTGGATTACTAAGGATCGGAGGTGTTGGCTCTAGATCCTTGAATAGCCTTCTTCGCATACACCAAACCTAAAAACCTGAAAAAGCTAACAAACAAAAAGCGTAAAACTGATAAAATAAAATAAATGCACTTATCACTAAAGGATAAACACCGTGGTCACACGCTACCGTCCCCGGCAGTGGCGCCAAAAACTTGGTGGTCCTTTGTGTGTTCTAAATAAATGCAAATAATAATCGAACCACAACCGCAAGTGTACGGTTGTCCCAAGTAGTAATTCTGATAAATCAGATTCGTTCCAAGGACGGATGGTTGATCACAATGTTTAGCAAGTAGTGATTGATGCACTTATGAAAATAAAAGATAATAATATGTTTGTTTGGTTTTGTTTATTAAAACTAATGAATGAAAGACAAATATTAAAATGCAAGTAGAAGCTAAGACGCAAGTAAAATAAGTGAAAACGCAATATGAGATGTAGTACTTGAGAACGCAAGGATCCCCCTAATTTTACTTTCTAACTTATGTTGTTTAAGGGTTAAATCAGTCAATTACAATGGTCGGGATTCTAATATCCTTATACCCCCGTCAGGGTGGACTATAAGGCGATCCTAAAGTGTCACTAGTCCCGTCAGGGTAAATATGATCCACCGTTGGATGATTAAGATTTATTACCACATTGGCCCTAGGATTAACTAAGTTCGTCAGAATCAATAGTTTTTATCCTAGATTGAACAATTATTTCTGTACCTAAACCCCCCGTCAGGATGATCCATACGCCACATATATAGAATAGCTTAGATACTAATACCTAATTTTAGTTCGCGACTCTAAAATCAGTAAACATTCACAAATTGTCGAAAAGAGTAAAAGCCCTAATTTAATTTAATTCAATAAAAACCCAAATTCAACATTCGTTATAATAATAAAATCAAGATTCACCCATTGTTTTGTTCTCAAGCACTAATGGAAATTTAGCTCATATTAAAATTTAAAAAAAAAATAAAAAGAATTGGAATTCATATTCGTTACAAAATTAAAATATAAGAAAAACCTAATTTTCGGAATCAGAATGACTACGAACGGAGCTATAGACCCACTCCAGCTCTTGTAGCTTCTCCTTTCTTCCTGCTGTAACTTCTCTGGTGTTTTTAATCTTGTGGAAAGTGAATTGTATGTAAAATAGAAGTCCAGACCTCCTTTTATAATAAGAAAAACGGATTAGGGCTTGGACCAGAAATTAAAAGCCTAATTAAATGTCCAAGCCCACTCTTTAAGCCCAAAATCCCGTAACTGATGACAGGCCTCCACTAAAACTGCTTTTCCCGATGCGTTACAACTCCGATTGACCTCATTCCAGTTGCTAAAGTTCCGTACTTCGATAAGGAATGTTTTCTCTTCAAAGGTCAGCGGCTCAATCAGCTCTTAAGTCCCTCGAAAACAGCAATCTATGGCCTGGAAAGTGGATTTTCAGCTCTAAAAATAATATCTTCGGGATTTGTCTTCAAGTCTTGACTCTAATTCACGATCTTTGACCTTCTCCTCGGATTCCTCTCCTAGCTAACATCTAAAACCTGTAAACTTTACACTAAAAATACCAATATTACGCGCAAAAGTTTAATAAATTAAAAATGCTAGAAATAAAAAGGTAATTCCGGATTATTGAATATTTAGTACAAAAGTCTATCATATTAATCAAATAAACACCAAAAATGATGTCTCCTAAGGGTCTAAAATAAGAACAATTAGGGAGACATCAAATTACCATCTAGTAATTAGGATACCATTGACAACGGTGTTTAATTACATGTTTAGCATATAACGTCTAGTACTAGGTATGATCTGACAACCCAACCTAGCTAGATAATCACTATGGTTTAGTTCTTGTGACTATTTACCAATTACAGGAAAAGTTTGCTTAGGAAGCCTTATTGACACAGGTAAATCCTATTTTAAACTACCGATAGCATATTGAGACCGATTAGGGAAATACTACATAATTCACCCTTACATGGTTAGAACGGCAAAACTAGTGGGGATTACATGCTAATAACTTAAGCTCTATTCTCATATCACTTCTCTTGCATATTTATTTTCTGTCTTTAACTTCTTAGTTTTAATTTAGTTAATTAGAAAATCAAACAAATATCTATCTGTCTTTAATTTTATTTGCGTTTAGTTGTTCTAGCGTTAATTATTTGCACTTGCTATTTGCATAAGATTCTCCTAACCTCTGTAGTCTCTGCGGAACGAATCTTTATCTAAAACTTGCATACGATCTGTATACTTGCAGAACCGTGTAGTTTTAGGGTGTTTTTGCACTTTATTTGTCTCTTATTTTATCACACCCTAGGCCCCACCACTTAATTGAATTGGTGAAATATTAGAAAACCCATGTCCATTCTTTAGATACAAATCCCGTAACTGGTGTACACGCTTCACTAAAACGGTTGTAACTTTCTCAAATTTACTCCGAATTGACCCGTTCAACTTCCTAAATCTTAGTAACTCGATAAGGAACAAATCTTCTTTTACAACTCAGAGGTTGAATCCACATTTAACTAGCTCGAATTCAGCAATTACCATCAGCCTTCCAGATTTGCAGCTTCAACTTGTCAACTCTTCGGGATATTTCTTCTCGCCTTTGACTTCTTTACATGATCTAAGACTTTAATTATTGATTCCTCTCCTTTCTAGCATCATGGACCTACAAAGTTTGCACTAAAACAACACATTTAACATGCAAAAAGCTTAATAAATGAAAAATACTAAAATCCAAGGGGGGGGGGGGGGGAAATGAAATATAACGAATTAATCTTTAAAGTCTATCAAATTGGTCAAATAATCACCCAAAATGATGTCTCCTAAGGGCATATAATTAGAAAAAAAGAGGAGACATCGTCTGTCCATGTAGTGGGTAGCTTTTGTAATTGAGTTTTCACCAGCGATTGGGTTTTGGTTGTGGGCATAGCATATTGGCGCTTAGTGTGCGTAATGAACCGGGAATCCTTGCGTGAATAGATAGTCATTAGGGCCATAAATTCAAACATTCGAACTCATTTCTAAGGTCACTCGAAAGGGGTCTCTGATATCTCTCTTTTTGTGATGAATTAATCCATTCATGAGACATTGTTTTCGGAGTTTATTGGGCCTAAGTGAGGGAGTTTTCCCTGTTATTCACTATATTGCACTTTTATTTATAATTTTTGACATAATACTGTTTGTTGAGATGTTATGTCTTAATTGTGTGTTAAGTGTGTAGAATTTAGGAACATGCTTGATACAAGGTTCCAAAATGAGGAGAAGGAGACAAGAAGTCAAGATATACCCAAAGTAAATGCGGAACTTGAGCTTAGAGCCACCTTGGGAAGTTGGATTGTTTATTTCGGAGATATCTTAGCGCCTTCGTGTTTCAATCACTACGACATATTGTTGAGAGATTTGGACCTGATTCCTTTTGATTTAGAAAGAGCTTAAAGTCAACTTGGAGCTAAAATGAAGAAGTTATGCCATTTGCTTCCATCGTGGTTCAAACCATAATTATGGTTAGTAATACAAGATAGGCCCCTTCTAAACATAATTAAGAAATCCTATAGTAGAACCAACATTTTTAGATAATATATAAGGCATTTTTTCAGCCCCTATATCGTCACGCCCAAAAAACGCGACTACTCTATCTAATTTAAAATAAGTAAAAGTACATTTTATTACAATAAATAACTATTCATTACATTACATTTTAAATATTAAATAAATACAAACTAATAGATATGAAAATCTATTCCTTCTTTGTAACTTGCTCCGCTGCTTGACCACTTCCCATATCCCAAAATTATCTACTACCATAGGTTGGGGAAAAGGGATGAGCTACCACTAACTCATTGAGAAAATAAATAATGGTCATATATAAATGTTAACCTAAGAGGCAGTAATTATTATTATTTTTATGGTTTGATGTGTAGGGACATTAAACCTCCGAGCTAAGAACGTAGCTAAGACATTCTATGTCTGGGGTATGAAACCAAGGAAGTTAGATCCCATGGTTCTAGTCATCCACAATCTTTCACATTATAGAGTCCCTAAAGAAATCCATGCAAAACCAGTGGATAGTAGACCAATGAGTGAGTTTGGGGTCGGACATGAAGTTGTATGGAAAGCCCGCAAACCCGAGGATAGGACACAAAGTCAAAAAGATTCGTGGATGGGACCATCATAGTCACTGAAGTTGTTTCAGCTAAAGTGATAAAATCAGGCCCTAGAGGGGCATTAAACGGAGATTAGTGGACGTTCATAGCCTTGCTCGTTGTTGGGGAGATTAGTGGACGTTCATAGCCTTGCTCGTTAAACAAAAGTGTTGTACGGGAGACAACCCGCAATGTTTTTATGTTTTTATGTATTCAATTTATGTTTAGAATAGTTGTTTTTTTGTATATATTGCAGTATTGAGAAAGGTATTAGTGTTTTTGATGTGTAGGTACTTAAGAAATCAAGTTAGGGAGAAAAATCGCGAAAATTTGGAAAAAACCAGAACTCATGTGCGGTACACCGCACAAGAGTTCCGGTACACCGTAGGAGTCAAACCATGACACGGTTCAGGGAGACGGTCTAGCGCGAGATGAACCGTATTGTCATCCACGCCAGACCGTGGTGACATGTTCGAATAGAGAATTCATCCGGTGCACCACACCATTACTCTGGTGCACCGCGCGATGCCCAAACCAACACAACAGTATGAAAATCAGGTATATTGGCGAGAATAGCGCTCCATACCGTATCGTCAATACCGTCTCATGGGTCAAATGAAAAATCTCGTGCGGTACACCACACAAGACCTCTGGTGCGCCGCACGGCACTGCCAGCAAGATTAATAAAATGGTAAGGGATGAGAAGGTTAGTTATACACGGATTTTTAATCCGTAAGCCTCTCTTTCTTCCCTAAAAGCTTTAATGCCTCCATTAAAGCTTCTACAAACCTTCACCATACATTAAAACACTACCCAATCACCATAAATTCACATCCAAATCATTCCCCACATCATTATAAAGAATATTCAACCACCCAAATCATATCAAAACACTTAGAATCCGAGAATCAAAGCCCAAAATTTCCAAATTTTATCCAACGATTTTTTAGATCCATACAAATCAAGCAAGAGTTCATCCTACCCACATATAGATTCACCATCCTTACACTTTCCTACCCCAACTAACTCTTGTTCAACCTAAAATCAAGGGTTACGAATTTCAAGAGTGTTCAAAGCTTTGATTTGGAGGTCAATTGAGATGACGAAGAGAACAGAAACATTTCTACTGTTAGCGAAATGAAGAAGAATAAAAAAAAAGGTATTGGGTTGAGAAGAAAAGAACTGAGAAAAGTTCAAGTTCTAGTATGAAGAAAAAAGGTAAAAAAGGTCAAGAGAGTAGAGTAAAGCCGACTGTGGTAAATTCAAAGAGCAAAAAGATTACAACTTTCAAGGACAAGACACCACAACCTCTACGAATCGAGATTCCTGTACCCGAGATTAATTTAGTTTCAAAGGCCTTGTTAGCTTGCGTGAAAAAACATTTACAGGAACTACCCTTTGCTCATGAAAGAGTTTATGAAAAATAAGTTGGCAAAGGTGATTAGAAGAGATTCTTAGATATGGGAGATAGATTGGGTTGGTCTACATTCATGATGAGAAGTTCAAATTTGTGTATGGAGTTAGTTTCTATGTTCTATTTAGGCCTCTTTAGCTGAGATAGTGAAGGTCGTGTTCCAGTTAGAGGCAAGTTAGTTTCTTTAACAGTTGAAGAGATTAGTACCACTTCCAGTTCAAGATATTGGTTGGACCATGTAAGTTTAGAGAAGCGGTGGAAAATATCAATACTTTCGATTGGAATCAACTTTTTGAGCATGTATTAGATAAAGATAAAGTGCAATCATATACGGAAGAATTGAAGGCACCATGACCTTACAAATATATTAAAGCGGATACAAGAGTTTGGCACAATTTTCTTACACCAAACGCCTTTGGAAACACGTGAACCTTGGATGTAACTAAGAGGAACGCCATCTTTTTGAATTGTATTTTAAGAGGGGAAGAAGTAGATGTGGCACAGTTTATCTTTGAGGAGGTGGCTATTTTCGGTCTCTCCCCTTACTTTATTTAATGTGAAGTATCCTACTATGATCACGTGCCTTGTTTGGAAAGCGAATGTGATTTCGGGTGAAGAAGAGAAACTAATGAAAAGATGAGTAATAATATCGACAATACTTGGATCAAGAAAATTTTGAGAGGAGCAGGAGTTATGAAACCTCCACAAGACATATCAAAAGAAGAGGATCGTATTTGGCAAGAAAGGGTAGATGAGCGATTGAATAAAGTTGAAGTAGCTCAAACTTTCTTGGCCGATGATGTGGCACAAATCAAATCTAATCAGGTGCACATTATGACACTCCTTGAGCAATTAAAGCACGATTTAGCAAAAGGTCTAGTAAATCCTATCTTGGATGTTGATAACGCGAGGCAATAGCCTCGAGAGTATGTTCTCTTTCTTCCTTACCATTTTTGTATATGCTTTATTTGCTTGATTTTAATTTCTTTTTAGAGTCTTTTTCGAGTCGTGGGAACACGCCTCATTTTTGAGTTGGGGGTATGGGGATTCGTTGTCTCTCATCTCCATTTTTATGTGATTTTACTATTTTTGGTAGAAATTAAAATTTTTGATACATGGGATTTAGATGTAGAGTGTGTTTAATAGCTTGAAAGCATCATATTAGTAAGTTAATGATAGAAAGTAATATGTTTATGAGCTGTATTATTTTGTATGCTTTGAGTATTTATAGGAAACACACATTAATAGTAAAAAAAGATTAGTAAGCACTACAGTAGAAGTATGTTTGATCTTAGTTCGCCTTGTGGGGTGTGTAGGCCATGAGATCCAAACTAGTTTATAAACCTATTTGATGAACGTGTTAAAGGTAAGAGAATAATGAAATTTTATAGTTTAAAAAGTGATAAAGGCGGTTATTTGATAAGCCTTTGTTGCCTTTTAGTTTCATGTCCATTTATTATATTTATATCCTTCTCAACCCCTTCTAGCCTTTCTAAAGTCTTTTTATTTAGCCGCATTATAAGACATATGCCTTTATATTTTACTCCCTCCGTCCATTTTTATTTGTCCATCTTTCTAAAAGAAGGTGTCCAACATTATTTGTCCCTTTTTCAATATCAAGACACTTTTTCTCTACTTTTTCCAATAATACCCCTAATTAAATAGTATAAAGAGTATTGCAAGAAATGACAATATGTATATTAATTATGGGCAATTGTGTAAAATGGAAGAGTGTTAAATGCTCTTTTTAATATTTGTGCACCAAAAAGGTGGACAAATAAAATTGGACGGAGGGAGTAGGACTTTTCCATATGACCCGCACTCGAATCACGATGCATAGACAACTGTTTTAGAGCTTGAGTTTGGGGTGGTGGGTCCACCATTATGAGAAATATTATTGGGTTGGGATTATTGAGCTTATTAAATGTGCTATGTTATTATATTGATGATGATTCACAAGTTTATTATATTTTAACCCTTTGCCGGGGTAAAAGTATATGGAAAAAAAAGGTTATGAAAAGAAAAAGATGAGAAAAAAATAGCATGATATCTCACATTAAAAAGAGAATCATAGCTAAATTACAAAAGAAAAAATTGATATGAAAAGATTGAATAAATTTTACTAGCAAAGTGTAATATTTATGTGATCATCTTTATGCTTTAATTGGGTTATTGGGGATGCTAATTAGTGCATCAAATCATTGGGTTGAGTGAGAATATTTTATGAGAGTAACTCAAACTCTAGGGCGATTTGTTGATGGCTAGTGAGGAGAGAGCCAAAATCTCACTCTAAATTATCCAAATATACAACCTTAAAGATCTTATGATTATTTTCTATGTGATCTAGAAGTGATTGAGCCGTTAGAGAGTAGTTAGGTGGATCTTTGGATACTAGTGAAGTTCGATGAACAATCTATAGCCTCCTTGATAAAGTAACTGAATAACCTATCATTCTTTCATTGCGAAGCTAATTTGATCTTGAATTTGAGTTGTGTTGATCGTGAGTATAACAAGTATACAAGTAATCCTGTTTGTAAATATTATTACATTAAATTTTCTGAGTAGTTGTTTTGAGTTTATTTTATATATTCTGCTATCTTCTTTTCACTTTGTTTAATTGACTTAGGTGTGTATTTGGAGACTTTCCTTTATCTTTATGGTATCAGGACGATACAACTTTGAGTTTGGGGTCTTGATGTCTCCCTATTTGTGATATAACAATCTAGGTTGGAGACATCATTTAGGTGTATTTGATTAATTAATTATATATTTTTATTCATATTTTCATATATTCTAATTTCTTGACTTGATTTGATGATTTGTTATTTCTAGAGCATATCTGGTTTAATTTGTGTGTTAATGTGAAGCTTTAAAGATAAATGAAATATAATTAGATTCCAAATTAATTCTAAAGAGATAACGAAAGTGTAGATCTTTCCGCTGCGATCGTTTTGATATAAAGTAGGCAAAAATCTGTCCAATAACGAAGGAGATACGACCAGAACAAGACAACAGTGTTTATCCTCTCTCCTATATTTTAGGAATCGAATTTGAATTGGAAAAGGAGTCCAATTACTTTCCTTCTACTCCAAGATTTCGACCTAGGGTATTCTTAACACCTTTAGATACACCCTTTAATCATTGTAAACATGTCCTTGCTTAGTCCTTGCATCTCCCTAACTAGTCTTTAATATTATTCATCTTAGAAGTCATTCAAGAGAAGCAAGTTGACAGTATGTATCTTTATTTTAGTTTATTTCTTGTTAGCATGAACCAATTTTCCTATAGCTTTTGTTTTGCATATGTATAATCTTTGAATTTTATTTTCTTCTATCTAAGTTCGTTTGGGAAAATCTTTTTAAATTGATTATAGCTTCTAAACCATATATTTGTTTTATGTGCTTTGATTTATTGACTGTCTTAATCTTGATCACGTTAGGATTGTCTTAATAGTAGTTAGATGGTCACCCGGAAGGGGTGTCTAATTATTGAAACATCACATAAGCGTCTAGTGTGCAGTATTGATCTGGAAGGGCTTGCCTAATTAGATAGTCATTAGGGTTTGATATTTAATCACCGATCATTGCGCACGGTCCCCTTACCCAGGTCCCCTGGTAATTGTTAGATCGCCACCTAAGTCCACCCGGAAGGGGTTAGGAGGATTATAGAATCATGGCTAGTTATCTAAGAGCTTTAATCACCCTTATTAACTAGTAGAAGAAATAAAAGTATTAGTGCATACTAGCAAAACCTGAGTTATACTTTATCATCTTATTCTTACATCTTTTAATTATTGTCTTTAGTTTATTATTGTTTCCTCAATCAATTAATCTATTTAATTTTATTGTCTCTAAATTCATTAACTATTTATTACTACGCTTTTTTGTTAATCCATTTGTATAACACACTAAGTCCCTGAGAACGAATCCTTACTTATCATTAAAACTTGTGTACGACCTATGATACTTGCCATGAGTAATGTGTTTAGGGTAGGGTGTTAGTTGCGTCTTTTATTGTCTTATTTTATCACATCTTAGCTGACACGACTCGTATAACCATGGATAGAGTTATTGAAACTGAAAGAAGATGGTCGTTAGAAACAGAAGAAGATCCCTTGGAGGTAATGAGAATCGAATAATTAAGCTAACAACTCAAAGAATTACAAGAACAATCACGTTTAGAGAGCAGTATCGTAGCCCAGGTGAGTCAGATAAACACAATACCTTCATGTCCTGGGTTTGGAGAAAGAAATCATTCATGGGAGAATTGCATTACTAATCCAGGTTCGATTTCCTTCGTATCTCATCAAAGAGACCATTATTTGAATGGCAACTATCATACGCCAAGACATCATGCAAATTATTATTCCCCACAAAGTCAGAATTAGGTCGGAAATCAAAGTAACTATTATCCAACTCGACCTCAAAATTAGTATAACTCCTCAAGATGATGCTTGTCATGCAGTTTAATTAAGAAGTGGAAAACAATTACCACCACCTAGAGTGGAAGAAACATAACAACCAAAAGAACTAACCCCTATTCCCGAAGAGGTGGTTGAAGAAATAGTTAAATATAAAATCGAAGAGGTAATTGAACCAAAGAGTAACCCTATAGAGAAGACACTAGAAAAGAAGAAAAGCTTAGTGGTAAACAACACACGTCCTCCACCACCATTCCCATCACGTGTAAAAAACAAGAACAATGAAAAATAATTCAAGAAGTTCCTTGACATGGTGAGAAAATTAGACATCAACAGACCGTTTGTAGAAGCTCTCAAAAGAATGCCAAAATATCTTAAATTCATGAAGGACATTATTGGATTACCTGAGGAGTGTAGTGTTATATTTCAAAGCAAGTTGCCACCAAAGTTACAAGATCCCGGAAGTTTCACAATCCCCATTGCCATTGGCGAAAGATGAGTCGGGAAATCTTTATGTGATTTAGGCGCGAGTATCAGTCTCATGCCATAGTCCCTGTTCGAGAAGCTCAACATAGGATAGATGGTACATACTTCAGTGGTATTACAAATGGTAGATCGCTCCCTCTCCCAACCAATAGGTAAAGTTGAAGATGTTTTAGTTGAAGCTGGTAGTTTTATATTTCATTGTGATTATATTATTCTTGCCTACGACGCGGATAAAACCCCCATAATGTTGGGTAGGCCATTCTTAGCCACGGGGCGTACGTTAATAGATGTTGAGAATGGTGAATTGATCATGCTGTTCCAAGATGAACATGTGATATTTAATGTGTTTAAGGTTATGAAATATCTAGATACAAAAGATGAATGTTTTAAGATAGATGTCATTAGCAAAATTACATAAGAAGTTTTCAATGAATCAAGCTTCGATGACACCTTAACAGTAGCCTTAGCACTTGAATCACCAGATGTATATGACTATTTAGCCGAAGAATTTGCTGCTCTTGATTCAGATAACGATAGACCAAAAGCAAGAATTTCTCGAACAACTTGATGTCTCCCTTTTTGGTCTAAATATAAGCCCTTAGGAGACATCATTTTGGGTTGAAAATGGTCTTTTCATATTGACTTTAGTGCTTAAATTGCAATATTACACTTTCTCCCCTTGGAATTAGACTATTTGCATTTATAGAGCTTTTGTGCGTTAATTTACTTATTTTTAGTGCAAAGTTGGTAGGTTTATGAATTTCATGAGAAACCAATCCAAGGAGGAGAAGTGAAAATTAAAGTCTTAGAATATTTCTAGTGTGTTAGTCGAGTTTCCTGAATTTAAATTGCACTTTCTTATTTCTAGTCTTGATTTAATGATTTATTATTTTCAAAGCATATGCGGTTTAATTATTTATTTAATGTGAAGCTTTAGAGATAATATGGAAATAAATTAGATGCTAAATCAATGCTAAGGAGATAAGGAAAGAAGATCTTGAAGAAATCTGGAGATAGAAGGAAGTAGAGTTCAATTAGGAAAAGATAAAGCTGACTTGTGAATCTGAAATTCCAGCCACCTTTTAAAGATAATTCCATAACTAAAGATTGGCATGGATTCTGGACGAATGGTCTGCACCAATGGAAATCTCTTTCCGAGACAAGCAGTTTCATATATTGGAACTCCTCAAACGGATAAGTATTGAAAAAGATATGACCAAATCAAATCAGCTTACCTTTCCTAGATTTTAGGGTTACGAATTAAAGAGTCCTTGACTTGTCTTCCACTCCAAGTAATTCGACCTAGCACCTATAAATACCAGCTCTAAACCTTAGAAAATTATCCCTTGGCTGCATAAGCTTAATATACACACATAAATCATCATAGAAGCAATCAAGAGGATCTAGAGGAGGAAGAAGCAAGAGCTAGAGCTTAATTACATCAATTCAACACTTCTCCATCTCTATTCTTTGGGTAATTTAGTATTTGATCTATTTTGCCTATGAGGTATTTCTAAGCTATTTATCTAAGAAGTTTATTTATGCATAATTTCTCTTTAGGCTTGTAATTATATGAAACTTTGATTATTGTTTTTCTGTTTTAATTTGAATCTGGGATTTTAGTATTTAATTGAATTGGTTCTTAATTTCCATTGACTATATTCTTGTGCTTGTTCACTATCATTGACGTCGCGAATCAAGGGTAGGTTTTAGTAATTAGGTTATTCCATATAGTGGCGTATGGATCACCTTGACGGGGGGTTTAATTACAGAATTAGAATATAGACGCGTGGTATCCGTTATTTGACCCTGACGGGCTTGACTAACCACGTAGCCAATTGGGTAAAATAGTATTCATCTGAAAGTAGCTTATAATCGCCCTGACGGGGTTTGTAATACCGTAGGATAGCTTCTAGGTCCACCCTGACGGGGCTAGGAGATTATAGATTCCCGACTATTGTGAAATTTCCCATTCACCCTTATTCTTAGTAATCATAGATTCAATAGGATAGATTCATACTTGCATATCCTTATCTTTCGTGCATAATTATTTATTGTTTATTTTATTGTCTGTTTATTTTATTTAGTTAATTAGAAAACAAACACCTTTAATATTTATCTTTTTAAAGCAATCAAAACTACCTATTCTGATATTGAACGCAAATTTAGAATAACTCTTAAATCCCTGTGGAGACGATAATCCCGATTTTACTTATCTATTACTTGGTACGACCCATACACTTGCGGTCTGTGGATCCTTTATTCCTTTGCTTTTATTTCATTATTTTATAACACACAAGGACCCACCACAACTCCGAGACGCAGGAGACATTGAACCAATGAAGAAACCATCAATAATATGTCCTCCTACTCTTGAGGAAAATCTGTTTACTGCTCATTTGCGATATGCGTATTTAGGTATTAACAAAACTTTGCTTGTTATTATTTCTGCTAACCTTTAAGGTCATCAACAAGATAAGTTACTACTTGTGATTTGAGCTAACAAAGAGGCAAGTGGGTGGAACATAGCCGATGTAAAGGGGATTAGTCCTACCATTTACAAACACAAAATCATTCTTGAAGACGAAGGAGGGTGTTCTATAGAAGGGCAAGGAAGACTTATGCCAGCAATGAAAGAGGTGGTAAGAAAAGAGTTGATCAAGTTATTGGATGCGGGTATTATCTTCCCAATTTCAAGTAGTGAGTGGGTTAGTCCAGTGCAGTATGTTCCAAGGAAAGGAGGTATCACTACCATTCAAAATGATAAAAACAAAGCCATTCCATCAAGAAAAGTTGTGGGGTGGAGAGTATACATGGATTAGTGCGAGCTCAACAAAGCCACGAAAAAAGATCACTTCCCTTTACCATTCATCGATCAAATGCTAGACAAGCTTGTAGAAAGAGAGATAAATGTTTCCTTGACGGATATTCAGGCTATAATCAAATTTGTGTAGATCCAGCTGATCAACAAAAAACAACTTTCACTTTCTCGTTTGGCACCTTTGCTTATAGAAGGATGTCGTTTGGTTTATTCAATACACCTGCCACGTTTCAAAGGTATATGATGGCTATATTTTGGGACATGATTGATAAAATCTTAGAACTTTATATGGATGACTTTTTGGTATTTGGAGATAGTTTTGATGAGTGCCTTAACAATCTTGAAAAGGAACTTCTGCAATGTAAAGAAACATATCTTGTTCTTAACTGGGAAAAATGCCACTTCATGGTCCGAGAAGGAATTGTGTTGGGACATAAAGTTTCAAGTGCATGAATGGAGGTTGATCATGCTAAAATTGAGGTTATAAAAACCTTACCACCTCTTGTTTCTTGTAAGGGAGTTAGAAGTTTCTTGGGTCATGTAGGATTTTATCGAAGGTTTACTAAAGATTTCTCCAAAATCGCCAAACCTCTTTGTTCTTTACTTGAGAAGGATAGTCCCTTCAATTTTAACAACACATGTCTTGAAGCATTTTTTACAATTAAAGAGAAACTCATCTACAAGACAAATGTCATACCTCCAAATTAGAACGCTCCTTTCGAAATTATGCGCGATGCAAGTGAAAACGCCATGGGAGTTGTGTTAGGAAAAAGAAAAAAGAAGATCTTTCACACGATATATTATGCAAGTAAGACCTTTACAGCTGGCCAATTGAGCTATACAGTGACGGAGAAAGAGTTATTAGCCATAGTATATGCTTTTGATAAGTTTCGTTCCTACCTACTTGGGATGAAAACTATCGTACACACGGATCATTCAGCAACAAAGTATCTTATGGCAAAATAGGACGCTAAGCCGCGTCTTATTAGATGGGTATTATTTCTACAAGAATTTGACATATATATTCAAGACCAAAAAGGGTGCGAGAAACAAATAGCTGATCAGTTATCCAAGCTCAAAGGATCTAATGTCAACACAGGACCAAAATTGGTCAAAGAGGTATTCCCTGATAAACAACTTTTTACTATTAAAGATGCGTTTGTTCCTTGTTATGCATATATCGTTATCCTCATAGTAAGTGGTGTATTCCCTAGGGAATTCAACCCACAACAGCGAAAGAGGTTAAGCCATAGAGCAAGAAAATTCTTTTGCGATGAGCCCTACCTCTTCAAAGTTTGCAGTGACCAAGTCATTAGAAGATGCGTCCATGAGGGAGAAACAAGAAAAATCATTGCAAGCTTCCATGGTTCCCCATATGGTGGCCAATTTAAGAGCGATAGAACCGCATAAAAAATTCTTCAGTCAGGATTCTATTGGCCCACCTTACACAAAGATTTTCATCAATTCATCCAGACTTGTAAAAGATGCCAATTTACTGGCAACATATCAAAAAGAGATGAGATGCCACCTAACAATGTTTTAGAAGTATAAATTTTTGATGTATGGGTTATATATTTCATGGGTCCTTTCATCTCTTCCCATGGTAATCTGTATATTTTGTTAGCAGTAGATTATGTGTCAAAGTGGATAGAAGCAGTGGCAACACCAAGAACGATGCTAAGACAGTCACGGCGTTCCTTAAATCAAATATCTTTTCAAGACATGGTACGCCACGTGTTCTCATTAGTGATAAAGGTATCCACTTAATAAATTTTTTGTTAAGAGTTGTCCTGCATAAGTTGGGGGTGAGAAACCGCACTTCAACAGGTTATCATCCCCAAACTAATGGTCAAGCAGAAGTATTTAACCAAGAGATCAAATCTATCCTACAGAAAACCGTGAACAAAACATGGAAGGACTGGTCACTAAAACTAGATGATGCTCTCTGGGCCTATAGAACAGCATTCAAAACACCAATTGGGGCATCTTCATACCGCATGGTCTACGAAAAATCTTGTCATCTTTCTATCGAGATCAAATCACGTGCTTTTTGGGCTATTAAAGATCTAAACCTAAATTTAGAGTAAGCGGGTAAGCGAAGGATGAACCAGTTTATCGAGTTAGATGAGTTTTGTTTTCATGCCTATGATAATTCACGTCTCTACAAGGAGAAAACAAAAAGATGGCATGATAACCGGATTCGTCTAAAGAAGTTTGAGAGAGGACAAAAAGTGCTTCTATACAATTCAAGATTCTCGAACTACCCGAGTAAGCTTAAATCTTGTTAGGGAGGACCATACATTGTTACAAGAGTCACACCTCATGGCACGATCAAAATTGAACATCCAATAGACCAAAGGACCTTTATGGTGAATGGTAATCGCTGAAAATTATACCATGATAGTGAGGACTTTGGACGAGAGGAGACGACACATCTCCAAGAACACGCTTAACCCGAGGTAACACGTCAAACTAAACGACGTTAAACAAAAGTGCTCTTGGGAGACATCCCATTGTTTAAATTTCTTTTTAGTTAGTTTTATGTTTTGTAGTGTATATTATTAAGTTAGTATATAATTTTAATGTGTTTACAAGATAATAGGAGAGAACAGTAGTGTGTTAATGTGGAGGAAATGAGTTTGGGGTCAAAAAGAAGGAAAATTGTGCACATAAGCAGCTTGGTGCGGTACACCGCATCCTAGCCGTGGTCCACCGCGCCTCACAAAACCATGACAATGGTGTGAGAATTTAGATACACATGCGAGACCCACTTGGCAAAAACCGTGTCGACACATGCGCAATACCGTGCTACGGTGTCATCCAGAAGCTTCATGCGGTACACCGCAGCATGTAAAACCGTCATCACGGTTTGGGAATTTTGGGTCATGGACAAGAGTTAGCAAAATAAACCGTGTTGTCGGGTCATGTCAGACCTTGACACGGCCCGAACTAGAGTACACCGTGCCAACAAGAAAATCGTGACGAAGGACAACGAAATCAGGGTCAACGCTGAGAGTCCAATGCTACACACCGTTTCGTCAAACGCGAAGAATCATGCCACGGGTGCATGACGTCACATGTGGTACACCGCAGGTAGTCGGTTTGAAATGAGGAAGTTGAGTTCTTTTTGGATTCTTACCTTACAAGACTTAAACCTAGCCTTTTCCAACCTTCCTAACACGAAATTTTCAGACCCAAACCCTATAAATACACCTTGAAGCTTGATCAAACCTCCAAACAATCACAGCAGCATCATCAAATCTTTCCTCCATCCTCCATAGACAAATAATCTTTATTAAATCTATTTAACACCACAAAACACCAAATATCATCAAGTTTTCAAGAATTCTTCAATCACAATTTAAATTTTTACTTCTTCTACATTGATAATACTTCATCCAAGCAACAACCTCAAGAAACACAAATCTTTCATAACTTTAATCCATACTTGGTGCATATTGAGTTTTGAGTTAAACAAAGATGATTAATAGAACCGGTGCTATGGATTACAAGATGAAGTGTTACATATTAGGGAAGAAAAAGAATTTACATGGAGAAACAAAAGGGAAGCCCATCGATCATCTTGAGCCAAGTCCAAAGAAGCCAAAGCTAAAGGTAACCACACAACCACTACGAAGAATTAACAAGAGAAAGAGGGTACTATTCAAGCCTAAAGCAAAGTCACCACTCCAAAATCAAGGTTCATTTTCAAATCTTAATGACAAATCAAAAGGTATATCTACACCTCCAGCATGGGAAGTAAAATTGATGGATAAGGTGGAGATATTAAAGTACAATTATAACTCCTGAGGATGGAAATTCTGAGTGTAGACTACGTGATGAACAAGATTACAGAAAAATTGGATATAGATAACGATTCACCTTCTGAAAAAGAATGATAAAGGATGCTTTATAGCAAGGTACCACTTTCTAATACTTCTCCTTAATTGCTTATATGCACTAGTTTAGTTTAGTTTAAATTTTACAATAATGAACTCGAATCGCAAAACCCGATACAAGTTGTTTTAGAGCTTGAGTTTGGGGTGGTTGGTTCCACCATTGGGAAACATTGGGTTTGGGAAAATTGATTGCAATTGTGATATTATTGATGATGATGTTTATTATTGTAACCCTTTGTCGAGGCAAAAGGAAATGAAAAGAAGAATAAATTAGGTGGAGGAGGATTGACTTGATTCTAATTGTTGGCAACTTGTGCATTACGTGTTATAGGATCTTCGTCTGCATCCACCATAGGAGGATCACAAATGTCAACATTATCCATTTCTGCTCCTCTAGCTAGTCTCTCTTCCTTCTCTCTTGCTTCTTTTTCTTCTTTCTTTCTTTTGTTTTGAAGTCTGACTATTATCTCAGGGTTATTGAGCATACACAACCCTATCAAACCTGACAAAAAAAGAACAAACAAAAGCGTAAAACTAAAAAATAAAAATAACAACTAAACTACTAAAGGATTAACACCAGGGCCACACACTAGCGTCCCTGACAGCGGCGCCAAAAACTTGGTAGGTCTTGGGGTGTTATAAAATAATGCAATGAAAATAAAGGATCCACAAACCGCAAGTGAACGGTTTTCCAAGTGGACGGATAGTTATAACACTAGTACTAATCAACTAGAAGAAGTAATTGTAAAACAGAAAAGTAAAATGATAAGATTTTTGTTTGGTTTTGATTAAGAGCTAATGATGTAGTAAAATAAAGTAATTAAATGATTAACTGAAATAATATAGTGCAAGTAAATAAGTTGGACTCAAGATGAGAAGGTGGTGGTCCTTTGTGTGTTCTAAATAAATGCAAATAATAATCGAACCACAACCGCAAGTGTACGGTTGTCCCAAGTAGTAATTCTGATAATCAGATTCGTTCCAAGGACGGATGGTTGATCACAATGTTTATGCAAATAGCGATTGATGCACTTATGAAAATGAAAGAGGATAAATTGTTTGTTTTGGTTTTGTTTATTAAAGCTAATGAATAAAAGACAAATAATTAAATGCAAGTAGAAGCTAAGACGCAAATAAAATAAGTGAAAACGCAATATGAGATGTAGTACTTGAGAACGCAAGGATCCTCCTAATTTTACTTTCTAACTTATGTTGTTTAAGGGTTAAATCAGTCAATTACAATGGTCGGGATTCTAATATCCTTATACCCCCGTCAGGGTGGACTATAAGGCGATCCTAAAGTGTCACTAGTCCCGTCAGGGTAAATATGATCCACCGTTGGATGATTAAGATTTATTACCACATTGGCCCTAGGATTAACTAAGTTCGTCAGAATCAATAGTTTTTATCCTAGATTGAACAATTATTTCTGTACCTAAACCCCCCGTCAGGATGATCCATACGCCACATATATGGAATAGCTTAGATACTAATACCTAATTTTAGTTCGCGACTCTAAAATCAGTAAACATTCACAAATTGTCGAAAAGAGTAAAAGCCCTAATTTAATTTAATTCAATAAAAACCCAAATTCAACATTCGTTATAATAATAAAATCAAGATTCACCCATTGTTTTGTTCTCAAGCACTGATGGAAATTTAGCTCATATTAAAATTAAAAACAAAATAAAAAGAAATGGAATTCATATTCGTTACAAAATTAAAATAAAAGAAAAACCTAATTTTCGGAATAAGAATGACTACGAACGGAGCTGTAGACCCACTCCAGCTCTTGTAGCTTCTCCTTTCTTCCTGCTGTAGCTTCTCTGGTGTTTTTAATCTTGTGGAAAGTGAATTGTGTGAAAAATAGAAGTCCAGACCTCCTTTTATAATAAGAAAAACGGATTAGGGCTTGGACCAGAAATTAAAAGCCTAATTAAATGTCCAAGCCCACTCTTTAAGCCCAAAATCCCGTAACTGATGACAGGCCTCCACTAAAACTGCTTTTCCCGATGCGTTACAACTCCGATTGACCTCATTCCAGTTGCTAAAGTTCCGTACTTCGATAAGGAATGTTTTCTCTTCAAAGGTCAGCGGCTCAATCAGCTCTTAAGTACCTCGAAAACAGCAATCAAGGGCCTGGAAAATGGATTTTCAGCTCTAAAATAAAATCTTTGGGATTTCTCTTCAAGTCTTGACTCTATCTTTTGATCTTTGACTTTATCTTCGGATTCCTTTCCTAGCTAACATCTAAAAACCTGTAAACTTTACACTAAAAAATACCAATATTACGCGCAAAAGTTTAATAATTCAAAAATGCTAGAAATAAAAAGGGAAATCCGAATTATTGCATATTTCATTCAAAAGTCTATCGAATTAATTAAATAAACACCAAAAATGATGTCTCCTAAGGGTCTAAAACAAGAACAATTAGGGAGACATCAAGACCCCCAACTCAAACCTTTGTCGTCCCGACAAAGCAAAACAAAATAAAACGAGGGGTAGAAGCAAACGTATAAACACATAGAAGCTAGCAAATAAACCCTAAAGCAATTCCTAAGATAAATCTCATATAGCAAACTTTAAAAATTAACATCTACATACACTAATCATGCAACATCAAACATAAATAATCTCAATCATAAAATTAAAGTCGCAATGCTTGAAGGTTACACTTGTACTCATCTCTGTATGATGGCTATAGGGTGGTCATTAATCCTAAATCGCTTTGAACGTTCCACCTAGTCTATTCCCTATCAACAGAATCATAAATTCACTATGCACTTAGGAATCACGAGGTCTTTACGGTTATAATATTGGCTTAAGGACGGGTATGGATGTATATTTGGTAAATTTGAAGTGAGCTTTTGGCTCTCTCCTCACTTACCATCAACAGTGTCCTCGAGCTTGAGTTAACGCTCAAAAAGATGTTCTCACTCACCCATATACGCAACAATTTAGCGTCCCATGTCTACCCACTATTAACAAGATGATTTTCAGACAATTCCACTTTGCCGGATGTTTTATTCATTCATATTTTTCTTTTTCTTTTCTTTTCTCTTTTTTTTTTTTTTTTTTTTTGTTTTGTACAGAAGCAAACCGGGTTCCCGGTTTTGATGAATCCGGGTTCCCGGATCCTACTGTATGATTTTTCAAAATTTTTCATTTTTTCTTTCTTTTTCATTTTTCTTCATTCCCGGCAAAGGGTTACAAGTATATATCATCTGCAATTGTGCTACAATACAAAACACATCGATCCCTACCCATTTAATTCCCCATATGTGGTCCCACCACCCC
This sequence comes from Nemophila menziesii, assembly GCA_029959085.1. NCBI lineage: Eukaryota > Viridiplantae > Streptophyta > Magnoliopsida > Boraginales > Hydrophyllaceae > Nemophila > Nemophila menziesii. The sequence continues at coordinate 3,884,536 of JARWIR010000027.1, read as the reverse complement.
AAACTCAAGCTCGAGACATGTCTCAGGATTGTGATTCAAGTGCGGGTCATATGGTCATGCCTAATAATCTAAGGGATAATGGCTTATATCGTGGCTACAAAGAAAAGGCTACAGGCTCAAAGTGGGCTGAGACGGATAATAATTAATACAAGGGATAGAAGGCTAAAAAGGCACAAATGGCTAACAAAGAACTGCCCCTATCATTTTCCTAAGTACATAGCTTGTCTTTAGTTCATATCTAGGTGGGTTCTCTACTAATTAGGATTTCACGTTCTACACACCAAACATATTCCTTGAGTACAAGCTTACTTCATTTGCATTGTTAATTAATTTTTCCTATCAATTACCTATGTTCGCATGCAATTGTAAGTGCGTTTTATATCAATCCCTAAAGTCCACTATTTACTATCATAGATTTATCAAAAGTATGCTTAAAGGGATATTTAAAAATTTCTACAGTCAAACGCAACTCCGAAAATTCTTTTATTGAAAGCAAATAAAGCAAATAACACATAAAAATTGGGATGAGGCAACGAACCCCACCCCAAACTCAAAAATGAGTCGTGTCCCCACGACTCGAAAAGACTCAATAAAGCATTTAAACTAATATACACTAAGAGGAAAGTTTAGAAAACGTATCTTAGCCAGCGCGAGGCTGGTTATCGGTGTTGCGTTCTGGACCTTTATCTCGCGTAACAGCATCATAAATCGCGTTTTGAAGTGTATTTACGCCTAGGATTAAATTTCGAAGCAGGTCCAATTCTTTTGTAACGTTTCCCAAGGTAGCAATCATCCTCTCCTGATTGTCTTCCAACACCTGAATCTTCGCTTCCAACTCAGGTACAGTTTTCGCTTTCTTTGATTGAGGAGTTCTTGGACTTCTTGTAGCTCGTGTTGCTTCTTCATGGATGTTCTTGATTGTGCTCAAAGCTATACTCACACCAACTAAAACAGTATCAATATCTGCGTCCTTACGCGGAATCTTTGCGTCTAAACACAACTGAGTAATAGTACAAGGAAACTTCAGATTTTGTTGTTTCATTGGTGATTTCGCGAACTCCATGATTGTATCATAAATGATCTTAGCAACATCAAATGGTTTCTCCTCCAAAATACACTTAATAACAAATATGTGCTCTTTCTTCAACTCGGAAGTGTGTTTAATACCAAAGAAAGTGGGTATTATGAAACGAGACCAAACCTTCGCACGAGGTGTCAAACTACTGCTGTAAAACTGTCCAGGATACCTTTCACCTTCAGGAATTGGGCTAGTCCCATTAATAAGCACGGTCCCCCAAAGGGATTCAAAATCAAACGAAGGGTCATTAAGAGTTTCTTGGAAGGGGCATGTTCCAGAAAAGTTGGGTAGTTTCAATGATTTCCGAATACGTTCAATAGAGAAAGGAACTACCTTTTTGCGGATATCAATGGCATCATGTGAGGTAGCTAAACCTTCGTAAAATTCTCGCACAAAAGTAGGAATAAACTCAAGCTTCCTTTCTTGTAACTCTTTCCAACCAAACTTAGCACATGTCACAGCATATTCCTTGTAATCACTACTCATAATACCCTTAGGAAAATTCGTCTCCTCACCAAATTTCAAAAATTCAATTCTTTCACGAACCTGAGTATTCCAACAAGTGTAAACCCTCTTAGGTTTGTGGGCCCACATCTTCATACGCGGGGGTTTTTGAATAGTTGCTTCCGGAATCTCTTGTTCAGTTTCCTTCTCAATGTTCTTCGCAATTTCCTCTTCTGGTTCCATCTCACTTTCAATCTCATCAATCAATCTCCTCTTTAGACCTGTGATTTCTTTTCTGTTAGAATCAAGCTTAACTTCGTTAATTTTTCGTTTAGGACGCGAATCAGGAATCTCAATAGCTTGTTCTTGTGAACCACCAATGGTGGTCTTTCTTCGAGGAGCAGTTCTTCGAAAATCACCGGTTCTGTTAGTCATCTCTTTTCACCCCAAACTCAAAACTTCAAATAATGAAAAACTTAGAGAAAAAGTTTAGAATTTTGATGTTTTGAGGCTTAGGAATTGAAGAACTAGGGTGAATATGAGATGGGTCTTGATTAATTTGAATGGGAGAAGAAAGAATTGGGTTTTAGTTTAGGATTTGATGAAGAAGAATCTTGGGAAAAACTAGATTTGATGTTATTTTGGAGAGGAGGTGAGTTGATCTTATGTTTTTGTGGTGAAAGAGGGTAGGATTTGATGATATATAGTGTTTTGGTAGATGAATTTCGTAGGTGGGGAGGCTATTGGTGCGTTTTAGGTAAATACTTGCAAAAGAGGCTAAGAAAACTAGGTTAAAATACCCAAAACCGCCTCTCACAGCTTCGGAACCGGGTTCCCGGTTTTGGCAAACCGGGTTCCCGGTTCCGCGTCGCTGTGACGGCGCGGAAAAATAATTGTGGAATGCGGGTTCCCGGTTTTTTTTTTTTTTTTTTTTTTTTTTTTTTTTTTTCAAAACGCACCAAAACGCTGGATCCCAAGACGCTGGGTCAGGGATTTTGCTCGCCGAAACCGGGTACCCGGTTCTGTGGAATGCGGGTTCCCGGATTTTCTCGATGGCGCGAATGAAAACGCGCCAAAACGCAGCACCCTGAAACGCTGGACCAGAAAATTTCACCAACAGCAGCTCCGAAACCGGGTACCCGGTTCTGCCAAATGCGGGTACCCGGATTTGTGTCGATGGCGCGAATCAAAACGCACGAAAACGCAAGCCACCAAGACGCTGGGTCAGGGAATATCAGAAATTACAGCACCAAAACCGGGTACCCGGTTCTGTGGAATGCGGGTTCCCGGTTTCTCCTGGACATCCAACCTCTTTTTCTTCTGTTTTCGCCAAATCGACCCCAAACTCAAGTCCTTTTTACCCCTGAAATCATCAAAAACAACTACCCTTCCTCATTTCTTAATAAAAACAATAAAATTACGAAAATCAAACTAATCTAAATTGCAAAAATAGAAAAACTCAGCTAATATACAAGTAATTGGCTTTTGTTTAACGTCGTTAAGCTCGACGGGTTACCTCACGCTTCTAAGGACTCTCGAGGAGATACATGACCTCCCCGGGATGTGGATCTTCCGAGCGATTGGTATCTTCACCTCCATGGTATATCTTTAATCTGTGACCGTTAACCATAAAGGTACGGTTCTCTAGCGGATGTTCTATTTCTATCGCCCCATGAGGTGTAACTTTGGTCACTATGTATGGACCTGACCACTTAGATCTTAACTTACCCGGAAAATTGCTGAACTTTGAATTATACTTTAATACTTTTTGCCCCACTTCAAAGTTCTTTGGACGAATTCGATTGTCATGCCATTTCTTTGTATTTTCTTTGTAAAGTTTAGCATTTTCATAAGCATGCAATCGGAATTCGTCAAGTTCATTAAGCTTCATCATACGATTCTTTCCGGCTAAGATAGGATCTAAGTTCAACTGCGCAATCGCCCAATAGGCACCCATTTCAAGCTCTAAAGGTAAGTGACAAGCCTTACCATACACCATACGATAAGGAGATGCACCAACGGGAGTCTTAAACGCAGTACGATAGGCCCACAATGCATCATCTAACTTCATTGACCAATCTTTTCTTGTAGGACCAACGGTTTTCTCTAGGATTGACTTGACTTCACGGTTCGAAACTTCAGCTTGACCATTGGATTGTGGATGGTATGCAGTAGATACACGGTGTCTAACTCCATATTTCTCTAGAACGGTCTTCAGATATTTATTAACGAAATGAGATCCTCCATCGCTAATAATCACTCTAGGTGTGCCATGTCTAGTGAAAATATGTGATTTCAAGAACTTGATCACCACTCGTGAATCATTGGTAGGTAAAGCCACCGCTTCTACCCACTTAGATACATAATCAACAGCTAATAAGATAAAGAGGTTACCATTTGAGGGGACGAAAGGACCCATAAAGTCTATGCCCCAAACATCGAATATCTCAACCTCTAACACATTATTACGTGGCATCTCATCCCTCTTAGATATGTTTCCGGTAAACTGGCATCTCGAACATTTCTTAACATATTCATGGCAGTCTTTAATAAGAGAAGGCCAGTAAAAACCTGATTGAAATACCTTCGCAGCAGTTCTATCTCCCTTAAAATGTCCGCCATATAAAGAATCATGGCATCCGGCTATAATGGCTTGAGTCTCTTCCCTTGCTACACATCTTCGTATCATTTGGTCAGCACAAACTTTGTAGAGGTAGGGATCCTCCCAAAAGAACTGTCTAGCCCGATGAGCTAACCTCTTTCTTTCTTGATAAGTAGAACCTTCAGGAAAAACACCACTCACCACTAAATTCGCAATATCTGCATACCACGGAGCCTCATAATCTCGGACAACGAATAAACTCTCATCAGGAAACTCTTCTCTAACTGCTTCAGTACCACTATTCATCTCTGAACCCTCTAAACGCGATAGATGATCTGCAACCTGATTCTCACAGCCCTTTCTATCTTTGATTTCTAAATCGAACTCTTGAAGCAATAACACCCATCTGATTAACCTTGGTTTCGCATCTTTCTTCTCCATAAGAAATCTGATCGCGGAATGATCTGTATAAACAATAACTTTCGCTCCAAGAAGATAAGAGCGAAATTTATCAAACGAATAGACGACTGCTAGCAACTCTTTTTCTGTAATCGTGTAATTAATCTGAGCACCACTAAAAGTTTTACTAGCATAGTAAATAGAATGAAAAACTTTCTCTTTCCTCTATCCTAATACAGCTCCCATACACAAATCACTCGCATCACACATAACCTCAAACGGTAAATTCCAATCTGGAGGTAACACTATAGGAGCAGAAATGAGTTTTTCCTTGATTGCTTTGAAGGCCGCTAAACAAGCTTCATCAAAAAGGAATTTGCAATCCTTTTCGAGTAAGTTGCATAACGGTTTAGCAATCTTAGAAAAATCCTTAATAAAACGCCTATAAAAACCAGCATGGCCAAGAAAACTCCTTACCCCTTTAACAGAAACAGGAGGGGGAAGAGTTTTAATTACCTCTATCTTTGCTCTATCAACCTCTAAACCAGCACTCGAAACTTTGTGACCCAGAACAATACCTTCGCGAACCATGAAGTGACACTTCTCCCAATTGAGCACCAAATCTGTTTCCTTGCATCTCACTAACACTTTCTCCAAGTTATCCAAACATATATCAAAATCATCACCAAACACGGAGAAATCATCCATGAACACTTCAAGGAAATTATCTATCATGTCCCAGAAGATGGCCATCATACACCTTTGAAAAGTAGCGGGAGCGTTACACAATCCAAATGGCATTCTGCGATATGCAAAAGTACCAAATGGGCATGTAAAGGTAGTCTTATGTTGATCTTCTGGAGCCACGTAAATCTGATTGTACCCGGAGTACCCATCCAAGAAGCAATAGTACTCTCTTCCGGCTAATTTGTCTAACATCTGATCAATGAAGGGCAAAGGGAAATGATCTTTTCTGGTGGCCTTGTTCAGTTTTCTGTAATCCATGCAAACTCTCCATCCAACTACCGTTCTTGAAGGAATCGCCTCATTTTTATCGTTAAGAACTGTTGTAATTCCTCCTTTCTTCGGTACACACTGAACTGGACTCACCCATTCACTACTCGAAATGGGATAAATAATCCCCGCATCTAAAAGCTTAATCACCTCCTTCTTCACCACATCCCTCATGGCTGGCATTAATCTTCTCTGACCTTCAACTGAGCGTGCATTAACATCTTCTAGTATGATTTTGTGTTGACAATAGGATGGACTAATGCCTTTGATATCAGCAATTGTCCAGCCTATTGCTTCTTTGTTGGCTCTTAACACACGCAACAGTTTATCTTCTTGAGGACCTGTTAAATTAGCTGAAACAATAACAGGTAGAGTTTCATTAGTACCCAAATAAGCATACCTCAGGTGTGCTGGCAATGGTTTTTCTTCCAACTCTGGAGGAGATTCAATTGAAGGTTTCTTTTTAGGAATAATCTCCCCCGGTTCTCTCACAGGTTCATAGGCAAGACGCCTATATTTTGGATTTTCAGAATTGAGAGCTGCCACTGTTTCTGTAAGCTCCTCCATCATCTCAGGTGAATCTAATGTCAAAGCAGCCTACAAGATATCATCAAAATTTAAACAATTAAATACCTCTTGCGATGCTTGCTCTACTACATCCATTCTGAAGCAATCTTCCTGAGAATCTGGGAATTTCATGGCTCGAAATACATTGAATTTCACTTCCTCATCTTGTATCCTCATCGTTAATTCTCCATTCTCTACATCGATCAATGTCCTCCCTGTAGCTAGGAAGGGTCTACCCAAAATAATGGGGACATTTCTATCTGCATTGTATTCAAGAATTACGAAATCAACAGGAAATATAAGTGTACCTGCCTTAACAAGGACATCCTCAATACGGCCTTCAGGATGAGCAAGAGACCTGTCCGCCATTTGCAAGACCATAGAGGTAGGTCTTGCGTTTCCAATTTTAAGCTTATCAAAGACTGACTTGGGCATCAAGTTGATGCTTGCCCCCAAATCGCATAGTGCCTTTCCCTTCCATTCTTCTCCAATCGATATGGGAATCGTGAAACTCCCCGGATCAACTAACTTCGGAGGTAATTTGCTCTGGCAAATCGCACTACACTCTTCAGGAAGGTCAATCATCTCATTATCACAGTAGGTCCTTTTATTAGTGAGGGCCCTCTTCAAAAACTTCGTATACTTAGGAATATCTCGAATCGCCTCAAGTAAAGGAATATTAATACTCAAACCCCTTACTCTATTGAAGAATTTCTGAAAATCACCCATATCACCCTTTTTCTGAACTCGCGATGGAAACGGTGGTGGAGGGCGATTGCTTACAATTTCATCTCTCTTTTTCGGAATTTCTCTTGGTCTTTCTATTTCTTCAACCTCACTATCTTTCTCATTCTCTTTCTCTTTCTCACCCCCTTCCTTTTCTTTTCTTGGAACTTCTTTCTCTTTCATAACGGGAAAAGGAGGTGGAAGGAGGTTCTTACCACTTCTTAATGTAACAGCCTTGCAATCTTCACGTTGTGTTGGATTTTCCGTATCGCTTGGAAGTTGTCCGTGTGGACGTTGATTGAGCTGTTTACTGATTTGACTCAGCTGATTCTGGAACATCTTCATATTTGCTTCAGCTGCATTTTGTCTTTCTATTGCAGCGTTCTGACGTTCCATCGCTTGTGCTTGTAGAGCAATCAAATTTTCAACAGTTTTCTGAAGGGTGAGTACCCCTTCTTGTGGATGTGCAGGTAAAGCTTTCTGGTTTAGCGTTTCATCGTAAGTATTCTGAGGAGCTTGTCTTGGTACATAAGTATTCTGATTCTGTCCTCCTTGATAATTGTTTTGTGGTCTAGGATTATAGTTATTACCTTGGGGACGCGGCTGATACGCATATGTAGGATTGGCTGCCCCATTAGGATTAGAATATTGAAACCCAGGATGGTTTCTGTTAGGTTGATATCCATTACCACTCGAATTAAAATTACCTCTGTTGGACATAAACATCACTGATTCTTGATTATTCGGACAATTCTCTTCATCATGATCATCAACTCTACAAATTGAACACATATAAACCTCTTGTGCAGCTTGCACAGCTACTTTCTTACCCGAAAATCCTTCTTTTACAGCTAAAGTAAGCTGCTTCAATTGTTGTTCCAAAGTGTTTTGAATCTTCGTTTCAAAGGTAGCAAATTTCTCTTCTATGTCAACATTATTAACACCCTTAACAGGTGTTCTCACTGATTTCCAACCAACTTCGTTCTTAACTGTTCGTTCTAAAATAATTTTGGCATGAGCTGGTTGAACTTGAAGGAAACCTGCACCGCATAACGTATCTAACTTTTCTCTCGAAGTTCCATCAAGGCCTCTATAAAAAATCTTTAACTGCTGTAATTCTGAAAAACCATGATTTGGAACTCTACGCAAACACATCTGAAATCTAGTCCAACTCTTACCCACAGTCTCATCGTATTCTTGACGAAAATTAGTCAACTCCAATTCAGCATCTAACCTCATATTGCTCGGATAATACCTGTCGAAAAATGCGGCTTCTAATTGATCCCAATTTGTTATCTTCGTCGGATCTTGTGTATCATGCCATTCGCTTGCTCCATCTATGACAAAGAATTTGAATGCTGCAAAATACATCTGCTCTCTAGAGACGCCTTGTGTGATGTAAGAATCACAAATTTGTTTGAATTTCTGAACTGCCCTAAGAGGATCTTCTGATGGTCTACCACGAAAATTACCAAAATTCTGGAACTGAGCTAACATACCCGAATCTGGACGGAAACGCGGAACATTAATATCTGGAGCACCTACTCCTATAGCTGGAGCACGGAATGGAACTTCTGGAGGACCATTAGTAAACCACGGATCATGATTCATCACTATCTGGACTGGAGGATTAGGATTTTGTGGTTGAACTTGAGGAATAACGCCTGGAGCTAAAGGTTGGCCATTAGCATCTAACTGGCCTTGTCCATTCTGTTGACCTTGAATAATGATATTCTCCATTCTGTTACTTAATTCTTCTACTTCTAAAGCTTCTCGTTCTCTTCTTCTTTTGTTCGCAAGTCTGATCAACGATTCTGGATTACTAAGGATCGGAGGTGCTGGCTCTAGATCCTTGAATAGCCTTCTTCGCATACACCAAACCTAAAAACCTGAAAAAGCTAACAAACAAAAAGCGTAAAACTGATAAAATAAAATAAATGCACTTATCACTAAAGGATAAACACCGTGGTCACACGCTACCGTCCCCGGCAGCGGCGCCAAAAACTTGGTGGTCCTTTGTGTGTTCTAAATAAATGCAAATAATAATCGAACCACAACCGCAAGTGTACGGTTGTCCCAAGTAGTAATTCTGATAATCAGATTCGTTCCAAGGACGGATGGTTGATCACAATGTTTATGCAAATAGCGATTGATGCACTTATGAAAATGAAAGAGGATAAATTGTTTGTTTTGGTTTTGTTTATTAAAGCTAATGAATAAAAGACAAATAATTAAATGCAAGTAGAAGCTAAGACGCAAATAAAATAAGTGAAAACGCAATATGAGATGTAGTACTTGAGAACGCAAGGATCCTCCTAATTTTACTTTCTAACTTATGTTGTTTAAGGGTTAAATCAGTCAATTACAATGGTCGGGATTCTAATATCCTTATACCCCCGTCAGGGTGGACTATAAGGCGATCCTAAAGTGTCACTAGTCCCGTCAGGGTAAATATGATCCACCGTTGGATGATTAAGATTTATTACCACATTGGCCCTAGGATTAACTAAGTTCGTCAGAATCAATAGTTTTTATCCTAGATTGAACAATTATTTCTGTACCTAAACCCCCCGTCAGGATGATCCATACGCCACATATATGGAATAGCTTAGATACTAATACCTAATTTTAGTTCGCGACTCTAAAATCAGTAAACATTCACAAATTGTCGAAAAGAGTAAAAGCCCTAATTTAATTTAATTCAATAAAAACCCAAATTCAACATTCGTTATAATAATAAAATCAAGATTCACCCATTGTTTTGTTCTCAAGCACTGATGGAAATTTAGCTCATATTAAAATTAAAAACAAAATAAAAAGAAATGGAATTCATATTCGTTACAAAATTAAAATAAAAGAAAAACCTAATTTTCGGAATAAGAATGACTACGAACGGAGCTATAGACCCACTCCAGCTCTTGTAGCTTCTCCTTTCTTCCTGCTGTAGCTTCTCTGGTGTTTTTAATCTTGTGGAAAGTGAATTGTGTGAAAAATAGAAGTCCAGACCTCCTTTTATAATAAGAAAAACGGATTAGGGCTTGGACCAGAAATTAAAAGCCTAATTAAATGTCCAAGCCCACTCTTTAAGCCCAAAATCCCGTAACTGATGACAGGCCTCCACTAAAACTGCTTTTCCCGATGCGTTACAACTCCGATTGACCTCATTCCAGTTGCTAAAGTTCCGTACTTCGATAAGGAATGTTTTCTCTTCAAAGGTCAGCGGCTCAATCAGCTCTTAAGTACCTCGAAAACAGCAATCAAGGGCCTGGAAAATGGATTTTCAGCTCTAAAATAAAATCTTTGGGATTTCTCTTCAAGTCTTGACTCTATCTTTTGATCTTTGACTTTATCTTCGGATTCCTTTCCTAGCTAACATCTAAAAACCTGTAAACTTTACACTAAAAAATACCAATATTACGCGCAAAAGTTTAATAATTCAAAAATGCTAGAAATAAAAAGGGAAATCCGAATTATTGCATATTTCATTCAAAAGTCTATCGAATTAATTAAATAAACACCAAAAATGATGTCTCCTAAGGGTCTAAAATAAGAACAATTAGGGAGACATCAGAAGGGTACTTGAGTCTCGCAAAGGTTCCACTCGAATCTCTATAATTAATGCTTCTGTTTAAGGCTAAAACTGGTATTATTGTGTTAGTCGGGACTCTAATATTTCCTAACCCCTGTCAGGGTGGACTTACGAGCTATCTGATGTCTCCCTAATTGTTCTTATTTTCGAACCTTGGGAGACATCATTTTTTATGTTTAATTGAATATTTTGATAGACTTTTGAGTTAAAAATACAATAATCTGGAATTTCCATTTTATTTCTAGTATTTTTGATTTATTAAACTTTTGCGCGTAATCTTGTGTATTTTAGTGAAAAGTTTGTAGGTTTTAAATATTAGCTAGGAATGGAATCCGAGAAGAGAGTCAAAGATCGTGATATGGAGTCAAAACTTGAAGATAAATCCCGAAAGAATTTGATTTTAGAGCTGCAAATCTGGAAAACAGGCCAAAAATTGCTGATTTCGAGGCACTTAAGAGATGATTTAGCCGCTGACCTTTAAAGAGAAAACGTTCCTTATCGAGTTACGGAAATTTAGCAAGTGATTTCAGGTCAATCGGAGTTATAACGGATTGGCTAGAGCCGTTTTAGTGAAAGTGGTGCAGCATCTACGGGATTTTGAGCTTAAAATTGGGCTTGGACATTTAATTAGTTTTATTCTTAGGTCCAAGCCCTAATCCGTTTTTCCACTTATAAAAGGAGCTCTTGACTTCTATTTTCAACACAATTCACTTTTTACAAATTAAAACATCAGAGAGAAGCAACAGAAGGAAGAAAGAAGAAGCTGTAAGAGCTGGAGAGGGTCTATATCTCCATTCTCAGCCAAATCCTATTCCGGAAATTAGGTTTTATTTTAATTTTAATTCTGTAATACACTATGAATTCCATTTCTTTTAATTTAGTTTTCTTTTTAATTAGTATGAGCTAATTCCATTATAGTGCTTGGGAATGCTTTATGGGTGAATCCCAATTCTATTGAAATTCTATGTCTGAATTTGGGTTTCTGTTAGATTATATTAAATTGGGTCTTTTACTCTTTTCGATAAATTGAGATTATTTATTGTTTTTGGAGTCATGAACTAAGAACAGGTATTAGTATGTGTGGATCATCCTGAAGGAGGGTTTAGGTACGGAAATATTTATTTAATCTAAAATAGAAGCTATTGATTCTAACGAACTTAGCTAATATTAGGGCCAACGTGGTAATTAACTTAAATATCTAAAAGTGGATCATATTTACCCTGACGGGACTAGTGACACTCTAGGATAGCCTTATAGTCCACTCTGACGGGGGTATAAGGAATTTAGAATCCCGACCATTGTAATTGACCGATTTAACCCTTAAACAACATAGGTTATGAAATAGGATTAGGAGGATCCTTTGCGTTCTCAAGTGCTACCTTCTCATATTTGCATTTCACACTCATTTACTTGCGTTTAAGTATTTACTTGCATTTTCTATTTAGTCTTTCATTACTTAGAATTAATAAAAACCAACAATCAATCATTATATCCTTATTTGCTTTCATAAGTGCAATCATTCATTATTTGATAAGCATTGTAGTTAACCAAACCGTCCCTGCGAATGATCCTAGAATCATTATTACTACTTGGGACAACCGTACACTTGCGGTTGTGGTTCGATTACTTTTGCATTTATTTTAGAACACACAAAGGACCACCATGTTTTCGGTGCCGCTGCCGGGGACGGTAGCGTGTGACCACGGTGTTTATCCTTTAGTGATAGTTGCATTTATTTTATTTTATCAGTTTTACGCTTTTTGTTTGTTCATCTTTCTCAGGTTTTTAGGTTTGGTGTATGCGAAGGAGACTCTTTAAGGATCTAGAGCCAACACCTCCAATCCTTAATAATCCAGAATCATTAATCAGGCTTGCTAACAAGAGAAGGAAAGAACAAGAAGCTTTAGAAGTAGAAGAACTAGCGAATAGAATGGAGAACATTAATATTCAGAATCAACAAAACAATAACGGACAAGTTCAGCTAGATGCGAATGGCCAACCCATAGCGCCACAAGTTCTTAATCCTCTAGTTCCACCTGGCATTCCTAATCCTCAAGTCCAAGTTCAAATGGAAATTAATCAAGATCCATGGTTTGTTAATGGTCCAGAAGAAGTTCCATCCCGTGCTCCTGCTCTAGGGGTACGTGCTCCAAACATAAATGTTCCGAGGTTTTGTCCAGATTCGGGTATGTTAGCTCAATTCCAAAATTTTGGAAATTTTCGCGGTAAAGCTGGAGAAGATCATCTTCAAGCGTACAAAAATTCAAGCAGATATGTGATTCTTACATCACACAAGGAGTTTCAAAAGAACAAATGTACTTTGCTGTGTTTTGATTTTTCGTTATAGATGGAGCGAGTGAATGGCACGAAACACTAGATCCTACGAAGATAACAAACTGGGAACAATTAGAAACTGCGTTTTTAACAGGTATTATCCGTCTAATATGAGGTTAGATGCTGAACTAGAGTTAACACATTTCAAGCAAGAGTATAATGAAACGTTGGGTAAAAGTTGGTCAAGATTTCAGAAATGTTTACGAAGAGTCCCGAATCATGACCTTACTGAACAACAACAGATGAAGATTTTTTATAATGGTCTTAAGGGGGGCTCTAGGAAAGATTTAGATTTGTTGTGTGGTGGTGCGTTTTTGCGAGTTCAACCTGCGTATGCAAGAATTATTTTGGATAGAACAGTTGATAATGAAGTTGGGTGGAGCACCGCAAGAACACCAATTAGAGGAGGAGTTAATAATGTCAATATTAAAGAAAAGTTCAACTCCTTAGAGACCAAGATTCAATCCACACTAGAACAAGAATCGAGACAACTTACTTTAGCCGTGAAAGAAGGTTTTTCGAACAAGAGAGGTGAGGTAAAGGTTGCACAAGAAGTCTATGGATGTGAGTATTGTGGTGTGAATGATCATAGTTGGGAGAATTGTCAGAATAATCAAGAGTCCGTGATGTTTGTCTCCAATAGAGGTAACTTTAATTCGAGCGGTAATGGATATCAGCCTAACAGAAACCATTCTGGGTTTCAATATTCAAATCCTAGTGGGGCAGCCAATCCTACATATGCGTATCAGCTGCGTCCCCAAGGTAAAAATTTCAATCCAAGACCACACAACAATTATCAAGGAGGACAGAATCAGGGAAATTATGTTCAGAGACAAGCTCCTCAAGACAGTTTTAACAAATCCATGAACCAAAAAGCCTTACCTGCCCATCCACAAGAAGGTGTAGTTACCCTTCAGAAAACCGTTGAAAGCTTAATTGCTCTTCAGACGCAAGCTATGGAACGTCAACAAGCGTCTGACGCAAATATGAAGCTATTACAGAATCAAATGGATCAATTCGCAAAACAGCTTAATCAGCGTCCACAAGGGCAACTCCCTAGTGACACAGAAAATCCGAGACTACATGAAGATTGCAAAGCTGTTACTCTTAGAAGTGGTAAGAACCTCCCTCCACCTCCTTTTCCTGTTATGAAAGAGAAAGAAGTTCTGAGAAAAGAAAAGGATATGGGTGAGAAAGAGAAAGATGTTGAGGTTGAAGAAATAGAGAGGCCGATTGAGATTCCAAAGAAGAAAGATGATGTTATTAGTAATCGCCCTCCACCAGCGTTTCCATCTCGAGTTCAGAAAAAGGGTGATTTGGCCGAGTTTCAAAAGTTCTTTAATAGAGTGAGGGGCCTAAGTATTAATATTCCGTTGTTAGAGGCTATTCGAGATATTCCTAAGTATACGAAATTTTTGAAGAGGGCCCTCACTAACAAAAGGCCATACTGTGATAATGAGATGATTGGTCTTCCTGAAGAATGTAGTGCTATTTGATAAAGTAAATTGCCTCCAAAGTTAGTTGATCCGGGGAGTTTCACAATTCCGATATCGATTGGAGAAGAATGGAAAGGTAAAGCACTATGCGATTTGGTTGCGAGCATCAATTTGATGCCCAAGTCAATCTTTGATAAGCTAAAAATTGGAGAAGCAAGACCCACTTCTATGGTCTTGCAAATGGCGGACAGGTCTCTTGCGCATCCCGAAGGCCGAATTGAAATGTCCTCGTTAAGGCAGGTACGCTTATATTTCCCGTTGATTTCGTTATACTTGAATACGACGCGGATAGGAATGTCCCCATTATTTTGGGAAGACCATTCCTAGCCACGGGGCGTACATTGATTGATGTAGAAAATTGCGAATTAACGATGAGGATCCAAGACGAGGAGGTCAAATTCAATGTGTTCCGAGCTATGAAATTTCTAGATTCTCAAGAAGATTGCTTCCGAATGGATGTAGTTGAGCAGGCATCGCAAGAGGTGTTTGATTGTTTTAATTATGATGATATTTTGCAGGCCTCTTTAACATTAGGCATGCCTGAGATGATGGAAGAGCTTGCCGAAACAATGGCAGCTCTCAATTCTGAAAATCCAAAGTATAGGCGTCTTGCCTATGAACCTGTGAGAGAACCGGGGGAGATTATTCCTAAAAAGAAGCCTTCAATTGAATCTCCTCCGGAATTGGAAGAATAGCCATTACCAGCACACTTGAGGTATGCGTATTTAGGTACTAATGAAACTCTACCTGTTATTGTTTCAGAAAATTTAACGGTCCTCAAGAAGATAAACTGTTGCGTGTGTTAAGAGCCAACAAAGAGGCAATAGGTTGGACAATTGCTGACATCAAAGGCAGTAGTCCCTCCAATTGTCAACACAAAATCATACTTGAAGATGATAACGCACGCTCAGTTGAAGGTCAAAGGAGATTAATGCCCGTTATGAAGGATGTAGTGAAGAAAGAGGTGATCAAGCTGTTAGACGCAGGGATGATTTATCCCATCTCGAGTAGTGAATGGGTGAGTCTGGTTCAGTGTGTACCGAAGAAAGGAGGAATGACAACAATTCTTAATGATAAAAATGAAGCGATTCCTTCAAGAACGGTAGTTGGTTGGAGAGTTTGCATGGATTACAGAAAGCTGAACAAGGCCACCAGAAAAGATCATTTTCCTCTTCCCTTCATTGATCAAATGTTAGATAAGTTAGCCGGAAGAGAGTACTACTGTTTCTTGGATGGTAACTCCGGGTATAATCAGATTTACGTGGCTCCAGAAGATCAACATAAAACTACATTTACATGCCCCTTTGGTACTTGTGCATATCGCAGAATGCCATTTGATTTATGTACTGTAGTTCTTGCTAGTGCACAAGTATAGACTACCCCATTAATAGTAGTTATATGGTCACCCGGAAAGGTTGTCTAATTATTGAAACGCCGCATAAGCGTCTAGTGTGTGGTAGTGATCCGAAAGGGCTTGCCTAACTAGATAGTTATTAGGGTTTGATTTAATCACTAATCATTATTTGCAGGCCAGTCTCATCTAAGAACCTAGTGGCATAGGAGCACCTTAGTTAAGTCCCCTGGTAATTGTGAGGTAGCCAACTAAGTCCACTCGGAAGGGGGTTAGGAGGAATTTAGAATCATGTCTATTTATCTAAGAGCTTTAATCACCCGTATAGCTAGAATATTGAATTAGAAGGATAAGTTCATACTAGGAACCCTAAGCTATATTTCTCATCTCTGTTCTTTTAGTATTTATTTATTTGCATTATTATCTTCGACATCTGAAAATTAAAAAATTATTATTTCTTTTATTGTATTTTTATTTAAAATGTAATTTCTCCTACACTTCTTTATTTACATAAGTAGATCTAACGGATCAAATCCCTGTGAACGAACTTTTACTTACTAACTAAACTTGCAATTGATCTATAATACTTGAAGTGAGTTTCTTGTGGTAGTCAAGGGTGTGTCCTTTATTATTATATTTATTTATCTGTTTATTTATCACACCTTTGCCGCCACCATGTTTTTGGCGCCGCTACCGGGGAATTATCTTTAAGTCAGTTTTATTTGTGTTTATTTAGTGTAGAAATATTTATTTGTTTTTCAGTTTTACGTGTTTTCTTTTTAGTCTCTTCTCAGGTTTATTAGGTATGGATAATTATCACACACAAAATATGCATGGGGCCCGAAGCCAGAATTTTTATCAAGAAGGTTCGAGTTATCAAGTTCGAGCTCCACCACAACCCACGCATAATCCGCAAAAAGAAGCCATATCCCATCTCCAACAAATAACGGAAAAATTATGTGTGCTAGTTCAAACTTCTATGCAGTTAAATTATGAAAATTTCAAGGAGCAAGCTGCAGATTTGGAGGCCTTGGAGACGCATGTCACCCAAGTAACTAGTAACTCCTGGAAGTTTTAACAAGAACTTCCACAGTTAATCCGAGATATAACGGAGGATCAGGCTCAAAAAGCACTTCCATCTCAGCCACATGAAGATATAAATGATTTGAAAAGAAATGTGGATCAAAATGAGGCAAGGATCGATGCTACTGCATTCTTAGTGCAATTTGTACACCAATAATATCAAGCAATGGAGCTACAATTAACGCAACTCACTACGATCAATCAACAGTTACAACAGGAATTACATATGTAACTGGGCGATAGCAATGGGTTCAAGGATTCAACCATAAAAGAACCAACCAAGCTTAGTTTAGATGAGGTGGTTGTTGAGAATTAAGGTGAGAAAGAGGTTGAAGGAAATTCCAAGCATGTGGTTCGAGAAGGTGAAAAAGAGACTAGGAAAGAAGAGACAACTGCACAAAAGGTGCCAATAGAAGAAAGTAAGGTGGAACCACCACCACCACAACTATCATCACCAATCGAATCTCACATAACCGAGGTAACAATTGAAGATTGTGAAAGTGAGGATGAGGTTGAAGGTACAACTGTGAGGAGTGCAGTAGAAATTCTAACACTAGAAGAACCCACGAAGCTTAATTTAAACAAACTAACAATCAAAGATAGGGTTAAAGAGGTAGCAAAAGAAGAGAACAAGCAGGAGATACCGCCTACACATCCGCTACTATCACCACCTTATATACAAAAAATTACATATCCTAGTGGTGATACTGAATCTGAAACGTCAAGCCAAGAAAAAATCATTGTTTCTTGTACTCGAAGTAATCACTAAAGAGCCTACAACACCAAAAGGTTTTGAAGAAATTCCATCCAAGAAGAGTAAGAGTGTAGAGGTTGAAATCGAAACTGTGGACCTTACTAAATAAAGCTTGACAACAATTCGAAAGAAGCTACCACAAAATATACAAGATCCAGGAGCCTTATACCTCCAGATCAATATAAGTGGTAACTTTGAAGCTAAAGCGATGTGTGACTTGGGCTCAGGAAGGAATGTCATGCCCAAGAATATGTTTGAAAAGTTAGGCATGGGAGATGCCAATCGAAAAGATGTCAATTTGCTGCTCCTAGATAACTCCACGATAAAGCCTTGAAGTGTCATTGAAGACGTGATTGTCCAAGTAGGTACTTTAGCTATACCTACAGATTTCGTTATTCTTGATAGCATTGCAGGTCAACACGTCCCATTGATACTTGGACGCCTATTCTTGGCAACAAGTCACAGCATAATTGATATTTGTAAGGGAACCGTGACTCTCCAAATTGAAGAAGAATCTGAAACATTCCACTTTGTGGATAAAAAGCACTGGGAATCAAGTGAAGTTCCAACACTCGGAGTTGTGACAAAGGAAGCTAAAAAGAAAGTCCACAATAAACCGGTGAAGAAGAAAATCAAGTGTGAGTTTGGGGTTGGTGACGAGTTTCTTGGAAAGCCCCCAAACGAGAGAATAGACCACGGGGATCCAAGTATTCGTGGATGGCTCAGTTTGTAGTTACAAGAGTTGTTTCGGCTAAACAGGTTGAAATACAAGCTAAGAAGGATCACAAACTGCAGATAGTAGATGTGCATAGCCTAACATGCTGTTGTGGGGGCTATATAATCAAGAAATAATCGAGGTAAAACGTCGAACTTTGAAAGCCGTTAAACAAAAGTGTTTTCTGGGAGACATCCCACAGTATTTTATGTTTTTGTGTTTTTATTCTTTTTAGTTACTTTATGTGTTTTTAGTGCATATTGCAGTAATAAGGAATGTATGAGTGTTTTTGATGTGTAGGTATGCAAGGGTTCGAGTCTGGGGTGAAAAACTGGAAAACTTTCGGAGTTAAAAAGGCCTGGACAGAACTATTTTGCGGTACACTGCACCTATCAGCGTGACAATTTTTACAAAAACTTCGAACTGGCATAACTTTGCGCTCGGGTATCGGAATTCACTTTTTCTCGCGTCTAAATCGCATATTTTTCCAAGATCTATACAATGGAGTGAAGAAAAACTGAGTTGGAGGTAAAATAAAAAACGTATTTTTTCATGGCATCCAGACACTTTGTGCGGTACACCGCACGAGGGGTCCGTTGAACCGCAGATCCAAAACCGTGGCGACGGTTCGCAAATACGATACTTACGAGGCTAACTACACAAAATCGTGTTGACAACTCGCGACCACGATTCGAAACCCTTGAGTCTGGTACACCGCACCTCATCTCCGGTGCACCGCAGTCCGCACCAAATCCAAGATTAAAAGGTTATAAGTAGGGAATCAAGAGAAGGTTAGTTTTTACACGAATTTATCAATCCTTCAGCCTCTCTTTCTTCCCCAAACTTAATTAAGGCTTTAATAAACCTCTACCTCACATCAAAACATCACTAAATAACCATAGATTCACATTCAAATACTTCCCAACCTTCCTATAAACAAGGATCAAACACTCAAATCATTCTAAAACAGCTAGAATTCAAGAATCAAAATCCAGAAATTTCCAAAACCTTTTTCCAAAATTTTCTTAATCCTGTCTCAACCATGGAAGAGTCCATCATACCCATATAAAGTTTGTAGTTCTTGCGGTGCGCAACGTATAGGATTAGCCCATTTGAGATGGAGAAAAGCAAGGTGTTGGGAGAAAGAAAGAAAGAAATTGGAGAAGGTAAGAACAAGAGATTTTTAGAGTTATATGATTGATTGGGATGGAGAATAAGAGGATGTAAGGGAAAGAGAAATTGGTGATACAATAAGGTTATATACAAGAAAAGCACTGCACCGTATTCCGGGTATTAATCAAGCAAGGCAATAGCCTCGAAGAGTGTGTTTTATTTCTTCCTTACCATTTCTTTATATGCAATATTTGTTATTTTAAATTTGATTATCGAGTCTTTTCGAGTCGTGGGGACAGGTCTCAATTTTGAGTTGGGGTGTGGGGATTCGTTGTCTCTCATTTCCATTTTTATGTGTTTTATTGTTTTTTGGAATAAATTAAAATTTCTGATAGAGGGGATTAGATGCAGATTTTGTTTAGTAGCTTGAAAGCATAAGCTCAGTAAGTTAATGATAGGGTTTATTATGTTTATGGGTTATTTTATTTTTTATGCTTTGAGTATTTATAGGAAAACACACATTGATAGTAAAGAAAAGATCAGTTAGCAATGCGATAGAAAGTATGTTCGATCTCAGGGAGCCATGAGTGGTATGTAGGCCGTGAGATCCAAGCTAGTTGATAAACCCATTTGATGAACGTGCTAAAGGTAATAAAACAACGAAATTGCATAGTTTAGAAAATGATTAAGGCGGTTCTTTCATAAGCCCCTTGTTGACTTTTAGCTTGCTGTCCAAATTATAATTTTATATCATTCTAGTCCCTTCTAGTCTGTCTAAAGCCTTTTTATTAGCCACATTATAAGCCATGTCCTTTTAGATTAAAGGACTTTTCCATATGACCCGCACTCAAATCGCGATGCATAGACAATTGTTTTAGAGCTTGAGTTTGGGGTGGTGGGTTCACCATTATGGGAATCGTTAGTGGATTTGGTTTTTTGAGCTTATTAATTATGCTTTGTTCTATATACTGATGATTATTCACATGTTTATTATATTGTAACCCTTTTCCAGGGTAAGAGTAAATGAAAAAAGCTCGGAAAAGCATCGAAAGAAAAAAAAAAGTATGAGAAAATATAGAGCATGATATCTCAACATTAAAAAAAGAGTCATAGCTATACAAAAGAAAAATAAAAATTGATATGAAAAGAATATATATTTGGACCGGCAAAGTGGAAATTTGTATGTGAACATCTTTATACTTAAATTGGGTTATTGGGGATATTAAATTGTGCATCAAGGAAATCATTGGGTTGAGTGAGAACGTTTTATGAGAGTAACTCAAGCTCTAGGGTGATTCGTTAATGGCTAGTGAGGAGAGAACCAAAAGCTCACTCTAAATTATCTAGGGTGATTCGTTAATGTCTAGTGAGGAGAGAACCAAAAGCTCACTCTAAATTATCCAAATATACTATCATACGGTCCCTAAGCCAACATTACAACCTTAAAGACCTTATATTTTTTGCTATGTGATCTATAAGTAATTGAGCTAATAGAGAGTAGTTAAGTGGACCTTTGGATACTAGTGAAGTTTAATGAACAATCTATATCCTCCTTGGTAAACTGAGTAAAGAACCTCTCCTTCTTACATTGTGAAGTTAATCTAATCTTGAATTTAAGTCGTGTTCATTGTGGATATGACAAGTGTGTAGGTAATTTAGTTGGTAAATATTATTACATGAAATTTTCTGAGTAGTTTCTTTGAGTCTATTCTACATATTCAGCTATCTTCTTTTCCACTATGCTTAATTGATTTAGGTGTGTATTTAGAGACTTCCCTTTGTCTTTATCTTTATTGTATCGGGATGATACAACTTTGTGTTGTGGGTCTTGATGGCTCCCTATTTGTGATGATTTAATCTAGGTTGGAGACATCATTTTAGGTATATTTAGGAAGTCAGTGCTTGATTTTTATCAATATTTTTATATTTTCTTATTTCTTGTCTTGATTTGATGATTTATTATTTTTAGAGCATATTTGGTTTAATTGTTTGATAATTGTGAAGCTTTAAAGATATATGGTAATTAATTAGATGACAAATCAATTCTAAGAGATAAAGAAAAGAAGATAATGATGGAAATTGGAGATAAAGGAAGTCAAAAATAAAATAGGAAAAGATAAAGTTGACAAGTAAATCTGAATTTCAGCAACTACGTCCACTAAAGTGATCATAACTTAATATTGGCAGGGAATTTGGAAGAATGTCCTGAAGAAAAGTGTAGATCTCTCCGATACGGTCAGTTTCGATATAAAGAATGCGTTAATCAGAACAAAATTGAAGAAGTTACGGCCAAAATAAGACAACAACAGTTTATTACCTTTTCTATATTTTAGGGCTACGAATTTGATTTGGAAAAGAGTCCTATTACTTGCCCTCTACTCCAAGAATCCGAATTATGGCTTCCTATACACCTATAAATACAACCTTTACCTATTTTAAACATATCCTTGCTCATATCTAAACCTTAAGTATCATAGAAGTCATTCAAGAAAAGCAAAGAGACCTGTAGAGAGGAAGACAAGAAGTTGGAAAGTAGCAAACTCCTCTTATCCATCATCTCCCTCTATCATTAGGGTAATCTGTATTATATTCCTTAGCTTATCTTTGTTTATAATTACTTTTATCCGTAGTTTTTTTCTATGTCATTAGATATGAACTAATTTTCCCATAACTTGGGTTTGCATATGTATAATCTTTTATTTCAAATTCTTTATTTGTTTTTATGTTGTTTGGGAAAACCCTTTTAAAGTGATTCTAGCTTCTTAACCATATATCTATTTTATGTTCTTTAATTTATTGACCGTATTTCTTGCTAGTGCACGAGTATAGACTACCCCATTAATAGTAGTTAGATATGGTCATCCGGAAGGGGTGTCTAATTATTGAAACACCACATAAGCATCTAGTGTGCGGTAGTGATCCGGAAGGGATTGCCTAACTAGATAGTCATTAGGGTTTGATTTAATCACCGATTATTATTTGCAGGCCAGTCTCATCTAAGAACCTAGTGGCGTAGGAGCAACTTAGTTATGTCCCCTGGTAATTGTGAGGTCGCCACCTAAGTCCACCCGGAAGGGGGTTAGGAGGAATTTAGAATCCTGGCTATTTATCTAAGAGCTTTAATCACCCTTATAGCTAGAATATTGAATTAGAAGAGTAAGTGCATACTAGCAACCCTAAGCTATATTTCTCATCTCCTTTATTTTAGTATTTATTTATTAGCATTATTATCTTCGATATTTGAAAACCAAATAAATATTATTTCTTTTATTGTCTTTTTATTTAACAAGTAATTTCTCCTACACTTATTTATATACATAAGTAGATCTAACAGATCAAATCCCTACGAACGAACTTTTACTTACTAACTAAACTAGCAAACGACTTGTAATACTTTCAGTGAGTTTCTCGTGGTAGTAATGGGTGTGTCCTTTATTACTATATTTATTTATTTGTTTATTTATCACACCTTTTTCCCTACCAAGATCACCTGCTTGGATAAGAGGGTGAACATTATTTAAGATAGGGGAGTTAAAAGAGAAAGGATACATTACCCAAGGGAACAAAGAGAGTAAAAGATTAATGTTTGAGAATTTGTTGTCTAAAATTCTAGTTAGTGTCTATTTCTTTCCATTTAAGTCCTTTCAATTTATGTATTTGTTTTTCCATTAATTGAATATTTTTCTTATGCTTACATTGATTTATATTTTCTCCTATATATGCTCAATTTTAATATTGGAAAAAAAGTGGAAAAATATGCATTCAGTCACTAGGAAGGCGTATTGAATTATGGGGGAGATTTAAACTAATGTTTATTATGCTTTGGTTGTATATGCTTAACTTGTTTGATTATATGCTTATGTGAGAGATTTTCTCTTATTCCTTATTAATTAAACCTTTTTAGATTAATCCATGCATTGTTTTGCCATCATTAAAACATGGGAAAATGATAGCCTAAAGGCTATATTTTGATTGGTGATTGGGGAAAATACAATACATCTTGGATTTGCATGGTCTTACAATAAAGCCAAGATTGGTAGTATAATTTTCGTGTTTAAGAAATCATGAAGATAGTGAAGAAGAAGAATGAGATGATAGAATAGATATAAGCCAAGATTGGTAGTATAATTTGCGATCTGTGGATCCTTTATTTATTGCTTAATTTTATCACACCCAGGACCCACCAACTTTTTGGCACTGCTGCCGGGGACGTATGCGTGAGACCTCGATGTTGATCTTTTCTCATATCAACCACGACCCTAAGGAAATAATTATCAACCAAACCACAGAACAACTACCAAGTGGGTAAGAATTATGGAAACGAGGCTATGAGACAACCTCCTCAAGACAACTATATTGATACTATGAATTAGAAAGCTTTACCTGCTCAAACTGAAGAAGGTGCAGTGAATGTTCAACAAACTTTACAGACACTAATTGATAAGCAAGAGAAAACGCAACAAGATCTGCAAACTTCTGCCGCAGCGTTCAAAATGTTAAAAAATCAAATAGCTAAGATGGCAAAACAGTTGAATCAGCGCCCACAAGGACAACTACCCAGTGATACGGAGACTCCTCACCAATATGAAGATTGTAAGGCGATTTCACTTAGAAGCGTAAAAAATTACCACCACAACTATTTCCCGTTATGAAAGAAAAAGAAACAAACGTGAAACCAAAAAGGACGAAGGACATGGTTGAGGAAGAATGTGAACCAGAAGTAGAAGAGGTGGAAGTTGAGAAATATACGGAAAATCCAAACAAGAAAGATGTTGTGGTAAGTAAACTGTCCTCCTCCACCTTTCCCCTCAAGAGTGCCGAAGAAAGGAGATATGGCTAAATATCATAGATTCATGAATGTGGTGAGTAAGCTCAACATTAATATGCCTTTATTAGAGGCTATCAAAGGTGTACCAAAATATTTAAAATTCCTGAAAAGAGCTATCACCAACAAAGGACCATACCGTGAGAATGAAATGATAGGTTTTCCAAAAGAATGTAGTGCAATATGCCAGAGTAAGTTGGTACCTAATTTACTTGATACTGGGAGTTTTACTATTCCTATTTCTATTGGTGACGAGTGGCAAGGAAAAACTTTGTGTGATTTGGGTACGAATAATAATCTCATGCCTAGATCAATTTTTGAAAAGTTGAAGAAAGGAAATGCAACACCTACCTCTATGGTCTTGCAAATGGCTGATAGATCCCTCACATATCCAGAAGGAAGAGTGGAAGATGTCCTCGTCAAGGGAGGTACTTTAATTTTTTCTAGTTCATTTTATTATACTTCACTACGACGCGGATAGGAATGTCCACATTATCTTGGGTCCATTCCTAGCCACGGAGCATACTCTTATTGATGTAGAGAATGGAGAATTAATCATGTGTATCCAAGACGAGGAGGTAAAGTTCAACGTGTTTAGGGTAATGAGGTTTCTGAATCCCAAGGAGGAATGCTTCCGGTTGGATGCAATTGAAAAAGTAGAGAAATAGCAAATTAAGGTTGTGGCAGCTCTACAAATAGAGGAAAGAGATCTAAGAAAGAAATCACCAAATAAAGCTCCTCCATGTCCTAAGGGAATCCCACACCTTGATCATGCAAATAAAGATAAGGCACGTGCCATTAAGGTTCCAAAAGAACCTAAGAAAGAAAGAATGAAAGAAAAAGGAGTTCAGAGTGGGAGAAGAAGTTGCAATGAAAAAGCGTGACCCTCCTTCAAAAGCGCGTGAATCCAAAAGTTCTTGGCTAGGACCATACATGGTTACAAAGGTCATCTATGAGAAACTAGTTAGAATAAGAGCCAAGGGGTGCAAATTCTGCGTAGCAAATGTTGATAACATCACTCACTACTGGGGAGGTTATGTTAAGGAATAATGCGAGAGGTAACCCGTCGATCTTAACGACGTTAAACCAAATCCATTTCTATTGTATATCAGTTTAAGTGCTTTCATGTCTTTTAAATTTCGTAGTGTGAAATAGAGT
Organism: Nemophila menziesii; assembly: GCA_029959085.1. NCBI lineage: Eukaryota > Viridiplantae > Streptophyta > Magnoliopsida > Boraginales > Hydrophyllaceae > Nemophila > Nemophila menziesii. The sequence continues at coordinate 3,859,288 of JARWIR010000027.1, read as the reverse complement.
AATTGTTGTTCATTAGTGTTTGATTTTTAAGAAATGAGAAAGGTTGGTGTTTTTGATGTTTACAGGAGTAAAAAGCCTTGAGTTTGGGGTAGTTAGTGCGAAAAAGAAAGAAATTATGGTTGTCAAAACAGAAGACAACGGGGAACCCGGTCATCGCTGACCGGGAACCCGGTCATCGTCTGTTGACCAGCCACATTGAATGCAAGGATTGGTGCATCAGGATTCGTGCTCGTTGACCCAAACCGGGAACCCAGTCACAGCGTTGTAGCCTCCACAACTTACTGACTTCGAGACCTCTGGACGCACCATTTTGGTGCAAAAAGTGGGAAGGATGGACATACCTCAACTGGGAACCCGGTTGTAGCTGACCGGGAACCTGGTCAAGGGAGGAGAGCTACTCTATTGGCAAGGCTTTCAAGCAACCTTTCACAAGTTGGAAACTCCGGGAGGCCATAACTTTTCGAATGTTAGAATTCGCTTTTTCTTGAGCCTAAACTGCGTATTTTTTCGAGAGCTATCCAATGGTAAGGTCAAACAGCAAACGGGTACCCGGTTGTTTCCAAATGGGCGCCCGGTTAGCTACTGTTCCATATCCACTTATACGCAACAAATTGTTGCGAAATGCATTCGCGACAGAGAAGATAAACGGGCAACCGGTTAATTCTGAACGGAACCCGGTCACTTCGGCAAAAAAATGACCTAATCCTTATACAAACTTCTTCTTTCTTTCCCTTTAGCCTCCCACACATGAAACACCATGAATAACGAACCTGAGCTCTAAAAATACCTGCAACCTACCATCAAAACACAAAAATATTATTATACCATCCCTCTAAACACCATACAAGCATGTAATCATATCACAAATCTTTCTAAAATGCCAAAGATTCACACTTATTTCCAAATTTTTTCTTCACCAAAGCTTAAAGTTTATCCATTAAACCTTTCCCAAACCTTGAGATATTCATGACCAAGCTAAGAACGCACTATCATTCATATCCATACACCTCCGAAACCACAAAAAGTCATAAATTTTGTCCAAAACTTTTGGGAGTTATTGAAGCTTTAAGTTTTGGGACATCCGAGATGACCATGAAGGTTGGGAAAGATACGAAGATCATGAAGAGGAAATAAGGTTGGGTGTTGAGGGAAGATTTCCGTAGAGGGCATGACGATTTAGAGGGCTGGGAAGAGATGAAAACTTTGGGAAATATGACAAAAGAGTTCGAGGTAATGATGACACAACAATTAATGATCTTTACAACTTGATGAATTTAGAACTTCGAATTGAGACTACACGTGATCAGCCTAGTGCTGATTAAGATATGTTACCTTATAAATGCCTCATTTAGTAGTGTATATTAGTTTAATCGCTTTATTGATTTTTTCGAGTCCTGGGGACACGACTCATTTTTTATTTTGGGGTGGGGTTCGTTGCCTCATCTAAATTTTTATGTGTTATTTCGTATACTTTTTTCAATAAAATTAATTGAGGGTTGCGTTTGACTGTAGATTATTTTAAATGTCCCCATTAAACATGATTTTTGTGAATTTATGATAGAAAACGGTAGAGCTTAGGATTTAGTATAATACGCACTTTGATTGCATGAAAACATTAGGTAATTGATAAGAAAAATTAATGAACAATGCAAAAGAAGTAAACTTGTACTTAAGGAAAATGAGTGGTTTGTAGAACGTGAGATCTGAATGAGTAGAAAACCCACTTAGGTATGAACTAGAGGTAAGATATGTAACTAGAAAATTGATAGAGGCAGTTCTCTGATAGCCATTTGAAACTTTTTAGCTTTCTATCCCATAATTTAATTATATACTTCTTAGCTCCATTTTTAGCCTTTAAGCATTTCTTTTGTCGCCACGATATAAGCCATATCCCATTAGTTTATTAGGCATTTCCATATGATCCGCACTTGAATCACGATCCTGAGACTTCCTGTCTTGAACTTGAGTTTGGGGTGGTGGGTTTCATTATTGGGAAATTACATTTGGGAGGGATTTTTATGCGTTTGTATTTATGCGCAGTTATTGATGATATATTATTTGTAACCCTTTGCCGGGGTCTTTGAAAAAAAGAGAAAAAGAAAAGAAAAAAACTTATAGAGACATGACCATTCACATCAAAACGATGATTAGGGATATCTTATACAAAAAGAAAATGAAATTGAAAAAAATATATATATGAAAAAATAAATTAACCGCAAAAGTGGAAGTTTAGAAATCATCTTCAATGCTTATTTGGTGAATCTGGGGACGCTAAATTAGTGCGTCAAATGGGTTGAGTGAGAAAATATTTGAGTGTAAACTCAAGCTCTTGGACATTTTGTTGATGGTAAGTGAGGAGAGAGCCAAAATCTCACTTTAAATTTACAAAATATACATATCATATTCCCTAAGCCTACGCTAAAACCGTAAAGTCCTCTTGATGCCTAGATACATAGTGGATTTATGAGTCATCTAATAGAGAGTAAGCTAAGTGGAGCGTTCAAAGCGAGTAATGATCGATTAAAACCCTACAACCACCATCTTGAGATAAGTAGTAAGTGTAACCTTCTAGCATTGTGAAATTAATTTGGGATTGATATTATTTGTGTTTAGTTTTTGCATGACATGTTTATGTGTAAATTAATTCTTAGTTCAAACTATTTGAGATTTATATTTAGTTGTGCTTTGGGTTTCACTAGACTCTGCATTTTTGCATTTCACATAAGGCCTTTATTTTTATTTTACATTGTCAGGATGACAAAGGTTTGAGTTCGTGTTCTTGATGTCTCCCTTTTTGTTCTAAATATATGCCCTTTGGAGACATCATTTTGATGAATATTAGACTTATTTGATAGACTTTTAAGCTTATTTTGATATATTACACTTTCTCCCCTTGGAATTATGTTATTTGAATTTATAGAGCTTTTGTGTGTTAATTTGTTTGTTTTTAGTATAAAGTTCTTAGGTGCATGGATATTATAGAGCACCAAGACAAGGAGGAGAGATGAGAATTAAAGTCTTAGATCAAACAGAGAGGTGAAAGCAAGAAAAGATTACCCAAAGAGTTGACTAAAAGAGATGAAAATCTAGAAAGTTGTCACTAATTGCTGATTTCGAGAAACTTTGGCACTGATTCAAGTCCGGAGATTCAAAAGCGAAAGTAGTGCCTTTTAGTTAGCGAGATTTGAGGACTGTAATCAGGTGATTTGGACGTGAGACTCAAGAGTTACGACCGTTTTACTACAGGCTGTACAGCAGTTACAGGATTATTAAAGATGTACTTGGGCTTTTATATATTGAACTATTGTTATTACTTAAAATCCCAATCCGAATTAGACTAGTATAAATAGGCTTTTAGACCTCCTTTTTACATACGCTTCATTATTTTTCTAATTACAATTCAGAGCAGAAGGCAGAAGAGAAAACTAAAGCTGGAGAACTCCAATTCTTCCAACAATAGCTCAATCCAACACCTAAATTAGGTTCTTTATTTCATTTCTGTAATTTAAGATAATGAATTCTTTTATTTTATTTTCAGTTATTGATTTTAGTATGAACTAATTTCATAAGTACTTGAGAATCGCATTTATGGGTTAATCCCTAATTTATTTAGTTAATGTTTTCCGAATTTGGGATTGTATGATTTAATTTGAATTGGGTATTTTCTATTGCTTATTATTTTGAGATTATTTACTGTTTCTGACCTAGCTAATTAGAAATAGGTATTGGTAATTAGGCTATTCACTTTAGTGGCGAAGTGATCACCTTGACTGGGGTTTAGTTACGGACCTAGGTAATAGACGCGTGGTATTCGTCAATGATCCTGAAGGGCTTGACTAACAACACAACCAATTAGGTAAAATACTTCAATATTCGAAAGTAGGTATGATCGCCTTGACGGGTTTATAATACCGTAAGATAGTTCCTAAGTCCACCATGACGGGGGTTAGGAGATATTAGAGTCCGGGCTAGTACATAAATACCAATTTAGCACTTAAACAGAAGCATTGATTAAATAGGTTTAGGTGAATCCCTTGCAAGACTCAAGTACCTCTCTCATTCTTGCGTACAAACTTATTTACTTGCATTATTTCTTTTCAGTTAATCATTTCAATATTTATTTTATTGCATATTTAGTTATAAATAAATTCCAAGCAAAAATCTTATCATTTTACTTTTCTGTTTTAGCAATTATTTCTACTATTCCAATTAATACCAGTGTTATAACTATTTGTCCCTGAGAACGAAATCGGTATTATTTACACATTACTCGGAACGACCCGTGCACTTGCCAGTAGTGTCCCTATCTTTAAGGGTGGTGATTTTATCACACACCAGGAGACACCAATAATGGAGAAGAAGAAGGAGATGATATAATAGACATATGACAAACATATGAATATGCAGAGAAGATTTATGATAGCTTGGATGATGCAAAAGAGAACTAGAACAACACATCAGACCATACATGTCTAGGTAAAGAACACCTAAAGTTGTCAGCTAAAGAAGGCAATGATAAACTGAAGACCGACCTCTGGATCAAGACTCGGGAGCATTCCTAAACCCGTTGGCGATTGGAGCTGAGAAGAATCTGAAGTCCAGGCCTCTGAATTAAAATTGGTCGGAATGCCTAAACATTTTGGAGAACGGGATATGAAGACAAAGAAAAGATATCTACTCAAGATGGAACGACTTCCTCGATGCACTTTATTTAAGAACTTGGGAATTTGACCTATACTGCTCACCTTAATTTTACGATTAGGGTAACCTAAGACTAAAGATAACAGCTAAAAATGACACAACTTATTTTTTTAGTGTAATTGTTGTTGAGAAACCAAAATTAAATCGTTGATACGAGATTAGTAGCAAAAAAGTATGAATAGCCGAAGTCGATGGTGTAAGTATCTATCCAAGAGTAAAACATATATGTCGACGATAAAAAAGGATTATTAAACTCACACGAGGACATATATTCCGAAGGAATAGGGTACTCGTGATCAATATCCGAGGGTAGAGTCATGCTCCATATCAAGGTTATATTATTGTTTGGTCCCCATACCAACCTAAACTGTGCACTCATATTTGCCTAATCTACACATCATGCTAGCCTTCTACATGCCTAAGACATCTATAAATAATCCATTCCATTGACTAAATTGGTACATTCTATCTCTCTCTCTTTAAATAACTCTGGTTATTACCGTCTAAAAACCGCCATATCTCCTCGGGTCATAAGAATACCCGCTAGCAATAATGATAATGTTGATAGCCGGAGTTCCACTGGGAGCACACTTTCTTTGATCCTGATTTAGTGCCTGGTTTCAAGAAGCCACGACTAAGCAATTGAAACCTCAGCAAGGTCAGGAGAAAGCTTCATGATGGTGACTGATGGAAAGGTACGCCATTCTCTTGAGAATAATTGTCTAAATTCTTAGTTTTTTTACATATTCTCTATTATTATTACTTATTCTCTACTATTGATTATGTTGTGGTATCAAATCAATCTCTCGGGTAGATAGATTGGTAAGAGATATTTTTTTTGTTCCATCAATTAGTGTCTTCTACGGTATCAAGTTTCTATCTCATTGATATTCCATATAGTTTTGTTACGATCGACGAGGAATTTTTCGTGACAAATGGATGATGAAGTGAAGACTAATGCTTCGGTAGCTGGGAGAGGATCTTCCTCCAAAATAAGGAAAATTAGATGATAGGAAATAACGCTAACAAGAATCCAAAGTTGTGAATGATCCACCTCTAGTAGTTGAGCCATATATTCCATCCATACCAGTTGTAGATGAGGTAGTTGAGTTATATATTCTGACTATACCCATGACAGCAAAATGTGTTGAACCGTATATGCAGACAGGTATGTATATGCGTACCAAATTCATATAGAGTTCATTGCTCTAACTTATACAGTTACAGTCGAGTATTTCTCGCGACATTATATGGGAATGCACATAAATGGTTCTCTAGACTAGAACCAAAATATATTTATAATATTGCACAATTAGTCGATGGTTTATGGCTCAGAATCCTGAATAGGAATAATGGACAAACTAAATCATCCTTGCTAGACCTATGTCAAATATAATACAAGATCCTTCAATCCTATATGGATCGTTTTACTATGACCGTGTAAAACATTGCACATTTATATCAAGCAATTGTACCACACAAATTTTTTATTTTTTTCAATCCAAATTTTTAGGTCTAATTGGATGAAAAGATAAGATCGAAAATGTGTGACATCATAGCCGATGAGAGGTCCTACATTCGTGTCAAAGAGATGCAAAAAGAGTTGTGATTAGGACAAAAGAATTATACATTATAGCGAAAATGCACAAAACTAAGTAAATGATGATTGACAACAGATACCTTGTGAAAGATTAGGGTATAAGGGTGTGATAAACTTGGACCAAGAGATGATCATACCGGAACATAGGATGACACTCATTTTGAGCTCCTATGTCAAATAGAGAAGGGGGTAAGAGTTGAGGAAGTGTGTTGGCCACCAAAGATGTATATCGATGTAGAAATGGGAGGTACAACCAAATATTTTTCACTTCCATAGGGATCATGTGAATGACACAAATAAGTGAAAGTAGTTGAAAAGGGATATTGAGAGATTAAGGGACTTTGGAAATCTACCTAACCCAATAGATAGTACTGGAATGTCAAATGAAGCCAAAGATAATTCAAATCCCATGCATTAGGCAAGAACACCTGAAAGAAGGAATCACATTCTTCAAGATGTTCAGTCCAAAAGGCTATCTTCAAAATCACCAACTCAATCAAGTTGGTCGAGGATACAAATTTGAGGTGAATACGATTATGGGGTGCCCGTGAGTGGCAAAAAGTGTGTATAAGAGGTGAATACGGTGTCTTAGTTCCCCCAAGTTAGACGAGGGTATGGATTTGAGATAAATGTGATTGCTAGGGGGCCCAAGAATTGTGGTGGTGGTTAGGGTGTGATAAATACATATAATTATTAAAAGAACTAAACACCTTAGCCCACTAGGTTACTCAATGCAAGTATCACATATCGTATTCAAGTTTTTATTGATAAGTAAAATTCGTTCGTAAGGACTACAAAACTTAGATGTAGATAATGAATTTATTAAGTGAAATAAAAGAAGTAGATGAAAATAATAGGAAAAAAGACTCTAAAATATATTTTTGTTTTTTAAGACTTTAACAATAAACTACCAAAAATTAAAGACAAGAAAATAAATAGAAAGAAATAAGTAGTATGAGAGTTTAGCTCGAGATATAACAAGTAATCCCTACTAGCCTTGTTATATGATTATTTATCTAAGGGAGAATTGAGTGATATGCAATAGATAGGATTCTATACTCCTCCTAACCCCCTTCTAGGTGGACTTAGGTGACGACCTAACAATCACCAGGGACTTGGGTAAGGGATCTTGCGCAATGATCGGTCGTTAATCTCAAACCCTGGTGACTATCTAGCTAGGCAAGCCCGTCAGGATAACTACCACACACTAGACATTGATGTGGTGTTTCAACAATAAGACACCCCTTCCGGGTGACCATCCAATTACTATGGTAATCCTATATGTTTGCAACCGCAAGAACTACAAACATTATAACAAAGCACATAAAAACATAGATAACACTACTAATTTCAGTTAGATGTATAAGAATATCCCAAATTAAAATAGATATAAAACAAGTCTAGGGTTCATATCCTTATGCTAATTTCAAGCTAAACAAAATTAGTTCATACTAGAGAAAGAAAGAAAATAAATTACGAAGGTGAAGGTTGGAATGGCATGAACAACTTCCAACTCCTTCTTGTCTTCTTGTTACTTGCTTCTATGTTGATTAAAGGTTGATTAGGAACATCAAGATTGATTTATATACGGCAGGAATGGATATATAAAGGTATTTGGTCGAAATATGGAGTAATCCCCAAGTTAAGGAGTCGTAATCTTACCAAAATTCATATTCCTAAATAGTTGGACAGGATAAATCTTTGTAGATTGATTTGGTCATATCACCTTCATTCCTTATCTAATTTAATGTACGAACAGTCAAACGAACGTGATAAAAAGATCTATAAGTTGGTCACAGGGCTCCTCCAATTCGTGACGGAATTTCTACAGCTTTTCAATTAGTGAACGTTTTTCTAGCATGGCATAATCTTTACTTCCCAAGTATTCTAAACTTTTCCTTTTTGACTATAGCTAAGAGATTTTCTTTACTTTTCCACTTCAAATCAGTTTCCATGGGAGTAATAGCTTCCATATACATAAGTGCTACACAATTAACACACAAATTACGTGCAAAAGCTCACAAAATAGCAAAACACCTAAAACTAGACAAGAAAGTGTAAAGTATGAATTAATGGGGAAAATCATGAAATTATGTACTAAATACCCCTAAAATTATGTCTCAAGTATACATTAATATATCACAAATATGGATACATCAAGACCCCTAACTCAAAGGTGTATCGTCTCGATACAATAAATATAAGAATAGTAGGGTAGTCATTAATAAATATAGAAGAACAAGAAGAATAATATAAATCAATGAATTATCCTAGAGCAATATCCTAAAATATCCCATGTAGTATTGTTAAAGAAATAATGCAAACACATGTTTGATTGCACATAATCAACAATCCTTACATTCAAGTCCACATTAACTTTACAATGCTAGAAGGAGAGGTTTCCAACTCAGTTTGTGTTAATGCTAGAAGGTGATCACAAGTCCTAATGTATTATCCAATGGTCCACCTATATATGACCTAATTTTTCCATTGTTCTTCCACCAAGTAGTTAGAAATTCTAAGTGTTTATGGTTATAACGTTAGCAAGTTTAGTTGATAAGTAAAGTTTGTTCGTAGGGATTTATTCAGTTAGATCTACTTGTATTCAATAAGCGTAGATGAATATAGATGTTTAGAATAAAATATAATAAGATGAATAATTATTTGATGTGAAATAATAAATAAGAATGCAGATAAATAAATATGAATGTGAGTCAGATAAATGAGGGTTACCAATATGAGCCTATCTTACTAAGTTGTTGTTCTAACCTTAAGGGTGAATTGAGCATTATATATTAACCGGAATTTTGAATTCTACCTAACCCCCGTCAGGGTTGACTTAGGAGCAACCTCTCCACTAATAGGGGACTTGGGTAAGGGGACACTGAGTAATGATCGGTGGTTAAATCAAACCTTTATGGCTATCTAGTTAGGCAAGCCCGTCAGGATCACTACCGTACACTAGACGATTATATGGTGTTGTCAATAATTGAATCCCTCTTTCGGGTGTTAACACAATTACAAAGGATAGTCCTAAGATTGGCAAATCTAGGGCTGGAAACAAGAAATCAAAGCACACAATACCAATATACGCCAAGCTCAAACCAATTAAAATAACAAATAGTATTATGAAATTTAAGACAAAATAATAACCCAACAGTTAAAAGTAAAAATTTCAGAATAAAAGCTTAGAAATATGGTAAAACCACAAATATATAGATAATTACCCTAAATATAGAGAAGGAGAGATGTAGAAGGTCACTCTCCAACTTCTTGTTTCTTGTCTTCCTCTACAGGGCAGCTTGCTTCTTGGATGATAAACTTGATACTAAGGATTAATATTCATATAAGGACTAAGCTAATGTTTAGAACTGAGCAAGGACATGTTTACAATGATAAGAGGGTGTATTTATAGGTGTTAAAGAAGCCCTAATTCGGATTCTTGGAGTAGAAGGCAAGCAATTGGACTTCTTTTCTAAATCAGACTCGTTTCCTAAAATATAGGAGAAGGAAAAAACGGTTGCTGTCTTGTTTTGGCCGTAACTTCTTTAATATTGCTCTGATTGACGCATTATTTATATTGAAACTGATCGTCTCGGAAATCTCTACACTTTTTCTTAGACCATTTTTCCAAATTCCCAGCCGATTTTAAGTTATGATCACTTTAGTGGACGTGGCTGCTGAAATTCAGATTTACTTGGCAACATTTCTTTTCCTATTTTATCTTTACTTCCTTTTAACTCCAATTTCCATCATTATATTCTTTCATTTATCTCTTGGAATTGATTTGGCATCTATTTAATAACCATATACTTTAAAGCTTCACATTAACACACAATTAAACCTAATATCCTCTACAAATAATAATTCCTCAAATCAAGACAGGAAATAAGAAAATATAAAAATATGAATAAAAATCGAGTATTGACTATCCTAATACACCTAAAATGATGTCTCTCATATAGATTAAATCATCACAAATAGGGAGACATCATTTTTTTATATATTTTTCTAAGTTGGTTATGACTCCCTTTTTTGAGGTGAGATATCATACCACTCTCTCTCATATTTCAATTTTTTTATTGACTTTTAACCCGCCAAAGGGTTATAATAATAAACTCATTATCATCAATAATATCACGATTACAATCAAATTTTCAATTCTAATGTTTCCCAACGATGAAACCCACCACCCCAAACTCAAGCTCTAAAACAACTTGTCTCAGGTTTTGCGATTTGAGTGTGGGTCATATGGATAAGTCCTACAAACTAAGGGGTATGGCTTGTAATGTGGTTAATAAAAGACTTTAAAAAGGATAAGAAGCTGCTAAGACAGATAATAATAATATTCAATTAATAGGGTGAGAAAGCTAAAAGTTTCAAGTGGCTTAAATATGAAAGAACTGCCTTAATCACTTTTCTAACTACTTGATTTCATTACTCTTTCACTATTAGTTCATAGACAAGCAAGTTTTCAACTAATTTCAAACCTCACGTTCTACACACCGATTGAATCTTCCTAAGATCCAACTTGACACTTCATATGCATTTCTTTTTTATCTTCCCTATCTTTTACTTCCTATTTTCATACATGCATACTAAACATATTTGTGACATTGTTCAAAAACATACTATTCACTATCATTGACTTAATTAAAAACATGCTCAATGGGACATTCACCATATTCTATGCCACTTCTAACCCTAAATTTTTTAATTTTTTATGCTAAAACAAAAAGGTAGATGAAGCCAACGAATCCCCTCCCCCAACTCAAAACTGAGTCGTGTCCCCACGACTCGAAAAGACTCAAAAAGAAATAAAATTCAAAGTAAACTAAGCTAATACTAATAAGATATTAAAGAGATGGATCGGAAGGTGGTACCTTGCCAATCTTTTCCATTCATCCTCTGAAGGAGAATCATTTTCAATATCCAATATATTGGTGATCTTGTCAATGTTGTAGTTCATCCTCAGAATTTCCATCCAGTGGCGGCGATACGTGTTCTCTAAGCTTGTGATTTTGTTTGTCAATGTCATTGCCCACTTTGGTAGTGTACATACACTTTCTGATTTGGCATTAAGATTTGCAGTAACCTTGATCTTCTATTGGTGTCTTTTCTTTAGGCTTGAGTGGTACCCTCTTTCGCATGTTATATTTACGTAGTGGTTGTGTGGTTACCTCGAGCTTTGCCTTCTTTGGACTTGGCTCATCAAGATCGATGGATTTCTCTTTTGTAGCTCTATGCGAATTCTTTTTCTTCCCTAAGATGAAACACTTCATCTTGTAATCCATAGCATATTTTTTGTTAGTCATCTTCATACCGGTGAAGAGAGTCGTTGCCCAACGATCACATGTTACATTGAATTCAACAGTTGTGCAATTCCTCACCTCTTTCCAACATAATTACTACAAATTTATACATAAATCAAAGAGGTCTCAAGCTATCAGAGTTTATCCATATAATCTTGACCATTCAACTTGTCGAATCTACTCAATTAATGAGTTTAATTCAAAGAAGCATTCAAGTCAAATCCACTGAAGAAGGAGTTTGTTTGACAAAATCATTCAACCAATCAAACACTATTTTTTATCCTCGTAGATCTAGTCTTTGTAATACTTAGATTAAGACAAAATCTGAGAGTATAGGAAGTATGTCGGTTTCCTTGTGTTGCGATAGCACAAGAGTTTACTTCGTGGTATCGAAGTGGTTGTAAGGGTATTATGTTCTCACCTAAGTTAAAAGAGACCGCACCACTATACATCATTGTTTAATTTTGATCCCTTATCTCTTTACTTATTGTATATTTATTGCTCGTCTTTTCAATTATAGTAATCCTTGTTACACCATTGCATGATCCCTTAGAGTTTGATATATATTAACTTAGAAGTTTTTCTTTAAACTTATAACTGTCCAAAATATTTTTAATTAGGCATTAATCTTATTAGTATCCTATTCACCCCCCTAGGACTTTCACTAAGGTGGCAGACGGGCAAATTAAAGGTATACAAATAACTCGGAACTACCCGGTCATCTCACATCTCCTATTTGCAGACGACTCCCTCTTTTTTTATCACTTGACGGTCAAGATATAGAAGACTTTCAGGATTGTATCGACACGTATTGTCAATGTTAAGGACCAAAAAAGTTAACTATAATAAATCATCAACCTGCTTCAGTATACAAACACTCGAGGTACTTAGACGTCAAGTAGCTACCTCTCTACAGATTTAGGTAACAAACGACCTCGGAAAGTATCTTGGATAACACTTTGTCATAAAAGATAAATATTGAAACGTTGGCATGGATAGCGGACAAAGTATTTTCAAAAAGAACAGAGATGGATCGCAAAACTACTATCTGAAGGGGGAAAGGAAATTTTAATTAAAGTCGTACTACATGCCATTCCCACTTATTCCATGTCTATTTTCTCTTTCCGACTAGGACTTTGCAGGAAACTTACATTAATTATTTCTCAATTTTGGTGGAATTCATTTCAAAAAAGGAAAATTCACTGGTTGGAATGGGAAAAGATGACAGCAGCTAAAGTTATTGGAGGAATGGGTTTTAGGGACATTAAAAGGGCCATTATGGCTTTATTAGTTGCACATGCGTAATGAATCCTTAACAACCCAAACTCCTTGGCAACTAGGGTACTCAAGGATATATATTTCCCTAAAAATAATTTTATTGACGTTAAATTACAACAAAGTAGGACATGGTTCTGGGAGAGCATAATTGAATGCCGAGACCTACTTATCAAGCAAGGTTTTATTCAAATCGGTAACGGTCAATAACCATATATCTGGAAACACAGATGGCTACCGTTTGGACTCATAAAAGATAGACCGTAGGAAACAAACCTTGAGACGATAGATAAACTTATGAACCAACACAAGAATGACTGGAACTGGATGACGATAGACTCAATTTTACCAGACCCTTTCAAAGGAGACATTAGTAAATCCCACTGCTAAATAGAGAAGATCAAGACACCTTCACCTGGCCTCACTCAAGATCCGACCAGTACACTACAAAATCGGATTACAAGATCCTAACAAAAATTGCGGAAGAAAATGGAGTACATACCTCTAACCAAGTGGATCTTAACGATCCTAAGATATGGAATACGATCTGAAAATCTAATGTCCTAAACAAAGTTAGATCATTTACGTGGCATGCATATAGGATTATCCTCCCTACCAAACAGAGCATGTTTAATAGACACTGCAGTGAAGAAAAATGTTGTATGTGGTGTGACAGCGTTATGGACATGTTAGTATATTTTTTACTATCTTGTGCCTTTTGTAAACAGGTTTGGGAAGGAACCGCCCTTCAAATAATAATATCGGAGATTGATCCTTAGTCTTTAGGCGAATGGCTAATTAAACTTTGTAACGACATCAAGGACACACATTGGGATAAAAATAAGTTAATTGCATATGTGATGCTAACATTATGGAACATCTGGAAATCGAAAATGAAAATGGTTCATGAAAATCTCAAACTAGATCCACATAATGTTATTATGGCTGTCCATGCAGATATGATGGATTTGTTTGGTCAACAGTGGGGTATACTCCATAAACTACAACACATGCTCAACCACCTCCTTGTGACAATCCATGGAACCCGTAGGAGCTTATTGGGATGCACATTATATTTACATGTTATACGTCCTTTAAGGACAAAACTAAAAAAAATGGTATAGGTATAGTAAAACGAGACACGGACACTTGACAATGACATATCTTCTCAAAAGATATTTGGACTGGCTCAGCGACAGAAGGAGAAGCGATTGCCGTCCTGGAAGCCGCAAAAAATGGGACTCCACAACTCATGAGTAAAAACCATTTTTTGCTCGGATAACATTGATATTATTCAAGGTATTAAGTCATTGCTATCTGCGTGGTGGAAAGTTAGACCGTACGTCAAACAGATTATTTAAATACCTGAATAACACCAAAACATGTTCTTCAAATATTTACCAGGCAGGCTCACCGGAATGGCAAGCACAGCCGCGCTTAAAGCTATGCAAGCGACATCCAATGAAGAGGGGCAGTTCGTCCTGAACTTTTAATTTACGAGATTAGGTATCGGCTGATAAAATTATAACAACATTGTAAAGGTACGATCGTAGAAAAAAATCCTAAATAATCTCTAGGATCAGATTTTTTAGATTAACTTTGATCTAAATTAGTCAATCTTTGATTAAATTAATGTTTTTATACTAAATTAAACATAATTAACAATTTTCATTTAGTTTAACTAACCCCATCTAAATTAGTCAAAAGTGTAGACAAACAAAATAGAATTGGTCAAAAATGGCAGGCTCTTGGGAAGACCTCTCGTAGCTAGGTACTACCTAGTCAAAAATCCCAAGCGGTCGGACTACGGTTATTCTAGAAATAAAGCGACACGTGAAACGATAGACGTTTTTTTTTTTAGTCGAAAATAAAATATCATAAAACAAAAGATAGACGATAGACGTTTATTACAACAACAATAATATCTAGACTTTTTTTTTGTACGAGTATATCATAGACTTTAACGATGGCTATACTTTGAAAACGTTAGGCTGAGTCTAGTCTTTGAACAAAAAGAAAAGGCTGAGTATAATAGGTTTTTCGTTCTAGTGAAAAAGATAGAATTAGGGATTGACTCATCAAATTACTATTTCCAACCATTGTGTTAGAATTGGAGTTCCATATTTAAATCCTAGTTTTTTGATTTATGTTCATTACATTTGTTATTTTTAGCTTTTAGTCGAAAAAAACTTACATTAAAACCCAACAAATACAAAACTAATTTCTATAAGATTGAAATTTCTAGCAAATAAATTTGCCAATTTGGAAGGAAGTTGGAAACTTTAAAGGTTAAATAAAGAGTCTCTAAACTTATATTTAACCACACAATCCCCACTCAAGTTGTTTGATCTCCTAACAAAGGAGAATTTCAAGTTATCCAAAAATTTACACCTTAACAATGTTCTTAACCAATAATTCAGAATTACAAAAAATCTTAACGCCTTTCCTAGTTTAGTTAATAAGGTTTAAACAATCATTCTCTATCTCTACTTTGCCTTTTGGATACTTAGCCGCCAGTTGACAAGCTTCTAAAAGCCCTCTTGCTTCAGATTCAATAATAGAGTTGACCACTATCTTCTTTGCAAAACCATGAATCATACAACCTGCTGAATTCCTAACTATACAAGCAGCTTAGTTAGTATTAATATCAATAGAAGCATCACAATTAATCTTTAAAAAAATTAGGTAAAAGGGGTTTCCATGAAAAATTCCTTTTTTTTCTAAGATTATTATCCAATGTAAATCTTGAAATACAATCCATTCCATCTAAAATATCCATGTTGGATGTATTTCTTATATTTCTTTTAGCCTCAGTAGTAGATCTATTGGCTAGGTTAAACTCATCATAGGCTATTATAACATCCTGCAAGGTTTTTTTAGGGTCTGGAGTTGTCCCTCTGAAAATAAAGTTATTCATGCCCTTCCATATAAACCAAACAATAAAAAAAAGCTAATTCACCCAAACTATTGTCTTTAATTTCACTTTCTTTGAGCCTCTGTCTAAGAAAATGAATCCACTTTTTAAAAATAAAAGTTGGTTCTGAAAATTAATTGAAACAAAAGTGACTAGCCATCCACACTGCTCTAGCCCATGAATAATGGAAAAGAAGATGTTCCACATTTTAATCATAGATTCCACAAATAGAACATGTAGCTAAAGCTATTGTTTTTCTCTTCTTTCTATTCTCATTTGTTGCCAAACTATTTTCACAACACTTCCATATAAAGTTCTTGATTTTTTGCATGGTATTCATTTGCCAAATAAATTTCCAGTCTTTAGACTCTAGTTTAACAGATGAGTCTCCCTTCTTTCTGTTTTTAATTATTTCTTCTCTTTGTTGAGCCTTCCAAAGTCTTATATACATATCCCTGACTGTAACATCCCTATTATTAGAAAAGATCCAAAATGGAGAGTCAAGACAGTAGAAGGCTGGGATATATATACTAGAGATGGTTGCTACAACTTTAGAGGAGAATAAAGAGTTCAATATATCCATTTTCCATTCCTTTTTATCACAATCAATGAGCTCAAAAACAAAGGTAATTTCACACCTAAGGGTTTAATAATATTATGAATTTTAGGGATGTAGGAATCTTCCCATATTCTAATATCCTTTCCATTTGCCACATTCCATTTAATATGTTTGACAAAACAGTTTCTACCCTCAATTAGGATTTTCCAACCCCAAGAGTTGTTACTACTTAAAGAAGCATCAATGAATTCTCCACTTGGAAAATATTTACCTTTCAACACTTTATACAGTAAAGTGTCTTTATTATTGAATAATTTCCAAGAATTTGAAGCAAGTAGAGCCAAATTATGACAGTGAAAATTCTTGAAACCTAAACCCCCATCCTCCTTAGAGTTCGTAAGAGTTTTCTATTTAATCCAGTGACATCTATCCTTCCCTTGGTTGTTCCAATAAAAATTTGAAACTAGGGAAGTTAAATGTGAAGTAATCTTCTTTGGAATCAAGAAAACTGATATAATGAAGTTAGGATCAGCTCATATAACTGCTTTAACTAGAATTTCTTTTCCACTCCTTGATAACATTTTTGTATCCCATCCATCCATTTTTTTAGGACCAATTCAATTAACCATTCTAAGGATTTAACCTTTGATTTTCCCCAAGAGGATGGAATGCCGAGATATTTTCCAAGATGTTCCAGCTTTCTCATTCTCAGTTGATTAGATATGTTATTTTTAACCACATTTGGTGTATTTTTGCTAAACATAACTCCACTTTTATTAAGATTAAGTTTCTGTCCTGTAGCAAAAGAATACCAATTAATAATATAAATAAAAGTATCAATATTATAATCAAAAGTTTCAAGAAAGAACAAACTGTCATCTACAAATAATATATGAGTAATCATAGGGGCTGCTCTTGCAACTTTAATACCTTTGAGAAGTCGCATTTCAACATAATAGTCAATCAGGTGAGTTAAGGCTTGGGTGACTAAACAGAACAAATATGGAGACAAGGGGTCACCTTGTTTTAATCCCTTTTGGGGTTTTAATCCATCCTATCCACCTTGAATAAAATCCCATTTCCTAAAGTAGATCAAGTAAGAAATCCCACTCAATATTCTCATAGGCTTTACTTATATCATCCTTAATTGCCAGACTATATTTCTTAGAGCTTCTTTAATTATTAAGAAAACGAGTTACCTCTTGTGCTATTAAAATGTTCTCAGAAATAGATCTTTCAGGAAAAAAAGTTGTTTGAGTTTCAGAAATACAAAGTCCAATCCATTCCTATAACCTCAGGGCCAAAATTTTAGATACTATTTTGTAAACAAAATTTGCACAACTGGTTGGTCTTAAAGAAGCCACCAAATCAGGATTAGCACACTTTGGAATGAGTGCTATGATAGTACTATTAATTTATTCAAGAGAGGAATTATATGAAATAAAGTCTGAAACAAGCTCAATTAAGTCAAGTTTTATTTCTTCCCAAGAATCCTCCATATCCATCTGGTCCTGGAGATTTATCTCCTCCAAGAGACCAAACATCATTTCTGACCTCTTCACAATCCACTGGTCTGATAAGTGTTTCATTCATATCACAAGTAAACACTTTCTTGATTTTACTAAAATTTGGTAGATATTCTCTAGTACCAACTGTTTTAAATATATCATTATAGTATCTCACAATTTCTTCAGAAATTTCTCCTTTATTAGAGAGCCAATTCCCATGAAAATCTTTGATTCTAGAGATTATATTTCTAGTTCTCTTAACTTTTGTAATACATGAAAGTATCTACTATTTTTATCAACCAATTTCAACCTAGTGTTCCTTGATCTTTGGGCCCAGTACATTTCTTCCTTTTTCCAAAAAGTTTCAAGTTCCATACTCAGATTTTGAAATAAAACATTATTAGAATCTGAGTAAGGTTCATTAAAAACTTTATAAGTTGCGCAAGGTTTTTATTGATCAAAATTCTATTATTCAAATTCCTTTTTCTTGCCCAACTAGAAATATACTTTTGTAGTTCAGAAAGTCTGAATTTAAATTTTGAAATACCTCTCAAATTCATATAGTATCTACATTTTCATTTTTCCAAACTCATTTGACAAAAAGAGCTGTCATAAATCTAACCTTTTTCAAGCATGAATCTTTTTTTGTGTTTCTCATCATAAAGACCCAAATTCAGTAAAATTGGAGAATGATCAGACCCTGTAGGAGGTAGAACTGCATTCCAAGAATTTGGGAATTTTTCTATCCATTCTTTGTTAACCAAGGTCCTGTCCAACCTTTGTTTGTTAGCCGGTTGCCATTTCTCTTGTTAGACCAAGAGAAATTACATCCTTTAGCTGGAAGATCAAACAAGGTGTTAGAATGAATAAAAGTGTTAAACAAGAGCATAATCTTTTTGTGAAATGAATTAATATTCCCTCCTAATTTATCAGAAGGAAATCTGATCAAATTAATATCACTAAGAAAGCACTAGTTATCAGTTACATAATTTAAATCATGCAACTTTTTCAGGAAACCCTCTTTATATTCATCTGTTGTGGGGCCATAGATAAAATTAATTTCATAGAGATCAAATTTAGTTCCCTCATAAGTACATTGAATTAAGTTCTTATCAGAACTTATAAGATTAAGGTTGTTTGTTTCTTTGACAAAGACTGCTAACCCTCCTGATAACCCTTCAGGATATATTTGAGCTACCAGAGTCAAATTGATCTTAGGGCGTAATGAAAGTAAAAAAAATTAAATTTGCGTTTAGTTTCAGAAAGAAATAATACCCCAATGTGGTGAGACTTGATCATGTCAATCAAGCTTAGCTTTGTCAAGGCAGTGCCTATGCCTTGATAGTTTCAAGCTTGAATCATTGAAGACCTTGGGGTTGATTTGGGTCAACCCCGCAAACCACTTCAGCCTCCATCACTTTCAACAAGTCTTCTTCATACCATTTCTCAATACCATCTTCAGTTTCATCTTTATCTACCTCTAGTGGTTCAGCCATCTCATCATCTTTTACATAAACAGAGTCGACAAAAGTTGCTGGAACTAGAGAGCCTAAGTCATCTTCTATAGGAAGACCTAAATCTTCTCTTACTTTTTTAGTTCTCGTTTTGTTCCTCTAAATAGATCCAAAACAAATATTTTGATCTGAATTTTGCGTAATAGATGGGTCAATGGGGACTTTAGGGTTCACTTTATTAGTTGGGCTAAGATTAGGGTTGTCCTCATTTGGGCCCAAATTTTAAAGACCTGTGCAGAGTTGAGAGGCCTAATGTTTGATTTGAAAGAAACTTCTTCAATAATTTTTTGGCCTAAATCAACTTTAGACACTAAAAGAGATTTTTGGACTAAATTTCCACTCTCAAACTTTTATTCATTCTTATCAAACATTGCAATTTCTCCCTCTTCCAAGTTAGAATTCTTTTTCTTATACGTAACTTTCAGTGGCCTTTTGGTCCTTTGAGATTGATTGCCATGTTTAACTGTCTTGAAAACAAAATCATTTGCTCTCTTCTCTTGATCAGAACACTTAACCTAATTACCCAACCTAATAGTTAATTTAGTAGGATTATCACAGTTTCTCTCTTCATGCGAAACAATTCCACATTTGAAACAAAAATCAAATAGCTTTTTATACTTGAAAGTAATCCAGATAGATTGTCCATTCGCTATTTTAAACCCTGCTAATAAAGGTTTTAAGACTGAACAGTCCACTCTAGCTCTAATAGTATAATTTTCTTTGAATTTAAGTGAGTCTGGTAATTCAATATCGGTAACTCTACTAATTTTAGAAGCTATTTCCTAACATTAGTTTATTTAACAAAAAGTGAAGGAATCCCAGTTAGACGAACCCAGTAAGATGTTTCATCCAGAAGAGAAGGATTCTTAATAGTTTCATCATATTTCTGAACCAGCACATGGAACCCGAAAATATGGTAAGGCCTAGTAAACCAAACAGTCTCTAAGTCCTCTTTCTTATCGAACTGCACAACACACATATTTGTTCCTCTTTTTTCAATAGATATTCGACCATTAATCCCCCAATATTAAATAATGGTTTTCTTAAGGTGTCTAAGATTAATGATACATGGTGTTATTATTCGTACAAGGAGCTTAGGTTCCTCGTATATTGAGTAGATGGCGTCCCTATCAGGAGAGAGACAAAGTTCTTCCTCTAAATATTCTTTCTTATCATCTTTATTACCCTTCATAAATGCCATAAAGGAGAATGAGTAGTTAGAAGATAAAGGTAAAAGAAAATTCTAAAATACACTTAAAAGTGATTTTCTGATAATGAATGCTGGCAAAAGTAACATATAAAACACTGAGCTTCATAGATCTAATCAAGATCTTAAAGAAACCTAGTAAAACTCCAAGATCTAAAGAAAAGAAAGAGACGGAGAAACAGCGAATAGAGGGGTTTAGGAAGAGATATTACGGAGGAGATGCGTTTTTGGGGTTTTGTATGTTCGTTACATTTGTTGACTACCACAAAGTTAGTCACACTTTTTTTTTTAATTCATTATGCTTTGCTGATGAGTAATATGAGTACTTTTTCTATTTTTTTCTATTAATATCTCTTTTTTTTTTATCTTTTTCATTTAGGCAACATTTTTTTCTTTAATTCATTTTGTATTCTTTTTTAGTTATCTTTTTCCAATTAGTTTTTAATTCAATTTCTATATCAAATTTTATTTTAAATTTATATTTTAAAAAAATAATAAGTGATGAAATTTTTAATAAAATAAATTAATATATTTCTATAAATTATAAATGTGTATAAATAATAATTATAAATATATAAATATAGAAATTTTATCAAAATAAAAAATATAAAAAAGAAGTTTGAATATAAAATTTTAAATTGGAATCTGAAATAGGAAGATATTGGAGCAAAATTGTTATAGAAAGTTGATATTTAAGAAAAAAATGGTATTTGACTTCCAGTTCTGACTAAAAATTTAAGAAGATGTTGGACTTAGCCTTAGGTTAGGTTTTTGTAATGATATATGAGGAAAGATACCTATTTGTTTAAATTTTAACAGATAAATACTTAAATTTATAAAAGTGATAAATACATACTTAACGTTCTATTTTTTGTTTTTCGTTAATATCTGTCATAAGTTTGACGTAAAATATTACTTATTAATAACATGTCTATATTTTCCTTCTAAAATGAAGTATCTAAAAGTATCCATGGACAAACAAGTACCCATCATTCTTTATTTATAAATACGGTTCTTATATTATTTATTGACACGTGACATTAAAAGACAAACATCACGGTGAGTACTAACGTATGAGAAAAAATGAATGTTGGATACTTGTTTGTCTCTTTTTTGTAAACTTAGATACTTATTTGTTCAAATCACGAAATAGAGGGTATCCGTGGGAGAATTTTTTTCAAAAATAAAATAGGTAAGGTTTCTATGTTAATAGTAAAGTGGACGGACGACTTGGCAGGTTTTGTATCTAAAGCTGCGAAAAAAATATTTTTTTTTATTATTAGATCTGTAACCCGCCATTAATAACAAGCGTGTCATTAATAACAAAATCGACAAATTATTGAATTTGAATGGACGAGTTGAACGGGTTCTTTTTTACCAGTGCACAATCATGAGGATTAGATATCACTATAAAATTTAATATTAAAATATCACTATTTTAAATAATATATTATTTTCCTTTTTTAAAATAAATTTAAGTTATGTTGGATACGGAGACGTCTACAACAAGACCTTGAGATGTAATGAAAATTTATCCGACTTTTTCGGGAAAAATGAGATAAAAATATATATTAGTTGTCTAAGTTTTTATATTAAGCTCTGTTTTTTTTTTGGTCGGTCGTAACAATACAACAGCAAGGTATCAGTCTATTCCAAGTCGAGTAAATAACGAGCCCAGTAGTAGCGACCCGTGAGTAGTCTCTGCTGATTGCCTAGCTTTACGTGCGGCACAATCAACCAAACCATTAAGTCGGCGCGGGAGGTGCTTGAAAAACAAATTATGGTGTTCCCCGGCAATCTTGCGAATTTGCTTGACGAATGTTCGGACTTTCCACCATGCAGCTGGCAACGACTTGATACCTTGAATAATATCAAGGTTGTCTGAACAAATGAAAGTTTTGATGCCTGAATGGGTAGGCTCAGCTAAGAAACTTCCATAACTGCAATGGCTTCACATTTTGTCGCCAAATTTGTCCAAATAACTTTGGAAAATGTCACTCTACGACCTGTTTTGATTTTTAAGTAAATAAATAATTAAAAAATATTAAAGAAAAACATATTAGAGCTTTAATCCAAACCTTCATAGATGTTTTAACTTTTGAGTAAACAAAATCTGCTCAATTAAAAGACAAAAAATTTCATATAGTTAAATTATTGATAGAAAAAAATTAAATTTTGGAACCAAGATATAAGAAAGTTCAGAGGGAAATGTTTTTAATTAGGCAAAAATAACATTAAAGTTCATCATATTCTATACCAACAAGCCTTTTAAATTAATTATCTTAGGTCTAATATATAATATTTCAAATTTTACAAAGAAAAAAATTATAAAGCATATATAAATCTAATTAAATTAATTACTAAATATTTTAAGTAAAAAAGCAAGATTCAGCTACGGAATATATCTTTAGCCATCACTATAGTGGTTGCTAAAAATGTCCTTGTTCGTTAATATAAGTGGACTTTTATCTTTAGCAACTGCCATTAGTCGCTAATAGTTGGTCGCTAAAAAGATCCATTGATGATCATCTAGCAATTCGGTCGCTAATGAGATGAACATTTAGTGACCACCAGGGTGGTCGCTAATGATACGGTCCTTTAACTACCACCATGGTGACCATAGATAAAGAGAACCATTTATCTACCACTATAGCGGTCGCCATAGGTAAAATATAAAAAAAATTGCATGAAAATATCATAAACAAATTGCACTATGGTCCCTGTGTTTAGCGAAAATTGCACTATCCTTCTTATATTACAAAAAATTGTACTAAGTTCCTAAATTTTTTGAATATTCCCTTAAACGTCCCTATAACTCACAAAATATCATTTCTACTTTCTAAAATTTTCGAAAAATTTCCTATACTACCCTAAAAATGCCTTTATTAGTCCCTCCAATTCACAAAATTGCACTATTAACCACTAATATAACTAATAAATGCAATATAATATCCTACTTCTAAAAAAATAAACAAAATAAAAAATAAATTGGAATCCATATACACCCATAATTATACATAAAAACACAAAAATTCATCTACTTTGGTATGTATAAATATAATTAATAAGGTTTTAAACTTACCAATGTAAATGAGACGGATACAGTGATGTAATCTGCGATGGAGGGGAGCAATCAGATGAGGGGGAAGGTTGGAAAGTTAAGTAAATGAAGTGTAAAACCACTTTTGTGTTTTATAATGTTAAAGACCTTTAGCGACTGCATAGTGGTCGCTAGAGATCTTGTAAGTGACCAATAGAGGTTATTTTTAATAATTGGGCGGGAAAATTTGGTCCGCAATTTTTTTGAAATATGACTTGTAGGCCATCGAAGTGGCTGGTAAAGGTTATAGACCTTTAGCTACCATCTCTGGTGGTCTCTAGAGATTAAGTAAGTGACGTTCGACTGTATTTTAAAATATTGGTCGAGTAAATTTGGTCATTAATTTTTTTGAATGCTTAGCGGCCACCAAAATTGTCGTTAAACGTTCGAATGATAAGTGTACATATCATTTCACCGCTTCAGGCTAAGATAGATAAAGAATTTGAGGGATCGATTGAGGAATGGTTCATGAAAATGATCAAATCTTATTCGGATAATGGGTGGGATCCAAGAATTGTAACTGCGTAGCTCATGGCAATTTTGTGGTTTATATGGAAAGAGAGAATGTCATGCTTTCACGAAGGAAACAATGGAGTTGTAAGAATATTTTGTGGAAATCAAAAGAGTTAATAGGCAGGTTATTCGGCCCTTATAATGATTGGGAGAAAGGAAAAAGGAGTGAAACGAAGAAGGAGATGGAAAATGATACTAGTAATCCGGCAATTAACAATGATGCAGAAATAGTATGGACGTGTGACGCCTCGTTTAAATCCTATAATGAACTGGCTGCCATTGCGGCAATTGGAGTAAATAAGGATGGTATCATTTCGAGGAAAATAAACATTAGATCCAAAGTGAACTCTGTTATTGAAGGAGAAGTTTGGGCTGTTGTTTTGGCAATGAGGTCTTGTAAAGACCTGTCTCACCGGGTAGTTTCTTTCTACTCGGATACCCTTGAATTAGTTCAAGAAATTTTGGGCACGACCGGACTTCATTGGAGTCTTAAACCAATTCTTTCTGAAATTAGGAAATGGTTAGGTCAATCCGTGAATTGGAACATTGCCCACATTAACAGGAGGTTTAACTCTACTGTTGATGCTTTAGCTAAGTGTACAAGAAGGAATATAGATCTCTCTGGATGGAGGATTTTTTGTTGATTGTTTCTGATAGCTTTTTAGTGAATCTTTGTAATAGTGTTAGATAACTGTTCTTGGTTTTTTCTGAACAAAAAAAAATAATAATAAAAAAAGAAATTATTTAAGTTATATAAAATTGTATGTATGAATGAATGAATTCTTCAAGGTATCCAGCAAGTGTCGACAGCTAGATGGGAGCTCAGACCGTGGATTAGACGTATCCAGAACCTGACTAGGGACGCCGGTCCGGTTTTTTTCAAGCATATTCCACGGAGATTCAACACCAGAGCTGACTTACTAGCAAAGATTGCCAGACACAGGGCAACAGAAAATCATGTATCTACAGAGACTCTACTACACAGGTTCTCCAGGATTGGCATCGGCTAAGGGCTCTTTTCTTCTCTTGTTTTCGCTTTATTTTTGCTTTCTGTAATCGTCCAAAAAAAAAAAATGAATGAATTCTTCTAGATATTGACCCTTAATATTATACCGTATTTTATTATATCAAAAACCAAACACTAAATTTGTTTATAGAAAAATCTCCTATATATACCACTAGCCTTCCTATCCTTCTTCTCACCATTTACATCCTCTTCTTTAACCAATCTTTTTTCAGCTTGCCAAGTTGCCAATAAGATATCATTATCATCATCATGGGTATTGTGACATTTACAGAGACAACCACTAGCTCCGTTCCAGCCACCAAATTATTTCATGCAATCGCAATCGATAATCGCAATATTCTCCCTAAGGCTGTTCCTCAAGCTATCAAAAGTATTGAGCTAATTGAAGGCAATGGTGGCCCTGGAAGCATTCTGCATGTTACCTATGCCGAAGGTATATATATTCTTTACTAATTAGTGTTTTAATTATTTTTCCAAATATTCATTTATATGGTTTTATGGACAGGTGTTCCAGTAAAGTATGCTAAACATAAGATCGATGTTTTAGACAAGGATTCTTTGACCTATGCTGAAACAGTGATCGAAGGTGGGGATTTATCGGACAAGATCATATCAGTTACACTTGAATTTAAATTTGAATCTTCTTCAGTTGGAGGATGCCTTTTGCACGCCACTGTTAAGTATCACATAACAGAAGGTGCTGAGTTGACTGAGGAAGAAACTAAACCAGCAAAAGAAGGAGCTTTGGGAGTGATCAAAGCTTTGGAAGCTTACTTATTGGCTAATTAATATGGGTGTCCAAGTACTTTTATGATGGCTCAACTTTTAGCTTCACCTGATCGACGATTACTCCTATAAAATCATCGTTAAAATAACAATAAAAAAACGATTTTGTATTGTTGCAGCCTATATATCATATATTTCCCAGTTTCTGTCTTTGTCTTGAGTGTAATAAAAGTCGGTGTGTGGCAATCATTTTAGGCTTAATTGCCTACTGAATAATATATTTTCTTTGTCAAATTATGTAAATAAGTTGTGTTGTTTCTCTTTCATTTAAGATACACAATATTATCTTACATTTATGGTACACAATGTTACGTTATAATCAATGAAATACATTTCATTGATTATATATAAAAAAAACTAAAACTCACTCAATGTAATAAAAACTTTCAACAGATTCATGAATTAATTTTTTTTTGTGAAATAGTTAGCTGGCAGATTAATATAAAATAAAGAAAACCTATACACAATCTGACACCGATACCAACGACAATGACAACGGTGACGACACGACGAGACAAGTCAAATCGAGTCAAGACGTGATGTAACGTGACGTGGATACGTTGACCCCATTAATACAAAAATGCATCTGGTTCATAATAGTTAATAAGGTGTCAAATATGTCATCTCCCTTACTAAAAAATGCGTCCAGATTCATTTATAATGATCAATTCATTTATGGAGTGTAATTACCCTTTTATAGAGTATAAACACCTTTCTGTGATAGAGTTACGTTATTACAAATATTTTGGTTTGTGGTTTACTTATATTATGTTTTTTTATACTTGTTCTAAGTTCTAAAATTATAATATTATATTCAACAATATATACCACTTTTATTAAAAAAAAAAATCCATTTCTAATATATTATTATTCAACAATTTAAGAACGATTCTAATGTTTGTTTTTGAGTAATGGTTGCATCTGAGTTTAACGTTTTTCTGACAGGAGAAGAAGGGAAATCGAAGTGATAATGGTCAAAGCAACTTTCATGAAGATGGATTATGATCATGGGAATGTCATCGCATTTATGCAACGCCATCAATATTTTTCATGAGTCCGAGTAGGTGGCTGATGAACGAAAACGATAATTTTTTAAATTCAGGCACAACTAGAGTTCTCAATATAGTTAAGTTTCTCTAAAATTATTTACATGAAATATTACAAATCTTTCGATATGTGATACTTTTTAGTTTCTCTCGCAACATTTTGGGTTTTTACCCTTATTTGTCTTTTGTTTAACGTCGTTAACTTCGACGAGTTACCTCGTGGGCTACGTGGCTTCATACCTCGCCTCTTTGAGGTACATGAAATATTACAAATCTTTCTATATGTGATACTTTTTAGTTTCTCTCGTAACAAATGGATTTTACCCTTATTTGGCTTTTGTTTAACGTCGTTAAGCTCGACGAGTTATCTCGTGGGCTACATACCTCGCCTCTTTGAGGTACATGAGCTCTCCATGATTTGGATCCCCCTCAAGAATGTTATCTTCATCTTCATGATAATTTTTTAACCGATGATCATTCACCATATAGGTGCGTTGTTTGGTTGGGTGTTCAATCTCTATAGTTCCATGAGGCGTGACTTTAGTAACAATGAATGGACCAGACCAATTTGATCACAACTTCCCCGGGTAATTGCTGAACTTGGAGTTATATTTTAGGCCTCCTTTTCCAGCTTCAAACGTCTTCCTTTGAATCTGCTTATCATGCCATTTTTTGGTTTTCTCTTTGTAAAGCTTAGCATTCTCATAAGCATGAAAATGGAACTCATCAAGTTCATTCAATGTCATCTTTATTTTCTCTCTAGCTAATAATGGGTCCAAGTTCAACTCTTTTATATGCTTTCCATTCAAGTCAAAGTGATAAGTCGAAAGCCTTACTATACACCATTCGATACGGTGATGCACCTAGGGGTGCCTTGAAAGTTGTTCAATAATCCAAGAGATCATCATTTTAACTTCGTTGACCAATCCTTCCTTGTTGGTCTGAAGGTGTTCTCAAGAATAGATTTTATCTCTCGATTAGAGACTTCGGCTTGACCGTTTATTTGGGCGTTATAAGAGGTGGTTATGGTGGGTCCTTGTGTGTTATAAAATAAAGCAATAAAAGTAATAGAATAAAGGATCCACAGACCGCAAGTGTACAGTTGTCCAAGTAATATTCGATAAATCGAGTTTCGTTCTCAGGGACGGATTAGGTTCAACCCAAATATTAATCAGGTAGTAGAAATAATTCTAATAAATAAGATGCCAATAAATAAAGAGTAAAAATAAATAACTGAAAAGAAATAATGCAAATAAAAGACTAACTTCAAAGATGAGAGATACTTGAGTCTCGCAAGGAATCCTCCTAATTAATGTAACCTATGCTTGTTTAAGGGTAGAATTGGTTTTATAATATTAGTCGGGAATCTAATATCTCCTAGCCCCCTGTCCGGTGGACCTAGGAGCTATCCTAAAGTACTATAAACCCCTGTATGGACGAGTATGCCTCTTCGGATGATATGAATTTACCTCTTTGGCTATGTAATTAGTTAAGCATGTCGGTCAATAACGAACATTACACGGGTATTACCTAAGTCTGTATTCAAACCCCCCTGTCGGATGATCACTTCGCCACTAAAGTGAATAGCCCAAATACTAAAAGCTAATTCTAGTTGTACGGAAAAGAATTAGTAAATAAAAACAAAGTAATATCCAATATCTAAGACTCAATTCTGTTTAAATCATAACAATCCCAAATTCAAAACATAGATTAAATTAATTAAGGTGCATCCCTTTATTGCGATTCTCAAGTATATGGAAATTCAGCTCATGATAAATTTAAAGACTGAAATTAAATAGAAAGATATCATATTGAATTATAGAAAAGAAATATATAACCTAAGGGTTTGGTTGGCTGTTGTGGAAGAACAGAAATTCTCCAGCTCTAGCTTCTCCTCTGCCTTCTTGCTCTGAAGTGTTTGACTCTCTCTAAGGATGTTATGAATTGAATAAAATATGAGAGGTTCTAAATAATGAGGTGTAAGGGGTGTATTTATAGGTGCTCGGAAGCCCTAATTCATTTTACTTGGAGTGGAAGACAAGTAAAGAACTCTTTAATTCGCAGCCCTAAAATCTAGGAAAGGTAAGATTCTGCTGCTGATTTATTTTGGTCATATCTCCTTCCACTTGTCTTGGAAAGCTATATCCATTGGTCCAGACCATTCTCCCAAATTCCTAGCCAATCTTAAGTTATGAGCTCGTCTTTGAACGTGGCTAGAATTTCATATTAATTTGGCAACTTTATCTTTTCTTTCTTTGCATATATCCTTCCTAAATCTTCTTATTTCCATGTAAATATTCTTTCCTTTACTTCTTAGACTTGACTTGGTATCTAATTAATTACCATATATCTTTTAAAGCTTCACAATAAATAAATAATTAAACCGCATATGCTTTAAAAATAATAAATCAATAATTCTAAGACTAGAAATAAGAAAGTGCACGCTAAAATTAGAAACTCGAATAAAATACTTCCTAACACATTAAAAATACTCTAAGAATTTAATTCTCACTTTTCCTCCTTGTAGTGGTTTTTCATGAAATTCAAGAACCTACTAACTTTGCACTAAAAGTAATCAAATTAATGCACAAAATCTCTAAAAATGCAAATAGTCTAATTCTAAGGGGAGAAAGTGTAATATGACGAAATAAGCATAAAAGTCTATCAAATAAGTCGATTATTCACCTAAAAGGATGTCTCCAAAGGTCTAATATATAGAACAAATAGGAAGACATCAGGTTACTCTATGTCTCACTCCATATTTCACAAGTACGACCTTAAAATATTTATTAACAAAATATGTACCTCTGTCACTAATTATGACTCTTTGTGTCCCATATCTTTTGAAAATGATTGACTTCAAAATTATATTCATCACCCTAGCGTCATTTGTTGGTAAAGCCGCCACTTCTACCGATTTTGATACATAATCCACGACTAGCAAAATATATTGATTTACATGGGATGGCACAAAGGGTCCCATGAAATCAATGCCCCAAACATAAAGAATCTCAACTTTAAATACATTGTTGAGTGGCATCTCATCGAACCTCAATATATTTTTTATTAATTGGAATCGCTTACATTGCTTGACAAATATGTGATAATCTTTATAAATAAGGGGCCAATAGAACCTGGATTAAAGTACCACATTGTGAATCTTATGTTCTAGCAAACACCTTTGAATCATCTGATCACTACATACCTTGAAAGGTTCGGATACTCCCAAAAGAATTTCTTCCTGTGGTGCATAAATCTCTTTCTCTCTTATGGTTTGCTTCTAATCTTTAATGCTCCACTCGCAATATGATTAACAATATCCACATACCATGGAACATTCTGTGTATTTACCACAAATAGATATTCAGCCGGAAATACCTCCTTGACCACTTCCGGTCCATTGTTGAAATTAGAACCTTCAAGGCAAGATAGATGGTCAGCTACTTGATTCTCGCTTCCCTTTCAACCTCGAATCTCCAAATTAAACTCTTGCAATAAAAGCACCCACCTAATAAGATGCGGCTTTACGCCCTTCTTCTCCATGAGATAATTGATTACCGAATGGTCCGTGTATACATTCAACTTTTCTCCAAGATGGTAGGAAGGGAATTTGTCAAACGCGTATACACGACCAACAACTCCTTCTCGGTTACGGTGTAGTTTAACTGTGCACCTATAAAAGTCTTACTCGCATAATAAACAGTATGAAATATCTTATCTTTGACCCAAAACGGAACCCATAACATGATCACTCGCATCACACATAACCTTGCATGGATGACTCTAATCATAAGGAGTCGCAACTTCTGTAGAGATGAGTCTCTCCTTAATTGCCAAGATCGCCTCATGACATGCATCAATTAAATGAATTGTTGCCTCGTTCTCAAGTAAGTTAAATAGTGGCTTGGTAATCTTTGAAAAATATTAATTAAAACGGCGGTAGAATCCCGCATGACATAAGAAAATTATCACACCCTTAACAGAATTGGGAGGTGGAAGGGTGTTTTGATACCTCTATCTTTGCACGGTCAACCTCCATACCCTTACTCGAAACCTTGTTCCCCGAAATGATTCCCTCTCGAACCATGAAATGACACTTCTCCAGTTTAACACAAGATCAGTCTCTTTACAACGATTCAACTCCTTCTCTACATGTGCAACACAATCATCATAGTCATCTCCAAACATTGAGAAGTAATCCATGAATACCTCCAA
Source organism: Nemophila menziesii (assembly GCA_029959085.1). Taxonomy (NCBI): domain Eukaryota; kingdom Viridiplantae; phylum Streptophyta; class Magnoliopsida; order Boraginales; family Hydrophyllaceae; genus Nemophila; species Nemophila menziesii. Next base: position 3,828,011 of record JARWIR010000027.1, on the reverse strand, counting down.
GAACTGATAAATCATGTCCAAAAATATCGCCGCCATACACCACTGGAACGTGCCGGTGCATTGCATAATCCAAATGTCATCTTTCAAAATGCAAATGTGCCAAAAGTACATGTGAAAGTAGTCTTGTATTGATCAGCTGGATCCACACATATTTTATTATGACTTGTATATACATTAAGGAAGCAATAGTACTCTCTTAATGCAAGCTTGTCTAGCATCTTGTCCATGAATGGTAAAGGGAAGTGATCCTTCTTCGTAGCCTTGTTCAAACTCCGATAATCCATACATAGTCTCCAACGAACAATGGTTTTCAAGGGTATGATCTCATTCTGATCATTAAGGGCGATAGTAATTCCTCCTTTCTTCGGCACGTATTGAACTGGGCTCACACACTCGCTATAAGATATGATACAAAATCGCTTGTTCTTTATCTTCACTTGAAATTGGCTCTTCCTCTTCCTATTATTGTTGTGCAATGGGATAAGGTGGTGGAGGATGCTTCCCACTCCTTAAAGAAATTGTGTTACAATCTTCTTTCCTTTGCGGTGTCTCATCAATGCTAGAAAACTTGACCTTTAGCGTTCACGTTTAATTGGTTAGCAATTTGAGACACTTGGTCCTTGAGCAATTTCAGTGCCATGGAATGCTCTTCAATTTTCTCATTATTGCACTTCCATGAATCTTGGTTTTATTTCAAGTTCTCTTGTGTCATTAATATAAAGGAACTTAGTACATGTTTCCATCATCTTATTATTACCTTCTTGTGGATGTTAAGGGAGTGCTTTCTGAAGAAGACCTTCATTATATGTTTCTTGCACATGACCTTGACCTCCTTGATCTGAACTTGAGGTCTCACTTGGAAGTTATTTCTTTGGGGCACGATTGATAATTATTTTGAATTACCGCCTCGCTAAGAATTTCCCCCTGAAAACCTTGTTGAAAATGATTTGATTGACTAAAACCTTGGTTACCTCTAGTATAAACAAAGAATACGGATTCAGGGTTGATTTGTCATTCTTCCCAAGTGTGATCAGCCACTCCATAATTTGAAAATCCATAAGATTCTTGCACCACTTTCAGTTCTTGATGCTTACCCTTCAATCCTTCTTGCACAACCAATACTAATTGATTCATTTGTTCATATAATAGGGAGAACTTGTCTTCTAATACAGCTCCACCATTAAACATTTTACTCCCCTGCGATTGTGGTGTAGGCAAACTTCTCTCAGTGTCAAAATTTTTCTCCATACAATTAGCGGCTTGAAGAGGATTCATTGATACGAAACCACCTCGTCTAAGATTTTTTACTCTTATTCTCGAATCCTTATCAAGTCCCAGGTAGAACGTGGAAAGTTGCATCATATGAGTGTACCGTGAAGAGGGCACTTTTTTATTGTGGTTAGAATCTTGTCTATGTAGCTCCTAGATCTTCTCTATCTTCCTGTTTAAAATTCACAAGCTCTAATTGATCTTTCATCTTAATGCTTTTAGGATGGTAACAAACTAAGAATCACACTTGAAGAGCATCCCAATCAGGGATTGCTTCGGCTGGTTGACGGTTGATGTCTCCTCATTCGTGATAGACTAATGTTAGGATGATATATCATTTTTAGTGATTTAGAAGTCATAAATGTCGATTTTCTTGAGTTTTAGTGCACTTTCCTATTTTGAGTCTTGATTTAGTAAAATAATATTTTTAGAGCATATTGGGGTTAATTGTTTATTTGGTGTGTAGCTTTAAAGATAATTATGGAGCTTAATTAGAGTCCAAGTCAAAGATTACAACTTATGGAAAGAGATTTGCATGGTAATTGGAGATAAGAAAACAAAAGCTAAAAAGATGGAAAAAGAAAAAGCTGCCTAATCTAGGATTCTGCAGTACACGCCTAAAGATGTGCTATTTTACCCAAGAAATAGGCCGATTTTGGTAATTTCCTTTCATAGGGACAGAGATAATTCTGTTGCGATTCTTTTGGTATCTTATGGAGCTCAAACCGAACAATAACGAAGAAGATATGCTCAAAACGGTCCAGCAGTGTTTATCTTTATTTCCATACGAACTTGAGTTGGGCTAGAAGTCCAATACCTTACCTCTTCCTCAAGAATACGAATTAGGTCTTCTAAACACCTATAAATACACCCTTATATCACTTGTAAAAAAAACCCTAGTGATCCTTGCCTCATAGTAATTAGTTCTTAAGGTTTTATTCTTCCAGTTTATTGTAGAGACCAAGATGATGTCTTTTGTAATTTCTTTTAGTTTATTTCCTTCAGGTATGAACTAAACCTCTCATAGCTTGGGTTTTGCATAATGTATAATCTATGAATTCTAATTCTTCTATCTAAGTTTCTTTGGAATTATATGTTTTAATTTGATATTAGCTACTTACTTTATATTTGTTTATGTGTTTTGATTTAATGTCTTTCCTAGAACTGATCACTTTAGGATTGTTTTAATAGTAGTTAGATGGTCTCCTTGACAGGGTGTTTAACTATTGAACCACCACCTAATGTCTAGTGTCGATATTAGTTCTGACAAAACATGATTCTAACTAGATAGTCATTAGGGTTTGTTTTAATCACCATATCACCAATGATTGCAGTATTTGCTTAGGGCCTTAGTAGTGTTTGATAACCCTATTTGAAATCACTTCTTGGTTGTGCCGTAGCCCCCTTAGCCGCTCTCAAGGTCTAAGGAATGGGAATTTAGAATCCTGACTAAGTATACCAAGAGCTAATATTCTCCCTTATTAACTAGATTTATAGATAGAATTAGAAGGATTAGTGCATACTAACAAAACCTGAGCCATATTTCTCATCTCATATTCTTAGTTATTTATTTTATTGTCTTTATTTTCTTAGTTTTAATTCTTAATTTCGAAATATGTTCCCTTTAATTTACTGTCTTCTAATCATTTACTTCTACTCGATATTCCTACTCACGCGATTAACACACTTAAGTCCCTGAGAACGAACTCAACTTACTAACTAAAACTTGCATACGTCCTGTAATACTTGCAGTACTGTGCCTGTCTAGGGTGAGAGTGCGTAGTTTCTTGACTTAATTTTATCTTATTTTTATCACACCCTAGGCGACACCAAGTTTTTGGCGCCGCTGCCGGGGACTTGTGTCTCGTTAGCATGTGGGTTATCTATTTCGAGTAGTAGTTTTTAATTAGTTTTTATTTTTCAGTTTTTATTTTTTTATTTTTCCAGATTTACGCTTGTGGTTTGCTTTAGTCTTTTTCAGGATTCACAGTGTTTAATTCTTGGCCTCCGTTACCGGAGCCTGAGAGGCGCTTTAGAGTTTACAACAAACGTGTTCGTGAGGAAAGGTCCTTAAAAAGATCAATGGCAGCCCAACTAAATCCACCACTTGGAGGGATTCAACAAGATCCTCCCCTTGGTGCTCAAGATCCACCACTCGGTGGACAACAACAAGATCCACCACTTGGTGGACAAGAAGGATAATAACTACCAGTAGGAGGAGGTAATGGGCAGAATAATGTTAATAATCAACAGAATCAAGCACAACAAGATCTCCCTGATCTTCATGTGCCGTTTCATGTTCAACCAATCGGTTACCGCCCTCTAGAGATTCCGAATATTAAATTTAGACCCGATACGGGTATGCTCAGTCAATTTAAAAGTTTTGGACTCTACACTGGTACAACAATTCAAGATCCGGTAAGATCGATTCAGAAGTTTATGCAGATTTGTGATGCCTACATTACTCCTGGAATTACACGCGAGCAACTGTATTGTCATATGTTTTCGTTCTTCTTGACCGGTAGAGCTAGCGATTGGCTAGAGAGACAACCACATGCAACCATTCATTCTTGGAGAGAACTTCAAGCCGCGTTCTTTAACCCAATTTAGCCGAAGAGCATGATACTCAAAGATCAAACCGAGCTTGCAAGATTTTTCCAAGAAGATGGAGAAACTGTGGGAGAAGCATGGACAAGGTTTCAACAAAAATTAGCTAGATGTCCGCTCCATGGTTATACACCTGCTCTACAACTTGCTATGTTCTATGAAGGTCTTAATGATAAAGGTAGAGAGAAGGTGGATAACATTGGAAAGGGTAATTTCGTGTCCATGAATCACAATGAAACTTCCGAGGTGTTAGAAAATATTATGGAACAAGAAAGAAGTTGGCCTTCAACGCGAGCTTCTGTAGCAAAGACCCGAGGAACACTTCGTTTAGACGCAGAAACTGCGAACTCAGCTCAAATATCCGTGTTAGATAATCAAATCAAGGAGCTGAAAATAGCGATGGAAAAGAATTTAGCCGCTGCAAACGTAGTACAAGAAGCACAAGGTTGTCAACAATGTGGGGTGAACAATCATACATCGGAAGAGTGCGAATCAAATCCCCAATCTGTTTACTTTATATCCAACCGCGGAGGTTATCAATGGGGTAACCGAAACCATCCGGGTATGCAGTATTCAAATCCACAAGGGGCCGCTAATCCTGGTCATTATCAACAGCGCCCCCAGAACAACTCTTTCCAACAGAGAGGTCAGTACCAAAATCAACATCAAAATAGACCTGCTCCCCCTCAACAACCTGCTCAAGATGCATATACCGATTCATTAGATCAGAAAGCTTTACCTCAGTATCCTCAAGAAGGATCTATGGACAATCAACAGATAGCACAAGCTCTAGACCGTTTAACCACGACTATGAACGCTCAAGACGAGAAGGTCCGAGGACACGATGCCATACTTCAAATGTTAGGTACTCAAGTAAAACAATTAAACGAAGTGTTAACAAATTTGGTAGAACAAAAGGAAGTAAAGGCAATCGAAGGAGGTGAAAACAATGTTGGGTTCGAAGCTTGCAAGGCAATCTGCCTTGAAATTGAAGAAGCAAAAGAGGAAGTACCGCATGTTGCCGTTAGTGCCGTGGAAGTTCCGAGTACCGAAGAAGAACCAACCAAGTCTAGCCCCGTGGAATCTGACTGTTCTGAGGTTTATGTGGAGGACGATCAAGAGAAAGCCGAATTTATACAGCTACTGAGGAAGATGCAAGAGGAAATTCGATCGGTAGTGGATTACGCAACTGAGCTGGCTAAAGAGAAAGAGGAAGAAGCCTCAAAGGAGGAATCGAAAGAAGAAGTTGTACCTGCTGTGAATGAAGAGAAAGAAGAAGATAAGGTGGAATCGCCACCTATTGTTCAACCAGTGTCATTAACTATTCCTGATACAAATCCTAAGGATGACACTGTACTCAAGACATTTGTAGAGGCGTATCAACCTGAAAATATCAACGCCCAAATGCTTGAGATTGCGAAGAGAGGACTTACACCGCAACAAGTGTTTACGCAAGTTATTCCTGAGAAAGAGGCGAGTGTGGAGATCCCAAGAGAGAACCTGAGGGTTTCAAGAAGAAGTGAAAGAGAGCTACCAACAAAGCTTAAAGATCCGGGAAGTTTCAACCTTCCTATTCAATTACATGGTATGCTCAAGGTGAAAGACATGTACGATGTGGGTTCTGGTGTGAATCTTATGCCTAAGTCCGTGTTCGAGAGACTTGGACTTCAGAAATCAGAGAAAACTCCAGTGAAGTTGCAGTTTGCTGACAACTCAGTTAAAAGGACATGGGGAACAGTGGAGGACGTCTTAGTCCGTGCAGGTAATATCGCCATCCCTACTGACTTTGTTATTCTTGAGTTTGATGCAGATAAGCAGGTTCCGATCATACTTGGACGGCCTTTCATGGCCACAAGTCAAAGTGTCTTCAACTTCCAGGAAGGGACCATCACCCTTCATGCAAAGAATGTATCCGAGACCTTCTATGTCTTGGGTAAGAAACCGAGGAAGTTAGATCCCACCGTTCCTGTCATCCACAACCTTTCACATCACAAAGTCCCTCCTGAGAAGAGCCACTTAAAACCTGTGGATACTGAGCCAAACATTGAGTTTGGGGTTAGCCATGAAGTCCTATGGAAAGCTCACAAACGCGAGAATAGGCCACGAAGTTTCAAAGACTCGTGGATGGGGCCATTCATTGTCACTAAGGTTGTTTCAGCCAAGGTGATAGAAATTCGACCCACAACTTGGGTCAAGCGCAGACTAGTTGACGTTCATAGCCTAACTCGTTGTTGGGGAGGCTATATTCGCAAATCTTGACAGAGGTAACACGTCTAACTTTGAAAGACGTTAAACAAAAGTGCTGTGTGGGAGACAACCCGTAGTTTTTTTAGCTTTCATGTCTTTTACGTTTTTAGTTTACGTTTAGTTTAGTTGTTTTTAGCTGATAATGCATATTTGAGAAAGGTATTAGTGTTTTTTATACTTAGGTATTGGAGAAATCGAGTTAGGGAAGCGAGCAAATTTTTTTCGGAAAAGCTGAAGCAGGGGGCGGTATACCGGACCTCAGCCCCGGTATACCGCATGTGAAGAAAACCCGTACCACGGGTAGCTGCCACGTGTTTCCTGCCGAGACGAAAAAAAATTCACGCTGATCAGTCCGGTATACCGGACCATATCCGCGGTATACCGCGGGTCCAAAAACCCGTGCCACGGGTTGCTAGCGCGTGTATTTTGTCGAGACGAAATTTTTTGGAGCATCAGATGTTCCGGTATACCAGAGGATATGCCCGGTATACCGCAAGGCGCCGACTAGAGAGAGAAAAACGGGTTTTGAGCTTATAAAAGAGGTATTAAGTTTATCATTCCGAATTTACTAAACCTTAAGCCTCTTTCTCTTCTCCAAAACTCTCCCAACTCCATTGAAGCTCATCAAAACCTTCACCAATCATCAAGAAAAACACATCAAACCTTCTTTCCAAATCATTACACAAAAGATTCAAGCTACCGATCCTCACCAAATCCATTCAAATTGAAGAATCAAAGAGCCAAATTTCACAAATTCATCCTACAATTTCTTAAATCCAAGCCAACCCATTACAAATCCACCTCACCCACATAGAGATTCATCATCAATTCATCTTTCCTAAACCAAATCAAGCTTGTTCAACCATCAATTCACAAGTTCAAATTTCAAGGGTTGCTAAAGCTTTGAGTTGGGGGTTAATTGAAGATGACTAATAGAACAACAATTTTAGCTAGCAAGAGGGAGGTGAAGAAGAGCAAGGGATTGGATTTAATCAAGAAGAAATCAAATAACAAAGGGTCTAGTTCTAATTCAAAGGGTAAAGATAAAGTTGAAGAAGGTGGAATAACTTTGTGTGATCGTAATGGTAAAAAGCTTTACTTTTATGCAAAGGAGAAGACACAACTTCCACAAGGTCCTACACCCAAGGAGAAAGTGGAAGCTTTAAAAACTTTAAAAGCTTCTGCAGAGAAACAATTGAAAGAACTACCTTTTGCTTATGAGAAAGTATTCAAGGAAGAAGTTGGTACAGGAGAATACGCGAGATTCTTAGAGCTTGGTGAGAAATTGGGTTGGTCTACGTTCATGGTAAGACGTTCTGAATCATGTCATGAGTTAGTTTTGGAATTCTATTTAGGCCTCTTTAGCCGAGATAGTAAAGGTTGTGTTCCGATTAGAGGAAAGCTAGTTCCCCTTTCACAGTTGAGGAGATTAGGAACCACTTCAAGTTTAAGAAATTGAAAGGTTATTGCAAATTTGAAGAAGCGGTTTCTAAACGAAAAATCTTTGATGAGGAATTACTTTTTGAGCATGTATTAGACAAGGAGAAAGTGCAATCACATAAGGGAGAATTGAAGGCACCTTGGCCTTACAAATATCTTCAACCAGATGTTAGAATTTGGCACAATTTCCTTATTCCTAATGTCTTTGGAAACACACGAATTTTGGATGTGACTATGAAGAACGCTCTACTGTTGGACTGTATTTTGAGAGGAGAAGAAGTTGATGTGGCACAGTTGATCTATGAAGAGGTGATACGATTTTCGGTCTCTCCTAAATCAGTTTATAATGTTAAATTTCTTACTATGATCACGTGTCTTGTGCGAAAAGCGAATGTAGCATTGGGTGAAGAAGAGAAACTCGAATTTAAAGCAAGTTATATTGATAATGCTTGGATCAAGGATATCTTTCGAAGAGCGGGTTCTATGCAAGTCTCGAAAGAAGAAAAGGAGCAAAGTTGGCAAGAGAAGATGGAGGACCGATTAACAAAATTCGAAGCAGCTCAAACTTCCTTAGTCAATGATGTGGCACAAATCAATGTTAATCAAGTGCACATCATGAAACTCCTCGAGCAATTAACGAAAGGTCCAGAAATTCCAACCTTGGATGTCAATGATGCGAGACAATAGCCTCGAGAGTATGTTCTCTTTCTTCCTTACCAATGTTGTAAATATGTCTATCTGCTTATTTCAATTTCTGTTTTTCGAGTCTTTTTCGAGTCGTGGGGACACGGCTCATTTTTGAGTTGGGGTGTGGGGATTCGTTGTCTCTCATCTCCATTTTTTTGTTTTTAGGTAGAAATTAAAATTTTTGATACATGGGAATTAGATGTAGAGTGTGTTTTATAGCTTGAAAGCATAAACTCAGTGAATTAATGATAGTAAGTAATATGTTTATGAGCTATGTATTTGTATGCTTTGAGTATTTGGAGGAAAACACACGTTGATAGTAAAGAAAAGATTAGTGAGCAATGCGATAGAAAGTATGTTCGATCTCAGGAAACCTTGAGAAGTGTGTAGGCCGTGAGATCCAAGCTAGTTGAAAACCCATTTGATGAAAGTGCTAAAGGTAAGAAAATAACGAAATTACATAGTGTAGAAAGTGATTAAGGCGGTTCTTTTATATTTGAAGCCTTTGAAGCCTTTTTATACCTTCTTACCTTGTGATTTTTGATTTTATATGCTATATCCTTCTCAGCCCCTTCTAGCCTTTCTAAAGTCTTTTATTGAAACACGTTATAAGCCATATCCCTTTAGATTATAGGACTTTTCCATATGACCCGCACTCGAATCGCGATGCATAGACAGTTGTTTTAGAGCTTGAGTTTGGGGTGGTGGGTCCACCATTATGGAAATTGTTATTGGGTTGGGATTTTTGAGCTTATTAATTGTGCTTTGTGCTTTATATTGATGATGATTCACAGATTTTTATTGTAACCCTTTGCCGGGGTAATAGTGAATGAAAAAGAAGCTACGAGCTAAATTTGCCAACGAGGGCATTAAAAGAAAAAATATATATATGAGAAATTAGCATGATATCTCATCATTAAAAAGAGAGTCATAGACATTGAAAAAATTGATTTGAAAAGAAAAAAATATATATATTCGGACCGGCAAAGTGGAATTTTATGTGAACATCTTAAGCTTTAATTGGGTTATTGGAGATGCTAAATTATGCATCAAGGAATTCATTGGGTTGAGTGAGAAACGTTTTATGAGAGTAACTCAAGCTCTAGGGCGATTATTTGATGGCTAGTGAGGAGAGAGCCAAAAGCTCACTCCAAATTATCCAAATATACTATCATACCGGCCCTAAGCCTACATTACAACCTTAAAGACCTTTTGATTCTTTGCTATGTAATTAAGAAGTGATTGAGCCATTAGAGATTAGTTGAGTGGATCTTTGAATACTAGTGAGAATCGATGAACAATCTATAGCTCTCTTGGGGAACTGAGTAAAGTCCCAATCCTTCTTACATTGCGAAACTATGATCTTGAATTCAAGCCGTGTTGACTATGGATATGAGAAGTGTACATGTATGTAGTTTATGAATATTATTGCATGAAATTTTCTGAGTTATGTGCTTTAGGTTTATTCTATATACTCTGTTATGTTCTTCCCATTGTGTTGAGAATTTTATAAGTGTGTATTTATAGACTTCCCTTTGTTTTTATCTTTATTGTATCGGGACGATACAACTTTGAGTTGGGGGTCTTGATGTCTCCTCATTTGTGATAGATTAATGTTAGGATGAGACATCATTTTTAGTGATTTAGAAGTCATAAATGTCGATTTTCTTGAGTTTTAGTGCACTTTCCTATTTTGAGTCTTGATTTAGTAAAATAATATTTTTAGAGCATATTGGGGTTAATTGTTTATTTAGTGTGTAGCTTTAAAGATAATTATGGAGCTTAATTAGAGTCCAAGTCAAAGATTACAAATTATGGAAAGAGATTTGCATGTTAATTGGAGATAAGGAAACAAAAGCTAAAATGATGGAAAAGGAAAAGCTGCCTAATCTAGGATTCTGCAGTACACGCCTAAAGATGTGCTATTTTACCCAAGAAATAGGCCGATTTTGGTAATTTCCTTTCATAGGGACAGAGATAATTCTGTTGCGATTCTTTTGGTGTCTTATGGAGCTCAAACCGACCAATAACGAAGAAGATATGCTCAAAACGGTCCAGCAGTGTTTATCTTTATTTCCATACGAATTTGAGTTGGGCTAGAAGTCCAATACCTTACCTCTTCCTCAAGAAAACAAATTAGGTCTTCTAAACACCTATAAATACACCCTTATATCACTTGTAAAAAAAACCTAGTGATCCTTGCCTCATAGTAATTAGTTCTTAAGGTTTTATTCTTCCAGTTTATTGTAGAAACCAAGATGATGCCTTTTGTAATTTCTTTTAGTTTATTTCCTTCAGGTATGAACTAAACCTCCCATAGCTTGGGTTTAGCATAATGTATAATCTATGAATTCTAATTCTTCTATATAAGTTTCTTTGGGAATTATATGTTTTAATCTGATATTAGCTACTTACTTTATATTTGTTTATGTGTTTTGATTTAATGTCTTTCCTAGAACTGATCACTTTAGGATTGTTTTAATAGTAGTTAGATGGTCTCCTTGACATGGTGTTTAACTATTGAACCACCACATAATGTCTAGTGTCGATATTAGTTCTGACAAAACATGATTCTAACTAGATAGTCATTAGGGTTTGTTTTAATCACCATATCACCAATGATTGCAGTATTTGCTTAGGGCCTTAGTAGCGTTTGATAACCGTATTTGAAATCACTTCTTGGTTGTGTCGTAGCCCCCTTAGTCGCTCTCAAGGTCTAAGGAATGGGAATTTAGAATCCTGACTAAGTATACCAAGAGCTAATATTCTCCCTTATTAACTAGATTTATAGATAGAATTAGAAGGATTAGTGCATACTAGCAAAACCTGAGCTATATTTCTCATCTCATATTCTTAGTTATTTATTTTATTGTTATTATTTTCTTAGTTTTAATTCTTAATTTCGAATCTGTTCCCTTTAATTTACTGTCTTCTAATTATTTACTTCTACTCGATATTCCTACTCACGCGATTAACACACTTAAGTCCCTGAGAACGAACTCAACTTACTAACTAAAACTTGCACACGTCTTGTAATACTTGTAGTACTGTGCCTGTCTAGGGTGAGAGTGCGTAGTTTCTTGACTTAATTTTATCTTATTTTTATCGCACCCTAGGCGACACCAACGGTCTAGCCACTTACTTGCACCCCAAATCTAATAGAATTGGAACATAAAGTAGTACATCTGTTCCCTAGTAACGCCTTGAGCAATGTAGGCACCACAAATTTGCATGAACTTTAGAATGTCTCGGACGGGGTCTTGGTGTGTGGCTTCGCTATAATTTTCATAACTAGCAAACTGGCTAAAAATGGGTTGATCAGGTCTAAATCTTGTTGATTGGATGATCGGAGGGTGAGTCCCTAACGGTTGAACACAGAAATGCACTCCTGGATGAAGGATGCCTTGAATTGGGTTATTAATTGGATTCGCTTCATTTCCATTCAATCCTTCCATTCCTCTCTTTGAATTGATTAGATAAACATTTAAGTTTTGTGGTATAAAACAGAAAAAAATGTAAAATAGGAAAAACAACTAAACGCTATACTACAAAGAAAAACACAAAAACTACATTGTTGTAGTCCCCGACAACGACTCCATTTAATTGTTGCGGTTCCAGGTGTGATATAAATATAAAAGACTAGTACCAATAGAACTATGAATCCCCATAAGCGTACGGGTTGTCACCAAGTAGAAATATGATAAGCGTTAGAGCTAACGATCCTCAAAGAATACTAACGCTGTAAATAGTATGTTTTGAATCCAATAAAATGTTAAGTTGCAACAACAACAACAATTAACAACAACAACAACAGCAACAAAAAAACAACAACATCAACAACAAGAACAACAACATCACCAGCAACAGCAACAACAACAACAACAACAACAACAACAACAACAACAACAACAACAACAACAACAACAACAACAACAACAACAACAACAACAACAACAACAATAACACAACATCATCATCAACAACAACAACAACAACAACAACAAGCATTTTGTATTTGGTTTATATTGAAAGGACTAAGTTGCAAATAAATGAAGGGTAGACTAGATTGTAATTAAATAAAATGCTGAGAAGAGTAAAAGATATGAAAAGTAATGAAGGGTAAGGCTCGATTTTTTTTGAGTAATCCTCTTAATCGATAATTATCACGTTTATGGTATAAGGGTGAATTGAATATTTCACATTAGCTGGGATGCAAATGCATCTAAGTCCCGCCCGGTTATCATAGCTCTCTACCTTATACACCTCTTGGTGTTTGGGTAGGCTTAAGCTCCTGGCCCTATTGACTACCTAACGTCCAAGAATATTATGATTCAAGGCACTAAGCATTTATATATTATGTATGAAATCCCGATCCCCCGTCATAGTGTTATTCGAAAATTCTAAAACTACCTATATTTGATTAAGATATAAATAGGAAATAAGCACAAATATGATAAACAGTGTAATAATAATATTCAATTCATTTCAATACTGTAAATTATCCCAAATCACCAAAACATAAAATAAAAACCGATTAGAGTTCATACCCATTTCAAGTCTCAAGCATATAATGTTTAGCTCATACTAAATAAAGAAAAATATAATGGAAATAATACTAGAATCATGTTCAAAAGATAAAATAGACTTGAATTAACCTAAAATATTGAATGGATAGGTTGTGGAATGGTGGAGAATGATGAAATTTTGGTGTAAACTCCTCTTCCCTCTTCTCTTGGCGCTTGAGCTCTCTCTCCAGATGATGAGATTTGATAAAAAATTGAAGTGTCCGGGAGCTCAAATAAACTTATGTACGTGGTCCAAAACGTTTTGGACCTTGTGGGCCCACTTAAATCACTTAAAATTGACCTAACCATTTTTACAATGTTTTTCAGGTTCGAGTCACGTTCGTAAACCGGACATAACTTTCTCGTATCAGCTCCAAATTGACTTCCATCACCTCCGACACGACACTGAATCCAAGATATTTTCAAATAAAATGAATCAGGTTCATAGCTATTACCAATTAATTATGGTGATTTAAACAGTATGACGGTGCACTATTCTGGTAAACGCTCTAGCTTCCCAAAAGTGACTTCTAGCTCTCTTTACGCCTTGGCTTGGGTTCGGAGTTCAACTATTGACTTTTACTCATTTTATTGGGCCCTTGTGTCAACCATGTAACTAAAACCTACTCACTTAACACAAAATTAAAGCACAAAAACACTATAAATAGATTATTGTCCAAAATAATGTTAGAAAAGTACAATATGGAAAATATTAGGGAAAATCCCTCACTTAGGTCCCATAACCCCTAAAAAAGAGGCATCACGAGTAAAGTAAACTATCACAAAAAAGGAGAAATCACCAACTCTATTAAATCTATAAATAAACTGAGGCAAGCTGGCATTTTGTTATCAATTTTCACATGTAAGTTTGTGTAAATGGTCATACACACTTACCCTTTGGTATATGCCTTAATAGTATTTTTCTTGAACTCTCTATTGATCCACGTCATTTTGAAAACCTGAGTAGTAAATGGAAATGATGTCTTGATCATTCCACTTTGAACTCTATGAAGATCTTTTCTATAACATTCAATACATTAGTCCTGAAAATCTTAACCAAGAAATTATTAAGAAAGCGGTTAGTAAAGGGAAAGTTTTTGTGTAGGAAGAAACATTTGAAGAGGAAGAACTTATAAGTCTACCCTCATCTAACCCTTGACGACATTCTTCTTAAAAAATAAACTACATATATCATGGAGTTTATTGGAATAATAAGAAATGATCTGATGTCTCCCTATTTGTGATGATTTAATCTAGGTTGGACACATCATTTTAGGTATATTTAGGAAGTCAATACTTGATTTTTATTAATATTTTTATATTTTCTTATTTCTTGTCTTGATTTGATGATTTATTATTTTTAGAGCATATTTGGTTTAATTATTTGATAATTGTGAAGCTTTCAGGAAATATTGTAATTAATTAGATGTCAAATAAATTCCAATAGATAAAGGAAAGAAGATAATGATGGAAATTAGAGATAAAAGAAGTAAAAGATAAAATAGGAAAAGATAAAGTTGACAAGTAAATTTGAATTTCAGTAGCTATGTCCACTAAAGTCATCCTAACTTACGATTGGCTGGGAATTTGAAAGAATGGTCTGAGAAAACGTGTAGAGCTTTCTGAGACGATCAGTTTCGAAATAAAGAACGTGTTAATCGGAGTAATATTGAAGACGTTACAGCCAAAACAAGACAACAACAGTTTATTACCCTTTTCTATATTTTAGGGCTACGAATTTGATTTGGAAAAGAGTCTTATTACTTGCACTATACTGCAAGAATCCGAATTAGGGCTTCATATACACCTATAAATATAACCTTTAACTATTGTAAACATGTCCTTGCTCAGTTCTAAACCTTAAGTATCATAGAAGTCAATCAAGAGAAGAAACAAGACCTGTAGAGAGGAAGACAAGAAGTTGAAAAATAGCAAACTCCTCTTCTCCACCATCTCTCTCTATCACTAGGTTAATCTGTATTAGATTATTTAGCTTATCTGTTTTTCTAATTACTTTTATCCGTAGTTATTTCTATGTCTTTAGATATGAACTAATTTTTCCATAACTTGAGTTTGCATATGTATAATCTTTGATTTCTAATTCTTTATTTGTTTTTATGTTATTTGGGAAAACCCTTTTAAAGTGATTCTAGCTTCTTAACCATATATATGTTTTATGTGCTTTGATTTATTGACCGTAGTTCTTGCTAGTGCACAAGTATATACTACCCCATTAATAGTAGTTAGATGGTCACCCGGAAGGGGTGTCTAATTATCGAAACCATATAAGAGTCTAGTATGCGGTAGTGATCCGAAAGGGATAGCCTAACTAGATATGCGTTAGGGTTTGGTTAAATCATCGATCATTATTTGCAGGCCAGTCTCATCTAAGAACCTAGTGGCATAGGAGCACCTTAGTTGAGTCCCCTGATAATTGTGAGGTTGCCACCTAAGTCCACCCGGAAGGGGGTTAGGAGGAATTTAGAATCCTGGCTATTTATATACAAGCTTTTATGACCCATATAGCTAGAATATTGAATTAGAAGGTTAGGTGCATACTAGCAACCCTAAGCTATATTTCTCATCTCCATTCTTTTAGTATTTATTTATTTGCATTATTATCTTTGACATCTGAAAACAAAATAAATATTATTTCTTTATTGTCTTTTTATTTAACAAGTGATTTCTCCTACACTTCTTTATATAAATAAGTAGATCTAACGGATCAAATCCCTGCAAACGAACTTTTACTTACTAACTAAACTTGCAAACTATCTGTAATTCTTGTAGTGAGTTTCTCGTGGTAGTCAAGGGTGTGTCCTTTATTATTTTATTTATTTATCTGTTTATTTATCACACCTTTGCCCCCACCAAGATCACCTGCTTGGATAAGAGGGTGAGCATTATTTAGGATAGGGAAGTTAAAAGAGAAAGGAGACATTATCCAAGTGAACAAAGAGAGTAAAAGATTAATGTTTGAGAATTTATTGTCTAAAATTCTAGTTAGTGTCTATTTCTTTCCATTCAAGTCCTTTAAATTTGTGTATTTGTTTTTCCATTAATTGAATATTTTTCTTATGCTTACATTGATTTATATCTTCTCCTATATATGGTCAATTTTAATATTGAAAGAAAGTGAAAAAATATGTATTCAATCACTTGGAAGGCGTATTGAATTATAAGGGAGATTTAATCTAATGTTTATTATGTTATGGTTGTATATGCTTAATTT
Organism: Nemophila menziesii; assembly: GCA_029959085.1. Lineage (NCBI taxonomy): Eukaryota > Viridiplantae > Streptophyta > Magnoliopsida > Boraginales > Hydrophyllaceae > Nemophila > Nemophila menziesii. Next base: position 3,811,964 of record JARWIR010000027.1, on the reverse strand, counting down.
GTTTGATTATATGCTTATGGGGGATATTATCTCTTATTCCTTATTAATTAAACATTTTTTGATTAATCCATGCATTGTTTTGCCATCATTAAAACATGGGAAAATGATAGCCTAAAGGCTCTATATTGATTGATCATTGGTGAAACTACAATACATCTTGAACATTAATGGTCTTACAATGAAGCCAAGATTGGTAGTATAATTTACGTGTTTAAGAAATCATGAAGATAGTGAAGAAGAAGAAGGAGATGATAGAATAGATATAAGCCAATATTGGTAGTATAATTTGCGGTCTGCGGATCCTTTATTTATTTCTTAATTTTATCACACCTAGGACCCACCAAGTTTTTGGCGCCGCTGCCGGGGACGGTAGCGTGTGATCCCGGTGTTAATCCTTCAGTAGTTTAATTGTTATTTTATTTTTTGGTTTTACGCTTTTGTTTGTTCTTTCTTTCTCAGGTTTTAAATGTTCGGTGTATGCACGAGAATCCTTATATATTATTCTGACTTCAAAATAAAAGAAATAAAGGAGAAAAAGAAGCAAGAGAAGAAGAAGAAAGATTAGCCAGAGAAGAGGAAATGGCTAATGCAAACAACAACAATGTCAACAATCTCAATGCTCCTCGGGTGGAAGTGGATGCAAACGGAAATCCTATTATCCATAATCCTCCAATTATCAACAATCAAAATCAAGAAAATCCTCCTCAACCTCAAGTCTTTTATGATCCATGGTTCGTGCAAGGTCCTGAACAAATCCCATATCGCGAAACTGCCCTTGGTGTTGGTCACCAAGATATTAATGTCGCAAGATACAGACCCGATCCTTGTATGTTAACTCAATTAAGAGACTTTGGAAACTTTCGTAGAGTAGCTGGAGAAGACCCAATTAGTGTTGTACAAAAGTTTATGCAAATATGTGATGCGTATGTAACGCAAGGTGTAACAAGAGAACAGATGTACTTTGCAAATTTCAGATTTTTCGTAATAGGCGCAACAAGTATATGGCATGATTCACAAGAACTAGTATTGATCAATAATTAGGATGAGCTACAAACAGCGTTCTTTGATCGTTAATATCCAAGAAATATGAGATTGAACGCATAAATCGAGTTGACATCATTCGAACAAGAACAAGGTGAATCGGTAGGTAATTGTTGGACAAGAGTTTAATTATGTTTGAGAAGAGTTCCAGATCATGCTCTTTCAGAAGAGAAACAAATGTCAATATTCTATAAAGGCCTTGAAGGACGTTCAAGAAAAGATCTAGACTTACTTTGTGGTGGGGGATTTTTACAGGTAACACCAGCTAATGCCAAAATTATATTGACTGAACAGTGAAGAATGAGTTGGGTTGGAATACTGTAAGAGCGCCTATACGAGGTACAAGTCATAGAGAGAATAGTGTTGGAATTAATGAGAAAATCTCTTCATTAGAGAATAAATTGAAGAACACACTTGAGAAACAAACAAAACAGCTTACTTTAACTGTTAAAGAAGGTTTTTCAGGTAGGAGAGCTGATGTTAATGATACATAGGAAATATATGGGTCTTCTAATTGTGGTGTACAAGATCATGATTGGGAGCATTGTCAAAGCAACCCAGAATCCGTGATGTTTGTTTCGAACCGAGGGAACTATAACTCAGGTGGTCAAGGTTATCTGCCAAATGGAAACCATCCGGGTTTCCAATATTCGAATCCAAACGGGGCCATGAATCCGACTTATGCACATCAACCACGACCCCAAGGAAATAATTATCAACCAAACCATAGAACAACTACCAAGGTGGTCAGAATTATGGAAATCAAGCTCTGAGACAACCTCCTCAGGACAACTATATTGATACTATGAATCAGAAAGCTCTACTTGCTCAACCTCAAGAAGGTGCGTTAGATGTTCAACAAACTTTACATACACTAATTGATATGCAATAGAAAACGCAACAAGATCAGCAAACTTCTGCCGCAGCGTTCAAAATGTTAGAAATCAAATAGCTCAGATGGCGAAACAGTTGAATCGCCCGCAAGGACAACTACCCAGTGATACATAGACTCCTCACCAATATGAAGATTGCAAGGTGGTTTCACTTAGAAGCGTAAACATTTACAACCACCACTATTTCCCGTTATGAAAGAAAAAGAAACAAAAGTGAAAACAAAAAGGACAAAGTTTGTGGTTGAGGAAGAAGGTGAACCAAAAGTAGAATAGGTGTAAGTTGTGAAAAATACGGAAAATCCAAACAAGAAAGATGTTATGGTAGAAGTAAACCGTCCTCCTCCACCTTCCCCTCTAGAATGCTGAAGAAAGGAGATATGGCTGAATATCAGAGATTCATGAATGTGGTGAGTAAGCTCAACATTAATATGCCTTTCTTAGAGGCTATCAAAGGTGTACCAAAATATTAAAAATACCTGAAAAGAGCTATCACCAACAAAGGCCCATACCGTGAGAATGAAATGTTAGGTTTTCCAGAAGAATGTAGTGCAATATGCCAGAGTAAGTTGGCACCTAAATTACTTTATCCTGGGAGTTTTACTATTCCTATTTCTATTGGTGACGAGTGGCAAGGGAAAACTTTGTGTGATTTTGGTGCGAGTATTAATCTCATGCGTAGATCAATTTTTGAGAAGTTGAAGATAGGAAATGCAAGACCGGCCTCTATGGTCTTGCAAATGGTTGATAGATCCCTCACATATCCAGAAGGAAGAGTAGAAGATGTCCTCGTCAAGTCAGGTACTTTAATTTTTCATGTTGATTTTATTATACTTCACTACGACGCAGATATGAATGTCCACATTATCTTAGGAAGTCCTTCATAGCCACGAGGCGTTCTCTTATTGATGTAGAGAATGGAGAATTAATCATGTGTATCCAAGACGAAGAGGTAAAGTTCAACGTGTTTAGGGCAATGAAGTTTCCGGATTCCAAGGAGAAATGCTTCCGGTTGGATGCAATTGAAAAGTAGAGAAAGAGCCAAGTAAGGTTGTGGCAGCTCCAGGAATAGAGGAAAGAGATCCAAGAAAGAAACCACCAAATAAATCTCCTCCATATCCCAAGGAAATCTCACACCTTGATCATGCAAAGAAGAAAAATAAGGCACGTGCCATGAAGGTTCCAAAATAACCTAAGAAAGATAGAAAGAAAAAGAAGTTTAGAGTGGGCGAAGAAGTTGCAATGAAAAAGCGTGACCCTCCTCCGAAAGCGCATGAATCCAAAAGTTCTTAGCTAGGACCATACATGATGACAAAGGTTATCTCGGGGAAACTAGTCAGAATAAGAGCCTAGGGGTGCAAATTCTGCGTAGCAAATGTTGATAACATCACTCACTGCTGGGGAGGTTATGTTAAGAAATAATGCGAGAGGTAACCCGTCGATCTTAACAGAGTTTAAAAAATCCATTTCTATTGTATATCAATTTAAGTGCTTTCATGTCTTTCAAATTTCGTAGTCTGAATCAGAGTAATTGTTGTTCATTAGTGTTTGATTTTTAGTAAATGAGAAAGGTTGGTGTTTTTGATGTTTACAAGAGTAAAAAGCCTTGAGTTTGGGGTAGTCAGTGCAAAAAAGAAAGAAATTATGGTTGTCAAAACAGAAAACAACCGGGAACCGGGTCATCATCTGTTGACCAGCCACATTGAACGCAAGGATTGGTGCGTCGAGATTCACGTTCGTCGACCACAACCGGGAACTTGGTTGTCGCTGACCGGGATCCCGGTCATGGTGTTGTAGCCTCCCCAACTCACGGACTTCGAGACCTCTAGACACACCATTTTAGTGCAAAAAGTGGGAAGGAAGAACGGACCTCAACTGGGAACCCGATTGTCGCTGACCGGGAACCCGGTCAAGGGAGGAGAGCTACTGTATTCGCAAGGATTACAAGCAACCTTTTGTTGCGAACGGAAAAAAGAATCCGTGCTCACAAGTTGGAAACTTAGGGAGGCCATAACTTTACGCTTGAATGTCGGAATTCGCTTTTTCTTGAGCCTAAACTGCGTACTTTTTCGAGAGCTATCCAATGGTAAGGTCAAACAGGTCTGACAGCGAATGGGTACCCGGTCGCTTCCAAATGGGCGCCCGGTTAGCTACTGTTCCACATCCACTTATACGCAACAAATTATTGCGAAAAATGCATTCGCGACACAGAAGATAAACGGGTACCCGGTTAGTTCTGAACGGGAACCCGGTCACTTCGGCGGAAAAATGACCTAATCCTTATACAAACTTCTTCTTTCTTTCTTTTTAGCCTCCCACACATGAAACTCCATGAATAACGAACCTGGGCTCAGAAAATACCTCCAACCTACCATCAAAACACCAAAATAGAAAAATATCATCAAACTATCCCTCTAAACACCATCCAAACATATAATCATATCACAAATATTTCCAAAATTCCAATGATTTACACTTAATTCCAAATATTTTTCTTCTCCAAAGCTTAAAGTTTATCCATTAAACCTTTCCCAAACCTTGATATATTCATGACCCAGCTAAGAACGTGCTATCATTCATATCCATACACCTTCAAAACCACCAAAAGTCTTAAATTTTATCCAAAACATTTGGGATTTCTTGAAGCTTTAAGTTTTGGGACATATGAGATAACCATGAAGGTTGGGAAAGATACAAAGAACGTGGAGAGAAAAGAAGGTTGGATGTTGATGGAAGATTTCCGTAGAGGGGACGACGATTTAGAGGGCTAGGAAGAGATGAAAAATTTGGGAAATATGACAAAAGAGTTCGAGGTAATAATGACACTTTATTCAAGATGAACACAACAATTAATGATCTTTACAACTTGATGAATTTAGAACCTCGAACTGAGACTACACGTGATCAGCCTAGTGCTGATTAAGATATGTTACCCTTTACTTGCCTCATTTAGTAGTGTATATTAGTTTAATGTATTTATTGATTCTTTCGAGTCGTGGGGACACGACTCATTTTTGAGTTTGGGGTGGGGTTCGTTGCCTCATCCAAATTTTTATGTGATATTTCTTTTACTTGTTTTCAATAAAATTAATTGAGGATTGCGTTTGACCGTAGATTATTTTAAATGTCCCCATTAAACATGATTTTTGTGAATTTATTATAGAAAACAGTAGACATTAGGATTTAGTATAAAACGCACTTTGATTGCATGAAAACATTAGGTAATTGATAGGAAAAATTAATGAACAATACAAAAGAAGTAAACTTGTACTTAAGGAAAATGAGTGGTTTGTAGAACATGAGGTCTGAATGCGTAGAAAGCCCACTTAGGTATGAACTAGAGACAAGCTACGTAACTAGGAAAATGATAGAGGCAATTCTTTCATAGCCATTTGAAACTTTTTAGCTTTTTATCCTGTAATTTAATTATATCCTTCTTAGCTCCATTTTTAGCCTTTAAGCATTTCTTTTGTCACCGCGATATAAGCCATATCCCCTTAGTTTATTATGCATTTCCATATGACCTGCACTTGAATCACGATCCTGAGACATCTGGTCTTGAGCTTGAGTTTGGGGTGGTGGGTTTCATTATTGGAAAATTACATTTGGGAGAGATTTTTATGCGTTTGTATTTATGCTCAATTATTGATGATATATTATCTGTAACCCTTTGTCGTTGTTTTCGAAAAAAGAAAGAAAAAAACTTGTAAGAGATATGATCATTCACATCAAAACGATGGTCAGGAATATTTTATACAAAAAGAAAATGAAATTGAAAAAAATATATATGAAAAAAAATAAAGAAACGGAAAAGTGGAAGTTTAGAAATCATCTTTAGTGTTTATTGGGTGTATCTGGGGATGCTAAATTAGTGCGTCAAATGGGTTGAGTGAGAAAATATTCAAGTGTAAACTCAAGCTCTTGGACAATTTGTTGATGGTAAGTGAGGAGAGAGCCAAAAGCTCACTTCAAATTTACCAAATATACATATCATATCGTCCCTAAGCCTACGCTAAAACCGTAAAGTCCTCTTGATGCCTAGATACATAGTGGATTTATGATTCAGCTAATAGGGAGTAAGCTAAGTGGAGCTTTCAAAGCGAGTAATGATCGATTAAAACCCTACAACCACCATCTTGAGATAAGTAGTAAGTGCAACCTTCTAGCATTATGAAATCAATTTGGGATTGATATTATTTGTGTTTAGTTTTTGAATGACATGTTTATGTGTAAATTAATTCTTAGTTCAGACTATTTGAGATTTATATTAAGTTGTGCTTTGGGTATTATTCACTAGACTCTGCATTTTTGCATTTCACATAAGGCCTTTATTTAAATTTTACTTTGTCGAGACGACAAAGGTTTGAGTTCGTGTTCTTGATGTCTCCCTTTTTGTTCTAAATATATGCCCTTAGGAGACATCATTTAGATGAATATTAGACTTATTTGATAGACTTTTAAGCTTATTTTGATATATTACACTTTCTCCCCTTGGAATTATGTTATTTGAATTTATAGAGCTTTTGTATGTTAATTTGTTTGTTTTTAGTATAAATTTCTTAGGTCCATGGATATTATAGAGCACCAAGACAAGGAGGAGAGATGAGAATTAAAGTCTTAGATCAAACAGAGAGGTGAAAGCAAGAAAAGATTACCCAAAGAGTTGACTAAAAGAGATGAAAATCTAGAAAGTTGTCACTAATTGCTGATTTCGAGCCACTTTGGCACTGATTCAAGTCCGGAGATTCAAAAGCGAAAGTAGTGCCTTTGAGTTAGCTTGATTTGAGGACCGTAATCAGGTGATTTGGACGTGATACTCAAGAGTTACGACCGTTTTACTACAGGATGTACAGCAGTTACAGGATTATTAAAGATGTACTTGGGCTTTTTATATATTGACCTATTTTTATTAGTTAAAAGCCCAATCTGAATTAGACTAGTATAAATAGGCTTTTAGACCTCCTTTTTACATACGCTTCATTATTTTTCTAATTACAATTCAGAGTAGAAGGCAGAAGAGAAAACTAAAGCTGGAGAACTTCAATTCTTCCAACAATAGCTCAATCCAACACCGAAATTAGATTCTTTATTTCATTTCTGTAATTTAAGATAATGACTTCTTTTATTTATTTTCAATTATTGATTTTAGTATGAACTAATTTCATAAGTACTTGAGAATCGCATTTATGGGTTAATCCCTAATTTATTTAGTTAATGTTTTCCGAATTTGGGATTGTATGATTTAATTTAATTGGGTATTTTATATTGCCTATTATTTTGAGATTATTTACTATTTCTGACCTAGCTAATTAGAAATAGGTATTGGTAATTAGGCTATTCACTTTAGTGGCGAAGTGATCACCTTGACAGGGGTTTACGGAGCTAGGTAATAGAAGAGTGGTATTCGTCAATGATCCTGACGGGCTTGACTAACAACACAACCAATTAGGTAAAAGACTTCAACATTCGAAAGTAGGTATGATCGCCTTGACGGGTTTATAATACCGTAAGATAGCTCCTAAGTCCACCCTGGCGGGGGTTAGGAGATATTAGAGTCCGGGCTAGTACATAAATACCAATTTAGCACTTAAACAGAAGCATTGATTAAATAGGTTTAGGTGAATCCCTTGCGAGACTCAAGTACCTCTCTCATTCTTGCGTCCAAACTTATTTACTTGCATTATTTCTTTTCAGTTAATCATTTCAATATTTATTTTATGCATCTTTAGTTATAAATAAAATCCAAGCAAAAATCTTATCATTTTACTTTTCTGTTTTAGCAATTACTTCTACTATTCCAATTAATACCAGTGCTATAACTATTCGTCCCTGAGAACGAAATCGGTATTATTTACACATTACTCGGAACGACCCGTGCACTTGCCGGTAGTGTCCCTATCTTTAAGGGTGGTGATTTTATCACACACCAGGAGACACCAATAATGGAGAAGAAGAAGGAGATGATATAATAGACCTATGACAAACATATGAATATGCAGAGAAGATGTATGATAGCTTGGATGATGCAAAAGAGAACTAGAACAACACATCGGACCATGCATGTCTAGGTGAAGAACACCTAAAGTGGTCAGCTAAAGAAGGCAAAGATAAACTGTAGACCGACCTCTGAATCAAGACTCGGGAGCATTCCTAAACCCGTTGGCGATTGGAGCTGAAAAGAATCTGAAGTCCAGGCCTCTGAATTAAGATTGGTCGGAATGCCTAAACATTTTGGAGAATGGGCTATGAAGACAAAGAAAAGATATCTACTCAAGATGGAACGACTTCCTCGATGCACTTTATTTACAAACTTGGGAATTTGACCTATTGTGCTCACCTTAATTTTACAAGCGGTGGTAGTGGTGATAGAGTCCAATTGAGGCCTAAAATCCGGTGTCCATTCCCTAACGATAAGATAATGATAAAAAATCATCCAGGGGCCTCCAGCCAAAGCGAATTCACAATCATCTCTACTAGTAAATTTAACCATGAAATATCCAAAACCCACATCCACCAAATCAATCATCCCTTTCGGTGCCCAAATCTGTTTCAGCTTAGTAGAAAGATAACCAAAACTCACTTTAGTACCTAAAAGTCTTACCCCAACCGTATTTTTCCATAAATTAATCCCTTCAATAATCTCTTCCCTAGTCCTAAGCACTTGTGGAAATTCACAATTAGGTAAGGGTTCATCATCTTTTATCGGATCAAGGAATTTGTTATCTAAACCATTAATCTTATTCTAATTCGGATTCTTCTAAGTATCGGATCAAAGATTTACTGATCTTTTATAACTTCAAATGTATGGAAAAAATGTTTTTTTTAATTGTAAAATAGAAAAATAAATAAAAAGACTTTATTTACAAAAAACCAAAAAAACAAAAAAATAGAAGACTCGAACCTCAAACTTGTACATAAATAAATGTATGTATATATATTATATAAAAAAAAATTAGGACACGGTTTCATAACAAATTTTAAGATTTCCAAACTTTAGGTACGTTGGCTGAGGTAAGTGACCTTGTTCACAATTAATCATGTTTGAAGATCCCAAACAAAATTTTAAAATAGATATATTATATATATAAACAAATCTATATTAAATATAATTAAAATTAGCAAAAGTTGTAAAATAGCGAATGTAAGAAGTCAGAGTTCAAACAATTTGATATATATATATATATATATGAAAATTCATAAACTATCATTTGATATTTTTTTATATGGGATGTTTCTATTTATAAGGTAAATAAAATATTTTTAAACTACTATTTAATATAACACTTTGTTAATATTCGTACAAAACTTAGATTTATCCAAATTTACAAGTCAATAAAATTTTAAATAAAATAAATATAAAAATTATAGAATAATATGATATATTTTAACTATTTGTTATTTTCTTTAATCATAATCCTTTTTAGTTCATTTCTCTAGCATACCCAAATATAAATTAACCAATAAAAAGCTTAATCAAACCTTTAAATAAATCACCATAACTCTAAACCAGCTATCAAACTCTTAAAATAATAACACAACCCATATTTTTATAAAACCGCTCAAAAAATCTTACAATAAAACAAAAAAACAAAATAAAATTTAAACATGAGTTGAACAAGATGTTATCTGCTGTGAACAAGATGGAAAATGAGTTAAACGTTTACCTACAACTTCCACCATATATACTGTAAATCACTCACTTTTTTTTTTGTCGATTAAAAAAAAGGAAAAGGAAAAGTTAACGAGTTACAAATCTACTCATCCATCTAAAGAAGTCAATCATATTAATAGGATGCCCTGACGAAACGTCGATTCCCTTCCTCGTGAGTTTTGCAGCATTATCGGCAATGCAGACGAAATCCCTTTTGCAATGTATAATTTTCCAAGATGGAAACCGTTTGGTCCAATTGAGCGCTTCATTGATCATTGGTCTAATTCTCCAATTAGAAGCCCCACCATTATTTATTCTTTGAACGACTTCAAGGTTGTCGGAGTAGAACGAACAACTCCGGTAATTGAGCTCCGCTGAGGATCTCATGGCCTGAAGAATGGCCCAAGCTTCACCTTCCGTGCTTGAATTAACTCTCGCCCTCTTGATCACCTTATGTTTTATATTACCTTCTTTTGAAATACCAATAGCCACTATTCCAGCTGGTTCCCAACTGTTATTGAAGGAGGCATCATTTAACCAATTGATATCCGTTTCTTGCATATTCATTGGATCATGTGGGACTTCCTTTTGACCAGTGTGATGCTTTGAGTGGTCCTTTCCTATCTCGTTCCTTTTACCAAAAAGATGCTTCACCATAATTTTCGTATTATTGTTGATTTCATAGATGTTCCACGGTTTTTTCTCATAGAAGCCCTTCATTCTCGCTTTCCAAATATTCCATATCGTAATTAATATAATGGCTGTGACTACTTTTTTATCCCAGCCATTATTGGAATAATTCTGAATTATGCCTTTAATCCATTCACTCACACTTCCCTCCCATTTCTCATCAATTTTAATTTGCAGTTGAGAGTTGGCCCAAACACCTATACTGAAGGGGCATTTAATAAACATGTGTGCACAGGTTTCTTCTTCTCCTTCGCACCATTCGCAGATATCATCTTCCTTGCATTTCCTTTTTTTCAGGTTACTTTTGGTTGGGATAGCATTATTATGAATTATCCAAATGAAGTTTCTAACCTTAAGCGGAATGTTAGAATCCCAGACAATCTTCCATAGTTCCTTATCGTTGTCTTCTCCTAATGCCGCGGACTCACCCTCCTTATCTATCACTTTTTGAACCAACCTATGATAACCGGATTTGGTTATATAATCGCCACTTCTTGTTTCTGGCCATATAAGTTTGTCCTCCTTTTCCAGTTGGAGGATTGGGATCTTCCTTATGTCCATTATGTCCCTGTTTGTGCAAAAATCCTTGAGGATATCAAAGTTCCAATTGGAGAGGTTATCATTGAAACACTCCGCCAGTTTCTCTAATTTACAGTTTTCCGGTTTTTCAAGCTTATACCCTTTTTTTATCCACACATCGTTCCAGATGTTAACCGTAAGGCCATTTCCAACCTGCCAGATGCATTCGTCCCTCAAAAAACATAAGCCCTTATACACACTTGCCCAGCTCCACGATCTTTTATTCTTTAATTTTGTGTCCCACATGTTACTATTTGGATAATAAATCCCTTTCAGTACTTTTGCGACTAAAGAGTCCGGGTTGTGTAATATTCTCCATGCCTGCTTCCCTAGCATAGCAATATTCATTTTCCTAAATTCCTGAAAGCCAATACCTCCCATCTTCTTGGCCTTTGCTAACTTCCCCCATTTAACCCAGTGGATCCTCTTTTTATCGCCTGAGTTCCACCAAAAGTTGGAGACAATAGAACTGAGTTTTTTGCAAAAAGAGATCGGAAACTCAAATATAGACATTGCATAGTTTGGTATAGATTGCATTGCGGCTTTGATTAATACCTCTTTCCCTCCATCTGAAAGTAATTTTGCTGTCCAACTTTCCGCTTTTCCCAGGAATTTATCCATTATATACTTAAGGTTTTCTGTTTTTGATCTTTTCAACGACATCGGGATACCCAAATATTTGCCCATGGAATTAGTCATTTCAAGTCCTAGTGTATTAGCGATATTCATCGCTTTATCCTCAGCAAGACCCTTGCTAAACATGATAGTAGATTTATTGAAATTCACCTTTTGGCCAGAAGCCATGCAGTATTTAGCTATCACGCTTTTAAACGCCTCAATCTCCTTGTCATTAACTTCTAAGAAAAATAGCGAATCATCGGCAAATAAAAGGTGGGTAAGCCTCGGTGCTGCCCTTGCTAATGATATACCTTTGATGTTTCCTTCACGACATTCATAGTTCAAGAGACCCACTAGTCCCTTACCTACACCATATTATATATATTATCCTATCTAATTAATTTCATAGCTAAGCCGCTTGAACAGTGGCTCTATATCAGGAAACCAGTCTTTCCTTTCATTGGGATTTCCAAATTTAATCACATGTTACAAAACAAAGAAATAGATTACAAACATAGATTTCTAAAGAAATGTCAAATTTGAAGAATAAATATACAATTTTTTGTAAAACTGTAAATATACAACCCATGCAAGGCTTACACAATCTACAAACCCCTCAGTAATTGGATCATTCACAATAATTATATCATCTAAATAAAAAATCAACAACTTTTATAAGTTTACTTGAAGATCAGAATGTCAAAATTGTTACACTTAGCTTACGATTTCCAAATATTCACGTTTAAATGAAGCATCACTGGATAAAACAGAATCCTTATCAGGTAAGGCACTTAATGCGTCTCACTATCAAGAATAAAAGGGTATATAATCTGTAGAGAAAAAAAAGCCTATAAATAATAGACTCAAAGAAAGAATACAGAATCAGTAACAGTTGATGTAATAATCACCTTTGAATACATATATAGTCATCTTTTTTCTTCCTAAGCTCCACAACAACAAAACAATCCTTGGTCTAAACATCTTTTTATTGCACATCAACAACATACCTAGACAACAAATTCCTCTGAATTTGTCGTGACAAATGTATGATTAAGTGAAGAGTAATGCTTCGGTAGCTAGGAGAGGATCTTCCTCCAAAATAAGAAAAATTAGATGATAGGAAATAATGCTAACAAGAATCCAAAGTTGCGAATGATCCACCTCAAGTAGTTGAGACATATATACCATCCATACCAGTAGTAGAGAGCATTTGTCCATTCACATAACGAGAAATTCTTTGAGGAACTATGAGAGTACTTATCATCTTATAAGAAAAGATATGAGGTGAACAGAAAGGTTTGAGAGAACTTTATCAAATATTACATAGTACAAACGGTTTTATGGAAAAGCAAATAACATATAGAACATTAATGGTAAATTACAGAAGATCTCTATCATAGGAGATACTAAATGCGTCAAGGCCAATGAAGTTTATTCCAGTGTCAATGGAAACATACGACTGAAGTACATATGCAGACATGTATGTGTATGCGTACCAAATTCATATGGAGTTCATTGCTCTAACTTATACAATTATTGTCGAGCATTTCTCACGACATTGTATGGGAATTCACATAAATGGTTCTCTAGACTAGAACCAAAATCTATTTATAATATTGCACAATTTGTCGATGGTTTATGCTCATATTCCTGAATAGAAAAAATGGACAAACTAATTCATCTTTTCTAGCATATGTCAAATAAAATACAAGATCCTTCAATCCTATGTGGATCATTTTACTATGACCGTGTAAAACATTGCAGATTTAGATCAAGCAATTGTACCACTCAATTTTTTTCTTGTTCAAGCCAAATTTTGAGGTCTAATTGGATGGAAAGATAAGATCAACAATGTGTGACATCATAGCGGATGAAAGATCCTACCATTGTGTCAACGAGATGCAAAAATTGTTTTGATAAGGACAAAATAATTATACATTATAGCGAAAATGCACAAAACTGAGTAAATGATGATCGACAACAAAACCTGGTGAAAGAGTAGGGTATAAAGGTGTGATAAACCTGGACCAAGAGATGATAATAGAGTGTAATATTCATGCCAGAACATGGGATAAGACTCCTTTTGAGCTCCTATGTCAAATACAGAAAAAGGTAGGAGTTGAGGAAGTGTGTTGGCCACCAAAGATGTTTATCGATGTAGAAATGAGAGGTACAACCAAATATTTTTCACTTCCATAGGGATCATGTGAATGACACAAATAAGTGAAAGTAGTTGAAAAGGGATATTGAGAGATTAAGGGACTTTAGAAATCTACCTAACCCAATAGATAGTACTGGAAGGTCAAATGAAGCCAAAGATAATTCAAATCCCATGCATTAGGAAAGAACACCTGAAAGAAGCAATCACATTCTTCAAGATGTTCAGTCCAAAAGGCTATTTTTAAATCCCCAACTCAATCAAGTTGGTCGAGGATACAAATTTGAGGTGAATACGATTATGCGGTGCCCATGAGTGGCAAAAAGTTTGTATACGAGGTGAATACGGTGTCTTAGTTTCCCCAAGTTAGCTGAGGGTATGGATTTGGGATAAATATGACTGCTAGGGGGCCCAATAATGGTGTTGGTGGTTAGGGTGTGATAAATATATCAATATAAGTATTTAAAGAACTACACATCCTAGCCTACTAGGTTACTCAATGCAAATATCGCATATCGTATTCAAGTTTTATTGATAAGTAAAATTCGTTCGTAGGGACTGCAAACGTTAGATGTAGATAATGAATTTATAAAGTGCAATAAAAGAAGTAGATGAAAATAATTTGAAAAAAGACTCTAAAATAGTTTTTTGGTTTTTAAGACTTTAATAATTAACTACTAAAAATAAAGACAGGAAAATAAATAGAAAGAAATAGTATGAGAGTTTAGTTTGAGATATAACAAGTAATCCCCACTAGCCTTGTTATATGATTATTTATCTAAGGGAGAATTGAGTGATATGCAATAGCTAGGATTATATACTCCTCCTAACCACCTTCCAGGTGGAATTAGGTGGCGACCTAACAATCACTAGGGACTTGGGTAAGGGACCCTACGCAATGATCGGTGGTTAATGTCAAACCCTAGTGACTATCTAGTTAGGCAAGCCCATCAGGATCACTACCGAGCACTAGACATTTATGTGGTGTTTCAATAATTAGACACCCCTTCCTAGTGACCATCCAACTACTATGGTGATCCTATATGTTTGCAACCACAAGAACTACAAACAATATAGCAAAGCACATAAAAACAGAGATATCACTACTAATTTCAGTTAGATGTATAAGAATATCCCAAATTAAAATAGATATAAAATAAGTCTATGGTTCATACCCTTATGCTAATTTCAAGCTAAACAGAATTAATTCATACTCGAGAAAGAAAGAAAATAAATTACGAAGGTGAAGGGTTGGAATGGCATGAACATCTTCCAACTCCTTCTTGTCTTCTTCTCACTTGCTTCTATGTTGATTAAAGGTTGATTAGGAACATCAAGGATGATTTATATACGACGGGAATGGATATATAAAGGTATTTGGTTGAAATATGGAGTAATCCCCAAGTTTAGGAGTCGTAATCGTACCAAAATTCATATTCCTAAATAGTTGGACAAGATAAATCTTTGCAGATTGATTTGGTTATATCACCTTCGTTCCTTATCGAATTTAATGTACGACCAGTCAAAACGAATGCAATAAAAAGATCTATAAGTTGGTCAAAGGGCTCCTTCAATTCGTGACGGAATTTTTGCAACTTTTCAATTAGTGAACGTTTTTCTAGCATGACGGAATCTTTACTTTCCAATTATTCCAAACTTTTCCTTTATGACTATAGCTAAGGGATTTTCTTTACTTTTCCAGTTCAAATCAGTTTCCATAGGTGTAATAGCTTGCATATACCTAAGTGCTACACAATTAACACACAAATTACGCGCAAAAGCTTACAAAATAGCAAAACACCTAGAACTAGAAAAGAAAGTGTAAAGTATGAATTAATGGGGAAAATCACGAAATAATGTACTAAATACCCCTAAAATTATGTCTCAAGTATACATTAATATATCATAAATATGGAGACATCAAGACCCCCAACTCAAAGTTGTATCGTCCCGTTACAATAAAAATAAGAACAATAGGGTAGTCAATGAAGAACAAGAAGATGAATATAAATCAATGAAGATCCCAGAGCAATATCCTAAAATTTCTCATGTAGTTATGTTAAATAAATAATGCACACACATATTTGATTACACATAATCAACAATCCTTAAATTTCAAGTTCAGATTAACTTCGCAATGCTAGAAGGAGAGGTTTCCAACTCATTTTGTGTTAATGCTAGAGGGTGATCACGGGTCCTAATATAGTATCCAATGGTCCACCTATGTATGACCTAATTGTTCCATTGTTCTTCCACCAAGTAGTTAGAAATTCTAAGGTATTTATAGTTATAACGTTAGCTTAGGGATGGTATGATATATTTGGATAATGAAAAGTAAGCTTTTGGCTCTATCCTCACACTCCATGAACGAGTCACCTTAGAGCTTGAGTTTCACTCGAAGATGTTCTCACTCAACCCAATTTTGATGCTCTGATTTGCATCCACAAATAACCCAATAAAACCTTTTCATGATGATTACATAATAAATTCCACTTTTCCGGTCCAAATTTTATTCAAAATTTTTGGTGGGGGCAAAGGTGTGATAAATAAACAGATAAATAAAGATAATAATAAAGGACACACCCTTGACTACCACGAGAAACTCACTGCAAGTATTACAGATCGTTTGCAAGTTTAGTTGATAAGTAAAGTTCATTCGCACGGATCTATTCCATTAGATTTACTTGTATTCAATAAGCGTAGATGAATTTAGATGTTTAGAATAAAATATAATAAGGTGGATAATTATCTGATGTGAAATAATAAATAAGAATGCAGATAATAAATATGAATGTGAGTCAGATAAATTAGGGTTACCAATATAAGCCTATCTTACTAAGTTGTTATTCTAACATTAAGGGTGAATTGAGCATTATATATTAACCGGAATTCTAAATTCTACCTAACCCCCGTCAGGGTAGACTTAGGAGCAACCTCTCCACTAACAGAGTACTTGGGTAAGGGGACCCTAAGTAATGATCGATGGTAAAATCAAATCTTTATGGCTATCTAGTTAGGCAAGCCAGTTAGGATCACTACCGCACACTAGATGATTATATGGTCTTGTCAATAATTGAATCCCCCTTCCGGGTGTTAACTCAATTACTAAGGATGGTCCTAATATTGGCCAAATCTAGGGCTGGAAACAATAAATCAAAGTACACAATACCAATATACGCCAAGCTCAAATCAATTAAAATACCAAATAGTATTATGAAATTTAAGACGAAATAATAACCAACAATTAAAAGTAAAAATTACAGAATAAAAGCTTAGAAATATGGTGAAGCCACAAATACATAGCTAATTACCCTAAATATAGAGAAGGAGGGATGTAGAACAGGAGTTTGTCACTCTCCAACTTCTTGCTTCTCGTCTTACTCTACAGGTCAGCTTACTTCTTAGATGATAAACTTGATACAAAGGATTAATATTCAAATAAGGATTAAGCTAATGTTTAGAACTGGGCAAGGACATGTTTACAATGATAAGAGTATGTCTTTATAGGTGTTAAGGAAGCCCTAATTCGGATTCTTGGAGTAGAAGGCAAGCAATTGGACTTCTTATCCAAATCAAATCTGTTTCCTAAAATATAGGAGAAGGAAAAAACTGCTGATGTCTTGTTTTGGCCGTAACTTCTTTAATATTGCTCCGATTGACAAGAATTTTATATCAAAACTGATCGTCTCGGAAATCTCTACAGTTTTCCTTCAGACCATTTTTCCAAATTCCTAGCCAATTTCGAGTTATGATCACTTTAGTGGACGTGGCTGCTGAAATTTAGACTTACCTGGCAACTTTTCTTTTCCTATTTTATCTTTACTTCCTTTTATCTCCAATTTCCATCATTATCTTCTTTCTTTTATCTCTTGGAATTGATTTGGAATCTATTTAATAAACATATATCTTCAAAGCTTCACATTAACACATAATTAAACCAAATATGCTTTAAAAATCATAATTCCTCAAATCAAGACAGGAAATAAGAAAATATAAAAATATGAATAAAAATCGAGTATTGACTATCCTAATACACATAAAATGATGTCTATCATATAGATTAAATCATCACAAATAGGGAGACATCACTTTTTCATATATTTTTCTAAGTTGGTTATGATTCCCATTTTGAGGTGAGATATCATACCACTCTCTCATATTTCAATTTATATTTTTATTGACTTTTACCCCGGCAAAGTGTTATAATAATAAACTCATTATCATCAATAATATCACAATTACAATCAAATTTCCTATCCCAATGTTTCCCATAGATGAAACCCACCACCCCCCCAAACTCAACCTCTAAAACAACTTGTCTCAGGTTTTGCGATTTGAGTGCGGGTCATATGCATAACTCCTATAAACTAAGGAGTATGGTTTGTAAAGTGGTTAATAAAAGGCTTTAGAAAGTATAAGAAGGGGCTAAGACCTATGATGTAAATCTCGGTTTTGCGGCCTAAGCGGTCGACTGGGGTCTTGTGCCTAGGCGGGATTACACGTGGTCTAGGCTGAATTATACGGTTTTGATTTCCGTTATGTTATTTTGTATATTTAGTAATATATATGTAGTAATTATAGCAATTTTAACTAATAAAGTCATTAAAATCATCTAACAACACTATAGTAAATATCAAAATACTAAAAATTGAGTTATAATATCAATTAAAGAATTAATGAGAATAAGAAAAATAACAAGAAGGCCTATATGGGTATGTTTTTCCATTAATTGGTGCCTCTGCGGCCATTTTTTGCCATTAATCGGCACCTAAACGGGCAAGGCGCCTATTCCACGGTGAATAAGGCACTAGGCAATAACGCCTAGAATTTTAACTAGGCGTAAGCGGCTGAGGGGGGAGTTGACGCCTCGGCGGCGCCTAGGCGCGCCCAGGCGGGGGGATCTACAATATAGGCTAAGACATATAATAATAATATTCAATTAAGACGGTGAGAAAGCTAAAAGTTTCAAGTGGCTTAAATATGAAAGAACTGTCTTAATCACTTTTCTAACTACTATATTTCGTTACTCTTTCACTATTAGTTCATAGACAAGCAAGTTTTCAACTAATTTCAAACCTCAAGTTCTACACACCGATTGAATCTCCCTAAGATCCAACTTGACACTTCATACGCATTTCTTATTAATCTTCTCTATCTTTTACTTCCCGTTTTCATGCATGCGTACTAAACATATTTGTGACATTTTTCAAAAACATACTACTCACTATAATTGACTTAATTAAAAACATGCTCAATGGGACATTCACCATATTCTATGCTAATTCTAACCCTAAGTTTTTTAATTTTTATGCTAAAACAAAAAGGAAGATGAGGACAACGAATCCCCTCCCCCAATTCAAAACTGAGTCATGTCCCCACGACTCGAAAAAGACCCAAAAAGAAATAAAATCCAAAGTAAACTAAACTAATACTAATAAGAAATTAAGGAGAAGGATCAGAAGGTGGTACCTTGCCATAAAGCATCTTTTCCATTCATCCTCTGAAGGAGAATCGTTTTCAATATCCAATATATTTGTGATCTTGTCAGTGTTGTAGTTCATCCTCAGAATTTCCATCTAGTGGCAGCGATACGTGTTCTCTAAGCTTGTGATTTTGTTTGTCAATGTCAGTGCCCACTCTGGTAGTGTACATACACTTTCTGATTTGGCATTAAGATTTGTAGATGAACCTTGTTCTTCTATTGGTGTCTTTTCTTTAGGCTTGAGTGGTACCCTCTTTCTCATGTTATATTTACGTAGTGGTTGTGTAGTTACCTCGAGCTTTGGTTCTTTGGACTTGGCTCATCAAGATCGATGGATTTCTCTTTTGTAGCTCTTGGCGAATTCTCTTTCCTCCCTCAGATGTAACACTTCCACTTGTAATCCATAACATATTTTTTGTTAGTCATCTTCATACAGGTGAAAAGATTCGTTGCCCAACGGTCACGTGCCACGTTGAATTCAACAATTGTCCAATTCCTCACCTCTTTCTAACACAATTAATACAAGTATACACATCAATCAAAGAGGTCTCAAGCTATCAGAGTTTATCCATATAATCTTGGTCATTCAACGTGTCAAATCTACTCAATTAAGGATTTTAATTCAAAGAAGCATTCAAGTCAAATCCACTGAAGAAGGAGTTTGAAGCTTAAAGTCATATCCACTGTTTAGGAGTTTGTTTGAAAAAACCATTCAACCAATCAGACACTTTTTTATCCTTTTAGATCTAGTCTTTGTACTAGATAGATTAAGACAGAATTTGAGAGCATATGAAGTATGCTCGGTTCCCTGTGTTGCGATAGCATAATATATTACTTCGTTGTGTCGAAGTGGTTGTAAGCGTATTATGTTCTCACCTCGGTTAAAAGAGACACGGAAGCTTAGTTTAGAAGTTTTGAAATCATAAGGTTGCATCCTTAGGTAGTAGAGTATGGATAACAGAACCACTATACATCGTTGTGTACTTTTGATCCCTTATCTCTTTACTTATCGTATATTGATTGCTCGTCTTTTCAATTATATTAATCCTAGTTACACCATTATATGATCCCTTAGAGTTTGATATATATTAACTTATAAGTTTTTCTTTAAACTTATAATTGTACAAAATATTTTAAATTAGGCATTAATCTTATTAGTATCCTATTCACCCCCCCTAGGACTTTCACTAAGGTGGCGGACGGGAGAATTAAAGGTATACAAATAACTCGGAACTACCCGGTCATCTCACATCTCCTATTTGCATACGACTCCCTCTTCTTTTTATCATGTGACGGTCTAGATATGTAAGAATTTCAGGAGTGTGTCGACACGTATTGTCAATGTTTAGGACCAAAAGTTAACTATAATAAATCGTCGACCTGCTTCAGTAAACAAACACTTGAGGTACTTAGAAGACAAGTAGCTACCACTCTACATATTCAGGTAACAAACGACCTCGGAAAGTATCTTGGATACCACTTTGTCATAAAAGATAAAAAATTGAAACGTTAGAATGGATAGCGGACAAAGTATTTTAGAAAGCACAAGGATGGATCACAAAACTACTATCTGCAGGGGGAAAGGAAATTTTAATTAAAGTCGTACTACAGGCCATTTGCACTTATGCCATGTCTATCTTCTCTTTCCCACTAGGATTTTGCAGGAAACTTACATCAATTATTGCTCGATTTTGGTAAAATTAATTTCAAATAAGGAAAATTCACTGGCTGGAATGGGAAAAGATGACAGCAACTAAAGTTATTGGAGGAATGGGTTTTAGGGACATTAAAAAGGCCAATATGGCTTTATTAGCTGCACAGGCGTGGCGACTCCTAAACATCCCAAACTCCTTGGCAACTAGGGTACTCAAAGATATATATAT
Source organism: Nemophila menziesii (assembly GCA_029959085.1). Lineage (NCBI taxonomy): Eukaryota > Viridiplantae > Streptophyta > Magnoliopsida > Boraginales > Hydrophyllaceae > Nemophila > Nemophila menziesii. Next base: position 3,790,972 of record JARWIR010000027.1, on the reverse strand, counting down.
TTCCCTAACAATAATTTTATTGACGTTAAATTACAGCAAAGTCGAACATGGTTCTAGGAGAGCATAATTGAAGGCCGAGATATCCAGCAAGGTTTTATTCAAATTGGTAATGGTTAATAACCACAAATCTGGAAACACAGATGACTACCGTCTGGACTCATCAAAGATAGACCGCTGGAAACAACCCTGGAAACGATAGATCAACTTATGAACCAACACAAGAATGACTGGAACTAGAAGACGATAGACTCAGGTTTACCAGACCCTGTCAAAGGAGAAATCAATAAAATCCCACTGCTAAATAGAGAAGATCAAGACACCTTGACCTGGCCTCACTCAAGATTTGGCCAATACACTACAAAATAGGGTTGCAAGATCCTAACGAAAATTGCGGAAGAAAATGGAGTACAAACCTCTAACCAAGCGGATCTTAACGATCCTAAGCTATGGAATACGATCTGAAAATCTAATGTCCCAATCAAAGTTAGATCGCTTACGTGGCAGGCATATAGAAATATCCTCCCTACCAAACAGAACTTGTTTAATAGACACTGCAATGAAGAAAAATTTTGTATGTGGTGTGACAGCGTTATGGACACGGTAGTATATTTATTACTATCTTGTGCCTTTTGTAAACAGGTTTGGGAAGGAACCGCCCTTCAAATAATAATATCGGAGATCGATCCTCAGTCTTTAGGCGAATGGTTAATTAAACCTTCTAACGGCATCAAGGACATGCATTGGGATAAAAAATAAGTTAATCGCATATCTGATGCTAACATTATGAAACATCTGGAAATCGAAAATGAAAATGGTTCATGAAAATCTCAAACTAGATCCACATAATGTTATTATGGCTGTCCATGCAGATATGAGGTATCTGTTTGGTCAACAGTGGGATATGACTCCACAAATTACAACACAAGCTTAACCACCTCCTTGTGACAATCCATGGAATTTGCATGAGCTTATTGGGATGCACATTGTATTTACATGTGATGTGTCCTTCAAGGACAAAACAGAAAAAAGTGGTATAGGTATAGTAAAACGAGACACGAACACTGGACAACGACATATCTTCTCAAAACCTATTTGGTCTGACTCAGCGGCAGAAGGAGAACCGATTGCCGTCCTGGAAGCCGCAAAAAGTGGGACTCCACAACTCAGGAGTAAAAACCATTTTTTGCTCGGATAATATTGATATTATTCAAGGTTTTAAGTCATTGCCATCTGTGCGGTGGAAAGTTAGACCGTACATCAAACAGGTTTTTTATATACCTGAAGAACACCAAAACATGTTCTTAAAACACTTACCAGGTAGGCTCAACGGAATAGCAAACACAGCCGCGCGTAAAGTTAGGCAAGCGACGTCCAATGAAGAGGGACAATTTGTCCTGAACTTTTAATTTACGAGATTAAGTATCGGCTGATAGAGTTATGATAGTATTGTAAAGGTACGATCGTAAAAAAAACCTAAATAATCTTTAGGATCAGATTTTTTAGATTAACTTTGATCTAAATTAATCAATCTTTGATTAAATTAATGTTTTGATACTAAATTAAACATAATTAAAAAATTTCATGTAGTTTAAATAACCCCCATCCAAATTACTCAAAGTGTAGACAAACAAATAAAGAATTGGTCAAAAATGGCAGGCTCTTGGGGAAGACCTCTCGTAGCTAGGTACTAGCTAGTCAAAAATCCCAAGCGGTAGACTATAGTTATTCTAGAAATAAAGCGACACGTGAAACGATAATGAGTTAAGATGTCTATTACAACAACAGTAATATCTAGACCCTTTTCTTTTAAACGAATATATCATAGACTTTAACGATGGCCATAATTTGAAACGTTAGGATGAGTCTAATCTTTGAAAAAAAAAAAAAAAAAAGGCTGTCTAATAGGTTTGTTTTTTTTTTTTTTTTTTTTGACACGGAAGAAATTTCAAAATACGACAACGCTAACCTATTCCAAGTCTCGAGAATCCTATCCTAACATCTAACAGTGAATCATATCCAGTAGTTGCCCTGTGTCTAATAGGTTTCCCGTTCTAGCAAAAAAATAGAATTAGGGATTGACTCGTCAAAGTTACTATCTCCAACCATTGTGCTAGAATTAGGGTTTCATATTTAAACCTCAGTTTCTTGATTTATGTTTATTACATCTGTTTTTTTAGTAAAAAAGAACTTACATTAAAACCCCCTTTTTTTTCTGACAAGCAAGGAAAATCGAAATTACAAATAAGTTAAAAGACCAAGCAAGCTAGTCGATCCTGTGGTCGAGTAATCCTTCCATCCCAGTAGACTAATGTTCCTTCTAACACATTTTGCTAATGCATCAGCTATTAGGTTATGTTCTCTCTTAGTGTACGATATTTTCCATAACGGAATTCATTCATCCATCCATTAATTTCCTCGATAATTGGGTTTAGACTCCAATGAAGTCTTCCCTGTTTGTTAATTCCTTGAACCAGCTCAAGGTTGTCAGAGTAGAAAATGCTACTCTGGTTTTTATTTGCCCCTGCTGTTCTAAGGGCAAGCAGAAGAGCCCAAACTTCTCCTTCAATACACGATTTGACCCTACATCTTGTGGCTTTCCTTCGAGTAATCACTTTTTATTTATTCACCCCAATCGCCGCTATAGCCGCATGTTCCCATTCTTTAGTGAAAGATGCATCGCTGCACCAAATCATTTCCGCACTGTCCCCCGTCATCGGGTTACCTTCACTAATGCTCTTTCTGCTTCCTCCTTCCTTTTTCCCTTCCTTATTAGTACCTCTTTTTTCTGTAAAGCTTTCTCGCTAAAAATATGCTCTCAAAGAAAAAAAATACTATTCAAATTAAAACTGAAAATAACTAGGGTTTCGACCATTTTTAATATTCAATCTCCCATATTTTAACACCCTTGAATATAGTTCCGTTTTTATTCTACTCTAGAACGGACATAAAATAACAAAATGGCTGTTCGATGGGAAGAGCTCGACCCCGGACCAAGACATTTCATAAGATTAATTATACTACTAACTATGATCAACTATGTCTTGACTATTAAGTTCAAAATAGCGGACATGCAGAGTTTGATCATGGAATATACAGACATGCAAGGGGATAAGGGACCCCAATTATCCCTCTCAACTCAGCATTCTGTAAAAGTATTTAAGGGAAAGTCAAATTGGAGAACCATGTGGTGTGATAAGATAGTTGGAAAGAATAGGAGGATCTTGCTTCACTCAAAAGGCAATACAGTCTGCATGGACGTCGATTGATCTTGGAAATGGCAAAGGAGACGGGGTGTAAGAACTCGGTGCTTAGAAATCTGCAGAGAAGATTATGGGAAGATATGGAAAGGAAGTAGAAAATATTTAAAAAATTATATGGGAACCTGTGATGAACGAAGCGTGTGCTCATATGGCAGAGGATGCTTGTCAAAAATTTCATATCAGGGTTGGATCAAAGGTACGAGAATACAAATACCTCTATAATTTATGTTATTTACTTCGATAATCAATTAAATAGGAGTGTTATAGTTAATTTTAAAGTTGAGTTGTCTGCTATAACTATTAAATGGTGTATCAAGAAATGGAACACTATCTATATTAACGAGGTACATTATGATGGGGAATTTATTCCCTTAACTAGTCTTAGTAGACAAGAAATTAATATGGTCATCCTATCTAATAATAAGAGAAGTAATGAAGAGAATGTTGGAGTTATTTCAAGTGATAATCAATTAAAAAGCGATAAGAGGACAATGAAGAGGCGTATTGGAAACCTAAAAGATTATCTGACCAAAAAGTACACGCCTAAGAAAGAGCCTTTATCATATCTTGTAAATTCCAAGGGAAAGGTTTACGGTATCACGCTAATAGATAGGGAAAGATGCTGTAGTGGACATGTGGAGGGCATGCAATTGTGTGTCAGGGAATACGCCGGTGAAGAAGAGTGTTTTATGCAGATAAAGAAGAAAGCTGGGGGTGTATATAAGAGAGCATACCTCAACTATTACAATACAAACAAAACTCACCTTTACAAAAAAATCTTAGTATACGCTATGGAATCATCCAACAACCACATCCTTCCACTTGCCAAAATCAAAACGGAAAACCTTGAAAAATTTGAAACCCTTACCCTTTCAACTAAAGTCCAAGCTATTAAACCTGAAACACCTGAGTTCATCCTCATACATTAAAACCCCAAAAAATATAACTTAGCCAATTCATATAGGATTGAAATCCTTAGCAAATAAGTTTGCTAATTGGGGAGGAGGTTGGAAACTCTAAAGGTTAAACAAAAAGCATCTAAACTTATGTTTTGCCACCCAATCCGCACTCAAGTTGTTTGATCTCTTAACAAAGGAGATTATCAAGTTATATAAATATTTACACCTTAAAATGTTCTTAACCAATTATTTAGAATTACAAAAAATCTTAGTGCCTTTCCTAGTTTGGTTAATAAAGTTTAAACAGTCATCCTCTATCTCTACTTTGCCTTTTGGATATTTAGCCGCCAGTTGACAAGCTTCTAAAAGTCTTCTTGTTTCAGCTTCAATAACAGAGTTGACCACTATCTTCTTTGCAAAACCATCAATCATACAACCGGCTGAATTCCTAACTATACAAGCAAAAGAAGCTTGGTTAGTATTAATATTAACAGAAGCATCACAATTAATCTTAAAATAACCAAGTAAAAGGGGTTTCCATAAAAAATTCCTTTTTTCTCTAAAATTATTATTTAATGTGAATCTTGAAATACAATCCATTCCATATGAAATGTCCATGTTGGATGTATTTCTTATATTTCTTTTAGCCTCATTAGTAGACCTATTGGCTAGATTAAATTCATCATAGGCTATTATAGCATCCTGCAAGGTTTTTTTAGGGTCTAGAGTTGTCCCGTTGAAAATAAATTCATTCCTGCCTTTCCATATAAACCAAACAATAAAAAAATCCAATTCCATGATCTTTTTTTATCACCCACTTTCAACAAAGTGTTCCATGATCTTTTGGACAAGTACATTTCTTCTTTTTTCCGAAAAGTTTCAAGTTCCATACTCAGATTTTGAAATAAACATTATTAGAATCTGAGTAGGGTTCATTAAAAAGTTTTTCTAGTTGCGCAAGGTTTTTATTGATCCAAATTCTATTATTCAAAATCTTTTTTCTTGCCCAACTAGAAATATACTTTTGGAGTTGAGACCGTTTGAATTTAAATTTTGAAATACCTCTCAAAATCCATATAGTATATACATTTCTCTTTTTCCAAAATCATTTGACAAAAAGAGCTATCATAAATCCAAACTTTTTCAAGCATGAATCTTTTTTTGTGTTTCTCAGCATAATGACCCAAATTCAGTAAAATTTGAGAATGATCAGACCCTGTAGGGGGTAGAACTGCATTCCAAGAATTTGGGAATTTATCCATCCATCTTTGTTAACCAAAATCCTGTCCAACCTTTGTTTGATTATCTGGTTGTCATTCCTCTTGTTAGACGAAGAGAAATTACATCCTTTAGCTGGAAGATCAAACAAGGTGTTAGAATCAATAAAAGTGTTAAACAAGAGCATATTCTTTTTGTGAACTAAATTAATATCCCCTCCAAATTTATCAGAAGGAAATCTGATCAAATTAAAATTACCAAGAAAGCACCAGTTATCAGCTACATGATTTAAATCATGCAACTTTTTCAGGAAAACCTCTTTATCTTCATTAGATGTGGAACCATAGACAAAATTAATTTCATAGAGATCAAATTTAGTTCCCTCATAAGTACATTGAATTAGGTTCTTATCAGAACATATAATATTGAAGCTTTTTGCTTCTTTGACAAAGACTTCTAACCCTCCTGATAACCCTCCAGGATCTATTTGAGCTACCAGAGTCCAATTGATCTTAGGGCTTAATGAAAGTAGAAAAATTAAATTTTCGTTTAGTTTCTGAAAGAAATGATACCTCGATGTGGTGAGACTTGATCATGTCAATTAAGCTCAGCTTTGTCAGGGCAGTGCCTATGCCTTGAAAGTTCCAAGCTTGAATCATTGAAGACCTTGGGGTTGATTTGGGTCAACTCCGCAAACCACTTCAGCCTCCATCACTTTCAACAAGCCTTCTTCATACCACTTCTTAATACCATCTTCAGTTTCATCTTTATCTATTATTCAGCCATCTCATCATCTTCTCCATAGGCAGAGTCGACAAGAGTTGCTGGAACTAGAGAGGCTAAGTCATCTTCTATAGGAAGACCTAAATCTTCTCTTACTTGTTTAGTTCTCGTTTTGTTCCTCTCAATAGATCCAAAACGAATATTTTGTTCCTTATTTTGCGTAATAGATGGGTCAATAGTGACTTTAGGGTTCACTTCATTAGTTGGGCTAAGGTTAGGGTTGTCCTCATTTGGGCCACAAAGTTTAAAGATCTCTGTAGAGTTGAGAGGCCTAAATTTTGATTTGAAATAAACTCCTTCAATAATTTTTTGGCCCAAATCAACTCTAGGCACTAAAAGATATTTTTGGACTAAATTTCCACTCTCTAAATTTTCTTCACTCTTATCAAACACTGCAATTTTTCCCTCTTCCAAGTTAGAATTCTTTTTCTTATACTTAGCTTTCAGTGGCCTTTTTGTCCTTTGAGATTGATTGCCATGTTTAACTGTCCTGAAAACAAAATCATTTGCTCTCTTCTCTTGATCAGAACACTTAATCTAGTTACCCAACCTAATAGCTAATTTAGTAGGATTATCACAGTTTCTCTCTTCATGCGAAACAATTCTACATTTGAAACAAAAATCAAACAACTTTTTATACTTGAAAGTAATCCAGACAGATTGTCCATTAGCTATTTTAAAATTAAACGCTGCTAGTAAAGGTTTTAAGACTGAACAATCCACTCTATCTCTAATAGTATATTTTTCTTTGAATTTAAGTGGGTCTGGTAATTCAATCTTGGTAACTCTACCAATTTTAGAAGCTATTTTCCTGACATTAGTTTCTTTTATAAAAAGTGGAGGAATCCCAGTTAAACAAACCCATTAAGATGTTTCATCCAAAAAAGAGGGATTCTTAATAGTTTCATCATATTTATGAACTAGCACATGGAACCCAAAATATGGTAAGTCCTAGTAAACCAAATAGTTTCTATGTCCTCTTTCTTATCGAACTGCACAACACACATATTTGTTCCTCTTTTTTAAATAGATATTCGACTATTAATCCCCCAGTATTGAATAATGATTTTCTTAACGTAACTAAGATTAATGATACCTGATGCTATTATTCGTACAAGGTGCTAAGGTTCCTCGCATATTGAGTAGACAGCATCCCTATCAGGAGAGAGATAAAGTTCTTCCTCTAAATATTCTTTCTTATCATCTCTATTACCCTCCATAAATGCCATAAAGGAGAATGAGCAGTTAGAAGATAAAGGTAAAAGAGAACTCTAAAATACACTTAAAAAGTGATTTTCAGATGATGAATGTTAGCGAAAGTAACATATAAAACACTGAGCTTTATAGATTTGATCAAGATCTTAAAGAAACCTAGTAAAACTCCAAGATTTAAAGAAAAGAAAGAGACGGAGAAACGGCGGAGAGAGGGGTTTAGGAAGAGATATTACGGAGGGGATGGGTTTTTGGGGTTTCGTATGTTCGTTACATCTGTTGACTACCACAAAGTTAGTCACACTTTTTTTTAATTCCTCTTGCTTCGCTGATGAGTAATAGGAGTACTTTTTCTATATTTTTATTGATATCTTTTTCACTTAGGCAACATTTTTTTCTTTAATTCATTTTATATTCTTTTTTCGTTATTTTTTTCTAATTAGTTTTTTATTCATTTTCTATATCAAATTTTATTATTAATTTATATTTTGAAAAAATTATAAGTTATGAAATTTTTAATAAAATAAAATAATATATATCTATAAATTATAAATTTGTAAAAATAATAATTATAAATATAATTATAATTAGTATATAAAAAATAAATTTTATAAAATATATATAAAAATAAATTTTATTAAGATAAAAACTATAAAATTAAGTTTGAATATAAAATTGTAAAATTGGGAGTTAAAAGAGGGGGTTATTGGAGCAAAGTTGTTATAGAAAGTTGATACTTAAGAAAAAAATGGTATTTGACTTTCAATTCTGGCTATAAATGTAAGGAGCTGTTGGACTTAGCCTTAGGTTAGGTTTTTGTAATGATTAATGAGGAAATATACATGTTTGTTTAAATTTTAACAAATAAATACTTAAATTTATAAAAGTGATAAATATATACTTAACGTTCTATTTTTTGTTTTTCGTGAATATATGTCATAAATTTGACGTTAAATATTACTTATTAATAACATGGCTATATGTTCCTTCTAAAATGAAGTATCTAAAAGTATCCATTTACAAAAATGGACAAACAAGTACCCATGGTTTTTATTTATAAATAGGGTTCTTATATTATTTATTGACACGTGACATTAAAGGACAAACATCACGGTGAGTACTAACATCTGGCAAAAAAACGAATGTTGGATACTTGTTTGTCTCTTTATTGTAAACTTAGATACTTATTTGTTCAAATCACGAATAGAGGGTATCCGTGGGGGAATATTTTCAAAAATAAAATCGGTAAGGTTTCTATGTTGATAGTAAAGTGGACGGACGACTTAGCAAGTTTTGTAACTGAAGCAGCGATACATTTATTATTAGAACCGTAACCCGCCATTAATAACAAGCCCGTTATTAATAAAAAAATCGACTAATTTTTGAATTTGAATGGACGAGTTGAGCGGGTTCTTTTTTACCCGTGCACAATCCTGAGGGTTAGATATCACTATAAAATTTAATATTAAAATATCACTATTTTAAATAATATATTATTTTCCTTTTTTTAAATAAATTTAAGTTATGTTGGATCCGGAGACATTTACAACAAGACCTTGAGTTGTAATGAAATTTATTCGATTTTTTCGGAAAAAATGAGATAAAAATATATATTAGTTGTCTGAGTTTTTATATTTAGCTCTGTTTGAATTAAACATAATTTTTAAGTAAATATATAATTAAAAAATATTAAAGAAAAACATATTGGAGCTTTACTCCAAACCTTCATATATGTTTTAACTTTTAAATAAACAAAATCTGCTTAATTAAAAGATAAAAAATTTCATATATTTAAATTATTGATAGACAAAATTAAATCGTGGAACCAAGATTTAAGAAAGTTCTGAGGGCAATGTTTTTAATTATTTTACTTACACTTGTCCATCTATATGATGTTTCCCTTTTTGTTCTATATTTATACACTTAGGAGACATCAAATCAGGTAAATTATTGACTAATATGATAGACTTTTAATGATTATTTGCTATATTTCATTTTCACTCCTTGGAAATTATTATTTTTGATTTATTAAACTTTTGCGCGTAATATGGTTTGTTTTTAGTGAAAAGTTTGTAGGTTTGGAATACTAGAAAGGAGGGGAATCATGGATTAAAGTCATAGATCGTGCAAAGAAGTCAAAGGCGTGAAGAAATATTCTGAAGAGTTGATTTAGGAAACTGCAAATCTGGAAGGCTGCTGAAGATTCCCGATTTTGAGACATTTAAACGAGGATTCAGCAGTTGAGTTGTGAAGGGATTAGATTCCTTATTGAGTTATGAAGATTTAGCAAGTTGAATGGATCAATTTAGAGTTGAATTGAGCAAGTTACACTCGTTTTAGTGAAGGGTGTACAACAGTTACAGGATTTGGACTTAAATTATGGATTTTGGCATTTTAATATTTGACTAATTAACCTAAGTAAAAGCCCTAATCCAATTTTAGCACTATAAATAGGCCTTTAGACCTCATTATTCAACACCTCTCATTTTATTCTTCAATTTAAATCATCATCAGAAGAGAGTGTCCAGAGAAAAAGTCAGAAGCAAGGAAAAGGAGAAAGCCAACACTACTGGAAATGCGGTGTTTACCCACGACAAATTAGCGACGACCCGTAATTCGTCGTTATGTGGCTCAAATTAGCGACGACAATAAATTAGCGGCGAAAAATAAAGCGTCGTTAATTCGCGACAACTGAATTCGACGCTATTCCTTGGATTTTCGTCGCTGAATTTATTTTATTACTTTTTGAATTTTTTTTAATAGCCGAAACGTCGTCGCTATCTTAGCGACACTGAATTTCGTCGCTATTTTGAAGATTAGCGACGACCTTGTGTGTTTAACCACGACCCGTAATTCGTCTCTAATCGTGGATCCTATTTTATGGATACAGCAGGTTTTTTAACCCACATAACACACATAACACCCAAAAAAATCCTCCGATTTTCTCCCAAAAACTCAACTAAATTCCATTTTTTTTTTGTAATTGCTTCTCCACTTCATCTTGCATCATTCTTGGTTCAATAATCAAAGTGGGGCTCCATTAATATCATCTTTCATCACACAATTGAAGGTAATAATTGCATGAAATTCACCTTTTTTTTTGAATGCTAATTGTGTTTTATTCTTTCTATATGGTTTGATTAGGTGAATTAATACAACTTTCTTGGTGGGGAATTAACATCACTCTTCAACTTATCCATCCAATTCAAGGTATTTCCATTAAATTTCATGCTTTTTAAATTTTGTATTTATTTGATTATATTAGCAAGTTGATATACCATATGATTAGGTTAATGAATTAAATATTTGTTGGTTGATTATGCATGTGTTGTGTGAATTTATATTTTGTGCTCATATATTTTTACTTGTTTATTTAATTCTTTGTTCTTTTTTTTATATATTCATTCATTTAATGCTATGTATTATTTATTCATTTAATGGTTTGTAATATTTATTCATTCAATGGTTTGTAATATTTATTCATTCAATGAGTTTGTAAGTTTTTTTATTTCGGTTATTGTGTTGTAATTTTTATTTATTTTATTCATTGGGTTGTAATAATTATGTATTTTATTTTATTTTACTCATGTAGTCGCATAGTTTACTCAACTTGTTGTTAAGAGATGGCATCGAGTTCGGACATGAGTATCGATAAGAGTCGGATCGAATTGACGAATGTGTTAGATGGTGAATATATTTTTGGGGTTTATAAATTTATCGATTTTGCTAAGAAAAGTAGAGGTTATACCGGTTACTTGTCTTGTCCGTGTAAGAAGTGTAATAATTTTTGTCGATTAAAAACCGAAGCTGTTATGGCCCACCTTCTAAGAGAGGGATTTAACCATGATTATAAGGTTTGGACAAAACACGGTGAGAAAGAGATACAAACAAATACAGCCCCTGCAAGTAAAGATCCAATTATAGTAAATGAAATCCAGCATGTTTATGACGATGTGAGACAGAGTTACGATGTTGGTGGTCATCCGGGAGACACCGAGATGAGAGCTGCACATATTCCAAGTCGAAGCAGTTTTGACACATTGTTCGAATAATTGGAGACAGAATTATTTCCTGATTGTGAATCGATGAGTTCGTTGAATTTCATTGCCAAGCTAATGCATGTAAAAGTAAAGAACAAATGGACTAACACCTCATTCACCGAGCTACTGGAGTTGTTGGGTCGTATTTTGCCTAAACCTCACAATTTGCCCGATTCTTATGAAGCATGCAACAAGAAGTTGAAAAGTTTGGGTATGGGGTATGTTACCATCGACGTTTGTTTGAACGATTGTGTTATTTATTACAAAGAAAACAAAGAACTTGATAAGTGTCCAGTTTGTAGCGAGTCTAGATGGGACCCAAAGAAGGGTATCAAAGTACCGCATAAGAAGCTTCGATACTTTCCGATTGCTTCTAGATTACAGCGACTATACGCTTCAAAGCACACCGCTGAAGACATGATTTGGCACCATACCGGTAACAGTGCCGATCCGGATGTGTTGCGTCATCCGGTTGACGGTGATAGTTGGAAGAGATTTGTAACGCTACACCCTGAGTTTGCTAGTGAACCTCGTAACGTATATCTGGGTCTTGGAATCGATGGGTTTTGTCCTTTCTCTATGCAGAACAACTCGTATAGCATGTGGCCAGTCATATAACCGTATATAACTTGCCCCCGTGGGTATGCGTGAAGGAAACCACATTCCAGCTTTGTTTGTTGATTCCAGGACCCCGTTCACCCGGTAAGGACATGGATGTCTTTCTTCGTCCTGTTATAGATGAGTTGGAAGAGTTGTGGGATAAAGGGATCGTTACGTAGAATGCCCACAAGAAAGAAGAGTTTACGATGAAGGTTTGTTTGTTGTCTACCACTAATGATTTCCCCGCTAGGTCATACACTTCGGGATGGTCGGGTCAAGGTTACAAAGCTTGTCCCGAATGCATGGATCATACTCCGTCATTGAGTCTGAACAAAGGGATTGTTTACTTTGACCATAGACGTTGGTTACCTGCCGGTCATCGATTTAGAAGCGAATGTGTTTTGTACAAGGAACCCGATGATAGGCGCCCACCGAAGAAATATAGTCCTGCAAGTATTCAGACACAGTTAGATGGGCTTCCCATTGTGTTTCCTGGTAAACACAAGGATTTTGGGGGAAAGATCGTGAATCAAGATCTTAATCGACGATTCAATTGGAAGAAAAAGAGTATTTTCTATCGTTTATCTTATTGGTCTGAAAACTTGTTGAAACATAACATTGACGTTATGCATTGCGAGAAAAACGTGTGTGATGCTCTGCTCGGTAAAAAATTAAAAAAAAATTAGCGACGAGAAGACTGTCGCTAATATGTTGTCGTTAAACAAATAAAAAAAAAGAAAAATCAATTAATAAAATTTCGATTAAAAATTAAAGAAAAACTAATTAATAGATTCGCGACGGCGTGTCGTCGCGAATCATTCGTCGCTAACCTCTTAATTTCGCGACGCCAGCCCTCGTGGTTAGAACTCTGAGTAATTAGGGACGAAATCACAATTATTCGTCGCTAATCTCAAATTAGCGACGCCAGGATAGAGACGACAGGTTAGCGACGAAATTTCGTCGCGAAACGAAATTAGCGACGATTTTTCCCAGATTCGCGACGACGCGTGTCGTCGCGAAACCAGGCGAATCCAGTAGTGTAAGAGCCGGAGAAAGTCATCTTCTCCAAATAACAGCTAAACCCAATTCCTAATTAGGTTCTATCTTTTATTTCTGTAATTTGTAAACATGAATTCTTTTTATTTTTTCTTAGTTTTCGCAATTATGAGCTAAATTCATACAGTACTTGAGAACGCTTTAATGGATTAAGCCCCAATTTATTTCATTTCATGATTTTGGTTTTGGGATTATTATAATTGAAATCGAGTTATGTAATTAGTATTTGTCATTAATTTGCATTTATCAAATATTATTGAAGTAATGAATCAACAATAGGATTTAGTATTCAGGCTATTCCATATAGTGGCATATGGATCACCTTGATGGGGGGCTTGGGTACGGACATAATTAATGAATGTAGGATAGAAGTTATTAACCTTGACAGGCGTAATTAATCCTATGGCCAATTGGGTAATTAGAACTTAGTCATTCGAAGGTGGACTATAATCACCCTGACGGGGTTTGTAGCACCTAAGAATAGCTTCTTAGTCCACCCTGACGGGGGTAAGGAGAATGTTGAACCCCGACCACTATTATTTACCAAATTCATCCCTTAAACAATACATGGAATGAATAGATTTAGGTGAAATCCTAACGTTACTCAAGTACTACCTTTCATATTTGCGACTAGCTATTTTATTTTCTCGCGTCTAGCTTAATATTTACATTACTTTAGTCTTTTAATTATTTGTCTTAGAATTAGAAAAACAAACAAACATTATTAAAATCATTTACTTGCTTTCCCGTGCAATTAATCACTATTTGATAAGCGTTAGAGTCAACCAATCCGTCCCTGAGAACGAATCTGTTTATCACATATATTACTTGGGACTACTGTACACTTACAGTTGTGGTTCTCTTTTCCTTATTGCATTATTTTTAGAACACACAAGGGACCACCACTATATTAGGCAAAAATAACATTAAAGTTCATTATATTATATACCAACAAACCTTTTAAATTAATTATCTTACGTATAAAATAAAGTATTCCAAATTTTACAAAGAAAAAAATTATAAAACATATATAAATCTAATTAAATTAATCACTAAATAATTTAAGTCAAAAAGCAAGATTCTAAATTTTTTTGAAGGATCGTGCACTGCTACGGAATACATCTTTAGCCATCACTATAGAATTTGCTAAAAATGTACTTATTGATCAATATAAGTGGACTTTTACTTTTAGCGACTGCCATTAGTCTCTAATGGTTGGTCACTAAAAAAATCCATTAATGACCATCTAGCAATTTACGTCGCTAATAGGATGAACCTTTTGAGACCACCAGGGTGGTCGCTAATAAGACGGTCCTTTGACTACCACCATGGTGACCGTAGATAAGGAGAACCCTTTATCTACCATTATGACAGTCCAAAGATAAAATATAAAAGAAATTGCATAAAATATCATACACAAATTGCACTATGGTCCCTGTGCTTAACAAAAATTGCACTATCCTTCTTATATTACACAAAATTGTACTAAGTTCAATTTTTTTTGAATATTCCCTTAAAAGTCCCTATAACTCACAATATATTATTTCTACATTTTAAAATTTTCGAATATATCCTATACTACCTTAAAAAGCCCTTATTAGTCCCTCCAATTCACAAAATTGCACTATTAACCACTAATAAAACTAAAAAATGCAATATAATATCCTACTTATAAAAAATAAACAAAATAAAAAATTAAATTGGAATCCATATACACCCATAATTATACATAAAAACGCAAACAAAATTCATCTAATTTGATATGTATAAATATAATTAATAAGGTTTTAAAATTAACAATGTAAATGATACGGAGACAATGATGTAATCGACGACAGAGGGGAGCAATCGAATGAGGGGGAAGGTTGGAAAGTTAAGTAAATGAAGTGTAAAACCACTTTTGTGTTTTATAATGTTAAAGACCTTTAGTGACTACATGGTGGTCGCTAGAGATCATGTAAGTGACCAATAGAGGTTATTTTTAAAAATTGGACGGACAAAGTTGGTCCGCCAAATTTTTTAAAAATAACTTGTAGCGCCATCGAAGTGGCCGGTAAAGGTTATAAACCTTTAGCTACCACCTGGTGGTCGCTAGAGATCAAGTAAGTGGACGCTCGAGTGTATTTTCAAATATTGGTCGGGTAAAGTTGGTTCATAAATTTTTTTGAATGCTTAGCGACCACCAAAATTGTTGGTAAACGTTCAAGACCTTTAGCTACCACTTGGTAAACGTTCGAGAATTGGGCAGACAAAGTTGGTTGCCAAATTTTTTCAATTGGGGTTTTAGCGACCTCCGAGCGATCTGTAAAGGTTCAAGACTTTTAGAAACTACCCGGTGGCCGCTAGAGAACAAGTAATTGTCGCTAGAGGTTTGTCAAAAATTGGGCGGGAAAAGGTTATTTACCATTTTTTGAATTGAGCTTTTAACGACCAACGAGCGGTCGGTAATAGTTCAAGACCTTTAGCTACCACTTGTTGGTCGCTAGAGGTTACATACATGGTAGAAAAATAAGACTTTAATTTTTAATTCTTTTTGGTTTAACAAGACTAGCGACCACTGATAGTAGTTAATGATGATTTCTAGGGATTGTTGGCGACGGTCGCTAAAGAGTTGGTCGTTAGAGATACGAATTGTAATAGTGATGAATTCATTAAATCTTTTTTTAAATGTGTAATTTTGAATTTGAAAATTTTGAAAGGGTTTGGCCCTAATTGTTAGAAGGTAGTTCCGTACTGAGTCAAAAGGTGAAGATTTGAAGTAATACCTAAGTTTTCTACCGAAGCTTACGAAACATATGGAAGGAAAATATTATAAATCTATTTTTCCTTGTTGAATCATTCTAGTAACATATAATGATTATTCAATCAGCTTATAAAACTATTTTTGCATTCAACATTTATTATATAATATAATTATTTTTTATGTTTAATTGAATTAAATAATGTATATTTAAAGATGAACATTATATGGATCACCCCAAACTTACTAAACGTTCAATGATAGGATTAGCTGGTTGGGATCCAATGGATTGGGTAATGATCAGGGATTGAGTGATCCATCGAACCCGAGATTGGAATGCTTGTTGTGAAAATTGGGGGGCCGCATATTGTATAGGAAAGTGAGGTGGTGTTGTGTCAAGTACAGTTCTCATCCAAAATGATCTTAAGCATTAAACTAATGATTCTGAAGTGACTGATACCGTAACTAATGTGGAACCATCATCATCAAATTTACAAGATGAAGTTTGATCGGCTGATGTCAGCATTTTAGATGATATTACAAGAAATATGTCGGTTGTTGTCATCAAAAGTGTCTAGGTTGTCGAAATTAATTTACCCGTTGTTTCGATCCAAGATATAAAGCTTAAAGATACATCTACTCCAAAAAGTATGGTCGCTACAACTACACCAAAAAGTATGGTGACTGAAGAATCTCAATCTTTAGGTTCTTCTCGACCTGGCAAGTCTGATACACAGTTGGACAATGTTGATCTGAGTGTTAAACCTGATTCAACTTAATAGAAGCATCCAGAACAAACCGATACTTCTTCTATGAAAATACAAGAGCAACATGATGAGGTAAAATATGTATACAGGAGAATAGTCTTTTTGGTTTAGATGCAAATTATTCATATAACAATTGATTATGTAATCACTATTTTTGGTTGGTCTATTCTTTGTTGATTGGTGCAGTAATTATGTTGAAATGGAAGTTCTATGCCACTTATCTTATTTTCTTATTTGTAAATAAACATTATCCTCATTATCTACATTAATATTATGAATGTGTGTACATATACATTTTACTTTTTGGGTAATTAACTGACAGAGTACATGGACTACTGTCAGATGTCCATCAGGTACAACCGACCCAAAAAGACTAGATTGCCCTTCTGCTCGATTAATATCTTTTAACTTAACAAAACTGATTTTCTAATTATATGCAACCAATCAATTAATATCAAAACAAAAAGAAACAACTTTCCAAACACATTAAATTAAAGTACAAAACAAAACGAATAATTTTTTTTGTTAGCAAATCCTAAAAACCAACTACATTTTACATAAATTGTTTAGAGTTCTATCGAAATCCACTAAGGAGCAGTTCATCCAATCGGGAATAGCAATATTCCTCCTTGTGCATTTTGCTAACGCGTCCGCTGTCGTGTTATAACCATATGTTGATATGTTTTACCTCCCATCCTAGGTAACGACCAATCCAACTTTCAAGTTCCGAAAGAATGGGTTTGAGGCTCCAGTGAAGCTCGATCTTTTTTTCAATTCCTTGAATCAGTTCAAGGTTGTCAGAGTAGAACGAAACTCTTTGACTGTTGAGATCACAAGACGATCTCATGGCCAGTAGTAAGGCCCAGGCTTCTCCTTCAATGACTTTCTTGATTTTGCATCTCAAGTTTATCTTCCATTCAATGCGTCCATTTGTATTTATACCTATGTCAGCAATACCCGAATGAACATTCCCATTTATAAAAAAAGTGTCACACATCGAAATCAAGTCGTCCGTATCATCAATCGTGGGGTTGTCTATATTCTTATTTTTCTCAATTCAGTCATTCGTACTACTGTGCCAAGAATTAAATTTATCTCCGAATAATCTCCGCATAGAATCTTTAACTCTATAAGATATATCTTCAATTGACCACAATTTTCTCTCATGAAAACATCTCATTCTTTCCTTCCAAATATTCCACATAATAGATAAAATATAAACCGTAACCACTTTTTTGTCCCACCCATTAATCGAAAAGCCTTGAACCGTTTTTAGGAACCATTCCGCCATGTTATCCTGACAGGATGCATCAATTCTAATTTGCAATGGTTATTTTGCCCACACCTCTCTACTAAACGGACATTTTAAAATGAGATGAGTCACATTTTCCCCTTCAATCTCACACCATTCGCACACGTCCTCCTTTAAACATCTTCTTCTCACCAAATTGTTTTTTGTTGGGATCGCATTATTACAAACTTTCGATCCAAATTTTTTACTTTTTGCTTGTACATTAGCTCCCCATATGCTATTCCAAAGTTTGCTTCTTAAACTCTCACCATTCCTTGATGTTTGTGCTTCATTAACAATATCATCATTAACAATAGCATGACATCCTGACTTAGTATGGTATTCACCATTTTTTGAAAAAGGCCAAATGATTTTATCATCCTTATTATCTTTGAATATTGGAATTTCTCTAATATACGAAACTTTCTCATTTGGGAACAACATTTTAAGCTTGTCAAAGTCCCAGTCATACCCATTATAATTAATCAATTCACTGACCTTTTCAACTGAGCAATTATCTGGTTTTGGTGCATAGAATCCTTCGTTTATCCAGCAGTGTTTCCATATATTAATTTGCGTCCCGTTGCCTACTTTCCAGATACAATATTTTTTAAGGAATTGAACCCCTTTAAACAAGCTACACCAACTCCATGACCTTTTCTTATAGAGTTTAGCATCCCAAATTTCACAGTCAGGAAAATAAATAGCTTTTAGAAATCTTGAAACAAATTACTCTTGTTTGTGTATGATTCTCCAGGCTTGTGCGGCCAACATAGCAATGTTCATTTTAAGAAAGTCTCTAAATCCAAGGCCCCCAATTTTCTTCGATTTAGCTATTTTTCCACGCAACCCAATGGAATCTTTTTTTATATGATGTGTCCCACCAGAAATTAGCCACAATACTTGACATTTTTTTACATAGAGTTGTTGGAAATACAAAGATCGACATAGCATAATTTGGTATAGCTTGTAATACAGCTTTGATAAGAACCACTTTACCGCCATCCGAGAGAAGATTCTCCATCCAACTTTGTGATTTATTAAGTAGTCGATCTTTAATATAGTTTAAGTTTTGACTCTTTTCCCATTTAATAGATAACGGAATCCCCAAATACTTCCCCAAATCATTAGTGTTTTCAATATTTAGCAGATTAGAGATGTTATTTCGAACCTCATTAGGTGTATTTTTGCTAAAGAAATCGATGATTTTTGAAGGTTGATACGTTGACCCGACGCCATACAATATTTCCTCATGACTTCTTGAAAATACTCAATTTCCTTTTGATTGACATTAATAAAGAAAAGTGCATCATCCGCGAATAATAAATGTGTATAAGTCGGGCATTGTCTAGTAATATTAATACCTTTGATAACCCCTTCACGACAATGAAAATTGATAAGACTGATAAGACTTTCTGTAAGAAGAGAGAAAAGAAGTGGAGATAAAGGATCTCCTTGTCTTAGACCTTGAGAAGGATAGAATTTCTTTAACCTTTGTCCATTGACTTTAACTTGAAATGACCTCGAAGTAATACAATTCAAAATCCACCCAACCCATTTTTCACAAAATCCCAAAGCCAAGAGAGTTCTAGCAAGAAAATTCCAATTTACCTGATCATAAGCTTTCTTCATATCTAATTTGATTACCGCATAATATTTTTTCGTTGTCCTTTTATTATTAAGAAAGAAAGAAATTTCTTGAGCAACGCGAATATTGTCCTGATACATCTTCCTTTTATATATGTTGTTTGTGTAGGAGAGACCAATTCATCCATATAACCTTGTAATCTGGATGCCAAAATTTTTGATATAATTTTATAACAGAAATTAGCACAAGCAATTGGCCTATAATCTTTAACACTCTCCCGAGAAGATCCTTTTGGGATAAAAGTAATAACCGAATCATTAATTTTCTTTAAGTCCAAATTAGATTCAAAAAAATCCTTGACCAAATTAAAAATATCACTTTTGATAGTGTCCCAAAATTCGTGGTAGAATTTACCTGGTAAACCATTTGGATCAGGAGCTTTCGACCCAGACATACTAAAAGCAGCTTTTGTGACCTCCTCCATTAGTGGTAATCTCGTGAGGTCTTCATTCATTGCATATGTAACTTTAGAGGGAATATATTGTGTAATATTTGCGTTATCCTCCGTCGGCTTTTCTTTAAACAAATTTTAATAATATGAGTTAATCGTACTTTTAATCTCTTTAGGATTCTCCGTCCATTCTCCATCACTCTTTTTAATCATGGAAATTCTATTAATCTTCCTCCTACTCATGGTTTTTGCTAAGAAATATCTAGTATTTTTGTCACCTTTTTTAATATGTAAGTCTCTCGCTCTATCTTCCCAGAACATTTCTTCTATTCTACACAATTCTTCAATTTATTTCTTTATTATATGCTCTTTATCAACCAATCCTTCATGAAATTGACAATTGTTAAGTTTAATTAACTCTCTTTGTAACAACTTGATTCTTCTTCTATTGTTATAGAACGTTCTTTTACTCCACCCTTGTAAGTCAAGACAAGTATCATCTCGCTTATTACAAAAATCCATAATACTATTGGATTTAACATTCGACTTCCAATTCTCTCTAATGATATCTTTACAGTGAGAGTGTTCGATCCATCTAGATTCAAAGGTAAAGTATTTTTCGTATTTATCTCTCTTTTTGTACCGTTTAAGTATAAGCGATGAGTGATCCGACCCAATTGCCGGTGGAACAATATTAGAAGCGTCTGGAAAGGTCGCACACCAATCCATATTTGCAAGAGCACGATCAATTCTTTCTTTAATATTCTCTTGATCTTTCCTGTGGTTATCCCAAGTGAAGTAACACCCTTTGCTCGGACTATCCATAAGATGATTATAGTTAATAAACTCATTGAATTTAAGACTCGCTCGAGATTTGGTGCTTTCTTACATTTTTTCTCATCGAATCTAGCGATGTCATTAAAATCACCAATAATAATATATGGTTTATCAATAGATCTAATATTCTTATTGAGAGACCGCCAAAATTTAACTTTCTCTTCCTCCTTACTAGGCGCATAAACACAACACAAAACAGAAGAATTGTCATTTGATTCATTAACTTCCAAAATTACAATATTAGGTGACGTAAACAAAACAAAAATAGAGATAGACTCCTTCCAAACAACTACAATCCCCCCGGACCTATAAGCTCGTCCTCCGGGGTCGATCACAAGATTATTATTAAAAGCTTTGAGACGAGAACAAGATTTAAAATCCTTCTTCCTCAAGCGACTTTCAAGCAAACAAGCTAAAGAAACATTATTCTTCCTAATCAAGGACTTAAAAGAGCTTCTTGTTAGGGGCGCCCTAACTCCCTGACAATTCCACACCATTATACTATCCATCACGTCCAACCGCTTTGTAGGACCGGCTGACGTCCGCAAGTGATATAGGAGGAGGGTTTTCCTTCACAGGTTACGCCTGAGAACTCCCCCCCCTCATCAGAGCTGCTTGAATCCGATGAACCATCCTCTAAATGACCATCACAATCATCACCACCACAGAAGTAAAGCTTTTGTTTATCATCAAACTCTTCCATCAACACTAAATCCTCCCCATTACATACACGTTTTTCATTCACCATCTTGTTTTTGACCTCATAGAAGCTATCACATAATTCGTCAATGAAGCCTTGCATTCCAAGAATTCTTTTCTCCATATTTGTAAAATCTTCCTTTGTAAACTTCTGCTGCTTTGCACTACCCATCTCTCCGCTAGGTGCTGTCTTCCTTTTTAGTGTTTTAGGCCATGTGAATTTGCGTTGAGGAATAAACGAGCGACTTCTTGGGTTTGCAATCCATCCTTCATAACTGTTTTCCTCGATAGGACGAGGATGATCACTGATATTAATCGATTGTAAATTTGGAGAGACTTGTTGATTATAGAACTGCAACTCTTCAAGTTCTAGGCTTGCCAAATCAACACGAGAAAACCTTTTCCTACCAGCACCAACTCCATTGTTGTAGTATTCCTTTTGACTAAAATACTTCTCATTGTTATTTTCATCGAAACTCTGCAAGTCACCTCCATCAAACTCATTAGCATTGGTGTTAAGGTACATCACCATTTTCCCTTTCTCAGACCTTGCACTACGACCATAACAGTTGGTCACTTCACCAGCAGGACCATTCTTGAACTCATTATACATTTCATCAATATCAAAGCTTGGAGCATTCAACACCTCTTCGATTGTCTCATTGCTTACCATAATACTCATCCCAATGTCTCCAAGTTCCTTCCTAAAGACTTTGAACAACTCAGGGAACCTCTTTTCTGATAGTTCGAAAGGACCCTCCAGCTTATTAACATTATTGAACAGCTCCTCCAGCATTTCAGAATTTTCTCTCTTTCTCTTCGAAGATTCACTCCCCGAAGCCTTGCTTTCTCCATCCTCACTTTTGTTACCCTCCAGATCAACATTTTTGAATACACTCGGTCCAACAATAGCATTATTGCCTCCATTTCCACCACCACCATGACCATAAAAGTCATCGTCATCCTCACCATCGTTGTCAAAACGTCTAAATGGAAAGAAACGAATGATCTCATCAAAGTGACCACATCGATCTTTCCTACGTATCACATGAAAGACTTTATCTTCACTTTTCATGACCAACTCCTTGCTCCAATTGTAGTAACGCGCAACATCATCAGTCCACCTTGGTCTCACCATAGCCAGATTGCATGAATTTTTATTATGTCCTAGCTTCCCGCAGTTGAAGCAGAACAACCCGACACTCTCATAAACAAATGAAACCCATGCTTTCCCATCCAATTGTTGTAAGAAGACACCAGTTTTGAGGGGTTCCAAAGTGTTGAATTTCACCCGGAATCGGATGAATTTGAGCTCATCATTATCAATCAACGGATAGTCAATCTCCGTTGTAACACCTATGAAATCACCAAACAGCTGAATTGCTTCGATATTGTTTTGAGAACTAGCTAACCCATATACTCCAACCCACACCTCAGAAGAAATTAGGTCCAAATCCTTAAAGGCCTTCGAATCCTCCCACTTAACAATAATGACGTGCATTGTTTGACAAAGAAGAGGCCTAATAAAAAAGAGTATTTCGGCCTCTTCTTGATCAAACAGGCAAATCTTGAAATTGTTGTCAGAAAGTTCTTCAAATGTAATCCTTCCTACTATTCCCCAAGTCTCGAGAACAAATTTGCGAAAGGCTCCAAATAGAATGACTCTATCTGAAACTACCTTAGCGATGAACATGAAGACAGGTACCATCGGCATAGCTGATGGAACCTTAGTTGAAAGCGACAAAGTTTCCAGTTTAAGAATATTTTCAGTTTTGGCTTTAGCGAGGGGGAGCAGATGAGTGTTTCTTTCAGACATATTTGCTTTGTGTAATGGAATATTTGTAAAGTTAGTTTTGTTTGTAAGTAGCTGCTTGCTGGTTGACGATTATATATAGTCACAGATAACCACATCGTTGGAAGAAGAAAGGACATAGAAAACTTTGTAGATTTTGTCATGCATGACTGCCACTTGTACACGCATGAGTAAAGAATTAAACAAAACAACATTGAGAATGATGGATGTTACCTCGGGAATTACCACTGCCAATGCATGTTGGAATTCCCAAATCTGAGAAAAGATTTTGCAACTTCCCACACTCCAGGCACACATACTCAAGATATTACTATCAATTAAGCCCCCAATCTTTTGGAACTTATTAAATATACCCCTCTTTATATGTATACATAAATTACTTCTGCAATCAATATCCCATCCTTTGTAAATAATAAATATGATTTTCATCATCACATTAATCATATCATCATACACCAGACAGTTTTTCGTCGATATTAATTGAGTAACATCAATAATATCAAAATCGTTAGCCATATAATGAAAACTCTACGTTAAGCCAAAGAAAGTTCTTTGAATATACCATTTTTAATCAGAATAAACCATCTTCTTTTCCATGTACCAACACCAAACCCAATAAAACAGCTTTTAGAAAGGCTTTCTTTATCACGCCTAAGTAACCTCCTGTTAGCGCCGTTCTTGGATATTGTAACCCACGATATTTTAATACCTTCTGACCAATGCATGGCCATGAACGACAAAATCTTGAACCATAAGATCACCATTTGATCCAAAACGTTAGCCAGATTTTTGCATCATCCTTATACATCACGGTAAGAGAAACCAAAGCAAGCCAATTTAAACCAATCATGAGAAAGCCAGCATCGATAAAAAGCAAATCCAAAACAGCCATACAAACAATCAAGGTCTGCATGTTTAACAAAACATCCATGCGTGTCCAAAGAAGTCTAAAATAAAGTTTATAATCAATTTTGAGCACCCTCCATGGTCTAGGATCAAAATTGTAGATGAAAAATAGAAACCCAAATAGGAAATTAACACCCATAATTAATATACAGAAGAAATTAACCGAGAAGAACTAGTACAACATTAACATAGATAACCACAATTGTAGAATAAAGAAGAGATGTATTTGATTTAGAATTAAAAAGTCTAAAACAAAACGAATAAAACGAATAAAACGAATAGAAATCAATGATTATATATCTTTAATATTTTTTATTGTAATCGTGGTAATCAGGTCAAAGTCCAATCTATCGTATATAACTCATTCAATTCTATACACACGCCACCACAACTACCCCAATAACCCGTCATTTTTTCATACTGTCCAAAACATTGGTAATTACAACCCACCAATGTTAACTAGCAAACCACTAATATTCAACACATAAACCATAAAAATAGAAGATTGAATATTTCATGTTAATTACAACCCACCGGTGTTAACTAGCACACCACTAATATTCCGCACATAACCCATCAGAAACAGAAGAATGAATATTTCATGTTAATTACAATCTACCGATGTTAACTAGCACACCACTAATATTCCACACATAAACCATTGCGATAGCTGTTTTTTCGGTTCTGGGTTGACCAGCTAAGAGGACACCTCAACCGGCGATTTTGCCATCCTGAACCATTTCAACTATCACGCCGACGGCTCTACGAGCCGAGGTTTAGCCCACCATACATTCAGATACTTGAAGTGCTTCTAAAGTTGAGTCTAGTCCCAGGCCGCTGATATGGGAGTGTGCTTCGATTCTTTCGATACGTCGTTAAGTCACGCATCTCTGAGAGTTTTATCTCCGCCATTGTTGTGATGGCGCTATACAAAGATGGCGGTATTGAATGCTGATGATAGTGTTGAACAACCATGTTTGTATATAACAATGTGTGATTATGCAAAAATGAAAGATTTATGTGGCAGAGAAAAAGAGAGATTTGAATATATGAATGAATTTCTTTTTTTTTATTGTGGGATTATTAGATAAGAGATAAAAGTGGAATCAGTTACAAAATGATAATTATGGAATAAAATATGATAAAATCATTTAGCTACAGGGTTAAGGATGGTATATCTATTAAAATGCTAGACCTTTCTTGGGGGAAATAATAGGTTGGACTTTTTGGGGATGGGTTATTGGATTTGTGGACCTTTTAAGCTAATGTCTCTTTGTTTAATTGATATATTAATACCTTAACTATGTAATACTATTATAATTGTATTGGAATATTAGTCGCTATTGAAATAGGTTGACAAATATTATTGGCCAAGCATTCAAACTCAAAGTGAACCATATGCCGAACCAAACCGAACTAATCCGGAACCAAAAACCGAATGTGTAACCAAATGTAAACCGTCCGATTTGATTTTTAAATTATAAAAAAACCGAATCATTAGGTTCGGTTTCGGTTTTGGCAAAAAATCGAGACAAACCGAACCATGCTCACCCCTACTAATTAGGTTTCTAAAATAAATCCCACCAGTAACTAAATAGTTACCAACCCAACTAAAGAGCAACACATACCAAAAAATCCCCCCGTTCCCTATTAACCACAAAAAAATACCCCAAACCAAAACACCAAACCATAATAGCTTAATCTCATCCACGCTCTACTCTCTCTCTCTCTCTCTCTCTCTCTCTCTCTCTCTCTCTCTCTCTCTCTCTCTCTCTCTCTCTCTCTCTCTCTCCTCTGATACACATCGACCTCCCATCTCTCTCTTCTGTGATACACCGAACCCTCCGACCATACCACCACCAACAACCCTACCATGCACAAGAACGACCACTATCTTCATCACCATTTACATCTTCATCCTCATCAACACCATCTCCATCATAATCTGCATTATCATCTCCACCCACCCCTCTCCCATCCTGGCACAGCAAGCAAACCGCCGGCTATTCTCACAGATGCAGCAATTCCCCATCACCATCTCCACCCACCCCTCTCCCTTCTTGGCGCAGCAAGCAAACTGCCGCCCATTCTCACAAAATCCACCAATCCACATGTACAGATCCACCTTTGCGGCTGCGTAGCCCATTCTCCGGTAACAGGTTATCACTATTCGTGGATCCATCAAAAGCTCGTCGCCTGAAATCTTGTCACCATTCTACAACATAAAAACACTGGATCTAACATCCAAGCCCCACCTTCATCTCGCGTCGCTCGGATGAAGCTTTTTTTGTTATGGTATTGCGTTTTCCTGATGGGCCATCCCCTGATATGGTTTTATTGCTTATGGGGCCAGGCCCAATATGAGTTTTGTCCCTGGGTCCAGCCCCAATAACAGTGTTGGGTTGTAAAAAATTTGGTATTGTTTGGGTTCATTAAGGGTGAATAGATGGTTTTATCTAAATGGGTATAGCCCATTTGAATTGTGAATAGATGGTTTTATCTAAATGGGTACAACCTATTGCATAAAAATGTTGTGTGTTTTTGGTCTCCTTGGGTGGGTCCGTACCGTACAACAATTGTTCTATATGGGTCCGGACCCATCTAGCTATTGTTCGAGATGGGTCTGTACCCAAATGACTATAAAGGACTTAATAAAAAGCGAGCTAATAAAACATTGCAAACACTACAGGTCCATACCCACATGGAGTTGAACATTGACACTATCAAGGAGTTAGGAAAAAAAAGAAACGGAAAAATAAAAATTTACAAACGTTACGGGTCTGTACCCATGAAGAACAAAGGGTAAAAATGTAAAAATCTAAACTAGAAAATTAAAAATGAGACTTCAATAGGATTATTTACTAATCGGGACTTAAAATAGAAAGTTGCTAATTTTTAAGCCTTAATTTGTATTTTCCTCTTAAAAAAATTCTAAGTCAATTTGTTGTCAAAAAATTTCCTTCAAAATTTTAGCGCTACAAATTTTTTGGCTAAATTATCTAGTCAGAATTTTCTTGTCAAAAATTCTTATTAATATTTTTCTATTAATTTTTTCACCAAAGAATTTCTAATCAAATAAAATACCCACCAAATTTTAATGTTGTTGTTTGATGGACAAATCCGACCAAACTACTTTTTGTTTATGTTATTGTTTGGTGGGATAAATCCTACCGAACTAACTTTTGGTATATATTGTTATTTCACACCAAATTACTTTTGGTGAATAAAATCCCACAAACTATTTTTGGTTTTTTTGTTTGATAGGACAAATCTCACCGTACTAAATTTGAGTTTATTTTGTTGTTTGGTTTGACAAATCCTACAAAGATGTATTTGAGTAGATGTTATTTGGTAGAAAAATCCCACCAAATTATATTTGAGTTCATATTGTTGTTTGACAGCTAAAAATCTCACTAATCCACATTGGAATTTATGTTTCTATTTGGTGGGACAAATCTTACAGAAATAAATTTGAGAATATGTTTTTGTTTTAGAGAAAAATCCATCAAACTACCTTTGAGTTCATGTTGCTGTTTGGTAGAAAAAATCTTATAAGAATGCATTTGAGTATATTTTGTTCTTTGGTGTAAAAATTACACCAAACTATGTATGGATTGATATTAATATCTAAATGTAGGGAAAAGTGAAAAAAAAGTTACTTTTTCCTTCTAAATTTTGAAACTTCCTGATTTAAATAGGAGAAACGGATAAGGAACAAATCGAGTCTTGTTTAGCTTCAGTACCCAAAGTTCTTTGGTATAAAA
The DNA here is from genome assembly GCA_029959085.1 of Nemophila menziesii. NCBI lineage: Eukaryota > Viridiplantae > Streptophyta > Magnoliopsida > Boraginales > Hydrophyllaceae > Nemophila > Nemophila menziesii. Next base: position 3,763,048 of record JARWIR010000027.1, on the reverse strand, counting down.
AACACCTTAAGAGGTATGTGGATTTCCCATATTTACCTTTTCCCTAAATAATAATTGATTGATGCTTTTGTCGGTTTTATAAGATATTCTCGCTCCTCAAATTAGTTGCTTATGCACTGGGTTACACATGAGATGAGGACATGCACTAGCTGAATATCCTATTAGTCAAGTTTAATCTGTTTTACATATTTATGTTCTTTACCATGATCATATAGATAGAAGTTGTTGGTCTCCTTGTGGCATCTTTATCACATATTAAATTGCATATTAGGGTTTACGATCATGTCGATAACAAAATAATTGGATCCTACTTGAATAGATTTTTATTATTTTAAAAACAATTCTTCTAATAGTTTCCATTTGTAATTCTTTGATTCTAGATATGAGTTATTCTTTGAAATAGTCTTGATATTCCTTGGAGACCCAGTGTTCCCCAATCTTTAGTGACAAAATGCCTAGATGGCTAATTTTAAGTCTAATCTTTCCTCCTTTATGAATAATATGTACACCTATCAAATCTTATCTCTAACTTTACTAATTTTCTCCTACAATAGGATAAAAATAAAGCTCAAAGGGTAAAGGGTCATTGGAACCAAATTACTGGACTTGCATTTTCTCAAACTTTGAATGTTTTTTTGTTCAAATTGACTTTGAATGTATAAGTTTCGTTAGGAGCTGATGCATAGGAAAATAACATTTATACCTTATCTTTTATTCAAAATAATTCCTTAAATAGTTTAATTTAAGATATATAATGACCTAAATGTATAATAATAAGTGTATAAGTGATAAATATATAAATTTAAACTTTTCCTACCTATCAATTGAGAATAAAGTAAAGAGATATTAGCTTAAAAGGTCCACAAATCTAATAACCCATCCCCAAAAAGTCAAACCTATTATTTCACCCCAGGAAGGTCCAACATTTTAATATATATACCATCAGTAGCCCTATAGTTAAATGATCTTATTAGATTTTATTCCATAATTATCTTAATCCATATATATCATTTTAAACCTGATTCAACTAATATATTATATCTAATTAATCCCACAATAAAAAAAAATCCATTCATATATTCAAATCTCTCTTTTTCTCTGTCACATAAATCTTTCATTTTTGCATAATCACACATTGTTATATACAAACATGGTTGTTCAACACTATCATCAACATTCAATACCACCATCTTTTTATAGCGCCACCACAACAATGGCGGAGATAAAGCTCTCAGAGATGCGTGACTTAACGACGCATCGAAAGAATCGAAGAACACTTCCATATATGCGGTCTGGGACTAGACTCAACTGTAGAAGCACGTCAAGTATCTGAATGTATGGTGGGCCAAACCTCGACCCGAAAAGTCGTCGACGTGATATTTAAAATGGTCCAGGACGACAAAATCGTCGGTCGAGGTGTCCTCTTAGCTAGTTAACCTGGAACCGAAAAAACAGCTATCACAATGGGTTATGTGTAGAATATTAGTGGTGTGCTAGTTGACATCGGTGGGTTGTAATTAACATGAAATATTCAATCTTCTGTTTTTGATGGGTTATGTGTGGAATATTAGTGGTGTGTTTGTTAACATCGGTGGGTTGTAATTAACATGAAATATTCAGTCTTCTGTTTCTGATAGATTATGTGTGGAATATTAGTGGTGTGCTAGTTAACGTTGATGGGTTGTAATTACCAGTGTTTTTGACAATATGAAAAAAGAACAGGTTATTGGGGTAGTTGTGATGGCGTGTGTATCAGAGCCGGTCCGGATGATTTTTGGGCCATGTGCAAATACTTATAGTAAACTCTTATATTGAGAAAAAATTATAACTAAATTAGATTAAATTAAACAATCAATTAAGTTTATGTTCTTCTAATTTTCTTCAGATATAACAATATAAATTATTGATCAATTAAAATATGTCCTTGTACATAGTAACTACAGATTTTTGATATAATGGCCTATTGAATGCTCTACCAATTTTAGTCAAATATACAAATACATACCATTAACCAAGACAATAAAGATCTCAACCTGTGAACCTGTATACCAAAACAAAAACAAATCAGTTTTATATAATTCTTTTCAAGTTAAATACAGTGATACATAAGCGAATTCAAATTGTAGTCTATATGAAATACATGAGCTAGATTGGGTACTTTTGCATAATACAAGTATAATATAAAGAAGAAGAAGAAACCTTAGTTACTATAAAAAATAAATAATATCATCAAAACTCAATTCATAAATAATTGATACTAATATGAAAACTGAAAACCCAATCAATAATCCTTATAATTTATAACTTGTAAAGACAGTTATACAATTTGTAAAAAGGCCACAATATTGGAAAAAAGATTGAACACCAAATATTGTTTTAAATTCATACTTCTGTTGAAATATTATAAATTTTATTGTTGAATTTGTATTTTTTTGTCATAATTTGTATTGGTAAATGAAAAAGAAACATGATTACTAATCATTTAAAGTAGCTCCGGTTGTACCTGCTCAGGACCGGCTCTGGTGTGTATAGAATTGAATGAGTTATATAAGACAAATTGGACTTTGATATGATTACCACGATTACAATAGAAAATATTAAGGGTCTGTTTGTATTTGGGAGGAAAAAAAGTAATAAAAGAAAAGAAAACAAAAATTATAAAAGAAAAGAAAATAAATTTTTTGTTTGGATTAGAAATTTTTATAAAAGAAGATTTTATGAATTATTTTGGATATTTTGTTTGGATTGAAAAAATATAAAATAAAAGAAAATAAAAGATTAATTTTAGCCTATGATCTTTAATAAAATTCCTTTCTCTCCATTTGACTCCAATTTGGAGTGATTATAAAAATGGTTATAGGAGTGATTTTTGGAATGATTTCCTTTCTTATTTTATAAAACTTTCTAATACAAACAATGTAATAAATAAAAAATTATTTCTATTCATTTTCTTTCTTTCAAATTCTCTCTATCCAAACAAACACTAAAGATATATAATCATTCATTTCTATTCGTTTTATTCGTTTTGTTTTGTACTTTAATTTAATGTGTTTGAAAATTTGTTTCTTTTTGTTTTGATATTAATTGATTGGATGCATATAATTAAAAAATTAGTTTATTTGAGTCAAAATAAATTAATAGAGTAGAAAGACAATCCAGACTTTTTAAGTAGGTTGACCTTGATGGGCAATTGACAATAGTCCATGAACTCTGTCAATCAATTACCCATAAAGTAAAATGTTTATGTACACACATGCACAATATTAATGTAGATAATGAGGATAATGTTTATTTACAAATAAAGAAATAAGATAAGTAGCATAGAACTTCCATTTCAACATAATTACTGTACCAATCAACAAAGAATAGACCAACCAAAAAACAGTGATTACATAATTAATTCTTATATAAATAATTTGCATCTAAACTAAACATACCGTATAGATATGTGAAATTCATCCCAATCTTATCTACTACCCCATTGGTATTAAACCTTACACATCAAATGAATTATCAATCAGCAGATGTTTCTCAAACAAATGGAGTCATAAGAAAATCAAAGATTAAATCCGCAAGTAATCAAATCTTAAAAATATTTCAAATCAGATTCCTTTAAAATTCCCACTATAATATCTCTTTTAGACTTTACCATCATACAAATCCTACCTATTTATCAAGATCTAAAGTGTTTCCCGCAAATAACCGTGGCTAACGGTTGATTCCGGACCGGTTCCTAGCGGACCTGGACCTTATCGGTCCGGTCCGGCTTATGGTGGTCATTTGTGTGTTCTACAATAAAATGCAAATAAGGATAAGAGAACCACAACTGCAAGTGTACAGTTGTCCCAAGTAATATATGTGATAAAACAAATTCGTTCTCAGGAACGGATTGGTTGACTCCAATGCTTACCAAATAGTGATTAATTGCACGTAAAAACAAATAAATGATTTAATGTTTGTTTTGGTTTTCTATAACTAAGACAAATAATTAAAATACTAAATTACTGCAGAGATTAAACTAGATGCGAGAAAATAAAGTAGTTTACGCAAGGTATGAAAGGCAGTACTTGGAAGACGCAAGGGTTTCACCTAATTATCATTAATTTCATGTATTGTTTAAGGGACAAATCGGTAAATATGTATTGGTCGGGATTCAGAATTCTCCTTACCCCCGTCAGGGTGTACTAAGGAGCTACACTTAGGTGCTACAAACCCCGTCAGGGTGATTATAGTCCACCTTCATGTGGTTAAGTCTATTCTATCCAATTGGCCATAGGATTAATTAAGCTCGTCAGAGTCTATAACTTCTATCCTACATTCATTAATTGGTTCTGTACCCAGACCCCCCGTCAAGGTGATTCATATGCCACTTTATGAAATATCCTAGATACTAATTCCTATGATTGGTTAATTACGCCCGTCATAGTAAATAAAAGCAAATTAATGAAAAATACGATTTACCCAATTTGATTTCAATTATTTAAATCCCAAATCCCAACACATGAAACGAAATCAAATTGGGATTAACCCATTATGCGTTCTCAAGCACTTATTAAATTTAGCTCATATTAACACGAAAAACAAAAACTAAAGAAATAATTGAGTTCATCATGTTTTACAGAATAAAATAAAAGAACCTAATTATGGAGTTAAATTGGCTGAGAATTTGAGATATAGACAGTCTTCGGCTCTTGCTTCTTCTCTTCCTTGCTCTAGCTTCCTCTCTGGTGTTCTGACTCTTTTCTTTTTTAAGCATATGTTGGTGTGTAAAAATAAGAGTCCAAAGCCTATTTATACTATTAAAATCGGATTAGGGCTTTTATTTAAAGATTAAGTGAAAATAAGAAAAGCCCAAATCCATAATTAAGCCTAAATCCCGTAACAGTTGCACCACCTCCACCAAAACAGCTCTGACCGACTCATATCAACTCGGATTGACCTCATTCCAGTTGCTAAATTTCCGTAACTCAATGAGAAACAATTTCTCTTCACAAGTCAGAGGCTAAATCCACTCTTAGATGGCTCGGAATCAGCAATTTTTATCAACTTTCCAGATTTGCAGCTTCAAATTATCAATTCTTTCGGGATATTTCTTCTTGCTTTGACTTCATTACACGATTTTTGACTTTATTCTTGGAATCCTCTCCTAGCTAGTATTCAAAACCTACAACTTTTTACTCAAAACAAACCATATTACATGCAAAAGTTTAATAAATGAAAAATACTAGAAATAAAAGAGAAAAATCGATTTATTGTATATTAACACTAAAAGTCTATCTAAATAGTCGAATAAACACAAAAAATGATGTCTCCCAAGGGCATAAAATTAGAACATTTAGGGAGACATCAAGAAAATCTCATATAGCAAACATTAAGAACTAACATACACATACACTAATCGTGCAACATCGAACACACATAACTTCAATCATAAAATTAATTTTGCAATGCTAGAAGGTTACACTTGTACTTATCTCAATATGATGGCTATAGTTTGTTCCTCGATCCTTACTCGCTTTGAACGCTCCACTTAGTATACTCCCTATTAACTTACCATGCACCTAGGAATCACGAGGACTTTACGGTTTTAGCGTAGGCTTAGGGACAGTGTGGTATGTATATTTGGTAAATTTGAAGTGAGCTGTTGGCTCTCTCCTCACTTACCATCAACAACTGTCCACGAGCTTGAGTTTACACTCATATAATATTCTCACTCAACCCATTTGACGCGCTACTGTTGTGTCCCCAATGTTAACCCAATTAATCTAAGATGATTTTTTCAAAGTATTCCACTTTGCCAGTTATTTTATTATTTCTTTCTTTTCATTTTCTTTCTTCTCTTTTTCTTTCTCAATCCCGGCAAAGGGTTACAAATAATAATATCATCTAACTTTTTGTGCCTCAATACAAACACATCAATTCCCACCCAATGAAATTTCCCAAATGTGGATCCTCCACCCCAAACTCAAGCTCGAGACAGGTCTCAGGATCGTGATTCAAGTTCGGGTCATTTGGCCATGCCTAATAATCTAAGGGATAATGGGCTTATATCGTGGCTAACAAAAAAAGGCTTAAGGCTCAAAATTGGGCTAAGACGGATAATATTAATATAAGGGATAACAGGCTAAAAGGCTCCACATGGCTAACAAAGAACTGCCCCTATCATTTTCCTAGTTACATGGTATGTCTCTAGTTCATATCTAAGTGGGTTCTCTACTAGTTTAGATCTCACGTTCTACAAACCAAACATTTTCCTTAAGTACAAGCTTACTTCTCTTGCATTGTTTATTAATTTTTCCTATTCATTACCTATGTTTGCATACAATTAAAGCGCGTTTTATTTTATTCCCTTAAGTCCACTATTTACTATCATAGATTCATCAAAAGTATGCTTAAAAGGGACATTTAAAAAACTTCTTCAGTCAAACGCAACTCCTAATTAATTTTATTGAAAGCAATTAAAACAAATAACACATAAAAACTGGGATGAGGCAACGAACCCCACCTCAAACTCAAAAATGAGTCGTGTCCCCACGACTCGAAAAGACGCAAAGCAATTAAACTAATCTACATTAAAACGCGAATGGGATAGAAAACGTAGCATAACCAGCGCGTGGCTGGTCATCGGTGTTGCATCCATGGACTTTATCCTTCGTAAGTAGACCATAGGTGGCGTGTTGAATGGTGCTCACCCCAAGTAGCATGTTTCGGATAAGGTCCAACTCTTTTGTAACGTTCCCTAAAGTTGCAATCATCTTCACTTGATTCTCTTCCAACACTTTAATTTTCGACTCCAACTCATTATCGAATTGTACCTTCTTCTTTGGAGGAGGAGCTCTAGGAGTTCTTACAGCTTGTGTGGCTTCGTCATGGGCATTCTGAATCGAGACTAAGGATATATGTTCCCCAACTACGGTCGGTTCAGCTTCTTTACAATTACGCGGAATCTTAGCGTCTAGTGGTGTCTCCTAGTGTGTTCTAAATAAACACACCTAAAAAGGCAAGACACGTACCGCAAGTGTACGGGTCGTCCAAGTAATATCTGGTAATCGGGATTTTGATCTCAGGGGCGGATTAGGTATGATTAAAGTGTTATGCAATAAATGGAAATATTTGCTTGAATGAAAATTAAAAGTAAAGAGATGAATTTTTGTTTGGTTTTTGTTTAAAGGACTAAAGTGAAAAATAAAGTAAATATTAAACTAAATTAAAACTAATGCAAGAAAATAAATATGAAGAGACGAAAAGATGAGAGAATAGTACTTGAGTCACACTAGGTTTCACCAAAATAAACTTAATCAATACTTCTTCTAAGGGACAAATTAGTAACTAGTAATAGTCGGGATTCTAGATTCTCCTAACCCCCGTCAGGGTGGACTTAAGAGCTATTCTCAGATGTTACAACCCCCGCCAGGGCGATCATAATCCACCTTCGAATGCCAAGTTCTCTACCCAATTGGCTATAAGATTATCTAAGTCCATCAAGATCAATAATTTCTATCTTACGTTTATTACCTATGTCTGTAATTAAACCCCCCGTCAAGATGATCACTTCCCCAACAAAGTGAATAGCCTAATTACTCAAACATACCCTTTATTCGCGACTTCAATGATATTGAAATTAACTTACGATAATAAACAATACTAAATTACTCAATTCGAATTAAATTATAAAAATCCCAAATCAGAAAGCATCAATTAAATAAATTAAGGTCAAACCATATAGCGATTCTCAAGCACTTAAGAAGTTTAGCTCATAACGGAAAATAAAACTAAAACAATGAAATTAAAAGACATAATGTTTTACAAAAAGAAAAATAAATAAAACCTAATGAAGAGGTTGGGTTTTGGCCTTGAATTGGAGAAGATGACTGCTCCAGCTCTTAGCTTTCTTCCTTCCTGCTTGCTCTGACTTGAATCCTTAAGCCTCTTTGATAATTATATGAAGTGTGTGTAAAAGAGAAGGCTAAGGGGTGTATTTATAGGTGTTAGAAAGCCCTAGGTCGAATTTACTTGGAGTGGAAGACAAGTCAAGAACTCTTTAATTCGTCATCCTAAAATCTAGGAAAGGTAAGATTCTGCTGCTGATTTGTTTTGGTCATATCACTCTCAATACTTATCCGCTTGAGGCGTTCCAATAGTCGAAACCGTTTGTCTCGGAAAGCTCTTTCCAGTGGTGTAGACCATTCGACAAAATTCCTATCCAATCTTAAGTTATGGACTCGTCTTTGAAACGTGGCTAGAATTTCAGATTCATATGGCAGCTTTATCTTTTTCTTCTTTGCATATACCCTTCCTTAATCTTCTTATTTCCATGTAAATCTCTTCATCTTCCTTCTTAGATTTGAATTGGTCTCTTATTAATTACCATATATCTTTTAAAGCTTCACATTAAATAAATAATTAATCCGCATATGCTTTAAAAATAATAATTCAATACTCCAAGACTAGACATAGGAAAGTGCACTATAAAATTAGAAACTCGACAAAAATACTTCCTGACACACTAAAAATAAGATAAGACTTTAATTCTCACTTCTCCACCTTGTATTGAAATTTAAGAACATACTAACTTTGCAATAAAAATAATCAAATTAACGTACAAAAACTCTAAAAATGCAAATAGTCGAATTCCAAGGGGAGAAAGTGTAATATGAAAAAATATGCATGAAAGTCTAGCTAATAAGTCAATAATTCACCTAAAATGATGTCTCCAGAGGGCTAATATTTAGAACAAATAGGGAGACATCAAGACCCCCAAGTCAAACCTTTGTCGTCCCGACAAAGTAAAATTAAAACAAAGGCCCCTTTTAGGTGAACGCAGCAGGTAGAATCTAGAAAATATTCCCAAAGCACAACTTAAAACAAATCTCATATAGTCTACTCTAGGAATTAATGTACACATACACTTATCATGCAAAATCAAACACAAAATAATATCAATCCAAAATTAATTTCACAATGCTAGAAGGTTACACTTATTTCTTATCTCAAGTTGGTGGCTATAGGGTGTTCCTCGATCTTTACTTGCTTCGAACGCTCAACTTAGCATACTCCCTATTAACTCACTGTGCATCTAGGAATCACGAGGTCTTTATGGTTTTAGCCTAGGTTGAAGGACGGTATGGTATGTATATTTGGTAAATTTGAAGTGAGCTTTTGGCTCTCTCCTCACTTACCATCAACAAACTGTCCAAGAGCTTGAGTTTATACTCGAATAACGTTCTAACTCAACCCATTTGACGCGCTAATGTAGCGTCCCCAAATTAAACCCAATAAGCACTAAAGATGATCACATAAAAATTTCCAATTTGCCGGTCCAAATATATATTCTTTTCATATGAAATTCTTCTTTTATTATAGCTATGACTCTCTTTTTGATGTTGAGATATCATGCTATTTTTTATAAGTTATGCCTTTTCATAACTTTAGCTCCTAGCTTCTTTCTCATTCACTATTACACCGGCAAAGGGTTACAATATAAACCTGTGAATCATCATCAATATATAGAACGGGCACAATTAATAAGCTCAAAATATCCCACCCAATGTAAATTCCCATATAGTGGACCCACCACCCCAAACTCAAGCTCAAGACATGAAGTCTCAGGATCGTGATTCAAGTGCGGGTCATATGGTCATGCCTAACAAACTAAGGGGATATTGGCTTATAATGTGGCGACAAAAGAAAGGCTTAAAGGCTAAAAATTTGGCTAAGAAGGAAACAATTAATTCAGGGATAGAAGGCCAAAAAGGATTCAAAGGGCTAACAAAGAACTACCTCTATCATTTTCCTATCTACACAGCTCGTCTCTAGTTCATACCTAAGTGGGTTCTCTACTCATTTAGATCTCACGTTCTACAAACCACCCATTATCCTTAAGCACAAGTTTACTTCTTTTGCATTGATCATTAATTCTTCCTATCAATTACTTCATATTCGCATGCAATCAAAGAGCGTTCTACACTAACTCCTAAAATCAACTATTTTCTATCATAAATTCATGAAAAACATGCTTGATGGGGGCATTTAAAATACTCTATAGTCAAACGCAACCCTAATTTTTTTTTTCCAGAAAAGCATGTAAAACACAAAAAAAGTGGGATGGGGCAACAAACCCCACCCCAAACTCAAAAGTGAGTCGTGTCCCCACGACTCGAAAAAGACTCAATAAAGCAATAAAACTAAAAACTAAACTACCTAGTGCCTACCATCAATTAAGAAGAAGAATTAGAACGGGGTACCTGGCCATAAAGATCCATCATGTCCTCCTCCTCCGAAGAAGAATAATTATCAATATCCATGTTCATAGTCACCTCTTTCAATGTTGAATTCATCTTGGCAATTTCCTCCCACAGTGCTATGTTTTGTTTTCTTAGATGATCGATTTGTTGTTGAAAATTGATAGACTATGGGGGTGTGCAAGAATTATTCTAAGAAGAAGAAGAAGAACCTTGATCTTGGATAGGTGTCTTTTCTTTAGGCTTTGATGGTACCTTCATCCTAGCCGTGAATTTTTTGTGTAGTGGTTGTGCATGTGCCTCTTCTTGTTGTTCAATAGGCTCATCAAGATTGATTTCCATTTCAATTGTGATACCAGGCAAATTTTCGTTTTTCCCTAGGATATAACACTAATCCATAGCATCTGTTCTGTTTGTCATGGTTGATTTGACCCCAAACTCAAGTTACACCAAGGATGGAATAAAGTTAAGAAAGATTGGTGTAGCTTGAGTTTCTTGCTTGGATTTGATGAAGAAATAAGGTTTGTTGATGAATCTTGGAAGAACTCTTGATAGCTTGATGAGCTTGATGGTGATTTATGGTATGTTGTGATGAATTTGATGAATAAATTGTGTTTATCGAAGATGGAGGAGAGAATTATTAATGTTATTGTGTTTGTTGTAGAGGTTTAATCAAGCTGCAATGTCTATTTATAAGTTTGGGAGCTGGAAAATTCATGTGGGAGAGGCTAGGGTTTACACTTGATAAGGTAAGAAGTGTATAAGGCAATAACTCTTCCAAACCGACATGCGGGCCGGCATACCGGGGCTGATGGCCGGCATACCGGTGCTGGACGTGTGTATTTTCATAACATTCTTCCTTGAACCCGAGTCGCTACCTGAGGCCACGTGTTTTCTATTCGTAGGCATACCGGAGATATCCACCGGCATACCGGTGCTGCTTTTTGTCCAGGGGTGAACTCCGTCAAAATACCCGAGTCGAGCAACCCGAGGGCACGGGTTTTCTTCTGACCGGCATACCGGAATTCTCAGCGGCATGCCGGTGCAACACTTCGAATTTTTTCTACCTCTCGGCAAACAACCCGAGCCTTAGACCCGTGGGCACATGTTTCTGATCCACCGGCATGCCGGTAGTCTGGCCGGCTAGCCGGTCAGTGCAGCAGATTTTTCCCTCTTTTGTTCCTCAGCACCCCAAACTCAATTTCCTGCACAACTAACACACTACCTTTCTCATTTTTAAAAAGTAGACACTATGACTCGACATTAACTTATAATTATACACTAAGAATTGAAAAACGTAAAGCAATAGACTAATATACAAGTAAAATGGTTTTTGTTTAACGTCGTTAAGCTCGACGGGTTACCTCTCGCGTCTATTCGGCTTCTCGGAGGTATATGACCTCCCCAGGATGTGGATCCACCATGCGATTAGTATCCTCGCCTCCATGATAAACTTTTGATCGATGACCATTCACCATAAAGGTGCGGTTCTTGATTGGATGTTCAATCTCTATCGCTCCATGAGGCGTAACTTTGGTCACAACATAATGACCAAACCCCTTAGATCTCAACTTTCCCGGATAGTTACTGAACTTGGAGTTATATTTCAGAACCTTCTGTCCAACTTCAAACTTCTTCACGCGAATACGGTTATCATGCCATCTCTTAGTGTTCTCCTTATAGAGTTTAGCGTTTTCATAAGCATGTAACCGAAACTCATCAAGTTCATTCAATTTCATCATACGATTCGCACCGGCCAAAGTAGGATCTAAATTCAACTGCGCTATTGATGTCTCCTTAAATGTTCTTATTTTCGACCCTTAGGAGACATCATTTTTGGTGTTTATTTAATCATTTCGATAGACTTTTGGACTAAATATGCAATAATATGATTTTCCTCTTTTAATTCTAGCATTTTTTATTTATTAAGCTTTTGCGCGTAATATTGGTATTTTTAGTGAATATTTTACAGGTTTAAGATGTTAGCTAGAAGAGGAATCCAAGGAGAAAGTCAAAGATCAAAAGATAGAGTCAAGACTTGAAAAGAAATCCCGAAGATATTATTTTTAGAGCTGAAAATCCATTTTTCCAGGCCATAGATTGCTGATTTCGAGGTGCTTAAGCGATGATCTAGCTGTTGACCTTTGAAGAGAAATCATTCCTTATCGAATTACGGAACTTTAGCAACTGGAATGAGGTCAATCGGAGTTGTAACGCATCGGGAAAAGCTGTTTTAGTGAAGGTATATCAGCAGTTACGGGATTTTGGGCTAAGTTAGTGGACTTGGGCCTTTTATATTTCATTTAATTAAAAGCCTAGGTCCAAGTCCGAATCTCCACCTATAAAATCAGCCCTTGACTTCTATTTTACAATACAATTCACATTCTGCAAGATTAAAAACACCAGAGAGAAGCAACTGAAGGAAGGAGAAGAAGCTACAAGAGCTGGAGAGGGTCTATATCTCCGTTCGTAGTCATTCCGATTCCGGAAATTAGGTTCTTTTATCTTTTTAATTCTGTAAACAATATGAATTCCTTTATTTTTAATTTCGTATTTCATTTTAATATGAGCTAAGTTTTCATTAGTGCTTGAGAACAAACAATGGGTGAATCCCAATTCTTATTAATTAACGAATGTTGAATTTGGGTTTTAATGAATTAAACTAAATTAGGGCTTTTACTCTTTTCGATAAATTATGAATGTTTACTGTTTTTAGCGTCATGAACTAGGAACAGGTAATAGTATTTAGGCTATTCCAATAAGTGGCAATTGGATCATCCTGACGGGGGGTTTAAATACGGAACTATTTATTCAATCTAGGATAGAAGTTAATGATTCTGACGAGCTTAGCTAATCCTAGGGCCAATGAGGTAATAACACTTAATCATCCAACGGTGGATCATATTTACCCTGACGGGACTAGTGACACTTTAGGATCGCCTTATAGTCCACCCTGACGGGGGTATAAGGATATTAGAATCCCGACCATTGTAATTGACTAATTTAGCCCTTAAACAACATAAGTTAAGAAATAGGATAGGGAGGATCCTTGCGTTCTCAAGTGCTACTTCTCATATTGCGTTTACATCAATTTACTTGCGTCTTAGCTTTTATTTACATTTTAATATTTGTCTTTCATTCATTAGTCTTATAACAAAAACCAAACAAATATATTATTGTCTTTTATTTTCATAAGTGCATCAATCACTACTTGCTAAACATTGTGATCAACCATTCCGTCCTTGGAACGAATCTGATTTATCAGAATTACTACTTGGGACAACCGTACACTTGCGGTTGTGGTTCAATTATTTATTGCATTATTTTTAGAACACACAAAGGACCACCAAGTTTTTGGCGCCGCTGCCGGGGACGGTAGCGTGTGACCACGGTGTTTATCCTTTAGTGATAAGTGCATTTTATTTTATTTTATCAGTTTTACGCTTTTTGTTTAGTTTCTTTTCAGGTTTTTAGGTTTGGTGTATGCGAAGAAGGCTATTCAAGGATCTAGAGCCAACACCTCCGATCCTTAGTAATCCAGAATCGTTGATCAGACTTGCAAACAAGAGAAGAAGAGAACGAGAAGCTTTAGAGGTAGAAGAGTTAAGTAACAGAATGGCAGACATCAATCTTCAAAATAATCAACAGAATAATGGACAAGGCCAGCTAGATGCAAATGGCCAACCTGTAGCTCCGGGCGTTATTCCTCCAGTTCAACCACTAAATCCCAATGCTCCAGTCCAGATAGTGATGAATCATGATCCGTGGTTTACTAACGGTCCTCCAGAAGTTCCATTCCGTGCTCCAGCTATAGGAGTAGGTGCTCCAGATATTAATGTTCCACGTTTTCGTCCAGATTCGGGTATGTTAGCTCAGTTCCAGAATTTTGGTAATTTTCGTGGTAGACCAGCAGAAGATCCTCTCAGGGCAGTACAGAAATTCAAACAGATATGTGATTCTTACATCACACAAGGGGTCTCAAGGGAACAGATGTATTTTGCTGCTTTTAAGTTCTTTGTTACTGAGGGAGCAAGTGAATGGCACGATACGCAAGATCCTACGAAGATCACCAATTGGGACCAATTAGAAATTGCGTTCTTTGACAGGTATTACCCAAGTAACATGAGGTTAGATGCTGAACTAGAATTGACGCATTTCCGTCAAGAATATGAAGAAACTTTGGGTAAGAGTTGGACAAGATTTCAGATGTGTTTACGAAAAGTTCCCAATCATGGGTATTCAGAACAACAACAGCTTAAGATCTTTTATAGAGGCCTTGATGGGAAGTCAAGAGAGAAGTTGGATACGCTATGTGGTGCAGGTTTTCTTCAAGTTCAACCCGCTCATGCTAAAATTATCTTAGAGAGAACAGTTAAGAATGAAGTTGGGTGGAATTCAGTAAGAACACCGGTTAAGGGAGTGAATAATGTTGACATGGAAGAGAAATTTGCTACGTTTGAGACGAAAATTCAGAACACTTTAGAGCAACAGTTGAAGCAGCTTACCTTAGCTGTAAAAGAAGGATTTTCGGGTAAGAAGGTAGCTGTGCATGCTGCACAAGAGGTTTATATGTGTTCGATTTGTCAGGTAGATGATCATGATGAGGAAAGTTGTCCGAATAACCAAGAATCCGTGATGTTCATGTCCAATAGAGGTAACTTCAAGTCAAGTGGTAATGGATATCAGCCTAACAGAAACCATCCTGGGTTTCAATACTCAAATCCTAATGGGGCAGCCAATCCTACCTATGCGTATCAGCCGCGTCCCCAAGGTAACAACTATAATCAAAGACCACACAACAATTATCAAGGAGGACAGAATCAGGGAAATTATGTACAAAGGCAAGCTCCTCAGAATACTCCTCAGAATACATACGATGAAACTTTAAACCAAAAAGCCTTACCTGCCCATCCACAAGAAGGAGTAGTTACCCTCCAGAAAACCGTTGAAAATTTAATTGCTCTTCAAACACAAGCCTTAGAACGTCAGAACGCAGCTGAAGCGAATATGAAGATTTTCCAGAATCAGCTAAGCCAAATTAATAAACAGCTAAATCAGCGCCCACAAGGGCAACTTCCTAGCGATACTGAGAATCCGAAGCAACGCGAAGATTGTAATGCTGTTACATTGAGAAGTGGTAAGAACCTTCCTCCCCCTCCTTTTCCCATTATGAAAGAGAAAGAAGTACCAAGAAAAGAAAAGGAAGTGGTGGAGAAAGAGAAAGAAAATGAGAAAGATAGTGAGGTTGAAGAAATAGTGAGACCAAGAGAGGTCCCGAAAGAGAAAGATGATATGGTGATTAATCGCCCTCCACCACCGTTTCCATCGCGAGTTCAGAAAAAGGGTGATTTGGGTGACTTTCAGAAATTCTTTAATAGAGTGAAGGGTCTAAGTATTAATATCCCGTTACTTGAGGCGATTCGAGATATTCCGAAATACACTAAGTTTTTGAAGAGGGCCCTCACTAACAAAAGGCCCTATTGTGATAACGAGATGATTGGTCTCCCAGAAGAGTGTAGCGCGATTTGCCAAAGTAAATTACCTCCGAAGTTAGTAGATCCAGGGAGTTTCACGATTCCCATATCAATTGGGGAAGAATGGAAAGGAAAGGCGCTATGTGACTTGGGAGCTAGCATCAATTTGATGCCCAAGTCGATATTTGATAAGCTAAAAATTGGAACCGCAAGACCCACTTCTATGGTCTTGCAAATGGCGGACAGGTCTCTTGCGCATCCTGAAGGCCGCATTGAGGATGTCCTTGTTAAGGCAGGTACACTTATATTTCCTGTTGATTTTGTAATCCTCGAATACAATGCAGATAGAAATGTCCCCATTATTTTGGGTAGACCATTCCTAGCTACAGGGAGAACATTGATCGATGTAGAGAATGGCGAATTAACAATGAGGATACAAGATGAGGAAGTGAAATTCAATGTATTTCGAGCTATGAAATTCCCAGATTCTCAGGAAGATTGCTTCAGAATGGATGTAGTAGAGCAAGCATCGCAAGAGGTATTTAATTGTTTAAATTTTGATGATATCTTGCAGGCTGCTTTAACATTAGATTCACCTGAGATGTTGGAAGAGCTTACTGAAACAATAGCAGCTCTCAATTCTGAAAATCCGAAGTATAGGCGTCCTGCCTATGAACCTGTGAGAGAACCGGGGGAGATTGTTCCTAAAAAGAAGCCTTCAATTGAATCTCCTCCGGAATTGGAAGAAAAACCATTGCCAGCACACTTGAGGTATGCGTATTTAGGTACTAATGAAACTCTACCTGTTATTGTTTCAGCTAATTTAACAGGTCCTCAAGAAGATAAACTGTTGCGTGTGTTAAGAGCAAACAAAGAAGCAATAGGTTGGACAATTGCTGACATCAAAGGCATTAGTCCATCCTATTGTCAACACAAAATCATACTTGAAGATGTTAACGCACGCTCAGTTGAAGGTCAAAGAAGATTAATGCCCGCTATGAAGGATGTGGTAAAGAAAGAGGTGATCAAGCTTTTAGATGCGGGGATTATTTACCCCATTTCGAGTAGTGAATGGGTGAGTCCGGTTCAGTGTGTACCGAAGAAGGGAGGAATGACAACAGTTCTTAATGATAAAAATGAAGCGATTCCTTCAAGAACGGTAGTTGGATGGAGAGTTTGTATGGATTATAGGAAGCTGAACAAGGCCACCAGAAAAGATCATTTCCCTTTGCCCTTCATAGATCAGATGTTAGACAAATTAGCCGGAAGAGAGTACTATTGCTTCTTGGATGGTTATTCTGGGTATAATCAAATTTACGTGGCTCCAGAAGATCAACATAAAACAACATTTACATGCCCCTTTGGTACTTTTGCATATCGTAGAATGCCATTTGGGTTGTGTAATGCTCCTGCTACTTTTCAAAGATGCATGATGGCCATCTTCTGGGATATGATCGATAACTTTCTTGAAGTGTTTATGGATGATTTCTCTGTATTTGGTGATGATTTTGATAAGTGCTTAGACAATTTGGAGAAAGTGTTAATCAGATGCAAAGAAACAGATTTGGTCTTAAACTGGGAGAAATGTCATTTCATGGTTCGCGAAGGTATTGTTCTGGGTCACAAAATTTCGAGTGTTGGATTGGAAGTCGATAGAGCGAAGATTGAGGTAATTAAAACTCTTCCCCCTCCTGTTTCTGTTAAAGGGGTAAGAAGTTTTCTAGGCCATGCTGGCTTTTATAGGCGATTTATCAAAGATTTTTCTAAGATTGCGAAACCGTTATGCAACTTACTTGAAAAGGATTCCAAATTCCTTTTTGATGAAGCTTGTTTAGCGGCTTTCAAAGCAATCAAAGAAAAGCTTATTTCTGCTCCTATAGTAGTGCCTCCAGATTGGAATTTACCGTTTGAGGTTATGTGTGATGCGAGTGATTTATGTATGGGAGCTGTATTAGGACAAAGAAAAGAGAAAGTTTTTCATTCGATTTATTATGCTAGTAAAACTTTTAATGGTGCTCAGATCAATTATACAGTTACAGAAAAAGAGTTGCTAGCGGTTGTGTATTCATTCGATAAATTTCGCTCTTATCTTCTTGGAGCGAAAGTTATTGTCTATACAGATCATTCAGCGATTCGATATCTTATGGAGAAGAAGGATGCTAAACCAAGGTTAATCAGATGGGTTTTATTGCTTCAAGAGTTTGATTTAGAGATCAAGGATAGAAAAGGGTGTGAGAATCAGGTTGCAGATCATCTATCGAGATTAGAAGGTTCGGAGTTGAATAGTGGTACTGAAGCAGTTAGAGAAGAATTTCCTGATGAGAATCTATTCGAAGTTCGTGACTATGAAGCCCCTTGGTATGCGGATATTGCAAACTTAGTGGTAAGTGGTTCCTTTCCTGAAGGATCAACTTATCAAGAGAGAAAAAGATTAGCTCACCGTGCAAGACAGTTCTTTTGGGAGGATCCGTTCCTCTACAAAGTCTGTGCTGATCAGATGGTAAGAAGATGCGTAGCCAAGGAAGAAATTGAGGCGGTTATAGCTGGGTGTCATGATTCACCTTACGGTGGACATTTCAAAGGAGATCGAACTGCTGCTAAGGTATTACAATCAGGTTTCTATTGGCCTTCTATTATAAAAGATTGTCATGAATATACTAAAAGATGTAATAGATGCCAATTTACCGGAAACATATCCAAGAGGGATGAGATGCCACGTAATAATGTATTAGAAGTTGAAATATTTGATGTTTGGGGTATAGATTTTATGGGTCCGTTCGTTCCGTCAAATGGTAACCTCTACATCTTATTAGCTGTTGATTACGTGTCTAAGTGGGTAGAAGCGGTGGCTCTACCAACCAATGATTCTAGAGTGGTGATTAAGTTCTTAAAATCACATATTTTCACTAGACATGGAACTCCAAGGGTGATTATTAGCGATGGAGGTACTCATTTCGTTAATAAGTATCTGAAGACTGTTCTAGAGAAATATGGAGTCAGACATCGTGTGTCTACCGCTTATCATCCACAAGCCAATGGTCAAGCCGAAGTATCAAATCGTGAGGTAAAATCTATTTTAGAGAAAACCGTTGGTCCTACTAGAAAAGATTGGTCTATGAAATTAGATGATGCACTTTGGGCATATCGAACTGCTTTCAAAACTCCAGTAGGTGCTTCTCCGTATCGGATGGTATATGGTAAGGCTTGTCACTTACCTCTTGAGTTAGAAATGGGTGCCTATTGGGCTATTGCAAAGTTAAATTTAGATCCTACACTAGCTGGTGAGAATCGAATGATGAAACTTAATGAGCTTGATGAATTTAGATTACATGCTTATGAAAATGCTAAGCTTTATAAAGAAAATACTAAGAGATGGCATGATAATCGAATTCGAGAAAAGAACTTTGTAGTGGGACAAAGAGTGTTGAAATATAATTCGAAGTTCAGTAATTATCCGGGGAAATTAAGATCGAAGTGGTCAGGTCCTTACATTGTAACCAAGGTTACACCTCATGGAGCTATAGAGATAGAACATCCACTTGAGAACCGTACATTCATGGTGAACGGTCATCGCTTAAAAATTTATCATGGAGGAGAAGACACCGATCGTGCAAAAGACCCACATCCCGGAGAGGTCATGTACCTCCTCGAAGCTCCTTAGAAGCACGAGGTAACCCGTCGAGCTTAACGACGTTAAACAAAAGCCAATTTCTTGTATATTAGTTTAAGTATTTCAATTTCCGTAGTGTATATTAGTTAAAGTTTTCGTTTATTTTAGTTTTATTTTTAAGAAATGAGGAAGGGTGTTTGTTTTTGATGATTTCAGGGGTATAATGGTCATGAGTTTGGGGTCAAACGATGGAAAAACGGAGAAAAATTGAAGTCCACAGCAGGTTTGACCGGCTAGCCGGCGAGCTAGCCGGCATACCGGCCAAACGAGCAGGTAGACCCCAACTCCCTGACCACTGCGTTAGCGACAACGCAGCAATGCTGCGTCTTCATTCGCGCCAGCGAGAAAGCACCGGCATGCCGGCGAATCCGCCGGCTAGCCGGCCAACGAGGAAGAATGTTCTGGTCCTTGCGTCAGCGATGACGCAAGGTTGCTGCGTCATCAAATGCGCCATCGAGATTTCACAGGCATACCGGCGAATCCGCCGGCTAGCCGGTCAAAGATTTCAAATTCCCTGACCATTGCGTCAGCGACGACGCAATGCACTTGCGTTTTGAGGTAAAAAAAAAAATAAAAAAAAAATAAAAAAAAAAAAAAAAAAAAATAAAATTTCGCCGACCTCTCGGCCGGCATACCGGCGGATCGGCCGGTATACCGGCGAATCCGAAGGCATACCGGCCAGCTGTTACGAGAGGCGGTTTTAACTTCATTAAACCTAGTTTTTTGCCTCTTTACCAAGCCAAACCTTATAATCTGAATTCTTGCCTCCACCTACTCCGAAAATCATCAACAAACAGCTATAAAATCATCAAATCAAGCCTTCTATCATCACAAAAACACAAAATCAACTCATAGCTTCTACAAAACATCATCAAATTTCACCTTTTCTCCAAAAATTTCCTCTTCCCAACCTTGAAATTAAACCAAATTCTTTCAAAATCTCTCTCTAATAACCTTAACCCATCTCATATAACACCTAGTTCTTCAAGTTTTAAGCCTCAAAACATCAAATTTCAAAGCTTTTCTCTAGCTTTTTCTCTATTTGAAGTTTTGAGTTTGGGGTGAAAAGAGATGACTAACAGAACCGATTCCATGTGTAACTATCGAAGAAACATACCAAGAAACAGGAACACTGTTGGAGCTAGCCCAGACCAAGCAATTGAGATTCCGGATTCACGATCCAAATGGACTGTCCAAAACCCAATTGCTCCGAAACGAAAAGAAAATCCGAGTAAGGCTAATCCGAAAAAGAGCAGGTTAATTGATGAGAGTGATGAAGAAAGTGAGGAAGAAGTTGAAGAAGAGGTTAAAGAAACTGAACTAGTAATTCCCGAAGAACCAGTGCAACAACCGAAAGCTCCGCGTAGGAAAGCTTGGGCTCACAAGCCTAAGAGAGTCTTCGTTCCTTGGGAAACTCAAGTTCGTGATCGAATTGAATTTTTGAAGTTTGGTGAGGAGATGAATCTTCCTAAAGGTATTATGACTAGTGCTTATAAAGATTATGGTGTTACTTGTGATAAATTGGGTTGGAAGGAATTGAGAGAAAGGAAGCTTGAGTATATTCCTACCTTGGTGCGAGACTTTTATGAAGGAATCGCCTTCTCAAAGGAAGCTGTTATTATTCGCAAAAAGGTAGTTCCTTTCTCCGTTGAGCTTATTCGTAAATCATTAAAATTACCCAAGTTTTCCGGAATATGTCCGTTTCAAGAATCTCTTCAAGAGCCTTCGTTTGACTATGAATCCCTTTGGGGGAAAGTGACTATTGATGGGGCCCGCCCAATTCCCGAAGGAGAGAGATATCCTGGACAGATGTATAGTAGTAACTTGCTACCATGTGCTAAGATTTGGTCACGTTTCATAATACCTACCTTCTTCGGAGTTAAACACATATCGGAAGTAAAGAAGGAGCATCTTTTGTTCATTAAATGTATTATTGAGGAGAAACCTATGGATGTTGCTCGTGTGATATATGATACCATCATGGAATTTGCTAGAATTCCTACTTCACAACAAAATCTCAAATTTCCTTGTACTGTCACTACTTTGTGTTTAGACGCAAAGGTTCCGCGTAAAGACGCAGAGATGGATCGTGTTGTAGTATGTGAGAGCATGGGTTTAACTTTGATCAAGAATATTCATGATGAGGTGGTTAAAGCAACAAGGAATCCTAGAGCTCCTCCAAAGAAGAAGATGCATACAACTGATGAGTTGGAAGCTAAAGTGAAGGTGTTAGAAGAGAACCAAGTGAAGATGATTGTGTCTTTAGGAAACGTTACAAAAGAGTTAGAACTTCTCCGAAACATGTTAATGGGGGTGAGCACAATTCAACACGCCACCTATGGTATTCTTACACAAGAGAAAGTTCGTGGACGCAACACCGATAACCAGCCTCGTGCTGGTTAAGATACGTTTTCTATCCCTTTCGCATTTTAGTTAGTTTAGTTTATTTTTATTACGTTGAGTCTTTTCGAGTCGTGGGGACACGACTCATTTTTGAGTTTGGGGTGGGGTTCGTTGCCTCATCCCAATTTTTATGTGTTATATGTTTTATTTGCTTTCAATAAAAATAATTTTCGGAGTTGCGTTTGACTATAGAAGATTTTAAATGTCCCTTTAAGCATACTTTTGATGAATCTATGATAGTAAATAGTGGACTTTAGGGATTGATATAGAACGCACTTACAATTGCATGCGAACATAGGTAATTGATAGGAAAAATTAATGAACAATGCAAATGAAGTAAGCTTGTACTTAAGGAATATGTTTGGTGTGTAGAACGTGAAATCTTAATTAGTAGAGAACCCACCTAGATATGAACTAAAGACAAGCTATGTACTTAGGAAAATGATAGGGGCAGTTCTTTGTTAAGCCATTTGAAACCTTTTAGCTTGCTATCCCTTATTATAATTTTATCCGTCTTAGCCCAATTTTGAGCCTTAAGCCTTTTCTTTTGTAGCCACGATATAAGCCCATTATCCTTTAGATTATTAGGCATGACCAAATGACCCGCACTTGAATCACAACCCTGAGACTTGTCTCGAGCTTGAGTTTGGGGTGGAGGGTCCACATTTTGGGAATTTACATTGGGAAGGGATTATATGTGTTTGTATTGAGGCACAAAAATGTAGATGATATTATTATTTGTAACCCTTTGCCGGGATTTGAAAAAAAAAAAAAAAAAAAAAAAAAAGAGAGAAAAAGAAAATTATAAGAGACATGACTTTTCACATCAAAATGATGGTCATGGGTATCTTGTACAAAAAAAAAGAAGAAAAGAAATGAAAAAGAAAATAAAAAGAAAGAAAGAATAAAATAAACCGGCAAGGTGGAATATTTTTGGAAATCATCTTAGATTTATTTGGGTTGACATTGGGGACGCAACTTTAGCGCGTCAAATGGGTGAGTGAGAACATTTTTGAGCGTAACTCAAGCTCGAGGACATGTGGATGGTAAGTGAGGAGAGAGCCAAAAGCTCACTTCAAATTTACCAAATATATATCCATACCGTCCTTAAGCCAATATTAAAACCATAAAGACCTCTTGATTCTTAAATACATAGTGAATTTATACTTCTGTTGATAGGGAATATTTAGGTGGAACATTCAAAGCGATTTATGATTAATGACCACCCTATAGCCATCATACAGATATGAGTATAAGTGTAACCTTCAAGCATTGCAACTTTAATTTTATGATTGAGATTATTTATGTTTGATTTTGCATGATTAGTGTATGTATATGTTAGTTCTTAAAGTTTTGCTATATGAGATTTGTCTTAAGAATTGCTTTAGGTTTATTTGCTAAGCTTCTA
Source organism: Nemophila menziesii (assembly GCA_029959085.1). Classification (NCBI taxonomy): domain Eukaryota; kingdom Viridiplantae; phylum Streptophyta; class Magnoliopsida; order Boraginales; family Hydrophyllaceae; genus Nemophila; species Nemophila menziesii. The sequence goes on along the minus strand of JARWIR010000027.1, from coordinate 3,739,852 downwards.
TTTGTTCTTGCGTTTACTTCCACCCCTTGTTTTGTTCTGTTTTGCTTTGTCGGGACGACAAAGGTTTGAGTTGGGGGTCTTGATGTCTCCTTAAATGTTCTTATTTTCGACCCTTAGGAGACATCATTTTTGGTGTTTATTTAATCATTTCGATAGACTTTTGGACTAAATATGCAATAATATGATTTTCCTCTTTTAATTCTAGCATTTTTTATTTATTAAGCTTTTGCGCGTAATATTGGTATTTTTAGTGAATATTTTACAGGTTTAAGATGTTAGCTAGAAGAGGAATCCAAGGAGAAAGTCAAAGATCAAAAGATAGAGTCAAGACTTGAAAAGAAATCCCGAAGATATTATTTTTAGAGCTGAAAATCCATTTTTCCAGGCCATAGATTGCTGATTTCGAGGTGCTTAAGCGATGATCTAGCTGTTGACCTTTGAAGAGAAATCATTCCTTATCGAATTACGGAACTTTAGCAACTGGAATGAGGTCAATCGGAGTTGTAACGCATCGGGAAAAGCTGTTTTAGTGAAGGTATATCAGCAGTTACGGGATTTTGGGCTAAGTTAGTGGACTTGGGCCTTTTATATTTCATTTAATTAAAAGCCTAGGTCCAAGTCCGAATCTCCACCTATAAAATCAGCCCTTGACTTCTATTTTACAATACAATTCACATTCTGCAAGATTAAAAACACCAGAGAGAAGCAACTGAAGGAAGGAGAAGAAGCTACAAGAGCTGGAGAGGGTCTATATCTCCGTTCGTAGTCATTCCGATTCCGGAAATTAGGTTCTTTTATCTTTTTAATTCTGTAAACAATATGAATTCCTTTATTTTTAATTTCGTATTTCATTTTAATATGAGCTAAGTTTTCATTAGTGCTTGAGAACAAACAATGGGTGAATCCCAATTCTTATTAATTAACGAATGTTGAATTTGGGTTTTAATGAATTAAACTAAATTAGGGCTTTTACTCTTTTCGATAAATTATGAATGTTTACTGTTTTTAGCGTCATGAACTAGGAACAGGTAATAGTATTTAGGCTATTCCAATAAGTGGCAATTGGATCATCCTGACGGGGGGTTTAAATACGGAACTATTTATTCAATCTAGGATAGAAGTTAATGATTCTGACGAGCTTAGCTAATCCTAGGGCCAATGAGGTAATAACACTTAATCATCCAACGGTGGATCATATTTACCCTGACGGGACTAGTGACACTTTAGGATCGCCTTATAGTCCACCCTGACGGGGGTATAAGGATATTAGAATCCCGACCATTGTAATTGACTAATTTAGCCCTTAAACAACATAAGTTAAGAAATAGGATAGGGAGGATCCTTGCGTTCTCAAGTGCTACTTCTCATATTGCGTTTACATCAATTTACTTGCGTCTTAGCTTTTATTTACATTTTAATATTTGTCTTTCATTCATTAGTCTTATAACAAAAACCAAACAAATATATTATTGTCTTTTATTTTCATAAGTGCATCAATCACTACTTGCTAAACATTGTGATCAACCATTCCGTCCTTGGAACGAATCTGATTTATCAGAATTACTACTTGGGACAACCGTACACTTGCGGTTGTGGTTCAATTATTTATTGCATTATTTTTAGAACACACAAAGGACCACCAGCTATCGCCCAATATGCACCTAATTAAAGTTCAAGAGGTAAGTGACAAATCTTACCATAAACCAGGCGATACGGAGATGCACCAACAGGAATTTTTGTACACAGTACGATAGGCCCATAAAGCATCATCTAACTTCATTGGCCAATCTTTTCGTGTAGGACCAACAATCTTCTCTAGGATAGATTTTACCTCTCGATTCGAAACCTCAACTTGACCGTTGGTTTATGGATGATACGCGGTAGAAACACGATGTCTTATCCCATTCTTCTCTAGCACTGTCTTCAGATATTTGTTCACAAAGTGTGAACCTCCATCACTGATAATAACTCTGGGTGTACCATGTCTAGTGAAAATATGAGACTTCAAGAATTTAATCACTACTCACGAATCATTGGTTAGTAGAGCTACAACCTCTACCCATTTAGACACGTAATCAACAGCTAATAGGATGTATTGATTTCTGTTGGATGGTACAAACGGACCCATGAAATCAATACCCCAAACATCAAATATTTCAACTTCAAGAACATTGTTACGCGGCATCTCATCCCTTTTGGATATATTACCAGTAAACTGGCATCTATGACAGTTCTTAACATACTCGTTACAATCCTTATGTAATGTCGGCCAATAAAAAACGGATTGTAGTACCTTAGCAGCTGTGCGGTCGCCCTTGAAGTGTCCTCCATAAGGTGAATCGTGACAACCAACAACCACTGATAAGACTTCTTTCTCAGGTATACATCTTCTCACAATCTGATCACCACACACTTTGTAGAGGAAAGGATCCTCCTAAAAGAACTGTTTAGCACGGCTCATCAATCTCTTCTTGTCTTGCGAAGTGGCTCCTTGGGGAAAGTTATCACTTACAATAAAATTTTCAATGTCAGCATACCACGGAGTAGCATCATAAATCGCAAACAAGCCTTCATCGGGGAATGTTCCGTTAACTAGCTCAGGACTACTATTCGACTCCGAACCTTCAAGACGTGACATATGATCTGCAACTTGATTTTCACACCCCTTTCTATCTCGAATCTCCAAATCATACTCTTGTAGCAATAAGACCCATCTGATTAACCGTGGCTTCGCGTATTTCTTCTCCATAAGTTACTTAATAGCGGAATGATCGGTGAATACAACAATTTTCACCCCAAGGAGATAGGAACGAAATTTGTCAAAGGCATAAACAACCGTTAAAAACTCCTTTTCAGTTACCGTGTAATTAATCTGAGAACTGGTGAAGGTCTTTCTTGCATAGTAAATCGAGTGGAACACTCTATCTTTTCTTTGACCCAACACCGCACCCATAGCAGAATCACTAGCATCACACATAACTTCAAAGGGAATTTTCCAATCAGGTTGTAACACGATTGGCGCAGTAATAAGTTTCTCTTTAAGCTCTTGGAATGCCTTCATGCAAGCTTCATCAAAAAGGAATTTGGTGTCCTTCTCGAGTAAGTTGCACAAAGGTTTTGAAATTTTTGAGAAATCCTTGATAAAACGGCGATAAAACCCAGCATGGCCTGGAAAACTCCTTACCCCTTTTATAGAAACAGGAGGGGGAAGAGTTTTGATAACTTCAATCTTCACACGATCAACTTCTAACCCAGCACTTGATACTTTGTGTCCCAATACTATACCTTCACGAACCATAAAGTGACACTTCTCCCAATTCAAGACCAAATCGGTTTCCTTACATCTAATCAATACTTTTTCTAGATTCTGCAAACAATCATCAAAGTTATCTCCAAAAACAGAAAAGTCATCCATGAATACCTCAAGAAATCGATCAATCATATCACCAAAGATTGCCATCATGCAACTTTGGAAAGTAGCAGGTGCATTACATAGTCAAAAAGGCATCCTTCGGTATGCAAAAGTACCAAAAGGACATGTGAATGTGGTTTTATGCTGTTCATCAGGATCTACGCAAATTTGATTGTAACCGGAATAACCATCTAAGAAAGAATAACGTTCTCTACCGGCTAACTTGTCCAACATCTGATCAATGAAAGGGAGTGGAAAATGGTCTTTTCTAGTAGCCTTGTTCAACTTGCGATAGTCCATACAAACTCTCCAACCAACGACGGTCCTCGAGGGTATGGCTTCATTCTTGTCATTCATGATTGTAGTGATACCACCATTCTTTGGTACGCATTGAACTAGACTCACCCAATCGCTACTAGCTATGGGTAGATGATCCCCGCATCTAGCACTTGATCACTTCTTTCTTTACCACTTCCTTCATCGCAGGCATCAATCTTCTCTGTCCTTCAACTGAACGTGTACTATTGTCTTCTAGAATGATCTTGTGTTGGCAATAGGAAGGGCTAATACCTTTGATGTCAGCAATAGTCCAACCTATCACCTCCTTATTGGCTCTTAGTACACGCAACAGTTTGTCTTCTTGAGGACCTGTTAAAGTAGCTGAAACAATAACAGGTAGAGTATCATTAGCACCTAAATATGCATACCTCAAGTGTGATGGAAGTGGTTTCTCTTCTAGCTTCGGGGGCGATTCAATAGATGGCTTCTTTGGAGGCTCAATCTCCCCTGCATCACGTAATGGTTCGTAGGCTAGACGCCTATTCTTTGGATTCTCAGAATTAAGAGCTGCCACTGTTTCGGAAAGCTCTTCCATCATCTCGGTAAATCTAATGTTAACGCAACCTGCAAGATGTCATCATAATTAAAACAATCAAATACCTCTTACGTGGCGTGTTCTGCTATATCCATTCGGAAATAGTCTCCGGGAACATCTGGGAAATTCATGGCTCGAAATACATTGAATTTGACCTCCTCATCTTGTATTCTCATGGTTAATTCGCCGTTTTCTACATCAATTAAAGTACGCCCCGTGGCTAGGAATGGTCGTCCCAAGATGATAGGGACATTCCTATCCGCGTCGTATTCAAGAATAACAAAATCAACGGGAAAAACTAAAGTACCTGCCCAAGGACATCTTCGATTCGTCCCTCAGGATGCACGAGGGATCTATTTGCCATTTGTAGGACCATAGAGGTAGGTCTCATATCACCAATCTTCAGCATATCAAAAATTGATTTGGGCATGAGATTAATACTCGCGCCTAAATCGCATAAAGCTTTCTCTTTCCACTCACTACAAATCGAGATTGGAAGCGTAAAACTTCCATGATCAAGAAGCTTTGGTGGCAATTTGCCCTGACAGATGGCACTACACACTTCAGGTAATCCTACCATTTCATTATCACAGTATGGTCTTTTGTTGGTGAGGGCTCTCTTTAGAAACTTTACGTACTTTGGTATATCTTTAATGGCTTCTAACAACGGGATGTTAATATTGAGATCTCTCGCCCTATTCAAGAATCTTTTATATTCGACCATATCTCGTTTCTTCTGAACTCTGGAGGGAAAAGGTGGAGGAGGACGGGTTTCTGTAACATCTTTCTTTTTCAGAATTTCCGGAATCTTCTCCACTTCTACCACTTCAGGTTCTTCATTTTTCTCTTCCACCTCTTCTAACGATTTTTCTTTCATAACTGGGAAGGGTGGTGGTTGCAAAGTTATACCGCTTCTGGTAGTGATCGCGTTACAATCCTCCATTTGTTTAGGAATTTCTGTGTCACTCGGAGTTGGCCTTGGCCTTGAACATTTAAACTATTGGCGATCTTCGATATTTGCGTCTCTAGGATTTTTAACGAAGCCGAGTGTGATTTCAATTTTTCTTCCATCTTGTTTTCTCTCGTGTGGGTATCATCTATGAATTGAGATAGCTGGTTTTCATTCTTCTCTGACCTCTTATCCGAATTAGATATGTATTGCGTCAAAGTGAGTGCTAACTCACTTGCGGTAGTTGCGCCTTCTTGAGGTCGCGAGGGAAGCGCCTTTTGAGTTAATGTGTCTGAATAAGCGTCTTGATCGGCTCTAGGTTGATTCCCTTGGTATTGGTTTTGCGTCCGAAACTGGTAGTTATTTCCCTGAGGCCTTTGTTGATAAGTTCCACGATTGGTTGCCCCATGTGGATTCAAATACTGAAAGCCTGGATGATTTCTGTTTTGATTTCCATACCCTTGACCACCTGAATAATTACTTCGCTGATTAACGAAATAAACGGATTCTGGGTTGTTGGCACATTCTTCCCAGCTATGATCATCTCTTCCAGAACTAGAACATAATTTTGGTTCATTAACAACGTTTACCATAGCTTTATTCGGCATAGATAATTGTTTTAGCTTGTACTCAAGTGCGGAAACCTTATCGTTTAATGTAGTTTCCGTGTCCAAATTCAAAGTACCTCTTTCAGAAGCTCTAACCGATGACTTCGAGGATTGCCAACTCATTTCATTCTTCACAATTCTGTCCATGATAATCAGAGCTTGATCAGTTGTGACCATCATGAGACCACCTTGGCACATAGTATCGATCTTATCTTTCGCAGCTTCACCTAAACTTTGATAAAATATCCCAAGTTGTAATTCAAGAGAGTACCCATGCAATGGGCACTTGCGTAATAAAGATTGAAAACGAGTCCATGCAACACATACAGTTTCTCCTGGCTCTTGGCGAAAACTATCGATATCTAATTGCCCGCTAAGACGAACACTTTGAGGATAGTATCTGTCGAAAAAGGCTGTCTGAAGTTGATCCCAAGTCACAATCGCGTTGTGTAGTTTTTGATCATACCACTCACTAGCTCCTCCGGTGAGGAAGAATAGAAACATATGAAAGTACATTTGTTCTTGGATTACTCCAGGGGTGACATATGCATCACAGATTTGCATAAACTTATACGTAGAGCGAATAGGATCTTCACGAGCTGCACCACTATACTGTCCAACGGTTGTAAACTGATTAATCATCCCGCGTCTGGTCTGAATCGAATTCCTTGAATTGCGGGAGGACGGAGTCCTAGTGGTGGTATACGAAAAGGTCTATAATTGTTTGGTTGAAAGATTTGCGGTCCATATCTTGAAGTAATCCACCATTATTATTGAGTTGTTGTTGATCTTCGGAAGGAATTGGTATTTGGACTCCTACTGGTGGATTTGGTAATACTGGTGGAACTATTGGAAGACCGTTTTCATCCAACTGAATCACGGGATTCTCAACTAAATTTGCCATTTTGTCTTCCCTTTCCTTTGCTTTAGCTTCTCTCTTTATTTTATTTGCTTCTCGAACTAGGTTTTCGGGATTTGCAAGAATCACGATATCTCCAACCATATACCAAAACCTGTAAACCTGAGAAAGAAAGAACAACCCAAAGCGTAAAACTGAAAAATAAAAATAAAAATAAAAATAAACTAAAAACTAGCAACTAAAACACTTAAGGCTAACACCGTGGTCACACGCTACCGTCCCCGGTAGCGGCGCCAAAAACTTGGTGTCTCCTAGTGTGTTCTAAATAAACACACCTAAAAAGGCAAGACATGTAACGCAAGTGTACGGGTCGTCCAAGTAATATCCGATAAACGGGATTTCGATCTCAGGGACAAATTAGGTATGATTAAAGTGTTATGCAATAAATGGATATAGTTGCTTGAATGAAAATTAAAAGAAAAGAGATGAATTTTTGTTTGGTTTTGTTTAAAGGACTAAAGTGAATAATAAAGTAAATATTAAATTAAATTAAAACTAATGCAAGAAAATAAATATGAAGAGACGAAAAGATGAGAGAATAGTACTTGAGTCACACTAGGTTTCACCAAAATAAACTTAATCAATACTTCTTCTATGGGACAAATTAGTAACTAGTAATAGTCGGGATTCTAGATTCTCCTAACCCCCGTCAGCGTGGACTTAGGAGCTATTCTCAGATGTTACAAATGCCGCCAGGACGATCATAATCCACCTTCGAATGTCAGGTTCTCTACCCAATTGGCTATAAGATTAACTAAGTCCGTCAGGATCAATAATTTCTATCTTACGTTTATTACCTATGTCTGTAATTAAACCCCCCGTCAAGATGATCACTTCCCCACCAAAGTGAATAGCCTAATTACTCAAACCTACCCTTGATTCGCGGCGTCAATGATAGTGAAATTAACTTACGATAATAAACAATACTAAATTACTTAATTCGAATTAAATTATAAAAATCCCAAATCAGAAAGCATCAATTAAATTAAATTAAGGTTCAACCCATATAGCGATTCTCAAGCACTTAAGAAGTTTAGCTCATAACGGAAAATAAAACAATGAAATTAAAAGACACAATGTTTTACAAAAAGAAAAATAAATAAAACCTAACGAAGAGGTTGGGTTTGGCCTTGAATTGGAGAAGATGACTGCTCCAGCTCTTAGCTTTCTTCCTTCCTGCTTACTCTGACTTGAATCCTTAAGCCTCTTTGATAATTATATGAAGTGTGTGTAATAGAGGAGGCTATGGGGTGTATTTATAGGTGTTAGAAAGCCCTAGGTCGAATTTACTTGGAGTGGAAGACAAGTCAAGAACTCTTTAATTCTTCACCCTAAAATCTAGGAAAGGTAAGATTCTGGTGCTGATTTGTTTTGGTCATATCTCTCTCAATACTTATCCTCTTGAGGCGTTCCAATAGTCGAAACCGCTTGTCACGGAAAACTCTTTCCAGTGGTGTAGACCATTCGCCAAAATATATAGCCAATCTTAAGTTATGGACTCGTCTTTGAAACGTGGCTAGAATTTCAGATTCATATGACAGCTTTATCTTTTCCTTCTTTGCATATATCCTTCCTTAATCTTTTTATTTCCATGTAAATCTCTTTCCCTTCCTTCTTAGATTTGACTTGGTCTCTAATTGATTACCATATATCTTTTAAAGCTTCACATTAAATAAATAATTAAACCGCATATGCTTTAAAAATAATAATTCAATACTTCAAGACTAGAAATAGGAAAGTGCATTCTAAAATTAGTAACTCGACTCAAATACTTCCTAACACACTAAAAATAAGCTAAGACTTTAATTATCACTTCTCCACCTTGTATTGGAATTTAAGAACATACTAACTTTGCACTAAAAATAATAAAATTAACGCACAAAAGCTATACAAATGAAAATAGTCTAATTCCAAGGGGAGAAAGTGCAATATGACGAAATATGCATGAAAGTCTAGCTAATAAGTCAATAATTCACCTAAAATGATGTCTCCAGAGGGCTAATATTTAGAATAAATAGGGAGACATAATCTAGACACAAGGTAGTGATGGTACAAGGAAATTTAAGATTTTGCTAAGTTGTAGGGGCTTTCTCGAATTCCATAATATTGTCATAAAGCACACGAGCCACATCCATATGCTTGTTCTAAACAATACACTTGATGAATATAATATGTTCCTTTTTCAATTCCAAAGTGTGTGTTATACCAAAGAAGGTAGGGACTATGAAACGGGACCAAACCTTAGCGCAAGGAAATAAATTGCTGATATAAATTTGTCCATGATAACGCTCTCCTGCTGGAATTGGGCGAGTCCCAAGAATAAGTACTTTTCCCCAAAGAGATTCGAAATCGAATGAGGGATCGGTAAGGGTTTCTTGGAAAGGTGGTGTCGCCTAGGGTGTGATAAAAATAAGATCAAATTAAGTATGGAAAACTACGCACTCTCACCCTAGACAGGCACAGTACTGCAAATATTACAGGACGTATGCAAGTTTTAATGATAAGTAGAGTTCGTTCTCAGGGACTTAAGTGTGTTAATCGCGTAGGAAACAATAACGAGTAAAAGTAAATAATTAAAAGACTGAAAATAAGAGATATGGATTTTCGAAAGTAAGAATTAAAACTAATTAAAACTAGGAAAATAAAGACAATAAAATAAAAGATTAAAAATATGAGATGAGAAATATAGCTTAGGTTTTGCTAGTATGCACTAATCCTTCTAATTCTATCTATAAATCTAGTTCATAAGGGAGAATATTAGCTCTTGGTAATACTTAGTCAGGATTCTAAATTCCCCAATCTTAGACCTTGAGAGCGACTAAGGGGGCTACGGCACAACCAAGACGAGGACTCAAATAGGGTTATCAAACGCCACTAAGGCCCTATCCAGCACACTAAATTGGTGATATGGTGGTTATAACAAACCCTAATGACTATCTAGTTAGAAGTATGTTTTGTCAAAACTTCTATCGACACTAGACATTATGTGGTGGTTCAATAGTTAAACACCCTGTCAAGGAGACCATCTAACTACTCTTAAAACAATCCTAAAGTGATCAATTCTAGGAAAGACAATAAATCAAAACAGATAAGCAAATATAAAGTAAGTAGCTAATATCAGATTAAAACATATAATTCCCAAAGAAACTTAGATAGAAGAATTAGAATTCATAGATTATACATATGCAAAACCCAAGCTATGGGAGGTTTAGTTCATACCTGAAGGAAATAAACTAAAAGAAATTACAAAAGACATCATCTTGCTCTCTACAATAAACTGGAAGAATAAAACCTTAAGAACTAATTACTATGAGGCAAGGATGATTTACAAGTGATATAAGGGTGTATTTATAGGTGTTTTGAAGACCTAATTCGTTTTCTTGAGGAATACTTAAGGTAATAGACTTCTAGCCCAACTCAAATTCGTATGAAAATAAAGATAAACACTGATGCGTTATTTTGGTCATAACTTCTTCGTTATTGGTCCGTTTGAGCTCCACAAGATACCAAAAGAATCGCAACGGAACTATCTTGACCCTGTAGAAGGAAATCTCCAAATTCGGCCTATTTCTTAGGTAAAAACGCATATCTTTGGACGTGATCTGCAGAATCCCAGATTTAGGCAGCTTTTCCTTTTCCATCTTTTTAGCTTTTATTTCCTTTTCTCCAATTACCATGTAAATCCCTTTCCATAAGTTGTTGTCTTTGACTTGGACTCTAATTAATCTCCATAATTATCTTTAAAGCTATACACTAAATAAACAATTAAACTCAATATGCTCTAAAAATATTATTTCTACAAATCAAGTCACAAAATAGGAAAGTGCACTAAAACTCAAGAAAATCGACATTATTGACTTCTAAAACACTAAAAATGATGTCTCATCCTAACATTAATCTATCACAAATGAGGAGACATCAAGACCCCCAACTCAAAGTTGTATCGTCCCGATACAATAAAAGATAAAAACATAGGGAAGTCTAGAAATACACACTTATAAAATTCTCAACACAATGGGAAAAAGCATAGCAGAATATATAGAATAAACCTAAAGCACATAACTCAGAAAATTTCATGCAATAGTATTCATAAGCTACATACCTGTACACTTCTCATATCCACAGTCAACACGGCTTGAATTCAAGATCAGATTAGTTTCGCAATGTAAGAAGGATTGGGACTTTACTCAGTTCCCCTTGAGAGCTATAGATTGTTCATCAAACCTCACTAGTATCCAAGGATCCACTTAACTAATCTCTAATGGCTCAATTACTTCTCAATTACATAACAAAGAATCACAAGGTCTTTAAGGTTGTAATGTAGGCTTAGGGACGGTATGATCATATATTTGGATAATTTGGAGTGAGCTTTTGGCTCTCTCCTCACTAGCCATCAACGAATCGCCCTAGAGCTTGAGTTACTCTCATAAAACGTTTCTCACTCAACCCAATGAATTCCTTGATGCATAATTTAGCATCCCCAATTAACCTAATTAAAGCTTAAGATGTTCACATAAAAATCCACTTTGCCGGTCCGAATATATATATTTTCTTTTCTTTTCAAATAAATTTTCTTTTATAGCTATGACTCTCTTTTAATGTGAGATATCATGCTAATTTCTCATATATATATTTTTTCTTTTAATGCCCTTGTTGGCAATATTAGCTCGAAGCTTCTTTTTCATTCACTATTACCCCGGCAAAGGGTTACAATATAAATCTATGAAACATCATCAATATAAAGCACAATTACTAAGCTCAAAAATCCCAACATAACAATTCCCATAATGGTGGACCCACCACCCCAAACTCAAGCTCTAAAACAACTGTCTATGCATCGCGATTCGAGTGCGAATCATATGGAAAAGTCCTCAAATCTAAAGGATATGGCTTATAATGTGGTTCAATAAAAGGCTTTAGAAAGGCTAGAAGGGGCTGAGAAGGATATAACATGTAATCAAAAATCACAAGGTGAGAAGGTATAAAAAGGCTTCAAAGGCTTAAAAATATGAAAGAACCGCCTTGATCACTTTCTACACTATGTAATTTCGAAAATTTTCTTACCTTTAACTTTCATCAAATGGTTTTTCAACTAGCTTGGATCTCACGGCCTACACACTTCTCAAGGTTCCCTGAGATCGAACATACTTTCTCTCGCATTGCTCACTAATCTTTTCTTTACTATCAACGTGTGTTTTCCTGCAAATACTCAAAGCATACAAATACATAGCTCATAAACATATCACTTACTATCATTAATCTACTGAGCTTATGCTTTCAAGCTATTAAACACACTCTACATCTAATTCCTATGTATCAAAAATTTTAATTTCACCCAAAAAAACAAAAAAACTGGAAATGAGAGACAACGAATCCCCACACCCCCAACTCAAAAATGAGTCGTGTCCCCACGACTCGAAAAAGACTCGAAAAACACTCGAAAAACAGAAATTAAAATTAACCAATAGACATATTTACAGAAATGGTAAGGAAGAAAGAGAACATACTCTCGAGGCTATTGCCTCGCATCATTGATATCCAAGGTTGGAATTGCTGGACCGTTCGTTAATTGCTCAAGGAGTTCATGATGTGCACTTGATTAGCGTTGATTTGTGCCACATCATTGACTAAGGAAGTTTGAGCTGCTTCAAATTTCGTTAAACGCTCCTCCATCTTCTCTTGCCAATTTAGCTCCTTTTCTTCCTTCGAGGCTTGAGTAGAACTCGCTCTTCGAAGACTTTCTTTGATCCAAGCATTATCAATATAACTTGCTTTAAATTCGAGTTTCTCTTCTTCACCCAATACTACATTCGCTTTTCGCACAAGACACGTGATCATAGTAGGAAATTTAACATTATAAACTGATTTAGGAGAGACCGAGAATCGTATCACCTCCTCATAGATCAACTGTGCCACATCAACTTCTTCTCCTCTCAAAATACAGTCCAACAGTAGTGCGTTCTTCATAGTCACATCCAAAGTTCGTGTGTTTCCAAAGACATTAGGAATAAGGAAATTGTGCCAAATTCTAGCATCTGCTTGAAGATATTTGTAAGGCCAAGGTGCCTTCAATTCTCCCTTATGTGATTGCACTTTCTCCCTGTCTAAAACATGCTCAAAAAGTAATTCCTCATCAAAGATTTTTCGTTTAGCAACTGCTTCTTCAAATTTGCAAAAACCTTTCAGTTTCTTAAACTTGAAGTGGTTCCTAATCTCCTCAACTGTGAAAGGAACTAGCTTTCCTCTAATCGGAACACAATTACTATCTCGGCTAAAGAGGCCTAAATAGAACTCCAAAACTAATTCAGGACATAATTCAGAACGTCTTACCATGAACGTAGACCAACCCAATTTCTCACCAAGCTCAAAGAATCTCTTGTATTCTCCATCTCTAATTTCTTCCTTGAATACTTTCTCATAAGCAAAAGGTAGTTCTTTTAATTGTTTCTCTGCAGAAATCTTCAGAGCTCTTGAAGTATCCACTTTCTCTATAGGTATAAGATCTTGTTGAGGTTGAGGTTTCTCCTTTGCATAATAATAAAGCTTTTTACCATTACGATCATACGAAGGTTTCCCACTCTTCTTCACATTCTCTTTACCCTTTGATTTAGAACTAGCACCTTTGTCAATTGATTTCTTCTTGTTTAAATCCAATCCCTTGTTACTCTTCACCTCCCTCTTGTTAGATAAGATTGTTGTTCTATTAGTCATCTTCAATTAACCCCCAACTCAAAGCTTTAGCAACCCTTGAAAATTAAACTCTTGAATTAATGGATGAACAAGCTTGATTTGGCCTAGGATGGATGAATTGGTGATGAATCTCTATGTGGGTGAGGATGATTTGTAATGGGTAGGCTTGGATTTTAGAAATTGTGTGATGAATTTTGAATTTTGGCTCTTTGATTCTTCAATTTGAATGAATTTGGTGATGATTGGTAGCTTGAATCTCTCTTGTAATGATATGGAGAGAAGATTTGATTCGTTTTTCTTGATGATTGGGTAGTGTTTTGGTGATTGGTGAAGGTTTTTATGAGCTTCAATGGAGTTAGGAAAGTTGTGGAGAAGAAAGAGAGGGTTAAGGTTTAATAAATTCGGAATAATAAGCTTAATACCTCCTTTATAACTCAATCCCGTAACTTTCTCTCTCCTCTGGCGGCGCTGCGGACTACCCCTGCGGACCATGGGGTGCACCGCAGGGTAGTCCGCGACATCTGATGCTCGAAATTTTTTGCTCTCTGACCTAGACCCGTGGTAGGACCCCGTGGCACGGGTTTTTTGACTCGCGGACTAGGGTCCGGTGTACCGGAGGGTACACCGCGGCTTCTGTTGTTGACTCTGTCAGAATACCCGTGGTACCTACCCCGTGGCACGTGTTTTTGAGGCGCGGACCATGGTGCGGTGCACCGGAGGGTAGTCCGTGGATTTTTTTCTGGTTTCTGGATCAAACCCGCGGTAGCAACCCGTGGTACGGGTTTTTGACCACGCGGACCATCCATGCGGGCCATGGGGGAAGTCCGTAGGGTAGTCCGCGGGGTGCATTCCTTCGCTCCAAAAATTTTCCTCGCGTTCCCTAACTCGATTTCTCCAATTCCTACACACCAAAAACACTAATACCTTTCTCAAATATGCATTATCAACTAAAAACAACTAAAATAAACTTAAACTTAAAACGTAAAAGACATGAAAACATAAAAAAAACTACGGGTTGTCTCCCGAACAGCACTTTTGTTTAACGTCTTTCAAAGTTAGACGTGTTACCTCTGTCATGATTTGCGAATATAGCCTCCCCAACAACGAGTAAGGCTATGAACGTCAACTAATCTGCGCTTGACCCCAGTTTTGGGGCGAATTTCTATCACCTTGGCTGAAACAACCTTAGTGACAATGAACGGTCCCATCCACGAGTCTTTGAAACTTCGTGGCCTATTCTCGCGTTTGTGAGCTTTCCATAAGACTTCATGGCCAACTCCAAACTCAATGTTTGGCTCAGTATCTACAGGTTTTAAGTGGATCTCCTCAGGAGGGACTTTGTGATGTGAAAGGCTGTGGATGATAGGCACGGTGGGATCCAACTTCCTTGGTTTCTTACCCAAGACATAGAAGGTCTCGGATACATTCTTAGAATGAAGGGTGATGGTCCCATCTTGGAAGTTGATCACACTTTGACTTGTGGCCATGAAAGGCCGTCCAAGTATGATTGGAACCTGCTTATCTGCATCAAACTCAAGAATAACAAAGTCAGTAGGGATGGCGATATTACCTGCTCGGACTAAGACGTCCTCCACTGTTCCCCATGTCCTCTTCACTGAGTTGTCAGCAAACTGCAACTTCACTGGAGTTTCTCTGATTTCTGAAGTCCAAGGCTCTCGAACACGGACTTAGGCATAAGATTCACACCAGAACCCACATCGTACATCGCTTTCACCTTGAGCCTACCATGTAATTGAATAGGAAGGTTAAAACTTCCCGGATCTTTCAGCTTCGTTGGTAGCTCTTTCTCACTTCTTCTCGAAACCCTTAGGTTCTCTCTTGGGATCTCTACACTCGCTTCTTCCTCAGGAATAACTTGCGTAAATACTTGTTGCGGTGTAAGTCCTCTCTTCGCAATCTCAAGCATTTGGGCGTTGATATTTTCAGGTTGGTATGCCTCTACAAACGTCTTGAGAACAGTGTCATCATTCGGATTTGTGTCAGGAATAGTTGATGACACTGGTTGAACACTAGGTGGAGATTCCACCTTCTCTTCTTCTTTCTCTTCTAGCACAGCCGGTGCCACTTCATCTTTCGATTCCTCCTTTGAGGCTTCTTCCTCTTTTTCTTTAGCCAACTCAGCTGCATATTCCACTACCGATCGAATCTCCTCTTGCACCTTCCTCAGTAACTCTATGAACTTGTCTTTCTCTTGATCGTCCTCCAGACAAACTTCTAAACAGTCAGATTCCTCGGGGTTAGACTCGGTTGGTTGTTCTTCAATACTGGGAACTTCCACGGCACTAATGGCAGCATGTGGTGCTTCCTCTTTCTTTTCCATAATCTCAAGACATATAGCCTTGCAAGTTTCGAACTCATCCTTATCTTCACCTCCTTCGATTGCCTTTACTTCCTTTTGTTCTCCAACACTTGTTAACACTTTGTTCAACTGTGTCACTTGAGTAGTTAGCATCTGAAGTATGGCATCATGTCCTCTGACCTTTTCTTCTTGAGCGTTTATGGTCGTGTTCAAACGGTCTAGAGCTTGTACTATCTGAGTATTGTCCATAGATCCTTCTTGCGGATATTGAGGTAAAGCTTTTTGTTCTAACGAATCGGTATAGGCGTCTTGAGCAGGTTGTTGTGGAGGAGCAGGTCTATTCTGATATTGGTTTTGGTACTGACCTCTCTGTTGGTAAGAGTTGTTCTGGGGTCGTGGTTGATATTGACCAGGATTAGCGGCCCCTTGTGGATTTGAATACTGCATACCCGGATGGTTGCGGTTGCCCCATCGGTTGGATATAAAGTAAACAGATTGCGGATTTGATTCGCACTCTTCCCATACATGATCGTTCACTCCACATTGTTGACAACCTTGTGCTTCTTGTACTACCTTTGTAGCGGCTAACTTCTTCTCCATCGCGATTCTCAGCTCCTTGATTTGATTTTCTAAAGAGGATATTTGAGCTGAATTCGCAGTTTCTTCATCTAAACGAAGCGTTCCTCGGGTTTTTTCTGTAGAAGCTCGCGTTGAAGGCCAACTTCTTTCTTGTTCCATAATGTTCTCTAACACCTCGGAAGCTTCATTGTGATTCATGGACACAAAATTACCCTTTCCAATGTTATCCACCTTTTCTCTACCTTTATCATTTAGACCTTCATAGAACATAGCAAGTTGTAGAGCAGGTGTATAACCATGGAGCGGACATCTAATTACTTTTTGTTGAAACCTTGTCCATGCTTCTCCCGCTGTTTCTCCATCTTCTTGGCAAAATCTTGCAAGCTCGGCTTGATCTTTAAGTCTCATGCTCTTCGGATAAAATCGGTTAAAGAATGCGGCTTGAAGTTCTCTCGAAGAGTGAATGGTTCCATGTGGTTGTCTATCTAGCCAATCGCTAGCTCTTCCGGTCAAGAAAAACGAAAACATATGACAATACAGTTGCTCGCGTGTAATGCCTGGAGTAATATAGGCATCACAAATCTGCATAAACTTCTGAATCGCTTTTACCAGATCTTGAATAGCAGTACCAGTATAGAGTCCGAAACTTTGAAATTTACTGAGCATGCCCGGATCGGGTCTAAATTTGATATTCGGAATCTCAGGAGGGCGGTAACTGATGGGTTGAACATGGAATGGTACGTTAAGGCCAGGTAGATCTTGTTCAACTCGGTTCTGATTATTAAGATTATTCTGCCCATTACCTCCTCCTGCTGGTAATTGTACACCAGGTGGAATGTATGCTGGAGGTCCTCCTGGTGCAAAGTAAACTAATTCCGGATCATTATCATGTACGTCTGCCATAGTTCTTCTTAAGGCCCTTTCCTCACGAACTCGTTTGTTGTAAGGTCTGAAGCGCCTCTCGGGCTCCGATAGAGGAGCCCAAGAATTAAACACTGTGAAACCTGAAAAAGACTAAAGCAAACCACAAGCGTAAATCTGGAAAAATAAAGACTAAACTAAACTAAAAACTGAAAAGCAAAACTAATTAAAAACTAAAACTCGAAATAGATAACCTACACGCTAACGAGACACAAGTCCCCGGCAGCGGCGCCAAAAACTTGGTGTCGCCTAGGGTGTGATAAAAATAAGATCAAATTAAGTATGGAAAACTACGCACTCTCACCCTAGATAGGCACAGTACTGCAAGTATTACAGGACGTATGCAAGTTTTAATGATAAGTAGAGTTCGTTCTCAGGGACTTAAGTGTGTTAATCGCGTAGGAAACAATAACGAGTAAAAGTAAATAATTAAAAGACAGAAAATAAGAGATATGGATTTTCGAAAGTAAGAATTAAAACTAATTAAAACTAGGAAAATAAAGACAATAAAATAAAAGATTAAGAATATGAGATGAGAAATATAGCTTAGGTTTTGCTAGTATGCACTAATCCTTCTAATTCTATCTATAAATCTAGTTCATAAGGGAGAATATTAGCTCTTGGTAATACTTAGTCAGGATTCTAAATTCCCCAATCTTAGACCTTGAGAGGACTAAGGGGGCTACGGCACAACCAAGACGAGGACTCAAATAGGGTTATCAAACGCCACTAAGGCCCTATCCAGCACACTACAATCAATTGGTGATATGGTGGTTAAAACAAACCCTAATGACTATCTAGTTAGAAGTATGTTTTGTCAGAACTGCTATCGACACTAGACATTATGTGGTGGTTCAATAGTTAAACACCCTATCAAGGAGACCATCTAACTACTCTTAAAACAATCCTAAAGTGATCAATTCTAGGAAAGACAATAAATCAAAACACATAAGCAAATATAAAGTAAGTAGCTAATATCAGATTAAAACATATAATTCCCAAAGAAACTTAGATAGAAGAATTAGAATTCATAGATTATACATATACAAAACCCAAGCTATGGGAGGTTTAGTTCATACCTGAAGGAAATAAACTAAAAGAAATTACAAAAGACATCATCTTGCTCTCTACAATAAACTGGAAGAATAAAACCTTAAGAACTAATTACTATGAGGCAAGGATGATTTACAAGTGATATAAGGGTGTATTTATATGTGTTTTGAAGACCTAATTCGTTTTCTTGAGGAATACTTAAGGTAATGGACTTCTAGCCCAACTCAAATTCGTATGGAAATAAAGATAAACACTGCTGCGTTGTTTTGGTCATAACTTCTTCGTTATTGGTCCGTTTGAGCTCCACAAGATACCAAAAGAATCGCAACGGAATTATCTTGACCCTATAGAAGGAAATCTCCAAATTCGGCCTATTTCTTAGGTAAAAACGCATATCTTTGGACGTGATCTGCAAAATCCCAGATTTAGGCAGCTTTTCCTTTTCCATCTTTTTAGCTTTTATTTCCTTTTCTCCAATTACCATGTAAATCCCTTTCCATAAGTTGTTGTCTTTGACTTGGACTCTAATTAATCTCCATAATTATCTTTAAAGCTACACACTAAATAAACAATTAAACCCAATATGCTCTAAAAATATTATTTCTACAAATCAAGACACAAAATAGGAAAGTGCACTAAAACTCAAGAAAATCGACATTATTGACTTCTAAAACACTAAAAATGATGTCTTATCCTAACATTAATCTATCACAAATGAGGAGACATCAAAAGGACAAGGGCCAGTGAAGTTTGGTAATTTCAATGACTGTCGAATAAGCTCAGCAGAGAGAGGTATTACCTTTACAATAATGGATTCTTTTGAAAAAGCTAGTCCCTCGTAAAAATCACGCACCAAGGTAGCAATATATTCAAGTTTTCTTTCTCTCAACTCTTTCCACCCAAACTTGTCACAAGTAGTAGCATAATCCTTAAAATCACTATTTAAAATACCCTTTGGAAGACCCTTCTTAACACCAAATTTCAAGTAATTAATTCTGTCACGGACCTGATCATTCCAAGTCATAACAACTCTCTTCGGTTTCTGAGCAAACATCTTTATTCTTGTGGATCTTTGTTCTTGAACGGGTGCTTGCGGAGTTTCTTCTTCAGATTCTTCCTCACTTTCTGGTTCATCAATTAGTTCACTTTTCGGATTATCCTTAATCGTATTCTCGTTCCTTTTCGGAGCAGCTGGGATTTCTTCAGTCTTGCGTTTGGAACGTGAATCCGGAATCTCAATTTCTTGTTCTGGACTAGCACTAACAGTGTTTATGTTTCTTGGAAAGTTCCTTCAATAAGTACACATGGAATCGGCTCTGTTAGTCATCTCTTTTCACCCTAAACTTAAAACTTCAAATAGGGAAAAGCTAGAGGAAAGCTTAGAACTTTGATGTTTTGAGGTTTAAAACTTGAAGAATATAGTGAAATATGAGATGGGTAAAGGTTAATTGATGAGAATTTTGAAAGAACTTGGTTGAATTTGAAGGCTACGAAGAAGAAATTTCTTGGGGAAAAGTGGGAATTTGATGATGTTTTGGAGAGGATATGAGTTGATTGTGTGTTTTTGTGATGATAGAGGGCTTGATTTGATGATTATATAGTGTTTAGTTGATGATTTTCGGAGTAGGTGAAGGCTAGGATTTGGAATAAGAGGTTGACATGGGAAAGGAGGCAAAAAAGTCTAGGTTAAAAGCTAAAAAACCGCCTCTCGCAACAGCGGACCGGCATACCGGTCGCTGTGTCGGCGCAAAATTAATTTCCAAAATTGAATTTCGTTTTTACCTCTGACGCAAGCCTCCTTACGTCAAACATGACGCACTAACCAGAACATCCTCCTTCGCGGGCCGGCTAGCCGGTCGCGTCTCGCTGGCGCAACCTCAGACGCAACACGTTGCGTCAAACTCGACGCACTAATCAGAACTTTTCGCCCACTCGGACCGGCTAGTCGGGACGGTCAGCCACCGACATGCTAGTGGTGTCTCGTTGGCGCAAACGTGGACATTACGTCGTGCGTCAAAGTGGACGCACTAGTCAGAGTTTGGGGGGTTCTTCAGCGTGTTTGACCGGCATGCTGGTCAGCTCGCCGGCTAGCCGGTCAGGCCTGTCTTTGAACTCCAATTTTTTTTTTCATCGTTTCGACCCCAAACTCATGACCTTTTTACCCTTGAAATCATCAAAAACAATTACCCTTCCTCATTTCTTAATAATAAACACTAAATTAACGAAATTAATCTAATATACACTACGAAAATCAAAAGACTTAAACTAATATACAATGAATTGGCTTTTGTTTAACGTCGTTAAGCTCGACGGGTTACCTCACGCTTTCAAGGAGCTTCGAAGAGATACATAACCTCCCCGGGATGTGGATCTTCCGAGCGATTGGTGTCTTCACCTCCATGGTATATCTTTAATCGATGACCGTTTACCATGAAAGTACGGTTCTCGAGTGGATGTTCTATTTCTATCGCCCCATGAGGTGTAACTTTGGTCACAACATAAGGACCCGACCACTTCGATCTTAATTTACCCGTATAATTGCTGAACTTTGAGTTATACTTCAATACTTTCTGCCCCACTACAAAGTTCTTTTCACGAATACGATTATCATGCCACCTCTTAGTGTTTTCTTTGTAATGTTTAGCATTTTCATAAGCATGTAATCGGAATTCATCAAGTTCGTTAAGTTTCATCATTCGATTCTGACCGGCTAAAATAGGATCTAAGTTTAACTGCGCAATAGCCCAATATGCACCCATTTCAAGCTCAAGAGGTAAGTGACAAGCCTTACCATAAACCATTCGATACGGGGATGCACCAACTGGAGTTTTGAACGCAGTACGATAAGCTCATAATGCATCATCTAAGTTCATTGACCAATCTTTTCTTGTAGGACCAACAGTCTTCTCTAAAATA
Organism: Nemophila menziesii; assembly: GCA_029959085.1. Classification (NCBI taxonomy): domain Eukaryota; kingdom Viridiplantae; phylum Streptophyta; class Magnoliopsida; order Boraginales; family Hydrophyllaceae; genus Nemophila; species Nemophila menziesii. The sequence goes on along the minus strand of JARWIR010000027.1, from coordinate 3,718,611 downwards.
GATTTTACCTCACGATTTGAGACTTCAGCTTGACCATTGGCTTGTGGATGATAAGCGGTAGATACACGATGTCTCACTCCATACTTCTCTAAAACTGTCTTCAAGTATTTATTCACGAAATTAGAACCTCCATCGCTAATAATTACTCTCGGTGTACCATGTCTAGTGAAAATGTGTGATTTCAGAAACATAATCACTACTCGCGAATCATTAGTTGGTAGAGCAATGGCCTCTACCCATTTAGACACGTAACCAACAGCTAATAAGATGTAAAGGTTACCATTAGAAGGCACAAACGGACCCATATAATCTATACCCATACATCGAATATCTCTACTTGAAGAACATTATTACGTGGCATCTCATCCCTCTTGGATATATTTCCAGTAAATTGACATCTTTCACATCTCTTAACATATTCATGTCAATCTTTCATTATTGAAGGCCAGTACAAACCTGTTTGTAATACCTTAGCAGCAGTTCGATCTTCTTTGAAATGTCCTCCATAAGGTGAGTCATGACAACCAGCTATAATCGTTTCAGTTTCTTCCTTTGGTATACATCTTCTCACCATTTGATCGGCACATACTTTGTAGAGGAAAGGATCCTCCCAAAAGAATTGTCTAGCACGGTGAGCTAACCTTTTTCTCTCTTGATAAGTAGAATCTTCAGGTAAAGAACCACTTACAATTAAATTTGCAATATCAGCATACCAAGGAGTATTTTCTAGGTGAATCGTGAACAAGCTCTCATAAGGAAATTCTTCTCTAACTACTTCAGGTCCACCATTTGACTATGATCCATCAAGACGCGATAGATGATATGAAACTTGATTCTCACAACCCTTTCGATCCTTAATCTCTAAATCGAACTCTTGTAGCAATAAAACCCATCTTATTAACCGTGGTTTAAAATCTTTCTTTTCCATAAGATATATAATAGCAGAATGATCTGTATAAACAACAACTTTCGCTCCTAGGAGATAGGAACGAAACTTATCGAATGAATAAACAACAGCTAGCAATTCTTTCTCTGTAACAGTATAATTAATTTGAGCACCATTGAAAGTCTTGCTTGCATAATAGATTGAATGAATTATCTTATCTTTTCTTTGGCCTAAAACAACTCCCATAGATAAATCACTAGCATCACACATAACTTTGAACGGCATATACCAATCCGGTGGTAATACAATAGGAGCCGTAATGAGTTTTTCTTTGATTGCTTTGAAGGCCGCCATGCAAGTTCATTGAAGAGGAATTTGGTGTCCTTATCAAGTAAGTTACATAGTGGTTTAGCAATCTTAGAAAAGACTTTAATGAATCTCCTATAAAAGCCAGCATGGCCAAGAAAACTTCTCACCCCTTTAACAGAAACAGGAGGTGGAAGCGTTTTTATTACCTCTATCTTTGCGCGATCAACCTCTAAACCAGAACTCGAAACCTTGTAACCCAATACGATACCTTCTACACCCATAAAATGACACTTCTCCCAATTTAAAACCAAATCACTTTCCTTGCATCTAATCAATATTTTCTCCAAATTCCGTAAACACTTATCAAAGTCATCACCGAATACAAAGAAATCATCCATAAATACCTCAAGAAAGTCATCGATCATATCCCAGAATATTGCCATCATACATCTTTGAAACGTAGCAGGTGCGTTACACAACCCACATGGCATTCTACGATATGCAAACGTACGAAAGGGACATGTAAAGGTTGTCTTATGTTGATCTTCTGGAGCCACGTAAATTTAATTATATCCGGAATATCCATCTAAAAAGCAGTAATACTCTCTACCAGCTAACTTGTCTAACATCTGATCTATGAAGGTAAGAGGGAAGTGATATTTTCTGGTGGCCTTGTTCAATTTGCGGTAATCCATACATGCTCTCCAACCAACAACAGTTCTTGAAGGAATAGCTTCATTTTGATCGTTAAGAACTGTAGTGATTCCTCCTTTCTTCGGCACACACTAAACTGGACTCACCTATTCACTACTCGAAATGGGATAGATAATCCCTGCGTCTAAAAGCTTAATAACTTCCTCCTTTACAACTTCCTTCATGGCTGGCATTAATCTCCTTTGATCTTCAACTAAGCGTGCCTTATTATCTTCAAGAATAATTTTGTGTTGACAATAGGAGGGGCTAATGCCTTTGATATCGGCAATAGTCCATCCTATCGCCTCTTTGTTCGCTCTTAACACACGCAACATTTTATCTTCTTGAGGACCTGTTAAATTTGTTGAAACAATAACGAGTAGAGTTTCATTAGTACCTAAATACACATACCTCAAGTTTGATGGCAAAGGTTTTTCTTCCAATTGCGGAGGAGATTCGATTGAAGGTTTCTTTATAGTTACAATCTCCCCCGGTTCTCTCACAGGTTCATAGGCTAGACGCCTATACTTTGGATTCTCATAGTTAAGTGCCGCTACTGTTTCGGCAAGCTCTTCCATCAATTCAGGCAGATCAAGTGTCAAGGCTGCCTGCAAAATATCATCATAAGTAAATTCATTATATACCTCTTGCTGGCATGCTCAATTACATCCATTCGGAAACAATCCTCCTGAGAATCTGGAAACTTCATAGCTCGGAATACATTGAACTTCACTTCCTAGTCTTGGATTCACATTGTTAATTCTCCGTTTTCTACATCAATTAAAGTACGCCCCGTGGCTAGGAATGGTCTTCCCAAAATAATGGGGACATTCCTATCCGCGTCGTATTCAAGACTAACAAAATCAACGGGAAATATTTAAGTACCTGCCTTGACGAGGACATCTTCTATTCGCCCTCAGGATGTGCGAGGGATCGATCCGCCATTTGCAAGACCATAGAAGTGGGTCTTGCTACTCCAATTTTCAATTTTTCAAAGATTGACTTGGGCATAAGATTAATGCTTGCACCCAAATCACATAGTGCTTTACCTTTCCATTATTCTCCAATCGAAATAGGAATTGTGAAACTCCCAGGATCAAGTAACTTCGGAGGTAGCTTACTTTGACAAATAGCACTACATTCCTCCGGTAAACCAATCATTTCATTATCGTAATACGACCTTTTGTCCGTGAGAGCTCTTTTCAAAAACTTCGTATACTTGGGTATATCTCTGATAGCTTCTAATAACGTAATATTGATACTAAGGCCTATCACTCTATTAAAGAACTTTTGATACTCAGCTATATCACCTTTGTTTTGAACTCTAGACGAAAATTATGGAGGAGGACGATTTATTACCACATCATCTTTCTTTTTTGAAGTTTCAACAGGCCTCTCCACTTCCTCAACTTCATCATCTTTATTTTTATCCACCACATCCTTTTCTTTTCTAGTAACTTCTTTCTCTTTCATAACATGAAAAGGAGGTGGAGGAAGATTCTTACCACTTCTGAGAGTCACAACATTGCAATCTTCTTTCTGTATAGGATTTTCTGTGTCACTAGGGAGTTTCCCTTGTGGACGCTAATTCAATTGTTTTGACATTTGTGCAATTTTATTCTCTAACATCTTAATGTGTGCTTCAGAATCTTGTTGCCTTTGGGCTGACTGTGCGTGAAGTGCGATTAAATCTTCTACGGTTTTCTGAAGGTTATTTGTACCTTCTTGTGGTTGAGCAGGTAACACTTTCTAGTTCATGGTGTCATTATAATTGTCTTAAGAAGGTTGTCTCTGAGCAAGATTTCCTTGGTGTTGTCCCCTTTGATAATTATTTAGCGGTCTTTGATTATAGTTGTTACCTTGGGGACGCGGCTGATACGCGTATGTCGGATTTGCTGCCCCGTTAGGATTTGAATACTGAAACCCAGGATGGTTTCTGTTAGGTTGATACCCTTGACCGTTCGAATTGTAATTCCCTCTGTTGGACACAAACATCACGGACTCTTGATTATTCAGACAATTCTCCCATTCATGATCGTTCACACCACAATACGAACATCTATAAAATTCTTGCATAGCATTCACCTCAACCCTTTTACTCGAAAAACCTTCTTTCACAGCTAATGTGAGTTTTTTCAATTGTTGTTCCAATGTGGTGTTCTATAAGGAGGTGAACTTTTCTTTGATATTCACGTTATTGACTCCCCCTTTAGCAGGTGTTCTCACAGTACTCCACCCCACTTCATTAGTTACCGTTCTATCCAAAATAATCCTCACGTGAACGGGGAGAACCTATAAAAATCCACCACCACATAATAAATCTAAATCTTTTCTTGATTTCCCATCAATGCCTTTGTAAAAGATTTTCAGTTGTCGTTCTGAAAGGCCATGATCAGGGACTCTTCGCAAACACTACTGGAACCTCAACCAACTTCTACCCAAAGCTTCATCATATTCTTGTCGGAAATGTGTTAACTCAAGTTGAGCATCTAATCTCATGTTGGTTGGATAGTATATGTCAAAGAACGCAGCCTGTAACTGTTCCCAATTCGTAATCTTTCCAAGCTCTTGTGAATCATGCCAATCACTCACTCCATCTATCACGAAAAATCTGAATGTAGCAAAATACATTTGCTCTTTTGTTACTCCTTGAGTGATGTATGAATCGTAGATTTGCATAAACTTTTGTACTGCGCGAATAGGATCTTCTCCGGTAGGGATGGCAACGGATCGGATATCCTCAAAAAATGGCATAACCATATCCACATCCATTAAAAAAAATGATAACCAAATCCGCATCCATTAACCATCGGATTTTAGAATTATTTACCAAATCCGCATCCACGGCGGATTCGGATTATCCACGATTAATCCACATCCGTACTTGTTCAATAGGATTTAAATAAAAAAAATCTTATAAAATATTTTCAAAACTATAAAATTAGCTACTTAATTATTATGTGACTATAGATAGGTATTACACAATATAATAATAAACTAGATAAAACTAATTAGGTGCTTTATGTATGGAATAAGTTTATTTGGTCGATATTATGTATTATTTTTGTATATATAGAATATATTTATATATAATACAAATATTTTATTTTTATTTCTTATATTTTATTCGGATATTGGATTATCCATCGGATTATTATAAAAAACCAAATCCTAACGGATTATCCACCGGTTACCTTTTGTGAGAACCAAACCCTCATGGATGCACCATCGGTTCCATTAACGGATTTTTTATCGGATCGGATATCCATCGATTACGGTTAATATTCTAACCATTGCCATCCCTATTCTCCGGGCTTGCAGCGAAAATTCCCGAAATTCTGAAATTGAACCAACATACCCGAATCTGGACGGAATCTCGGAACATCAATATTGGCTGGGCCAATCCCAAGCGGAGGAGCAAGGAATGGTTCTTGTGCTAGACCGTTAATGAACCATGGATCAGCTACTTGGGTTTGAACTGGAGGATTAGGAGGATTAATAGGTGGGACTAGGCCGTTCTGACCATTCTGACCATTGTTATCAACCGGAAGGTCAGCCATCTCTCTAGCTAATATCTCTTCTAACTCTCGTGCTTCTTGTTCTCTCCTTCTCTTGTTAGCAAGTCTGACTAATGATTCAGGATTATCAAGGATCGGAGGTAATGTCTCAAGATCCTTAAATAGCTTCCTTCGCATACACCAAACCTAAAAACCTGCAAAAGATGAACAAACAAAGCGTAAAACTGAAATATAAAAATGCAACTAACACTAAAGGATAAACACAGGGGTCACACGCTACCGTCCTCGGCAGCGGCGCCAAAAACTTGCTGGTCATTTGTGTGTTCTAAATAAAATGCAAATAAGGATAAGAGAACCACAACTGCAAGTATACAGTTGTCCCAAGTAATATATGTGATAAAACAGATTCATTCTCAGGGACGGATTGGTTGACTCTAATGCTTACCAAATAGTGATTAATTGCACGTAAAAACAAGTTAACGATTTTGAGAATGTTTGTTTTGGTTTTCTATAACTAAGACAAATAATTAAAATAATAAATTACTGCAAAGATTAAACTATACGCGAGAAAATAAAGTAGTTTACGCAAGGTATGAAAGGCAGTACTTGAGAGACGCAAGGGTTTCACCTAATTATCATTCATTTCATGTATTAATTAAGAGACAAATTGGTAAATATGCATTGGTCGGGATTCAGAATTCTCCTTACCCCTGTCACGGTGGACTAAGGAGCTACTCTTAGGTGCTACAAACCCCGTCAGGGTGATTATAGTCCACCTTCAAGTGGTTAAGTCAATGCTACCCAATTGGCCATAGGATTAAATAAGCTCGTCAGAGTCTATAACTTCTATCCTACATTCATTAATTGGTTCTGTACCCAGACCCCGTCAACGTGATTCATATGCCACTTTATGAAATAGCCTAGATACTAATTCCTATGATTGATTAATTACGTCATTCATAGTAAATAAAAGCAAATTAATGAAAAATAAAATTTACCCAATTTGATTTCAATTATTAAAATCCCAAATCCAAACACATGAAATGAAATCAAATTGAGATTACCCATTATGCGTTCTCAAGCACTTATTAAATTTAGCTCATATTAATACGAAAAACAAAAACTAAAGAAATAATTGAGTTCATCATGTTTTACAGAATAAAATAGATGAACCTAATTACGGAGTTAAATTGGCTGAGAATTGGAGAAATAGACAGTCTCCATCTCTTGCTTATTCTCTTCCTTGCTCTAGCTTCCTCTCTGGTCTTCTGACTCTTTTCTTTTCTTAAGCGTATGAATTGGTGTGTAAAAATAAGAGTCCAAAGCCTATTTATACTATTAAAATCGGATTAGGGCTTTTCTTTAAAGATTAAGTGAAAATAAGAAAAACCCAAATCCATAATTAAGCCCAAATCCCATAATAGCTGCACCACCTCCACTAAAACAGCTCTAACCGGCTCGTTTGAACTCGGATTGACCTCATTCTAGATGCTAAATTTTCGTAACTCAATGGACAGCAATTTCTCTTCACAAGCCAGAGGCTAAATCCACTCTTAGATGGCTCAGAATCAGCAATCTTTATCAACTTTCCAGATTTGCAGCTTCAAATTATCAATTCTTTCGGGATATTTCTTCTTGCTTTGACTTCATTACACGATTTTTGACTTTATTCTTGGAATCCTCTCCTAGCTAGTATTCAAAACCTACAACTTTTCACTCAAAACAAACCATATTACGCGCAAAAATTTAATAAATGAAAAATATTAGAATTAAAAGAGGAAAATCGATTTATTGCATATTAACACTAAAAGTCTATCTAAATAGTCAAATAAACACCAAAAACGATGTCTCCCAAGGGCATAAAATTAGAACATTTAGGGAGACATCAGCTTACCGGTCCATCGCTACCGGTTCCGGTCTGGTCTGTTACTTTGAATTGATGGTGATGAGAACCGGACCATTAAAGGAACCGTCTAAACCGGATCCGGTTCCGGTCTGGTCCGGTTCTTAGCGGTTCTATATTTTTTTTTTAAATCTTTTATGTGTTGTTTAGGTGGGTAAGGAATAGGGATTAAATGGTTTGATCTAATGTTAAAAATGTTAAGGGCCTTAGTAGGGGTGTTGGGTTATTTGGGTTGGGCTATAAATAATTGGGCTAAAAACCTAAAATAATGAAATATTAAAAAAAAAAAATATATTAACGGACTGGTTCTGGTCCGGTCCTTTTTATTTTAAAAAAAGTAAAGAACCGGTCTGGTAGCTTGTAAACCGGTCCGGTCTGGTTATGTGCCTGCGTTGACTTTCGATCCGGTCCAGTTCTCGTGTTGACCGGTCCGGTCCGTAGGACCGGTTAGACCAGACCGTTAGTCACCTTGACCCGCAAATCACATAATTAAAAGTCTATCAAACGTCAAGAAAAATTACGGCTTTTTTATTTGTTTGGACAATACATTAACTTATATTTAAGTTATTGTTTGATTTAAAAGAGGAAATTATTCAAGTTATATAAAATTGTATGTATGAATGAATGACTTCTTCTAGATATTGACCCTTAACATTACACCGTTTTTTATTTATATCAAAAATCAAACACTAAATTTGTTTATAGAAAAATCTCCTATTTATACCACTAGCCTTCCGATCCTTCTTCTCACCATTTACATCCTCTTCTTTGACCAATCTTTTTTCAGCTTGCCAAGTTGCCAATAAGATATCATTATCATCATCATGGGTATTGTGACATTTACAGAGACAACCACTAGCTCCGTTCCAGCCACCAAATTATTTCATGCAATCGCAATCGATAATCGCAATATTCTCCCTAAGGCTGTTCCTCAAGCTATCAAAAGTATTGAGCTAATTGAAGGCAATGGTGGCCCTGGAAGCATTCTGCATGTTACCTATGCCGAAGGTATATATATTCTTTACTAATTAGTGTTTTACTTATTTTTCCAAATATTCATTTATATGGTTTTATGGACAGGTGTTCCAGTAAAGTATGCTAAACATAAGATCGATGTTTTAGACAAGGATTCTTTGACCTATGCTGAAACAGTGATCGAAGGTGGGGATTTATCGGACAAGATCATATCAGTTACACTTGAATTTAAATTTGAATCTTCTTCAGTTGGAGGATGCCTTTTGCACGCCACTGTTAAGTATCACATAACAGAAGGTGCTGAGTTGACTGAGGAAGAAACTAAACCAGCAAAAGAAGGAGCTTTGGGAGTGATCAAAGCTTTGGAAGCTTACTTATTGGCTAATTAATATGGGTGTCCAAGTACTTTTATGATGGCTCAACTTTTAGCTTCACCTGATCGACGATTACTCCTATAAAATCATCGTTAAAATAACAATAAAAAACGATTTTGTATTGTTGCAGCCTATCATATATTTCCCAGTTTCTGTCTTTGTCTTGAGTGTAATAAAAGTCGGTGTGTGGCAATCATTTTAGGCTTAATTGCCTACTGAATAATATATTTTCTTTGTCAAATTATGTAAATAAGTTGTGTTGTTTCTCTCATTTAAGATACACAATATTATCTTACATTTATGGTACACAATGTTATGGTTATAATTAATAAAATACATTTCACTGATTATATATTAAAAAAACTAAAACTCACTCAATGTAATAAAAACTGTCAACGATTCATGAATTAAATTTTCTTTGAGAAATAGTTAGCTGGCTGATTAATATAAAATAAAGAAAACGTACACACAATCTGACACCGATACCAACAACAATGACAACGGTGATGACACGATGACGCGAGTCAAATCGAGTCAAGACGTGATGTAACGTGACGTGGATACGTTGGCCCCCTTAATACAAAAATGCATCTAGGTTCATAATAGTTAATAAGGTGTCAAATATGTCATCTCCCTTACTAAAAAATGCGTCAGATTCATTTCTAATGATTAATTCCATTTCTAATATATTATTATTCAACAATTTAAAAACGATTCTAATGTTTGTTTTTGAATAATGGTTGCATCTGAGTTTAACGTGATTTTAACAGTAGAAGAAGGGAAATCGAAGCGATAATGGTCAAAACAACTTTCATGAAGATGGATTATGATCATGGGAATGTCATCGCATTTACGCAACGCCATCAATATTTTTCATGAGTCCGAGTAGGTGGTTGGTGAACGAAAACGATAATTTTTTAAATTCGGGCACAACTAGAGTTCTCAATATAGTTAAGTTTCTCTAAAATTATTTACATGAAATATTACAAATCTTTCGATATGTGATACTTTTTAGTTTCTCTCGCAACATTTTGGGTTTTTACCTTTATTTGTTTTTTGTTTAACGTCATTAACCTCGACGAGTTACCTCGTGGGCTACGTGGCTTCATACCTCGCTTCTTTGAGGTACATGAAATATTACAAATCTTTCTATATGTGATACTTTTTAGTTTCTCTCGTAACAAATGGATTCTTACCCTTATTTGGCTTTTGTTTAACGTCGTTAAGCTCGACGAGTTATCTCGTGGGCTACATACCTCGCCTCTTTGAGGTACATGAGCTCTCCAGGATTTGGATCCCCTCAAGAATGTTATCTTCATCTTCATGATAATTTTTTTACCGATGATCATTCACCATATAGGTGCGTTGTTTGGTTGGGTGTTCAATCTCTATAGTTCCATGAGGCGTGACTTTAGTAACAATGAATGGACCAGACCAATTTGATCATAACTTCCCCGGGTAATTGCTGAACTTGGAGTTAGATTTTAGGCCTCATTTTCCAACTCCAAACGTCTTCCTTTGAATCTGCTTATCATGCCGTTTTTTGGTTTTCTCTTTGTAAAGCTTAGCATTCTCATAAGCATGAAAGCGGAACTCATCAAGTTCATTCAATGTCATCTTTATTTTCTCTCCAGCTAATAGTGGGTCCAAGTTCAACTCTTTTATATGCTCTCAATTCAAGTTAAAGTGATAAGTCAAAAGCCTTTCTATACACCATTCGATACGGTGATGCACCTAGGGGTGCCTTGAAAGTTGTTCTATAATCCAATAGATCATCATTTTAACTTCGTTGACCAATCCTTCCTTGTTGGTCTGAAGGTGTTCTCAAGAATAGATTTTATCTCTCGATTAGACACTTCGGCTTGACCGTTTATTTGGGCGTTATAAGAGGTGGTTTTGGTGGTCCTTGTGTGTTATAAAATAAAGCAATAAAAGTAATAGAATAAAGGATCCACAGACCGCAAGTGTACGGTTGTCCAAGTAATATTCGATAAATCGAGTTTCGTTCTCAGGGACGGATTAGGTTTAACCCAAATATCAATCAGGTAGTAGAAATAATTGCTTGACAGAAAAGTAAATAATATGATTTTTGTTTTGGTTTTTCTAATAACTAAGATGCAAATATATAAAGACTAAAAATAAATAACTGAAAAGAAATAATGCAAATAAAAGACTAACTTCAAAGATGAGAGATACTTGAGTCTCGTAAGGAATCCTCATAATTAATGTAACCTATGCTTATTTAAGATTAGAATTGGTATTATAATATTAGTCGGGAATCTAATATCTCCTAGCCCCCTGTAGGATGGACCTAGGAGCAATCCTAAAGTACTATAAACCCCTGTATGGGCGAGTATGCCTCTTCGAATGATATGAATTTACCTCTTTGGCTATGTAATTAGTTAAGCATGTGGGTCAATAACGGACATTACACGGGTATTACCTAAGTCTGTATTCAAACCCCCCTGTCGGATGATCACTTCGCCACTAAAGTGAATAGACCAAATACTAAAAGCTAATTCTAGTTGTACGGAAAAGAATTAGTAAATAAGAACAAAGTAATATCCAATATCTAAGACTCAATTCAGTTTAAATCATAACAATCCAAATTCAAAACATACATTAAATTAATTAAGGTGCATCCCTTTATTGCGATTCTCAAGTATATGGAAATTCAGCTCATGATAAATTTAAAGAATGAAATTAAATAGAAAGACATCATATTCAATTACAGAAAAGAAATATATAACCTAAGGGTTTGCTTGGCTGTTGTGGAAGAACAGAATTCCTCTAGCTCTAGCGTCTCCTCTGCCTTCTTGCTCTGAAGTGTTTGTCTCTCTCTCTAAGGATGTTATGAATTGAATAAAATATTAGAGGTGCTGAATAATGAGGTCTAAGGGGTGTATTTATAGGTGCTAGGAACCCCAAATTTGTTTTACTTGGAGTGGAAGACAAGTAAAGAACTCTTTAAATCGCAGCCCTAAATCTAGGATAGGTAAGATTGTGATGCTGATTTGTTTTGGTCATATCTCCTTCCACTTGTCTCGGAAAGCTCTATCAATTGGTCCAGACCATTCTCCCAAATTCCTAGCCAATATTAAGTTATGAGCTCGTCTTTATACGTGGCTAGAATTTCATATTAATTTGGCAGCTTTATCTTTTCTTTCTTTGCATATATCTTTCCTTAATCTTCTTATTTCCATGTAAATCTTCTTTCCTTTACTTCTTAGACTTGACTTGGTCTCTAATTAATTACCATATATCTTTTAAAGATTCACAATAAATAAATAATTAAACCGCATATGCTTTAACAATAATAAATCAATAATTTCAAGACTAGAAATAAGAAAGTGCACGAAACTCGAATAAAATACTTCCTAAGACATTAAAAATACACTAAGAATTTAATTCTCACTTTTCCTCCTTGTAGTGGTTTTTCATGAAATTCAAGAACCTACTAACTTTGCACTAAAAATAATCAAATTAAAGCACAAAAGCTATAAAAATGCAAATAGTCTAATTCCAAGGGGAGAAAGTGTAATATGACGAAATAAGCATAAAAGTCAATCAAATAAGTCAATTATTCACCTAAAAGGATGTCTCCAAGGGTCTAATATTTAGAACAAATAGGGAGACATCAGGTTAATCTATGTCTCACTCCATATTTCACAAGTACGACCTTAAAATATTTATTAACAAAATATGTACCTTTGTCACTAATTATGACTCTTGGTGTCCCATATCTTTTGAAAATGATTGACTTCAAAATTATATTCATCACCCTAGCGTTATTTGTTGGTAAAGCCGCCACTTCTACCGATTTCGATACATAATCCACGCCTAGAAAAATATATTGATTCACATGGGATGGCACAAAGGGTCCCATGAAATCAATGCCCCAAACATAAAAAATCTCAACTTCAAATACATTGTTGAGCGGCATCCCATCGAACCTCAATATATTTTTTATTAATTGGCATCGCTTACATTGCTTGACAAATATGTGATAATCTTTATGGATAGGAGGCCAATAGATCCTGTATTAAAGTACCACATTGTGAATCTTATGTTCTAGCACACACCTTTGAAAGGTCCGGATACTCCCAAAAGAATTTCTTCCTGTGGTGCATAAATCTCTTTCTCTCTTGTGGTTTGCTTCTAATCTTTAATGCTCCACTCGCAATATGATTAACAATATCCACATACCATGGGACATTATTTGTATTTACCACAAATAGATATTCAGCATGAAACACCTCCTTGACCACTTCCCATCCATTGGTGAAATTAGAACCTTCAAGGCAAGATAGATGGTCAGCTACTTGATTCTCGCTTCCGTTTCAACCTCGAATCTCCAAATTAAACTCTTGCAATAAGAGCACCCACCTAATAAGATGCAACATTACGTCCTTCTTCTCCATGAGATAATTGATTACCGAATGGTCCGTGTATATATTCAACTTTTCTCCAAGAAGGTAGGAAGGGAATTTGTCAAACGCGTATACACGACCAACAACTCCTTCTCGGTTACGGTGTAGTTCAACGGTGCACCTATAAAAGTCTTACTCGCATAATAAACAGTATGAAATATTATATCTTTGACCCAAAACAGAACCCATAATATGATCACTCGCATCACACATAATTTCGAACGGATGAATCTAATCATAAGGAGTCGCAACTTGTGTAGAGATGAGTCTCTCCTTAATTGCCAAGATCGCCTCATTACATGCATCAATGAAATGAATTGTTGCTCGTTCTCAAGTAAGTTAAATAGTGGCTTGGTAATCTTTGAAAAATATTAAATAAAACGGCGGTAGAATCCCGCATGACATAAGAAAATTATCACACCCTTAACAGAACTGGGAGGTGGAAGGGTGTTTTGATACCTCTATCTTTGCACGTTCAACCTCCATACCCTTACTCGGAACCTTGTTCCCCGAAATGATTCCCTCTCGAACCATGAAATGGCACTTCTCCAGTTTAACACAAGATCGGTCTCTTTACAACGAATCAACACCTTCTCTACATTTTCAACACAATCATCATAGTCATCGCCAAACACTGAGAAGTAATCCATGAATACCTCCAAGAACTGATATATTATGTCCAAAACTATGGTCGTCATACACCGCTGGAACGTGCCGGTGCATTGCATAATCCAAATGTCATTTTTCAAAATGCAAATGTGCCAAAAGTACATGTGAAAGTAGTGTTGTGTTGATTAGCTGGATCCACACATAGTTTATTATGACTTGTATATCCATCAAAGGAAGCAATAGTACTCTCTTAATGCAAGCTTGTCTAGCATCTTGTCTATTAATGGTAAAGGGAAGTGATCCTTCTTCGTAGCCTTGTTCAAACTCCGATAATCCATACACACTCTCCAACGAACAATGGTTCTCGAGGGTATGATCTCATTCTGATCATTAAGGGCGATAGTAGTTCCTCCTTTCTTCGGCACGTATTGAACTGGGCTCACACACTCGCTATTAGATATGATAAAAAGTGCTTGTTCTTTTTCTTCATTTGATATTGGCTCTTCCTCTTCCTCTTATTGTTGTGCAATGGGATAAGGTGGTGGAGGATGCTTCCCACTCCTTAAAGAAATTGTGTTACAATCTTCTTTTCTTTGCGGTGTCTCATCAATGCTAGAAAACTTGACCTTTAGCGTTCACGTTTAATTCGTTATCAATTTGAGAGACTTGGTCCTTGAGCAATTTCAGCGCCATGGAATGCTCTTCAATTTTCTCATTATTACACTTCCATGAATCTTGATTTTATTTCAAGTTCTCTTGTGTCATTATCATAAATGAACTTAGTACATGTTTCCATCATCTTATTACTACCTTCTTGTGGATGTTAAGGGAGTGCTTTCTGAAGAAGACCTTCATTATATGTTTCTTGCACATGACCTTGACCTCCTTGATTTTGAACTTGAGGTCTCACTTGGAAGTTATTTCTTTGGGGCACGATTGATAATTATTTTGAATTACCGCCCCGCTAAGAATTGCCCCCTGAAAACCTTGTTTAAAATGATTTGAATTACTAAAACCTTGGTTACCTCTATTATAAAAAAAGAATTCGGATTCAGGGTTGCTTTGGCATTCTTCCCAAGTGTGATCGGCCACTCCATAATTTGAACATCCATAAGACTCTTACACCACTTTCAGTTCTTGATGCTTACCCTTCAATCCTTCTTGCACAACCAACACTAATTGATTCATTTGTTCAGATAATAGGGAGAAATTGTCTTCTAATACAGCTCCACCATTAAAACTTTTACTCCCCTGGGCTTGTGGTGTAGGCAAACTTCTCTCAGTATCAAAAATTTTCTCCATACAATTAGCGGCTTGAAGAGGATTCATTGATACGAAACCACTCGTCTAAGATTTTTGACTCTTATTCTCAAATCCTTATCAAGTCTCCTGTAGAACGTGGAAAGTTGCATCATATGAGTGTACCGTGAAGAGGGCACTTTTTTATTGTTGTTAGAATCTTGTCCATGTAGCTCCTAGATCTTCTCCATCTTCCTGTTTAAAATTCACAAGCTCTACTTGATCTTTCATCTTCATGCTTTGAGGATGGTAAGAGTCTAAGAATCACACTTGAAGAGCATCCCAATCAGGGATTGCTTCGGCTGGTTGACGGTCTAGCCACTTACTTGCACCCTAAGTCACAGAGAATTGGAACTGAAAGTAGTACATCTATTCCCTAGTAATGCCTTGAGCAATGTAGGCATCACAAATTTGCATGAACTTCAGAATGGATCGGATGGGGTCTTGGTGTGTGGCTTCGCTATAATTTCCATAACTAGCAAACTGGCTAAGAATGCGTTGATCAGGTCTAAATCTTGCTGCTTGGATGATCGGAGAGCGAGTCCCTAACGGTTGAACACAGAAATGTACTCCCGGCTGAAGGATGCCTTGAATTGGGTTATTAATTGGATTCGCTCCATTTGCATTCAATCCTTCCATTCCTCTCTTTGAATTGATTAGATAAACATTTAAGTTTTGTAGTAAAAAAACAGAAAAACACGTAAATTAGGAAAAACGACTAAACGCTATACTACAAAGAAAAACACAAAAACTACATTGTTGTAGTCCCCGACAACGACTCTATTTAATTATTGCGGTTCCAGGTGTGATATAAATATAAAAGACTAGTACCAATAGAACTATGAATCCCCATAAGCGTACGGGTTGTCACCAAGTAGAAATATGATAAGCCTTAGAGCTACCGATCCTCAAGGAATACTAACGCTGTAAATAGTATGTTTTGAATCCAATAAAATGTTAAGTTGCAACAACAACAACAACAACAACAACCCCAACAACAACAATAACAACAACAACAACAACAACAACAACAACAACAACAACAATAACAACAACAACAACAACAACAACATCAACAACATCAACAACAGCAACAACAACAACAACAACAACAACAACAACAACAACAACAACAACAACAACAACAACAACAACAACAACAACAACAACAACAACAACAACAACAACAACAACAGCAACAACAACAGCAACAACAATAACAACAACAACACAACATCAACAACAACAACACCAAGGATTTTGTATTTGGTTTATATTGAAAGGACTAAGTTGCAAATAAATGAAGGGTAGACTAGAGTGTAATTAAATAAAATGTTGAGAAGAGTAAAAGATATGAAAAGTAATGAAGGGTAAGGCTCGATTTTTTCGAGTAATCCTCTTAATCGATAATTATTATGTTTATGGTATAAGGGTGAATTGAATATTTCACATTAGTTGGGATTCAAATGCATCTAAGTCCTGCCCGGTTATCGTAGCTCTCTACCTTATACACCTCTTGGTGTCTAGGTAGGCTTAAGCTTCTGGCCCTATTGACTACCTAGCGTCCAAAAATATTATGATTCAAGGCACTAAGGGTTTATATATTATGTCTGAAATCCCGAACCCCCGTCAGAGTGTTATTCGAACATTCTCAAACTACCTATATTTGATCAAGATATAAATAGGCAATAAGCACAAATATGATAAACAGTGGAATAATAATATTCAATTAATTTCAATACTGTAAATTATCCCAAATCACCAAAACATAAAATAAAAATCGATTAGAGTTCATACCCATTTCAAGTCTCAAACATATAATGTTTAGCTCATACTAAATAAAGAAAAATACAATGGAAATAATACTAGAATCGTGTTCAAAAGATAAAATAGACTTGAATTAACCTAAAATGTTGAATGGATAGGTTGTGGAATGGTGGAGAATGATGAAATTTTGGTGTAAAACTCCTCTTGCCTCTTCTCTTGGCGCTTGAGCTCTCTCTCCAGATGATAAGATTTGATAAAAAAAATTGAAGTGTAAGGGAGCTCAAATAAACTTATGTACGTGGTCCAAAAACGTTTTGGACCTTATGGGCTCACTTAAATCACTTACAATTGACCCAACCATTTTTTACCATGTTGTTCAGGTTCGAGTCATGTTCGTAAACCATACATAACTTTCTCGTATCAACTTCAGATTGACTTCCGTCACCTCCCACACGACACTGAATCCAAGATATTTTCAAATAAAATGAAACAGGTTCATGGCTATTACCAATTAATTATGGTGATTGAAACAGTATGACGGTGCACTATTATGGTAAACGCTCTAGCTTCCCAAAAGTGATTTCTAGCTCTCCTTACGCCTTGGCTTTGGTTCGGAGTTCAACTCTTGACTTTAACTCATTTTCTTGGGCCCTTGTGTCAACCATGTAACTAAAACCTACTCACTAAACACACAATTAAAGCACCAAAACACTATACATAGATTATTGTCCAAAATAATGTTAGAAAAGTACAATATGGAAAATATTAGGGAAAATACCTCACTTAGGTCCCATAAACCCTAAAAATGAGGCATCACGAGTAAAGTAAATTATCACAAAAAAGGAGAAATCACCTACTCTATTAAATATATAAATAAACTGAGGCAAGCTAGCATTTTGTTATCAATTTTTACATGTAAGTTTGTGTAAATGGTCATACACACTTACCCTCTGGTCTATGCCTTAATAGTATTTTTCTTGAACTCTCTATTGATCCACGTCATTTTGAAAAGCTGAGTAGTTAATGGAAATGATGTCTTGATCATTCCACTTTGAACTCTATGAAGATCTTTTTCTATAACATTCAATACATTAGTCCTGAAACTCTTAAAATATTTATGTTTCCTAACCAAGAAATTATTAAGAAAGCGGTTAGTGAAGGGAAAATTCTTGTGTAGGAAGAAACATTTGAAGACGAAGAACTTATGAGTCTACCCTCATCTTCAAAAAAACCTTAACGACATTCTTCTTAAAAAATAAACTACATATATCATGGAGTTTATTGGAATAATATAAGAAATGATCTGATGTCTCCCTACTTGTGATGATTTAATCTAGGTTGGACACATCATTTTAGGTATATTTAGGAAGTCAATACTTGATTTTTATTAATATTTTTATATTTTCTTATTTCTTGTCTTGATTTGATGATTTATTATTTTTAAAGCATATTTGGTTTAGTTATTTGATAATTGTGAAGCTTTAAGGAAATATGGTAATTAATTAGATGTCAAATAAATTCCAAGAGATAAAGGAAAGAAGATAATGATGGAAATTGAGGATAAAGGAAGTAAAAGATAAAATAGGAAAAGATAAAGTTGACAAGTAAATCTAAATTTCAGTAGCTATATCCACTAAAGTCATCCTAACTTATGATTGGCTGGGACTTTGAAAGAAGGGTCTGAAGAAAACGTGTAGAGATTTCTGAGACGGTCAGTTTCGATATAAAGAATGTGTTAATCGGAGTAATATTGAAGAATTTACGACCAAAACAAGACAACAACAGTTTATTACCTTTTCTATATTTTAGGGCTATGAATTTGATTTGGAAAAGAGTCTTATTACTTGCCCTCTACTCCAAGAATCCGAATTAGGGCTTCCTATACACCTATAAATATAACCTTTAACTATTGTAAACATGTCCTTTCTCAGCTCTAAACCTTAAGTATCATAGAAGTCAATCAAGAGAAGCAACAAGACCTGTAGGGAGGAAGACAAGAAGTTGGAAAGTAGCAATCTCCTCTTCTCCATCATCTCCCTCTATCATTAGGGTTATATGTATTAGATTCTTTAGCTTATCTTTGTTTCTAATTACTTTTATCCGTATTTTATTTCTACATCTTTATATATGAACTAATTTTCCCATAACTTGGGTCTGCATATGTATAATGTTTGATTTCTAGTTCTTTACTTGTTTTTATGTTATTTGGGAAAACCCTTTTAAAGTGATTCTAGCTTCTTAACCATATATATGTTTTATGTGCTTTGATTTATTGATTGTAGTTCTTGCTAGTGCACAAGTATAGACTACCCCATTAATAGTAGTTAGATGGTCACCCGGAAGGGGTGTCTAATTATTGAAACACCATATAAGCGTCTAGTGTGCGGTAGTGATCCGGAAGGGCTTGCCTAACTAGATAATCATTAGGGTTTGATTTAATCACCGATCATTATTTGCAGGTTTGTCTCATCTAAGAACCTACTGGCGTAGGAGCACCTTAATTATGTCCTTGGTAATTGTGAGGTAGCCAACTAAGTCCACTCGAAAGGGGGTTAGGAGGAATTTAGAATCATGTCTATTTATCTAAGAGCTTTAATCACCCTTATAGCTAGAATACTGAATTAGAAGGATATGTGCATACCAGCAACCCTAAGCTATATTTCTCATCTCCATTCTTTTAGTATTTATTTATTTGCATTATTATCTTCGACATCTGAAAACCAAAAAAATATTATTTCTTTTATTGTCTTTTTATTTAAAAAGTAGTTTCTCCTACACTTTTTTATATACATAAGTAGATCTAACGGATCAAATCCCTACGAAAGAAATTTTACTTACTAACTAAACTTGCAAACGATCTGTAACACTTGCAGTGAGTTTCTCGTGGTAGTCAAGGGCGTGTCCTTTATTATTATATTTATTTATTTGTTTATTTATCACACCTTGCCCCCACCAAGTTTTTGGCACCGCTGCTCGGGATTCATCTTTACGTCAGTTTATTTGTGTTTATTTAGAGTAGAAGTTTTTATTTGTTTTTCAGTTTTACGCGTTTTCTTTTTAGTCTCTTCTCAAGTTTATTAGGTATGGAGAATTATTACACACAAAATATGCATGGGGTCCGAAGCAAGAATTTTTATCAAGAAGGTTCGAGTTATCAAGTTCGAGCTCCACCACAACCCACGCATAATCCGCAAAAAGAAGCCATATCCCATCTCCAACAAATGACGGAAAAATTATGTGAGCTAGTTCAAACTTCCATGCAGTTAAATAATGAAAAATTCAAGGAGCAAGCTGCAGATTTGGAGGCCTTGGAGAAGCATGTCACCCAAGTAACTAGTAACTCCCGGAAGTTTCAACAAGAACTTCCACAGTTAATCCGAGATATAACGGAGGATCAGGCTCAAAAAGCACTTCCATCTCAGCCACATGAAGATATAAATGATTTGAAAAAAAGTTGGATCAAAATAAGGAAAGTATTGATGCTACTGCATTCTTAGTGCAATTTTTCCACCAATAATATCAAGAAATGGAGCTAAAATTAACGCAACTCACCACGATCAATATACAGTTACAACAGGAATTACATATGAAACTGGGCAATAGGAATGTTGGGTTCAAGGATTCAATCATAAAAGAACCAAACAAGCTTAGCTTAGATGAGGTGAATGTTGAGAATCAAGGTGAGAAAGAGGTTGAAGGAAATTCCAAGCATGTGGTTAGAGAAGATGAAAAAGAGACTAGGAAAGAAGAGACAACGGCACAAAAGGTGCCAACAGAAGAAAGTAAGGTGGAACCGCCACCTACACAACCATCATCACCAATCGAAATCACATAACAGAGGTAACAATTGAAGATTGGGAAAGTGAGGATAAGGTTGAAGGTACTACTGCAAGGAGTGCAGTAGATTTTCCAACACTAGAAGAACCCGCGAAGCTTAATTTAGACAAAATAACAATCAAAGATAGGGTTAAAGAGGTCGGAAAAGAAGAGAACAAGGCAGAGATACCGCATACACATCCGCTACTATCACCACATTACTTACAAAGAATTACATATCCTAGTGGTGATACTGAATCTGAAACGTCAAGCCCAGAAAAAATCATTGTTCCTGTACTCGAAGTAATCACTAAAGAACCTTCAACAACAAAAGTCTTCGAAGAGATTCCGTCCAAGAAGAGTAAGAGTGTAGAGGTTGAGATCGAAACTGTGGACCTTACTAAAGAAAGCTTGACGAAAATTCCAAAGAAGCTACCACAAAAGTGTTGGGTTGATTCCTCTTCATTGGAGGACAACTTATTGATGTCTCCCGATTTGTTCTAATTATTAGCCCCTTAGAGACATCCTTTTAGGTGAATAAATGACTTATTTGATAGACTTTTAGGCTTATTTGATCATATTACACTTTCTCCCCTTGGAAATTAACTATTTGCAGAATCTGAGCTTTTGTGCGTAAATTTAACTATTTTTAATGCAAAGTTAATTGGTTCTTGAATCTTATGAAAGACCAATCCAAGGAGAAAAAGTGAGAATAAAGTCTTAGTGTATTTTAGAGTGTTAGGAAATGATTTTGAGTCGAGTTTCCATTAAAGAGTACACTTTCCTATTTCATTTTCTTGATTTATTGATTTATTCTTTTTAAGCATATGCGGTTTAATTATTTATTTAGTGTGAAGCTTTAAAAGATAAATGGTAATTACTTAGAGACCAAGTCAAGATAAAGATGAAAGGAAAGAAGATTTACATGGAAATAAGAAGATTTAGGAAAGATTTATTCAAAGGAGGAAAAGATAAAGCTGCCTTTTGAAATCTGAAAATCCAGCCACGTTTTAGAGATTAAATCATAATAAGAGATTGGCTAGGATTCTGGACGAGTGGTCTGCACCAATAGAAAGCTCTTTCCAAGACAAGCAGTTTCATATATTGGAACTTCTCAAACGGATAAGTATTGAAAAAGATATGACCAAATCAAATCAGCAGAATCTTATCTTTTAGAGCTACGAATTTGAGAGTCTTTGACTTGTCTTCCACTCCAAGCAAAATTCGACCTAGGGTCCTCCAACACCTATAAATACACCCCTTAACCTCCTACTTTCACACACTTCAGAGAATTACACAAGAGGCTTAAGGTTTTCAAGTCAGAGCAAGAAGGCAATGAGAAGCTAGTGCTGGAGGAGTCCTGTTCTTCCATCATCAGTCATCTTAACCTTTAGGTTCTTTATTTTCTTTCTGTAATTCGAAACTATGAATTCCTTTATTTTAATTTTAGTTTTCCATTCCGTTATGAACTAATTTCTTTAAGTACTTGAGAATCGCTATATGGGTTGAACTTAATTCTGTTTAATTTATGTTTTCTGAATTTGGGATTTAATAATTTAAATTAGACTAGGTATTTTGTGTTGACTATTATCTTGTTTTAATTACTAATTTTGAAGTCATGAATCAAACTTAGCTCATAGTAATTAGGCTATTCCATATAGTGGCGTATGGATCACCTTGACGGGGGGTTTAATTACAGACTTAGATAATAGACGCATAGTATCCGTTATTGACCTTGACAGGCTTAACTAACCATGCAGCCAATGAGGTAAATTATTATTCATCTGAAAGTAGCTTATATTCACCCTAACGGGGTTTGTAATACCGTAGGATAGCTCTTAGATCCACCCTGACGGGGGCTAGGAGATATTAGAGTCCCGACTAGCATAATAATACCAGTTTAGCCCTTAACCAGAAGCATGAATTAGATAGATTAGGTGAAACCCTTGCGAGAGGATCAAGTACTCTTTCTCATCTGAAGTTTAATTCTCTTTTACTTGCTTTATTTTATTTCTAGTTAATTAATTTAGTCTTTAATTAATTTATAAAACCAAACAAAAATCTTTATTTTTCTGTTAAGCAATTATTCTTACTTTTCGATTAATACTTGGTGCCTAATCCGTCCCTGCGAACGAACTCGATTTATCGAATATTACTTGGACAACCGTACACTTGCGGTGATTGTGGTTCCATTATTTTCGCACTTATTTTATAACACACCAGGACCCACCAAGTTTTTGGCGCCGCTGCCGGGGACGGTAGCGTGTGACCCCGGTGTTAACCTTTTAGTAGTATAATTGGTAGTTTAGTTTTAGTTTTATTTTTCAGTTTTACGCTTTGGGTTGTCTTTCTTTCTCAGGTTTACAGGCTTTGGTTTATGCGTGAAGATATCGTGATTCTTGCAAATCCCGAAAGCCTTGTTCGAGAAGCAAACAAAAGAAAGAGAGACGCTAAAGCAAAAGAGTTAGAGGAGCAATTAGCAAGAGAAACAATGGCTGAAGTCCCAGTTGACAATCGTCAAGTTGGAAATCAACAACTCAACCCTCCAGCTGCTCCTGTTGCTCAAAATAATGATCCGTGGTTCATCAATGGTCCTGAAGAAGCTCCGTTTCGAGCTCCTGCCCTCGGAATTGGCCCTGCAGATATTAATGTCGAGAGATACAGACCCGATCCTGGTATGCTATCTCAATTTCAAAGTTATGGCAATTTCCGAGGAGCACCTAGCGAAGATCCGATCCGTGCTGTACAGAAGTTCATGCAAATTTGCGATTCTTATATAACGCAAGGAGTAACTAAAGAGCAAATGTATTTTGCTAATTTTAGATACTTCGTTATTGATGGAGCAAGTGAGTGGAATGATTCTCAAGAACCCGGAACAATTACAACGTGGGACGCATTACAAACCGCGTTCTTCGATAGATACTACCCAACGAATGTGAGATTAGATGCGCAAGTTGAGATAACGTCATTCAAGCAAGAGGAAGACGAGACTTTGGGTAGAAGTTGGAAGAGATTTCAGATTTTCTTACGAAGAGTCCCTGATCATGGCCTCACAGAAATTCAACAGATGAAGATATTTTACCGAGGACTTGATGGCTCTTCAAGAAAGGATCTAGACTTGCTTTGTGGTGGTGCATTTCTACGGGTACAACCAGTTCATGCTAAGATTATTTTGAATAGAACTGTGACGAATGAACTATGTTGGAACACCGTAAGAACACCTGTCCGAGGTGGAAATATTTCACTGATTGAAGAAAAATTCACCGCCATGGAGACAAAACTCGAACAACAACTGAAACAGCTTGCTCTAGCTGTTACGAAAAGTGTTACTGGTAGAAGAGCAAATGTTAATGTTACACAAGAATTTTATGGATGTTCTAACTGTGGTACACAAGATCATGATCGGGAGACCTGTCAAAACAATCCAGAATCCGTAATGTTCGTATCCAACCGAGGAAATTACAATTCAAGTGGTCAAGGCTATCAACCGAATAGAAACCATCCGGGTTTCCAGTATTCAAATCCAAATGGGGCTGCGAATCCAACCTATGCATATCAACCACGCCCCCAAGGAATCAAGTTTCAACCAAGACCTCAGAACAACTACCAAGGTGGACAAGCATACGGAAACCAAGCTCAGAGACAGCCTCCTCAAGATGCTTATACCGACACCATGAACCAGAAAGCTTTACCTGCTCAACCTCAAGAAGGTGCTCTAGATGTTCAACAAACCTTGACAACACTAATCACAATTCAACAAACTACAGCAGCAGCACTTAAATTGATGGAAACTCAGATGGCTCAGATAAATAAGCAACTAAATCAACGTCAGCAAGGACAGTTACCGAGTGACACTGAAGAACCTAAGCAAAAAGAAGATTGTAATGCAGTGACACTTAGAAGTGGTAAGAATCTCCCACCACCTCCTTTTCCCGTTATGAAAGAAAAAGAAACGACTGTGAAGGAAAAACCGGTAAAAGATGTGGGGGAGAAAGAAGATGAACCTGAAGTAATAGAAGTGGAGAAGATTCCGGAAAAGCGAAAGAAGCCAGATACTACAGTAACCCGTCCTCCTCCACCTTTTCCCTCAAGAGTTCAGAAGAAAGGCGATATGGCTGACTATCAGAAATTCCTGAACGTGGTATGTGGTCTTAATATTAACATTCCGTTCTTAGATGCTATTAGAGATGTGTCGAAATACGTCAAATTCCTGAAAAGATCCATCGCCAACAAAAGACCACACCTTGAGAATGAGATGATAGGTTTTCCTGAAGAATGTAGTTCCATATGCCAAAGCAAATTGCCACCAAAACTACTTGATCCTGGGAGTTTTACAATTCCTATTTCCATTGGCAATGAGTGGCAAGGTAAAGCTTTGTGTGATTTGGGAGCGAGTATCAATCTCATGCCCAAATCAATTTTCGAGATGTTGAAGATAGGAGAAGCAAGGCCGACATCCATGGTCCTACAAATGGCTGACAGATCCCTCGTACATCCAGAGGGACGCATAGAAGATGTCCTCGTCAAGGTAGGTACTTTAATTTTTCCTGTCGATTTTGTTATTCTTGAATACGACGCGGATAGGAATGTCCCCATCATCTTGGGACGACCATTCCTAGCCACGGGGCGTACTGTTATTAATGTAGAAAACGGAGAATTGACAATGCGAATCCAAGACGAGGAGGTAAAGTTCAACGTGTTTACGGCAATGAAGTTTCCAGATTTGCGAGAAGACTGTTTGCAATTGGACGTAATTGATTTAGCCACACGAGAAGTATGGGAATACATGAACTTCGGTGATATCTTGCAAGCTGCCGTAACACTTGACTTACCAAAACCAATTGAAGAGTTAGCCGAAACAGTGGCAGCTCTTAACTCTGGATATCCGAAGCAGAAGCGTCTCACTTATGAACCTGTCCGAGAACCGGGGGAGATAGTTCTTAAAAATAAACCATCTATCGAAGCTCCCCCGAAACTAGAAGAAAAGCCGCTTCCGACACACCAGAGGTATGCGTATTTAGGTACTAACAAAACTCTGCCTGTTATTGTTTCAGCTACTTTAACATGTCTTCAAGAAGAAAAACTGTTGCGCATCCTACGAGCTAACAAAGAGGCGATTGGTTGGACTATTGCTGACATCAAAGGCATTAGTCCTTCCTATTGCCAACACAAGATCATTCTGGACGATGAAAATGCGCGCGCAATCGAAGGACAAAGAAGATTAATGCCAGCTATGAAAGAAGTGGTGAAGAAAGAGGTTATCAAGTTGCTAGACGCAGGAATTATCTATTCTATTGCTAGCAGTGAATGGGTGAGTCCGGTTCAATGCGTACCAAAGAAGGGTGGTATTACTATCATCTTGAATGAACAGAATGAAGCCATACCATCGAGGACCGTTGTGGGTTGGAGAGTGTGTATGGATTACCGTAAGTTGAACAAGGCCACCAGACAAGATCACTTCCCTCTTCCGTTTATTGATCAGATGTTAGACAAGCTAGCTGGTAGAGAATATTATTGCTTTTTGGATGGTTATTCAGGGTACAATCAAATTTATGTAGATCCAAAAGACCAACACAAGACCACTTTTACATGTCCTTTTGGTACCTTTGCCTTTCGAAGGATGCCATTTGGATTATGTAATGCACCTTCTACTTTTCAAAGATGTATGATGGCGATTTTCTGGGACATGATCGATGATTTCCTTGAGGTATTTATGGATGACTTCTCTGTATTTGGTGATAACTTTGATGAGTGCTTGCGGAATTTGGAGAAGGTGTTAGTTAGATGCAAGGAAACTGAATTGGTTTTGAACTGGGAAAAATGTCACTTTTTGGTTCGTGAAGGTATAGTGTTGGGACACAAGGTTTCGAGTTCGGGTTTGGAAGTTGATCGCGCAAAGATTGAGATAATTAAAACTCTTCCCCCTCCAATTTCTGTTAAAGGGGTGAGAAGTTTCTTAGGTCATGCTGGTTTTTACCGACGTTTCATCAAGGATTTCTCCAAGATCTCTAAACCATTATGTAACTTACTTGAAAAGGACGCCAAATTCCTTTTTGATGAAGCTTGCATGATGGCCTTTCAACAGATTAAAGAGAAGCTTATTTCTGCACCTATTGTATTACCTCCTGATTGGAAGATTCCGTTTGAAGTTATGTGTGATGCTAGTGATCTTGCTATGGTTGTTGTTCTGGGACAACGAAAAGATAAGGTATTTCATTCCATCTACTACGCTAGTAAAGTCTTTACAAGTGCTCAAGTGAATTATACCGTAACAGAGAAAGAGCTACTAGCTGTAGTATATGCATTCGACAAATTTTGTTCCTATCTTCTTGGGGCGAAAGTTGTTGTTTTTACTGATCATTCTGCAATTAGATACCTTATAGAAAAGAAAGATGCTAAGCCGCGTTTAATCAGATGGGTGTTATTGTTGCAAGAGTTTGACTTAGAAATCCGAGATCGAAAGGGTTGTGATAATCAGGTTGCAGATCATCTGTCACGTCTTGAAGGTTCAGAGCTTAATAATGATCCTGAGTTGGTTCGAGAAGAGTTTCCTGATGAGCGTTTATTTGCTATACATGATGGTACTCCTTGGTATGCTGACATTGTTAATCTTATTGTGAGTGGTAACTTTCCTCAAGGAGCCACATCACAAGACAAGAAAAGATTGATCCATCGTGCTAAACAGTACTTTTGGGAGGATCCCTTCCTCTACAAAATGTGTAGTGATCAAATGGTGAGGAGATGCATACCTGAGAAAGAAGCTTGGGCAGTGGTTGCGGGTTGTCATGATTCGCCATACGGAGGACACTTCAAAGGAGACCGCACAGCTTCTAAGGTACTACAATCCGGTTTTTATTGGCCTACCTTACATAAGGATTGTTATGAGTACGTTCAGAAATGTCATAGATGCCAGTTTACTGGTAATATATCCAAGAGGGATGAGATGCCGCGTAATAATGTGCTTGAAGTTGAGATGTTTGATGTATGGGGTATTTATTTCATGGGTCCTTTTGTACCATCTAATGGAAATCTTTACATCCTACTAGCTGTTGATTACGTGTCTAAATGGGTAGAGGCTGTAGCTCTACCAACTAATGATTCGCGAGTAGTGATTAAATTCTTAAAATCACACATCTTCACTAGACATGGGACACCTCGAGTTATTATCAGTGATGGAGGTTCACACTTTGTGAACAAATATCTGAATACAGTTCTAGAGAAGTACGGTGTGAGACATCGTGTATCTACCGCGTATCATCCACAAGCCAATGGTCAAGCTGAGGTCTCTAATCGAGAGGTAAAATTTATTCTGGAAAAGACTGTTGGCCCCACAAGGAAGGATTGGTCTATGAAGCTAGATGATGCATTGTGGGCTTATCGTACTGAGTTCAAGACACCTGTGGGTGCATCTCCGTATCGTATTGTTTATGGTAAGGCTTGTCACTTACCTCTTGAACTTGAAATGGGTGCCTATTGGGCAATTGCGGAGATGAATATGGATCCAACTTTAGCTGCGGAGAATCGTATGATGAAGCTGAATGAACTTGATGAGTTTCGATTACATGCTTATGAGAACGCGAAGCTTTACAAAGAGAACACGAAGAGGTGGCATGATAATCGTATCCGTGCAAAGACATTCGAAGTGGGACAGAGGGTCCTAAAATACAACTCCAAGTTCAACAATTATCCGGGGAAGTTGAGATCGAAATGGTCAGGTTCTTACATTGTGACTAAGGTTACGCCTCATGGAGCTATAGAGATTGAGCATCCAACTGAACACCGCACCTTCATGGTGAACGGTCATCGTTTGAAAATCTATCATGGAGGCGAGGATACTAATCGCATGGTGGATCCATATCCGGGAGAGGTCATGTACCTCCTCGAAGCCGAATAAATGCGAGAGGTAACCCGTCGAGCTTAACGACGTTAAACAAAAGCCATTTCAATGTACATTAGTTTATTGCTTTTAGTTTTTCAGTTCCTAGTGTATATTTCTAAGTTAGTGTCGAGTTTTAGTGTCTACTTTTAAAAGAAATGAGAAGGGTAGTGTGTTAATGGTGCAGGAATTGAGTTTGGGGTGCTAGGAAATTCAAGGGAACAATTCGGCGCGAGGTCCGGTATACCGCCCCAGAACCCTGGTATACCGCTGGAAGACGAGAAATTGAACAGTGGCAAAAATCCGTGCCACGGGTTACTAACGCGGGTTGTATGCCGAGACGAGAAAAAAGAATCGATGCGCGGTCCGGTATACTGGGCCATATCTCCGGTATACCGCTGGTTGAAAAACCCGTACCACGGGTTGGATATCACAGGTTTTTGGACGGAGAAGAGATATTGAACAGTAGCAAAAACCCGTGCCACGGGGTATATCACGGGGTCTTGGCCGAGACGAAAAAAAAATGAGGAGCTGTTGGGTCCGGTATACCGGAGGTTATGCCCGGTATACCACCCAAAGGCGGTTTGTGAAGAGTTTCTTACCTAATCAAACTCCTACCTTACCAAACTTAACCCTAGCCTCTCCTACACGAATTTTCCAGCTCCCAACCCTATATAAACATCTTGAAGCTTTACTAAACCTCCACAACAAACACATCAACATCATTAAAACTCTCCTCCATCCTCCATAAACATAACCTCTTCATCAAATTCATCACAAAACACCATTAAACACAATCAAGATCATCAAGCTTTCAAGAGTTCTTCCAAGATTCATCAAGAAACCACCTTCCTTCATCTGATCCAAGCAAGAAACTCAAGCTACACCAAGTTTTCTTAACTTTATTCTATCCTTGGTATAACTTGAGTTTGGGGTCCATTCAACCATGACAAACAGAACAGATGCTTTGGATTATAAGAGGAAGTGTTGTATCCTAGGGAAGAACAAGAATTTTCCTGGTTCTACACTTGAAAAGGCCATCAATCTTGATGAGCCTACTGAAGAAACACAAGAAGAAAAGGCACCTGCACCACCACAACATGGGAAATTAACAGCAAGGATGAGGGTATCATCAAAGCCTACAGACAAGCTACAATTTCAAGTTCAAGGTTCTTCTTCTTCTCAAACTAATTCTGGTATTCCTCCATGGGCTCACAATTTGCAACAAGAATTCAAACTTTTACGACTAGACATCGGAGCACTTTGGAAGGAAATTACACAGATTAACTCAACATTGGAAGAGGTAACTTTGTTCATGGATATTGATAATTATACTCCCCCTTCGGAGGAGGACACGATGGATCTTCATGGCCAGGTACCCCGTTCTAATTCTTCGTCTTAATTGATGGTAGGCACTAATTAGGTAGTTTAGTTTAATTTTATTGCTTTATTGAGTCTTTTTTGAGTCGTGGGGACACGACTCACTTTTGAGTTTGGGGTGGGGTTCGTTGCCTCATTGATGTCTCCTCATTTGTGATAGATTAATGTTAAGACGAGACATCATTTTTAGTGATTTAGAAGTCAATAATGTCGATTTTCTTGAGTTTTAGTGCACTTTCCTATTTTGTGTCTTGATTTGTAGAAATAATATTTTTAGAGCATATTGGGTTTAATTGTTTATTTAGTGTGTAGCTTTAAAGATAATTATGGAGATTAATTAGAGTCCAAGTCAAAGACAACAACTTATGGAAAGAGATTAGCATGGTAATTGGAGAAAAGGATATAATAGCTAAAAAGATGGAAAAGGAAAAGCTGCCTAAATCTGGGATTCTGCACACATGTCTAAAGATTGGTGTTTTTACCTAAGAAATAGGCCGAATCTGATGATTTCCTTCAAAGGGCCTAGATAATTCTGTTGCGATTCTTTTGGTATCTTGTGGAGCAAAATCGGACCAATAACGAAGAAGATACACTCAAAACGGTGCAACAGTGTTTATCTTTATTTCCATACGAATTTGAGTTGGGCTAGAAGTCCATTACCTTAACTCTTCCTCAAGAAAACGAATTAGGTCTTCTAAACACCTATAAATACACCCTTATATCACTTGTAAATCATCCTTGCATCATAGTAATTAGTTCTTAAGGTTTTATTCTTCCAGTTTATTGTAGAGAGCATGATGATGTCTTTTGTAATTTCTTTTAGTTTATTTCCTTCAGGTATGAACTAAACCTCCCATAGCTTGGGTTTTGCATATGTATAAACTATGAATTCTAATTCTTCTATCTAAGTTTCTTTGGGAATTATATGTTTTAATCTGATATTAGCTTCTTACTTTATATTTGCTTATGTGTTTTGATTTAATGTCTTTCCTAGAATTGATCACTTTAGGATTGTTTTAAGAGTAGTTAGATGGTCTCCTTGACCCGTTGTTTAACTATTGAACCACCACATAATGTCTAGTGTCGATAGCAGTTCTGATAAAACATACTTCTAACTAGATAGTCATTAGGGTTTGTTTTAACCACCATATCACCAATTGATTGTAGTGTGCTAGATAGGGCCTTAGTGGCGTTTGATAACCCTATTTGAGTCCTCGTCTTGGTTGTGCCGTAGCCCCCTTAGTCGCTCTCAAGGTCTAAGATTGGGGAATTTAGAATCCTGACTAAGTATTACCAAGAGCTAATATTCTCCCTTATGAACTAGATTTATAGATAGAATTAGAAGGATTAGTGCATACTAGCAAAACCTAAGCTATACTTCTCATCTCATATTCTTAATCTTTTATTTTATTGTCTTTATTTTCCTAGTTTTAATTAGTTTTAATTCTTATTCTCGAAATTCTATTACTTTATTTTCTGTCTTCTAATTATTTACTTTTACTCGTTATCTGTTCCTACGCGATTAACACACTTAAGTCCCTGAGAACGAACTCTACTTATCATTAAAACTCTCATACGTCCTGTAATACTTGCAGTACTGTGCCTGTCTAGGGTGAGAGTGCATAGTTTTCCATACTTAAATTGATCTTATTTTTATCACACCCTAGGCGACACCAAGTTTTTGGCGCCGCTGCCGGGGACTTGTGTCTCGTTAGCGTGTGGGTTATCTATTTCGAGTTTAAGTTTTTAATTAGTTTTTACTCTTCAGTATAGTTTAGTTTTAGTTTTTATTTTTCCAGATTTACGCTTGGGTTTGCTTTAGTCTTTTTCAGGTTTCACAGTGTTTAATTCTTGGCCTCCCTTATCGGAGCCTGAGAGGAGCTTCAGACCTTACAACAAACGAGTTCGTGAGGAAAGAGCCTTGAGAAGAGTTATGGCATCCCAACGAGATCCACCAGTTGGAGGAGGACAACAATTACCAGGAGGTGGATTGCAACAAGATCCAATACTTGGACCACCACTCGGTGGAGTGCAGAATAACCAAGGTGGACAACAACAAGAGCTACCACTTGGTGGACAAGAAGGAGTACAACTACCAGTAGGAGGAGGTAATGTGCAAAATAATATCAATAATCAACAGAACCGAGTTGAACAAGATCTACCTGGCCTTAACGTACCATTCCATGTTCAACCCATCGGTTACCGCCCTCCTGAGATTCCGAATATCAAATTTAGACCCGATCCGGGTATGCTCAGTCAATTTCAAAGTTTCGGACTCTATACTGGTACAGCAATACAAGATCCGGTAAAAGCGATTCAGAAGTTTATGCAGATTTGTGATGCCTACATTACTCCTGGCATTACACGCGAGCAACTGTATTGTCATATGTTTTCGTTTTTCTTGACCGGAAGAGCTAGCGATTGGCTAGAGATACAACCACATGGAACCATTCATTCTTGGAGAGAACTTCAAGCCGCATTCTTTAACCGATTTTATCCGAAGAGCATGAGACTTAAAGATCAAACCGAGCTTGCAAGATTTTGCCAAGAGGATGGAGAAACAGTGGGAGAAGCATGGACAAGGTTTCAACAAAAATTAACTAGATGTCCACTCCATGGTTATACACCTGCTCTACAACTTGCTATGTTCTATGAAGGTATTAATGATAAAGGTAGAGAAAAGGTGGATAACATTGGAAAGGGTAATTTTGTGTCCATGAATCACAATGAAGCTTCCGAGGTGTTGGAAAATATTATGGAACAAGAAAGAAGTTGGCCTTCAACGCGAGCTTCTGTAGCAAAGACTCGAGGAACGCTTCGTTTAGATGCAGAAACTGCGAACTCAGCACAAATATCCTCTTTAGAAAATCAAATCAAGGAGCTGAAAATAGCGATGGAGAAGAATATAGCCGCAACAAAGGTAGTGCAAGAAGCACAAGGTTGTCAACAATGTGGAGTTAACGATCATGCATGGGAAGAGTGCGAATCAAATCCGCAATCTGTTTACTTTATATCCAACCGATGGGGGAACCGCAACCATCCGGGTATGCAGTATTCAAATCCACAAGGGGATGCTAATCCTGGTCATTATCAACCGCGCCCCCAGAACAACTCTTACCAACAGAGAGGTCAGTACCAAAATCCATATCAGAATAGACCTGCTCCTCCACAACAACCTGCTCAAGACGCCTATACCGATACTTTAGATCAGAAAGCTTTACCTCAATATCCGCAAGAAAGAGCTATATACAGTACACAGATAGCACAAGCTCTAGACCGTTTGACTACGACTATAAACGCTCAGGACGAGAAGGTCAGAGGACACGATGCCATACTTCAGATGCTAAGTACTCAAGTAGAACAGTTAAATAAAGTGTTAACAAGTGTAGTAGAACAAAAAGAAGTAAAGGCAATCGAAGGAGGTGAAAACAATGTTGGGTTCGAAGCTTGCAAGGCTATATGCCTTGAAATTGAAGAAGAAAAAGAAGAAATACCACATGCTGCCATTAGTGCCGTGGAAATTCCGAATACTGAAGAAGAACCAACCAAGTCTAGCCCCGTGGAATCTGACTGTTCTGAAGTTTATGTGGAGGAAGGTCAAGAGAAGGCCGAATTTATAGAGCTACTGAGGAAGGTGCAAGAGGAGATTAGATCGGTAGTGGAATATGTAGCTGAGTTAGCTAAAGAGAAAGAGGAAGAAGCCTCAAGAGAGGAATCGAAAGATGAAGTGGCACCTGCTGTGCTAGAAGAGAAAGAAGAAGAGAAGGTGGAATCGCCACCTATTGTTCAACCAGTGTCATCAACTATTCCTGATACAAATCCTAAAGATGACACTGTTCTCAAGACATTTGTCGAGGCGTACCAACCTGAAAATATCAACGCCCAAATGCTTGAGATCGCGAAGAGAGGACTTACACCGCAACAAGTGTTCACGCAAGTTATTCCTGAGAAAGAAGCGAGTGCAGAGATCCCGAGAGAGAACCTGAGGGTTTCGAGAAGAAGTGAGAGAGAGCTACCTACAAAGCTTAAAGATCCGGGAAGTTTCAACCTTCCTATTCAATTACATGGTATGCTCAAGGTGAAAGCTATGTACGATGTGGGTTCTGGTGTGAATCTTATGCCTAAGTCCGTGTTCGGGAGACTTGGACTTCAGAAATCAGAGAAAACTCCAGTGAAGTTGCAGTTTGCTGACAACTCGGTGAAAAGGACATGGGGAACAGTGGAGGACGTCTTAGTCCGAGCAGGTAATATCGCCATCCCTACTGACTTTGTTATTCTTGAGTTTGATTCAGATAAGCAGGTTCTGATCATACTTGGACGGCCCTTCATGGCCACAAGTCAAAGTGTGATCAACTTCCAAGATGGGACCATCACCCTTCATGCTAAAAATATATCTGAGACCTTCTATGTCTTGGGTAAGAAACCAAGGAAGTTGGATCCCACCGTGCCTATCATCCACAGCCTTTAACATCACAAAGTCCCTCCTGAGAAGATCCACTTAAAGCCTGTGGATACTGAGCCAGACATTGAGTTTGGGGTTGGCCATGAAGTCTTATGGAAAGCTCACAAACGCGAGAATAGGCCACGAAGTTTCAAAGACTCGTGGATGGGACCATTCATTGTCACTAAGGTTGTTTCAGCCAAGGTGATAGAAATTCGCCCCAAAACTGGGGTCAAGCACAGATTAGTTGACGTTCATAGCCTTACTCGTTGTTGGGGAGGCTATATTCGCAAATCTTGACAGAGGTAACACGTCTAACTTTGAAAGACGTTAAACAAAAGTGTTGTTTGGGAGACAACACGTAGTTTTTTTATGTTTTCATGTCTTTTACGTTTTTAGTTTTTAGTTTATTTTAATTGTTTTTAGTTGATAATGCATATTTGAGGAAGTTATTAGTGTTTTTGGTGTGTAGGAATCGGAGAAATCGAGTTAGGGAACACGAGGAAAATTTTTGGAGCAAAGGAATGCACCCCGCGGACTACCCCACAGACTACCCCATGGTCCGCGAGGTCTAAAACCCGTACCACGGGTTGCTACCGCGGGTCTGATCCAAAACCCAGAAAAATTGCCGCGGACTACCCTCCGGTACACCGCACCATTGTCCGCGCCTCAAAAACGCGTGCCACGGGGTAGGTGCCACGGGTATTTTGGCGGAGTTAGCTACAGATGCCGCGGGGTACCCTCCGGTACACCGGACCCTAGTCCGCGAGGTCAAAAACCCGTGCCACGGGGTCCTACCACGGGTCTAGACCAGAGAGCCAAAATTTGTGAGCATCAGATGTCGCGGACTACCCTGCGGTGCACCCCATGGTCCGCAGGGGTAGTCCGCAGCGCCGCCAAAGGAGAGAGAAAGTTACGGGATTGAGTTATAAAGGAGGTATAAATCCTATTATTCCGAATTTATTAAACCTTAACCCTTTTTTTCTTCTCCACAACTCTCCTAACTCCATTAAAGCTCATCAAAACCTTCACCAATCACCAAAACACTACCCAATCATCAAGAAAAACACATCAAACCTTCTCTCCACATCATTACAAGAGAGATTCAAGCTACCAATCATCACCAAATTCATTCAAATTGCAGAATCAAAGAGCCAAATTTTCAAATTCATCACACAATTTCTAAAATCCAAGCCTACCCATTACAAATCATCCTCACCCACATAGAGATTCATCACCAATTCACCCATCCTAGGCCAAATCAAGCTTGTTCAACCATTAATTCAAGAGTTTATTTCAAGGGTTGCTAAAGCTTTGAGTTGGGGGTTAATTGAAGATGACTAATAGAACAACAATCTTAGCTAACAAGAGGGAGGTGAAGAGTAACAAGGGATTGGATTTAAACAAGAAGAAATCAATTGACAAAGGTGCTAGTTCTAAATCAAAGGGTAAAGAGAAAGTAGAAAAGAGTGGGATACCTTCGTATGATCGTAATGGTAAAAAGCTTTATTATTATGCAAAGGAGAAACCTCAACCTCAACAAGATCTTATACCTATAGAGAAAGTGGATACTTCAAGAGCTCTGAAGATTTCTGCAGAGAAAAAATTAAAAGAACTACCTTTTGCTTGTGAGAAAGTATTCAATGAAGAAATTAGAGATGGAGAATACAAGAGATTCTTTGAGCTTGGTGAGAAATTGGGTTGGTCTACGTTCATGGTAAGACGTTCTGAATTATGTCATGAATTAGTTTTGGAGTTCTATTTAGGCCTCTTTAGCCGAAATAGTAATTGTGTTCCGATTAGAGGAAAGCTAGTTCCTTTCACAGTTGAGGAGATTAGGAACCACTTCAAGTTTAAGAAATTGAAAGGTTATTGCAAATTTGAAGAAGCAGTTGCTAAACGAAAAATATTTGATGAGGAATTACTTTTTGAGCATGTTTTAGACAGGGTGAAAGTGCAATCTCATAAGGGAGAATTGAAGGCACCTTGGCCTTACAAATATCTTCAAGCAGATGCAAGAATTTGGCACAATTTCCTTATTCCTAATGTCTTTGGAAACACACGAACTTTGGATGTGACTATGAAGAACGCGTTACTGTTGGACTGTATTTTGAGAGGAGAAGAAGTTGATGTGGCATAGTTGATCTATGAGGAGGTGATACGATTTTCGGTCTCTCCTAAATCAGTTTATAATGTTAAATTTCCAACTATGATCACGTGTCTTGTGCGAAAAGCGAATGTTACATTGGGTGAAGAAGAGAAACTCGAGTTTAAGATGAGTTATATTGATAATGCTTGGATCAAAGAAAGTCTTCGAAGAGCGGGTTCTACTCAAGTCTCGAAGGAAGAAAAGGAGCAAACTTGGCAAGAGAAGATGGAGGAGCGTTTAACGAAATTTGAAGCAGCTCAAACTTCTTTAGTCAATGATGTGGCACAAATCAACGCTAATCAAGTGCACATCATGAAACTCCTTGAGCAATTAACGAAAGGTCCAGCAATTCCAACCTTTGATATCAATGATGCGAGGCAATAGCCTCGAGAGTGTGTTCTCTTTCTTCCTTACCATTTCTGTAAATATGTCTATCTGCTAATTTTAATTTCTGTTTTTC
The DNA here is from genome assembly GCA_029959085.1 of Nemophila menziesii. Taxonomy (NCBI): domain Eukaryota; kingdom Viridiplantae; phylum Streptophyta; class Magnoliopsida; order Boraginales; family Hydrophyllaceae; genus Nemophila; species Nemophila menziesii. The sequence goes on along the minus strand of JARWIR010000027.1, from coordinate 3,681,726 downwards.
GAGTCTTTTTCGAGTCGTGGGGACACGGCTCATTTTTGAGTTGGGGGTGTGGGGATTCGTTGTCTCTCATCTCTATTTTTCTGTTTTTTTGGGTGAAATTAAAATTTTCGATACATGGGATTTAGATGTAGAGTGTGTTTAATAGCTTGAAAGCATAAGCTCAGTAGATTAATGATAGTAAGTCATATGTTTATGAGCTATGTATTTGTATGCTTTGAGTATTTGCAGGAAAACACACGTTGATAGTAAAGAAAAGATTAGTGAGCAATGCGATAGAAAGTATGTTCGATCTCAGGGAACCTTGAGAAGTGTGTAGGCCGTGAGATCCAAGCTAGTTGAAAAACCATTTGATGAAAGTGCTAAAGGTAAGAAATTTTCGAAATTACATAGTGTAGAAAGTGATCAAGGCGGTTCTTTCATATTTTTAAAGCCTTTGAAGCCTTTTTATACCTTCTCACCTTGTGATTTTTGAGTTTAAATGTTATATCCTTCTCAGCCCCTTCTAGCCTTTCTAAAGCCTTTTATTGAAACACATTATAAGCCATATCCTTTAGATTTTAGGACTTTTCCATATGACCCACACTCGAATCGCGATGCATAGACAGTTGTTTTAGAGCTTGAGTTTAGGGTGGTGGGTCCACCATTATGGGAAATGAGGTTATGTTGGGATTTTTGAGCTTATTAATTGTGCTTTGTGCTTTATATTAATGATGATTCACAGATTTTTATTGTAACCCTTTGCCGGGGTAATAGTGAATGAAAAAGAAGCTTCGAGCTAATATTGCTAATAAGGGCATTAAAAGAAAAAATATATATATGAGAAAAGTAGCATGATATCTCATCATTAAAAAGAGATTCATAGCTATAAAATGAATTGAAAAGAAAAGAAAATATATATATTCGGACCGGCAAAGTGGATTTTTATGTGAACATCTAAAGCTTTAATTGGGTTATTGGGGATGCTAAATTTGCATCAAGGAATTCATTGGGTTGAGTGAGAAACATTGTATGAGAGTAACTCAAGCTCTAGGGCGATTCGTTGATGGCTAGTGAGGAGAGAGCCAAAAGCTCACTCCAAATTATCCAAATATATGATCATACCGTCCCTAAGCCTACATTACAACCTTAAAGACCTTGTGATTCTTTGTTATGTAATTGAGAAGTGATTGAACCATTAGAGATTAGTTAAGTGGATCCTTGGATACTAGTGAGGTTTGATGAACAATCTATAACTCTCTTGGGGAACTGAGTAAAGTCCCAATCCTTCTTACATTGCGAAACTAATCTGATCTTGAATTCAAGCCGTGTTGACTGTGGATATGAGAAGTGTACAGGATGTAGTTTATGAATATTATTGCATGAAATTTTCTGAGTTATGTGCTTTAGGTTTATTCTATATATTCTGCTACGCTTTTTCCCTTATGTTGAGAATTTTATAAGTGTGTATTTCTAGACTTCCCTATGTTTTTATCTTTATTGTATCGGGACGATACAACATTGAGTTGGGGGTCTTGATGTCTCCTCATTTGTGATAGATTTATGTTAAGATGAGACATCATTTTTAGTGTTTTAGAAGTCAATAATGTCGATTTTCTTGAGTTTTAGTGCACTTTCCTATTTTGTGTCTTGATTTGTAGAAATAATATTTTTAGAGCATATTGGGTTTAATTGTTTATTTAGTGTGTAGCTTTAAAGATAATTATGGATATTAATTAGAGTCCAAGTCAAAGACAACAACTTATGGAAAGAGATTAGCATGGTAATTGGAGAAAAGGAAATAAAAGCTAAAAAGATGGAAATGGAAAAGCTGCCTAAATCTGGGATTCTGCACACACGTCTAAAGATTGGTGTTTTTACCTAAGAAATAGGCCGAATATGATGATTTCCTTCTAGAGGGCCTAGATAATTCTCTTGCGATTCTTTTGGTATCTTGTGGAGCAAAATCGGACCAATAACGAAGAAGATACACTCAAAACGGTGCAACAGTGTTTATCTTTATTTCCATACGAATATGAGTTGGGCTAGAAGTCCATTACCTTAACTCTTCCTCAAGAAAACGAATTAGGTCTTCTAAACACCTATAAATACACCCTTATATCACTTGTAAATCATCCTTTCCTCATAGTATTTAGTTCTTAAGGTTTTATTCTTCCAGTTTATTGTAGAGAGCAAGATGATGTCTTTTGTAATTTCTTTTAGTTTATTTCCTTCAGGTATGAACTAAACCTCCCATAGCTTGGGTTTTGCATATGTATAAACTATGAATTCTAATTCTTCTATCTAAGTTTCTTTGGGAATTATATGTTTTAATCTGATATTGGCTTCTTACTTTATATTTGCTTATGTGTTTTGATTTAATGTCTTTCCTAGAATTGATCACTTTAGGATTGTTTTAAGAGTAGTTAGATGGTCTCCTTGACAGGGTGTTTAACTATTGAACCACCACATAATGTCTAGTGTCAATAGCAGTTCTGACAAAACATACTTCTAACTAGATAGTCATTAGGTTTTGTTTTAACCACCATATCACCAATTGATTGTAGTGTGCTGGATAGGGCCTTAGTGGCGCTTGATAACCCTATTTGAGTCCTCGTCTTGGTTGTGCCGTAGCCCCCTTAGTCGCTCTCAAGGTCTAAGATTGGGGAATTTAGAATCTTGACTAAGTATTACCAAGAGCTAATATTCTCCCTTATGAACTAGATTTATAGATAGAATTAGAAGGATTAGTGCATACTAGCAAAACCTAAGCTATACTTCTCATCTCATATTCTTAATCTTTTATTTTATTGTCTTTATTTTCCTAGTTTTAATTAGTTTTAATTCTTATTCTCGAAATTCTATTACTTTATTTTCTGTCTTCTAATTATTTACTTTTACTCGTTATCTGTTCCTACGCGATTAACACACTTAAGTCCCTGAGAACGAACTCTACTTATCATTAAAACTTGCATACGTCCTGTAATACTTGCAGTACTGTGCCTGTCTAGGGTGAGAGTGCATAGTTTTCCATACTTAAATTGATCTTATTTTTATCACACCCTAGGCGACACCACTCATCCCAATTTTTTGTGATTTACATGCTTTCAATAAAATTAATCCTAGGGTTGCGTTGACTGTAGAGAATTTTAAATGCCCCCATCAAGCATGATTTTCATGAATTAATGATAGAAAATAGTTGACTTTAGGAGTTAGTATGAAGCTGAACTTTGATTGCATGCAAATATGAGATAATTGATAGGAAAAATTAATGAACAATGCAAAAGAAGTAAACTTGTACTTAAGGATAATAGGTGGTTTGTAGAACGTGAGATCTAAATGAGTAGAGAACCCACTTAGGTATGAACTAGAGGCAAGTTGTGTAAATAGGAAGATGATAGAGGCAGTTCTTTGTTAGCCCTTTGAATCCTTTTTGGCTGTCTATCTCTGAATTAATTTTATCCTTATGAGACAAATTTTTAGCCTTTAAGCCTTTCTTTTGTCGCCACATTATAAGCCTATATCCCTTTAGATTGTTAGGCATGACCATATGACCCACACTTGAATCACGATCCTGAGACTTCCTGTCTTGAGCTTGAGTTTCGGGTGGTGGGTCCACTATATGGGAATTTACATTGGGATGGGATTTTTGAGCTTATTAATGACGCTTGGTGCTATACATGATGATGATTCACAGGTTTATTATATTGTAACCCTTTGTCGGGGTAATAGTGAATGGAAAAGAAGCTTCGAGCTCAAGTTATGAATAGGCATAACTATGAAAAATAGCATGATAACTCAACATCATAAGGAGAGTCATAGCTATAAGAAAAGAAAAAAAAATGAATGATTTGAAAAGATTATATATTCGGACCGGCAAAGTGGAAATTTTTAAGTGAATCATCCTTAGTGCTTATTGGGTTAATTTGGGGACGCTAATTAAGCGCATCAATTGGGTTGAATGAGAACGTTATTCGAGTGTAAACTCAAGCTCTTGGACAGTTTTGTTGATGGTAAGTGAGGAGAGAGCCAAAAGCTCACTTCAAATTTACCAAATATACATACCATACCGTTCTTCAACCTATGCTAAAACCGTAAAGACCTCGTGATTCCTAGATGCACAGTGAGTTAATAGGGATTATTCTAAGTGGAACATTCAACACAAGTAAAGATCGAGGAACACCCTATAGCCACCATCTTGAGATAAGTATTAAGCGTAACCTTCTAGCATTGTGAAATTAATTTTGGATTGATATTGTTTTGTATTTGATTTTGCTTGATAAACATATGTGTATATTAATTCCTAGATTAGACTATATGAAATTTGTTTTAAGTTTTGTTTTGGGAGTATTTTCTAGATTCTACCTTCTGCGTTCACCTAAAAGATCCTTTGTTTTTATTTTACTTTGTCGGGACGACAAAGGTTTGAGTTTGGGGTCTTGACGTCTCCCGATTTTTTCTAATTATTAGCCCCTTGGAGACATCCTTTTAGGTGAATAAATGACTTATTTGATAGACTTTTAGGCTTATTTGATCATATTACACTTTCTCCCCTTGGAAATTAACTATTTGCAGAATCTGAGTTTTTATGCGTAAATTTAACTATTTTTAATGCAAAGTTAATTGGTTCTTGAATCTTATGAAAGACCAATCCAAGGAGAAAATGTGAGAATAAAGTCTTAGTGTATTTTAGAGTGTTAGGAAATGATTTTGAGTCGAGTTTCTATTTTTAGAGTACACTTTCCTATTTCGTTTTCTTTATTTATTGATTTATTCCTTTTAAGCATATGCGGTTTAATTATTTATTTAGTGTGAAGCTTTAAAATATAAATGGTAATTACTTAGAGACCAAGTCAAGATAAAGATGAAAGGAAAGAAGATTTACATGGAAATAAGACGATTTAGGAAAGATTTATTCAAAGGAGGAAAATATAAAGTTGCCTTTTGAAATCTGAAAATCCAGCCACGTTTTAGAGATTAAATCATAATAAAAGATTGGCTAGGATTGTGTACGAGTGGTCTGCACCAATAGAAAGCTCTTTCCAAGACAAGCAGTTTCATATATTGGAACTTCTCAAACGGATAAGTATTGAAAAAGATATGACCAAATCAAATCAGCAGAATCTTATCTTTTAGAGCTACGAATTTGAGAGTCTTTGACTTGTCTTCCACTCCAAGCAAAATTCGACCTAGGATCCTCCAACACCTATAAATACACCCCTTAACCTCCTACTTTCACACACTTCAGAGAATTACACAAGAGGCTTAAGGTTTTCAAGTCAGAGCAAGAAGTGAAGGAGAAGCTAGTGCTGGAGGAGTCCTGTTCTTCCATCATCAGTCATCTTAACCTTTAGGTTCTTTATTTTCTTTCTGTAATTCGAACTATGAATTCCTTTATTTTAATTTTAGTTTTCCATTCCGTTATGAACTAATTTCTTTAAGTACTTGAGAATCGCTATATGGGTTGAACTTAATTCTGTTTAATTTATGTTTTCTGAATTTGGGATTTAATAGTTTAAATTAGACTAGGTATTTTGTGTTGACTATTATCTTGTTTTAATTACTAATTTTGAAGTCATGAATCAAACTTAGCTCATAGTAATTAGGCTATTCCATATAGTGGCATATGGATCACCTTGACGGGGGGTTTAATTACAGACTTAGATAATAGACGCATAGTATCCGTTATTGACCTTGACAGACTTAACTAACCATGCAGCCAATGAGGTAAATTATTATTCATCTGAAAGTAGCTTATATTCACCCTAACGGGGTTTGTAATACCGTAGGATAGCTCTTAGGTCCACCCTGACAGGGGCTAGGAGATATTAGAGTCCCGACTAGCATAATAATACCAGTTTAGCCCTTAACCAGAAGCATGAATTAGATAGATTAGGTGAAACCCTTGCGAGGATCAAGTACTCTTTCTCATCTGAAGTTTAATTCTCTTTTACTTGCTTTATTTTATTTCTAGTTAATTAATTTAGTCTTTAATTAATTTATAAAACCAAACAAAAATCTTTATTTTTCTGTTAAGCAATTATTCTTACTTTTCGATTAATACCAGAGTTGTGCCTAATCCGTCCCTGCGAACGAACTCGATTTATCGAATATTACTTGGACAACCGTACACTTGCGGTGATTGTGGTTCCTTTATTTTCGCACTTATTTTATAACACACCAAGACCCACCACTTATACATTGGCATGTGGGAAACTCATTGGAACCAATAAAGTCAAACCTTCTAAATCATGAAAGAGTATATTGGGAATACACTAATTGCTTTGGTATCTTCAAGCCATTAACTCAAGTCTCTCTCTCTCTCTCTCTCTCTCTCTCTCTCTCTCTCTCTCTCTCTCTCTCTCTCTCTCTCTCTCTCTCTCTCTCTCTCTCTCTCTCTCTCTCTCTCTCTCTCTCTCTCTCAAGTCCTATATAAGGAGGACCATTAGCTATCATTTTCAGCAAGAAAGAGCAAGAGTGAAATACTTAGAGAGTGAGTTTAGAGAGCACAAAAGATATAAATCCGTAGAGGAGTTCCGGTCAATCCTTCTGCGACAGAATCTTGAGAGCCTCGGTTGGATGGTCAATTCAATCCTGATCGAGACGAAATTTTGACACAGTGTTCCTAACATTTTGAAGTTCCGATCCAACGGTGGGATTGTTAAGTTAACAGTTCAAAGTAAAGTTATAGCCTCATTTCAGGCCTTGTGAGTTTGTTCTGGTTTTGTGTATTCTATTAGTTGATGTATTCGGTAATCCTCTAGAGTTGTCTAGAGAGAACCTCTTGTAATCCCATTATTATATTGTTATAGTGGAGTATTTGGACCCTTGGTCCACCCGTGGTTTTTTACCTTCTCTTTGGAGGGTTTTCCACGTAAATCTTTGTGTCATTTACTTTCTTTTCTTGCCTATTCATATCACATAATTGGGGGAAAACGAGATCCAATCTATTTCTGCTGTGTTTATTAGTGACATGTCCCAACAAAGTGGTATCAGAGCTGTGGTTATTTGAATATCTTGTGTGATATAATGGATGAATCTTCTAGTGTTTCAGGTATGATTAAGTTAACATGTTTGAACTATTCGTTATGCAAAATGAAGATGGAGGTTATCTTGTATGACAAAGATCTTTACGAGCCCATTACTAGTGAAGACAAGTCGGCGAAGTATAATGATTCTCAATGGCAAGTTTTACATCGAAAAGCCATAGGCAAGATCCGACAATATATTGACCACCGTGTTATCCTGGATGTGACCGATAAGAGGAATGCACTAGAGTTATGGAACAAACTCAACGTAACATTTGTTCATCAAACTGATGTAAACAAAACCTCTCTTATGGGAAGAATTGTGAAGTGGCAGTACAAACATGGACAAAGTGTGGTCGAGCACTTGAAATCACCTTGGACGATGAGATATTGGCTTTACTTATGCTTAGTTCTCTTCCTGACAGTTGGGAGACATTGTTCATATCCTTCAGTAACTCCACACCGAAGCTTTCCATGGAGATTGATAAGAATAGTATTCTGAACAAAGAAGCTCGACGAAAGGATCTTAGCTCGTTGTCTCACTCGGATGCTAATTTTGTTGAGAGTTGAGGAAGAAACAAATCTCGAGACTCATCGCATTCCGACAAGTCAAAGTTCCGAGGTAGGTCAAAATAAAACACGAGAAAATCTCTTACTTGTTTCTATTGTAAGAAAGATGGACACAAGAAAAGCGAGTGTCGGAAGTTTAGGCGTGATCAAGGAAACAGTAACCTTGATAAGGTCGTCAACAAATCAGAACAATAGGAAGAAAGCAATACATTGGCTATTGCTACCACCGAAGAAGTCTTTCTCACTGGTGATGATGGTTCCTTAAATCTTGCTTGTGAAGAATGTTCGTGGGTTGTTGACTCAGGTGCCTTATTCCATCTTACCTCACATCCTAATTTCTTCTCTTCTTACACTTCTGGTGACATGTAAGAATGGGAAATGATGATTTTTCTAAAATCATTGGTATTGGTTATGTTTGTTTGGAGACTAATACTGGTTGTAGGTTGACATTACGAGATGTGAGGCATGTGCCAGATATTCGGTTTAATCTAATATCTGCTGGGAAACTAGATGATGAAGGCTACTTGAGCTATTTCAATAAAGGAAAATGGAAGCTTACCAATGGATCATTGATCATAGCTCGCGTTAATAAACAGAGGACCTTTTATATGATGTAAGCAAAACTCGAGAATAGAGAAGTTAATACCGTCAAGGATGATACCGAGCTATGGCATATGAGTGGAAAAGGTTTGCAAATTATATCAAGGAAAACCTTATCCTAGGTATGAAGAATAATTCTTTAAAACCATGTGTTGATTGTTTGGCGTGTAAGCAACATCGTGTAGCGTTCCATAGAACCTCTTCATCGGGAAGAAAGAACATCCTCGATCTTGTTCATACTGATGTTTTTTCTCCATGACAGATAGATCACTTGGTGGTGCACAATATTTTGTTACTTTTATCGATGATCATTCCAGGAAGGTATGGGCCTTTCCCCTGAAGACCAAGGATCAAGTTCTCGAGGCATTTAAGATCTTCCATGCCAAAGTTGAACGAGAAACTGGTAAGAAGTTAAAATTGTTCGAGCAGACAATGTGGGTGAATATCGAGGACCTTTCGAAGAGTACTGTCGAGAACATGGTATGCTGAGCCAAACATTGATCTTTGGGTTGACCATGAAGTTTTATGGAAAGCTCACAAACGAGAGAATAGGCCACGAAGTTTTAAAGACTCGTGGATGGGACCATTCATCGCCACTAAGGTTGTTTCAGCTAAGGTGATAGAAATTCGCCCCAAAACTGGGGTCAAGCGCAGATTAGTTGACGTTCATAGCCTTACTCGTTGTTGGGGAGGCTATATTCGCAAATCTTGACAGGGGTAACACGTCTAACTTTGAAAGACGTTAAACAAAAGTGCTGTACGGGAGACAACCCGTAGTTTTTTTAGTTTTTATGTCTTTAATTTATGTTAAGTTTAGTTGTTTTTAGTTGATAATGCATATTTGAGGAAGGTATTAGTGTTTTTGGTGTGTAGGAATTGGAGAAATCGAGTTAGGGACGCGAGGAAATTTTTTCGGAGCGAAGGAATGACCCCCGCGGACTACCCCTAGTCCGCAGCCCTGGTCCGCAGGGTCACAACCCGTACCACGGGTGGAGCCACGGGACGTGTCCAGAACCAAGAAAAAATTGACCCGCGGACTACCCCCTATACCGCGCCATGGTCCGTGAGCCAAAAACGCGTGCCACGGGGTAGATCCACGGGTCTTTTGACGTGGAAAGCTACAGAAGGCGCGGGGTACCCTCCGGTGTACCGCGCCATGGTCCGCAGCTCAAAAACACGTGCCACGGGGTTGTACCACGGGTATTATCCAGTGGGTAAAAAAATTCGACCATCAGATGTCGCGGTGTACCCCGCGGTATACCCCATGGTCCGCACCATGGTCCGCACGAGCCGCCAGAGAGAGAAAAGAAAGGGTTTCAAGGTTATAAGAAGGTATTGAGCTCATTAATCCGAATTTTATAAACCCAAAGCCTCTTTCTCTTCTCCAAAACTCTCCTAACTCCATTGAAGCTCATCAAAACCTTCACCAATCACCAAAACACTACCCAATCATCAAGAAAAACACATCAAATCTTCTCTCCACATCATTACAAGAGAATCAAACACCCAATCATCACCAAATCCATTCAAATCCAAGAATCAAAGAGCCAAATTTTCAAAATTCATCCTACAATTTCTTAAATCCAAGCCAACCCATTACAAATCAACCTCACCCACATAGAGATTCATCATCAATTCACCTATCCTAGGCCAAATCAAGCTTGTTCAATCATTATTTCACAAGTTCAAATTTCAAGGGTTGCTAAAGCTTTGAGTTGGGGGTTAATTGAAGATGACTAATAGAACAACAATTTTAGCTAGCAAGAGGGAGGTGAAGAATAGCAAGGGATTGGATTTAAACAAGAAGAAATCAATTGACAAAGGTTGTAGTTCTAAATCAAAGGGTAAAGATAAAGTTGAGAAGAGTGGAATACCTTTGTTTGATCGTAATGGTAAAAAGCTTTACTATTATGCAAAGGAGAAAACACAACCTCAACAAAGTCCTGCACCCATAGAGAAAGAAGATACTTCAAGGGCCCTGAAGATGTCTGCAGAGAAACAGTTAAAAGAACTACCTTTTGCCTATGAGAAAGTATTCAAGGAAGAAGTTGGAGATGGAGAATACAAGAGATTCTTAGAGCTTGGTGAGAAATTGGGTTGGTCTACGTTCATGGTAAGCCGTTCTGAATTATGTCATGAGTTAGTATTGGAATTCTATTTAGGCCTCTTTAGCCGAGATAGTAAAGGTTGTGTTCCGATTAGAGGAAAGTTAGTTCCTTTCACAGTTGATGAGATTAGAAACCACTTCAAGTTTAAGAAATTGAAAGGTTTTTGCAAATTTGAAGAAGCGGTTGCTAAACGAAAAATCTTTGATGAGGAATTACTTTTTGAGCATGTATTAGAAAAGGAGAAAGTGCAATCACATAAGGGAGAATTGAAGGCACCTTGGCCTTACAAATATCTTCAAACGGATGCTAGAATTTGGCACAATTTCCTTGTCCCTAATATCTTTGGAAACACACGAACTTTGGATGTGACTATGAAGTACGCTCTATTGTTGGACTGTAATTTGAGAGGAGAAGAGGTTGATGTGGCACAGTTGATCTATGAGTAGGTGATACGATTCTCGGTCTCTCCTAAATCAGTTTATAATGTTAAATTTCCTACTATGATCACGTGTCTTGTGCGAAAAGAGAATGTTACATTGGGTGAAGAAGAGAAACTCGAATTTAAAGGGAGTTATATTGATAATGCTTGGATCAAGGATATCTTTCAAAGAGCGGGTTCTACGCAAGTCTCGAAAGAAGAAAAGGAGCAAAATCGGCAAGAGAAGATGGAGGAGCATTTATCGAAATTCGAAGCAGCTCAAACTTCCTTAGTCAATGATGTGGCACAAATCAATTCTAATCTTGTGCATATCATGAAACTCCTCGAGCAATTAACGAAAGGTCCAGCAATTCCAACTTTGGATGTCAATGATGTGAGGCAATAGCCTCGAGAGTATGTTCTCTTTCTTCCTTACCATTTCTGTAAATATGTTTATCTGCTAATTTTAATTTCTGTTTTTCGAGTCTTTTTCGAGTCATGGGGACACGGCTCATTTTTGAGTTGGGGGTGTGGGGATTCGTTGTCTCTCATCTCCATTTTTCTGTTTTTAGGTAGAAATTAAAATTTTTGATGCATGGGAATTAAATGTAGAGTGTGTTTAATAGCTTGAAAGCATGAGCTCAGTAGATTAATGATAGTAAGTGATATGTTTATGAGCTATGTATTTGTATGCTTTGAGTACTTGCAGGAAAACACACGTTGATAGTAAAGAAAAGATTAGTGAGCAATGCGATAGAAAGTATGTTCGATCTCAGGGAACCTTGAGAAGTGTGTAGGCAGTGAGATCCAAGCTAGTTGATAAACCATTTGATGAAAGTGCTAAAGGTAAGAAAATAACTAAATTACATATTGTAGAAAGTTATCAAGGCGGTTCTTTCATATTTGAAACCCTTGAAGCCTTTTTATACCTTCTCACCTTGTGATTTTTGATTTATATGCTATATCCTTCTCAGCCCCGTCTAGCCTTTCTAAAGCCTTTTTATTGAAACACATTATAAGCCATATCCTTTACATTATAGGACTTATCCATATGACCCGCACTCGAATCGCGATGCATAGACAATTGTTTTAGAGCTTGAGTTTGGGGTGGTGGGTCCACCATTATGGGAATTGTTATTGGGTTGGATTTTTGAGCTTATTAATTGTGCCTTTTGCTTTGTATTGATGATGATTCACAGATTTTTATTATAACCCTTTACCGGGGTAATAGTGAATGAAAAAGAAGCTTCGAGCTGAATTCGCCAACAAGGGCGTTAAAAGAAAAAATATATATATGAAAATTAGCGTGATATCTCAACATTAAGAGAGTCATAGCTATAGAAAAAAGTTGATTTGAAAAGAAAAGAAAATATATATATTCGGACCGGCAAAGTGGATTTTCATGTGAACATCTTAAGCTGTAAATTGGGTTATTGGGGATGCTAAATTGTGCATCAAGGAATTCATTGGGTTGAGTGAGAAAAAATTTATGAGAGTAACTCAAGCTCTAGGGCGATTCGTTGATGGCTAGTGAGGAGAGAGCCAAAAGCTCACTCCAAATTATCCAAATATATTATCATACCGTCCCTAAGCCTAAATTACAACCTTAAAGACCTTGTGATTCTTTGCTATGTAATTGAGAAGTGATTGAGCCGTTAGAGAGTAGTTGAGTGGATCTTGGAATACTAGTGATGTTTGATGAACAATCTATAGCTCTCTTGGGGAACTGAGTAAAGTCCCAATCCTTCTTACATTGCGAAACTAATCTGATCTTGAATTCAAGCCGTGTTGACTGTGGATATGAGAAGTATACAGGTATGTAGTTTATAAATATTATTGCATGAAATTTTCTGAGTTATGTGCTTTAGGTTTATTCTATATATTCTGCTATACTTTTGCCCATTGTATTGAGAATTTTATAAGTGTGTATTTATAGACTTCCCTTGGTTTTTATCTTTTATTGTATCGGGACGATACAACTTTGAGTTGGGGGTCTTGATGTCTCCTCATTTGTGATAGATTAATGTTAAGACGAGACATCATTTTTAGTGATTTAGAAGTCAATAATGTCGATTTTCTTGAGTTTTAGTGCACTTTCCTATTTTGAGTCTTGATTTGTAGAATTATTATTTTTAGAGCATATTGGGTTTAATTGTTTATTTTAGTGTGAAGCTTTAAAGATAATTATGGAGCTTAATTAGAGTCCAAGTCAAAGACAACAACTTATGGAAAGAGATTTGCATGGTAATTGGAGATAAGGAAACAAAAGCTAAAAAGATGGAAAAGGAAAAGCTGCCTAAATCTGGGATTCTGCATACACGTCCAAAGATGTGGGTTTGTACCTAAGAAATAGGCCGATTTTGGTAATTTCCTTTCATAGGGACAAAGATAATTCTGTTACGATTCTTTTGGTATCTTATGGAGCTCAAACCGACCAATAACGAAGAAGATATGCTCAAAACGGTCCAGCAGTGTTTATCTTTATTTCCATACGAATTTGAGTTGGGCTAGAAGTCCAATACCTTGCCTCTTCCTCAAGAAAACGAATTAGGTCTTCTAAACACCTATAAATACACCCTTATATCACTTGTAAAAGTACTCTAGAAATCCTTGCCTCATAGTAATTAGTTCTTAAGGTTTTATTCTTCCAGTTTATTGTAGAGAGGAAGATGATGTCTTTTGTAATTTCTTTTAGTTTATTTCCTTCAGGTATGAACTAAACCTCCCATAGCTTGGGTTTTGCATCATGTATAAACTATGAATTCTAATTCTTCTATCTAAGTTTCTTTGGGAATTATATGTTTTTATCTGATATTAGCTACTTACTTTATATTTGTTTATGTGTTTTGATTTATTGTCTTTCCTAGAACTGATCACTTTTGGATTGTTTTAATAGTAGTTAGATGGTCACCGTAACTGGGTGTTTAACTATTGAACCACCACATAATGTCTAGTGTCGATATTAGTTATGACAAAACATGATTCTAACTAGATAGTCATTAGGGTTTGTTTTAACCACCATATCACCAAGATTGCAGTATTTGTTTAGGGCCTTAGTGGCGTTTGATAACCCTATTCTAAATCACTTCTTGGTTGTGCCGTAGCCCCCTTAGTCGCTCTTAAGGTCTAAGGTATGGGAATTTAGAATCCTGACTAAGTATACCAAGAGCTAATATTCTCCCTTATGAACTAGATTTATAAATAGAATTAGAAGGATTAGTGCATACTAGCAAAACCTAAGCTATACTTCTCATCTCATATTCTTTATCTTTTATTTTATTGTCTTTTATTTTCTTAGTTTTAATTAGTATTTTTGAAATCTGTTCCCTTTAATTTACTATCTTCTAATTATTTACTTTTACTCGCTATTTCTACTCACGTGATTAACACACTTAAGTCCCTGAGAACGAACTCAACTTACTAACTAAAACTTGCATGCGTCCTGTAATACTTGCAGTACTGTGCCTGTCTAGGGGGAGAGTGCGTAGTTTCTTGACTTAATTTTATCTTATTTTTATCACACCCTAGGCGACACCATGTGTTTATTAGCGACCTTTCCCAACTAAATGATACAAAATCCAGGAGCCTTATATCTCCAGATCAATATAGGTGGTAACTTCGAAGCTAAAGCAATGTGTGACTTGGGTTCAGGAAGGAATGCCATGCCCAAGAATATTTTTATCAAAAGTTAGGCATGGGAGATGCCAATAGAAAAGATGTCAATTTGCTGCTCTTAGATAACTCCACGATAAAGCCATGAGGAGTCATTGAAGACGTGCTTGTCCAAGTAGGTACTTTAGCTATACCTACAGATTTCGTTATTCTTGATAGCATTGTAAGTCAATACGTTCCATTGATACTTGGACGCCCATTCTTGGCGACAAGTCACAACATAATTGATATTTATAAGGGAACCATGACTATCCGAATTGAAGAAGAATCTGAAACATTCCACTTTGTGGATACAAAGCACGGGGAATCACGTGAAGTTCCAACACTCCGGGGTTGTGACAAAGGAAGCTAAAAAGAAAGTCCACAATCAACCCGTGAAGAAGAGAATCAAGTGTGAGTTTGGGTTTGGTGACGAGGTTGCTTGGAAAGCCACAAAATGAGAGAATAGACCACGGGGATCCAAGAATTTGTGGATGGATCCGTTTGTAGTTACAAGAGTTGTTTCGGCAAAACGGATTGAAATACAAGCTAAGAAGGGTCACAAACTGTGGATAGTAGATGTGCATAGCTTAACCCGTTGTTGGGGAGGCTATATAATCAAGAAATAATCGAGGTAACACATCGAACTTTGAAAGATGTTAAACAAAAGTGTTTTCTGGGAGACATCCCACAATATTTTATGTTTTTGTGTTTTTATTCTTTTTAGTTGGTTTATGTGTTTTTAATTGCATATTGCAGTAATAAAGAAGGTATGAGTGTTTTCGATATGTAGGTATGCAAGTTCGAGTCTAAGGTGAAAAACTGGAAAAAATTCGGAGTTAAAAAGGCCTGGACAGAACTATTTTGCGGTACACCGCAGGTACTCGCAATGCACCGCACCTTTCAGCGTGACAAGTTTTACAAAACTTCGAACTGGCATAACTTTGCACTCGGGTATCGGAATTCACTTTTTCTCGAGTCTAAATCACATATTTTTTAGAGATACATAAAATGGAGTGGAGAAAAACGTAGTTGGAGGTAAAATAAAAAATATATTTTTTCGTGGCATCCAGAGACTTTATGCGGTACACCGCACGAGGGGTCTGGTGCACCGCAGGTCCAAAACCATGGTGACAGTTTGCAAATACGATACATTTTCGAGGCCAACTACACAAAACCGTGTCGACAACTCGTGACCACGATTCGAAACCCTTGAGTCCGGTACACCGCAGTCCGCACCTCATCTCCGGTGCACTGCAGCCCGCCTCCAAATCCAAGATTAAGAGGTTGTAAGTAGGGAATCAAGAGAAGGTTAGTTTTTACATGAATTTATCAATCCTTAAGCCTCTCTTTCTTCCCCAAACTTCCCCAAACTCCATTAAAGCTTTAATAAACCTCTACCTCACATCAAAACATCACCAAATAACCATAGATTCGCATCCAAATTCTTCCCAACCTTCCTATAAACAAGAATCAAACACTCAAATATACTAAAACACCTAGAATTCAAGAATCAAAATCCAGAATTTTCCATAACCTTTTTACAAAATTTTCCTAATCCTGTCTCAACCATGCAAGAGTCCATCATACCCATATAAAGTTTGTAGTTCTTGCGGTGCGCAACATATATATTACCCCATTAGAGATGGAGAAAAGCAAGGTGTTGGGAGAAAGAAAGAAAGAAATTGGAGAAGGTAAGAACAAGAGATTTCTAGAGTTGTATGATTGATTTGGATGGAGCATAAGAGGATGTAAGGGAAAGCGAAATTGGTGATACAATAAGGTTATATACAAGGAAAGCACTGCACCCTATTCCGGGTATTAATCAAGCGAGGCAATAGCCTCGAAAAGTATGTTTTCTTTCTTCCTTACCATTTCTTTATATGTAATATTTGTTGTTTCAATTTTCCTTATCGAGTCTTTTCGAGTCGTGGGGACAGGTCTCATTTTTGAGTTAGGGGTGTGGGGATTCGTTGTCTCTCGTCTCCATTTTTATGTGTTTTACTGTTATTGGGAATAAATTAAAATTTTTGATAAAGGGGATTAGATGTTGAGTGTGTTTAGTAGCTTGAAAGCATAAGCTCAGTAAGTTAATGATAGGATGTAGTATGTTTATGGGCTATTTTATTTTGTATGCTTTGAGTATTTGCAGGTAAACACACATTGATAGTAAAGAAAATATTAGTTAGCAATGCAGTAGAAAGTATGTTCGATCTGAGGGAGCCATGAGTGGTGTGGAGGCCGTGAGATCCAATCTAGTTGTTAAACCCATTTGATGAACGTGTTAAAGGTAATAAAATAACGAAATTGCATAGTTTAGAAAATGATTATGGAGGTTCTTTCATAAGCCCCTTGTTTGCCTTTTAGTTTGTTGTCCAAATTATTATTTTATATCCTTCTCAGCCCCTTCTAGTATTTCTAAAGCCTTTTTATTAGCCACATTATATGCCATATCCTTTTGGATTAGAGGACTTTTCCATATGACCCGCACTCAAATCGCATTGCATAGACAATTGTTTTAGAGCTTGAGTTTGGGGTGGTGGGTTCACCATTATAGAAATCGTTATTGGGTTTGGATTTTTGAGCTTATTAATTGTGTCTTGTTCTATATATTGATGATAATTCACAGTTTATTATATTTTAACCCTTTGCCAGGGTAAGAGTAAATTAAAAAAGCTATGAAAAGCATGAAAAGAAAAAAAGTTATGAGAAAAAATAGCATGATATCTCAACATCAAAAAGAGAGTCATAGCTATACAAAACAAAAAGAAAAATTGATATGAAAATAATATATATTTGGACCGGCAAAGAGGGAATTTGTATGTGAACATCTTTATGCTTTAATTGGGTAATTGGGGATGCTAAATTGTGCATCAAGGATATCACTGGGTTGAGTGAGAATGTTTTGTGAGAGTAACTCAAGCTTTAGGGCGATTCGTTGATGGCTAGTGAGGAGAGAGCCAAAAGCTGATTCTAAATTATCCAAATATACTATCATACCGTCCCTAAGCCAACATTACAACCTTAAAGACCTTATGAATTTTTCTATGTGATCTAGAAGTAATTGAGCCAATAGAGAGTAGTTAAGTGGACCTTTGGATACTAGTGAAGTTCTATGAACAATCTATAGCGTCCTTGGTAAACTGAGTAAAGAACCTCTCATTATTACATTGTGAAGCTAATCTAATCTTGAATTAAAGTCGTATTGATTGTGGATATGAAAAGTGTGCACGTAATTTAGTTGGTAAATATTATTACATGAAATTTTATGAGTAGTTGCTTTGAGTATATTTTACATGTTCCACAATCTTCTTTTCCACTGTGCTTTATTGACTTAGGTGTGTATTTAGAGACTTCCCTTTGTGTTTATCTTTGTTGTATCGGGACGATACAACTTTGAGTTGGTTGTTGATGTCTCCCTATTTGTTCTAATTATTAGCCCCTTGGAGACATCATTTTAGGTGAATAAATGACTTATTTGATAGAATTTTAGGTTTATTTGATCATATTGCACTTCCTCCCCTTGGAAATTAACTATTTGCAGAATCTGAGCTTTTGTGCGTAAATTTGATTATTTTTAATGCAAAGTTAATCGGTTCTTGAAATTTCATGAAAGACCAATCCAAGGAGAAGAAGTGAGAATAAAGTCTTAGTGTATTTTAGAGTGTTAGGAAATTATTTTGAGTCGAGTTTCTATTTTTAGAGTACACTTTCCTATTTTGATTTCTTGATTTATTGATTTATTCTTTTTAAGCATATGCGGTTTAATTATTTATTTAATGTGAAGCTTTAAAAGATAAATGGTAATTACTTAGAGACCAAGTCAAGATAAAGATGAAAGGAAAGAAGATTTACATGGAAACAAGAAGATTTAGGAAAGATTTATTCAAAGAAGGAAAAGATAAAGCTGCCTTTTGAAATCTGAAATTCCAGCCACGTTTTAAAGATTAAATCATAATTAAAGATTTGCTAGGATTCTGGACGAGTGGTCTGCACTAATAGAAAGCTCTTTCCAAGACAAGCAGTTTCATATATTGGAACTTCTCAAACGGATAAGTATTGAAAAAGATATGACCAAATCAAATAAGCAGAAGAATCTTACCTTTCCTAGAATTTAGAGCTACGAATTTAAGAGTCCTTGACTTGTCTTCCACTCCAAGAAATTCAACCTAGGGTCCTCCAACACCTATAAATACACCCATTAGACCTCATAATTCAGCACCTCTTAATTATTTATTCAATATATACATCCTTAGAGAGAGAGTCAACCACTTCAGAGCAAGAAGGCAAAGGAGAAGCTAGTGCTGGAGGATTTTGTTCTTCCATCAACAGTCATCTAATCCTTAGGTTATATATTTCTTTTCTGTAATTAAATATGATGTCTTTCTATTTAGTTTCAGTCTTTAATATTACCATGTGCTACACTTTTATATACTTGACGCATTAAAGGGATGAACCCTAATTAATTTAATCTTTGTTTTGAATTTGGGATTGTTGTGATTTAAATTGAATTAGGTCTTAGATATTGGATATTACTTTGTTCTTAATTACTATTTATTTTCCGTACAACTAGAAATAGGTTTTAGTATTTTGGCTATTCACTTTAGTAGCGAAGTGATCATCCGACAGGGGGGTTTGAATACAGATCTAGGTAGTACCCGTGTAATGTCCATTATTGACCGACAGGATTAATTAGTTACATAGCCAAAGAGGTGAAATCATATCATCTGAAGAGGCATATTCGACCATACAGGTGTTTATGATACTTTAGGATAGCTTCTAGGTCCAACCGACAGGGGGCTAGGAGATATTAGAGTCCCGACTAATATTATAATTCCAATTCTACCCTTAAACATAGCATAGATTATATTAGTTAGGATGATTCTTTGCGAGACTCAAGTATATCTCATCTCTGAAGTTAGTCATTTTACTTTATTATTTCTTTTCTAGTTAATTTATTTTATTGCATATTTAGTTTTAAGAAAACCAAACAAAAATCTATTATTTTACTTTTCTGTTAAACAATCATTCTTGCTATCTGATTAATACTGGAGTTGAACCTAACCCGTCCCTGAGAACGAACTCGGTTTATCGAATATTACTTGGACAACCGTACACTTGCGGTAATTGTGGTTCCTTTATTTTCGTACTTAATTTAATAACACACCAGGACCCACCAAGTTTTTGGCGCCGCTGCCAGGGACGGTTGCGTGAGACCCCGGTGTTAATCTTTAGTAGTTTTAATAGTTTATTTATTTTTTCAGTTTTACGCTTGGTTTTTGTTTTTGTTTTTGTTTTTGTTGTACAAATTTTTATTCAGGTAATGCTCAAGAGGTTTTATTGAAGATGTATAGAGGACATTACCCAGATCCCTATCCATATGACTATTGGGAAGACTCTTCGGGACAACAACAATGGGGTAGTAACTTCGACCAACAACCTTATCAATACCCGCAAGAGCAAGGATGGAACAATCAATGGATCGGGAATAATCAACAACAACCATCATATCACTATCACCAAGAGCAAGCATGGAACAACCAATGGGTTGAAAACATTCAAAACTCTCCACCTCATCACTATCAACAATAAATTGACAATGAGATACGTTCTAAACTCCAGCGCTTAGTAGAGGAAACCAACGCCACCCATGCACGCATGCAACAGATGGTACAAGAATGGGGTAGTATGTCTTATGAAGATTCCACTCCCCCCGAGGGATGGAAGCGATCAACCGGGAAAAGTAGTGGAGGAGGAGGTGTTGAAGGAAGATATTAGTGATAGTGATATGACCATCATGCCGGTTATAAATGAAGACCACCATGTGGTTGACAATCCTATTATTTTTTTTTTAGCATGGTGGAAGAAGGAGTAGCAACGAAAATCCTAGAAATTGAAACTGAGGTTGCTATTCCTAAGGTGCGTGCACATGATCAAGATACAAGACGCAAACAAGAAAAAGAGGTGATCGAGATTAAGATTCCACATCAAGAAGATGATAAAGTAATAGTGGAAGATTGGGTTGAAAGCGAAGACGAATGTGAAGTGGTTGAGGTATTCATCAAAGAATTCATAATTCACAATAAAATAGAAGTTGAACCTCCGCCACAAAAAGTTCACCAATCACTATCCCCACCACAAATCATCATTAGAGATAAAATATTGGAATCACCTCTATTATTAAAAATGATCAATAGGTGCTACGCAAGAAAGGTGCTACACCGCGAGAGTTAAGCGGCACGAAGAAGCACCTACCCACCACACTTTAAAGAGGAATGCGAGATTAAAGAGAATGAAAATGAGCTTACACCGTTGAGGACGGTTATCTACTATCGTGTGGTGCAGAATAAGTTTCGTCGTGAAAGTAAGAAGGCGAAACGAAGATCCTACCCTCCCCCTTTCAGAGATCGATTGAATAAAATTTTAAGGGGGATGGTTCAAAAGTTTACATGCCAAGGACGGGGCGAATTTAAGCGGAGGAGAACCGCAAGGGCCTCAATACCATCTTCATGGAAGGTAACGCGTCGAACTTAAAGACGTAATAAACAAAAGTGCTTCTTGGGAGACAACCCATGTTTAATTTGCTTTTAGTTTTTCAATTCCTAGTGTATAATTCTAAGTTAGTGTCAAGTTTTAGTGTCTACTTTTAAAAGAAATGAGAAAGGTAGTGTGTTAATGGTGCAGGGATTGAGTTTGGGGTGCTAGGAAACGAAAAAGGAACACATGGGAAAATTCAGCGCGAAGTCCGGTATACCGCCCCAGAACCCTGGTATACCGCAGGAAGAAAACCCGTGCCACGGGTTACTAAAGCGGGTTTTA
The DNA here is from genome assembly GCA_029959085.1 of Nemophila menziesii. Lineage (NCBI taxonomy): Eukaryota > Viridiplantae > Streptophyta > Magnoliopsida > Boraginales > Hydrophyllaceae > Nemophila > Nemophila menziesii. The sequence continues at coordinate 3,660,556 of JARWIR010000027.1, read as the reverse complement.
TACAGAGATGAGAAAAAGTGTCGATGTGCGGTCTGGTATACCGCAGGTGAAAAAAAACCCGTACCACGGGTTGAATACCGCGAGTTTTTTTACGGAGATGAGAAATTGAACAGTGGCAAAAACCCGTGCCACGGGGTATATACCACGGGGTCTTTGCCGAGACGAGAAAAATGAAGCACTGATGGGTCCGGTATACCAGAGGTTATGCCCGGTATACCGCAGCTATGTCGGTTTGAAGAGTTTGTGCCTTATAAACTTCTTACTTCATCAAGAAGTAACCCTAGCCTCTTCAAAAACGAATTTTCCAGAACTTAACCCTTATATACCTGCACAAAGACCACTACAACACCCAAGAACATTAAATCCTTCCTCGTAATCCATTCCAAACACACATCCAACACCACAATCATTCAAGAACATCAAGAAATCTTCTCCTTCAACCTTAAGCCTCTTCATCAAAGCTTCAATCCTATTCATTAAACCTTCCCCAAGCTATTACATATTGATTACCCATCTCATATAACACCTAAATCCTTCATTACAAATCCTCAAAACATCAAATTTCAAAACTCTTCTCTAGTTCTTGATTATTTGAAGTTTTGAGTTTGGGGTTCATTGAGATGTCGAAGATTGGGAAGACAAGAATACCATGGAGAGAAAGAAGAAGTTGGAGAACCTCTTATTAACTTTTGGGTGTTAAAAGATGTAGTTAAAAGAATGGAATTTTTTGAGGATATTCATGAAGAGGTGTTGCCAACCATAGAAAAAGTCACAAAAGAGTTGGAGCTTATGCAAATCATATTACGTGGAGTGAGCAATGTTCAACATGCCACCTACGCAACACAAGGAGCTCAACCTACACGCAACCATGGAAACCAGCTTCATGCTGGTTCAGAGACGTTTTCCTATCCCTTTCTCATTTGTTTTATTAAGTTTTTATTTGCTTTGTTGAGTCTTTTTTGAGTCGTGGGGACACGACTCATTTTTAAGTTTGGGGTGGGGTTCGTTGCCTGATCCCAATTTTTCTGTGTTATTTGTTTTACATGCTTAAAAGAAAATTAATCTAAGGGTTGCGTTGACTGTAGAGTGTTTTAAATGCCCCCATCAAGCATGCTTTTTATGAATTAATGATAGGAAATAGTTGACTTTAGGAGTTAGTATAAAACTGTACTTTGATTGCATGCAAATATTAAGTGATTGATAGGAAAAATTAATGAACAATGCAAAAGAAGTAAACTTGTGCTTAAGGATAATGAGTGGTTTGTAGAACGTGAGATCTAAATGAGTAGAGAGCCCACTTAGGTATGAACTAGAGGCAAGCTGTGTAGATAGGAAGATGATAGAGGCAGTTCTTTGTTAGCCCTTTGAATCCTTTTTGGCCTTCTATCCCTGAATTAATTTTATCCTTCTTAGCCAAATTTTTAGCCTTTAAGCCTTTCTTTTGTCGCCACATTATAAGCCAATATCCCTTTAGATTGTTAGGCATGACCATATGACCCGCACTTGAATCACGATCCTGATACTTCTTGTCTTGAGCTTGAGTTTGGGGTGGTGGGTTCACTATATGGGATTTACATTGGGTTGGGATTTTTTGAGCTTATCAATGATGCTTTGTGCTATACATGATGATGATTCACAGGGTTATTATATTGTAACCCTTTGCCGGGGTAATAGTGAATGGAAAAGAAGCTTCGAACTCAAGTTATGAATATGCATAACTATGAAAAAAATAGCATGATATATCAACATTAAAAGAGAGTCATGGCTATACAAAAGAAAAGAAAAAATGAATGATTTGAAAAGAAAATATATTCGGACCGGCAAAGTAGAAATTTTTATGTGAATCATCCTTAGTGCTTATTGGGTTAATTTGGGGACGCTACATTAGCGTGTCAATTGGGTTGAGTGAGAACGTTATTCGAGTGTAAACTCAAGCTCTTGGACAGTTTTGTTGATGGTAAGTGAGGAGAGAGCCAAAAGCTCACTTCAAATTTACCAAATATACATACCATACCGTCCTTCAGCCTATGCTAAAACCATAAAGACCTCGTGATTCCTAGATGCACAATGAGTTAATAGAGAGTATGCTAAGTGGAGCGTTCAAAGCAAATAAAGATCGAGGAACACCCTATAGCCACCATCTTGAGATAGATATCAAGTCCGAATCCAAGCGACCAATCATTAGACCCGGGATTATCACATAATGGGGTTTGATTCTCTGTGAGACCCATCTTTGGGTCTCTATAGAAACGTTTAACTAGTTAAGAAAGATCTACACGCTTCTTAAAGGTTACGCTAGTAGTTGTACAAACAGAGACAGAGATGAATAATTTGTATGAATTGATTTGAGTCTAAAAGTCGTTAAATGTTTGTAACAAAGTTAAGTTATAAAATCATGTAAAAGTTTGAGGCGTTGAAGAGGGATTTAGTATGGTTGAATATGGGATATTATATATTGTTGGTATGTAGTACTGTTTAAGGTTTTATTTAAGTGGAATTGATTGTGTTAATGGAAGATTTGTGATTGGCAGAGAAGATGGGAACATTTAAGAAACGGTAAGGCGAAAAGAAATGTTTAAGCGAATACAAATACAAAATAGGGCTCACCAACTAACCACACACCCGACAACAATACAAAACTACCAGTTGTGAGATAATGAAGTATAAAATGCGGAAAGTTTGCTTATAAAATTTTGTGAAATATGAAAATATAGAAAGGTTTGTGAAATATGAAAATATAGAAAGGTTGATGTGAGTTAAAAAGGATAACAAAAAAGAAAAAGAGAACTCTGATCAGGTGAAATAAAAAATAAAAAGGGAGGTTTATTGGTATTGATCCATAAATTTATTATATATAGAAAGTTTTATTTACTATTAATATTATTTTATTTAAATATTAGGATGTAATTGTTACTATTAGTGAAGGATGGTAATTGGAGTTGAAAAGAATATGACTATGATAGAAGTAACAAGTAGCTATGGGGATCTCAATCTAGATTAATTTATTGAATTACACCCAGGTACTCCATTAAATTTAAAGAAGAACTAATAGAGTTGCCTGGACATGTGAAAGGCAAATTTATTAATCCAATTTATTGGTGTTGACATTTAATATTATAATGGGCAAGATGGATGGGTGTTATATGTTATATTTGTTTATTTTATTACTTGGAAAGAACAAGTAAAAGAATTGAAAAGAAATTGAGGTTGAATGGAGAAACAATACACGACGTAGCTTGTGTTCCTTCAAACATCAAACAAACAAACAAAAGGGAAAAAAAATAAGAAATTCAAAAAAGAGAAGATGTCTCCTTTAGTTCTCATCAAGGATTCCTTGGAATGCTTGGATTACCTGGAGGAACACGTGAAAAACTTTGCTGTTTTTGCTTCTGTGAAGGAACAAATTCAGACTCTCAAGATTGATCTTAAATTTTTAAGGTTGTTATTCGAGTGTATTGAAGGGAAGGCGTTTTACCATAACAAGAATTCAAAAGAAGAAGTTTCTAAAATTGAAGGTGTCATCAGAGAGGTTGAAGAAGTCATTCGCTCGCGTTATGTTGAAGCTGTTGCTGCTAAGGATATGGATGGTAATTGGTTGACTTATATTCTAGAAAAGATTGAGCTTATCAAGCCCAAAATAGATCAACAATTTAAAAAACGTATTATTAGAAGTGAGCGATGTGTCGAATTAATTGAGTGTTTCATAGATCTGATACACTCCTTATCTGAGGTCAACTCTATCAATATTCAAGTGAAGAAACGAATTGATGCCTTCGAAAGAAGACTGCTATTTTTGAGACATTCCATTCAATTCCTTGATGAAATGAGCTCTTCTTATACGCGGCCTCTATTTGATGAGATCACAGATACGTCAGTCACAGCAGCATCGTTTTTCTTCGGATGTTGGATTAACAAAATGGATCCAGAACAAGTTGACTTTTCTCGTGCGCTAAATTACAATCCAAATCGTGAAGAGACTAATCTTCGTAAGTCACTCTCAGATCCTTATTCTGAAACTCAGACTGTGGGCTATATTGATTTTCTCCTCCAGCGTCTGGGAGAGGTTCCGACAAGGGACCAATTTGAGATCCTTCACAAGAATTTGAAGCTACTGAGATCTTGTTACATGTGGACTCTTGTACAAAATACTAACAAGGAGATACCATATAGATTATTTATGACAACTCATCTAAACAATGTAGCTTGTCTTGTTGAACATTTATATGTTGGCAATATGAATGAAGAAGAGATGATGACCATAATGACTGATATTACTCTACCTCCACACGATCTTGGAAGGCTTGAGCTTATCAATATATTTCGTGGAATGGAGCTAGTAAAGCACGAAACTAGTCTGGTTATAAAGGATCAATTTGAAACTCTTGACAAGGGCATGTGGTTTCTGAGAGCATTTTTCGTTTCAATACTTCACAGTTACTATCCAGAAAGAGGGTTGTTAAATATTATGTCTACTATGGATAGTTTTGCTCTTGATGTAGGCCCTTTCTTATACACTTTTTATGTCACCGAAACCAAAGAAGACAATATGGTTCAAGAGATGATGATCTCTATGTTGCCTGATTTGCTTGAAAAGATCAATCTCATAAAGGACGCTATGAGGAAGGCTGTTGATGATGTGGAATTTTCAGGCTGGGAGGAACTTGAACATCTTTACGAGGAGTACTTGAAGTGCAAGAAATCTTTTCCGATCAACAATGCTAAACATGGGATTTCATATGAACAGCTAATGGGAGTTGATCTTACCGAGGCGACTCGTATTATTGAAAACTCAAGAATTTATAATAGATCCGAGCTACAGTTTATTATGACGGTATATGATCCCATACATCCACACGTGCTTGGAAGGCTTAAGCTCATACATATATTTCGTGGGATGGATCTTATTCACCATGAAGTTACTTTGATAAACTATATGGAGGACCAACTCCAAACCCTTTTGGAGGACATGCATCTCCTCAGAACCTTTTATTATTATCATCTTAAGTATCATTATCATAAACTCGATAAAGGTGTTTACCAACTTATGGCCATGTTAGCTCTCGAAGATGGGTCACTGTTATATTCTTTATGCGTCAATAAAATCAAGAACGAGGAGATGGAGTCACTCCTGCCAGATTTGCTTGCTAAAACTAAGCTTATCAAGGCCGATCTTAGGAGGATTTGTGGTGATGGTCCATCATCTAACTTCCCCAACACTGATGGCCAGAGAGGTGATGCAATCTCCTTGATCAAAGATCTAAATGAGATGTTAAATACTTGGACGGACAAAATTTCTCCTTCTGTAATTCGTAATAAGAGAAATTTCTCAAAGCCTATGATTGACAATCTTCAGTATGAAGTGGAGTTCTTGATACACCTTGTTGAGCAATTGGATGAACGGTGCACTAATATGGGTTCAGTGGTTCTTGGAATAAGGAAGTTGGCAAATCAAGCAAGTTATGCCGTCCAAGCAAATGTTTTAAATAATCTTTCAGAGTGGGGTTGTATGTTGCAATTTTGTGATGCCATGGAAGAGGTTTGGCAATTGAAGAAAGAGATTGCAAAAATTAATGGTGAGACGTTGTCAACAATAGATAATACCTTGCCCATCAGTGAATTGGTTATTGGTTTCGAGGACGAGGCTAAAAATATTATTGAACAACTAGTTGGAGAATCAGAGAATTTACAATTTATCTCGATTGTTGGAATGGGAGGTCTTGGTAAGACAACTCTTACCAGGAAGTTGTACAACGATCCTGAAGTTTCTAGGCACTTCGATTGTCAAGCTTGGACATGTGTTTCCCAAGATTTTCTGAAGAGGGAACTTTTGCTTGACATTTTACGACAAGTTGATGACCTTACTCAACGAATCAATGAGAACACCACTGAATTTGAGTTAAACGACATGTTATTTAAATCTCTGAAAGGACGGAGGTATTTAATAGTGATGGATGATATTTGGGATATTAAAGCTTGGACTTCTCTAAGCAGATGTTTCAAGAATGACTGCAAAGGAAGCAGAATTGTTTTCACAACTCGAAATAAAAATGTAGCCTCGAGTATTCAACCACGTAATTATATTCATTCCCTTCGTTTTCTCAGAGATGAAGAAAGCTTGGATTTGTTAGTGAAAAAAGTATTTCATGGAAAAAGATGTCCTAGAGACCAATTAGAAAATGTGGAACAAATTGTACAACACTGCAAAGGGTTACCTCTTGCAGTTGTTGTGACAGCTGGATTTCTCGCAACAAAGGAGAAACATGAGTGGAAAGAAATTGCAGAAAGTTTAAAGCGGCTTTCTGATGGTGATCTACTCAATTTAAGCAAAAATCTCTTGGAACTAAGTTACATCAACTTACCTGAGCATCTGAGACCATGCTTTCTCTATTTTGGAGGATATCCAGAGGACAAAGAAATTCCAGTCAAGAAGCTAATGTGGTTATGGGTAGCTGAAGGGTTTACGCACAAGGATACTGCAGAAGAGTATTTGATGGATCTAATCAACAGAAGTCTGGTAACTGTCGCCAAAAGAGGATCCGATGGCCAACTCAAAACATGCCACATTCATGATGTTTTGCTAGAGTTTTGCTTGGCCAAAGCTAAACAAGAGAACGTTTTACTTTTGGTACGTGGAGAAGACGATCCATTACCCCACGATCAAGGAAAATATAGGATGTGTATCTACTCTAAGCTCAATGATGTTGAGGAGTGGCCTTCAAGCTTTAATGTCAGCTCCTTAGTGCATTTTGGTTCTACACTTCACATGAATTCCATATCATCATATGTTTCATTTATCACTAGGAGTTTTAAGTCTCTTAACGTACTAGATTTGGAACGCTTGTTGCTCAAAGACCTTGATTGCGGAGTAGAATTGTTGGATCAGTTGAGACTCTTATCTGTTCGAATTCAAAGTCGTGCTATCCCAGAGTCAATTTCCAAGCTTAGCAACCTCGAAACTTTCATTGTCAAAGGTTTAAGAGGTGAAGTTGCTATACCAAATAGTATTTGGAGCATGATCAATTTAAGGCATCTGCACATCGATAAGCGTGCTTCTTTGGTTTGGGACAAGACCAATGTCAAGGATGCCGCCGTTTTAGATAAACTAGAGACACTTTCCACGCCGTGTCTGCCATGTGGTGAAAATTCATTGGATGTGATTTCTTTATTAACTAATCTCCTAAAACTCAAGTGCATATTTCTCGATCTTGATAGTGGCAACAATTTTCCAGATTTACAACTTTTGAGTCAGCTTGAGTCCCTCGAGGTGATGTACTATGGGAGCAGAAAGGTGTCTCACGCAACATTTAGCTTTCCTCTGAATCTGAAAAAGTTGACTTTGTCCAAGTTTCAACTTCCATGGAGTGATATATTAACAATTGGAAAACTCCCAAACCTTGAAGTTCTGAAATTACTGATTAAAGCCTTTGATGGGGAAGTATGGGAGACAAAAGAAAAAGACGATGAGTTGACAGAAGAAGATGATCAGTTCCAGAAACTGAAATACTTGAAGTTAGAAGGTCTGGATATTAAACAATGGACAGTCGATAGTGAAGAAGAGCACTTTCCCCTTTTAGAGAAACTGGTGGTGCATGGATGCAAGAAACTTGAGGAGATTCCTTTATATTTTGCAGATAGTTATACCCTAAAGGAGATCGAGGTGAAGTGGTGCAATATCTCCACTGCAAATTCAGCCATAGCGATCAACGATGAACGACTGGACAATGGAAAAGAAGGGCTCAACCTCATTATGGATCCTAATCCTTCACATCTTATGTAAGTAAAGTCTGGTCTCACACTCCTTAATATCTTGCAATTATTGTCACTCTTCTTAATTTTCTATTTTAGCACTTACAGTCACCATAAATTAATTATTTCAGGGAAAATGAAGGATGATGTTTCAGTTGTGTTTTGATTCTCTCATGTGCCTCTGTGTGTTGATTAATAAGCTGGCAGCTACGCCTCTCCGAGTTGAAATGGCTTTGTTGTCGATTGCTTAACTCTCATTTAGTAAGTGGACGCATGAGCTATATTGTTGTATTTAAACTCTGTTTTTCACTCTTTTTTTCCAAACGGTTTGCTTTCGAGTTTTTCGTAATATCATTTCTTTCTTATATTGTGTGGATTTTGGCCGATGCTATTGTTTAATCACTAGTCACACAAGTAAAATGGTAATTAATTTTCTATTTTAGCACTTACAGTCACCATAAATTGAAACGTTAGGATGAGTCTAATCTTTGAAAAAAAAAAGGCTGTCTAATAGGTTTTTCGTTCCAGCAATAAGCTAGAATTAAAGATTGACTCATCAAATTACTATCTCCAACCATTGTGCTAGAATTAGGGTTTTATATTTAAACCTCACTTTCTTGATTTATGTTTATTACATCTGTTTTTTTAGTCAAAAAGAACTTGCATTAAAACCCAAAAAATACAACTTAACCAATTCCAATAGGATTGAAATCTCTAACAAATAAGTTTGCCCATTGGGAAGGAAGTTTAAAACTCCAAAGGTTAAACAAAGAGCCTCTAAGCTTATGTTTATCCACCTAATCCGCACTCAAGTTGTTTGATATCCTAACAAAGGAGATTTTCAAGTTATACAAATATTTACACCTTAAAATGTTCTTAACCAATTATTTAGAATTACAAAAAATCTTAGCGCCTTTCCCAGTTTGGTTAATTAAGTTTAAACAGTCATCCTCTCTACTTTGCCTTTTGGATATATAGCCGCCAGTTGACAAGCTTCTAAAAATCTTCTTGCTTCAGCTTCAATAACAGAGTTGACCACTATCTTCTTTGCAAAACCATCAATCATACAACCGGCTGAATTCTTAACTATACAAGCAAAAGCAGTTTGGTTAGTATTAATATTAACAAAAGCATCACAATTAATCTTAAAAAACCAGGTAAAAAGGGTTTCCATAAAAAAATTCTTTTTTTCTCTAAAATATTATCCAATGTGAATCTTGTAAAACAATCCATTCCATATGAAATGTCCATGTTGGATGTAATTCTTATATTTCTTTTAGCCTCTTTTTTTTTTTTGTCAAGAAAAAGAAATTATGATCGTTTGTACAATGACTTAAGATAAGTATAATAATCACTAAGAGTTCCGTTCTTCCATTTAGTCGTATCCAAGTTTCGTCTAGCTGATTTTGCTGCAAGGTCTGTCACACTATTGAGTTTACGTTTGACGAAGCTGATTTTCCAATTGGGAAATCTCATCAACCAGCTCTTCATTTCGGCAATGAAAGGAGAAATCTGCCATCGAAGACCTGTACACTTATCCATACCTTGAACAAGTTCAAGGTTGTCGGAGTAAAAGGAAACACTCCGGAGATTACAGCTAGCAGCCCTTCTCATCGCAAGAAGAACCGCCCATCCTTCACCTTCAATAGGGCTCCTAACTAGCTGTCTAGAGGTAATCTTATGAACTACCATGCCTTCTTTGTTAATCGCAATAGCTGCTAGACCTGATGGTTCATAATCCTTTTTAAAGGACGCGTCACTCATGAAAATAACATCTGCCTGATCTTTAAGAATTGGATTGTTTTCGATAATATCTTCGTTATTATTCTCGCTATTTAAATTGCTTTCTTTATTTTTCCTTTTATCTTTAGTCACTTTGCATTTGAAGAGATCATTCATAGCTGAATTGATTCTGAGAAGAATATCCTTGATTACCCATGGTGTTTTGTCATGAAAACTTCTCATCTTTGCCTTCCAAATATTCCATAGAGTGAGAAGAAAATATGCCGTAAATTCATTTTGATCCCAACCATTTTTGCTATATTTCTTTTAGCCTCAGTAGTAGATCTATTGGCTAGATTAAATTTATCATAGGCTATTATAGCATCCTGCAAGGTTTTTTTAGGGTCTAGAGTTGTCCCTTTGATCATAAATTCATTCCCGCCCTTCCATATAAACCAAACAATAAAAAATCCAATTCACCCAAACTATTGTCTTTAATTTCACTTTCTTTGAGACTCGGTCTAAGAAAATGAGTCCACTTTTTAAAATAAAAGTAGGTTCTGAAAATGAATCGAAACAAAATGGACTAGTCAAAAATGGACTAGTCATCCACAGTGATCTAGCCCATGAACAATGGAAAAGAAGATGTTCCACATTTTCATCACAGATTCCACAAATAGAACATGTAGCTAAATCTATTGTTTTTCTTTTCTTTCTATTCTCATTTGTTGCCAAACCATTTTCACAACACTTCCATATAAAGTTCTTGATTTTTGGCATAGTATTCATTTGCCAAATAAATTTCCAGTCTTTAGACTCTAGTTTAACAGATGAGTCTCCCTTCTTTCTGTTTTTAATTATTTCTTCTATTTGTTGAGCCTTCCAAAGTCTTATTACATATTCCTGACTGTAACATCCCCATTATTAGAAAATATCCAAAATGGGGAGTCAACACTTTGTTGAGCTTTCTCATTCTCAGTTGATTAGATATGTTATTCTTAACCTCATTTGGTGTATTTTTGCTAAACATAACTCCACTTTTATTAAGATTAAGTTTTTGTCATGTAGCAAAAGAATACCAATTAATAATATAAATAAAAGTATCAATATTATTATCAAAAGCTTCAAGAAAGAACAAACTGTCATCTGCAAATAAAATATGAGTAATCATAGGGGCTACTCTAGCAACTTTAATACCTTTGAGAAGTCCCATTTCAACATAATAGTCAATCAAGTGAATTACGGCTTTAGTGACTAAACATAACAAATATGGAGACAAGGGGTCACCTTGTCTTAATCCCTTTTGGGGGTTTTCAAGTTCAAAAAGTTCACCATTAATCTGAACCTTATAAAAAACTGTAGTAATACAGTTTCTAATCCATCCTATCCAGCTTGAATTAAATCCCATTTTTTGAAGTAGATCTAGTAAGAAATCCCACTCAATATTCTCATAGGCTGTACTCATATAAGCCTTAGTTGTCAGGCTATATTTCTTAGAGCTTATTTTATTATTTAGAAAATGAGTTACCTCTTGTGCTATTAAAATGTTTTCATAAATAGATCTATCAGGAATAATAGTTGCTTGAGTTTCAGAAATACAAAGTCCAATCCATTCCTGTAACCTTAGGGCCAAAACTTTAGATACTATTTTGTAAACAAAATTTGCACAACTGATTGGTCTTAAAGAAGCCACCAAATCAGGATTAGCACACTTTGGAATGAGTGCTAGGATAATACAATTAATTGATTCAAGAAAGGAATGATTTGAAATAAAGTCTGAAACAAGCTCAACTAAGTAAAGTTTTATTTCTTCCCAAAATTTCTTTGAGAAGAATCCTCCATATCCATCTGGTCTAGGAGATTTATCTCCTCCAAGAGACAAAACTACATTTCTGACCTCTTCACAATCCACTGGTCTGATCAGTGTTTCATTCATATTATTAGTAACCACTTTCTTGATTTTACTCAAAATAGGTTGATATTTCCTAGTACCAACTGTTTTAAGTATATCATTATAGTATCTCACAATTTCTTTAGAAATTTCTCCTTTATCAGAGAGCCAATTCCCATTAAAATCTTTGATTCTAGAGATTATATTTCTAGCTCTCTTAACTTTTGTAATAACATGAAAGTATCTGCTATTTTTATCTCCCACTTTCAACCAAGTACATTTCTCCTTTTTTCCAAAAAGTTTCAAGTTCCATACTCAGGTTTTGAAATAAACATTATTAGAATCTAAGTAAGGTTCATTAAAAAGTCTTTCTGGTTGCGCAAGGTTTTTATTGATCAAAATTCTATTATTCAAAATCCTTTTTCTTGCCCAACTAGAAATATAATTTTGGAGTTGAGACAGTTTAAATTTAATATTTGAAATACCTCTCATATCCATATAGTATCTACATTTCTCTTTTTCCAAAATCATTTGACAAAAAGAGCTGTCATAAATCCAACCTTTTTCAAGCATGAAGCTTTTTTTGTGTTTCTCAGCATAATGACCCAAATTCAATAAAAATTGGAGAATGATCAGACCCTATAGGGGTAGAACTGCATTCCAAGAATTTATGAATTTATCCATCCATCTAACCAAAATCCTGTTCAACCTTTGTTTGATTAGCTGGTTGCCATTTCTCTTGTTAGACCAAGAGAAATTACATCCTTTAGCTGGAAGATCAAACAAGGTGTTAAAATCAATAAAAGTGTTAAACAAGAGCATATTCTTTTTGTGAACTGAATTAATATCCCATCCTAATTTATCAGAAGGAAATCTGATCAAATTAAAATCACCAAGAAAGCACCAATTATCAGCTACATGATTTAAATCATGCAAACTTTTTCAGGAAACCCTCTTTATCTTCATTAGTTGTGGGACAATAGACAAAATTAATTTCACAGAGATCAAATTTAGTTCCCTCATAAGTACATTGAATTATGTTCTTATCAGAACTTATAAGATTGAAGTTTTGTGCTTCTTTGACAAAGACTGCTAACCCTCCTGATAACCCTTCAGGATCTATTTGAGCGGCCAGAGTCAAATTGATCTTAGGGCTCAATGAAAGTAAAAAAATTAAATTTTTGTTTAGTTTCTGAAAGAAATAATACCTCGATGTGGTGAGACTTAATCATGTCAATCAAGCTCAGCTTTGTCAAGGCAGTGCCTATGCCTTGACAGTTCCAAGCTTGAATCATTGAAGACCTTGGGGTTGATTTGGGTCAACTCCACAAACCACTTCAGCCTCCATCACTTTCAACAAGCCTTCTTCATACCACTTCTTAATACCATCTTCAGTTTCATCTTTATCTATCTCTAGTGGTTCAGCCATCTCATCATCTTCTCCATAGTCAGAGTTGACAAGAGTTCCTGGAACTACAGAGGCTTATTCATCTTCTATATGAAGACCTAAATCTTCTCTTACTTGTTTAGTTCTCGTTTTGTTCCTCTCAATAGATCCAAAACAAATAATTTGTTCCTTATTTTGCGTAATAGATGGACCAATAGTGACTTTGGGGTTCACTTTATTAGTTGGGCTAAGGTTAGGGTTGTCCTCATTTGGGCCACAAAGTTAAAAGACCTCTGCAGAGTTGAGAGGCCTAATGTTTGATTTGAAAGAAAATCCTTCAATAATTTTTTGGCCCAAATCAACTATAGGCACTAAAAGAGATTTTTGGACTAAATTTCCACTCTCTAACTTTTCTTCATTCTTATCAAACACTGCAATTTCTCCCTCTTCCAAGTTAGAATTCTTTTTCTTATACTTAGCTTTCAGTGGCCTTTTGGTCCTTCGAGATTGATTGCCATGTTTAAATGTCCTGAAAACAAAATCATTTGCCCTCTTCTCTTGATCAGAACACTTAATCCAGTTACCCAACCGAATAGCTAATTTAGTAGGATTATCACAGTTTCTCTCTTAATGCAAAACATTTCTACATTTGATACAAAAATCAAACAGCTTTTTATACTTGAAAGTAATCCAGACAGATTGTCCATTAGCTATTTTAAAATTAAACGCTGCTAGTAAAGGTTTTAAAAATGAACAGTCTACTCTAGCTCTAATAGTAGAATTTTCTTTGAATTTAAGTGGGTTTGGTAATTCAATCTCGGTAACTTTACCAATTTTAGAAGCTATTTTCCATTAAGTGGAGGAATCCCAGTTAAACAAATCCATTAAGATGTTTCATCCAAAAAAGAGGGATTCTTAATAGTTTCATCATATTTCTGAACCAGCACATGGAACCCGAAAATATGGTAAGGCCTAGTAAACCAAACAGTCTCTAAGTCCTCTTTCCTATCGAACTGCACAACAAAAATATTTGTTTCTCTTTTTTCAATAGATATTCGACTATTAATCCCCCCAGTATTGAATAATTATTTTCTTAAGGTAGCTAAGATTAATGATACCTGATGCTATTATTCGTACAAGGAGCTTAGGTTCCTCGTATATTGAGTAGACAGCGTCCCTATCAGGATAAAGACAAAGTTCTTCCTCTGAATCTTCTTACTTATCATCTTTATTACCCTCCATAAATGCCATAAAGGAGAATGAGCAGTTAGAAGATAAAGGTAAAAGAGAATTCTAAAATACACTTAAAAAGTGATTTGCAGATAATGGATGTTGGCGAAAGTAACATATAAAACACTGAGCTTCATAGATTTGATCAAGATTTTAAAGAAACCTAGTAAAACTCCAAGATTTGAAGAAAAGAAAGAGACATAGAAACGGCAGAGAGAGGGGTTTAGGAGGAGATATTACGGAGGAGATGGGTTTTTAGGGTTTTGTATATTCGTTACATCTGTTGGCTACCACAAAGTTAGTCAGACATTTTTTTTAATTCATCTTGCTTTGCTGATGAGTAATAGGAGTACTTTTTCTATATTTTTATTGATATCTTTTTTTTTTATCTTTTTCATTTAGGCAACATGTTTTTCTTTAATTCATTTTGTATTCTTTTTTCGTTATTTTTTTCTAATTAGTTTTTAATTCATTTTCTATATCAAAATTTATTTTTAATTTATAATTTAAAAAATAATAAGTTATGAAATTTTTAATAAAATAAAATAATATATATGTATAAATTATAAATGTGTAAAAATAATAATTATAATTATAATTATAATTAGTATATAAAAAATAAATTTTATAAAATATATATATAAAGAAATTTTATTAAAATAAAAACTATAAAATTAAGTTTGAATATAAAATTGTAAAATTGGGAGTTAAAATAGGGGGTCATTGGAGCAAGGTTGTTATAGAAAGTTGATAATTAAGAAAAAATGGTATTTGACTTTCAATTCTAGCTATAAATGTAAGGAGATGTTGGACTTAGCTTTAGGTTAGGTTTTCGTAATGATAAATGAAGAAAGATACCTGCTTGTTTAAATTTTAACAAATAAATACTCAAATTTATAAAAGTGATAAATATGTATACTTAACGTTCTACTTTTTGTTTTTCGTTAATATCTGTCATAAATTTGACGTTAAATATTACTTATTAATAATGTGGCTATATTTTCCTTCTAAAATGAAGTATCCATTTACTAAAATGGACAAGAAGTACCCATCGTTCTTTATTTATAAATAGGGTTCTTATATTATTTATTGACATGTGACATTAAGGGACAAACATCACGGTGAGTACTAACATATGGCAAAAAACGAATGTTGGATACTTGTTTGTCTCTTTATTGTAAACTTAGATAATTATTTGTTCAAATCACGAATAGAGGGTATCCGTGGGGGAATTTGTTCAAAAATAAAATAGGTAAGGTTTCTATGTTGATAGTAAAGTAGACAGACGACTTAGCAGGTTTTGTAATTGAAGCCGCGATACACATAATTTTTGTTATTATTAGAACCGTAACCCGACATTAATAACAAGCCCGTCATTAATAACAAAATAGACTAATTTTTAAATTTGAATGGACGAGTTGAGCGGGTTCTTTTTTACCAGTGCACAATCCTAAGGGTTAGATATTACTATAAAATTTAATATTAAAATATCACTACTTTAAATAATATATTATTTTCCTTTTTTTTAAAATAAATTTAAGTTATGTTGGATCCGCAGAAGTTTACAACAAGACCTTGAGTTGTAATGAATTTTTTTTCGATTTTTGGGAAAAATGAGATAAAAATATATATTAGTTGTTTGAGTTTTTATATTAAGCTCTGTTTGAATTAAACATAATTTTTTAAGTAAATAAATAATTAAAAAATATTAAAGAAAAACATATTGGAGCTTTACTCCAAACCTTCATAGATTTTTAACTTTTGAATAAACAAAATCTGCTTAATTAAAAGATAAAAAATTTCATATATTTAAATTATTGATAGAAAAATTAAACAGTGGAACCAAGATTTAAGAAAGTTTTGAGGGCAATGTTTTTAGTTATTTTACTTACACTTGTCCATCTATATTAGGCAAAAATAACATTAAAGTTCATTATATTATATACAAACAACCCTTTTTAAATTAATTATCTTAGGTATAATATAAAGTATTCCAAATTTTACAAAGAAAAAAAATAATAAAACATATATAAATCTAATTAAATTAATTACTAAATATTTTAAGTCAAAAAGAAAGATTATAAAAAATTTGGAAGGATCGTGCACTGCTACGGAATACATCTTTAGCCATCACTATAGTGGTTGCTAAAAATGTACTTGTTGGTCAATATAAGTGGACTTTTACTTTTAGCGACTGCCATTAGTCGCTAATGGTTGGTCGCTAAAAAGATCCATTGATGACCATCTAGTAATTCGGTCGCTAATGGGATGAACCTTTAGTGACCACCAGGGTGGTCGCTAATAAGACGGTCCTTTGACTACCACCATGGTGACCGTAGATAAGGAGAACCCTTTATCTACCATTATGACGGTTCAAAGATAAAATATAAAAAAAAATCATAAAAAAATCATACACAAATTGCATATGGTCCCTGTGTTTAGCAAAAATTGCACTATCCTTCTTATATTACAAAAAATTGTACTAAGTTCCTAAATTTTTTGAATATTCCCTTAAAAGTCCCTATAACTCAATTATTTCTACTTTCTAAAATTTTCGAATATATCCTCTACTACGTTAAAAATGCCCGTATTAGTCTGTCCAATTCATAAAATTGCACAATTACCCACTAATATAACTAACCAATGCAATATAATATCCTACTTATAAAAAATAAACAAAATAAAAAATTAAATTGGAATCCATATACACCCATAATTATACAAAAAAACACAAAAAATTCATCTAATTTGATATGTATAAATATAATTAATAAGGTTTTAAACTTACCAATGTCAATGAGACAGAGACAGTGATGTAATCGACGAAAGAGGGGAGCAATCGAATGAGGGGAAAGGTTGGAAAGTTAAGTAAATGAAGTGTAAAACCACTTTTGTGTTTTATAATGTTAAAGACCTTTAGCGACTGCATGCTGGTCGCTAGAGATCATGTAAGTGACCAATAGAGGTTATTTTTAAAAATTGGGCGGACAAAGTTGGTCCGCCAATTTTTTTAAATATAACTTGTAGGGCCATCGAAGTGGCCGGTAAAGGTTATAGACCTTTAGCTACCACCTGGTGGTCGCTAGAAATCAAGTAAGTGGATGCTAGAGTGTATTTTCAAATATTGGTCAGGTAAAGTTGGTTCATAAATTTTTTTGAATGCTTAGCGGCCACCAAAATTGTTGGTAAATGTTCGAGACCTTTAGCCGCCACTTGGTAAACGTTCGAGAATTGGGCAGACAAAGTTGGTTGCCAAATTTTTTTAATTGGGGTTTTAGCGACCTCTGAGCGATCTGTAAAGGTTAAAGACCTTTAGAAACTACCAGGTGGCCGCTAGAGATCAAGTAATTGTCACTAGAGGTTTGTCAAAATTGGGCGGGAAAAGTTGAGTTACCATTTTTTTGAATTGAGCTTTAACGACCATCGAGCGGTCGGTAATAGTTCAAGACCTTTAGCTACCACTTGTTGGTCGCTATAGGTTACATACGTGGTAGAAAAATAAGACTTTAATTTTTTATTCTTTTTGGTTTAACAAGACTAGCGACCACTGATGGTAGTTAATGATGATTTCTAGTGATTATTGACGACGGTCGCTAAAGAGTTGGTCGTTAAAGATACGAATTTTAATAGTGATGAAATCATTAAATCTTTATTTAAATGTGTAATTTTGAATTTGAAAATTTTGAAGGGGTTTAGCCCTAATTGTTAGAAGGTAGTTCCGTACTGAGTCAAAAGGTGAAGATTTGAAGTAATACCAATTTCTACCGAAGCTTACGAAACCTATGGAAGGAAAATATTATAAATCTATTTTCCGTTGTCGAGTCATTCTAGTAACATATAATGATTATTCGACCAGCTTATAAAACTATTTTTGCATTCAACATTTATTATATAATATAATTATTTTTTAAGTTTAATTGAATAAAATAATGTATATTTAAAGAAGAACATCATATGGATCACCCCAAACTTACTAAAATTTCAAAGATAGGATTAGCTGGTTGGGATTTAATGGATTGGGTAACGATCATGGATTGAGTGATCCATCGAACCCGAGATTGGAATGCTTGTTGTGAAAATTGGGGGGACGAGTATTGTATAGGAACGTGAGGTGGTGTTGTGTCAAGTACGGTTCGCATTAAAATGATATTAAGCATGAAACTAATGATTCTGAAGTGGTTGATACTGTAACTAATGTGGAACCATCGTCATCAAATTTACAAGATGAAATTTGATCGGCTGATGTCAGCATTCTAGATGATATTACAAGAAATATGTCGGTTGTTGTCATCAAAAGTGTCTAGATTGTCCAAATTGATTTACACGTTGTTTCGATCCAAGACATAAAGCTTAAAGATACATCTACTCCAAAAAGTATGGTCTCTACAACTACACCAAAAAGTATGGTGCCTGGCAGTTGGACAATGTTGATCGGAGTGTTAAACCTGATTCAACTTAATAGAATCATCCAGAACAACCCGATACTTCTGCTATGAAAATACAAGAGCAACATGATTAGGTATAATATGTATACAAGAGAATAGTTTGTTTGGTTTAGATGCAAATTATTCATATAACAATTGATTATGTAATCACTGTTTTTGGTTGGTCTATTCTTTGTTGATTGGTGCAGTAATTATGTTGAAATGGAAGTTCTATGCCACTTATCTTATTTTCTTATTTGTAAATAAACATTATCCTCATTATCTACATTAATATTGTGCATGTGTATACATAAACATTTTACTTTTTGGGTAATTGACTGACAGATTACATGGACTATTGTCAGTTGTCCATTAGGTCCAACCCACCCAAAAAGACTAGATTGCCCTTCTACTCCATTAATATCTTTTGACTTAACAAAACTAATTTTCTAATTATATGCAACCAATCAATTAATATCAAAACAAAAAGAAACAATTTCAAAACACATTAAATTAAAGTACAAAACAAAACGAATAAAACGAATAAAAATCAATGATTATATATCTTTAATATTTTTTATTGTAATCGTGGTAATCAGATTAAAGTCCAATCTGTCGTATATAACTCATTCAATTCTATACACACGCCACCACAACTACCCCAATAACCTTTTTACATACTGTCCAAAACACTAGTAATTACAACCCACCAATGTTAACTAGCACACCACTAATATTCCACACATAACCCATCAAAAACTGAAGACTTAATATTTCATGTTAATTACAACCCATTGGTGTTAACTAGCACACCATTAATATTCCACACATAACCCATCAGAAACAGAAGATTGAATATTTCATGTTAATTACAATCTACCGATGTTAACTAGCACACCACTATATTCCACACATAACCCATTGCGATAGCTGTTTTTTCGGTTCCGGGTTGACCAGCTAAGAGGACACCTCGACCGGCAATTTTTCCATCCTAGAACATTTCAACTATCACGCCGACGGCTTTACGAGCCGAGGTTTGGCCCACCATACATTCAGATACTTGACGTGCTTAGTCCCAGACCGCAGATATGGGAGTGTGCTTCGATTCTTTCGATGTGTCCTTAAGTCACGCATCTCTGAGAGTTTTATCTCTGCCATTGTTGTGGTGGCACTATACAAAGATAGCGATATTGAATGCTGATGATAGTGTTGAACAACCATGTTTGTATATAACAATTTGTGATTATGCAAAAATGAAAGATTTATGTGGCAGAGAAAAAGAGAGATTTGAATATATGAATGAATTTCTTTTTTTATTGCGGGATTATTAGATATGATATAAAAGTGAAATCAGTTACAAAATGATATATATGGATTAAGATTATTATGGAATAAAATCTGATAATATCATTTAACTACAGGGTTAAGGATGGTATATCTATTAAAATGCTGGACCTTCCTTGGGTGAAATAATAGGTTGGACTTTTTGGGGATGGGTTATTGATTTGTGGACCTTTTAAGTTAATATCTCTTTACTTTATTCTCAATTGATAGGTAGGAAAATTTTAAACCTATATATTTATCACTTATTCACTTATTATTATACATTTAGGTCATTATATATCTTAAATTAAACGATTTAAGGAATTATTTTGAATAAAAGATAAGGTATAAATGGTATTTTCCTGTGCATCGGCTCCTAACGAAACTTATACATTCAAAGTCAATTTGAACAAAACAACTTTCAAAGTTTGAGAAAATGCAAGTCCATTATTTTGGTTCCAGTGACCCTTGACCCTTTGAGCTTTGTTTTTAACCTATAAGAAATTTGGGCCCTTAATTTGATTTGGGCCCTGTGCAGTAGCTCCGGTTGCACCTGCTCAGGACCGGCTCTGGTGTGTATAGAATTGAATGAGTTATATACGACAGATTGGACTTTGATATGATTACCACGATTACAATAAAAAAATATTAAAGATATATAATCATTTATTTCTATTCGTTTTATTCGTTTTGTTTTGTACTTTAATTCAATGTGTTTGAAAATTTGTTTCTTTTTGTTTAGATATTAATTGATTGGTTGCATATAATTAAAAAATTAGTTTTGTTAAGTCAAAAGATATTAATAGAGCAGAAAGGCAATCCAGACTTTTAAGTAGGTTAAACCTGATGGGCAACTGACAATAGTCCGTGAACTCTGTCAATCAATTACCCATAAAGTAAAATTTTTATGTACACACATGCACAATATTAATGTAGATAATGAGGATAATGTTTATTTACAAATAAGCAAATAAATAAGTGGCATAGAATTTCCATTTCAACATAATTACTGTACCCATCACCAAAGAATAGACCAACCAAAAACAGTGATTACATATTTAATTGTTATATGAATAATTTGCATCTAAACCAAACAGACCATATAGATATATGAAATTCATCCCCATCTTATCTACTACCCCATTGGTATTAAACCTTACACATCAAATAAATAGAGGGAAACAGGAATCTTTGGCTATTGAGGCCAACACCAAGAATAACAACATGCTAAATTTGGCGGATATTAATTGGTTTAACGATGCCTCTTTCATTAATGCGAGAGAGCTAGCAGGTATAGTTTCGATAGGAATTAATAAAAAAGGAAATATTGATTTTACAATAGGAAGAAGGAAAACAATTAGAAGCGCAGAAGAGGGTGAAGCATGGGCTATCCTACAAGCAATGAAATCTTCGGAAATTCTAAACTATAAGAAGATTAATTTCTACACAGACAACATAGAAGTAGTGCATGAAATTTACGACCGGAGGAAAATAGATTGGAAGATTCAACCATTAATCGAGTTAACTGGGAATTGGATCAAAAGATTTCTGGAATGGAGTGTATATCACATCAAAAGGGAACAAAACTCATTAGCCGATTCAGCATCGAAATTATGTAGTAAAAAAGGAAACTTAGACCAGTGGAATCTAGAAAATGTTAAGGATAGCATAGTTTCTTTTAACCATTCTTAAAATTTTAATTTCAAGTGAGTTTGTACTCCTTTTAAATGGACAAAAAAAATTAAATTATCAATAAGCAAATGTTTCTCAAACAAATGGAGTCATAAGAAAATCAAAGATTAAATCCGCAAGTAATTAAATCTTAAAAATATTTCAAATCAGATTTCTTTAAAATTCCCACTCTAATATCTATCTGAGTAATGATATATACCACCCAAATACCACCCAATGACGTGGCGTGAATTGGTTGGTTACAAATCATTAATCATTACAAATCCTTCCTATTTATCAAGATCTAAAGTGTTTCCCACAAATCACATAATTAAAAGCCTACCAAACTTCAAGAAAAATTACGGTATTTTTATTTGTTTGGACAATACATTAACTTATATTTAAGTTATTGTTTGATTTAAAAGAGGAAATTATTTAAGTTAACGTTATATAAAATTGTACTATTGGTGTTAACAATAACAATAGTACAATTATCGAACACAGCTATAACATAGACTGTAATTCAGTTTTGGAAAGGGAAGTAAATGCGGTACTCAAAGCCACGCAAATTGGAGCTATCCTTCCAAGGAAAAGAATTACCATTTTCTCTGATAACCTTGAAGTCATTTAAGGTACCAAATCAGGTGTCAGCAGCTCGTTGGAATATCCAGCCCATCCTCTACAAGATTATCCACAATGCTGAAGAGTTCGGGCAGATCACTTTCCGTCACATCAAGAAGAAGCTCAACAGTAAAGTGGACAAACTTGCAAAGGTAGCTAGGCACGGGGCAACGGAACTTCGTCGTAACACACCTAGTATTTTCGGCTTAGCTAGTAGGTTTAGCAAATTAGGAATTGGATAACAGTAGGTTTCCGACTTGGGGTGTTTCTACACCCCCCATATGTAAAAAAAAAAAAAAAAATGAATGACTTCTTCTAGATATTGACCCTTAACATTACACCGTTTTTTATTATATCAAAAACCAAACACTAAATTTGTTTATAGAAAAATCTCCTATTTATACCACTAGCCTTCCGATTCTCCTTCTCACCATTTACATCCTCTTCTTCAACCAATCTTTTTTCAGCTTGCCAAGTTGCCAATAAGATATCATTATCATCATCATGGGTATTGTGACATTTACAGAGACAACCACTAGCTCCGTTCCAGCCACAAAATTATTTCATGCAATCGCAATCGATAATCGCAATATTCTCCCTAAGGCTGTTCCTCAAGCTATCAAAAGTATTGAGCTAATTGAAGGCAATGGCGGCCCTGGAAGCATTCTGCATGTTACCTATGCCGAAGGTATATATATTCTTTACTAATTCGTGTTTTCCTTATTGTTCCAAATATTCATTTATATGGTTTTATGGACAGGTGTTCCAGTAAAGTATGCTAAACATAAGATCGATGTTTTAGACAAGGATTCTTTGACCTATGTTGAAACAGTGATCGAAGGTGGGGATTTATCGGACAAGATCATATCAGTTACACTTGAATTTAAATTTGAATCTTCTTCAGTTGGAGGATGCCTTTTGCACGCCACTGTTAAGTATCACATAACTGAAGGTGCTGAGTTGACTGAGGAAGAAACTAAACCAGCAAAAGAAGGAGCTTTGGGAGTGATCAAAGCTTTGGAAGCTTACTTATTGGCTAATTAATATGGGTGTCCAAGTACTTTTATGATGGCTCAACTTTTAGCTTCACCTGATCGACGATTACTCCTATAACATCATCGTTAAAATAACAATAAAAAAACGATTTTGTATTATTGCAGCCTATATATCATATAGTTCCCAGTCTTTGTCTTGAGTGTAATAAAAGTCGATGTGTGACAATCATTTTAGGCTTAATTGCCTACTGAATAATATATTTTCTTGTCAAATTATGTATATAAGTTGTGCTGTTTCTCTTTCACTTAAGAGACAATATTATCTTACATTTATGGTACACAATGTTATAGTTACAATTAATAAAAGAATTTGATTGATTATATATATAAAAAGTTAAAACTAATGAAAACTTTCAAAGATCCATGTATTAAAATTTTTTTAGAAATAATTAGCTCGCTGATAAATAGAAAATAAAGAAAACCTACACATAGGGCTGCAAACGAGTCGAGTCGAGCCGAATACTAGATATACAGGCTTGTTTGTTTAATTTCTTGAGCCGAGCCGAGCCGAGCTCAAATTTATACGATCGGGGCCGAGCCGAGCTCAAATTTAAACGAGTCGAGCCCGAGCTTCCAATGATCCAAATCAGGAATGTTAGAACTTGTTTGTTTAACATATAGAACAATATTTTTTAAAGTCAAGCACGAGTTTCTCATGAACAATTTGTATTTTATGGTTGAAATGGGACTTCATGAGTGTGTGGTATGAAAATATGAAACATAACATTAACGAAAAAATAAATGTCTAAAGATATTTAAAAATATCCAATTAGATATTGAAGGTTTAATAATATATTTATAAGTAGATAATATATTAATTTATCATTTATAATTTTAAACGAGCTCACGAGCCGAGCTCTGGCAGGCTCGTTTACGTATCGAGCTTAAAATGGAGCTTGAGCTTGTTTACGTTCGAGCCGATCTCGAACGAGCTTTTCTCCGAGCCGAGCTCGAGCTGCTCGCGAGCGGCTTGGTTCATTTACAGCCCTACCTACACATAATCTAACACCGATACCAACGACAATGACATCGGCGACGGCGCAACGAGACAATTTCGAGTCGACTCAAGACGTGATGTAACGTGATGTGGATACGTTGGCCCCCTTGATACAAAAATGTGTCTAGATTCATAATAGTTAATAAGGTGTCAAATATGCCATCTCCCTTACTAAAAATGCGTCCATATTCATTTTTATGGAGTGCGATCACCCTTTTATAGAGTGTAAACCTCTTTTTCTGAGGTTGTAACCTCTTGGTGTATTATGCATTTGTGAGGGTACTTTATGGAAAAAACTCTTTGGTGGCTATATATACTAAAACACTCTTCTCTCATTTGTGATTTGAACACCACCAACATCAACAACCTAATACGATTTAGAGTTAAAACACTAGAAAATGAGAGTTTATAGTTAAAACACTAGAAAATGAGAGTTTAGAGTTTCTGATCCGTTTTTGCGAATAGACACATCTGACAGATGTATATATATCCGAAAAGGAGCGACTAGTGTAGATACAGTATAACACCCTAGCTGTACCAGAATTGTTATTAAGGTTGTGATCGAGTTACGTTATTACAAATATTTTGGTTTGCGGTTTACTTATATTATGTATTTTTATACTTATTCTAAGTTGTAAAATCATAATATTATATTCAACAATATATCCAAATTATTGTTAAATTCTATTTCTAATATATTATTAAACAATTTAAGAACGATTCTAATGTTTGTTTTTGAATAAAGGTTGCATATGAGTTTAACGTGATTCTGACTGGAGAAGAAGGGTAAATTGAAGCGATAATGGTCAAAGCAACTTTCATAAAGATCCGATCATGGTAATGTCATCGCATTTATGCAATGCCGTCAATATTTTTCATGAGTTCGAGGAGGTGGCTGATGAACGAAAACGGTAATTTTTTAAATTCAGGCACAACTAGAGTTCTCAATATAGTAAAGGTTTCTCTAAATATTATTTACATGAAATATTACAAATCTTTCTATATGTGATACTTTACAGTTTCTCTCGCAACATTTTGTGTTTTCACCCTTATTTGGCTTTTGTTTAACGTCGTTAAACTCGATCTGTTACCTCGTGGGCTACGTGGCTTCATACCTCGCCTATTTGAGGTACATGAAATATTACAAATCTTTCTATATGTAATACTTTTTAGTTTCTCTCGCAACAAATGGGTTTTCACCCTTATTTGGCTTTTGTTTAACGTCGTTGAGCTCGACGAGTTACCTCGTGGGCTACATACCTCGCCTCTTTGATGTACATGAGCTCTCCAGGAGTTGGATCACACTCAAGAATGTTATCTTCATCTCTATGATAATTCTTTAACCGGTGACCATTCACCATATAGGTGCGTTGTTCGGATGGGTGTTCAATCTCTATAGTTCCATGAGGCGTGACTTTAGTAACAATGAATGGACCAGAGCACCTTGATCTCAACTTCCTCGGATTATTTCTGAACTTGGAGTTGTATTTTAGGCCTCTTTTTCCTACTCCAAACGTCTTCCTTCGAATCCGCTTATCATGCCGTTTTTTGGTTTTCTCTTTGTAAAGCTTAGAATTCTCATAAGCATGAAAGCGGAAATCATCAAGTTCATTCAATTTCATCATTATTTTCCGTTCGGCTAATAGTGGGTCCAAGTTCAACTCTTTTATATGCTCTTAATTCAAGTTAAAGTGATAAATGGAAAGCCTTTCCATACACCATTCGATACGGTGATGCCCGTAAGGGTGCCTTAAAAGTTGTTCTATAATTCCATAGAGCATAATCTAACTTCGTTGACCAATACTTCCTTGTTGGTTTGAAGGTGTTCTCAAGAATAGATTTTATCTCTCGATTAGAGACTTCAGCTTGACCATTTGTTTTGGGATTATAAGAGGTGGATACTTTATGTCTTACTCCATAATTCACAAGTATGACCTTTAAATATTTATTAACAAAATACGTACATCTATCACTAATAATGACTGTTGGTGTCCCATGTCTTGTCAAAATGATTGACTTCAAAATTATAATCACCACCCTAGCGTCATTTGACTGTAAATCCACCACTTCTACCCATTTCGATACATAATCCACGGCTAGCAAAATATATATTAGTTCACATGGGATGGTACAAAGGGTCACATTAGATCAATGCCCCAAACATCAAAAATCTCAACTTTAAAACATTGTTGAGTGGCATCTCATCGAACCTCAACATATTTTTGATGAATTGGCAGCGCTTACATTGCTTGACAAATATGTGATAATCTTTATGGATAGTGGGCCAATAGAACCCAGATTAAAGTACCTTAGAGTTTGTGTGGTCATCCTTGAAATGTCCTCCATATAGTTAGTCGTGACAACTCGCTACCACATTGGGAATATAATGTTTTAGCACACACCTTTGAATCATTTGATCTCTACATACCTTGAAAGGTTCAAATCCTCCCAAAAGAATTTCTTCGTGCGGTGCATAACTCTCTTTTTCTCTTGTGGTTTGATTCCACTAGTTAATTCTCCACTCGCAATATGATTAACAATATCCGCATACCATGGTACATTCTGTGTATTTACCACAAATAGGTATTCATCAGAAAATACCTCCTTGACCACTTCCCGTCCATTTTTGAAATTAGAACTTTCGAGGCGAGATAGATGGTCAGCTACTTGATTCTCGCTTCCCTTTTGATCTCGAATCTCCAAATTAAACTCTTGCAATAAAAGAATCCACCTAATAAGATGCGGCTTTGCGTCCTTATTCTCCATGCGATACTTGATTATCGATTGGTCTGTCTGTACAATCAACTTTGCTCCAAGAACGTAGGAAGGGAATTTATTAAACGCTTATACCACGACCAACAACTCCTTCTCAGTTACAGTGAAGTTCAACTGTGCACCTGTAAAAGTCTTACTCGCATAATAAAATATGAAATATCTTATCGTTGACCCAACACAGAACTTATAACATGATCACTCACATCACACATAACCTCAAACAGATGACTACAATAAGAAGGAGTCATGAATGGTGTAGAGGTGAGTCTCTCCGTAATTTCCAAGAACATCTCATGACATGCATCACTAAAAGCCTCCTTCTCATGTAAGTCATATAGTGGCTTGGTAATCTTTGAAAAATATTTAATAAAACGGCGGTAGAATCCCGCATGACCTAAGAAACTTATCACACCCTTAACAGAACTGGGAGGTGGAAGGGTGTTTTACTACCTCTATCTTTGCAGGGTCAACCTCCATACCCTTACTCGAAACCTTGTCCCCCAAAATGATTCTCTCTCGAATCATGAAATGACACTTCTCCAGTTTAACACAAGATCGGTCTCTTTACAACGAATCAACACCTTCTCTACATTTGCAATACAATCATCAAAGTCATCGCCAAAGCTGAGAAGCCATCCACGAACACCTCCAAGAACTGATAAATCATGTCCCAAAATATCGCCATCATACACCGCTGGAACGTGGTCGGTTTATTGCATAATCCAAATGGCATCCTTCAAACTGCAAATGTTCCAAAATGACATGTGAAGGTAGTCTTGTGTTGATAATCTGGATCCACACATATCTGATTATAACTTGTATAGCCATCAAGGAAGCAATAGTACTCTCTTCATGAAATCTTGTCTAGCATCTGGTCTATGAATGGTAAAGAAAAGTGATCCTTCTTCGTAGCCTTGCTCAACCTCCGATAATCCATACACACTCTCCAACAAACAATGGATCTCGAGGGTATGAGCTCATTCTGATCATTAAGCACAATATTAATTCCTCCTTTCTTTGGCACGTATTGAACTGGGTTCACACACTCGTTGTTAGATATGGAGAAGATGATCCCTTTATCCAAAAACTTGATTACTTCTTTTCTTACCACTTCCTTCATTACCAATGTAAGTCTCATTTGACCCTCAACTGATCGTTCTTTCTTGTGTCCAAGAACAATATTGTGTTGGAAAATGGTAGGACTAATGCCTTTGATGTTAGCAATAGTCCACCAAATTGCCTCATTGTTAGCTCGAAGAACCCATAACAACTTTTCCTCTCGAGGACCTATCAAGTTAGCAAAAACAATAACTAGTAATGTATCATTTTCAGCCAAATAAGCATACCTCAAATGAGATGGTAATGAATTTTCTTCAAGTTTCCAAGGAGAGACAAATGGTTATTTGGTTGTTCTATCTCCTCCGAACCTTAGACTTGTTTGTAGTCTTGGGCAGGTCTTTGTCCCTTTCCATCTGACTTTAGAGCTGCCACAACCTAGACTAGATCTTCATGTAATTTGGGCTATTCTAGTGACAAGGCGACTATAAAATATCATTATAATTATTTTCTTCAAATACCTCTTGATTAACCCGGTCAAGGATGACAATGCGGAAAAAATCGTCCTTCAAATCAGAAAACTTCATGGCCTTGGACACATTGAATTCGACCTCTTCATATTGTACTCGCATGAGTAGCTCTTCATTTTCTACATCAATCAATGTACGCCTTGTGGATAAGAATGGCCGCCCAAAAATTACTGACACATTCTTATCCGCGTCCTAGTCGAGAATAATAAAAGCACATGGAAATATAAAGCTACCTGTTTTTACGAACACATCTTCAATCTTTCCTTCAGGACAAGAAATAGGCCTTTCAGCCATTTGCGAAACCACAGTAGTAGGTCTTGCTTTCCCTATCTTCAACTTTTCAAACACTGATCTATGCAAAAGATTAATACTTGTGTCCAAAGCATACAATGCTCTCCCGGTCCATTCTTTGCCAATGGATATAGGAATGTTATAACTTTCAAAATCCTTCAACTTAGGAGGCAATTTGCTTTGACTAATTTCAGTACACTCCTCAGGTAAGCCAACCATTTCCCCCTCTATGTACTTACGTTTGTTGGAAAGTGTATCTTTCAAAAACTTCGAATATCTTGGAATTATCTTAATTGCTCCAACAAATGGTAAATTTATATGTAATTTTTGCACAACGTTCATAAACTTTGAAATTACGTAGCATCTAGCTTAGCTTGAACACTTGAAGGGAAGGTGGAGGAGGTTTTTTCTCATTCAAAACAATTCCAGTCTTCTTTTCTTTTCTCTAGGAATCCATTTGATTTTCTCCTCAATAACTACCGACTCACTTGTATATTCGACAATCACTTGGTCTTTTTCTTCACATGAAATTCGCTCTTCCTCAATGGGACAAGGTGGTGGAGGATGCTTCCCACTCCTTAAAGATTTTGCGTTACAATCTTCTTTTCTTTGCGGCGTCTCATCAATGCTAGAAAAATTGACTTTTAGCGTTCACGTTTAATTGGTTAGCAATTTGAGACACTTGGTCCTTGAGAGATTTCAGCGTCATGGAATGCTCTTCCATTTTCTCATTATTGAACTTCCATGCATCTTGATTTTATTTCAAGTTCTATTGTGCCATTTTCATAAATGAACTTGGTACCTATTTGCATAATCTTATTACTACCTTTTTGTGGATGTGAATAGAGTGCTTTCTGAACAAGACCTTCCTTATATGTTTCTTGAACTGGACCTTGAACTCCTTGATTTTGAATTTGAGGTCTCACTTGGAAGTTATTTACTTGGGGCGTGATTGATAATTATTTTTAATCACCGCCCCGCTAGGAATTGACCCCTGAAAACCTTGAGGAAAACGATTTGCTTGACCAAAACCTTGGTTACCTCTAGTATAAACAAAGAATATTGATTCATGGTTACTTTGGCATTCTTCCTAAGTGTGATCATCAACTCCACAATTTAAAAATCTATAAGATTCTTGCACCACTTTCAGTTCTTGATGCTTACCCTTCAATCCTTCTTGCACAACCAACGCTAATTGCTTCATTTGTTTAGATAATATGGAGATCTTGTCTTCTAATACGGCTCACCATTAGAACTTTTACTCCCTTGGGCTTGTGGTGTAGGCCAACTTTTCTTAGTTTCAAAAAAATTCTCCATACAATCAGCGGCTTGAAGAGTATTCATTGATACAAAACCACCTCGTCCAAGATTTTTGACTCTTATTCTTGAATCCCGATCAAGTCCCTTGTAGAACATGGAAAGTTGCATCATAGGAGTGTACCGTGAATAGGCCACCTTTTTTTGTTGCTGCTAGATCTTCTCCATCTTCCTGTTTAAAATTCACAAGCTCTAATTGATATTTCATCCTCATGCTCTGAGGATAGTAACAGGCAAAGAATTTCACTTGAAGATCATCCAAATCAAGGATTTCTTCGGCTGGCTGAAGGTCTAGCCACTCACTTGCACCCAGAGTCAAAGAGAATTGGAACTTAAAGTAGTACATTTGTTCCCTAGTAACGCCTTGAGCAATGTAGGTGTCACAAATTTGCATGAACTTTTGAATGACTCGGACTGGTTCTTGGTGTGTGGCTCCGCTATAATTTCCATAGCTAGCAAACTGGCTAAGCATGCCTTGATCAGGTCTATATCGTGCGACTTGGATGATTGGAGGGCGAATCCCTGACGACTGAACACAAAAACGCACTCCTTGCTAAGGGATGCCTTAAATTGGATTATTAAGTGGATTCGCTCCATTTTCATTCAATCCTTCCTTTCCTCTCTTTTAATTTAATAGATAAACTTGTAAGTTATGTAATATCAAAAACAAAAATAATACGTAAAATAGAAAAAACAACTAAACGCTATACTACAAAGAAAAACACAAAAACTACATTGTTGTAGTCCCCGATAATGGCTCCATTTGATTCTAGGTGTGATATAAATATACGAGACTAGTACCAATAGAACTATGACTCCCCGCAAGTGTACGTGTTGTTACCAAGTGAAAATATGATATGCCTTAGAGCTATCGATCCTTAGGGAATACTAATGCTGTAAATAGTATGTTTTGAATCCAATAAAATGTTAAGTTGCAAATAAAAAAACAACAACAACAACAACAACAACAACAACAACAACAACAATAATAATAATAATAATAATAATAATAATAATAATAATAACAATAACAATAATAATAATAATAATAATAATAATAAGGATTTTGTATTTGGTTTATATTGAAAGGACTAAGTTGCAAATAAATGAAGGGAAAACTAAAGTGTAATTAAATAAAATGCCGAGAAGAGTAAAAAGATATGAAAAGTAATGAAGGGTAAGGCTTGATTCTTGCGAGTAATCCTCTTAATCGATAATTATCACGTTTAAGGTATAAGGGTGAATGAATATTTCACATAATCGGGATGAAAATGCATATAAGTCTCACTCAGGTTATCGTAGCTCTCTACCTTATACACCTATTGGTTTTTGGGTAGGCTTAAGTTCTTGGCCCTATTGACTACCTAGCATGCAAGAATCATCAATTTCAAGGCACTAAGTGTTTATGTATTATGTCTGAAATCCCAACCCCCCGTCAGCGTGTTATTCGAAAATTCTCAAACTACCTATATTTGATCAAGATATAATAGGTGATAAGTAAAAATATGATAAACAATCGAATAATAATATTCAATTTATTTCAATACTGTAAATTATCCCAAATCACAAAAACATGAATAAAAATCAATTAGAGTTCATACCCATTTCAAGTCTTAAGCATATAATGTTCAACTCATACTAAATAAAGAAAAATACAATGGAAATAATAATAGAATCATGTTCAAGATAAAATGGACTTGAATAAACCTAAAATGATGAATGAATAGGTTATGGAATGGTGGAGAATGATAAAATTTGGATGTAAAACCCTTCTTCCCTCTTCTCTAGGCGCTTGATCTCTCTCTAGGTGATAAGTTTTGATAAAAAATTGAAGCGTCTGGAATTATGGAACTCAAATAAACTTATATACTTAGTCAAAAAATGTTTTGGACCTAGTGGGCTCACTTAAATCACTTAAAATTGACCCAACCCATTTTTGACCATGTTGTTCAGGTTTGAGTCACGTTCGTATAACAGACATAACTTTCTCGTATCAACTAATAATTGACTTCCATCACCTTTCACACGACACTAAATCCAATATATTTCCAAATAAAAAGGAATAAGGTTCATAGCTATTACCAATTAAGTATTGCGATTGAAACAGTATGACGGTGTACTATTCCGGTAAATGCTCTAGCTTCCTAAAAGTGACTTCTAGCTCTCTTTATGACTTGTCTTGTGTTCGTACTTTAACTCTTTACTTTTACTCATCTTCTTAGACCCTTGTGTCAACCATGTACCTAAAACCTACACATTTAACATACCATTAAAGCACAAAAACATTATAAATAGAATATTATCCAAAATAGTATAGAAAAGTACAATAAGGCAAATATTAGGGAAAATCCCTCACTTAGGTCCCTTAAACCCTAAAAAGAGGTATCATGAGTAGAGTAAACTATCACAAAATAGAAGACATCACCTACTATATTAATCTAAAAAGAAACTTAGGCAAGCGGGGATTTTGTTATCAATTTGCACATGTAAGTTTGTGTAAATGGTCACATTCATGTACTATTTCTTCTATGCCTTAATAGTATTTTTCTTGAACTCTCTATTGATCCACGTCATTTTGAAAATCTGAGTGTTAAATGGAAATAATGTCTTGATCATTGCACTTTGAACTGCATGAAGATTTTTTTCTATAACATTAAATACATTAGTCCTGAAACTCTTAAAAGATTTGTGTTGCCTAACCAAAATATTATTAAGAAAGCGGTTAGTGAAGGGAAAGTTTTCGTGTGGGAAGAAACATTTGAAGAGGAAGAACTTATGAGTCTACCCTCATCTTCAAAAAACCCTTAACGACATTCTTCTTAAAAATAAACTACTAATATCATGGAGTTTCTTGGAATAATATAAGAAAAAAATCACCTGCTTGGATAAGAGGGTGAACATTATTTAGGATAGGGGAGTTAAAAGAGAAAGGATATATTATACAAGGGAATAAAGAGAGTAAAGATTAGTGTTTGAGAGTTTATTGTCTAAAATTTTAGTTAGTGTCTATTTCGTTCTATTCAAGTCCTTTCAGTTTATGTATTTGTTTTTCCATTAACTAAATATGTTTCTTATGCTTACACTGATTTATATCTTCTCCTATATATGCTCAATTTTAATATTAACAAAAAGGGGAAAAATATGTAGTCAATCACTAGGAAGGATTATTGAATTATGGGGGAGATTTAAACTAAGGTTTATCATGCTTTGGTTGTATATGCTTAACTTGTTTGATTATATGCTTGTGGGGGAGATTTTCTCTTATTCCTTATTAATTAAACCTTTTTAGATCATGCATGGTTTTGTCATCATTAAAACATGGGGAAAATGATAGCCTAAAGGCTTTATTTTGATTGATGATTGGTGAAAATACAATACATCTTGAACATGCATGGTCTTACAATGAAGTCAAGATTGTAGTATAATTTACGTGATCGAGGAATCATAAAGATAATGGAGAAGAAGGGTTAGATGATATAATAGATATAAGACAAACATATGAATATGCAAAGAAAATGTATAATAGCTTGAATGATGCAGAAGAGAACTAGAATAGCAAATTGGACCATGCATGTCTAGGTGAAGAATAGCTAAAGTGGTCACCTGAAGAAGGCAAAGATAAACTGAAGAATGACCTCTGAATCAAGACTAGGTGGCATTCATAAGCCTATTGGCGATTTGAGCTGAGAAGAAGCTGAAGTCCAGACCTCCGAATTAAAAATTGGTCGGAATCCTAAACCTTTTGTAGAATGGGCTATGAAGACAAAGACCAGATTTCTACGCAAGATGGAACGGCTTCCCGAGCTTTTTATTAGAAAACCTGGGAATTTGACCTATCGTGTTCACCTAAATTTTCCGATTGGGTAACCTAAGGCTAAAGATAGAAGCTAGAAATGACACAACTTATTTTTTAGTGTAATTGTTGTAGAAAAACCAAAATTAAATCGTTGATACTAGATCTGTCGCAAAAAAGTATGAATAGCCGAAGCCGATGGTGTAAGTATCAATCCAAGAGTAAAACGTATATGTAGAGGATAAAAAAGGATTATTAAACTCACACGAGGACATATATTCCAAAGGAAACGGGTACTCGTGATCAACATTCGAGGGTAGAGTCCTGCTACATATCAAGGTTATATTATTGTTTGGTCCCCATACCAACCTAACCGTGCACTCATTTTTGCCTAATCTACACACCATGCCAGCCTTTTGCACGCCTACAACATCTATAAATAATCCATTCCATTGACTAAATTGGTACATTCTATCTCTATCTCGCTCTATCTTTAAACAATTATGGTTATTACCGTCTAAAAACCTCCACAACCCCTCGGTTCATAAGAATACCCGCTAATAATAGTGATAATGTTTATAGTTGGAGTGCCATTGGGAGCACACCTTTATTTGATCCTGATATGGTGCCTGGTTTCAAAAAGCCTTGGCTAAGCAGTTGAGACCTCAGCAAGGTCAGAAGAAAGCTTCGCGACGATGACTGATGGCAACGTATGCCATTCTCATCAAGAATCATTGTCTAAATCCTTAGTTCCATTAC
Organism: Nemophila menziesii; assembly: GCA_029959085.1. NCBI lineage: Eukaryota > Viridiplantae > Streptophyta > Magnoliopsida > Boraginales > Hydrophyllaceae > Nemophila > Nemophila menziesii. Next base: position 3,625,968 of record JARWIR010000027.1, on the reverse strand, counting down.
ATATTCTCTAGTATTATTACTTATTCTCTACTATTTCTTATGTTGTGGTATCAAATCAATCTCTCAGGTACATAGATTGGTAAAAGGTATTTTTTGTGTTCCATCAATTGGTGTCTTCTACGGGATCAAGTTTCTATCTCATTTATATTCCATATAATTTTGATACAATCAACGAGGAATATGTCGTGACAAATCGATGATGAAGTGAAGAATAATGCTTCGGTAGCTGGGAGAGGATCTTTCTCCAAAATAAGGAAAATTAGATGATAGGAAATAACGCTAACAAGAAACCAAAGCTTCGAATGATCCACCACAAATAGTTGAGCCATTAATACCATATATACCAGCAGCAGACGAGGTAGTTGAGTTGTATATTCTGACTATACCCAAGACAACAAAATGTTTTAAACCGTATATTCCAGCCATGCACAAACCGACCAAGGAAACGAGTTGCCACCCATGGTGACACAATATCTAGATTCATCATTGCAAAGGCTTACAAATCAATGGAGAACTCAGCCGACACAACGACTTAGAGAGCATTTGTCCATTCACATAACGGGAAATTCTTAGAGAAACGATGAGAGTACTTATCATCTTATAAGAAAATATATGAGGTGAACATAAAGGTTTGAGAGAACTTTATCAAATAATACATATTCCAAACGGTTTTATGGAAAAGAAAATAACATATAGATTATTGATGGTAAATTAGAGAATTCCTCTATGACGGGAGATACTAAATGGCTCAGGGCCAATGAAGTTTATTCTAGTGTCAATGGCAACGTACGACTGAAGTGCATATGCAGAAAGGTATGTGTATGTGTACCAAATTCATATGGAGTTCATTGCTCTAACTTATACAACTATTGTCGAGCATTTCTCGCGACATTATATGGGAATTCACATAAATGGTTCTCTAGGTTAGAACCAAAATCTATTTATAATATTTCACAATTAGTTGATGGTTTATGGCTCGGATTCTTAAATAGGAATAATGGACAAACTAATTCGTCCTTGCTAGACATATGTCAAATATAATACAAGAGCCTTCAATCCTATGTGGATCATTTTACTATGACCGCGTAAAACATTGCAAATTTAGACCGAACAACTGTACCACACACATTTCTGATTTTTGTTCAGTCCAAATTTTGAGGTCTAATTGGAATGAAAGACAAGATCAACAATGTGTGACATCATAGCCGATGCAAGATCCTACATTCGTGTCAAAGAGATACCTTATATCGAATAATGCGCAAAACCGAGTAAAAGATGACCGACAACAAATACCTGGTGAAATAGTAGGGTATAAGGGGTAAGATAAACCTGGACCGATAGATGATAATAGAGTGTAATATTCACACCCGAACATGTGATAAGAATCCTTTTGAGCGGCTATGTCAAATAGAGAAGGAGGTAAAAGTTGAGGAAGTGTGTTGGCCACCAAACATGTATGTTGATCTAGAAATCAGAGGTACAACCAATTTTTTTTTACTTCCATAGGGATCATGGGAACGACAAAAATAAGTGCAAGTAGTTGAAAAGGGATATTGAGAGATCAAGGGACTTTGGAAATCTACCTAACCCGATAGATAGTAGTAGTGGAAGGTCAAATGAAACAAAAGATAATTCAAATCCCATGCATTAGGCAAGAACACCTGAAAGAAGGAATCACGTTCTTCAAGATGTTCAGTCCAAAAGGCAAGCTTAAAACCCCCAACTCAATCAAGTTGGTCGTGGATACGAATTTGAGGTAAATACGATTTATGGGGTTCCCGTGAGTGGCAAAAAGTGTGTATACGCGGTGAATATGGTGTCTTAGTTTCCCCAGGTTAGCAAAGGGTATGGATTTGAGAAAAACATGATGAAAATAACAAGAATGATTGTGGTGGTTATGGTGTGATAAAAATAACAATATAAATATTAAAAGAACTAAACACCCTAGCCCACTACGTTACTCACTACAAGTACCGCATATCGTATTCAAGTTTTATTGATAAGTAGAATTCGTCCGTAGGGACTACAAAAGTTAGATGTAGATAATGAATTTATAAAGTGTAACAATAGAAGTAGATGAAAATAATACGAAAAAAGACACTAAAATATTTTTTTGGTTTTCAAGACTTTAACAATTAACTACTAAAAGTAAAGACATGAAAATAAATAGAAAGAAATAAGTAGTATGAGAGTTTAGCTCGAGATATAACAAGTAATCCACACTAGCCTTGTTATATCATTATTTATCTAAAGGATAATTATGTGATATGCAATAGCCATGATTCTATATTCCTCCTAACCCTCTTCCAGGTGGACTTAGGTGGCGACCTAACAATTACCAGGGGACTTGGGTACGGGGACCCTGCACAATGATTAGTTATTAATCTCAAACCCTATTGACTATCTAGTTAGGCAAGCCCGTCAGGAGCACTACCACACATTAGACGTTTATGTGGTTTTTCAATAATTAGAAACCCCTTCCAGGTGACCATCCAACTACTATGGTAATCCTATATGTTTGTAACTGCAAGAACTACAAACAATATAACAAAGCACCGAAAAAAGAGAGATAACACTACTAATTTCAATTAAATGTATAAGAATATCCCAAATTAAAATATATATACAAAAGTATAGGGTTCATACTCTTATTCTAATCTCAAGCTAAATAGAATTAGTGTATACTAGAGAAAGAAAGAAAATAAATTACGAAGGTGAAGGGTTGGAATGGCATGAACAGCTTCCAACTCCTTCTTTTCTTCTTGTCACTTGCTTCTATGCTAATGAAAGGTTGATTAGGAACATCAAGGATGATTTATATACGGCAGGAATGGATATATATAGGCATTTGGTCGAAATTTGGAGTAATCCCCATGTTAAGGAGTCATAATCTTACCAAAAATTGTATCCCTAAATAGTAGGACATGATAAACCTTTGAAAATTGATTTGGTCATATCTCCTTCGTTACTTGTCGAATTTAATGTACGACCAGTAAAAAAGAACGCGATAAAAAGATTTATAAGTTGGTCAAAGGGATACTCCAAATTCGTGACCGACTTTCTACAGCTTTTCAATTAGTGAACGTTTTTCTAGCATATGGCAAAATCTTTACTTTCCAAATATTCCAAAATTTTCCTTTTTGACTATGACTAAAGGATTTTCTTTACTTTTCCACTTCAAATTAGTTTCCATAGGAGTAATAGCTTCCATAAACCTAAGTGCTACACAATTAACACACAAATTACGCGCAAAAACGCATAAAATAGAAAAACACCTAAAACTAGACAAGAAAGTGTAAATTATGAATAAAAAGGGAAATCCCTAAATTAAGTACTAAATACCCCTAAAATGATGTCTCAAATATAGATTAATATATCACAAATATGGAGACATCAAGACCCACAACTCAAAGTTGTATTGTTTCGATAAATTAAAGATAAGAATAGTACGGGTAGTCATTAATAAATATAGAAGAACAGGAAGAAGAATATAAAGCAATGAATGATCCTAGAGCAATATCCTAAAATATATCATGCATACATTTTTGATATACACATAATCAACAATCCTTAAATTCAAGTCCAAATTAACTTCTCAATGCTAGAAGGGGAGATTTTCAACTCAGTTTGTGTTAATGTTATAGGGTGATCACATGTCCTAATATAGTATCCAATGGTCCACCTATCTATGAACTACTTGTTCCATTGTTCTTCCACCAAGTAGTTAGAAATTTTAAGGTATTTATGGTTATAACATTGGAATATGGACGGTACGATATATTTGGATAATGAAAAGTGAGCTTTTGGCTCTCTCCTCACACTCCATCAATGAATCACCCTAGAGTTTGAGTTTCACTCAAAGATGTTCTCACTCAGTGCAATTTTGATGCTCTGATTTGCATCCCCAAATAACCCAATACAACCTTTTCATGATGATCACATAATATATATCACTTTGTCGGTCTAAATTATATTCAATCTTTTTCATATATTTTTCTAAGTTGGTTATGACTCCCTTTTTTAGGTGAGATATCATACCACTTTCTCTCATATTTCAATTTTTTTTCATTGTATTTTACCCCGACAAAGGGTTATAATAATAAACTTATTATCATCAATTATATCACAATTACAATCAAATTTTCCAATTCTCAATGTTTCCGAATGATGAAACCCACCACCCCAAACTCAAGCTCTAAAACAACTTGCCTCACGTTTTGCGATTTGAGTGCGGGTCTGATGTCTCCCGTTTTGTTATAAATATATTCTCTTAGGAGACATTGTTTTTAGGTGAATATTAGACTTATTTGATAGACTTTTATGCATATTTTAATATATTCTACGTTCTCCCCTTGGAATTATGTATTTATATTTTTAGATCTTTTGTACGTTAGTTAGTTTGTTATTACTATAGATTTATTAGGTACTTGGATGCTATGGAGAAACAAGATAAGGAGGAGAAGTGAAGGTTAAAGTCTTAGATCAAGCGGAGAGGTTTAAAGCAAGAATTAATCACCCGAAGAGTTGATTAAAAGAGACTAATTTCTGATTTCGAGCCACACTGGCACTGATTCAGGCCTGGAGATCTATAGACAAAGTTGTGCTTTTGAGTTAGTAAGAATTGATGACTGAAATCAGGTGATTTTGACGTGAGAAGCAAAAGTTACGACAGTTTTACTGAGGGGTGTACATCAGTTACGGGATTCCCTAATTTGGACTTGGGGTTTTCATCATTTAACATATTACTATTATTTAAATGCCCAATCCGAATAAGAGCTTATAAATAGGCTTTTAGACCTCCTTTTTACATATGCTTCATTATTTTAAAAGTCAGAGTCAGAGCAAAAAGGCAGAAGAGATAGCAAGAGCTGGAGAATTCCTATTCTTCCAACGGCAACTCAATCCAATGCTTAAATTAGGTTATTTATTTATTTATGTAATTGGAATGATGAATGCTATTTATTTATTTTCAGATTCTAATTCGAATATGAGCTAAATTTCTTAGTACTTAAGAATCACATTAATGGGTTGAATCCCTAGTTTATATAATTTTTTGTTTTCCGAATTTGGGATTTTGTTATTTAATTTAAGTTGGGTATTACTGTATATTATTTTGCACTTTTTTACTATTTATAATTGGAAGAACTAGAAATAGGTTATAGTAATTGGGATATTCACTTTAGTGCCAAATTGATCATCCGACAAGGGGGTTTGATTACAGACATAGGTAATATCAGTGTGATGTCCGTTATTGCCGACATGATTGACTAATCACATAGCCAAAGAGGTAAGAACTTCACATCCGTAAGTAAATAGATTACCTTAGAGGGTTTTATCTTACCGTAGGATAGCTCCTAGGTCCACCCGACAGGGGGCTAGGAGATATTAGAGTCCTGAGTAGTATACAAATACCGACTTAGCCCTTAAACGAAATCATTAATTATACGAACTTAGGTGGATCCCTTGCGAGACTAAAGTACATATCTCATCTTTGCGTTTACACTTATTTACTTTCAATATTTACTTTCAGTTAATCATTTTAGTACTTTATTTTACTGTATCTTTAATTATCATTCAAAGCCAAACAAATATCTTTATATTTTACTTATATGTTTTAGCAATTATTTTTACTTACTTGATAAACACCAGAATTATAAATATCCGTCCCTGAGAAAGAAACCCGATTATCAGATTATTACTTGGGCGACCTGTAGACTTGTGGTCTGTGGATCCTTATATTTATTGCTTAATTTTATCACACCCCAGGATCCACCAAGTTTTTTTGTGCCGCTTCCAGGGGACGGTAGGGTGAGATCACCGGTGTTAATCAATAGTAATTTAATTTTTATTTTATTTTTCAGTTTTATGCTTTTGTTTTGTTTTTTCTTTCTCAAGTATTACAGATTGGTGCATGCTCGAGAATCCTAAGATATTATTCTGACTTATAGATAAAAAGAGAAGGAAGAAAGACTAGCAGAGAAAAAGAAATGGCTGTAGTAAACAACAACAATGTCAACAATGTCAATGATCCTTAAATGGAAGTGTATATAATTTGTAATCCTCCAATTATTAACAATCAAAATCAAGAAATTCCTCATTCACCTAGAGAACAAGCTTGACCTCAATTCTTTTATGATACATGGTTTGTGCAAGGTACTGAACAAATTCCATATCGCGCTCCTACTCTTGGTGTTAGCCCTCCAGATATTAATGTCAGAAGATAAAGACCCAATCCAGGTATGCTAACTCAATTCCGAGACTTAGGAAGTTTTCGAGGAGTGGCTGGAGAAGACCCGATTCTTGGAGTACAGAAGTTCATACAAATATGTGACACGTATGAAACACAAGGTGTAACAAGAGAACAGACATACTTTGCAAATTTCAGATTTTTCGTAATAGACGCAGTGAGTATATGGCATGATCAACAAGAAATAGGACTAATTAACAATTGGGATGAGCTACAAACCACGTTCTTTGATCGTTATTATCCAACTAATATGATATTGAATGCACAAATCGAGTTAACCTCATTCGAACAAGAACACGCTGAGTCTGTAGGTACGTGTTGGACAAGATTCCAATTGTGTTTAAGAAAAGTTCCAGATCATGGTCTTACAGAAGGGCAACAAACGTCAATATTATATAAAGGCCTTAAAAGACGTTCAAGAAAAGATCTAGACCTACTTTGTGGAGGAGGATTTTTACAAGTACTACCACCTAATGCTTAAATTATATTAAACAGAATAGTGAAGAATGAGATGGATTGGAGTACAGTGAGAGCACCTACCAGAGGTATAGGTCATAAAGAGAGTAGTGCTAGAATTGATGAAAAGTTTTCTTTGTTAGAGAATAAATTAAAGAAAACACATGGGCAACAGTTGAAACAACTTACTTCAGTCGTTAAATACGGGTTTTCATGTAAAAGAGCTGATGTGAATGTTACACAGGAAATATATGGGTGTTCAAATTGTGGTGTCCAAGATCATGATTGGGAGAATTGTCAAAGCAACTCATAATCCTGATGTTTCTTTCCAACCGAGGGAATTATAATTCAGGTGGTCAAGGTTATCAACCAAACATAAACCATCCGGGTTCCCAATATTCGAATCCAAAAGGGGCCGCAAATCCGACTTATGTGTATCAGCCACGACCCCAAGGAAATAATTATCAACAGAGACCACAGATTAACTACCAAGGAGGATAGAATTACGGAAGTCAAGCTCAGAGACAACCTCCTCAAGACACCTATACCGATACTATGAACCAGAATGCTCTACCTGCTCAACCTCAAGAAGGTGCGTTAGATTTCGACAAACTTTACAAACACTAATTGATGTGCAAGCGAAACACAACAAGATCATCAAGCTTCTATCGCATCATTCAAAATGTTATAAAATCAAATAGCTTAGATGGTGGTGGTCCTTTATGTGTTCTAATATAAAATGCAAATAAGGATAAGAGAACCACAACTGCAAGTGTACAGTTGTCCCAAGTAATATATGTGACAAACAGATTCGTTCTCAGGGACGGATTGGTTGACTCTAATGCTTATCAGATAGTGATTAATTTCACGTAAAAGCAAGTAAATGATTTTGAGAATGTTTGTTTTGGTTTTGTATAACTAAGACAATGAATTAAAATACTAAATAAATGCAAATATTAAACTAGACGCGAGAAAATAAAATAGTTTATGCAAGGTATGAAAGGCAGTACTTGAGAGACGCAAGGATTTCACCTAATTATCATTCATTTCATGTAATGTTTAAGGGACAAATCGGTAAATATGTAATGGTCGGGGTTCGGAATTCTCCTTACCCATGTCAGGGTGGAATAGGAGCTACTCTTAGGTGCTACAAACCCCGTCAGGGTGATTATAGTCCACCTCCAAGTGATTAAGTCTATTTATACCCAATTGACCATAGGATTAATTAAGATCGTCAAAGTCTATAATTTCTATCATACATTCATTAATTGGTTCTGTACCTAGACCCCCCGTCAAAGTGATCCATTCGCCACTAAATGGAATAGCCTAGATACTAAGTCCTATGATTGGTTAATTACGACAATGATAGTAGATAAAATAAAATTAATGAAAAATACAAATTACCCAATTTGATTTCAATTATAACAATCCCAAATCCAAACACATGAAACGAAATGAAATTAGGATTATCCCATTATGCGTTCTCAAACACTTATTAAGTTTAGCTCATACTAATACGAAAAACTAAGAAATTAAAATAAAAGGAATTCATAATTGTTTTAAAGAATAAAATAAAAGAACCTAATTACGGAGTTGAATTGGCTAAGAATTGGAGATATAGACAGTCTCCATCTCTTGGCTTCTTCTCTTCCTTGCTCTAGCTTCTTCTCTGATGTTCTGACTCTTAAGCGTATAAATTGTATGTGTATGGTTTGTTAAAAATGAGAGTCTAAAGCCTTTTTATAAGCTAAAATTCGGACTAGGGATTTTCTTAGGGATTAAATTAAAATTAGAAAAGCCCAAGTCCATTAATTAAGCCAATCCCATAACTGCTGCACCACCTTCACTAAATCAGCCCTAACCGGCTTGTTTCAACTCGAATTGACCCCATTCCAGTTGCTAAATTTCCGTAACTCAATGGGGAACAAATTATCTTCACAAGTATAGGCTAAATCCACTCTTAGGTGGCTCTAAATCAGAAATCTTTATCAACTTTTCAGATTTGCAGCTTGAAATTATCAATTCTTTCGGGATATTTCTTCTTGCTTTGACTTCATTACATGATCTTTGACTTTATTCTTGGATTCCTCTCCTAGCTAGTATTGAAAACCTACAACTTTTCACTCAAAACAAACCATATTACGTGCAAAGGTTTAATAAATGAAAAATACTAGAATTAAAAGAGGAAAATCGATTTATTGCATATTAACACCAAAAGTCTATCTAAATAGTCGAATAAACACCAAAGATGATGTCTCTCAAGGGCATAAAATTAGAACATTTATGGAGACATCAGATGGAAAAATAGTTAAATCAAGGTCCAAAAGGGAAACTACCAAGTGACACTGAAAATCCAAAACAGAGAGAAGATTGTAACGATATAGCACCCAGAAGTGGTAAGAAGCTACCACCACCACCTTTTCCCGTTATGAAAAAAAAAGAAACAACTGTGAAGGAGAAAACAGTAGAGTATGTGGTGGAGAAAGAAGGTGAACCAGAAGTAGAAGAGCTGGAAGGTGACAAAATATTGGGAAAACCAAAGAAGAAGGATGTTGTCGTAGAAGAGAATCATCCTCCTCCACCCTTCCCCTCAAGAGTTCAGAAGAAAGGAGATATGGATGAATAGTAGAGATTCATGATTGTGGTGAGGAAGCTTAATATTAATGTACCAATGTTAGATGCTATTAAAATGTACAAAAATATTTTTTATTCATGAAAAGAGCTATCACCAACAAATGTCCATATTTTGAGAATGAGATGATAGGTTTGACAGAAGAATGTAGTGCAATATGCCACAGTAAGTTGCCACCTAAATTACTTTATCTTGGGAGATTTACTATTCCTATTTTAGTGGTAAGAAGTGGAAAGGGAGAGCTTTGTGTGATTTGGGTGCGGGTATTAATTTCATGCCTCAATCGGTTTTTGAGAAGTTGAAGATAAGAAACGCAAGACCAACCTCTATGGTCTTGCAAATGGCTGATAGATCCCTCGCACATCCGGAGGGAAGAATAGAAGATGTCCTCATCAAGGCATGTAGTTTGATTTTTCCTGTTGATTTTGTTGTACTTTAATACGAAGCAGATAAGATTGTCCCCGTTATCTTGGGAAGACCATTCCTAGCCACGTGGTGTACTCTTATTGATGTAGAAAATGGAGAATTAATCATGCGTAATCAAGCGGAGGAGGTAAAGTTCAACGTGTTTAGGAAATGAAGTTCCAGATGCCAAGGAGGAATGTTTCCGGGTGGATGCGATTGATCATTGCCACACAAGAGGTATTTAATGATATGAATTTTGATGATATCTTGCAGGCTTCCCTAGTACTTGAATTACCGGAGATGATTGAAGAGCTTGCCTAAATAGTGGCAGCTCTAAATTCTGAAAATCCAAAGTATAGGCGTCTAGCCTATGAACGAGAGAGAGAGAGAGAACAGGGGGAGATGTAACCTAAAAAAACCATCTATTGAATCTCTTCCCCAATTATAAGAGAAGATGCTTGAGTCACACTTGAGGTATGCATATTTGTGTACTAACATCACTTTACCTTTTATTGTTTCAGCCACTTTAACAGATCCTCAAGAAGACAAACTGCTGCGTGTACTTAGAGCTAACAAGGAGGCAATTAGATGGACTATTGCTAATACTGAAGGTATTATTCCTACCATCTGCTAACACAAAATTATTTTGGAAGATGATAGTGCACACTCAGTTGAAGGACAAAGGAGGTTGGTGTCAGTTATGAAGGAAGTGGTAAAGAAGGAGGTAATCAAGCTACTAGATGCAGGGATCATCTTTCCCATAGCTAGTAGTGAGTGGGTGAGTCCTCTTGAATGCGTACCAAAGAAGGGTAGTATCACCACTATCTTGAATTCTCAGAATAAAGCCATTCCCTCGAGAACCGTAGTTGGTTAAAGAGTGTATGGATTATCGTAAGTTGAACACGACCACTAGAAAAGATCATTTTCCTCCTCCTTTCATAGATCAGATGTTAGATAAGTTAGCTAGAAGAGAGTACTATTATTTTCTAGATGGGTACTCATGATACAATCAGATATATGTAGATCCAAAAGACCAACATAAAAAGACCTTTACATGTCCTTTTGGTACTTTTGCTTATCGAAGAACTCCATTTGGATTGTGTAACACACCTGCAACTTTCCAGAGATGAATGATTGCAATCTTCTGGGACATGATTGATTGGCTCCTTAAGGTATTTATGGATGACTTTTCTGTTTTTGGTGATAACTTTGATGAGTGTTTGCAGATTCTAGAAAAGGTGTTTATTAGATGCAAGGAGACTCATCTGGTTTTGAAGTGGGAGAAATGTCACTTTAGTTTCGTGAAGGAATAGTGTTGGGACACAAGGTTTCGAGTTCAGTTTAGAGGTTGATTGTGCAAAGATTGAGGTAATCAACACTCTCCGCCTTTTGTTTCTGTTAAAGGGGTGAGAAGTTTCTTGGGTCATGCTGAGTTTTATCGCCATTTCATTAAATATTTCTCTAAGAGCCCTTGTGTAACTTACTCAAGAAGGACACCAAATTCCTTTTTCGTGAAGCTTGCATGGCGTCATTCAAGGAGATCAAGGAGAAACTCATATCTGCATCCATTGTATTACCTCTTGATTGGAATATGTCGTTTGAAGTTATGTGTGATGCTAGTGATCTTGCGATGGGAGCTATATTGGTTCAAAGAAAAAATAAGGTATTCCATTCCATTAACTATGCTAGTAAGACCTTCACAAGTGCCCAGAGTAATTATACCGTAACGAAAAAGGAATTACTAGCTGCTGTGTATGCATTTGACAAATCTTATTCCTATCTTTTGGAGCAAAAATTGTCGTGTACACAGATCATTCCGCGATCAAATACCTTATGGAGAAGAAAGATGAGAACCTGCATTTGATTTGATGAGTATTGTTGTTAAAAGTGTTTAACTTAGAGATTCGAGATCGAAAGGGTTGTGATAATCAAGTTGCAGATTACTTGTCGCGTCTTGAAGGTTCTAAGGATAATAGTGGACCAGAGTTGGTCAAAGAAGAGTTTTATGATGAGAGTCTATTTTCAATACACGCAATGAGTACTCCTTGGTATGCAGACATAGCGAATCTTATTGTGAGTGGTTCTTTTCCTCAAGGAGTTACTTCACAAGAGAGGAGGAGATTAATTCACTGTGCAAATCAATTATTTTGGGAGGATCATTTCCTCTTGGTGTCGCCTAGGGTGTGATAAAAATAAGATAAATATAAGTCAGAAAACAACGCACTCTTCCCTAGACAGGCACAGTACTGCAAGTATTACAGGACGAATGCAAGTTTTAATGATAAGTTGAGTTCGTTCTCAAGGACTTAGTTTGTTAATCGAATGGGTAAATAATAACGAGTAAGAAGTAATTAATTAAAAGACAGGAAAATAAAGAGAGAATAATTCGAAATTACTAATTAAACTTAGGAAATTAAAGACAGTAAATTAAATACGAAGAAATATGAGATGAGAAGTATAGCTTAGGTTTTGCTAGTATGCACTACTCCTTCTTATTCTTTCTATCAAATCTAGTTATTAAGGGAGATAATTAGCTCTTAGATATTTAGTCAGGATTCTAAATTCCCATACCTTAGACCTTGAGAGCGACTAAGGGGGCTACGGACACACCATGGGGCTGGTTCAAATAGGGTTTACAAGCGCTACCAAGGCCCTAAGCAATCGATTTCCATACATGGTGATAGTGATTAAATTATACCCTAATGACTATCTAGTTAGAATTAGTGTTGTCAAGACCAATATCAACACTAGACGTTATGTGGTGTTTCAATAATTAGACACCTAGCTAAGGTGATCATCTAACTACTATTAAGGTAATCCTAAACGTTGCGCACCGCAAGGAAAACAGTCATTAAATCAAAACACATAAACAAATATAAAGATAAGCAGCTAATATCAGATTAAAACATGTAATTCCCAAAGAAACTTAGATAGAAAGAAAATAGAATTCATAGATTATACATGATACAAAACCCAAGCTATGGGAAGTTTAGTTCATACCTGAAGGAAATAAACTAAAGGAAATACTAAAAGACATCATCTTGCTCTATACAATAACTTTGAAGAATAAAACCTTAAGAACTAATTACTATGAGGCAAGAATTATTTACAAGTGATATAAGGGTATATTTATAGGTGTTGAGAAGACCTAATTCGTTTTCTTGAAGGAGAAGGTAAGTAGTGGACTCCGAGCCCAACTCAAATCCGTAACCCTAAAACATGAAATCAGGCCGGTTTTTATTTTAATCCTAGCAGGTTCAATACTCATCCGTTCGACGCGTATGAGTAGTAGAAATTCATCGTCTCGGAAAGATCTTCAACTTTTCTCTTGACCGTCTCTCCAAATTCCACACCGATTTTGAGATATATGCTGATTTGTGGTCATAGGTGCAGAAATTCAGATTTAAGGCAGCTTTTCCTTTTCCATATTTTTAGCTTTTCTTTCCTTATCTCCAATTACCGTACTTATCTCTTTCCATATCTCTTAGTCTTTGACTTGGACTCTAATTAATCTCCATAATTATCTTTAAAGCTTCACACTAAATAAATAATTAAACCCAATATGCTCTAAAAATATTATTTTACTAAATCAAGACTCAAAATAGGAAAGTGCACTATTTCTTAAGAAAAACGATTAGAAAGACTTCTAAATCACTAAAAATGATGTCTCATCTTAACATAAATCTATAACAAATGAGGAGACATCATCTCTACAAAACATGGAGTGATCAGATTGTAAGAAGATGCATACCTGAAGGTGAAGTCTGTGTGGTAGTTGCTAGTTGTCATGATTCACCCTATGGTAGACATTTCGAAGGTGATCGTACAACTGCAAAGGTACTTCAATCTTGTTTTTATTGGACTACTTTACATAAATATTGTCATGCATATGTCAAAGAATGCTACAAATGCCAATTTACCAGTAATATATCTAAGAGAGATGAGATTTCACGTAATAATGTTCTTGGAGTTAAGATATTTGATGTATAGGGTATTGATTTCATGGGCCCCTTTGTACCATCCAATTGAAATCTTTACATCCTATTAGCTGTTGATTACGTGTCTAAATGGGTAGAGGCTGTAGCTCTACCAACGAATGATTCGCTAGTGTTAATAAATTTCTTGAAGTCACACATCATCACGATACATGGTACCCCTAGAGTTATTATTAGTGATAGATGTTCTCATTTTGTGTATAGATACTTGAAGGCTTTATTAGAAAAGTATGAGGTGAGACAATGTGTATATACTACTTATAATCCACAAGAAAATGGTCAAGCTGGGGTCTCTAATTGAGAGATCAAATCTGTTCTAGAGAAGACTGTTGGACCCACACGCAAGGACTGGTCAACAAAATTAGATGATGTGTTGTGGGAATATTGTACTGCGTTTAAGACACCTGTTGGTGTATCTCTGTATCGCATAGTTTATGGTAAGGCTTGTCACTTATCTCTTGGACTTGAATTAGGTGTATATTGGGCGATTGCGGAGTTGAACATGGATCCTACTATAGATGGTGAGAATCGTATGATAAAACTGAATGAATTTGATGAGTTTCGATTTCATGCCTATGAGAATGCTAAGCTTTACAAAGGGATGTCTCCCTATTTGTGATGACTAGTTGTGATTCGTGCCTGAAGGCACTATAAAATAGTAGGTAATATGATGACAAATTAAATGAAATAGTCAACGACAAATCTGGTGACAACAAAGATGAAACCCTCTTATTCTTGCAACGCTATGCAAATTTGCCCTTGCCCAAAAGTAAAGGATGTACAATAATTTTAGGCAATAAGAAAATAAATTAACAGATTTCCATACCCCTTCCTTCCCAAAGAGAGTGGGTTGTTAATATCTAACAAAGACTATATATTAAAGTGCAATATATTAAAGTTGAGTACAACGACAATGTTGAAGATTTTACTGAATTTGGATCGTCTACAAAAATGTTTCTATACTAACTATACTAAATTTAATCACAATTTACTTTTAAATTTATAATCTAAGAGCTATTATCACCCTTATTAATTGACAGAAGAATTAGAAGGATTAGTGCATACCAGCAAAACCTGAGCTATACTTTATCATCTCATTCTTTCGTATTTTATTTATTCGTCTTCTATTTTATTTAGTTTAATAATTAATCTTCTTAATCATCATATTTATTTGTTGTTGATTGCGACTCGAATTAATTGTCCATAAGCATAACACACTAAGTCTCTGAGGAACGAATCTTACTTACTAGTAAAACTTGCATACGATCTGTGATTCTTGCAGTGAGTAACGTATTTATACTAG
This sequence comes from Nemophila menziesii, assembly GCA_029959085.1. NCBI lineage: Eukaryota > Viridiplantae > Streptophyta > Magnoliopsida > Boraginales > Hydrophyllaceae > Nemophila > Nemophila menziesii. The sequence continues at coordinate 3,610,930 of JARWIR010000027.1, read as the reverse complement.
GGTGTTTATTTGAATCTATTTTATCTATTATTATACCACACCTTAGGCGACACCAAGTTTTTGGTGCCGCTGGCGGGGACTTGTGACTCATTAGCGTGTGGGCTATTTATTATTAATAGTAGTAGTTTTTAGTTATTTTTATTATTATTTTTCTAGTTTTACGCTTTTTTGTTTGCTTTAGTCCTTTTTAGGTTTTTAACATTGAATCCTTGGCCTCCTCTTGCGGAGCCCGAGTGGATCTTTAGAGTTTATAATAAACGCTTGAAAGAAGACAGAGCACGAAGAAGAGTAATGGCGTAGCAACAAGTAGGATTAGATCCACCACGAGTGGTAGATACGCCGGTTGGTCCCCTAGGACATATACCACAACTACCACTAGGAGATAACAAAAACAATAATAGACAAGAACAAGATCTCCCAGGCTTGGGAGCACCTTTTCGAGTTCAACCACTAGGATATCGTCCTCCAGAGATCCAGAATATCAAGTTCAGGCCCGATCCAGGTATGCTAAATCAATTTTCGAATTTTGGACTCTATAGTGGTGAAGCAATTCAAGATCCGTTAAGAGCGATTCAGAAGTTCATGCAGATTTGTGATGACTAAATCATCTCGGGCATTACACGCGAGCAAGTGTATTGTCACATGTTTTCCTTCTTTCTGACCGACAAAGCTGGTGATTGGCTAGTTAGACAACCACCAGGTACATTAAATACTTAGACTGAACTTCAAGATGCATTCTTTAACCGTTTTTATCCGAAGAGTATGAGACTCAAAGATCATATGGAGCTTTCTAAGTTTCGCCAAGAGAATGAAAAAGAAGTCGGAGACGCATGTACAAGATTTCAACAGAAGTTAGCTAGATGTACGCTCCATGGTTACACCATATCTTTACAGTTAGCGATGTTTTATCAAGGTATCAATGCCGAGAGTAGATTGAGGGTATATAATCTTGGAATAGGAGGTTTTGTGTCCATGGATCCTACAGAAGCAGCCGAATGTATGAAACCTATAATAGAAACTGAAAGGAGTTGACCACTTTCGCGAGCTCCTGTTACAAAGACCAGAGGTACGCTTCAATTAGATGCAGAAACTGCAAACTCAACTCAATTAACCGCATTAGAAAAACAAATCAAAGAGATTAAGCTTGAGATGCAGAAGAATTTAGCTTCAACAAATGTAGTGCAAGAGGCATAAGGTTGTCCAAAGTGTGAGGTACCGAATCATACATGGGAAGAGTGCGAAGGAAATCCAGCATCGGTTTATTTTATATCCAACCGAGGAAATTATCAATTTGGTAACAGAAATCATCCGAGTATGCAGTATTCAAATCCACAGGGGGGGCGTTAATCAAGGTACTTATCAACCTTGTCCCCAGATTAACTCTTACCAACCAAGATTTCAAGTCCCGTATCAGGGAAAACAGAACTATAATCGACCTACTCCTCCAGCACAGCCTGCTAATGATGCTTATACCAACACTTTAGCTCAGAAGGCGTTACCACAATATCCTAAAGAGGGACTCGTGGGTGATAACAATTGAATGATTTCATGCATTCACAGAATGAGAAGTTAAGAGAACAAGAAGCTTCAATTCAGCTCTTAGGTACGCAAGTAGAATAAATGAATCAAGTTCTAACTAATATTATGGAAGCAAAACAATTGAAAGCTATCGAAGGAGGTGATGTCAGTGTTGGGTTAGAAGCTTGTAAGGATATTTGCCTTGAAATAGAAGAGAATAAGGAAGTAACGCATGCTGAAGAAACTGTCGTGGAAGTTCCAGAAATTGAAGAAGAACCAACCAAGTCTAGCCCCAAGACTCTGACTATTCTGAGGATGAGGATTCAGCCGAAAGATCCGAGTTTATAAACCTTCTGAGAGATCTGTAAGAAGAAATTAGATTAGTTTTGGAGTTACAAGCTGAAAGAGCCAAAGAAAAAGAGGAAGAAGCCTCAAAAGAGTTCAAATATAAAGTTGCACCTGCTGTGCAAGAAAAGAAAGAAAAAGAAAATGTGGGCTTGCCACCAACAGTTGTTCAAACAATGTCACCAACCATTCCAGAGACAAATCCGAAGGCTGAAATTGAACTCAAAACATTTGTAGAGGCGTATACTTGGGAGAATATCAACGTCCAAATGCTTGAGATTGCGAAAAAAGGGCTTACACCGCAATAAGTATTTACGCAAGTTATTCCAGAAACGAGTGTAGAAGCCAGGAAGGAGACTGTAGCTCATACTGAGAAAGTTTCGAGAAGAGTTATCAAAGAGTTACCACTGAAACTCAAGGATCCAAGAAGCTTTAATCTTCCTGTTCAAATAAATGGTATGCTCAAAATGAAAGCTATGTGTGATGTGGGTTCAGGTGTGAATCTTATGCCAAAGTCCGTGTTCGATAGACTTGGACTTCAAAAAACAGATAAAGCTCCAATTAAGTTGCAGCTTGCTGACAACTCAGTTACCAAGACATGGGGAACAGTGGAGGACGTACACGTCCGAACAAGTAATATCACCATCGCTGCTGACTTTGTTATACTGGATTTCGATGCAGATAAGCAGGTCCCAATTATACTTGGAAGGCCTTTCATGGACACAAGTCAGAGCATCATCAACTTCTAGGAGGCAACAGTTAACCTCCATGATAAGAACGTATCCGATACATTCTACATCTTGAGTAAGAAACCAAGGAAGTTAGATCCCACCGTCCCTATCATCCAGAACCTTTTACATCACAGTATCCCAGAATAAATCCCAACAAAACCTGTGGATACTGAGCCAAACATTAAGTTTGGGGTCGACCATGAAGTTGTATGGAAAGCCCGCAATCCAGAGAATAGGCCACGAAGTCACAAATATTCGTGGATGGGACCATTCATAGTCACTGAAGTTGTTTCAGCTAAGGTGATAGAGATCAGGCCCAAGAGGGGAATCAAACGAAGATTAGTAGACGTTCATAGTTTTTCTCGTTTCTGGGGAGGCTATATTCGCAAATCTTGATAGAGGTAACGCGTCTAACTTTGAAAGACGTTAAATAAAAGTGTTATACGGGAGACAACCCGCAATTTTTTTTATGTTTCTATGTTTTAAATTCATGTTTAGTTTAGTTGTTTTTAGTTGATATTGCATATTTGAGAAAGGTATAAGTGTTTTTGATGTTCATGAAATGAGAAAATCGAGTTAGGGAGGAAAAATAATTTGTTTAGCACATTTTGACCTTCCCGCCGGCTAGCCAGTGAGATGACTGGTATGCCGGTGGGTCAAAAAACCGTGACACGGTTTGTAAAATCAGGTTCCTTTCTGAGATGAAGAGAAATCAAAAAATAGCTGACTAGTAATGCTGCCCAGCTGGCCGGTATGCCGGTGGAAGAAAATCTGTGCCACGGTATGGGGAATCAGGTTCATTGCCGAGAGCAAGTGGGAAAATCGTGATCGCGAGTGTCGACACTGTCTGCGACTGGTATGCCGGCGACCGCCGCTGGAAGAAGAGAAAAAGTTTGTTTTTTAGGTTATAAAGAATAAGAAGTTAGTTCTATTCTGACTTTTTTAATCCTTTAAGCCTCATTTCTTCTCCGAACCTCTCCCACTCCATTAAAGCTTCAACAGACCTTCCCCAAACATCAAAACACTACCCAATCACCATAAAAATACATCAAATCCTTTCCCTACATCATTACAAAGAAGATTCAACCACCCAAATCCTACCAAAACACATTGAATCCAAGAATCAAAATCAAAAATTTCCAAATTTCACTCAACAATTTCGTATATCCATACCAATCAACAAGAAATTCATCACACCCATATATAGAATCGTCATCATAACACCTTTCGTAACCCAAATAAAGCTTGTACAACCTACAATCAAAAGTTTCAAATTTCAAGAGTGTTTAAAGCTTTGAGTTGGAGGTTAATTGAGATGACTAAAAGAACAGAAACATTATCCAATGTTAGGGAGATGAATAAGTGTAAGGTATTGGGTTCTAATGAGAAGAAATCAATTGAGAAAAGTTCAAGTTCCAACACAAAGGGTAAAACAGGTCAAGAAAAGAGAGGGAAGCTAGCTGTGGTATATTAAATGGGCAGAAAGGTTCCAGCTTTCATAAAGAAGACACCACAACCTCTACAGATCGAGAGTCATTGATGTCTCCTCTTTTGTTCTATATTTATATGGTTAGGAGACATCAAATTAGGTGATTATTTAGCTATTTCGATAGACTTTTAGTAATAATATACAATATTTCATTTTCTGTCCTTCGATTTTAGTATTTTTGATTTATTAAGCTTTTGCGCGTAATATGGTGTATTTTAGTGAAAAGTTGTAGGTTTCTAATACTATCAAGGAGAGGAATCGATAATAGAAGTCAAAGATCATGTCAAGAAGTCAAAAGCTACAAAGAATATCCCAAGAAGTTGACAAATTTAAGCTAAAAATCTAGAAGGCTGATGTAAAGTGCTGATTTTTCGAGCAGCCTAAAGATGAATTCATCCCCTGAGTTATGAAGAAGATTCGTACCTTATCGAGTTACGAAGAATTATCAAGTTGAATTAGTCAATTCAGAGTTATATTGAGAGAGTTACAGCCATTTTCGTGAAGAGTGTACAACAGTTACGGGCTATTGGGCTTGAAGAGTGGACTTGGACTTTTAATATTTGCTTATTCTTTTAATTAAAAGCGCTAGTCCGAATTTATGAGTATAAAAGGGCTCTTGAACTTCTATTTTCACACATAATTCATTATTCACAAAGTCAGACAACGAGAGAATAAGCTGAAGCAAGGAAGAGAAGAAGCCAAGAGCTGGAGAAATTCAACTTGTCCAATTCGCAGCCGAATCAACTCCTCAATTAGGTTACTTATCTTTATTTCTGTAAAACAATTATGAATTCCTTTCAATTTATTTTCTTAGTTTTTGCGATTATGAGCTAATTTCATTTGGTACTTGAGAACGCATAATGGGTTGAGCCCCAATCTTTTTCATTCTATGTCTTTGGATTTGGGATTGTTTTAATTGAAATCGAAATTGGGTATTTAATATTTTTCTTTAATTTACTCTTATTGACTATTATTGAAGTAGCTAATCAATATTAGGACCTAGTACTTGGGCTATTCCAATGAGTGGCAATTGGATCACCTTGACGGGGGGGTCTAGGTACGGAACTAATTAAGGAATGTGGATAGAAATTATTTGACCTTGACATGCTTAATTAATCCTATGGCCAATCGGGTAGTTAGACTTTAATCATTCGAAGGTGGACTATATTCACCCTGACCGGGTTTGTATCACCTAAGAAGAGCTCCTTAGTCCACCCTGACGGGGGTTAAGAGATAATTGAATCCCGACCAATATTAATTACCAAATTCGTCCCTTAAACAATACATGGAATGAATAGATTTAGGGGAAATCCTAGCGTTGCTCAAGTACTACATCTCATACCTTGCGTTCAGCTATTTCATTTACTTGCGTCTAGTTAATTATTTGCATTAATGTAGTCTTTTTAATTATTTATCTGAGTTATAGAAAATCAAACAAACACTCTTAAATCATTTACCTGCTTTACGTGCAATTAACTACTATCTGATAAGCATTAGAGTCACCCAATCCGTCCCTGAGAACGAATCTGTTTTATCACTTATATTACTTGGGACAACTGTACACTTGCAGTTGTGGTTCTCTTTTCCTTATTGCATTTATTTTAGAACACACAAAGGACCACCAAGTTTTTGGCGCTGCTGCCGGGGCCGGTAGAGTGTGACCCCGGTGTTTATCCTTTAGTGTTAGTTGCATTTTTATTTTTCGATTTTACGCTTTGTTTGTTCATCTTTTTCAGATTTTTAGGTTTGGTGTATGCGAAGGAGACTCTTTAAGGATCTTGAGACATTACCTCCGATCCTTAATAATCCTGAATCACTAGTCAGACTTGCTAACAAGAAATGAAAACAACAAGAAGCACAAGAGTTAGAAGAGAGATTAGCTAGAGAGATGGCTGACCTTCCGGTTGATAACAATGGTCAGAATAGTCAAAATGGCTTAGTCCCACCTCTCAATCCTCCTAATCCTCCAGTTCAAGCCCAAGTCGCTGATCCATGGTTCATCAATGGTCCAGCACAAGAACCGTTCCATGCTCCTCCTCTCGGGATTGGCCCAGCCGATATAGATGTTCCGAGATTCCGTCCAGATTCGGGTATGTTAGCTCAATTTCAGAATTTTGAAAATTTTCGTGGCAAGCCCGGAGAAGATCCTATTCGCGCAGTACAAAAATTTATGCAAATCTGCGATTCTTACATCACTCAAGGAGTAACAAAAGAGAAATGTATTTTGCTACATTTAGATTTTTCGTGATAGATGGAGCAAGTGACTCGCATGATTCACAAGAGCCTGGAAAGATTACGAATTGGGAACAATTATAGAATGCGTTTTTCGACAGATATTATCCATCCAACATGAGATTAGATGCTCAACTCAAGTTAACACATTTCCGACAAGAATATGATAAAGGTTTGGGTAAAAGTTGGTCGAGATTCCAGTAGTGTTTGCGAAGAGTACCCGATCATGACCTTTCAGAACAACAACAAATGAAAACATTTTACAAAGGTCTTGACGGGAAATCACGGAAATATTTAGATTTATTATGTGGTGGTGGACTTTTGCAGGTCCTACCTGTTCACGCAAAGATTATCTTGGATAGAACGGTAACTAATGAAGTAGGGTGGAATACTGTGAGAACACTTGTTAAAGGGGGAGTTAATAACGTAAATATCGAAGAAAAGTTCACCTCCTTAGAGAACAAAATACAAACCACATTGGAACAACAATTGAAACAACTTACATTAGCCGTGGAAGAGGGTTTTTCGAGTAAAAGGGTTGAAGTGAATGCTACGCAAGAAGTGTATGGGTGTTCGAATTGTGGTGTTCAAGACCATGATTGGGAACATTGTGAGTATAATACCGAAGCCATGATGTTTGTTTCTAAAAAGGGGAACTACAATTCAAGTGGACAAGGATATCAGCCCAACAGAAACCATCCGGGTTTTCAATACTCAATTCCTAATGGGGCAGCTAATCCTACTTACGCATATCAACCGCGTCCCCAAGGTAACACTTATCAACCTAGACCATAAAATAACTATCAAGGAGGACAAAATTATGGAAATCAGGCTCAAAGGCAACCTCCTCAAAATAGTTATAATGATACGATGAATCAAAAATCCCTACCTTCTCAACCTCAAGAAGGAACGGAAGATCTTCGGGTAACGGTAGATAAATTAATGGCACTTGAGGCACAATCCATTCAGAATAAGCAAGCTAATGAAGCTGCACTTAAATTATTGGGAAATCAAACGGATCAAATTTCGAAACAATTAAATACGCGTTTGCAAGGAAGACTCCCTAGTGATACTGAAGTCCCAAGACAAACCGAAGATTGTAATTCCATAGCATTGAGAAGTGGTAAGAAGCTTCCTCCACCCCCATTTCCGGTCATGAAAGAAAAAAGAGTGACAAATAAAGAAAAACCAGTAGTGGAGGAGATAGAAAAAGAGAATGAACCTGAAGTAATAGAGGTGGAGAAAATTCCAGAAGTTCAGAAAAAGAAAGATATTGTGGAGAACCGTCCTCCTCCGCCTTTTCCTTCGAGAGTTCAGAAAAAAGGAGATATGGCCGAGTACCAGAGATTCTTTAATAGGGTAAGGGGTCTCAACATCAACATTCCGTTACTAGAAGCTATTAAATATATACCGAAATACGTGAAGTTTTTTAAGAGAGCCCTAACCAACAAAAGGCCGTATTGTGATAATGAGATGATTAGTTTACCCGAAGAGTGCAGCGCTATCTGCCAAAGTACGTTGCCACCTAAGTTGCATGACCCTGGGAGTTTTACAATTCCGATATCGATTGGTAAGGAGTGGCAAGGAAAAGCACTATATGATTTGGGTGCAAGTATTAATCTTATGCCCAAATCGATCTTTGATAAGCTGAGAATAGGAGACTTGAGACCTACTTCTATGGTCTTACAAATGGAAGATAGGTCCCTCGTCCATCCAAAGGGACGAATCGAAGATGTCCTCGTTAAGGCAGGTACTTTAGTTTTTCCTGTTGATTTTGTTATTCTTGAATACGACGCGGATAGGAATGTCCCCGTCATTTTGGGACGACCATTCCTAGCCACGGGGCGTACTTTAATTAATGTAGAAAATGGAGAATTAACCATGAGAATCCAAGACGGGGAGGTAAAGTTCAATGTGTTCAGAGCCATGAATTTCCAGATGTTCCAGGAGATTGCTTTCGAATGGATGTAGCTGAACATGCCACGCAAGAGGTATTTGATTATTTTAATTATGATGATATCTTCCAGGCTGCTTTGACGCTCGACTTACCTGAGATGATGGAAGAGCTTGCTGAAACAGTGACAGCTCTCAATTCGGGAAACCCAAAATATAGGCGTCCTGCCTATGAACCTGTGAGAGAACCGAAGGAGATGGTCGTTAAAAATAAACCATTCATTGAATCTCCACCGAAGTTAGAAGAGAAACCATTTCCAACTCACTTGAGGTATGCGTATTTGGGTATTAATAATACTTTACCTGTTATTGTTTCAGCAAATTTAACAGGTTTTCAAGAAGATAAACTGCTACGTGTACTAAGGGCGAATAAAGAGGCGATAGGTTGGACAATTGCTGATATCAAAGTCATTAGTCCATCCTATTCTCAACATAAAATCATTCTTGAAGATGATAGTGCATGTACAGTTGAAGGTCAAAGGATATTAATGCCAGCAATGAAGGAAGTGGTGAAGATAGAAGTGTTTAAGCTACTAGACGCGGGAATCATCTTTCCCATAGCTAGTAGTGAATGGGTTAGTCCAGTTCAGTGCGAACCAAAGAAAGGAGGAATTACTACCATCCTCAATGCTCAGATTGAAGCCATCTCCACAAGGACAGTTGTTGGTTGGACGGTTTGTATGGATTACCGTAAGTTTAACAAGGCGACTAGAAAAGACCATTTTCCTCTTCTGTTCATTGACTAGATGTTAGACAAATTGACCGGTAGGGAGTATTATTGTTTCTTGGATGGTTATTCAGGGTATAATCAGATTTATGTAGATCCAGTTGATCAACACAAAACCACATTCACATGTCCTTTTCGTACCTTTGCCTATCGGAGGATGCCTTTTGGATTATGTAACGCACCCGCTACCTTTCAGAGATGTATGATGGCTATTTTCTGGGATATGATAGATAATTTCCTCGAGGTATTTATGGATGACTTTTCCGTATTCGGTGATAACTTTGATGAGTGTTTACAGAATTTGGAGAAGGTGTTAATAAGATGCAAGGAAACAAATTTGGTGTTAAACTGGTAAAAGTGTCATCTCATGGTTCGAGAAGGTATACTGTTGGGTCATAAAGTTTCAAGTGCAGAGTTAGAGGTTGATCGCGCAAAGATTGAAGTAATAAAAACTCTTCCCCCTCCCATTTCTGTAAAAGGTGTAAGAATTTTTTTAGGCCATGCTGGATTCTATCGTTGTTTCATCAAGGATTTTTCAAAGATTACAAAGCCTTTGTGTAGCCTACTCGAGAAGGACACCAAATTCCTTTTCGATGAGGCTTGCAGGAAGGCATTTCAAGAGTTGAAGGAGAAGCTTATTACTGCACCTATTGTGTTACCTCCTGTTTGGAAAATTCCTTTTGAAGTTATGTGTGATGCAAGTGATTTAGCTATGGGTTCTGTGTTGGGTCAAAGGAAGAACAAGGTATTTCACTCTATCTATTATGCGAGTAAGACCTTCACTAGTCCTCAAGTTAATTATACAGTGACTGAGAAGAAACTTTTAGCAGTATTTTATGCTTTTGACAAGTTTCGTTCCTATCTTCTTGGAGCGAAAATTGTTATATTTACCGACCACTCCGCTATCAAGTACCTTATGGAGAAGAAAGATGCTAAGCCGAGGTTAATTAGATGGGTTTTATTTCTTCAAGAGTTTGATTTAGAGATTCGAGATCGAAAGGGTTGTGAGAATCAGGTTGCAGATCATTTCTCTCGTATTGAAGGTTCTGAATCAAACACTAGTCCCGAGTTAGTTCGAGAAGAATTCCCAGATGAAAGTTTTTTTGCTATCTTTAATGGATCACCGTGGTATGCTGATATTGCAAATCTTGTGGTAAGTGGTTCTTTTCCTGAAGGAGCTACTTCGCAAGACAAAAAGAGGTTACGTACACGTGCTAAACGGTTCTTTTGGGAGGACCCTTTCCTCTACAGAGTGTGTGGTGATCAAATGGTATGAAGATGCATACCTGAGAAGGAGACTTATGCAGTTATTGCAGGTTGTCACGATTCACCCTATGGAGGACACTTCAAAGGTGATCGCACAGCTGCTAAGGTACTTCAATCTTGTTTTTATTGGCCTACGTTACGTAGAGATTGTCATGAATATGTAAAGAAGTGTAACAAATGTTAAATTACTGGGAATATATCAAAGAGGGATGAAATGCCACGTAATAACGTTCTTGAGGTAGAAATATTTGATGTGTGGGGTATTGATTTCATGGGTCCCTTCGTACCATCCAATGGAAATCTATACATCCTGTTAGCTGTTGACTACGTGTCCAAATGGGTAGAGGCTGTAGCTCTACCAACGAATGATTCGCGAGTGGTAATTAAGTTTTTGAAATCTCATATCTTCACTACACATGGCACACCTCGAGTAATTATAAGTGATGGAGGGTCACACTTTGTGAAAAAATATTTGAAGACGGTTCTAGAGAAGTGTGGGATTAGACATCACGTTTCCACTGCTTATTATCCACAAGCCAATGGTCAAGCTGAAGTTTCAATTGAAAGGTAAAATCTATCTTTGAAAAGACTGTTGGTCCTACGAGAAAAGATTGGTCACTGAAGTTAGATGATGCATTGTGGGCTTATCGTACCACTTTCAAAACTCCTGTTGGTGCATCTCCGCATCGAATGGTGTATGGTAAGGCTTGTCACTTACCTCTCTAACTTGAATTGGGTGCCTATTGGGCCATAGAAGAATTGAATTTAGATCCTACTTTAGCCGGTGAGAATAAAATGATGAAATTAAATGAACTTGATGAGTTTCGATTACATGCTTATGAGAATGCTAAACTGTACAAAGAAAATACAAAGAGATGGCATGATAATCGAATTAGAGTGAAGAAATTTGATGTTGGACAAAAGGTCCTTAAATATAACTCAAAGTTTAGAAATTATCCGGGTAAGTTGAGGTTAAAATGGTCTGGTCCTTATGTTGTCACAAAAGTCACGCCTAATGGAGCTATTGAGATTGAGAATCCAATCGAGCACCGTACCTTCATGGTAAACGGTCATCGATTGAAGATTTATCACGGAGGCGGAGATATTAATCGCGCGGAGGATCCAAATCCCGGGGAGGTTATGTACCTCTTTGAAGCACCTTAGAAGCGTGAGGTAACCGTCGAGCTTAATGACGTTAAACAAAATCCCATTCGTTGTATATTAGTTTAAGTGTTTTCATTATTTCGTAGTGTAACTTAGTAAATCATTGTTGATTAGTGTTTATTTTTAAGAAATGAGAAAGGATAGATGTTTTGATGATTTCAGGAGTGCAAATCCATGAGTTTGGGGTGCAAAGTGTGAGGAAAACGAAAGAAACTAGTGGGGATTCCAAGAAATAACTGGGAACCCGGTCTGGAGCTGACCGGGTACCTAGTGGTGTGCGCTGCAGGTCCCAGGAGTTCTGACCATGGCGTGGCTCGAGATGCAGTACGCTTGCGTCTGGGTTTGCGCTAGCAATAAAACCGGGAACCCGGTGGCTGCACTGACCGGGAACCCGGTCATGACCTTCAGATCTCTGACCACTGCGTGGCTCGAGAAGCAAGACGCGAGCGTATGACGTAAAAAAAAAACCGAATTTAGTAATTTTTGCGCCGACACAGCGCAATAACCGGGAACTCGGCTATCACGGACCGGGAACCCGGTCGGCGACTGTGTTAGGCGGTTTTGGCTTTTCAAACCCTATATCTTTAGCCTCTTTCACAAGTTAGCCTCCACATCCTATTACAGCTATCAACCACTCCGAAAATCATCATCAAAACAGGTTTTATTCATCAATTCTTGCTCTCTTTCTTCCCAAAAACACATAATCAACTCAAAATCTTTCTAGAACTTCACCAAATTCCTACTTTTTCTTCCAATTCTTTCTTCACCCAAGCCTTAAATTGAACCACTAAACCTCTCCAATCCTTCAAATTAATCCTCACCCTTCTCATAACTCACACAAACTCACCTTAATCGTCTCTCAAAACATCAAAGATTGAAACTTTTCGCTATTTTATAACTCTTTGAAGTTTTGAGGTGAAAAGCCATGACCAACATGACATATTCTTTCATTTACACAAGAAGAAACAACCCAAGAACAAGAACCAATCTTGGTGCTACACAAGAGAGAGCTATCGAGATTCCAGATTCGGGTCCTAAACGGAAGATTAAAGAGGTTAAGACTGCTATGAAGAGAAAAGAAAACCCATGTAAGGCTGGTGTCGCCTAAGGTGTGATAAAAAGATGTATAAAATAAGTGCAAGTACACACCCTAAGCTGAGCACGGTTCTGCAAGTATACAGATCGTATGCAAGTTTTAATGAATAAGTCCAATTCGTTCCTCAGGGCCTACGAAGGTTAAGAAGAACTTATGCAAATATTCAAGTGCAAATATGAGAGTTTGAACAAATAATACACAATTAGAAAGAAGAGATAGATAGATATTTATTTAGTTTTTAATTAAGAAAACTAAACTACTAAATTAAAAGACAGAAAATAAATAAAAGAAAAGAAGATAGTATGATAGTTTAGCTTGAGTAAATAACATGTAATCCCCACTAGTTTTGTCGTTCCAAACATGTAAGGTATGAATCATGTAGTATTTCAATAGTTTGGTTTCAATTGCGCTAGGTAGTTTCAAATAGGGTTTACCTGTGTTAGTAAGAACCTAAGCAAACTTTTCATGCAATTGATTAAATAGCAATACACTAAACCATCGACTATCTAGTTAGGCTGAATTGTCAGATCAACCCTTATTTTAGACGTTATATGCTAATTCTATAGTCAAATATACTGGTTATCTAACTACTATGATGGTAATCCTATATGTTTGCAACCATAAATGTCACGCCCCGAATTTCCACCACTGAAACTCAGAGCGCGACATGCCGCAGACCTAAGTCACAACCTAAGCCTGCAAGGCCTATAACGCAATAACCTAAACACAACACCGTAAAATTTCTATGTATAACACGTCAAAAGTGTTTTAGTTAATTCCATTTAAGTAATACAAACCAAACTATTGTTACAACAAAAGTCTATCTGGATTCTACTGCAAAATAATCCAGTACACAAAAAGCTATCTACACGGGGTGCTAAGCTTGGTCCTGACCCTAGGACTCCTGCCCACCTCCCTCTGCACAGAAAATTAACAATTGAGCTACACAAGCTCAGTAAGTCGAAACGTCTCCCAGGAAGGGGATTTACATAATAACAGTTTAATCAAATTATAATGAATGACGTATAAATTAAATGCACGTATAACAATATGATTTCAGTAATCGGCTACCACTAGCCTCGAATATAAATGATCATGCACACACACTACTTAGAGCTGCGATAACTAATATTCAGCACTCACTAATGCCTAGGTACACGGCCCTCAGTACCATGCCTTCTCCTGCCATCTCCGACCCCTTGGGCAACATATAGGCCCACCCCACACACCCGCAGTGGATCTTTCCACCTACGGCACAACGCAATCAGTACCTATGTACCTCGACAATTTCACCTGTCGGATAGGTTTCGCAGCCCTAATGATCACATAACACGTATAGGTCTTATACACAACTATATGCATTTCACAAATACATTCATATTCCACGTGATCTCAATATATGCAATTTAATTAAATACCGATAACACAATATCGTAAATCAACATAAGGAGGGGAGTCCGACTTACCTCAACCGTACTTTTAATTAAATTCATGATCCTCCTAAAATATAACTTTCCGATTAATTCTAGATAATTAAAAAGATATAATCTAAGTCTTTATCTAAGATACTAATTATAATAAATGAACCATTTTAATTATACTAATTATTATTTACTATTTTTATTCATCTCCTTTAACCTTATTTAATCTATTCTCTCATTTAAATCAATTATTCACCTTTCTTTAATTACTTGTTTTACTTTACTAAGCACAGACTACTAATACTTTCGTAACTTTTTCTTTCTTAGATCCATTTATCTACTTTTTGTTGTTTGACTAATAATAACACATGAACTTAACAATTATCCAATAACTAATACTAAATATTTATCTTCTTGTTCATTTTAGAATATTAACACAACACAATTATTACTACTATCTTTCCACTTAAATAATTATATTACACACGTAACTAGTACCATATAGCAAGGCTATTGTTTACCCACATAATATTACATACATATATTTATCTAAGAGATAATCCATAACTTCAACTTATATTTTCTCAAAATTAATGAATAGATTATTTATACCTTTATATGCAAAGAAATGGAAGAATAGCTTTAGATTTGGTTTCCTTTTCTTTCTTACGGCTGCCGAGTGTCTTACCCCTTTCTTTTGTTTAGTTTTTGGGTCTTCTTATACTTTAGTTATATCTACCTTTTATATTCTTTTCTTTTTCTTAGGCGGTGTAACATAGATAGCTATGAAGACTACACGTGCCATGGTGATACATCACTTTTACTAATAGTTTTATTTCTAATTAATTATTCAACCCCTCTATTATTTAACTTATCAATATAAACCCCTAAACATTAACTATTTACTTATAAAGCCTACCTTTTAATTTAAAGCTTATAACCGGGTATCACATTATCACCTCCTTTAAAAAGTTTCGTCCCGAAACTTACTTACTAACCTTGGTAAGCCAATAAAGTCGGATATTTCTCTCGCATCTCCGACTCCAATTCCTATGTGGCCTCTCTCTCAGTACGATTAGAACTCCATTGAAACTGTACATACGGTATAGTGCGGTGCCGAAGGACTCGGTCCTTTTTATCAAAAATACCAATTGGATGCTCCTCATACGTTAAGTTATCTCGTACTTGTAGCTGATCGTACTGCAGGATGTGACTCGGATCGGGTACGTATTTGCGTAGCTGAGAAATATGGAATACATTGTGGGTGTCTGCTAAAGATGGTGGTAGAGCAACCTTATAGGCAACCTCGCCCATTCGTTCCAGGATTTCAAAAGGACCAATAAATCGGGCATTTAGTTTCCCTCGAATCCCAAATCTACTCCCGCCTCTAGTGGGCGATACCTTAAGAAACACGTGATCACCAACCTTGAATTCTAGTGCTTTACGTTTCAAGTCCGCCCAACTCTTTTGTTTGTTCGTCAATGTTGAGTACTCTCCATAGTTTCTCCATCGAAGCCAGCCACTCATGTGCCTCTTGAGTATATTTCTTAATATTAAGTATATGGTTATAACTGGTGGGAAGTGTGGTTACTCTTATATTATATAGGAGAGGCCACATGGGAATTGGAGTCGGAGATGCGAGAGAAATATCCGACTTTATTCGCTTACCAAGGTTAGTAAGTAAGTTTCGGGACGAAACTTTTTAAAGGAGGTGATAATGTGATACCCGGTTATAAGCTTTAAATTAAAAGGTAGGCTTTATAAGTAAATAGTTAATGTTTAGGGGTTTATATTGATAAGTTAAATAATAGAGGGGTTGAATAATAAATTAGAAATAAAACTATTAGTAAAAGTGATGTATCACCATGGCACGTGTAGTCTTCATAGCTATCTATGTTACACCGCCTAAGAAAAAGAAAAGAATATAAAAGGTAGATATAACTAAAGTATAAGAAGACCCAAAAACTAAACAAAAGAAAGGGGTAAGACACTCGGCAGCCCTAAGAAAGAAAAGAAAACCAAATCTAAAGCCATTCTTCCATTTCTTTGCATATAAAGGTATAAATAATCTATTCATTAATTTTGATAAAATATAAGTTGAAGTTATGGATTATCTCTTAGAAAAATATATGTATGTAATATTATGTGGGTAAACAATAGACTTGCTATATGGTACTAGTTACGTGTGTAATATAATTATTTAAGTGGAAAGATAGTAGTAATAATTGTGTTGTGTTAATATTCTAAGTCTGCGGCATGTCGCGCCTTGGGTTTCGGTGGTAGAAATTCGGGGCGTGACAGTAAAGAACACAGAATATAAATCCAACACATATGTCAATCAAAACTAGGGTTCATACATATATGCTAAAACTCAAGCTAAATAGAATTTAGTTCATACTAAGAAAAGAAAAGAAAAGAATTACAGAATTAAAGGTTGAAGAAGACATGATTGATGCACAGCTCCTTCCAAACTTCTCTTCTTGTGTAAGCTTGTTCCTGGCCTTAAGGTTTGGCCAAGGATGATTTTCTAATGTTAAGAGGCTGTATTTATAGTGTATAGGTTGACCTACACGTTTTCTTGAAGGAAAAGGTAAATATGTGCTCCTAGCCAACTCAAATTCGTAGCCCAAAAACATGCAATCAGCCCTGTTTTTGTTTTGGTCCTAGAAGCTTCAATACTTATCCGATTGATGCGTATGAGTAGTTGTAATTCATCGTCTCGGAAAGATCTTTAACATTGCTTTTGACCGTTTCTCCAGATTCCACACCGATTTTAAGATATAAGCTGATTTGTGGTCGTAGGTGCAGAAATTCAGATTTAAGGCCGTTTTTCCTTTTCCATGTTTTTTGCTTTTACTTCCTTATCTTCAATTCCCATGTTTATCTTCTTTCCTTTAGCTCTTTTTACCAACTTGGACTCTAATTAATTACCATATATATCTCTAAAGCTTCACACTAAATAAATAATTAAACCCAATATGCTCTAAAAATAATAATTAATCAATTCAAGACCCAAAATAGGAAAGTGTACTAAATCAAGCTAAAATCGACCTATACTCTAATAATTACGCCCAAAATGATGTCTCAGAAATATATTAAATCATCACAAATGAGGAGACATTAAGACCCCCAACTCAAAGTTGTATCGTCCCGATACAATAAAAATAAAGAACAGTAGGGTAGTCAAGTAGAAGAAGTAGGAGGAGAATAAGAACAGAACATAATGAATGATCCTAGAGCATAAATATCTAAAATGTCTCTTGTAGTAATGCTCAAGAAATAATGCGCAAGTATTCTTAATATACATATAATCAACAATCCATGAATTCAAGTCAAGATTAATTTCGCAATGCCAGAAGGAGAGGTTGATAACTTAGTTCATGCTAATGGCTATAGGTTGTTCATAGGTCCTAATATAGAATTCAATGGTCCACTTACCTACTACCTAATAGCTCAATTGTTTCTCCATCAAGTAGTTAGAAATCCTAAGGTCTTTGGTTATAACTTGGCTTAAGGACGGTGTGGTATTTGGGTAAATGAAAAGTGAGCTTTTAGCTCTCTCCTTACTAGCCATCAACGAATTGCCCTAGAGCTTGAGTTTTCACTCGAAGAAGTTCTCACTCGACCCAATTTATTGATGCTTTTGATGTGCATCCCAATTAAAACCTTTGATGATATACAAATTCCACTTTGCCGATCTGAATATATTCTTTTCATATCAAGTTTTTCTTTTGTATAGATATGACTCTCTTTTTGATGTTCGAGATATCACACTATTTTTTCATATATAGATTTTTTTCTTTTTATGCCCTTGTTGGCAATTTTAGCTCGTAGCTTCTTTTTCATTCACTATTAACCCGTCAAAGGGTTACAATATTAACTTTTTCATCATCAATAAAATCACAATTACAATTCCCAAACCCAATGTTCCCTTATGATGAAACCCACCACCCCAAACTCAAGCTCTAGAAACGACTTGTTTCAGGTTTTGCGATTCGAGTGTGGGTCATATAGATAAGTCCTACAAACTAAGGTTATGGATTATAATGTGGTTAAATAAAAGGCTTTAGAAAGGCTCAGAGGAGCTAAGACGGATAAATAATAGCAATAGTCAAATAAAAGGGTGAGAAGGTATAATAAGGCTTCAAGTGGCTTCTATATGAAAGAACTGCCTTATTCATTTTTCTAACTACCGGATTTTGTTATTTTTTCACTACTAGTTCATAGACAAGTGGGTTTTCAACTAATTTCAAACCTCACGTTCTACAAACCAAATAACTCTTCCTAAGTTTCAACGTAACTTCTTAGCATTGCTCATTAACTTTTCTATCTTTTATTTCCCATTTTCATACATGCATGCTAAACATATTTATGACATCTTTCAAAAACATACTACTTACTATCATTGACCTAATTAAATCATGCTCAATAGGTACATTCAACATATTCTATGCCTATTTCAACCCAAGAATTATAAATTTTATGTAAAAACAAAAAGGAAGATGAGGACAAGGAATCCCCACCCCCAACTCAAAAATGAGCCGTGTCCCCACGACTCGAAAAAGTCTCAAGAAATAAATAAAATTTAAAATTAGCATACATATTGCACATAAAGAAATGGTAAGTAAGAAAGAAAACATACTCTTCGAGGCTATTACCTCGCCTTATCGACATCCAAGATAGAATTTGCTGGATTTTTCTTTAATTTCTCACGGATTGTTGTGATGTACTCATTTTCTTCTTTTGAAAGTTGCGTGATTACTCTCAAAACATTAATGATCCAAGCATTGTCAATATTGTTACTCATCTTAAACTCACGTGTTTCTTCTTTACCCAACTTCTTATTCGCTTTCCGAACAAGACACGTGATCATAGTAGGATATTGCATTAAATAACGACATGGGAGAGATCGAGAATCGCATCACCTCCTCATAGATAAACTATGCCACATACTCTTCTTCTCCCTCACAAAATACAATTCAACAAAAAAAAGTTTTTTAGAACGTCTTACCATGAACGTAGATCAACCCAATCTTTCCAAATCTCCATGAATCTTCTCGTATTCTCCTTTATCAATTTCTTCTTCAAATACCTTCTCATAAGCAAAAGGTAGTTCCTTTAATTGTTTCTTCGGAGAAGCTATTATGGCTATTGAAGCTTTCTCTTAATCTTTGGGTGTAGGGTCTTCGATCTGTAGAGGTTGTGTTGTTTTCTTTGCTAAAGTTGGAACCTTTTTGCCCACTGAATCAACACAGCATGCTACCTCTTTTCTCTTGACTTGTTTGACCCTTTGAATTGGATCTAGGACTTTTCTCACTTGATTTCTTCTCAATTAAGTCCAATACCTTGCTTTTCTTCATCTCCTTTACAGTAGATAATGTTTATATCCTCTCAATTATCTCAATTGACCCCCAACTCAAAGCTTTAACCACTCTTGAAATTTGAAACTCTTGATTATTGGTTGTACAAGCTTTATTTGGGTTAGGAAAGGTGTTTTGATGATGATCCTCTATGTGGGTAAGATGGATTCTTCATGGATTGGTATGGATTTAAGAAATTGTAGGATGAATTTTTGAAATTTAAGCTTTTGATTCTTTGATTCAAGGTGTTTTGGTATGATATGGGAGGTTGATTCTTCCTTGTAATGATGTGGAGAAAGGATTGGATGTGTTTTTATGGTGATTGGGTAGTGTTTTGATGTTTAGGGAAGGTCTGATGAAGCTTCCATGCAGTTGGGAGAGGTTTGGGGAAGAAGGAGAAGTTTAACGATTGAAAAATTCGTAATAGAGCAACCTTCTCACCCTTATAACCTGAAAAACGCGATTTTTTTCTCTCTCCAGCAGTTTCGGGCGGTATACCGGCTGTAGGGCCCGGTATATCGGAGTTACTTGCTTCGAAATTCTTCCTCTCGGCACAAAACCCGAACCTGCTACCCGTGTCACGGGTTTTCTGGCCGGCATACCTGCCGAGAACGAAAACCTCTCCAACAGCTAGATCTCGAAAAGTTATGCAGTTTAGGCTCAAAGATCACCTGATTCCGACATCCGAGCGCAAAGATATGACTTGCCGAAGTTTTCTCACATTGTGTCCAGATTTCTTTTTTCGACACAGCGGGTGTGGGCGGTATACCGGGGCTATGGTCCGGTATACCAGACCTACTGTTCCTCTAAATTTTAATCCTCGTCAAAAAACCCGAATCCCCTACCCGTGTTATGGGTTTTTGGTCCCGCGGTATACCGGGGCTGAGGCGCGGTATAACGGACTGAGGGTCTGAATTTTCCGAAAAAATTTGTTTTCTCCTCCCAAACTCGATTTCTCCAATACCTAAACATCAAAAATACCAATACCTTCCTCAAATATGCAATATCAACTAAAAATAACTAAACTAAACATAAACTAAAAATGTAAAAACACGAAAGAAACTACGGGTTGTCTCCCGTATTGCACTTTTGTTTAACGTCTTTGAAAGTTAGACGTGTTACCTCGATTATGATTGACGAAATTTCCACCCCTTGCCTCTAATTCCCACGAACTTCTCAGCTCTATTCTTCATAATCATGGATGGTGCCATCCAAGAATTCGTGGGTAGAGGTGTGTCTGGTGGTAACTCTATTTCATTTTTAGCATTACACTCCTCTGGCAACCCATTCATCTTTTCGGTTTCTAAACTTCGTTTGTTAGAAAGAATGTCCTTCATGAACTGACCATATTTTGAGATTCTTGTGAGAGCTTCTACAAACGGGATGCTGATCGTTAACTCGTTTACCATGTCAAGGAACTTCTTGAATTCTTTTTCATTGTTCTGATTTCTGACACGTGACGGGAATGGTGGAGGAGGACGCGTGTTAATTACCACTGGGCTCTCTTTCTTTTCTGGTGTCTTCTCTGGGAAACTTGTTTGTTAAATTACCTCTTCCACCTTGTTTTCAATTGTTTCTTTAACCACTTTTTCAGGAATAGAGGTTGGTTCTGGTTCTACTCTAGGTGAAGGTAATTGTTTTCCACTTCTTAATTCAACTACATGACAAACACTGTTTTCTGGAGTACTAGTATCACTTGGGAGTTGCCTTTTTTTGCAAGGATTTGAAGTTTATTAACCATTTGTGACATTGTATCCTCGATATTCTTAAGCATCTTGGATTGGGTTCGGAATTCTTGTTGGCTAATCTCCATATCTTCAACTAGGTTCATCATCTTAGCCATGCTTGAATTCAAACTCGAAGGTTGCTCTTGCATTGAATAAGAAAGTGGTTCTTGATAAGCTTCATTATAATTCGGCGCTTCTTGATAGATAGGTTGTGGAGGGTAATAAGATTGTGGTCGCGGTTGATAATAAGTCTGTTGATTTCCGACCCAATTATAATTCTGTGGGGGCTGATAATCAGCGTAATTTCCTTGAGATTGATAATAACCATCATAATAATGGTTTCTTTGATAAGGTATGAAGGAAATTGAAGTTGGATTATTCATGCAATATTCCCACGACTGATCTCTTGCTCCACAACTAGGACATGAAGGTAAAGTATGTACTAGATTTCCTAGAGCTAGTTTTCGCGCTTGTTCTCTTAATTCCTCAAGTTGTTGTTTTAACTCTTTGAGCTTTAGAGACTCTAAGGTATCTGTTTGTTTTTCTGATTTAATCGGCCAACTTCTCTTGGTTTCAAGAACGTACTCCATAATTATATTAGCTTCTGCAGGATCTAATAATACAAAACTTTCCTTTCCTAATAATTCTGCTCTTGCCTACAAAAAATCTGTAAAACACAAACTAAAAAGAAAAGCGTAAAATAGAACTAACTAAAATATAAGCACTAGATATTGCACAAGGACTAACGATGTAGTCCCCGGTAGCGGCGCCAAAAACTTGGTGTCGCCTAAGGTGTGATAAAAAGATGTATAAAATAAGTGCAAATAAACACCCTAAGCTGAGCACGGTTCTGCAAGTATACAGATCGTATGCAAGTTTTAATGAATAAGTAGAATTCGTTCCTCAGGGACTACGAAGGTTAAGAAGAACTTATGCAAATATTCAAGTGCAAATATGAGAGTTAGAAAAGATAATACGCAAGTAGAAAGAAGGGATAGATAGATATTTATTTGGTTTTTAATTAAGAAAACTAAACTACTAAATTAAAAGACAGAAAATAAATAAAAGAAAAGAAGATTGTATGATAGTTTAGCTTTAGTAAATAACATGTAATCCCACTAGTTTTGCCGTTCTAAACATGTAAGGTATGAATCATGTAGTATTTCAATAGTTTGGTTTCAATTGTGCTAGGTAGTTTCAAATAGGGTTTACCTGTGTCAATAAGAACCTAAGCAAACTGTTCCTGCAATTGATTAAATAGCAATACACTAAACCATTGACTATCTAGTTAGGCTGAATTGTCAGATCAAACCATATTCTAGACGTTATATGCTAATTCTATAGTCAAATATACTGGTTATCTAACTACTATGATGGTAATCCTATATTTTGCAACCATAAAGCACACAGAATATAAATCCAACACATAAACAGAGAAATCAAAACATAAATTCAATCAAATTAGATAGATGTCAATCAAAACTAGGGTTCATACATATATGCTAAAACTCAAACTAAATATAATTTAGTTCATACTAACAAAAGAAAAGAAAAGAATTACAGAATTAAAGGTTGAAGAAGACATGATTGATGCACAGCTCCTTCCAAACTTCTCTTCTTGTGTCGCCTAAGGTGTGATCAAAAGATGTATAAAATAAGTGCAACTAAACACCCTAAGCTGAGCACGGTTCTGCAAGTATACAGATCGTATGCAAGTTTTAATGAATAAGTAGAATTCGTTCCTCAAGGACTACGAAGGTTAAGAAGAACTTATGCAAATATTCAAGTGCAAATATGAGAGTTAGAACAGATAATACGCAAGTAGAAAGAAGGGATAGATAGATTTTATTTGGTTTTTAATTAAGAAAACTAAACTACTAAATTAAAATACAGAATATAAATAAAAGAAAAGAAGATAGTATGATAGTTTAGCTTGAGTAAATAACATGTAATCCCCACTAGTTTTGCCGTTCTAAACATGGAAGGTATGAATCATGTAGTATTTCAATAGTTTGGTTTCAATTGCGCTAGGTAGTTTCAAATAGGGTTTACCTGTGTCAATAAGAACCTAAGCAAAATTTTCTTGCAATTGATTAAATAGCAATACACTAAACTATTGACTATCTAGTTAGGCTGAATTGTCAGATCAAACCTTATTCTACACGTTATATGCTAATTCTATAGTCAAATATACTAGTCAAATATACTAGTTATCTAACTACTATGATGGTAATCCTATATGTTTGCAACCATAAAGAACACTGAATATAAATCCAACACATAAACAGAGAAATCAAAACATAAATTCAATCAAATTAGATAGATGTCAACCAAAACTAGGGTTCATACATATATGCTAAAACTCAAGCTAATAGAATTTAGTTCATACTAAGAAAAGAAAAGAAAATAGTTACAGCATTAAAGGTTGAAGAAGACATGATTGATGCACAACTCCTTCCAAACTTCTCTTCTTGTGTAAGCTTGTTCCTGGCCTTAAGGTTTGGCCAAGGATGATTTTATAATGTTAAGAGGCTGTATTTATAGTGTATAGGTTGACCTACACGTTTTCTTGAAGGAAAAGGTAAATATGGGCTCCTAGCCCAACTCAAATTCGTAGCCCAAAAACATGTAATCAGCCCCGTTTTTGTTTTGGTCCTAGAGGCTTCAATACTTATCTGATTGACGCGTATGAGTAGTCGAAACTCACCGTCTCGGAAAGATCTTTAACTTTTCTATTGATATTTTCTCCAGATTTCACATCGATTTTAAGATATAAGCTGATTTGTGGTCGTAGGTGCAGAAATTCAGATTTAAGGCAGCTTTGCCTTTTCCATGTTTTTTGCATTTACTCTCCTTATCTTCAATTCCCATGTTTATCTTCTTTCCTTTAGCTCTTTTTACCAACTTGGACTCTAATTAATTACTATATATCTCTAAAGCTTCACACTAAATAAATAATTAAACCCAATATGCTCTAAAAATAATAATTAATCAATTCAATACCCAAAATAGGAAAGTGTACTAAATCAAGCTAAAATCGACCTATACTCTAATAAATACGCCTAAAAGGATGTCTCAGAAATATATTAAATCATCACAAATGAGGAGACATCAAAGGCTAATCTTGCTAAGCCTACTTTTGTTGATGAAGAAGAAGAGGAGGAAATTGAATTGGAAATTCCCAAAGAACCTATTCCAGAACCGCGAGCTCCACGAAGAAAAGCTATTGCACACAAACCAAAGAGGGTAGCTACGCGTTGGGATGATCAGGTTCGTGATCGAATTAATTATTTGAAGTTTGGTATTGAGAGAATATTCCCTTCTTGTATTATGAATAGCGAATTTAAGAGTTATGCAACTACTTGTGATAAGTTTGGGTGGACTGAATTGAGACAGAGAAAGCTTACATTTATCCCCACCTTGGTCCGTGATTTTTATGAAGGAGAAGCCTTTTCAAATAAACAATCAATTATCGTCCGCAAAAAGGTACTACCCTTCTCAGTTGAACTTATTCGCAGAGCCTTGAAACTACCCAACTTTACTGGTCGTTGCCCTTATTTCGGAATGCCTAATGACCCATCTTTTGAGTGGGAATCTCTTTGGGACACAGTTTTAGTTCATGATAAACGCCCTATTCCGAATGGTGAAAGATATGATGGGCAGCTTTATAGTAGTTGTTTGCTACCTTGTGCCAAGGTATGGTCAAGATTCGTAGTACCCACTTTCTTTGGTATTAATCACACTTCCGAATTGAAAAAGGAGCATGTTATCTTTATTAAGTGCATTGTTGAGAATCGAGAGGTGGATGTGGCGCGTGTAATTTACGAGACTATAATGGAGTTTTAGAAAATCCCTACTAGTCAACAAAACCTAAAGTTTCCTTGTACCATCACTACCTTGTATCTAGACGCAAAAATACCATGAAGGAAGGACGAGGTTGACGCTTCAGAAGAGGGAGACGCAATGGCATTGAATTCCTTGAAAACTCCCACAATGAAGCAACCCATCCAATTAAGAACCCTAGAGCGCATCCACCAAAGAAGAAGGTACATACTGATAATGGGTTGGAAGAAGAGATTCGAGTGTTGAAAGAGAATCAAGAAAAGATGATTGCTACTTTAGGAAACGTCACCAAAGAGTTAGATCTTCTTCGCAACATGCTACTTGGGGTGAACACCATCCAACACGCCACCTATGGTTTACTCGCGAAGGATTCTATACATGGACGCAACACTGATAACCAGCCTCGCGCTGGTTAAGATACGTTTTCTTTCCTTTCTCATTTAGTGTAAATTAGTTTAATCGCATTGAGTCTTTTCGAGTCATGGGACACGACTCATTTTTGAGTTTGGGGTGGGGTTCGTTGCCTCATCCCAGTTTTATGAGTTATGTGTTTTTATCGCTTTCAATAAAATTAATTAGGAGTTGCGTTTGACTGTAGAAGATCTTAATTGTCCCCATTAAGCATACTTTTGATGAATCAATGATAGTAAATGGTGGACTTTAGGAATTAGTATAAAACGCACTTTAATTGCATGCAAACATAAATATTGGATAGGAAAAGTTAACGAACAATGCAAAAGAAGTAAGCTTGTACTTAAGGAAAATATTTTGTTTGTAGAACGTGAGATCTAAATTAGTAGAGAACCCACTTAGATATGAACTAGAGACGAACCATGTAACTAGGAAAATGATAGGGGCAGTTCTTTGATAGCCATTTGAAGCCTTTTAGCTTTCTATCCCTTATATTAATATTTTTCGCCTTAGCCCAATTTTGAACCTTAAAGCCTTTTCTTTTGTCGCCATGATATAATCCCTTATCCCTTTAGTTTATTAGGCATTTCCAAAATAGCCCGTACTTGAATCACGATCTTGAGACATGTCTCGAGCTTGAGTTTGGAGTGGTGGTCCATCTTTTGGGAAATTACATTGGGAGGGAAAAATAGGTGATTGCATTAAGGCACAAAAAGAAAATTCAGATGATATTGTTATTTGTAACCCTTTGCCGGGATTGGAAAAAAATTTAACACAGTAGTTGATCGGGAACCCGGTTATCTACTGTATAAAAAAAGAGTTATGAGAAAAAGAAAAATAAAGAAAGAATAAAATACCCGGCAAAGTTGAAGTTTCTGGAAATCATCTTAGTATAGATTGGGTTAAATTGGGAATGCTAATTTAGTGCATCGAATGGGTTGAGTAAGAACGTTATATGAGTGTAAACTCAAACTCGTGGACATTTGTTGATGGTAAGTGAGGAGAGAGCCAAAAGCTCACTTCAAGTTTACCATATATACATACCACACCGTCCCTAAGCCTACGCTAAAACTGTAAAGTCCTTGTGATTCCTAGGTACATGGTAAGTTAATAGGGAGTATACTAAGTGGAGCGTTCAAAGCGAGTAAGGATCGAGGAACAACCTATAGCCATCATGTTGAGATAAGTACAAGTGTAACCTTCTAGCATTGCGAAGTTAATTTTATGATTGAATTTATTTGTGTTTGATTTTGCATGATTAGTGTATGTGTATATTAGTTCCTAGTGTCTGCTATATGATATTCCTTTTTAGTAATGCTTTGGGTGTATTTATTTGCGTCTGCATCTCTGCAATCACCTTTTCCCTTTGTTTTTAATTTTACTTTGTCGGGACGACAAATGTTTGAGTTTGGGGTCTTGATGTCTCCTCTTTTGTTCTATATTTATATTCCTAGGAGACATCAAACTAGGTGATTATCTGGCTATTTCGATAGACTTTTAGTAAAAATATGCAATATTTCATTTTCTCTCCTTCGATTTTAGTATTTTTGATTTATTAAGCTTCTGCGCGTAATATGGTGTATTTTAGTGAAAATTTGTAGGTTTCTAATACTAGCAAGGAGAGGAATCGAGAATAGAAGTCAAAAATCGTGTCAAGAAATCAAAAGCTACAAAGAATATCCCAAAGAGTTGACAAATTTAAGCTAAAAATCTAGAAGGCTGATGGAAAGTGCTGATTTCAAGCAACCTGAAGATGGATCCAGCCCCTGAGTTATGAAGACGATTCGTACCTTATCGAGTTACGAATTAGCAAGTTGAATTAGTCAATTCGGAGTTATATTGAGAGAGTTACAGCCGTTTTCGTGAAGAGTGTACAACAGTTACGGAATTTTGGGCTTGAAGAGTGGACTTGGGCTTTTAATATTTGCTTATTATTTTAATTAAAAGGCCTTCCGAATTTATGAGTATAAAAGGGCTTTTGAACTTTTATTTTCACACACAATTCATTATTCACAAAGTCAGACAACGAGAGAAGAAGCATAAGCAAGGAAGAGAAGAAGCCAAGAGCTGGAGAAATTCAACTTCTCCAATTTGCAGCTGAATCAACTCCTCAATTAGGTTTCTTATTTTTATTTCTGTAAAACAATTATGAATTCCTTTCAATTTATTTTCTTAGTTTTTGCGATTATGAGCTAATTTCATTTGGTACTTAAGAACGCATAATGGGTTGAGCCCCAATCTTTTTCATTCTATGCCTTTGGATTTGGGATTGTTTTAATTGAAATTGAATTGGGTATCTAATATTTTTCTTTAATTTACTCTTATTGACTATTATTGAAGTAGCTAATCAATATTAGGACCTAGTACTTGGGCTATTCCAATTAGTGGCAATTGGATCACCTTAACGAGGGGTCTAGGTACGGAACTAATTAACGAATGTAGGATAGAAATTATTTGACCTTGACAGGCTTAATTAATCCTATGGCTAATTGGTTAGTTAGACTTTAATCATTCGAAAGTGGACTATATTCACCCTGACAGGGTTTGTAGCAGCTGAGAAGAGCTCCTTAGTCCACCCTGACGGGGGTAAGAAGATAATTGAATCCCGACCAATATTAATTACCAAATTCGTCCCTTAAACAATACATGGAATGAATAGATTTAGGTAAAATTCTAGCGTTGCTCAAGTACTACCTCTTGTACCTTGCGTCCAGATATTTCATTTACTTGTGTCTAGTTAATTATTTGCATTAATTTAGTCTTTTAATTATTTATCCGAGTTATAGAAAATCAAACAAATACTCTTAAATCATTTACCTACTTTACGTGCAATTAACTACTAGCTGATAAGCATTAGAGTCAACCAATCCGTCCCTGAGAACGAATCTATTTTATCACATATATTACTTAGGACAACTGTACACTTGCAGTTGTGGTTCTCTTTTCCTTATTGCATCTATTTTAGAACACACAAAGGACCACGAGTCATACACCCAAATAAAAAGAAGAAGCTTCCAAGGCCTTGTTAGCTTCAGCGAAGAAACACTTACATGAACTCCCTTTTGATTATGAGAAAGTATTTGACGAAGATGTTGGTAAAGGTGAATACAAGAGATTCTTGGAGTTAGGTGAAACAATTGGGTTGGTCTACATTCATGGTAAGACGTTCAAATTTATGTCATGAATTATCTTTCGAATTTTATTTAGGCCTCTTTAGCCGAGATATTAAAGGTTGTGTTCTATTTAGAGGCAATTTATTACTTTCACAGTTGAAGAGATTAGAAAGCACTTACAGTTTAAGAAATTGGTTGGACGATGTAAGTATAGAGAAGCGGTGGAAAATATCAAGACTTTCGATTGGAATCTACTTTTTGAGCATGTCTTAGATATGGAGAAAGTGCAATCAAATAAGGTAGAATTGAAGGCACCTTGGCCTTACAAATATCTCCACCAGGATACAAGAGTTTGGCACAATTTCCTTACAAGTAATGCCTTCGGATATGCAAGAAATTCGGATATACCTAGGAAGAACGCCATCTTGTTGAATTGTGTTTTAAGGGGAGAAGAAGTGGATGTGGCACAGTTGATTTTATCTCTCCAACTTCATAATTTAATGTGAAATATACAACTATGATCATGTGCCTTGTTCTAAAAGCGAATGTGATTCCGGGTGAAGGAGAGAAACTAGAGTATAAGATGAGTAACAATATCGACAATGCTTGGATCAAGACAATTTTGAGAGGAGCGGGAATTACGCAAGTCTCAAAAGAAGAAAAGGATCGTATTCGGCGAGAAAAGATGGAGAAGCGATTGAATAAAGTTAAAGCAGCTCAATCTTTCTTGGCCAATGATGTGGCACAAATCAAAACTAATCAAGTGCAATTAAAGAAAGATCTAGTAAGTACTATCTTGGATGTCGATAATGTGAGGCAATAGCCTCGAGAGTATGTTCTATTTCTTCCTTACCATTTCTGTATATGCCTTATTTGCTTGTTTTTAATTTTGTTTTAGAGTTTTTTTTGAGTCGTGGGGACACGCCTTATTTTTGTGTTGGGTGTGGGGATTCGTTGTCTCTCATCTCCATTTTTATGTGATTTTTCTATTTTTAGGTAGAAATAAATTTTTTTTGATACATGGGAATTAGATGTAGAATGTGTTTAATAGATTGAAAGGATAAGCTAGTGAGTTGATGATAGAAAGTAGTATGTTTATGAGCTCCTTTATTTTCTATGCTTTGAGTATTTGCAGGAAAACACATATTGATAGTAAAGAAAATATTATTTAGCAATGCGATAGAAAGTATGTTTGATCTCAGGGAGCCATGAGTGGTGTGTAGGCCATGAGATCCAAGCTAGTTGATGAACCCAATTAATGAACGTTCTAAAGGTAAGAGAGTGACGAAATTGCATAGTTTCGAAAGTGATTAAGGCGGTTCTTTCATAAGCCCCTTGTTGCCTTTTAGCGTGCTGCCCAAATTATATTATATATCCTTCTCAGTCACTTCTAGCCTTTCTAATGCCTTTTTATTAGACACATTATAATCCATATCACTTTAGATTATAGGACTTTTCCATATGACCTGCACTCGAATCACGGTGCATAGACAGTTTTTTTAGAGCTTGAGTTTGGGGTGGTGGGTACACCATTATGGGAATTGTTATTTGGGTTGGGATTTTTGAGCTTATTGATTGTGCTATGTTCTATATATTGATGATGATTCACAGGTTTATTATATTGTAACCCTTGCCGGGGTAAGAGTAAATTAAAAAAGCTGAAAAGCATGAAAAGGAAAAAAAGTTTGAGAAAAAATAGCATGATATCTCAACATCAAAAAGAGAGTCATAGCTATACAAAATAAAAAATTGATACGAAAGACATAAATATATTTAGACCGGCAAAGAGGAATTTTTATGTGAACATCTTTATTCTTTAATTGGGTTATTGGGGAAGCTACCTTGTGCATCAAGAAGATCATTGGGTTGAGTGAAAACGTTTAAAGAGAGTAACTCAAGCTCTAGGGCGATTCATTGATGGCTAGGGAGGAGAGAGCCAAAAGCTCACTCTAAATTATCTAAACATACTTACCATACCGTCCCTAAGCCAACATTACAACCTTAAAGACCTTATGATTCTTTGCTATGTAATCTAGAAGTGATTGAGTCATTAGAGAGTAGGTAAGTGGATCCTTGGTTACTAGTGAAGTTCGATGAACAATCTATAGCCTCCTTGGTGAACTGTGTAAAGATCCTCTCCTTCTTACATTGCGAAGCTAATCTAATCTTGAATTCAAGACGTGATGATCATGGATATGACAAGTGTGCAGGTATGTAGTTTGTAAATATATTACATGAAATTTTATGGGTAGTTGCTTTGAGTTTATTCTGCATATTCTGCTATCTTCTTTTCCCCTGTGCTCAATTGACCTAGGTGTGTATTTAGAGACTTCCCTTTGTTCTTATCTTTATTGTATCCGAACGATAAAACTTTAAGTTAGGGGTCTTGATATCTCCCTATTTGTGATAATTTAATCTTAGTTAGAGACATCATTTTTAGGAATTATTAGGAAGTTATACTTGATTTTTATGCTTATTATTGTATTTTCTTATTTCTTGTCTTGATTTGATGATTTAATATTTAGAGCATATTTGGTTTAATTGTTTGTTAATTGTGAAACTTTAGAGATATAACGTAATTAATTAGATGCGAAACCAATTCCAAGAGATAATGTAAAGAAGATAATGATTGAAATGGGAGATACAGGATAAAAAAGATAAATTAGGAAAGATAAAGTTACCAAGTAAATCTGAATTTCAGCAGCCACGTCCATAAAAGTGATCATAACTCAAGATTAGCTAAGAATTTTGAAGCATATTCTGAAGCTAAAGTGTAGAGCTTTCTTAGATGATCAGTTTCCATATAAAGAACGTGGCAATCGGAGTTGAAACGAAGAAGTTACGGATAAAATAAGACAAGAACAGTTTCTTACCTTTTCTATATTTTAGGGTTACGAATATGAGTTAGGCTAGAAGTCCAGTTGCTTGCCTCCTACTCCAAGAAAACATTTTAGGGCTTCCTATACTCCTATAAATACACTCTTTAATCCTTGTAAACATGTCCTTGCTCAGTTCTAAACCTTATACCAATCATTAGTCATTCAGAGAAGCAAGTTGACAGTATGTATCTTTATTTTAGTTTATTTCTTTCTAGAATGAACTAATTGTCCCATAGCCTGGGTTTTGCATATGTATAATCTATGAATTCTATTTTCTTCTATCTAAGTTTCTTTGGAATTATATGTTTTAAATTGATTCTAGCTGCTTAACCATATATTTGTTTTATGTGCTTTGATTTATTGTATGTCTTAAACCTGATCAATTTAGGGTTGTGCTAATAGTAGTTAGATGGTCACCCGGAAGGGGTGTCTAATTATTGAAACACCACATACACTTCTAGTGTGCGCTAGTGACCTAGAAGGGCTTGCCTAACTAGATAGTCATTAGGGTTTAATTTAATCACCGATCATCATTAGAAGGCCAGTCTCATCTAAGAACCTAGTGGCGTATGAGAACCTTAGTTAAGTCCCATCTTGATTGTGAGGTCGCCACCCTAGTCCACCCTGATCGGGGTAGGGAGGAATTTAGAAACCAAACTACTTATCTAAGAGCTATTATCACCCTTATTAACTGATAGAAGAATTAGAAGGATTAGTGCATACGAGCAAAACCTGAGCTATACTTTCCCATCTCATTCTTTCGTATTTATTTTATTTGACTTTTATTTTATTTAGTTTAATCATTAATCTTCTAAATCATCATATTTATTTTCTTTTCTTGTCTTTTAATTATTAATTGCTACTCAAATTACTTGCCCATAAGCATAACACTTTAAGTCTCTGAGGAACGAATCTTACTTACTAGTAAAACTTGCATACGATCTATGATACTTTCACTAAGTAATGTGTTTAGCCTAGCGTAGTTATTTGCATCTATTTTTTCTATTATTTTATCACACCTTAGACGACACCGCATAGAAAAGATGAAGAAACGACATGATACGTGAAAAGAAGTTTAAAGATGGATAGAGGGTCCTTAAGTATAGCTCCAAGTTCAGTAATTATCTGGGTAAGTTGAGATCAAAATGGTCTGGTCCTTTTGTAGTGACCAAAGTCACGCCTTATAGAGCTATAGAAATTGAATATACACCTGAGCAATGCACCTTCATGGTGTATGGGAGATCATGAAGGTGAGGATCCTAATCGATGGAAGATCTACATCTTGCGGAGGTCATGTAACTCCTTGAAGCTAAATAAGTGCGAGAGGCAACCCCTCGACCTTAACGACGTTAAACAAAATCTTTCAATTGTATATTAGTTTATTGCTATCATGTCTTTAAATTCTTAGTGTCAATTAGAATAATTTATGTGTATCAGTGTATACTTTTAAATAGATGAGAAAGGTTGGATTTATGATTTTTGCAGGTATGGTAATCCTTGAATTTGGGGTTAAACAGGTATGCAACGGAGAAATCTGTGTACAATAGTAGTTAAATGGGACTAGCCGCGCCAGCTAGCAAGTCAGTTCTCCGGCATACGGGTGAGCTCTCGACAAAGTGACATGTATTTAATTGTTAAACACAACTATTTTTTGCGACAAAGAGATTTAGTTTGCGCGACCGGTATGCCGATCCCATATTTTTTCTTCAACGCTAGTTACTGTATTGATGACACCTACGCGTAGCTATTTTTTGTGTCAGCAATAAAACACATTCGCCCTGCTGGCTAGCCGGTCAGCTCCCCAGGATGTCGATCAGCTCTCGTCGGAAAAAATTAAATTAATTCATGGGTGCAAGTTTGTGCGTGTAGAATAAAAAGAATAGAAACTTCACCAGTATGTCGACCCACACAACGACTTATTGACCTAAACCTTAAGAAAGCCAATTTTCTCACCTTTTGACCTAACCTCTCACGCAAGATATCATTATGGAAGAACCAAAACTCATTAGATACCTGCAAAACATCATTAAAGCATCTAAACACCAGAAATTATTCCTTCTAATTCATTCCAAACACATAATCAAACATCAAATCCTTCCAAAACACAAAGAAATCTTCACCTTAACCCTATATCCTTCTTCATCAAAGCTTTAATCTTACCCCTTAAACATCTCTCAACCCATAACATAATCATTACCCATCTCAATATAACACCA
Source organism: Nemophila menziesii (assembly GCA_029959085.1). Lineage (NCBI taxonomy): Eukaryota > Viridiplantae > Streptophyta > Magnoliopsida > Boraginales > Hydrophyllaceae > Nemophila > Nemophila menziesii. The sequence continues at coordinate 3,577,439 of JARWIR010000027.1, read as the reverse complement.
CAAAACTTCGTACTATATCCTCAAAACATCAAAGTTTAAAACTTTTCTCTAGTTTTTGAATCTTTGAAGTTTTGTGTTTGGGGTTCATTGAGATGATGAACAGAACCGATTCATTGTGCTACAATAGTAAGACAAGAAGTAATCCCATGAACAATAAATACTCCTAGGGCTACTCTAGACAAAGCTATTAAGATTTTGGATCCGAGTTCTAAGCCTAAGGTTGGAGAAGTCAAAGATACTTTGAAGAGGAAAGAAAAATCAAGTGAGGCTACTCCTAAAAAGCCAAACTTGGAATCAAAAGAAGCTGAAGAACCAATTGTGAGTGAACAAGTTAATGAACAATGCTCTGTGAGAAGGAATATAATGGTCGTGAAACCTAAACCTAGGAGTCCATTGATAAGTTGGAAAGAACAATTTTGTGACTAATTTTCTAAGCTACTTTTTGGTGTTGAGAAAGGATTTCTGGAGGATATTACGAACGGTGAATTCAAAGATTACGCAGTAGTTTGTGACGAGTTGGGATGATAGGAGTTTATAGAAAGAGAATCATTTTACCTTCCATCTTTAGTTCGTGAATTATGCGAAAATCTAGCCAATAGTTGACAAACTCTAAAAATAGATGTCGTTTTTCCGATTTGAAAATATTTACACATCAAAAGAAGTTTTAACTGAGTTGTGGATTTCTTAGCTAGACGTGCTAGACAAAATATCAACATTTTAAAATGATAAGACATTTCATTAATTGGTTCTTCTAAATCTTTGTAAAAAGGGATGGTAATATCTCATTTTAATGGTTTTAATGATAAAGAAACTACAAGAGATACATTTTATAATATTTATGATTCACGACTTGACAAAAGATAAAAATTCAAAAAAATAATCCGTACAATTATCATGCCTCCCCTTCTATGTTTATAATAGTAACGATCAAAAAAAGAGTATTGTGATATATCAACCTTAATTGTTTCATCCTTATATCACCTCTTATCTGGAAGTCAAAAAAAAGATCATTCTAAAATAGTGCCTTCCAACCAATTTACTGCAAAATGAAAATGAACAACAATGATTATAAAGACTAGGAAATTACTTGGTAAAGAAAAGAGACTCGGAAAATTGTAGTAGTGTTCTTTGTTACACATAAATGTTTACATTTAAAGTGTGAATGTCTCATAGAGATGTTTGTGGGTTATGTGCAATGAGAATAGATTTGAGAAAAAATGGAGAGATATATACCTTGGGTAGTAGGCGTCGGGCCCTTGTCTGAGCACTCAATATTCTGGTTCTGAAAACCCAATTAATCTTCATCATCTTTGTCAGACTCTCATAAGTCCTCTCCCTCTTTCTTTTATGTCTACGCTTGGATTTAGTTGACGAATACTTTATTCTTACTTTCCTGCCAAAATGAAATATCGAAAAAAAAATCAGTTAGTCAGACCATATTTAACAATTAATTAAATTGTTTAGTGAGAAAGAAAAATTACCCACATTTAACCTAATCAATGAGATACCCAATTATGTTTCATAATAAAATAAATGTTTATACTATTTTATTTTCGTTCCATTAAACTGAATTGTTGTCCTCCTTACTGATACTACAGAGAATGTCTTTTATAATGGAACTTTTGATGGTAAAATTTTGTTCGGTATATTTTCAAAATCAAACACCTTTGACATTTTGGTTAATTTTTAGGCCTTTTGAATGGTCCCTACCTCTTCCTCCATTCACACAAAGGCACCAGCATAAGAGGAGGAAGGGGTGGGGTGGGGTGGGTTGGAAGGGGGAGGCGGGGGGTTTAAGGTCCCTATTTTATGCAAATATTCCACTCTAGGTAATATATTAATTTTTTTAGTTGCTAGCCGTAAAACCTATATTTTAACATACAAACAATAAAATAAATTGAACTCTGGAAAGATAATTTTAAAAGGCAGAGGAACCAAGAAAAAATACTGAAAATAGTTCCCTATAAGCCATATGGGTTCCGAGTCAACACCTTAAATTTTGTAGTTAATTGAACTATAGGTCCCAATATTACGCAAATGCAGTTTAGGTCCCTATAGTAAAGTATTTTTTGAATAAGTAACAACATAACATATATTATTTCTTACAACCAAATTTTTTTGAACAAATATCAACCCTAAAAAGATATTTTTAAAAAATCGAGGGAGGCCACATGAAGATTTTGAAAATTTGAGAGACCATAAGGTAATTAGTAAAGTATTTTATACTTACCGACCACAAGCCTTAAGTAACATTTGACGGCATCATACACTTCACGAAGCTCGGGGCTTCATCGATGTTTTCCAGCTCGCTCCATCACACAAAACTTAGTTCCCAGATCATCATATATATATATATATACGTCATTAATTGTGACCCTCTTTCTCTTACTGTAAAATTAATTGGTAAATTAGTTTAAAAAATTGTGTAATTTTCCTTCAAGATAAGGATAATATAAGTCCAATTTGTTACCTTCCTGCCTTGTTCGAGTTCTCCGCATGACCTACTATAAAACGATGTTGTATATAGCTCGTTAGTTCATCGTTTCAACATTCGTAAACCTAGCAATTTTCGCATAATTGCACTACATAACATTGAAATAAGATATGTGATTGAATGTTAATAAATAATAAACAAAGTAATTAAAATCACAAATAACACTAAAATAAATAAAAATTAAAGATTACTCACTTTTTTTGTTTTGATTTAATTTTCTTCACATGATTCGTTACCTAGATTTATCTCACTAGATTCTTCAAACCATGTGCTATAAAGCTTTAACGAGATTAAATTTTTACTAGAGTAAACCACTTTAGGTAATCGATAATGAATTTTGCTAATTAAACACCTATGTATCATACAACGGTAATTTTAACTACTTTAGAAATGTGCATAATCAAATTTAATAAAACGAGTAAAACTAATTGGTACAGTTTTCATAATAAATACATAACGCATGTATAAATAAATGAACATATACACCTAATAAATGAAACATGTATGCTATTTAATTAATATAGTATGTAATATAACAAAATTTAGGAGATAATATACCTATTAAACGAGAGAATTGCAGATGAAGGGTGTAATCTAGGGTTCCTGATGTGAATGGGAGTACCTCCTTAAAGTGATTAATTTCAATATGTCAACTTATTGAAATCAATCACTTTACTTAGAAGTTTCCTAAATGGTCCCTAATATTCTCCGTTTTGAGACCTGAACTTTAAACGGTTCTCAAATGTTCCTTGAACTAACATTTTTTTGTTAGTTTCGGTAACAAAATCATGTATCCGGGACTAATTACGGTCATTTGAGATCTTTCATCTTTTAGGTCCGAAATGGGAACCGACCCAATCAATTTTTATTAAATCTTATTAGCAAATTACAACGTCGGAAAGAAAATGACAATTAATAAATTCAAAGGCTCATCAAGATCCTCTGACCTGTTAAACTCTCATCTACATTTAATTCTATAAATATAATAAAATATCACAGATCTCAAAGTACCTCTTATCATCGCTCTTCTAGCTTGTGATAACAAGTCAGCTCTTACACTGGCCACTAATCCTGTTTTTCTCAAAAACAAAACATACACTTTGTTAAAGATCAGGTTGCTTTTAAAGCCTTTTTAAGTCTTATATACATACAAACTCAAGAACAAGTGGCTCATTTTTTACTATATGCCTTGCTATCCTCTATGTAATCTTTAATTGAGTGGGATGTTAAGGAGAAGACTCAACATACTTCTCTAGTTGTCAATTACTTACTTAACAATATTATGTTAGTATATTAGCTGTCCTATATCTATATTAACAATATACAATCATGATTGATATGTATGTACTACACAACCCTAAACAAAAGCTGCAAATGTTATATTCATGCACAAGGTTTTTTGACGAACTGGGGATATGGAATTACTTTGTGACTGCCAATGTTAAAACAAGTCAAGCAACTAAAAATGAAACATGAAAACAAGTACCCTGACAAATTCTTACAACATTATTAGCTAAATGTTATTCGATCTAGAAAAAACATGCCAAATACGTGCGGATAGATTCCGTTACACACTAAAACTGTTATTCTTTGCGCCTATGATCAATATTTGTCTACATAATCTTTAATAATGTGTTTGATTTTAAATTTTGTCTACATGATGTTTTTTCCTCCCCCCACATAGATTGGATATATCTTCGTGTAATATATTAGCATAACGCAAATATTTGATTTTACTCCGCTAATCCAATTTGAATACATCTATTGTCAAACTAAAATTTACCATGTGTAGAACAATAAGTTAATCATCAATAGTTGACCATTTTTTATTAACTATCACAACTAACTGAATCAATAGAGTACAATGTGTCAAAGAAAATCTAATCTCATATATAAAGAAATAGCAAAATCAATAGACTTACCAGGTTAATTATAATGAATATTCTTTATTCTCGAAATGTCATGACCATTGATCTTTTCCTGTAAATTAAATAACACTTGTAATATGCATGAACAAAAATAAAAATACAAACTATCTATTCTTGAAATACATTTTTAAGTTAATTGAAGTATTAATCAAAGCGATGATTATATTTTTTCTTCATGAAATCTTCATGGAAGACAAAATCAAAGTTTACATGAATAGCTGCCTACCAGGTTCAGTACAAATTTTATAAAAAATGGCGCCATTGAAAATAGTTTTCAATAAATACTTTGACGATTTACGAAGTAACTTAATAAAAAAATTAGTGGGGTACACCGGCGCAAGTTTAAATTTTACACCCAAATTAATCTCGAGACTTTTCAATCCATATTGCACGTTGGGTAAAGGTATCTCGTTTTTTCTATTTAATATACCTAGACAAAGAAGCGCGGGTCCACTACATCTGGTTTGTTAGTAGTCATTGTCATTTTTAACTGGATATATATACCAATATTATTTATCTCAAAATATAAAGTACTAATTTATTATTTAATTTAATTTAGGTACCTTTCCTACCACCATTAAAAATTTCTGAATTTTAGGATCAACAATTTCTCTTTCAATAAATCTACACCCACCAATCACATCAATCTCATGTATAAAGATTATGGAAGTCCGGATGGATAATGACAACAAGATGTAAATAATTATTATATATCAAAAGTGTGCATATAATAAGCATCTAATCTGATGGTCACATGCATAATTGATCATTTCACAATCAATCTTGCACTTTCCCCTATGTATTTATCAGTTTAACCTGATACAACCTGCACACCAAATAACAAAAAACAAGATTGGTCCAAACTAATTGTTCCAAGTATTAAACAAGTAAGTAAGTACCTTTAATAAAGTGGCATCTATAGTGCTTGCTTTTGACAGGAAACAATGTCTTCCTTATCCAAGAAGCTATACAAAAGGACACCCTGAACAAAGAGGTTTGATTTCTGCGGCGGCTTTATTTTTTAGGTTAAATTTTTTCAAGATGTACGAGTGTGTGTAAGTGTTATATTATAAGGCCGGTATATTATGGATTGGTCATGTACAAATAAAATTGAGACTAAAGATAAAAAAATGATGTCTACTTGACAATGATGTGATTTGGGCTTATTTTTTTATCTAGTCCACTTAACTATAACACTCTCTTTTTATGAAAAGCAAAATATTATATTCAAAGAGAAAAATAGTTTGTCCATTGGAGAGTTTTGGTTCACTAGAAATAATATTTTCAAAGATACTAAATAAAAATTTATTTTATAAGTTGAATATGACCTTATAGTGATTGTATTTAATTTTGTTTCTTTTTTTCTAAAATTATTGAGTAACACCTAATTATCCATTATTGGTTAATATAAAGTGTTTTCATTAACCCTAATTACTTATAATATTGTATAAATTAGTACGCCGTGTATTTGGTATTTGAACTTATTCATAATGTAACGATTTTTGTAGTTTTATATAATTTTTTTGGTTGTATGTGTATATCGCTTAGTATTGGGTATAGATATGTGTGTGTTGTGTATATTTTATGTATATATAGGTAGTAATTTACGTATAATGTTATGTATGCCGATTATGTTAATATGTACCCGTTTAATGTATGTGATATAGAATTTTCAGGGGCATATATTGCAATTTGATAACAAGAGTCCCTGCAATTGTAGAGGTGGGACCACTTTTTGTATGTGACATAGATTTTCAGGTGTCGATAGTGACATTTTAAAACAAAGGAATGTAGTTTCAATGGTGGGTTTTACCCATTTTTGTGCTAGGCTTTTAGCCACTTTCTTCTTATGGGGTTTATACCTCCATAAATCTTTCAGGGACCTATAGTGCATTTTGATAACAAAGGTCCATATAGTTGTAGTGCTGGGTATGTGACATAGAATTCCCAGATACTTATAACGCAATTTGAAAACAAAGTTAATTACGATATAGATCATTGTCTATCTTCTCCCCATTTTGGAAGGTGGGCAAGGCTCGAATTACTTTTACTGATTTTCTAATATAATGAACTTTTGTAAGCCTACGTGATGAAAATATTTAAGAATATGACCTTTCTTATCGTCATGTGTTAGGATAAATGGTTTACCCTTGTGTTTGCAATGGATTAGATATCTTGTAGTAGTGTTTATTACCAGTTTGGATTTTTTAATGAACTTTAATACTTTTGGGTATTTTTAAGCCTATGTGACGCAAATGATTAAGAATGTTCTCTTTTTTAATTGTGATGTGCAAGGATACATTTGCTTGCCCTTACTTTTGCAATATATTACACATCTTGTAGCAGTTTTTATTACAAATTTGGTTTTTATGATGAGTGTGGATGTTCAAAACCCACAACTATAATTGACAATTGACCTATAAACAACAATTAATATGTAAAACCCTACATATTAACCATTAAGCATTGTGTAAACCCTAAATAAACTAGGTTAATCGCTTTATAAACTCAATAAAGACTAAACTTAATACGTGAGAGTTTAAAATAAAAACCTGATTATCTATGGTGGCATATACCCACTGTATTTCATGTAAACTTACCCTTTAACATCTTCCTTGTTTAATCCTCAATGATAGAATTTTCAGGGCGTGTTATATACTTATGTCACACGGATTATGGGTATATACCATGTCACACAAATTTTGGGCATGCACTCACAACTCTTATGTGAATATAAAGGAACCTTTTAACTTACCGATAAAGTATACATTAAAAAGACAAGGATTACGATAAGGGTGCCAAAAATCAAGATCTCATAACAACGTGTTCATATAGATTAAAATTATGCATATAAAAATAACAATATACACGGTTAAGACATTAAGGGTTACAATAAGGTACTATTAAAGCCAACATATCAGTTTAATATTAATGTTTTAAATTTCATATATTAATGGGTTTAAACCCCTTCCTAGATGAATTGGTAACATTATGACTTGACCTCAACATAAAAATTGCTTACGTATATGGTGATACATGACATTTAATAAAGGAGCTCGCACATATGTCTTGTTGTAAAATCTTATTCTATTGCAATGGACGCACATCCTCCCAATGTGTTACACTATACAAGTGCATCAAGGATCGATATTTATCCTCTCCATCCATGATAATAAAAAGGACCCTTATATCGAATAACTATAAAAGGACACTTGATATAAGATATAATTAACACATGCTTAAAAATACATATATTTCAATTAAGCATCTGGTCAGTGGGATCAATTGGTTCAAAATAACCTTCTAACTAAACTATGTTATAGTTTCAAAAACTAAGGGAACTATAGTGCAAGTATAAATTTTTGTTTTTTACGAGGTGTGATATAAGACTTCGATCAAGTGTACGAGTTGCCATAAGTAATAAAAAGTGATAATTACCCTCTCCACAGGGAAGTAGAAGTTAAACGCGCGATTTTAATTGTACTTTCGATATCGTTGGGAAAAACTAAAACAAAAACAAAAAGGATTTTTAATTTATTTTTGAAAGATTAATTACTACTAGGAAACACAGAACTAAGGATTACTAAAACAAAATCAAAGAACTAAAATTATAAAGCTTAAGATACGATGTATAGTGGAATATCTCAAGATTACGTACTCACCACTAGCATGCTTTAGGACAATTCTTTGATTAAAGGATAAATTGGGAATCTCATTTGATAACCGGAATTCTAAGGTACACCATAAGTTGCTCCTTGGTAGTAGGGGATACTACCTAATCCTAGAAATCTCTTCCGATAAATTCGACAAAATTAGCTAACATTTAAGTTCAAATCCTATATTGTTTATCTAGTAGTTTAGATCTCCCGATTCTCAAACTCAACTAAACATTTATAATTTATTTTCTAAACACTAAAATCTCCTATCCCGGGGGTACTTTAATATATCACAACTCAATATGTGATGAAGAAAAATAACAACATGAAACATAAGTATGCATGCAATTCCAAATATCATGGAAATATAATCTAAATGAAAGCTAGGGTTCATACATATGAAATATCAAGCTAAAATATCTTCATCTCATGCTTAGAGAAAGAAAGAAAATATAATTAATTCTTAATTCCAAGAAACTAAGGGAAAAAATAAAATTACATCATTTAGTATGGGAATTAAGTGAAAGAAGGTGTGTATTATTGCTTCTTCTTGATCCCAATCTTCGTCCATGTTTTCACAACTCTATACACTGATAAGTGTTTTGTTTTGAGGCTAAAAACATATTTTTATACCCCTAAATACGTTTGGACAAGTTGGGCCCACTTAATCAAGTCATAAGTGGCTTGGTGGACTCTTTGTTGAAGTTGGACATCTTGGGCCTTCATAGAAAAATATCCATAAGTATCTCATTACAACTCTGATTTGCAAACCTTTTATTATCACGCAACCTAAACACAAAGATATACATTGAGATGTTATTTCATGATCCAAATCCTCAAAATTATCTAGCGTGAATTCCAAAAAATGCTTCTAGGAGAATATTCACTTCAGAATTAATAGTTGTTTTGAACATGTAAGAGGTCGGTTTCTATTGTCTTAAATCCTCCATTGTATTAAAAAAACTAGCTTTACAAATACAAGAAAACATCATATATTGAAACCATAAAGTTTTCCAAGTTAGACATAAAATGACGAGAATCAATTGACAAATCCAGTCAATAGTTGCCAAAATTTTAAAATATGTAAAATATTTCCCGAGTTGAAAAAATTTACACATCAAAAGAAGTTTAAAAAAAATTTACACTAATGGTGACCCTCTTTCTCTTTCTGTAAAATCAATTTATAAATTAGTTAAAAGAAATTCTTCAATTTCCTTATAAATAAGGTAATATAAGTGAATTTTTTTTACCTTCTTGCCTTGTTAGAGTTTTCCACCATGACATAATAAAAGAAGAAGATGTATATAGCTCGTTAGTTCAGTGGTACAAAGTTCGTAAACGTAGCAATTTGTGCATAATGCATAACATTGAGCTAAGATATGTGATTAAATTCTAATAAATAATAAACAAATAAATTAAAATCACAAACAACACTAAAATAAAATAAAAATTAAGCATTACCCACTTTTTTCCCTTTTGATTTAATTTTCTTCACATGATTCATTAACTAGATTTATCTCATTGGATTCTTCAAACCATGTGTTATATAACTTTGATGAGGGTAAAGTTTTACTAAAGTAAACCAATTTAGGTAATCGATGATGACTGTTTTGATCATGCAAATGAATATCAATCTCTTGAACATTTTTACTAATTACTGTGTTAATCCAACGATTCATAGTAGGAGCTAAAAAACCGATTCTCAAACATATATGAAACTTCTGAACATAAGAGATATGATCGAGTCTCGTGGATAAATAATTCTCTGCTGATCTTGCGTGGGATGTTAAGGAGAAGACTTAGCATACTTCTCCACATGTCAATTACTTAACTATTGTTAGTATATTAGATGTCCTATATATTTATTTAACAGCTGTAACTCATACTTAACTATATACAGTCATGATTGATATGTATATATTACAGGTACAAAATATGCAAATGTCATATTCATTCTCAAGGTTTTTACCAATGTTAAAACAAGTCAAGCAACTAAAAATGAAACATGATAACAATTACCTTAACAAATACTTCTAACTTTGCTAGCTAAACGTTGTACGATCTAGAAACAAAAAACATGTCAAGTATGTGCAGATAGATTCAGTTACATACTAAACCTAAAAATATGCAGATAGATTCATTAAAAATATTTTTAGGCCATAGGTAATAGCCTAGAAATGGAATTTACTAGGAATAATATAACAATTTTGACTTGTACCTGCAATAAAATGCGTACAAGTTTTGTGCTACCAAAACGGAAAGCTTCGAGAAAGCATTAATTAACATTATCGGCCCCACCTTCAACTAACATACCGAGTAAACCTTGAACTGCAGTTGCAAATATAACCGAAGCCCAACCATGGTCAAATGAACTAGAGAAAAGTGTGAGTGGAAAACAAGCTGCATCGAGTTCAAAGTTTACTCGGTATGTTAGTTGAAGGTGGGGCCGATAATGTTAATTAATGCTTTCTCGAAGCTTCCCGTTTTGGTAGCACAAAACTTGTACGCATTTTATTGCAGGTACAAGTCTAAAATTATTATATTATTCCTATTAAATTCTATTTTTAGGCTATTACCTAGGGCTTAAAAATATTTTTAATGAATCTATATGCACATATTTTGGATTAGTGTGTAACTGAATCTATCTTGACATATTTGACATTTTATTCTTTATGCCCAATCAATATCTATCTACATAATCTTTATTAATGTGTCAGATTTTAATTGTATCTACATGATTTTATATCCTCCTCCGACAATTAGATTGGATATGTCTTCTTTTAATATAATTAGATAACAAAAATAATTTCTTTTGCCCCTTTAATCCTATTTGAACACGTCCATTGTCAAACTAAAAATTTACCATGTTTAGAACAATAATTTAATCATCAATGGTTGACCAATTTTTATTAATCATCACAACTAATTGAATCAACAGATTACAATGAGTCAAAAAATCTAATCGCATATATAGAAAAATAGCAAAATCAATAGACTTACTAGAGTAATTATAATGATTATTATTTCTTTTTGAAATGTCATTACCAACTACATTTTCCTGTAAATTGAATAACACTTATGATATGCATGTACAAAAATAAAAATGGTCTTTTCTTGAAATACATATTTTATGTTAATTGCTCCATTGATCGAACCTAATAATTAAATTTTACCTTCACGAAATCTTGATGGATGACATAATCAAACTTTGCACGAAGCTTCCATACCGATTTACGTACAAATATTACGAATCGGCTTCATTGGAACCATGTACACAAACTAGTTTCCAATAAATACTTTGATGATTCACGAATAAAAAATATTAGTGTAGTACCTCGACAAGTTTAAATTTCAAATCGGAATGAATCTTGAGACTTTTCAATCCTTATTGCTCATCAGGTAAAGGTATCTCGATTTTTCTATCTAATCTACCAAGACAAAGAAGACCCGGGACCACTATATCATTTTTTCTTGGATATATAAACCAATATTATTTATCTCAACATGTAAATTACTAATTTATTTTTTAATTTAATTGAGGTACCTTTCCGACCTCCATTCAAATTCTCTAGATTTCACGATAAGCAATTGTTCTTTCACTAAATTTACGCCCACCAATCACATCAATCTCATCTATAAAGATTATGCAAGTCTGGATGGACAACAACAACAAGATGTAATAAAATTATCATATATCAATAGCGTGCATATAATAAACATCTAGTGTGTCCTTTCTTACTTGATAATCATGTTCATAATTTAACATTTCACGCATCAATCTTGTACTTTCCCCTATATATTTATCAATAGAACCTGATACAACCTGCACACCAAATGACAAAAAACAAGATTGGTCTAACATAAGTTTTCCAATTATTAAACAAGTAAGTAAGTACCTTTAAGAAAGTGGCATATATATTGCTTGCTATTGACAGGCTAACAATGTCTTCCTAATCCATGAGGCTATACAGATGGACACCCTGAACAAAGAGGTTTGATTTGGGTGACTTTATTTTTTAGGTTAAATTTTTTAAGATGTACGAGTGTCTGTAAGTGTTATGGATTGGTCATGTACAAACTAAATTCAGACAAAAGAAAAAAAAATGGTGTCTACTTTACAATGATGTGATTTGGGATTATTTAAAAAAAATTCTAAAATTATTGAGTAACACCTGATTTTTTTATCCTTTATCGTGGGTATGTCACATAGAATTCCAAGATACTAATAACGCAATTTGATAACAAATTTAATTACGATATAGATCATTGTCTATCTTCTCCCCATATTGGAAGGTGGGCAAGGATCGAATTACTTTTATTGATTTTCTAATATAATGGACTTTTGCAAGCCTATGTGAGGCAAATATTTAAAAAATATGCCCTTTTTTATCGTCATGTGTAAGGATAAATTGCTTACCCTTATTTTTGTAATGAATTAGACATCTTGTAGCAGTGTTTATTACCAGCTTGGAATTTTTTAATGAACTTTAATACTTTTGGATATTTTTAAGCCTATTGACGCAAATGATTAAGAATGTTCCTTTTTTATTGTCATGTGCAAGGGTACAATTAGTTACACTTAGTTTTGCAATATATTACATATCTTGTTGTAGTTTTTATTACAAATTTTGTTTTTATGATGAGTGTGGATGTTCAAAACCCACAATTGTTACTGACCAAGGACATCTAAACAACAATTAATATGTAAATACCTACACATTAACAATTACACATTATGTAAACTCCAAATAAACTAGGTTAATCACTTTATAAACTCAATAAAAACTAAACTTAATATGTGAGAGTTTAAAATAAAATCCTGATTATCTATGGTGGCATATACCCACTGGACATGTAAATCTACCCTTTAAAATCTTCCTTGTTTAATCCTCAATGATAGCATTTTCAGGGCGTGTTATATTCTTATGTCACACGGATTATGGGTTCCGAAAATCAAGATCTCATAACAATATGTTCATATAGATTAAAATCATGCATATAAAAATAATAATATACCATTGTTAATATTAAGGGTTACAATACGGTACTATTAAAACCAACATATCAGTTTACTATTAATGCTTTACAATTCATATATTTATAGTTTTATACCCCTTCTTAGATGAATTGTTAACAATATGACTTGACCTCAACATAAAAAATGCTCACATATATGGTGATACATGACAGAGATTATAAAGGAGCCCATAAAGATGTCTTGTTGTGAAATCTTATTCTGTTGCAATGGACGTACATCCTCCCATTGTGTTACATTATTCAAGTGCATTAAGGACAGATATTTATCCTCTCCATACATGAAAATAAAATGGACCCTTTATATCGAATAACTAGAAAAGATCACTTGATATAAGATATAAATAACATATGCTTAAAAATGCATATATTCCAATTAAACATCTGGCCTGTGGGATCAATGAGTTTAAAATAACCTTCTAACTAAACTATGTTATAGTTTCAAAAACTGAGGGAACTATAGTGCAAGTATAAATGATTGTTTTTTTATGAGGTATGATATAAAATTTTTAATTAACATTTGTTGAAGACTCCATGCAAGAGTAAGAGTTGTCATACGTAATAAAAAGTGATAAGTTACTGTCTCCATAGGGAAGTAGAAGTTAAATGCGTGATTTTAATTCTAATTTAGATATCGATGGAAAAAACTAAAACTAAAATATAAAGGATTTTTAATTTGTTTTTGAGAGATTAAGTACTACTAGGAAACACATAACTAAGGATTACTAAAAAAAATCTAAGAACTAAATTAATAAAGCTTAAGATACGATGTATAGAGGAATATCTCAAGATTGCGTACTCACCACTAGCATGCTTTGGGACAATTCTTTGATTAAAGGATAAATTAGGAATTTCACTTGCTAACCAAATTTCTAAGGTACACAATAAGTTGCTCCTGGGTAGTAGGGGTTAATACTTAATCCTAGAAACCTCTTTCGATTAATCCGACAAAATTAGCTAACATTTGGTGGTCCTTTGTGTGTTCTAAAAATAATGCAATAAGTAAGTGAACCACAACCGCAAATGTACGGTTGTCCCAAGTAATAATAGTGATAACAGATTCGATCTCAGGGACGGTTTGGTTAACTACAATGCTTATCAAGTAATGAATGGTTACACTTATGAAAGCAATTAAAAGATTTAATGGTTGATTGGTTGGTTTTATAGTTCCTAAGATAATTAAGACTAATATGAAAATGTAAATAAATAACTACACGCAAATAATAAATAGCTAGATGCAAGAAAGAAAGGCAGTACTCGAGAAATGCAAAGGATCCTCCTAGTTCTATTTGATCTCATATGTTGTTTAAGGGTCAAATCGGTCAAATAACATTGGTCGGGATTCAAGAGTCTTTGTACCCCCGTCAGGGTGGACTACAAAGCTATTCTAGAGTGTCACTAGTCCCGTCAGGGTAAATATGATCCACTTTCGAATGATTAAGTTAAATTACCTCATTGGCCCTAAGTTTAACTACGCTCGTCAAAGTCAAATAGTTTATACCTTATATTGAGTAATTAATTTCATACCTAAACCCTCCGTGAGGATGATCCACACGCCACAAATGTGGAATAGCCTAGATACTAAAACCTGTTCTTAGTTAGCTACTCCAAAAAAAGTAAATAATCATAAATTACCGAATAATGTAAATGACCCAATTTGATTAAATTCATAAAAACCCAAATTCAAACATATTAAATTTAATACTTTTAGGAATCACCCATTAAGCATTCTCAAGTACTAAAAGGATTTAGCTCATAATTAAAGGAAAAACAAATACTAAATTAAAAGACGAATTCATATTGTTTTACAGAATGAAACTAAAGAAAAACCTAATTCCGGAATTGAGTTAGTTGTGAGTTGGAGATATAGACGGTCTCCAGTTCTCTAGCTTTCCTGCTTCCTTGCTTTGACTTCTCTCTGATGTATAAAACGCACTTTAATTGCATGCAAACATAAATATTGGATAGGAAAAGTTAACGAACAATGCAAAAGAAGTAAGCTTGTACTTAAGGAAAATATTTTGTTTGTAGAACGTGAGATCTAAATTAGTAGAGAACCCACTTAGATATGAACTAGAGACGAACCATGTAACTAGGAAAATGATAGGGGCAGTTCTTTGATAGCCATTTGAAGCCTTTTAGCTTTCTATCCCTTATATTAATATTTTTCGCCTTAGCCCAATTTTGAACCTTAAAGCCTTTTCTTTTGTCGCCATGATATAATCCCTTATCCCTTTAGTTTATTAGGCATTTCCAAAATAGCCCGTACTTGAATCACGATCCTGAGACATGTCTCGAGCTTGAGTTTGGAGTGGTGGTCCATCTTTTGGGAAATTACATTGGGAGGGAAAAATAGGTGATTGCATTAAGGCACAAAAAGAAAATTCAGATGATATTGTTATTTGTAACCCTTTGCCGGGATTGGAAAAAAATTTAACACAGTAGTTGATCGGGAACCCGGTTATCTACTGTATAAAAAAAGAGTTATGAGAAAAAGAAAAATAAAGAAAGAATAAAATACCCGGCAAAGTTGAAGTTTCTGGAAATCATCTTAGTATAGATTGGGTTAAATTGGGAATGCTAATTTAGTGCATCGAATGGGTTGAGTAAGAACGTTATATGAGTGTAAACTCAAACTCGTGGACATTTGTTGATGGTAAGTGAGGAGAGAGCCAAAAGCTCACTTCAAGTTTACCATATATACATACCACACCGTCCCTAAGCCTACGCTAAAACTGTAAAGTCCTTGTGATTCCTAGGTACATGGTAAGTTAATAGGGAGTATACTAAGTGGAGCGTTCAAAGCGAGTAAGGATCGAGGAACAACCTATAGCCATCATGTTGAGATAAGTACAAGTGTAACCTTCTAGCATTGCGAAGTTAATTTTATGATTGAATTTATTTGTGTTTGATTTTGCATGATTAGTGTATGTGTATATTAGTTCCTAGTGTCTGCTATATGATATTCCTTTTTAGTAATGCTTTGGGTGTATTTATTTGCGTCTGCATCTCTGCAATCACCTTTTCCCTTTGTTTTTAATTTTACTTTGTCGGGACGACAAATGTTTGAGTTTGGGGTCTTGATGTCTCCTCTTTTGTTCTATATTTATATTCCTAGGAGACATCAAACTAGGTGATTATCTGCTATTTCGATAGACTTTTAGTAAAAATATGCAATATTTCATTTTCTCTCCTTCGATTTTAGTATTTTTGATTTATTAAGCTTCTGCGCGTAATATGGTGTATTTTAGTGAAAATTTGTAGGTTTCTAATACTAGCAAGGAGAGGAATCGAGAATAGAAGTCAAAAATCGTGTCAAGAAATCAAAAGCTACAAAGAATATCCCAAAGAGTTGACAAATTTAAGCTAAAAATCTGGACGGCTGATGGAAAGTGCTGATTTCAAGCAACCTGAAGATGGATTCAGCCCCTGAGTTATGAAGACGATTCGTACCTTAACGAGTTACGAATTAGCAAGTTGAATTAGTCAATTCGGAGTTATATTGAGAGAGTTACAGCCGTTTTCGTTAAGAGTGTACAACAGTTACGGAATTTTGGGCTTGAAGAGTGGACTTGGGCTTTTAATATTTGCTTATTATTTTAATTAAAAGGCCTTCCGAATTTATGAGTATAAAAGGGCTTTTGAACTTTTATTTTCACACACAATTCATTATTCACAAAGTCAGACAACGAGAGAAGAAGCATAAGCAAGGAAGAGAAGAAGCCAAGAGCTGGAGAAATTCAACTTCTCCAATTTGCAGCTGAATCAACTCCTCAATTAGGTTTCTTATTTTTATTTCTGTAAAACAATTATGAATTCCTTTCAATTTATTTTCTTAGTTTTTGCGATTATGAGCTAATTTCATTTGGTACTTAAGAACGCATAATGGGTTGAGCCCCAATCTTTTTCATTCTATGCCTTTGGATTTGGGATTGTTTTAATTGAAATTGAATTGGGTATCTAATATTTTTCTTTAATTTACTCTTATTGACTATTATTGAAGTAGCTAATCAATATTAGGACCTTGTACTTGGGCTATTCCAATTAGTGGCAATTGGACCACCTTAACGAGGGGTCTAGGTATGAAACTAATTAACGAATGTAGGATAGAAATTATTTGACCTTGACAGGCTTAATTAATCCTATGGCCAATTGGTTTTGTTAGACTTTAATCATTCGAAAGTGGACTATATTCACCCTGACAGGGTTTGTAGCAGCTGAGAAGAGCTCCTTAGTCCACCCTGACGGGGGTAAGGAGATAATTGAATCCCGACCAATATTAATTACCAAATTCGTCCCTTAAACAATACATGGAATGAATAGATTTAGGTGAAATTCTAGCGTTGCTCAAGTACTACCTCTTGTACCTTGCGTCCAGATATTGCATTTACTTGTGTCTAGTTAATTATTTGCATTAATTTAGTCTTTTAATTATTTATCTGAGTTATAGAAAATCAAACAAATACTCTTAAATCATTTACCTACTTTACGTGCAATTAACTACTAGCTGATAAGCATTAGAGTCAACCAATCCGTCCCTGAGAACGAATCTATTTTATAACATATATTACTTAGGACAACTGTACACTTGCAGTTGTGGTTCTCTCTTCCTTATTGCATCTATTTTAGAACACACAAAGGACCACGATTCATACACCCAAATAAAAAGAAGAAGCTTCCAAGGCCTTGTTAGCTTCAGCGAAGAAACACTTACATGAACTCCCTTTTGATTATGAGAAAATATTTGACGAAGATGTTGGTAAAGGTGAATACAAGAGATTCTTGGAGTTAGGTGAAACAATTGGGTTGGTCTACATTCATGGTAAGACGTTCAAATTTATGTCATGAATTATCTTTTGAATTTTATTTAGGCCTCTTTAGCCGAGATATTAAAGGTTGTGTTCTATTTAGAGGCAATTTATTACTTTCACAGTTGAAGAGATTAGAAAGCACTTCCAGTTTAAGAAATTGGTTGGACGATGTAAGTATAGAGAAGCGGTGGAAAATATCAAGACTTTCGATTGGAATCTACTTTTTGAGCATGTCTTAGATATGGAGAAAGTGCAATCAAATAAGGTAGAATTGAAGGCACCTTGGCCTTACAAATATCTCCACCCGGATACAAGAGTTTGGCACAATTTCCTTACAAGTAATGCATTCGGATATGCAAGAAATTCGGATATACCTAGGAAGAACGCCATCTTGTTGAATTGTGTTTTAAGGGGAGAAGAAGTGGGTGTGGCACAGTTGATTTTATCTCTCCAACTTCATTATTTAATGTAAAATATACAACTATGATCATGTGCCTTGTTCTAAAAGCGAATGTGATTCCGGGTGAAGGAGAAAAACTAGAGTATAAGATGAGTAACAATATCGACAATGCTTGGATCAAGACAATTTTGAGAGGAGCGGGAATTACGCAAGTCTCAAAAGAAGAAAAGGATCATATTCGGCAAGAAAAGATGGAGAAGCGATTGAATAAAGTTAAAGCAGCTCAATCTTTCTTGGCCAATGATGTGGCACAAATCAAAGCTAATCAAGTGCAATTAAAGAAAGATCTAGTAAGTACTATCTTGGATGTCGATAATGTGAGGCAATAGCCTCGAGAGTATGTTCTATTTCTTCCTTACCATTTCTGTATATGCCTTATTTGCTTGTTTTTAATTTTGTTTTAGAGTCTTTTTTGAGTCGTGGGGACACGCCTTATTTTTGTGTTGGGTGTGGGGATTCGTTGTCTCTCATCTCCATTTTTATGTGATTTTTCTATTTTTAGGTAGAAATTAATTTTTTTTTTGATACATGGGAATTAGATGTAGAATGTGTTTAATAGATTAAAAGGATAAGCTAGTGAGTTGATGATAGAAAGTAGTATGTTTATGAGCTCCTTTATTTTCTATGCTTTGAGTATTTGCAGGAAAACACACATTGATAGTAAAGAAAATATTATTTAGCAATGCGATAGAAAGTATGTTCGATCTCAGGGAGCCATGAGTGGTGTGTAGGCCATGAGATCCAAGCTAGTTGATGAACCCATTTAATGAACGTTCTAAAGGTAAGAGAGTGACGAAATTGCATAGTTTCGAAAGTGATTAAGGCGGTTCTTTCATAAGCCCCTTGTTGCCTTTTAGCATGCTGCCCAAATTATATTATATATCCTTCTCAGTCACTTCTAGCCTTTCTAATGCCTTTTTATTAGACACATTATAAGCCATATCACTTTAGATTGTAGGACTTTTCCATATGACCCGCACTCGAATCACGGTGCATAGACAATTTTTTTAGAGCTTGAGTTTGGGGTGGTGGGTACACCATTATGGGAATTGTTATTTGGGTTGGGATTTTTTAGCTTATTGATTGTGCTATGTTCTATATATTGATGATGATTCACAGTTTTATTATATTGTAACCCTTGCCGGGGTAAGAGTAAATTAAAAAAGCTGAAAAGCATGAAAAGGAAAAAAAGTTTGAGAAAAAATAGCATGATATCTCAACATTAAAAAGAGAGTCATAGCTATACAAAATAAAAAATTGATACGAAAGACATAAATATATTTAGACTGGCAAAGAGGAATTTTTATGTGAACATCTTTATTCTTTAATTGGGTTATTGGGGAAGCTACCTTGTGCATCAAGAAGATCATTGGGTTGAGTGAAAACGTTTTAAGAGAGTAACTCAAGCTCTAGGGCGATTCATTGATGGCTAGGGAGGAGAGAGCCAAAAGCTCACTCTAAATTATCTAAATATACTTATCATACCGTCCCTAAGCCAACATTACAACCTTAAAGACCTTATGATTCTTTGCTATGTAATCTAGAAGTGATTGAGTCATTAGAGAGTAGGTAAGTGGATCCTTGGTTACTAGTGAAGTTCGATGAACAATCTATAGCCTCCTTGGTGAACTGAGTAAAGATCCTCTCCTTCTTACATTTCGAAGCTAATCTAATCTTGAATTCAAGACGTGATGATCATGGATATGACAAGTGTGCAGGTATGTAGTTTGTAAATATATTACATGAAATTTTATGGGTAGTTGCTTTGAGTTTATTCTGCATATTCTGCTATCTTCTTTTCCCCTGTGCTCAATTGACCTAGGTGTGTATTTAGAGACTTCCCTTTGTTCTTATCTTTATTGTATCCGAACGATAAAACTTTAAGTTAGGGGTCTTGATATATCCCTATTTGTGATAATTTAATCTTAGTTAGAGACATCATTTTTAGGAATTATTAGGAAGTTATACTTGATTTTTATGCTTAGGAAAAGATAAATTAGGAAAGATAAAGTTACCAAGTAAATCTGAATTTCAGCAGCCACGTCAATAAAAGTGATCATAACTCAAGATTAGCTAAGAATTTGGAAGCATATTCTAAAACTAAAGTGTAGAGTTTCTTAGATGATCAGTTTCCATATAAATAACGTGGCAATCGGAGTTGAAACGAAGAAGTTACGGATAAAATAAGACAAGAACAGTTTCTTACCTTTTCTATATTTTAGGGTTACGAATATGAGTTAGGCTAGAAGTCCAGTTGCTTGCCTCCTACCCCAAGAAAACATTTTAGGGCTTACTATACTCCTATAAATACACTCTTTAATCCTTGTAAACATGTCCTTGCTCAGTTCTAAACCTTATACCAATCATTAGTCATTCAGAGAAGCAAGTTGACATTATGTATCTTTATTTTAGTTTATTTCTTTCTAGAATGAACTAATTGTCCCATAGCCTGGGTTTTGCATATGTATAATCTATGAATTCTATTTTCTTCTATCTAAGTTTCTTTGGAATTATATGTTTTAAATTGATTCTAGCTGCTTAACCATATATTTGTTTTATGTGCTTTGATTTATTGTATGTCTTAAACCTGATCAATTTAGGGTTGTGCTAATAGTAGTTAGATGGTCACCCGGAAGGGGTGTCTAATTATTGAAACACCACATACACTTCTAGTGTGCGCTAGTGACCTGGAATGGCTTGCCTAACTAGATAGTCATTAGGGTTTAATTTAATCACCGATCATCATTAGAAGGCCAGTCTCATCTAAGAACCTAGTGGCGTATGAGAACCTTAGTTAAGTCCCATCTTGATTGTGAGGTCGCCACCCTAGTCCACCCTGATCGGGGTAGGGAGGAATTTAGAAACCAAACTACTTATCTAAGAGCTATTATCACCCTTATTAACTGATAGAAGAATTAGAAGGATTAGTGCATACGAGCAAAACCTGAGCTATACTTTCCCATCTCATTCTTTCGTATTTATTTTATTTGACTTTTATTTTATTTAGTTTAATTATTAATCTTCTAAATCATCATATTTATTTTCTTTTCTTGTCTTTTAATTATTAATTGCTACTCAAATTACTTGCCCATAAGCATAACACTTTAAGTCTCTGAGGAACGAATCTTACTTACTAGTAAAACTTGCATACGATCTATGATACTTTCACTAAGTAATGTGTTTAGCCTAGCGTAGTTATTTGCATCTATTTTTTCTATTATTTTATCACACCTTAGACGACACCGCATAGAAAAGATGAAGAAACGACATGATACGTGAAAAGAAGTTTAAAGATGGATAGAGGGTCCTTAAGTATAGCTCCAAGTTCAGTAATTATCTGGGTAAGTTGAGATCAAAATGGTCTGGTCCTTTTGTAGTGACCAAAGTCACGCCTTATAGAGCTATAGAAATTGAATATACACCTGAGCAATGCACCTTCATGGTGTATGGGAAATCATGAAGGTGAGGATCCTAATCGATGGAAGATCTACATCTTGCGGAGGTCATGTAACTCCTTGAAGCTAAATAAGTGCGAGAGGCAACCCCTCGACCTTAACGACGTTAAACAAAATCTTTCAATTGTATATTAGTTTATTGCTTTCATGTCTTTAAATTCTTAGTGTCAATTAGAATAATTTATGTGTATCAGTGTATACTTTTAAATAGATGAGAAAGGTTGGATTTATGATTTTTGCAGGTATGGTAATCCTTGAATTTGGGGTTAAACAGGTATGCAACGGAGAAATCTGTGTACAATAGTAGTTAAATGGGACTAGCCGCGCCAGCTAGCAAGTCAGTTCTCCGGCATACGGGTGAGCTCTCGACAAAGTGACATGTATTTAATTGTTAAACACAACTATTTTTTGCGACAAAGAGATTTAGTTTGCGCGACCGGTATGCCGATCCCATATTTTTTCTTCAACGCTAGTTACTGTATTGATGACACCTACGCGTAGCTATTTTTTGTGTCAGCAATAAAACACATTCGCCCTGCTGGCTAGCCGGTCAGCTCCCCAGGATGTCGATCAGCTCTCGTCGGAAAAAATTAAATTAATTCATGGGTGCAAGTTTGTGCGTGTAGAATAAAAAGAATAGAAACTTCACCAGTATTTCGGCCCACACAACGACTTATTGACCTAAACCTTAAGAAAGCCAATTTTCTCACCTTTTGACCTAACCTCTCACGCAAGATATCATTATGGACGAACCAAAACTCATTAGATACCTGCAAAACATCATTAAAGCATCTAAACACCAGAAATTATTCCTTCTAATTAATTCCAAACACATAATCAAACATCAAATCCTTCCAAAACACAAAGAAATCTTCACCTTAACCCTATATCCTTCTTCATCAAAGCTTTAATCTTACCCCTTAAACCTCTCTCAACCCATAACATAATCATTACCCATCTCATATAACACCACAAAACTTCGTACTATATCCTCAAAACATCAAAGTTTAAAACTTTTCTCTAGTTTTTGAATCTTTGAAGTTTTGAGTTTGGGGTTCATTGAGATGATGAACAGAACCGATTCATTGTGCTACAATAGTAAGACAAGAAGTAATCCCATGAACAATAAATACTCCTAGGGCTACTCTAGACAAAGATATTAAGATTTTGGAATCGAGTTCTAAGCCTAAGGTTGGAGAAGTCAAAGATACTTTGAAGAGGAAAGAAAAATCAAGTGAGGCTACTCCTAAAAAGCCAAACTTGGAATCAAAAGAAGCTGAAGAACCAATTGTGAGTGAACAAGTTAATGAACAATGCTCTGTGAGAAGGAATATAATGGCCGTGAAACCTAAACCTAGGAGTCTATTCATAAGTTGGAAAGAACAATTTTGTGACTAATTTTCTAAGCTACTTTTTGGTGTTGAGAAAGGATTTCCGGAGGATATTACGAACGGTGAATTCAAAGATTACGCAGTAGTTTGTGACGAGTTGGGATGGTAGGAGTTTATAGAAAGAGAATCATTTTACCTTCCATCTTTAGTTCGTGAATTATGCGAAAATCTAGCCAATAGTTGACAAACTCTAAAAATAGATGATGTTTTTCCGATTTGAAAATATTTACACATCAAAAGAAGTTTTAACTGAGTTGTGGATTTCTTAGCTAGACGTGCTAGACAAAATATCAACATTTTAAAATGATAAGACATTTCATTAATTGGTTCTTCTAAATCTTTGTAAAAAGGGATGGTAATATCTCATTTTAATGGTTTTAATGATAAAGAAACTACAAGAGATACATTTTATAATATTTATGATTCACGACTTGATAAAAGATAAAAATTCAAAAAAATAATCCGTACAATTATCATGCCTCCCCTTCTATGTTTATAATAGTAACGATCAAAAAAAGAGTATTGTGATATATCAACCTTAATTGTTTCATCCTTATATCACCTCTTATCTGGAAGTCAAAAAAAGATCATTCTAAAATAGTGCCTTCCAACCAATTTACTGCAAAATGAAAATGAACAACAATGATTATAAAGACTAGGAAATTACTTGGTAAAGAAAAGAGACTCGGAAAATTGTAGTAGTGTTCTTTGTTACACATAAATGGTTACATGTAAAGTGTGAATGTCTCATAGAGATGTTTGTGGGTTATGTGCAATGAGAATAGATTTGAGAAAAAATGGAGAGATATATACCTTGGGTGGTAGGCGTCGGGCCCTTGTCTGAGCACTCAATATTCTGGTTCTGAAAACCCAATTAATCTTCATCATCTTTGTCAGACTCTCATAAGTCCTCTCCCTCTTTCTTTTATGTCTACGCTTGGATTTAGTTGACGAATACTTTATTCTTACTTTCCTGCCAAAATGAAATATCGAAAAAAAAAATCAGTTAGTCAGACCACATTTAACAATTAATTAAATTGTTTAGTGAGAAAGAAAAATTGCCCACATTTAACCTAATCAATGAGATACCCAATCATGTTTCATAATAAAATAAATGTTTATACTATTTTATTTTCGTTCCATTAAACTGAATTGTTGTCCTCCTTACTGATACTACAGAGAATGTCTTTTATAATGGAACTTTTGATGGTAAAATTTTGTTCGGTATATTTTCAAAATCAAACACCTTTTACATTTTGGTTAATTTTTAGGCCTTTTGAATGGTCCCTACCTCTTCCTCCATTCACACAAAGGCACCAGCATAAGAGGAGGAAGGGGTGGGGTGGGGTGGGTTGGAAGGGGGAGACGGGGGGTTTAAGGTCCCTATTTTATGCAAATATTCCACTCTAGGTAGTATATTAATTTTTTTAGTTGCTAGCCGTAAAACCTATATTTTAACATACAAACAATAAAATAAATTGAACTGTGGAAAGATAATTTTAAAAGGCAGAGGAACCAAGAAAAAATACTGAAAATAGTTCCCTATAAGCCATATGGGTTCCGAGTCAACACCTTAAATTTTGTAGTTAATTGCACTATAGGTCCCTATATTACGCAAATGCAGTTTAGGTCCCTATAGTAAATTATTTTTTGAATAAGTAACAACATAACATATATTATTTCTTACAACCAAAATTTTTTGAACAAATATCAACCCTAAAAAGATATTTTTAAAAAATCGAGGGAGGCCACATGAAGATTTTGAAAATTTGAGAGACCATAAGGTAATTAGTAAAGTATTTTATACTTACCGACCACAAGCCTTAAGTAACATTTGACGGCATCATACACTTCACGAAGCTCGGGGCTTCATCGATGTTTTCCAGCTCGCTCCATCACACAAAACTTAGTTCCCAGATCATCATATATATATATACGTCATTAATTGTGACCCTCTTTCTCTTACTGTAAAATTAATTGGTAAATTAGTTTAAAAAATTGTGTAATTTTCCTTCAAGATAAGGATAATATAAGTCCAATTTGTTACCTTCCTGCCTTGTTCGAGTTCTCCCCATGACCTACTATAAAACGATGTTGTATATAGCTCGTTAGTTTATCGTTTCAACATTCGTAAACCTAGCAAATTTTGCATAATTGCACTACATAACATTGAAATAAGATATGTGATTGAATGTTAATAAATAATAAACAAATTAATTAAAATCACAAATAACACTAAAATAAATAAAAATTAAAGATTACTCACTTTTTTTGTTTTGATTTAATTTTCTTCACATGATTCGTTACCTAGATTTATCTCACTAGATTCTTCAAACCATGTGCTATAAAGCTTTAACGAGGTTAAATTTTTACTAGAGTAAACCACTTTAGGTAATCGATAATGACTTTTGCTAATTAAACACCTATGTATCATACAACGGTAATTTTAACTACTTTAGAAATGTGCATAATCAAATTTAATAAAACGAGTAAAACTAATTGGTACAATTTTCATAATAAATACATAACGCATGTATAAATAAATGAACATATACACCTAATAAATGAAACATGTATGCTATTTAATTAATATAGTATGTAATATAACAAAATTTAGGAGATAATATACCTATTAAACGAGAGAATTGCAGATGAAGGGTGTAATCTAGGGTTCCTGATGTGAATGGGAGTACCTCCTTAAAGTGATTAATTTCAATATGTCAACTTATTGAAATCAATCACTTTACTTAGAAGTTTCCTAAATGGTCCCTAATATTCTCCGTTTTGAGACCTGAACTTTAAACGGTTCTCAAATGTTCCTTGAACTAACATTTTTTTGTTAGTTTCGGTAACAAAATCATGTATCCGGGACTAATTACGGTCATTTGAGATCTTTCATCTTTTAGGTCCGAAATGGGAACCGACCCAATCAATTTTTATTAAATATTATTAGCAAATTACAACGTCGGAAAGAAAATGACAATTAATAAATTCAAAGGCTCATCAAGATCCTCTGACCTGTTAAACTCTCATCTACATTTAATTCTATAAATATAATAAAATATCACAGATCTCAAAGTACCTCTTATCATCGCTCTTCTAGCTTGTGATAACAAGTCAGCTCTTACATTGGCCACTAATCCTGTTTTTCTCAAAAACAAAACATACACTTTGTTAAAGATCAGGTTGCTCTTAAAGCCTTTTTAAGTCTTATATACATACAAACTCAAGAACAAGTGGCTCATTTTTTACTATATGCCTTGCTATCCTCTATGTAATCTTTAATTGAGTGGGATGTTAAGGAGAAGACTCAACATACTTCTCTAGTTGTCAATTACTTACTTAACAATATTATGTTAGTATATTAGCTGTCCTATATCTATATTAACAATATACAATCATGATTGATATGTATGTACTACACAACCCTAAACAAAAGCTGCAAATGTTATATTCATGCACAAGGTTTTTTGACGAACTGGGGATATGGAATTACTTTGTGACTGCCAATGTTAAAACAAGTCAAGCAATTAAAAATGAAACATGAAAACAAGTACCCTGACAAATTCTTACAACATTATTAGCTAAATGTTATTCGATCTAGAAAAAACATGCCAAATACGTGCGGATAGATTCCGTTACACACTAAAACTGTTATTCTTTGCGCCTATGATCAATATTTGTCTACATAATCTTTAATAATGTGTTTGATTTTAAATTTTGTCTACATGATGTTTTTTCCTCCCCCCACATAGATTGGATATATCTTTGTGTAATATATTAGCATAACGCAAATATTTGATTTTACTCCTCTAATCCAATTTGAATACATCTATTGTCAAACTAAAATTTACCATGTGTAGAACAATAAGTTAATCATCGATAGTTGACCATTTTTTATTAACTATCACAACTAACTGAATCAATAGAGTACAATGTGTCAAAGAAAATCTAATCTCATATATAAAGAAATAGCAAAATCAATAGACTTACCAGGTTAATTATAATGAATATTCTTTATTCTTGAAATGTCATGACCATTGATCTTTTCCTGTAAATTAAATAACACTTGTAATATGCATGAACAAAAATAAAAATACAAACTATCTATTCTTGAAATACATTTTTAAGTTAATTGAAGTATTAATCAAAGCGGTGATTATATTTTTTCTTCATGAAATCTTCATGGAAGACAAAATCAAAGTTTACATGAATAGCTGCCTACCAGGTTCAGTACAAATTTTATAAAAAATGGCTCCATTGAAAATAGTTTTCAATAAATACTTTGACGATTTACGAAGTAACTTAATAAAAAAATTAGTGGGGTACACCGGCGCAAGTTTAAATTTTACACCCAAATTAATCTCGAGACTTTTCAATCCATATTGCACGTTGGGTAAAGGTATCTCGTTTTTTCTATTTAATATACCTAGACAAAGAAGAGCGGGTCCACTACATCTGGTTTGTTAGTAGTCATTGTCATTTTTAACTGGATATATATACCAATATTATTTATCTAAAAATATAAAGTACTAATTTATTA
Organism: Nemophila menziesii; assembly: GCA_029959085.1. Taxonomy (NCBI): domain Eukaryota; kingdom Viridiplantae; phylum Streptophyta; class Magnoliopsida; order Boraginales; family Hydrophyllaceae; genus Nemophila; species Nemophila menziesii. Next base: position 3,549,667 of record JARWIR010000027.1, on the reverse strand, counting down.
TTTAATTTAATTTAGGTACCTTTCCTACCACCATTAAAAATTTCTGAATTTTAGGATCAACAATTTCTCTTTCAATAAATCTACACCCACCAATCACATCAATCTCATGTATAAAGATTATGTAAGTCCGGATGGATAATGACAACAAGATGTAAATAATTATTATATATCAAAAGTGTGCATATAATAAGCATCTAATCTGATGGTCACATGCATAATTGATCATTTCACAATCAATCTTGCACTTTCCCCTATGTATTTATCAGTTTAACCTGATACAACCTGCACACCAAATAACAAAAAACAAGATTGGTCCAAACTAATTGTTCCAAGTATTAAACAAGTAAGTAAGTACCTTTAATAAAGTGGCATCTATAGTGCTTGCTTTTGATAGGAAACAATGTCTTCCTTATCCAAGAAGCTATACAGAAGGACACCCTGAACAAAGAGGTTTGATTTCTGCGGGCGGCTTTATTTTTTAGGTTAAATTTTTTCAAGATGTACGAGTGTGTGTAAGTGTTATATTATAAGGCCGGTATATTATGGATTGGTCATGTACAAATAAAATTGAGACTAAAGATAAAAAAATGATGTCTACTTGACAATGATGTGATTTGGGCTTATTTTTTTATCTAGTTCACTTAACTATAACACTCTCTTTTTATGACAAGCAAAATATTATATTCAAAGAGAAAAATAGTTTGTCCATTGGAGAGTTTTGGTTCACTAGAAATAATATTTTCAAAGATACTAAATAAAAATTTATTTTATAAGTTGAATATGACCTTCTTATAGTGATTGTATTTAATTTTGTTTCTTTTTTTCTAAAATTATTGAGTAACACCTAATTATCCATTATTGGTTAATATAAAGTGTTTTTATTAACCCTAATTACTTATAATATTGTATAAATTAGTACGCCGTGTATTTGGTATTTGAACTTATTCATAATGTAATGATTTTTGTAGTTTTATATAATTTTTTTGGTTGTATGTGTATATCGCTTAGTATTGGGTATAGATATGTGTGTGTTGTGTATATTTTATGTATATATAGGTAGTAATTTACGCATAATGTTATGTATGCCGATTATGTTAATATGTACCCGTTTAATGTATGTGATATAGAATTTTCAGGGGCATATATTGCAATTTGATAACAAGAGTCCCTGCAATTGTAGAGGTGGGGCCACTTTTTGTATGTGACATAGATTTTCAGGTGTCGATAGTGACATTTTAAAACAAAGGGATGTAGTTTCAATGGTGGGTTTTACCCATTTTTGTGCTAGGCTTTTAGCCACTTTCTTCTTATGGGGTTTATACCTCCATAAATCTTTCAGGGACCTATAGTGCAATTTGATAACAAAGGTCCATATAGTTGTAGTGCTGGGTATGTGACATAGAATTCCCAGATACTTATAACGCAATTTGAAAACAAAGTTAATTACGATATAGATCATTGTCTATCTTCTCCCCATTTTGGAAGGTGGGCAAGGCTCGAATTACTTTTACTGATTTTCTAATATAATGAACTTTTGTAAGCCTACGTGATGAAAATATTTAAGAATATGACCTTTCTTATCGTCACGTGTTAGGATAAATGGTTTACCCTTGTGTTTGCAATGGATTAGATATCTTGTAGTAGTGTTTATTACTAGTTTGGATTTTTTAATGAACTTTAATACTTTTGGGTATTTTTAAGCCTATGTGACGCAAATGATTAAGAATGTTCTCTTTTTTTATTGTGATGTGCAAGGATACATTTGCTTGCCCTTACTTTTGCAATATATTACACATCTTGTAGCAGTTTTTATTACAAATTTGGTTTTTATGATGAGTGTGGATGTTCAAAACCCACAACTGTTATTGACAATTGACCTATAAACAACAATTAATATGTAAAACCCTACATATTAACCATTAAGCATTGTGTAAACCCTAAATAAACTAGGTTAATCGCTTTATAAACTCAATAAAGACTAAACTTAATAAGTGAGAGTTTAAAATAAAAACCTGATTATCTATGGTGGCATATACCCACTGTATTTCATGTAAACTTACCCTTTAACATCTTCCTTGTTTAATCCTCAATGATAGAATTTTCAGGGCGTGTTATATACTTATGTCACACGGATTATGGGTATATACCATGTCACGCAAATTTTGGGCATGCACTCACAACTCTTATGTGAATATAAAGGAACCTTTTAACTTACCGATAAAGTATACATTAAAAAGACAAGGATTACGATAAGGGTTCCAAAAATCAAGATCTCATAACAACGTGTTCATATAGATTAAAATTATGCATATAAAAATAACAATATACACGGTTAAGACATTAAGGGTTACAATAAGGTACTATTAAAGCCAACATATCAGTTTAATATTAATGTTTTAAATTTCATATATTAATGGGTTTAAACCCCTTCCTAGATGAATTGGTAACATTATGACTTGACCTCAACATAAAAATTGCTTACGTATATGGTGATACATGACATTTTATAAAGGAGCTCGCACAGATGTCTTGTTGTAAAATCTTATTCTATTGCAATGGACGCACATCCTCCCAATGTGTTACACTATACATGTGCATCAAGGATCGATATTTATCCTCTCCATCCATGATAATAAAAAGGACCCTTATATCGAATAACTATAAAAGGACACTTGATATAAGATATAATTAACACATGCTTAAAAATACATATATTTCAATTAAACATCTGGTCAGTGGGATCAATTGGTTCAAAATAACCTTCTAACTAAACTATGTTATAGTTTCAAAAACTAAGGGAACTATAGTGAAAGTATAAATTTTTTTTTTACGAGGTGTGATATAAGACTTCAATCAAGTGTACGAGTTGTCATAAGTAATAAAAAGTGATAATTACCCTCTCCACAGGGAAGTAGAAGTTAAACGCGTGATTTTAATTGTACTTTCGATATCGTTGGGAAAAACTAAAACAAAAACAAAAAGGATTTTTAATTTATTTTTGAAAGATTAATTACTACTAGGAAACACAGAACTAAGGATTACTAAAACAAAATCAAAGAACTAAAATTATAAAGCTTAAGATACGATGTATAGTGGAATATCTCAAGATTACGTACTCACCACTAGCATGCTTTAGGACAATTCTTTGATTAAAGGATAAATTGGGAATCTCATTTGATAACCGGAATTCTAAGGTACACCATAAGTTGCTCCTTGGTAGTAGGGGATACTACCTAATCCTAGAAATCTCTTCCGATAAATTCGACAAAAATAGCTAACATTTAAGTTCAAATCCTATATTGTTTATCTAGTAGTTTAGATCTCCCGATTCTCAAACTCAACTAAACATTTATAATTTATTTTCTAAACACTAAAATCTCCTATCCCGGGGGTACTTTAATATATCACAACTCAATATGTGATGAAGAAAAATAACAACATGAAACATAAGTATGCATGCAATTCCAAATATCATGGAAATATAATCTAAATGAAAGCTAGGGTTCATACATATGAAATATCAAGCTAAAATATCTTCATCTCATGCTTAGAGAAAGAAAGAAAATTAATTAATTCATAATTCCAAGAAACTAAGGGAAAAAATAAAATTACATCATTTAGTATGGGAATTAAGTGAAAGAAGGTGTGTATTATTGCTTCTTCTTGATCCCAATCTTCGTCCATGTTTTCACAACTCTATACACTGATAAGTGTTTTGTTTTGAGGCTAAAAACATATTTTTATACCCCTAAATACGTTTGGACAAGTTGGGCCCACTTAGTGCCCGTTTGGAAGTGCTTTTTTGGAGAAGCACTTTAAAGTGCTTTTAGCATTTTAAAAGTTTTTTTGACTTTGAAAAGCACTTTTTTGAGAAGCACCAAATAGGTACTTCTTAAAAAAAGAACTTAAAATAATTTTAGATTTCAAAATTATTTTTAATAATTTTTTTAAATTTTGAATTTTATTTTAAAAGCGCTTTTTTTCTCTAAAAATAGCACTTCCAAACGGGCCCTTAATCAAGTCATAAGTGGCTTGGTGGACTCTTTGTTGAAGTTGGACATCTTGGGCCTTCATAGAAAAATGTCCATAAGTATCTCATTTCAACTCTGATTTGCAAACCTTTTATTATCACGCAACCTAAACACAAAGATATACATTGAGATGTTATTTCATGATCCAAATCCTCAAAATTATCTAGCGTGAATTCCAAAAAATGCTTCTAGAAGAATATTCACTTCAGAATTAATAGTTGTTTTGAACATGTAAGAGGTCGGTTTCTATTGTCTTAAATCCTCCATTGTATTAAAAAAACTAGCTTTACAAATACAAGAAAACATCATATATTGAAACCATAAAGTTTTCCAAGTTAGACATAAAATGACGAGAATCAATTGACAAATCCAGTCAATAGTTGCCAAAATTTGAAAATATGTAAAATATTTCCCGACTTGAAAAAATTTACACATCAAAAGAAGTTAAAAAAAAATTTACACTAATGGTGACCCTCTTTCTCTTACTGTAAAATCAATTTATAAATTAGTTAAAAGAAATTCTTCAATTTCCTTATAAATAAGGTAATATAAGTGAATTATTTTTACCTTCTTGCCTTGTTAGAGTTTTCCACGATGACATAATAAAAGAAGAAGATGTATATAGCTCGTTAGTTCAGTGGTACAAAGTTCGTAAACCTAGCAATTTTTGCATAATGCATAACATTGAGCTAAGATATGTGATTAAATTCTAATAAATAATAAACAAATAAATTAAAATCACAAACAACACTAAAATAAAATAAAAATTAAGCATTACCCACTTTTTTCCCTTTTGATTTAATTTTCTTCACATGATTTATTAACTAGATTTATCTCACTGGATTCTTCAAACCATGTGTTATATAACTTTGATGAGGGTAAAGTTTTACTAAAGTAAACCAATTTAGGTAATCGATGATGACTGTTTTGATCATGCAAATGAATATCAATCTCTTGAACATTTTTACTAATTACTGTGTTAATCCAACGATTCATAGTAGGAGCTAAAAAACCGATTCTCAAACATATATGAAACTTCTGAACATAAGAGATATGATCGAGTCTCGTGGCTAAATAATTCTCTGCTGATCTTGCGTGGGATGTTAAGGAGAAGACTTAGCATACTTCTCCACATGTCAATTACTTAACTATTGTTAGTATATTAGATGTCCTATATATTTATTTAACAGCTGTAACTCATACTTAACTATATACAATCATGATTGATATGTATATATTACAGGTACAAAATATGCAAATGTCATATTCATTCTCAAGGTTTTTACCAATGTTAAAACAAGTCAAGCAACTAAAAATGAAACATGATAACAATTACCTTAACAAATACTTCCAACTTTGCTAGCTAAACGTTGTACGATCTAGAAACAAAAAACATGTCAAGTATGTGCAGATAGATTCAGTTACATACTAAACCTAAAAATATGCAGATAGATTCATTACAAATTTTTTTAGGCCATAGGTAATAGCCTAGAAATGGAATTTACTAGGAATAATATAACAAATTTGACTTGTACCTGTAATAAAATGCGTACAAGTTTTGTGCTACTAAAACGGGAAGCTTCGAGAAAGCATTAATTAACATTATCGGCCCCACCTTCAACTAACATACCGAGTAAACCTTGAACTGCAGTTGCAAATATAACCGAAGCCCAACCATGGTCAAATGAACTAGAGAAAAGTGTGAGTGGAAAACAAGCTGCATCGAGTTCAAAGTTTACTCGGTATGTTAGTTGAAGGTGGGGCTGATAATGTTAATTAATGCTTTCTCGAAGCTTCCCGTTTTGGTAGCACAAAACTTGTACGCATTTTATTGCAGGTACAAGTCTAAAATTATTATATTATTCCTATTAAATTCTATTTTTAGGCTATTACCTAGGGCTTAAAAATATTTTTAATGAATCTATATGCACATATTTAGGATTAGTGTGTAACTGAATCTATCTAGACATATTTGACATTTTATTCTTTATGCCCAATCAATTTCTATCTACATAATCTTTATTAATGTGTCAGATTTTAATTGTATCTACATGATTTTATATCCTCCTCCGACAATTAGATTGGATATGTCTTCTTTTAATATAATTAGATAACAAAAATAATTTCTTTTGCTCCTTTAATCCTATTTGAACACGTCCATTGTCAAACTAAAAATTTACCATGTTTAGAACAATAATTTAATCATCAATGGTTGAGCAATTTTTATTAATCATCACAACTAATTGAATCAACAGATTACAATGAGTCAAAAAAATCTAATCGCATATATAGAAAAATAGCAAAATCAATAGACTTACTAGAGTAATTATAATGATTATTATTTCTTTTTGAAATGTCATTACCAACTACATTTTCCTGTAAATTGAATAACACTTATGATATGCATGTACAAAAATAAAAATGGTCTTTTCTTGAAATACATTTTTTATGTTAATTGCTCCATTGATCGAACCTAATAATTAAATTTTACCTTCACGAAATATTGATGGATGACATAATCAAACTTTGCACGAAGCTTCCATACCGATTTACGTACAAATATTACGAATCGGCTTCATTGGAACCATGTACACAAACTAGTTTCCAATAAATACTTTGATGATTCACGAATAAAAAATATTAGTGTAGTACCTCAACAAGTTTAAATTTCAAATCGGAATGAATCTTGAGACTTTTCAATCCTTATTGCTCATCAGGTAAAGGTATCTCGATTTTTCTATCTAATCTACCAAGACAAAGAAGACCCGGGACCACTACATCATTTTTTCTTGGATATATAAACCAATATTATTTATCTCAACATGTAAATTACTAATTTATTTTTTAATTTAATTGAGGTACCTTTCCGACCTCCATTCAGATTCTCTAGATTTCACGATAAGCAATTGTTCTTTCACTGAATTTACGCCCACCAATCACATCAATCTCATCTATAAAGATTATGCAAGTCTGGATGGACAAGAACAACAAGATATAATAAAATTATCATATATCAATAGCGTGCATATAATAAACATCTAGTGTGTCCTTTCTTACTTGATAATCATGTTCATAATTTAACATTTCACGCATCAATCTTGTACTTTCCCCTATATATTTATCAATAGAACCTGATACAACCTGCACACCAAATGAGAAAAAACAAGATTGGTCTAACATAAGTTTTTCAATTATTAAACAAGTAAGTAAGTACCTTTAAGAAAGTGGCATCTATATTGCTTACTATTGACAGGCTAACAATGTCTTCCTAATCCATGAGGCTATACAGATGGACACCCTGAACAAAGAGGTTTGATTTGGGTGACTTTATTTTTTAGGTTAAAATTTTTAAGATGTACGAGTGTCTGTAAGTGTTATATTATAAGGCATGTGTATTATGGATTGGTCATGTACAAACTAAATTCAGACAAAAGATAAAAAAAATGGTGTCTACTTTACAATGATGTGATTTGGGATTATTTAAAAAAAATTCTAAAATTATTAAGTAACACCTGATTTTTTTATCCTTTATCGTGGGTATGTCACATAGAATTCCAAGATACTAATAACGCAATTTGATAACAAATTTAATTACGATATAGATCATTGTCTATCTTCTCCCCATATTGGAAGGTGGGCAAGGATCGAATTACTTTTATTGATTTTCTAATATAATGGACTTTTGCAAGCCTATGTGAGGCAAATATTTAAAAAATATGCCCTTTTTTATCGTCATGTGTAAGGATAAATTGCTTACCCTTATTTTTGTAATGAATTAGACATCTTGTAGCAGTGTTTATTACCAGCTTGGAATTTTTTAATGAACTTTGATACTTTTGGATATTTTTAAGCCTATTGACGCAAATGATTAAGAATGTTCCTTTTTTATTGTCATGTGCAAGGGTACAATTATTTACACTTAGTTTTGCAATATATTACATATCTTGTTGTAGTTTTTATTACAAATTTTGTTTTTATGATGAGTGTGGATGTTCAAAACCCACAATTGTTACTGACCAAGGACATCTAAACAACAATTAATATGTAAATACCTACACATTAACAATTACACATTATGTAAACTCCAAATAAACTAGGTTAATCACTTTATAAACTCAATAAAAACTAAACTTAATATGTGAGAGTTTAAAATAAAATCCTGATTATCTATGGTGGCATATACCCACTGGACATGTAAATCTACCCTTTAAAATCTTCCTTATTTAATCCTCAATGATAGCATTTTCAGGGCGTGTTATATTCTTATGTCACACGGATTATGGGTTCCGAAAATCAAGATCTCATAACAATATGTTCATATAGATTAAAATCATGCATATAAAAATAATAATATACCATTGTTAATATTAAGGGTTACAATACGGTACTATTAAAACCAACATATCAGATTACTATTAATGCTTTACAATTCATATATTTATAGTTTTATACCCCTTCTTAGATGAATTGTTAACAATATGACTTGACCTCAACATAAAAAATGCTCACATATATGGTGATACATGACAGAGATTATAAAGGAGCCCATAAAGATGTCTTGTTGTGAAATCTTTTTCTGTTGCAATGGACGTACATCCTCCCATTGTGTTACATTATTCAAGTGCATTAAGGACAGATATTTATCCTCTCCATACATGAAAATAAAATGGACCCTTTATATCGAATAACTAGAAAAGATCACTTGATATAAGATATAAATAACATATGCTTAAAAATGCATATATTCCAATTAAACATCTGGCCTGTGGGATCAATTAGTTTAAAATAACCTTCTAACTAAACTATGTTATCGTTTCAAAAACTGAGGGAACTATAGTGCAAGTATAAATGATTGTTTTTTTTATGAGGTATGATATAAAAAATTTAATTAACATTTGTTGAAGACTCCATGCAAGAGTAAGAGTTGTCATACGTAATAAAAAGTGATAAGTTACTGTCTCCACAGGGAAGTAGAAGTTAAATGCGTGATTTTAATTCTAATTTAGATATCGATGGAAAAAACTAAAACTAAAATATAAAGGATTTTTAATTTGTTTTTGAGAGATTAAGTACTACTAGGAAACACATAACTAAGGATTACTAAAAAAAATCAAAGAACTAAATTAATAAAGCTTAAGATACGATGTATAGAGGAATATCTCAAGATTGCGTACTCACCACTAGCATGCTTTGGGACAATTCTTTGATTAAAGGATAAATTAGGAATTTCACTTGCTAACCAAATTTCTAAGGTACACAATAAGTTTCTCCTGGGTAGTAGGGGTTATCCTAGAAACCTCTTTCGATTAATCCGACAAAATTAGCTAACATTTGGTGGTCCTTTGTGTGTTATAAAAATAATGCAATAAGTAAGTGAACCACAACCGCAAGTGTACGGTTGTCCCAAGTAATAATAGTGATAACAGATTCGTTCTCAGGGACGGTTTGGTTAACTACAATGCTTATCAAGTAATGAATGGTTGCACTTATGAAAGCAATTAAAAGATTTAATGGTTGATTGGTTGGTTTTATAGTTCCTAAGATAATTAAGACTAATATGAAAATGTAAATAAATAACTACACGCAAATAATAAATAGCTAGACGCAAGAAAGAAAGGCAGTACTCGAGAAATGCAAAGGATCCTCCTAGTTCTATTTGATCTCATATGTTGTTTAAGGGTCAACTCGGTCAAATAACATTGGTCGGGATTCAAGAGTCTTTGTACCCCCGTCAGGGTGGACTACAAAGCTATTCTAGAGTGTCACTAGTCCCGTCAGGGTAAATATGTTCCACTTTCGAATGATTAAGTTAAATTACCTCATTGGCCCTAAGGTTAACTACGCTTGTTAAAGTCAAATAGTTTATACCTTATATTGAGTAATTAATTCCATACCTAAACCCTCCGTGAGGATGATCCACACGCCACAAATGTGGAATAGCCTAGATACTAAAACCTGTTCTTAGTTAGCTACTCCAAAAAAAGTAAATAATCATAAATTACCGAATAATGTAAATGACCCAATTTGATTAAATTCATAAAAACCCAAATTCAAACATATAAAATTTAATACTTTTAGGAATCACCCATTAAGCATTCTCAAGTACTAAAAGGATTTAGCTCATAATTAAAGGAAAAACAAATACTAAATTAAAAGACGAATTCATATTGTTTTACAGAATGAAACTAAAGAAAAACCTAATTCCGGAATTGAGTTAGTTGTGAGTTGGAGATATAGACGGTCTCCAGTTCTCTAGCTTTCCTGCTTCCTTGCTTTGACTTCTCTCTGATGTTTTCTTTTGTAAAAACTGAACTGTGTCTAAAAAAGAAGTCAAAAGCCCCTTTTCTACTTATAAATTCGGACCAGGCCTTTAGGTTAATGATTAAATGAAAGAATAAAGGCCCAAGTCCATTATCTCAGCCCAAAATCCCGTAATTGCTGCACCACCTTCACTAAAACAGCTCTAGCCGATTCCTTATAACTCCGATTGACCTGAAATCACTTGATAAATTTCCATAACTCGATAAGGAACATAATCTCTTCTAAGGTCAGCGGCTAAATCAACTCGTAAGTGCCTTAAAATCAGCAATCTTTGGACTGTTTCCAGATTTGCAGCTTCAAAATCTAATTCTTTTCGGGATTTATCTTCAAGGTTTGACTACATATCACGATCTTTGACTTTCTTCTTGGATTCCTCTTCTAGCTAAAATTCGAAACCTACAATCGTTTCACTAAAATACACAATATTACGCGCAAAAACTTAATAAATAAAAAATGCTAGAAATAAAGGAGGAAAATTGGATTATTGCATATTTAGTCCAAAAGTCTATCAAAATAAACGAATAAACACCAAAAATGATGTCTCCCAAGGGCATAAAATTAGAACAATTAGGGAGATATCAAGACCCCCAACTCAAACCTTTGTCGTCCCGACAAAGCAAAACAAAACAAAACAAAGGGGTAGAAGTAAACACAAGAAGGTAAAAGCTAGCAAATAAACCTAAAGCAATTATTAAAATAAATCATATATAGTAAAACTCTAAGAACTAATATATACATACACCTATCATGCAAAATCGAACATAAATAACATCAATCATAAAATTAAATTAGCAATGCTTGAAGGTTACACTTGTACTCATCTCTTTATGATGGCTATAGGTTGTTCCTCAATCCTAACTCGCTTTGAACGCTCCACTAAGTATATTCCCTATCAACAGAATCATAAATTCACTATGCACTTAGGAATCACGAGGACTTTACGGTTTTAGCGTAGGCTTAGGGACGGTGTGGTATGTATATTTGGTAAATTTGAAGCGAGCTTTTGGCTCTCTCCTCACTTACCATCAACAACTGTCCACGAGCTTGAGTTTACACTCATATAATGTTCTCACTCAACCCGTTTGACGCGCTAATGTTGCGTCCCCATGTAAACCCAATATACTAAGATGATTTTTCAAAATATTCCACTTTGCCGGTTTATTTTATTCTTTCTTTTTATTTTCTTTTTCATTTTTTTTGTACAAGATACCCATGACCATCCTTTTGATATGAAAGGTCATGTCTCTTATAATTTTTTTTTTCAAATCTCGACAAAGGGTTACAAATAATAGTATCATCTAAATTTTTGTGCCCCAATATAAACACATATAATCCCTTCCCAATGTATCTTCCCAAATGTGGACCCTCCACCCCAAACTCAAGCTTGAGACAGGTCTTAGGATCGTGATTCAAGTGCGGGTCATTTGGTCATGCCTAATAATCTAAAGGATAATGGGCTTATATCGTGGCTACAAAAGAAAGGCTTAAGGTTCGAAATTGGGCTAGGACGGATAATATTCATATCAGGGATATCAACCTAAAATGCTTCAAATGGGTAACAAAGAACTGCCCCTATCATTTTCTTAAGTACATAGTTCGTCTTTAGTTCATATCTAAGTGGGTTTGTTACTAATTAAGATTTCACGTTCTACACAGCAAACATATTCCTTAAGTACAAGCTTACTTCATTTGCATTGTTCATTAATTCTTCCTATCAATTACCTATGTTCGCATGTAATTCTAAGTGCGTTTTATATTATTCCCTAAAGTTCACTATTTACTATCATAGATTTACTAAAGGTATTCTTAAAGGAGCATTTGAAATCTTTTACAGTCTAACGCAACTCCGAAATTATTTTATTGAAAGCAATTAAAACACATAACACATAAAAAACTGGGATGAGGCAATGAACCCCACCCCAAACTCAACGCAATAAAATAAACTAAACTAAACTAAAACGCAGAAGGGATAGAAAACGTATCTCAACCAGCGCGTGGCTGGTAATCGGTGTTGCGTCCATGAACTTTCTCCTTCGTAAGTAGACCATAGATGGCATGTTGAATCGTGCGCACACCCATAAGCATGTTTCGGAGAAGTTCTAGCTCTTTCGTAACGTTTCCTAAGGAAGCAATCATCTTCACTTGGTTCTCTTCTAACACCTTCACTTTCGCTTCCAACTCGTGATCGGTATGCATCTTTTTCTTTGGAGGAGCTCAAGGAGTTCTTTCTTCTTTTAACACTTCATCATGAGCATTCTGGATTGAAGCTATACCCATGTTCACTCCAACTACCACACGGTCAATCTCTGCGTCCTTACGCGGAACTTTTGTGTCTAGGCATAAAGTAGTGATAGTACAAGGGAATTTGAGATTTTGTTGCAAAGTTGGAATTCTAGCACATTCCATGATGGTATTATAAATCACACGAGCAACATCCATTGGTTTTTCCTCAACAATACACTTAATAAACATAAGATGCTCCTTCTTCACTTCCGATATGTGTTTAAATCCGAAGAAGGTAGGGATTACCTTAGCACACGGTAACAAATTACTGCTATACATTTGTCCAGGATATTCCTCTCCTTCGGGAATTAGGCGAGCCCCATCAATAAGTACTGTCCCCCAAAGGGATTCATAATCGAAAGACGGTTCTTTAAGAGATTCTTGGAAAAGGCATAGTCCAATAAAATTGGGTAATTTCAACGATTTTCGAATAAGCTCAACGGAGAAAGGAACTACCTTTTTGCGAATCACAACTGCATCTTTCGAGAAGGCTATTCCTTCATAAAAACCGCGCACCAAAGTAGGAATATACTCAAGATTCCTTTCTCTTAATTCTATCCAACCCAACTTGTCACAAGTAATAACATAATCTTTATAAGCACTAGTCATAATACCCTTAGCAAGATTCATCTCCTCACCAAACTTCAAGAAATTGATTCTATCGCGAACCTGATCGGCCCAAGGAACGAAAACTCTTTTTGGCTTTTGAGCCCATGTTTTCCTACGCGGAGGTTTCTGTTGTTGCACGGGTTCTGCGGGAACTTCTTGTTCTGTTTCTTCCTCAATCTCTTCTTCACTCTCTTCCTCACTTTCATTAATTAATCTGCTCTTTTCCGTATTAGCCTTGCTTGGATTTTCTTTCCTTTTCGGAGCAATTGGGATTTGTTCAGTCTTTTTGGAACGCGAATCCGGAATCTCAATTGCTTGTTCTAGGCTAGCTCCGACATTGTTCCTGTTTCTTGGTAAGTTTCTTCGATAGTTACACATGGAATCGGTTCTGTTAGTCATCCCTTTTCACCCCAAACTCAAAACTTCAAATAGTGAAAAAGCTAGAGAAAAGCATAGGACTTTGATGTTTTGAGGCTTTAAACTTGAAGAATATGGTGGAATATGAGATGGTTTAAGGTTAATTGAGAGGAATTGTGGAAGAATTGGGTTTAATTTCAAGGTTAGGAAGAAGAAATTTTAGGAGAAAAGATGAAATTTGATGATGTTTTGGAGAAGATATAAGTTGATTGTGTGTTTTTGTGGTGAAAGAAGGCTTGGTATGATGATTTTATAGCTGTTTATTGATGATTTTCGGAGTAGGTGGAGGCAAGGATTCGGAATATGAGGTAGGCTTCGAAAAGGAGGCAAAAACTAGGTTAAAAGCATGTAAAACCGCCTCTCGCAACAGCGCACCGGCTAGCCGGTGGCTGACCGGCCTGCCGGTCGCGATGGCGGCGAAAATTAATTTCCAAATTGGTTTTTTTTTTACCTCAGATGCAAACTACCTTGCGTCGTTGCTGACGCAGTGATCAGAAAGTCTTTCTTCAATGGCCGGCTAGCAGGTCACCTGACCGGCATGCCAGCGGCATGTCGCTGGCGCAATGGGAGACGCAACGTCCTTGTGTCATTGCTGACGCAGTTGTCAGAAACTTCTTCCTCGTTGGCCGGCTAGCCGGTCATCTGACCGGCATGCCGGCGGTTCCTCGCTGGCGCATTTCGAGACGCAGTAATGTTGCGTCATTGCTGACGCAATGGTCAGAGAGTTGGGGTCTCTCAGCTCATTTGACTGGTATGCCGGCCAGCTCGCCGGCTTGCCGGTCAGACCTGCTGTGGACTCTGATTTTTTTCGTTTTCTCATCGTTTTGACCCCAAACTCATGACCATTGTACCCTTGAAATCATCAAAAACAAATACCCTTCCTCATTTCTTAATAATAAACACTAAATTTAACGAAAATCAAACTAATTTACACTACGAAAATTTGAAATATTTAGACTAATATACAAGAAAGTGGCTTTTGTTTAACGTCGTTAAGCTCGACGGTTTACCTCATGCTTCTAAGGAGCTTCGAGGAGGTACATGACCTCTCCGGGATGTGGATCATTTGAGCGATTGGTATCTTCCCCTCTATGGTATATCTTTAAACGATGTCCGTTTACCATGAATGTACGGTTCTCAAGTGGATGTTCTATCTCTATCGCCCCATGAGGTGTAACTTTGGTCACAATATACGGTGCTGACCACTTCGATCTTAGTTTACCCGGATAATTGCTGAACTTTGAGTTATATTTCAATACTTTTTGTCCCACCACAAAGTTCTTCTCACGAATCCGATTATCATGCCATCTCTTGGTATTCTCTTTGTAAAGTTTAGCGTTTTCGTAAGCATGTAATCGGAATTCATCAAGCTCATTAAGTTTCATCATTCGATTCTGACCGGCCAAAGTAGGATCTAAGTTTAACTGCGCAATAGCCCAATATGCACCCATTTCAAGCTCAAGAGGTAAGTGACAAGCCTAACCATACACCATTCGGTACGGAGATGCACCAACTGGAGTTTTAAATGCAGTACGATAAGCCCATAATGCATCATCTAACTTCATTGCCCAATCTTTTCCTGTAGGACCAACGGTTTTCTCTAAAATAGATTTTACCTCACGATTTGAGACTTCGGCTTGACCATTGGCTTGTGGATGATAAGCGGTAGATACACGATGTCTCACCCCATACTTCTCTAAGACGGTCTTCAAATACCTATTAACGAAATGAGTACCTCCATCACTAATAATTACTCTCAGAGTACCATGTCTAGTGAAAATGTGTGATTTAAGAAATTTAATCACTACCCGCGAATCATTGGTTGGTAGATTAACGGACTCTACCCACTTAGATACGTAATCGACATCTAATAAGATGTAGAGGTTACCATTTGAAGGAACAAATGGACCCATAAAATCTATACCCCAAACATCGAATATTTCAACTTCTAACACATTATTTCGTGGCATCTCATCCCTCTTGGATATGTTTCCGGTAAACTGACATCTTTCACATTTCTTAACATACTCATGACAATCTTTCATAATAGAAGGCCAGTAAAAACCTGATTGTAATACCTTAGCAGCAGTTCGTTCTCCTTTAAAATGTCCACCATGATGTGAATCGTGACACCCAGCTACAATCTCTTCAGTTTCTTCCTTTGGTATACATCTTCTCACCATTTGGTCAGCACACACTTTGTAGAGGAAACGATCCTCCAAAAAGAATTGTCTAGCGCGGTGAGCTAATCTTTTTCTTTCTTGGTAAGTGGAACCTTCAGGGAAAGAGCCACTTACAATTAAATTTGCAATATCGGCATACCAAGAAGTGTTCTCTAGGTGAATCGCGAACAAACTCTCATCAGGAAATTCTTCTCTAACTGCTTCAACTACACCATTTGTTTCTGAACCTTCAAGACGCGATAGATGATCAGCAACCTGATTTTCACAACCCTTTCTGTCCTTAATCTTTAAATCGAATTCTTGAAGCAATAAAACCCATCTGATTAATCTCGGTTTAGCATCTTTCTTTTCCGTAAGATATCTAATCGTTGAATGATCCGTATAAACAATAACTTTCGCTCCAAGAAGATAAGAGCGAAACTTATCAAATGAGTACACTACTGCTACCAAATTTTTTCTATGTAACTGTATAATTAATCTGAGCACCACTGAAAGTTTTACTAGCGTAATAAATTGAATGAAATATCTTATCTTTTCTTTGTCCTAATACGACTTCCATACACAAATAACTCGCATCACACATAATTTCAAAAGGTAAACTCCAATCTGGAGGTAATACTATAGGAGCAGAAATAAGCTTTTCTTTGATTGCTTGAAAGGACGCTAAACAAGCTTCATCAAAAAGGAATATGGAATCCTTTTCGAGTAAGTTGCATAACGGTTTAGAAATCTTAGAAAAGTCTTTAATGAAACGCCTATAAAAGCCAGCATGGCCGAGAAAACTTCTTACCCCTTTAACATAAACAGGAGGGGGAAAGAGTTTTGATTACCTCTATCTTCGCTCTGTCGACCTCTAATCCAGCACTCAAAACTTTGTGACCCAGAACTATACCTTCGTGAACCATGAAATGATACTTCTCCCAGTTTAGGACCAAATCTGTTTCCTTGCATCTGATTAACACTTTCTCCAAGTTATCCAAACATTTATCAAAATCATCACCAAACACGGAGAAATCGCCCATAAAAACTTCAAGGAAATTATCAATCATATCCCAGAAGATGGCCATCATGCATCTTTGAAAGATAGAAGGTGCATTACACAACCCAAATGGCATTCTGCGATATGCAAAAGTACCAAAGGGACATGTAAATGTTGTTTTATGTTGATCTTCTGGAGCCACATAAATCTGATTATACCCAGAATAGCCATCCAAGAAACAGTAGTACTCTCTACCAACTAATTTATCTAACATTTGATCAATAAAGGGTAAAGGGAAATGATCTTTCCTGGTGGCCTTGTTCAATTTCCTGTAATCCATACACACTCTCCATCCAACAACCGTTCTGGAAGGAATCGCTTCATTTTGATCATTAAGAATTTTTGTGATTCCTCCTTTCTTTGGCACACATTGAACCAGACTCACCCATTCACTACTCGAGATGGGATAAATGATCCCCGCGTCTAAAAGCTTGATCACTTCCTTCTTTACTACTTCCTTCATAGCGGGCATTAATCTTCTTTGACCTTCAACTGAGCGTGCGTTATCATCTTCAAGTATGATTTTGTGTTGACAATAGGAGGGACTAATGCCTTTGATGTCAGCGATTGTCCATCCTATCGCCTCTTTGTTGGCTCTTAACACACGCAACAGTTTATCTTCTTGAGGACCTGTTAAATTTGCTGAAACAATAACAGGTAGAGTTTCATTAGTACCTAAATACGCATACCTCAAGTGTGCTGGTAATGGCTTTTATTCCAATTCCGGAGGAGATTCAATTTAAGGCTTCTTTTTAGGAGCAATCTCCCCTGGTTCTCTCACAGGTTCATAGGCTAGACGCCTATACTTTGGATTTTCAGAATTAAGAGCTGCCACTGTTTCGGCAAGCTCTTCCATCATCTCAGGTAAGTCTAATGTCAAAGCGGCCTGCAAGATATCATCATAATTAAAACAATCAAATACCTCTTGCAATGCCTGCTCAACTACATCCATTCGGAAGCAATCTTCTTGAGAATCTGGAAATTTCATAGCTCGGAACACATTAAACTTGACCTCCTCGTCTTGGATCCTCATCGTTAATTCGCCATTTTCTACATCAATCAATGTACGCCCCGTGGCTAGGAATGGTCTTCCCAAAATAATGGGGACATTCCTATCTGCGTCGTATTCAAGTATAACGAAATCAACGGGAAATACTAACGTACCTGCCTTAACAAGGACATCTTCAATTCGGCCTTCTGGATGTGCAAGAGATCGATCCACCATTTGCAAGACCATAGAAGTAGGTCTTGCTTCTCCAATTTTTAGCTTATCAAAGATCGATTTGGGCATAAGATTGATGCTTGCACCCAAATCGCATAGTGCTTTACCTTTCCATTCTTCTCCAATCGATATCGGAATTGTAAAACTCCCAGGATCACCTAACTTTGGAGGTAATTTACCTTGACAAATGGAACTACATTCTTCTGGAAGGTCAATCATCTCATTATCACAGTATGCCCTTTTGTTAGTGAGGGCTCTCTTCAAAAATTCCGTGTACTTAGGAATATCTCGGATAACTTCCAACATCGGAATGTTAATACTAAGTCCCCCCACTCTATTAAAGAACTTCTGAAAATAGGCCAAATCATCCTTTTTCTGAACTCGAGATGGGAACGGTGGAGGAGGGCGATTATTCATAACATCATTTTTCTTCTTTGGAATTTCACTCGGCCTCTCTATTTCTTCAACCTCAACATCTTTCGCTTTCATATCGGGAAAAAGAGGTGGAGGGAGGTTCTTACCACTTCTGAGAGTAACAGCTTTGCAATCTTCATGTTGTCTTGGATTTTCTGTTTCAATAGGGAGTTGCCCTTGTGGACGCTGGCTAAGTTGTTTTGAGATTTGAGCAAGCTGATTTTCTAATAATTTAATATTCGCATCAGACGCTTGTTGATTATGAATAGCTTGCGTCTGGAGAGCAGTAAGGTTTTCAACGGTTTTATGAAGGCTAAGTACACCTTCTTGTGGTTGAGCGGGTAAGGCTTTTTGGTTCATGGTTTCGTTATAACTGTCTTGAGGAGCTTGTCTCTGAACATAATTCCCTTGATTCTGTCCTCCTTGATAATTATTTTGTGGTCTTGGATTGAAGTTGTTACCTTGGGGACGCGGCTAATATGCGTATGTAGGATTTGCTGCCCCATTAGGATTTGAATATTGAAACCCATGATGGTTTCTGTTAGGCTGATATCCATTACCACTCGAATTAAAGTTCCCTCTATTGGAGACAAACATCACGGACTCTTGATTATTCTGACAAGTCTCCCAACTATGATCATTCACACCACAATACTCACATCCATAAATTTCTTGCGCAACCTTTACCTCAGCTCTTTTATTCGAAAAACCCTCGTTCACGGCTAAAGTCAGTTGTCTTAGTTGTTGATTAAGTGTGGCTTGAATCTTGGTCTTTAAGGAGTTGAACTTTTCTTCAATATTGGCATTATTAACTCCTCCTTTAACTAGTGTTCTTACGGTATTCCACCGAACTTCATTATCAACTGTTCTATCCAAAATAATTTCCGCATACGCAGGTTGAACTCGTAAAAATGCGCCACCACACAACAAATCTAAATCTTTTCTAGAGCTCCCCTCAAGAATATTATAGAAAATCTTCATTTGTTGTTGTTCAGTAAGGTCATGATTCGGGACTCTTCGTAAACATTTCTGAAACCTCAACCAACTTCTACCCAACGCTTCATCATATTCTTGCTTGAAATGTGTTAACTCAAGTTCAGCATCTAACCTCATGTTAGACGGATAATATCTGTCGAAAAATGCAGCCTGTAACTGATTCCAATTCGTAATCTTCCATGGTTCTTGTGAATCATGCCAATCACTCGCTCCATCTATTAAGAAAAATCTGAACGTAGCATAATACATTTGTTCTCTCGTCACCCATTGCGTAATGTATGAGTCGCAAATCTGCATAAATTTTTGCACTGCGCGTAGTGGATCTTCTCCGGATTGACACGAAAGTTTCCAAAATTCTGAAATTGAGCTAACATACCCAAATCTGGACTAAATCTCGGAACGTTGATATCAGCAGGACCAACCCCAAGAGGAGGGGCAAGGAATTGTTCTTCTACTGGACCGGTAAGAAACCATGGGTCGGCTACTTGGACTTGAGCTGGAGGATTAGGATTGACTGGCGGAACCTGAGGATTAATAACTTGTGGTGCTATAGGCTGGCCATTTGCGTCTAGCTGAACATGTCCGTTACTGTTTTGTTGGTTCTGAAGATTAATGTTTTCCATTCTGTTCGCTAGTTCTTCTACTTCTAGATCTTCTTGTTCTTTCCTTCTCTTGTTAGCAAGTCTGATTAATGATTCTGGATTATTAAGGATCGGAGGTGATGGCTCTAGATCCTTAAAGAGTCTCCTTCGCATACACCAAACCTAAGAACCTGAAAAAGATGAACAAAAAAAAGCGTAAAACGGAAAAAAATAAATGCAACTATCCCTAAAGGATAAACACCGTGGTCACACACTACCGTCCCTGGCAGCGGCGCCAAAAACTTGGTGGTCCTTGGTGTGTTCTAAAAATAATGCAATAAGTAAGTGAACCACAACCGCAAGTGTACGGTTGTCCCAAGTAATAATAGTGATAACATATTCGTTCTCAGGGGACGGTTTTGTTAATTACAATGCTTATCAAGTAATGAATGGTTGCACTTATGAAAGCAATTAAAAGATTTAATGGTTGATTAGTTGGTTTTATAGTTCCTAAGATAATTAAGACTAATATGAAAATGTAAATAAATAACTACACACAAATAATAAATAGCTAGACGCAAGAAAGAAAGGCAATACTCGATAAATGCAAAGGATCCTCCTAGTTCTATTTTATCTCATATGTTGTTTAAGGGTCAAATCGGTCAAATAACATTGGTCGGGATTCAAGAGTCTTTGTACCCCCTGTCAGGGTGGACTACAAAGCTATTCCAGAGTGTCACTAGTCACGTCAGGGTAAATATATCCACTTTCGAATGATTAAGTTAAATAACCTCATTGGCCCTAAGGTTAACTACGTTCGTCAAAGTCAATTAGTTTATACCTTATATTGAGTAATTAATTCCATACCTAAACCCTCCGTCAGGATGATCCACATGCCACAAATATGGAATAGCCTAGATACTAACACATGTTCTTAGTTAGCTACTCCAAAAACAGTAAATAATCATAAATTACCGAATAATGTAAACATCCCAATTTGATTTAATTCATAAAAACCCAAATTCAAACATATGAAATTTAATAGTTTTAGGAATCACCCATTATGCATTCTCAAGTACTAAAAGGATTTAGGTCATAATTAAAGGAAAAAAAATACTAAATTAAAAGACAAATTCATATTGTTTTACAGAATGAAACTAAAGAAAAACCTAATTCCGGAATTGAGTTAGCTGTGAGTTGGAGATATAGACGGTTTCCAGTTCTCTAGCTTTTCTGCTTCCTTGCTTTGACTTCTCTCTGATGTTTTCTTTTGTAAAAAGTGAATTGTGTCTAAAATAGAAGTCAAAAGCCCCTTTTATACTTATAAATTCGGACCAGGCCTTTAGGTTAATGATTAAATGAAAGAATAAAGGCCCAAGTCCATTATCTCAGCCCAAAATCCCGTAACTGCTACACCACCTTCACTAAAACAGCTGGACAATTCGTTATAACTCCGATTGATCTGAAATCACTTGCTAAATTTCCGTATCTCGATAAGGAACATAATCTCTTCCAAGGTCAGCGGCTAAATCAACTCGTAAGTACCTCAAAATCAGCAATCTTTGACCTGTTTCCAGATTTGCAGCTTCAAAATCTAATTCTTTTCAGGATTTATCTTCAAGGTTTGACTCCATATCACGATCTTTGACTTTCTTCTCGGATTCCTATTCTAGCTAACATTCAAAACCTACAAACTTTTCACTAAAATACACTATATTACGCGCAAAAGCTTAATAAATAAAAAATGCTAGAAATAAAAGAGGAAAATTGGATTATTGCATATTTAGTCCAAAAGTCTGTCAAAATAAACGAATAAACATAAAAAATGATGTCTCCCAAGGGAATAAAATTAGAACAATTAGGGAGACATCAACATCTAAGTTTAAATCCTAAATTGTTTATCTTGCTAGTTTAGATATCCCGATTCTCAAACTCAACTAAATATTTATAATATTTTCTAAACACTAAACTCTTCTAGTCCGGGGGTACTTTAATCTATCACAACTCAATATGTCATCAAGAAAAATAACAACATGAAACATAAGTGTGCTTGCAATTTCAAATTTTATGGAAAAATAATTCTAAATGAAACCTAGGCTTTCATACATATGAAATATCAAGCTAAAAAAATCCTAAATTAAAGCTAGGGTTTCATACATATGAGATATTTATCCTCCCCATCCATGAAAATAAAAAGAATCCTCTATATCGAATAACTAGAAAAGAACACTTGATATAAGATATAACTAACACATGCTTAAAAATGCATATATTCAATTAAACATCTAGCCAGTGGGATCAGTGAGTTTAAAATAACCTTCTAACTAAACTATGTTATAGTTTCAAAAACTGAGGAACTATAGTGCATGTATAAATGATTGGATTTTTACGAGGTGGGATATAAAAATTAACATTTGTTGAAGACTCCGTGCAAGTGTACGAGTTGTCATAAGTAATAAAAAGTGATAAGTTACTGTTTCCATAGGGAAGTAGAAGTTAAACGCGTGATTTTAATTCTAATTCAGATATCGTTGAAAAAAACTACAACTAAAACAAAAAGGATTTTTAAATTTGTTTTGAGATATTAAGTAGTACTAGGAAACAAAATTAGCATGTTATAATCTCAAGTAATGAATAAACTATTTCTCATAAATTCATACTCTAAAAATTAATCCACAAAAATACTTTGCATTTAAAAACTCACAATATTATAATGTAAAAAATGATTAACTTCACAATATAAAAAGGGAGACTAAAATACCAAGATTAAAGTGGTTGGTATGTGATCCTCTACAAATTCATGACATTTTAATGACCTACTTACTAACCTTCTTTTAACTCATTTTAATTAAACCACATATCTAATAATCTTAAGGTTTTTTAAGTATAATGTGGGCTTATGGTAAGGTAGGATATATATTAGAACAATTAAGACTGAGATTTTGGCTCACTCCTCACTAACCAAACAAATAATTGTCTAAGAATTTGAGTGTACACTCTGATATGTACTCAATAATTCCCTTTTTATGCATTATATATGCATACCCACTTGTCAATCAAATTCTTTTGCAGTATTAGATAATTTGCATACTCATAGACTTTCATGCTAGGAGACGTTTCTGCTCTAAGACTCTTTGAGCAGGATTAGTGCCACCTCTGGCAGTGGTATCGGTGATTGTTATACCCAAGAGTGTGATAAATAAGTATATAGTATAGGAAAGGTTTACTACCCGCAAGTGTACTGAATATTGAAAGTAATTATAAATATTTGAACGTGTAATCGTCTCCACGTGGACTATGAAAGTTAAGATGATTGTGTTTACAAGTATGGTAGATTTTGTTTCGAATAAAATTAATTGACTAATTATATTTGATGGGGTTATGATTATCAGAACAAAAGTGCGGTAAATAAAGATTAACTAGGATTGTTGATAAAGAACGACAAGTAAAATCTAAGACGGAATTACAATTTAAACTACTAAACGATTTGAATATGGGAGAGATATATTTCAGTATTTCTAGTATCTCTCAAAGTTAAATAATCAGATGTTTATAAATGTAGGGGATAATTAGTCTTTTTACACTAGTCGGAATTTGGAAACGTATTTGGAATGGTAAAGAATAGTGGAACCCTTCTTCTTCTTCTTCTTCTTCTTCTTCTTCTTGTTCTTCTTCTTCTTACGTCTTGTTGTTGACTCCAACATTTTTTAGCTCTCCAAGTTTGTGTAGTCATATGTTATGAGCTTCTAAAACACTTATATAGCATCCTAAAAACATTTGGGTCCAAATGGGCCTACTTAAATGGAGTAAAATAGCCCAAATTGTTTTTACTTATTGTCGGACTAGTTCGGGCCAAAGGCATTAGTATAACTTCTTGATCTCAACTCCTAATTGACTTCCATCACTTCTCAAGCATCACTGACTTCAAGTAATATCCAAATCGAAATGATACATTTCGAAAACTATGACTAATAATCGTGGTGTCTGAATCAAGTGGTTTCAGTATTTCACCGATAAACGCTCTAACTTCTCCAAAGTGATAAAAAAAAAGAGTCCTAATATAACTCAAACTCGTTTACCTTAGAAGGTGGATTGTTTGTGGTTGGCCTTTATACATTGTAAAAATCATAAATCCTTTATTACATCTCCAGATAACTAGATACTAGTGGAGAAACGACGAAAATTCAAATAAATTTCTTTATTTAAAAGGGATCTTCAAATTCTTTGTCGATTTTATGTAGCTTTGAAAATAAACACGCTTTCAAATTTGGACATCAACTTTTGGCTACTTTTTCACTTTCATAAATTAGCCTTTGGGATTTGAACTCTTGATTTTGTCTTGGATTTTCTTTCCTCAACTCCTTAACATTTATTTGACATCTAATATAATCATTGTACGTAAGAGCTCCACATGAAACAGATAAATTACACCAAAAATGCTCTAAAAGTAACAAACCTCTAAAAGAAGTCAAGAATTGAGAAACTAATCATTAATAAGGAAAAATCATTCAGTTAAGCACATATACACTTAAAATGATATATCATGAGTATATTATTTCATCACAAATATGCAGACATCAGAAAGCTTTCTCTACCGTAAGTGCCAACTGCTTCATTTGATACTCTATTGCGGAGAATTTAGCGTCTATAGTAGTTTCACTATCCGAACGCAACGTACTTGTGGTATTTCAAATGGGAGATCGCGACTCTAGAAAAATCCTTTCAGTTTCTACTATCTTTGTCATACCAAATACAACTTATGTAGGATCCATAGACACGAAACCTCCCCATCCAATATTATCTACCCTCAATATCGTCCTGGCATTGGTGTCTTGATAGAACATTTCTAATTGAACTGCTAGGGTGTAACCATGAAGTGGACATGTTGCTAACTTTTGTTGAAATTTTGTCCATGCCTCTCCTACACTCTCGCCATTATCTTGGCAAAAACTTGCAAGTTCCATTTTATCCTTCATTATCATGCTTTAAGGATATTAGCAATCAAAGAACTTGACATGCAACTCGTCCCACTGATAATGAGAAGGGGATACAGATCATTGTGAGTGGTTCAACTCCATTCCCGGTGACTATCCAACCATTCACTCGCACCTTCGGTCAAGAAAATAAACACATGAATTAATACAGCTTCTCGTGTATAATGCCTTGAGTAATGTAGGCATTACAAATTTGCATAAACTTCTTAATCAACCTCACTGATTCTTGGTGTGCTACACACTGTAGCATCCAAAGCTCATGACCTTACTTAACATACCCTGATTGGGCTTGAATCTCAGAGCTTGGATCACTGGAGGGTAAATCCTTGATGGTTGTACTCGAAAAGGTTCTGCCTGACCCAAAAGACCATGTTCGCATCATTGGATATTAATTGGATTTCCTCCTTGTGGTGGTAATAGTTGGGGGGTAGGTATTTGTTTATTTATATTGTCCCCGAGTGGTACATCGTTACCTATTACTACTGGATCTTCGATATTAGCCATCGCTTCTTACTTCTTATCCTCCCTTTGTCACTTATTCTGAGCTCAGAATAATTTCTTGGTATCCGAGAGCATACACCAATACCTAAAGAACCCAAGAGAGACAAAAATGAAACAAAAGTAAAACTGAAATAACTACAAACTATTACACTAAACTAAACACAACGACGTACTAGAAGTATCCCCGCCATCGGCTCCAAAAATTTGTTGGTGGAAAAGGTGTTTGTCGTGTCTTGGGGTTTGATTAAAATAAACCAACACCTTAGAAGCCACTTCCCCCAAATGTATGTGTTGTTGACAAGTAATAATTTGATAATACTAAGAGTTATCCTCTCCACAGGTACTATCAAGGTTACAATTGAAGTGTTCCAAAAGTATAATAATGTGAAGTTTCTAAGTAAAATTACAATAAAATAAAGTTTATTTTTATTTGGATTTTGTGTAAAGGACTAAAATGCAATTAAGGCTGAGGGGGTATTTGTTTGCACTTAATGAGATCTTAATCTGCCTCATTAAGACACTGGATCAATAAGAATGTTGGTTCTATAAATAAGGGTGAGTTGGATAGTTTTGCATTAGTCGGGATTCAATAATCATTCTAAGTCTTGTCGAAATCTTAGAAGGAAATCTTTCTCATTAGAGGCACCTATAAGATATCCCTAGAAATGAGTCCTGATGATGGAAGTTCTAACCTTATTTACTATCTAATCGGGCAAGACCTCTTGATCAAAAACTGTTCTTTCATTAAATTTACGCCCACCAATCACATCAATCTCATATATAAAGATTATGCAAGTATGGATGGACAAGAACAACAAGATGTAAATAATTATTATATATCCAAAGAGTTCATATAATAAACATCTAATGTGTCCTTTCTTACTTGATAATCATGTGTATATTAGAACATTACACGAATCAATCTCGCACTTTCCCCTATGTATTTATCAATCTCACATGATACAACATGCACACCAAATGACAAAAAACATATTGGTCCAAACTGGGTTTTTCAAGTATTAAACAAGCAAGTATGTACCTTTAATAAAAAGTGACATCTATATTTTTTGCTATTTTCAGGAAAATAATGTCTTCTCAGTCAAGGAGGCTATACAGAAGAACACCTTGAACAAAGAGGTTCAACTTCGGCGAGTCTTTATTTTTTAGGTTAAATTTTTTAATATGCATTAGTGTGGGTAAGTGTTATATTATAAGTTCGATACTATATGGACTAGTCATGTACAAACTAAATGGAGAATAGAGATAAAAAATTATGTCTACTTGACAATGATGTGATTTGGGCTTATTTTTTTATCTAGCCCACTCAACAATGACACTCTCTTTTTATGACAAGTAAAGTATTATATTCAAAGAAAAGAATAGTTTGGTCATTTAAAGAGTTCACTAGAAACAATATTTGTAAAGTTACTAATTAAAATTTTATTTTATAGGTTGAATATGACCTTTTTATAGTGATTGTATTAATTTTATCTTTTTTTTTTCTAATATTGTTGAGTAACACTCAATTTTAATGATTAAATTTTAAAAAAATAACACTAATTTTTTAATCCTTTATTAGTTGATATAAAGAGTTTTTATTAACCCTGATTATTATATAATATTGTATAAATTAGTACGTCGTGTATTTGGTATTTGAACCTATTCACATAGTAATGATTTATGTATGTTTATATAATTTTTTTGTTTGTATGTGTATATCGTTTAGTATTGGTTATAGATATGTGTCTGTTGTGTATATTTTATGTGTATATAAGTAGTAATTTATTCATAATGTTATGTATGTTGATTATGTTAATATGTACCCGTTTTATGTATGTGATATAGAATTTCCTGGGACTTATGATGCAATTTGATAACAAAGGTCCCTCCAATTGTAGAGGTGGGGGTTATACCCACCTTTTATATGTTAAATAGATTTTCAAGTGCCTATAGTGAAATTTTATAACAAAGAACTCTACAGTTTCAATGGTGGGTTTTACCCTTTTCTGTGGTAGGCTTATAGCCACTTTATTTTTCTAGGGTTTATACCTACATAAATCTTTCAAGGACCTATAGTGAAATTTGATAACAAATGTCCATGTAGTTGCAGTGCTGGTTTTGTGACATAGAATTTCTAGACTTATAACGCAATTTGATTGGAAGGTGGGCAAGGCTCGAATTATTTTTAATGATTTTTTCCTATATTGGACTTTCGTAAGCCTGTGTGAGGAAAATATTTGACAATATGCCTTTTTTATTTTATGTGTAAGGATAAATTGTTTACCCTTGTTTTGCAATGGATTCGACATCTTGTAGTAGTGTTTATAACCAGCTTGGATTTTTTAATGAATTTTAATAATTTTGGATATTTTTAAGCCTAATTGACACAAATGATTAAGAATATTCCCTTTTTTATGTGCATGTGTAAGGATACAATTATTTACCTTATTTTTGTGATGTATTAGACATCTTGTAGTAGTTTTATTACAATTTTGTTTCTATAATGAGTGTGGATGTTCAAAACTCACAATTGTTACCAAACAATGACCTTTAAACAACAATCAATATGTAAATCGCTACACATTAAACATTAAGCATTATATAAACCCCAAATACTCTAGGTTAGTCACTCTATAAACTCAATAAAGATTAAACTTAATATGTGAGAGTTTAAAATGAAAAACTTACTATCTATTGTTGTTCATATATACCTACTATATTACATGTAAATCTACTCTTTAACATCTCCCTTGTTCTATCCTCAATGATAGCATTTTTAGGGCGTGTTATAGCAAAATAATGAAAAAACTTTGTGGGCATGAACCCATCTTTTGTACTTTGTAACAACTACTATATACCCATTCCTAGACATACATTTAATATGTAAATTCGTGGGTATATATCCACAACTTAAGTGAAAGAGATGCAGATTAATGGATATATACCAAGCTATATATAGTGCCACACCACATGTTTACGCCCTCTGTTATATACCCATGTAACACAAATTTTGGTTATACACTTCTGTCACACAGATTATGGGTATATACCATGTCATGCAAATTTTTGGCATGCACCCATAATTTTTATATGAATATTAAGGTACCTTTTAGCTTACCGGTATATTTTGCATTAAAACAAAGATTACGACAAGGGTTCCAAAAATCAAGATCTCATAACAATGTGCTCATATATATATATATATATATATATATATATTAAAATCATGCCTATAAAATAAT
Source organism: Nemophila menziesii (assembly GCA_029959085.1). NCBI lineage: Eukaryota > Viridiplantae > Streptophyta > Magnoliopsida > Boraginales > Hydrophyllaceae > Nemophila > Nemophila menziesii. The sequence continues at coordinate 3,520,834 of JARWIR010000027.1, read as the reverse complement.
TATACCACTGTTAATACATTAAAGGTTACAATATGGTCCTATTAAAGCCAACATATCAGTTTAATATTAATGCTTTACAATTCATATATTAATGGTTTTATACCCCTTACTAGATGAATTGGTAACAATATGACTTGACCTTAACATAAAAAATGCTTACATATACGGTGATACATGACACATATTATAAAGGAGCCCAACAAGATATCTTGGTTATGAAATCTTATTGTGTTGCAATGGACGTACCTCCTCCCATTGTGTTACACTATACAAGTGCATCTAGGGTAGATATTTATACCTCCATCCATGAAAATAAAAATGATCCTTTATATCGAATAACTAGAAAAAAGCCAATGTAAGGGGGCACGTTGTAGGGTTTCGAATTATTTCTTTGATGTTCTCTAAATATTTTTTCTTTTTTGATCACATAGCAGGGTCGGGGGTAAAAAAAACTTTTCCCTCAGGGAAAAGGGATAAAAAAATTTATTTTCCAACACAACGTGGTAAGGTGGTGGGGCGGGTGTCAATTTTTATTTTCTTTCTAATCAACGGGGTGCTTGGAGGATTTTCTTCTTTTCGAATAGGGGAAGCTGTGGTGGTCAATATTTTTTATCTTGCAAGAAAATCCCATATCAATATTGGTGTAACAAATCTCATATCAAACATAATTCACAAAAGAAGAACTAATTTCTTAGATACCTGTAGATTAAATCTCAATTGGTGCATCATACTCAAATAAATAAGATGGAGGTGGAGGTGGTGGTCGTTGGTAGTGGTCTAAATTTTTTTCAAAAAAAGTTACACAAAAAAAGTTGCCTGGAAGTGGTGGGGATGGTGGCTGGTGGTGGTAATAATCGAAGGTGTTGGTGATCAGAGATTGTAGTAAGGGTTGGTTAAATTTAATTTTTTTTTGTATAAGTGATAAAGTAATTAAAATAATGAAATAAGGGTATTTTTTAAGGATTGCTTTTAATAGAAGTATTTATTACGGTTTTATTTTAACAATTAAGTCTTTCTATGGATGATGTTCAATAACAGGCTAAAAAAAGAATAACCCGTCTAATTTTGGAGTAGTTGATGCAGGTTGATCCGGTTGGTAGGATTTTTTAACTCGATGCACAACCCTAATTCCAATCATGTAACTATTATTTTTTTGGTCAAATATGTATATACACCAAGCGGGCCAATCTTGTAAATTAATCACTTGAGTTATTTTCTCAAAATGCTGGCTAATCTATAAGAAGAGAAGTTGCTAATACTTGTCTCCGGAAATATGGATTGGATCTCGTGGAAATCGTTACGAGCTGAAGTTGTTAATGTCGCAACTATGGCTTAAGGAAATACCTAGGCGTGCTGACTCGTATGGGAGGAGGTCGAAGGGTTTCTATGGGTACATGATCATTAGTTTAAGGAGTAAGCTTGCAGGATGGAATGGGAAATCACTCTCTCTAGCATGTCATATCACGCTTGCACATCATGAAAGCAGAGGTCTTACCAGGGTAATGTCTGCGAGGATATAGATCATATTGCTAAAGCTTTTATTTGGGGGTCGGCGGAAGAATAATGGAAAATCAGTTTGGTAGCATGGGAGAGAATATGTGTTCCAAAGAATAGGGGGTTTAGGCTTTGGGACGACATGAGACATGAACAAAGCACTCCTTGATAAGTTGGGGTGGAATGTGATACATGATAACGCGGCCATGTGGGCAATAGTGTTTCATCAAGAGTATTTTAGGAGGATCTATCTTCAGTATTTAGCGAAACCGAATAATTCACAAGTATGTCGATCCGTTGTAGAAGGTATTGTTGTTTTTAGACAGGGATCCCGATGAACAATTCGTAATGGTGTAAGCATAGCATTTTGGGTAGACATATGGATAGGTGAATAACCTCTGATGGAGTGGGCTTACTCACGACTAGGAGCGATATTTGAAATGACAAGGTTAGAGATTACGATTAGGATGATGAGTCTTGTTATTGGTATTGATTCTAGTACCTACTACTGCTCATAAGCTTCATAAAATTGAAAGGATCGAGATATTATCAAATAAAGGAGAGAGGCATGTACTATCTTGGCTAAATGAGACAAATTGGATTTACTGGGTCAAGTCGACAATTTTAGAGCCTCTAGAGCATGAGCACGGAGGAGGGATCTAATGGGGGAAAATTGGAACTTACGATATTTGCAAAAAAATAGATTGCTCTTACGGAGAGCAGCCCAAAAAATATAGGCCAATGGTCAAAATTTAGCGAAGCGAGGGATGGAGGTATCAAGTATTTGTTTATGGTGTGGGGCTTACAGGTAAGACTTATACGTTTGTCCGGGACGATGAAAGTGTAAGGAACATGTTGGAAATTGTTATAAAGGAGATTTAGCGGGGTCAATATAGAGATAGAGGAGCTTCTTTTACAAGAGAGCGGGTTGGGGCGGACTCTGGTGATAGAAGATCGGCGGGTCAAGAGCGGATACCAACGTAATGCTAGATTGCTGCAAAACTTACAGCTTTCGATGAGATACACTATCACCATATTGCATAACATACAGAAGATATTAGGGTAGGGACCAGTGGAAACAATTTTACAACATTCAGGCGTCCAACTTTAAAACTGAACAAGGACTATAGTGTTATCACCGAAGATGACAAAAGCACATCCATCAGCAACGGCAACAGGGTTGCGAATAGTGGCAAGGTTCCAGAAGTGACGCGCAGAGGCTCTGCAACAGTCCATCTGCAATCTCAAGACAGATCTTGGAGGTTGAGTGATGTGATGTGGTGGAATAAATATTTGGGAGAGAACGGTAAGTTGGAATGTGTTTTTCGCCTCTCTAGTTGGTGTGGTCTCGAAGGAACATAATGAGATGGTGTTTAATAGTGGACCATTCACAAGAGGAGAAATTTTAATTAAAAAGGCGAAATGGTTTGTCGTCGATTATTTAAAAGCGTGGTGATCACATCTAAGGAAATCCGTTAAGCATAATGATCATGTGGAATGGATTGGGTGGAATTAAGCAATTCATGGATATAAACTAAAAATAGACGGGAGTTGGAGCGAGGATCAAGGGAAAGGGGGTGCATGTGTATTGGGGGACAAGGAGGACAATTGGGTGAAAGATTTTACTATGAATATTAAGGGATACTCAACAGTAGTCTCTAAGTGAATAGTGATCTACGAGGGACTCCGAACAGTTGTGGGTATGGGAGTGAAAGAGTTATGAGTTGAAGTGGATTCACATGAGGCCATAAGCGCGATTAATCATGTGGAGTAGGGAAGAGGTTTAGCGGCTTTTTGTGTAGATGGGATTCGGGTTGTTGGAAGATAATTCCTTGTTCAAAATTAACGGTATTTATCGAGAAGTAAATGCATTTGACGATTGTTTAGTGCGATCTGGACTTAGGAAATCAAGGGGTCATTTATCCTTCATTGACCCACCTAATGACATTTCGGGAGTTCTCATAAGAAACGTGATAGGATGGAATGCTCGTAGGAGAATATTCACGTCAGAATTAATAGATGTTTTGAACATGTAATATGTTGTTTTCTACGGTTTTAAAACCTCTAATGTATTATAAAATTAGCTTTATAAATACACGAAAACATCATATATTAAAACGATAAGAGTTTTCCAAGTTAGACATAAAAATGACGGGAATTAATTAAAAAAATCTAGCCAATAGTTGACAAAATCTAAAAATAGAGATTGTTTTTCCGATTTGAAAATATTTACACATCAAAAGAAGTTTTAACTGAGTTGTGGATTTCATAGCTAGACGTACTAGACAAAATATCAACATTTTAAAATGATAAGACATTCCACTAATTGTTTCTTCTAAATCTTTGTAAAAAGGGATGGTAATATCTCATTTTTATGGTTTTAATGACAAAACAACTACGAGAGAACATTTTAGAATATTTTTGTTTTTTACGAGGTGTGATATAAGACTTCGAGCAAGTGTACGAGTTATCATAAGTAATAAAAAGTGATAATTACTCTCTCCACAGAGAAGTAGAAGATAAATGCGTGATTTTAATTGTACTTTAGATATCGTTGGGAAAAACTAAAACGAAAACAAAAAGGATTTTTAATTTATTATTGAAAGATTAATTACTACTAGGAAACACAGAACTAAGGATTACTAAAACAAAATCAAAGAACTAAAATTATAAAGCTTAAGATACGATGTATAGTGGAATATCTCAAGATTACGTACTTACCACTAGCATGCTTTAGGACAATTCTTTGATTAAAGGATAGGTTAGGAATCTCATTTGATAACCGGAATCCTAAGGTACACCATAAGTTGCTCCTTGGTAGTAGGGTATTCTACCTAATCCTAGAAACCTCTTCCGATAAATTCGACAAATATAGTTAACATTTAAGTTCAAATCCTATATTGTTTATCTAGTTAGTTTAGATCTCCCGATTCTCAAACTCAACTAAACATTTAAAATTTATTTTCTAAACACTAAACTCTCCTACCCGGGGGTAATTTAATATATCACAACTCAATATGTGATCAAGAAAAATAACAACATGAAACATAAGTATGCATGCAATTCCAAATTTCATGGAAATATAATCTAAATGAAAGCTAGGGTTCATACGTATGAAATATCAAGCTAAAATATCTTCATCTCATGCTTAGAGAAAGAAAGAAAATATAATTAATTCATAATTCCAAGAAACTAAGGGAACAAATAAAATTACATCATTTAGTATGGAAATTAAGTGAAAGAATGTGTGTATTATTGCTTCTTCTCGCTCCCAATCATTTTCCATGTTTTCACCACTCTATACACTGATAAGTGTTTTGTTTTGAGGCTAAAAACATATTTTTATACCCCTAAATACGTTTGGATATGTTAGGCCCACTTAATCAAGTCATAAGTGGCTCAGTGGCCTCTTTGTTGAAGTTGGACATCTTGGGCCTTCATAGAAAAATGTCCATAAGTTGCTCATTTCAACTCTGATTTACAAACCTTTTATTATCACGCAACCTAAACTCAAAGATATACATTGAGATGTTATTTCACTATCCAAATCCTTAAAATTATCTAGCGTGAATTCCACAAAATGCTTCTAGGAGAATATTCACGTCGGAATTAATAGTTGTTTTGAACATGTAAGAGGTCGGTTTCTATTGTCTTAAATCCTCCATTGTATTAAAAAAACTAGCTTTACAAATACAAGAAAACATCATATATTGAAACAATAAAAGTTTTCCAAGTTAGACATAAAATGACGAGAATCAATTGACAAAACCAGTCAATAGTTGACAAAATTTGAAAATATATAAAATATTTCCCGAGTTGAAAAAATTTACACATCAAAAGAAGTTTAAAAAAGAATTACACTAATTGTGACCCTCTTTCTCTTACTGTAAAATCAATTGATAAATTAGTTAAAAGAAATTCTGCAATTTCCTTAAAAATAAGGTAATTTAAGTGAATTTTTTTACCTTCTTGCCTTGTTCGAGTTTTCCACGATGACATAATAAAAGAAGAAGATGTATATAGCTCGTTATTTCAGCATTACAAAGTTCGTAAACCTAGCAATTTTTGCATAATACATAACATTGAGCTAAGATATGTGATTAAATTCTAATAAATAATAAACAAATAAATCAAAATCACAAACAACACTAATATAAAATAAAAATTAAGCATTACTGACTTTTTTCCCTTTTGATTTAATTTTCTTCACATGATTCATTAACTAGATTTATCTCACTGGATTCTTCAAACCCTGTGTTATATAGCTTTGATGAGGGTAAAGTTTTACTAAAGTAAACCAATTTAGGTAATCGATGATGACTGTTATGATCATGCAAATGAATATCAATCTCTTGCACATTTTTACTAATTACTGTGTTAATCCAATGATTCATAGTAGAAGCTAAAAAACTGATTCTCAAACATATATGAGGCTTCTGAACATAAGAGATACGATCGAGTCTCATGGCTAAATAATTCTCTGCAGATCTTGCGTGGGATGTTAAGGAGAAGACTTAACATACTTCTCCACATGTCAATTACTTAACTATTGTTAGTATATTAGATGTCCTATATCTTTATTTAACAGCTATAACTCATACTTAACAATATACAGTCATGATTGATATGTATATATTACAGGTACAAAATATGCAAATGTTATATTCATTCACAAGGTTTTTACCAATGTTAAAACAATTCAAGCAACTAAAAATGAAACATGATAACAAGTACCTTAACAAATACTTCCAACTTTGCTAGCTAAACGTTTTACGATCTAGAAACAAAAAACATGTCAAGTATGTGCAGATAGATTCAGTTACATACTAAACCTAAAAATGTGCAGATAGATTCATTACAAATGTTTTTAGGCCATAGGTAATAGCCTAGAAATAGAATTTACTAGGAATAATATAACAATTTTGACTTGTACCTGCAATAAAATGCGTACAAGTTATGTGCTACCAAAATGTGAAGCTTCGAGAAAACATTGATTAACCTTATCGGCCCCACCTTCAACTAACATACCAAGTAAACCTTGAACTGCAGTTGCAACTATAACTGAGGCCCAACAGGGGTCAAATGAACTAGAGAAAAGTGTGAGTGGAAAACAAGCTGCATTTTTCCACTCACACTTTCGATGCAACTTATTTTCCACTCACACTTTTCTCTAGTTCATTTAACCCAGGTTGGGCTTCAGGTATATCTGCAACTACAGTTCAAAGTTTACTCGGTATGTTAGTTGAAGGTGGGGCCGATAATGTTAATTAATGTTTTCTCGAAGCTTCCCGTTTTGGTAGCACAAAACTTGTACGCATTTTATTCCAGGTACAAGTCTAAAATTATTATATTATTCCTATTAAATTCTATTTTTAGGCTATTACCTAGGGCTTAAAAACATTTTTAATGAATCTATATTCACATATTTAGGTTTAGTGTGTAACTGAATCTATCTTTACATATTTGACATTTTATTCATTACGCCCAATCAATATCTATCTACATAATCTTTATTAATGTGTCAGATTTTAATTGTATCTACATGATTTTATATCCTCCTACGACAATTATATTGGATATGTCTTCTTTTAACATAATTGCATAAGAAAAATAATTTCTTTTGCTCCTTTAATCCAATTTGAACACGTCCATTGTCAAACTAAAAATTTACCATGTTTAGAACAATAATTTAATCATCAATGGTTGAACAGTTTTTATTAATCATCACAACTAATTGAATCAACAGATTACAATGAGTCAAAAAAATCTAATCGCATATATAGAAAAATAGCAAAATAAATAGACTTACTAGAGTAATTATAATGAATATTATTTCTTTTTGAAATGTCATGACCAACTACATTTTCATGTAAATTGAATAACACTTTTGATATGCATGTACAAAATAAAAATACAAATGATCGTTTCATGAAATATATTTTTTAAGTTAATTGCACCATTAATCGAACGTAATTAACTTTTACCTTCACAAAATCTTAATGGATGACATAATCAAACTTTGCACGAAGCTTTCATACCGATTTAAGTACAAATATTACGAAAATCGGCTTCATCGGAACCATGTAGACAAACTAGTTTCCAATAAATACTTCGATGATTCACGAATAAAAAATATTAGTGTAGTACCTCGACAAGTTTAAATTTCAAAACGGATTGAATCTTGAGACTTTTCAATCCTTATTGCTCAGGTAAAGGTATCTCAATTTTTCTATCTAATCTACCAAGAGAAAGAAGACCCGGGACCACTACATCATTTCTTCTTGGATATATATACAGATATTATTTATCTCAACATGTAAATTACTAATTTATTTTTTAATTTAATTGAGGTAATTTTCCGACCTCCATTCAAATTCTCTAGATTTCACGATAAGCAATTGTTCTATCACTGAATTTAGTACGCCCACCAATCACATCAATCTCATCTATAAAGATTATGCAAGTCTGGATGGATAAGAACAACAAGATGTAATTAAATTATCATATATCAATAGCGTGCATAAAATAAACATCTAGTGCGTCCTTTCTTACTTGATAATCATGTTCATAATTTAACATTTCACGAATCAATCTTGTACTTTACCCTATGTATTTATCAGTGGAACCTGATACAACCTGCACACCAAATGACAAAAAACAAGATTGGTCTAAAATAATTTTTCCAATTATTAAACAAGTAAGTAAGTACCATTAAGAAAGTGGCATCTATATTGCTTTCTATTAGGCTAACAATGTCTTCCTAATCCATGAGGCTATACAGAAGGACACCCTGAACAAAGAGGTTTGATTTGGGTGACGTCTTTATTTTTTAGGTTAACTTTTTTTAAGATGTACTAGTGTTTGTAAGTGTTTATTATAATGGATTGGTCATGTACAAATTAAATTCAGACAAAAGATAAAAAAAAGGATGTCTACTTTACAATGATGTGATTTGGGCTTATTTAAAAAAAAATCTAAAATTATTGAGTAACACCTAATTTTTTTATCCTTTATTGCAGTGCTGGGTATGTCACGTAGAATTCCAAGATACTAATAACGCAATTTGATAACAAAGTTAATTACGATATAGATCATTGTCTATCTTCTCCCCATATTGGAAGGTGGGCAAGGCTCGAATTACTTTTATTGATTTTCTAATATAATGGACTTTTGCAAGCCTAAAAATATGCCCTTTTTTATCGTCATGTGTAAAGATAAATTGTTTACCCTTGTTTTTGTAATGAATTAGACATTTTGTAACAGTGTTTATTACAAGCTTGGAATTTTTTAATGAACTTTAATACTTTTGGATATTTTTAAGCCTATTGACGCAAATGATTAAGAATGTTCCCTTTTTTATTGTCATGTGCAAGGGTACAATTATTTACACTTAGTTTTGCAATATATTACACATCTTGTTGTAGTTTTTATTACAAATTTGGTTTTTATGATGAGTGTGGATGTTCAAAACCCACAATTGTTACTAACCAAGGACATCTAAACAACAATTAATATGTAAATACCTACACATTAACAATTACACATTATGTAAACCCCAAATAAACTAGGTTAATCACTTTATAAGCTCAATAAAAACTAAACTTAATATGTGAGAGTTTAAAATAAAATCCTGATTATCTATGGTGGCATATACCCACTGTATTACATGTAAATCTACCCTTAAACATCTTCCTTGTTTAATCCTCAATGATAGCATTTTCAGGGCGTGTAATATTCTTATGTCACACGGATTATGGGTTCCGAAAATCAAGATCTCATAATAATATGTTCATATAGATTAAAATCATGCATATAAAAATAATAATATACCATTGTTAATATTTAGGGCTACAATACGGTACTATTAAAACCAACATATCAGTTTAATATTAATGCTTTACAATTCATATATTTATAGTTTTATACCCCTTCATAGATGAATTGTTAACAATATGACTTGACCTCAACATAAAAAATGCTCACATATATGGTGATACATGACAGATATTATAAAGGAGACCATAAAGATGTCTTGTTGTGAAATCTTATTCTGTTGCAATGGACTTACATCCTCCCATTGTGTTACACTATTCAAGTGCATTAAGGACAGATATTTATACTCTCCATCCATGAAAATAAAACGGACCCTTTATATCGAATAACTAGAAAAGATCACTTGATATAAGATATAAATAACATATGCTTAAAAATGCATATATTCCAATTAAACATCTGGCCTGTGGGATCAATGAGTTTAAAATAACCTTCTAACTAAACTATGTTATAGTTTCAAAAACTGAGGGAACTATAGTGAAAGTATAAATGATTATTTTTTTTAATGAGGTGTGATATAAATTTTTTAATTAACATTTATTGAAGTCTCCATGCAAGAGGAAGAGTTGTCATAAGTAATAAAAAGTGATAAGTTACTGTCTCCACAGGGAAGTAGAAGTTAAACGCGTGACTTTAATTCTAATTTAGATATCGTTGGAAAAAACTAAAACTAAAATATAAAGGATTTTTAATCTGTTTTTGAGAGATTAAGTACTACTAGGAAACACAGAACTAAGGATTACTAAAACAAAATTAAGGAACTAAATTAATAAAGCTTAAGATAAGATGTATAGAGGAATATCTCAAGATTGCGTACTCACACTAGCATGCTTTGAGACAACTCTTTGATTTTAGAATAAATTAGGAATTTCACTTGCTAACCAAAATTCTAAGGTACACAATAAGTTGCTCCTGGGTTGTAGGGGTTACTACTTAATCCTAGAAACTTCTTTCGATTAATCCGACAAAATTAGCTAACATCTAAGTTTAAATCCTAAATCGTTTATCTTGCTAGTTCAGATATCCCGATTCTCAAACTTAACTAAACATTTATAATATTTTCTAAACACTAAACTCTTCTAGACCGAGGGTACTTTAATCTATCACAACTCAATATGTCATCAAGAAAAATAATAACATAAAACATAAGTGTGCTTGCAATTTCAAATTTTATGGAAAAATAATCCTAAATGAAACCTAGGCTTTCATACATATGAAATATCAAGCTAAAAATAATCCTAAATGAAAGCTAGGGTTTCATACATATGAGATATTTATCCTCCCCATCCATGAAAATAAAATGAACCCTCTATATCGAATAACTAGAAAAGAACACTTGATATAAGATATAACTAACACATGCTTAAAAATGCATATATTCAATTAATCATCTAGCTAGTGTGATCAGTGAGTTTAAAATAACCTTCTAACTAAACTATGTTATAGTTTCGAAAACTGAGGAACTATAGTGCATGTATAAATGATTGTTTTTTTACGAGGTGGGATATAAAAATTAACATTTGTTGAAGACTCCGTGCAAGTGTAAAAGTTGTCATAAGTAATAAAAAGTGATAAGTTACTGTCTCCACAGGGAAGTAGAAGTTAAACGCGTGATTTTATTTCTAATTTAGATATCGTTGAAAAAAACTACAACTAAAACAAAAAGGATTTTTAAATTTGTTTTGAGATATTAAGTAGTACTAGGAAACAAAATTAGCATGTTATAATCTCAATTAATGAACAAATTAAATCTCATAAATTCATACTCTAAAAATTAATCCACCAAAATGCTTTGCATTTAAAAACTCACAATATTATAATGTAAAAAACGATTAACTTTGCAATATAAAAAGTGAGACTAAAATACCAAGATTAAGTGGTTTGTATAGGGTGATCCTCGACAAATTCATGACATTTTAATGACGTACTTACTAACCTTCTTTTCACTCATTTTAATTAAACCACATATCTAATAATCTTAAGGCTTTTTTAGTATAATGTGGGCTTATGGTAAGGTAGGATATATATTAGAACAATTAAGACTGAGCTTTTGGCTGACTCCTCACTAACCAAACAAATAATTGTCTAAGAATTTGAGTGTACATTCTGATATGTACTCAATAATTCCCTTTTTATGCATTATATATGCATACCCACTTGTCAATCAAATTCTTTTGCAGTCTTAGATAATTTGCATACTCATAGACTTTCATGCTAGGAGACGTTTCTGCTCTAAGACTCTTTGAGCAGGATTAGTGCCACCTCTGGCAGTGGTGTCGGTGATTGTTATACCCAAGAGTGTGATAAATAAGTATATAGTATAGGAAAGGTTTACTACCTGCAAGTGTACTGAATATTGAAAATAATTATAAATATTTGAAGGTGTAATCGTCTCCACGTGGACTATGAAAGTTAAGATGATTGTGTTTACAAGTATTGTAGATTGAGTTTCGAAAAAAAGTAATTGACTAATTATATTTGATGGGTTTATGATTATAAAAACAAAAGTGCGGTAAATAAAGATTAACTAGGATTGTTGATAAAGAACGAAAAGTAAAATCTAAGATGGAATAGCAATTTAAACTACTAAACGATTTGAATATGGGAGAGATATATTTGAGTATTTCTAGTATCTCTCAAAGTTAAATAATCAGATGTTTATAAATGTAGGGGATAATTAGTCTTTTCACACTAGTCGAAATTCGGAAACGGATTTGGAATGGTAAAGAATAGTGGAACCCTTCTTCTACTTCTTTTTACGTCTTGTTATTGACTCCAGCATTTTTTAGCTCTCCAAGATTGTGTAGTCATATGTTATGAGCTTCTAAAACACTTATATAGCATCCTAAAAACGTTTGGGTCCAAATGGGCCTACTTAAATGGAGTAAAATAGCCCAAATCGTTTTTACTTATTGTCGGACTAGTTCGAGCCAAAGGCATTAGCATAACTTCTTGATCTTAACTCCTAATTGAATTCCATCACTTCTCAAGCATCACTGACTTCATGTAATATCCAAATCGAAATGATACATTTCGAAAACTATGACTAATAATCGTGGTGACAGAATCAAGTGGTTTCAGTACTTCACCGATAAACGCTCTAACTTCTCTAAAGTGATAAAAAAAAAGAGTCATAATCTAACTCAAACCCGTTTACCTTAGAAGGTGGACTGTTTGTGGTTGGCCTTTATACATTGTGAAAATCATAAATCCTTTATTATATCTCCAGATCACTAGAAACTAGTGGAGAAACGACCAAAATTCAAATAAATTTCTTTATTTAAAAGGGCTCTTCAAATTCTTTGTCGATTTTATGTAGCTTTGAAAATAAACACGATTTCTAATTTGGACATCAACTTTTGGCTACTTATGCACTTTCATAAAATAGATCCTTTGGGATTTTAACTCTTTATTTTGTCTTGGATCTTCTTTCCTCAACTCCTTAACATTTATTTGATATCTAACATAATAAGTGTACCTACAAGAGCTTCACATGAAACATACAAATTACACAAAAAATGCTCTAAAAGTAACAACCTCCAAAATAAGTCATAAAATGAGAAACTAACCATTAACAAGAAAAAATCATCTATTTAAGCAGATATACACTTAAAATGATGTATCATGAGTATATTATTTCATCACAAATATGCAGACATCAGAAACCTTTCTCTACCATAAGTGCCAACTGCTTCATTTGATTCTCTGTTGCGGAGAATTTAGCGTCTATAGTAGTTTCAATATCCGAACGCAACGTACTTGTGGTATTTGAAATGGGAGGTTGCGACTCTAGAAAAATCCTTTCAGTTTCTACTATCTTTGTCATACCAAATACAACTTATGTAGGATCCATAGACACGAAACCTCCCCATCCAATATTATCTACCCTCAATCTCGTCCTGGCATTGGTGTCTTGATAGAACATTTCTAATTGAACTGCTAGGGTGTAACCATGAAGTGGACATGTTGCTAAGTTTTGTTGAAATTTTGTCCATGCCTCTCCTACACTCTCGCCATTATCTTGGAAAAAACTTGCAAGTTCCATTTTATCCTTCATTGTCATGCTTTAAGGTAGTAACAATCAAAGAACTTGACTTGCAACTCATCCCAATGATAATGAGAAGGGGCTAGGGCTCATTGTGAGTGGTTCAACTCCATTCCCGGTGACTATCCAACCATTCACTCGCACCTTCGGTCAAGAAATTAGACACATGAATTAATAAAACTTCGCGTGTATAATGCCTTGAGTAATGTAGGCATTACAAATTTGCATAAACTTCTTAATCGACCTCACTGATTCTTGGTGTGCTACACCACTGTAGCATCCAAAGCTCATAACCTGACTTAACATACCCTGATTGGGCTTGAATCTCACAGCTTGGATCACTGGAGGGTGAATCACTGATGGTTGTACTTGAAAAGGTTCTGCCTGACCAGAAAGACCATGTTCGCAACATTGAATATTAAGTGGATTTCCTCCTTGTGGTGGTAATACTTGGGGGATAGGTATTTGTTTATTTATATTGTCCACGAGTGGTACATCGTTACCTATTACTAATGGATCTTCGATATTAGCCATCACTTCTTACTTCTTATCTTCCCTTTGTCGCTTATTCTGAGCTCAGAATAATTTCTTGGGATCCGAGAGCATACACTAATACCTAAAGAACCTAAGAGAGACAAAAATAAAAACAAAAGTAAAACTGAAATAACTACAAACTATTACACTAAACTAAACACAACGACGTACTAGAAGTATCCCCGCTAGCGGCTCCAAAAACTTGTTGGTGGAAAAGGTGTTTGTCGTGTCCTGGAGTTTGATTAAAATAAACTGATACCCTAGAAGCCACTTTCCCCAAATGTAAGGGTAGTGGACAAGTAATAATTTTATAATACCAAGGGTATCGTCTCCATAGGGACTATAAAGGTTACAATTGAAGTGTTCCAAAAGTATAATAATGTGAAGTTTCTAAGTAAAAATACAATAAAATAAAGTTTATTTTTATTTGGATTTTGTGTAAAGGACTTAAATGCAATTAAGACCGAGGGAGTATTTGTTTACACTTAATGAGATCTTAATCTGCCTCATTAACACACTGGATCAATAAGAATGTTTGTTTTATAAATTAGGGTGAGTTGGGTAGTTTTGCATTAGTCGGGATTCAATAATCATTCTAAGTCTTGTCGAAAGCTTAGAAGGAAATATTTCTCATTAGAGGCACCTATTAGATAACCCTAGAAATGAGTCCTGATGATGGAAGTTCTAACCTTATTTACTATCTAATCGGGCAAGACCTCTTGATCAAATACTGTTCTTTCACTAAATTTACGCCCACCAATCATATCAAACTCATATATAAAGATTATGCAAGTCTGGATGGACAAGAACAACAAGATGTAAATAATTATTATATATCCAAAGAGTTCATATAATAAACATCTAATGTGTCCTTTTTTACTTGATAATCATGTGCATATTAGAACATTTCACGAATCAATCTCGCACTTTCCCCTATGTATTTATCAATCTCACATGATACAACATGCACACCAAATGACAAAAAACAGATTGGTCCAAACTGGGTTTGTCAAGTATTAAACAAGCAAGTAAGTACCTTTAAAAAAGTGACATCTATATTTTTTGTTATTGTCAGGAAAACAATGTCTTCTCAGTCCAGGAGGCTATACAGAAGAACACCTTGAACAAAGAGGTTCAATTTCGGCGAGTCTTTATTTTTTAGGTTAAATTTTTTAAAATGCATAAGTGTGGGTAAGTGTTATATTATAAGTTCGGTATTATATGGACTAGTCATGTACAAACTAAATGGAGAATAGAGATGAAAAATTATGTCTACTTGACAATGATGTGATTTGGGCTTATTTTTTTATCTAGCCCACTTAACAATGACACTCTCTTTTTATGACAAGTAAAGTATTATATTTAAAGAAAAGAATAGTTTGGTCATTCGAAGAGTTCACTAAAAACAATATTTGTAAAGATACTAATTAAAAATTTATTGCATAGGCTGAATATGGTCTTTTGATAGTGGTTGTATTAATTTTATCTGTTTTTCTAATATTGTTGAGTTACACTCAATTTTAATGATTAAATTTTTAAAATAAACCCTAATTTTTTAATCCTTTATTAGTTGATATAAAGAGTTTTTATTAAGTCTGATTATTATATAATATTGTATAAATTAGTACGTCATGTATTTGGTATTTGAACCTATTCACAAAGTAATGATTTATGTATTTTTATATAATTTGTTTGGTTGTATGTGTATATCGTTTAGTATTGGGTATAGATATGTGTCTATTGTGTATATTTTATGTGTATATAAGTAGTAATTTATTCATAATGTTATGTATGTTGATTATGTTAATATGTACCCGTTTTATGTATGTGATATAGAATTTTCAGGGACTAATGATGCAATTTGATAACAAAGGTCCCTGCAATTGTAGAGGTGTGGATTATACCCACCTTTTGTATGTGAAATAGATTTTCAAGTGTCTATAGTGAGATTTTATAACAAAGAACTCTACAGTTTCAATGGTGGGTTTTACCCTTTTCTGTGGTAGGCTTATAGCCACTTTCTTTTTTTAGGGTTTATACCTACATAAATCTTTCAAGGACCTATAGTGAAATTTGATAACAAATGTCCATGTAGTTGCAGTGCTGGTTTTGTGACATAGAATTTCTAGACTTAAAACGCAATTTGATAACAATCTTAATTACGATATAGATCATTGTCTATCTTTTCCTTTGATTGGAAGGTGGGCAAGGCTCGAATTATTTTTAATGATTTTTTAATATATTGGACTTTCGTAAGCCTATGTGAGGAAAATATTTGAGAATATGCCTTTTTTATTGTTATGTGTAAGGATAAATTGTTTACCCTTGTTTTGCAATGGATTTGACATCTTGTAGTAGTGTTCATTACAAGCTTGGATTTTTTTAATGAATTTTAATAATTTTGGATATTTTTAAGCCTAATTGACGCATATGATTAAGAATATTCCCTTTTTTATGTGCATGTGTAAGGATACAATTATTTACCCTTATTTTTGTGATGTATTAGACATCTTGTAGCAATTTTATTACAATTTTGTTTCTATAATGAGTGTGGATGTTCAAAACTCAAAATCGTTACTAACCAATGACCTATATACAACAATCAATATGTAGATCGCTAAACATTAAACATTAAGCATTATATAAACCCCAAATACTCTAGGTTAGTCACTCTATAAACTCAATAAAGATTAAACTTAATACGTGAGAGTTTAAAATGAAAACCTTACTTTTTATTGTTGTTCATATATACCCACTATATTACATGTATATCTACTCTTTAACATCTCCCTTTTTCTATCCTCAGTGATAGAATTTTTAGGGCGTGTTATAGCAAAATAATGAAAAAACTTTGTGGGCTTGAACCCATCTTTTGTACTTTGTAACAACTACTATATACCCATTCCTAGACATACATTTAATATGTATATTCGTGGGTATATATCCACTACTTAAGTGAAAGAGTTGCAGATTAATGGATATATACCAAGCTATATATAGTGCCACACCACATGTTTACGCCCTCTGTTATATACCCATGTAACTCAAATTTTGGTTATACACTTCTGTCACACAGATTATGGGTATATACCATGTTATGCATATATTTGGCATGCACCCACAATTTTTATATGAATATTAAGGTACCTTTTAACTTACCGGTAAATTTTGCATTAAAACAAAGATTACGATAAGGGTTCCAAAAATCAAGATCTCATAACAATGTGTTCATATATATATATATATATTAAAATCATGCCTATAAAATAATTATACCACTGTTAATACATTAAAGGTTACAATACGGTCCTATTAAAGCCAACATATCAGTTTAATATTAATGCTTTACAATTCATATATTAATGGTTTTATACCCCTTCATAGATGAATTGGTAAAAATATGACTTGACCTCAACATAAAAAATGCTTACATATACTGTGATACATGACACATATTATAAAGGAGCCCAACAAGATATCTTGTTATGAAATCTTATTGTGTTGCAATGGACGTACCTCCTCCCACTGTGTTACACTATACAAGTGCATCAAGGATAGATATTTATCCCTCCATCCATGAAAATAAAAATGATCTTTTACATCGAATAACTAGAAAAAAGAAAATGTAAGGGGGCACGTTGTAGGGTGGGGAGATATTTCTTTGACCTTTTCTAAATAGTTTTTCTTTTTTGTTCACTTAGCAGGGTCAGGGGTAAAAAAACTTTTCCCTCAGGGAAAAGGGATAAAAAAATTTATTTTCCAACACAACGTGGTAAGGTGGTGGGGCGGGTGTCAATTTTCTTTTCTTTTCAATCAACGGGGTGATTGGAGGATTTTCTTCTTTTCGAATAGGGGAAGCTGTGGTGGTCAATATTTTTTATCTTGCTAGAAAATCCCATATCAATATTGGTGGAACAAATCTCATATCAAACATAATTCACAAAAAAAGAACTAACTTCTTAGATACATGTAGATTAAATCTCAATTGGTGCATCATACTCAAATAAATCATAGATGGAGATGGAGGTGGAAGTGGTGGTCGTTGGTAGTGGTCTAAATTTATTTCAAAAAAAGTTACACAAAAAAATTGCCTGGAAGTGGTGGGGATTATGGCTGGTGGTGGTAGTAATCGAAGGTGATGGTGATCAGAGATTGTAGTAAGGGTTGGTTAAATTTTAATATTTTTTTGTATAAGTGATAAAGTAATTAAAATAATGAAATAAGGGTATATTTTAAGAATTGCTTTTAATAGAAGTATTTATTACGGTTTTATTTTAACAATTAAGTCTTTCTGTGGATGATGTTCAATAACTGGCTAAAAAAAGAATAACCAGTCTAATTTTGTTGTAGTTGATGGAGGTTGATCCGGTTGGTGGGATTTTTTAACTCGATGCACAATCCTAATTCCAATCATGTAACTATTATTTTTTTGGTCAAATATGTATATACACCAAGCGGCCCAATCTTGTAAATTAATCACTTGTGTTATTTTCTCAAAATGCTGGCTAATCTATAAGAAGAGAAGTTGCTGATACTTGTCTCAAGAAATATGGATTAGATCTTGTGGAAATCGTTACGAGCTGAAGTGGTTAATGTCGCAGCTATGTCTTATGGAGTAAGCTTGCAGGATGGAATGGGAAATCACTCTCTCTAGCATGTCATATCACGCTTGCACATCATGAAAGAGGAGGTCTTACCATGTCTGCGAGGATATAGATCATATTGCTAAAGATTTTATTTGGGGGTCGGCGGAAGAATAATGGAAAATCAGTTTGGTAGCATGGGAGAGAATATGTGTTCCAAAGAATCAGGGGGTTTAGGCTTTGGTCCGACATGAGACATGAATAAAGCACTCCTTGATAAGTTGAGGTGAAATGTGATACATGATATTGCGGCCATGTGGGCAATAGTGTTTCATCAAGAGTATTTTAGGAGGATCTATCTTCAGTATTTAGCGAAACCGAATAATTTACAAGTATGTCGATCCGCTGTAGAAGGTATTGTCGTGTTTAGACTGGGATCCCGATGAACAATTCGTAATGGTGTAAGCATAGCATTTTGGGTGGACATATGGATAGGTGAATAACCTCTGATAGAGTGGGCTTACTCACGACTAGGTGTGATATCTGAAATGATAAGGGTAGAGATTACGATTGGCAAGATGAGTCTTGTTATTGGGATTTATTCTAGTACCTACTACTGCTCATAAGCTTCATGAAATTGAAAGGATCGAGGTATTATCAAATAAAGGAGAGAGGCATGTACTATCTTGGCTAAATGAGACAAATTGGATTTACTAGGTCAAGTCGACAATTTTAGAGCCTCCAGAGCATGAGCACGAGGGAGGGATTTAATGGGAGAAAATTAGAACTTACGATATTTGCAAAAAAATAGAGTTCTCTTACGGAGAGCAGCCTAAAAAATATAGGCCAATGGTCAAAATTTAGCAAAGCGAGGGATGGATGTATCGAGTATTTTTTTATGGTGTGGGGCTTACGAGTAATACTTATACATTTGTTCCGGAACTATGAAAGTGTAAGGAACATGTTGGAAATTGTTATAAAGGAGATTTAGTGGGGTCAATATAGAGATAGAGGAGCTTCTTTTACAAGAGAGCGGGTTGGGACGGACTTCGGGGATAGAAGATCGGCGGGTTAGGAGTGGATACCAACGTAATGCCAGATTGCTGCAGAATTTGCAACTTTCGATGAGATACACTATCACCATATTGTAGAACATACAGAAGATATTAGGGTACGGACCAGTGGCAACAATTTTACAACATTCAGGCGTCCAACTTCAAAACTGAACAAGGACTATAGTGTTATCACCGAAGATGACGAAAGCACATCCATCAGCAACGGCAACAGGGTTGCGAATAGTGGCAAGGTTCCAAAAGTGACGCGCAGTATGTAGGAGGCACTGCAACAGCCCATCTGCAATCTCAAGATAGATCTAGGAGGTTGAGTGATGTGATGTGGTGGAATAAAAATTTGGGAGAGAACGCTAAGTTGGAATGTGTTTTACGCCTCTCTAGTTGGTGTGGTGTGGAAGGAACACAATGAGATGGTGTTTAATAGTGGACCATTCCGAAGAGGAGAAATTTTAATTAAAAAGGCGAAATGGTTTGTCGTCGATTATTTAAAAGCATGGCGATCACATCTAAGGAAATCCGTTAAGCATAATGATCATGTGGAATGGATTGGGTGGAATTAACCAATTCATGGATATAAACTAAAAATAGATGGGAGTTGGAGCGAGGATCAAGGGAAAAGGGGTGCATGTGTATTGGGGGACAAGGAGGACAGTTGGATGAAAGATTTTACTATGAATATTAAGGGATACTCGACAGTAGTCTCTAAGTGAATAGTGATCTACGAGGGACTCCGAACAGTTGTGGGTACGGGAGTGAGAGATTTATGAGTTGAAGTTGATTTGCATGAGGCCATAAGCGCGATTAATTATGTAGAGTGGGGAAGAGGTTTAGCGGCTTTTTGGGTAGATGGGATTCGGGTTGTTGGAAGATAATTCGTTGTTCAAAATTAAAGGTATTAATCGAGAAGTAAATGCATTTGACGATTGTTTAGTGCGATCTGGAGTTAGGAAATCAAGGGGTCATTTATCCTTCATTGACCCACCTAATGACATTTCGGGAGTTCTCATAAGAAACGGGATAGGATTGACTGCTCGTAGGAGAATATTCACATCAGAATTAATAGATGTTTTGAACATGTAATATGTTATTTTCTACGATTTTAAAATCTCCATTGCATTAGAAAATTAGCTTTATAAATACACGAAAACATCATATATTAAAACGATAAGAGTTTTCCAAGTTAGACATAAAAATGACGGGAATTAATTAAAAAATCTAGCCAATAGTTGACAAAATCTAAAAATAGATGATGTTTTTCTGATTTGAAAATATTTACACATCAAAAGAAGTTTTAACTGAGTTGTGGATTTCTTAGCTAGAGGTGCTAGACAAAATATCAACATTTTAAAATCATAAGACATTTCACTAATTGGTTCTTCTAAATCTTTGTAAAAAGGGATGGTAATATCTCATTTTTATGGTTTTAATGACAAAAAAACTACAAGAGATACATTTTAGAATATTTATGATTCACGATTTGACAAAAGATAAAAATTCAAAAAAATAATCCATACAATTATCATGCCCCCCTTCTATGTTTATAATAGTAACAATCAAAAAAAGAGTATTGCGATATATCACCCTGAATTGTTTCATCCTTATATCACCTCTTATCTGGAAGTCAAAAAAAGATCATTCTAAAATAGGGCCTTCCAACCAATTTACGGCAAAATGAAAATGAACAACAATGATTATAAAGACTAGGAAATTACTTGGTAAAGAAAAGAGACTCGTAAAATTGTAGTAGTGTTCTTTGTTACATATAAATGGTTACATGTAAAGTGTGAATGTCTCATAGAGATGTTTGTGGGTTATGTGCAACAGAAATGAGAATAGATTTGAGAAAAAATGGAGAGATATATACCTTGGGTAGTAGGCGTTGGGCCCTTGTTAGAGCATTCTATATTCTGGTTCTGAAAACCCAATTAATCTTCATCATCTTTGTCAGACTCTCATAAGTATCCTCCCTCTTTCTTTTATGTCTACGCTTGGATTTAGTTGACGAAGACTTTATTCTTACTTTCCTGCCAAAATGAAAAATTGAAAAAAAAAATCAGTTAGTCAGACCACATTTAACAATTAATTAAATTCTTTAGTGAGAAAGAAAAATTACCCACATTTAACCTAATCAATGAGATACCCAATTATGTTTCATAATAAAATAAATGTTATAGTATTTTATTTTCGTGCCATTAAACTGAATTGTTGTCCTCCTTACTGATACTACAGAGAATGTCTTTTATAATGGAACTTTTGATGGTAAAATTTTGTTCGATAGATTTTCAAAATCAAACACCTTTGACATTTTGGTCAATTTTTAGGCCTTTTGAATGGTCCCTACCTCATCCTCCATTAACACAAAGGCACCAGCATAAGAAGAGGAAGGGGTGGGGTGGGGTGGGTTGGAAGGGGGAGTGGGGGGTTTAAGGTCCCTACTTAATGCAAATATTGCACTCTAGTTAGTATATTAATTTTTTTAGTTGCTAGCCATAAAACTTATATTTTACCATACAAACAATAAAATAAATTAAACTCTGAAAAGATAATTTTAAAAGGCAGAGGAACCAAAAAAAAATACTGAAAAATAGTTCCCTATAAGCCATATGGGTTCCGAGTCAACACCTTAAATTTTGTAGTTAATTGCACTATAGGTCCCTATATTACGCAAATAATGCAGTTTAGGTCCCTATAGTAAGTTCTTTTTTGAATAAGTAACAACATAACATATATTATTTCGTACAACCAACAATTTTTTGAACAAATATCAATCCTAAAAAGATAATTTTAAAAAATCGAGGGAGGCCACATGAAGATTCTGAAAATTTGAGAGACCATAAGGTAATTAGTAAAGTATTTCATACTTACCGACCACAAGCCTTAAGTAACATTTGACGGCATCATACACTTCACGAAGCTCGGGGCTTCATCATGTTTTCCAGCTCGCTCCATCACACAAAACTTAGCTCCCAGATCATCATATATATATATATATATATATATATATATATATATATATATATATATATATATATATTTATATACGTCATTAATTGTGACCCTCTTTCTCTTACTGTAAAATTAATTGGTAAATTAGTTTAAAAGATTGTGTAATTTTCCTTCAAGATAAGGATAATATAAGTCCAATTTGTTATATTAGCTGTCCTATATCTATATTAACAATATACATTCATGATTGATATGTATGTACTACACAACCCTAAACAAAAGCTGCAAATGATATATTCATGCACAAGGTTTTTTGACCGAACTGGGGATATGGAATTACTTTGTGATTGCCAATGTTAAAACAAGTCAAGCAAGTAAAAATGAAACATGATAACAAGTACCCTGACAAATGCTTACAACATTATTAGCTAAATGTTAAAACATGCCAAATATGTGCGGATAGATTCCGTTACACACTAAAACTGTTATTCTTTGCGCCTATGATCAATATTTGTCTACATAATCTTTAATAATGTGTCTGATTTAAAATTTTGTCTACATGATGTTTTTTCCTCCCCCATAAATAGATTGGATATATCTTCGTGTAATATATTAGCATAACACAAATATTTGATTTTACTCCTCTAATCCAATTTGAATACATCTATTGTCAAACTAAAATTTACCATGTTTAGAACAATAATTAATCATAAATAGTTGACCATTTTTTATTAACTATCACAACTAACTGAATCAATAGAGTACAATGTGTCAAATGAAATCTAATCTCATATATAAAGAAATAGCAAAATCAATAGACTTACCAGGTTAATTATAATGAATATTCTTTATTCTTGAAATGTCATGACCATCGATCTTTTCCTGTAAATTAAATAACACTTGTAATATGCATGAACAAAAATAAAAATACAAACTATCTATTCTTGAAATACATTTTTTAAGTTAATTGAAGTATTAATCAAACCGATGATTATATGTTTCCTTCATGAAATCTTCATGGAAGACAGAATCAAAGTTTACATGAATAGCTTCCATAACAGGTTCAGTACAAATTTTATAAAAAATGGTGCCATTGAAACTAGTTTTCAATAAATACTTTGATGATTTACGAAGTAACTTAATAAAAAAAATAGTGGGGTACACAGGCAAGTTTAAATTTTACACCCAAATCAATCTCGAGACTTTTCAATCCATATTGCTCGTTGGGTAAAGGTATCTAGTTTTTTCTATCTAATATACCTAGACAAAGAAGAGCGGGTCCACTACATCTGGTTTGTTAGTAGTCATTGTCATTTTTAACTGGATATATACACCTATATTATATATCTCAAAATATAAAGTACTAATTTATTATTTTATTTAATTTAGGTACCTTTCCGACCTCCATTAAAATTTTCTTAATTTTAGGATCAACAATTTCTCCTTCAATGAATCTACACCCACCAATCACATCAATCTCATCTATAAAGATTTTGCAAGTCTGGATGGATAAGGACAATAAGATGTAAATAATTATTATATATCAAAAGTGTGCATATAATAAACATCTAATCTGTCATTTCTTACTTGATGGTCACATGCATAATTGAACATTTCACGAGTCAATCTTGCACTTTCCCCTATGTATTTATCAGTTTAACCTGATACAACCTGCACACCAAATAACAAAAAACAAGATTGGTCAAAACTAATTGTTCCAAGTAATAAACAAGTAAGTAAGTAACTTTAATAAAGTGGCATCTATAGTGCTTGCTAATGACAGGCAAACAATGTCTTCCTTATCCAAGAAGCTATACAGAAGGACACCCTGAACAAAGAGGTTTGATTTTGGTGGGCGGCTTTATTTTTTAGGTTAAATTTTTTCAAGATGTACGAGTGTGTGTAAGTGTTATATTATAAGGCATGTGTATTATGGATTGGTCAAAAAATGATGTCTACTTGACAATGATGTGATTTGGGCTTATTTTTTCTTTATCTAGCCCACTTAACTATAACACTCTCTTTTTATTTTTATGACAAGTAAAATATTATATTCAAAGAAAAAAATAGTTTGTCCATTGGAGATTTTTAGTTCACTAGAAATAATATTTTCAAAGATACTAAAAAAAATTTATTTTAAAAGTTGAATATGTCCTTCTTATAGTGATTGTATTTAATTTTGTTTCTTTTTGTCTAATATAATTGAGTAACACCTAATTATCCTTTTTTGGTTAATGTAGAGTGTTTTTATTAACCCTAATTACTTATAATATTGTATAAATTAGTACGCCGTGTATTTGGTATTTGAACTTATTCATAATATAATGATTTGTGTAGTTTTATATAATTTTTTTGGTTGTATGTGTATATCGCTTAGTATTGGGTATAGATATGTGTGTGTTGTGTATATTTTATGTATATATAGGTAGTAATTTACGCATAATGTTATGTATGCCGATTATGTTAATATGTACCCGTTTTATGTATGTGATATAGAATTTTCAGGGACATGTAGTGCAATTTGATAACAAAAGTCCCTGCAATTGTAGAGGTGGGGCCACTTTTTGTATGTGACATAGATTTTCATAATAAGGGTTTTGTTTTGAGGCTAAAGACATATTTTTATACGTCTTAAACAGTACGTCTGGACAAGTTGGGCACAGTTAAGCAAGTCATAAGTGGCTTAGTGGACTCTTTGTTGAAGTTAGCCAACTTGGGCCTTCATAGAAAGATGTCCATAACTTTCTCATTTCAACTTCGATTTTCAAATCTTTTATTCTCACACAACCTAGAATCAAAGATATACATTGAGATTTTATTTTTGATCAAATTCCTCACAATTATCATCCATGATCCTAGGATCTACATACTTAACACAAAAATCATCTCAAAATTGTTCCAAACACACACACAAACACATATATATATATATATATATCCAAGAATTGCTAAAAACTCAAATCATTCAAAATAAAAGGATAAATCCCACAATAATTTTAAAACATATCCCTAAAGTATGTCTCGTGAGTCTCTAAATTGATCACAAAATGCGAGACATCAAAACGCCCAACTCAAATCATCGTCGTCTCGAAAAAGTAAACACAAACTAAGCCTAATGTCCAAATATTTTCCAAGGAGGAAGAATGTTATAGTCTCAAGAAATGAACTAACAATTTCTCATAAATTTATATTCTAAAAAGATCCATAAAAATAATTTTCATTCAAAAAATAACAATATTATAATATAAAAACGATTAACTTCACAAGGCAAAAACGGAGAATAATATACCAAGCTTAAAATGGTTGTTATAGGGTGATCTCTCCTCACTAACCAAACAAATAATTATCTAAGAATTTGAGTTTACACTCGAAGATTTACTCACTCATTCCCTTTTTATGCATTATATATGCATACCCACTTCTCAATAAAATACTTTTGCACGCATAGATAATTCGCATTCTCATAGACTTTCATGCTAGGAGACGTTTCTGCTCAAAGACTCTCTGAGCAGGATTAGTTCCAATGTTATATCAAATTCCGAGTTTTCCTTAGTCCTTTTTCTCGTTCACCAACCTTTCGTCGTATGGGTTAACTCTAATGTATATATCAGGTCGTCTCTATTATATTATACCATTGGGTGATCTTGTGATTTTTATTATGAGGTTGCATGGCGGTGGGAGAGGAGGTTGTGATATTGTGAAATTCAATGACTTTAGTTTAAGGTTTGTTTGGGTATTTTGTTTTTCAGGATGGAGAGGCAAAAAAGTCAGATGGGTGGGCGGATAAAGTTTTTGGAAGGTGTTGGGTTGATTTAATGATATAGAAAATATAAAATAGATATATTTCGGGGTACGAATTCCTATTTGAAGGTAATGTTGTTCAATTTGGTCAAAGGTTAATTCATGGTAAGCGTGTTAATATCATACTATCATTGGAAGATATATGGATTAAGTGACATAAAATGACATATACCTCATAAGTTAATACTAATAGTCTAATACCCACCCCAATTATAAGTTAATTCAATTGATCTTTGAGTTTTTTATCTTACACATAGTTATCCACAAATAAGTATAAAACCACTCGATCACTTCCCACATTTTGTTGCTTACCAAAATCTTAATCTCAAATCGGTGTGATCCAAATTTCACCAAAGTCCTATTACAATATAAATGTTAGGGGTTACAATAGGGTGGGGTAATTTTAATCTTTAGCAAATTTCATTTTTAGGCCATTACTATGGTTTAAAATAATTTGTAGCTCCAACGTGTCAAAAATAATATTTTTAGGACAAACGAATTCAAAAGCATCGTTTGTAGGTCATTGTTTTAATTTCGTGAGATATTTTATAAATTTTGCAGACCATTACGACTGTTCAATAGAGTTTTAGTTTGTGATATAGCTAATTAAGAAATAGTTTATTTGACATGTCCAAATTGCACTTAAAATCTATATAATATCTCACATAATTGGTGAAATGACTTAAAAATGGTACTGTTGAAAACCTTTGGTCTAAAATATAATACTTTTACTGTTTAATTTTCTCGAGATTAAAATTACCCCTTCTTAACCATCAAGTGTCTAAACTTGGATAGGCTGTTTAACAATCAATTTGGGATACCACTTACAGTTAGGTCAATCAATGCTCTACCCTACTTATCAGAAGCATTTTTAAGCACTCACATGAGAATAGATGCAAGAGAACTAGTGAATCTCTACATGGTGTTGTAATGAAGAAGAATGAGAGTATTTCTCCATTCAATTTTAGAAATAGTGTTAGATTTTCCATTTTATCGAGTACATAAACTCGACATCAACTTCCTTAGGCTCTGTAATATCTTGTCTCAACAAGTGCATTAGGATCCGAGAGAGCATTAATCTTGATCATAAAATCCTGGTTATATAAGATCTTAAAATTAAGGTGTTTGAAGGGATAAAGTTTATACTCGGTGGGGTCCTCTATTCCTTCCTTATCAACTTTTCCTTGGAATCCCTAGATAGGTAAATCATCATAGTACATTCGGAAGTAGATGTATTTAGTTACAACATCTCGAAACTTTTGTACTTCATTCTTTGTTAATTTGTTTTTGTTAATATTAGTGTAGTGGCTCGTGGTCAAACTCTTCTCAAAGCGAGCTCATATTTCTATGTAACGGTGTGCACAGTCCCAAATTCCGCAGGTTTTGGTAAGGTTCAATACAGGCCCGTCTAGTGGAAAACCTATCTTTTCAAGGCCCGATCTAGAGGGTTTTGACGGGTTTAAACTGGTGGGCTTTTGACAGGTTCTCGACGAGTTCTTAGAGGGTTCATGTTCTTGGCCGACCTTTATTCAATTAGTTGTTTTATCTACAAATTTGTTATCAATTAGACTTAGTTTTGTATTAAATGACTTTTTTATACTATATTATTGTTCTTTAATTAATTTTTCAAATCTTGACCCACAACATATGAATTTTGAATATATTTATATAATTTTTTTTTGTTACATAGAAGAGCCACTTGGACTCGAAGTCATTGACTTTGTTCGAAGTTACACTACTAGATTGGATTACCAAGGTCCTGGCCAGTGAGCAAATTCGAACTGGTTATATTTATATAAATTATTAGTGCTCACAACATAGTAAAGAATGAATATTTATATTTATCGTAAACAAATTCATGATACCTTTAATTTTTTTTATTATATCACCGAATATACAATCATATTTTTTAGACAAATGGAATAGAAAATCACATTAAAATAATATGGCCATATGAGCTGGTTTGTGGCACATCACACTGTCAAATGCCAGATCATTTACTCACCTATACCCATTTTACTATGTTCATAGAGATGGTTGTCCGACATGGAAGCATCGATTGGAGGAGGGATGAAGAACATGTTTCTATTGAGAAAGAAGGATTTAGAAAAAGGATGTAGTTTTTATTCAAAAATTATTAATAAAACTAAATAAAATATAAAAAAGGGGAAAAAATAAAGTAAAGGATTAGACGGATTCAACTTAGACAAGTAATCATTTTAGGACAAAAACTAGTTTGATTAATCCTCTTTAAATTGATCTATGATCTGCAATCTTGTTTAGTAATTCTCAAACTTAGTATATGAAGCAAATGAAGATGAAATTAACAAATACAAGGTCATTTCATTTTTTGCTTAATCAGATTCCTTTACCAGATTACAACATCGCCTACAAAGTCCATTTAAGATTACCTTTTGAGACACCATTACATGTCTGGCTTAGGATCCGAACAGTAACTCCTTGTAGTTGAGGAAACTGACCTCATATTTCAACTATCATGTTTCTGAAACAGTCAATATATTTATTTAAAAAAAATATATTAAAGAGCGTGAAAACTAAAGATCTTATGCAAAACCTGGATCAAAAAAAGAAAAAAAAAGATGCAAACCCTAAAGCAAGACGACATTGATTTTCTCGTAAACTTCCTTCACCAAAGGCTCCCTTGTTCATTCTTTACTCATATAATTTCTTAAATATGAAGTTTATATCTTTTGGCTCTCAGTAATTTTGGTAACACATGTAAACAAACCTGAAATGACTTCATAATCGCAGAAGAAAATGCTAGAGTAGAAAAAATAAGGATTTAAAAAGTATCCAGCTAAATGAAGACTATGAAGATTTGAGTTCCATATCATAACTATAGCTTACCATACTAGTAAGTAAAGAGGTTTTTTGCTTACGATATTCTCTTTAATCTCCTCCTTCACTTGATCAAATTTTTTATATATGAAACCAATGGTTGCCTTATTTTTGTCGTTATGAAATTCACGAGATTCCACTATTGGCATGGTTGCATTTATGATCATCCTAAATCTGCTCTAGAACCCATGACCTGCTACCAAAATAGCTAACTCATTTCCCTCTGGTGTATCTGCCCAAGTAGTGTTATTCCAGTCCGAAGATTTGAAGAATTTTTTTATCCTTTCTTCCTCGTCAACCATATGCTCGAGAGTTAAAAACAGAGTGGTTCCAGCATCATCAGGCTAAATAAGTGATCAACGTTTTTGCCTTATCTAGTGTGTTTTATTAACATGTTTAAGGCCAAGATTATTTTTAACATAATCTCTATACAGTGAGATGCACATACTGTCCAAAAATCTGTTTTGTGCTTAGCCATTACTCCCTCAAATTCCTCCTTTATGAAACCTATAGTCAAATGAGTGATAAATTGAATAATAATTTGAACTCCGACTTCTTCAATAGCTTTTATCGCATATCCTCACCATCTCATCGACATTTCCATCTATATCTGAAATGATGAATGTTCTGAGGAGTACTGTGTCTTTATAGAAATTAACAAAAACATTCACTATGATCCTATTTAAAGGATCTACACATTCCACTAACAATATGTGACAACCCATTTTGATCTCTCTCAAAAATCTTAGTCCCTGAAGTGGACACATGTGTGAGCACACTCTTTCTCTTTAGAGGAGTGTGAAGCTCCTCATCATCCTTGGCTAATATTTTTCTTTTCTTGAGTAGCTCATTTAGACAAACATCTTTAACATGTGTAGGTACATTCTTACAACTGGCCATATATCCGTGAATGACAGATAAATGGTATCTAAGGCGATAAAAGCCACTACTTATAACCTTGTCACACATCTAACTTTTCCTTTCTTTCCATCGAGAAAAGTCCCATGCTGACGTATAAAATCTTTCGAATCCATTCTTAGAATATAAATTTAAACTATGATTGAACCAAAAGATTAAGTCTGTAGTTAATCTTTGTGTATCAGGTAAAGAAGCCTGCTGAAAAACATAACAATAAGTATATATTGCCGACAAAATGAGAATGCACAAGGGTATATTACAAGGTCATTAGCTAAATTATTTTTGTCTCAGTTTGAGTTTTTTTTGGTTAAATACATAACAATTAAATTTGATGTATCATCAATATTGTTGTCAGATTGCTTTATGGAAGGGATGACAAAGCCTCTTTGCTTGGGAAGTTTTTCTCTTTAATTTATTTTCTTGATGTCATTTGTAATTTTATCCAGGTGATACTGAATTGGTAACTATATATGATCTTCATATTATTAACCTTATAATTTCACACTTTATTTGTCCTGGTAAAACTTAAATGGTAGTAATTGCATTCTAGGCTGCATTTGAACTTCCAAAAACCCACAAAATAAGTTTCTCTAATTAAAACAAAACTTACCCCACTTCCTAGTCTTGCTAGAATAATTATTGATCCAGCCTATGATAATCGTAGATAATATACTTCTTTTATATTTTGTTTATTTATTGTGACTGCTAAAATTTACTTAAAAAGTTTTACAAACTACAAATAAAAAGCATGTCAAATATGTACAAATCCAATTTACATACTAAAACTGTTATTCTTTACACCCATTCAATATATGTTTACATTATCTTTAATATTTGTTAGATGTTAAATTGTGTCTACATGATGTTTAATCCTTCACATGCGATTAGATCGGAGATCTTCATTTAGTATAATAGCATAACGCAAGGACTTGTTTCTACTCGTCTAATCCAAATTGAACGCACCCATTGAAAATTAAAATTTATCATATTTAGAACAATAAGTTAAACATTAAGAGTGGACCATTTGTTATAAAACATCACAAGTGAGCAAACTCTAGGCATATAGCTACACATCCAATGAATGTTTTTATTTTCTTGAAATGGCATGACCAACGATTATTTTCCTGTAAATTAAATATCACATTATGATATGCATGGACATAAAATATAATATTTTACGAGGATGAAATCACATGCCTGGTACAACTCAATCGAAGAGCTAAACTTGATGTAGTACATTAATTTTTACGAATAATCTTATCCACTTCATCATCCTTTAAATTTGTGGTTTTCATTAGTGAAATTAGGTATCTTAATGTAAAATTTTTATTGTTGCGAAGCCACATGCCATTTCAGGGGCTGGTTATTTTATGAAAAATAATCAATCCATATACATAAATATATATTCTTAGCTTATGGTCTTCACAAAAAATAATTATCAATACCTATAGGTTAAATTTCATATAATATATGTACCTATAATGAAATATATTTAGGGACCTATATTACAATTACGTTGGAATTTTATTTAAGGTGCATCCCCTTCCCCAAACAAAAAATTCTCAAAACAGAGATTAGGCCTCTCGTGATTAATAGAATTTCAAAGAGTTTCTGAATAGTAAATCTTGGCTAGTTTTCTAGTGAACTTATCAAGCTCTTTGCCAGGTCGTGAAAACCCTCTTTATTTTACAAGCCCAAAAGGATGAAGACATACTCATAAAGATCTCAAGCATTTTTTACTTTTCTATCTATTATATTAACTAGTTGCATTTTATATCAACTAAAAACCTTTAATGCAATTACCCAAAACTCTATTCAAGTCAAGTCTTATAAAAACACATTCCTTTGAAGCTAAATTCATTTAAAATACATAAAAAAATTTAGAAGTAACACATATAACATAAATCAGATTAAAACAACATATACAACACATAATATATACCTTGATGTATTGAGGAGTGAAGCATTTATTTTTATTTTTTTACAAAGGACGTCGGGATCTTTATTTTGCACTGAAATGTTTTTGAATATGTTTATTCTTAGGGTTAGGGTTAAACAAAATTGGGCATTATACTTGATTACTCGAGGCAGGTTTGAAAATTAGTCTAGACTTGCATTATAACAAATTGCGTGCAGTTCTTGAGGAATTTTTTGATGCAAACTGGATTTCTGATAATGAAGAAGTAAACTCCACCAGTGGCTATGTGTTCTCAAGAAGGTGGGGTGTTGTATCATGGTAGTCTTTAACACATACTTGTATATCATGCTACTCCATGGAATCTGAGTTTAGAACACTAGAGTTAATTGGACAAGAAGTTGAGTGGTTGAGGAGTGATGTGCCACTTTGGGAAGGAAGTGTATCCACTGTGATTCACAAACAACAATTGGAGGCACTAATAATAGCGCCTACAATGTGAAGAGGAGACACATTTGTATCACACATAGTTTATAAAATAGGAGGTGAAGAATGGTGTGATAGCCTTGGAATATGTATCATCACTGAAAAATCTTATGAAAGGTAACTAAGTAATAGAGTTATATCCTTCTCAGCTCGTTTCCCTAACTTTCCCTTAGGACAGGAAAAGTTGTTTGCAAGATTTTTTTTTCTTTTCTAACATGCGGTATTTTTTTTTTGTATTGAGCAAACCGATGGCTCAAGTAAAGAAATTATTTACCAATAAGGAGGGTGCAGGTGGTTGGAGGATAAATTTATTTTATTTTCCAGCAAAGCGCATTGGGGAAGATCAATTTTTTTTGATCTTGTAATAAAATATCGTCTCGGTTTTAGAGTGGAGTCGTATCTTAGTATTGGTGGGAGAGGCAAATTTAATCACAGACACAATTCATAAAAAAAAAAAATTAATATTGCGGATTAAAACAATATATGCATCATATTCAAAGAAATTATAGATGAAAATTATTAAACACAATCCTCTTCGTTTGATGCTCCATTGTTACAAAAAGGAGGAACCCCTTCCCACCCCTGTTGGAAAATTAAAAAAATAAAATTCTTTTTCCCCCAACCAACCCAGTACTCCCCCTACAATCTGGAGAATAAAAAAAATTACACCTAACTTACCCACACCCTACCCCATGCACCCCTGGCGACCCATGCAGGCAAAAATAAATGGAATTTTGTTTTACTTACCCTCGAAGGGGTAAGGGGTTGGTGTAGGAAAAAAATGTAAGGGGAGGTAAAAAATTCTTTTCTAGCAAGGGGGCGCGTTTTAGGGTTGGATTTATTTCTTTGATCTTTTCTAAATATTTTTTCTTTTTTGTTCACATAGGGGGTAAAAAAACTTTTCCCTAAGGGAAAAGGGATAAAAAAAAATTATTTTCCAACACAAGGTAGTGCGGTGGTGGGGCGGGTGTCAATTTTCTTTTCTTTTCAATCAACGGGGTGCTTGGAGGATTTTCTTCTTTTCCAATAAGGAAAGCTGTGGTGGTCAATATTTTTTATCTTGCAAGAAAATCCCATATCAATATTGGTGGGACAAATCTCATATCAAACATAATTCACAAAAAAAGAACAAAAAAGAACAAATTTCTTAGATACCTGTAGATTAAATCTCAATTGGTGCATCATATTCAAATAAATCATAAATGGAGGTGGAGGTGGAGGTGGTGGTTGGTGGTAGTGGTCTAAAGTTTTTTCAAAAAAAGTTGCCTGGAAGTGGTGGGGATGGTGGCCGGTGGTTGTAGTAATCGAAGGTGGTAGTGATCAGAGATTGTAGTAAGGGTTAGTTAAATTTAAATAATTTTTTGTATAAGTGATAAAGTAATTAAAATAATGAAATAAGGGTATTTTTGTAAGGATTTCTTTTAATAAAAGTATTTATTACGGTTTCTTTTTTAACAATTAAGTCTTTCTATGGATGATGTTCAATAGCTGGCTCATAAAAGAATAACCCGTCTAATTTTGGAGTAGTTAATGCAGGTTGATCCGGATTGTGGGATTTTTTAACTCGATGCACAACCCTAATTCCAATCATGTAACTATATTTTTTTGGTCAAATATATATATACACCAAGAGGGCCAATCTTGTAAATTAATCACTTGTGTTATTTTCTTAAAATGCTGGCTAATCTATAAGCAGAGAAGTTGCTAATACATGTCTCCAAAATTATGGACTTGGATCTCGTGGAAACCGTTACGAGCTGAAATGGTTAATGACACAGCTATGACTTAAGGAAATACCTAGGCGTGCTGATTCTATATGGGAGGAGGCCGATGGGTTTCTATGGGTACATGATCATTGGTTTAAGGAGTAAGCTTGCAGGATGGAAGGGAAAATCACTCTCTCTAGCAGGTCATATCATGCTTGCACATCATGCAAGCGGAGGTATTACCGGGTTAATGTCTGCGAGGATATAGATCATATTGCTAAAATTTTGTTTGGGGGTCGGCGGAAGAATAATGGAAAATCAATTTGGTAGCATGGGAGAGAATATGTGTTCCAAAGAATCAAGGGGTTTAGGCTTTGGGACAGCATGAGACATGAACAAAGCACTCCTTGATAAGTTGGGGTGGAAAGTGATACATGATAACGCGGCTTTGTGGGCAATAGTGTTTCATCAAGAGTATTTTAGGAGGATCTATCTCCAGTATTCAGCGAAACCGAATAATTCACAAGTATGTCGATCAGTTGTAGAAGGTATTGTCGTGTTTAGACAGGGATCTCGATGAACAATTCCTAATGGTGTACGCATAGAATTTTGGGTGGACATATGGATAGATGAATAACCTCTGATGGAGTGGGCTTACTCACGAGTAGGAGCGATATATGAAATGACAAGGTTAGAGATTACGATTGGGATGGTGAGTCTTGTGATTGGGATCGATTCTAGTACGTACTCCTGCTCATAAGCTTCATGAAGTTGAAAGGATTGATGTCTCATCAAATAGAGGAGAGAGGGATGTACTATCTTGGCTAAATGAGACAAAATGGATTTACTCGGTCAAGTCGACAATTTTAGAGCCTCCAGAGCATGAGCACGAGGGAGGGATTTAATGGGGGAAAATTGGAACTTACGATATCTACAAAAAAATAGAGTGCTCTTACGGAGAGCAGCCCAAAAAATATAGGCCAATGGTCAAAATTTAGCGAAGCGAGGGATGGAGGTATCGAGTATTTGTTTATGGTGTGTGGCATACGGGTAAGACTTATACATTTGTTCCGGGACTATGAAAGTGTAAGGAACATGTTTGAAATTGTTAGAAAGGAGATTTGGTGGGGTCAATATCGAGATAGAGGGGCTTCTTTTACAAGAGAGAAGGTTGGGGCGGACTCTGGGGATAGAAGATCGGCGGGTCAGGAGCGGATACCAACGTAATGCTAGATTGCTGCAAAAATTGCAGTTTTCGATAAGATACACTATGGTCATATTGCAGAACATACAGAAGATATTAGGGTAGGGACCAATGGCAATAATTTAACAACATTCAGGCGTCCATTTTTAAAACAAAACAAGGACAATAGTGTTATCACCAAACATGACAAAAGCACATCCATCAGCAGCGGAAATAGGGTTTCTAATAGTTGCAGGGTTCCAGAAGTGGCGCGCAGTATATAAGAGGCGTTGCTCTCAAGACAGATCTAGGAGGTTGAGTGGTGTGATGTGGTGGAATAAAAATTTGGGAAAGAACGCTAAGTTGGAATGTGTTTTTTGCCTCTCTAGTTGGTGTGGTGTGGAAGGAACACAATGAGATGGTGTTTAATAGTGGGCCATTTCAGGGAGGAGAAATTTAATTAAAAAGGCGTAATGGTTTGTCGTCGATTATTTAAAAGCGTGGTGATCACATCTAAGGAAATCCGTTAAGCATAATGATCATGTGGAATGTATTGGGTGGAATTAACCAATTCATGGATATAAACTAAAAATAGATGGGAGTTGGAGCGAGGATCAAGGGAAAGGAGGTGCGTGTGGTGTATTGGGGGACAAGGAGGGCGATTGGGTGAAAGTTTTTACTATGAATATTAGGGGATACTTGGTGTCAATCTCTGAGTGAATTGTGATCTACGAGGGACTCCGAACAGTTGTGGGTATGGGATTGAGAGAGTTATGAGTGGAAGTAGATTCGCATGAGGCCATAAGCGCGATTAATCATGTGGAGTAGGGAAGAGGTTTAGCGGCTTTTTGGGTAGATGGGATTCGGGTGTTGTTGGAAAATAATTCCTTGTTCAAAATTAAAGGTATTTATCGAGAAGTAAATGCATGTGACGATTGTTTAGTGCGATCTGGACTTAGGAAATCAAGGGGTTATGCATCCTTCATTGACCTACCTAATGATATTTCGGGAGTTCTCATAAGAAACGGGAAAGGATGGAATGCTCGTAGGAGAATATTCACGTCAAGATTAATAGATGTTTCGAAAATGTAATATGTCATTTTCTACGGTTTTAAAACCTCCATTGTATTAGAAAAATTAGCTTTATAAATACACGAAAACATCATATATTAAAACAAGAGTAATGATATTTGTCACCCTTTTTTAATCACCCTTTTATCACCTCCTACGTGTATGTCTACATGTACCAATGAATGGATTTCTCTGTCCTATTTAATTTTTCTCTATCTTCTATTCAAGGAAATCAAAACATATATATAGAAGGGTGATAAAAGGGTGACATGAAAAGGGGTGACATATATCATTACTCTTAAAACAATAAGAGTTTTCCAAGTTAAACATAAAAATGACGGGAATCAATTAAAAAAATCCTGCAAATAGTTGACAAAATCTAAAAATTGATGAAGTTTTTTCGATTTGAAAATATTTACACATCAAAATATGCAGTTTAGGTCCTTATAGTAAATTCTTTTTTGAATAAGTACCAACATAACATATATTTTTTCTTACAACCAACAATTTTTTAAACAAATATCAACCCTAAAAAGATACTTTAAAAAAATCGAGGGAGGCCACATGAAGATTCTGAAAATTTGAGAGACCATAAGGTAATTAGTGAAGTATTTTATGCATATCGACCACAAGCCTTAAGTAACATTTGACGACATCATACACTTCACGAAGCTCGGGGCTTCATTAAAGTTTTCCAGCTTGCTCCATCACACAAAACTTAGCTTCCAGATCATCATATATATATACGTCATTAATTGTGACACTCTTTCTCTTACTGTAAAATTAATTGGTAAATTAGTTTAAAAAATTGTGTAATTTTCCTCAAGATAAGGATAATATAAGTGAAATTTGTTACCTTCCTGGCTTGTTTGACTTCTCCGCATGACCTACTAAAAACGAAAATGTATATAGCTCGTTAGTTCATCATTTCAACATTCAGAAACCTAGCAATTTTCGCATAATTGCACTACATAACATTGAAATAAGATATGTGATTGAACGTTAATAAATAATAAACAAATAAATTAAAATCACAAATAACACTAAAATATATTAAAATGAAAGATTACTCACTTTGTTTTTGTTTTGATTTAATTTTCTTCACATGATTCCTTACCTAGATTTATCTCACTAGATTCTTCAAACCATGTTCTATAAAGCTTTAACGAGGTTGACGTTTTACTAGAGTAAACCACTTTAGGTAATCAATAATGATTGTTGCTAATTAAACACCTATGTATCATCCAACGGTAATTTTAACTACTTTATAAATATGCATAATAAAGGTGCAATAAACCCCATATATAAACAAATTTAATAAAACGAGTAAAACTAATTGGTACAATTTTCATAATAATAAATTCAAAGGCTCATCAAGATCCTCTGACGTGTTAAACTCTCATCTACATTTAATTCTATATATAATTTAATATCACAAGGCCTGATCTCAAAGTACCTCTTATCACTGCTCTTCTAGCTTGTGATAACAAGTTAGCTCTTACATTGGCCACTAATCCCGTATTTCTCAAAAACAAAGTATACACTTTGTTAGAGATCTGGTTGCCCTTAAAGCCTTTTTAAATCTTAGATACATACCCACTCAAGAACAAGTGGCTCATTTTTTACTATATGCCTTGCTATCTTCTATGTAATCTTTAATTGAGTGGGATGTTAAGGAGAAGACTCAAAATACTTATCTAGCTGTCAATTACTTACTTAACAACATTATGTTAGCTGTCCTATATCCATATTAACAATATACAGTAATGATTGATATGTATGTACTACACAACCCTAAACAAAAGCTGCAAATGTTATATTCATGCACAAGGTTTTTTGACAAACTAAGGATATGGAATTACATTGTGATTGCCAATGTTACAACTTGTCAAACAACTAAAAATGAAACATGATAACAAGTACCCAACAAATGCTTACAACATTGTTAGCTAAATGTTATTCGATCTAGAAAAAACATGCCAAATATGTGCGGATAGATTCCGTTACACACTAAAACACTAAAACTGTTATTCTTTACGCCTATTCAGTATTTGTCTACATAATCTATTCTTTACGCCTATTCAGTACTTGTCTACATAATCTTAAATAACGTGTCTGATTTTAAATATTGTCTACATGATGTTTTTCCTCCCCCCACAATTAGATTGGATATATCTTCGTGTAATATAATAGAATAATGCAAATATTTGATTTTACTCATCTAATCCAATTTGAACACATCTATTGTCAAACTAAAATTTACCATATTTAGAACAATAACTTAATCATCACTAGTTGACCATTTGTTATTAACTATTACAACTAATTAATCGATAGTGTACAATGTGTCAAAGAAAATCTAATCTCATATATAATATAATTGCAAAATCAATAGACT
This sequence comes from Nemophila menziesii, assembly GCA_029959085.1. Classification (NCBI taxonomy): domain Eukaryota; kingdom Viridiplantae; phylum Streptophyta; class Magnoliopsida; order Boraginales; family Hydrophyllaceae; genus Nemophila; species Nemophila menziesii. The sequence continues at coordinate 3,481,989 of JARWIR010000027.1, read as the reverse complement.
TACCAGGTTAATTATAATGAATATTCTTTATTCTTGATATATCATGACCATCAATCTTTTCCTATAAATTAAACAACACTTATAATATGCATGAACAAAAATTAAAATACAAACTATCTATTCTTGAAATACATCTTTTAAGTCAATTGCACAATTTGTGCAATCCGATGATTATATTTTTCCTTCATGAAATCTTCATGGAAGACAGAGTCAAAGTTTACATGAATAGCTGCCATACTAGCTTTAGTACAAATATCATAAAAATTGGCGCCATTGGAACTAGTTTTCAATAAATACTTTGATGATTTACGAAGTAACTTGATAACAAAAATTAGTGGGGTACCTCGGAAAGTTTAAATTTTACTCCAAATTAATCTCGAGACTTTTCAATCTGTATTGCTCGTTAGGTAAAGGCATCTCGTTTTTTCTATCTAATATAAATAGACAAAGAAGAGTCGGGTCCACTACATCTGGTTTGTTATTAGTCATTGTCATTTTGAACTGGATATATATCAATATTATTTATCTCAACATATAAAGTACTAATTTATTAATTTTATTTAATTTAGGTACCTATCAGACCCCATTAAAAGTCTTCGAATTTTAGGATAAACAATTTCTCTTTCAGTGAATCTACACCCACCAATAACATCAGTCTCATCTATAAAGATTGTCCAAGTATGGATGAATAAGGACAACAAGATGTAAATAATTATTATATATCAAAAGTGTGCATATAATAAACATCTAATAAGTCATTTCTTACTTGATGGTCACATGCATAATTGAACATTTCACGAATTAATCTTGCACTTTCCCCTATGTATTTATCATTTATCAGTGGAACCTGATACAACATGCACACCAAATAACAAAAAACAAGATTGGTCCAAACTAATTGTTCCAAGTATTAAACAAGTAAGTAAGTACCTTTAAGAAAGTGGCATCTATAGTGCTTGCTATTGACAGGCAAAGAATGTCTTCCTTATACAAGAAGCTATACAGAAGGACACCCTGAACAAAGAGGTTTGATTTCGGATGGCATCTTTATTTTTTAGGTTACATTTTTTAAAGATGTACGAGTGTGTGTAAGTGTTATATTATAAGGCCAGTGTATTATGGATTGGTCATATACGAAACTAAATCGAGACTAAAGATAAAAAAAATGATGTCTACTTGACAATGATGTGATTTGGGCTTATTTTTTTCATCTACTCCACTTAACTGTAACACTCTCTTTTTATGACAATTAAAATATTATATTCAAACAGAAAAATAGTTTGTCCATTGGAGAGTTTTAGTTCACTAGAAATAATATTTTCAAAAATACTAAATAAAAATTTGTTTTATAAGTTGAATATGACCTTCTTATAGTGATTGTATTTAATTTTGTTTCTTTTTTTTCTAAAATTATTGAATAACACCTAATTATCCTTTATTTTTGATATAGAGTGTTTTTAATAACCCTAATTATTTTAAATATTGTATAAATTAGTACGTCGTGTATTTGGTATTTGAACTTATTCACAATGTAATGATTTATGTAGTTTTATATAATTTTTTTGGTTGTATGTGTATATCGCTTAGTATTGAGTATAGATATGTGTGTTGTGTATATTTTATGTATATATAGGTAGTAATTTACGCATAATGTTATGTATGTCGATTATGTTAATATGTACCCATTTTATGTATGTGATATAGAATTTTCAGGGACCTGTAGTGCAATTTGATAACAAAAGTCCCTGCAATTGTAGATGTGAGGTTATACCCACTTTTTGTATGTGACATAGATTTTAGTGACATCTTATATCAAAGGTCTGCAGTTTCAATGGTGGGTTTTACCCATTTCTGTGGTAGGCTTTTAGCCACTTTCTTTTTATGGGGTTCATACCTCCATAAATCTTGGACCTATAGTGCAATTTGATAAAAAAGGTCCATGTAGTTGAAGTGTTGGGTATGTGACATAGAATTCCCAGATACGTGTAACACAATTTGATAACAAAGTTAATTACGATATAGATCATTGTCTATCTTCTCCCCATATTGGAAGGTGGGCAAGGCTTGAATTACTTTTACTGATTTTCTAATCATGGACTTTTGTAAGCCTATGTGAGGCAAATATTTAAGAATATGCCCTTATTTATCGTCATGTGTAAGGATAAATTGTTTATCCCTATTTTTGCAATGGATCAGACATCTTGTAGCAGTTTTTATTACCAACTTTGATTGTTTATAACGATAAGTATTCCAAAAATCAAGATCTCATACCACTGTGTTCATATAGATTAAAATCATGCATAATAAAAATAACAATAAACCAACATATTAGTTTAATATTAATGCTTTAAAACTCATATATTAATGGTTTTATATCCCTTCGTAGATGAATTGGTAACAATATGACTTGACCTAAACATAAAAAATGCTTACATATAAGGTGATACATTACAGATATTATAAAGGAGCCCGCAAAGATGTCTTTTTGTGAAATCTTATTCTATTGAATGGACACACATCCTCCCATTGTGTTACACTATACAAGTGCATCAAGGATAGATATTTATCCTCTCCATCCATGAAAATAAAAAGGACACTTTATATCGAATAACTAGAAAAGAACACTTGATATAAGATATAACTAACACATGCTTAAAAATGCATATATTTGAATTAAACATCTGGCCAGTGGGATCATTGGGTTTAAAATAAACTTCTAACTAAATTATCTTATAGATTTAAAAACTGAGGGAACTATATGCATGAACAAAAATATAATCTTTTATGAGACATAAATCACATGTTTTGTACAACTCTTGAAGCTTTTTCTTGGAGAGATTCTTAATATTGTGAAGAAAAACATTTTATACTGCGGCTGTTTTGATATAAAGTGGGAAAAAATAAGCCCAATAACAAAGGATATATGACCAAAACAGTGAGTAATTTTTATCTTGACCTATATTTTAGAAAATGATTTTGAGTTGGACTTGGACTAAAATGACTTGCCTTCCACTCCAAGATTTAGACTTAGGGTTTAAAAACTCCTATAAATACACTCTCTTATCATTGTAAACATGTCCTTGCTTAATTATTACTCCTTAGTCTCAAGTAGCATCATTTGGAGAAGCAAGTTGACAGTATGTATCTTTATTTTAGTTTATTTCTTTCAGTCATGAAATAGTTTTCCCATAGCTTGGGTTTTGCATACATATAATTTTTTAATTCTATTTTCCTCTATCTAAGTTTGTTTGGGAAAAACCTTTTTAAATCGATTGAGCTATATAACCTTTATATTTGTTTTATGTGCTTTGATGTATTGACTGTAGTTCTTGCTAGTGCACGTATATAGACTACCCCATTAATAGAAGTTGGACGGTCACCCAGAAGGGGTGTCTAATTGTTTAAACACCACATAGACGTCTACTGTAGTGTGGTGATCCTACCAGGCTTGCCTAACGAGATAGTCATTCGGGTTTGAGATTAACCACCGATTATTCTGCAGGTTCCCCTTACCCAAGTCCCTTGGTAATTGTTAGGTCGCCACCTAAGTCTACGCGGAAGGGGGTTAGGAGGAATATAGAACTCTGGCTACTTACTTTAAGATTTTTATTCACCCTTATAACTAGTAAAAGAAATAGAAGGATAAGGGCATGCAAGCAAACCTGAGCTATATCTCTCATCTTATTCTTACATTTTTATATTTTGCATTAGTTTTTAGTTTGATCTTATTCTCTCCACCATTATTCATATTTACTTTTATTGTCTTTTAATTCCATGAGCTAAATCTTACTACATTTTCTTTTAATTCATACGCATAACACACTAATTCCCTATGAACAAATCTAACTTATCATCAACACTTACATACGATCTATGATATTTTCAGTGAGTAACGTGTTTGGTTACGGTGATAGTTCACATCTTTATTATCATTATTTTATCACACCCTACCAGCCACCAGATAGAAGTCCGAAAAATATTGGCCACTGGTCAAAATTTAGCAAAGCGAGGGATGGAGGTATCGAGTATTTATCTACGGTGTGGGGCAGACGAGGATAGAGTTATAGATTTGTGCTAGACTGTGAAAGTGTAGGAACATGTTAGAAGTTGTTAAAAAGAAGATTTAGTGGGGTCAGTATAGAGATGGAGGGGCTTCTATTACACGAGAGTGGGTTGGGGCAGACTTTGGAGATAGAAGATTAGCGAGTCAGGAGCGGATACCAACATAAGCCAAATTTACTGCAGAAATTGCAATTTTCGTTGAGGTACTCTGTCGCCATATTGAAAAACATACAGTAGAGATTTGGGTAGGCAGTCGTGGCTACAATTTAACAACATTTAGATGTCCAAGATTACAAGAGAACAAGGACTAAAGTGGTATAACAAAACATGAGGAAAGCACATCCATCAGTAGTGGTAGCAGGGTTGTAAATAGTGGCAGGGTTCAAGAAGAGGCGCACAGTATCCATGAGGCGCTGCAACAGCCTGGGTGACTTCACTTGCAATCTCAAGACATATCTAGGAGGCTGGGTGACGTTATGTGGTAGAATAAAAATCTAGGAGAGAGCGCTGAGTTGGAATGTGTTTTTCGCTCTTTAGTTTGTGCTAACAATAGCTACCAAAGAACTAACATCCATGCACACCGGCCCGACAGGGTCCGTGTCCGGGTTTTGTGTCTTGGGTCTTGGGTCTTGGGTCTTGTGTCTTGGGCCTTGGGTCTTGGGGAATTAAAAATTAAACTAGTTTTAATGAGAACTTTTATTTTTATTTTCTGAGATAGACTTTGTCTACGCGTGACTTATTCCTCGCTTAACTAATTCTTCCAAAACCTTTACCCACGTTTATAAACGGCTCTATTGTAACAACTCCTATATTTTTTGGCATGATCAACGGCCACGACTAAGCCTCAACGGCTAGTGTACTGGCTAGTTTTTTCTTCTATAAATAGAGTTGTTCCTCTCGTTATTTAACACACCAGCTTATAGACATCAATAACACTTACGAAAATCATTCATCTACTTTCTTCACTTCTGTTCTTGAGCGAAATAATATTATACACATTCCAACCTAGGATTGTGAGTGCACACGAGAGTAGGTAGTAGTGTTTAAACATCGGGGAACGTTCAGAAAATACCATATAGCATCTTGGCTGTCCCGAAATTTCATTAAACTCAGTTTTCACCTTTAATAATCGGGTCCATCTTTTACTTTCAGCTTCCTTTATATTTCGGTTTTTACATTCAGTCTTTTAAATTCCGTCCTTTAAATTCAGTCTTTATTTTTCCATAATAGGTAGTTAAAGCTTATTTCTGTTTCCATATTTAGAATTTTAAAATACCATTACAGTAGTTACGATAAATTTAACCAACAATTATAAGGGTAAAACCCTCCTGAAACCCTCTAACTATGGCCAAAGTGCAGCATCAGCCCTAATCTTTGTTTTTACCCTTTCGCTCACTTGATCTAACTTGTTTTTGACACTGTAAGCTCTTTTTCTATTTTTCTGTCGGTTGACCGTTAGTCAACGCCACATGGCGCCATGTCACCGCCCACCAACCGTCTTCGTCATCATCGTCCCTAACTAAAAAAAAATCATTGAATGTTTATATGTTTCAAATCTTCAACAAGGGAGGAAACAAAAAGCTAATAAGTTGTTAAAATTTCATTCAATAATAAAAAATTTCAACATTTTAACATTCTATCGCAAAGCATTTTAACAACTCTAAACAAAGAAAATGAAATCTAATTTTTTTTTTGTTGTTCAAAGGAAATTTTCTAAATACCTAGTCAGCTTCGACTTTTTCTACTTACACAGAAGCTTTACACATAACACGCCTCTGCATTTCTCTTTCTTCCAACAAAAACACTCCTCTAAACATTAACTCAAACCTAAAATCAAAACAACATAATTATAACCAAAAAGAACTAAAATTAATTAGACAAAAACAAATTAATATTACAACCTTTACTGTGGTGGTTTCTTATGCCCATTTTCCACACCGTGCATTTGATTTTCATCGTCCAGGATTTGAATCGGAACAAATTCTTGAACATGAACTAGTACCATCGCATTACCCACTTTCTGTTGAATTACATTCACACTAGCTCCAATGTGATGATGATTTTGAAGACTTTAATTCAAAGTGATTGAGCTAGAAGCTACCCTACGTGCTTCGATATTCATAGCTGCACCACAGTTTGATGATTGTCCTGAAACTAACCTATGTTTCTCTCTTTACTCAACTGAGTTTAAAGCTCCTAATAGTTCGGCTGAGCTATCCATTCTCTCCATGTTATTCCCCATATGGTGGTGAATTTCCGGCATTATCAGGCTACGGCTCGAGTTCCATCTCTGACCACCACTCCAACACCATTCAAATTCATAGCTCTACTGTTAACAACTCCAGATGCTAATAAAGCTTGATTTCTCTTCATCTTAGCCTTAGCTGTGAGATAAATAACATCCTCTAAAGCCTCCCTAGCTCATTTTCTGGAAATTGCCGCCTCTTTTGCTTTTCTTTCCGCTTCTCATATCAATCACCTTAGCCCTTATTATTAGGAGGGCTATACCCTAATTATAATGAATATTATTTCTTTTTGAAATGTCATGACCAACTATCTTTTCCTGTAAATTGAATAATACTTATGATATACATGTACAAAAAAAATACAAATAATCGTTTCTTGAAATACATTTTTAAATTATTTGCACTATTAATCGAACCGATAATTAAATTTTACCTTCACGAAATCTTGATGGTTGACATAATCAAACTTTGCACGAAGAGCTTCCAAACCGATTTACGTAAAAATATTACGAAAATCGGCTATTAGTGTAGTAACTCAGCAAGTTTAAATTTCAAAACAAAATAAATCTTGAGACTTTTCAATCCTTATTGCTCGTCAGGTAAAGGTGTCTCGATTTTTCTATCTAATCTACTTAGACAAGGAAGACCCGGGACCACTACATCATTTCTTCCTAGATATATATACCAATATTATTTATCTCAACATGTGAAGTACTAATTTATTTTTTAATTTAATTGAGGTACCTTTCCGACCTCCATTTAAATTTTCTAGATTTCACGATCAACAATTGTTCTTTCACTGAATTTACGTCCAACAATCACATCAATCTCATCTATAAAGATTATGCAAGTCTGGATGGACAAGAACAACAAGATGTAAATATTTATCATATATCAAAAGCGTGCATATGATAAACATCTAATATGTCCTTTCTTACCTTATAATCACGTGCATAATTGAACATTTCACTAATCAATCTTGCACTTTCCCCTATGTATTTATCAGTGGAACCTCATACAACCTGCACACCAAATGACAAAAAACAAGATTGGTCCATACTAATTTTTCAGAGTATTAAACAAGTAAGTAAGTAAGTACCTTTAAGAAATTGCCATCTATATTGCTTGCTATTGATAGATTAACAATATCTTCCTAATCCAGGAGGCTGTATTGAAGGACGCCTTGAACAGAGAAGTTTGATTTCGGCGGCCGTCTTTATTTTTTAGGTTGAATTTTTTAAAGATGTACGAGTGTGTGTGTGTAAGTATTATATTATAAGGCCGGTGTGTTATGGATTGGTTATTTACAAATTAATTGAGACTAAACATAAAAAATGATACCAATGATGTGATTTGGGCTTTTTTTATCTAGCTCACTTAACAATAACACTCTCTTTTTATGACAAGTAATATTTTATATTCAAAGAGAAAAATAGTTTGGCCATTGGAGAGTTCTAGTTCACTAGAAATAATATTTTCAAAAATACTAAATAAAAATTTATTTTATAGGTTGAATATGGCTTTCTTATAGGGATTGTATTAAATTTTTGTTTCTTTTTTTTTTCTAAAATTATTGAGTAACACCTAATTTTTTTATCCTTTATTAGTTGATATAGAGTGTTTTTATTAACCCTAATTATTTATGATATTGTATAAATTAGTAATGATTTATGTAGTTTTATGTAATTTTTTTGGTTGTATGTGTGTATTGTTTAGTATTGGGTATAGATATGTGTGTTTTGTGTATATTTTATGTATATATAGGTAGTAATTTATGCATAATGTTATGTATGTTGATTATGTTAATATGTACCCATTTTATGTTTTTGATATAGAATTTTCAGGGACCTATACTGCAATTTGATAACAAAACTCCCTGCAATTGTAGAGGTGAGGATTATACCCATTTTGTATGTGACAGATTTTCAGGTGTCGATAGTGACATTTTAAAACAAAGGTCCGCAATATCAATAGTGGGTTTTAACCGTTTATGTGGTAGGCTATTAGCCACTTTCTTTTTATGGGGTTTATACCTCCATAAATCTTTTAGGGACCTATAGTGCAATTTGATAACAAAAGTCCATGTAGTTGCTGGGTATGTGACATAGAATTCCAAGATACTTATAATGCAATTTGATAACAAAGTTAATTACAATATTGATCCTTGCACTATAGAAAATATAAATGAAATCTAAATTTTTTTTGTTGTTCAGGGAAATTTTCTAAATACGTACATCAGCTTCGACTTTTTCTACTTACACAGAAGCTTTACACATAACACGCCTCTGCATTTCTCTTTCTTCCAACAAAAACTCTCCTCTAAACATTAACTCAAACCTAAAATCAAAACAACATAATTATAACCAAAAAAAACTAAAATTAATTAGACAAAAACAAATTAATATTACAACCTTTACTGTGGTGGTTTCTTATGCCCATTTTCCACACCGTGCATTTGATTTTCATCGTCCGGGATTTGAATCGGAACAAATTCTTGAACATGAACTAGTACCATCGCATTACCCACTCTCTGTTGAATTTCATTCACACTAGCTCCAATGTGATGATGATTTTGAAGACTTTAATTCAAAGTGATTGAGCTAGAAGCTACCCTAGGTGCTTCGATATTCATAGCTGCACCACAGTTTGATGATTGTCCTGAAACTAACCTATGTTTCTCTCTTAACTCAACTATGTTTAAAGCTCCTAATACCTCGACTGAGCTATCCATTCTCTCCATGTTATTCCACACATGGTGGTCAATTTCCGTCATTACTCAGGCTACGGCTCGAGTTCCATCACTGACCACCACTCCAACACCATTCAAATTCATAGCTCTACTGTTAACAACTCCAGATGCTAATAAAGCTTGATTCCTCTTCATCTTAGCCTTAGCTGCGAGATAAATAACATCCTCTAAAGCCTCCCTAGCTCATTTTCTGGAAATTGCCGCCTCTTTTGCTTTTCTTTCCGCTTCTCATATCAATCACCTTAGCCATTATTATTAGGAGGGCTATACCCTAATTATAATGAATATTATTTATTTTTGAAATGTCATGACCAACTATCTTTTCTTGTAAATTGAATAATACTTATGATATACATGTACAAAAAAAAATACAAATAATCGTTTCTTGAAATACATTTTTAAGTTATCTGCACTATTAATCGAACCGATAATTAAATTTAACCTGTACGAAATCTTGATGGATGACATAATCAAACTTTGCACGAAGAGCTTCCATACCGATTTACGTAAAAATATTACGAAAATCGGCTCGATTGGAACCTGTGCACAAACTAGTTTCAATAAATACTTTGATGATTCACGAAATAACTTAATAAAAAATATTAGTGTAGTAACTCAGCAAGTTTAAATTTCAAAACAAAATAAATCTTGAGACTTTTCAATCCTTATTGCTCGTCAGGTAAAGGTATCTCGATTTTTCTATCTAATCTACTTAGACAAATAAGACCCGGGACCACTACATCATTTCTTCCTAGATATATATACCAATATTATTTATCTCAACACGTAAAGTACTAATTTATTTTTTAATTTAATTGAGGTACCTTTCCGACCTCCATTCAAATTCTCTTGATTTCACGATCAACAATTGTTCTTTCACTGAATTTAAGTCCACCAATCACATCAATCTCATCTATAAAGATTATGCAAGTCTGGATGGACAAGAACAACAAGATGTAAATATTTATCATATATCAAAAGCGTGCATATGATAAACATCTAATATGTCCTTTCTTACCTTATAATCACGTGCATAATTGAACATTTCACTAATCAATCTTGCACTTTCCCTTATGTATTTATCAGTGGAACCTCATACAACCTGCACACCAAATGACAAAAAACAACATTGGTCCATACTAATTTTTCAGAGTATTAAACAAGTAAGTAAGTACCTTTAAGAAAGTGCCATCTATATTGCTTGCTATTGATAGATTAACAATATCTTCCTAATCCAGGAGGCTGTATTGAAGGACGCCTTGAACAGAGAAGTTTGATTTCGGCGACCGTCTTTATTTTTTAGGTTGAATTTTTTTAAGATGTACGAGTGTGTGTGTGTAAGTATTATATTATAAGGCCGGTGTGTTATGGATTGGTCATGTACAAACTAAATTGAGACTAGAGATAAAAAATGATGCCAATGATGTGATTTGGGCTTTTTTTTTTATCTAGCTCACTTAACAATAACACTCTCTTTTTATGACAAGTAATATTTTATATTCAAAGAGAAAAATAGTTTGGCCATTAGAGAGTTCTAGTTCACTAGAAATAATATTTTCAAAAATAATAAATAAAAATTTATTTTATAGGTTGAATATGGCTTTCTTATAGGAATTGTATTAAATTTTGTTTCTTTTTTTTTTCTAAAATTATTGAGTAACACCTAATTTTTTTATCCTTTATTAGTTGATATAGAGTGTTTTTATTAACCCTAATTATTTATGATATTGTATAAATTAGTAATGATTTATGTAGTTTTATGTAATTTTTTTGGTTGTATGCGTGTATTGTTTAGTATTGGGTATAGACATGTGTGTTTTGTGTATATTTTATGTATATATAGGTAGTAATTTACGCATAATGTTATGTATGTTGATTATGTTAATATGTATCCATTTTATATTTTTGATATAGAATTTTCAAGGACCTATACTGCAATTTGATAACAAAAGTCCCTGCAATTTATACCCATTTTGTATGTGACAGATTTTCAGGTGTCGTTAGTGATATTTTAAAACAAAGGTCCGCAGTTTCAATAGTGGGTTTTAACCGTTTATGTGGTAGGCTATTAGCCACTTTCTTTTTATGGGGTTTATACCTCCATAAATCTTTTAGGGACCTATAGTGCAATTTGATAACAAAAGTCCATGTAGTTGCTGGGTATGTGACATAGAATTCCAAGATACTTATAATGCAATTTGATAACAAAGTTAATTACGATATAGATCCTTGCACTATAGAAAATGAAAATGAAATCTAAATTTTTTTTGTTGTTCAGGGAAATTTTCTAAATACGTACATCAGATTCGACTTTTTCTACTTACACAGAAGCTTTACACATAACACGCCTCTGCATTTCTCTTTCTTCCAACAAAAACTCTCCTCTAAACATTAACTCAAACCTAAAATCAAAACAACATAATTATAACCAAAAAGAACTAAAATTAATTAGACAAAAACAAATTAATATTACAACCTTTACTGTGGTGGTTTCTTATGCCCATTTTCCACACCGTGGATTTGATTTTCATCGTCCAGGATTTGAATCGGAACAAATTCTTGAACATGAACTAGTACCATCGCATTACCCACTTTCTGTTGAATTTCATTCACACTAGCTCCAATGTGATGATGATTTTGAAGACTTTAATTCAAAGTGATTGAGCTAGAAGCTACCCTAGGTGCTTCGATATTCATAGCTGCACCACAGTTTGATGATTGTCCTGAAACTAACCTATTTTTCTCTCTTAACTCAACTGAGTTTAAAGCTCCTAATATCTCGGCTGAGCTATCCATTCTCTCCATGTTATTCCCCATACGGTGGTGAATTTCCGGCATTACTCAGGCTACGGCTCGAGTTCCATCACTGACCACCACTCCAACACCATTAAAATTCATAGCTCTACTGTTAACAACTCCAGATGCTAATAAAGCTTGATTTCTCTTCATCTTAGCCTTAGCTGCGAGATAAATAACATCCTCTAAAGCCTCCCTAGCTCATTTTCTGGAAATTGCCGCCTCTTTTGCTTTTCTTTCCGCTTCTCATATCAATCACCTTAGCCATTATTATTAGGAGAGCTATACCCTAATTATAATGAATGTTATTTATTTTTGAAATGTCATGACCAACTATCTTTTCCTGTAAATTGAATAATACTTATGATATACATGTACAAAAAAAATACAAATAATCGTTTCTTGAAATACATTTTTAAGTTATCTGCACTATTAATCGAACCAATAATTAAATTTAACCTGTACGAAATCTTGATGGATGACATAATCAAACTTTGCACGAAGAGCTTCCATACCGATTTACCTAAAAATATTACGAAAATCGGCTCGATTGGAACCTGTGCACAAACTAGTTTTCAATAAATACTTTGATGATTCACGAAATAACTTAATAAAAAATATTAGTGTAGTAACTCAGCAAGTTTAAATTTCAAAACAAAATAAATCTAGAGACTTTTCAATCCTTATTGCTCGTCAGGTAAAGGTATCTCGATTTTTCTATCTAATCTACTTAGACAAATAAGACCCGGGACCACTACATCATTTCTTCCTAGATATATATACCAATATTATTTATCTCAACACGTAAAGTACTAATTTATTTTTTAATTTAATTGAGGTACCTTTCCGACCTCCATTCAAATTCTCTAGATTTCACGATCAACAATTGTTCTTTCACTGAATTTAAGTCCACCAATCACATCAATCTCATCTATAAAGATTATGCAAGTCTGGATGGACAAGAACAACAAGATGTAAATATTTATCATATATCAAAAGCGTGCATATGATAAACATCTAATATGTCCTTTCTTACCTTATAATCACGTGCATAATTGAACATTTCACTAATCAATCTTGCACTTTCCCTTATGTATTTATCAGTGGAACCTCATACAACCTGCACACCAAATGACAAAAAACAACATTGGTCCATACTAATTTTTCAGAGTATTAAACAAGTAAGTAAGTACCTTTAAGAAAGTGCCATCTATATTGCTTGCTATTGATAGATTAACAATATCTTCCTAATCCAGGAGGCTGTATTGAAGGACGCCTTGAACAGAGAAGTTTGATTTCGGCGACCGTCTTTATTTTTTAGGTTGAATTTTTTTAAGATGTACGAGTGTGTGTGTGTGTAAGTATTATATTATAAGGCCGGTGTGTTATGGATTGGTCATGTACAAACTAAATTGAGACTAGAGATAAAAAATGATGCCAATGATGTGATTTGGGCTTTTTTTTTATCTAGCTCACATAACAATAACACTCTCTTTTTATGACAAGTAATATTTTATATTCAAAGAGAAAAATAGTTTGGCCATTGGAGAGTTCTAGTTCACTAGAAATAATATTTTCAAAAATACTAAATAAAAATTTATTTTATAGGTTGAATATGGCTTTCTTATAGGAATTGTATTAAATTTTGTTTCTTTTTTTTTCTAAAATTATTGAGTAACACCTAATTTTTTTATCCTTTATTAGTTGATATAGAGTGTTTTTATTAACCCTAATTATTTATGATATTGTATAAATTAGTAATGATTTATGTAGTTTTATGTAATTTTTTTGGTTGTATGCGTGTATTGATTAGTATTGGGTATAGACATGTGTGTTTTGTGTATATTTTATGTATATATAGGTAGTAATTTACGCATAATTTTATGTATGTTGATTATATTAATATGTATCCATTTTATATTTTTGATATAGAATTTTCAAGGAACTATACTGCAATTTGATAACAAAAGTCCCTGCAATTTATACCCATTTTGTATGTGACAGATTTTCAGGTGTCGTTAGTGATATTTTAAAACAAAGGTCCGCAGTTTCAATAGTGGGTTTTAACCGTTTATGTGGTAGGCTATTAGCCACTTTCTTTTTATGGGGTTTATACCTCCATAAATCTTTTAGGGACCTATAGTGCAATTTGATAACAAAAGTCCATGTAGTTGCTGGGTATGTGACATAGAATTCCAAGATACTTATAATGCAATTTGATAACAAAGTTAATTACGATATAGATCCTTGCACTATAGAAAATGAAAATGAAATCTAAATTTTTTTTGTTGTTCAGGGAAATTTTCTAAATACGTACATCAGATTCGACTTTTTCTACTTACACAGAAGCTTTACACATAACACGCCTCTGCATTTCTCTTTCTTCCAACAAAAACTCTCCTCTAAACATTAACTCAAACCTAAAATCAAAACAACATAATTATAACCAAAAAGAACTAAAATTAATTAGACAAAAACAAATTAATATTACAACCTTTACTGTGGTGGTTTCTTATGCCCATTTTCCACACCGTGGATTTGATTTTCATCGTCCAGGATTTGAATCGGAACAAATTCTTGAACATGAACTAGTACCATCGCATTACCCACTTTCTGTTGAAATTCATTCACACTAGCTCCAATGTGATGATGATTTTGAAGACTTTAATTCAAAGTGATTGAGCTAGAAGCTACCCTAGGTGCTTCGATATTCATAGCTGCACCATAGTATTACTCAGGCTACGACTCGAGTTCCATCACTGACCACCACTCCAACACCATTCAAATTCATAGCTCTACTGTTAACAACTCCAGATGCTAATAAAGCTTGATTTCTCTTCATCTTAGCCTTAGCTGCGAGATAAATAACATCCTCTGAAGCCTCCCTAGCTCATTTTCTGGAAATTGCCGCCTCTTTTGCTTTTCTTTCCGCTTCTCATATCAATCACCTTAGCCATTATTATTAGGAGAGCTATACCCTAATTATAATGAATGTTATTTCTTTTTGAAATGTCATGACCAACTATCTTTTTCCTGTAAATTGAATAATACTTATGATATACATGTACAAAAAAATACAAATAACCGTTTCTTGAAATACATTTTTAAGTTATTTGCACTATTAATCGAACCGATAATTAAATTTTACCTTCACGAAATCTTGATGGATGACATAATCAAACTTTGCACGAAGAGCTTCCATACCGATTTACGTAAAAATATTACGAAAATCGGCTATTAGTGTAGTAACTCAGCAAGTTTAAATTTCAAAACAAAATAAATCTTGAGACTTTTCAATCCTTATTGCTCGTCAGGTAAAGGTATCTCGATTTTTCTATCTAATCTACTTAGACAAAGAAGACCCGGGACCACTACATCATTTCTTCCTAGATATATATACCAATATTATTTATCTCAACACGTAAAGTACTAATTTATTTTTTAATTTAATTGAGGTACCTTTCCGACCTCCATTCAAATTCTCTAGATTTCACGATCAACAATTGTTCTTTCACTGAATTTACGTCCACCAATCACATCAATCTCATCTATAAAGATTATGCAAGTCTGGATGGACAAGAACAACAAGATGTAAATATTTATCATATATCAAAAGCGTGCATATGATAAACATCTAATATGTCCTTTCTTACTTGATAATCACGTGCATAATCGAACATTTCACTAATCAATCTTGCACTTTTCCCTATGTATTTATCAGTGGAACCTCTTACAACCTGCACACCAAATGACAAAAAACAAGATTGGTCCATACTAATTTTTCAGAGTATTAAACAAGTAAGTAAGTACCTTTAAGAAAGTTCCATCTATATTGCTTACTATTGGTAGATTAACAATATCTTCCTTATCCAGGAGGCCATATTGAAGGACGCCTTGAACAGAGAAATTTGATTTTGGCGGCCGTCTTTATTTTTTAGGTTACATTTTTTTAAGATGTAAGAGTGTGTGTGTGTGTAAGTATTATATTATAAGGCCGGTGTGTTATGGATTGGTCATGTACAAACTAAACTGAGACTAAAGATAAAAAATGATGCCAATGATGTGATTTGGGCTTTTTTTTATCTAGCTCACTTAACAATTACACTCTCTTTTTATGACAAGTAATATTTTATATTCAAAGAGAAAAATAGTTTGGCCATTGGAGAGTTCTAGTTCACTAGAAATAATGTTTTCAAAATACTAAATAAATATTTATTTTATATGTTGAATATGGCTTTCTTATAGGGATTGTATAAAATTTTGTTTCTTTTTTTTTCTAAAATTATTGATTAACACCTAATTTTTTTATCCTTTATTAGTTGATATAGAGTGTTTTTATTAACCCTAATTATTTATGATATTGTATAAATTAGTAATGATTTATGTAGTTTTATGTAATTTTTTTGGTTGTATGTGTGTATTGTTTAGTATTGGGTATAGACATGTGTGTTTTGTGTATATTTTATGTATATATAGGTAGTAATTTACGCATAATGTTATGTATGTTGATTATGTTAATATGTATCCATTTTATGTTTTTGATATAGAATTTTCAAGGACCTATACTGCAATTTGATAACAAAAGTCCCTGCAATTGTAGAGGTGGGGATTATACCTATTTTTTATGTGACAGATTTTCAGGTGTCGTTAGTGACATTTTAAAACAAAGGTCCGCAGTATCAATAGTGGGTTTTGACCGTTTATGTGGTAGGCTATTAGCCACTTCTTTTTATGGGGTTTATACCTCCATAAATCTTTTAGGGACCTATAGTGCAATTTGATAACAAAAGTCCATGTAGTTGCTGGGTTTGTGACATAGAATTCCAAGATACTTATAATGCAATTTGATAACAAAGTTAATTACAATATAGATCCTTGCACTATAGAAAATGAAAATGAAATCTAAATTTTTTTTGTCGTTCAGGGAAATTTTCTAAATACGTACATCAACTTCGACTTTTTCTACTTACACAGAAGCTTTACACATAACACGCCTCTGCATTTCTCTTTCTTCCAACAAAAACTCTCCTCTAAACATTAACTCAAACCTAAAATCAAAACAACATAATTATAACCAAAAAGAACTAAAATTAATTAGACAAAAACAAATTAATATTACAACCTTTAATGTGGTGGTTTCTTATGCCCATTTTCCACACCGTGGATTTGATTTTCATCGTCCAGGATTTGAATCGGAACTAATTCTTGACCATGAACTAGTACCATCGCATTACCCACTTTCTGTTGAATTTCATTCACACTAGCTACAATGTGATGATGATTTTGAAGACTTTAATTCAAAGTGATTGAGCTAGAAGCTACCCTAGGTGCTTCGATATTCATAGTTGCACCACAGTTTGATGATTGTCCTGAAACTAACCTATGTTTCTCTGTTAACTCAACTGAGTTTAAAGCTCCTAATATCTCGGCTGAGCTATCCATTCTCTCCATGTTATTCCCCATAAGGTGGTGAATTTCCGGCATTACTCAGGCTACAGCTCGAGTTCCATCTCTGACCACCACTCCAACACCTTTCAAATTCATAGATCTACTGTTAAATACTCCAGATGCTAATAAAGCTTGATTTCTCTTCATCTTAGCCTTAGCTGCGAGATAAATAACATCCTCTAAAGCCTTCCTAGCTCATTTTCTGGAAATTGCCGCCTCTTTTGCTTTTCTTTCCGCTTCTCATATCAATCACCTTAGCCATTATTATTAGGAGAGCTATACCCTAATTATAATGAATGTTATTTCTTTTTGAAATGTCATGACCAACTATCTTTTCCTGTAAATTGAATAATACTTATGATATACATGTACAAAAAAATACAAATAACCGTTTCTTGAAATACATTTTTAAGTTATTTGCACTATTAATCGAACCGATAATTAAATTTTACCTTCACGAAATCTTGATGGATGACATAATCAAACTTTGCACGAAGAGCTTCCATACCGATTTACGTAAAAATATTACGAAAATCGGCTATTAGTGTAGTAACTCAGCAAGTTTAAATTTCAAAACAAAATAAATCTTGAGACTTTTCAATCCTTATTGCTCGTCAGGTAAAGGTATCTCGATTTTTCTATCTAATCTACTTAGACAAAGAAGACCCGGGACCACTACATCATTTCTTCCTAGATATATATACCAATATTATTTATCTCAACACGTAAAGTACTAATTTATTTTTTAATTTAATTGAGGTACCTTTCCGACCTCCATTCAAATTCTCTAGATTTCACGATCAACAATTGTTCTTTCACTGAATTTACGTCCACCAATCACATCAATCTCATCTATAAAGATTATGCAATTCTGGATGGACAAGAACAACAAGATGTAAATATTTATCATATATCAAAAGCGTGCATATGATAAACATCTAATATGTCCTTTCTTACTTGATAATCACGTGCATAATCGAACATTTCACAAATAAATCTTGCACTTTTCCCTATGTATTTATCAGTGGAACCTCTTACAACCTGCACACCAAATGACAAAAAACAAGATTGGTCCATACTAATTTTTCAGAGTATTAAACAAGTAAGTAAGTACCTTTAAGAAAGTGCCATCTATATTGCTTGCTATTGATAGATTAACAATATCTTCCTTATCCAGGAGGCCATATTGAAGGAAGCCTTGAACAGAGAAGTTTGATTTCGGCGGCCGTCTTTATTTTTTAGGTTACATTTTTTTAAGATGTACGAGTGTGTGTGTGTGTGTAAGTATTATATTATAAGGCCGGTGTGTTATGGATTGGTCATGTACAAACTAAACTGAGACTAAAGATAAAAAATGATGCCAATGATGTGATTTGGGCTTTTTTTTATCTAGCTCACTTAACAATTACACTTTTTTTTATGACAAGTAATATTTTATATTCAAAGAGAAAAATAGTTTGGCCATTGGAGAGTTCTAGTTCACTAGAAATAATATTTTCAAAATACTAAATAAATATTTATTTTATATGTTGAATATGGCTTTCTTATAGGGATTGTATAAAATTTTGTTTCTTTTTTTTTCTAAAATTATTGATTAACACCTAATTTTTTTATCCTTTATTAGTTGATATAGAGTGTTTTTATTAACCCTAATTATTTATGATATTGTATAAATTAGTAATGATTTATGTAGTTTTATGTAATTTTTTTGGTTGTATGTGTGTATTGTTTAGTATTGGGTATAGACATGTGTGTTTTGTGTATATTTTATGTATATATAGGTAGTAATTTACGCATAATGTTATGTATGTTGATTATGTTAATATGTATCCATTTTATGTTTTTGATATAGAATTTTCAAGGACCTATACTGCAATTTGATAACAAAAGTCCCTGCAATTGTAGAGGTGGGGATTATACCTATTTTTTATGTGACAGATTTTCAGGTGTCGTTAGTGACATTTTAAAACAAAGGTCCGCAGTATCAATAGTGGGTTTTAACCGTTTATGTGGTAGGCTATTAGACACTTTCTTTTTATGGGGTTTATACCTCCATAAATCTTTTAGGGACCTATAGTGCAATTTGATAACAAAAGTCCATGTAGTTGCTGGGTTTGTGACATAGAATTCCAAGATACTTATAATGCAATTTGATAACAAAGTTAATTACAATATAGATCCTTGCACTATAGAAAATGAAAATGAAATCTAAATTTTTTTTGTCGTTCAGGGAAATTTTCTAAATACGTACATCAACTTCGACTTTTTCTACTTACACAGAAGCTTTACACATAACACGCCTCTGCATTTCTCTTTCTTCCAACAAAAACTCTCCTCTAAACATTAACTCAAACCTAAAATCAAAACAACATAATTATAACCAAAAAGAACTAAAATTAATTAGACAAAAACAAATTAATATTACAACCTTTAATGTGGTGGTTTCTTATGCCCATTTTCCACACCGTGGATTTGATTTTCATCGTCCAGGATTTGAATCGGAACTAATTCTTGACCATGAACTAGTACCATCGCATTACCCACTTTCTGTTGAATTTCATTCACACTAGCTACAATGTGATGATGATTTTGAAGACTTTAATTCAAAGTGATTGAGCTAGAAGCTACCCTAGGTGCTTCGATATTCATAGTTGCACCACAGTTTGATGATTGTCCTGAAACTAACCTATGTTTCTCTGTTAACTCAACTGAGTTTAAAGCTCCAAATATCTCGGCTGAGCTATCCATTCTCTCCATGTTATTCCCCATAAGGTGGTGAATTTCCGGCATTACTCAGGCTACAGCTCGAGTTCCATCTCTGACCACCACTCCAACACCTTTCAAATTCATAGATCTACTGTTAAATACTCCAGATGCTAATAAAGCTTGATTTCTCTTCATCTTAGCCTTAGCTGTGAGATAAATAACATCCTCTAAAGCCTCCCTAGCTCATTTTCTGGAAATTGCCGCCTCTTTTGCTTTTCTTTCCGCTTCTCATATCAATCACCTTAGCCCTTATTATTAGGAGAGCTATACCCTAATTATAATGAATGTTATTTCTTTTTGAAATGTCATGACCAACTATCTTTTCCTGTAAATTGAATAATACTTATGATATACATGTACAAAAAAATACAAATAACCGTTTCTTGAAATACATTTTTAAGTTATTTGCACTATTAATCGAACCGATAATTAAATTTTACCTTCACGAAATCTTGATGGATGACATAATCAAACTTTGCACGAAGAGCTTCCATACCGATTTACGTAAAAATATTACGAAAATCGGCTATTAGTGTAGTAACTCAGCAAGTTTAAATTTCAAAACAAAATAAATCTTGAGACTTTTCAATCCTTATTGCTCGTCAGGTAAAGGTATCTCGATTTTTCTATCTAATCTACTTAGACAAAGAAGACCCGGGACCACTACATCATTTCTTCCTAGATATATATACCAATATTATTTATCTCAACACGTAAAGTACTAATTTATTTTTTAATTTAATTGAGGTACATTTCCGACCTCCATTCAAATTCTCTAGATTTCACGATCAACAATTGTTCTTTCACTGAATTTACGTCCACCAATCACATCAATCTCATCTATAAAGATTATGCAATTCTGGATGGACAAGAACAACAAGATGTAAATATTTATCATATATCAAAAGCGTGCATATGATAAACATCTAATATGTCCTTTCTTACTTGATAATCACGTGCATAATCGAACATTTCACAAATAAATCTTGCACTTTTCCCTATGTATTTATCAGTGGAACCTCTTACAACCTGCACACCAAATGACAAAAAACAAGATTGGTCCATACTAATTTTTCAGAGTATTAAACAAGTAAGTAAGTACCTTTAAGAAAGTGCCATCTATATTGCTTGCTATTGATAGATTAACAATATCTTCCTTATCCAGGAGGCCATATTGAAGGAAGCCTTGAACAGAGAAGTTTGATTTCGGCGGCCGTCTTTATTTTTTAGGTTACATTTTTTTAAGATGTACGAGTGTGTGTGTGTGTAAGTATTATATTATAAGGCCGGTGTGTTATGGATTGGTCATGTACATACTAAACTGAGACTAAAGATAAAAAATGATGCCAATGATGTGATTTGGGCTTTTTTTTATCTAGCTCACTTAACAATAACACTCTCTTTTTATGACAAGTAATATTTTATATTCAAAGAGAAAAATAGTTTGGCCATTGGAGAGTTCTAATTCACTAGAAATAATATTTTCAAAATACTAAATAAAAATTTATTTTATAGGTTGAATATGGCTTTCTTATAGGGATTGTATTAAATTTTGTTTCTTTTTTTTTTTCTAAAATTATTGAGTAACACCTAATTTTTTTATCCTTTATTAGTTAATATAGAGTGTTTTTATTAACCCTAATTATTTATGATATTGTATAAATTAGTAATGATTTATGTAGTTTTATGTAATTTTTTTGGTTGTATGCGTGTATTGTTTAGTATTGGGTATAGACATGTGTGTTTTGTGTATATTTTATGTATATATAGGTAGTAATTTACGCATAATGTTATGTATGTTGATTATGTTAATATGTATCCATTTTATGTTTTTGATATAGAATTTTCAAGGACCTATACTGCAATTTGATAACAAAAGTCCCTGCAATTGTAGAGGTAGGGATTATACCCATTTTTTATGTAACAGATTTTCAGGTGTCGTTAGTGATATTTTAAAACAAAGGTCCGCAGTTTCAATAGTGGGTTTTAACCGTTTATGTGGTAGGCTATTAGCCACTTTCTTTTTATGGGGTTTATACCTCCATAAATCTTTTAGGGACCTATAGTGCAATTTGATAACAAAAGTCCATGTAGTTGCTGGGTATGTGACATAGAATTCCAAGATACTTATAATGCAATTTGATAACAAAGTTAATTACGATATAGATCCTTGCACTATAGAAAATGAAAATGAAATCTAAATTTTTTTTGTTGTTCAGGGAAATTTTCTAAATACGTACATCAGATTCGACTTTTTCTACTTACACAGAAGCTTTACACATAACACGCCTCTGCATTACTCTTTCTTCCAACAAAAACTCTCCTCTAAACATTAACTCAAACCTAAAATCAAAACAACATAATTATAACCAAAAAGAACTAAAATTAATTAGACAAAAACAAATTAATATTACGACCTTTACTGTGGTGGTTTTTTATGCCCATTTTCCACACCGTGCATTTGATTTTCATCGTCCAGGATTTGAATCGGAACAAATTCTTGAACATGAACTAGTACCATCGCATTACCCACTTTATGTTGAATTTCATTCACACTAGCTCCAATGTGATGATGATTTTGAAGACTTTAATTCAAAGTGATTGAGCTAGAAGCTACCCTAGGTGCTTCGATATTCATAGCTGCACCACAATTTGATGATTGTCCTGACACTAACCTATGTTTCTCTCTTAACTCAACTGAGTTTAAAGCTCCTAATATCTCGGCTGAGCTATCCATTCTCTTCATGTTATTCCCCCTACGGTGGTGAATTTCCGGCATTACTCAGGCTACGGCTCGAGTTCCATCTCTGACCACCACTCCAACACCATTCTAATTCATAGCTCTACTGTTAACAACTCCAGATGCTAATAAAGCTTGATTCCTCTTCATCTTAGCCTTATCTGCGAGATAAATAACATCCTCTAAAGCCTCCCTAGCTCATTGATGTCTCCTCATTTGTGATAGATTTATATTAGGATGAGACATCATTTTTAGTGATTTAGAAGTCATTATAGTCGATTTTCTTGAGAAATGCTACACTTTCCTATTTTGAGTCTTGATTTAGTAAAATAATATTTTTAGAGCATATTGGGTTTAATTATTTATTTAGTGTGAAGCTTTAAAGATAATTATGGAGATTAATTAGATTCCAAGTCAAAGACTACAACTTATGGAAAGAGATAAGCATGGTAATTGGAGATAAGGAAACAAAAGCTAAAAATATGGAAAAGGAAAACCTGCCTTAATCCTGAATTTCTGCACCTACGACCACAAATCAGCTTATATCTCAAGAACGGTGTGGAATTTGGAGAAACGGTCAAGAGCAAAGTTGAAGAGCTTTCCGAGACGATCAATTTGGTGTACTCATACGCGTCAAACGGATGAATATTGAAGCTGTTAGAGCCAAAAGAAAAACGGACCTGATTGCATGTTTTTAGGGTTACGAATTTGAGTTGGGCTTGGAGTCCACTACTTACCTCTCCTTCAAGAAAACGAATTAGGGCTTCCAAGATACCTATAAATACACCCTCTTATCATTGTAAACATGTCCTTGCTCAATTGCAAAGTATAGGCTTAGTCTTTACTTATATTTTCTTAGTTTTAAACAATAGCTTAGTCCTTTAGTTAGATATTCATCCTTAGAATCAAGCTATTCATCCAAGAAGCAAGTTGACCTGTAGAAGAAGACAAGAAGAAGAAGATTGGAGAACTGACAACTCCTCTTCTACATCTCACCTTCTCTATATTAGAGTAATTAGCTATAGATCTATTCTCAACCATATTTCTAAGCTGTTATTCTGTAAGTTTACTCTTAATTGTTGGATTATTATTTTGATCTTTAAATACTATTTGGTTATTTTAATTGATTAAGCTTGGCGTATATTGTATTATGTGTTTTGACCTATTTCCTAGATCTGATCAATCTTAGGATTATTCTTAGTTATTGACAACACCACATAATCGTCTAGTGTGACTAGATAGCCACTAAGGTTTGTTGCAATCCTGGTTAATATATAATGCTTAATGTGACAGGTTAGAATAACAATTTAGTAATAGACGTAGTAATCCTAATCTATTAGACTTACTTTCATATTTAGTTATTTGTTTTGTTTATTTGTTTTATTTATTTATTTGCATTAGATAGTATTTATATTATTTTATCTTTTCATACTTTATTCCAAACATCTAAATTCATCTACGCTTGTTAAACATAAATTGATCTAACGGATACAATCCCTGCGAACGAACTTGACTTATCATTAAAACTTGCATACGATCTGTGATACTTGCAGTGAGTTCCGTGGTTATCAAGGGTGTGTGACTCTTTATTATTATCTTTATTTATCTATTTATTTATCACACCTTTGCCCCCGCCAAGTTTTTGGCGCCGCTGCCGGGGATTTATCTTTAAGTTAAATCTATTTGGTGTTTATTTAGTGTAGAAGTTTTTATTTGTTTTCAGTTTTACGCGTTTTCTTTTTAGTCTCTTCTCAGGTTTATTAGGTATGGAGAATTATTACGCACAAAATATGCATGGGGCCCAAAGTCAAATTTTTTATCAAGAAGGTTCGAGCTATCAACTGCAAGCTCCACCACAACCCATGCATAATCCACAAGAAGAAGCTATAACCAAGCTCGAAGGACTGATGGGTAATTTAGTGAATCTGGTTCAAAATGTTGTGCAGCTCCACAATGAGCAAACTGCAAAAGTGGAGGCCTTGGAGACACAAGTCACGCAAGTGACCAATTCTTCTCTAAAATATCAGCAAGAGACTCCACCGTTAATCCGAAGCATCATAGAAGAACAGGTTCGACAAGCGTTTCCATCTCACCGAGTTTTTGAAAGTATAAGTTATCTGGAGAGTATGGAAAAGCAACATGCGGCAAAGATAGATGCTAATACAACCTTAATACGTTCGATGCACCAAAAATATCAAGCAATGAAGCAAAGATTAACGGACCTCACTACGATCAATCAACAGTTACAACAAGAATTACATAAGAAACTGGGTTATAGCAATGTTGGGTTCGAAATTTCAACCGTAGAAGAACCAACCAAGCTTAGCTTAGAAGAAGTAATTGTTAAAGATCAAATTACAAAGGAGGTTGAACCAGAATTCAAGTATGTGGAAGAAGAAAAAGAAACCAATAAAGAAGAGACAACCGCACAAGAGGTGCAAAAAGAAGGAAGTAAGGTGGAACCACCACCTACACATCCGTTACTATCACCACTTCATCTACAAAGAATTACTTATCCTAGTGGTGATACTAAAACTAAAACGTCAAGCCCAGAAGAAATCATTGTTCCTATACTCGACGTCCCATACATGCAAACTGGCCTAGGTAAACAAATTGATGATGATGCCATTGAAATCGATAGCGATGTTTGGTTCGATGTTGTTGAAGAGTTCAGCCTTCAAGAAGAGGAGGAAGTGGAATCATCACAAGTTCCACTTAATGAGCTAGAAGAACAAAGCACGATATGCATAGAGGACGTAATCGCATATAAAGAGCCTACACCACCGATAGTCTGCAAGGAAGATCTGTCTAAAAAGAGTGAAAGTGTAGAAGTTGAAATTGAGAATAGGGACCATACTAGAGAAAGCTTGACGACCATTCCAAAGAAATTACCACAAAAGATGCAAGATCTTGGAGCTTTATATCTCCACATTAATATAGGTGGTAATTTCAAAGCTAAAGCGATGTGTGACTTGGGCTCAGGAAGGAATATCATGCCCAAGAGTTTGTTCGAGAAGTTAGGCATGGGAGATGCCAAAAGAAAAGATATTGATCTGCTGCTCCTAGATAATTCAACGATAAAGCCATGGGGAGTCATTGAAGACGTGCTTGTCCAAGTAGGTACTTTAACTATACCTACAGATTTTGTTATCCTTGATAGCATTGCAGGTCAACATGTTCCATTGATACTTGGACGCCCATTCTTGGCGACAAGTCACAGTATAATTGATATGCATAGGGGAACCGTGACTTTCCAAGTGGGAAAAGAATCTAAAATATTCCACTTGGTGGATGAAAAGCATGAGGAATCACGTATAGAAGCCCCGACACTCCGAGTTGTGAAAAAAGAAATTAAAAAGAAAGTCCACAGTCAACCCGTGAAAAAGAGAATCAAAAGTGAGTTTGGGGTTGGTGACATGGTTGCATGGAAAGCCCCCAAACAAGAAAATAGACCACGGGGATTCAAGGATTCGTGGATGGGTCCGGTTGTAGTTACGAGAGTTATTTCGTCAAAACGGATTGAAATACAAGCTAAGAAGGGTCACAAACTTCGGATAGTAGATGATCATGACCTAACCCGTTATTGGGGAGGTTATGTACGCAAGCCTTAATCGAGGTAACACGTCTAACTTTGAAAGACGTTAAACAAAAGTGCTGTACGGGAGACAACCCGTAGTTTTTTTAAATTTTCATGTCTTTTTACGTTTTTAATTTATGTTTAATTTAGCTATTTTTAGTTGATATTGCATATTTGAGGAAGGTATTAGTGTTTTTGATGTTTAGGTATTGGAGAAATCGAGTTAGGGAAGCGAGAAAAATTTTCGGAACGAAACTTCGGCAAGTCATATCTTTGCGCTCGGATATCGGAATCAGGTGATTTTTGAGCCTAAACTGCATAACTTTTCGAGATTTAGCTGATGGGGAGGTTTTTGCCACGTGCGGTACACCGGACCTCAGGCGCGGTGCACCGCACGGTAAAAACCCGTGCCACGGGGTAGAGCTACGGGTTTTATCCAGAAACGAAAAAAAAAATAGCTGATGGGTCCGGTATACCGGACCCTATACCGCGCCATGCACCGCACAAACACGTACCACGGGGTCCTACCACGGGTTTTTTGACGTAGGAGGCGCGGAGCACCCCCGCGGTACACCGGACCATGGTCCGCAGCTCAAAAACCCGTACCACGGGGTCCTACCACGGGTTTTATCCAGAAGCTAAAAAATTTTGATCATCAGATGTTCCGGTATACCGGAGGATATGCCCGGTATACCGCGCCACGCCGCCAGAGAGAGAAAAGAAAGGGTTTCAAGCTTATAAGGAGATCTAATGCTTATTATTCCGAATTTATCAAACCTTAAACCTCTGTTTTCTCTCCAGAACTCTCCCAACTCCATTAAAGCTTCAACAAATCTTCACCTAACATCAAAACATCACCAAATCACCATGAATTCTCATCCAAATCCTTCCCTACATCATTACAAAGAAGATTCAAGCACCCGAATCATATCAAAACACCTAGAAACGGAGAATCAAGGCCATGAATCTAAAACTCTTTTCCCTAAATTCCTTAAACCCATATCACCAAAGCTTGGTTCAATCATACCCACATGGAGAATTATCATCTTAACACCTTTCCTAACCAAAATAAAGCTTGTTCCACCTATGATCATGAGTTACAAATTTCAAGAGTGTTTAAAGCTTTGAGTTGGGGGTCAAAAGAGATGATGAAGAGAATAGAGATATTATCAAGTGTATGGGATATAAAGAATCAAAGCAAGGTATTGGGTAAGTTCTATATGAAATCAAATGAGATGGATACTAGTTTGGGAATAATTACAAGATAATTGGAGTCAAGCAATTAGAGAGGAACCGGTTTTTGGTGGATTCAAATCCTAAAAAGCAAGCAATTGTAATTAGGGAGCAGAAGATGCCAATACCTCTTCTAATCAAAGATTCCTATATCAAAGATGAATAAAAGCTTCTGGGACGCTAGTAGTTGTGTTCAAAACATATCCCTGGATGAACAACTGTCTCATGAGAGATTATTCAACGAGTAATTGGAAGAAGATAAACAAGAGATTTCTAGAGTGTGATTGATTGGGATATATGAAGATGTAAGGGAAAGCGAGTGGTGATACATAGAAGTTTTCATACATGGAGAGCACTGCACCCTATTTCGGGTATTGATCAGGCGAGGTAAATAGCCTCGAAGAGTATGTTTTCTTTCTTCCTTACCTTTTCTTTATGTGCAATATCTGTGAAATTTTAATTTTCTTTTATTTTATTTTCGAGTCTTTTCGAGTCGTGGGGACACGGCTCATTTTTGAGTTGGGGGTGTGGGGATTCGTTGTCTCTCATCTCCATTTTTCTGTTTTTAGGTAAAATTAAATTTTTTGAAGGTTTAGATATATGTAGAGTGTGTTTAATAGCTTGAAAGCATAAGCTCAGTGAGTTAATGATAGGAAGTAGTATGTTTATGAGCTATTTTATTTTGTATGCTTTGAGTATTTGCAGGAAAACACACGTTGATAGTAAAGAAAAGATTAGTGAGCAATGCGATAGAAAGTATGTTCGATCTCAGGGAACCTTGAGAAGTGTGTAGGCCGTGAGATCCAAGCTAGTTGACAAACCCATTTGATGAAAGTGCTAAAGGTAAGAGAATAACGAAATTACATAGTGTAGAAAGTGATTAAGGCGGTTCTTTCATATTTGAAGCCTTTGAAGCCTTTTTATACCTTCTCACCTTGTGATTTTTGAATTTATATGCTATATCCTTCTCAGCCCCTTCTAGCCTTTCTAAAGCCTTTTTATTTAAACACATTATAAGCCATATCCCTTTAGATTATAGGACTTTTCCATATGACCCGCACTCGAATCGCGATGCATAGACAGTTGTTTTAGAGCTTGAGTTTGGGGTGGTGGGTCCACCATTATGGGAAATATTATTGGGATAGGATTTTGAGCTTATTAATTGTGCTCTGTTATTTATATTGATGATGATTCACAGATTTGTATTGTAACCCTTTGCCGGGGTAATAGTGAATGAAAAAGAAGCTACGAGCTAATTTTGCCAACAAGGGCATTAAAAGAAAAAATATATATATATGAGAAAATTAGTGTGATATCTCAACATAAAAAGAGAGTCATAGCTATAGAAAAGAAATTGATTTGAAAAGAAAAGAAAATATATATATTCGGACCGGCATAGTGGAATTTTGATGTGAACATCTTATGCTTTAATTGGTTTATTGGGGATGCTAAATTGTGCATCAAAGAAATCATTGGGTTGAGTGAGAAACGTTTTATGAGAGTAACTCAAGCTCTAGGGCGATTCGTTGATGGCTAGTGAGGAGAGAGCCAAAAGCTCACTCTAAATTATCCAAATATACTTATCATACCGTCCCTAAGCCGAAATTACAACCTTAAAGACCTTCTGATTCTTTGCTATGTAATCAAGAAGTGATTGAACCAATAGAGAGTAGTTAAATGGATCTTTGGACACTAGTGAAGTTCGATGAACAATCTATAGCTTCCTTGGTGAACTGAGTAAAGTTCCTCTCCTTCTTACATTGCGAAACTAATCTGCTCTTGAATTCAAACCGTGTTGACTGTGGATATGAGAAGTGTACAGGTATGTAGTTTTTAAATATTATTACATGAAATTTTCTGAGTAGTTGCTTTAAGTTTATTCTCCATATTCTTCTATCTTCTGTCTTCTGTGCTTAATTGACCTAGGTGTGTATTTAGAGACTTCCCTTTGTTTTTATCTTTATTGTATCGGGACGATACAACTTTGAGTTGGGGGTCTTGATGTCTCCTCATTTGTGATAGATTTATATTAGGATGAGACATCATTTTTAGTGATTTAGAAGTCATTATAGTCGATTTTCTTGAGAAATGCTACACTTTCCTATTTTGAGTCTTGATTTAGTAAAATAATATTTTTAGAGCATATTGGGTTTAATTATTTATTTAGTGTGAAGCTTTAAAGATAATTATGGAGATTAATTAGATTCCAAGTCAAAGACTACAACTTATGGAAAGAGATAAGCATGGTAATTGGAGATAAGGAAACAAAAGCTAAAAATATGGAAAAGGAAAACCTGCCTTAATCCTGAATTTCTGCACCTACGACCACAAATCAGCTTATATCTCAAGAACGGTGTGGAATTTGGAGAAACGGTCAAGAGCAAAGTTGAAGAGCTTTCCGAGACGATCAATTTGGTGTACTCATACGCGTCAAACGGATGAATATTGAAGCTGTTAGAGCCAAAAGAAAAACGGACCTGATTGCATGTTTTTAGGGTTACGAATTTGAGTTGGGCTTGGAGTCCACTACTTACCTCTCCTTCAAGAAAACGAATTAGGGCTTCCAAGATACCTATAAATACACCCTCTTATCATTGTAAACATGTCCTTGCTCAATTGCAAAGTATAGGCTTAGTCTTTACTTATATTTTCTTAGTTTTAAACAATAGCTTAGTCCTTTAGTTAGATATTCATCCTTAGAATCAAGCTATTCATCCAAGAAGCAAGTTGACCTGTAGAAGAAGACAAGAAGAAGAAGATTGGAGAACTGACAACTCCTCTTCTACATCTCACCTTCTCTATATTAGAGTAATTAGCTATAGATCTATTCTCAACCATATTTCTAAGCTGTTATTCTGTAAGTTTACTCTTAATTGTTGGATTATTATTTTGATCTTTAAATACTATTTGGTTATTTTAATTGATTAAGCTTGGCGTATATTGTATTATGTGTTTTGACCTATTTCCTAGATCTGATCAATCTTAGGATTATTCTTAGTTATTGACAACACCACATAATCGTCTAGTGTGACTAGATAGCCACTAAGGTTTGTTGCAATCCTGGTTAATATATAATGCTTAATGTGACAGGTTAGAATAACAATTTAGTAATAGACGTAGTAATCCTAATCTATTAGACTTACTTTCATATTTAGTTATTTGTTTTGTTTATTTGTTTTATTTATTTATTTGCATTAGATAGTATTTATATTATTTTATCTTTTCATACTTTATTCCAAACATCTAAATTCATCTACGCTTGTTAAACATAAATTGATCTAACGGATACAATCCCTGCGAACGAACTTGACTTATCATTAAAACTTGCATACGATCTGTGATACTTGCAGTGAGTTCCGTGGTTATCAAGGGTGTGTGACTCTTTATTATTATCTTTATTTATCTATTTATTTATCACACCTTTGCCCCCGCCACTCATTCTCTGGAAATTGCCGCCTCTATTGCTTTTCTTTCCGCTTCTCATATCAATCACCTTAGCCATTATTATTAGGAGAGCTATACCCTAATTATAATGAATATTATTTCTTTTGAAATGTCATGACCAACTATCTTTTCCTGTAAATTGAATAATACTTATGATATACATGTACAAAAAAAATACAAATAATCGTTTCTTGAAATACATTTTTAAGTAATTTGCACTATTAATCGAACCGATAATAAAATTTTACCTTCACGAAATCTTGATGGATGACATAATCAAACTTTGCACGAAGAGCTTCCATACCGATTTACGTAAAAATATTACGAAAATCGGCTATTAGTGTAGTAACTCAGCAAGTTTAAATTTCAAAACAAAATAAATCTTGAGACTTTTCAATACTTATTGCTCGTCAGGTAAAGGTATCTCGATTTTTCTATCTAATCTACTTAGACAAAGAAGACCCGGGACCACTACATCATTTCTTCCTAGATATATATACCAATATTATTTATCTCAACACGTAAAGTACTAATTTATTTTTTAATTTAATTGAGGTACCTTTCCGACCTCCATTCAAATTCTCTAGATTTCACGATAAACAATTGTTCTTTCACTGAATTTACGTCCACCAATCACATCAATCTCATATATAAAGATTATGCAAGTCTGGATGGACAAGAACAACAAGATGTAAATATTTATCATATATCAAAAGCGTGCATATGATAAACATCTAATATGTCCTTTCTTACTTGATAATCACGTGCAGAATCGAACATTTCACTAATCAATCTTGCACTTTCCCCTATGTATTTATCAGTGGAACATCATACAACCTGCACACCAAATGACAAAAAACAAGATTGGTCCATACTAATTTTTCAGAGTATTAAACAAGTAAGTAAGTACCTTTAAGAAAGTGCCATCTATATTGCTTGCTATTGATAGATTAACAATATCTTCCTTATCCAGGAGGCCATATTGAAGGAAGCCTTGAACAGAGAAGTTTGATTTCGGCGGCCGTCTTTATTTTTTAGGTTAAATTTTTTTAAGATGTACGATTGTGTGTGTAAGTATTATATTATAAGGCCGGTGTGTTATGGATTGGTCATGTACAAACTAAATTGAGACTAAAGATAAAAAACGATGCCACTGATGTGATTTGGGCTTTTTTTTATCTAGCTCACTTAACAATAACACTCGCTTTTTATGACAAGTAATATTTTATATTCAAAGAGAAAAATAGTTTGGCCATTGGAGAGTTCTATTTCACTAGAAATAATATTTTCAAAAATACTAAATAAAAATTTATTTTATAGGTTGAATATGGCTTTCTTATAGGGATTGTATAAAATTTTGTTTCTTTTTTTTTCTAAAATTATTGAGTAACACCTAATTTTTTTATCCTTTATTAGTTGATATAGAGTGTTTTTATTAACCCTAATTATTTATGATATTGTATAAATTAGTAATGATTTATGTAGTTTTATGTAATTTTTTTGGTTGTATGTGTGTATTGTTTAGTATTGGGTATAGACATGTGTGTTTTGTGTATATTTTATGTATATATAGGTAGTAATTTACGCATAATGTTATGTATGTTGATTATGTTAATATGTACCCATTTTATGTTTTTGATATAGAATTTTCAAGGACCTATACTGCAATTTGATAACAAAAGTCCCTGCAATTGTAGAGGTGAGGATTATACCCATTTTGTATGTGACAGATTTCAGGTGTCGATAGTGACATTTTAAAACAAAGGTCGGCATTATCAATAGTGGGTTTTAACCGTTTATGTGGTAGGCTATTAGCCACTTTCTTTTTATGGGGTTTATACATCCATAAATCTTTTAGGGACCTATAGTGCAATTTGATAACAAAAGTCCTTGTAGTTGCTGGGTATGTGACATAGAATTCCAAGATACTTATAATGCAATTTGATAACAAAGTTAATTACAATATAGATCCTTGCACTATAGAAAATGAAAATGAAATCTAAATTTTTTTTGTTGTTCAGGGAAATTTTCTAAATACGTACATCAGCTTCGACTTTTTCTACTTACACAGAAGCTTTACACATAACACGCCTCTGCATTTCTCTTTCTTCAAACAAAAACTCTCCTCTAAACATTAACTCAAACCTAAAATCAAAACAACATAATTATAACCAAAAAGAACTAAAATTAATTAGACAAAAACAAATTAATATTACAACCTTTACTGTGGTGGTTTCTTATGCCCATTTTCCACACCGTGCATTTGATTTTCATCGTCCAGGATTTGAATCGGAACAAATTCTTGAACATGAACTAGTACCATCGCATTACCCACTTTCTGTTGAATTTCATTCACACTAGCTCCAATGTGATGATGATTTTGAAGACTTAAATTCAAAGTGATTGAGCTAGAAGCTACCCTAGGTGCTTCGATATTCATAGCTGCACCACAGTTTGATGATTGTCCTGAAACTAACCTATGTTTCTCTCTTAACTCAACTGAGTTTAAAGCTCCTAATATCTCGGCTGAGCTATCCATTCTCTCCATGTTATTCCCCATACGGTGGTGAATTTCCGGCATTACTCAGGCTACGGCTCGAGTTCCATCTCTGACCACCACTCCAACACTATTCAAATTCATAGCTCTACTGTTAACAACTCCATATGCTAATAAAGCTTGATTCCTCTTCATCTTAGCCTTATCTGCGAGATAAATAACATCCTCTAAAGCCTCCCTAGCTCATTCTCTGGAAATTGCCGCCTCTATTGCTTTTCTTTCCGCTTCTCATATCAATCACCTTAGCCATTATTATTAGGAGAGCTATAACCTAATTATAATGAATGTTATTTCTTTTTGAAATATTATGACCAACTATCTTTTCCTGTAAATTGAATAATACTTATGATATACATGTACAAAAAAATACAAATAATCGTTTCTTGAAATACATTTTTAAGTTATTTGCACTATTAATCGAACCGATAATTAAATTTTACCTTCACGAAATCTTGATGGATGACATAATCAAACTTTGCACGAAGAGCTTCCATACCGATTTACGTAAAAATATTACGAAAATCGGCTATTAGTGTAGTAACTCAGCAAGTTTAAATTTCAAAACAAAATAAATCTTGAGACTTTTCAATCCTTATTGCTCGTCAGGTAAAGGTATCTCGATTTTTGTATCTAATCTACTTAGACAAAGAAGACCCGGGACCACTACATCATTTCTTCCTAGATATATATACCAATATTATTTATCTCAACACGCAAAGTACTAATTTATTTTTTAATTTAATTGAGGTACCTTTCTGACCTCCATTCAAATTCTCTAGATTTCACGATAAACAATTGTTCTTTCACTGAATTTACGTCCACCAATCACATCAATCTCATCTATATAGATTATGCAAGTCTGGATGGACAAGAACAATAAGATGTAAATATTTATCATATATCAAAAGCGTGCATATGATAAACATCTAATATGTCCTTACTTACTTGATAATCACGTGCATAATCGAACATTTCACTAATCAATCTTGCACTTTCCCCTATGTATTTATCAGTGGAACATCATACAACCTGCACACCAAATGACAAAAAACATGATTGGTCCATACTAATTTCTCAGAGTATTAAACAAGTAATTAAGTACCTTTAAGAAAGTGCCATCTATATTGCTTGCTATTGATAGATTAACAATATCTTCCTAATCCAGGAGGCTATATTGAAGGACGCCTTGAAGAGAACTTTGATTTCGGCGGCCGTCTTTATTTTTTAGGTTAAATTTTTTTAAGATGTACGAGTGTGTGTGTAGGTATTATATTATAAGGCCGGTGTGTTATGGATTGGTCATGTACAAACTAAATTGAGACTAAAGATAAAAAATGATGTCAATGATGTGATTTGGGCTTTTTTTTTTATCTAGCTCACTTAACAATAACACTCTCTTTTTATGACAAGTAATATTTTATATTCAAAGAGAAAAATAGTTTGGCCATTGGAGAGTTCTAGTTCACTAGAAATAATATTTTCTAAAATACTAAATAAAAATTTATTTTATAGGTTGAATATGGCTTTCTTATAGGGATTGTATAAAATTTTGTTTCTTTTTTTTTCTAAAATTATTGATTAACACCTAATTTTTTTATCCTTTATTAGTTGATATAGAGTGTTTTTATTAACCCTAATTATTTATGATATTGTATAAATTAGTAATGATTTATGTAGTTTTATGTAATTTTTTTGGTTGTATGTGTGTATTGTTTAGTATTGGGTATAGATATGTGTGTTTTGTGTATATTTTATGTATATATAGGTAGTAATTTACGAATAATGTTATGTATGTTGATTATGTTAATATGTACCCATTTTATGTTTTTGATATAGAATTTTCAAGGACCTATACTGCAATTTGATAACAAAAGTCCCTGCAATTGTAGAGGTGAGGATTATACCCATTTTGTATGTGACAGATTTTCAGGTGTCGATAGTGACATTTTAAAACAAAGGTCCACAGTATCAATAGTGGGTTTTAACCGTTTATGTGGTAGGCTATTAGCCACTTTCTTTTTATGGGGTTTATTCCTCCATAAATCTTTTAGGGACCTATAGTGCAATTTGATAACAAAAGTCCATGTAGTTGCTGGGTATGTGACATAGAATTCCAAGATACTTATAATGCAATTTGATAACAAAGTTAATTACAATATAGATCCTTGCACTATAGAAAATGAAAATGAAATCTAAATTTTTTTTGTCGTTCAGGGAAATTTTCTAAATACGTACATCAACTTCGACTTTTTCTACTTACACAGAAGCTTTACACATAACACACCTCTGCATTTCTCTTTCTTCCAACAAAAACTCTCCTCTAAACATTAACTCAAACCTAAAATCAAAACAACATAATTATAACCAAAAAGAACTAAAATTAATTAGACAAAAACAAATTAATATTACAACCTTTAATGTGGTGGTTTCTTATACCCATTTTCCACACCGTGGATTTGATTTTCATCGTCCAGGATTTGAATCGGAACTAATTCTTAAACATGAACTAGTACCATCGCATTACCCACTTTCTGTTGAATTTCATTCACACTAGCTCCAATGTGATGATGATTTTGAAGACTTTAATTTAAAGTGATTGAGCTAGAAGCTACCATAGGTGCTTCGATATTCATAGCTGCACCACAGTTTGATGATTGTCCTGAAACTAACCTATGTTTCTCTCTTAACTCAACTGAGTTTAAAGCTCCTAATATCTCGGCTGAGCTATCCATTCTCTCCATGTTATTCCCCATACGGTGCTGAATTTCCGGCATTACTCAGGCTACGGCTCGAGTTCCATCTATGATTACCACTCCAACACCATTCAAATTCATAGCTCTACTGTTAACAACTCCAGATGCTAATAAAGCTTGATTTCTCTTCATCTTAGCCTTAGCTGCGAGATAAATAACATCCTCTAAAGCCTTCCTAGCTCATTTTCTGGAAATTGCCGCCTCTTTTGCTTTTCTTTACGCTTCTCATATCAATCACCTTAGCCATTATTATTAGGAGAGCTATACCCTAATTATAATGAATGTTATTTCTTTTTGAAATGTCATGACCAACTATCTTTTCCTGTAAATTGAATAATACTTATGATATACATGTACAAAAAAATACAAATAACCGTTTCTTGAAATACATTTTTAAGTTATTTGCACTATTAATCGAACCGATAATTAAATTTTACCTTCACAAAATCTTGATGGATGACATAATCAAACTTTGCACGAAGAGCTTCCATACCGATTTACGTAAAAATATTACGAAAATCGGCTATTCGTGTAGTAACTGAGCAAGTTTAAATTTCAAAACAAAATAAATCTTGAGACTTTTCAATCCTTATTGCTCGTCAGGTAAAGGTATCTCGATTTTTCTATCTAATCTACTTAGACAAAGAAGACCCGGGATCACTACATCATTTCTTCCTAGATATATATACCAATATTATTTATCTCAACACGTAAAGTACTAATTTATTTTTTAATTTAATTGAGGTACCTTTCCGACCTCCATTCAAATTCTCTAGATTTCACGATCAACAATTGTTCTTTCACTGAATTTACGTCCACCAATCACATCAATCTCATCTATAAAGATTATGCAAGTCTGGATGGACAAGAACAACAAGATGTAAATATTTATCATATATCAAAAGTGTGCATATGATAAACATCTAATATGTCCTTTCTTACTTGATAATCACGTGCATAATCGAACATTTCACTAATCAATCTTGCACTTTTCCCTATGTATTTATCAGTGGAACCTCATACAACCTGCACACCAAATGACAAAAAACAAGATTGGTCCATACTAATTTTTCAGAGTATTAAACAAGTAAGTAAGTACCTTTAAGAAAGTGCCATCTATATTGTTTGCTATTGATAGATTAACAATATCTTCCTTATCCAGGAGGCCATATTGAAGGACGCCTTGAACGGAGAAGTTTGATTTCGGCGGCCGTCTTTATTTTTTAGGTTAAATTTTTTTTTAAGATGTACGAGTGTGTGTGTCTAAGTATTATATTATAAGGCCGGTGTGTTATGGATTGGTCATGTACCAACTAAACTGAGACTAAAGATAAAAAATGATGCCAATGATGTGATTTGGGCTTTTTTTTATCTAGCTCACTTAACAATAACACTCTCTTTTTATGACAAGTAATATTTTATATTCAAAGAGAAAAATAGTTTGGCCATTGGAGAGTTCTAGTTCACTAGAAATAATATTTTCAAAAATACTAAATAAAAATTTATTTTATAGGTTGAATATGGCTTTCTTATAGAGATTGTATTAAATTTTGTTTCTTTTTTTTTTCTAAAATTATTGAGTAACACCTAATTTTTTTATCCTTTATTAGTTGATATAGAGTGTTTTTATTAACCCTAATTATTTATGATATTGTATAAATTAGTAATGATTTATGTAGTTTTATGTAATTTTTTTGGTTGTATGCGTGTATTGTTTAGTATTGGGTATAGACATGTGTGTTTTGTGTATATTTTATGTATATATAGGTAGTAATTTACGCATAATGTTATGTATGTTGATTATGTTAATATGTATCCATTTTATGTTTTTGATATAGAATTTTCAAGGACCTATACTGCAATTTGATAACAAAAGTCCCTGCAATTGTAGAGGTGGGGATTATACCCATTTTTTATGTGACTCAGGTGTCGTTAGTGACATTTTAAAACAAAGCTCCGCAGTATCAATAGTGGGTTTTAACCGTTTATGTGGTAGGCTATTAGCCACTTTCTTTTTATGGGGTTTATACCTCCATAAATCTTTTAGGGACCTATAGTGCAATTTGATAACAAAAGTCCATGTAGTTGCTGGGTATGTGACATAGAATTCCAAGATACTTATAATGCAATTTGATAACAAAGTTAATTACAATATAGATCCTTGCACTATAGAAAATGAAAATGAAATCTAAATTTTTTTTGTTGTTCAGGGAAATTTTCTAAATACGTACATCAGCTTCGACTTTTTCTACTTACACAGAAGCTTTACACATAACACGCCTCTGCATTTCTCTTTCTTCCAACAAAAACTCTCCTCTAAACATTAACTCAAACCTAAAATCAAAACAACATAATTATAACCAAAAAGAACTAAAATTAATTAGACAAAAACAAATTAATATTACAACCTTTACTGTGGTGGTTTCTTATGCCCATTTTCCACACCGTGCATTTGACTTTCATCGTCCAGGATTTGAATCGGAACAAATTCTTGAACATGAACTAGTACCATCGCATTACCCACTTTATGTTGAATTTCATTCACACTAGCTCCAATGTGATGATGATTTTGAAGACTTTAATTCAAAGTGATTGAGCTAGAAGCTACCCTAGGTGCTTCGATATTCATAGCTGCACCACAGTTTGATGATTGTCCTGAAACTAACCTATGTTTCTCTCTTAACTCAACTGAGTTTAAAGCTCCTAATATCTCGGCTGAGCTATCCATTCTCTCCATGTTATTCCCCCTACGGTGGTGAATTTCCGGCATTACTCAGGCTACGGCTCGAGTTCCATCTCTGACCACCACTCCAACACCATTCTAATTCATAGCTCAACTGTTAACAACTCCATATGCTAATAAAGCTTGATTCCTCTTCATCTTAGCCTTATCTGCGAGATAAATACCATCCTCTAAAGCCTCCCTAGCTCATTCTCTGGAAATTGCCGCCTCTTTTGCTTTTCTTTCCGCTTCTCATATCAATCACCTTAGCCATTATTATTAGGAGAGCTATACCCTAATTATAATGAATGTTATTTCTTTTTGAAATATTATGACCAACTATCTTTTCCTGTAAATTGAATAATACTTATGATATACATGTACAAAAAAAATACAAATAATCGTTTCTTGAAATACATTTTTAAGTTATTTGCACTATTAATCGAGCCGATAATAAAATTTTACCTTCACGAAATCTTGATGGATGACATAATCAAACTTTGCACGAAGAGCTTCCATACCGATTTACGTAAAAATATTACGAAAATCGGCTATTAGTGTAGTAACTCAGCAAGTTTAAATTTCAAAACAAAATAAATCTTGAGACTTTTCAATCCTTATTGCTCGTCAAGTAAAGGTATCTCGATTTTTCTATCTAATCTACTTAGACAAAGAAGACCCGGGACCACTACATCATTTCTTCCTAGATATATATACAATATTATTTATCTCAACACGTAAAGTACTAGTTTATTTTTTAATTTAATTGAGGTACCTTTCCGACCTCCATTCAAATTCTCTAGATTTCACGATAAACAACTGTTCTTTCACTGAATTTACGTCCACCAATCACATCAATCTCATATATAAAGATTATGCAAGTCTGGATGGACAAGAACAACAAGATGTAAATATTTATCATATATCAAAAGCGTGCATATGATAAACATCTAATATGTCCTTTCTTACTTGATAATCACGTGCATAATCGAACATTTCACTAGTCAATCTTGCACTTTCCCCTATGTATTTATCAGTGGAACATCATACAACCTGCACACCAAATGACAAAAAACAAGATTGGTCCATACTAATTTTTCAGAGTATTAAACAAGTAAGTAAGTACCTTTAAGAAAGTGTCATCTATATTGCTTGCTATTGATAGATTAACAATATCTACCTAATCCAGGAGGCTATATTGAAGGACGCCTTGAACAGAGAACTTTGATTTCGGCGGCCGTCTTTATTTTTTAGGTTAAATTTTTGTAAGATGTAGGATTGTGTGTGTAAGTATTATATTATAAGGCCGGTGTGTTATGGATTGGTCATGTACAAACTAAATTGAGACTAAAGATAAAAAATGATGCCACTGATGTGATTTGGGCTTTTTTTTATCTAGCTCACTTAACAATAACACTCTCTTTTTATGACAAGTAATATTTTATATTCAAAGAGAAAAATAGTTTGGCCATTGGAGAGTTCTAGTTCACTAGAAATAATATTTTCAAAAATACTAAATAAAAATTTATTTTATAGGTTGAATATGGCTTTCTTATAGGGATTGTATTTAATTTTGTTTCTTTTTTTTTCTAAAATTATTGATTAACACCTAATTTTTTTATCCTTTATTAGTTGATATAGAGTGTTTTTATTAACCCTAATTATTTATGATATTGTATAAATTAGTAATGATTTATGTAGTTTTATGTAATTTTTTTGGTTGTATGTGTGTGTTGTTAGTATTGGGTATAGATATGTGTGTTTTGTGTATATTTTATGTATATATAGGTAGTAATTTACGCATAATGTTATGTATGTTGATTATGTTAATATGTACCCATTTTATGTTTTTGATATAGAATTTTCAAGGACCTATACTGCAATTTGATAACAAAAGTCCCTGCAATTGTAGAGGTGAGGATTATACCCATTTTGTATGTGACAGATTTCAGGTGTCGATAGTGACATTTTAAAACAAAGGTCCGCATTATCAATAGTGGGTTTTAACCGTTTATGTGGTAGGCTATTAGCCACTTTCTTTTTATGGGGTTTATACCTCCATAAATCTTTTAGGGACCTATAGTGCAATTTGATAACAAAAGTCCGTGTAGTTGTTGGGTATGTGACATAGAATTCCATGATACTTATAATGCAATTTGATAACAAAGTTAATTACAATATAGATCCTTGCACTATAGAAAATGAAAATGAAATCTAAATTTTTTTTGTTGTTCAGAGAAATTTTCTAAATACGTACATCAGCTTCGACTTTTTCTACTTACACAGAAGCTTTACACATAACACGCCTCTGCATTTCTCTTTCTTCCAACAAAAACTCTCCTCTAAACATTAACTCAAACCTAAAATCAAAACAACATAATTATAACCAAAAAGAACTAAAATTAATTAGACAAAAACAAATTAATATTACAACCTTTACTGTGGTGGTTTCTTATGCCCATTTTCCACACCGTGCATTTGATTTTCATCGTCCAGGATTTGAATCGGAACAAATTCTTGAACATGAACTAGTACCATCGCATTACCCACTTTCTGTTGAATTTCATTCACACTAGCTCCAATGTGATGATGATTTTGAAGACTTTAATTCAAAGTGATTGAGCTAGAAGCTACCCTAGGTGCTTCGATATTCATAGCTGCACCACATTTTGATGATTGTCCTGAAACTAACCTATGTTTCTCTCTTAACTCAACTGAGTTTAAAGCTCCTAATATCTCGGCTGAGCTATCCATTCTCTCCATGTTATTCCCCATACGGTGGTGAATTTCCGGCATTACTCAGGCTACGGCTCGAGTTCCATCTCTGACCACCACTCCAACACCATTCAAATTCATAGCTCTACTGTTAACAACTCCATATGCTAATAAAACTTGATTCCTCTTCATCTTAGCCTTAGCTGCGAGATAAATAACATCCTCTAAAGCCTCCGTAGCTCATTTTCTGGAAATTGCCGCCTCTTTTGTTTTTCTTTCCGCTTCTCATATCAATCACCTTAGCCATTATTATTAGGAGAGCTATACCCTAATTATAATGAATGTTATTTCTTTTTGAAATATTATGACCAACTATCTTTTCCTGTAAATTGAATAATACTTATGATATACATGTACAAAAAAAATACAAATAATCGTTTCTTGAAATAAATTTTTAAGTTATTTGCACTATTTATCAAACCGATAATTAAATTTTACCTTCACGAAATCTTGATGGATGACATAATCAAACTTTGCACGAAGAGCCTCCATACCGATTTACGTAAAAATATTACGAAAATCGGCTATTAGTGTAGTAACTCAGCAAGTTTAAATTTTAAAACAAAATAAATCTTGAGACTTTTCAATCCTTATTGCTCGTCAGGTAAAGGTATCTCGATTTTTCTATCTAATCTACTTAGACAAAGGGACCACTACATCATTTCTTCCTAGATATATATACCAATATTATTTATCTCAACACGTAAAGTACTAATTTATTTTTTAATTTAATTGAGGTACCTTTCTGACCTCCATTCAAATTCTCTAGATTTCACTATAAACAATTGTTCTTTCACTGAATTTACGTCTACCAATCACATCAATCTCATATATAAAGATTATGCAAGTCTGGATGGACAAGAACAACAAGATGTAAATATTTATTATATATCAAAAGCGTGCATATGATAAACATCTAATATGTCCTTTCTTACTTGATAATCACGTGCATAATTGAAAATTTCACTAATCAATCTTGCACTTTCCCCTATGTATTTATCAGTGGAACCTCATACAACCTGCACACCAAATTACAAAAAACAAGATTGGTTCATACTAATTTTTCAGAGTATTAAACAAGTAAGTAAGTACCTTTAAGAAAGTGCCATCTATATTGCTTGCTATTGATAGATTAACAATATCTTCCTAATCCAGGAGGCTATATTGAAGGACGCCTTGAAAATAGAACTTTGATTTCGGCGGCCGTCTTTATATTTTAGGTTAAATTTTTTTAAGATGTACGAGTGTGTGTGTGTGTGTAAGTATTATATTATAAGGCCGGTGTGTTATGGATTGGTCATGTACAAACTAAATTGAGACTAAAGATAAAAAATGATGCCACTGATGTGATTTGGGCTTTTTTTTATCTAGCTCACTTAACAATAACACTCGCTTTTTATGACAAGTAATATTTTATATTCAAAGAGAAAAATAGTTTGGCCATTGGAGAGTCCTAGTTCACTAGAAATAATATTTTCAAAAATACTAAAAACAAATTTATTTTATAGGTTGAATATGGCTTTCTTATAGGGATTGTATTAAATTTTGTTTCTTTTTTTTTCTAAAATTATTGATTAACACCTAATTTTTTTATCCTTTATTAGTTGATATAGAGTGTTTTTATTAACCCTAATTATTTATGATATTGTATAAATTAGTAATGATTTTTGTAGTTTTATGTAATTTTTTTGGTTGTATGTGTGTATTGTTTAGTATTGGGTATAGATATGTGTGTTTTGTGTATATTTTATGTATATATAGGTAGTAATTTACGCATAATGTTATGTATGTTGATTATGTTAATATGTACCCATTTTATGTTTTTGATATAGAATTTTCAAGGA
This sequence comes from Nemophila menziesii, assembly GCA_029959085.1. Classification (NCBI taxonomy): domain Eukaryota; kingdom Viridiplantae; phylum Streptophyta; class Magnoliopsida; order Boraginales; family Hydrophyllaceae; genus Nemophila; species Nemophila menziesii. The sequence continues at coordinate 3,438,277 of JARWIR010000027.1, read as the reverse complement.
CCTATACTGCAATTTGATAACAAAAGTCCCTGCAATTGTAGAGGTGAGGATTATACCCATTTTGTATGTGACAGATTTCAGGTGTCGATAGTGACATTTAAAACAAAGGTCCGCATTATCAATAGTGGGTTTTAACCGTTTATGTGGTAGGCTATTAGCCACTTTCTTTTTATGGGGTTTATACCTCCATAAATCTTTTAGGGACCTATAGTGCAATTTGATAACAAAAGTCCGTGTAGTTGCTGGGTATGTGACATAGAATTCCAAGATACTTATAATGCAATTTGATAACAAAGTTAATTACAATATAGATCCTTGCACTATAGAAAATGAAAATGAAATCTAAATTTTTTTTGTTGTTCAGGGAAATTTTCTAAATACGTACATCAGCCTCGACTTTTTCTACTTACACAGAAGCTTTACACATAACACGCCTCTGCATTTCTCTTTCTTCAAACAAAAACTCTCCTCTAAACATTAACTCAAACCTAAAATCAAAACAACATAATTATAACCAAAAAGAACTAAAATTAATTAGACAAAAACAAATTAATATTACAACCTTTACTGTGGTGGTTTCTTATGCCCATTTTCCACACCGTGCATTTGATTTTCATCGTCCAGGATTTGAATCGGAACAAATTCTTGAACATGAACTAGTACCATCGCATTACCCACTTTCTGTTGAATTTCATTCACACTAGCTCCAATGTGATGATGATTTGGAAGACTTTAATTCAAAGTGATTGAGCTAGAAGCTACCCTAGGTGCTTCGATATTCATAGCTGCACCACATTTTGATGATTGTCCTGAAACTAACCTATGTTTCTCTCTTAACTCAACTGAGTTTAAAGCTCCTAATATCTCGGCTGAGCTATCCATTCTCTCCATGTTATTCCCCATACGGTGGTGAATTTCCGGCATTACTCAGGCTACGGCTCGAGTTCCATCTCTGACCACCACTCCAACACCATTCAAATTCATAGCTCTACTGTTAACAACTCCATATGCTAATAAAGCTTGATTCCTCTTCATCTTAGCCTTAGCTGCGAGATAAATAACATCCTCTAAAGCCTCCCTAGCTCATTTTCTGGAAATTGCCGCCTCTTTTGTTTTTCTTTCCGCTTCGCATATCAATCACCTTAGCCATTATTATTAGGAGAGCTATACCCTAATTATAATGAATGTTATTTCTTTTTGAAATATTATGACCAACTATCTTTTCCTGTAAATTGAATAATACTTATGATATACATGTACAAAAAAAATACAAATAATCGTTTCTTGAAATAAATTTTTAAGTTATTTGCACTATTTATCAAACCGATAATTAAATTTTACCTTCACGAAATCTTGATGGATGACATAATCAAACTTTGCACGAAGAGCCTCCATACCGATTTACGTAAAAATATTACAAAAATCGGCTATTAGTGTAGTAACTCAGCAAGTTTAAATTTTAAAACAAAATAAATCTTGAGACTTTTCAATCCTTATTGCTCGTCAGGTAAAGGTATCTCGATTTTTCTATCTAATCTACTTAGACAAAGGGACCACTACATCATTTCTTCCTAGATATATATACCAATATTATTTATCTCAACACGTAAAGTACTAATTTATTTTTTAATTTAATTGAGGTACCTTTCTGACCTCCATTCAAATTCTCTAGATTTCACTATAAACAATTGTTCTTTCACTGAATTTACGTCTACCAATCACATCAATCTCATATATAAAGATTATGCAAGTCTGGATTGACAAGAACAACAAGATGTAAATATTTATTATATATCAAAAGCGTGCATATGATAAACATCTAATATGTCCTTTCTTACTTGATAATCACGTGCATAATTGAAAATTTCACTAATCAATCTTGCACTTTCCCCTATGTATTTATCAGTGGAACCTCATACAACCTGCACACCAAATTACAAAAAACAAGATTGGTCCATACTAATTTTTCAGAGTATTAAACAAGTAAGTAAGTACCTTTAAGAAAGTGCCATCTATATTGCTTGCTATTGATAGATTAACAATATCTTCCTAATCCAGGAGGCTATATTGAAGGACGCCTTGAAAATAGAACTTTGATTTCGGCGGCCGTCTTTATATTTTAGGTTAAATTTTTTTAAGATGTACGAGTGAGTGTGTGTAAGTATTATATTATAAGGCCGGTGTGTTATGGATTGGTCATGTACAAACTAAATTGAGACTAAAGATAAAAAATGATGCCAATGATGTGATTTGGGCTTTTTTTAATCTAGCTCACTTAACAATAACACTCGCTTTTTATGACAAGTAATATTTTATATTCAAAGAGAAAAATAGTTTGGCCATTGGAGAGTCCTAGTTCACTAGAAATAATATTTTCAAAAATACTAAAAACAAATTTATTTTATAGGTTGAATATGGCTTTCTTATAGGGATTGTATTAAATTTTGTTTCTTTTTTTTTCTAAAATTATTGAGTAACACCTAATTTTTTTATCCTTTATTAGTTGATATAGAGTGTTTTTATTAACCCTAATTATTTATGATATTGTATAAATTAGTAATGATTTTTGTAGTTTTATGTAATTTTTTTGGTTGTATGTGTGTATTGTTTAGTATTGGGTATAGATATGTGTGTTTTGTGTATATTTTATGTCTATATAGGTAGTAATTTACGCATAATGTTATGTATGTTGATTATGTTAATATGTACCCATTTTATGTTTTTGATATAGAATTTTCAAGGACCTATACTGCAATTTGATAACAAAAGACCCTGCAATTGTAGAGGTGAGGATTATACCCATTTTGTATGTGACAGATTTCAGGTGTCGATAGTGACATTTAAAACAAAGGTCCGCATTATCAATAGTGGGTTTTAACCGTTTATGTGGTAGGCTATTAGCCACTTTCTTTTTATGGGGTTTATACCTCCATAAATCTTTTAGGGACCTATAGTGCAATTTGATAACAAAAGTCCGTGTAGTTGCTGGGTATGTGACATAGAATTCCAAGATACTTATAATGCAATTTGATAACAAAGTTAATTACAATATAGATCCTTGCACTATAGAAAATGAAAATGAAATCTAAATTTTTTTTGTTGTTCAGGGAAATTTTCTAAATACGTACATCAGCCTCGACTTTTTCTACTTACACAGAAGCTTTACACATAACACGCCTCTGCATTTCTCTTTCTTCAAACAAAAACTCTCCTCTAAACATTAACTCAAACCTAAAATCAAAACAACATAATTATAACCAAAAAGAACTAAAATTAATTAGACAAAAACAAATTAATATTACAACCTTTACTGTGGTGGTTTCTTATGCCCATTTTCCACACCGTGCATTTGATTTTCATCGTCCAGGATTTGAATCGGAACAAATTCTTGAACATGAACTAGTACCATCGCATTACCCACTTTCTGTTGAATTTCATTCACACTAGCTCCAATGTGATGATGATTTTGAAGACTTAAATTCAAAGTGATTGAGCTAGAAGCTACCCTAGGTGCTTCGATATTCATAGCTGCACCACAGTTTGATGATTGTCCTGAAACTAACCTATGTTTCTCTCTTAACTCAACTGAGTTTAAAGCTCCTAATATCTCGGCTGAGCTATCCATTCTCTCCATGTTATTCCCCATACGGTGGTGAATTTCCGGCATTACTCAGGCTACGGCTCGAGTTCCATCTCTGACCACCACTCCAACACCATTCAAATTCATAGCTCTACTGTTAACAACTCCATATGCTAATAAAGCTTGATTCCTCTTCATCTTAGCCTTAGCTGCGAGATAAATAACATCCTCTAAAGCCTCCCTAGCTCATTTTCTGGAAATTGCCGCCTCTTTTGTTTTTCTTTCCGCTTCTCATATCAATCACCTTAGCCATTATTATTAGGAGAGCTATACCCTAATTATAATGAATGTTATTTCTTTTTGAAATATTATGACCAACTATCTTTTCCTGTAAATTGAATAATACTTATGATATACATGTACAAAAAAAATACTAATAATCGTTTCTTGAAATACATTTTTAAGTTATTTGCACTATTAATCGAACTGATAATTAAATTTTACCTTCACGAAATCTTGATGGATGACATAATCAAACTTTGCACGAAGAGCTTCCATACCGATTTACGTAAAAATATTACGAAAATCGGCTATTAGTGTAGTAACTCAGCAAGTTTAAATTTCAAAACAAAATAAATCTTGAGACTTTTCAATCCTTATTGCTCGTCAGGTAAAGGTATCTCGATTTTTCTATCTAATCTACTTAGACAAAGAAGTCCCGGGACCACTACATCATTTCTTCCTAGATATATATACCAATATTATTTATATCAACACGTAAAGTACTAATTTATTTTTTAATTTAATTGAGGTACCTTTCTGACCTCCATTCAAATTCTCTAGATTTCACGATAAACAATTGTTCTTTCACTGAATTTACGTCTACCAATCTCATCAATCTCATATATAAAGATTATGCAAGTCTGGATGGACAAGAACAACAAGATGTAAATATTTATCATATATCAAAAGCGTGCATATGATAAACATCTAATGTGTTCTTTCTTACTTGATAATCACGTGCATAATTGAAAATTTCACTAATCAATCTTGCACTTTTCCCTATGTATTTATCAGTGGAACCTCATACAACCTGCACACCAAATTACAAAAAACAAGATTGGTCCATACTAATTTTTCAGAGTATTAAACAAGTAAGTAACTACCTTTAAGAAAGTGCCATCTATATTGTTTGCTATTGATAGATTAACAATATCTTCCTTATCTAGGAGGCCATATTGAAGGACGCCTTGAACAGAGAAGTTTGATTTCGGCGGCCGCCTTTATTTTGTAGGTTAAATTTTTTTTAAGATGTACGAGTGTGTGTGTGTGTAAGTATTATATTATAAGGCCGGTGTGTTATGGATTGGTCATGTACAAACTAAACTGAGACTAAAGATAAAAAATGATTCCAATGATGTGATTTGGGCTTTTTTTTATCTAGCTCACTTAACAATAACACTCTCTTTTTATGACAAGTAATATTTTATATTCAAAGAGAAAAATAGTTTGGCCATTGGAGAGTTCTAGTTCAGTAGAAATAATATTTTCAAAAATACTAAATAAAAATTTATTTTATAGGTTGAATATGGCTTTCTTATAGGGATTGTATTAAATTTTGTTTCTTTTTTTTTTCTAAAATTATTGAGTAACACCTAATTTTTTTATCCTTTATTAGTTGATATAGAGTGTTTTTATTAACCCTAATTATTTATGATATTGTATAAATTAGTAATGATTTATGTAGTTTTATGTAATTTTTTTGGTTGTATGCGTGTATTGTTTAGTATTGGGTATAGACATGTGTGTTTTGTGTATATTTTATGTATATATAGGTAGTAATTTACGCATAATGTTATGTATGTTGATTATGTTAATATGTATCCATTTTATGTTTTTTATATAGAATTTTCAAGGACCTATACTGCAATTTGATAACAAAAGTCCCTGCAATTGTAGAGGTGGGGATTATACCCATTTTTTATGTGACAGATTTTCAGGTGTCGTTAGTGACATTTTAAAACAAAGGTCCGCAGTATCAATAGTGGGTTTTAACCGTTTATGTGGTAGGCTATTAGCCACTTTCTTTTTATGGGGTTTATACCTCCATAAATCTTTTAGGGACCTATAGTGCAATTTGATAACAAAAGTCCATGTAGTTGCTGGGTATGTGACATAGAATTCCAAGATACTTATAATGCAATTTGATAACAAAGTTAATTACAATATAGATCCTTGCACTATAGAAAATGAAAATGAAATCTAATTTTTTTTTGTTGTTCAGGGAAATTTTCTAAATACGTACATCAGCTTCGACTTTTTCTACTTACACAGAAGCTTTACACATAACACGCCTCTGCATTTCTCTTTCTTCCAACAAAAACTCTCCTCTAAACATTAACTCAAACCTAAAATCAAAACAACATAATTATAACCAAAAAGAACTAAAATTAATTAGACAAAAACAAATTAATATTACAACCTTTACTGTGGTGGTTTCTTATGCCCATTTTCCACACCGTGCATTTGATTTTCATCGTCCAGGATTTGAATCGGAACAAATTCTTGAACATGAACTAGTACCATCGCATTACCCACTTTATGTTGAATTTCATTCACACTAGCTCCAATGTGATGATGATTTTGAAGACTTTAATTCAAAGTGATTGAGCTAGAAGCTACCCTAGGTGCTTCGATATTCATAGCTGCACCACAGTTTGATGATTGTCCTGAAACTAACCTATGTTTCTCTCTTAACTCATCTGAGTTTAAAGCTCCTAATATCTCGGCTGAGCTATCCATTCTCTCCATGTTATTCCCCCTACGGTGGTGAATTTCCGGCATTACTCAGGCTACGGCTCGAGTTCCATCTCTGACCACCACTCCAACACCATTCTAATTCATAGCTCTACTGTTAACAACTCCAGATGCTAATAAAGCTTGATTCCTCTTCATCTTAGCCTTATCTGCGAGATAAATAACATCCTCTAAAGCCTCCCTAGCTCATTCTCTGGAAATTGCCGCCTCTTTTGCTTTTCTTTCCGCTTCTCATATCAATCACCTTAGCCATTATTATTAGGAGAGCTATACCCTAATTATAATGAATATTATTTCTTTTGAAATGTCATGAACAACTATCTTTTCCTGTAAATTGAATAATACTTATGATATACATGCACAAAAAAAATACAAATAATCGTTTCTTGAAATAAATTTTTAAGTTATTTGCACTATTAATCGAACCGATAATTAAATTTTACCTTCACGAAATCTTGATGGATGACATAATCAAACTTTGCACGAAGAGCCTCCATACCGATTTACGTAAAAATATTACGAAAATCGGCTATTAGTGTAGTAACTCAGCAAGTTTAAATTTTAAAACAAAATAAATCTTGAGACTTTTCAATCCTTATTGCTCGTCAGGTAAAGGTATCTCGATTTTTCTATCTAATCTACTTAGACAAAGGGACCACTACATCATTTCTTCCTAGATATATATACCAATATTATTTATCTCAACACGTAAAGTACTAATTTATTTTTTAATTTAATTGAGGTACCTTTCTGACCTCCATTCAAATTCTCTAGATTTCACTATAAACAATTGTTCTTTCACTGAATTTACGTCTACCAATCACATCAATCTCATATATAAAGATTATGCAAGTCTGGATGGACAAGAACAACAAGATGTAAATATTTATTATATATCAAAAGCGTGCATATGATAAACATCTAATATGTCCTTTCTTACTTGATAATCACGTGCATAATTGAAAATTTCACTAATCAATCTTGCACTTTCCCCTATGTATTTATCAGTGGAACCTCATACAACCTGCACACCAAATTACAAAAAACAAGATTGGTCCATACTAATTTTTCAGAGTATTAAACAAGTAAGTAAGTACCTTTAAGAAAGTGCCATCTATATTGCTTGCTATTGATAGATTAACAATATCTTCCTAATCCAGGAGGCTATATTGAAGGACGCCTTGAAAATAGAACTTTGATTTCGGCGGCCGTCTTTATATTTTAGGTTAATTTTTTTTAAGATGTACGAGTGTGTGTGTGTAAGTATTATATTATAAGGCCGGTGTGTTATGGATTGGTCATGTACAAACTAAATTGAGACTAAAGATAAAAAATGATGCCAATGATGTGATTTGGGCTTTTTTTTTATCTAGCTCACTTAACAATAACACTCGCTTTTTATGACAAGTAATATTTTATATTCAAAGAGAAAAATAGTTTGGCCATTAGAGAGTCCTAGTTCACTAGAAATAATATTTTAAAAAATACTAAAAACAAATTTATTTTATAGGTTGAATATGGCTTTCTTATAGGGATTGTATTAAATTTTGTTTCTTTTTTTTTCTAAAATTATTGAGTAACACCTAATTTTTTTATCCTTTATTAGTTGATATAGAGTGTTTTTATTAACCCTAATTATTTATGATATTGTATAAATTAGTAATGATTTTTGTAGTTTTATGTAATTTTTTTGGTTGTATGTGTGTATTGTTTAGTATTGGGTATAGATATGTGTGTTTTGTGTATATTTTATGTATATATAGGTAGTAATTTACGCATAATGTTATGTATGTTGATTATGTTAATATGTACCCATTTTATGTTTTTGATATAGAATTTTCAAGGACCTATACTGCAATTTGATAACAAAAGTCCCTGCAATTGTAGAGGTGAGGATTATACCCATTTTGTATGTGACAGATTTCAGGTGTCGATAGTGACATTTTAAAACAAAGGTCCGCATTATCAATAGTGGGTTTTAACCGTTTATGTGGTAAGCTATTAGCCACTTTCTTTTTATGGGGTTTATACCTCCATAAATCTTTTAGGGACCTATAGTGCAATTTGATAACAAAAGTCTGTGTAGTTGCTGGGTATGTGACATAGAATTCCAAGATACTTATAATGCAATTTGATAACAAAGTTAATTACAATATAGATCCTTGCACTATAGAAAATGAAAATGAAATCTAAATTTTTTTTCTTGTTCAGGGAAATTTTCTAAATACGTACATCAGCCTCGACTTTTTCTACTTACAGAAGCTTTACACATAACACGCCTCTGCATTTCTCTTTCTTCCAACAAAAACTCTCCTCTAAACATTAACTCAAACCTAAAATCAAAACAACATAATTATAACCAAAAAGAACTAAAATTAATTAGACAAAAACAAATTAATATTACAACCTTTACTGTGGTGGTTTTTTATGCCCATTTTCCACACCGTGCATTTGATTTTCATCGTCCAGGATTTGAATCGGAACAAATTCTTGAACATGAACTAGTACCATCGCATTACCCACTTTATGTTGAATTTCATTCACACTAGCTCCAATGTGATGATGATTTTGAAGACTTTAATTCAAAGTGATTGAGCTAGAAGCTACCCTAGGTGCTTCGATATTCATAGCTGCACCACAGTTTGATGATTGTCCTGAAACTAACCTATGTTTCTCTCTTAACTCAACTTAGTTTAAAGCTCCTAATATCTCGGCTGAGCTATCCATTCTCTCCATGTTATTCCCAATACGGTGGTGAATTTCCGGCATTACTCAGGCTACGGCTCGAGTTCCATCTCTGACCACCACTCCAACACCATTCTAATTCATAGCTCTACTGTTAACAACTCCATATGCTAATAAAGCTTGATTCCTCTTCATCTTAGCCTTATCTGCGAGATAAATAACATCCTCTAAAGCCTCCCTAGCTCATTCTCTGGAAATTGCCGCCTCTTTTGCTTTTCTTTCCGCTTCTCATATCAATCACCTTAGCCATTATTATTAGGAGAGCTATACCCTAATTATAATGAATATTATTTCTTTTGAAATGTCATGACCAACTATCTTTTCCTGTAAATTGAATAATACTTATGATATACATGTACAAAAAAAATACAAATAATCGTTTCTTGAAATACATTTTTAAGTTATTTGCACTATTAATCGAACCGATAATAAAATTTTACCTTCACGAAATCTTGATGGATGACATAATCAAACTTTGCACGAAGAGCTTCCATACCGATTTACGTAAAAATATTACGAAAATCGGCTATTAGTGTAGTAACTCAGCAAGTTTAAATTTCAAAACAAAATAAATCTTGAGACTTTTCAATCCTTATTGCTCGTCAGGTAAAGGTATCTCGATTTTTCTATCTAATCTACTTAGACAAAGAAGACCCGGGACCACTACATTATTTCTTCCTAGATATATATACAATATTATTTATCTCAACACGTAAAGTACTAATTTATTTTTTAATTTAATTGAGGTACCTTTCCGACCTCCATTCAAATTCTCTAGATTTCACGATAAACAATTGTTCTTTCACTGAATTTACGTCTACCAATCACATCAATCTCATATATAAAGATTATGCAAGTCTGGATGGACAAGAACAACAAGATGTAAATATTTATCATATATCAAAAGCGTGCATATGATAAACATCTAATATGTCCTTTCTTACTTGATAATCACGTGCATAATTGAAAATTTCACTAATCAATCTTGCACTTTCCCCTATGTATTTATTAGTGGAACCTCATACAACCTGCACACCAAATTACAAAAAACAAGATTGGTCCATACTAATTTTTCAGAGTATTAAACAAGTAAGTAAGTACCTTTAAGAAAGTGCCATCTATATTGCTTGCTATTGATAGATTAACAATATCTACCTAATCCAGGAGGCTATATTGAAGGACGCCTTGAACAGAGAACTTTGATTTCGGCGGCCGTCTTTATATTTTAGGTTAAATTTTTTAAGATGTACGAGTGTGTGTGTGTAAGTATTATATTATAAGGCCGGTGTGTTATGGATTGGTCATGTACAAACTAAATTGAGACTAAAGATAAAAAATGATGCCACTGATGTGATTTGGGCTTTTTTTTTTATCTGGCTCACTTAACAATAACACTCAGCTTTTTATGACAAGTAATATTTTATATTCAAAGAGAAAAATAGTTTGGCCATTGGAGAGTTCTAGTTCACTAGAAATAATATTTTCAAAAATACTAAAAAAAAAAATTATTTTATAGGTTGAATATGGCTTTCTTATACGGATTGTATTAAATTTTGTTTCTTTTTTTTTCTAAAATTATTGAGTAACACCTAATTTTTTTATCCTTTATTAGTTGATATAGAGTGTTTTTATTAACCCTAATTATTTATGATATTGTATAAATTAGTAATGATTTATGTAATTTTTTTGGTTGTATGTGTGTATTGTTTAGTATTGGGTATAGATATGTGTGTTTTGTGTATATTTTATGTATATATAGGTAGTAATTTACGCATAATGTTATGTATGTTGATTATGTTAATATGTACCCATTTTATGTTTTTGATATAGAATTTTCAAGGACCTATACTGCAATTTGATAACAAAAGTCCCTGCAATTGTAGAGGTGAGGATTATACCCATTTTGTATGTGACAGATTTCAGGTGTCGATAGTGACATTTAAAACAAAGGTCCGCATTATCAATAGTGGGTTTTAACCGTTTATGTGGTAGGCTATTAGCCACTTTCTTTTTATGGGGTTTATACCTCCATAAATCTTTTAGGGACCTATAGTGCAATTTGATAACAAAAGTCCGTGTAGTTGCTGGGTGTGTGACATAGAATTCCAAGATACTTATAATGCAATTTGATAACAAAGTTAATTACAATATAGATCCTTGCACTATAGAAAATGAAAATGAAATCTAAATTTTTTTTGTTGTTCAGGGAAATTTTCTAAATACGTACATCAGCTTCGACTTTTTCTACTTACACAGAAGCTTTACACATAACACGCCTCTGCATTTCTCTTTCTTCAAACAAAAACTCTCCTCTAAACATTAACTCAAACCTAAAATCAAAACAACATAATTATAACCAAAAAGAACTAAAATTAATTAGACAAAAACAAATTAATATTACAACCTTTACTGTGGTGGTTTCTTATGCCCATTTTCCACACCGTGCATTTGATTTTCATCGTCCAGGATTTGAATCGGAACAAATTCTTGAACATGAACTAGTACCATCGCATTACCCACTTTCTGTTGAATTTCATTCACACTAGCTCCAATGTGATGATGATTTTGAAGACTTAAATTCAAAGTGATTGAGCTAGAAGCTACCCTAGGTGCTTCGATATTCATAGCTGCACCACAGTTTGATGATTGTCCTGAAACTAACCTATGTTTCTCTCTTAACTCAACTGAGTTTAAAGCTCCTAATATCTCGGCTGAGCTATCCATTCTCTCCATGTTATTCCCCATACGGTGGTGAATTTCAGGCATTACTCAGGCTACGGCTCGAGTTCCATCTCTGACCACCACTCCAACACCATTCAAATTCATAGCTCTACTGTTAACAACTCCATATGCTAATAAAGCTTGATTCCTCTTCATCTTAGCCTTAGCTGCGAGATAAATAACATCCTCTAAAGCCTCCCTAGCTCATTTTCTGGAAATTGCCGCCTCTTTTGTTTTTCTTTCCGCTTCTCATATCAATCACCTTAGCCATTATTATTAGGAGAGCTATACCCTAATTATAATGAATGTTATTTCTTTTTGAAATATTATGACCAACTATCTTTTCCTGTAAATTGAATAATACTTATGATATACATGTACAAAAAAAATACTAATAATCGTTTCTTGAAATACATTTTTAAGTTATTTGCACTATTAATCGAACTGATAATTAAATTTTACCTTCACGAAATCTTGATGGATGACATAATCAAACTTTGCACGAAGAGCTTCCATACCGATTTACGTAAAAATATTACGAAAATCGGCTATTAGTGTAGTAACTCAGCAAGTTTAAATTTCAAAACAAAATAAATCTTGAGACTTTTCAATCCTTATTGCTCGTCAGGTAAAGGTATCTCGATTTTTCTATCTAATCTACTTAGACAAAGAAGTCCCGGGACCACTACATCATTTCTTCCTAGATATATATACCAATATTATTTATATCAACACGTAAAGTACTAATTTATTTTTTAATTTAATTGAGGTACCTTTCTGACCTCCATTCAAATTCTCTAGATTTCACGATAAACAATTGTTCTTTCACTGAATTTACATCTACCAATCTCATCAATCTCATATATAAAGATTATGCAAGTCTGGATGGACAAGAACAACAAGATGTAAATATTTATCATATATCAAAAGCGTGCATATGATAAACATCTAATATGTCCTTTCTTACTTGATAATCACGTGCATAATTGAAAATTTCACTAATCAATCTTGCACTTTTCCCTATGTATTTATCAGTGGAACCTCATACAACCTGCACACCAAATTACAAAAAACAAGATTGGTCCATACTAATTTTTCAGAGTATTAAACAAGTAAGTAACTACCTTTAAGAAAGTGCCATCTATATTGTTTGCTATTGATAGATTAACAATATCTTCCTTATCCAGGAGGCCATATTGAACGACGCCTTGAACAGAGAAGTTTGATTTCGGCGGCCGTCTTTATTTTTTAGGTTAAATTTTTTTTAAGATGTACGGGTGTGTGTGTGTGTAAGTATTATATTATAAGGCCGGTGTGTTATGGATTGGTCATGTACAAACTAAACTGAGACTAAAGATAAAAAATGATGCCAATGATGTGATTTGGGCTTTTTTTTATCTAGCTCACTTAACAATAACACTCTCTTTTTATGACAAGTAATATTTTATATTCAAAGAGAAAAATAGTTTGGCCATTGGAGAGTTCTAGTTCACTAGAATTAATATTTTCAAAAATACTAAATAAAAATTTATTTTATAGGTTGAATATGGCTTTCTTATAGGGATTGTATTAAATTTTGTTTCTTTTTTTTTTCTAAAATTATTGAGTAACACCTAATTTTATTATCCTTTATTAGTTGATATAGAGTGTTTTTATTAACCCTAATTATTTATGATATTGTATAAATTAGTAATGATTTATGTAGTTTTATGTAATTTTTTTGGTTGTATCCGTGTATTGTTTAGTATTGGGTATAGACATGTGTGTTTTGTGTATATTTTATGTATATATAGGTAGTAATTTACGCATAATGTTATGTATGTTGATTATGTTAATATGTATCCATTTTATGTTTTTTATATAGAATTTTCAAGGACCTATACTGCAATTTGATAACAAAAGTCCCTGCAATTGTAGAGGTGGGGATTATACCCATTTTTTATGTGACAGATTTTCAGGTGTCGTTAGTGACATTTTAAAACAAAGGTCCGCAGTATCAATAGTGGGTTTTAACCGTTTATGTGGTAGGCTATTAGCCACTTTCTTTTTATGGGGTTTATACCTCCATAAATCTTTTAGGGACCTATAGTGCAATTTGATAACAAAAGTCCATGTAGTTGCTGGGTATGTGACATAGAATTCCAAGATACTTATAATGCAATTTGATAACAAAGTTAATTACAATATAGATCCTTGCACTATAGAAAATGAAAATGAAATCTAAATTTTTTTTGTTGTTCAGGGAAATTTTCTAAATACGTACATCAGCTTCGACTTTTTCTACTTACACAGAAGCTTTACACATAACACGCCTCTGCATTTCTCTTTCTTCCAACAAAAACTCTCCTCTAAACATTAACTCAAACCTAAAATCAAAACAACATAATTATAACCAAAAAGAACTAAAATTAATTAGACAAAAACAAATTAATATTACAACCTTTACTGTGGTGGTTTCTTATGCCCATTTTCCACACTGTGCATTTGATTTTCATCGTCCAGGATTTGAATCGGAACAAATTCTTGAACATGAACTAGTACCATCGCATTACCCACTTTATGTTGAATTTCATTCACACTAGCTCCAATGTGATGATGATTTTGAAGACTTTAATTCAAAGTGATTGAGCTAGAAGCTACCCTAGGTGCTTCGATATTCATAGCTGCACCACAGTTTGATGATTGTCCTGAAACTAACCTATGTTTCTCTCTTAACTCAACTGAGTTTAAAGCTCCTAATATCTCGGCTGAGCTATCCATTCTCTCCATGTTATTCCCCCTACGGTGGTGAATTTCCGGCATTACTCAGGCTACGGCTCGAGTTCCATCTCTGACCACCACTCCAACACCATTCTAATTCATAGCTCTACTGTTAACAACTCCAGATGCTAATAAAGCTTGATTCCTCTTCATCTTAGCCTTATCTGCGAGATAAATAACATCCTCTAAAGCCTCCCTAGCTCATTCTCTGGAAATTGCCGCCTCTTTTGCTTTTCTTTCCGCTTCTCATATCAATCACCTTAGCCATTATTATTAGGAGAGCTATACCCTAATTATAATGAATATTATTTCTTTTGAAATGTCATGACCAACTATCTTTTCCTGTAAATTGAATAATACTTATGATATACATGTACAAAAAAAATACAAATAATCGTTTCTTGAAATACATTTTTAAGTTATTTGCACTATTAATCGAACCGATAATAAAATTTTACCTTCACGAAATCTTGATGGATGACATAATCAAACTTTGCACGAAGAGCTTCCATACCGATTTACGTAAAAATATTACGAAAATCGGCTATTAGTGTAGTAACTCAGCAAGTTTAAATTTCAAAAACAAAATAAATCTTGAAACTTTTCAATCCTTATTGCTCGTCAGGTAAAGGTATCTCGATTTTTCTATCTAATCTACTTAGACAAAGAAGACCCGGGACCACTACATCATTTCTTCCTAGATATATATACAATATTATTTATCTCAACACGTAAAGTACTAATTTATTTTTTAATTTAATTTAGGTACCTTTCCGACCTCCATTCAAATTCTCTAGATTTCACGATAAACAATTGTTCTTTCACTGAATTTACGTCCACCAATCACATCAATCTCATATATAAAGATTATGCAAGTCTGGATGGACAAGAACAACAAGATGTAAATATTTATCATATATCAAAAGCGTGCATATGATAAACATCTAATATGTCCTTTCTTACTTGATAATCACGTGCATAATCGAACATTTCACTAATCAATCTTGCACTTTCCCCTATGTATTTATCAGTGGAACATCATACAACCTGCACACCAAATGACAAAAAACAAGATTGGTCCATACTAATTTTTCAGAGTATTAAACAAGTAAGTAAGTACCTTTAAGAAAGTGCCATCTATGTTGCTTGCTATTGATAGATTAACAATATCTACCTAATCCAGGAGGCTATATTGAAGGACGCCTTGAACAGAGAACTTTGATTTCGGTGGCCGTCTTTATTTTTTAGGTTAAATTTTTTTAAGATGTACGATTGTGTGTGTGTAAGTATTATATTATAAGGCCGGTGTGTTATGGATTGGTCATGTACAAATTAAATTGAGACTAAAGATAAAAAATGATGCCACTGATGTGATTTGGGCTTTTTTTTATCTAGCTCACTTAACAATAACACTCTCTTTTTATGACAAGTAATATTTTATATTCAAAGAGAAAAATAGTTTGGCCATTGGAGAGTTCTAGTTCACTAGAAGTAATATTTTCAAAAATACTAAATAAAAATTTATTTTATAGGTTGAATATGGCTTTCTTATAGGGATTGTATTAAATTTTGTTTCTTTTTTTTTCTAAAATTATTGATTAACACCTAATTTTTTTATCCTTTATTAGTTGATATAACCCTAATTATTTATGATATTGTATAAATTAGTAATGATTTATGTAGTTTTATGCAATTTTTTTGGTTGTATGTGTGTATTGTTTAGTATTGGGTATAGATATGTGTGTTTTGTGTATATTTTATGTATATATAGGTAGTAATTTACGCATAATGTTATGTATGTTGATTATGTTAATATGTACCCATTATATGTTTTTGATATAGAATTTTCAAGGACCTATACTGCAATTTGATAACAAAAGTCCCTGCAATTGTAGAGGTGGGGATTATACCCATTTTTTATGTGACAGATTTTCAGGTGTCGTTAGTGACATTTTAAAACAAAGGTCCGCAGTATCAATAGTGGGTTTTAACCGTTTATGTGGTAGGCTATTAGCCACTTTCTTTTTATGGGGTTTATACCTCCATAAATCTTTTAGGGACCTATAGTGCAATTTGATAACAAAAGTCCATGTAGTTGCTGGGTATGTGACATAGAATTCCAGGATACTTATAATGCAATTTGATAACAAAGTTAATTACAATATAGATCCTTGCACTATAGAAAATGAAAATGAAATCTAAATTTTTTTTGTTGTTCAGGGAAATTTTCTAAATACGTACATCAGCTTCGACTTTTTCTACTTACACAGAAGCTTTACACATAACACGCCTCTGCATTTCTCTTTCTTCCAACAAAAACTCTCCTCTAAACATTAACTCAAACCTAAAATCAAAACAACATAATTATAACCAAAAAGAACTAAAATTAATTAGACAAAAACAAATTAATATTACAACCTTTACTGTGGTGGTTTCTTATGCCCATTTTCCACACCGTGCATTTGATTTTCATCGTCAAGGATTTGAATCGGAACAAATTCTTGAACATGAACTAGTACCATCGCATTACCCACTTTATGTTGAATTTCATTCACACTAGCTCCAATGTGATGATGATTTTGAAGACTTTAATTCAAAGTGATTGAGCTAGAAGCTACCCTAGGTGCTTCGATATTCATAGCTGCACCACAGTTTGATGATTGTCCTGAAACTAACCTATGTTTCTCTCTTAACTCAACTGAGTTTAAAGCTCCTAATATCTCGGCTGAGCTATCCATTCTCTCCATGTTATTCCCCCTACGGTGGTGAATTTCCGGCATTACTCAGGCTACGGCTCGAGTTCCATCTCTGACCACCACTCCAACACCATTCTAATTCATAGCTCTACTGTTAACAACTCCAGATGCTAATAAAGCTTGATTCCTCTTCATCTTAGCCTTATCTGCGAGATAAATAACATCCTCTAAAGCCTCCCTAGCTCATTCTCTGGAAATTGCCGCCTCTTTTGCTTTTCTTTCCGCTTCTCATATCAATCACCTTAGCCATTATTATTAGGAGAGCTATACCCTAATTATAATGAATATTATTTCTTTTGAAATGTCATGACCAACTATCTTTTCCTGTAAATTGAATAATACTTATGATATACATGTACAAAAAAAATACAAATAATCGTTTCTTGAAATACATTTTTAAGTTATTTGCACTATTAATCGAACCGATAATAAAATTTTACCTTCACGAAATCTTGATGGATGACATAATCAAACTTTGCACGAAGAGCTTCCATACCGATTTACGTAAAAATATTACGAAAATCGGCTATTAGTGTAGTAACTCAGCAAGTTTAAATTTCAAAAACAAAATAAATCTTGAAACTTTTCAATCCTTATTGCTCGTCAGGTAAAGGTATCTCGATTTTTCTATCTAATCTACTTAGACAAAGAAGACCCGGGACCACTACATCATTTCTTCCTAGATATATATACAATATTATTTATCTCAACACGTAAAGTACTAATTTATTTTTTAATTTAATTTAGGTACCTTTCCGACCTCCATTCAAATTCTCTAGATTTCACGATAAACAATTGTTCTTTCACTGAATTTACGTCCACCAATCACATCAATCTCATATATAAAGATTATGCAAGTCTGGATGGACAAGAACAACAAGATGTAAATATTTATCATATATCAAAAGCGTGCATATGATAAACATCTAATATGTCCTTTCTTACTTGATAATCACGTGCATAATCGAACATTTCACTAATCAATCTTGCACTTTCCCCTATGTATTTATCAGTGGAACATCATACAACCTGCACACCAAATGACAAAAAACAAGATTGGTCCATACTAATTTTTCAGAGTATTAAACAAGTAAGTAAGTACCTTTAAGAAAGTGCCATCTATGTTGCTTGCTATTGATAGATTAACAATATCTACCTAATCCAGGAGGCTATATTGAAGGACGCCTTGAACAGAGAACTTTGATTTCGGTGGCCGTCTTTATTTTTTAGGTTAAATTTTTTTAAGATGTACGATTGTGTGTGTAAGTATTATATTATAAGGCCGGTGTGTTATGGATTGGTCATGTACAAATTAAATTGAGACTAAAGATAAAAAATGATGCCACTGATGTGATTTGGGCTTTTTTTTTTATCTAGCTCACTTAACAATAACACTCTCTTTTTATGACAAGTAATATTTTATATTCAAAGAGAAAAATAGTTTGGCCATTGGAGAGTTCTAGTTCACTAGAAATAATATTTTCAAAAATACTAAATAAAAATTTATTTTATAGGTTGAATATGGCTTTCTTATAGGGATTGTATTAAATTTTGTTTCTTTTTTTTTCTAAAATTATTGATTAACACCTAATTTTTTTATCCTTTATTAGTTGATATAACCCTAATTATTTATGATATTGTATAAATTAGTAATGATTTATGTAGTTTTATGTAATTTTTTTGGTTGTATGTGTGTATTGTTTAGTATTGGGTATAGATATGTGTGTTTTGTGTATATTTTATGTATATATAGGTAGTAATTTACGCATAATGTTATGTATGTTGATTATGTTAATATGTACCCATTATATGTTTTTGATATAGAATTTTCAAGGACCTATACTGCAATTTGATAACAAAAGTCCCTGCAATTGTAGAGGTGGGGATTATACCCATTTTTTATGTGACAGATTTTCAGGTGTCGTTAGTGACATTTTAAAACAAAGGTCCGCAGTATCAATAGTGGGTTTTAACCGTTTATGTGGTAGGCTATTAGCCACTTTCTTTTTATGGGGTTTATACCTCCATAAATCTTTTAGGGACCTATAGTGCAATTTGATAACAAAAGTCCATGTAGTTGCTGGGTATGTGACATAGAATTCCAGGATACTTATAATGCAATTTGATAACAAAGTTAATTACAATATAGATCCTTGCACTATAGAAAATGAAAATGAAATCTAAATTTTTTTTGTTGTTCAGGGAAATTTTCTAAATACGTACATCAGCTTCGACTTTTTCTACTTACACAGAAGCTTTACACATAACACGCCTCTGCATTTCTCTTTCTTCCAACAAAAACTCTCCTCTAAACATTAACTCAAACCTAAAATCAAAACAACATAATTATAACCAAAAAGAACTAAAATTAATTAGACAAAAACAAATTAATATTACAACCTTTACTGTGGTGGTTTCTTATGCCCATTTTCCACACCGTGCATTTGATTTTCATCGTCCAGGATTTGAATCGGAACAAATTCTTGAACATGAACTAGTACCATCGCATTACCCACTTTATGTTGAATTTCATTCACACTAGCTCCAATGTGATGATGATTTTGAAGACTTTAATTCAAAGTGATTGAGCTAGAAGCTACCCTAGGTGCTTCGATATTCATAGCTGCACCATAGTTTGATGATTGTCCTGAAACTAACCTATGTTTCTCTCTTAACTCAACTGAGTTTAAAGCTCCTAATATCTCGGCTGAGCTATCCATTCTCTCCATGTTATTCCCCCTACGGTGGTGAATTTCCGGCATTACTCAGGCTACGGCTCGAGTTCCATCTCTGACCACCACTCCAACACCATTCTAATTCATAGCTCTACTGTTAACAACTCCAGATGCTAATAAAGCTTGATTCCTCTTCATCTTAGCCTTATCTGCGAGATAAATAACATCCTCTAAAGCCTCCCTAGCTCATTCTCTGGAAATTGCCGCCTCTTTTGCTTTTCTTTCAGCTTCTCATATCAATCACCTTAGCCATTATTATTAGGAGAGCTATACCCTAATTATAATGAATATTATTTCTTTTGAAATGTCATGACCAACTATTTTTTCCTGTAAATTGAATAATACTTATAATATACATGTACAAAAAAAATACAAATAATCGTTTCTTGAAATACATTTTTAAGTTATTTGCACTATTAATCGAACCGATAATAAAATTTTACCTTCACGAAATCTTGATGGATGACATAATCAAACTTTGCACGAAGAGCTTCCATACCGATTTACGTAAAAATATTACGAAAATCGGCTATTAGTGTAGTAACTCAGCAAGTTTAAATTTCAAAAACAAAATAAATCTTGAGACTTTTCAATCCTTATTGCTCGTCAGGTAAAGGTATCTCGATTTTTCTATCTAATCTACTTAGACAAAGAAGACCCGGGATCACTACATCATTTCTTCCTAGATATATATACAATATTATTTATCTCAACACGTAAAGTACTAATTTATTTTTTAATTTAATTGAGGTACCTTTCCGACCTCCATTCAAATTCTCTAGATTTCACGATAAACAATTGTTCTTTCACTGAATTTACGTCCACCAATCACATCAATCTCATATATAAAGATTATGCAAGTCTGGATGGACAAGAACAACAAGATGTAAATATTTATCATATATCAAAAGCGTGCATATGATAAACATCTAATATGTCCTTTCTTACTTGATAATCACGTGCATAATCGAACATTTCACTAATCAATCTTGCACTTTCCCCTATGTATTTATCAGTGGAACATCATACAACCTGCACACCAAATGACAAAAAACAAGATTGGTCCATACTAATTTTTCAGAGTATTAAACAAGTAAGTAAGTACCTTTAAGAAAGTGCCATCTATGTTGCTTGCTATTGATAGATTAACAATATCTACCTAATCCAGGAGGCTATATTGAAGGACGCCTTGAACAGAGAACTTTGATTTCGGTGGCCGTCTTTATTTTTTAGGTTAAATTTTTTTAAGATGTACGATTGTGTGTGTGTAAGTATTATATTATAAGGCCGGTGTGTTATGGATTGGTCATGTACAAACTAAATTGAGACTAAAGATAAAAAATGATGCCACTGATGTGATTTGGGCTTTTTTTTTATCTAGCTCACTTAACAATAACACTCTCTTTTTATGACAAGTAATATTTTATATTCAAAGAGAAAAATAGTTTGGCCATTGGAGAGTTCTAGTTCACTAGAAATAATATTTTCAAAAATACTAAATAAAAATTTATTTTATAGGTTGAATATGGCTTTCTTATAGGGATTGTATTAAATTTTGTTTCTTTTTTTTTCTAAAATTATTGATTAACACCTAATTTTTTTATCCTTTATTAGTTGATATAACCCTAATTATTTATGATATTGTATAAATTAGTAATGATTTATGTAGTTTTATGTAATTTTTTTGGTTGTATGTGTGTATTGTTTAGTATTGGGTATAGATATGTGTGTTTTGTGTATATTTTATGTATATATAGGTAGTAATTTACGCATAATGTTATGTATGTTGATTATGTTAATATGTACCCATTTTATGTTTTTGATATAGAATTTTCAAGGACATATACTGCAATTTGATAACAAAAGTCCCTGCAATTGTAGAGGTGAGGATTATACCCATTTTGTATGTGACAGATTTCAAGTGTCGATAGTGACATTTTAAAACAAAGGTCCGCATTATCAATAGTGGGTTTTAACCGTTTATGTGGTAGGCTATTAGCCACTTTCTTTTTATGGGGTTTATACCTCCATAAATCTTTTAGGGACCTATAGTGCAATTTGATAACAAAAGTCCGTGTAGTTGCTGGGTATGTGACATAGAATTCCAAGATACTTATAATGCAATTTGATAACAAAGTTAATTACAATATAGATCCTTGCACTATAGAAAATGAAAATGAAATCTAAATTTTTTTTGTTGTTCAGGGAAATTTTCTAAATACGTACATCAGCTTCGACTTTTTTTACTTACACAGAAGCTTTACACATAACACGCCTCTGCATTTCTCTTTCTTCCAACAAAAACTCTCCTCTAAACATTAACTCAAACCTAAAATCAAAACAACATAATTATAACCAAAAAGAACTAAAATTAATTAGACAAAAACAAATTAATATTACAACCTTTACTGTGGTGGTTTCTTATGCCCATTTTCCACACCGTGCATTTGATTTTCATCATCCAGGATTTGAATCGGAACAAATTCTTGAACATGAACTAGTACCATCGCATTACCCACTTTCTGTTGAATTTCATTCACACTAGCTCCAATGTGATGATGATTTTGAAGACTTTAATTCAAAGTGATTGAGCTAGAAGCTACCCTAGGTGCTTCGATATTCATAGCTGCACCACAGTTTGATGACTGTCCTGAAACTAACCTATGTTTCTCTCTTAACTCAACTGAGTTTAAAGCTCCTAATATCTCGGCTGAGCTATCCATTCTCTCCATGTTATTCCCCATACGGTGGTGAATTTCCGGCATTACTCAGGCTACGGCTCGAGTTCCATCTCTGACCACCACTCCAACACCATTCAAATTCATAGCTCTACTGTTAACAACTCCAGATGCTAATAAAGCTTGATTTCTCTTCATCTTAGCCTTAGCTGCGAGATAAATAACATCCTCTAAAGCCTCCCTAGCTCATTTTCTGGAAATTGCCGCCTCTTTTGCTTTTCTTTCCGCTTCTCATATCAATCACCTTAGCCATTATTATTAGGAGAGCTATACCCTAATTATAATGAATGTTATTTCTTTTTGAAATGTCATGACCAACTATCTTTTCCTGTAAATTGAATAATACTTATGATATACATGTACAAAAAAATACAAATAATCGTTTCTTGAAATACTTTTTTAAGTTATTTGCACTATTAATCGAACCGATAATTAAATTTTATCTTCACGAAATCTTGATGGATGACATAATCAAACTTTGCACGAAGAGCTTCCATACCGATTTACGTAAAAATATTACGAAAATCGGCTATTAGTGTAGTAACTCAGCAAGTTTAAATTTCAAAACAAAATAAATCTTGAGACTTTTCAATCCTTATTGCTCGTCAGGTAAAGGTATCTCGATTTTTCTATCTAATCTACTTAGACAAAGAAGACCCGGGACCACTACATCATTTCTTCCTAGATATATATACAATATTATTTATCTCAACACGTAAAGTACTAATTTATTTTTTAATTTAATTGAGGTACCTTTCCGACCTCCATTCAAATTCTCTAGATTTCACGATAAACAATTGTTCTTTCACTGAATTTACGTCCACCAATCACATCAATCTCATATATAATGATTATGCAAGTCTGGATGGACAAGAACAACAAGATGTAAATATTTATCATATATCAAAAGCGTGCATATGATAAACATCTAATATGTCCTTTCTTACTTGATAATCACGTGCATAATCGAACATTTCCCTAATCAATCTTGCACTTTCCCCTATGTATTTATCAGTGGAACATCATACAATCTGCACACCAAATGACAAAAAACAAGATTGGTCCATACTAATTTTTCAGAGTATTAAACAAGTAAGTAAGTACCTTTAAGAAAGTGCCATCTATGTTGCTTGCTATTGATAGATTAACAATATCTACCTAATCCAGGAGGCTATATTGAAGGACGCCTTGAACAGAGAACTTTGATTTCGGCGGTCCGTCTTTATTTTTAAGGTTAAATTTTTTTAAGATGTACGATTGTGTGTGTGTAAGTATTGTATTATAAGGCCGGTGTGTTATGGATTGGTCATGTACAAACTAAATTGACACTAAAGATAAAAAATGATGCCACTGATGTGATTTGGGCTTTTTTTTTATCTAGCTCACTTAACAATAACACTCTCTTTTTATGACAAGTAATATTTTATATTCAAAGAGAAAAATAGTTTGGCCATTGGAGAGTTCTAGTTCACTAGAAATAATATTTTCAAAAATACTAAATAAAAATTTATTTTATAGGTTGAATATGGCTTTCTTATAGGGATTGTATTAAATTTTGTTTCTTTTTTTTTCTAAAATTATTGATTAACACCTAATTTTTTTATCCTTTATTAGTTGATATAGAGTGTTTTTATTAACCCTAATTATTTATGATATTGTATAAATTAGTAATGATTTATGTAGTTTTATGTAATTTTTTTGGTTGTATGTGTGTATTGTTTAGTATTGGGTATAGATATGTGTGTTTTGTGTATATTTTATGTATATATAGGTAGTAATTTACGCATAATGTTATGTATGTTGATTATGTTAATATGTACCAATTTTATGTTTTTGATATAGAATTTTCAAGGACCTATACTGCAATTTGATAACAAAAGTCCCTGCAATTGTAGAGGTGAGGATTATACCCATTTTGTATGTGACAGATTTCAGGTGTCGATAGTGACATTTTAAAACAAAGGTCCGCATTATCAATAGTGGGTTTTAACCGTTTATGTGGTAGGCTATTAGCCACTTTCTTTTTATGGGGTTTATACCTCCATAAATCTTTTAGGGACCTATAGTGCAATTTGATAACAAAAGTCCGTGTAGTTGCTTGGTATGTGACATAGAATTCCAAGATACTTATAATGCAATTTGATAACAAAGTTAATTACAATATAGATCCTTGCACTATAGAAAATGAAAATGAAATCTAAATTTTTTTTGTTGTTCAGGGAAATTTTCTAAATACGTACATCAGCTTCGACTTTTTCTACTTACACAGAAGCTTTACACATAACACGCCTCTGCATTTCTCTTTCTTCCAACAAAAACTCTCCTCTAAACATTAACTCAAACCTAAAATCAAAACAACATAATTATAACCAAAAAGAACTAAAATTAATTAGACAAAAACAAATTAATATTACAACCTTTACTGTGGTGGTTTCTTATGCCCATTTTCCACACCGTGCATTTGATTTTCATCGTCCAGGATTTGAATCGGAACAAATTCTTATGAACTAGTACCATCGCATTACCCACTTTCTGTTGAATTTCATTCACACTAGCTCCAATGTGATGATGATTTTGAAGACTTTAATTCAAAGTGATTGAGCTAGAAGCTACACTAGGTGGTTCGATATTCATAGCTGCACCACAGTTTGATGATTGTCCTGAAACTAACCTATGTTTCTCTCTTAACTCAACTGAGTTTAAAGCTCCTAATATCTCGGCTGAGCTATCCATTCTCTCCATGTTATTCCCCATACGGTGGTGAATTTCCGGCATTACTCAGGCTACGGCTCGAGTTCCATCTCTGACCACCACTCCAACACCATTCATATTCATAGCTCTACTGTTAACAACTCCAGATGCTAATAAAGCTTGATTTCTCTTCATCTTAGCCTTAGCTGCGAGAAAAATAACACCCTCTAAAGCCTCCCTAGCTCATTTTTTGGAAATTGCCGCCTCTTTTGCTTTTCTTTCCGCTTCTCATATCAATCACCTTAGCCATTATTATTAGGAGAGTTATACCCTAATTATAATGAATGTTATTTCTTTTTGAAATGTCATGACCAACTATCTTTTCCTGTAAATTGAATAATACTTATGATATACATTTACAAAAAAAAATACAAATAATCGTTTCTTGAAATACATTTTTAAGTTATCTGCACTATTAATCGAACCGATAATTAAATTTTACCTTCACGAAATCTTGATGGATGACATAATCAAACTTTGCACGAAGAGCTTCCATACCGATTTTTGTAAAAATATTACGAAAATCGGCTACTAGTGTAGTAACTCAGCAAGTTTAAATTTCAAAACAAAATAAATCTTGAGACTTTTCAATCCTTATTGCTCGTCAGGTAAAGGTATCTCGATTTTTCTATCTAATCTACGTAGACAAAGAAGACCCGGGACCACTACATCATTTCTTCCTAGATATATATACCAATATTATTTATCTCAACACGTAAAGTACTAATTTATTTTTTAATTTAATTGAGGTACCGTTCTGACCTCCATTCAAATTCTCTAGATTTCACATAAACAATTGTTCTTTCACTGAATTTACGTCCACCAATCACATCAATCTCATATATAAAGATTATGCAAGTCTGGATGGACAAGAACAACAAGATGTAAATATTTATCATATATCAAAAGCGTGCATATGATAAACATCTAATATGTCCTTTCTTACTTGATAATCACGTGCATAATTGAAAATTTCACTAATCAATCTTACACTTTCCCCTATGTATTTATCAGTGGAACCTAATACAACCTGTACACCAAATTACAAAAAACAAGATTGGTCCATACTAATTTTTCAGAGTATTAAACAAGTAAGTAAGTACCTTTAAGAAAGTGCCATCTATGTTGCTTGCTATTGATAGATTAACAATATCTACCTAATCCAGGAGGCTATATTGAAGGACGCCTTGAACAGAGAACTTTGATTTCGGCGGCCGTCTTTATTTTTTAGGTTAAATTTTTCTAAGATGTACGAGTGTGTGTGTGTAAGTATTATATTATAAGGCCGGTGTGTTATGGATTGGTCATGTACAAACTAAATTGAGACTAAAGATAAAAAATGATGCCAATGATATGATTTGGGCTTTTTTTTTATCTAGCTCACTTAACAATAACACTCGCTTTTTATGACAAGTAATATTTTATATTCAAAGAGAAAAATAGTTTGGCCATTGGAGAGTTCTAGTTCACTAGAAATAATATTTTCAAAAATACTAAAAAAAAATTTATTTTATTGGTTGAATATGGCTTTCTTATAGGGATTGTATTAAATTTTGTTTCTTTTTTTTTTCTAAAATTATTGAGTAACACCTAATTTTTTTATCCTTTATTAGTTGATATAGAGTGTTTTTATTAACCCTGATTATTTATGATATTGTATAAATTAGTAATGATTTATGTAGTTTTATGTAATTTTTATGGTTGTATGTGTGTATTGTTTAGTATTGGGTATAGATATGTGTATTTTGTGTATATTTTATTTATATATAGGTAGTAATTTACGCATAATGTTATGTATGTTGATTATGTTAATATGTACCCATTTTATGTTTTTGATATAGAATTTTCAAGGACCTATTCTGCAATTTGATAATGTGTAGAGGTGAGGATTATACCCATTTTGTATGTGACAGATTTCAGGTGTCGATAGTGACATTTTAAAACAAAGGTCCGCATTATCAATAGTGGGTTTTAACCGTTTATGTGGTAGGCTATTAGCCACTTTCTTTTTATGGGGTTTATACCTCCATAAATCTTTTAGGGACCTATAGTGCAATTTGATAACAAAAGTCCGTGTAGTTGCTGGGTATGTGATATAGAATTCCAAGATACTTATAATGCAATTTGATAACAAAGTTAATTACAATATAGATCCTTGCACTATAGAAAATGAAAATGAAATCTAAATTTTTTTTGTTGTTCAGGGAAATTTTCTAAATACGTACATTAGCTTCGACTTTTCTACTTACACAGAAGCTTTACACATAACACGCCTCTGCATTTCTCTTTCTTCCAACAAAAACACTCCTCTAAACATTAACTCAAACCTAAAATCAAAACAACATAATTATAACCAAAAAGAACTAAAATTAATTAGACAAAAACAAATTAATATTACAACCTTTACTGTGGTGGTTTCTTATGCCCATTTTTCACACCGTTCATTTGATTTTCATCGTCCAGGATTTGAATCGGAACAAATTCTTGAACATGAACTAGTAACATCGCATTACCCACTTTCTGTTGAATTTCATTCACACTAGCTCCAATGTGATGATGATTTTGAAGACTTTAATTCAAAGTGATTGAGCTAGAAGCTACCCTAGGTGCTTCGATATTCATAGCTGCACCACAGTTTGATGATTGTCCTGAAACTAACCTATGTTTCTCTCTTAACTCAACTGAGTTTAAAGCTCCTAATATCTCGGCTGAGCTATCCATTCTCTCCATGTTATTCCCCATACGGTGGTGAATTTCCGGCATTACTCAGGCTACGGCTCGAGTTCCATCTCTGACCACCACTCCAACACCATTCATATTCATAGCTCTACTGTTAACAACTCCAGATGCTAATAAAGCTTGATTTCTCTTCATCTTAGCCTTAGCTGCGAGAAAAATAATACCCTCTAAAGCCTCCCTAGCTCATTTCTTGGAAATTGCCGCCTCTTTTGCTTTTCTTTCCGCTTCTCATATCAATCACCTTAGCCATTATTATTAGGAGAGTTATACCCTAATTATAATGAATGTTATTTCTTTTTGAAATGTCATGACCAACTATCTTTTCCTGTAAATTGAATAATACTTATGATATACATTTACAAAAAAAAATACAAATAATCGTTTCTTGAAATACATTTTTAAGTTATCTGCACTATTAATCGAACCGATAATTAAATTTTACCTTCACGAAATCTTGATGGATGACATAATCAAACTTTGCACGAAGAGCTTCCATACCGATTTATGTAAAAATATTACTAAAATCGGCTATTAGTGTAGTAACTCAGCAAGTTTAAATTTCAAAACAAAATAAATCTTGAGACTTTTCAATCCTTATTGCTCGTCAGGTAAAGGTATCTCGATTTTTCTATCTAATCTACTTAGACAAAGAAGACCCGGGACCACTACATCATTTCTTCCTAGATACATATACCAATATTATTTATCTCAACACGTAAAGTACTAATTTATTTTTTAATTTAATTGGGATACCTTTCCGACCTCCATTCAAATTCTCTAGATTTCACGATCAACAATTGTTTTTTCACTGAATTTACGTCCACCAATCACATCAATCTCATCTATATAGATTATGCAAGTCTGGATGGACAAGAACAACAAGATGTAAATATTTATCATATATCAAAAGCGTGCATATGATAAACATCTAATATATCCTTTCTTACTTGATAATCACGTGCATAATCGAACATTTCACTAATCAATCTTGCACCTTCCCCTATGTATTTATCAGTGGAACGTCATGGAACGTCATACAACCTGCACACCAAATGACAAAAAACATGATTGGTCCATACTAATTTTTCAGAGTATTAAACAAGTAAGTACCTTTAAGAAAGTGCCATCTATATTGCTTGCTATTGATAGATTAACAATATCTTCCTAATCCAGGAGGCTATATTGAAGGACGCCTTGAAGAGACCTTTGATTTCGGCGGCCGTCTTTATTTTTTAGGTTAAATTTTTTTAAGATGTACGAGTGTGTGTGTATAAGTATTATATTATAAGGCCGGTGTGTTATGGATTGGTCATGTACAAACTAAATTGAGACTAAATATAAAAAATGATGCCAATGATGTGATTTGGGCTTTTTTTTTATCTAGCTCACTTAACAATAACACTCTCTTTTTATGACAAGTAATATTTTATATTCAAAGAGAAAAATAGTTTGGCCATTGGAGAGTTCTAGTTCACTAGAAATAATATTTTCAAAAATACTAAATAAAAATTTATTTTATAGGTTGAATATGGCTTTCTTATAGGGATTGTATTAAATTTTGTTTCTTTTTTTTTCTAAAATTATTGATTAACACCTAATTTTTTTATCCTTTATTAGTTGATATAGAGTGTTTTTATTAACCCTAATTATTTATGATATTGTATAAATTAGTAATGATTTATGTCGTTTTATGTAATTTTTTTGGTTGTATGTGTGTATTGTTTAGTATTGGGTATAGATATGTGTGTTTTGTGTATATTTTATGTATATATAGGTAGTAATTTACGCATAATGTTATGTATGTTGATTATGTTAATATGTACCAATTTTATGTTTTTGATATAGAATTTTCAAGGACCTATACTGCAATTTGATAACAAAAGTCCCTGCAATTGTAGAGGTGAGGATTATACCCATTTTGTATGTGACAGATTTTCAGGTGTCGATAGTGACATTTTAAAACAAAGGTCCGCATTATCAATAGTGGGTTTTAACCGTTTATGTGGTAGGCTATTAGCCACTTTCTTTTTTTGGGGTTTATACCTCCATTAATCTTTTAGGGACCTATAGTGCAATTTGATAACAAAAGTACATGTAGTTGCTGGGTATGTGACATAGAATTCCAAGATACTTATAATGCAATTTGATAACAAAGTTAATTACAATATAGATCCTTGCACTATAGAAAATGAAAATGAAATCTAATTTTTTTTCTGTTGTTCAGGGAAATTTTCTAAATACGTACATCAGCTTCGACTTTTTCTTCTTACACAGAAACTTTACACATAACACGCCTCTGCATTTCTCTTTCTTCCAACAAAAACACTCCTCTAAACATTAACTCAAACCTAAAATCAAAACAACATAATTATAACCAAAAAGAACTAAAATTAATTAGACAAAAACAAATTAATATTACAACCTTTACTGTGGTGGTTTCTTATGCCCATTTTCCACACCGTGCATTTGATTTTCATCGTCAAGGATTTGAATCGGAACAAATTCTCGAAAATGAACTAGTACCATCGCATTACCCACTTTCTGTTGAATTTCATTCACACTAGCTCCAATGTGATGATGATTTGGAAGACTTTAATTCAAAGTGATTGAGCTAGAAGCTACCCTAGGTGCTTCGATATTCATAGCTGCACCACAGTTTGATGATTGTCCTGAAACTAACCAATGTTTCTCTCTTAACTCAACTGAGTTTAAAGCTCCTAATATCTCGGCTGAGCTATCCATTCTCTCCATGTTATTCCCCATACAGTGGTGAATTTCTGGCATTACTCAGGCTACGGCTCGAGTTCCATCTCTGACCACCACTCCAACACCATTCAAATTCATAGCTCTACTGTTAACAACTCCAGATGCTAATAAAGCTTGATTTCTCTTCATCTTAGCCTTAGCTGCGAGATAAATAACATCCTCTAAAGCCTCCCTAGCTCATTTTCTGGAAATAGCCGCCTCTTTTGCTTTTCTTTCCGCTTCTCATATCAATCACCTTAGCCATTATTATTAGGAGGGCTATACCCTAATTATAATGAATGTTATATCTTTTTGAAATGTCATGACCAACTATCTTTTCCTGTAAATTGAATAATACTTATGATATACATTTACAAAAAAAAATACAAATAATCGTTTCTTGAAATACATTTTTAAGTTATCTGCACTATTAATCGAACCGATAATTAAATTTTACCTTTACAAAATCTTGATGGATGACATAATAACACTTTGCACGAAGAGCTTCCATACCGATTTACGTAAAAATATTACGAAAATCGGCTCGATTGGAACCTGTGCACAAACTAGTTTTCAATAAATACTTTGATGATTCACGAAATAACTTAATAAAAAATATTAGTGTAGTAACTCAGCAAGTTTAAATTTCAAAACAAAATAAATCTTGAGACTTTTCAATCCTTATTGCTCGTCAGGTAAAGGTATCTCGATTTTTCTATCTAATCTACTTAGACAAAGGGACCACTACATCATTTCTTCCTAGATATATATACCAATATTATTTATCTCAACACGTAAAGTACTAATTTATTTTTTAATTTAATTGAGGTACCTTTCCGACCTCCATTCAAATTCTCTAGATTTCACGATCAACAATTGTTCTTTCACTGAATTTACGTCCACCAATCACATCAATCTCATCTATATAGATTATGCAAGTCTGGATGGACAAGAACAACAAGATGTAAATATTTATCATATATCAAAAGCGTGCATATGATAAACATCTAATATGTCCTTTCTTACTTGATAATCACGTGCATAATCGAACATTTCACTAATCAATCTTGCACTTTCCCCTATGTATTTATCAGTGGAACATCATACAACCTGCACACCAAATGACAAAAAACATGATTGGTCCTTACTAATTTTTCAGAGTATTAAACAAGTAAGTAAGTACCTTTAAGAAAGTGCCATCTATATTTCTTGCTATTGATAGATTAACAATATCTTCCTAATCTAGGAGGCAATATCGAAGGACGCCTTGAACAGAGAACTTTGATTTCGGCGGCCGTCTTTATTTTTTAGGTTAAATTTTTTTAAGATGTACGAGTGTGTGTGTGTGTAAGTATTATATTATAAGGCCGGTGTGTTATGGATTGGTCATGTACAAACTAAATTGAGACTAAAGATAAAAAATGATGCCAATGATGTGATTTGGGCTTTTTTTTTATCTAGCTCACTTAACAATAACACTCTCTTTTTATGACAAGTAATATTTTATATTCAAAGAGAAAAATAGTTTGGCCATTGGAGAGTTCTAGTTCACTAGAAATAATATTTTCAAAAATACTAAATAAAAATTTATTTTATAGGTTGAATATGGCTTTCTTATAGGGATTGTATTAAATTTTGTTTCTTTTTTTTTCTAAAATTATGGATTAACACCTAATTTTTTTATCCTTTATTAGTTGATATAGAGTGTTTTTATTAACCCTAATTATTTATGATATTGTATAAATTAGTAATGATTTATGTAGTTTTATGTAATTTTTTTGGTTGTATGTGTGTATTGTTTAGTATTGGGTATAGATATGTGTGTTTTGTGTATATTTTATGTATATATAGGTAGTAATTTACGCATAATGTTATGTATGTTGATTATGTTAATATGTACCAATTTTATGTTTTTGATATAGAATTTTCAAGGACCTATACTGCAATTTGATAACAAAAGTCCCTGCAATTGTAGAGGTGAGGATTATACCCATTTTGTATGTGACAGATTTTCAGGTGTCGATAGTGACATTTTAAAACAAAGGTCCGCATTATCAATAGTGGGTTTTAACCGTTTATGTGGTAGGCTATTAGCCACTTTCTTTTTATGGGGTTTATACCTCCATAAATCTTTTAGGGACCTATAGTGCAATTTGATAACAAAAGTACATGTAGTTGCTGGGTATGTGACATAGAATTCCAAGATACTTATAATGCAATTTGATAACAAAGTTAATTACAATATAGATCCTTGCACTATAGAAAATGAAAATGAAATCTAAATTTTTTTTGTTGTTCAGGGAAATTTTCTAAATACGTACATCAGCTTCGACTTTTTCTACTTACACAGAAGCTTTACACATAACACGCCTCTGCATTTCTCTTTCTTCCAACAAAAACACTCCTCTAAACATTAACTCAAACCTAAAATCAAAACAACATAATTATAACCAAAAAGAACTAAAATTAATTAGACAAAAACAAATTAATATTACAACCTTTACTGTGGTGGTTTCTTATGCCCATTTTCCACACCGTGCATTTGATTTTCATCGTCAAGGATTTGAATCGGAACAAATTCTCGAAAATGAACTAGTACCATCGCATTACCCACTTTCTGTTGAATTTCATTCACACTAGCTCCAATGTGATGATGATTTGGAAGACTTTAATTCAAAGTGATTGAGCTAGAAGCTACCCTAGGTGCTTCGATATTCATAGCTGCACCACAGTTTGATGATTGTCCTGAAACTAACCAATGTTTCTCTCTTAACTCAACTGAGTTTAAAGCTCCTAATATCTCGGCTGAGCTATCCATTCTCTCCATGTTATTCCCCATACAGTGGTGAATTTCTGGCATTACTCAGGCTACGGCTCGAGTTCCATCTCTGACCACCACTCCAACACCATTCAAATTCATAGCTCTACTGTTAACAACTCCAGATGCTAATAAAGCTTGATTTCTCTTCATCTTAGCCTTAGCTGCGAGATAAATAACATCCTCTAAAGCCTCCCTAGCTCATTTTCTGGAAATAGCCGCCTCTTTTGCTTTTCTTTCCGCTTCTCATATCAATCACCTTAGCCATTATTATTAGGAGGGCTATACCCTAATTATAATGAATGTTATATCTTTTTGAAATGTCATGACCAACTATCTTTTCCTGTAAATTGAATAATACTTATGATATACATTTACAAAAAAAATACAAATAATCGTTTCTTGAAATACATTTTTAAGTTATCTGCACTATTAATCGAACCGATAATTAAATTTACCTTTACAAAATCTTGATGGATGACATAATAAAACTTTGCACGAAGAGCTTCCATACCGATTTACGTAAAAATATTACGAAAATCGGCTCGATTGGAACCTGTGCACAAACTAGTTTTCAATAAATACTTTGATGATTCACGAAATAACTTAATAAAAAATATTAGTGTAGTAACTCAGCAAGTTTAAATTTCAAAACAAAATAAATCTTGAGACTTTTCAATCCTTATTGCTCGTCAGGTAAAGGTATCTCGATTTTTCTATCTAATCTACTTAGACAAAGAAGACCCGGGACCACTACATCATTTCTTCCTAGATATATATACCAATATTATTTATCTCAACACGTAAAGTACTAATTTATTTTTTAATTTAATTGAGGTACCTTTCCGACCTCCATTCAAATTCTCTAGATTTCACGATCAACAATTGTTCTTTCACTGAATTTACGTCCACCAATCACATCAATCTCATCTATATAGATTATGCAAGTCTGGATGGACAAGAACAACAAGATGTAAATATTTATCATATATCAAAAGCATGCATATGATAAACAGCTAATATGTCCTTTCTTACTTGATAATCACGTGCATAATCGAACATTTCACTAATCAATCTTGCACTTTCCCCTATGTATTTATCAGTGGAACATCATACAACCTGCACACCAAATGACAAAAAACATGATTGGTCCATACTAATTTTTCAGAGTATTAAACAAGTAAGTAAGTACCTTTAAGAAAGTGCCATCTATATTTCTTGCTATTGATAGATTAACAATATCTTCCTAATCCAGGAGGCTATATCGAAGGACGCCTTGAACAGAGAACTTTGATTTCGGCGGCCGTCTTTATTTTTTAGGTTAAATTTTTTTAAGATGTACGAGTGTGTGTGTGTGTAAGTATTATATTATAAGGCCGGTGTGTTATGGATTGGTCATGTACAAACTAAATTGAGACTAAAGATAAAAAATGATGTGATTTGGGCTTTTTTTTTATCTAGCTCACTTAACAATAACACTCTCTTTTTATGACAAGTAATATTTTATATTCAAAGAGAAAAATAGTTTGGCCATTGGAGAGTTCTAGTTCACTAGAAATAATATTTTCAAAAATACTAAATAAAAATTTATTTTATAGGTTGAATATGGCTTTCTTATAGGGATTGTATTAAATTTTGTTTCTTTTTTTTTCTAAAATTATTGATTAACACCTAATTTTTTTATCCTTTATTAGTTGATATAGAGTGTTTTTATTAACCCTAATTATTTATGATATTGTATAAATTAGTAATGATTTATGTAGTTTTATGTAATTTTTTTGGTTGTATGTGTGTATTGTTTAGTATTGGGTATAGATATGTGTGTTTTGTGTATATTTTATGTATATATAGGTAGTAATTTACGCATAATGTTATGTATGTTGATTATGTTAATATGTACCAATTTTATGTTTTTGATATAGAATTTTCAAGGACCTATACTGCAATTTGATAACAAAAGTCCCTGCAATTGTAGAGGTGAGGATTATACCCATTTTGTATGTGACAGATTTTCAGGTGTCGATAGTGACATTTTAAAACAAAGGTCCGCATTATCAATAGTGGGTTTTAACCGTTTATGTGGTAGGCTATTAGCCACTTTCTTTTTATGCGGTTTATACCTCCATAAATCTTTTAGGGACCTATAGTGCAATTTGATAACAAAAGTACATGTAGTTGCTGGGTATGTGACATAGAATTCCAAGATACTTATAATGCAATTTGATAACAAAGTTAATTACAATATAGATCCTTGCACTATAGAAAATGAAAATGAAATCTAAATTTTTTTTGTTGTTCAGGGAAATTTTCTAAATACGTACATCAGCTTCGACTTTTTCTACTTACACAGAAGCTTTACACATAACACGCCTCTGCATTTCTCTTTCTTCCAACAAAAACACTCCTCTAAACATTAACTCAAACCTAAAATCAAAACAACATAATTATAACCAAAAAGAACTAAAATTAATTAGACAAAAACAAATTAATATTACAACCTTTACTGTGGTGGTTACTTATGCCCATTTTCCACACCGTGCATTTGATTTTCATCGTCAAGGATTTGAATCGGAACAAATTCTCGAACATGAACTAGTACCATCGCATTACCCACTTTCTGTTGAATTTCATTCACACTAGCTCCAATGTGATGATGATTTGGAAGACTTTAATTCAAAGTGATTGAGCTAGAAGCTACCCTAGGTGCTTCGATATTCATAGCTGCACCACAGTTTGATGATTGTCCTGAAACTAACCAATGTTTCTCTCTTAACTCAACTGAGTTTAAAGCTCCTAATATCTCGGCTGAGCTATCCATTCTCTCCATGTTATTCCCCATACAGTGGTGAATTTCTGGCATTACTCAGGCTACGGCTCGAGTTCCATCTCTGACCACCACTCCAACACCATTCAAATTCATAGCTCTACTGTTAACAACTCCAGATGCTAATAAAGCTTGATTTCTCTTCATCTTAGCCTTAGCTGCGAGATAAATAACATCCTCTAAAGCCTCCCTAGCTCATTTTCTGGAAATAGCCGCCTCTTTTGCTTTTCTTTCCGCTTCTCATATCAATCACCTTAGCCATTATTATTAGGAGGGCTATACCCTAATTATAATGAACGTTATATCTTTTTGAAATGTCATGACCAACTATCTTTTCCTGTAAATTGAATAATACTTATGATATACATTTACAAAAAAAAATACAAATAATCGTTTCTTGAAATACATTTTTAAGTTATCTGCACTATTAATCGAACCGATAATTAAATTTTACCTTTACAAAATCTTGATGGATGACATAATAACACTTTGCACGAAGAGCTTCCATACCGATTTACGTAAAAATATTACGAAAATCGGCTCGATTGGAACCTGTGCACAAACTAGTTTTCACTAAATACTTTGATGATTCACGAAATAACTTAATAAAAAATATTAGTGTAGTAACTCAGCAAGTTTAAATTTCAAAACAAAATAAATCTTGAGACTT
Source organism: Nemophila menziesii (assembly GCA_029959085.1). Lineage (NCBI taxonomy): Eukaryota > Viridiplantae > Streptophyta > Magnoliopsida > Boraginales > Hydrophyllaceae > Nemophila > Nemophila menziesii. Next base: position 3,400,878 of record JARWIR010000027.1, on the reverse strand, counting down.
TTCAATCCTTATTGCTCGCCAGGTAAAGGTATCTCGATTTTTCTATCTAATCTACTTAGACAAAGAAGACCCGGGACCACTACATCATTTCTTCCTAGATATATATACCAATATTATTTATCTCAACACGTAAAGTACTAATTTATTTTTTAATTTAATTGAGGTACCTTTCCGACCTCCATTCAAATTCTCTAGATTTCACGATCAACAATTGTTCTTTCACTGAATTTACGTCCACCAATCACATCAATCTCATCTATATAGATTATGCAAGTCTGGATGGACAAGAACAACAAGATGTAAATATTTATCATATATCAAAAGCGTGCATATGATAAACAGCTAATATGTCCTTTCTTACTTGATAATCACGTGCATAATCGAACATTTCACTAATCAATCTTGCACTTTCCCCTATGTATTTATCAGTGGAACATCATACAACCTGCACACCAAATGACAAAAAACATGATTGGTCCATACTAATTTTTCAGAGTATTAAACAAGTAAGTAAGTACCTTTAAGAAAGTGCCATCTATATTTCTTGCTATTGATAGATTAACAATATCTTCCTAATCCAGGAGGCTATATCGAAGGACGCCTTGAACAGAGAACTTTGATTTCGGCGGCCGTCTTTATTTTTTAGGTTAAATTTTTTTAAGATGTACGAGTGTGTGTGTGTAAGTATTATATTATAAGGCCGGTGTGTTATGGATTGGTCATGTACAAACTAAATTGAGACTAAAGATAAAAAATGATGCCAATGATGTGATTTGGGCTTTTTTTTTTATCTAGCTCACTTAACAATAACACTCTCTTTTTATGACAAGTAATATTTTATATTCAAAGAGAAAAATAGTTTGGCCATTGGAGAGTTCTAGTTCACTAGAAATAATATTTTCAAAAATACTAAATAAAAATTTATTTTATAGGTTGAATATGGCTTTCTTATAGGGATTGTATTAAATTTTGTTTCTTTTTTTTTCTAAAATTATTGATTAACACCTAATTTTTTTATCCTTTATTAGTTGATATAGAGTGTTTTTATTAACCCTAATTATTTATGATATTGTATAAATTAGTAATGATTTATGTAGTTTTATGTAATTTTTTTGGTTGTATGTGTGTATTGTTTAGTATTGGGTATAGATATGTGTGTTTTGTGTATATTTTATGTATATATAGGTAGTAATTTACGCATAATGTTATGTATGTTGATTATGTTAATATGTACCAATTTTATGTTTTTGATATAGAATTTTCAAGGACCTATACTGCAATTTGATAACAAAAGTCCCTGCAATTGTAGAGGTGAGGATTATACACATTTTGTATGTGACAGATTTTCAGGTGTCGATAGTGACATTTTAAAACAAAGGTCCGCATTATCAATAGTGGGTTTTAACCGTTTATGTGGTAGGCTATTAGCCACTTTCTTTTTATGGGGTTTATACCTCCATAAATCTTTTAGGGACCTATAGTGCAATTTGATAACAAAAGTACATGTAGTTGCTGGGTATGTGACATAGAATTCCAAGATACTTATAATGCAATTTGATAACAAAGTTAATTACAATATAGATCCTTGCACTATAGAAAATGAAAATGAAATCTAAATTTTTTTTGTTGTTCATGGAAATTTTCTAAATACGTACATCAGCTTCGACTTTTTCTACTTACACAGAAGCTTTACACATAACACGCCTCTGCATTTCTCTTTCTTCCAACAAAAACACTCCTCTAAACATTAACTCAAACCTAAAATCAAAACAACATAATTATAACCAAAAAGAACTAAAATTAATTAGACAAAAACAAATTAATATTACAACCTTTACTGTGGTGGTTTCTTATGACCATTTTCCACACCGTGCATTTGATTTTCATCGTCAAGGATTTGAATCGGAACAAATTCTCGAACATGAACTAGTACCATCGCATTACCCACTTTCTGTTGAATTTCATTCACACTAGCTCCAATGTGATGATGATTTGGAAGACTTTAATTCAAAGTGATTGAGCTAGAAGCTACCCTAGGTGCTTCGATATTCATAGCTGCACCACAGTTTGATGATTGTCCTGAAACTAACCTATGTTTCTCTCTTAACTCAACTGAGTTTAAAGCTCCTAATATCTCGGCTGAGCTATCCATTCTCTCCATGTTATTCCCCATACGGTGGTGAATTTCCGGCATTACTCAGGCTACGGCTCGAGTTCCATCTCTGACCACCACTCCAACACCATTCAAATTCATAGCTCTACTGTTAACAACTCCAGATGCTAATAAAGCTTGATTTCTCTTCATCTTAGCCTTAGCTGCGAGATAAATAACATCCTCTAAAGCCTCCCTAGCTCATTTTCTGGAAATAGCCGCCTCTTTTGCTTTTCTTTCCGCTTCTCATATCAATCACCTTAGCCATTATTATTAGGAGGGCTATACCCTAATTATAATGAACGTTATATCTTTTTGAAATGTCATGACCAACTATCTTTTCCTGTAAATTGAATAATACTTATGATATACATTTACAAAAAAAAATACAAATAATCGTTTCTTGAAATACATTTTTAAGTTATCTGCACTATTAATCGAACCGATAATTAAATTTTACCTTTAAAAAATCTTGATGGATGACATAATAACACTTTGCACGAAGAGCTTCCATACCGATTTACGTAAAAATATTACGAAAATCGGCTCGATTGGAACCTGTGCACAAACTAGTTTTCAATAAATACTTTGATGATTCACGAAATAACTTAATAAAAAATATTAGTGTAGTAACTCAGCAAGTTTAAATTTCAAAACAAAATAAATCTTGAGACTTTTCAATCCTTATTGCTCGCCAGGTAAAGGTATCTCGATTTTTCTATCTAATCTACTTAGACAAAGAAGACCCGGGACCACTACATCATTTCTTCCTAGATATATATACCAATATTATTTATCTCAACACGTAAAGTACTAATTTATTTTTTAATTTAATTGAGGTACCTTTCCGACCTCCATTCAAATTCTCTAGATTTCACGATCAACAATTGTTCTTTCACTGAATTTACGTCCACCAATCACATCAATCTCATCTATATAGATTATGCAAGTCTGGATGGACAAGAACAACAAGATGTAAATATTTATCATATATCAAAAGCGTGCATATGATAAACAGCTAATATGTCCTTTCTTACTTGATAATCACGTGCATAATCGAACATTTCACTAATCAATCTTGCACTTTCCCCTATGTATTTATCAGTGGAACATCATACAACCTGCACACCAAATGACAAAAAACATGATTGGTCCATACTAATTTTTCAGAGTATTAAACAAGTAAGTAAGTACCTTTAAGAAAGTGCCATCTATATTTCTTGCTATTGATAGATTAACAATATCTTCCTAATCCAGGAGGCTATATCGAAGGACGCCTTGAACAGAGAACTTTGATTTCGGCGGCCGTCTTTATTTTTTAGGTTAAATTTTTTTAAGATGTACGAGTGTGTGTGTGTGTGTAAGTATTATATTATAAGGCCGGTGTGTTATGGATTGGTCATGTACAAACTAAATTGAGACTAAAGATAAAAAATGATGCCAATGATGTGATTTGGGCTTTTTTTTTTATCTAGCTCACTTAACAATAACACTCTCTTTTTATGACAAGTAATATTTTATATTCAAAGAGAAAAATAGTTTGGCCATTGGAGAGTTCTAGTTCACTAGAAATAATATTTTCAAAAATACTAAATAAAAATTTATTTTATAGGTTGAATATGGCTTTCTTATAGGGATTGTATTAAATTTTGTTTCTTTTTTTTTCTAAAATTATTGATTAACACCTAATTTTTTTATCCTTTATTAGTTGATATAGAGTGTTTTTATTAACCCTAATTATTTATGATATTGTATAAATTAGTAATATTTATGTAGTTTTATGTAATTTTTTTGGTTGTATGTGTGTATTGTTTAGTATTGGGTATAGATATGTGTGTTTTGTGTATATTTTATGTATATATAGGTAGTAATTTACGCATAATGTTATGTATGTTGATTATGTTAATATGTATCAATTTTATGTTTTTGATATAGAATTTTCAAGGACCTATACTGCAATTTGATAACAAAAGTCCCTGCAATTGTAGAGGTGAGGATTATACACATTTTGTATGTGACAGATTTTCAGGTGTCGATAGTGACATTTTAAAACAAAGGTCCGCATTATCAATAGTGGGTTTTAACCGTTTATGTGGTAGGCTATTAGCCACTTTCTTTTTATGGGGTTTATACCTCCATAAATCTTTTAGGGACCTATAGTGCAATTTGATAACAAAAGTACATGTAGTTGCTGGGTATGTGACATAGAATTCCAAGATACTTATAATGCAATTTGATAACAAAGTTAATTACAATATAGATCCTTGCACTATAGAAAATGAAAATGAAATCTAAATTTATTTTTGTTGTTCAGGGAAATTTTCTAAATACGTACATCAGCTTCGACTTTTTCTACTTACACAGAAGCTTTACACATAACACGCCTCTGCATTTCTCTTTCTTCCAACAAAAACTCTCCTCTAAACATTAAGTCAAACCTAAAATCAAAACAACATAATTATAACCAAAAAGAACTAAAATTAATTAGACAAAAACAAATTAATATTACAACCTTTACTGTGGTGGTTTCTTATGCCCATTTTCCACACCGTGCATTTGATTTTCATCGTCAAGGATTTGAATCGGAACAAATTCTTGAATATGAACTAGTACCATCGCATTACCCACTTTCTGTTGAATTTCATTCACACTAGCTCCAATGTGATGATGATTTGGAAGACTTTAATTCAAAGTGATTGAGCTAGAAGCTACCCTAGGTGCTTCGATATTCATAGCTGCACCACAGTTTGATGATTGTCCTGAAACTAACCTATGTTTCTCTCTTAACTCAACTGAGTTTAAAGCTCCTAATATCTCGGCTGAGCTATCCATTCTCTCCATGTTATTCCCCATACGGTGGTGAATTTCCGGCATTACTCAGGCTACGGCTCGAGTTCCATCTCTGACCACCACTCCAACACCATTCAAATTCATAGCTCTACTGTTAACAACTCCAGATGCTAATAAAGCTTGAGATCTCTTCATCTTAGCCTTAGCTGCGAGATAAATAACATCCTCTAAAGCCTCCCTAGCTCATTTTCTGGAAATTGCCGCCTCTTTTGCTTTTCTTTCCGCTTCTCATATCAATCACCTAAGCCATTATTATTAGGAGAGCTATACCCTAATTATAATGAATGTTATTTCTTTTTGCAATGTCATGACCAACTATCTTATCCTGTAAATTGAATAATTCTTATGATATACATGTACAAAAAAATACAAATAATCGTTTCTTGAAATACATTTTTAAGTTATTTGCACTATTAATCGAACCGATAAATAAATTTTACCTTCACGAAATCTTGATGGATGACATAATCAAACTTTGCACGAAGAGCTTCCATACCGATTTACGTAAAAATATTACAAAAATCGCCTATTAGTGTAGTAACTCAGCAAGTTTAAATTTCAAAACAAAATAAATCTTGAGACTTTTCAATCTTTATTGCTCGTCAGGTAAAGGTATCTCGATTTTTCTATCTAATCTACTTAGACAAAGAAGACCCGGGACCACTAAATCATTTCTTCCTAGATATATATACAAATATTATTTATCTCAACACGTAAAGTACTAATTTATTTTTTAATTTAATTGAGGTGCCTTTCCGACCTCCATTCAAATTCTCTAGACTTCACGATCAACAATTGTTCTTTCACTGAATTTACGTCCACCAATCACATCAATCTCATCTATAAAGATTATGCAAGTCTGTATGGACAAGAACAACAAGATGTAAATATTTATCATATATCAAAAGCGTGCATATGATAAACATCTAATATGTCCTTTCTTACTTGATAATCACGTGCATAATTGAACATTTCACTAATCAATCTTGCACTTTCCCCTATGTATTTATCAGTGGAACCTCATACAACCTGCACACCAAATGACAAAAAACAAGATTGGTCCATACTAATTTTTCAGAGTATTAAACAAGTAAGTAAGTACCTTTAAGAAAGTGCCATCTATATTGCTTGCTATTGATAGATTAACAATATCTTCCTAATCCTGGATGCTATATTGAAGGACGCCTTGAACAGAGGGCGGCCGTCTTTATTTTTTAGGTTAAATTTTTTTAAGATGTACGAGTGTGTGTGTGTGTAAGTATTATATTATAAGGCCGGTGTGTTATGGATTGTTCATGTACAACCTAAATTGAGACTAAAGATAAAAAATGATGCCAATGATGTGATTTGGGCTTTTTTTTATCTAGCTCACTTAACAATAACACTCTCTTTTTATGACAAGTAATATTTTATATTCAAAGAGAAAAATAGTTTGGCCATTGGAGAGTTCTAGTTCACTAGAAATAATATTTTCAAAAATACTAAATAAAAATTTATTTTATAGGTTGAATATGGCTTTCTTATAGGGATTGTATTAAATTTTGTTTCTTTTTTTTTCTAAAATTATTGATTAACACCTAATTTTTTTATCCTTTATTAGTTGATATAGAGTGTTTTTATTAACCCTAATTATTTATGATATTGTTTAAATTAGTAATGATTTATGTAGTTTTATGTAATTTTTTTGGTTGTATGTGTGTATTGTTTAGTATTGGGTATAGATATGTGTGTTTTGTGTATATTTTATGTATATATAGGTAGTAATTTACGCATAATGTTATGTATGTTTATTATGTTAATATGTACCCATTTTATGTTTTTGATATAGAATTTTCAAGGACCTATACTGCAATTTGATAACAAAAGTCCCTGCAATTGTAGAGGTGGGGATTATACCCATTTTGTATGTGACAGATTTTCAGGTGTTGTTAGTGACATTTTAAAACAAAGGTCCGCTGTATCAATAGTGGGTTTTAACCGTTTATGTGGTAGGCTATTAGCCACTTTCTTTTTATGGGGTTTATACCTCCATAAATCTTTTAGGGACCTATAGTGCAATTTGATAACAAAAGTCCATGTAGTTGCTGGGTATGTGACATAGAATTCCAAGATACTTATAATGCAATTTGATAACAAAGTTAATTATAATATAGATCCTTGCACTATAGGAAATGAAAATGAAATCTAAATTTTTTTTGTTGTTCAGGGAAATTTTCTAAATACGTACATCAGCTTCGACTTTTTCTACTTACACAGAAGCTTTACACATAACACGCCTCTGCATTTCTCTTTCTTCCAACAAAATCTCTCCTCTAAACATTAACTCAAACCTAAAATCAAAACAACATAATTATAACCAAAAAGAACTAAAATTAATTAGACAAAAACAAATTAATATTACAACCTTTAATGTGGTGGTTTCTTATGCCCATTTTCCACACCGTGCATTTGATTTTCATCGTCCAGGATTTAAATCGGAACAAATTCTTGAACATGAACTAGTACCATCGTATTACCCACTTTCTGTTGAATTTCATTCACACTAGCTCCAATGTGATGATGATTTTGAAGATTTTAATTCAAAGTGATTGAGCTAGAAGCTACCCTAGGTGCTTCGATATTCATAGCTGCACCACAGTTTGATGATTGTCCTGAAACTAACCTATGTTTCTCTCTTAACTCAACTGAGTTTAAAGCTCCGAATATCTCGGATGAGCTATCCATTCTCTCCATGTTATTCCCCATACGGTGGTGAATTTCCGGCATTACTCAGGCTACGACTCGAGTTCCATCTCTGACCACCATTCCAACACCATTCAAATTCATAGCTCTACTGTTAACAACTCCAGATGATAATAAAGCTTGATTCCTCTTCATCTTAGCCTTAGCTGTTATATAAATAACATCCTCTAAAGCCTCCCTAGCTCATTTTCTGGAAATTGCCGCCTCTTTTGCTTTTCTTTCCGCTTCTCATATCAATCACCTTAGCCATTATTATTAGGAGAGCTATACCCTAATTATAATGAATATTATTTCTTTTTGAAATGTCATGACCAACTATCTTTTCCTGTAAATTGAATAATACTTATGATATACATGTACAAAAATAATACAAATAATCGTTTCTTGAAATACATTTTTAAGTTATTTGCACTATTAATCGAACCGATAATTAAATTTTACCTTCACGAAATCTTGATGGATGACATAATCAAACTTTGCACGAAGAGCTTCCATACCGATTTACGTAAAAATATTACGAAAATCTGCTATTAGTGTAGTAACTCAGCAAGTTTAAATTTCAAAACAAAATAAATCTTGAGACTTTTCAATCCTTATTGCTCGTCAGGTAAAGGTATCTCGATTTTTCTATCTAATCTACTTAGACAAAGAAGACCCGGGACCACTACATCATTTCTTCCTAGATATATATATACCAATATTATTTATCTCAACACGTAAAGTACTAATTTATTTTTTAATTTAATTGAGGTACCTTTCCGACCTCCATTCAAATTCTCTAGATTTCACGATCAACAATTGTTCTTTTTACGTCCACCAATCACATCAATCTCATATATAAAGATTATGCAAGTCTGGATGGACAAGAACAACAAGAAGTAAATATTTATCACATATCAAAAGCGTGCATATGATAAACATCTAATATGTCCTTTCTTACTTGATAATCACGTGCATAATCGAATATTTCACTAATCAATCTTGCACTTTCCCCTATGTATTTATCAGTGGAACATCATACAACCTGCACACCAAATGACAAAAAACAAGATTGGTCCATACTAATTTTTCAGAGTATTAAACAAGTAAGTAAGTACCTTTAAGAAAGTGCCATCTATATTGCTTGCTATTGATAGATTAACAATATCTTCCTAATCCAGGAGGCTATATTGAAGGACGCCTTGAACAGAGAACTTTGATTTCGGCGGCCGTCTTTATTTTTTAGGTTAAATTTTTTTAAGATGTACGAGTGTGTGTATGTGTAAGTATTATATTATAAGGCCTGTGTGTTATGGATTGGTCATGTAAAAACTAAATTGAGACTAAAGATAAAAAATGATGCCAAAGATGTGATTTGGGCTTTTTTTTTATCTAGCTCACTTAACAATAACACTCTCTTTTTATGACAAGTAATATTTTATATTCAAAGAGAAAAATAGTTTGGCCATTGGAGAGTTCTAGTTCACTAGAAATAATATTTTCAAAAATACTAAATAAAAATTTATTTTATAGGTTGAATATGGCTTTCTTATAGGGATTGTATTAAATTTTGTTTCTTTTTTTTTCTAAAATTATTGATTAACACCTAATTTTTTTATCCTTTATTAGTTGATATAGAGTGTTTTTATTAACCCTAATTATTTATGATATTGTTTAAATTAGTAATGATTTATGTAGTTTTATGTAATTTTTTTGGTTGTATGTGTGTATTGTTTAGTATTGGGTATAGATATGTGTGTTTTGTGTATATTTTATGTATATATAGGTAGTAATTTACGCATAATGTTATGTATGTTGATTATGTTAATATGTACCCATTTTATGTTTTTGATATAGAATTTTCAAGGACCTATACTGCAATTTGATAACAAAAGTCCCTGCAATTGTAGAGGTGGGGATTATACCCATTTTGTATGTGACAGATTTTCAGGTGTTGTTAGTGACATTTTAAAACAAAGGTCCGCTGTATCAATAGTGGGTTTTAACCGTTTATGTGGTAGGCTATTAGCCACTTTCTTTTTATGGGGTTTATACCTCCATAAATCTTTTAGGGACCTATAGTGCAATTTGATAACAAAAGTCCATGTAGTTGCTGGGTATGTGACATAGAATTCCAAGATACTTATAATGCAATTTGATAACAAAGTTAATTATAATATAGATCCTTGCACTATAGGAAATGAAAATGAAATCTAAATTTTTTTTGTTGTTCAGGGAAATTTTCTAAATACGTACATCAGCTTCGACTTTTTCTACTTACACAGAAGCTTTACACATAACACGCCTCTGCATTTCTCTTTCTTCCAACAAAATCTCTCCTCTAAACATTACCTCAAACCTAAAATCAAAACAACATAATTATAACCAAAAAGAACTAAAATTAATTAGACAAAAACAAATTAATATTACAACCTTTACTGTGGTGGTTTCTTATGCCCATTTTCCACACCGTGCATTTGATTTTCATCGTCCAGGATTTGAATCGGAACAAATTCTTGAACATGAACTAGTACCATCGTATTACCCACTTTCTGTTGAATTTCATTCACACTAGCTCCAATGTGATGATGATTTTGAAGATTTTAATTCAAAGTGATTGAGCTAGAAGCTACCCTAGGTGCTTCGATATTCATAGCTGCACCACAGTTTGATGATTGTCCTGAAACTAACCTATGTTTCTCTCTTAACTCAACTGAGTTTAAAGCTCCGAATATCTCGGATGAGCTATCCATTCTCTCCATGTTATTCCCCATACGGTGGTGAATTTCCGGCATTACTCAGGCTACGGCTCGAGTTCCATCTCTGACCACCATTCCAACACCATTCAAATTCATAGCTCTACTGTTAACAACTCCAGATGATAATAAAGCTTGATTCCTCTTCATCTTAGCCTTAGCTGTTAGATAAATAACATCCTCTAAAGCCTCCCTAGCTCATTTTCTGGAAATTGCCGCCTCTTTTGCTTTTCTTTCCGCTTCTCATATCAATCACCTTAGCCATTATTATTAGGAGAGCTATACCCTAATTATAATGAATATTATTTCTTTTTGAAATGTCATGACCAACTATCTTTTCCTGTAAATTGAATAATACTTATGATATACATGTACAAAAATAATACAAATAATCGTTTCTTGAAATACATTTTTAAGTTATTTGCACTATTAATCGAACCGATAATTAAATTTTACCTTCACGAAATCTTGATGGATGACATAATCAAACTTTGCACGAAGAGCTTCCATACCGATTTACGTAAAAATATTACGAAAATCTGCTATTAGTGTAGTAACTCAGCAAGTTTAAATTTCAAAACAAAATAAATCTTGAGACTTTTCAATCCTTATTGCTCGTCAGGTAAAGGTATCTCGATTTTTCTATCTAATCTACTTAGACAAAGAAGACCCGGGACCACTACATCATTTCTTCCTAGATATATATATACCAATATTATTTATCTCAACACGTAAAGTACTAATTTATTTTTTAATTTAATTGAGGTACCTTTCCGACCTCCATTCAAATTCTCTAGATTTCACGATCAACAATTGTTCTTTTTACGTCCACCAATCACATCAATCTCATATATAAAGATTATGCAAGTCTGGATGGACAAGAACAACAAGATGTAAATATTTATCACATATCAAAAGCGTGCATATGATAAACATCTAATATGTCCTTTCTTACTTGATAATCACGTGCATAATCGAACATTTCACTAATCAATCTTGCACTTTCCCCTATGTATTTATCAGTGGAACATCATACAACCTGCACACCAAATGACAAAAAACAAGATTGGTCCATACTAATTTTTCAGAGTATTAAACAAGTAAGTAAGTACCTTTAAGAAAGTGCCATCTATATTGCTTGCTATTGATATATTAACAATATCTTCCTAATCCAGGAGGCTATATTGAAGGACGCCTTGAACAGAGAACTTTGATTTCGGCGGCCGTCTTTATTTTTTAGGTTAAATTTTTTTAAGATGTACGAGTGTGTGTATGTGTAAGTATTATATTATAAGGCCTGTGTGTTATGGATTGGTCATGTAAAAACTAAATTGAGACTAAAGATAAAAAATGATGCCAAAGATGTGATTTGGGCTTTTTTTTTTATCTAGCTCACTTAACAATAACACTCTCTTTTTATGACAAGTAATATTTTATATTCAAAGAGAAAAATAGTTTGGCCATTGGAGAGTTCTAGTTCACTAGAAATAATATTTTCAAAAATACTAAATAAAAATTTATTTTATAGGTTGAATATGGCTTTCTTATAGGGATTGTATTAAATTTTGTTTCTTTTTTTTTCTAAAATTATTGATTAACACCAAATTTTTTTATCCTTTATTAGTTGATATAGAGTGTTTTTATTAACCCTAATTATTTATGATATTGTTTAAATTAGTAATGATTTATGTAGTTTTATGTAATTTTTTTGGTTGTATGTGTGTATTGTTTAGTATTGGGTATAGATATGTGTGTTTTGTGTATATTTTATGTATATATAGGTAGTAATTTACGCATAATGTTATGTATGTTGATTATGTTAATATGTACCAATTTTATGTTTTTGATATAGAATTTTCAAGGACCTATACTGCAATTTGATAACAAAAGTCCCTGCAATTGTAGAGGTGAGGATTATACCCATTTTGTATGTGACAGATTTTCAGGTGTCGATAGTGATATTTTAAAACAAAGGTCCGCATTATCAATAGTGGGTTTTAACCGTTTATGTGGTAGGCTATTAGCCACTTTATTTTTATGGGGTTTATACCTCCATAAATCTTTTAGGGACCTATAGTGCAATTTGATAACAAAAGTCCATGTAGTTGCTGGGTATGTGACATAGAATTCCAAGATACTTATAATGCAATTTGATAACAAAGTTAATTACAATATAGATCCTTGCACTATAGAAAATGAAAATGAAATCTAAATTTTTTTTGTTGTTCAGGGAAATTTTCTAAATACGTACATCAGCTTCGACTTTTTCTACTTACACAGAAGCTTTACACATAACACGCCTCTGCATTTCTCTTTCTTCCAACAAAAACTCTCCTCTAAACATTAACTCAAACCTAAAATCAAAACAACATAATTATAACCAAAAAGAACTAAAATTAATTAGACAAAAACAAATTAATATTACAACCTTTACTGTGGTGGTTTCTTATGCCCATTTTCCACACCGTGCATTTGATTTTCATCGTCCAGGATTTGAATCCGAACAAATTCTTGAACATGAACTAGTACCATCGCATTACCCACTTTCTGTTGAATTTCATTCACACTAGCTCCAATGTGATGATGATTTTGAAGACTTTAATTCAAAGTGATTGAGCTAGAAGCGACCGTAGGTGCTTCGATATTCATAGCTGCACCACAGTTTGATGATTGTCCTGAAACTAACCTATGTTTCTCTCTTAACTCAACTGAGTTTAAAGCTCCTAATATCTCGGCTGAGCTATCCATTCTCTCCATGTTATACCCCATACGGTGGTGAATTTCCGGCATTACTCAGGCTACGGCTCGAGTTCCATCTCTGACCACCATTCCAACACCATTCAAATTCATAGCTCTACTGTTAACAACTCCAGATGATAATAAAGCTTGATTCCTCTTCATCTTAGCCTTAGCTGTTAGATAAATAACATCCTCTAAAGCCTCCCTAGCTCATTTTCTGGAAATTGCCGCCTCTTTTGCTTTTCTTTCCGCTTCTCATATCAATCACCTTAGCCATTATTATTAGGAGAGCTATACCCTAATTATAATGAATATTATTTCTTTTTGAAATGTCATGACCAACTATCTTTTCCTGTAAATTGAATAATACTTATGATATACATGTACAAAAATAATACAAATAATCGTTTCTTGAAATACATTTTTAAGTTATTTGCACTATTAATCGAACCGATAATTAAATTTTACCTTCACGAAATCTTGATGGATGACATAATCAAACTTTGCACGAAGAGCTTCCATACCGATTTACGTAAAAATATTACGAAAATCGGCTATTAGTGTAGTAACTCAGCAAGTTTAAATTTCAAAACAAAATAAATCTTGAGACTTTTCAATCCTTATTGCTCGTCAGGTAAAGGTATCTCGATTTTTCTATCTAATCTACATAGACAAAGAAGACCCGGGACCACTACATCATTTCTTCCTAGATATATATACCAATATTATTTATCTCAACACGTAAAGTACTAATTTATTTTTTAATTTAATTGAGGTACCTTTCCGACCTCCATTCAAATTCTCTAAATTTCACGATCAACAATTGTTCTTTTTACGTCCACCAATCACATCAATCTCATATATAAAGATTATGCAAGTCTGGATGGACAAGAACAACAAGATGTAAATATTTATCACATATCAAAAGCGTGCATATGATAAACATCTAATATGTCCTTTCTTACTTGATAATCACGTGCATAATCGAACATTTCACTAATCAATCTTGCACTTTCCCCTATGTATTTATCAGTGGAACATCATACAACCTGCACACCAAATGACAAAAAACAAGATTGGTCCATACTAATTTTTCAGAGTATTAAACAAGTAAGTAAGTACCTTTAAGAAAGTGCCATCTATATTGCTTGCTATTGATAGATTAACAATATCTTCCTAATCCAGGAGGCTATATTGAAGGACGCCTTGAACAGAGAACTTTGATTTCGGCGGCCGTCTTTATTTTTTAGGTTAAATTTTTTTAAGATGTACGAGTGTGTGTATGTGTAAGTATTATATTATAAGGCCTGTGTGTTATGGATTGGTCATGTAAAAACTAAATTGAAACTAAACATAAAAAATGATGCCAATGATGTGATTTGGGGTTTTTTTTTATCTAGCTCACTTAACAATAACACTCTCTTTTTATGACAAGTAATATTTTATATTCAAAGAGAAAAATAGTTTGGCCATTGGAGAGTTCTAGTTCACTAGAAATAATATTTTCAAAAATACTAAATAAAAATTTATTTTATAGGTTGAATATGGCTTTCTTATAGGGATTGTATTAAATTTTGTTTCTTTTTTTTCTAAAATTATTGATTAACACTTAATTTTTTTATCCTTTATTAGTTGATATAGAGTGTTTTTATTAACCCTAATTATTTATGATATTGTATAAATTAGTAATGATTTATGTAGTTTTATGTAATTTTTTTGGTTGTATGTGTGTATTGTTTAGTATTGGGTATAGATATGTGTGTTTGTGTATATTTTATGTATATATAGGTAGTAATTTACGCATAATATTATGTATGTTGATTATGTTAATATGTACCAATTTTATGTTTTTGATATAGAATTTTCAAGGACCTATACTGCAATTTGATAACAAAAGTCCCTGCAATTGTAGAGGTGAGGATTATACCCATTTTGTATGTGACAGATTTTCAGGTGTCGATAGTGACATTTTAAAACAAAGGTCCGCATTATCAATAGTGGGTTTTAACCGTTTATGTGGTAGGCTATTAGCCACTTTCTTTTTATGGGGTTTATACCTCCATAAATCTTTTAGGGACCTATAGTGCAATTTGATAACAAAAGTCCATGTAGTTGCTGGGTATGTGACATAGAATTCCAAGATACTTATAATGCAATTTGATAACAAAGTTAATTACAATATAGATCCTTGCACTATAGAAAATGTAAATGAAATCTAAATTTTTTTTGTTGTTCAGGGAAATTTTCTAAATACGTACATCAGCTTCGACTTTTTCTACTTACACAGAAGCTTTACACATAACACGCCTCTGCATTTCTCTTTCTTCCAACAAAAACTCTCCTCTAAACATTAACTCAAACCTAAAATCAAAACAACATAATTATAACAAAAAAGAACTAAAATTAATTAGACAAAAACAAATTAATATTACAACCTTTACTGTGGTGGTTTCTTATGCCCATTTTCCATACCGTGCATTTGATTTTCATCGTCCAAGATTTGAATCGGAACAAATTCTTGAACATGAACTAGTACCATCGCATTACCCACTTTCTGTTGAATTTCATTCACACTAGCTCCAATGTGATGATGATTTTGAAGACTTTAATTCAAAGTGATTGAGCTAGAAGCTACCGTAGGTGCTTCGATATTCATAGCTGCACCACAGTTTGATGATTGTCCTGAAACTAACCTATGTTTCTCGCTTAACTCAACTGAGTTTAAAGCTCCTAATATCTCGGCTGAGCTATCCATTCTCTCCATGTTATTCCCCATACGGTGGTGAATTTCCGGCATTACTCAGGCTACGGCTCGAGTTCCATCTCTGACCACCACTCCAACACCATTCAAATTCATAGCTCTACTGTTAACAACTCCAGATGCTAATAAAGCTTGATTCCTCTTCATCTTAGCTTTAGCTGCGAGATAAATAACATCCTCTAAAGCCTCCCTAGCTCATTTTCTGGAAATTGCCGCCTCTTTTGTTTTTCTTTCCGCTTCTCATATCAATCACCTTAGCCATTATTATTAGGAGAGCTATACCCTAATTATAATGAATGTTATTTCTTTTTGAAATATTATGACCAACTATCTTTTCCTGTAAACTGAATAATACTTATGATATACATGTACCAAAAAAATACAAATAATCGTTTTGAAATACATTTTTAAGTTATTTGCACTATTAATCGAACCGCTAATTAAATTTTACCTTCACGAAATCTTAATGGATAACATAATCAAACTTTGCACGAACAGCTTCCATACCGATTTACGTAAAAATATTACGAAAATCGGCTTTTAGTGTAGTAACTCAGCAAGTTTAAATTTCAAAACAAAATAAATCTTGAGACTTTTCAATCCTTATTGCCAGGTAAAGGTATCTCGATTTTTCTATCTAATCTACTTAGACAAAAAAAAAACCCGGGACCACTACATCATTTCTTCCTAGATATATATACCAATATTATTTATCTCAACACGTAAAGTACTGATTTATTTTTTAATTTAATTGAGGTACCTTTCCGACCTCCATTCAAATTCTATAGATTTCACGATCAACAATTGTTCTTTCACTGAATTTACGTCCACCAATCACATCAATCTCATCTATAAAGATTATGCAAGTCTGGATGGACAAGAAAAACAAGATGTAAATATTTATCATATATCAAAATCGTGCATATGATAAACATCTAATATGTCCTTTCTTACTTGATAATCACGTGCATAATCGAACATTTCACTAATCAATCTTGCACTTTCCCCTATGTATTTATCAGTGGAACATCATACAACCTGCACACCAAATGACAAAAAACAAGATTGGTCCATACTAATTTTTCAGAGTATTAAACTAGTAAGTAAGTACCTTTAAGAAAGTGTCATCTATATTGCTTGCTATTGATAGATTAACAATATCTTCCTAATCCAGGAGGCTATATTGAAGGACGCCTTGAACAGAGAAGTTTGATTTCGGAGGCCGTCTTTATTTTTTAGGTTAATTTTTTTTAAGATGTACGAGTGTGTGTGTGTAAGTATTATATTATAAGGCCGGTGTGTTATGGATTGGTCATGTACAAACTAAATTGAGACTAAAGATAAAAAAATGATGCCAATGATGTGATTTGGGCTTTATTTTTTATCTAGCTCACTTAACAATAACACTCGCTTTTTATGACAAGAAATATTTTATATTCAAAGATAAAAATAGTTTGGCCATTGGAGAGTTCTAGTTCACTAGAAATAATATTTTCAAAAATACGAAATAATTTTTTTTTTATAGGTCGAATATGGCTTTCTTATAGGGATTGTATTAAATTTTGTTTCTTTTTTTTTCTAAAATTATTGAGTAACACCTAATTTTTTTATCCTTTATTAGTTGATATAGAGTGTTTTTATTAACCCTAATTATTTATGATATTGTATAAATTAGTAATGATTTATGTAGTTTTATATAATTTTTTTGGTTGTATGTGTGTATTGTTTAGTATTGGGTATATATATGTGTGTTTTGTGTATATTTTATGTATATATAGGTAGTAATTTACGCATAATGTTATGTATGTTGATTATGTTAATATGTACCCATTTTATGTTTTTGATATAGAATTTTCAAGGACCTATAGTGCAATTTGATAACAAAAGTCCCTGCAATTGTAGAGGTGGGGATTATACGCATTTTGTATGTGACAGATTTTCAGGTGTCAATAGAGACATTTTAAAACAGGTCCGCAGTTTCAATGGTGGGTTTTAACCGTTTATGTGGTAGGCTATTAGCCACTTTCTTTTTATGGGGTTTATACCTCCATAAATCTTTTAGGGACCTATAGTGCAATTTGATAACAAAAGTCCATGTAGTCGCTGGGTATGTGACATAGAATTCCAAGATACTTATAATGCAATTTGATAACAAAGTTAATTACGATATAGAACCTTGCACTATAGAAAATGAAAATGAAATCTAATTTTTTTTTGTTGTTTAGGGAAATTTTCTAAATACCTACATCAGCTTCGACTTTTTCTACTTACACATAAGCTTTACACATAACACGCCTCTGCATTTCTCTTTCTTCCAACAAAAACTCTCCTCTAAACATTAACTCAAACCTAAAATCAAAAAAATATAATTATAACCAAATAGAACTAAAATTAATTAGACAAAAAAAAATTAATATTACAACCTTTACTGTGGTGGTTTCTTATGCCTATTTTCTACACCGTGCATTTGATTTTCATCGTCCAGGATTTGATTCGGAACTAATTCTTGAACATGAACTAGTACCATCGCATTACCCACTTTCTGTTGAATATCATTCACACTAGCTCCAATGTGATGATGATTTTGAAGAATTTAATTCAAAGTGATTGAGCTAGAAGCTACCCTAGGTGCTTCGATATTCATAGCTGCACCACAATTTGATGATTGTCCTGAAACTAACCTATGTTTCTCTCTTTACTCAACTGAGTTTAAAGCTCCTAATATCTCGGCTGAGCAATCCATTCTCTCCATGTTATTCCCCATACGGTGGTGAATTTCCGGCATTACTCAGGCTACGGATCGAGTTCCATCTCTGACCACCACTCCAACACCATTCAAATTTATAGCTCTACTGTTAACAACTCCAGATGCTAATAAAGCTTGATTCCTCTTCATCTTAGCCTTAGCTGCGAGATAAATAACATCCTCTAAAGCCTCCCTAGCTCATTTTCTGGAAATTGCCGCCTCTTTTGCTTTTCTTTCCGCTTCTCATATCAATCACCTTAGCTATTATTATTAGGAGAGCTATACCCTAATTATAATGAATATTATTTCTTTTTGAAATGTCATGACCAACTATCTTTTCCTGTAAATTGAATAATACTTATGATATACATGTACAAAAAAAAATACAAATAATCGTTTCTTGAAATACATTTTTAAGTTATTTGCACTATTAATCGAACCGATAATTAAATTTTACCTTCACGAAATGTTGATGGATGACATAATCAATCTCATCTATAAAGATTATGCAAGTCTGGATGGACAAGAACAACAAGATGTAAATATTTATCATATATCAAAAGCGTGCATATGATAAACATCTAATATGTCCTTTCTTACTTGATAATCACGTGCATAATTGAACATTTCACTAATCAATCTTGCACTTTCCCCTATGTATTTATCAGTGGAACCTCATACAACCTGCACACCAAATGACAAAAAACAAGATTGGTCCATACTAATTTTTCAGAGTATTAAACAAGTAAGTAAGTACCTTTAAGAAAGTGCCATCGATATTGCTTGCTATTGATAGACTAACAATATCTTCCTAATCCAGGAGGCTATATTGAAGGATGCCTCGAAACGAGAAGTTTTATTTCAAGTTTTATTTCAAGTTTTATTTCAAGTTTTATTTCAAGTAATATTTTATATTCAAAGAGAAAAATAGTTTGGCCATTGGAGAGCTCTAGTTCACTAGAAATAATATTTTCAAAAATACTAAATAAAAATTTATTTTATAGGTTGAATATGGCTTTCTTATAGCGATTGTATTAAATTTTGTTTCTTTTTTTTTCTAAAATTATTGAGTAACACCTAATTTTTTTATCCTTTATTAGTTGATATAGAGTGTTTTTATTAACCCTAAATATTTATGATATTGTATAAATTAGTAATGATTTATGTAGTTTTATGTAATTTTTTTGGCTATATGTGTGTATTGTTTAGTATTGGGTATAGATATGTGTGTTTTGTGTATATTTTATGTATATATAGGTAGTAATTTACGCATAATGTTATGTATGTTGATTATGTTAATATGTACACATTTTATGTTTTTGATATAGAATTTTCAAGGACCTATAGTGCAATTTGATAACAAAAGTCCCTGCAATTGTAGAGGTGGGGATTATACCCATTTTGTATGTGACAGATTTTCAGGTGTCGATATTGACATTTTAAAACAAAGGTCCGCAGTTTCAATGGTGGGTTTTAACCGTTTATGTGATAGGCTATTAGCCACTTTCTTTTTATGGGGTTTATACCTCCATAAATCTTTTAGGGACCTATAGCGCAATTTGATAACAAAAGTCCATGTAGTTGCTGGGTATGTGACATAGAATTCCAAGATACTTATAATGCGATTTGATAACAAAGTTAATTACGATATAGATCCTTGCACTATAGAAAATGAAAATGAAATCTAAATTTTTTTTGTTGTTAAGGGAAATTTTCTAAATACCTACATCAGCTTCGACTTTTTCTAATTACACATAAGCTTTACACATAACACACCTCTGCATTTCTCTTTCTTCCAACAAAAACTCTCCTCTAAACATTAACTCAAACCTAAAATCAAAACAATATAATTATAACCAAAAAGAACTAAAATTAATTAGACAAAAACAAATTAATATTACAACCTTTACTGTGGTGGTTTCTTATGCCCATTTTCCACACCGTGCATTTGATTTTCATCGTCCAGGATTTGAATCGGAACAAATTATTGAACATGAACTAGTACCATCACATTACCCACTTTCTGTTGAATTTCATTCACATTAGCTCCAATGTGATGATGATTTTGAAGACTTAATTCAAAGTGATTGAGCTAGAAGCTACCCTAGGTGCTTCGATATTCATAGCTGCACCACAGTTTGATGATTGTCCTGAAACTAACCTATGTTTCTCTCTTAACTCAACTGAGTTTAAAGCTCCTAATACCTCAGCTGAGCTATCCATTCTCTCCATGTTATTCCCCATATGGTGGTGAATATCCGGCATTATCAGGCTACGGCCCGAGTTCCATCTCTGACCACCACTCCAACACCATTCAAATTCATAGCTCTACTGTTAACAACTCCAGATGCTAATAAAGCTTGATTCCTCTTCATGTTAGCCTTAGCTGCGAGATAAATAACATCCTCTAAAGCCTCCCTAGCTCATTTTCTGGAAATTGCCGCCTCTTTTGATTTTCTTTCTGCTTCTCATATCAATCACCTTAGCCATTATTATTAGGACGGCTATACCCTAATTATAATGAATATTATTTCTTTTTGAAATGTCATGACCAACTATCTTTTCATGTAAATTGAATAATACTTATGATATACATGTACAAAAAAAAATACAAATAATTGTTTCTTGAAATACATTTTTAAGTTATTTGCACTATTAATCGAACAAATAATTAAATTTTACCTTCACGAAATCTTGATAGATGACATAATCAAACTTTGCACGAAGAGCTTCCATACCGATTTACGTAAAAATATTACGAAAATCGGCTCGATTGGAACCTGTGCACAAACTAGTTTTCAATGAATACATTGATGATTCACGAAATAACTTAATGAAAAATATTAGTGTAGTAACTCAGCAAGTTTAAATTTCAAAACAAAATAAATCTTGAGACTTTTCAATCCTTATTGCTCGTCAGGTAAAGGTATCTCGATTTTTCTATCTAATCTACTTAGACAAAGAAGACCCGGGACCACTATATTATTTCTTCCTAGATATATATACCAATATTATTTATCTCAACACGTAAAGTACTAATTTATTTTTTAATTTAATTGAGGTACCTTTCCGACCTCCATTCAAATTCTCTAGATTTCACGATCAACAATTGTTCTTTCACTGAATTTATCCTAATTCGGGAGGCTATATTGAAGGACACCTTGAACAGAGAAGTTTGATTTCGGCGGCCGTCTTTATTTTTTAGGTTAAATTTTTTTAAGATGTAAGAGTGTGTGTGTAAGTGTTATATTATAAGGCCGGTGTGTTATGGATTGGTCATGTACAAACTAAATTGAGACTAAAGATAAAAAATGATGCCAATGATGTGATTTGGGCTTTTTTTTTATTCTAGCTCACTTAACAATAAAATCTCTTTCTATGACAAGTAATATTTTATATTCAAAGAGAAAAATAGTTTGGCCATTGGAGAGTTCTAGTTCACTAGAAATAATATTTTCAAAAATACTAAATAAAAATTTATTTTATAGGTTGAATATGGCTTTCTTATAGGGATTGTATTAATTTTTGTTTCTTTTTTTTTCTAAAATTATTGAGTAACACCTAATTTTTTTATCCTTTATTAGTTGATATAGAGTGTTTTTATTAACCCTAATTATTTATGATATTGTATAAATTAGTAATGATTTATGTAGTTTTATGTAATTTTTTTGGTTGTATGTGTGTATTGTTTAGTATTGGGTATAGATATGTGTGTTTTGTGTATATTTTATGTATATATAGGTAGTAATTTACGCATAATGTTATGTATGTTGATTATGTTAATATGTACCCATTTTATGTTTTTGATATAGAATTTTCAAGGACCTATACTGCAATTTGATAACAAAAGTCCCTGCAATTGTAGAGGTGGGGATTATACCCATTTTGTATGTGACAGATTTTTAGGTGTCGTTAGTGACATTTTAAAACAAAGGTCCGCAGTTTCAATAGTGGGTTTTAACCGTTTATGTGGTAGGCTATTAGCCACTTTCTTTTTATGGGGTTTATACCTCCATAAATCTTTTAGGGACCTATAGTGCAATTTGATAACAAAAGTCCATGTAGTTGCTGGGTATGTGACATAGAATTCCAAGATACTTATAATGCAATTTGATAACAAAGTTAATTACGATATAGATCCTTGCACTATAGAAAATGAAAATGAAATCTAATTTTTTTTGTTGTTCAGGGAAATTTTCTAAATACGTACATCAGCTTTGACTTTTTCTACTTACACAGAAGCTTTACACATAACACGCCTATACATTTCTCTTTCTTCCAACAAAAACTCTCCTTTAAACATTAACTCAAACCTAAAATCAAAACAACATAATTATAACCAAAAAGAACTAAAATTAATTAGACAAAAACAAATTAATATTACAACCTTTACTGTGGTGGTTTCTTATGCCCATTTTCCACACCGTGCTTTGGGTGTATTTATTTGCGTCTGCATCTCTGCAATCACCTTTTCCCTTTGTTTTTAATTTTACTTTGTCGGGACGACAAATGTTTGAGTTTGGGGTCTTGATGTCTCCTCTTTTGTTCTATATTTATATTCCTAGGAGACATCAAACTAGGAGATTATCTGGCTATTTCGATAGACTTTTAGTAAAAATATGCAATATTTCATTTTCTCTCCTTCGATTTTAGTATTTTTGATTTATTAAGCTTCTACGCGTAATATGGTGTATTTTAGTGAAAAGTTGTAGGTTTCTAATACTAGCAAGGAGAGGAATCGAGAATAGAAGTCAAAGATCGTGTCAAGAAATCAAAAGCTACAAAGAATATCCCAAAGAGTTGACAAATTTAAGCTAAAAATCTGGAAGGTTGATGGAAAGTGCTGATTTCGAGCAACCTGAAGATGGATTCAGCCCCTGAGTTATGAAGACTATTCGTACCTTATCGAGTTACGAAGAATTAGCAAGTTGAATTAGTCAATTCGGAGTTATATTGAGAGAGTTACAGCCGTTTTCGTGAAGAGTGTACAATAGTTACGGGATTTTGGGCTTGAAGAGTGGACTTGGGCTTTTAATATTTGCTTATTATTTTAATTAAAAGGCCTTCCGAATTTATGAGTATAAAAGGGCTTTTGAACTTTTATTTTCACACAATTCATTATTCACAAAGTCAGACAACGAGAGAAGAAGCATAAGTAAGGAAGAGAAGAAGCCAAGAGCTGGAGAAATTCAACTTCTCCAATTTGCAGCCGAATCAACTTCTCAATTAGGTTTGTTATTTTTATTTCTGTAAAATAATTATGAATTCCTTTCAATTTATTTTCTTAGTTTTTGCGATTATGAGCTAATTTCATTTGGTACTTAAGAACGCATAATGGGTTGAGCCCCAATCTTTTTCATTCTATGCCTTTGGATTTGGGATAGTTTTAATTGAAATCGAATTGGGTATCTAATATTTTTCTTTAATTTACTCTTATTGACTATTATTGAAGTAGCTAATCAATATTAGGACCTAGTACTTGGGCTATTCCAATTAGTGGCAATTGGATCACCTTAACGAGGGGTCTAGGTACGGAACTAATTAACGAATGTAGGATAAAAATTATTTGACCTTGACAGGCTTAATTAATCCTATGACCAATTGGGTAGTTAGACTTTAATCATTCGAAAGTGGACTATATTCACCCTGACGGGGTTTGTAGCACCTGAGAAGAGCTCCTTAGTCCACCTTGACGGGGGTAAGGAGATAATTGAATCCCGACCAATATTAATTACCAAATTCGTCCCTTAAACAATACATGGAATGAATAGATTTAGGTGAAATTCTAGCGTTGCTCAAGTACTACCTCTTATACCTTGCGTCCAGATATTTCATTTACTTGTGTCTAGTTAATTATTTGCATTAATTTAGTCTTTTAATTATTTATCTGAGTTATAGAAAATCAAACAAATACTCTTAAATCATTTACCTACTTTACGTGCAATTAACTACTAGCTGATAAGCATTAGAGTCAACCAATCCGTCCCTAAGAACGAATCTATTTTATCACATATATTACTTAGGACAACTGTACACTTGCAGTTGTGGTTCTCTTTTCCTTATTGCATCTATTTTAGAACACACAAAGGACCACGAGTCATACACCCAAATAAAAAGAAGAAGCTTCCAAGGCCTTGTTAGCTTCAGCGAAGAAACACTTACATGAACTTGATAATGAGAAAGTATTTGACGAAGATGTTGGTAAAGGTGAATACAAGAGATTCTTGGAGTTAGGTGAAACAATTGGGTTGGTCTACATTCATGGTAAGACGTTCAAATTTATGTCATGAATTATCTTTCGAATTTTATTTAGGCCTCTTTAGCCGAGATATTTAAGGTTGTGTTCTATTTAGAGGCAATTTATTACTTTCACAGTTGAAGAGATTAGAAAGCACTTCCAGTTTAAGAAATTGGTTGGACCATGTAAGTATAGAGAAGCGGTGGAAAATATCAAGACTTTCGATTGGAATCTACTTTTTGAGCATGTCTTAGATATGGAGAAAGTGCAATCAAATAAGGTAGAATTGAAGGCACCTTGGCCTTATAAATATCTCCACCCGGATACAAGAGTTTGGCACAATTTCCTTACAAGTAATGCCTTCGGATATGCAAGAAATTCGGATGTACCTAGGAAGAACGCCATCTTGTTGAATTGTGTTTTAAGGGGAGAAGAAGTGGATGTGGCACAGTTGATCTTTGAAGAGGTGATGCGATTTTTTATCTCTCCAACTTCATTATTTAATGTGAAATATACAACTATGATCATGTGCCTTGTTCTAAAAGCGAATGTGATTCCGGGTGAAGGAGAGAAACTAGAGTATAAGATGAGTAACAATATCGACAATGCTTGGATCAAGACAATTTTGAGAGGAGCGGGAATTACGCAAGTCTCAAAAAAAGAAAAGGATCGTATTCGGCGAGAAAAGATGGAGAAGCGATTGAATAAAGTCAAAGCAGCTCAATCTTTCTTGGCCAATGATGTGGCACAAATCAAAGCTAATAAAGTGCAATTAAAGAAAGATCTAGTAAATACTATCTTGGATGTCGATAATGTGAGGCAATAGCCTCGAGAGTATGTTCTATTTCTTCCTTACCATTTCTGTATATGCCTTATTTGCTTGTTTTTAATTTGTTTTAGAGTCTTTTTTGAGTCGTGGGGACACGACTTATTTTTGTGTTGGGTGTGGGGATTCGTTGTCTCTCATCTCCATTTTTATGTGATTTTTCTATTTTTAGGTAGAAATTAATTTTTTTTTGATACATGGGAATTAGATGTAGAATGTGTTTAATAGATTGAAAGGATAAGCTAGTGAGTTGATGATAGAAAGTAGTATGTTTATGAGCTCCTTTATTTTCTATGCTTTGAGTATTTGCAGGAAAACACACATTGATAGTAAAGTAAATATTATTTAGCAATGCGATAGAAAGTATGTTCGATCTCAGGGAGCCATGAGTGGTGTGTAGGCCATGAGATCCAAGCTAGTTGATGAACCCATTTAATGAACGTTCTAAAGGTAAGAGAGTGACGAAATTGCATAGTTTCGAAAGTGATTAATGCGGTTCTTTCATAAGCCCCTTGTTGCCTTTTAGCGTGCTTCCCAAATTATATTATATATCCTTCTCAGTCACTTCTAGCCTTTCTAATTCCTTTTTATTAGACACATTATAAGCCATATCACTTTAGATTATAGGACTTTTCCATATGACCCGCACTCGAATCACGGTGCATAGACAGTTTTTTTAGAGCTTGAGTTTGGGGTTGTGGGTACACCATTATGGGAATTGTTATTTGGGTTGGGATTTTTGAGCTTATTGATTGTGCTCTGTTCTATATATCGATGATGATTCACAGGTTTATTATATTGTAACCCTTGCCGTGGTAAGAGTAAATTAAAAAAGCTGAAAAGCATGAAAAGGAAAAAAAGTTTGAGAAAAAATAGCATGATATCTCAACATCAAAAAGAGAGTCATAGCTATACAAAATAAAAAATTGATACGAAAGACATAAATATAATTAGACCGGCAAAGAGGAATTTTTATGTGAACATCTTTATTCTTTAATTGGGTTATTGGGGAAGCTACCTTGTGCATCAAGAAAATCATTGGGTTGAGTGAAAACGTTTTAAGAGAGTAACTCAAGCTCTAGGGCGATTCATTGATGTCTAGGGAGGAGAGAGCCAAAAGCTCACTCTAAATTATCTAAATATACTTATCATACCGTCCCTAAGCCAACATTACAACCTTAAAGACCTTATGATTCTTTGCTATGTAATCTAGAAGTGATTGAGTCATTAGAGAGTAGGTAAGTGGATCCTTGGTTACTAGTGAAGTTCGATGAACAATCTATAGCCTCCTTGGTGAACTGAGTAAAGATCCTCTCCTTCTTACATTGCGAAGCTAATCTAATCTTCAATTCAAGACGTGATGATCATGGATATGACAAGTGTGCAGGTATATAGTTTGTAAATATATTACATGAAATTTTATGGGTAGTTGCTTTGAGTTTATTCTGCATATTCTGCTATCTTCTTTTCCTCTGTGCTCAATTGACCTAGGTGTGTATTCAGAGACTTCCATTTGTTCTTATCTTTATTGTATCCTAATGATAAAACTTTAAGTTAGGGGTCTTGATATCTCCCTATTTGTGATAATTTAATCTTAGTTGGAGACATCATTTTTAGGAATTATTAGGAAGTTATACTTGATTTTTATGCTTATTATTGTATTTTCTTATTTCTTGTCTTGATTTGAAGATTTATTATTTAGAGCATATTTGGTTTAATTGTTTGTTAATTGTGAAACTTTAGAGATATAAGGTAATTAATTAGATGCGAAACCAATTCCAAGAGATAAAGTAAAGAAGATAATGATTGAAATGGGAGATACAGGATGGAAAAGATAAATTAGGAAAGATAAAGTTACCAAGTAAATCTAAATTTCAGCAGCCACGTCCATAAAAGTGATCATAACTCAAGATTAGCTAAGAAGTTGGAAGAATATTCTGAAGCTAAAGTGTAGAGCTTTCTTAGATGGTCAGTTTCCATATAAATAACGTGGCAATCGGAGTTGAAACGAAGAAGTTACGGATAAAATAAGACAAGAACAGTTGCTTACCTTTTCTATATTTTAGGGTTACGAATATGAGTTAGGCTAGAAGTCCAGTTGCTTGCCTCCTACTCCAAGAAAACATTTTAGGGCTTCCTATACTCCTATAAATACACTCTTTAATCCTTGTAAACATGTCCTTGCTCAGTTCTAAACCTTATACCAATCATTAGTCATTCAGAGAAGCAAGTTGACAGTATGTATCTTTATTTTAGTTTATTTCTTTCTAGAATGAACTAATTGTCCCATAGCCTGGGTTTTGCATATGTATAATCTATGAATTCTATTTTCTTCTATCTATGTTTCTTTGGAATTATATGTTTTAAATTGATTCTAGCTGCTTAACTATATATTTGTTTTATGTGCTTTGATTTATTGTATGTCTTAAACCTGATCAATTTAGGGTTGTGCTAATAGTAGTTAGATGGTCACCCAGAAGGGGTGTCTAATTATTGAAACACCACATACACTTCTAGCGTGCGCTAGTGACCTGGAAGGGCTTGCCTAACTAGATAGTCATTAGGGTTTAATTTAATCACCGATCATCATTAGAAGGCCAGTCTCATCTAAGAACCTAGTGGCGTATGAGAACCTTAGTTAAGTCCCATCTTGATTGTGAGGTCGCCACCCTAGTCCACCCTGATCGGGGTAGGGAGGAATTTAGAAACCTGACTACTTATCTAAGAGCTATTATCACCCTTATTAACTGATAGAAGAATTAGAAGGATTAGTGCATACGAGCAAAACCTGAGCTATACTTTCTCATCTCATTCTTTCGTATTTATTTTATTTGATTTTTATTTTATTTAGTTTAATCATTAATCTTCTAAATCATCATATTTATTTTCTTTTCTTGTCTTGTAATTATTAATTGCTACTCAAATTACTTGCCCATAAGCATAACACTTTAAGTCTCTGAGGAACGAATCTTACTTACTAGTAAAACTTGCATACGATCTATGATACTTTCACTAAGTAATGTGTTTAGCCTAAAGTAGTTATTTGCATCTATTTTTTCTATTATTTTATCACACCTTAGACGACACCACATAGAAAAGATGAAGAAATGACATGATACGTGAAAAGAAGTTTAAAGATGGGTAGAGGGTCCTTAAGTATAGCTCCAAGTTTAGTAATTATCTGGGTAAGTTGAGATCAAAATGGTCTGGTCCTTTTGTAGTGACCAAAGTCACGCCTTATAGAGCTATAGAAATTGAATATACACCTGAGCAATGCACCTTCATGGTGTATGGGAGATCATGAAGGTGAGGATCCTAATCGATGGAAGATCTACATCTTGCGGAGGTCATGTAACTCCTTGAAGCTAAATAAGTGCGAGAGGCAACCCCTCGACCTTAACGACGTTAAACAAAATCTTTCAATTGTATATTAGTTTATTGCTTTCATGTCTTTAAATTCTTAGTGTCAATTAGAATAATTTATGTGTATTAGTGTATACTTTTAAATAAATGAGAAAGGTTGGATTTATGATTTTTGCAGGTATGGTAATCCTTGAGTTTGGGGTTAAACAGGTATGCAACGGAGAAATCTGTGTACAATAGTAGTTAAATGGGACTAGCCGCGCCAGCTAGCAAGTCAGTTCTCCGGCATACGGGTGTGCTCTCGACAAAGTGACATGTATTTAATTGTTAAACACAACTATTTTTTGCGACAACGAGATTTAGTTTGCGCGACCGGTATGCCGATCCCATATTTTTTCTACAACGCTAGTTACTGTATTGATGACACCTACGCGTAGCTATTTTTTGTGTCAGCAATAAAACACATTCGCCCTGCTGGCTAGCCGGTCAGCTCCCCAGGATGTCGGTCAGCTCTCGTCGAAAAAATTAAATTAATTCATGGGTGCAAGTTTGTGCGTGTAGAATAAAAAGAATAGAAACTTCACCAGTATGTCGGCCCACACAATGACTTATTGACCTAAACCTTAAGAAAGCCAATTTTCTCACCTTTTGACCTAACCTCTCATGCAAGATATCATTATGGACGAACCAAAACTCATTAGATACCTGCAAAACATCATTAAAGCATCTAAACACCAGAAATTATTCCTTCTAATTCATTCCAAACACATAATCAAACATCAAATCCTTCCAAAACACAAAGAAATCTTCACCTTAACCCTATATCCTTCTTCATCAAAGCTTTAATCTTACCCCTTAAACCCCTCTCAACCCATAACATAATCATTACCCATCTCATATAACACCACAAAACTTCGTACTATATCCTCAAAACATCAAAGTTTAAAACTTTTCTCTAGTTTTTGAATCTTTGAAGTTTTGAGTTTGGGGTTCATTGAGATGATGAACAGAACCGATTCATTGTGCTACAATAGTAAGACAAGAAGTAATCCCATGAACAATAAATACTCCTAGGGCTACTCTAGACAAAGCTATTAAGATTTTGGATCCGAGTTCTAAGCCTACGGTTGGAGAAGTCAAAGATACTTTGAAGAGGAAAGAAAAATCAAGTGAGGCTACTCCTAAAAAGCCAAACTTGGAATCAAAAGAAGCTGAAGAACCAATTGTGAGTGAACAAGTTAATGAACAATGCTCTGTGAGAAGGAATATAATGGCCGTGAAACCTAAACCTAGGAGTCCATTCATAAGTTGGAAAGAACAATTTTGTGACTAATTTTCTAAGCTACTTTTTGGTGTTGAGAAAGGATTTTCGGAGGATATTACGAACGGTGAATTCAAAGATTATGCAGTAGTTTGTGACGAGTTGGGATGGTAGGAGTTTATAGAAAGAGAATCATTTTACCTTCCATCTTTAGTTCGTGAATTATGCGAAAATCTAGCCAGTAGTTGACAAAATCTAAAAATAGATGATGTTTTTTCGATTTGAAAATATTTACACATCAAAAGAAGTTTTAACTGAGTTGTGGATTTCTTAGCTAGACGTGCTAGACAAAATATCAACATTTTAAAATGATAAGACATTTCATTAATTGGTTCTTCTAAATTTTTGTAAAAAGGGATGGTAATATCTCATTTTAATGGTTTTAATGATAAATAAACTACAAGAGATACATTTTATAATATTTATGATTCACGACTTGACAAAAGATAAAAATTCAAAAAAATAATCCGTACAATTATCATGCCTCCCCTTCTATGTTTATAATAGTAACGATCAAAAAAAGAGTATTGTGATATATCAACCTTAATTGTTTCATCCTTTTATCACCTCTTATCTGGAAGTCAAAAAAAGATCATTCTAAAATAGTGCCTTCCAACCAATTTACTGCAAAATGAAAATGAACAACAATGATTATAAAGACTAGGAAATTACTTGGTAAAGAAAAGAGACTCGGCAAAAGTTTAGTAGTGTTCTTTGTTACACATAAATGGTTACATGTAAAGTGTGAATGTCTCATAGAGATGTTTGTGGGTTATGTGCAATGAGAATAGATTTGAGAAAAAATGGAGAGATATATACCTTGGGTAGTAGGCGTCGGGCCCTTGTCTAAGCACTCAATATTCTGGTTCTGAAAACCCAATTAATCTTCATCATCTTTGTGACTCTCATAAGTCCTCTCCCTCTTTCTTTTATGTCTACGCTTGGATTTAGTTGACGAATACTTTATTCTTACTTTCATGCCAAAATGAAATATCGAAAAAAAAATCAGTTAGTCAGATCACATTTAACAATTAATTAAATTGTTTAGTGAGAAATAAAAATTACCCACATTTAACCTAATCAATGAGATACCCAATTATGTTTCATAATAAAATAAATGTTTATACTATTTTATTTTCGTTCCATTAAACTGAATTGTTGTCCTCCTTACTGATACTACAGAGAATGTCTTTTATAATGGAACTTTTGATGGTAAAATTTTGTTCGACATTTTGGTTAATTTTTAGGCCTTTTGAATGGTCCCTACCTCGTCCTCCATTCACACAAAGGCACCAGCATAAGAGGAGGAAGGGGTGGGGTGGGGTGGGTTGGAAGGGGGAGGCGGGGGGTTTAAGGTCCCTATTTTATGCAAATATTCCACTCTAGGTAGTATATTAATTTTTTTAGTTGCTAGCCGTAAAACCTATATTTTAACATACAAACAATAAAATAAATTGAACTCTGGAAAGATAATTTTAAAAGGCAGAGGAACCAAGAAAAAATACTGAAAATAGTTCCCTATAAGCCATATGGGTTCCGAGTCAACACCTTAAATTTTGTAGTTAATTGCACTATAGGTCCCTATATTACGCAAATAATGCAGTTTAGGTCCCTATAGTAAATTATTTTTTGAATAAGTAACAACATAACATATATTATTTCTTACAACCAAAATTTTTTGAACAAATATCAACCCTAAAAAGATATTTTTAAAAAATCGAGGGAGGCCACATGAAGATTTTGAAAATTTGCGAGACCATAAGGTAATTAGTAAAGTATTTTATACTTACCGACCACAAGCCTTAAGTAACATTTGACGGCATCATACACTTCACGAAGCTCGGGGCTTCATCGATGTTTTCCAGCTCGCTCCATCACACAAAACTTAGTTCCCAGATCATCATATATATATACGTCATTAATTGTGACCCTCTTTCTCTTACTGTAAAATTAATTGGTAAATTAGTTTAAAAAATTGTGTAATTTTCCTTCAAGATAAGGATAATATAAGTCCAATTTGTTACCTTCCTGCCTTGTTCGAGTTCTCCTCATGACCTACTAGAAAACGATGTTGTATATAGCTCGTTAGTTCATCGTTTCAACATTCGTAAACCTAGCAATTTTCGCATAATTGCACTACATAACATTGAAATAAGATATGTGATTGAATGTTAATAAATAATAAACAAATTAATTAAAAACACAAATAACAATAAAATAAATAAAAATTAAAGATTACTCACTTTTTTTGTTTTGATTTAATTTTCTTCACATGATTCGTTACCTAGATTTATCTCACTAGATTCTTCAAACCATGTGCTATAAAGCTTTAACGAGGTTAAAGTTTTACTAGAGTAAACCACTTTAGGTAATCGATAATGACTTTTGCTAATTAAACACCTATGTATCATACAACGGTAATTTTAACTACTTTAGAAATGTGCATAATCAAATTTAATAAAACGAGTAAAACTAATTGGTACAATTTTCATAATAAATACATAACGCATGTATAAATAAATGAACATATACACCTAATAAATGAAACATGTATGCTATTTAATTAATATAGTATGTAATATAACAAAATTTAGGAGATAATATACCTATTAAACGAGAGAATTGCAGATGAAGGGTGTAATCTAGGGTTCCTGATGTGAATGGGAGTACCTCCTTAAAGTGATTAATTTCAATATGTCAACTTATTGAAATCAATCACTTTACTTAGAAGTTTCCTAAATGTTCCCTAATATTCTCCGTTTTGAGACCTGAACTTTAAACGATTCTCAAATGTTCCTTGAACTAACATTTTTTTTGTTAGTTTCGGTAACAAAATCATGTATCCGGGACTAATTACGGTCATTTGAGATCTTTCATCTTTTAGGTCCGAAATTGGAACCGACCCAATCAATTTTTATTAAATCTTATTAGCAAATTACAACGTCGGAAAGAAAATGACACTTAATAAATTCAAAGGCTCATCAAGATCCTCTGACCTGTTAAACTCTCATCTACATTTAATTCTATAAATATAATAAAATATCACAAGGCCTGATCTCAAAGTACCTCTTATCATCGCTCTTCTAGCTTGTGATAACAAGTCAGCTCTTTCATTGGCCACTAATCCCGTTTTTCTCAAAAACAAAACATACACTTTGTTAAAGATCAGGTTGCTCTTAAAGCCTTTTTAAGTCTTATATACATACAAACTCAAGAACAAGTGGCTCATTTTTTACTATATGCCTTGCAATCCTCTATGTAATCTTTAACTAAGTGGGATGTTAAGGAGAAGACTCAACATACTTCTCTAGCTGTCAATTACTTACTTAACAATATTATGTTAGTATATTAGCTGTCCTATATCTATATTAACAATATACAATCATGATTGATATGTATGTACTACACAACCCTAAACAAAAGCTGCAAATGTTATATTCATGCACAAGGTTTTTTGACGAACTAGGGATATGGAATTACTTTGTGATTGCCAATGTTAAAACAAGTCAAGCAACTAAAGATGAAACATGATAACAAGTACCCTGACAAATTCTTACAACATTATTAGCTAAATGTTATTCGATCTAGAAAAAACATGCCAAATACGTGCGGATAGATTCCGTTACACAATAAAACTGTTATTCTTTGCGCCAATGATCAATATTTGTCTACATAATCTTTAATAATGTGTTTGATTTTAAATTTTGTCTACATGATGTTTTTTCCTCCCCCCACATAGATTGGATATATCTTCGTGTAATATATTAGCATAACGCAAATATTTGATTTTACTCCTCTAATCCAATTTGAATACATCTATTGTCAAACTAAAATTTACCATGTGTAGAACAATAAGTTAATCATCAATAGTTGACCATTTTTTATTAACTATCACAACTAACTGAATCAATAGAGTACAATGTGTCAAAGAAAATCTAATCTCATATATAAATAAATAGCAAAATCAATAGACTTACCAGGTTAATTATAATGAATATTCTTTATTCTTGAAATGTCATGACCATGATCTTTTCCTGTAAATTAAATAACACTGAGTTTTTTTTATTTCTAACATTTTGTAATAAAATAATTGCAGCATAAACGTGAATGGAAAAATATTTGCGATATTAACATCTAGGCGCTCCTCTGAGGAGCGCCTCATTCACTTAATTACTTAATCAGCCCATTAATCACTTAATCAGTCCAATAAGAAGCGTCTTTATTTTAAAAAAAAAAAAATTACTGGCCATCGATCTTTGGCCAATACTTAATTCAAAACAATATTTACAATGAATTTTTGCTACAAAACAATTACACATATGCAATATAACACCAATTTGCTCATTCCAACAGGCTTAACAATGGTCAATATAAAAAATATAATAAATTATACTTAACTCAGAGAATTTTGAAAACTTGTAAAAGTGATGATATTTAGATTAAAATTAGATCAATTCTTTAGAGTTTGTGAAGTTTATGATTTTAAAATTAGGTGATGAGATTACCTTGTATTGCTGCCTAGATTTCTTCTATACATCAGTAAACCTATCTTTAATGATTGCGTCAGATTAGTTAATTTTTTTTAATAAAGACGCGCCTCATAATTAAATATGGCTAATTGATTTATTGGGCTGTTTAGTTTCGGTGGGCTAATTAAGTGAGTGAGGCACTCCTCGGAGGAGCGCCTATACGTTAGTCTCGCAAATATTTTTCCTTATAAGTTTATGATGCAATTATTTTATTACAAAATGTTAGAAATAAAAAAAACTCAATAACACTTGTAATATGCATGAACAAAAATAAAAATACAAACTATCTATTCTTGAAATACATTTTTAAGTTAATTGAAGTATTAATCAAAGCGATGATTATATTTTTTCTTCATGAAATCTTCATGGAAGACAAAATCAAAGTTTACATGAATAGCTGCCTACCAGGTTCAGTTCAAATTTTATAAAAAATGGCGCCATTGAAACTAGTTTTCAATAAATACTTTGATGATTTACGAAGTAACTTAATAAAAAAATTAGTGGGGTACACCGGTGCAAGCTTAAATTTTACACCCAAATTAATCTCGAGACTTTTCAATCCATATTGCTCGTTAGGTAAAGGTATCTCGTTTTTCCTATCTAATATACCTGGACAAAGAAGAGCGGGTCCACTACATCTGGTTTGTTAGTAGTCATTGTCATTTTTAACTGGATATATATACCAATATTATTTATCTCAAAATATAAAGTACTAATTTATTATTTAATTTAATTTAGGTACCTTTCCTACCTCCATTAAAAATTTCTGAATTTTAGGATCAACAATTTCTCTTTCAATAAATCTACACCCACCAATCACATCAATCTCATGTATAAAGATTATGCAAGTCCGGATGGATAATGACAACAAGATGTAAATGATTATTATATATCAAAAGTGTGCATATAATAAGCATCTAATCTGTCATTTCTTACTTGATGGTCACATGCATAATTGATCATTTCACAATCAATCTTGCACTTTCCCCTATGTATTTATCAGTTTAACCTCATACAACCTGCACACCAAATAACAAAAAACAAGATTGGTCCAAACTAATTGTTCCAAGTATTAAACATGTAAGTAAGTACCTTTAATAAAGTGGCATCTATAGTGCTTGTTTTTTACAGGAAACAATGTCTTCCTTATCCAAGAAGCTACAGAAGGACACCCTGAACAAAGAGGTTTGATTTCTGCGGCCGCTTTATTTTTTAGGTTAAATTTTTTCAAGATGTACGAGTGTGTGTAAGTGTTATATTATAAGGCCGGTATATTATGGATTGGTCATGTACAAATAAAATTGAGACTAAAGATAAAAAAATGATGTCTACTTGACAATGATGTGATTTGGGCTTATTTTTTTATCTAGCCCACTTAATTATAACACTCTCTTTTTATGACAAGCAAAATATTATATTCAAAGAGAAAAATAGTTTGTCCATTGGAGAGTTTTGGTTCACTAGAAATAATATTTTCAAAGATACTAAATAAAAATTTATTTTATAAGTTGAATATGACCTTCTTATAGTGATTGTATTTCATTTTGTTTCTTTTTTTTCTAAAATTATTGAGTAACACCTAATTATCCATTATTGGTTAATATAAAGTGTTTTTATTAACCCTAATTACTTATAATATTGTATAAATTAGTACGCCGTGTATTTGGTATTTGAACTTATTCATAATGTAATGATTTTTGTAGTTTTATATAATTTTTTTGGTTGTATATGTATATCGCTTAGTATTGGGTATAGATATGTGTGTGTTGTGTATATTTTATGTATATATAGGTAGTAATTTACGCATAATGTTATGTATGCCGATTATGTTAATATGTACCTGTTTTATGTATGTGATATAGATTTTGCAGGGACATATATTGCAATTTGATTACAAAAGTCCCTGCAATTGTAGAGGTGGGGCCACTTTTTGTATGTGACATAGATTTTCAGGTGTCGATAGTGACATTTTAAAACAAAGGGATGTAGTTTCAATGGTGGGTGCTTTTAGCCACTTTCTTCTTATGGGGTTTATACCTCCATAAATCTTTCAGGGACCTATAGTGCAATTTGATAACAAAGGTCCATATAGTTGTAGTGCTGGGTATGTGACATAGAATTCCCAGATACTTATAACGCAATTTGAAAACAAAGTTAATTACGATATAGATCATTGTCTATCTTCTCC
The DNA here is from genome assembly GCA_029959085.1 of Nemophila menziesii. Taxonomy (NCBI): domain Eukaryota; kingdom Viridiplantae; phylum Streptophyta; class Magnoliopsida; order Boraginales; family Hydrophyllaceae; genus Nemophila; species Nemophila menziesii. The sequence goes on along the minus strand of JARWIR010000027.1, from coordinate 3,363,688 downwards.
CCATTTTGGAAGGTGGGCAAGGCTTGAATTACTTTTACTGATTTTCTAATATAATGAACTTTTGTAAGCCTACGTGATGAAAATATTTAAGAATATGACCTTTCTTATCGTCATGTGTAAGGATAAATGGTTTACCCTTGTGTTTGCAATGGATTAGATATCTTGTACTAGTGTTTATTACCAGTTTGGATTTTTTTAATGAACTTTAATACTTTTGGGTATTTTTAAGCCTATGTGACGCAAATGATTAAGAATGTTCTCTTTTTTTATTGTGATGTGCAAGGATACATTTGCTTGCCCTTACTTTTGCAATATATTACACATCTTGTAGCAGTTTTTATTACAAATTTGGTTTTTATGATGAGTGTGGATGTTCAAAACCCACAACTGTTATTGATAATTGACATATAAACAACAATTAATATGTAAAACCTTACATATTAACCATTAAGCATTGTGTAAACCCTAAATTAACTAGGTTAATCACTTTATAAACTCAATAAAGACTAAACTTAATACGTGAGAGTTTAAAATAAAAACCTGATTATCTATGGTGGCATATACCCATTGTATTTCATGTAAATTTACCCTTTAACATCTGTCTTGTTTAATCCTCAATGATAGAATTTTCAGGGCGTGTTATATACTTATGTCACACGGATTATGGGTATATACCATGTCACGCAAATTTTGGGCATGCACTCACAACTCTTATGTGAATATAAAGGTACCTTTTAACTTACCGATAAATTATACATTAAAAAGATAAGGATTACGATAAGGGTTCCAAAAATCAAGATCTCATAACAACGTGTTCATATAGATTAAAATTATGCATATAAAAATAACAATATACACGGTTAAGACATTAAGGGTTACAATAAGGTACTATTAAAGCCAACATATCAGTTTAATATTAATGTTTTAAATTTCATATATTAATGGGTTTAAACCCCTTCCTAGATGAATTGGTAACATTATGACTTGACCTCAACATAAAAATTGCTTACGTATATGGTGACACATGACATTTTATAAAGGAGCTCGCACAGATGTCTTGTTGTAAAATCTTATTCTATTGCAATGGACGCACATCCTCCCATTGTGTTACACTATAAAAGTGCATCAAGGATAGATATTTATCCTCTCCATCCATGATAATAAAAAGGACCCTTTATATCGAATAACTATAAAAGAACACTTGATATAAGATATAATTAACACATGCTTAAAAATACATATATTTCAATTAAACATCTGGCCAGTGGGATGAATTGGTTCAAAATAACCTTCTAACTAAACTATGTTACAGTTTCAAAAACTAAGGGAACTATAGTGTAAGTATAAATTTTTGTTTTTTACGAGGTGTGATATAAGACTTCGAGCAAGTGTACGAGTTGTCATAAGTAATAAAAAGTGATAATTACTCTCTCCACAGGGAAGTAGAAGTAAAATGCATGATTTTAATTGTACTTTAGATATCGTTGGGAAAAACTAAAACAAAAAGGATTTTTAATTTATTTTTGAAAGATTAATTACTACTAGGAAACACAGAACTATGGATTACTAAAACAAAATCAAAGAACTAAAATTATAAAGCTTAAGATACGATGTATGGTGGAATATCTCAAGATTACGTACTCACCACTAGCATGCTTTAGGACAATTATTTGATTAAAGGATAAATTGGGAATCTCATTTGATAACCGGAATTCTAAGGTACACCATAAGTTGCTCCTTAGTAGTAGGGGATACTACCTAATCCTAGAAATCTCTTCCGATAAATTCGACAAAATTAGCTAACATTTAAGTTCAAATCCTATATTGTTTATCTAGTAGTTTAGATCTCCCGATTCTCAAACTCAACTAAACATTTATAATTTATTTTCTAAACACTAAAATTTCCTACCCCGGGGGTACTTTAATATATCACAACTCAATATGTGATGAAGAAAAATAACAACATGAAACATAAGTATGCATGCAATTCCAAATATCATGGAAATATAATCTAAATGAAAGCTAGGGTTCATACATATGAAATATCAAGATAAAATATCTTCATCTCATTCTTAGAGAAAGAAAGAAAATATAATTAATTCATAATTCCAAGAAACTAAGGGAAAAAATAAAATTACATCATTTAGTATGGAAATTAAGTGAAAGAAGGTGTGTATTATTGCTTCTTCTTGATCCCAATCTTTGTCCATGTTTTCACAACCCTATACACGTATAAGTGTTTTGTTTTGAGGCTAAAAACATATTTTTATACCCTTAAATACGTTTGGACAAGTTGGGCCCACTTAATCAAGTCATGAGTGGCTTAGTGGACTCTTTGTTGAAGTTGGACATCTTGGGCCTTCATAGAAAAATGTCCATAAGTATCTCATTTCAACTCTGATTTGCAAACCTTTTATTATCACGCAACCTAAACTCAAAGATATACATTGAGATGTTATTTCATGATCCAAATCCTCAAAATAATCTAGCATGAATTCCAAAAAATGCTTCTAGGAGAATATTCACTTCAGAATTAATAGTTGTTTTGAACATGTAAGAGGTCGGTTTCTATTGTCTTAAATCCTCCATTGTATTTAAAAAACTAGCTTTACAAATACAAGAAACCATGATATATTGAAACCATAAAGTTTTCCAAGTTAGACATAAAATGACGAGAATCAATTGACAAATCCAGTCAATAGTTGCCAAAATTTGAAAATATGTAAAATATTTCCTGAGTTGAAAAAATTTACACATCAAAAGAAGTTTTAAAAAAATTTACACTAATGATGACCCTCTTCCTCTTACTGTAAAATCAATTGATAAAATAGTTAAAAGAAATTCTTCAATTTCCTTATAAATAAGGTAATATAAGTGAATTTTTTTTACCTTCTTGCCTTGTTAGAGTTTCCACGATGACACAATAAAAGAAGAAGATGTATATAGCTCGTTAGTTCAGTGGTACAAAGTTCGTAAACCTAGCAATTTTTGCATAATGCATAACATTGAGCTAAGATATGTGATTAAATTCTAATAAATAATAAACAAATAAACTAAAATCATAAACAACACTAAAATAAAATAAAAATTAAGCATTACCCACTTTTTTCCCTTTTGATATAATTTTCTTCACATGATTCATTAACTAGATTTATCTCACTGGATTCTTCAAACCATGTGTTATATAACTTTGATGAGGGTAAAGTTTTACTAAAGTAAACAAATTTAGGTAATCGATGATGACTGTTTCGATCATGCAAATGAATATCAATCTCTTGAACATTTTTACTAATTACTGTATTAATCCAACGATTCATAGTAGGAGCTAAAAAACCGATTCTCATAGATATATGAAGCTTCTGAATATAAGAGATATGATCGAGTCTCGTGGCTAAATAATTCTCTGCTGATCTTGCGTGGGATGTTAAGGAGAAGACTTAACATACTTCTCCACATGTCAATTACTTAACTATTGTTAGTATATTAGATGTCCTATATATTTATTTAACAGCTGTAACTCATACTTAACTATATACAGTCATGATTGATATGTATATATTACAGGTACAAAATATGCAAATGTTATATTCATTCTCAAGGTTTTTACCAATGTTAAAACAAGTCAAGCAACTAAAAATAAAACATGATAACAATTACCTTAACAAATACTTCCAACTTTGCTAGCTAAACGTTTTACGATCTAGAAACAAAAAACATGTCAACTATGTGCAGATAGATTCAGTTACATACTAAACCTAAAAATATGCAGATAGATTCATTACAAATGTTTTTAGGCCATAGGTAATAGCCTAGAAATGGAATTTACTAGGAATAATATAACAATTTTGACTTGTACCTGCAATAAAATGCGTACAAGTTTTGTGCTACCAAAACGGGAAGCTTCGAGAAAGCATTAATTAACATTATCGGCCCCACCTTCAACTAACATACCGAGTAAACCTTGAACTGCAGTTGCAAATATAACCGAAGCCCAACCATGGTCAAATGAACTAGAGAAAAGTGTGAGTGGAAAACAAGCTGCATCGAGTTCAAAGTTTACTCGGTATGTTAGTTGAAGGTGGGGCCGATAATGTTAATTAATGCTTTCTCGAAGCTTCCCGTTTTGGTAGCACAAAACTTGTACGCATTTTATTGCAGGTACAAGTCTAAAATTATTATATTATTCCTATTAAATTCTATTTTTAGGCTATTAGCTAGGGCTTAAAAATATTTTTAATGAATCTATATGCACATATTTAGGATTAGTGTGTAACTGAATCTATCTTGACATATTTGACATTTTATTCTTTATGCCCAATCAATATCTATCTACATAATCTTTATTAATGTGTCAGATTTTAATTGTATCTACATGATTTTATATCCTCCTCCGATAATTAGATTGGATATGTCTTCTTTTAATATAATTAGATAACAAAAATAATTTCTTTTGCTCCTTTAATCCTATTTGAACACGTCCATTGGCAAACTAAAAATTTACCATGTTTAGAACAATAATTTAATCATCAATGGTTGACCAATTTTTATTAATCATCACAACTAATTGAATCAACAGATTATGATGAGTCAAAAAAATCTAATTGCATATATACAAAAATAGCAAAATCAATAGACTTACTAGAGTAATTATAATGATTATTATTTCTTTTTGAAATGTCATTACCAACTACATTTTCATGTAAATTGAATAACACTTATGATATGCATGTACAAAAATAAAAATGGTCTTTTCTTGAAATACATTTTTTATGTTAATTGCTCCATTGATCGAACCTAATAATTAAATTTTACCTTCACGAAATCTTGATGGATGACATAATCAAACTTTGCACGAAGCTTGCATACCGATTTACGTACAAATATTACGAATCGGCTTCATTGGAACCATGTACACAAACTAGTTTCCAATAAATACTTTGATGATTCACGAATAAAAAATATAAGTGTAGTACTTCGACAAGTTTAAATTTTAAAACGGAATGAATCGTGAAACTTTTCAATCCTTATTGCTCATCAGGTAAAGGTATCTCGATATTTCTATCTAATCTACCAAGACAAAGAAGACCCGGGACCACTACATCATTTTTTCTTGGATATATAAACCAATATTATTTATCTCAACATGTAAATTACTAATTTATTTTTTAATTTAATTGAGGTACCTTTCCGACCTCCATTCAAATTCTCTAGATTTCACAATAAGCAATTGTTCTTTCACAGAATTTACGCACACCAATAACATCAATCTCATCTATAAAGATTATGCAAGTCTGGATGGACAAGAACAACAAGATGTAATAAAATTATCATTTATCAATAGCGTGCATATAATAAACATCTAGTGTGTCCTTTCTTACTTGATAGTCATTTTCATAATTTAACATTTCACGCATCAATCTTGTACTTTCCCCTATATATTTATCAATAGAACCTGATACAACCTGCACACCAAATGACAAAAAACAAGATTGGTCTAACATAATTTTTACAATTATTAAACAAGTAAGTAAGTACCTTTAAGAAAGTGGCATCTATATTGCTTGCTATTGACAGGCTAACAATGTCTTCCTAATCCATGAGGCTATACAGATGGACACCCGAAAACAAAGAGGTTTGATTTGGGCGACTTTATTTTTTAGGTTAAATTTTTTTAAGATGTACGAGTGTCTGTAAGTGTTATATTATAAGGCAGGTGTATTATGGATTGGTCATGTACAAACTAAATTCAGACAAAAGATAAAAAAAATGATGTCTACTTTACAATGATGTGATTTGGGATTATTTAAAAAAAATTCTAAAATTATTGAGTAACACCTGATTTTTTTATCGTTTATCGTGGGTATGTCACATAGAATTCCAAGATACTAATAACGCAATTTGATAACAAATTTAATTACGATATAGATCATTGTCTATCTTCTCCCCATATTGGAAGGTGGGCAAGGATCGAATTACTTTTATTGATTTTCTAATATAATGGACTTTTGCAAGCCTATGTGAGGCAAATATTAAAAAAAATATGCCCTTTTTTATCGTCATGTGTAAGGATAAATTGCTTACCCTTGTTTTTGTAATGAATTAGACATCTTGTAGCAGTGTTTATTACCAGCTTGGAATTTTTTAATGAACGTTAATACTTTTGGATATTTTTAAGCCTATTGACGCAAATGATTAAGAATGTTCCTTTTTGTATTGTCATGTGCAAGGGTACAATTATTTACACTTAGTTTTGCAATATATTACATATCTTGTTGTAGTTTTTATTACAAATTATGTTTTTATGATGAGTGTGGATGTTCAAAACCCACAATTGTTACTGACCAAGGACATCTAAACAACAATTAATATGTAAATACCTACACATTAACAATTACACATTATGTAAACTCCAAATAAACTAGGTTAATCACATTATAAACTCAATAAAAACTAAACTTAATTTGTGAGAGTTTAAAATAAAATCCAGATTATCTATGGTGGCATATACCCACTATATTACATGTAAATCTACCCTTTAACATCTTCCTTGTTTAATCCTCAATGATAGCATTTTTAGGGCGTGTTATATTCTTATGTCACACGGATTATGGGTTCCGAAAATCAAGATCCCATAACAATATGTTAATATAGATTAAAATCATTCCTATAAAAATAATAATATACCATTGTTAATAATAAGGGTTACAATACGGTACTATTAAAACCAACATATCAGTTTAATATTAATGCTTTACAATTCATATATTTATAGTTTTATACCCCTTCATAGATGAATTGTTAACATTATGACTTGACCTCAACATAAAAAATGCTCACATATATGGTGATACATGACAGATATTATAAAGGAGCCTTTAAAGATGTCTTGTTGTGAAATCTTATTCTGTTGCAATGGACGTACATCCTCCCATTGTGTTACACTATTCAAGTGCATTAAGGACAGATATTTATCCTCTCCATCCATGAAAATAAAACGGACCCTTTATATCGAATAACTAGAAAAGATCACTTGATATAAGATATAAATAACATATGCTTAAAAATGCATATATTCCAATTAAACATCTGGCATGTGGGATCAATGAGTTTAAAATAACCTTCTAACTAAACTATGTTATAGTTTCAAAAACTGAGGGAACTATAGTGCAAGTGTAAATGATTGTTTTTTTATGAGGTGTGATATAAAAAATTTAATTAACATTTGCTGAAGACTCCATGCAAGAGTAAGAGTTGTCATAAGTAATAAAAAGTGATAAGTTATTGTCTCCACAGGGAAGTAGAAGTTAAACGCGTGATTTTAATTCTAATTTAGATATCGTTGGAAAAAACTAAAACTAAAATATAAAAGATTTTTAATTTGTTTTTGAGAGATTAAGTACTACTAGGAAACACAGAACTAAGGATTACTAAAACAAAATCAAAGAACTAAATTAATAAAGCTTAACATACGATGTATAGAGGAATATCTCAAGATTGCGCACTCACCACTAGCATGCCTTGGGACAATTCTTTGATTAAAGAATAAACTAGGAATTTCACTTGCTAACCAAAATTCTAAGGTACACAATAAGTTGCTCCTGGATAGTAGGGGTTACTACTTAATCCTAGAAACCTCTTTCGATTAATCCGACAAAATTAGCTATCATCTAAGTTTAAATCCTAAATTGTTTATCTTGCTAGTTTAGATATCCCGATTCTCAAACTCAACTAAACAATTATACTATTTTCTAAACACTAAACTCTACTAGCCCGGGGGTACTTTAATCTATCACAACTCAATATGTCATCTAGAAAAATAACATGAAACATAAGTGTGCTTGCAATTTCAAATTTTATGGAAAAATAATCCTAAATGAAACCTAGGCTTTCATACATATGAAATATCAAGCTAAAAATAATCCTAAATGAAAGCTAGGGTTTCATACATATGATTTATTTATCCTCCCCATCCATGAAAATAAAAAGAACCCTCTATATCGAATAACTAGAAAAAAACACTTGATATAAGATATAACTAACACATGCTTAAAAATGCATATATTCAATTAAACATCTAGCCAGTGGGGTCAGTGAGTTTAAAATAACCTTCTAACTAAACTATGTTATAGTTTCAAAAACTAAGGAACTATAGTGCATGAATAAATGATTGTTTTTTACGAGGTGGGATATAAAAATTAACATTTGTTGAAGACAACTCCGTGCAAGTGTACGAGTTGTCATAAGTAATAAACAGTGATAAGTTACTGTCTCCACAGTGAAGTAGAAGTTAAACGCGTGATTTTAATTTTAAATTAGATATGGTTGAAAAAAACTACAACTAAAACAAAAAGGATTTTTAAATTTGTTTTGAGATATTAAGTAGTACTAGGAAACAAAATTAGCATGTTATAATCTCAAGTAATGAACAAACTACTTCTCATAAATTCATACTCTAAAAATTAATCCACAAAAATACTTTGCATTTAAAAACTCACAATATTATAATGTAAAAAACGATTAACTTCGCAATATAAAAAGGGAGACTAAAATACCAAGATTAAAGTTGTTGGTATAGGGTGATCCTCGACAAATTCATGACATTTTAATGACCTACTTACTAACCTTCTTTTCACTCATTTTAATTAAACCACATATATAATAATCTTAAGGTTTTTTTAGTATAATGTGGACTTATGGTAAGGTAGGATATATATTAGAACAATTAAGACTGAGCTTTTGGCTCACTCAAACAATTAAGAATTTGAGTGTACACTCTGATATGTACTCAATAATTCCCTTTTTATGCATTATATATGCATACCCACTTGTCAATCAAACTCTTCTGCAGTCTTAGATAATTTGCATACTCATAGACTTTCATGCTAGGAGACGTTTCTGCTCTAAGACTCTTTGAGCAGGATTAGTGCCACCTCTGGCAGTGGTGTCAATGATTGTTATACCCAAGAGTTTGATAAATAAGTATATAGTATAGGAAAGGTTTACTACCCGCAAGTGTACTGAATATTGAAAGTAATTATAAATATTTGAAGGTGTAATCGTCTCCACGTGGACTATGAAAGTTAAGATAATTGTGTTTACAAGTAATTGACTAATTATATTTGATGGGTTTATGATTATAAAAACAAAAGTGCGGTAAATAAAGATTAACTAGGATTGTTGATGAAGAACGAAAAGTAAAATCTAAGATGGAATTGCAATTTAAACTACTAAACGATTTGAATATGGGAGAGATATATTTGAGTATTTCTAGTATCTCACAAAGTTAAATAATCAGATGTTTATAAATGTAGGGGATAATTATTCTTTTCACACTAGTCGGAATTTAGAAACGGATTTGGAATGGTAAAGAATAGTGGAACCTTTCTTCTTCTTACGTCTTGTTCTTGACTCCAGCATTTTTTAGCTCTCCAAGATTGTGTAGTCATATGTTATGAGCTTCTAAAACACTTATATAACACCCTAAAAACATTTGGGTCCAAATGGGCCTACTTAAATGGAGTAAAATAGCCCATATCGTTTTTACTTATTGTCGGACTAGTTCGAGCCAAAGGTATTAATATAACTTCTTGATCTCAACTCTAATTGACTTCCATCACTTCTCAAGCATCACTGACTTCAAGTAATATCCAAAACAAAATGATACATTTCGAAAACTATGACTAATAATCGTGGTGATTGAATCAAGTGGTTTCAATACTTCACCGATAAACGATCTAACTTTTCCAAAGTGATAAAAAAAGTCATAATCTAACTCAACCCCGTTTACCTTAGAAGGTGGACTGTTTGTGGTTGGCCATTATACATTGTAAAAATCATAAATCCTTTATTACATCTCTAGATCACTAGAAACAAGTGGAGAAACGACCAAAATTCAAATAAATTTCTGTATTTAAAAGGGCTCTTCAAATTCTTTGTCGATTTTATGTAGCTTTGAAAATAACACGCTTTCAAATTTGGACAAAATAGATCCTTTGGAATTTTAACTCTTGATTTTGTCTTGGATCTTCTTTCCTCAACTCCTTAACATTTATTTGACATCTAATATAATCATCGTACCTAAGAGCTTCACATGAAACAGACAAATTACACCAAAAATGCTCTAAAAGTAACAAACATCCAAAAGAAGTCAAGAATTGAGAAACTAACCATTAACAAGGAAAAATAATTCAGTTAAGCACATATACACTTAAAATGATGTATCATGAGTATATTATTTCATCACAAATATGCAGACATCAGAAACCTTTCTCTACCATAAGTGCCAACTGCTTCATTTGATTCTCTATTGCGGAGATTTTAGCTTCTATAGTAGTTTCACTATCCAAACGCAAAGTACTTGTGGTATTTGAAATGGGAGATCGCGAATCTAGAAAAATCCTTTCAGTTTCTACTATCTTTGTCATACCAAATACAACTTATGTAGGATCCATAGACACGAAACCTCCCCATCAAATATTATCTACCCTCAATCTCGTCCTGGCATTGGTGTCTTGATAGAAAATTTCTAATTGAACTGTTAGGGTGTAACTATGAAGTGGACATGTTGCTAACTTTTTTTGAAATTTTGTCCATGCCTCTCCTACACTCTCGCCATTATCTTGGCAAAAACTTGCAAGTTCCATTTTATCCTTCATTATCATGCTTTAAGGATGGTAGCAATAAAAGAACTTGACTTGCAACTCGTCCCACTGATAATGAGAAGGGGCTAGGGCTCATTGTGAGTGGTTCAACTCCATTCCGGGTGACTATCCAACCATTCACTTGCACCTTCGGTCAAGAAAATAGACACATAAATTAATACATCTTCTCGTGTATAATGCCTTGAGTAATGTAGGCATTACAAATTTGCATAAACTTCTTAATCGACCTCACTGATTCTTGGTGTGCTACACCACTAACATACCCTAATTGGGCTCGAATCTCACAGCTTGGATCACTGGAGGGTGAATCCCTGATAGTTGTACTCGAAAAGGTTCTACATGACCAGGAAGACCATGTTCACAACATTGAATATTAAGTGGATTTCCTCCTTGTGGTGGTAATACTTGGGGGATAGGTATTTGTTTATTTATATTGTCCCTGAGTGGTACATCGTTACCTATTACTAATGGATCTTCAATATTAGCCTTCGCTTCTTACTTCATATCCTCCCTTTGTCTCTTATTTTGAGCTCAGAATCATTTCTTGGGATCCGTGAGCATACACCAATACCTAAAGAACCTAAGAGAGACAAAAACAAAAACAAAAGTAAAACTGAAATAACTACAAACAATTATAGTAAACTAAAAACAATGACGTACTAGAAGTATCCCCGCTAGCGGCTCCAAAAACTTGTTGGTGGAAAAGGTGTTTGTCGTGTCCTGGAGTTTGATTAAAATAAACTGATACCCTAGAAGCCACTTCCCCCAAATGTACGGATAGTGGACAAGTAATAATTTGATAATACTAAGGGTTATCGTCTCCACAGGGACTATAAAAGTTACAATTGAAGTGTTCCAAAAGTATAATAATGTGAAGTTTCTAAGTAAAATTACAATAAAAAAAAGTTGATTTTTATTTGGATTTTGTGTAAAGGACTAAAATGCAATTAAGACTGAGGGGGTATTTGTTTGCACTTAATGATATATTAATCTGCTTCACTAAGACACTGGATCAATAAGAATATTTGTTTTTAGTGTGCAATTCAGATCTGAATGGCTTTAACGGTTCTGTTTCATTATGATTTCAAACTATGTCTAAATCATTAGACACTACCTCTTAACAGAATAAGTCATATTCAGCTGTTCATTCAACATTCATCACTTATTATTTAAAAAAACAAACGCCACCTAAATAACTAAGTAACTAAAATGAGAATTCAATTAACTGATGAAATAAGATGATGCAAGATGAATGCTTGAGTTTTTCTAGTAATTCCCTATTCCTCTAATTCAATGGTTTTATAAATAAGGGTGAGTTGGGTAGTTTTGCATTAGTCAAGATTCAACAATCCTTCTAAGTCTTGTCGAAAGCTTAGAAGGCAATCTTTCTCATTAGAGGCACCACTTATATAACCCTAGAATTGAGTTCCGATGATGGAAGTTCTAACCTTATTTACTATCTAATCGGGCAAGACCTCCCGATAAAAAATTGTTCTTTCACTAAATTTACGCCCACCAATCACATCAATCTCATATATAAAGATTATGCAACTCTGGATGGACAAGAACAACAAGATGTAAATAATTATTATATATCAAAAGCATTCATATATAAACATCTAATGTGTCCTTTCTTACTTGATAATCATGTGCATATTTGAACATTACACGAATAAATCTCGCACTTTCCCCTATGTATTTATCAATCTCACTTGATACAACATGCACACCAAATGACAAAAAAAAACAGATTGGTCCAAACTGGGTTTTTCAAGTATTAATCAAGCAAGTAAGTACCTTTAAAAAATTGACATCTATATTTTTTGCTATTGTCAGGATAACAATGTCTTCTCAGTCCAGGAGGCTATACAGAAGAACACCTTGAACAAAGAGGTTAAATTTCGGCGAGTCTTTATTTTTTAGGTTAAATTTTTTAAGATGCATGAGTGTGGGTAAGTGTTATATTATAAGGCCGGTACTATATGTATTAGTCATGTACAAACTAAATGGAGAATAGAGATAAATAAATTATGTCTACTTAACAATGATGTGATTTGGGCTTATTTTTTTTATCTATCCCACCTAACAATTACACTCTCTTTTTATGACAAGTAAAGTATTATATTCAAAGAAAAGAATAGTTTGGACATTCGAAGAATTCACTAGAAACAATATTCGTAAAGATACTAAATAAAAATTTATTTTATAGGTTGAATATGGCCTTTTTATAGTGCTTGTATTAAGTTTATCTTTTTTTTCTAATGTTGTTGAGTAGCACTCAATTTTAATGATTAAATTTTAAAAAAATAACCCTAATTCTCTATTCCTTTATTAGTTGATATAGAGAGTTTTAATGAACCCCGATTATTATATAATATTGTATAAATTAGTACGTCGTGTATTTGGTATTTGAACCTATTCACAAAGTAATGATTTATGTATTTTTATATAATATTTTTGGTTGTACGTCGTGTCTATTGTGTATATTTTATATGTATATAAGTAGTAATTTATTCATAATGTGATGTATGTTGATTATGTTAATATGTACCCGTTTTATGTATGTGATATATAATTTTCAGGGACTTATGATGCAATCTGATAACAAAGATCCACCTTTTGTATATGAAATAGATTTTCAAGTGTCTATAGTGAAATTTTATAATAAAGGACTCTACAGTTTCAACCCATTTCTGTGGTAGGCTTATAACCACTTTCTTTTTCTGGTGTTTATACCTACATACATCTTTCAAGGACCTACATTGAAATTTGATAATAAAGGTCCATGTAGTTGCAGTGCTGGTTTTGTGACATAGAATTTCTAGACTTATAACGCAATTTGATAACAATGTTAATTACGATATAGATCATTGTCTATCTTCCCAGATTGGAAGGTGGGCAAGACTCGAATTATTTTTAATGATTTTTTACTATGTTGGACTTTTGTAAGCCTATGTGAGGAAAAGATTTGAGAGTATGCCTTTTTTATTGTTATGTGTAAGGATAAATTGTTTACCTCTGTTTTGCAATGGATTCGACATCTTATAGTAGTGTTTATTACCAAGTTGGATTTTTTTAATGAATTTTAATAATTTTGGATATTTTTAAGCCTAATTGACGCAAATGATTAAGAATATTCCCTTTTTTATTTGCATGTGTAAGGATACAATTATTTACCCTTATTTTTGTGATGTATTAGACATCTTGTAGTAGTTTAATTACAATTTAGTCTCTATAATAAGTGTGGATGTTCAAAACTCGCAATTGTTACTAACCTATGACCTATAAACAACAATCAATATGTAAATCCCTAAACATTAAACATTAAGCATTATATAAACCCTAAATACTCTAGGTTAGTCACTCTATAAACTCAATAAAGATTAAACTTAATACGTGAGAGTTTAAAATGAAAACCTGACTATCTATTGTTGTTCATATGTACCAACTATATTACATGTAAATCTACTTTTTAACATCTCCCTTATTCTATCCTCAATGATAGAATTTTTAGGACGTGTTACAGCAAAATAATGAAAAAACTTTGTGGGCATGACCCCATCTTTCGTATTTTGTAACAACTACTATATACCAATTCCTAGACATGCATTTAATATGTATATTGGTGGGTATATATCCACTACTTAACAGTGAAAGAGTTGCAGATTAATGGATATATACCAAGCTATAGATAGTGCCACACCACATGTTTATGCCCTCTGTTATATACCAATGTAACACAGAAATCAATTATACCCTTCTGTCACACATATTATGGATTTATACCATGTCATGCAAATTTTGGGGATGGACCCACAATTTTGATGTGAATATTAAGGTACCTTATAACTTACCATTAAATTTTGCATTAAAACAAAGATTGCGATAAGGGTTCCAAAAATCAAGACCTCATAAGAATGTGTTCATATATATTAAAATCATGCCTATAAAAAAATTATACCATTGTTAATACATTAAAGGTTACAATACAGTCCTATTAAAGCCAACATATCAATTTAATATTAATGCTTTACCATTCATATATTAATGGTTTTATACCCCTTCATAGATGAATTGGTAACAATATGACTTGACCTCAACATAAAAAATGCTTACATATATGGTGATACATGACACATATTATAAAGGATCCGAAAAAGATATCTTGTTATGAAGTCTTATTGTGTTGCAATTGACGCACCTCCTCCCACTGTGTTACACTATACAAGTGCATCGAGGATAGATATTTATCCATCCATCCATGAAAAAAAAGGACTCTTTATATCAAACAACTAGAAAAAAACAAATGACATAAATTATAACTAACACATGCTTAAAAATGCATATATTTCAATTAAACATCTAGCCAATGGGATCAGTGGGTTTAAAATCATCTTCACACTAAACGATGTTATAATTTCAAAAATGAGGGACCATAGTGCAAGTATAAATGATTGTTTTTTTACGAGGTCTGATATAAAAATCAATACTTGTTGAAGACTCCATGCAAGTGTATGAGTCATCAAAAGTAATAAATAGTGATAAGTTATTGTCTCACAGGAAAGTAGAAGTTAAAGCCGTAGTTTTAATTCTAATTTAGATATCATTGGAAAAAACTAAAACTCAAAGGATTTTTAATTGGTTTCTGAGAGATTAAGTATTACTAGGAAACACATAACTAAGGATTACCTAAAATAAGATTAAATAACTAAAATAATAAAGCTTAATATAAGATTTTACATAGGTATATCTCAAGATTGCGTACTCACTACTACCATGCTTTAGGACTATTCCTTGATTAAATAAATTGGGAATTTAACTTCCTAAGCGGGATTCTAAGGAACACCCTAAGTCCCTCCTGGGTAATAGGGGATACTAACTAATCCAAGAAACCTGTTCCGAGTAATCCTACAATATTAGCTAACGTTTAAGTTCAAATCCTAAATTAGTTATATAACTAGTTTAGATCTCTCGATGCTCAAACTCAGCTAAACATTTATAATTTATTTTCTAAACACTAAACTCCCCTTTCCGGGGGTACTTTAATCCCTGACACAACTCAATAATTGATCAAGAACAATATTACATTAAATATTAGTAGGCATGCAATTCAAAATTTCATGGAAAAATAATCCCAAATAAAAGCTAGGGTTCATACATATGCAATATCAAGCAAAAATATTTTTAGTTCACTTTTGGAGAAAGAAAGAAAATAAAATTAATTCATAATTGCAAGAAATAAAGGGAAAAAATAAAATACACTAATTAATATGAAAATAAAGAGAAAGAATGTGTGTGTTATTGCTTCTCCGTGCTCCCAATATTTCTCCACCTTTTCACATCCCTATGCAATAATAAGGGTTTTGTTTTGAGGCTAAAGACATATTTTTATACCTCTTAAAACGTCTGGACAAGTTGGGCACAGTTAAGCAAGTCATAAGTGGCTTAGTGGACTCTTTGTTGAAGTTAGCCAACTTGGGCCTTCATAGAAAGATGTCCATAACTTTCTCATTTCAACTTCGATTTTCAAATCTTTTATTCTCACATAACCTAGAATCAATGATATACATTGAGATTTTATTTTTGATCAAATTCCTCACAATTATCATCCATGATCCTAGGATCTACATACTTAACACAAAAATCATCTCAAAATTGTTCCAAACACACACACAAACACACACACACACATATATATATATATATCCAAGATTTGCTAAAAACTCAAATCATTCAAAATAAAAGGATAAATCCCACAATAATTTTAAAACATATCCCTAAAGTATGTCTCGTGAGTCTCTAAATTGATCACAAAATGCGAGATATCAAAACCCCCAACTCAAATCATCGTCGTCTAGAAAAAGTAAACACAAACTAAGCCTAATGTCCAAATATTTTCCAAGGAGGAAGAATGTTATAGTATCAAGAAATGAACTAACAATTTCTCATAAATTTATATTCTAAAAAGATCCATAAAAATACTTTTCATTCAAAAAATAACAATATTATAATATAAAAACGATTAACTTCACAAGGCAAAAACGGAGAATAATATACCAAGCTTAAAATGGTTGTTATAGGGTGATCTCTCCTCACTAACCAAACAAATAATTATCTAAGAATTTGAGTTTACACTCGAAGATTTACTCACTCATTCCCTTTTTATGCATTATATATGCATACCCACTTCTCAATAAAATACTTTTGCACGCATAGATAATTCGCATTCTCATAGACTTTCATGCTAGGAGACGTTTCTGCTCAAAGACTCTCTGAGCAGGATTAGTTCCAATATTATATCTAATTCCGAGTTTTCCTTAGTCCTTTTTCTCGTTCACCAACCTTTCTTCGTATGGGTTAACTCTAATGTATATATCAGGTCGTCTCTATTATATTATACCATTGGGTGATCTTGTGATTTTTATTATGAGGTTGCATGGCGGTGGGAGAGGAGGTTGTGATATTGTGAAATTCAATGACTTTAGTTTAAGGTTTGTTTGGGTATTTTGTTTTTCAGAATGGAGAGGCAAAAAAGTCAGATGGGTGGGCGGATAAAGTTTTTGGAAGGTGTTAGGTTGATTTAATGATATAGAAAATAGAAAATAGATATATTTCAGGGTACGAATTCCTATTTGAAGGTAATGTTGTTCAATTTGGTCAAAAGTTAATTCATGGTAAGCGTGTTAATATCATACTATCGTTGGAAGATATATGGATTAAGTGACATAAGATGACATATACCTCATAAGTTAATACTAATAGTCTAATACCCACCCCAATTATAAGTTAATTCAATTGATCTTTGAGTTTTTTATCTTACACATAGTTATCCACAAATAAGTATAAAACCACTCGATCACTTCCGACATTTTGTTGCTTACCAAAATCTTAATCTTAAATCGGTGTGATCCAAATTTCACCAAAGTCCTATTACAATATAAATGTTAGGGGTTACAATAGGGTGGGGTAATTTTAATCTTTAGCAAATTTCATTTTTAGGCCATTACTATGGTTTAAAAAAATTTGTAGCTCCAACGTGTCAAAAATAATATTTTTAGGACAAACGAATTCAAAAGCATCGTTTGTAGGTCATTGTTTTAATTTCGTGAGATATTTTATAAATTTTGCAGACCATTACGACTGTTCAATAGAGTTTTAGTTTGTGATATAGCTAATTAAGAAATAGTTTATTTGACATGTCCAAATTGCCCTTAAAATCTATATAATATCTCACATAATTGGTGAAATGACTTAAAAATGGTACTGTTGAAAACCTTTGGTATAAAATATAATACTTTTACTGTTTAATTTTCTCGAGATTAAAATTACCCCTTCTTAACCATCAAGTGTCTAAACTTGGATAGGCTGTTTAACAATCAATTTGGGATACCACTTACAGTTGGGTCAATCAATGCTCTACCCTACTTATCAGAAGCATTTTTAAGCACTCACATGAGAATAGATGCAAGAGAACTAGTGAATCTCTACATGGTGTTGTAACGAAGAAGAATGAGAGTATTTATCTATTCAATTTTAGAAATAGTGTTAGTTTTTCCATTTTATCGAGTACATAAACTCGACATCAACTTCCTTAGGCTCTGTAATATCTTGTCTCGACAAGTGCATTAGGATCCGAGCGAGCATTAATCTTGATCATAAAATCCTTGTTATATAAGATCTTAAAATTAAGGTGTTTGAAGGGATAAAGTTTATACTCGGTGGGGTCCTCTATTCCTTCCATATCAACTTTTCCTTGGAATCCCTAGATAGGTAAATCATCATAGTACATTCGGAAGTAGATGTATTTAGTTACAACATCTCGAAACTTTGTTACTTCATTCTTTGTTAATTTGTTTTTGTAAATATTAGTGTAGTGGCTCGTGGTCAAACTCTTTTCAAAGCGAGCTCATATTTCAATGTAGGGGTGTGCACAGTCCCAAATTCAGCAGGTTTAGGTAAGGTTCAATACGGGTCCGTCTAGTGGAAAACCTATCTTTTCAAGGCCCGATCTAGAGGGTTTTGACGGGTTTAAACTGGTGGGCTTTTGACAGGTTCTCGACGAGTTCTTAGAGGGTTCATGTTCTTGGCTGACCTTTATTCAAATAGTTGTTTTATCTACAAATTTGTTATCAATTAGACTTAGTTTTGTATTAAATGACTTTTTTATACTATATTATTGTTCTTTAATTATTTTTTCAAATCTTGACCCACAACATATGAATTTTGAATATATTTATATAATTTTTTTTGTTACATAGGAGAGCCACTTGGACTCGGAGTCATTGACTTTGTTCGAAGTTACACTACTAGATTGGATTACCAAGGCCCTGGCCAGTGAGCAAATTCGAACTGGTTTTATTTATATAAATTATTAGTGTTCACAACATAGTAAAGAATGAATATTCATATTTATCGTAAACAAATTCATGATACCTTTAATTTTATTATTATATCAGCGAATATACAATCACATTTTTTAGACAAATGGAATAGACAATCACATTAAAATAATATTATACATTTATATAAATGACGGGTTGTGTTGGATCGAGTGGATTTTATTAATATGAAAGTTTCGTATAAGTCAAAATTTACAGGTTTTGCTAAATCTGGACCCAGGGATAGATTGAGGACCAGCAGATATGGCCATATGAGCTGGTTTGTGGCGCATCACACTGTCAAATGCCAGATCATTTACTCACCTATACCTATTTTACTATGTTCATAGAGATGGTTGTCCGACATGGCAACATCGACTGGAGGAGGGATGAAGAACATGTTTCTATTGAGAAAGAAAGATTTAGAAAAAGGATGTAGTTTTAATTCAAAAATTATTAATAAAACTAAATAAAATATAAAAAAGGGGAAAAAATAAAGTAAAGGATTAGACGGATTCAACTTAGACAAGTAATCATTTTAGGACAAAAACTAGTTTGATTAATCCTCTTTAAATTGATCTATGATCTGCAATCTTGTTTCGTAATTCTCAAACTTAGTATATGAAGCAAATGAAGATGAAATTAACAAATACAAGGTCATTTCATTTTTTGCTTAATCAGATTCCTTGACCAGATTAAAACATCGCCTACAAAGTCCATTTAAGATTGCCTCTTGAGACACCATTACATGTCTGGCTTAGGATCCGAACAGTAACTCCTTGTAGTTGAGGAAACTGACCTCGTATTTCAACCATCATGTTTCTGAAACAAACAGTCAATATATTTATTTTAAAAAAATATATTAAAGAGCGTGAAAACTAAAGATCTTATGCAAAACCTGGATAAAAAGAGAAAAAAAAGATGCAAACCCTAGAGCAAGACGGTATTGATTTTCTCGTAAACTTCATTCACCAAAGGCTCCCTTGTTCATTCTTTACTCATATAATTTCTTAATTATGAAGTTTATATCTTTTGGCTCTCAGTAATTTTGGTAACACATGTAAACAAACCTGAAATGACTTCATAATCGCAGAAGAAAATGCTAGAGTAGAAAAAACAAGGATTTAAAAAGTATTCAGCTAAATGAAGACTATGAAGATCTGAGTTCCATATCATAACTATAGCTTACCATATTAGTTAGTAAAGAGGTTTTTTGCTTACGATATTCTCTTTAATCTCCTCCTTCACTTGATCAAATTGTTCATATATGAAACCAATGGTTGCCTTATTTTTGTCGTTATGAAATTCACGAGATTCCACTATTGGCATGGTTGCATTTATGATCCTCCTAAATCTGCTCCAGAACCCATGACCTGCTACCAAAATAGCTAACTCATTTCCCTCTGGTGTATCTGCCCAAGTAGTGTTATTCCAGTCCGAAGATTTGAAGAATTTTTTTATCCTTTCTTCCTCGTCAACCATATGCTCGAGAGTTAAAAACAGAGTGGTTCCAGCATCATCAGGCTAAATAAGTGATCAACGTTTTTGCCTTATCTAGTGTGTTTTTTAACATGTTTAAGGCCAAGATTATTTTTAACATAATCTCTATACAGTGAGATGCACATACTGTCCAAAAATCTGTTTTGCGCTTAGCCATTACTCCCTCAAATTCCTCCTTTATGAAACCGATAGTCAAATGAGTGATAAATTGAATAATAATTTGAACTCTGACTTCTTCAATAGCTTTTATCGCATATCCTCACCATCTCATGGACATTTCCATCTATATCTGAAATGATGAATGTTCTGAGGAGTACTGTGTCTTTATAGAAATTAACAAAAACATTCACTATGATCCTATTTAAAGGATCTACACATTCCACTAACAAGATGTGACAACCCATTTTGATATCTCTCAAAAATCTTAGTCCCTGAAGTGGACACATGTGTGAGCACACTCTTTCTCTTTAGAGGAGTGTGAAGCTGCTCATCATCCTTGGCTAATATTTTTCTTTTCTTGAGTAGCTCATTTAGACAAACATCTTTAACATGTGTAGGTACATTCTTACAACTGGCCACATTACCGTGAATGCCAGATAAATGGTATCTAAGGCGATAAAAGCCACTACTTATAACCTTGTCACACATCTAACTTTTCCTTTCTTTCCATCGAAAAAAGTTCCATGCTGACGTATAAAATCTTTCGAATCCATTCTTAGAATATATATTTAAACTATGATTGAACCAAAAGATTAAGTCTATAGTTAATCTTTGTGTATCAGGTAAAGAAGCCTGCTGAAAAACATAACAATAAGTATATATTGCAGACAAAATGAGAATGCACAAGGGTATATTACAAGGTCATTAGCTAAATTATTTTTGTCTCAGTTTGAGTTTTTTTTGGTTAAATACATAACAATTAAATGTGATGTATCATCAATATTGTTGTCAGATTGCTTTATGGAAGGGATGACGAAGCCTCTTTGCTTGGGAAGTTTTTCTCTTTAATTTATTTTCTTGATGTCATTTGTAATTTTATCCAGGCGATACTGAATTGGTAACTATATATGATCTTCATATTATTAACCTTATGATTTCACACTTTATTTATCCTGGTAAAACTTAAATGGTAGTAATTGCATTCTAGGCTGCATTTGAACTTCCAAAAACCCACAAAATAAGTTTCTCTAATTAAAACAAAACTTACCCGACTTCCTAGTCTTGCTAGAATAATTATTGATCCAGCCTATGATAATCGTAGATAATATACTTCTTTTATATTGTGTTTATTTATTGTGACTGCTAAAATTTACTTAAAAAGTTTTACAAACTACAAATAAAAAGCATGTCAAATATGTACAAATCCAATTTACATACTAAAATTGTTATTCTTTACACCCATTCAATATATATTTACATTATCTTTAATATTTGTTAGATGTTAAATTGTGTCTACATGATGTTTAATCCTTCACATGCGATTAGATTATAGATCTTCATTTAGTATAATAGCATAACGCAAGGACTTGTTTCTACTCGTCTAATCCAAATTGAACGCACCCATTGAAAATTAAAATTTATCGTATTTAGAACAATAAGTTAAACATTAAGAGTGGACCATTTGTTATAAAACATCACAAGTGAGCAAACTCTAGGCATATAGCTACACATCCAATGAATGTTTTTATTTTCTTGAAATGGCATGACCAACGATTATTTTCCTGTAAATTAAATATCACATTATGATATGCATGGACAAAAAATATAATCTGTTACGAGGATGAAATCACATGCCTGGTACAACTCAATCGAATAGCTAAACTTGATGTAGTACATTAATTTTTACGAATAATCTTATCCACTTCATCATCCTTTAAATTTGTGGTTTTCATTAGTGAAATTAGGTATCTTAATGTAAATTTTTTATTGTTGCGAAGCCACATGCCATTTCAGGGGCTGGTTATTTTATGAAAAACAATCAACCCATATACATAAATATATATTCTTAGCTTATGGTCTTCACAAAAAATAAATATCAATACCTATAGGTTAAATTTCATATAATATATGTACCTATAATGAAATATATTTAGGGACCTATATTACAATCACGTTGGAATTTTATTTAAGGTGCATCCCCTTCCCCAAACAAAAAATTCTCAAAACAGAGATTAGGCCTCATCGTGATTAATAGAATTTCAAAGAGTTTCTGAATAGTAAATCTTGGCTAGTTTTCTAGTGAACTTATCAAGCTCTTTGCCAGGTCGTGAAAACCCTCTTTATTTTACAAGCCCAAAAGGCTGGAGATATACTCATAAAGATCTCAAGCATTTTTTACTTTTCTATCTATAATATTAACTAGTTGCATTTTATATCAACTGAAAACCTTTAATGCAATTACCCAAAACTCTATTCAAGTCAAGTCTTATAAAAACACATTCCTTTGAAGCTAAATTCATTTAAAATACCTAAAAAAAATTAGAAGTAACACATATAACATAAATCAGATTAAAACAACATATACAACACATAATATATACCTTGATGTATTGAGGAGTGAAGCATTTATTTTTATTTTTTTACCAAGGACGTCGGGATCTTTATTTTGCACTGAAATTTTTTTGAATATGTTTATTCTTAGGGTTAGGGTTAAACAAAATTGGGCATTATACGTGATTACTCGAGGCAGGTTTGAAAATTAGTCTAGACTTGCATTATAACAAATTGTGTGCAGTTCTTGAGGAATTTTTTGATGCAAACTGGATTTCTGATAATGAAGAAGTAAACTCCACCAGTGGCTATGTGTTCTCAAGAAGGTGGGGTGTTGTATCATGGTAGTCTTTAACACATACTTGTATATCATGCTACTCCATGGAATCTGAGTTTAGAACACTAGAGTTAATTGGACAAGAAGTTGAGTGGTTGAGGAGTGATGTGCCACTTTGGGAAGGAAGTGTATCCACTGTGATTCACAAACAACAATTGGAGTCACTAATAATAGCGCCTACAATGTGAAGAGGAGACACATTTGTATCACACATAGTTTATAAAATAGGAGGTGAAGAATGGTGTGATAGCCTTGGAATATGTACTATCACTGAAAAATCTTATGAAAGGTAACTAAGTAATAGAGTTATATCCTTCTCAGCTCGTTTCCCTACCTTTCCCTTAGGATATGAAAAGTTGTTTTCAAGATTTTTTTTTCTTTTCTAACATGCGGTATTTTTTTTATGTATTGAGCGAACCGATGGCTCAAGTAAAGAAATTATTTACCAATAAGGAGGGTGCAGATGGTTGGAGGATAAATTTATTTTATTTTCCAGCAAAGCGCATTGGGGAAGGTCAATTTTTTTTGATCTTGTAATAAAATATCGTCTCGGTTTTTGAGTGGAGTCGTATCTTAGTATTGGTGGGAGAGGCAAATTTAATCACAGACACAATTCATAAAAAAAAATTAATTTTGCGGATTAAAAACAATATATGCATCATATTCAAAGAAATTATAGATGAAAATTATTAAACACAATCCTCTTCGTTTGATGCTCCATTGTTGGAAAAAGAAGGAACCCCTTCCCACCCCTGTTGGTAAATTAAAAAAATAAAATTCTTTTTCCCCAACCAACCCAGTACTCCCCCTACAATCTGGAGAATAAAAAAAATTACACCTAACTTACCCACACCCTACCCCATGCACCCCTGGCGACCCATGCAGGCAAAAATAAATGGAATTTTGTTTTACTTACCCTCGAAGGGGTAAGGGGTTGGTGTAGGAAAAAAATGTAAGGGGAGGTAAAAAATTCTTTTCTAGCAAGGGGGCGCGTTTTAGGGTTGGAGTTATTTCTTTGATCTTTTCTAAATATTTTTTCTTTTTTGTTCACATAGGGGGTAAAAAAACTTTTCCCTAAGGGAAAAAGGATAAAAAAAATTATTTTCCAACACAAGGTAGTGCGGTGGTGGGGCGGGTGTCAATTTTCTTTTCTTTTCAATCAACGGGGTGCTTGGAGGATTTTCTTCTTTTCCAATAGGGGAAGCTGTGGTGGTCAATATTTTTTATCTTGCAAGAAAAACCCATATCAATATTGGTGGGACAAATCTCATATCAAACATTATTCACAAAAAAAGAACAAATTTCTTAGATACCTGTAGATTAAATCTCAATTGGTGCATCATATTCAAATAAATCATAAATGGAGGTGGAGGTGGAGGTGGTGGTTAGTGGTAGTGGTCTAAATTTTTTTCAAAAAAAGTTGCCTGGAAGTGGTGGGGATGGTGGCCGGTGGTTGTAGTAATCGAAGGTGGTAGTGATCAGAGATTGTAGTAAGGGTTAGTTAAATTTAAATAATTTTTTGTATAAGTGATAAAGTAATTAAAATAATGAAATAAGGATATTTTTGTAAGGATTTCTTTTAATAAAAGTATTTATTACGGTTTCTTTTTTAACAATTAAGTCTTTCTATGGATGATGTTCAATAACTGGCTCATAAAAGAATAACTCGTCTAATTGTGGAGTAGTTAATGCAGGTTGATCCGGATTGTGGGATTTTTTAACTCGATGCACAACCCTAATTCCAATCATGTAACTATATTTTTTTGGTCAAATATGTATATACACCAAGAGGGTCAATCTTGTAAATTAATCACTTGTGTTATTTTCTCAAAATGCTGGCTAATCTATAAGCAGAGAAGTTGCTAATACATGTCTCCAAAATTATAGACTTGGATCTCGTGGAAATCGTAACGAGCTGAAGTGGTTAATAACGCAGCTATGACTTAAGGAAATACCTAGGCGTGCTGATTCTATATGGGAGGAGGCCGAAGGGTTTCTATGGGTACATGATCATTGGTTTAAGGAGTAAGCTTGCAGGATGGAAGGGAAAATCACTCTCTCTAGCAGGTCATATCATGCTTGCACATCAGCAAGTGGAGGTATTACCGGGTTAATGTCTGCGAGGATATAGATCATATTGCTAAAATTTTATTTGGGGGTCGGCGGAAGAATAATGGAAAATCAATTTGGTAGCGTGGGAGAGAATATGTGTTCCAAAGAATCAGGGGGTTTAGGCTTTGGGAAGGCATGAGACATGATCAAAGCACTCCTTGATAAGTTGGGGTGGAAAGTGATACATGATAACGCGGCTTTGTGGGCAATAGTGTTTCATCAAGAGTATTTTAGGAGGATCTATCTCCAGTATTCAGCAAAACCGAATAATTTACAAGTATGTCGATCCGTTGTAGAAGGTATTGTCGTGTTTAGACAGGGATCTCGATGAACAATTCGTAATGGTGTACTCATAGAATTTTGGGTGGACATATGGATAGGTGAATAACCTCTGATGGAGTGGGCTTACTCACGAGTAGGAGCGATATTTGAAATGACAAGGTTAGAGATTACGATTGGGATGATGAGTCTTGTGATTGGGATCGATTCTAGTCGTACTCCTGCTCATAAGCTTCATGAAGTTGAAAGGATTGATGTCTCATCAAATAGAGGAGAGAGGGATGTACTATCTTGGCTAAATGAGACAAATCGGATTTACTCGGTCAAGTCGACAATTTTAGAGCCTCCAGAGCATGAGCACGCGCGAGGGATTTAATGGGGGAAAATTGGAACTTACGATATTTACAAAAAAATAGAGTGCTCTTATGGAGAGCAGCCCAAAATATATAGGCTAATGGTCAAAATTTAGCGAAGCGAGGGATGGAGGTATCGAGTATTTTTTTATGGTGTGGGGCATACGGGTAAGACTTATACATTTGTTCCGAGACTATGAAAGTGTAAGGAACATGTTTGAAATTGTTAGAAAGGATATTTGGTGGGGTCAATATCGAGATAGAGGGGCTTCTTTTACAAGAGAGAAGGTTGGGGCGGACTCTGGGGATAGAAGATCGGCGGGTCAGGAGCGGATACCAACGTAATGCTAGATTGCTGCAAAATTTGCAGTTTTCGATGAGATACACTATGGCCATATTGCAGAACATACAGAAGATATTAGGGTAGGGACTAGTGGCAATAATTTAACAACATTCAGGCGTCCAACTTTAAAACGAAACAAGGACAATAGTTTAACACCGAACATGACGAAAGCACATCCATCAGCAGCGGCAATAGGGTTTCTAATAGTTGCAGGGTTCCAGAAGTGGGGCGTAGTATATAAGAGGCGTTGCTCTCAAGACAGATCTAGGAGGTTGAGTGGTGTGATGTGGTGGAATAAAAATTTGGGAAAGAACGCTAAGTTGGAATGTGTTTTTCGCCTCTCTAGTTGGTGTGGTGTGGAAGGAACACAATGAGATGTTGTTTAATAGTGGGCCATTCTAGGGAGGAGAAATTTTAATTAAAAAGGCGTAATGGTTTGTCGTCGATTATTTAAAAGCGTGGTGATCACATCTAAGGAAATCCGTTAAGCATAATGATCATGTGGAATGTATTGGGTGGAATTAACCAATTCATGGATATAAACTAAAAATAGATGGGAGTTGGAGCGAGGATCAAGGGAAAGGAGGTGCGTGTGGTGTATTGGGGGACAAGGAGGGCGATTGGGTGAAAGTTTTTACTATGAATATTAGGGGATACTCGGTGTTAGTCTCTGAGTGAATTGTGATCTACGAGGGACTCCGAACAGTTGTGGGTATGGGATTGAGAGAGTTATGAGTGGAAGTAGATTCGCATGAGGCCATAAGCGCGATTAATCATGTGGAGTAGGGAAGAGGTTTAGCGGCTTTTTGGGTAGATGGGATTCGGGTGTTGTTGGAAAATAATTCCTTGTTCAAAATTAAAGGTATTTATCGAGAAGTAAATGCATGTGACGATTGTTTAGTGCGATCTGGACTTAGGAAATCAAGGGGTTATTCATCCTTCATTGACCTACCTAATGATAATTCGGGAGTTCTCATAAGAAACGGGAAAGGATGGAATGCTCGTAGGAGAATATTCACGTCAAGATTAATAGATGTTTCGAAAATGTAATATGTCGTTTTCTACGGTTTTAAAACCTCCATTGTATTAGAAAAATTAGCTTTATAAATACACGAAAACATCATATATTAAAACAATAAGAGTTTTCCAAGTTAAACATAAAAATGACGGGAATCAATTAAAAAAATCCTGCAAATAGTTGACAAAATCTAAAAATAGATGAAGTTTTTTCGATTTGAAAATATTTACACATCAAAAGAAGTTTTAACTAAGTTGTAGATTTCTTAGCTAGACGTGCTAAACAAAATATCAATATTTTTAAATGATAAGACATTTCACTAATTGGTTCTTTTAAATCTTTGTGAAAAGGGATGGTAATGACAAAAAACTATAAGAGATACTCTTTAGAATATTTATGATTCACGATTCGACAAAAGATAAAAATTCAAAACAATAATCAGTAAAATTATCATATCTCCCCTTCTATGTTTATAATAGTAACAATAAAAAAAGAGTATTGCGATATATCACCCTTAATTGTTTAATCCTTATATCACCTCTTATCTGGAAGTAAAAAAAAGATCATTCTAAAATAGTGCCTTCCAACCAATTTACTGCAAAAAGAAAATGAAGAACAATGATTATAAAGATTAGGAAAGTTACTTGGTAAACAAAAGAGACTCGGAAAATTGTATTAGTGTTCTTTGTTGTACATCAACGGTTACATGTAAAGTGTGAATGTCTCATAGAGATGTTTGTGGGGTATGTGCAAGAGAAATGAGAATAGATTTGAGAAAAAAATGGAGATATATATACCTTGGGTAGTAGGCGTTGGGCCTTTGTCCGAGCACTCTATATGCTGGTTCTGAAAACCCAATTAATCTTCATCATCCTTGTCAGACCCTGACTCAGAAGTCTCCTCTCTCTTTCTTTTATGTTCGTGCTTGGATTTAGTTGATGAAGACTTTATTCTTACTTTCCTGCCAAATTGAAAAATCAAAAAAAAAAAAGAAAATCAATTAGTCAGGCCACAATTAACAATTAATTAAATTGTTTAGTGAGAAAGAAAAATTACCCATATTTAACCTAATCAATGAGATACCATGTATGTATCATAATAAAATAAATGTTTATAGTAATTTATTTTCATGTCATTAAACTGAATTGTTGTCCTCCTTACTGATACTATAGAGAATGTCTTTTATAATGGAACTTTTGATGATAAAATTTTGTTCGATAGATTTTCAAATTCAAACACCTTTGACATTTTGGTCAATTTTTAGTCCTTTTGAATGGTCCCTACCTCGCCCTCCATTCACACAAAGGCACCAGCATAAGAGGAGGAAGGGGTGGGGTGGGGTGGGGTGGGGTGGAGGGGAGGGGAGGGGGGGTTTAAGGTTCCTATTTTATGAAAATATTGCACTCTAAGTAGTATATTAATTTTTTAGTTGCTAGCCGTACAACCTATATTTTACCATACAAACAATAAAATAAATTGAACCCTAAAAATATAATTTAAAAGGCAGAGAAACCAAGAAAAAATACTGAAAAATAGTTCCGTATAAGCCATATGGGCTTCGAGTCAACACCTTAAATTTTATACTTAATTGCACTATAGGTCCCTATATTATGCAAAATATGCAGTTTAGGTCCTTATAGTAAATTCTTTTTTGAATAAGTACCAACATAACATATATTTTTTCTTACAACCAACAATTTTTTAAACAAATATCAACCCTAAAAAGATACTTTAAAAAAATCGAGGGAGGCCACATGAAGATTCTGAAAATTTGAGAGACCATAAGGTAATTAGTGAAGTATTTTATGCATATCGACGACAAGCCTTAAGTAACATTTGACGACATCATACACTTCACGAAGCTCGGGGCTTCATTAAAGTTTTCCAGCTTGCTCCATCACACAAAACTTAGCTTCCAGATCATCATATATATATATATACGTCATTAATTATGACACTCTTTCTCTTACTGTAAAATTAATTGGTAAATAAGTTTAAAAAATTGTGTAATTTTCCTCAAGATAAGGATAATATAAGTGAAATTTGTTACCTTCCTGGCTTGTTTGACTTCTCCGCATGACCTACTAAAAACGAAAATGTATATAGCTCGTTAGTTCATCGTTTCAACATTCAGAAACCTAGCAATTTTCGCATAATTGCACTACATAACATTGAAATAAGATATGTGATTGAACGTTAATAAATAATAAACAAATAAATTAAAATCACAAATAACACTAAAATAAATTAAAATGAAAGATTACTCACTTTTTTTTGTTTTGATTTAATTTTCTTCACATGATTCCTTACCTAGATTTATCTCACTAGATTCTTCAAACCATGTTCTATAAAGCTTTAACGAGGTTGACGTTTTACTAGAGTAAACCACTTTAGGTAATCAATAATGATTGTTGCTAATTAAACACCTATGTATCATCCAACGGTAATTTTAACTACTTTATAAATATGCATAATAAAGGTGCAATAAACCCCATATATAAACAAATTTAATAAAACGAGTAAAACTAGTTGGTACAATTTTCATAATAATAAATTCAAACGCTCATCAAGATCCTCTGACCTGTTAAACTGTCATCTACATTTAATTCTATATATAATTTAATATCACAAGGCCTGATCTCAATGTACCTCTTATCACTGCTCTTCTAGCTTGTGATAACAAGTTAGCTCTTACATTGGCCACTAATCCCGTATTTCTCAAAAACAAAGCATACACTTTGTTAGAGATCTGGTTGCTCTTAAAGCCTTTTTAAGTCTTAGATACATACCCACTCAAGAACAAGTGGCTCATTTTTTACTATATGCCTTGCTATCTTCTATGTAATCTTTAATTGAGTGGGATGTTAAGGAGAAGACTCAAAATACTTATCTAGCTGTCAATTACTTACTTAACAACATTATGTTAGCTGTCCTATATCCACATTAACAATATACAGTAATGATTGATATGTATGTACTACACAACCCTAAACAAAAGCTGCAAATGTTATATTCATGCACAAGGTTTTTTGACAAACTAAGGATATAGAATTACATTGTGATTGCCAATGTTACAACTTTTCAAACAACTAAAAATGAAACATGATAACAAGTACCCAACAAATGCTTACAACATTGTTAGCTAAATGTTATTCGATCTAGAAAAAACATGCAAAATATGTGCGGATAGATTCCGTTACACACTAAAACACTAAAACTGTTATTCTTTACGCCTATTCAGTATTTGTCTACATAATCTATTCTTTACGCCTATTCAGTATTTGTCTAAATAATCTTTAATAACGTGTCTGATTTTAAATATTGTCAACATGATGTTTTTCCTCCCCCACAATTAGATTCGATATATCTTCGTGTAATATAATAGAATAACGCAAATATTTGATTTTACTCATCTAATCCAATTTGAACACATCTATTGTCAAACTAAAATTTACCATATTTAGAACAATAACTTAATCATCACTAGTTGACCATTTGTTATTAACTATTACAACTAATTAATCGATAGTGTACAATGTGTCAAAGAAAATCTAATCTCATATATAATATAATAGCAAAATCAATAGACTTACCAGGTTAATTATAATGAATATTCTTTATTCTTGATATATCATGACCATCAATCTTTTCCTATAAATTAAACAACACTTATAATATGCATGAACAAAAATTAAAATACAAACTATCTATTCTTGAAATACATCTTTTAAGTCAATTGCACAATTTGTGCAATCCGATAATTATATTTTTCCTTCATGAAATCTTCATGGAAGACAGAGTCAAAGTTTACATGAATAGCTGCCATACTAGCTTTAGTACAAATATCATAAAAATTGGCGCCATTGGAACTAGTTTTCAATAAATACTTTAATGATTTACGAAGTAACTTGATAACAAAAATTAGTGGGGTACCTCGGAAAGTTTAAATTTTACTCCAAATTAATCTCGAGACTTTTCAATCCGTATTGCTCGTTAGGTAAAGGTATCTCGTTTTTGCTATCTAATATAAATAGACAAAGAAGAGTCGGGTCCACTTTTGAATCGGAACAAATTCTTGAACATGAACTAGTACCATCGCATTACCCACTTTCTGTTGAATTTCATTCACACTAGCTCCAATGTGATGATGATTTTGAAGACTTTAATTCAAAGTGATTGAGCTAGAAGCTACCCTAGGTGCTTCGATATTCATAGCTGCACCACAGTTTGATGATTGTCCTGAAACTAACCTATGTTTCTCTCTAAACTTAACTGAGTTTAAAGCTCCTAATACCTCGGCTGAGCTATCCATTCTCTCCATGTTATTCCCCATATGGTGGTGAATTTCTGGCATTACTCAGGCTACGGCTCGAGTTCCGTCTCTGACCACCACTCCAACACCATTCAAATTCATAGCTCTACTGTTAACAACTCCAGATGCTAATAAAGCTGGATTCCTCTTCATCTTAGCCTTAGCTGCGAGATAAATAACATCCTATAAAGCCTCCCTAGCTCATTTTCTGGAAATTGCCGCCTCTTTTGCATTTCTTTCCGCTTCTCATATCAATCACCTTAGCCATTATTATTAGGAGGGCTATACCCTAATTATAATGAATATTATTTCTTTTTGAAATGTCATGACCAACTATCTTTTCCTGTAAATTGAATAATACTTATGATATACATGTACAAAAAAAAGAAATACAAATAATCGTTTCTTGAAATACATTTTTAAGTTATTTGCTCTATTAATCGAACCGATAATTAAATTTTACCTTCACGAAATCTTGATGGATGACATAATCAAACTTTGTACGAAGAGCTTCCATACCGATTTACGTAAAAATATAACGAAAATAAGCTCGATTGGAACCTGTGCACAAACTAGTTTTCAATAAATACTTTGATGATTCACGAAATAACTTAATAAAAAATATTAGTGTAGTAACTCAGCAAGTTTAAATTTCAAAACAAAATAAATCTTGAGACTTTTCAATCCTTATTGCTCGTCGGGTAAAGGTATCTCGATTTTTCTATCTAATCTACTTAGACAAAGAAGACCCGGGACCACTACATCATTTCTTCCTAGATATATATACCAATATTATTTATCTCAACACGTAAAGTACTAATTTATTTTTTTAATTTAATTGAGGTACCTTTCCGACCTCCATTCAAATTCTCTAGATTTCACAATCAACAATTGTTCTTTCACTGAATTTACGTCCACCAATCACATCAATCTCATCTATAAATTTTATGCAAGTCTGGATAGACAAGAACAACAAGATGTAAATATTTATCATATATCAAAAGCGTGCATATGATAAACATCTAATATGTCCTTTCTTACTTGATAATCACGTGCATAATTGAACATTTCACTAATCAATCTTACACTTTCCCCTATGTATTTATCAGTGGAACCTCATACAACCTGCACACCAAATGACAAAAAACAAGATTGCTCCATACTAATTTTTCAGAGTATTAAACAAGTAAGTAAGTACCTTTAAGAAAGTGTCATCGATATTGCTTGCTATTGATAGACTAACAATATCTTCCTAATCCAGAAGGCTATATTGAAGGATGCCTTGAACAGAGAAGTTTTATTTCGGCGGCCGTCTTTATTTTTTAGGTTAAATTTTTTTAAGATGTACTAGTGTGTGTGTAAGTGTTATATTATAAGGCCGGTGTGTTATGGATTGGTCATGTACAAACTAAATTGAGACTAAAGATAAAAAAATGATACAAATGATGTGATTTGGGCTTTTTTTTATCTAACACTCTCTTTTTATGACAAGTAATATTTTATATTCAAAGAGAAAATAGTTTGGCCATTGGAGAGTTCTAGCTCACTAGAAATAATATTTTCAAAAATACTAAATAAAAAATTATTTTATAGGTTGAATATGGCTTTCTTATAGGGATTGTATTAAAAAAAATTTCTTTTTTTTTCTAAAATTATTGAGTAACACCTAATTTTTTTATCCTTTATTAGTTGATATAGAGTGTTTTTATTAACCCTAAATATTTATGATATTGTATAAATTAGTAATGATTTATGTAGTTTTATGTAATTTTTTTGGTTATATGTGTGTATTGTTTAGTATTGGGTATAGATATGTGTGTTTTGTGTATATTTTATGTATATATGGGTAGTAATTTACGCATAATGTTATTTATGTTGATTATGTTAATACGTACCCATTTTATGTTTTTGATATAGAATTTTAAAAGACCTATAGTGCAATTTGATAACAAAAGTCCCTGCAATTGTAGAGATAGGATTATACCCATTTTGTATGTGACAGATTTTCAGGTGTCGATAGTGACATTTTAAAACAAAGGTCCGCAGTTTCAATGGTGGGTTTTAACCATTTATGTGGTAGGCTATTAGCCACTTTCTTTTTATGGGGTTTATACCTCCATAAACATTTTAGGGACCTATAGTGCAATTTGATAACAAAAGTCCATGTAGTTGCTGGGTATGTGACATAGAATTCCAAGATACTTATAATGCAATTTGATAACAAAGTTAATTACGATATAGATCCTTGCACTATAGAATATAAAAATGAAATCTAAATTGTTTTTGTTGTTCAGGGAATTTTTTTAAATACCTACATCAGCTTCGACTTTTTCTACTTACACATAAGCTTTACACATAACACGCCTTTGCATTTCTCTTTCTTCCAACAAAAACTCTCCTCTAAACATTAACTCAAACCTAAAATCAAAACAATATAATTATAAACAAAAGAACTAAAATTAATTAGACAAAAAAAAATTAATATTACTACCTTTACTGTGGTGGTTTCTTATGCCCATTTTCCACACCGTGCATTTGATTTTCATCGTCCAGGATTTGAATCGGAACAAATTCTTGAACATGAACTAGTACCATCGCATTACCCACTTTTTGTTGAATTTCATTCACACTAGCTCCAATGTGATGATGATTTTGAAGACTTTAATTCAAAGTGATTGAGCTAGAAGCTACCCTAGGTGCTTCGATATT
The DNA here is from genome assembly GCA_029959085.1 of Nemophila menziesii. Taxonomy (NCBI): domain Eukaryota; kingdom Viridiplantae; phylum Streptophyta; class Magnoliopsida; order Boraginales; family Hydrophyllaceae; genus Nemophila; species Nemophila menziesii. The sequence goes on along the minus strand of JARWIR010000027.1, from coordinate 3,329,196 downwards.
CATAGCTGCACCACAGTTTGATGATTGTCCTAAAACTAACCTATGTTTCTCTCTTAACTCAACTGAGTTTAAAGCTCCTAATACCTCGGCTGAGCTATCCATTCTCTCCATGTTATTCCCCATATGGTGGTCAATTTCCGGCATTACTCAGGCTACGGCTCGGGTTACATCACTGACCACCACTCCACCACCATTCAAATTCATAGCTCTACTGTTAACAACTCCAGATGCTAATAAAGCTTGATTCCTCTTCATCTTAGTCTTAGCTGCGAGATAAATAACATCCTCTAAAGCCTCCCTAGCTCATTTTCTGGAAATTGCCGCCTCTTTTGCTTTTCTTTCCGCTTCTCATATCAATCACCTTAGCCATTATTATTAGGAGGGCTATACCCTAATTCTAATGAATATTATTTCTTTTTGAAATGTCATGACCAACTATATTTTCCTGTAAATTGAATAATACTTATGATATACATGTACAAAAAAAATACAAATAATCGTTTCTTGAAATACATTTTTAAGTTATTTGCACTATTAATCGAGCCGATAATTAAATTTTACCATCACGAAATCTTGATGGATGACATAATCAAACTTTGCACGAAGAGATTCCATACCGATTTATGTAAAAATATTACGAAAATCGGCTCGATTGGAACCTATGCACAAACTAGTTTTCAATAAATACTTTGATGATTCACGAAATAACTTAATAAAAAATATTAGTGTAGTAACCCAGCAAGTTTAAATTTCAAAACAAAATAAATCTTGAGACTTTTCAATCCTTATTGCTCGTCAGGTAAAGGTATCTCGATTTTCCTATCTAATCTACTTAGACAAAGAAGACCCGGGACCACTACATCATTTCTTCCTAGATATATATACCAATATTATTTATCTCAACACGTAAAGTGCTAATTTATTTTTTAATTTAATTGAGGTACCTTTCCGACCTCCATTCAAATTCTCTAGATTTCACGATCAACAATTGTTCTTTCACTGAATTTACGTCCACCAATCACATCAATCTCATCTATAAAGATTATGCAAGTCTGGATGGACAAGAACAACAAGATGTAAATATTTATCATATATCAAAAGCATGCATATGATAAACATTTAATATGTCCTTTCTTACTTGATAATCACGTGCATAATTGAAATTTCACTAATTAATCTTGCACTTTCCCCTATGTATTTATCAGTGGAACCTCATACAACCTGCACACCAAATGACAAAAAACAAGATTGGTCCATACTAATTTTTCAGAGTATTAAACAAGTAAGTACCTTTAAGAAAGTACCATCTATATTGCTTGCTATTGATAGACTAACAATATCTTCCTAATCCAGGAGGCTATATTGAAGGACGACTTGAACAGAGAAGTTTGATTTTGGCGGCCGTATTTATTTTTTAGGTTAAATTTTTATAAGATGTAAGAGTGTGTGTGTAAGTGTTATATTATAAGGCCGTGTGTTATGGATTGGTCATGTACAAACTAAATTGAGACTAAAGATAAAAAAATGATGCCAATGATGTGATTTGGGCTTTTTTTTATCTAGCTCACTTAACAATAACACTCTCTTTTTATGACAAGTAATATTTTATATTCAAAGAGAAAAATAGTTTGGCCATTGGAGAGTTCTAGTTCACTAGAAATAATATTTTCGTAAATACTAAATAAAAATTTATTTTATAGGTTGAATAAGCTTTCTTATAGGGATTGTATTAAATTTTGTTTCTTTTTTTTTCTAAAATTATTGAGTAACACCTAATTTTTTTATCCTTTATTAGTTGATATAGAGTGTTTTTATTAACCCTAATTATTTATGATATTGTATAAATTAGTAATGATTTATGTAGTTTTATGTAATTTGTTTGGTTGTATGTGTGTATTGTTTAGTATTGGGTATAGATATGTGTGTTTTGTGTATATTTTATGTATATATATGTAGTAATTTACGCATAATGTTATGTATGTTGATTATGTTAATATGTACCCATTTTATGTTTTTGATATAGAATTTTAAAGGACCTATACTGCAATCTGATAACAAAAGTCCCTGCAATTGTAGAGGTGGGGATTATACCCATTTTGTATGTGACAGATTTTCAGGTGTCGATAGTGACATTTTAAAACAAAGGTCTGCAGTTTCAATGGTGGGTTTTAACCGTTTATGTGGTAGGCTATTAGCCACTTTCTTTTTATGGGGTTTATACCTCCATAAATCTTTTAGGGACCTATAGTGCAATTTGATAACTAAAGTCTATGTAGTTGTTGGGTATGTGACATAGAATTCCAAGATACTTATAATGCAATTTGATAACAAAGTTAATTATGATATAGATCCTTGCACTATAGAAAATGAAAATGAAAATCTAAATTTTCTTTGTTGTTCAGGGAAATTTTCTAAATACGTACACCAGCTTCGACTTTTTCTACTTACACAGAAGCTTTACACATAACACGCCTCTGCATTTCTCTTTCTTCCAACAAAAACTCTCCTCTAAACATTAACTCAAACCTAAAATCAATACAACATAATTATAACCAAAAAGAACCAAAATTAATTAGACAAAAACAAATTAATATTACAACCTTTACTGTGGTGGTTTCTTATGCCCATTTTCCACACCGTGCATTTGATTTTCATCGTCCAGGATTTGAATCGGAACAAATTCTTGAACATGAACTAGTACCATCGCATTACCCACTTTCGGTTGAATTTCATTCACACTAGCTCCAATGTGATGATGATTTTGAAGACTTTAATTCAAAGTGATTGAGCTAGAAGCTACCCTAGGTGCTTCGATATTCATAGCTGCACCACAGTTTGATGATTGTCCTGAAACTAACCTATGTTTCTCTCTTAAATCAAATGAGTTTAAAGCTCCTAATACCTCGGCTGAGCTATCCATTCTCTCCATGTTATTCCCCATATGGTGGTGAATTTCCGGCATTATCAGGCTACGGCTCGAGTTCCATCTCTGACCACCACTCCAACACCATTCAAAATCATAGCTCTACTGTTAACAACTCCAGATGCTAATAAAGCTTGATTCCTCTTCATCTTAGCCTTAGCTGCGAGATAAATAACATCCTCTAAAGCCTCCCTAGCTCATTTTCTGGAAATTGCCGCCTCTTTTGCTTTTCTTTCCGCTTCCCATATCAATCACCTTAGCCATTATTATTAGGAGGGCTATACCCTAATTATAATGAATATTATTTCTTTTTGAAATGTAATGACCAACTATCTTTTCCTGTAAATTGAATAATACTTATGATATACATGTACAAAGAAAATACAAATAATTGTTTCTTGAAATACATTTTTAAGTTATTTGCACTATTAATCGAACAAATAATTACATTTTACCTTCACGAAAACTTGATAGATGACATAATCAAACTTTGCACAAAGAGCTTCCATACCGATTTATGTAAAAATATTACGAAAATCGGCTCGATTGGAACCTGTGCACAATCTAGTTTTCAATAAATACTTTGATGATTCACGAAATAACTTAATAAAAAATATTAGTGTAGTAACTCAGCCAGTTGAAATTTCAAAACAAAATAAATCTTGAGACTTTTCAATCCTTATTGCTAGTCAGGTAAAGGTATCTCGATTTTTCTATCTAATCTACTTAGACAAAGAAGACCCGGGACCACTACATCATTTCTTCCTAGATATATATACCAATATTATTTATCTCAACACGTAAAGTACTAATTTATTTTTTAATTTAATTGAGGTACCTTTCCGACCTCCATTCAAATTCTCTAGATTTCACGATCAACAATTGTTCTTTCACTGAATTTACGTCCACCAATCACATCAATCTCATCTATAAAGATTATGCAAGTCTGGATGGACAAGAACAACAAGATGTAAATATTTATCATATATCAAAAGCGTGCATATGATAAACATCTAATATGTCCTTTCTTACTTGATAATCACGTGCATAATTGAACATTTCACTAATAAATCTTGCACATTCCCCTATGTATTTATCAGTGGAACCTCATACAACCTGCACACCAAATGACAAAAAACAAGATTGGTCCATACTAATTTTTCAGAGTATTAAACAAGTAAGTAAGTACCTTTAAGAAAGTGCCATCTATATTGCTTGCTATTGATAGACTAACAATATCTTCCTAATCCATGAGGCTATATTGAAGGACGCCTTGAACAGAGAAGTTTGATTTCGGCGGCCGTCTTTATTTTTTAGGTTAAATTTTTTTAAAATGTACGAGTGTGTGTGTAAGTGTTATATTATAAGGCCGGTGTGTTATGGATTGGTCATGTACAAACTAAATTGAGACTAAAGATAAAAAAATGATGCCAATGATGTGATTTGGGCTTTTTTTTTTATCTAGCTCACTTAACAATAACACTCTCTTTTTATGACAAGTAATATTTTATATTCCAAGAGAAAAATAGTTTGGCCATTGGAGAGTTCTAGTTCACTAGAAATAATATTTTCAAAAGTACTAAATAAAAATTTATTTTATAGGTTGATTATGGCTTTCTTATAGGGATTGTATTAAATTTTGTTTCTTTTTTTTCTAAAATTATTGAGTAACACCTAATTTTTTTATCCTTTATTAGTTGATATAGAGTGTTTTTATTAACCCTAATTATTTATGATATTGTATAAATTAGTAATGATTTATGTAGTTTTATGTAATTTGTTTGGTTGTATGTGTGTATTGTTTAGTATTGGGTATAGATATGTGTGTTTTGTGTATATTTTATGTATATATATGTAGAAATTTACGCATAATGTTATGTATGTTGATTATGTTAATATGTACCCATTTTATGTTTTTGATATAGAATTTTAAAGGACCTATACTGCAATTTGATAACAAAAGTCCCTGCAATTGTAGAGGTGGGGATTATACCCATTTTGTATGTGACAGATTTTCAGGTGTCGATAGTGACATTTTAAAACAAAGGTCTGCAGTTTCAATGGTGGGTTTTAACCGTTTATGTGGTAGGCTATTAGCCACTTTCTTATTATGGGGTTTATACCTCCATAAATCTTTTAGGGACCTATAGTGCAATTTGATAACAAAAGTCCATGTAGTTGTTGGGTATGTGACATAGAATTCCAAGATACTTATAATGCAATTTGATAACAAAGTTAATTACGATATAGATCCTTGCACTATAGAAAATGAAAATGAAAATCTAAATTTTCTTTGTTGTTCAGGGAAATTTTCTAAACACGTACACCAGCTTCGACTTTTTCTACTTACACAGAAGCTTTACACATAACACGCCTCTGCATTTCTCTTTCTTCCAACAAAAACTCTCCTCTAAACATTAACTCAAACCTAAAATCAATACAACATAATTATAACCAAAAAGAACTAAAATTAATTAGACAAAAACAAATTAATATTACAACCTTTACTATGGTGGTTTCTTATGCCCATTTTCCACACCGTGCATTTGATTTTCATCGTCCAGGATTTGAATCGGAACAAATTCTTGAACATGAACTAGTACCTTCGCATTACCCACTTTCGGTTGAATTTCATTCACACTAACTCCAATGTGATGATGATTTTGAAGACTTTAATTCAAAGTGATTGAGCTAGAAGCTACCCTAGGTGCTTCGATATTCATAGCTGCACCACAGTTTGATGATTGTCCTGAAACTAACCTATGTTTCTCTCTTAACTCAAATGAGTTTAAAGCTCCTAATACCTCGGCTGAGCTATCCATTCTCTCCATGTTATTCCCCATACGGTGGTGAATTTCCGGCATTACTCAGGCTACGGCTCGAGTTCCATCTCTGACCACCACTCCAACACCATTCAAATTCATAGCTCTACTGTTAACAACTCCAGATGCTAATAAAGCTTGATTCCTCTTCATCTTAGCCTTAGCTGCGAGATAAATAACATCCTCTAAAGCCTCCCTAGCTCATTTTCTGGAAATTGCCGCCTCTTTTGCTTTTCTTTCCGCTTCTCATATCAATCACCTTAGCCATTATTATTAGGAGAGCTATACCCTAATTATAATGAATATTATTTCTTTTTGAAATGTCATGACATACTATCTTTTCCTGTAAATTGAATAATACTTATGATATACATGTACAAAAAATTACAAATAATCGTTTCTTGAAATACATTTTTAAGATATTTGCACTATTAATCGAACCGATAATTAAATTTTACCTTCACGAAATCGTGATGGATGACATAATCAAACTTTGCACGAAGAGCTTCCATACCAATTTATGTAAAAATATTACGAAAATCGGCTATTAGTGTAGTAACTCAGCCAGTTGAAATTTCAAAACAAAATAAATCTTGAGACTTTTCAATCCTTATTGCTCGTCAGGTAAAGGTATCTTGATTTTTCTATCTAATCTACTTAGACAAAGAAGACCCGGGACCACTACATCATTTCTTCCTAGATATATATACCAATATTACTTATCTCAACACGTAAAGTACTAATTTATTTTTTAATTTAATTGAGGTACCTTTCCGACCTCCATTCAAATTCTCTAGATTTCACGATCAACAATTGTTCTTTCACTGAATTTACGTCCACCAATCACATCAATCTCATCTATAAAGATTATGCGAGTCTGGATGGACAAGAACAACAAGATGTAAATATTTATCATATATCAAAAGCGTGCATATGATAAACATCTAATATGTCCTTTCTTACTTGATAATCACGTGCATAATTGAACATTTCACTAATAAATCTTGCACTTTCCCCTATGTATTTATCAGTGGAACCTCATACAACCTGCACACCAAATGACAAAAAACAAGATTGGTCCATACTAATTTTTCAGAGTATTAAACAAGTAAGTAAGTACCTTTAAGAAAGTGCCATCTATATTGCTTGCTATTGATAGACTAACAATATCTTCCTAATCCAGGAGGCTATATTGAAGGACGCCTTGAACAGAGAAGTTTGATTTCGGGCGGCCGTCTTTATTTTTTAGGTTAAATTTTTTTAAGATGTACGAGTGTGTGTGTGTAAGTGTTATATTATAAGGCCGGTGTGTTATGAATTGGTCATGTACAAACTCAATTGAGACTACAGATAAAAAAATGATGTCAATGATGTGATCTGGGCTTTTTTTTTATCTAGCTCACTTAATAATAACACTCTCTTTTTATGACAAGTAATATTTTATATTTAAAGAGAAAATAGTTTGGCCATTGGAGAGTTCTAGTTCACTAGAAATAATATTTTCAAAAATACTAAATAAAAATTTATTTTATAGGTTGAATATGGCTTTCTTATAGTGATTGTATTAAATTTTGTTTTTTTTTTTTTAAATTATTGAGTAACACCTAATTTTTTTATCCTTTATTAGTTGATATAAAGTGTTTTTATTAACCCTAATTATTTATGATATTGTATAAATTAGTATTGATTTATGTAGTTTTATGTAATTTTTTTTGTTGTATGTGTGTATTGTTTAGTATTGGGTATAGATATGTGTGTTTTGTGTATATTTTATGTATATATAGGTAGTAATTTACGCATAATGTTATGTATGTTGATTATGTTAATATGTACCCATTTTATGTTTTTGATATAGAATTTTCAAGGACCTATACTGCAATTTGATAACAAAAGTCCCTGCAATTGTAGAGGTGGGGATTATACCCATTTTGTATGTGACAGATTTTCAGGTGTCGTTAGTGACGTTTTAAAACAAAGGTCCGCAGTTTTAATAGTGGGTTTTAACCGTTTATGTGGTAGGCTATTAGCCACTTTCTTTTTATGGGGTTTATACCTCCATAAATCTTTTAGGGACCTATAGTGCAATTTGATAACAAAAGTCCATGTAGTTGTTGGGTATGTGACATAGAATTCCAAGATACTTATAATGCAATTTGATAACAAAGTTAATTACGATATAGGTCCTTGCACTATAGAAAATGAAAATGAAATCTAAATTTTTTTTGTTGTTCAGGGAAATTTTCTAAATACGTACATCAGCTTCGACTTTTTCTACTTACACAGAAGCTTTACACATAACACGCCTCTGCATTTCTCTTTCTTCCAACAAAAACTCTCCTCTAAACATTAACTCAAACCTAAAATCAAAACAACATAATTATAACCAAAAAGAACTAAAATTAATTAGACAAAAACAAATTAATATTACAACCTTTACTGTGGTGGTTTCTTATTCCCATTTACCACACCGTGCATTTGATTTTCATCGTCCAGGATTTGAATCGGAACAAATTCTTGAACATGAACTAGTACCATCGCATTACCGACTTTCGGTTGAATTTCATTCACACTAGCTCCAATGTGATGATGATTTTGAAGACTTTAATTCAATGTGATTGAGCTAGAAGCTACCCTAGGTGCTTCGATATTCATAGTTGCACCACAGTTTGATGATTGTCCTGAAACTAACCTATGTTTCTCTCTTAACTCAACTGAGTTTAAAGCTCCTAATACCTCGGCTGAGCTATCCATTCTCTCCATGTTATTCCCCATACGGTGGTGAATTTCCGGCATTACTCAGGCTACGGCTCGAGTTCCATTCAAATTCATAGCTCTACTGTTAACAACTCCAGATGCTAATAAAGCTTGATTCCTCTTCATCTTAGCCTTAGCTGGAGATAAATAACATCCTCTAAAGCCTCCCTAGCTCATTTTCTGGAAATTGCCGCCTCTTTTGCTTTTCTTTCCGCTTCTCATATCAATCACCTTAGCCATTATTATTAGGAGAGCTATAACCTAATTATAATGAATATTATTTCTTTTTGAAATGTCATGACCAACTATCTTTTCCTGTAAATTGAATAATACTTATGATATACATGTACAAAAAATTACAAATAATCGTTTCTTGAAATACATTTTTAAGTTATTTGCACTATTAATCGAACCGATAATTAAATTTTACCTTCACGAAATCGTGATGGATGACATAATCAAACTTTGCACGAAGAGCTTCCATACCAATTTACGTAAAAATATTACGAAAATCGGCAATTAGTGTAGTAACTCAGCCAGTTGAAATTTCAAAACAAAATAACTCTTGAGACTTTTCAATCCTTATTGCTCGTCAGGTAAAGGTATCTTGATTTTTCTATCTAATCTACTTAGACAAAGAAGACCCGGGACCACTACATCATTTCTTCCTAGATATATATACCAATATTATTTATCTCAACACGTAAAGTACTAATTTATTTTTTAATTTAATTGAGGTACCTTTCTGACCTCCATTCAAATTCTCTAGATTTCACGATCAACAATTGTTCTTTCACTGTATTTACGTCCACCAATCACATCAATCTCATCTATAAAGATTATGCAAGTCTGGATGGACAAGAACAACAAGATGTAAATATTTATCATATATCAAAAGCGTGCATATGATAAACATCTAATATGTCCTTTCTTACTTGATAATCACGTGCATAATTGAAATTTCACTAATAAATCTTGCACTTTCCCCTATGTATTTATCAGTGGAACCTCATACAACCTGCACACCAAATGACAAAAAACAAGATTGGTCCATACTAATTTTTCAGAGTATTAAACAAGTAAGTAAGTACCTTTAAGAAAGTGCCATCTATATTGCTTGCTATTGATAGACTAACAATATCTTCCTAATCCAGGAGGCTATATTGAAGGACTCCTTGAACAGAGAAGTTTGATTTCGGCGACCGTCTTTATTTTTTAGGTTAAATTTTTTTAAGATGTACGAGTGTGTGTGTGTAAGTGTTATATTATAAGGCCAGTGTGTTATGGATTGGTCATGTACAAACTAAATTGAGACTACAGATAAAAAAATGATGTCAATGATGTGATCTGGGCTTTTTTTTTATCTAGCTCACTTAACAATAACACTCTCTTTTTATGACAAGTAATATTTTATATTCAAAGAGAAAAATAATTTGGCCATTGGAGAGTTCTAGTTCACTAGAAATAATATTTTCAAAAATACTAAATAAAAATTTATTTTATAGATTGAATACGGCTTTCTTATAGGGATTGTATTAAATTTTGTTTCTTTTTTTTCTAAAATTATTGAGTAACACCTAATTTTCTTATCCTTTATTAGTTGATATAGAGTGTTTTTATTAACCCTAATTATTTATGATATTGTATAAATTAGTAATGATTTATGTAGTTTTATGTAATTTTTTTTGGTTGTATGTGTGTATTGTTTAGTATTGGGTATAGATATGTGTGTTTTGTGTATATTTTATGTATATATAGGTAGTAATTTACGCATAAGTTATGTATGTTGATTATGTTAATATGTACCCATTTAATGTTTTTGATATAGAATTTTCAAGGACCTATACTGCAATTTGATAACAAGAGTCCCTGCAATTGTAGAGGTGGGGATTATACCCATTTTGTATGTGACAGATTTTCAGGTGTCGATAGTGACATTTTAAAACAAAGGTCCGCAGTTTCAATAGTGGGTTTTAACCGTTTATGTGGTAGGCTATTAGCCACTTTCTTTTTATGGGGTTTATACCTCCATAAATCTTTTAGGGACCTATACTGCAATTTGATAACAAAAGTCCATGTAGTTGCTGGGTATGTGACATAGAATTCCAAGATACTTATAATGCAATTTGATAACAAAGTTAATTACAATATAGATCCTTGCACTATAGAAAATGAAAATGAAATCTAAATTTTTTTTGTTGTTCAGGGAAATTTTCTAAATACGTACATCAGCTTCGACTTTTTCTACTTACACAGAAGCTTTACACATAACACGCCTCTGCATTTCTCTTTCTTCCAACAAAAACTCTCCTCTAAACATTAACTCAAACCTAAAATCAAAACAACATAATTATAACCAAAAAGAACTAAAATTAATTAGACAAAAACAAATTAATATTACAACCTTTACTGTGGTGGTTTCTTATTCCCATTTACCACACCGTGCATTTGATTTTCATCGTCCAGGATTTGAATCGGAACAAATTCTTGAACATGAACTAGTACCATCGCATTACCGACTTTCGGTTGAATTTCATTCACACTAGCTCCAATGTGATGATGATTTTGAAGACTTTAATTCAATGTGATTGAGCTAGAAGCTACCCTAGGTGCTTCGATATTCATAGTTGCACCACAGTTTGATGATTGTCCTGAAACTAACCTATGTTTCTCTCTTAACTCAACTGAGTTTAAAGCTCCTAATACCTCGGCTGAGCTATCCATTCTCTCCATGTTATTCCCCATACGGTGGTGAATTTCCGGCATTACTCAGGCTACGGCTCGAGTTCCATTCAAATTCATAGCTCTACTGTTAACAACTCCAGATGCTAATAAAGCTTGATTCCTCTTCATCTTAGCCTTAGCTGGAGATAAATAACATCCTCTAAAGCCTCCCTAGCTCATTTTCTGGAAATTGCCGCCTCTTTTGCTTTTCTTTCCGCTTCTCATATCAATCACCTTAGCCATTATTATTAGGAGAGCTATAACCTAATTATAATGAATATTATTTCTTTTTGAAATGTCATGACCAACTATCTTTTCCTGTAAATTGAATAATACTTATGATATACATGTACAAAAAATTACAAATAATCGTTTCTTGAAATACATTTTTAAGTTATTTGCACTATTAATCGAACCGATAATTAAATTTTACCTTCACGAAATCGTGATGGATGACATAATCAAACTTTGCACGAAGAGCTTCCATACCAATTTACGTAAAAATATTACGAAAATCGGCAATTAGTGTAGTAACTCAGCCAGTTGAAATTTCAAAACAAAATAACTCTTGAGACTTTTCAATCCTTATTGCTCGTCAGGTAAAGGTATCTTGATTTTTCTATCTAATCTACTTAGACAAAGAAGACCCGGGACCACTACATCATTTCTTCCTAGATATATATACCAATATTATTTATCTCAACACGTAAAGTACTAATTTATTTTTTAATTTAATTGAGGTACCTTTCTGACCTCCATTCAAATTCTCTAGATTTCACGATCAACAATTGTTCTTTCACTGAATTTACGTCCACCAATCACATCAATCTCATCTATAAAGATTATGCAAGTCTGGATGGACAAGAACAACAAGATGTAAATATTTATCATATATCAAAAGCGTGCATATGATAAACATCTAATATGTCCTTTCTTACTTGATAATCACGTGCATAATTGAAATTTCACTAATAAATCTTGCACTTTCCCCTATGTATTTATCAGTGGAACCTCATACAACCTGCACACCAAATGACAAAAAACAAGATTGGTCCATACTAATTTTTCAGAGTATTAAACAAGTAAGTAAGTACCTTTAAGAAAGTGCCATCTATATTGCTTGCTATTGATAGACTAACAATATCTTCCTAATCCAGGAGGCTATATTGAAGGACGCCTTGAACAGAGAAGTTTGATTTCGGCGACCGTCTTTATTTTTTAGGTTAAATTTTTTTAAGATGTACGAGTGTGTGTGTGTAAGTGTTATATTATAAGGCCAGTGTGTTATGGATTGGTCATGTACAAACTAAATTGAGACTACAGATAAAAAAATGATGTCAATGATGTGATCTGGGCTTTTTTTTTATCTAGCTCACTTAACAATAACACTCTCTTTTTATGACAAGTAATATTTTATATTCAAAGAGAAAAATAATTTGGCCATTGGAGAGTTCTAGTTCACTAGAAATAATATTTTCAAAAATACTAAATAAAAATTTATTTTATAGATTGAATACGGCTTTCTTATAGGGATTGTATTAAATTTTGTTTCTTTTTTTTCTAAAATTATTGAGTAACACCTAATTTTCTTATCCTTTATTAGTTGATATAGAGTGTTTTTATTAACCCTAATTATTTATGATATTGTATAAATTAGTAATGATTTATGTAGTTTTATGTAATTTTTTTTGGTTGTATGTGTGTATTGTTTAGTATTGGGTATAGATATGTGTGTTTTGTGTATATTTTATGTATATATAGGTAGTAATTTACGCATAAGTTATGTATGTTGATTATGTTAATATGTACCCATTTAATGTTTTTGATATAGAATTTTCAAGGACCTATACTGCAATTTGATAACAAGAGTCCCTGCAATTGTAGAGGTGGGGATTATACCCATTTTGTATGTGACAGATTTTCAGGTGTCGATAGTGACATTTTAAAACAAAGGTCTGCAGTTTCAATGGTGGGTTTTAACCATTTATGTGGTAGGCTATTAGCCACTTTCTTTTTATGGGGTTTATACCTCCATAAATCTTTTAGGGACCTATAGTGCAATTTGATAACAAAAGTCCATGTAGTTGCTGGGTATGTGACATAGAATTCCAAGATACTTATAATGCAATTTGATAACAAAGTCAATTACGATATAGATCCTTGCACTATAGAAAATGAAATGAAATCTAAATTTTTTTTGTTGTTCAGGGAAATTTTCTAAATACCTACATCAGCTTCGACTTTTTCTACTTACACATAACCTTTACACATAACACGTCTTTGTATTTCTCTTTCTTCCAACAAAAACTCTCCTCTAAACATTAACTCAAACCTAAAATCAAAACAATATAATTATAACCAAAAAGAACTAAAATTAATTAGACAAAAACAAATTAATATTACAACCTTTACTGTGGTGGTTTCTTATGCCCATTTTCCACACCGTGCATATGACTTTCATCGTCCAGGATTTGAATCGGAACAAATTCTTGAACATGAACTAGTACCATCGCATTACCCACTTTCTGTTGAATTTCATTCACACTAGCTCCAATGTGATGATGATTTTGAAGACTTTAATTCAAAGTTATTGAGCTAGAAGCTACCCTAGGTGCTTCGATATTCATAGCTGCACCACAGTTTGATGATTGTCCTGAAACTAACCTATGTTTCTCTCTTAACTCAGCTGAGTTTAAAGCTCCTAATACCTCGGCTGAGCTATCCATTCTCTCCATGTTATTCCCATATGGTGGTGAATTTCCGGCATTATCAGGCTACGGCGCGAGTTCCATCTCTGACCACCACTCCAACACCATTCAAATTCATAGGTCTACTGTTAACAACTCCAGATGCTAACTTAGCCTTAGCTGCGATATTAATAACATCCTCTAAAGCCTCCCTAGCTCATTTTCTGGATATTGCCGCCTCTTTTGCTTTTCTTTCCGCTTCTCATATCAATCACCTTAGCCATTATTATTAGGAGGGCTATACCCTAATTATAATGAATATTATTTCTTTTTGAAATATAATGACCAACTATCTTTTCCTGTAAATTGAATAATACTTATGATATACATGTACAAAAAAAATACAAATAATTGTTTCTTGAAATACATTTTTAAGTTATTTGCACTATTAATCGAACCGATAATTAAATTTTACCTTCACGAAATCGTGATGGATGACATAATCAAACTTTGCACGAAGAGCTTCCATACCAATTTACGTAAAAATATTACGAAAATCGGCTATTAGTGTAGTAACTCAGACAGTTGAAATTTCAAAACAAAATAAATCTTGAGACTTTTCAATCCTTATTGCTCGTCAGGTAAAGGTATCTTGATTTTTCTATCTAATCTACTTAGACAAATAAGACCCGGGACCACTACATCATTTCTTCCTAGATATATATACCAATATTATTTATCTCAACACGTAAAGTACTAATTTATTTTTTAATTTAATTGAGGTACCTTTCCGACCTCCATTCAAATTCTCTAGATTTCACGATCAACAATTGTTCTTTCACTGAATTTACGTCCACCAATCACATCAATCTCATCTATAAAGATTATGCAAGTCTGGATGGACAAGAACAACAAGATGTAAATATTTATCATATATCAAAAGCGTGCATATGATAAACATCTAATATGTCCTTTCTTACTTGATAATCACGTGCATAATTGAAATTTCACTAATAAATCTTGCACTTTCCCCTATGTATTTATCAGTGGAACCTCATACAACCTGCACACCAAATGACAAAAAACAAGATTGGTCCATACTAATTTTTCAGAGTATTAAACAAGTAAGTACCTTTAAGAAAGTGCCATCTATATTGCTTGCTATTGATAGACTAACAATATCTTCCTAATCCAGGAGGCTATATTGAAGGACGCCTTGAACAGAGAAGTTTGATTTCGGCGGCCGTCTTTATTTTTTAGGTTAAATTTTTTTAAGATGTACGAGTGTGTGTGTGTAAGTGTTATATTATAAGGCCAGTGTGTTATGGATTGGTCATGTACAAACTAAATTGAGACTACAGATAAAAAAATGATGTCAATGATGTGATCTGGGATTTTTTTTTATCTAGCTCACTTAACAATAACACTCTCTTTTTATGACAAGTAATATTTTATATTCAAAGAGAAAAATAGTTTGGCCATTGGAGAGTTCTAGTTCACTAGAAATAATATTTTCAAAAATACTAAATAAAAATTTATTTTATAGATTGAATATGGCTTTCTTATAGGGATTGTATTAAATTTTGTTTCTTTTTTTTCTAAAATTATTGAGTAACACCTAATTTTCTTATCCTTTATTAGTTGATATAGAGTGTTTTTATTAACCCTAATTATTTATGATATTGTATAAATTAGTAATGATTTATGTAGTTTTATGTAATTTTTTTGGTTGTATGTGTGTATTGTTTAGTATTGGGTATAGATATGTGTGTTTTGTGTATATTTTATGTATATATAGGTAGTAATTTACGCATAAGTTATGTATGTTGATTATGTTAATATGTACCCATTTAATGTTTTTGATATAGAATTTTCAAAGACCGATACTGCAATTTGATAACAAGAGTCCCTGCAATTGTAGAGGTGGGGATTATACCCATTTTGTATGTGACAGATTTTCAGGTGTCGATAGTGACATTTTAAAACAAAGGTCTGCAGTTTCAATGGTGGGTTTTAACCATTTATGAGGTAGGCTATTAGCCACTTTCTTTTTATGGGGTTTATACCTCCATAAATCTTTTAGGGACCTATAGTGCAATTTGATAACAAAAGTCCATGTAGTTGCTGGGTATGTGACATAGAATTCCAAGATACTTATAATGCAATTTGATAACAAAGTCAATTACGATATAGATCCTTGCACTATAGAAAATGAAATGAAATCTAAATTTTTTTTTGTTGTTCAGGGAAATTTTCTAAATACCTACATCAGCTTCGACTTTTTCTACTTACACATAACCTTTACCCATAACACGCCTTTGTATTTCTCTTTCTTCCAACAAAAACTCTCCTCTAAACATTAACTCAAACCTAAAATCAAAACAATATAATTATAACCAAAAAGAACTAAAATTAATTAGACAAAAACAAATTAATATTACAACCTTTACTGTGGTGGTTTCTTATGCCCATTTTCCACACCGTGCATATGACTTTCATCGTCCAGGATTTGAATCGGAACAAATTCTTGAACATGAACTAGTACCATCGCATTACCCACTTTCTGTTGAATTTCATTCACACTAGCTCCAATGTGATGATGATTTTGAAGACTTTAATTCAAAGTGATTGAGCTAGAAGCTACCCTAGGTGCTTCCATATTCATAGCTGCACCACAGTTTGATGATTGTCCTAAAACTAACCTATGTTTCTCTCTTAACTCAACTGAGTTTAAAGCTCCTAATACCTCGGCTGAGCTATCCATTCTCTCCATGTTATTCCCATATGGTGGTGAATTTCCGGCATTATCAGGCTACGGCGCGAGTTCCATCTCTGACCACCACTCCAACACCATTCAAATTCATAGGTCTACTGTTAACAACTCCAGATGCTAATAAAGCTTGATTCCTCTTCATCTTAGCCTTAGCTGCGATATTAATAACATCCTCTAAAGCCTCCCTAGCTCATTTTCTGGAAATTGCCGCCTCTTTTGCTTTTCTTTCCGCTTCTCATATCAATCACCTTAGCCATTATTATTAGGAGGGCTATACCCTAATTATAATGAATATTATTTCTTTTTGAAATGTCATGACCAACTATCTTTTTCTGTAAATTGAATAATACTTATGATATACATGTACAAAAAAAATACAAATAATTGTTTCTTGAAATACATTTTTAAGTTATTTGCACTATTAATCGAACCGATAATTAAATTTTACCTTCACGAAATCTTGATGGATGACATAATCAAACTTTGCATGAAGAGCTTCCATACCGATTTACGTAAAAATATTACGAAAATCGGCTCGATTGGAACCTGTGCACAAACTAGTTTTCAATAAATACTTTGATGATTCACGAAATAACTTAATAAAAATTATTAGTGTAGTAACCCAGCAAGTTTAAATTTCAAAACAAAATAAATCTTGAGACTTTTCAATCCTTATTGCTCGTCAGGTAAAGGTATCTCGATTTTCCTATCTAATCTACTTAGACAAAGAAGACCCGGGACCACTACATCATTTCTTCCTAGATATATATACCAATATTATTTATCTCTGCAAGTAAAGTACTAATTTATTTTTTAATTTAATTGAGGTACCTTTCTGACCTCCATTCAAATTCTCTAGATTTCACGATCAACAATTGTTCTTTCACTGAATTTACGTCCACCAATCACATCAATCTCATCTATAAAGATTATGCAAGTCTGGATGGACAAGAACAACAAGATGTAAATATTTATCATATATCAAAAGCGTGCATATGATAAACATCTAATATGTCCTTTCTTACTTGATAATCACGTGCATAATTGAAATTTCACTAATCAATCTTGCACTTTCCCCTATGTATTTATCAGTGGAACCTCATACAACCTGCACACCAAATGACAAAAAACAAGATTGGTCCATACTAATTTTTTAGAGTATTAAACAAGTAAGTAAGTACCTTTAAGAAAGTACCATCTATATTGCTTGCTATTGATAGACTAACAATATCTTCCTAATCCAGGAGACTATATTGAAGGACGCCTTGAACAGAGAAGTTTGATTTCGGCGGTCGTCTTTATTTTTTAGGTTAAATTTTTATAAGATGTAAGAGTGTGTGTGTGTGTAAGTGTTATATTATAAGGCCGGTGTGTTATGGATTGGTCATGTACAAACTAAATTGAGACTAAAGATAAAAAATGATGCCAATGATGTGATTTGGGCTTTTTTTTTATCTAGTTCACTTAACAATAACACTCTCTTTTTATGACAAGTAATATTTTATATTCAAAGAGGAAAATAGTTTGGCCATTGGAGAGTTCTAGTTCACTAGAAATAATATTTTCAAAAATACTAAATAAAAATTTATTTTATAGATTGAATATGGCTTTCTTATAGGGATTGTATTAAATTTTGTTTCTTTTTTTTCTAAAATTATTGAGTAACACCTAATTTTCTTATCCTTTATTAGTTGATATAGAGTGTTTTTATTAACCCTAATTATTTATGATATTGTATAAATTAGTAATGATTTATGTAGTTTTATGTAAATTTTTTGGTTGTATGTGTGTATTGTTTAGTATTGGGTATAGATATGTGTGTTTTGTGTATATTTTATGTATATATAGGTAGTAATTTACGCATAAGTTATGTATGTTGATTATGTTAATATGTACCCATTTAATGTTTTTGATATAGAATTTTCAAGGACCTATACTGCAATTTGATAACAAGAGTCCCTGCAATTGTAGAGGTGGGGATTATACCCATTTTGTATATGACAGATTTTCAGGTGTCGATAGTGACATTTTAAAACAAAGGTCTGCAGTTTCAATGGTGGGTTTTAACCATTTATGTGGTAGGCTATTAGCCACTTTCTTTTTATGGGGTTTATACCTCCATAAATCTTTTAGGGACCTATAGTGCAATTTGATAACAAAAGTCCATGTAGTTGCTGGGTATGTGACATAGAATTCCAAAATACTTATAATGCAATTTGATAACAAAGTCAATTACGATATAGATCCTTGCACTATAGAAAATGAAATGAAATCTAAATTTTTTTTGTTGTTCAGGGAAATTTTCTAAATACCTACATCAGCTTCGACTTTTTCTACTTACACATAACACGCCTTTGTATTTCTCTTTCTTCCAACAAAAACTCTCCTCTAAACATTAACTCAAACCTAAAATCAAAACAATATAATTATAACCAAAAAGAACTAAAATTAATTAGACAAAAAGAAATTAATATTACAACCTTTACTGTGGTGGTTTCTTATGCCCATTTTCCACACCGTGCATATGACTTTCATCGTCCAGGATTTGAATCGGAACAAATTATTGAACATGAACTAGTACCATCGCATTACCCACTTTCTGTTGAATTTCATTCACACTAGCTCCAATGTGATGATGATTTTGAAGACTTTAATTCAAAGTGATTGAGCTAGAAGCTACCCTAGGTGCTTCGATATTCATAGCTGCACCACAGTTTGATGATTGTCCTAAAACTAACCTATGTTTCTCTCTTAACTCAACTGAGTTTAAAGCTCCTAATACCTCGGCTGAGCTATCCATTCTCTCCATGTTATTCCCATATGGTGGTGAATTTCCGGCATTATCAGGCTACGGCGCGAGTTCCATCTCTGACCACCACTCCAACACCATTCAAATTCATAGGTCTACTGTTAACAACTCCAGATGCTAATAAAGCTTGATTCCTCTTCATCTTAGCCTTAGCTGCGATATTAATAACATCCTCTAAAGCCTCCCTAGCTCATTTTCTGGAAATTGCCGCCTCTTTTGCTTTTCTTTCCGCTTCTCATATCAATCACCTTAGCCATTATTATTAGGAGGGCTATACCCTAATTATAATGAATATTATTTCTTTTTGAAATGTCATGACCAACTATCTTTTTCTGTAAATTGAATAATACTTATGATATACATGTACAAAAAAAATACAAATAATTGTTTCTTGAAATACATTTTTAAGTTATTTGCACTATTAATCGAACCGATAATTAAATTTTACCTTCACAAAATCTTGATGGATGACATAATCAAACTTTGCATGAAGAGCTTCCATACCGATTTACGTAAAAATATTACGAAAATCGGCTCGATTGGAACCTGTGCACAAACTAGTTTTCAATAAATACTTTGATGATTCACGAAATAACTTAATAAAAATTATTAGTGTAGTAACCCAGCAAGTTTAAATTTCAAAACAAAATAAATCTTGAGACTTTTCAATCCTTATTGCTCGTCAGGTAAAGGTATCTCGATTTTCCTATCTAATCTACTTAGACAAAGAAGACCCGGGACCACTACATCATTTCTTCCTAGATATATATACCAATATTATTTATCTCAACACGTAAAGTACTAATTTATTTTTTAATTTAATTGAGGTACCTTTCTGACCTCCATTCAAATTCTCTAGATTTCACGATCAACAATTGTTCTTTCACTGAATTTACGTCCACCAATCACATCAATCTCATCTATAAAGATTATGCAAGTCTGGATGGACAAGAACAACAAGATGTAAATATTTATCATATATCAAAAGCGTGCATATGATAAACATCTAATATGTCCTTTCTTACTTGATAATCACGTGCATAATTGAAATTTCACTAATCAATCTTGCACTTTCCCCTATGTATTTATCAGTGGAACCTCATACAACCTGCACACCAAATGACAAAAAACAAGATTGGTCCATACTAATTTTTTAGAGTATTAAACAAGTAAGTAAGTACCTTTAAGAAAGTACCATCTATATTGCTTGCTATTGATAGACTAACAATATCTTCCTAATCCAGGAGACTATATTGAAGGACGCCTTGAACAGAGAAGTTTGATTTCGGCGGCCGTCTTTATTTTTTAGGTTAAATTTTTATAAGATGTAAGAGTGTGTGTGTGTGTGTAAGTGTTATATTATAAGGCCGGTGTGTTATGGATTGGTCATGTACAAACTAAATTGAGACTAAAGATAAAAAATGATGCCAATGATGTGATTTGGGCTTTTTTTTTTATCTAGTTCACTTAACAATAACACTCTCTTTTTATGACAAGTAATATTTTATATTCAAAGAGAAAAATAGTTTGGCCATTGGAGAGTTCTAGTTCACTAGAAATAATATTTTCAAAAAAACTAAATAAAAATTTATTTTATAGGTTGAATAAGCTTTCTTATAGGGATTGTATTAAATTTTGTTTTTTTTTTCTAAAATTATTGAGTAACACCTAATTTTTTCATCCTTTATTAGTTGATATAGAGAGTTTTTATTAACCCTAATTATTTATGATATTGTATAAATTAGTAATGATTTATGTAGTTTTATGTAATTTTTTTGGTTGTATGTGTGTATTGTTTAGTATTGGGTATAGATATGTGTGTTTTGTGTATATTTTATGTATATATGTAGTAATTTACGCATAATGTTATGTATGTTGATTATGTTAATATGTACCCATTTTATGTTTTTGATATAGAATTTTCAAGGACCTATACTGCAATTTGATAACAAAAGTCCCTGCAATTGTAGAGGTGGGAATTATACCCATTTTGTATGTGACATATTTTCAGGTGTCGATAGTGACATTTTAAAACAAAGGTCTGCAGTTTCAATGGTGGGTTTTAACCGTTTATGTGGTAGGCTATTAGCCACTTTCTTTTTATGGGGTTTATACCTCCATAAATCTTTTAGAGACCTATAGTGCAATTTGATAACAAAAGTCCATATAGTTGCTGGGTATGTGACATAGAATTCCAAGATACTTATAATGCAATTTGATAACAAAGTTAATTACGATATAGATCCTTGCACTATAGAAAATGAAAATGAAATCTAAATTTTTTTTGTTGTTCAGGGAAATTTTCTAAATACCTACATCAGCTTC
This sequence comes from Nemophila menziesii, assembly GCA_029959085.1. Taxonomy (NCBI): domain Eukaryota; kingdom Viridiplantae; phylum Streptophyta; class Magnoliopsida; order Boraginales; family Hydrophyllaceae; genus Nemophila; species Nemophila menziesii. Next base: position 3,307,379 of record JARWIR010000027.1, on the reverse strand, counting down.
GACTTTTTCTACTTACACATAAGCTTTACACATAACACGCCTCTGCATTTCTCTTTCTTCCAACAAAAACTCTCCTCTAAACATTAACTCAAACCTAAAATCAAAACGATATAATTATACCCAAAAAGAACTAAAATTAATTAGGCAAAAACAAATTAATATTACAACCTTTACTGTGGTGGTTTCTTAGCCTTAGCTGCGAGATAAATAACATCCTCTAAAGCCTCCCTAGCTCATTTTCTGGAAATTGCCGCCTCTTTTGCTTTTCTTTCCGCTTCTCATATCAATCTCCTTAGCCATTATTATTAGGAGGGCTATACCCTAATTATAATGAATATTATTTCTTTTTGAAATGTCATGACCAACTATCTTTTCCTATAAATTGAATAATACTTATGATATACATGTACAAAAAAAATACAAATAATTGTTTCTTGAAATACATTTTTAAGTTATTTGCACTATTAATCGAACCGATAATTAAATTTTACCTTCACGAAATCTTGATGGATGACATAATCAAACTTTGCACGAAGAGCTTTCATACCGATTTACGTAAAAATATTACGAAAATCGGCTTGATTGGAACCTGTGCACAAACTAGTTTTCAATAAATACTTTGATAATTCACGAAATAACTTAATAAAAAATATTAGTGTAGTAACCCAGCAAGTTTAAATTTCAAAACAAAATAAATCTTGAGACTTTTCAATCCTTATTGCTCGTCAGGTAAAGGTATCTCGATTTTTCTATCTAATCTACTTAGACAAAGAAGACTCGGGACCACTACATCATTTCTTCCTAGATATATATACCAATATTATTTATCACAACACGTAAGGTACTAATTTATTTTTTAATTTAATTGAGGTACCTTTCCGACCTCCATTCAAATTCTCTAGATTTCACGATCAACAATTGTTCTTTCACTGAATTTACGTCCACCAATCTCATCAATCTCATCTATAAAGATTATGCAAGTCTGGATGGACAAGAACAACAAGATGTAAATATTTATCATATATCAAAAGCGTGCATATGATAAACATCTAATATGTCCTTTCTTACTTGATAATCACGTGCATAATTGAACATTTCACTAATCAATCTTGCACTTTCCCCTATGTATTTATCAGTGGAACCTCATACAACCTGCACACCAATGACAAAAAACAAGATTGGTCCATACTAATTTTTCAGAATATTAAACAAGTAAGTAAGTACCTTTAAGAAAGTACCATCTATATTGCTTGCTATTGATAGACTAACAATATCTTCCTAATCCAGGAGGCTATATTGAAGGACGCCTTGAACAGAGAAGTTTGATTTCGGCGGCCGTCTTTATGTTTTAGGTTAAATTTTTATAAGATGTAAGAGTGTGTGTGTGTAAGTGTTATATTATAAGGCCGGTGTGTTATGGATTGGTCATGTACAAACTAAATTGAGACTAAAGATAAAAAAATGATGCCAGTGATGTGATTTGGGCTTTTTTTTTTATCTAGCTCACTAAACAATAACAATCTCTTTTTATGACAAGTAATATTTAATATTCAAAGAGAAAAATAGTTTGGCCATTGGAGAGTTCTAGTTCACTAGAAATAATATTTTCAAAAATACTAAATAAAAATTTATTTTATAGGTTGAATAAGCTTTCTTATAGGGATTGTATTAAATTTTGTTTCTTTTTTTTTTTCTAAAATTATTGAGTAACACCTAATTTTTTTATCCTTTATTAGTTGATATAGAGTGTTTTTATTAACCCTAATTATTTATGATATTGTATAAATTAGTAATGATTTATGTAGTTTATGTAATTTTTTCGGTTGTATGTGTGTATTGTTTAGTATTGGGTATAGATACGTGTGTTTTGTGTATATTTTATGTATATATATGTAGTAATTTACGCATAATGTTATGTATGTTGATTATGTTAATATGTACCCATTTTATGTTTTTGATATAGAATTTTCAAGGACCTATACTGCAATTTGATAACAAAAGTCCCTGCAATTGTAGAGGTGGGGATTATACCCATTTTGTATGTGATAGATTTTCAGGTGTCGATAGTGACATTTTAAAACAAAGGTCTGCAGTTTTAATGGTGGGTTTTAACCGTTTATGTGGTAGGCTATTAGCCACTTTCTTTTTATGGGGTTTATACCTCCATAAATCTTTTAGGGACCTATAGTGCAATTTGATAACAAAAGTCCATGTAGTTGCTGGGTATGTGACATAGAATTCCAAGATACTTATAATGCAATTTGATAACAAAGTTAATTACGATATAGATCCTTGCACTATAGAAAATGAAATTGAAAATCTAAATTTTTTTGTTGTTCATGGAAATTTTCTAAATACGTACACCAGCTTCGACTTTTTCTTCTTACACAGAAGCTTTACACATAACACGCCTCTGCATTTCTCTTTCTTCCAACAAAAACTCTCCTCTAAACATTAACTCAAACCTAAAATCAAAACAACATAATTATAACCAAAAAGAACCAAAATTAATTAGACAAAAACAAATTAATATTACAACCTTTACTGTGGTGGTTTCTTATGCCCATTTTCCACACCGTGCATTTGATTTTCAACGTCCAGGATTTGAATCGGAACAAATTCTTGAACATGAACTAGTACCATCGCATTACCCACTTTCTGTTTAATTTCATTCACACTAGCTCCAATGTGATGATGATTTTGAAGACTTTAATTCAAAGTGATTGAGCTAGAAACTACCCTAGGTGCTTCGATATTCATAGCTGCACCACAGTTTGATGATTGTCCTGAAACTAACCTATGTTTCTCTCTTAAATCAACTGAGTTTAAAGCTCCTAATACCTCGGCTGAGCTATCCATTCTCTCCATGTTATTCCCCATATGGTGGTGAATTTCCGGCATTCAGGCTACGGCTCGAGTTCCATCTCTGACCACCACTCCAACACCATTCAAATTCATAGCACTACTGTTAACAACTCCAGATGCTAATAAAGCTTGATTCCTCTTCATCTAAGCCTTAGCTGCGAGATAAATAACATCCTCTAAAGCCTCCCTAGCTCATTTTCTGGAAATTGCCGCCTCTTTTGCTTTTCTATCCGCTTCTCATATTAATCACCTTAGCCATTATTATTAGGAGGGCTATGCCCTAATTATAATGAATATTATTTCTTTTTGAAATATCATGACCAACTATCTTTTCCTGTAAATTGAATAATATGTACAAAAAAAATACAAATAATCGTTTCTTGAAATACATTTTTAAGTTATCTGCACTATTAATCGAACCGATAATTAAATTTTACCTTCACGAAATCTTGATGGATGACATAATCAAACTTTGCACGAAGAGCTTCCATACCGATTTACGTAAAAATATTACGAAAATCGGCTCGATTGGAACCTGTGCACAAACTAGTTTTCAATAAATACATTGATGATTAACGAAATAACTTAATAAAAAATATTAGTGTTCTAACTCAGCAAGTTTAAATTTCAAAACAAAATAAATCTTGAGACTTTTCAATCCTTATTGCTCGTCAGGTAAAGGTATCTCGATTTTTCTATCTAATCTACTTAAACAAATAAGACCCGGGACCACTACATCATTTCTTCCTAGATATATATACCAATATTATTTATCTCAACACGTAAAGTACTAATTTATTTTTTAATTTAATTGAGGTACCTTTCCGACCTCCATTCAAATTCTCTAGACTTCACGATCAACAATTGTTCTTTCACTGAATTTACGTCCACCAATCACATCAATCTCATCTATAAAGATTATGCAAGTCTGGATGGACAAGAACAACAAGATGTAAATATTTATCATATATCAAAAGCGTGCATATGATAAACATCTAATATGTCCTTTCTTACTTGATAATCACGTGCATAATTGAACATTTCTCTAATCAATCTTGCACTTTCCCCTATGTATTTATCAGTGGAACCTCATACAACCTGCACACAAAATGACAAAAAACAAGATTAGTCCATACTAATTTTTCAGAGTATTAAACAAGTAAGTAAGTACCTTTAGGAAAGTGCCATCTATATTGCTTGCTATTGATAGATTAACAATATCTTCCTAATCCAGGAGGCTATATTGAAGGACGCCTTGAACAGAGAAGTTTAATTTCGGCGGCCGTCTTTATTTTTTAGGTTAAATTTTTTTAAGATGTACGAGTGTGTGTGTGTGTAAGTGTTATATTATAAGGCCGGTGTGTTATGGATTGGTCATGTACAAACTAAATTGAGACTACAGATAAAAAAATGATGCCAATGATGTGATCTGGCTTTTTTTTTATCTAGCTCACTTAACAATAACACTCTCTTTTTATGACAAGTAATATTTTATATTAAAGAGAAAAATAGTTTGGCCATTGGAGAGTTCTAGTTCACTAGAAATAATATTTTCCAAAATACTAAATAAAAATATATTTTATAGGTTGAATATGGCTTACTTATAGGGATTGTATTAAATTTTGTTTCTTTTTTTTTTCTAAAATTATTGAGTAACACCTAATTTTTTTATCCTTTATTAGTTGATATAGAGTGTTTTTATTAATCCTAATTATTTATGATATTGTATAAATTAGTAATGATTTATGTAGTTTTATGTAATCTTTTTGGTTGTATGTGTGTATTGTTTAGTATTGGGTATAGATATGTGTGTTTTGTGTATATTTTATGTATATATAGGTAGTAATTTACGCATAATGTTATGTATGTTGATTATGTTAATATGTACCCATTTTATGTTTTTGATATAGAATTTTCAAGGACCTATACTGCAATTTGATAACAAAAGTCCCTGCAATTGTAGAGGTGGGAATTATACCCATTTTGTATATCACGGATTTTCAGATGTCGTTAGTGACATTTTAAAACAAAGGCCCGCAGTTTCAATAGTGGGTTTTAACCGTTTATGTGGTAGGCTATTAGCCACTTTCTTTTTATGGGGTTTATACCACCATAAATCTTTTAGGGACCTATAGTGCAATTTGATAACAAAAGTCCATGTAGTTGCTGGGTATGTGACATAGAATTCCAAGATACTTATAATGCAATTTGATAACAAAGTTAATTACAATATAGATCCTTGCACTATAGAAAATGAAAATGAAATCTAAATTTTTTTTGTTGTTTAGGGAAATTTTCTAAATACGTACATCAGCTTCGACTTTTTCTACTTACACAGAAGCTTTACACATAACACGCCTCTGCATTTCTCTTTCTTCCAACAAAAACTCTCCTCTAAACATTAACTCAAACCTAAAATCAAAACAACATAATTATAACCAAAAAGAACTAAAATTAATTAGACAAAAATAAATTAATATTACAACCTTTACTGTGGTGGTTTCTTATGCCCATTTACCACACCGTGCATTTGATTTTCATCGTCCAGGATTTGAATCGGAACAAATTCTTGAACATGAACTAGTACCATCGCATTACCCACTCTCTGTTTAATTTCATTCACACTAGCTCCAATGTGATGATGATTTTGAAGACTTTAATTCAAAGTGATTGAGCTAGAAGCTACCCTAGGTGCTTCGATATTCATAGCACCACAGTTTGATGATCGTCCTGAAACTAACCTATGTTTCTCTCTTAACTCAACTGAGTTTAAAGCTCCTAATACCTCGGCTGAGCTATCCATTCTCTCCATGTTATTCCCCATACGGTGGTGAATTTCCGGCATTACTCAGGCTACGGCTCGAGTTCCATCTCTGACCACCACTCCAACACCATTCAAATTCATAGCTCTACTGTTAACAACTCCAGATGCTAATAAAGCTTGATTCCTCTTCATCTTAGCCTTAGCTGCGAGATAAATAACATCCTCTAAAGCCTCCCTAGCTCATTTTCTGGAAATTGCCGCCTCTTTTGCTTTTCTTTCCGCTTCTCATATCAATCTCCTTAGCCATTATTATTAGGAGGGCTATACCCTAATTATAATGAATATTATTTCTTTTTGAAATGTCATGACCAACTATCTTTTTCTGTAAATTGAATAATACTTATGATATACATGTACAAAAAAAATACAAATAATCGTTTCTTGAAATACATTTTTAAGTTATCTGCACTATTAATCGAACCGATAATTAAATTTTACCTTCACAAAATATTGATGGATGACATAATCAAACTTTGCACGAAGAGCTTCCATACCGATTTACGTAAAAATATTACGAAAATCGGCTCGATTGGAACATGTGCACAAACTAGTTTTCAATAAATACTTTGATGATTCACGAAATAACTTAATAAAAAATATTAGTGTAGTAACCCAGCAAGTTTAAATTTCAAAACAAAATAAATCTTGAGACTTTTCAATCCTTATTAGTCGTCAGGTAAAGGTATCTCGATTTTTCTATCAAATCTACTTAGACAAAGAAGACCCGGGACCACTACATCATTTCTTCCTAGATATATATACCAATATTATTTATCTCAACACGTAAAGTACTAATTTATTTTTTAATTTAATTGAGGTACCTTTCCGACCTCCATTCAAATTCTCTAGACTTCACGATCAACAATTGTTCTTTCACTGAATTTACGTCCACCAATCACATCAATCTCATCTATAAAGATTATGCAAGTCTTGATGGACAAGAACAACAAGATGTAAATATGTATCATATATCAAAAGCGTGCATATGGTAAACATCTAATATGTCCTTTCTTACTTGATAATCACGTGCATAATTGAACATTTCTCTAATCAATCTTGCACTTTCCCCTATGTATTTATCAGTGGAACCTCATACAACCTGCACACAAAATGACAAAAAACAAGATTAGTCCATACTAATTTTTCAGAGTATTAAACAAGTAAGTAAGTACCTTTAGGAAAGTGCCATCTATATTGCTTGCTATTGATAGATTAACAATATCTTCCTAATCCAGGAGGCTATATTGAAGGACGCCTTGAACAGAGAAGTTTAATTTCGGCGGCCGTCTCTATTTTTTAGGTTAAATTTTTTTAAGATGTACGAGTGTGTGTGTGTGTAAGTGTTATATTATAAGGCCGGTGTGTTATGGATTGGTCATGTACAAACTAAATTGAGACTACAGATAAAAAAAATGATGCCAATGATGTGATCTGGGCTTTTTTTTTATCTAGCTCACTTAACAATAACACTCTCTTTTTATGACAAGTAATATTTTATATTAAAGAGAAAAATAGTTTGGCCATTGGAGAGTTCTAGTTCACTAGAAATAATATTTTCCAAAATACTAAATAAAAATATATTTTATAGGTTGAATATGGCTTTCTTATAGGGATTGTATTAAATTTTGTTTCTTTTTTTTTTCTAAAATTATTGAGTAACACCTAATTTTTTTATCCTTTATTAGTTGATATAGAGTGTTTTTATTAATCCTAATTATTTATGATATTGTATAAATTAGTAATGATTTATGTAGTTTTATGTAATTTTTTTGGTTGTATGTGTGTATTGTTTAGTATTTTGTATAGATATGTGTGTTTTGTGTATATTTTATGTATATATAGGTAGTAATTTACGCATAATGTTATGTATGTTGATTATGTTAATATGTACCCATTTTATGTTTTTGATATAGAATTTTCAAGGACCTATACTGCAATTTGATAACAAAAGTCCCTGCAATTGTAGAGGTGGGAATTATACCCATTTTGTATATGACAGATTTTCAGATGTCGTTAGTGACATTTTAAAACAAAGGCCCGCAGTTTCAATAGTGGGTTTTAACCGTTTATGTGGTAGGCTATTAGCCACTTTCTTTTTATGGGGTTTATACCACCATAAATCTTTTAGGGACCTATAGTGCAATTTGATAACAAAAGTCCATGTAGTTGCTGGGTATGTGACATAGAATTCCAAGATACTTATAATGCAATTTGATAACAAAGTCAATTACAATATAGATCCTTGCACTATAGAAAATGAAAATGAAATCTAAATTTTTTTTGTTGTTCTGGGAAATTTTCTAAATACGTACATCAGCTTCGACTTTTTCTACTTACACAGAAGCTTTACACATAACACGCCTCTGCATTTCTCTTTCTTCCAACAAAAACTCTCCTCTAAACATTAACTCAAACCTAAAATCAAAACAACATAATTATAACCAAAAAGAACTAAAATTAATTAGACAAAAATAAATTAATATTACAACCTTTACTGTGGTGGTTTCTTATGCCCATTTACCACACCGTGCATTTGATTTTCATCGTCCAGGATTTGAATCGGAACAAATTCTTGAACATGAACTAGTACCATCGCATTACCCACTCTCTGTTTAATTTCATTCACACTACCTCCAATGTGATGATGATTTTGAAGACTTTAATTCAAAGTGATTGAGCTAGAAGCTACCCTAGGTGCTTCGATATTCATAGCACCACAGTTTGATGATCGTCCTGAAACTAACCTATGTTTCTCTCTTAACTCAACTGAGTTTAAAGCTCCTAATACCTCGGCTGAGCTATCCATTCTCTCCATGTTATTCCCCATACGGTGGTGAATTTCCGGCATTACTCAGGCTACGGCTCGAGTTCCATCTCTGACCACCACTCCAACACCATTCAAATTCATAGCTCTACTGTTAACAACTCCAGATGCTAATAAAGCTTGATTCCTCTTCATCTTAGCCTTAGCTGCGAGATAAATAACATCCTCTAAAGCCTCCCTAGCTCATTTTCTGGAAATTGCCGCCTCTTTTGCTTTTCTTTCCGCTTCTCATATCAACCTCCTTAGCCATTATTATTAGGAGGGCTATACCCTAATTATAATGAATATTATTTCTTTTTGAAATGTCATGACCAACTATCTTTTTCTGTAAATTGAATAATACTTATGATATACATGTACAAAAAAAATACAAATAATCGTTTCTTGAAATACATTTTTAAGTTATCTGCACTATTAATCGAACCGATAATTAAATTTTACCTTCACAAAATATTGATGGATGACATAATCAAACTTTGCACGAAGAGCTTCCATACCGATTTACGTAAAAATATTACGAAAATCGGCTCGATTGGAACATGTGCACAAACTAGTTTTCAATAAATACTTTGATGATTCACGAAATAACTTAATAAAAAATATTAGTGTAGTAACCCAGCAAGTTTAAATTTCAAAACAAAATAAATCTTGAGACTTTTCAATCCTTATTAGTCGTCAGGTAAAGGTATCTCGATTTTTCTATCAAATCTACTTAGACAAAGAAGACCCGGGACCACTACATCATTTCTTCCTAGATATATATACCAATATTATTTATCTCAACACGTAAAGTACTAATTTATTTTTTAATTTAATTGAGGTACCTTTCCGACCTCCATTCAAATTCTCTAGACTTCACGATCAACAATTGTTCTTTCACTGAATTTACGTCCACCAATCACATCAATCTCATCTATAAAGATTATGCAAGTCTTGATGGACAAGAACAACAAGATGTAAATCAGTATCATATATCAAAAGCGTGCATATGGTAAACATCTAATATGTCCTTTCTTACTTGATAATCACGTGCATAATTGAACATTTCTCTAATCAATCTTGCACTTTCCCCTATGTATTTATCAGTGGAACCTCATACAACCTGCACACGAAATGACAAAAAACAAGATTAGTCCATACTAATTTTTCAGAGTATTAAACAAGTAAGTAAGTACCTTTAGGAAAGTGCCATCTATATTGCTTGCTATTGATAGATTAACAATATCTTCCTAATCAAGGAGGCTATATTGAAGGACGCCTTGAACAGAGAAGTTTAATTTCGGCGGCCGTCTTTATTTTTTAGGTTAAATTTTTTTAAGATGTACGAGTGTGTGTGTGTGTGTAAGTGTTATATTATAAGGCCGGTGTGTTATGGATTGGTCATGTACAAACTAAATTGAGACTACAGATAAAAAAATGATGCCAATGATGTGATCTGGGCTTTTTTTTTATCTAGCTCACTTAACAATAACACTCTCTTTTTATGACAAGTAATATTTTATATTAAAGAGAAAAATAGTTTGGCCATTGGAGAGTTCTAGTTCACTAGAAATAATATTTTCCAAAATACTAAATAAAAATATATTTTATAGGTTGAATATGGCTTTCTTATAGGGATTGTATTAAATTTTGTTTTTTTTTTTTTCTAAAATTATTGAGTAACACCTAATTTTTTTATCCTTTATTAGTTGATATAGAGTGTTTTTATTAATCCTAATTATTTATGATATTGTATAAATTAGTAATGATTTATGTAGTTTTATGTAATTTTTTTGGTTGTATGTGTGTATTGTTTAGTATTGGGTATAGATATGTGTGTTTTGTGTATATTTTATGTATATATAGGTAGTAATTTACGCATAATGTTATGTATGTTGATTATGTTAATATGTACCCATTTTATGTTTTTGATATAGAATTTTCAAGGACCTATACTGCAATTTGATAACAAAAGTCCCTGCAATTGTAGAGGTGGGAATTATACCCATTTTGTATATGACAGATTTTCAGATGTCGTTAGTGACATTTTAAAACAAAGGCCCGCAGTTTCAATAGTGGGTTTTAACCGTTTATGTGGTAGGCTATTAGCCACTTTCTTTTTATGGGGTTTATACCACCATAAATCTTTTAGGGACCTATAGTGCAATTTGATAACAAAAGTCCATGTAGTTGCTGGGTATGTGACATAGAATTCCAAGATACTTATAATGCAATTTGATAACAAAGTTAATTACAATATAGATCATTGCACTATAGAAAATGAAAATGAAATCTAAATTTTTTTTGTTGTTCAGGGAAATTTTCTAAATACGTACATCAGCTTCGACTTTTTCTACTTACACAGAAGCTTTACACATAACACGCCTCTGCATTTCTCTTTCTTCCAACAAAAACTCTCCTCTAAACATTAACTCAAACCTAAAATCAAAACAACATAATTATAACCAAAAAGAACTAAAATTAATTAGACAAAAACAAATTAATATTACAACCTTTACTGTGGTGGTTTCTTATGCCCATTTACCACACCGTGCATTTGATTTTCATCGTCCAGGATTTGAATCGGAACAAATTTTTGAACATGAACTAGTACCATCGCATTACCCACTCTCTGTTTAATTTCATTCACACTAGCTCCAATGTGATGATGATTTTGAAGACTTTAATTCAAAGTGATTGAGCTAGAAGCTACCCTAGGTGCTTCGATATTCATAGCACCACAGTTTGATGATCGTCCTGAAACTAACCTATGTTTCTCTCTTAACTCAACTGAGTTTAAAGCTCCTAATACCTCGGCTGAGCTATCCATTCTCTCCATGTTATTCCCCATACGGTGGTGAATTTCCGGCATTACTCAGGCTACGGCTCGAGTTCCATCTCTGACCACCACTCCAACACCATTCAAATTCATAGCTCTACTGTTAACAACTCCAGATGCTAATAAAGCTTGATTCCTCTTCATCTTAGCCTTAGCTGCGAGATAAATAACATCCTCTAAAGCCTCCCTAGCTCATTTTCTGGAAATTGCCGCCTCTTTTGCTTTTCTTTCCGCTTCTCATATCAATCTCCTTAGCCATTATTATTAGGAGGGCTATACCCTTATTATAATGAATATTATTTCTTTTTGAAATGTCATGACCAACTATCTTTTTCTGTAAATTGAATAATACTTATGATATACATGTACAAAAAAAATACAAATAATCGTTTCTTGAAATACATTTTTAAGTTATCTGCACTATTAATCGAACCGATAATTAAATTTTACCTTCACAAAATATTGATGGATGACATAATCAAACTTTTCACGAAGAGCTTCCATACCGATTTACGTAAAAATATTACGAAAATCGGCTCGATTGGAACATGTGCACAAACTAGTTTTCAGTAAATACTTTGATGATTCACGAAATAACTTAATAAAAATATTAGCGTAGTAACCCAGCAAGTTTAAATTTCAAAACAAAATAAATCTTGAGACTTTTCAATCCTTATTAGTCGTCAGGTAAAGGTATCTCGATTTTTCTATCAAATCTACTTAGACAAAGAAGACCCGGGACCACTACATCATTTCTTCCTAGATATATATACCAATATTATTTATCTCAACACGTAAAGTACTAATTTATTTTTTAATTTAATTGAGTTACCTTTCCGACCTCCATTCAAATTCTCTAGATTTCACGATCAACAATTGTTCTTTCACTGAATTTACGTCCACCAATCACATCAATCTCATCTATAAAGATTATGCAAGTCTTGATGGACAAGAACAACAAGATGTAAATATGTATCATATATCAAAAGCGTGCATATGGTAAACATCTAATATGTCCTTTCTTACTTGATAATCACGTGCATAATTGAACATTTCACTAATCAATCTTGCACTTTCCCCTATGTATTTATCAGTGGAACCTCATACAACCTGCACACCAAATGACAAAAAACAAGATTGGTCCATACTAATTTTTCAGAGTATTAAACAAGTAAGTAAGTACCTTTAAGAAAGTGCCATCTATATTGCTTGCTATTGATAGATTAACAATATCTTCCTAATCCAGGAGGCTATATTGAAGGACGCCTTGAACAGAGAAGTTTTATTTCGGCGGCCGTCTTTATTTTTTAGGTTAAATTTTTTTAAGATGTACGAATGTGTGTGTGTGTTAGTATTATATTATAAGGCCGGTGTGTTATGGATTGGTCATGTACAAACTAAATTGAGACTAAAGATAAAAAAATGATGCCAATGATGTGATTTGGGCTTTTTTTTATCTAGCTCACTTAACAATAACACTCTCTTTTTATGACAAGTAATATTTTATATTCAAAGAGAAAAATAGTTTGGCCATTGGAGAGTTCTAGTTCACTAGAAATAATATTTTCAAAAATACTAAATAAAATTTATTTTATAGGTTGAATATGGCTTTCTTATAGGGATTGTATTAAATTTTGTTTCTTTTTTTTCTAAAATTATTGAGTAACACCTAATTTTTTATCCTTTATTAGTTGATATAGAGTGTTTTTATTAACCCTAATTATTTATGATATTGTATAAATTAGTAATGATTTATGTAGTTTTATGTAATTTTTTTGGTTGTATGTGTGTATTGTTTAGTATTGGGTATAGATAGTTGTGTTTTGTGTATATTTTATGTATATATAGGTAGTAATTTACGCATAATGTTATGTATGTTGATTATGTTAATATGTACCCTTTTTATGTTTTTGATATAGAATTTTAAAGGACCTATACTGCAATTTGATAACAAAAGTCCCTGCAATTGTAGAGGTGAGGATTATACCCATTTTGTATGTGACAGATTTTCAGGTGTCGATAGTGACATTTTAAAACAAAGGTCCGCAGTATCAATAGTGGGTTTTAACCGTTTATGTGGTAGGCTATTAGCCACTTTCTTTTTATGGGGTTTATACCTCCATAAATCTTTTAGGGACCTATAGTGCAATTTGATAACAAAAGTCCATGTAGTTGCTGGGTATGTGACATAGAATTCCAAGATACTTATAATGCAATTTGATAACAAAGTTAATTACAATATAGATCCTTGCACTATAGAAAATGAAAATGAAATCTAATTTTTTTTTGTTGTTCAGGGAAATTTTCTAAATACATACATCAGCTTCGACTTTTTCTACTTACATAGAAGCTTTACACATAACACGCCTCTGCATTTCTCTTTCTTCCAACAAAAACTCTCCTCTAAACATTAACTCAAACCTAAAATCAAAACAAAATAATTATAACCAAAAAGAACTAAAATTAATTAGACACAAACAAATTAATATTACAACCTTTCCTGTGGTGGTTTCTTATGCCCATTTACCACACCGTGCATTTGATTTTCATCGTCCAGGATTTGAATCTAAACAAATTCTTGAAAATGAACTAGTACCATCGCATTACCCACTCTCTGTTGAATTTAATTCACACTAGCTCCAATGTGATGATGATTTTGAAGACTTTAATTCAAAGTGATTGAGCTAGAAGCTACCCTAGGTGCTTCGATATTCATAGCTGCACCACAGTTTGATGATTGTCCTGAAACTAACCTATGTTTCTCTCTTAACTCAACTGAGTTTAAAGCCCCTAATACCTCGGCTGAGCTATCCATTCTCTCCATGTTATTCCCCATATGGTGGTGAATTTCCGGCATTCAGGCTACGGATCGAGCTCCATCTCTGACCACCACTCCAACACCATTCAAATTCATAGCTCTACTGTTAACAACTCCAGATGCTAATAAAGCTTGATTCCTCTTTATCTTAGCCTTAGCTGCGAGATAAATAACATCCTCTAAAGCCTCCCTAGCTCATTTTCTGGAAATTGCCGCCTCTTTTGCTTTTCTATCCGCTTCTCATATCAATCACCTTAGCCATTATTATTAGGAGGGCTATGCCCTAATTATAATGAATATTATTTCTTTTTGAAATGTTATGACCAACTATCTTTTCCTGTAAATTGAATAATATGTACAAAAAAAATACAAATAATCGTTTCTTGAAATACATTTTTAAGTTATCTGCACTATTAATCGAACCGATAATTAAATTTTACCTTCACGAAATCTTGATGGATGACATAATCAAACTTTGCACGAAGAGCTTCCATACCGATTTACGTAAATATATTACGAAAATCGGCTCGATTGGAACCTGTGCACAAACTAGTTTTCAATAAATACATTGATGATTCACGAAATAACTTAATAAAAAATATTAGTGTAGTAACTCAGCAAGTTTAAATTTCAAAACAAAATAAATCTTGAGACTTTTCAATCCTTATTGCTCGTCAGGTAAAGGTATCTCGATTTTTCTATCTAATCTACTTAAACAAATAAGACCCGGGACCACTACATCATTTCTTCCTAGATATATATACCAATATTATTTATCTCAACACGTAAAGTACTAATTTATTTTTTATATAATTGAGGTACCTTTCCGACCTCCATTCAAATTCTCTAGATTTCACGATCAACAATTGTTCTTTCACTGAATTTACGTCCACCAATCACATCAATCTCATCTATAAAGATTATGCAAGTCTGGATGGACAAGAACAACAAGATGTAAATATTTATCATATATCAAAAGCGTGCATATGATAAACATCTAATATGTCCTTTCTTATTTGATAATCACGTGCATAATTGAACATTTCACTAATCAATCTTGCACTTTCCCCTATGTTTTTATCAGTGGAACCTCATACAACCTACACACCAAATGACAAAAAACAAGATTGGTCCATACTAATTTTTCAGAGTATTAAACAAGTAAGTAAGTACCTTTAAGAAAGTGTCATCTATATTGCTTGCTATTGATAGATTAACAATATCTTCCTAATCCAGGAGGCTATATTGAAGGACGCCTTGAACAGAGAAGTTTGATTTCGGCGGCCGTCTTTATTTTTTAGGTTAAATTTTTTTAAATTGTACGAGTGTGTGTGTGTAAGTGTTATATTATAAGGCCGGTGTGTTATGGATTGGTCATGTACAAACTAAATTGAGACTACAGATAAAAAAATGATGCCAATGATGTGATCTGTGCTTTTTTTTTATCTAGCTCACTTAACAATAACACTCTCGTTTTATGACAAGTAATATTTTATATTAAAGAGAAAAATAGTTTGGCCATTGGAGAGTTCTAGTTCACTAGAAATAATATTTTCCAAAATACTAAATAAAAATTTATTTTATTGGTTGAATATAGCTTTCTTATAGGGATTGTATTAAATTTTGTTTTTTTTTTTTTTTCTAAAATTATTGAGTAACACCTAATTTTTTTATCCTTTATTAGTTGATATAGAGTGTTTTTATTAATCCTAATTATTTATAATATTGTATAAATTAGTAATGATTTATGTAGTTTTATGTAATTTTTTTGGTTGTATGTGTGTATTGTTTAGTATTGGGTATAGATATGTCTGTTTTGTGTATATTTTATGTATATATAGGTAGTAATTTACGCATAATGTTATGTATGTTGATTATGTTAATATGTACCAATTTTATGTTTTTGATATAGAATTTTCAAGGACCTATACTGCAATTTGATAACAAAAGTCCCTGCAATTGTAGAGGTGGGGATTGTACCCATTTTGTATGTGCCAGATTTTCAGGTGTCGATAGTGACGTTTTAAAACAAAGGTCCGCAGTTTCAATAGTGGGTTTTAACCGTTTATGTGGTAGGCTATTAGCCACTTTCTTTTTATGGGGTTTATACCTCCATAAATCTTTTAGGGACCTATAGTGCAATTTGATAACAAAAGTCCATGTAGTTGCTGGGTATGTGACATAGAATTCCAAGATACTTATAATGCAATTTGATAACAAAGTTAATTACAATATAGATCCTTGCACTATAGAAAATGAAAATGAAATCTAAATTTTTTTTGTTGTTCAGGGAAATTTTCTAAATATGTACATCAGCTTCGACTTTTTCTACTTACACAGAAGCTTTACACATAACACGCCTCTACATTTCTCTTTCTTCCAACAAAAACTCTCCTCTAAACATTAACTCAAACCTAAACTCAAAACAACATAATTATAACCAAAAAGAACTAAAATTAATTAGACAAAAACAAATTAATATTACAACCTTTACTGTGGTGGTTTCTTATGCCCATTTACCACACCGTGCATTTGATTTTCATCGTCCAGGATTTGAATCGGAAAAAATTCTTGAACATGAACTAGTACCATCGCATTACCCACTCTCTGTTGAATTTCATTCACACTAGCTCCAGTGTGATGATGATTTTGAAGACTTCAATTCAAAGTGATTGAGCTAGAAGCTACCCTAGGTGCTTCAATATTCATAGCTGCACCACAGTTTGATGATCGTCCTGAAACTAACCTATGTTTCTCTCTTAACTCAACTGAGTTTAAAGCTCCTAATACCTCGGCTGAGCTATCCATTCTCTCCATGTTATTCCCCATACGGTGGTGAATTTCCGGCATTACTCAGGCTACGGCTCGAGTTCCATCTCTGACCACCACTCCAACACCATTCAAATTCATAGCTCTACTGTTAACAACTCCAGATGCTAATAAAGCTTGATTCCTCTTCATCTTAGCCTTAGCTGCGAGATAAATAACATCCTCTAAAGCCTCCCTAGCTCATTTTCTGGAAATTGCCGCCTCTTTTGCTTTTGTTTCCGCTTCTCATATCAATCACCTTAGCCATTATTATTAGGAGGGCTATACCCTAATTATAATGAATATTATTTCTTTTTGAAATGTCATGACCAACTATCTTTTCCTGTAAATTGAATAATACTTATGATATACATGTACAAAAAAAATACAAATAATCGTTTCTTGAAATACATTTTTTAGTTATCTGCACTATTAATCGAACCGATAATTAAATTTTACCTTCACGAAATATTGATGGATGACATAATCAAACTTTGCACGAAGAGCTTCCATACAGATTTACGTAAAAATATTACGAAAATCGGCTCGATTGGAACCTGTGCACAAACTAGTTTTCAATAAATACTTTGATGATTCACGAAATAACTTAATAAAAAATATTAGTGTAGTAACTCAGCAAGTTTAAATTTCAAAACAAAATAAATCTTGAGACTTTTCAATCCTTATTGCTCGTCAGGTAAAGGTATCTCGATTTTTCTATCTAATCTACTTAAACAAATAAGACCCGGGACCACTACATCATTTCTTCCTAGATATATATACCAATATTATTTATCTCAACACGTAAAGTACTAATTTATTTTTTAATTTAATTGAGGTACCTTTCCGACCTCCATTCAAATTCTCTAGATTTCACGATCAACAATTGTTCTTTCACTGAATTTACGTCCACCAATCACATCAATCTCATCTATAAAGATTATGCAAGTCTGGATGGACAAGAACAACAAGATGTAAATATTTATCATATATCAAAAGCGTGCATATGATAAACATCTAATATGTCCTTTCTTATTTGATAATCACGTGCATAATTGAACATTTCACTAATCAATCTTGCACTTTCCCCTATGTATTTATCAGTGGAACCTCATACAACCTGCACACCAAATGACAAAAAACAAGATTGGTCCATACTAATTTTTCAGAGTATTAAACAAGTAAGTAAGTACCTTTAAGAAAGTGTCATCTATATTGCTTGCTATTGATAGATTAACAATATCTTCCTAATCCAGGAGGCTATATTGAAGGACGCCTTGAACAGAGAAGTTTGATTTCGGCGGCCGTCTTTATTTTTTAGGTTAAGTTTTTTTAAGATGTACGAGTGTGTGTGTGTGTAAGTGTTATATTATAAGGCCGGTGTGTTATGGATTGGTCATGTACAAACTAAATTGAGACTACAGATAAAAAAATGATGCCAATGATGTGATCTGGGCTTTTTTTTTATCTAGCTCACTTAACAATAACACTCTCTTTTTATGACAAGTAATATTTTATATTAAAGAGAAAAATAGTTTGGCCATTGGAGAGTTCTAGTTCACTAGAAATAATATTTTCCAAAATACTAAATAAAAATTTATTTTATTGGTTGAATATGGCTTTCTTATAGGGATTGTATTAAATTTTGTTTCTTTTTTTTTTCTAAAATTATTGAGTAACACCTAATTTTTTTATCCTTTATTAGTTGATATAGAGTGTTTTTATTAATCCTAATTATTTATGATATTGTATAAATTAGTAATGATTTATGTAGTTTTATGTAATTTTTTTGGTTGTATGTGTGTATTGTTTAGTATTGGGTATAGATATGTGTGTTTTATGTATATTTTATGTATATATAGGTAGTAATTTACGCATAATGTTATGTATGTTGATTATGTTAATATGTACCCATTTTATGTTTTTGATATAGAATTTTCAAGGACCTATACTGCAATTTGATAACAAAAGTCCCTGCAATTGTAGAGGTGGGGATTGTACCCATTTTGTATGTGCCAGATTTTCAGGTGTCGATAGTGACGTTTTAAAACAAAGGTCCGCAGTTTCAATAGTGGGTTTTAACCGTTTATGTGGTAGGCTATTAGCCACTTTCTTTTTATGGGGTTTATACCTCCATAAATCTTTTAGGGACCTATAGTGCAATTTGATAACAAAAGTCCATGTAGTTGCTGGGTATGTGACATAGAATTCCAAGATACTTATAATGCAATTTGATAACAAAGTTAATTACAATATAGATCCTTGCACTATAGAAAATGAAAATGAAATCTAAATTTTTTTTGTTGTTCAGGGAAATTTTCTAAATACGTACATCAGCTTCGACTTTTTCTACTTAAACAGAAGCTTTACACATAACACGCCTCTGCATTTCTCTTTCTTCCAACAAAAACTCTCCTCTAAACATTAACTCAAACCTAAAATCAAAACAAAACAATTATAACCAAAAAGAACTAAAATTAATTAGACAAAAACAAATTAATATTACAACCTTTACTGTGGTGGTTTCTTATGCCCATTTACCACACCGTGCATTTGATTTTCATCGTCCAGGATTTGAATCGGAAAATATTCTTGAACATGAACTAGTACCATCGCATTACCCACTCTCTGTTGAATTTCATTCACACTAGCTCCAATGTGATGATGATTTTGAAGACTTCAATTCAAAGTGATTGAGCTAGAAGCTACCCTAGGTGCTTCGATATTCATAGCTGCACCACAGTTTGATGATCGTCCTGAAACTAACCTATGTTTCTCTCTTAACTCAACTGAGTTTAAAGCTCCTAATACCTCGGGTGAGCTATCCATTCTCTCCATGTTATTCCCCATACGGTGGTGAATTTCCGGCATTACTCAGGCTACGGCTCGAGTTCCATCTCTGACCACCACTCCAACACCATTCAAATTCATAGCTCTACTGTTAACAACTCCATATGCTAATAAAGCTTGATTCCTCTTCATCATAGCCTTAGCTGCGAGATAAATAACATCCTCTAAAGCCTCCCTAGCTCATTTTCTGGAAATTGCCGCCTCTTTTGCTTTTCTTTCCGCTTCTCATATCAATCACCTTAGCCATTATTATTAGGAGGGCTATACCCTAATTATAATGAATATTATTTCTTTTTGAAATGTCATGACCAACTATATTTTCCTGTAAATTGAATAATACTTATGATATACATGTACAAAAAAAATACAAATAATCGTTTCTTGAAATACATTTTTAAGTTATATGCACTATTAATCGAACCGATAATTAAATTTTACCTTCACGAAATATTGATGGATGACATAATCAAACTTTGCACGAAGAGCTTCCATACAGATTTACGTAAAAATATTACGAAAATCGGCTCGATTGGAACCTGTGCACAAACTAGTTTTCAATAAATACTTTGATGATTCACGAAATAACTTAATAAAAAATATTAGTGTAGTAACCCAGCAAGTTTAAATTTCAAAACAAAATAAATCTTGAGACTTTTCAGTCCTTATTGCTCGTCAGGTAAAGGTATCTCGATTTTTCTATCAAATCTACTTAGACAAAGAAGACCCGGGACCACTACATCATTTCTTCCTAGATATATATACCAATATTATTTATCTCAACACGTAAAGTACTAATTTATTTTTTAATTTAATTGAGGTACCTTTCCGACCTCCATTCAAATTCTCTAAATTTCACGATCAACAATTGTTCTTTCACTGAATTTACGTCCACCAATCACATCAATCTCATCTATAAAGATTATGCAAGTCTTGATGGACAAGAACAACAAGATGTAAATATTTATCATATATCAAAAGCGTGCATATGGTAAACATCTAATATGTCCTTTCTTACTTGATAATCACGTGCATAATTGAACATTTCACTAATCAATCTTGCACTTTCACCTATGTATTTATCAGTTGAACCTCATACAACCTGCACACCAAATGACAAAAAACAAGATTGGTCCATACTAATTTTTCAGAGAATTAAACAATTAAGTAAGTACCTTTAAGAAAGTGCCATCTATATTGCTTGCTATTGATAGATTAACAATATCTTCCTAATCCAGGAGGCTATATTGAAGGACGCCTTGAACAGAGAAGTTTGATTTCGGCGGCCGTCTTTATTTTTTAGGTTAAATTTTTTTAAGATGTACGAATGTGTGTGTGTGTCAGTATTATATTATAAGGCCGGTGTGTTATGGATTGGTCATGTACAAACTAAATTGAGACTAGAGATAAAAAAATGATGCCAATGATGTGATTTGGGCTTTTTTTTATCTAGCTCACTTAACAATAACACTCTCTTTTTATGACAAGTAATATTTTATATTCAAAGAGAAAAATAGTTTGGCCATTGGAGAGTTCTAGTTCACTAGAAATAATATTTTCAAAAATACTAAATAAAAATTTATTTTATAGGTTGAATATTGCTTTCTTATAGGGATTGTATTAAATTTTGTTTCTTTTTTTTTCTAAAATTATTGAGTAACACCTAATTTTTTATCCTTTATTAGTTGATATAGAGTGTTTTTATTAACCCTAATTATTTATGATATTGTATAAATTAGTAATGATTTATGTAGTTTTATGTAATTTTTTTGGTTGTATGTGTGTATTGTTTAGTATTGGGTATAGATATGTGTGTTTTGTGTATATTTTATGTATATATAGGTAGTAATTTACGCATAATGTTATGTATGTTGATTATGTTAATATGTACCCATTTTATGTTTTTGATATAGAATTTTCAAGGACCTATACTGCAATTTGATAACAAAAGTCCCTGCAATTGTAGAGGTGAGGATTATACCCATTTTGTATGTGACAGATTTTCAGGTGTCGATAGTGACATTTTAAAACAAAGGTCCGCAGTATCAATAGTGGGTTTTAACCGTTTATCTGGTAGGCTATTAGCCACTTTCTTTTTATTGGGTTTATACCTCCATAAATCTTTTAGGGACCTATAGTGCAATTTGATAAGAAAAGTCCATGTAGTTGCTGGGTATGTGACATAGAATTCCAAGATACTTATAATGCAATTTGATAATAAAGTTAATTACAATATAGATCCTTGCACTATAGAAAATGAAAATTAAATCTAAATTTTTTTGTTGTTCAGGAAAATTTTCTAAATACGTACATCAGCTTCGACTTTTTCTACTTACACAGAAGCTTTACACATAACACGCCTCTGCATTTCTCTTTCTTCCAACAAAAACTCTCCTCTAAACATTAACTCAAACCTAAAATCAAAACAACATAATTATAACCAAAAAGAACTAAAATTAATTAGACACAAACAAATTAATATTACAACCTTTACTGTGGTGGTTTCTTATGCCCATTTACCACACCGTGCATTTGATTTTCATCGTCCAGGATTTGAATCGGAACAAATTCTTGAACATGAACTAGTACCATCACATTACCCACTCTCTGTTGAATTTAATTCACACTAGCTGCAATGTGATGATGATTTTGAAGACTTTAATTCAAAGTGATTGAGCTAGAAGCTACCCTAGGTGCTTCGATATTCATAGCTGCACCACAGTTTGATGATTGTCCTGAAACTAACCTATTTTTCTCTCTTAACTCAACTGCGTTTAAAGCTCCTAATACCTCGGCTGAGCTATCCATTCTCTCCATGTTATTCCCCATACGGTGGTGAATTTCCGGCATTACTCAGGCTACGGCTCGATTTCCATCTCTGACCACCACTCCAACACCATTCAAATTCATAGCTCTACTGTTATAACTCCAGATGCTAATAAAGCTTGATTCCTCTTCATCTTAGCCTTAGCTGCGAGATAAATAACATCCTCTAAAGCCTCCCTAGCTCATTTTCTGGAAATTGCCGCCTCTTTTGCTTTTCTTTCCGCTTCTCATATCAATCACCTTAGCCATTATTATTAGGAGAGCTATACCCTAATTATAATGAATATTATTTCTTTTTGAAATGTCATGACCAACTATCTTTTCTTGTAAATTGAATAATACTTATGATATACATGTACAAAAAAAATACAAATAATCGTTTCTTTAAATACATTTTTAAGTTATCTGCATTATTAATCGAACCGATAATTAAATTTTACCTTCACGAAATCTTGATGGATGACATAATCAAACTTTGCACGAAGAGCTTCCATACCGATTTACGTAAAAATATTACGAAAATCGGCTCGATTGGAACCTGTGCACAAACTAGTTTTCAATAAATACATTGATGATTCACGAAATAACTTAATAAAAAATATTAGTGTAGTAACCCAGCAAGTTTAAATTTCAAAACAAAATAAATCTTGAGACTTTTCAATCCTTATTGCTCTTCAGGTAAAGGTATCTCGATTTTTCTATCAAATCTACTTAGACAAAGAAGACTCGGGACCACTACATCATTTCTTCCTAGATATATATACCAATATTATTTATCTCAACACGTAAAGTACTAATTTATTTTTTAATTTAATTGAGGTACCTTTCCGACCTCCATTCAAATTCTCTAGATTTCACGATCAACAATTGTTCTTTCACTGAATTTACGTCCACCAATCACATCAATCTCATCTATAAAGATTATGCAAGTCTTGATGGACAAGAACAACAAGATGTAAATATTTATCATATATCAAAAGCGTGTATATGATAAACATCTAATATGTCCTTTCTTACTTGATAATCACGTGCATAATTGAACATTTCACTAATCAATCTTGCACTTTCCCCTATGTATTTATCAGTGGAACCTCATACAACCTGCACACCAAATGACAAAAAACAAGATTGGTCCATACTAATTTTTCAGAGTATTAAACAAGTAAGTAAGTAACTTTAAGAAAGTGCCATCTATATTGCTTGCTATTGATAGATTAACAATATCTTCCTAATCCAGGAGGCTATATTGAAGGACTCCTTGAACAGAGAAGTTTGATTTCGGCGGCCGTCTTTATTTTTTAGGTTAAATTTTTTTAAGATGTACGAGTGTGTGTGTGTAAGTATTATATTATAATGCCGGTGTGTTATGGATTGGTCATGTACAAACTAAATTGAGACTAAAGATAAAAAAATGATGCCAATGATGTGATTTGGGTTTTTTTATCTAGCTCACTTAACAATAACACTCTCTTTTTATGACAAGTAATATTTTATATTCAAAGAGAAAAATAGTTTGGACATTGGAGAGTTCTAGTTCACTAGAAATAATATTTTCAAAAATACTAAATAAAAATTTATTTTATAGGTTGAATATGGCTTTCTTATAGGGATTGTATTAAATTTTGTTTCTTTTTTTTTTCTAAAATTATTGAGTAACACCTAATTTTTTATCCTTTATTAGTTGATATAGAGTGTTTTTATTAACCCTAATTATTTATGATATTGTATAAATTAGTAATGATTTATGTAATTTTTTTGGTTGTATGTGTGTATTGTTTAGTATTGGGTATAGATATGTGTGTTTTGTGTATATTTTATGTATATATAGGTAGTAATTTACGCATAATGTTATGTATGTTGATTATGTTAATATGTACCCATTTTATGTTTTTGATATAGAATTTTCAAGGACCTATACTGCAATTTGATAACAAAAGTCCCTGCAATTGTAGAGGTGAGGATTATACCCATTTTGTATGTGACAGATTTTCAGGTGTCGATAGTGATGTCTCCTCATTTGTGATAGATTTATGTTAAGATGAGACATCATTTTTAGTGTTTTAGAAGTCAATAATGTCGATTTTCTTGAGTTTTAGTGCACTTTCCTATTTTGTGTCTTGATTTGTAGAATTATTGTTTTTAGAGCATATTGGGTTTAATTGTTTATTTAGTGTGTAGCTTTAAAGATAATTATGAAGATTAATTAGAGTCCAAGTCAAAGACAACAACTTATGGAAGGAGATATGCATGGTAATTGGAGATAAGGAAAGAATTGCTAAAAAGATGGAAAAGGAAAAGCTGCCTAAATCTGGGATTCTGCAAAGATAGGCGTTTTTACCTAATAAAGAGGCCGAATTTGGTAGATTACTCCTAAAGGGCGTAGGAAATTCTGTTGCGATTCTTTTGGTATCTTGTGGAGCAAAATCGGACCAATAATAAAGAAGTTATGACCAAAACAACGCAGCAGTGTTTATCTTTATTTCCATACGAATTTGAGTTGGGCTAGAAGTCCATTACCTTAACTCTTCCTCAAGAAAACGAATTAGGTCTTCTAAACACCTATAAATACACCCTTATATCACTTGTAAATCATCCTTGCCTCATAGTAATTAGTTCTTAAGGTTTTATTCTTCCAGTTTATTGTAGAGAGCAAGATGATGTCTTTTGTAATTTCTTTTAGTTTATTTCCTTCAGGTATGAACTAAACCTCCCATAGCTTGGGTTTTGCATATGTATAATCTATGAATTCCAATTCTTCTATCTAAGTTTCTTTGGGAATTATATGTTTTAATCTGATATTAGCTTCTTACTTTATATTTGCTTATGTGTTTTGATTTAATGTCTTTCCTAGAATTGATCACTTTAGGATTGTTTTAAGAGTAGTTAGATGGTCACCTTGTAAGGGTGTTTAACTATTGAACCACCACATAATGTCTAGTGTCGATAGCAGTTCTGACAAAACATACTTCTAACTAGATAGTCATTAAGGTTTGTTTTAACCACAGTATCACCAAGACTTGCAGTATTTGCTTAGGGCCTTAGTGACGTTTGATAACCCTATTTTAAATCACTTCTTGGTTGTGACGTAGCCCCCTTAGTCGCTCTCAAGGTCTAAGGTAGTGGAATTTAGAATCCTGACTAAGTATTACCAAGAGCTAATATTCTCCCTTATGAACTAGATTTATAGATAGAATTAGAAGGATTAGTGCATACTAGCAAAACCTAAGCTATACTTCTCATCTCATATTCTTAATCTTTTACTTTATTGTCTTTATTTTCCCAGTTCATTTAATTTTAATTCATAAATTCGAAAATCCAAATATTTAATTTTCTGTTTTCTAGTTATTTACTTTTACTCGTTATCTGTTCCTACGCGATTAACACACTTAAGTCCCTGAGAACGAACTCTACTTATCATTAAAACTTGCATACGTCCTGTAATACTTGCAGTACTGTGCCTGTCTAGGGTGAGAGTGCATAGTTTTCCATACTTAATTTGATCTTATTTTTATCACACCCTAGGCGACAACAAGTTTTTGGCGCCGCTGCCGGGGACTTGTGTCTCGTTAGCGTGTGGGTTATCTATTTCGAGTTTTAGTTTTTAATTAGTTTTTACTTTTCAGTTTTAGTTTAGTTTTAGTTTTTATTTTTCCAGATTTACGCTTGGGTTTGCTTTAGTCTTTTTTAGGTTTTCACAGTGTTTAATTCTTGGCCTCCCTTACCGGAGCCTGAGAGGAGCTTCAGAGCTTATAACAAACGAATTCGTGAGGAAAGAGCCTTGAGAAGAACTATGGCAGACATTCAAGACAATGATCCGGAGTTAGTTTACTTTGCACCAGGAGGACCTCCTGCGTTTGTTCCACCTGGTGTACAACTGCCAGTAGGAGAAGGTAATGGGCAGAATAATCAACAAAACCGAGTTGAACAAGATCTACCTGGCCTTAACATACCATTCCATGTTCAACCCATCGGTTACCGCCCTCCTGAGATTCCGAATATCAAATTTAGACCCGATCCGGGTATGCTTAGTCAATTTCAAAGTTTCGGACTATATACTGGTACTGCAATTCAAGATCCGGTAAAAGCGATTCAGAAGTTCATGCAGATTTGTGATGCCTACATTACTCCTGGCATTACACGCGAGCAACTGTATTGTCATATGTTTTCGTTTTTCTTGACCGGAAGAGCTAGCGATTGGCTAGAAAGACAACCACATGGAACCATTCACTCTTGGAGAGAGCTTCAAGCCGCGTTCTTTAACCGATTTTATCCGAAGAGCATGAGACTTAAAGATCAAACCGAGCTTGCAAGATTTTCTCAAGAAGATGGAGAAACAGTGGGAGAAGCATGGACAAGGTTTCAACAAAAATTAGCTAGATGCCCGCTCCATGGTTATACACCTGCTCTACAACTTGCTATATTCTATGAAGGTCTTGATGACAAGGGTAGAGACAAGGTGGATAACATTGGAAAGGGTAATTTTGTGTCCATGAATCACAATGAAGCTTCCGAGGTGTTAGAAAATATTATGGAACAAGAAAGAAGTTGGCCTTCAACGCGAGCTTCTGCAGCAAAGACCCGAGGAACGCTTCGTTTAGATGCAGAAACTGCGAACTCAGCTCAAATATTCTCGTTAGAAAATCAAATCAAGGAGCTGAGAATCGCGATGGAGAAGAATTTAGCTGCTACAAAGGTAGTTCAAGAGGCACAATGTTGTCAACAATGTGGAGTTAACGATCATTCATGGGAAGAGTGCGAATCAAATCCGCAATCTGTTTACTTCATATCTAACCGATGGGGCAACCGCAACCATCCGGGTATGCAGTATTCAAATCCACAAGGGGCCGCTAATCCTAGTCAATATCAATCGCGACCCCAGAACAACTCTTACCAACAGAGAGGTCAGTACCAAAACCAATATCAGAATCGACCTACTCCTCCACAACAACCTGCTCAAGACACCTATACCGATACTTTAGACCAAAAAGCTTTACCTCAGTATCCGCAAGAAGGATCTATGGACAATACACAGATAGTACAAGCTCTAGAACGTTTGAACACCACTGTAAACGCTCAAGAAGAAAAGGTCAGAGGACACGATGCCATACTTCAGATGCTAAATACTCAATTAGCCCAAATAAACAAGCATCTAACAGAACAAAAGGAAGTAAAGGCAATCGAAGGAGGTGAAAACAATGTTGGGTTCGAAGCTTGCAAGGCTATATGCCTTGAAATCGAAAAAGAAAAGGAGGAAGCACCACATGCTGCCATTAGTGCCGTGGAAGTTCCCAGTATTGAAGAAGAACCAACCGAGTCTAACCCCGAGGAGTCCGACTGTCTAGAAGTTTATCATCTGGAAAGCGATGAAGAGAGAGACGAGTTCATAGAGCTACTGAAAAAGGTGCAAGAGGAGATGCGATCGATGGTAGAGTATGCAGCGGAGTTAGCAAGAGAGAAAGAGGAAGAAGCCTCAAAAGAAGAATCGAAAGAAGATGAAGTGGCACCTGCTGTGCTAGAGGAAAAAGAAGAAGAGAAGGTGGAATCGCCACCCAGTGTTCAACCAGTGTCATCAACTATTCCTGATACAAATCCTAAAGATGACACTATTCTCAAGACATTTGTAGAGGCGTACCAACCTGAAAATATCAACGCCCAAATGCTTGAGATTGCGAAGAGAGGACTTACACCGCAACAAGTTTTTACGCAAGTTATTCCTGATAAAGAAGCGAGTGTAGAGATCCCAAGAGAGAACCTGAGGGTTTCGAGAAGAAGTGAGAAAGAGCTACCTACTAAGCTTAAAGATCCGGGAAGTTTCAACCTTCCTATTCAATTGCATGGTAGGCTCAAAGTGAAAGCAATGTACGATGTGGGTTCTGGTGTGAATCTTATGCCTAAGTCCGTGTTCGAGAGACTTGGACTTCAAAAATCAGAGAAAACTCCAGTGAAGTTGCAGTTTGCTGACAACTCAGTGAAGAGGACATGGGGAACAGTGGAGGACGTCTTAGTCCGTGCAGGTAATATCGCCATCCCTACTGACTTTGTTATACTTGAGTTTGATGCAGATAAGCAGGTTCCGATCATACTTGGACGGCCTTTCATGGCCACAAGTCAAAGTGTGATCAACTTCCAAGATGGGACCATCACCCTTCATGCTAAAAATGTATCCGAGACCTTCTATGTCTTGGGTAAGAAACCAAGGAAGTTGGAGCCCACCGTGCCTATCATCCACAGCCTTTCACATCACAAAGTCCCTCCTGAGGAAATCAACTTAAAACCTGTGGATACTGAGCCAAACATTGAGTTTGGGGTTGGCCATGAAGTCCTATGGAAAGCCCACAAACGCGAGAACAGGCCACGAAGTTTCAAAGACTCGTGGATGGGACCATTCATTGTCACGAAGGTTGTTTCAGCCAAGGTGATAGAAATTCGCCCCAAAACTGGGGTCAAGCGCAGATTAGTTGACGTTCATAGCCTTACTCGTTGTTGGGGAGGCTATATTCGCAAATCTTGACAGAGGTAACACGTCTAACTTTGAAAGACGTTAAACAAAAGTGCTGTTCGGGAGACAACCCGAAGTTTTTTTATGTTTTCATGTCGTTTACATTCTTAGTTTAAGTTTATTTTAGTTGTTTTTAGTTGATAATGCATATTTGAGAAAGGTATTAGTGTTTTTGGTGTGTAGGAATCGGAGAAATCAAGTTAGGGAACGCGAGGAAAATTTTTGGAGCGCAAGAAAGCACCCCGCGGACTACCCTCACGGACTACCCCATGGTCCGCAGGGATGGTCCGCGAGGTCAAAACCCGTACCACGGGTTGCTACCGCGGGTTTGATCCAGAAACACGAAAAAATTCCACGGACTACCCCGCGGTGCACCGCGCCATGGTCCGCGCCCAAAAAACCCGTACCACGGGGTGAGTACCACGGGTATTTTGACGGAGTCTACAGCAAGCCGCGGTGTACCCTCCGGTACACCGGACCCTAGTCCGCGAGCCAAAACCCGTACCACGGGGTCCTACCACGGGTTTAGGTCAGTGAGCAAAAATTTTCGAGCATCAGATGTCACGGACTACCCTGCGGTGCACCCCATGGTCCGCAGGGGTAGTCCGCAGCGCCGCCAGAGGAGAGAGAAAGTTACGGGATTGAGTTATAAAGGAGGTATTGAGCCTATTATTCCGAATTTATTAAACCTTATCCCTCTCTTTCTTCTCCACAACTATCCTAACTCCATTGAAGCTCATCAAAACCTTCACCAATCACCAAAACACTACCCAATCATCAAGGAAAACACATCAAACCTTCTCTCCACATCATTACAAGAGAAAATCAAGCTACCAATCATCACCAAATTCATTCAAATTGAAGAATCAAAGAGCCAAATTTCACAAATTCATCACACAATTTCTAAAAATCCTAGCCTACCCATTACAAATCATCCTCACCCACATAGAGATTCATCACCAATTCACCCATCCTAGGACAAATCAAGCTTGTTCATCCATTAATTCAAAAGTTAAAATTTAAAGGGTTGCTAAAGCTTTGAGTTGGGGGTTAATTGAAGATGACTAATAGAACATCAATCTTATCTAGCAAGAGGGAGGTGAAGAGTAACAATGGATTGGATTTAAACAAGAAGAAATCAATTGACAAAGGAGATAGTTCTAAATCAAAGGGTAAAGATAAATTGAAAAGTGGGAAACCTTCGTATGATAGTAATGGTAAAAAGCTTTATTTTTATGCAAAGGAGAGAACACAACCTCAACAAAATCCTATACCTATAGAGAAAGGGGATACTTCAAAGGCCTTGAAGATTTCTGCAGAAAAACAATTAGAAGAACTACCTTTTGCCTATGAGAAAGTATTCAAGGAGGAAATTAGAGATGGAGATTACAAGAGATTCTTTGAGCTTGGTGAGAAGTTGGGTTGGTCTACGTTCATGGTAAGCCGTTCTGAATTATGTCCTGAATTAGTTTTGGAGTTCTATCTAGGCCTCTTTAGCCGAGATAGTGATTGTGTTCCGATTAGAGGAAAGTTAGTTCCTTTCACAGTTGAGGAGATTAGGAACCACTTCAAGTTTCAGAAACTGAAAGGTTTTTGCAAATTTGAGGAAGCAGTTGCTAAACGAAAAATCTTTGATAAGGAATTACTTTTTGAGCATGTTTTAGACAGGGAGAAAGTGCAATTACAAAAGGGAGAATTGAAGGCACCTTGGCCTTACAAATATCTTCAAGCAGATGCTAGAATTTGGCACAATTTCCTTATCCCTAATGTCTTTGGAAACACACGAACTTTGGAGGTGACCATGAAGAACGCGCTATTGTTGGATTGTATTTTGAGAGGAGAAGAAGTTGATGTGGCACAGTTGATCTATGAGGAGGTGATACGATTTTCGGTCTCTCCTAAATCAGTTTATAATGTTAAATTTCCAACTATGATCACGTGTCTTGTACGAAAAGCGAATGTAGTATTGGGTGAAGAAGAGAAACTCGAGTTCAAAATGAGTTATATTGATAATGCTTGGATCAAAGAAAGCCTTCGAAGAGCGGGTTCTACTCAAGTCTCGAAGGAAGAAAAGGAGCAATCTTGGCAAGAGAAGATGGAGGAGCGTTTAACGAAATTTGAAGCAGCTCAAACTTCCTTAGTCAATGATGTGGCACAAATCAATGCTAATCAAGTGCACATCATGAAACTCCTTGAGCAATTAACGAAAGGTCCAGCAATTCCAACCTTGGATATCAAATGATGCGAGGCAATAGCCTCGAGAGTATGTTCTCTTTCTTCCTTACCATTTCTGTAAATATGTCTATCTGCTAATTTTAATTTCTATTTTCGAGTCCTTTTTCGAGTCGTGGGGACACGGCTCATTTTTGAGTTGGGGGTGTGGGGATTAGTTGTCTCTCATCTCCATTTTTCTGTTTTTGGGTGAAATTAAAATTTTTGATGCATGGGAATTAGATGTAGAGTGTGTTGAATAGCTTGAAAGCATGAGCTCAGCAGATTAATGATAGTAAGTGATATGTTTATGAGCTATGTATTTGTATGCTTTGAGTATTTGCAGGAAAACACACGTTGATAGTAAAGAAAAGATTAGTGAGCAATGCGATAGAAAGTATGTTCGATCTCAGGGAACCTTGAGAAGTGTGTAGGCCGTGAGATCCAAGCTAGTTGAAAAACCATTTGATGAAAGTGCTAAAGGTAAGAAATTTTCTGAATTACATAGTGTAGAAAGTGATCAAGGCGGTTCTTTCATATTTTTAAGCCTTTGAAGCCTTTTTATACCTTCTCACCTAGTGATTTTTGAGTTTAAAAGTTATATCCTTCTTAGCCCCTTCTAGCCTTTCTAAAGCCTTTTTATTGAAACACATTATAAGCCATATCCTTTAGATTTTTAGGACTTTTCCATATGACCCGCACTCGAATCGCGATGCTTAGACAGTTGTTTTAGAGCTTGAGTTTGGGGTGGTGGGTCCACCATTATGGGAATTGTTATTATGTTGGGATTTTTGAGCTTATTATTGTGCTTTGTGCTTTATATTGAGGATGTTTTACAGCATTGTATTGTAACCCTTTGCCGGGGTAATAGTGAATGAAAAAGAAGCTTCGAGCTAATTTTGCCAACAAGGGCATTAAAAGAAAAAAATATATATATGAGAAAATTAGCGTGATATCTCAACATTAAAAGAGAGTCATAGCTATAGAGAAGAGAATTGATTTGAAAAGAAAAGAAAATATATATATTCGGACCGGCAAAGTGGATTTTTATGTGAACATCTTAAAGCTTAATTGGGTTATTGGGGATGCTAAATTGTGCATCAAGGAATTCATTGGGTTGAGTGAGAAACGTTTTATGAGAGTAACTCAAGCTCTAGGGCGATTCGTTGATGGCTAGTGAGGAGAGAGCCAAAAGCTCACTCCAAATTATCCAAATATATGATCATACCGTCCCTAAGCCTACATTACAACCTTAAAGACCTTGTGATTCTTTGTTATGTAATTGAGAAGTGATTGAACCATTAGAGATTAGTTAAGTGGATCATTGGATACTAGCTAGGTTCGATGAACAATCTATAGCTCTCAAGGGGAACTGAGTAAAGTCCCAATCCTTCTTACATTGCGAAACTAATCTGATCTTGAAATCAAGCCGTGTTGACTGTGGATATAAGAAGTATACAGGTATGTAGTCTATGAATATTATTGCATGAAATTTTCTGAGTTATGTGCTTTAGGTTTATTCTATATATTCTGCTATGCTTTTCCCTTGTGTTGAGAATTTTATAAGTGTGTATTTCTAGACTTCCCTATGTTTTTATCTTTTATTGTATCGGGACGATACAACTTTGAGTTGGGGGTCTTGATGTCTCCTCATTTGTGATAGATTTATGTTAAGATGAGACATCATTTTTAGTGTTTTAGAAGTCAATAATGTCAATTTTCTTGAGTTTTAGTGCACTTTCCTATTTTGTGTCTTGATTTGTAGAATTATTGTTTTTAGAGCATATTGGGTTTAATTGTTTATTTAGTGTGTAGCTTTAAAGATAATTATGGAGATTAATTAGAGTCCAAGTCAAAGACAACAACTTATGGAAGGAGATATGCATGGTAATTGGAGATAAGGAAAGAATTGCTAAAAAGATGGAAAAGGAAAAGCTGCCTAAATCTGGGATTCTGCAAAGATAGGCGTTTTTACCTAATAAAGAGGCCGAATTTGGTAGATTACTCCTACAGGGCGTAGGAAATTCTGTTGCGATTCTTTTGGTATCTTGTGGAGCAAAATCGGACCAATAATAAAGAAGTTATGACCAAAACAACGCAGCAGTGTTTATCTTTATTTCCATACGAATTTGAGTTGGGCTAGAAGTCCATTACCTTAACTCTTCCTCAAGAAAACGAATTAGGTCTTCTAAACACCTATAAATACACCCTTATATCACTTGTAAATCATCCTTGCCTCATAGTAATTAGTTCTTAAGGTTTTATTCTTCCAGTTTATTGTAGAGAGCAAGATGATGTCTTTTGTAATTTCTTTTAGTTTATTTCCTTCAGGTATGAACTAAACCTCCCATAGCTTGGGTTTTGCATATGTATAATCTATGAATTCCAATTCTTCTATCTAAGTTTATTTGGGAATTATATGTTTTAATCTGATATTAGCTTCTTACTTTATATTTGCTTATGTGTTTTGATTTAATGTCTTTCCTAGAATTGATCACTTTAGGATTGTTTTAAGAGTAGTTAGATGGTCACCTTGTAAGGGTGTTTAACTATTGAACCACCACATAATGTCTAGTGTCGATAGCAGTTCTGACAAAACATACTTCTAACTAGATAGTCATTAAGGTTTGTTTTAACCACAGTATCACCAAGACTTGCAGTATTTGCTTAGGGCCTTAGTGGCGTTTGATAACCCTATTTTAAATCACTTCTTGGTTGTGACGTAGCCCACTTAGTCGCTCTCAAGGTCTAAGGTAGTGGAATTTAGAATCCTGACTAAGTATTACCAAGAGCTAATATTCTCCCTTATGAACTAGATTTATAGATAGAATTAGAAGGATTAGTGCATACTAGCAAAACCTAAGCTATACTTCTCATCTCATATTCTTAATCTTTTACTTTATTGTCTTTATTTTCCCAGTTCATTTAATTTTAATTCATAAATTCGAAAATCCAAATATTTAATTTTCTGTTTTCTAGTTATTTACTTTTACTCGTTATCTGTTCCTACGCGATTAACACACTTAAGTCCCTGAGAACGAACTCTACTTATCATTAAAACTTGCATACGTCCTGTAATACTTGCAGTACTGTGCCTGTCTAGGGTGAGAGTGCATAGTTTTCCATACTTAATTTGATCTTATTTTTATCACACCCTAGGCGACAACAGATAGTGACATTTTAAAACAAAGGTCCGCAGTATCAATAGTGGGTTTTAACCGTTTATCTGGTAGGTTATTAGCCACTTTCTTTTTATGGGGTTTATACCTCCATAAATCTTTTAGGGACCTATAGTGCAATTTGATAACAAAAGTCCATGTAGTTGCTGGGTATGTGACATAGAATTCCAAGATACTTATAATGCAATTTGATAACAAAGTTAATTACAATATAGATCCTTGCACTATAGAAAATGAAAATTAAATCTAAATTTTTTTGTTGTTCAGGAAATTTTTCTAAATATGTACATCAGCTTCGACTTTTTCTACTTACACATAAGCTTTACACATAACACGCCTTTGCATTTCTCTTTCTTCCAACAAAAACTCTCCTCTAAACATTAACTCAAACCTAAAATCAAAACAACATAATTATAACCAAAAAGAACTAAAATTAATTAGACACAAACAAATTAATATTACAACCTTTACTGTGGTGGTTTGTTATGCCCATTTACCACACCGTGCATTTGATTTTCATCGTCTAGGATTTGAATCGGAACAAATTCTTGAACATAAACTAGTACCATCGCATTACCCACTCTCTGTTGAATTTAATTCACACTAGCTGCAATGTGATGATGATTTTGAAGACTTTAATTCAAAGTGATTGTGCTAGAAGCTACCCTAGGTGCTTCGATATTCATAGCTGCACCACAGTTTGATGATTGTCCTGAAACTAACCTATTTTTCTCTCTTAACTCTACTGCGTTTAAAGCTCCTAATACCTCGGCTGAGCTATCCATTCTCTCCATGTTATTCCCCATACGGTGGTGAATTTCCGGCATTACTCAGGCTACGGCTCGATTTCCATCTCTGACCACCACTCCAACACCATTCAAATTCATAGCTCTACTGTTATAACTCTAGATGCTAATAAATCTTGATTCCTCTTCATCTTAGCCTTAGCTGCGAGATAAATAACATCCTCTAAAGCCTCCCTAGCTCATTTTCTGGAAATTGCCGCCTCTTTTGCTTTTCTTTCCGCTTCTCATATCAATCACCTTAGCCATTATTATTAGGAGAGCTATACCCTAATTTTAATGAATATTATTTCTTTTTGAAATGTCATGACCGACTATCTTTTCTTGTAAATTGAATAATACTTATGATATACATGTACAAAAAAAATACAAATAATCGTTTCTTTAAATACATTTTTAAGTTATCTGCACTATTAATCGAACCGATAATTAAATTTTACCTTCACGAAATTTTGATGGATGACATAATCAAACTTTGCACGAAGAGCTTCCATACCGATTTACGTAAAAATATTACGAAAATCGGCTCGATTGGAACCTGTGCACAAACTAGTTTTCAATAAATACATTGATGATTCACGAAATAACTTAATAAAAAATATTAGTGTAGTAACCCAGCAAGTTTAAATTTCAAAACAAAATAAATCTTGAGACTTTTCAATCCTTATTGCTCGTCAGGTAAAAGTATCTCGATTTTTCTATCAAATCTACTTAGACAAAGAAGACTCGGGACCACTACATCATTTCTTCCTAGATATATATACCAATATTATTTATCTCAACACGTAAAGTACTAATTTATTTTTTAATTTAATTGAGGTACCTTTCCGACCTCCATTCAAATTCTCTAGATTTCACGATCAACAATTGTTCTTTCACTGAATTTACGTCCACCAATCACATCAATCTCATCTATAAAGATTATGCAAGTCTTGATGGACAAGAACAACAAGATGTAAATATTTATCATATATCAAAAGCGTGTATATGATAAACATCTAATATGTCCTTTCTTACTTGATAATCACGTGCATAATTGAACATTTCACTAATCAATCTTGCACTTTCCCCTATGTATTTATCAGTGGAACCTCATACAACCTGCACACCAAATGACAAAAAACAAGATTGGTCCATACTAATTTTTCAGAGTATTAAACAAGTAAGTAAGTACCTTTAAGAAAGTGCCATCTATATTGCTTGCTATTGATAGATTAACAATATCTTCCTAATCCAGGAGGCTATATTGAAGGTCTCCTTGAACAGAGAAGTTTGATTTCGGCGGCCGTCTTTATTTTTTAGGTTAAATTTTTTTAAGATGTACGAGTGTGTGTGTGTAAGTATTATATTATAAGGCCGGTGTGTTATGGATTGGTCATGTACAAACTAAATTGAGACTAAAGATAAAAAAATGATGCCAATGATGTGATTTGGGTTTTTTTTTATCTAGCTCACTTAACAATAACACTCTCTTTTTATGATAAGTAATATTTTATATTCAAAGAGAAAAATAGTTTGGCCATTGGAGAGTTCTAGTTCACTAGAAATAATATTTTCAAAAATACTAAATAAAAATTTATTTTATAGGTTGAATATGGCTTTCTTATAGGGATTGTATTACATTTTGTTTCTTTTTTTTTCTAAAATTATTGAGTATCACCTAATTTTTTATCCTTTATTAGTTGATATAGAGTGTTTTTATTAACCCTAATTATTTATGATATTGTATAAATTAGTAATGATTTATGTAATTTTTTTGGTTGTATGTGTGTATTGTTTAGTATTGGGTATAGATATGTGTGTTTTGTGTATATTTTATGTATATATAGGTAGTAATTTACGCATAATGTTATGTATGTTGATTATGTTAATATGTACCCATTTTATGTTTTTGATATAGAATTTTCAAGGACCTATACTGCAATTTGATAACAAAAGTCCCTGCAATTGTAGAGGTGAGGATTATACCCATTTTGTATGTGACAGATTTTCAGGTGTCGATAGTGACATTTTAAAACAAAGGTCCGCAGTATCAATAGTGGGTTTTAACTGTTTATGTGGTAGGCTATTAGCCACTTTCTTTTTATGGGGTTTATACCTCCATAAATCTTTTAAGGACCTATAGTGAAATTATATAATTAAAGTCCATGTAGTTGCTGGGTATGTGACATAGAATTCCAAGATACTTATAATGCAATTTGATAACAAAGTTAATTACAATATAGATCCTTGTACTATAGAAAATGAAAATGAAATCTAAATTTTTTTTGTTGTTCAGGGAAATTTTCTAAATACGTACATCAGCTTCGACTTTTTCTACTTACACAGAAGCTTTACACATAACACGTCTCTGCATTTCTCTTTCTTCCAACAAAAACTCTCCTCTAAACATTAACTCAAACCTAAAATCAAAACAACATAATTATAACCAAAAAGAACTAAAATTAATTAGACAAAAACAAATTAATATTACAACCTTTACTGTGGTGGTTTCTTATGCCCATTTTCCACACCGTGCATTTGATTTTCATCGTCCAGGATTTGAATTGGAACAAATTCTTGAACATGAACTAGTACCATCGCATTACCCACTTTCTGTTGAATTTCATTCACCCTAGCTCCAATGTGATGATGATTTTGAAGACTTTAATTCAAAGTGATTGAGCTAGAAGCTACCCTAGGTGCTTCGATATTCATAGCTGCACCACAGTTTGATGATTGTCCTGAAACTAACCTATGTTTCTCTCTTAACTCAACTGAGTTTAAAGCTCCTAATACCTCGGCTGAGCTATCCATTCTCTCCATGTTATTCCCCATACGGTGGTGAATTTCCGGCATTACTCAGGCTACGGCTCGAGTTCCATCTCTGACCACCACTCCAACACCATTCAAATTCATAGCTCTACTGTTAACAACTCCAGATGCTAATAAAGCTTGATTCCTCTTCATCTTAGCCTTAGCTGCGAGATAAATAACATCCTCTAAAGCCTCCCTAGCTCGTTTTCTGGAAATTGCCGCCTCTTTTACTTTTCTTTCCGCTTCTCATATCAATCACCTTAGCCATTATTATTAGGAGGGCTATACCCTAATTATAATGAATATTATTTCTTTTTGAAATGTCATGACCAACTATCTTTTCCTGTAAATTGAATAATACTTATGATATACATGTACAAAAAAAATACAAATAATCGTTTCTTGAAATACATTTTTAAGTTTTTTGCACTATTAATCGAACCGATAATTAAATTTTACCTTTACGAAATCTTGATAGATGACATAATCAAACTTTGCACGAAGAGTTTCCATACCGATTAGTGTAGTAACTCAGCAAGTTTAAATTTCAAAACAAAATAAATCTTGAGACTTTTCAATCCTTATTGCTCGTCAGGTAAAGGTATCTCGATTTTTCTATCTAATCTACTTAGACAAAGAAGACCCGGGACCACTACATCATTTCTTCCTATATATATATACCAATATTATTTATCTCAACACGTAAAGTACTAATTTATTTTTTAATTTAATTGAGGTACCTTAACGACCTCCATTCAAATTCTCTAGATTTCACGATCAACAATTGTTCTTTCACTGAATTTACGTCCACCAATCACATCAATCTCATATATAAAGATTATGCAAGTCTGGATGGACAAGAACAACAAGATGTAAATATTTATCATATATCAAAAGCGTGCATATGATAAACATCTAATATGTCATTTCTTACTTGATAATCACGTGCATAATTGAACAGTTCACTAATCAATCTTGCACTTTCCCCTATGTATTTATCAGTGGAACCTCATACAACCTGCACACCAAATGACAAAAAACAAGATTGGTCCATACTAATTTTT
Organism: Nemophila menziesii; assembly: GCA_029959085.1. Classification (NCBI taxonomy): domain Eukaryota; kingdom Viridiplantae; phylum Streptophyta; class Magnoliopsida; order Boraginales; family Hydrophyllaceae; genus Nemophila; species Nemophila menziesii. Next base: position 3,268,197 of record JARWIR010000027.1, on the reverse strand, counting down.
CAGAGTATTAAACAAGTAAATAAGTACCTTTAAGAAAGTGCCATCTATATTGCTTGCTATTGATAGATTAACAATATCTTCCTAATCCAGGAGGCTTTATTGAAGGACTCCTTGAACAGAGAAGTTTGATTTCGGCGGCCGTCTTTATTTTTTAGGTTAATTTTTTTTAAGATGTACGAGTGTGTGTGTGTAAGTATTATATTATAAGGCCGGTGTGTTATGGATTGGTCATGTACAAACTAAATTGAGACTAAAGATAAAAAATGATGCCAATGATGTGATTTGGGCTTTTTTTTTATCTAGATCACTTAACAATAACACTCTCTTTTTATGACAAGTAATATTTTGTATTCAAAGAGAAAAATAGTTTGGCCATTGGAGAGTTCTAGTTCACTAGAAATAATATTTTCAAAAATACTAAATAAAAATTTATTTTATAGGTTGAATATGGCATTCTTATAGGGATTGTATTAAATTTTGTTTCTTTTTTTTTCTTAAATTATTGAGTAACACCTAATTTTTTATCCTTTATTAGTTGATATAGAGTGTTTTTATTAACCCTAATTATTTCTGATATTGTATAAATTAGTAATGATTTATGTAGTTTTATGTAATTTTTTTGGTTGTATGTGTGTATTGTTTACTATTGGGTATAGATATGTGTGTTTTGTGTATATTTTATGTATATATAGGTAGTAATTTACGCATAATGTTATGTATGTTGATTATGTTAATATGTACCCATTTTATGTTTTTGATATAGAATTTTCAAGGACCTATAATGCAATTTGATAACAAAAGTCCCTGCAATTGTAGAGGTGAGGATTATACCCATTTTGTATGTGACAGATTTTCAGGTGTCGATAGTGACATTTTAAAACAAAGGTCCGCAGTATCAATAGTGGGTGGCTATTAGCCACTTTCTTTTTATAGGGTTTATACCTCCATAAATCTTTTAGGGACCTATAGTGCAATTTGATAACAAAAGTCCATGTAGTTGCTGGGTATGTGACATAGAATTCCAAGATACTTATAATGCAATTTGATAACAAAGTTAATTACAATATAGATCCTTGCACTATAGAAAATGAAAATGAAATCTAATTTTTTTTGTTGTTCTTCAGGGAAATTTTCTAAATACGTACATCAACTTCGACTTTTTCTACTTACACAGAAGCTTTACACATAACACGCCTCTGCATTTCTCTTTCTTCCAACAGAAACTCTCCTCTAAACATTAACTCAAACCTAAAATCAAAACAACATAATTATAACCAAAAAGAACTAAAATTAATTAGACACAAACAAATTAATATTACAACCTTTACTGTGGTGGTTTCTTATGCCCATTTACCACACCGTGCATTTGATTTTCATCGTCCAGGATTTGAATCGGAACAAATTCTTGAACATGAACTAGTACCATCGCATTACACACTCTCTGTTGAATTTAATTCACACTAGCTCCAATGTGATGATGATTTTGAAGACTTTAATTCAAAGTGATTGAGCTAGAAGCTACCCTAGGTGCTTCGATATTCATAGCTGCACCACAGTTTGATGATTGTCCTGAAACTAACCTATGTTTCTCTCTTAACTCAACTGAGTTTAAAGCTCCTAATACCTCGGCTAAGCTATCCATTCTCTCTATGTTATTCCCCATACGGTGGTGAATTTCCGGCATTACTCAGGCTACGGCTCGAGTTCCATCTCTGACCACCACTCCAACACCATTCAAATTCATAGCTCTACTGTTAACAACTCCAGATGCTAATAAAGCTTGATTCCTCTTCATCTTAGCCTTAGCTGCGAGATAAATAACATTTTCTAAAGCCTCCCTAGCTCATTTTCTGGAAATTGCCGCCTCTTTTGCTTTTCTTTCCGCTTCTCAAATCAATCACCTTAACCGTTATTATTAGGAGGGCTATACCCTAATTATAATGAATATTATTTCTTTTTGAAATGTCATGACCAACTATCTTTTCTTGTAAATTGAATAATACTTATGATATACATGTACAAAAAAATACAAATAATCGTTTCTTGAAACACATTTTAAAGTTATCTGCACTATTAATCGAACCGATAATTAAATTTTACCTTCACGAAATCTTGATGGATGACATAATCAAACTTTGCACGAAGAGATTCCATACCGATTTACGTAAAAATATTACGAAAATCGGCTCGATTGGAACCTGTGCACAAACTAGTTTTCAATAAATACTTTGATGATTCACGAAATAACTTAATAAAAAATATTAGTGTAGTAACCCACCAAGTTTAAATTTCAAAACAAAATAAATCTTGAGACTTTTCAATCCTTATTGCTCGTCAGGTAAAGGTATCTCGATTTTTCTATCAAATCTACTTAGACAAAGAAGACCCGGGACCACTACATCATTTCTTCCTAGATATATATACCAATATTATTTATCTCAACACGTAAAGTACTAATTTATTTATTAATTTAATTGAGGTACCTTTCCGACCTCCATTCAAATTCTCTAGATTTCACGATCAACAATTGTTCTTTCACTGAATTTACGTCCACCAATCACATCAATCTCATTTATAAAGATTATGCAAGTCTTGATGGACAAGAACAACAAGATGTAAATATTTATCATATATCAAAAGCGTGCATATGATAAAAATCTAATATGTCCTTTCTTACTTGATAATCACGTGCATAATTGAACATTTCACTAATCAATCTTGCACTTTCCCCTATGTATTTATAATTGGAACCTCATACAACCTGCACACCAAATGACAAAAAACAAGATTGGTCCATACTAATTTTTCAGAGTATTAAACAAGTAAGTAAGTACCTTTAAGAAAGTGTCATCTATATTGCTTGCTATTGATAGATTAACAATATCTTCCTAATCCAGGAGGCTATATTGAAGGACGCCTTGAACAGAGAAGTTTGATTTCGGCGGCGTCTTTATTTTTTAGGTTAAATTTTTTTAAGATGTACGAATGTGTGTGTGTGTTAGTATTATATTATAAGGCCGGTGTGTTATGGATTGGTCATGTACAAACTAAATTGAGACTAAAGATAAAAAAATGATGCCAATGATGTGATTTGGGCTTTTTTTTTTATCTAGCTCACTTAACAATAACACTCTCTTTTTATGACAAGTAATATTTTATATTCAAAGAGATAAATAGTTTGGCCATTGGAGAGTTCTAGTTCACTAGAAATAATATTTTCAAAAATACTAAATAAAAATTTATTTTATAGGTTGAATATGGCATTCTTATAGGGATTGTATTAAATTTTGTTTCTTTTTTTTTCTAAAATTATTGAGTAACACCTAATTTTTTATCCTTCATTAGTTGATATAGAGTGTTTTTATTAACCCTAATTATTTATGATATTGTATAAATTAGTAATGATTTATGTAGTTTTATGTAATTTTTTTGGTTGTATGTGTGTATTGTTTAGTATTGGGTATAGATATGTGTGTTTTGTGTATATTTTATATATATATATAGGTAGTAATTTACGCATAATATGTATGTTGATTATGTTAATATGTACCCATTTTATGTTTTTGATATAGAATTTTCAAGGACCTATACTGCAATTTGATAACAAAAGTCCCTGCAATTGTAGAGGTGAGGATTATACCCATTTTGTATGTGACAGATTTTCAGGTGTCGATAGTGACATTTTAAAACAAAGGTCCGCAGTATCAATAGTGGGTTTTAACCGTTTATGTGGTAGGCTATTAGCCACTTTCTTTTTATGGGGTTTATACCTCCATAAATCTTTTAGGGACCTATAGTGCAATTTGATAACAAAAGTCCATGTAGTTGCTGGGTATGTGACATAGAATTCCAAGATACTTATAATGCAATTTGATAACAAAGTTAATTACAATATAGATCCTTGCACTATAGAAAATAAAAATTAAATCTAAATTTTTTTTGTTGTTCAGGGAAATTTTCTAAATACGTACATCAGCTTCGACTTTTTCTACTTACACAGAAGCTTTACACATAACACGCCTCTGCATTTCTCTTTCTTCCAACAAAAACTCTCCTCTAAACATTAACTCAAACCTAAAATCAAAACAACATAATTATAACCAAAAAGAACTAAAATTAATTAGACACAAACAAATTAATATTACAACCTTTACTGTGGTGGTTTCTTATGCCCATTTACCACACCGTGCATTTGATTTTCATCGTCCAGGATTTGAATCGGAACAAATTCTTGAACATGAACTAGTACCATCGCATTACCCACTCTCTGTTGAATTTAATTCACACTAGCTCCAATGTGATGATGATTTTGAAGACTTTAATTCAAAGTGATTGAGCTAGAAGCTACCCTAGGTGCTTCGATATTCATAGCTGCACCACAGTTTGATGATTGTCCTGAAACTAACCTATGTTTCTCTCTTAACTCAACTGAGTTTAAAGCTCCTAATACCTCGGCTAAGCTATCCATTCTCTCTATGTTATTCCCCATACGGTGGTGAATTTCCGGCATTACTCAGGCTACGGCTCGAGTTCCATCTCTGACCACCACTCCAACACCATTCAAATTCATAGCTCTACTGTTAACAACTCCAGATGCTAATAAAGCTTGATTCCTCTTCATCTTAGCCTTAGCTGCGAGATAAATAACATCCTCTAAAGCCTCCCTAGCTCATTTTCTGGAAATTGCCGCCTCTTTTGCTTTTCTTTCCGCTTCTCAAATCAATCACCTTAACCGTTATTATTAGGAGGGCTATACCCTAATTATAATGAATATTATTTCTTTTTGAAATGTCATGACCAACTATCTTTTCTTGTAAATTGAATAATACTTATGATATACATGTACAAAAAAATACAAATAATCGTTTCTTGAAACACATTTTAAAGTTATCTGCACTATTAATCGAACCGATAATTAAATTTTACCTTCACGAAATCTTGATGGATGACATAATCAAACTTTGCACGAAGAGATTCCATACCGATTTACGTAAAAATATTACGAAAATCGGCTCGATTGGAACCTGTGCACAAACTAGTTTTCAATAAATACTTTGATGATTCACGAAATAACTTAATAAAAAATATTAGTGTAGTAACCCACCAAGTTTAAATTTCAAAACAAAATAAATCTTGAGACTTTTCAATCCTTATTGCTCGTCAGGTAAAGGTATCTCGATTTTTCTATCAAATCTACTTAGACAAAGAAGACCCGGGACCACTACATCATTTCTTCCTAGATATATATACCAATATTATTTATCTCAACACGTAAAGTACTAATTTATTTATTAATTTAATTGAGGTACCTTTCCGACCTCCATTCAAATTCTCTAGATTTCACGATCAACAATTGTTCTTTCACTGAATTTACGTCCACCAATCACATCAATCTCATCTATAAAGATTATGCAAGTCTTGATGGACAAGAACAACAAGATGTAAATATTTATCATATATCAAAAGCGTGCATATGATAAAAATCTAATATGTCCTTTCTTACTTGATAATCACGTGCATAATTGAACATTTCACTAATCAATCTTGCACTTTCCCCTATGTATTTATAATTGGAACCTCATACAACCTGCACACCAAATGACAAAAAACAAGATTGGTCCATACTAATTTTTCAGAGTATTAAACAAGTAAGTAAGTACCTTTAAGAAAGTGTCATCTATATTGCTTGCTATTGATAGATTAACAATATCTTCCTAATCCAGGAGGCTATATTGAAGGACGCCTTGAACAGAGAAGTTTGATTTCGGCGGCGTCTTTATTTTTTAGGTTAAATTTTTTTAAGATGTACGAATGTGTGTGTGTGTTAGTATTATATTATAAGGCCGGTGTGTTATGGATTGGTCATGTACAAACTAAATTGAGACTAAAGATAAAAAAATGATGCCAATGATGTGATTTGGGCTTTTTTTTTATCTAGCTCACTTAACAATAACACTCTCTTTTTATGACAAGTAATATTTTATATTCAAAGAGAAAAATAGTTTGGCCATTGGAGAGTTCTAGTTCACTAGAAATAATATTTTCAAAAATACTAAATAAAAATTTATTTTATAGGTTGAATATGGCATTCTTATAGGGATTGTATTAAATTTTGTTTCTTTTTTTTTCTAAAATTATTGAGTAACACCTAATTTTTTATCCTTTATTAGTTGATATAGAGTGTTTTTATTAACCCTAATTATTTATGATATTGTATAAATTAGTAATGATTTATGTAGTTTTATGTAATTTTTTTGGTTGTATGTGTGTATTGTTTAGTATTGGGTATAGATATGTGTGTTTTGTGTATATTTTATATATATATATAGGTAGTAATTTACGCATAATATGTATGTTGATTATGTTAATATGTACCCATTTTATGTTTTTGATATAGAATTTTCAAGGACCTATACAGCAATTTGATAACAAAAGTCCCTGCAATTGTAGAGGTGAGGATTATACCCATTTTGTATGTGACAGATTTTCAGGTGTCGATAGTGACATTTTAAAACAAAGGTCCGCAGTATCAATAGTGGGTTTTAACCGTTTATGTGGTAGGCTATTAGCCACTTTCTTTTTATGGGGTTTATACCTCCATAAATCTTTTATGGGCCAGAGCCTTGCTATTTCTTCAACACTTAAAGGGGAGGTCCAAGGTTCGAATCCCCTCCCTAACGGGTGTAAAGTGAGAGGTACAAGGCTCGAACCCCTCCCTGAACATGGGTCACCTAGTTCTCTAGTTCTGATTTACCATGAGAATATATATGGGGAGGCATGTATTTCTCCGTGGGATTAGTCGGGTGCGCGTAAGCTAGCCCGGAACCCATGTAACCCAAAAAAAAATCTTTTAGGGACCTATAGTGCAATTTGATAACAAAAGTCCTTGTAGTTGCTGGGTATGTGACATAGAATTCCAAGATACTTATAATGCAATTTGATAACAAAGTTAATTACAATATAGATCCTTGCACTATAGAAAATAAAAATTAAATCTAAATTTTTTTTGTTGTTCAGGGAAATTTTCTAAATACGTACATCAGCTTCGACTTTTTCTACTTACACAGAAGCTTTACACATAACACGCCTCTGCATTTCTCTTTCTTCCAACAAAAACTCTCCTCTAAACATTAACTCAAACCTAAAATAGAAACAACATAATTATAACCAAAAAGAACTAAAATTAATTAGACACAAACAAATTAATATTACAACCTTTACTGTGGTGGTTTCTTATGCCCATTTACCACACCGTGCATTTGATTTTCATCGTCCAGGATTTGAATCGGAACAAATTCTTGAACATGAACTAGTACTTACCCACTCTTTGTTGAATTTAATTCACACTAGCTCCAATGTGATGATGATTTTGAAGACTTCAATTCAAAGTGATTGAGCTAGAAGCTACCCTAGGTGCTTCGATATTCATAGCTGCACCAGAGTTTGATGATTGTCCTGAAACTAACCTATGTTTCTCTCTTAACTCAACTGAGTTTAAAGCTCCTAATACCTCGGCTGAGCTATCCATTCTCTCCATGTTATTCCCCATACGGTGGTGAATTTCCGGCATTACTCAGGCTACGGCTCGATTTCCATCTCTGACCACCACTACAACACCATTCAAATTCATAGCTCTACTGTTAACAACTCCAGATGCTAATAAAGCTTGATTCCTCTTCATCTTAGCCTTAGCTGCGAGATAAATAACATCCTCTAAAGCCTCCCTAGCTCATTTTCTGGAAATTGCCGCCTCTTTTGCTTTTCTTTCCGCTTCTCATATCAATCACCTTAGCCATTATTATTAGGAGGGCTATACCCTAATTATAATGAATATTATTTCTTTTTGAAATGTCATGACCAACTATCTTTTCTTGTAAATTGAATAATACTTATGATATACATGTACAAAAAAAATACAAATAATCGTTTCTTGAAATACATTTTTAAGTTATCTACACTATTAATCGAACCGATAATTAAATTTTACATTCACGAAATCTTGATGGATGACATAATCAAACTTTGCACAAAGAGCTTCCATACCGATTTACGTAAAAATATTACGAAAATTGGCTCGATTGGAACCTGTGTACAAACTAGTTTTCAATAAATACTTTGATGATTCACGAAATAACTTAATAAAAAATATTAGTGTAGTAACCCACCAAGTTTAAATTTCAAAACAAAATAAATCTTGAGACTTTTCAATCATTATTGCTCGTCAGGTAAAGGTATCTCGATTTTTCTATCAAATCTACTTAGACAAAGAAGACCCGGGACCACTACATCATTTCTTCCTAGATATATATACCAATATTATTTATCTCAACACGTAAAGTACTAATTTATTTTTTAATTTAATCGAGGTACCTTTCCAACCTCCATTCAAATTCTCTAGATTTCACGATCAACAATTGTTCTTTTACTGAATTTACGTCCACCAATCACATCAATCTCATCTATAAAGATAATGCAAGTCTTGATGGACAAGAACAACAAGATGTAAATATTTATCATATATCAAAAGCGTGCATAGTATAAACATCTAATATGTCCTTTCTTACTTGATAATCACGTGCATAATTGAACATTTCACTAATCAATCTTGCACTTTCCCCTATGTATTTATCAGTGGAACCTCATACAACCTGCACACCAAATGACAAAAAACAAGATTGGTCCATACTAATTTTTCAGAGTATTAAACAAGTAAGTAAGTACCTTTAAGAAAGTGTCATCTATATTGCTTGCTATTGATAGATTAACAATATCTTCCTAATCCAGGAGGCTATATTGAAGGACTCCTTGAACATAGAAGTTTGATTTCGGCGGCCGTCTTTATTTTTTAGGTTAAATTTTTTTTAAGATGTACGAGTGTGTGTGTGTGTGTAAGTATTATATTATAAGGCCGGTGTGTTATGGATTGGTCATGTACAAACTAAATTGAGACTAAAGATAAAAAAATGATGCCAATGATGTGATTTGGGCTTTTTTTTTATCTAGCTCACTTAACAATAACACTCACTTTTTATGACAAGTAATATTTTATATTCAAAGAGAAAAATAGTTTGGCCATTGGAGAGTTCTAGTTCACTAGAAATATTATTTTCAAAAATACTAAATAAAAATTTATTTTATAGGTTGAATATGGCTTTCTTATAGGGATTGTATTAAATTTTGTTTCTTTTTTTTTCTAAAATTATTGAGTAACACCTAATTTTTTATCCTTTATTAGTTGATATAGAGTGTTTTAATTAACCCTAATTATTTATGATATTGTATAAATTAGTAATATTTATGTAGTTTTATGTAATTTTTTTGGTTGTATGTGTGTATTGTTTAGTATTGGGTATAGATATGTGTGTTTTGTGTATATTTTATGTATATATAGGTAGTAATTTACGCATAATGTTATGTATGTTGATTATGTTAATATGTACCCATTTTATGTTTTTGATATAGAATTTTCAAGGACCTATACTGCAATTTGATAACAAAAGTCCCTGCAATTGTAGAGGTGAGGATTATACCCATTTCGTATGTGACAGATTTTCAGGTGTCGATAGTGACATTTTAAAACAAAGGTCCGCAGTATCAATAGTGGGTTTTTACCGTTTATGTGGTAGGCTATTAGCCACTTTCTTTTTATGGGGTTTATACCTCCATAAATCTTTTAGGGACCTATAGTGCAATTATATAATTAAAGTCCATGTAGTTGCTGGGTATGTGACATAGAATTCCAAGATACTTATAATGCAATTTGATAACAAAGTTAATTACAATATAGATCCTTGTACTATAGAAAATGAAAATGAAATCTAAATTTTTTTTGTTGTTCAGGGAAATTTTCTAAATACGTACATCAGCTTCGACTTTTTCTACTTACACAGAAGCTTTCCACATAACACGCCTCTGCATTTCTCTTTCTTCCAACAAAAACGCTCCTCTAAACATTAACTCAAACCTAAAATCAAAACAACATAATTATAACCAAAAAGAACTAAAATTAATTAGACAAAAACAAATTAATATTACAACCTTTACTGTGGTGGTTTCTTATGCCCATTTTCCACACCGTGCATTTAATTTTCATCGTCCAGGATTTGAATCGGAACAAATTCTTGAACATGAACTAGTACCATCGCATTACCCACTTTCTGTTGAATTTCATTCACACTAGCTCCAATGTGATGATGATCTTGAAGACTTTAATTCAAAATGATTGAGCTAGAAGCTACCCTAGGTGCTTCGATATTCATAGCTGCACCACAGTTTGTTGATTGTCCTGAAACTAACCTATGTTTCTCTCTTAACTCAACTGAGTTTAAAGCTCCTAATACCTCGGCTGAGCTATCCATTCTCTCCATGTTATTCCCCATACGGTGGTGAATTTCCGGCATTACTCAGGCTACGGCTCGAGTTCCATCTCTGACCACCACTCCAACACCATTCAAATTCATAGCTCTACTGTTAACAACTCCAGATGCTAATAAAGCTTGATTCCTCTTCATCTAAGCCTTAGCTGCGGGATAAATAATATCCTCTAAAGCCTACCTAGCTCGTTTTCTGGAAATTGCCGCCTCTTTTGCTTTTCTTTCCGCTTCTCATATCAATCACCTTAGCCATTATTATTAGGAGGGCTATACCCTAATTATAATGAATATTATTTCTTTTTGAAATGTCATGACCAACTATCTTTTCCTGTAAAATGAATAATACTTATGATATACATGTACAAAAAAAATACAAATAATCGTTTCTTGAAATACATTTTTAAGTTATTTGCACTATTAATCGAACCGATAATTAAATTTTACCTTCATGAAATCTTGATAGATGACATAATCAAACTTTGCACGAAGAGTTTCCATACCGATTAGTGTAGTAACTCAGCAAGTTTAAATTTCAAAACAAAATAAATCTTGAGACTTTTCAATCCTTATTGCTCGTCAGGTAAAGGTATCTCGATTTTTCTATCTAATCTACTTAGACAAAGAAGACCCGGGACCACTACATCATTTCTTCCTAGATATATATACCAATATTATTTATCTCAACACGTAAAGTACTAATTTATTTTTTAATTTAATTGAGGTACCTTAACGACCTCCATTCAAATTCTCTAGATTTCACGATCAACAATTGTTCTTTCACTGAATTTACGTCCACCAATCACATCAATCTCATATATAAAGATTATGCAAGTCTGGATGGACAAGATCAACAAGATGTAAATATTTATCATATATCAAAAGCGTGCATATGATAAACATCTAATATGTCATTCTTACTTGATAATCACGTGCATAATTGAACATTTCACTAATCAATCTTGCACTTTCCCCTATGTATTTATCAGTGGAACCTCATACAACCTGCACACCAAATGACAAAAAACAAGATTGGTCCATACTAATTTTTCAGAGTATTAAACAAGTAAGTAAGTACCTTTAAGAAAGTGCCATCTATATTGCTTGCTATTGATAGATTAACAATATCTTCCTAATCCAGGAGGCAATATTGAAGGACTCCTTGAATAGAGAAGTTTGATTTCGGCGGCCGTCTTTATTTTTTAGGTTAAATTTTTTTAAGATGTACGAGTGTGTGTGTGTGTAAGTATTATATTATAAGGCCGGTGTGTTATGGATTGGTCATGTACAAACTAAATTGAGACGAAAGATAAAAAATGATGCCAATGATTTGATTTGGGCTTTTTTTTATCTAGATCACTTAACAATAACACTCTTTTTTTATGACAAGTAATATTTTATATTCAAAGAGAAAAATAGTTTGGCCATTGGAGAGTTCTAGTTCACTAGAAATAATATTTTCAAAAATACTAAATAAAAATTTATTTTATAGGTTGAATATGGATTTCTTATAGGGATTGTATTAAATTTTGTTTCTTTTTTTTTCTAAAATTATTGAGTAATACCTAATTTTTTTATCCTTTATTAGTTGATATATAGTGTTTTTACTAACCCTAATTATTTATGATATTGTATAAATTAGTAATGATTTATGTAGTTTTATGTAATTTTTTTGGTTGTATGTGTGTATTGTTTAGTATTGGGTATAGATATGTGTGTTTTGTGTATATTTTATATATATATATAGGTAGTAATTTACGCATAATGTTATGTATGTTGATTATGTTAATATGTACCTATTTTATGTTTTTTATATAGAATTTTCAAGGACCTATACTGCAATTTGATAACAAAAGTCCCTGCAATTGTAGAGGTGGGGATTATACCCATTTTGTATGTGATAGATTTTCAGGTGTCGTTAGTGACATTTTAAAACAAAGGCCCGCAGTTTCAATAGTGGGTTTTAACCGTTTATGTGGTAGGCTATTAGCCACTTTCTTTTTATGGGGTTTATACCTCCATAAATCTTTTAGGGACCTATAGTGCAATTTGATAACAAAAGTACATGTAGTTGCTGGGTATGTGACATAGAATTCCAAGATACTTATCATGCAATTTGATAACAAAGTTAATTACGATATAGATCCTTGCACTATAGAAAATGAAAATGAAATCTAAATTTTTTTTGTTGTTCAGGGAAATTTTCTAAATACGTACATCAGCTTCGACTTTTTCTACTTACACAGAAGCTTTACACATAACACGCCTCTGCATTTCTCTTTCTTCCAACAAAAACTCTCCTCTAAACATTAACTCAAACCTAAAATCAAAACAACATAATTATAACCAAAAAGAACTAAAATTAATTAGACAAAAACAAATTAATATTACAACCTTTACTGTGGTGGTTTCTTATGCCCATCTTCCACACCGTGCATTTGATTTTCATCGTCCAGGATTTGAATCGGAACAAATTCTTGAACATGAACTAGTACCATCGCATTACCCACTCTTTGTTGAATTTCATTCACACTAGCTCCAATGTGATGATGATTTTGAAGACTTTAATTCAAAGTGATTGAGCTAGAAGCTACCCTAGGTGCTTCGATATTCATAGCTGCACCACAGTTTGATGATTGTCCTGAAACTAACCTATGTTTCTCTCTTAACTCAACTGAGTTTAAAGCTCCTAATACCTCGGCTGAGCTATCCATTCTCTCCATGTTATTCCCCATACGGTGGTGAATTTCCGGCATTACTTAGGCTACGGCTCGAGTTCCATCTCTGACCACCACTCCAACACCATTCTAATGCATAGCTCTACTGTTAACAACTCCAGATGCTAATAAAGCTTGATTTCTCTTCATCTTAGCCTCCCTAGCTCATTTTCTGGAAATTGCCGCCTCTTTTGCTTTTCTTTCCGCTTCTCATATCAATCACCTTAGCCATTATTATTAGGAGGGCTATACCCTAATTATAATGAATATTATTTATTTTTGAAATGTCATGACCAACTTTTTTTCCTGTAAATTGAACAATACTTATGATATACATGTACAAAAAAAATACAAATAATCGTTTCTTGAAATACATTTTTAAGTTATTTGCACTATTAATCGAACCGATAATTTAATTTTAGTGTAGTAACTCAGCAAGTTTAAATTTCAAAACCAAAAAATCTTTAGACTTTTCAATCCTTATTGCTCGTCAGGTAAAGGTATCTCGATTTTTCTATCTAATCTACTTAGACAAAGAAGTCCCGGAACCACTACATCATTTCTTCTTAGATATATATACCAATATTATTTATCTCAACACGTAAAGTACTAATTTATTTTTTAATTTAATTGAGGTACCTTTCCGACCTCCATTAAAATTCTCTAGATTTCGAGATCAAAAATTGTTCTTTCACTGAATTTACGTCCACCAATCACATCAATCTCATCTATATAGATTATGCAAGTCTGGATGGACAAGAACAACAAGATGTAAATATTTATCATATATCAAAAGCGTGCATATGATAAACATCTAATATGTCCTTTCTTACTTGATAATCACGTGCATAATCGAACATTTCACAAATCAATCTTGCACTTTCCCCTATGTATTTATCAGTGGAACATCATACAACCTGCACACCAAATGACAAAAAACATGATTGGTCCATACTAATTTTTCAGAGTATTAAACAAGTAAGTAAGTACCTTTAAGAAAGTGCCATCTATATTGCTTGCTATTGATAGATTAACAATATCTTCCTAATCCAGGAGGCTATATTGAAGGACGCCTTGAACAGAGAACTTTGATTTCGGCGGCCGTCTTTATTTTTTAGGTTAAATTTTTTTAAGATGTACGAGTGTGTGTGTGTAAGTATTATATTATAAGGCCGGTGTGTTATGGATTGGTCATGTACAAACTAAATTGAGACTAAAGATAAAAAATGATGCCAATGATGTGATTTGGGCTTTTTTTTTTTATCTAGCTCACTTAACAATAACACTCTCTTTTTATGACAAGTAATATTTTATATTCAAAGAGAAAAATAGTTTGGCCATTGGAGAGTTCTAGTTCACTAGAAATAATATTTTCAAAAATACTAAATAAAAATTTATTTTATAGGTTGAATATGGCTTTCTTATAGGGATTGTATTAAATTTTGTTTCTTTTTTTTTCTAAAATTATTGATTAACACCTAATTTTTTTATCCTTTATTAGTTGATATAGAGTGTTTTTATTAACCCTAATTATTTATGATATTGTATAAATTAGTAATGATTTATGTAATTTTTTTGGTTGTATGTGTGTATTGTTTAGTATTGGGTATAGATATGTGTGTTTTGTGTATATTTTATGTATATATAGGTAGTAATTTACGCATAATGTTATGTATGTTGATTATGTTAATATGTACCAATTTTATGTTTTTGATATAGAATTTTCAAGGACCTATACTGCAATTTGATAACAAAAGTCCCTGCAATTGTAGAGGTGGGGATTATACCCATTTTGTATGTGACAGATTTTCAGGTGTCGATAGTGACATTTTAAAACAAAGGTCCGCATTATCAATAGTGGGTTTTAACCGTTTATGTGGTAGGCTATTAGCCACTTTCTTTTTATGGGGTTTATACCTCCATAAATCTTTTAGGGACCTATAGTGCAATTTGATAACAAAAGTACATGTAGTTGCTGGGTATGTGACATAGAATTCCAAGATACTTATAATGCAATTTGATAACAAAGTTAATTACAATATAGATCCTTGCACTATAGAAAATGAAAATGAAATCTAAATTTTTTTTGTTGTTCAGGGAAATTTTCTAAATACGTACATCAGCTTCGACTTTTTCTACTTACACAGAAGCTTTACACATAACACGCCTGTGCATTTCTCATTCTTTCAACAAAAACTCTCCTCTAAACATTAACTCAAACCTAAAATCAAAACAACATAATTATAACCAAAAAGAACTAAAATTAATTAGACAAAAACAAATTAATATTACAACCTTCACTGTGGTGGTTTCTTTTGCCCATTTTCCACACCGTGCATTTGATTTTCATTGTCCAGGATTTGAATCGGAACAAATTCTTGAACATTAACTAGTACCATCGCATTACCCACTTTCTGTTGAATTTCATTCACACTAGCTCCAATGTGATGATGATTTTGAAGACTTTAATTCAAAGTGATTGAGCTAGAAGCTACCCTAGGTGCTTCGATATTCATAGCTGCACCACAGTTTGATGATTGTCCTGAAACTAACCTATGTTTCTCTCTTAACTCAACTGAGTTTAAACCTCCTAATACCTCGGCTGAGCTATCCATTCTCTCCATGTTATTCCCCATACGGTGGTGAATTTCCGGCATTACTCAGGCTACGGCTCGAGTTCCATCTCTGACCACCACTCCAACACCATTCAAATTCATAGCTCTACTGTTAACAACTCCTGATGCTAATAAAGCTTGATTCCTCTTCATCTTAGCCTTAGCTGCGAGATAAATAACATCCTCTAAAGCCTCCCTAGCTCATTTTCTGGAAATTGCCGCCTCTTTTGCTTTTCTTTCCGCTTCTCATATCAACCACCTTAGCCATTATTATTAGGAGGGCTATACCCTAATTATAATGAATATTATTTCTTTTTGAAATGTCATGACCGACTATCTTTTCCTGTAAATTGAATAATACTTATGATATACATGTACAAAAAAATACAAATAATCGTTTCTTGAAATACATTTTTAAGTTATTTGCACTATTAATCGAACTGATAATTAAATTTTACCTTCGCGAAATCTTGATGGATGACATAATCAATCTTTGCAAGAAGAGCTTTCATACCGATTTACGTAAAAATATTACGAAAATCGGCTCGATTGGAACCTATGCACAAACTAGTTTTCAATAAATACTTTGATGATTCACGAAATAACTTAATAAAAAATACTAGTGTAGTAACTCAGCAAGTTTAAATTTCAAAACAAAATACATCTTGAGACTTTTCAATCCTTATTGCTCGTCAGGTAAAGGTATCTCGATTTTTCTATCTAATCTACTTAGACAAAGAAGACCCGGGACCACTACATCATTTCTTCCTAGATATATATACCAATATTATTTATCTCAACACGTAAAGTACTAATTTATTTTTTAATTTAATTGAGGTACCTTTCCGACCTCCATTCAAATTCTCTAGATTTCACGATCAACAATTGTTCTTTCACTGAATGTACGTCCACCAATCACATCAATCTCATCTATAAAGATTATGCAAGTCTGGATGGACGAGAACAACAAGTTGTAAATATTTATCATATATCAAAAGCGTGCATATGATAAACATCTAATATGTCATTTCTTACTTGATTATCGTGCATAATTGAACATTTCACTAATCAATCTTTCACTTTCCCCTATGTTATTATCAGTGGAACCTCATACAACCTGCACACCAAATGACAAAAAACAAGATTGGGCCATACTAATTTTTCATAGTATTAAACAAGTAAGTAAGTACCTTTAAGAAAGATCCATCTATATTGCTTTCTATTGATAGACAAACAATATCTTCCTAATCCAGGAGACTATATTGAAGGACGCCTTGAACAGAGAAGTTTGATTTCGGCGGCCCGTCTTTATTTTTAAGGTAAATTTTTTTTTAAGATGTACGAGTGTGTGGGTGTGTGTAAGTGTTATATTATTAGGCCGGTGTGTTATGGATTGGTCATGTACAAACTAAATTGAGACTAAAGATAAAAAAATGATGCCAATGATGTGATTTGGGCTTTTTTTTATCTAGCTCACTTAACAATAACACTCTCTTTTTATGAAAAGTAATATTTTATATTCAAAGAGAAAAATAGTTTGGCCATTGTAGAGTTCTACTTCACTAGAAATAATATTTTCAAATATACTTAATAAAAATTTATTTTATAGGTTGCATATGGCTTTCTTATAGGGATTGAATTAAATTTTGTTTCTTTTTTATCCTTTATTAGTTGATATAGAGTATTTTTATTAACCCTAATTATTTATGATATTGTATAAATTAGTAATGATTTATGTAGTTTTATGTAATTTTTTTGGTTGTATGTGTGTATTGTTTAGTATTGGGTATAGATATGTGTGTTTCGTGTATATTTTATGTATATATAGGTAGTAATTTACGCATAATGTTATGTATGTTGATTATGTTAATATGTACCCATTTTATGTTTTTGATTTAGAATTTTCAAGGACCTATAGTGCAATTTGATAAAAAAAAGTTCCTGCAATTGTAAAGGTGGGGATTATACCCATTTTGTATGTGACATAGATTTTCAGGTGTCTGATAGTGACATTTTAAAACAAAGGTCCACGGTTTCAATGGTGGGTTTTAACCGTTTATGTGGTAGGCTATTAGCCACTTTCTTTTTATGGGGTTTATACCTCCATAAATCTTTTAGGGACCTATAGTGCAATTTGATAACAAAAGTCCATGTAGTTGCTGGGTATGTGACATAGAATTCCAGATACTTATAATGCAATTTGATAACAAACTTAATTACGATATAGATCATTGTCTATCTTCTCCCTATATTGAAAGGTGGGAAAAGCTCGAATTACTTTTACTAATTTTCTAATATAATGGACTTTTGTAAGCCTATGTGAGGCAAATATTTAAGAATATGCCATGTTATATTGTCATGTGTAAGGATGAATTGTTTGTTCTTCTTTTTGCAATGGATTAGACATCTTGTAGCAGTGTTTATTACCAACTTGAATCTTTTTAATGAACTTTAATACTTTTGGATATTTTTAAACATATGTGACGCAAATGATTAAGAATGTTCCCTTTTTTTATTGTCTTGTGCAAGGATACAATTGGTTACCCTTATTTTTGCCATATATTACACATATTGTAGCAGTTTTTATTACAAATTTGGATTTTATGATGAGTGTGGATGTTCAACACCCACAATTGTTACTGACCAAGGACCTATAAACAATAATTAATATGTAAATTTCTACACATGAACCATTAAGCATTATGTAAACCCCAAATTAACTATGTTAATCACTTTATAAACTCAATAAAGACTAAACTTAATATATGAGAGTTTAAAATAAAAACCTAAAATGTGTCCTTATAGATTAAAATCATGCATATAAAAATAATAATATACCAATTTTAATACATTAAGGGTTATAATACGACACTATTAAAGCCACATATCAGTTTAATATTAATGCTTTATAATTCATATATTAATTGTTTTATACCCCTTCATAGATAAATTGGTAACAATATGACTTGACCTCAACATAAAAAATGCTTACATATATGGTGATACATGACAAATATTATAAAGGAGCCTGCAAAGATTTCATGTTGTGAAATCTTATTATGTTGCAATGGATGCACATCCTCCCATTGTGATACACTATACAAGTGCATCAAGGATATATATTTATCCTCTCCATCCATGAAAATAAAAAGGACCCTTTATATTGAATAACTAGAAAAGAACACTTGATATAAGATATAACTAACACATGCTTAAAAATGCATATATTTCAATTAAACATCTGGCCAGTGGGATCAATGAGTTTAAAATAACCTTCTAACTAAACTATGTTATAGTTTCAAAAACTGAGGGAACTATAGTGCAAGTATAAATGATTGTTTTTTTACGAGGTCTGATATAAAAATTAACATTTGTTGAAGACTCCATGCAAGTGTACGAGTTGTCATAAGTAATAAAAAGATTTAAGTTACTGTCCACAGGGAAGTAGAAGTTAAACACGTGATTTTAATTCTAATTTAGATATCGTTAGAAAAAAATACAACTAAAACCAAACGGATTTTTAATTTGTTTTTGAGAGATTAAGTACTACTAGGAAACACGGAACTAAGGATTACTAAAAAAATCAAATAACTATAATAATAAAGCTTAATATGCGATGTATAAAGGAATATCTCAAGATTGCATACTCACTACTAGCATGCTTTAGGACAATTCTTTGATCAAAGGATAAATTTGAAATTTCAGTTGCTAACCGAAATTCTATGGTACACCATAAGTTGCTCCTGGGTTGTATGGGGGTACTACCTAATCCTAGAAACCGCTTCCGATTAATCCGAAAAAATTAGATAATATCGAAGTTCAAATCCTAAATTATTTATCTAGCTAGAGTAGATCTCCCGATTCTCAAACTCAACTAAACATTTATAATTTATTTTCTAAACACTAAACTCTCCTAGCCCGGGGGTACTTTAATCTATCACAACTCAATATCTGATCAAGAAAAATAACTACATGAAACATAAGTATGCATGCAATTCTAAATTTCATGGAAAATAATCCTAAATGAATGTTAGAGTTTATACATATGAAATATCAAGCTAAAATATCTTGAGCTCATGCTTAGAGAAAGAAATAAAATATAATTAATTCATAATTCCAAGAAATAATGGGAAAAAATAAATTACATTATTTGATATGGAAATAAAGTGAAATAAGGCATGTGTTATTGCTTGTTTTGCTCCAAATATTTGTCCATATTTTCACAACTCTATCCAATGATAAGTGGTAATTTATGAAGCTAAAACAAATTTGTATACCCCTAAAGACGTGCATTTGATTTTCATCGTCCAGGATTTGAATCGGAACAACTTCTTGAACATGAACTAGTACCATCGCATTACCCACTTTCTATTGAATTTCATTCACACTAGCTCCAGTGTGATGATGATTTTGAAGACTTTAATTCATATTGATTGTGCTAGAAGCTACCCTAGGTGCTCTGATATTCATAGCTGCGCCATTGTTTGATGATTGTCCTGAAACTAACCTATGTTTCTCTCTTAACTCAACTGATTTTAAAGCTCCGTGCATTTCTGGCATTATTCCGGCTACGGCTCGAGTTCCATCTCCGACCACCACTCCAACACCATTCAAATTCATAGCTCAACTGTTAACAACTCCAGATGCCAATAAAGCTTGATTCCACTTCATCTTCTTCTTAGCTGCGAGATAAATAACAACCTCTAAAGCCTCCCTAGCTCGTTTTCTAGAAGTTGCCGCCTCTTTTTCTTTTCTTTCCGCTTCTCATATCAATCACCTTAGAAATATCGTTATTCACGCTATTTACATTATTATTAGGAGGGTTATACCCTAATTATAATGAATATTATTTCTTTTTGAAATGTCATGACCAACTATCTTTTCCTGTAAATTGAATAATACTTATGATATACATGTACAAAAAAAATACAAACTATTTTTTCTTGAAATACATTTTTTAAGTTAATTACACTATTAATTGAACCGATAATTAAATTTTACCTTCACGAAATCTTGATGGAGGACATAATCAAACGTTGCACGAATAGCTTCCATACCGATTTATGTAAAAATATTACGAAAATCGGCTACATTGGAACCATGTGCACAAATTAGTTTTCAATAAATACTTTGATGATTCACGAAATAACTTAATAAAAAATATTAGTGTAGTAACTCAGCAAGTTTTTAATTCAAAACAGAGTGAATCTTGAGACTTTTCAATCCGTAAAGGTATCTGGATTTTTCTATCTAATCTACTTAGACAAAGAAGACCCGGGACCACTACATCATTTCTTCCTAGATATATATACCAATATCATTTATCTCAACATGTAAAGTACTAATTTATTTTTTAATTTAATTGAGGTACCTTTCCGACCTCATTTCAAATTCTCTAGATTTCAGCAATTGTTCTTTCACTGTATTTACGTCCACCAATCACATCAATCTCATCTATAAAGATTATGCAAGTCTGGATGGACAAGAACAACAAGATGTAAATATTTATCATATATCAAAACCGTGCATATAATAAACATCTAATATGTCATTTCTTTTTTGATAATCATGTGCATAATTGAACATTTCACTAATAAATCTTGTACTTTCCCCCATGTATTTATCAGTGGAACCTCATACAACCTACACACCAAATAACAAAAAACAAGATTGGTCAAACTTATTTTTCCAAGCCAGGAGGCTATATAGAAGGACGCCTTGATCAGAGAAGTTTGATTTTCGGCGGCCGTCTTTATTTTTTAGGTTAAATTTTTTTTAAGATGCACGAGTGTGTGTAAGTGTTATATTATAAGGCCGGTGTGTTATGGATTGGTCATGTACAAACTAAATTGAGACTAAAGATAAAAAAAATTATGCCTACTTGACAATAACACTCTCTTTTTATGAGAAGTAAAATTTTATATTCAAAGAGAAAAATAGTTTGGCCATTGGAGAGTTCTAGTTCACTAGAAATAATATTTTCAAAGATACGAAATAAAAATTTATTTTATTGGTTGAATATGGCCTTCTTATAGGGATTGTATTAAATTTTGTTTCTTTTTTTTCTAAAATTATTGAGTAACACCTAATTTTTTTTATCCTTTATTGGATGATATAGAGTGTCTTTATTAACCCTAATTATTTATGATGTTGTATAAAATAGTACGACTTATATTTGGTATTTGAACTTATTCACAAAGTAATGATTTATGTAGTTTTATGTAATTTTTTGGTTGTATGTGTGTATTGTTTAGTATTGGCTATAGATATGTATGTTTTGTGTATATTTAATGTATATATAGGTAGTAATTTACGCATAATGTTATGTATGCTGATTATGTTAATATGTACCCATTTTATGTATTTGATATAGAATCTTCAAGGACCTATAGTGCAATTTGAAAACAAAAGTCCCTGCAATTGTAGATGTGGGGGTTATACCCATTTTTGTATGTGACATAGATTTTCAGGTGTCGATAGTGACATTTTAAAAACAAAGGTCTTCAGTTTCAATGGTGAGTTTTACCCATTTATGTGGTAGGCTATTAGCCACTTTCTTTTTATGGGGTTTATACCTCCATAAATCTTTTAGGGGCCTATATTACAATTTGATAACAAAAGTCCATGTAGTTGCAATGCTGGGTATGTGACATAGAATTCCAAGATACTTATAATGCAATTTGATAACAAAGTTAATTACGATATATATCAATTTCTATCTTCTCCCCATATTGGAAGGTGGGAAAGGATCGAATTACTTTTACTGATTTTCTAATATAATCGACTTTTGTAAGCCTATGTGAGGCAAATATATAAGAATATGCCATCGTCATGTGTAAGTATGAATTGTTTACTTATGTAAGTATTAATGCACTTTAATACTTTTGGATATTTTTAATCCTATGTGACACAAATGATTAAGAATGTTCCCTTTTTTTATTGTCTTGTGTAAGGATACATTTGTTTACCCTTATTTTTGCAATATATTACACATCTTGTAGCAGTTTTTATTACAAATTTAGATTTTATGATGAGTGTGGATGTTCAACACCCACAATTGTTACTGACCAAGGACCTATAAACAATAATTATTATGTAAATATCTACACAGTAACCATTAAGCATTATGTAAACCCCAAATAAGCTATGTTAATCACTTTATAAACTCAATAAAGACTAAACTTAATGTATGAGAGTTTAAAATATAAACCTGATTATCTATTCTGGAATATACCCACTGTATTACATGTAAATTTAACCTTTAACATCTTCCTTGTTTAATCCGCAATGATAGCATTTTAAGGGCGTGTTATATACTTATGTCACACGGATTATGGGTATATACCATCTCACACAAATTTTGGGCATGCACACACAACTCTTATGTGAATATAAAGATACCTTTTAAATTACCGGTAAATTATACATTAAAATGACAAGGATTACGATAAGGGTTCCAAAAATCAAGATCTCATAACAATGTGTTCATATAGATTAAAATCATGCATATAAAAATAATAATATACCATTGTTAATACATTAAGGGTTACAATACGACACTATTAAAGTCAACATATCAGTTTAATATTAATGCTTTACAATTCATATATTAATGGTTTTATACCCCTTCATAGATGAATTGGTAACAATATGACTTGACCTCTGTTGGAACATTTAAAGTGTAAACAAATGAATTCCACTTCCCACATCGGTGGGTAGAAAAGGTTTGTACTTCCTTTTATCCATGGTGATGGCATTAGCTTTCAAAGAGCCTAACCCCATGCATATGAAAAGGTATTGGAGGAGACCCACACGCGCACACCACCACCACCACCAACCCGCCCGGCCCGGCACCGACGACGGCGACGGCGTAGGGCGTGGGGTCATGGGGTTGTGGGGTCGTTGGGTCGTTAGGGAGTTTGGGGAGTTTGGGGAGTCAAAAAATGAAAAATGAAATGAATTTTTCTACCAGCTCTTATAGTGGTGGTTGACAACTCAAACGTAAACGTAGAGACAAATCTCCACCAATCACGCACGAGTTAAAAGAAAAGGAATAATCCAGCAGCTGTCACACGTGGGAATATCAAAAGTCAAAGATGTTACAAGATATAAAAACGTGGGGGTTACAAGACAATCAAAACAGTCAACCCAATCAATCCAATTCCGGGAGGGAATCGTGGGACTTAATGGGGACGTTTTGGCTTGGGTCTTCCTCTCCTCACCACTATATAAAGGCCTCACTCACCACTATATAAAGGCCTCACTCTCCACTAGTATTCACCACGCAATTACAAAGCAAAGCACAAGCTAGAAAAAATATCTCCCTATTATTTTCTTTCTTTTCTGTTAGAGATACCGGTACTACGCTGGAATATCTTTTTAACACCAGGATTCTTTTCCCTTTTTCTGTGTAAGTTGTGCTTTTGTTTTTCCGTGTAATAGTTTGTACTTTTCGTTGTATTTCAATTTCCGTGTAACAGTTAGTTTACTCGTTAATTGAATTGTTGGTTTATTCCGTTTTGTTTTCTTCAAAACTCTTTTTTTTCTAAACGGCGATACTTTATCACTACAGTTTAAAAAGATATTCAGTAGTTTTCTTTTATCACCATTTTATTTTATGGCTTTTCCAATCTCGGCAGTTTCTTCAACATTGAATGCAAAGGCCTTTCTCGACGTGAATAAGTTGGAGCCTCTTATTGGTTCCAACTACAAGCGTTGGGCATAAATGATCCTTATCTGTCTTTAACAGTACGAACTGGACTTTGTTTTATACGAAGATCCTCAACTTTTAGTAGACAATGGAGTTCCCACTGAAGAAGAACAGACTAGTCATCTTGCTCTGGAAGCCAAGTTTAAACGAGCTAATATCATGGCTCGAGGATGGATGTTGATCAATGTGTCGAACCTCATCTTTGATCTTCTTTCCAAAGAAAAATCGGCAAAGATCATATGGGAGACACTTGAGAAAAAATATGGGGTATAATTCTGGTAAGAAGAAATATGTCACTGGGACTTGGTATAACTTTCGTCTCACTGATCAGAAATCCATGACTGAACAACTCCATTTCTATGAAAACCTTTGCGCGGATGTGATTGCTGAAGGTATGAAAATGTGTGAGGTGTTCCAAGCCAATATCCTATTAGAGAAGTTCCCACCTTCCTGGAGCGAATACCATAATCACCTGAAGCACAAGAAGAAGGAGATGACACTACAAGAGTTGATTAGCCACATACAAGTCGAGGAGGCAAATCGACTCAAAGACAGGTCTATTCCTTTCCCTTCTCAATCATCCAAAGCTAATCTTGTCTAAAGTTCTGGCCAAGGTAACAAAGACATGTTCAAAGGGAAGGGTAAACAACAAGGCCACAACAAATCCAAATCTGTAGGCAACAAGAACCGCGGCAACTCCAAAGGTGGTGGGTTCAAAACCTCTGGTAAGATTCAGAAACCCAAAGGAGCCTGTTATTGTTGTGGAAAGGAAGGACATAGAGCTTTCGAATGCAACCTTAGAGCTGGTCAAGGTCCCAAACCTGCCGCAAATCTAGTAGAGACCGAAGAGGTTATTGCTGCAGTGATGGTTGAGGTAAATCTAATTGAGAACAAAACCTAATGGATTCTTGACACTGGAGCTTCTCGTCATTTTTGCTCAACAAGATCTATGTTCAAGAAATTCGAAGAAGCAACAAATGGTGAATTTGCCTACATGGGTGACTCCTCAACCGCCATGGTCTTCGGTAAAGGATATGTTTCTCTACAACTCACTTCTGGTAAAATCTTAGAGCTGAATGATCTTCTCTTCGTCCCCTGTCTCCGTAGGAACCTAGTTTCCGGAGCTCTTCTTAATAAGGTAGGCCTTAAACTTGTATTTGAAGGGGGGAAAATGGTTATTACAAAAAATGATGAGTTTGTGGGGAAAGGGTACATGAATGGTGGTTTATTTATTTTAAATACTGTACTAATGAATGAGAATGCCTCTGATTTTGCTTATGTCGTTGAATATCTTGTCACTTGGCATGGTAGACTAGGTCACCTTAATATCTCCTCTATTAAAAGGCTTAAAAAACTTGGACTAATACCTCTCAATAAATATATGACTTTGCCAAATGTTAAATATGTGTAGAGTCCAAACTTGCGAAGAAATCCTTTAAGCATGTGACCACGAGAAAGACTAAACTACTAGAATTAGTGCATTCTGACTTAGCTGATTTTAAAAACTCCGCTAGTAGAGGAGGAAAACTTTACTATATAACCTTTGTAGATGACTAATCTAGGTTCATTAAAGTGTATCTCCTTAAAACTAAAGACGAGGCAGAAAACGCGTTTTTAAAATATAAAGCTGAAGTAGAAAATCAACTAGACTGTAAAATCAAAAGATTCAGGTTAGATAGAGGAGGCGAATATAGTTCTAATTCACTTAAAGAGTTTTGTGAAACAAATGGGTTTCTTCAACGAACTTAGTGCCCCATATACACCCCAACAAAATGGCATAGCCGAGAGAAAGAATAGATCCCTTAAAGAGACTATGAATGCTATGTTAATAAGTTCAGGTTTACCAACGAACATGTGGGGGGAAGCTGTTTTGTCAGCCTGTTATGTCCTTAACAGGGTACCCCATAAATCCCTAGATAAGACCCCCTATGAGATGTGGAAAGGCTTTCCACCAAACCTGAAATTTTTAAAGTGTGGGGGTGTCTGGCCAAAGTCAAACTACCCGATTTTAAAACAGTCACTGTTGGACCTAAAACAATAGACGCTGTATTCATAGGGTATGCTCAGAATAGTGTAGCCTATAGATTCCTATCATTAGATGATAACTCCGTTTTTGAATCTAGAGATGCTGAATTCTTTGAAAACATTTTCCCTTTGGAAACAGTTAATACTGTTGATGCTTCTTTGTCGTTTAGTTACTTATCTGATGATGTTAATGTACCTTTGTGTGATAGTTCCCCTGGCCCCTCTACCTCCTTTGTACCTAGTAGTATTCCTGAGGAATAACTTAGGAGGAGTAAGAGGTGTAGGACCGAGTCCAGCTTCGGACCTGATTTTATTACAGCCTTCTTAACCGAAGGTCTTCACATTAACCTGATAAGTGAACAGGTTGTCACCTGTCTCCTCATGGAGGAAGACCCGAAAACTTATGTCGATGCTTTGAGATCGGTAGATGCTAGTTTTTGGAAAGAAGCTATTAATAGCGAACTTGAGTCTATTTGAAGTAATCATACGTGGGAATTGACTGACTTACCTAAAGGCAGCAAGCCCATCAACAGCAAATGGATTTTTAAGAAAAAGTTGATACCTGATGGCTCAATAGAAAAATTCAATGCTTGGCTTGTTATTAAGGGTTTCACCCAAAAGAAAGGCCTTGATTACTTCGACACTTATTCCCTTGTGACCAAAATCGCCACCATTAGGACCCTCATCGCTCTTGCGGTCATTCACAAACTTGTCAT
Source organism: Nemophila menziesii (assembly GCA_029959085.1). Taxonomy (NCBI): domain Eukaryota; kingdom Viridiplantae; phylum Streptophyta; class Magnoliopsida; order Boraginales; family Hydrophyllaceae; genus Nemophila; species Nemophila menziesii. The sequence continues at coordinate 3,241,044 of JARWIR010000027.1, read as the reverse complement.
ACATCATATGGATGTTAAGACTGCGTTTCTGAATGGGGACCTAGATGAAGAGATCTATATGGCCCAACCTGAAGGGTGCGTGGTTCCTGGTCAATGGGATAAAGTGTGCAAGCTAAAAAAGTCTTTGTATGGCTTAAAGCAGGCACCCAAAAATGGTATGAAAAACTCGATAGTACCCTCATTTCTAATGGGGTTGTGGTCAACACTTCTGATTCGTGTGTTTACTTCAAAGTAACAGGATCAGAGTGTACCATCATCTGCCTATATGTAGATGACATGCTCATCGGCACTTCCCTTCATACCATAAATGAGACCAAACGCTTCTTGTCTTCTATGTTTGACATGAAAGACATGGGAGAAGCAGATGTAAATCTTGGGGTAAAAATCATTAGGAGCAGTAATGGTATTTCCCTGAATCAGTCTCATTACGTAGAAAGGATGTTGAAGAAATTCGACTCCTTTGAGGTGACACCTGAAATACTCCTTATGATTCTAGTATTCATTTGTCTAAAAATTCTGGGGATGCTGTATCCCAAAATGAATATGCCAAAATCATAGGTAGTGTGATGTTCTTAATGAACTACACTCGACCCGATATTGCCTACGCCGTTAGTAGACGTAGTCGCTATACTCATAACCCGAGTAATGACCACTGGGTTGCACTTCGTCGCCTTCTAAAGTACCTGAGAGGTACTATGGATCTAGGCCTGCATTACAGCTCATTTCCTGCAGTTCTTGATGGATTCTGTGATGCAAACTGGATATCTGACAATGACGAAGTTAACTCCACCAGTGGTTATGTTTTCTTCTTAGGAGGAGGTGCTATATCGTGGAAGTCCTCCAAACAGACTTGTATAGAACGCTCCACCATGGAATCTGAGTTTATAGCACTAGAGATGGCTGGACAAGAAGCTGAGTGGTTGAGAATTCTCTTATTAGATGTGCCTCTCTGGGAAGGTAAGGCCACACCTGTGTGTATCCATTGTGATTCACAAGCATCCATTGCAGTCGCTCACCAATGTGCCTACAATAGAAAGAAGAGACATATACGCATCAGACATGGTTCAGTAAAACAGTTACTGAAGAATGGTGTGATAGCCTTAGAGTATGTATGATCAGAGGAAAATCTCGCTGATCCATTTACCAAAGGTTTACCCAGGAGAGTAGTCCTGGAAACATCGAGGGGGATGGGATTGAGACCCATCAATGGGGAACATGTGACTCTTGAGTCAAGATGATCTCCCTCGATCCCTATGGCATAAAACTAAAGTAATATGGATTCATAGCCACTTGTGGTAGTCCTTTTGAGAAGGACTTGATGAATCAGAGTTCATAGCCTCTATGGTGGTCCTTTCGAGAATGACTTGATGAATTCAAGGGTAGTAGCAAAAACCCAAACCTTTATAAACATAATGTTAAGGAGACGTCCTTGAACAAATTTAAATAAAGGTATCCACAAAGTTCATAGCCTGCAATGGTGGTTTTTAGAGAAGGACTTGATAAACTAAACTGAAAGGTGAGGTTTGAGGAGACCATAACTTTCAGCAGCGTAGAGTATGTTTGTGAGGGCCTCGATCGAAAACCGTTAAAGTTCAAGAGTATGTTCACTTAAACGAAATTCGGTGGTTGCCTCACTTCACTATGTGACAATTCAAATCGAAAGATATTGACACTTAAGTACAATTCACCCAAACGCTGAAAGTCATGGAAACCTGATCACTTTCTCTCCAAACCTTTGTTGACACTTCAAATGTGTGGGGGATTGTTGGAACATTTAAAGTGGAAACAAATGAATTCCACTTCCCACATCAGTGGGTAGAAAAGGTTTGTACCTCCTTTAAGCCATGGTGATGGAATTAGCTTCCAAAGAGCCTAACCCCATGTATATGAAAAGGTATTGGAGAAGACCCACACGCGCGCACCACCACCACCACCCACCCGCCCGGCCCGGCCCGGCACCGGCGACGGCGACGGCGTAGGGCGTGGGTCGTGGGTCGTGGGGTCGTTGGGGAGTTTGGGGAGTTTGGGGAGTCAAAAAATGAAAAATGAAATGAATTTTTCTACCAGCTCTTATAGTGATGGTTGACAACTCAAACGTAAACGTAGAGACAAATCTCCACCAATCACGCACGCGTTAAAAGAAAAGGAATAATCCAGCAGCTGTCACACGTGGGAATATCAAAGGTCAAAGATGTTACAAGATATAAAAACGTGGGGTTTACAAGACAATCAAAACAGTCAACCCAATCAAGCCAATTCCGGGAGGGAATCGTGTGACTTAATGGGGACGTTTTGGCTTGGGTCTTCCTCTCCTCACTAATATATAAAGGCCTCACTCTCCACTAGTATTCACCACGCAATTACAAAGCAAAGCACAAGCAGAAAAAATATCTCTCTATTATTTTTTTTCTTTTCTGTTAGAGATACCGGTACTACGCCGGAATATCTTTTTAACACCGGGATTCTATTCCCTTTTTCCGTGTAAATTATGATTTTGTTTTTTCCGTGTAATAGCTTGTACTTTTCGTTGTATTTCAATTTCCGTGTAATAGTTAGTTTACTTGTTAATTGAATTGTTGGTTTATTCAGTTTTGTTTTCTTCAAAACTCTTTTTTTTCTAAACGGTGATACTTTATCACTACAACCTCAACATAAAAAGTGCTTACATATATGGTGATATATGAAAAATATTATAAAGGAGTTCGCAAAGATGTCTTGGATTGAAATGTTATTCTGTTGCAATGGACGCACATCCTCCCATTGTGTTACACTATGCAAGTGCTTCAAGGATAAATATTTATCCTCTCCACCCATGAAAATAAAAAGGACCCTTTATATCGAATAACTAGAGAATAACACTTGATATAAGATATAACTAACATATGCTCAAAATGCATATATTTCAATTGAACATCTGGCAAGTGGGTCAATGAGTTTAAAATAACCTTCTAACTAAACTATGTTATAGTTTCAAAAACTGAGGGAACTATAGTGCAAGTATAAATGATTGTTTTTTTTACGAGGTCTGATATAAAAATTAACATTTGTTGAAGACTCCGTGCAAGTGTACAAGTTGTCATAAGTAATAAATAGTGAAAAGTTACTGTCCTTACAGGGAAGTAGAAGTTAAACACGTGATTTTAATTCTAATTTAGGTATCGTTAGAAAAACTACAACTAAAACAAAAAGGATTTTTAATTTGTTTTTGAGAGATTAAGTACTACTAGGAAACACAGAACTATGGATTACTAAAACAAAATCAAAGAACTATACTAATAAAGCTTAATATACGATGTATAGAGGAATATCTCAAAATTGCGTACTCACCACTAGCATGCTTTAGGACAATTCTTTGATTAATGGATAAATTGGAAATTTCAGTTGCAAACTGAAATTCTATGGTACACCATAAGTTGCTCCTGGGTAGTATGGGGATACTACCTAATCCTAGAAACCTCTTCCGATTAATTCGACAAAATTAGATAATATCTATGTTCAAATCCTAAATTATTTATCTAGCTAGAGTAGATCTCCCGATTCTAAAACTCAACTAAACATTTATAATTTATTTTCTAAACACTAAACTCTCCTAGCCCGGGGGTACTTTAATCTATCACAACTCAATATGTGATCAAGAAAAATAACTACATGAAACATAATATGCATGCAATTCCAAATTTCATGGAAAATAATCCTAAATGAAAGCTAGAGTTTATACATATGAAATATCAAGCTAAAATATCTTGAGCTCATGCTCAGAGAAAGAAATAAAATATAATTAATTCATAATTCCAAGAAATAAAGGGAAAAAATAAATTACATTATTTAATATGGAAATAAAGTGAAAGAAGGTGTGTGTTATTGCTTCTTTTGCTCCAAATTTTTGTCCATATTTTCACAACTCTATAAAATGATAAGTGGTTTGAATTGAAGCTAAAAACAAATTTTTATACCCCAAAAGACGTGCATTTGATTTTCATCGTCCAGGATTTGAATCGGAACAACTTCTTGAACATGAACTAGTACCATCGCATTACCCACTTTCTATTGAATTTCATTCACACTAGCTCCAGTGTGATGATGATTTTGAAGACTTTAATTCATAGTGATTGAGCTAGAAGCTACCCTAGGTGCTCCGATATTCATAGCTGCACCATTGTTTGATGATTGTCCTGAAACTAACCTATGTTTCTCTCGTAACTCAACTGAGTTTAAAGCTCCTAATACCTCGTCTGAGCTATCTATTCTCTCCATGTTATTCCCCATATGGTGGTGCATTTCCGGCATTATTCCGGCTACGGCTCGAGTTCCATCTCCGACCACCACTCCAACACCATTCAAATAAATAACTCTACTGTTAACAACTCCATATGCTAATAAAGCTTGATTCCTCTTCATCTTCTCCTTAGCTGCGAGATAAATAACATCCTCTAAAGCCTCCCTATCTCGTTTTCTGGAAATTGCACCCTCTTTTGCTTTTCTTTCCGCTTCGCATATCAATCATCTTAGAAATCTCGTTATTCACGCTATTTCCATTATTATTAGGAGGGCTATACCCTAATTATAATGAATATTATTTCTTTTTGAAATGTCATGACCAACTATATTTTTCTGTAAATTGAATAATACTTATGATATACATGTTCAAAAAAAATACAAACTATCGTTTCTTGAAATACATTTTTTAAGTTAATTGCACTATTAATCGAACCGATAATTAAATTTTACCTTCACGAAATCTTGATGGATGACATAATCAAACTTTGCACGAATAACTTCCATACCGATTTACGTAAAAATATTACAAAAATCAGCTCCATTGGAACCATGTGCACAAACTAGTTTTCAATAAATACTTTGATGATTCACGAAATAACTTAATAAAAATATTAGTGTAGTAACTCAGCAAGTTTAAATTTCAAAACAGAATGAATCTTGAAACTTTTCAATCCTTATTGCTCGTCAGGTAAAGGTATCTCGATTTTTCTATCTAATCTACTTAGACAAAGAAGACCTGGGGACCACTACATTATTTTTTCGAAGATATATATACCAATATTATTTATCTCAACATGTAAAGTACTAATTTATTTTTTAATTTAATTGAGGTACCTTTCCGACCTCCATTCAAATTCTCTAGATTTCACGATCAGCAATTGTTCTTTCACTGAATTTACGTCCACCAAACACATCAATCTCATCTATAAAGATTATGCAAGTCTGGATGGACAAGAACAACAAGATGTAAATAATTATCATATATCAAAAGCTTGCATATAATAAACATATAATATGTCCTTTCTTACTTGATAATCACGTGCATCATTGAACATTTCACTAATCAATCTTGCACTTTCTCCTATGTATTTATCAGTGGAACCTCATACAACCTGCACACCAAATGACTTAAAAAAAGATTGGTCCAAACTAATTTTTCCAAGTATTAAACATGTAAGTACCTTGAAGAAAGTTCCATGTATATTGCTTGCTATTGATAGACTAACAATGTCTTCCTAATCCAGGAGGCTATATAGAAGGAAAATTGATTTCCGGGCCGTCATTATATTTTAGGTTAAATTTTTTTAAGATGTACCAGTGTGTGTAAGTGTTATATTATAAGGCGGGTGTGTTATGGATTGGTCATGTACAAACTAAATTGAGACTATAAAAAAATGATGCCTACTTGACAATGATGTGATTTGGGCTTTTTTTTTTCTAGCCCACCCACTTAACAATAACACTCTCTTTTTATGACAAATAAAATTTTATATTCAAAGAGAAAAATAGTTTGGCCATTGTAGATTTTAGTTCACTAGAAATAATATTTTCAAAGATACGAAATAAAAATTTATTTTATAGGTTGAATATGGCCTTCTTATAGGGATTGTATTAAATTTTGTTTATTTTTTTTCTAAAATTATTGAGTAACACCTAATTTTTTTATCCTTTATTGGATGATATAGAGTGTCGTTATTAACCCTAATTATTTATGATGTTGTATAAATTAGTACGTCTTATATTTGGTATTTGAACTTATTCACAAAGTAATGATTTATGTAGTTTTATTTAATTTTTTTGGTTGTATGTGTGTATTGTTTAGTATTGGGTATATATATGTGTGCTTTGTGTATATTTGATGTATATATAGGTAGTAATTTACGCATAATGTTATGTATGCTGATTATGTTAATATGTACCCATTTTATGTATTTGATATAGAATTTTCAAAGACCTATAGTGCAATTTGAAAACAAAAGTCCCTGCAATTGTAGAGGTTGGGGTTATACCCATTTTTGTATGTGACATAGATTTTCAGGTGTCGATAGTGACATTTTAAAACAAAGGTCTGCAGTTTCAATGGTGGGTTTTACCCATTTATGTGTATGCTATTAGCCACTTTCTTTTTATGGGGTTTATACCTCCATAAATCTTTTAGGCAGCTATTGTGCAATTTGATAACAAAATTCCATGTAGTTGCAATGTTGGGTATGTGACATAGAATTCCAAGATACTTATAATGCAATTTGATAACAAAGTTAATTACGATATAGATCAATTTCTATCTTCTCCCCATATTGGAAGGTGGGAAAGGCTCGAATTACTTTTACTAATTTTCTAATATAATGGACTTTTGTAAGCCTATGTGAGGAAAATATTTAAGAATATGCCATGTTATATCGACATGTGTAAGGATGAATTGTTAACTCTTGTTTTTGCAATGGACTAGTCATCTTGTAGCAGCGTTTAATACCAGCTTGAATCTTTTTAATGCACTTTAATACTTTTGGATATTTTTAAACCTATGTGACAAAAATGATTAAGAATGTTCCCTTTTTTTATTGTCTTGTGTAAGGATACATTTGTTTACCCTTATTTTTGCAATATATTACACATCTTGTAGCAATTGTTATTACAAAATTGGATTTTATGATGAGTGTGGATGTTCAACACCCACAATTGTTACTGACCAAGGACATATAAACAATAATTAATATGTAAATTTCTACACAGTAACCATTAAGCATTATGTAAACCCCAAATAAGCTATGTTAATCACTTTATAAACTCAATAAAGACTAAACTTAATATATGAGAGTTTAAAATAAAAACCTGATTATCTATGTTGGCATATACCTACTTTATAACATGTAAATTTAACCTTTAACATCTTCCTTGTTTAATCCGCAATGATAGCATTTTCAGGGCGTGTTATATACTTATATCACATGGATTATGGGTATATACCATCTCACACAAATTTTGGGCATGCACCCACAACTCTTATGTGAATATAAGGATACCTTTTAACTTACCGGTAAATTATACATTAAAATGAAAAGGATTACGATAAGGGTTCCAAAAATCAAGATCTCATAACAATGTGTTCATATAGATTAAATTCATGCATATAAATTGTTAATACATTAAGGGTTACAATATGACACGATTAAAGCCAACATATCAGTTTAATATAAATGCTTTACAATTCATATATTAATGGTTTATACCCCTTCATAGATGAATTGGTAACAATATGACTTGACCTCAACATAAAAAATGCTTACATATATGGTGATATATGACAAATATTATAAAGGAGCCTGCAAAGATGTCTTGTTGTGAAATCTTATTCTGTTGCAACGGACGCACATCCTCCCATTGTGTTACACTATACAAGTGCATCAAGGATAAATATTTATCGTCTCCATCCATGAAAATAAAAAGGACCCTTTATGTCGAATAACTAGAAAAGAACACTTGATATAAGATATAACTAACACATGCTCAAAATGCATATATTTCAATTAAACATCTGGCCAGTGGGATCAAATCGAGCGATGGGGACGCTCTTATCCGCGTCGTAGTCAAGGATGGGGACGCTCTTATCCGCGTCGTAGTCAAGGATAATAAAATCGCAAGGAAAAATAAAAGAGCCAGCTTTAACTAAAACATCTTCAATTTTACCTATTGGTCGTGAAAGAGAGCGATCCGCCATTTGTAATACCACAGATGTAGGTACTACTTCTCCAATATTAAGCTTCTCGAACAGAGATCTAGGCATGAGATTGATGCTCGCGCCTAATCACATAATGCTTTCCTGGTCCAACTATCTCCAATGCCGATAGGAATTGTAAAACTTTCGGGATCTTCTAGCTTTGGTGGCAACTCACTTTGACATATAGCACTACACTCCCTAGGTAATCCAATTGTTTCCCCAGTCTCTATACTTCGCTTGTTGGAGAGAATGTCTTTCATGAATTTAAGATAGGTTGGCATTCTCTTGAGGGCTTCAACAAGGGGTATATTAACTTCCAATTTCTTCAACATGTCAATGAACTTCTTGAATTCCAGGTCATTGTCCTTCTTTCTGACACGTGAAGGGTATGGTGGTGGAGGGCGTGTATTGAGTTCCACTGGTTTTCTTGTCTTTTCAGGTGTCTCGGCTTGGACACTCTTTGGTTTAACTACCTCCTCTACTGTATCTCTGATTGTTTCTCCCCCCCTTTGTTTTGGAATAGGGATTGGTTCTGGTTCTGGTCTTGGTGGAGGTAGTTGTTTTCCACTTCGTAACTCAACTGCATGGCAAGAATCGTCTCTAGGAGCAATAGTATCACTTGGGAGTTGCCCTTTCGGCCGATTTTGTAATGAACTCGCCAGATGTGATATAGTATGCTCTAGTTGCTTGATAATCTTCTCCTGGGTTTGAACTTTCTGTTGGCTTTGATTCATTTTATTTTCAACTGTTTGCATTAATTTAGCCATACTCGAAGTCAAACTCTGGAGTTGTTCTTGTTTTGCCAATTGCATTGATTGTTTTGGTGGATCTTTCTTTGGTTCTTGACAAATTCTCTAAATAATGGGTGCCTTTTTCTGAATAGGTTGTGGTGGATTATAAGATTGAAGTTGGGGTTTATGATAAGTCTCTTGCTTTCTGACCCAACTCTTTTGCTGTGGGGGTTGTTGATAATTAGTGTAGCTGTCTTGAGGATAATCATAACTAGAATAATAGTTATGTTGAGGATATTGAACGGAAGCTACTGCTGGATTATTCATACACCCTTCCCACACGTGATTTCTTGATCCACAACCAGGACACGAAGGAATTGTGCGTACGGTATTCACCTAAGCAATTGTTCGGGCTTGTTCTTGTAGTTCTTCGAGTTGTTTAGCCAATTCCTTAAGCTTCAGAGATTCTGAATTGTTTTCTTTTGTTGTTCTCTTTGGCCAACTTCTCTCGTTCTCAAGAACTCTTTCCATCCCCAACTCAGATTCTTCAGGATCTAGTAACACAAAACCTGCGTTTCCTAACGAATCAGCTTTCTCTCTTGATTTATCATTAAGGCCTCCGTAAAACAAGGTTAAATAATATTCCAGCGAGGATCGATGGTATGGACATCTCGCCTTTTTTTCTGTAAATCGTAACCATGCTTCTCCCAAACTCTCCACCAAGACCAGAACCAGAACCAATCCCTATTCCAAAACAAAGGGGGGGAGAAACAATCAGAGATACAGTAGAGGAGGTAGTTAAACCAAAGAGTGTCCAAGCCGAGACACCTGAAAAGACAAGAAAACCAGTGGAACTCAATACACGCCCTCCACCACCATACCCTTCACGTGTCAGAAAGAAGGACAATGACCTGGAATTCAAGAAGTTCATTGACATGTTGAAGAAATTGGAAGTTAATATACCCCTTGTTGAAGCCCTCAAGAGAATGCCAACCTATCTTAAATTCATGAAAGACATTCTCTCCAACAAGCGAAGTATAGAGACTGGGGAAACAATTGGATTACCTAGGGAGTGTAGTGCTATATGTCAAAGTGAGTTGCCACCAAAGCTAGAAGATCCCGAAAGTTTTACAATTCCTATCGGCATTGGAGATAGTTGGACCAGGAAAGCATTATGTGATTAGGCGCGAGCATCAATCTCATGCCTAGATCTCTGTTCGAGAAGCTTAATATTGGAGAAGTAGTACCTACATCTGTGGTATTACAAATGGCGGATCGCTCTCTTTCACGACCAATAGGTAAAATTGAAGATGTTTTAGTTAAAGCTGGCTCTTTTATTTTTCCTTGCGATTTTATTATCCTTGACTACGACGCGGATAAGAGCGTCCCCATCATTTTGGGTAGACCAGTAGTGGGGTGGCGAGTGTGCATGGATTACTGAAGACTGAACAAAGCAACAAAGAAAGATCACTTCCCGCTACCATTCATTGATCAGATGCTAGACAAACTTACAGGGAGAGAATATTATTGTTTCCTTGACGGATATTCGGGTTATAATCAGATTTGTGTAGATCCCCTTGATCAACACAAAATAACTTTTACATGTCCGTTTGGTACTTTTTCTTAAAGAAGAATACCGTTTGGTTTATGCAATGCACCTGCCACATTCCAGAGGTGCATGATGGCAATATTTTGGGACATGATTGATAAATATTTGGAGGTTTTTATGGATGATTTTTCGGTGTTTGGAGATAGTTTTGATGATTGTTTGAATAATCTTGAGAAGGTCCTTGTGAGATGTAGAGAAAAAGATCTTGTGCTTAATTGGGAAAAATGCCACTTCATGGTTCAAGAGGGAATTGTGTTGGGACATAAAGTTTCGAAGGCAGCGATGGAGGTTGATCGTGCTAAAATTGAGGTTATCAAAACAGTACCACCTCCAGTTTCTATTAAAGGAGTGAGAAGTTTCTTGGGTCACGCAGGATTTTATCGAAGATTTATTAAGGATTTCTCCAATATCGCCAAACCGCTTTGCTCTTTGCTTGAAAAGGATACTCCTTTTAATTTCACTGAAGAATGTCTTCAAGCGTTTTTTACGATTAAAGAGAAACTGATCTCTACACCTATTGTTATACCTCCTGATTGGAAAGCTCCGTTTGAACTTATGTGCGATGCTAGTGATCACGCTATGGGTGTTGTGTTGGGACAGAGGAAAGACAAGATTTTCCACACGATTTATTATGCAAGTAAGACTTTCAACGCTGCCCAGATGAATTATACAGTGACGAAGAAAGAGATGTTGGTCGTGGTCTATGCTTTTGATAAATTTCGTTCCTATCTGGTTGGGAAGAAAACTGTTGTATACACGGACCATTCAGCTATTCGGTACCTCATGCAGAAAAAGGACGCTAAGCCGCGTCTTATTAGATGGGTTCTGTTGCTTCAAGAATTCGACATAGACATTCGAGACCGGAAGGGATGCGAAAATCAAGTTGGTGATCATTTATCAAGGCTCGAAGGATCTGATGCGAACAAGGAACCATTGTTGGTTAAAGAGGTATTCCCTGATGAACAACTTTTTGCTATTAAACGTGCTTTTGTGCCATGGTATGCAGATCTAGTCAACCTCATTGTGAGTGGTGTCTTTTCCAAAGATTTCCACCCACAACAAAGACAAAGATTGAATCACCAGGCCAAACAGTATCATTGGGATGAACCGTACCTCTAGAAGATTTGTAGTGACCAAGTGGTCAGAAGATGTGTGCATGAAGGTTAAATGGAGAAGATCATTGAAGTTTGTCATAGTTCACCTTATGGAGGTCACTTTAAAGGCGATAGAACCTCAACTAAAATTCTTCAATCCGGGTTCTGTTGGCCTACCATACACAAAGATTGTCATCGTTTTGTCCAGTCATGTACAAGATGCCAGTTCACTGGCAATATATCAAAAAGAGACGCGATGCCACTTAATAATATTCTTGAAGTTGAAATATTTGATGTATGGGGAATAGATTTCATGGGACCTTTCATCACTTCTTATGGAAATCTTTATATTTTGCTTGCGGTAGATTATGTGTCAAAATGGGTATAAAGCAGTGGCAACACCAAAGAACGATGCTCAAACCGTGATTAAGTTCTTAAAATCAAACATCTTTTCAAGACATGGTACGCCACGTGTTCTCATCAGTGATAAAGGTACCCATTTTCTTAATGCTCCCCTGAGAAATTTTCTTTGAAAGTTTGGAGTGAAACACCGCACTTCAACTGGTTATCACCCACAAACTAACTGTCAAGCTGAAGTTTCCAACCGGGAAATCAAATATATTCTTGAGAAGACCGTGAACAAATCGAGGAAAGATTGGTCCTTAAAGCTAGATGATGCTCTCTGGGCTTACAGAACAGCATTTAAAACACCAGTTGGGGCATCTCCATATCGCATGGTCTACGGCAAAGCGTGTCATCTACCAATTGAAGTTGAAGCTCGAGCCTACTGGGCTATTAAAACTCTGAATCTAGACCCAGATCTGGCCGGGAAGCAAAGGATGATGCAGTTGAACGAGTTGGAGAAGTTTCATTATCTTGCCTATGAAAATTCACGCCTCTACAAGGAGAAAACAAAGCGATGGCATGATAAACGGATCCGTCCAAAGCATTTCGAGATAGGACAAAAGGTTTTATTATACAACTCCCGATTTTCGAACTACCAAGGAAAGCTTAAATCCCGTTGGGGAGGACCTTACATTGTTACTAAAGTCACACCTCATAAAGCGATTGAAATTGAAAATCCAGCCAAGCAACAGACATTCATGGTGAATGGACAGCGTTTGAAGAGATACCATGACAGTGAGGACTTTGGGCGAGAGGAAACAATCCATCTCGTTGAATGCGCTTAGCCTGAGGTACACGTCTAACTAAAAGACGTTAAACAAAAGTGCTCGTGGGAGACACCCCTTGTTTTAATTGTTTTTTTTAGATTAGTTGTTTTTACTTTGTAGTGTATAATTTTAAGTTAGTGTATATTTTTAAGCTAATAGGAGAGAAAGGTAGTGTGCTATTGTGCAGGAAACGAGTTTGGGGTCAAAAGGAAAAATCTGGAGAAATTCTAGGCTTGGCGAGGACTACCCCCGCGGACTACCCCATGGTCCGCAGGGATGCACCGTACCCAGAAACCCATACCACGGGTCGGGTACCACGAGGTTCATCCAGAAGCAAGAAAAATTTGACCAGATAGGCGTGGTACACCGCACCCTAGTCCGCCCGCCCAAAACGCGTGCCACGGGGTCGAGTACCACGGGTTTTTTGACGGAGTACCCGCGGACTACCCCCTACACCGCACCCATGGTCCGCAGGCACAAAACACATGCCACGGGGTGCTAGCTCGGGTATTATCCAGCGGACAAAAATTTGAATAGCTGATGAGTCCGGTACACCGCGGGTTTGGTCCGGTGCACCGCACAGAGGCGGTTTGTGAAGGAATTTGTTTCCTAATCAACTTCTTACCTTAACAAGATTATCCCTAGCCTCTCCCACATGAATTTTTCAGACCCAAACCCTATATATACATCTTAAAGCTTGTGCAAACCTTCACAACTAACACAACAACTCATCAAATCCTCTCCTACATCTTCCATAAACACAATTTATCCATCATATTCATCACACTACACCATTAAACACCACCAAATTCATCAAGCTTTAAAGATTTCTCCCAAGATCCATCAACAAACCTTTCTCTTTCATCAATTCCAAGCAACAACATCAAGCTAAACCAAATTTTCCTTAAACTTTTAATCCATCCTTGGTATAACTTGAGTTGTGGGTAAAACCAGCATGACTAACAGATCTGAAGCTATGGAATACAAAAGAAAGTGCTCAATCCTTGGGAAGAATAAGAAATTGCCTGGAGCCACCATTGAAAAACCCATCAATCTTGATGAGGTTACTGAAGAATCAAAAGAAAAGGCACCAGCACAACCACTACCAAAGAAGAGATTAACTTCTAGAATGTCCATACCATCAAGGAAGCCTTTAAAGAAAATAAAAATCCAAGACCAAGGTTCTTCTACCTCTTCGTCTGAAATTGTTTATGATCTTCCTCCTTGGGCTCTCAAGTTACAGAATGAAGTTGAAAGATTACGCGAAGATAACAGAGATCTTTGGACAGAAGTCATACAATTGGAATCACAGATAGAAGATTTAACCATGGTAAGGGATATTGATAGTTATACAGATCCCTCAGCTTCGGATGAGGAGGATGATATGATGGATCTTTATGGCCAGCCAGGTAGGTCATTCTAATTTTTCTTAATAGCTTGTATGCATTAAGTAGTTTAGTTAGTTTTATTTTAAATTTTATTCCATTCTTGAGTCTTTTTCGAGTCGTGGGACACGGCTCACTTTTGAGTTGGGGGTGGGGATTCGTTGTCCTCATCTTCTTTTCGTTTTTGCATAAAATTTAAAAATTTTAGGTTGAATTAAGGCATAGAATATCTTGAATGTACCTATTTGAGCATGATTTTATTAGGTCAATGATAGTAAGTAGTATGTTTTTGAAAGATGCAACAAAATTTGTTTAGATGCATGTATGAAAACAGGAAATAAAGGATAGAAAAGTTAATGAGCAATGCTAAGAAATCACGTTGAAACTTAGGGATAGTTATTTGGTGTGTAGAACGTGAGGTTTAAAATTAGTTGAAAACCCACTTGTCTATGAACTAATAATGAAAACGTAACGAAATCCGGTAGTTAGAAAAATGACTAAGGCAGTTCTTTCATGATAAAACACTTGAAGCCTTTATACTTTCTCACTCTTTTGTTTGATGTTATTGTATTTATCCGTCTTAGCCCCTCTGAGCCTTTCTAAAGCCTTTATTGAAACACATTATAATCCATACCCTTAGTTTGTAGGACTTAACTATATGACCCGCACTCGAATCGCAAAACCTGAAGCAAGTTGTTTTAGAGCTTGAGTTTGGGGTGGTGGGTTAATCATTAGGGAACTTTGGGAATGGGAATTATGAAATTGTTATTATTGTAACCCTTTGCCGGGGTAATAGTAAATGAAAAGGAAGCTACGAGCTAATTTTGCCAACAAGGGCATAAAAAGAATATATATATGAAAAAATAGTGTGATATCTCGAACAACAAAAAAGAATCATAGCTATACAAAATAAAAAATTGAATTGAAAAGAAAATATATATTCGGACCGGCAAAGTGGATGCTATGTCATCAAAGGTTTTAATTGGGATTATTGGGGATGCAAATCAAAAGCATCAATAAATTGGGTTGAGTGAGAACATCTTCCTGTAAAAACTCAAGCTCAAGGGCGATTCGTTGATGGCTAGTGAGGAGAGAGCCAAAAGCTCACTTTTCATTATCCAAATATACCACACCCGTCCTTAAGCCAAGTTATAACCAATACCTTAGGATTTCTAACTACTAGGTGGAGAAACAATTGAGCTATTAGGTGGTAGGTAAGTGGACCATTGGATGCTGTATTTGGGACTTATGAACAACCTATAGCCAGTAACCTGAACTAAGTTATCATCCTCTCCTTCTGGCATTGCGAAAATAATCTGGACTTGAATTTATGGATTGTTGATTACATGTATATTAAGCATATGTGTGCATTATTTCTTGAACATTACTACATGAGACTTTTTAGATATTTTACTCTAGGATCATTCATTGTGTTCTGTTCTTATTCTCTTCCGACTTCTTCTTGTTTATTTTGACTACCCTACTGTTCTTTACTTTTATTGTATCGGGACGATACAACTTTGAGTTGGGGGTCTTGATGTCTCCTCATTTGTGATAATAAAATATACTCATGAGACATCATTTTAGGCTTATGTATTAGTTTATAGGTTGATTTTAGCTTAGTTTAGTGCACTTTCCTATTTTGAGTCTGGATTTAGTAACATAATATTTTTAGAGCATATTGGGTTTAATTGTTTATTTAGTGTGAAGCTTTAAAGATAATTATGGAGATTAATTAGAGTCTAAGTCAAATACTACAACTTATGGAAAGAGATTTACATGGAAATTGGAGATAAAGGAAACAAAGGCTAAAAATTAGGAAAAGGAAAAGCTGCCTAATATGAGTTTCTGCAGCACACGCCTAAAGAAGTGTTATTTTACCTAAGAAATAGGCCGATTTTGGAAGATTCCTTTCATAGGGTAAAAGATAATTCTGTTACGATTCTTTTGGTATCTTATGGAGCTCAAACCGACCAATAACGAAGAAGATATGCTCAAAACGGTCCATCAGTGTTTATCTTTATGTCCTTACGAATTTGAGTTGGGCTAGGAGTCCATTACTTAACTTATCTCTAAAGAAACGATTTAGGTCAACCTATACACTAACACTCTTAAATCATCCTTGGTGAAACCTTAAACCAAGAGGAAACTTACAACACAAGAGAGAAGTCTGGAAGGAGCTGTTCATCATTATGTCTTCTTTTACCTTTAATTTTGTAATTTCTTTCTTTTCTTTCATGAACTAAATTTCTTTAGCTTGAGTTTTAGCATTAATGTATGAACCCTAGTTTTGATTGACATCTATCTAATTTGGGAATTTAATGTTTTAAATAGAATTATAGTTTTTATTCTCTGTTTATGTGTTTGGATTTATATTCTGTGTTCTTGTGGAATGCAGCCATTAGAATTACCATCTAGTAATTAGGTCACCATTGACAACGGTGTTTAATTGCATGTTTAGCACATAACGTCTAGTATTAGGTCTGATCTGACAACCCAACCTAGCTAGATAATCACTATGGTTTAGTTCTTGTGACTATTTACCAATTACAGGAAAAGTTTGCTTAGGAAGCCTTATTGACACAGGTAAATCCTATTTTAAACTACCGATAGCGAATTGGAACCGATTAGGGAAATACTACATAATTCACCCTTACATGTTTAGAACGGCAAAACTAGTGGGGATTACATGCTAACAACTCGAGCTACATTCTCATATCACTTCTCTTTCATATTTATTTTCTGTCTTCTAATTCTTAGTTTTAATTTAGTTAATTAGAAAATCGATTCCATCATTATTTTTTTTACTTTTATTTGCGTTTAGTTGTTCTAGCTTTAATTTATTGCACCTGATTATTGCATAAGATTCTTCTAACCTTCGTAGTCTCTGCGGAACGAATCTCAATCTAAAACTTGCATACGATCTGTATACTTGCAGAACCGTGTAGTTCTAGGGTGTTTTTGCACTTTATTTACATCTTATTTTATCACACCCTAGGCCCCACCATATGCCCGGTTAAATCGTCATGTGTTAGGACGAATTGTTTACTCTTGTTTTTGCAATAGATTAGACATCTTGTAGCAGTGTTTATTACCAGCTTGAATCTTTTTAATGCACTTTAATACTTTTGGATATTTTTAAACCTATGTGACGCAAATGATTAAGAATGTTCCATTTTTTTATTGTCTTGTGCAAGGATACAATTGATTACACTTATTTTTGCAATATATTACATATCTTGTAGCAGTTTTTATTACAAATTTGGATTTTATGACGAGTGTGGATGTTCAACACCCACAATTGTTACTGACCAAGGACCTATAAACAATAATTATTATGTAAATTTCTACACATTAACCATTAAGCATTTTGTAAACCCCAAATAAACTATGTTAATCACTTTATAAACTCAATAAACACTAAAATTAATATATGAGAGTTTAAAATAAAAACCTGATTATCTATGTTGGCATATACCCACTGTATTACATGTAAATTTAACCTTTAACATCTTCCTTGTTTAATCTGCAATAATAGCAATTTCAGGGCGTGTTATATACTTATGTCACACGGATTATGGGTATATACCATCTCATGCAAATTTTGGGCATACACCAACAACTCTATTGTGAATATAAAGATACCTTTTAACTTACCATTATACATTAAAATGAAAAGGATTACGATAAGGGTTCCAAAAAACAAGATCTCATAACAATGTGTTCATATAGATTTAAATCATGCATATAAAAATAAGAATATACCACTGTTTATACATTAAGGGTTACAATACGACACTATTAAAGTCAACATATCAGTTTAATATTAATGCTTTACAATTCATTTATTAATGGTTTTATACCCCTTCATAGATGAATTGGTAACAATATGACTTGACGTCAACATAAAAAATGCTTACATATATGGTGATACATGACAAATATTATAAAGGAGCCCGCAAAGATGTCATGTTGTGAAATCTTATTCTGTTGCAATGGATGCACATCCTCCCATTGTGTTACACTATACAAGTTCATCAAGGATAAATATTTATCCTCTCCATCCATGAAAATATAAAGGTCCCTTTATATCGAATAACTAGAAAAGAACACTTGATATAAGATATAACTAACACATGCTTAAAAATGCATATATTTCAATTAAACATCTGGCCAGTGGGATCAAATCGTTTAAAACATCCTTCTAACTACACTATGTTATAGTTTCAAAAACTAAGGGAACTATAGTGCAAGTATAAATGATTGTTTTTTTTACGAGGTCTGATATAAAAATTAACATTTGTTGAAGACTCCGTGCAAGCGTACGAGTTGTCATAAGTAATAAAAAGTGATAAGTTACTGTCCCCACAGGGAAGTAGAAGTTAAACACGTGATTTTAGTTCTAATTTAGATATCGTCAGAAAAACTAAAACTAAAACAAATAGGATTTTTAATTTGTTTTTGAGAGATTAAGTACTACTTGGAAACACAAAACTAAGGATTACTAAAACAAAATCAAAGAACTATAATAATAAATCTTAATATACGATGTATAAAGGAATATCTCAAGATTGCGTACTCACCACTAGCATGCTTTAGGACAATTCTTTGATTAAAGGATAAATTGGAAATTTTAGTTGCTAACCGAAATTCTATGGTACAGTATAAGTTGCTCAGGGTAGTATGGGGATACTACCTAATCCTAGAAACCTCTTTTGATTAATCCAACAAAATTAGATAATATCTAAGTTCAAATCCTAAATTATTTATCTAGCTAGAGTAGATCTCCCGATTCTCAAACTCAACTAAACATTTATAATTTATTTTCTAAACAATAAACTATTTTAGCCCGGAGGTACTTTAATCTATCACAACTCAATATGTGATCAAGAAAAATAACTTCATGAAACATAAGTATGCATGCAACTCCAAATTTCATGGAAAATAATCCTAAATTAAAGCTAGAGTTCATACATATGAAATATCAAGCTAAAATATCTTGAGCTCATGCTTAGAGAAAGAAATAAAATATAATTAATTCTTAATTCCAAGAAATAAAGAGAAAAAATAAATTACATTATTTAATATGGAAATAAAGTGAAAGAATGTGTGTGTGTTATTGCTTCTTTTGCCCCAAATCTTTGTCCATATTTTCACAACTCTGTATAATGATAAGTTGTTTGTTTTAAAGCTAAAAAACAAATTGTTATACCCCTAAAGACATGCATTTGATTTTCATCGTCCAGGATTTGAATCAGAACAACTTCTTGAACATGAACTAGTACCATTGCATTACCCACTATCTGTTGAATTTCATTCACACTAGCTCCAGTGCGATGATGATTTTGAAGACTTTAATTCATAGTGATTGAGCTAGAAGCTACCATAGCCGCTCCGATATTCATAGCTGCACCATTGTTTGATGATTGTCCTGAAACTAACCTATGTTTCTCTCTTAACTCAACTGAGTTTAAAGCACTTAATACCTCGTCTGAGCTATCCATTCTCTCCATGTTATTCCCCATATGGTGGTGCATTTCCGGCATTATTCTGGCTATGGCTCGAGTTCCATCTCCAACCACCATTCCAACACCATTTAAATTCATAGCTCTACTGTTAACAACTCCAGATGCTAATAAAGCTTGATTCCTCTTCATCTTCTCCTTAGCTACGAGATAAATAACATCCTCTAAAGCCTCCCTAGCTCGTTTTCTGGAAATTGCCGCCTCTTTTGCTTTTCTTTCCGCTTCTCATATCAATCACCTATGAAATATTGTTATTCACCCTATTGCCATTATTATTAGGAGGGCTATACCCTAATTATAATGAATATTATTTATTTTTGAAATGTCATGACAAACTATCTTTTCCTATAAATTGAATAATACTTATGATATACATGTACAAAAAAAAAATACAAACTATCGTTTCTTCAAATACATTTTTTAAGTAAATTGCACTATTAATCGAACCGATAATTAAATTTTACCTTCACGAAATCTTGATGGATGACATAATCAAACTTTGCACGAATAGCTTCCATACCGATTTACGTATTACGAAAATCGGCTCCATTGGAACCCTGTGCACAAACTAGTTTTCAATAAATACTTTGATGATTCACGAAATAACTTAATAAAAAATATTAGTGTAGTAACTTAGCAAGTTTAAATTTCAAAAGAGAATGAATCTTTAGACTTTTCAATCCTTATTGCTCGTCAGGAAAAGGTATCACGATTTTTCTATCTAATCTACTTAGACAAAGAAGACCCGGGACCACTACATCATTTCTTCCTAGATATATATACCAATATTATTTATCTCAACATGTAAAGTACTAATTTATTTTTTAATTTAATTGAGGTACCTTTCCGACCTCCATTCAAATTCTCTAGATTTCACGATCAACAATTGTTCTTTCACTGAATTTATGTCCACCAATCACATCAATCTCATCTATAAAGATTTTGCAAGTTTGGATGGACAAGAACAACAAGATGTAAATATTTATCATATATCAAAACCGTGCATATAATAAACATCTAATATGTCCTTTATTACTTGATAATCACTTGCATAATTCAACATTTCACTAATCAATCTTGCACTTTCCCCTATGTATTTATCAGTGGAACCTCATACAACCTGCACACCAAATGACAAAAAACAAGATTGGTCCAAACTAATTTTTCCAAGTATTAAACAAGTAAGTACTTTTAAGAAAGTTCCATCTATATTGCTTGTTATTGATAGATTAACAATGTCTTCCTAATCCAGGAGGCTATATAGAAAGACGCCTTGAACAGAGAAGTTTGATTTCGGCGGCCGTCTTTATTTTTTAGGTTAAAGTGTGTGCAAGTGTTATATTATAAGGCCTGTGTGTTATGGATTGGTCATGTACAAACTAAATTGAGACTAAAGATAAATAAAATGATGCCTACCTGACAATGATGTGATTTGGGCTTTTTATAACACTTTTTTTTATAACAAGTAAAATTTTATATTCAAAGAGAAAATAATTTGGTCATTGGAGAGTTTTAGTTTACTAGAAATAATATTTTCAATGATACTAAATAAAAATTTATTTTATAGGTTGAATATGGTCTTCTTATAGGGATTGTATTAAATTTTGTTTCTTTTTTTTTCTAAAATTATTCAGTAACACCTAATTTTTTTTCCTTTATTGGTTGATATAGAATGTTTTTATTAGCCCTAATTATTTATGATGTTGTATAAATTAGTACGTCTTATATTTGGTATTTGAACTTATTCACAAAGTAATGATTTTTGTAGTTTTATGTATTTTTTTTGGTTGTATGTGTGTATTGTTTAGTATTGGGTATAGATATGTGTGTTTTGTACATATTTTATGTATATATAGGTAGTAATTTATGCATAATGTTATGTATGCTGATTATGTTAATATGTACCCGTTTTATGTATTTGATATAGAATTTTCAAGGACCTATAGTGCAATTTGATGACAAAAGTCCCTGCAATTGTAGAGGTGGCGGTTATACCCAATTTTGTATGTGACATAGATTTTCAGGTGTCGATAGTGACATTTTAAAACAAAGGTCTGCAGTTTCAATGGTGGGTTTTACCCATTTATGTGGTAGGCTATTAGCCACTTTCTTTTACTACTGGAATCGCGAGGTTTCGCGACGACACGTGTCGTCGCGAAACATGCGTAATTCGTAGCTAATTTAGTTTCGCGGCGAAATTTCGTCGCTAAACTGTCGTCTCTATCCCGGCGTCGCTAATTTGAGATTAGCGACGAATAATTGTGATTTCGTCCCTAATTACTCAGACATTTAATCACGAGGCCTGGCGTCGGGAATTTAAGAGATTAGCGACGACAAATTAGCGACCACATGCCGTCACTAATTTCTTAATTAGTTTTTCTTTAATTTTTAATCGAAAGTTTATTAATTGAATTTTCTTTTTTTTATTTATCTAACAACAACATATTAGCGACAGAGTTGTCGTCGCTAATATTTTTTTATTTATTTTTTTAATTTTGTCAAAATTCATTATTTATATATTTTATTTAATAGTTAGCGACGATGCAATTGTCGTCGCTATTCATATTTTTTATTTTTTTTATATATTTTTTTATTTAAATTTTATTTTTTATTATTTAAATTTTATTTTTTATTATTTAAATTGTAGTCTTTATTATTATTTTGATTTTAAATATAATGCAAAATTATAAATAAATAAAAATCCAAAAATACATATAAAATACGATAATTCGATTCAAATAATAAACGTGAAATAAAGTCAACGTCAAACGAGTCAAAGTCAAAGTCAAACGAGTCAAAGTCAAAGTCAAACATACGTAAATAAATAAAGTCTTAAACATACAAACCAACCAAATTAAAAAAAAATAACTTAATCATCATCTCCCCTCTCTTCATCTCGTCTCTCTTCCCTAGTGGGCCCGGGTTTGCTGATCGGCTGCATTCCTTGGGCGATTCTCATCCCGTTTAATGCCTCGAAGAGAGTTTCTACCATGCTCGGGGGTTGACTCGGTCGACTAGAAGAAGTTGTGGGCCCGGGTGATGTGGAGGATGGATCCGGTATAGGTGCAAGATTTGAGCCGCGCGAAGCTCGTTCATCCCAGCCAGAATCGCCTTAAGCAGCTTCTCGTTCTCCCTGTCCGGCTGTGTAGGAGTCCTGGATCGTTTCCGGACCGGACCAATGGTAGGCACCCAGTATTTAGTCTTGGGTGGGTGTTAGACCTCCATGATTGTCTCGAGCATGGCATCCATCTGCTCCTGGATGGTAACTTCAGCACCCTCCGCTCCGGCCTGCACAATCTTCTTCTTCATCTTCTCCCGAAGAACACCCTGTAATTAGATTTCAAATTAAAAATAAATTAGATTAATAAAAAAGTAAATTTAAAATAAAAAATTAATTTAAATCAATTTTTTTTAAAAAAGACTTACACTAGCTTTCTCCAAACGCTGATCACGCCAGCTATCTGTAGCTGCATCGTACGATAGGTGGTCGAAATAGCCGCTTAAAGGACGAAGCTCCATCTCCTCCTGGGTCTCGTCATCCAAAAAAGTCAACGACTCTTTCGTCACCGTCCCCTGGACAGTATACAATAACAAATATTAATTAGTTAATAATTAAATTAAATAAAATACTAAATTAAATTTTAATTTTAAAACTTGTACCTCAATAATCACCTCCCGAGTCTGGGATCAGTTCCTTGACCCCGCCTTGCTCGGAACTGTCTGCTGCTCTCGATTCTTCTTGTTTATATCAGCCTGACTCTGTTACAAATAAAATAAAAATAGTTATAAAATTAATTTAAAAAAATGTATAAAATAATTATTTTTGTCTACCTATTTCGCCACTTTAGCAAACATCTTCTTCGTCTCCGCCCAAATCACCGGGTCAACATCCGGTGGAACTTCATATGTGTAGTAGTAGTCGTTCTTCAAATCCGACTTCCATCGCCTGTAGGCTCCAGAATTCATCGTATTCAACCTCTTAATGATCTCTCCCCAATTGTCTCGCCTCCTCCACTCCTCCAAATCAAAAAACTGTTGCAGTCGCTGCATAATTACCCCTTTGTTATGGTCGGGGACATCTGACCATGACTTGTAGCACGGGGGAACAACCTCTCAAACAGCATTACCTACCACCTGACCCACGTGTTTGCTATACTCGCCCACGAAGTTTCAGGTGCCGTCTATGACAAAAAAGTCAACTGGAATGGGCCAGCCGACTCTCTTCAGGGTATCCTGATCTGTCCGGATAGATGTGGCAGATTTTGGTCTCCTTCTTTTACGTTCACCTGTTTAAGTCAAAAATATATATTAATTACATATTTTCTTAATTAATAAATAAACATTAATTGAATTTTTTATTACCCGATGGTTGGGCACAATCAGCATTCGAACGTGGTGGACCCCTCGGGTGATCGTTACCCCTCCCGTCTCCATAGTGACTCCTACCCATGACATCAGCCATCTATAAAATTTCATAAAATTGCAAATAAGTCCAAATTTTTTTAAAATTTGCAATTAAGTCCATTTTTTTAAAAATTGCATTTTAGTCCAATTTTTTTAAAAATTGCAAATAAATCCTGTTTTTTTAAAAAATGCATTTTTGTCCTTTTTTTTTTTTAAATTTGCAATTAAGTCCTATATTTTCTAAAATTGTATTTTAGTCCTATATTTTTCTAAAATTGCATTTTAGTCCTAATGTTTTAAAAATTGTAAATTATTCCTATTTTTTAAAAATTGCATTTTAGTCCAAATTTTTTTAAAATTGCAAATAATTCCTAATTTTTTTAAAAATGCATTTTTTCCCTTTTTTTAAATTTGCAATTAAGTCCTATATTTTTCTAAAATTGTATTTTAGTCCTATATTTTTGTAAAATTGCATTTTAGTCCTAATGTTTTAAAAATTGTAAATTATTCCTATTTTTTAAAAAATTGCATTTTAGTCCAAATTTTTTAAATATTGCAAATAAGTCATATCTTTTTTTAAAAAATTGCATTTTTGTCCAAATTTTTATAAAAATGCATTTTAGTCCTATTTTTTAAAATTACATTTTAGTCCTATTTTTTATAAAATTGCAATTAAGTCCATTTTTTTAAAAAGCGCATTTTATTCCAAATTTTTATAAAATTGTATTTTAGTCCTTTTTTTTTTATAAAATTGCATTTTAGTCCTATTTTTTTATAAAATTGCATTTTAGTCCTTAAACATACAAATCAAACATATTGCAAATAGGTCCCTATATCCTAAAACACAATCAAATTACCATAACACACCAACAATTACATTAAAATTACAAAATTCATATCAAAACCCTAATTTTAAACAAAGTCCAATTACATGTTGTTTTTTAACACAAAAAAATACCAAACATCCCAGAAACATATACATAAATCTCGGACTTAATCAAATCACACAAACATTCATTAATTTTTTCAACAAAAAAAAATTGCAAGTTTGATCCGGAAATTGGAACCTGTTACGTGGAAATGGTGTAGATTTCGTCCATGAATCCATGACAAGAAGAAGGAATCATACAAAAAAAACACAAGACAAAATATTAGAAATTAAAAATCAAAAAATCAAAAAAGTAAAGATTAGAATGTGTATTTGGACTAGAATCATTACCTTACCGTAGGATTTGGTGTTGTTTCTCCTCGGAATAGCTTGGCTATGGCGGAAATGGAGCTTTTGGGTGTGTTTTTGAGTGTTCAGTATGGCAGAAATGAGGTCGGTTAGGGCTTTATAGAAAAAAAGATTAGCGACGACACGCAGGACGTCGCGAAACCGAAGGCTTCGTCGTTAATTTGGGACACGTGTCGTGTCACGTACACACGACCTTTGCGTGTCAAGTGTTAGCGACGACACTTCGTCGCGAATATTTGGGTTTTCGTCGCTAATTTCCTTGGGCGGGAAAGTTGACCGCCCACGATGACCAATTAATTTTTTTTAATTTATTAGCGACGAATTAGCGTATGAATATCGTCGCGAATATTTAACGACGACTTTCAAAGGATGAATGTCGTCGCGAAACCTTTGAATGTCGTCGCTATTTTTTTTTTCTTTCTTTTTTTTTTAGTTTAAAGGTTTTAGAAGCTTTCCCTTTATTGCTTGTTTTTTTAATTTTTTTTCTTGTTCCTTTTCATGTTCTTAATTTGGAGTGTTTAGTCAACGTTTAGAGTCAAACTTGAGTGTTCGGGGTGTTTAGTCAACGTTTAGAGTCAAACTTGAGTGTTCGGGGTGTTTAGTCAACAGTTAGAGTCAAACTCGAGTGTTCAGGGTGTTTAGTCAATGTTTAGAGTCAAACTTGAGTGTTCGGGGTGTTTAGTCAACAGTTAGAGTCAAAGTTGAGTGTTCGGGGTGTTTAGTCAACAATTAGAGTCAAAGTTGAGTGTTCGGGGAGTTTAGTCAACGTTTAGAGTCAAACTTGAGTGATTAGAGTCAAAGTTGAGTGTTTAGAGTCAAAGTTGAGTGTTTAGAGTAATAGTTGAGTGTTTACGGTCAAAGTTGAGTGTTTGGGGTCAAAGTTGAGTGTTTAGAATCAAAGTTGAGTTATTTTGGTCAAAGTTGAGTGTTTATAGTCAAAGTTGAGTGTTTAGAGTAATAGTTGAGTGTTTAGGGTCAAAGTTGAGTGTTTGGGGTCAAAGTTGAGTGTTTAGAGTCAAAATTGAGTGTTTAGAGTAATAGTTGAGTGTTTAGGGTCAAAGTTGAGTATTTGGGGTCAAAGTTGAGTGTTTAGAGTCAAAGTTGAGTGTTTAAAGTCAAAGTTGAGTTATTTTGGTCAAAGTTGAGTGTTTAGAGTCAAAGTTGAGTGTTTAGAGTCAAATTTTAATGTTCGGGGTGTTTAGTCAACGTTTAGAGTAAAACTTGAGTGTTTAGAGTCAAAGTTGAGTTATTTTGGTCAAAGTTGAGTGTTTAGGGTCAAAGTTGAGTGTTTAGGGTCAAAGTTGAGTTATTTTGGTCAAAGTTGAGTGTTTAGAGTCAAAGTTGAGTTATTTTGGTCAAAGTTGAGGGTTTAGAGTCAAAGTTGAGTGTTTAGAGTCAAAGTTGAGTGTTTAGAGTTAAAGTTGAGTGTTTAGAGTCAAAGTTGAGTGTTTAGAGTCAAAGTTGAGTGTTCGGGGTGTTAAGTCAACGTTTAGAGTCAAACTAGAGTGTTTAGAGTCAAAGTTGAGTTATTTTGGTCAAAGTTGAGTGTTTAGAGTCAAAGTTGAGTGTTTAGAGTCAAAGTTGAGTTATTTTGGTAAAAGTTGATATCCAAAAACCAACAAAATGTGTTAATACAAATAAACCAAAATAAAAAAACCTAATCAGTATCATATCCACTAATAACTATGGGTTCATCATCGCTATCAACCTCTATAGGTTCTTCTTCATCACCGTATTCATCCAAGGTGTCATCATGAATTTCCTCATTTTCATCAATAACCGTATCAAAAGACAAATCAATAAAAAAATGAGCAGGATCAATCTTGATCTCCTCGGTGGATGCCAATGGTACGCTGATGTTCTCATTCCCTGTGATATCCAATGGTATGCTGATGCTCTCATTTCCAGTAGGGAGTGATTCCGAACCCCATAACTCAGGACTCCATCCGTGTCGATCGTTTATTTCCCAAACGGCTTTCCACCCTTTCATTGATTTCTTTGAACTAATCTCGTCGATGTAAAACACTTTCTTGGCCTGCGATGCTAAAATGTATGGTTCGTCGGCCCACTCAAAGTTTGTTGTGTTGATAAAGGTTACCCCATGTTCTGGCCTCGATTCAGACTTTTTATACCACTTACAGACAAATAACACAACAGAGCACCCTCAGTGTATATAACCTCCAAGATTTTGATTAATTCCCCGTAATAGGGTTTATCATCGTAAATGGTACACACTCCGTAATCCTGCGTCACTCTTTTCTCTCCTTTGGACTTAGTTACCCACTTGACACCATTCACAACACATGAATCATATTTATGCACCGAACCATAAGACATGTTTGCCAAGGACACCATCTCGGGGGTAGCTAATGGATCGCCGCATGAATGCATTCCATGAATCTATTATACAACAATAATAGTTAGTACTTTGATAATAAATATATAAGTTTTAAACCAATGCCTAAAAGTGCATACCTTTTCCAAAAACCATTCCTTAAACGTTCGACGATGCCTAATATCCATTTCCTCACTCGTTCCCGTAAATGTGGATTTGTGTTCACTATAATTGTAAATGAGTATGAATAAATTAATATATATATATATACATATATTCACATTGATAAATAAATATATAAATATATATTCATATAAATATTTAAATATATAAATATATAAATATATATTCATATAAATATATAAATATATTCATATAAATATAAATAAAGATAATAATATTTACTTACGTCATGTATGCTTCGAGTTCGTCGCAATTATGCAAAATATACCAACTTATGTGCTCCTTCTCCTTATATGGTAAAGAAACATACTCTATCTTGCCAACTGGAGTGCATTGGGAATTGAAAACGGATACCTCTTTTGGGACCGGCGGTGCTTCGTTGTATCTGTCTGAATCGTTGAACCTTGTTTTTTCTTCACTAAGATATCTTAATATGAAATTCAACGTCTCTTCCGCAATGTAGCCCTCGGCTATTGAACCCTCTGGTCTAGCCGGATTTCGAATATACTCTTTCAACTTTTTCAAATACCTTTCAAATGGGCACATCCACCGCATTTGGACCGGGCCACCAAGCAATGCTTCATCGTATAAGTGTATCACCAAGTGGATCATTATATCAAAAAACGCGGGAGGTAAAATCATTTCTAGCCTACACATAAGTTCAACCACTTTCTTCTTTCCCGATTTTAACTCTTTCCTGCTTAGATTTTTATTGCAAACGACTCTAAACACGTTCGCTAACCCAATAAACACATCACTAATCGCTTTGTCTTCAATAAGCCCGGGGAGACTAGCCACGAAAAGATATTGCATCATCACATGACAGTCGTGAGATTTCATGCCGATAATCTTTCCCGTATCAGTTTGAACATTGTTTCTCTTACTAGATGCGAAACCGTCGGGAAACTTCTGTCCCTTCAGCCAGTTAAGAAATATAGTCCGCTTTTCCGTTGTTAAAGTGTACTTTCCCCGTTTCAATATTTGTTTACCATTTCTCTCAGTCAACCACAATTTTTTTTCTAATCTTCAATTCCTTATGATCCATTCTCGCTTTCACGTTATCTTTGTTAACTTTCCCATCAAGACCTATGACTGTACCAAGAAGAGCATCACACACTTTTTTCTCGCAATGCATAACATCAATGTTATGTTTCAACAAGTTTTCAGACCATTAAGGTAAACTATAGAAAATACTCTTTTTCTTCCAATTGAATCGCCGAGTAACATCTTGCTTCACGATCTTTCCCCCAAAAACCTTGTGTTTAACGGGAAACACAATGGGAAGCCCATCTAACTGTGTCTGAATATCTGCAGGACTATATTTCTTCGGTGGGCCCCTATAATCAGATTTTTTGTACAAAACATTTTCGCTTCTAAATCGATGTCCGGCAGGTAACCAATGTCTATGGTCAAAGTAAACAATCCCTTTGTTCACACTCAATAACGGAGTATGATCCATGCATTCGGGACAAACTTTGTAACCTTGACCCGACCATCCCGAAGTGTATGACCTAGCGGGGAAACCATTAGTGGTAGACAACAAAAAAACCTTTATCGTAAACTCTTCTTTCTTGTGGGCATCATACGTAACGATCCCTTTATCCCACAACTTTTCCAAATCATCTATAACAGGACGAAGAAAGACATCCATGTCCTTACCGGGTGAACAGGGTCCTGGAATCAACAAACAAAGCTGGAATGTGGTTTCCTTCATGCATACTCACGAGGGCAAGTTATATACGGTTAATATGACTGGCCACATGCTGTACGAGTTGTTATGCATAGAGAAAGGACAAAACCCATCGATTCCGAGACCCAGATATACGTTACGAGGTTCACTAATATATGAAAGTTTAAAATAAAAACCTGATTATCTATGTTGGCATATACCCACTGTATTACATGTAAATTTAACTTTTAACATCTTCCTTGTTTAATCCACAATGATAGCATTTTCAGGGCGTGTTATATAGTTATCTCACACGGATTATGGGTATATACCATCTCACGAAAATTTTGGGCATGCACCCACAACTCTTATTTGAATATAAAGATACCTTTTAACTTACCGGTAAATTATACATTAAAATAACAAGGATTACGATAAGGGTTCCAAAAATCAAGATCTCATAACAATGTGTTCATATAGATTAAAATCATGCATATAAAAATAATAATATACCATTGTTAATACATTAAGTGTTACAATACGACACTATTAAAGCCAACATATCAGTTTAATATTAATACTTTACAATTCATATATTAATGGTTTTATACCCCTTCATATATGAATTGGTAACAATATGACTTGACCTCAACATAAAAAATGCTTACATATATGGTGATACATGACAAATATTATAAAGGAGCCCGCAAAGATGTCTTGTTGTGAAATATTATTCTGTTGCAATGGACACACATCCTCCCATTGTGTTACACTATACAAGTGCATCAAGGATAAATATTTATCCTCTCCATCCATGAAAATAAAAAGGACCCTTTATATTGAATAACTAGAAAAGAACTCTTGATATAATATATAACTAACATATGCTTAAAAATGCATATTATTCAATTAAACATCTGGCCAGTGGGATCAATGAGTTTAAAATAACCTTCTAACTAAAGTATGTTATAGTTTCCAAAACTGAGGGAATTATAGTGCAAGTAAAAATGATTGTTTTTTAACGAGGTCTGATATAAAAAGTAACATTTGTTGAAGACTCCGTGCAAGTGTACAAGTTGTCATAAGTAATAAAAAGTGATAAGTTACTATCCCCACAGAAGTAGAAGTTAAACACGTGATTTTAATTCGAATTTAGATATTGTTAGAAATACTATAACTTAAACAAAAAGGATTTTTTAATTTGTTTTTGAGAGATTAAGTACTACTAGGAAACACAGAACTAAGGATTACTAAAACAAAATCAAAGAACTATAATAATAAAGCTTAATATACGATGTATAAAGGAATATCTCAAAATTGCCCACTCACCACTAGCATGCTTTAGGACAATTCTTTGATTAAAGGATAAGTTGGAAATTTCAGTTGCTAGCCGAAATTCTATGGTACACCATAAGTTGCTCCTGGGTAGTATGGGGATACTACCTAATCCTAGAAACCTCTTCCGATTAATCCGACAAAATTAGATAATATCTAAGTTCAAATCCTAAATTATTTATCTAGCTATAGTAGATCTCCCGATTCTCAAACTCAACTAAACATTTATAATTTAGTTTCTAAACACTAAACTCTCCTACCCCGGGGGTACTTTAATCTATCACAACTCGATATGTGATCAAGAAAAATAACTACATGAAACATAAGTATGCATGCAATTCCAAATTCATGGAAAATAATCCTAAATGAAAGCTAGAGTTCATACATATGAAATATCAAGCTAAAATATCTTGAGCTCATGCTTAGAGAAAGAAATAAAATATAATTGATTCATAATTCCAAGAAATAAAGGGAAAAAATAAATTAAATTATTTAAAATGGAAATAAAGTGAAAGAAGGTGTGTGTTATTGCTTATTTTGCTCCAAATCTTTGTCCATATTTTCACAACTCTATACAATGATAAGTGGTTTGTTTTGAAGCTAAAAACAAATTTTTATACCCCTAAAGACGTGCATTTGATTTTCATCGTCCAGGATTTGAATCGGAACAACTTCTTGAGCATGAACTAGTACCATCGTATTACCCACTTTCTGTTGAATTTCATTCACACTAGCTCCAGTGTGATGATGATTTTGAAGATTTTAATTCATAGTGATTGAGCTAGAAGCTACCCTAGGTGCTCTGATATTCATAGCAGCACCATTGTTTGATGATTGTCTTGAAACTAACCTATGTTTCTCTCTTAACTCAACTGAGTTTAAAGCTCCTAATACCTCGTATGAGCTATCCATTCTCTCCATGTTATTCCCCATATGGTGGTGCATTTTCGGCATTATTCCGGCTACAGCTCGAGTTCCATCTCCGACCACCACTCCAACACCATTCAAATTCATAACTCTACTGTTAACAACATGCTAATTAAGCTTGATTCCTCTTCATCTTCTCCTTAGCTGCGAGATAAATAACATCCTCTAAAGCCTCCCTAGCTCGTTTTCTGGAAATTGCAGCCTCTTTTGCTTTTCTTTCCGCTTCTCATAGAATCACCTTAGAAATCTCGTTATTCACGCTATTTCCATTATTATTAGGAGGGCTATACCCTAATTATAATGAATATTATTTCTTTTTGAAATTTCATGACCAACTATCTTTTCCTGTAAATTGAATAATACTTATGATATACATGTACAAAAAAAAATACAAACTATCGTTTCTTGAAATACATTTTTTAAGTTAATTGCACTATTTATCGAACCGATAATTAAATTTTATCTTCACAAAATCTACCGATTTATGTAAAAATATTACGAAAATTGGATCCATTAGAACCCTGTGCACAAACTAGTTTTCAATAAATACTTTGATGATTCATGAAATAACTTAATAAAAAAATATTAGTGTAGTAACTCAGCAAGTTTAAATTTCAAAATAGAATGAATTTTGAGACTTTTCAATCCTTATTGCTCGTTAGGTAAAGGTATCTCAATTTTTCTATCTAATCTACTTAGACAAGGAAGACCCGAGACCACTACATCATTTCTTCCTAGATATATATACCAATATTATTTATCTCAACACGTAAAGTACTAATTTATTTTTTAATTTAATTGAGGTACCTTTCCAACCTCCATTCAAATTCTCTAGATTTCACGATCAGCAATTGTTCTTTCACTGAATTTACGTCCACCAATCACATCAATCTCATCTATAAAGATTATTCAAGTCTGGATGGACAAGAAGAACAAGATGTAAATATTTATCATATATCAAAAGCGTGCATATAATAAACATCTAATATGTCCTTTCTTACTTGATAATCACGTGCATAATTGAACATTTCACTAATCAATCTTGCACTTTCCCCTATGTATTTATCAGTGGAATCTCATACAACCTGGACACCAAATTATAAAAAAGAAGATTGGTCCAAACTAATTTTTCCAAGTATTAAACAAGTAAGTACCTTTAAGAAAGTTCCATCTATATTGCTTGCTATTGATAGACTAACAATGTCTTCCTAATCCAGGAGGCTATATAGAAGGACACCTTGATCAGAGAAGTTTGATTTCGGCGGCCGTCTTTATTTTTTAGGTTAATTTTTTTATGGATGTACGAGTGTGTGTGTAAGTGTTATATTATAAGGCCGGTGTGTTATGGATTGGTCATGTACAAACTAAATTGAGACTAAAGATAAAAAATTGATGCCTACTTGAAAATGATGTGATTTGGGCTTTTTTTTTATTTAGCCCACTTAACAATAACACTTTTTTTTTATGACAAGTAAAATTTTATATTCAAAGAGAAAAATAGTTTGGCCATTGGCGAGTTTTAGTTCACTAGAAATAATATTTTCAAAGATACTAAATAAAAATTTATTTTATAGGTTGAATATGGCCTTCTTATAGGGATTGTATTAAATTTTGTTTCTTTTTTTCCTAAAATTATTGAGTAACACCTAATTTTTTTATCCTTTATTGGTTGATATAGAGTGTTTTTATTAACCCTAATTATTTATGATGTTGTATAAATTAGTATGTCTTATATTTGGTATTTGAACTTATTCACAAAGTAATAATTTATGTAGTTTTATGTAATTTTTTTGGTTGTATGTGTGTATTGTTTAGTATTAGGTATAGATATGTGTGTTATGTGTATATTTAATGTATATATAGATTATGTTAATATGTACCCATTTTATGTATTTGATATAGAATTTTCAAGGACCTATAATGAAATTTGATAACAAAAGTCCCTGCAATTGTAGAGGTGGGGGTTATACCCATTTTTGTATGTGACATAGATTTTCAGGTGTCGATAATGACATTTTAAAACAAAGGTCTGCAGTTTCAATGGTGGGTTTTACCCATTTATGTGAAAGGCTCTTAGCCACTTTCTTTTTAGGGGTGTATTCCTCCATAAATCTTTTAGGGACCTATAGTGCAATTTGATAACAAAATTCCATGTAGTTGCAGTGCTGGGTATGTGACATAGAATTCCAAGATACTTATAATGCAATTTGATAACAAAGTTAATTACGATATAGATCAATTTCTATCTCCTCCCCATATTGGAAGGTGGGAAAGGCTCAAATTACTTTTACTAATTTTCTAATATAATGGACTTTTGTAAGCCTATGTGAGACAAATATTTAAGAATATGCCCTGTTAAATCGTCATGTGTAAGGATGAATTGTTTACTCTTATTTTTGAAATGGATTAGACATCTTGTAGCAGTGTTTAATACCAGCTTGAATCTTTTTAATGCACTTTAATACTTTTGGATATCTGTAAACCTATGTGACACAAATGATTAAGAATGTTCCCTTTTTTTATTGTCTTGTGCAAGGATACATTTGTTTACCCTTATTTTTGCAATATATTACACATCTTGTAGCAGTTTTTATTACAAATTTGGATTTTATGATGAGTGTGGATGTTCAACACCCACAATTGTTACTGACCAATGACCTATAAACAATAATTAATATGTAAATTTCTACACATTAACCATTAAGCATTATGTAAACCCCAAATAAACTATGTTAATCACTTTATAAACTCAATAAAGACTAAACTTAATATATGAGAGTTTAAAATAAAAACCTGATTATCTATGTTGGCATATACACACTATATTACATGTAAATTTAACCTTTAACATCTTCCTTGTTTAATCCGAAATGATAGCATTTTTAGGGCGTGTTATATAGTTATGTCACACGGATTATGGGTATATACCATCTCACGCAAATTTTGGGCATGCACCCACAAATCTTATGTGAATATAAAGATACCTTTTAACTTACCGGTAAAGTATACATTAAAATGACAAGGATTACGATAAGGGTTCCAAAAATCAAGATCTCATAACAATGTGTTCATATAGATTAAAATCATGCATATAAAAATAATAATATACCACTGTTAATACATTAAGCGTTACAATACGACACTATTAAAGCCAACATACCAGTTTAATATTAATGCTTTACAATTCATATATTAATGGTTTTATACCCCTTCATAGATGAATTGGTAACAATATGACTTGACCTCAACATAAAAAATGCTTACATATATGGTGATACATGACAAATATTATAAAGGAGCCCGCAAAGATGTCTTGTTGTGAAATATTATTCTGTTGCAATGGACGCACATCCTCCCATTGTGTTACACTATACAAGTGCATCAAGGATACATATTTATCCTCTCCATCCATGAAAATAAAAAGGATCCTTTATATTGAATAACTAGAAAAGAACACTTGATATAAGATATAACTAACACATGCTTAAAAATGCATATTATTCAATTAAACATCTGGCCAGTGGGATCAATGAGTTTAAAATAACTTTCTAACTAAATTATGTTATAGTTTCAAAAACTAAGGGAACTGTAGTGCAAGTATAAATAATTGTTTTTTTACGAGGTCTGATATAAAAATTAACATTTGTTGAAGACTCCGTGCAAGTGTACGAGTTGTCATAAGTAATAAAAAATGATAAGTTACTGTCCCCACAGGGAAGTAGAAGTTCAACACGTGATTTTAAATCGAATTTAGATATTGTTAGAAATACAACAACTAAAACAAAAAAGATTTTTAATATATCAAAAGCGGGCATATAATAAACATCTAATATGTCCTTTCTTACTTGATAATCACGTGCATAATTGAACATTTCACTAATCAATCTTGCACTTTCTAAAGGAACGCAATAACGATTATATCACATATAATACAGCGGAAAATCGAAATTGCAATCCTAAAACCATCTAGTTGCAATTTAAGAATTTAAAACAAAGTATACTAACGATTACATACCTTAAGCCGTTGTGTGAGAATCGAATTGTCAAATTCTAGCTTCAAAGATTTGAAGCCTCCACGCTTTACACAACGAGTTTGATTTTGCTTTCAGAACCATTCTGATTTGGAGAGAGACCTTCTATCTACTGTGGTTTTCCAAGAGAGAAAACTGAAAAAGAGTTACATGTATATATTGATTTCTCATTATACATATATTAACTCTTGAAGGAAAAATGAAAAGTGAAGAAGTGGAAAAGACAAAAGCTAGAACGTATAATGAAAACTAATTATCTTAATAATTTGGTCCACTACCTACTTCCGAAGTGGACTTGGACATTTTACATTATACAAAAAGATTTAACTAGCCTAGCGGTTAGTGACATATTTCACACTACTAGAGGTCCATGGTTTGATCCACGATCCTATGACCTTTTTCCCTTTTTTTTTCTCTTTTGCCTTAGATCGGTCTTATATTAGAATATAAATTTGTGCTAGCAAATCAATATACCAATATTCCAAATATATAATTAATTAATATTTATTATCTAATAATAAAATTAATTAACGTCATGAAGCAAGTACAATGCACTCGTTAGTGTGCGACTACGTGGGTTCATCGTTAAACCGGTAGTAGTTAATTAAATTAACCACTAATCGAGGTTGGCGTCTAACAACACTCCCCAACGACCGGATAACGTGAAGTAACTCTGTACAAAGAACCCGGTGAAAAATCATACATGTATTCCCTCTATCTTTACAGCTCCGGATCATCCTGTGATATTGTACAACTGTCAAATCCCATTAGAAAATCAACTACGTTACACGTCGATTATCAACGATTGACGAATGACCTAAGAAACTCATTTCTTCATTCATTCTATCACCTTGGCCAAGGATTCGATACAATCTTTATAATCTTATGACATCGTAGAGCTCAAACTCTTTACCTAGAGTTGATAGATTCCATCTTGACTCATCCCTAGGAGAATATGTACTTAGCTACATCCAATATCCTTTCGACTAGCATTATGACACACTAGTAGTCCAGTATCAAAACATAACAAGCACATACACAACTATAGTGATGATCTCAGGTCAAAGGATTACAAGTATAAAAATCCTTATAGAGATTAACCTACTTGACAGTTCAAGGTAATTAACCATTAGGAATCTCTAGTTTTAGTCGGTTCGATCACATCTCTATGTGCATTATCTATGCACCTAACTCGGTAAACGAGAACTACCGATATTTATCCAATAAATACTTGTTAGCTACATATTAATCTAACTGGATCATCGAGGTCCTAACTCGATGATCATACGATTAAGAACAAGTTTAGATTAAGTCCTGTAAGCTAGATTCTCATTATCATAACACCTTATGATATCTAGTTCGTAACTTAATCAAGGATTTGCCTTTATATTATGTAGATTAATACCATAATCATAAATGCTTGCCATAGATTCAAGGAAACAATTTCTTTAATCAAAACTGTAGGAATAACTATTATCGTGTACAGTAAACACTTGTGTTCAATTCATTACAAGACGATCGGGGTTAGGGCATAATTCCAACAATCTCCCACTTGGCTTAGACCCAATCGTTCAAGTACCATAATTCATAAACAGTTTGTTCTCATCAGACTCTTCTGATAGACAACTTTGATGAATAGATATACATCGTGTTCCTTCTTCTACCTATTGAATGTGATCATCTTCATGTTCAATTATATCTCGAATCAAGCGGTACTCTTGCAGAATTTGTTTGGATCTATAGTTTATTCTAGGTTTCTTTAATCATACAATATCCCAGATATTGTCATTGTATAAAGAAACAATATCTACATTGTGAAACCACACTATGTATATATAAAGAACTATTTTATCCAAACCACTGGCATAGTTGCATCTTATGCTGCTATGTATTCTACTTCTAGTAACCGAAATCTGCTACAGTGTCTTGATTGGAACTATTCCAATTTTTACTTCTACTCTATATAGACACAACCATATCTTGATTTGCTATCATCCACGTTTGAAGCACAAAAAACATCTATATACCTAATTAGCTTCAACTTATATTCTCCACATATGAGGAATTGGCCCTTAATAATTCTTAAGTACTTAAGGATAGTCTTTACTACTTTCAAACATTCCTCATCAAGGTTACCTTCATACCTACTCGCTAATCCTAGCGTGTAGTGTACTTTAGGTCTTATACATTTTTCATGGTGTGTTAGATAGATCCTTATTGTTTTAACAAATAGGACTATACATATTCATTCTCTTACTTTTAGGGTCCTAGAACAAACCCTAACATTAAGAGTAACTCCAAAGCCTATTGTCGAATAGATCCTCTTGGAATTTCCATGCTATACTTCTAAAAAAAATATAAATGTAGTAAGATTGATATAGGTCAAGTAGCTTCTTTGATCTATCTCTGTAAATCCCAATTCAAAGAATATAAGCTATTATCCTAAATATTTCATGGAGAACTATTTAACAACCAAAAACTTGGTTAATTGCTTGGTTGTTATATCATATCCCTATGTGATAATATGTCATCTACATATAACATTAGGAAGATAAGTGTACTCCCACTAGTCCTTTGTACTCTTATGACTCTTATTCTAAAATCATAAAATCAAACTATTTGATTGTATGAAAGAGAATAATCCAAGTTTGTGACATTTGCTAAACCCATTAAATGGATTATTAGAACTTACATGTTTTATTATGAGAAAATGGAAATATGAGACCTTTAGGATTGGTCTTAAGGACGTCATAGACTCCCATTTAGTGAAAACTATTCTCACATGATATTACCATATCTCATAATAATTGTATGTAGTTACCAATAGTAGAATCTGAAATAAATTAAGCATTTCTATCAAAAAAAAGGAATTCTCCATAATAAATGTTTTCCTTTTAATTTAAATCCTTAGCAATTAGAAGGTCGTTATAGCTCTCTACCTTAACGTCCAATCCAATCATTTCCTCTAGAACACATTTACTACAAATGGATCTTACATCTATTGAAGATTCATCCAAAGTACTATACTTTGTTGATTCTTATAGATACTAATTCAGATTCTATGGTTCTTAACCACTTGTCACTATCTAGACTAGTCACAGCCTCTTCATAGGGTTTTAGGATCATCACTTGATTGGTTATCATCTATATGATTCCTCATCAAATATCACCATTATTACAATTGATTTTGGTGTTTGATGAAATCTATATAACCTTTAGGAGGCTTGTGTACAATAAATTCTTCTTTCTCTTGATTTGTTAACGTCCTTTTTCCAAGAAAGGTTCATGAATCGTCCCTAATTCCTCAAAGTGTGAGACTTGAACCTTAAACGAAACTATTAACTCATCAAGGAAAGAAAGGTTGGCATGCATCAGATGTTCTTTAGCTTGTATAAATAACTCTGAAATCTTTATTTCATTATGATCTATTTCCACATTATGAATTCCTTCACTATGAAATTTCAATCTATAAAGGTTGTCTGCCTTACCACAAACCCTTTGTGTTCAGAATGGTGTGGAAATATTACCTCGTTATTTTCTTTGGGTATCCAACAAATCTATATTTGAAAGATATCAACTCAAGCTTAGCCATTATAAGTCGTTTAGTATAAATCAAACATTTCAAAATCTACATTTTAAGGTTTGATTTATATCATCTCCATACCACATATGGATTTTAGCGACTGTTTAGTGGGACCTAAGAGTTCATTAAATATGCAATTGACTTTAAAACATAATCCCATAGGAATATTTAAAACTTAGTGAATCACTGAGACAAAATCTATTTTTGTCATAGATAATCTATTAAGTCATTGCTAAGATATTCACCTATACAGGTTGATATCTTACTTCCTTCATACTCTTATATACTTGCTTTCAACTTCACTCAATAGTAATTTGAACATTTCAAATTATTTATATTGGTGTTACATTTGGTAAACACATCTATATCTGATATATAGTTTGTGAAGGAGATGAAGTAAGAATATCTATCTTTGGCTAAAGTTTATACAGACCACATACATCAATATATAGGGGACATAAGAACTCATTAACATTGTCTCCATTTTCATCAAAATGAGATTTAGTCATATTTCATTGAGATAAGTCTCACAAGTTTCATATGATTCAAAATCATTTTCTACAAGGAAATCTTCCTTGTGAAACTAGTAAACTTTTTCTCACAATTTATGACTTAGTCTATAACACCAAAGATAAGGTTTGATTAGTACGATTATCTATTTCGATTTATGACCATAAACAACTATAACATAATTACGTAGTTACTTAGGCAATTATAATCACCATATTGTAAGTATCCAATGGGGTGTAATTCATCAAGATTAAAAACTCCATTGGTCATTTTATATTACATTAATAAATCATAACCATCTTATGATCAAATGACTATTTTGTTCGAAAACAAGTTTACGAACAAAAATGCAGTTTTCTTACAATATGTTTTTCCATATGCATCTTTAAAGAATTAGTTATTACAATTGTGGTTGCAACAATTGCTCCATTACCGAAATTGTAATATAACTTCTCTTATTCTTATTTATCAATTAATCTTTAGAGTATGCAACATTTTGCATATTTCTAAACTACTACGAGTATCCAATACCATTTCTGTGTAATTAATAGAAGTTCAACTAGAAATAATTTCCATTAATGCCCTTACCTTGTTTCTTGGTATTAGATATCTAATATCTAACAGTCATACTAAGTTACTTATACATCTCCTAGAGATATTTAAGGATTCATGGGAATATCATGCTTAAAATGTCTTTTGGAGTTCATAACTCATGGATACAAGAATATACACATAGTACCATTACTAGGTTCATATTACTTTATACATGCATCATATACATTCTATTCATCCTCAAGAGACACTTTAGTCAATAGATCATTGAGCATATCAATGAGTCTCATGTGCAGAAGAAAGACTCTCAAGTTGCAGTCACAAATCTTGAGATTAACAACCAACTTGTGATGATTTGAGAAGTGATTTCGCAGAAATATCGAGAACTCTAATCATAGGAAGGAATAGGGAACAACGCTTAAAGAACACTATTATATAACTGTCAAAGATATGAACTATTATCTTAGAAATGTATAATTGGAAACTTTAATACATGAATGGGCCCCCTGGCAGTCAGGTCGTTTCTCATGCATAATTAAAGTGAATAAATTGAAACGTAAAACATGAATGAGCCCCCTGGTAGTCAGGTCGATTCTCACTCATAATTAAAGTGTGGTACATTACCAATTTTATCATATAAAATAAGAGACTCAAAACTATTTAGACCCCTGGTAGTCAGGTCGTTTCTAATTAGTTTTGTTGAGTTAATCCATCCTATAATCGAATGTTATTAATCTCGCATCCTCTGGGTTGTCCAGACTAAAAACGTGAAATTAATAAGTAAATTCTATTATCAAACAATCTAGGGTTTTTATAATTTGTACTCGAACTACAAGTCCACCTGGTAGTCAGATCAAAACTTGTAAATTTAACAAAATTAAAACTCTACTTGCGATGGACAATTCCACGAAATATCATATATATCGTTTATAATAAACTCAATAATTTCAATATCAAGTGGGAATAGCCTAGTATTCATAATCAAAGCATTTGTTTTATTATTTAAAGAAAAAAAATTATTACTAAAACAATTTTAGTAATATGTAATACCACTATATTTCGCCAAATATAGCTATAGTATGTATTTATTACCAGAAATATTAATTAACCAATTAATTAATAAAAAGAGTAAGTTTCTAAAACAATACTCTTTTATATATACAACAAATATATATGTATCATATGTCGCACGATAAAATTCAAAAGCCAAACACTAAATATTGACTTTAAATATTCTTTATCTTAATAGAAAACAAAAATGCTGTACACATGATTAAAGAAACGTCTTTCAATATCATTAAACTATTTAATAATATTCATAATCTTCTATTCCTTTTGTTTCTATTATTATTATTAAACCATTTAATAATATAACCAAAAGACCATCTTGGTTTAATCACTAAAAAGAAAATACATACATTTTTTTTTCTCTGGTCAACCGAAACTCTTTATGCGACCAATAGATACAACAAAGAGAAACAACTTGCTTTCACTTACTGCTGGACTTCCACGAAAAGAAAAAAAACATGAGCATAAAATATTAAACCATTTAATATTTTTTAAATAAACTACTACTCTTTGTTCAACAGCTTATTTATCATCACATGAAAATTGCAAATACTTTTTTTTTCTTTTAATAATCAGATACGACATTTACTCAGTAAATGATTTATACATTATTAAAGCCGACAGCAAAACAATTTTGCAAACAAACACTTTTTTTTCCGAATGCATACAAACACTCATCATCGATATGAACATGTAATTATTCTTCTGGTTTCTCTTTTTTCAAAAACAATTTCATCACAAAAGTATAACGGCTGAATAAACAATTGATTAACAATACACCACAATTATCATTATAATTACAGGCGGCCACAAAAAAAATATTAATATAAAATTGGATAATCAAATTATCAATGAATATCAATACAAAAATCCATATCACTGTATGAATCCTAATAATAAAATCTAAAATTTTATAAACTAAATAAATAAATCGCAACCGAGCCTGGCTCTGATACCAATTAATGGAACGCAATAACGATTATATCACATATAATACAGCGGATAATAGAAATTTCAATTCTAAAACCATCTAGTTGCAATTTAAGAATTTAAAACAAATTATACAAACGAACCATTCTGATGGAGAGAGACCTTCTATCTACTGTGGTTTTCCAAGAGAGAAAAACTGAAAAAGAGTTATATGTATATATTGATTTCTCATTATACATAATATATTAACTCTTGAAGGAAAAATGAAAAGTCAAGAAGTGGAAAAGCCAAAAGGCAATGAAAACTAATTATCTTAATAATTTGGTCCACTACCCAAGTGGACTTGGACATTTTACATTATACAAAAAGATTTGACAAGCCTAGCGGTTAGTGACATATTTCACACTACTAGAGGTCCATGGTTCGATCCACGATCCTATGACCTTTTTCCCTTTTTTTTTTCTCTTTTTCCTTAGATCGGTCTTATATTAGAATATAAATTTGTGCTAGCAAATCAATATACCAATATTCCAAATATATAATTAATTAATATTTATTATCTAATAATAAAATTAATTAACGTCATGAAGCAAGTACAATGCACTCGTTAGTGTGCGACTACGTGGGTTCATCGTTAAACCGTTAGTAGTTAATTAAATTAACCACTAATCGAGGTTGGCGTCTAACAACACTCCCCAGCGACCGGATAACGTGAAGTAACTCTGTACAAAGAACCCGGTGAAAAATCATACATGTATTCCCTCTATCTTTACAGCTCCGGATCATCCTAGGATATGGTACAACTGTCAAATCCCATTAGAAAATCAACTACGTTACACGTCGATTATCAACGATTGACGAATGACCCAAGAAACTCATTTCTTCATTCATTCTATCACCTTGGCCAAGGATTCGATACAATCGTTATAATCTTATGACATCGTAGAGCTCAAACTCTTTATCTAGAGTTGATAGATTCCATCTTGACTCATCCCTAGTAGCATATGTACTTAGCTACATCCAATATCCTTTCGACTAGCATTATGACACACTAGTAGTCCAGTATCAAAACATAACAAGCACATACACAACTATAGTGATGATCTCGGGTCAAAGGATTACAAGTATAAAAATCCTTATAGAGATTAACGTACTTGACAGTTCAAGGTAATTAACCATTAGGAATCTCTAGTTTTAGTCGGTTCGATAATCACATCTCTATGTGCATTATATATGCTCCTAACTCAGTAAACGAGAACTACCGATATTTATCCAATAAATACTTGTTAGCTACATATTAATCTAACTGGATCATCGAGGTCCTAACTCGATAATCCTACGATTAAGAACAAGTTTAGATTAAGTCCTATAAGCTAGATTCTCATTATCATAACACCTTATGATATCTAGTTCGTAACTTAATCAAGGATTTGCCTTTATATTATGTAGATTAATACTATAATCATAAATGCTTGCCATAGATTCAAGGAAACAATTTCTTTAATCAAAACTGTAGGAATAACTATTATCGTGTACAGTAAACACTTGTGTTCAATTCATTACAAGACGATCGGGGTTAGGGCATAATTCCAACACTTTCCCCTATGTCTTTATCAGTGGAACCTCATACAACCTGCACACCAAATTATAAAAAACAAGATTGGTCCAAACTAATTTTTCCAAGTACTAAACAAGTAAGTACCTTTAAGAAAGTTCCATCTATATTGCTTGCTATTGATAGACTAACAATGTCTTCCTAATCCAGGAGGCTATATAGAAGGACGCCTTGATCAGAGAAGTTTGATTTCGGTGGCCGTCTTTATTTATTAGGTTAAATTTTTTTAAGATGTACGAGTATGTGTGTAAGTGTTATATTATAAGGCCGGTGTGTTATGGATTGGTCATGTACAAACTAAATTGAGACTAAAGATAAAAAAAATGATGCCTACTTGAAAATGATATGATTTGGGCTTTTTTTTATCTATCCCACTTAACAATAACATTCTCTTTTTATGACAAGTAAAATTTTATATTCAAAGAGAAAAATAGTTTGGCCATTGGGCGAGTTTTAGTTCACTAGAAATAATATTTTCAAAGATATT
Organism: Nemophila menziesii; assembly: GCA_029959085.1. Classification (NCBI taxonomy): domain Eukaryota; kingdom Viridiplantae; phylum Streptophyta; class Magnoliopsida; order Boraginales; family Hydrophyllaceae; genus Nemophila; species Nemophila menziesii. The sequence goes on along the minus strand of JARWIR010000027.1, from coordinate 3,196,666 downwards.
AAATAAAAATTTATTTTATAGGTTGAACATGACCTTCTTATAGGGATTGTATTAAATTTTGTTTCTTTTTTTTCTAAAAGTATTGAGTAACACATAATTTTTTATCCTTTATTCGTTGATATAGAGTATTTTTATTAACCCTAATTATTTATGATGTTGTATAAATTAATATGCCTTATATTTGGTATTTGAACTTATTCACAAAGTAATGATTTAGGTAGTTTTATTTAATTTTTTTGGTTGTATGTGTGTATTGTTTAGTATTGGGTATAGATATGTGTGTTTTGTGTATATTTAATGTATATATATATTATGTTAATATGTACCCATTTTATGTATTTGATATAGAATTTTAAAACAAAGGTCTACAGTTTCAAAGGTGGGTTTTACCCATTTATGTGAAAGGCTCTTAGCCACTTTCTTTTTAGGGGTGTATACCTCCATTAATCTTTTAGGTACCTATAGTGCAATTTGATAACAAAAGTCCATGTAGTTGCAGTGTTGGGTATGTGACATAGAATTCCAAGATACTTATAATGCAATTTGATAACAAAGTTAATTACGATATAGATCAATTTCTATCTTCTCCCCATATTGGAAGGTTGGAAAGGCTCGAATTACTTTTACTAATTTTCTAATATAATAGACTTTTGTAAGCCTATGTGAGGCAAATATTTAAGAATATGCCCTGTTATATCGTCATGTGTAAGGATGAATTGTTTACTCTTGTTTTTGCAATGGATTAGACATCTTGTAGCAGTGTTTAATACCAGCTTGAATCTTTTTAATGCACTTTAATACTTTTTGATATCTTTAAACCTATGTGACACAAATGATTAAGAATGTTCCCTTTTTTTATTGTCTTGTGCAAGGATACATTTGTTTACCCTTATTTTTGCAATATATTACACATCTTGTAGCAGTTTTTATTACAAATTTGGATTTTATGATGAGTGTGGATGTTCAACACCCACAATTGTTACTGACCAAGGACCTATAAACAATAATTAATATGTAAATTTCTACACATTAACCATTAAGCATTATGTAAACCCCAAATAAACTATATTAATCACTTTATAAACTCAATAAAGACTAAACTTAATATATGAGAGTTTAAAATAAAAATCTGATTATCTATGTTGGCATATACCCATTGTATTACATGTAAATTTAACCTTTAACATCTTCCTTGTTTAATCCGAAATGATAGCATTTTCAGGGCGTGTTATATAGTTATGTCACACGGATTATGGGTATATACCATCTCACACAAATTTTGGGCATGCACCCACAACTTTATGTGAATATAATGATACCTTTTAACTTACCGGTAAAGTATACATTAAAATGACAAGGATTACGATAAGGATTCCAAAATTCAAGATCTCATAACAATGTGTTCATATAGATTAAAATCATGCATATAAAAATAATAATACACCATTGTTAATACATTAAGGGTTAAAATACGACACTATTAAAGCCAACATATCAGTTTAATATTAATGCTTTACAATTCATATATTAATCGTTTTATACCCTTTCATAGATGAATTGGTAACAATATGACTTGACCTCAACATAAAAAATGCTTACATATATGGTTATACATGACAAATATTATAAAGGAGCCCGCTAAGATGTCTTCTTGTGAAATCTTATTCTGTTGCAATGGACGCACATCCTCCCATTGTGTTACACTATACAAGTGCATCAAGGATAAATATTTATCCTCTCCATCCATGAAAATAAAAAGGACCCTTTATATCAAATAACTAGAAAAGAACACTTGATATAAGATATAACTAACACATGCTTAAAAATGCATATATTTCAATTAAACATCCGCCCAGTGGGATCAATGAGTTTAAACATCCTTCTAACTAAACTATGTTATAGTTTCAAAAACTACGGGAACTATAGTGCAAGTATAAATGATTGTTTTTTTTACTAGGTCAGATACAAAAATTAACATTTGTTGAAGACGTGCAAGTGTACGAGTTATCATAAGTAATAAAAAATGATACGTTACTGTCCCCACAGGGAAGTAGAAGTTAAACACGTGATTTTTGTTCTAATTTAGATATCGTTAGAAAAACTACAACTAAAACAAAAAGGATTTTTAATTTGTTTTTGAGAGATTAAGTACTACTAGGAAACACAGAACTAAGGATTACTAAAACAAAATCAAATAACTATAATAATAAATCTTAATATACGATGTATAAATGAATATCTCAAGATTGCGTACTCACCACTAGCATGCTTTAGGACAATTCTTTGATTAAAGGATAAATTGGAAATTTCAGTTGCTACCCGAAATTCTATGGTACACTATAAGTTGCTCCTGGGTAGTATGGGGATACTACCTAATCCTAGAAACCTCTTCTGATCAATCCGACAAAATTAGATAATATCTAAGTTCAAATACTAAATTATTAATCTAGCTAGAGTAGATCTCCTGATTCTCAAACTCAACTAAACATTTATAATTTATCTTCTAACCAATAAACTATCCTAGCCCGGGGGTACTTTAATCTATCACAACTCAATATGTGATAAAAAAAAATAACTACATGAAACATAAGTATGCATGCAATTCCAAATTTCATGGAAAATAATCACAAATGAAAGCTAGAGTTCATACATATGAAATATCAAGCTAAAATATCTTGAGCTCATGCTTAGAGAAAGAAATAAAATATAATTAATTCATAATTCCAAGAAATAATGGGAAAAAATAAATTAAATTATTTAAAATGGAAATAAAGTGAAAGAAGGTGTGTGTTATTGCTTATTTTGCTCCAAATCTTTCTCCATATTTTCACAACTCTATACAATGATAAGTGGTTTGTTTTGAAGCTAAAAACAAATTTTTATACCCCTATAAAGACGTCCAGGATTTGAATCGGAACAACTTCTTGAACATGAACTAGTACCATCACATTACCCACTTTCTGTTGAATTTCATTCACACTAGCTCTAGTGTGATGATGATTTTGAAGACTTTAATTCATAGTGATTGAGCTAGAAGTTACCCTAGGTGCTCTAATATTCATTGATGCACAATTGTTTGACAATTGTCCTGAAACTAACCTATGTTTCTCTTTTAACTCAACTGAGTTTAAAGCTCTTAATACCTCGTATGAGCTATCCATTCTCTCCATGTTATTCCCCATATGGTTGTGCATTTCAGGCATTATTCCGGCTACGGCTCGAGTTCCATCTCCGACCACCACTCGAACACCATTCAAATTCATAGCTCTACTGTTAACAACTCTAGATGCTAATAAAGCTTGATTCCTAATCATCTTCTCCTTAGCTGCGAGATAAATAACATCCTCTAAAGCCTCCCTAGCTCGTTTTCTGGAAATTGCCGCCTCTTTTACTTTTCTTTTCGCTTCTCGTATCAATCACCTTAGAAATCTCATTATTCACGCTATTTCCATTATTATTAGGAGGGCTATACCCTAATTATAATGAATATTATTTCTTTTTGAAATGTCATGACCAACTATCTTTTCCTGTAAATTGAATAATACTTATGATATACATGTACAAAAAAAATACAAACTATCGTTTCTTGAAATACATTTTTTAAGTTAATTGCACTATTAATCGAACCGATAATTAAATTTTACCTTCACGAAATCTTGATGGATGACATAATCAAACTGTGCACGAATAGCTTCCATACCGATTTACGTTAAAATATTACGAAAATCGGATCCATTGGAACCTTGTGCACAAACTAGTTTTCAATAAATACTTTGATGATTCATGAAATAACTTAATACAAAATATTAGTGTAGTAACTCAGCAAGTTTAAATTGTAAAACAGAATGAATCTTGAGACTTTTCAATCCTTATTGCTCGTCAGGTAAAGGTATCACGATTTTTCTATCTAATCTACTTAGACAAAGAAGACCCGGGACCACTACATCATTTCTTCCTAGATATATATACCAATATTATTTATCTCAACATGTAAAGTACTAATTTATTTTTTAATTTAATTGAGGTACCTTTCCAACCTCCATTCAAATTCTCTAGATTTCACGATCAGCAATTGTTCTTTCACTGATATTACGTCTACCAATCACATCAATCTCATCTATAAAGATTATGCAAGTCTGTATGGACAAGAACAACAAGATGTAAATATTTATCATATATCAAAAGCGTGTGTAATAAACATCTAATATGTCCTTTCTTACTTGATAATCACGTGCATAATTGAACATTTCACTAATCAATCTTGCACTTTCTCCTATATATTTATCAGTGGAACCTCATACAACTTGCACACCAAGTGACAAAAAACAAGATTGGTCCAAACTAATTTTTCCAAGTATCAAACAAGTAAGTACCTTTAAGAAAGTGCCATCTATATTGCTTGCTATTGACAGGCTAACAATGTCTTCCTAATCCAGGACGCTATATAGAAGGACGCCTTAGGTTAAATTTTTTTAAGATGTACGAGTGTGTGTGTAAGTGTTATATTATAAGGCAGGTGTGTTAAGGATTGGTCATGTACAAACTAAATTGAGACAAAAGATTAAAAAAATGATTCCTACTTGAAAATGATGTAATTTGGGCTTTTTTTATCTAGCCCACTTAACAATAACACTCTCTTTTTTTGACAAGTAAAATTTTATATTCAAAGAGAAAAATAGTATGGCCATTGGAGAGTTTTAGTTCACTAGAAATAATATTTTCAAAGATACTAAATAAAAATTTATTTTATAGGTTGAATATGGCCTTCTTATAGGGATTGTATTAAATTTTGTTTCTTTTTTTTTACTAAAATTATTGAGTAACACCTAATTTTTTTATCCTTTATTGGTTGATATAGAGTGTTTTTATTAACCCTAATTATTTATGATGTTGTATAAATTAGTACGTCTTATATTTGGTATTTGAACTTATTCACAAAGTAATGATTTATGTAGTTTTATGTAATTTTTTTGGTTGTATGTGTGTATTGTTTAGTATTGGGTATATATATGTGTGTTTTGTGTATATTTAATGCATATATAGGTAGTAATTTACGCATAATGTTATGTATGCTGATAATGTTAATATGTACCCATTTTATGTATTTGATATAGAATTTTCAAGGACCTATAGGGAAAGCTGATAACAAAAGTCCCTGCAATTGTAGAGGTGGGGGTTATACCTATTTTTTTATGTGACATAGATTTTCAAGTGTCGATAGTGACATTTTAAAACAAAGGTCTGTAGTTTCAATGGTGGGTTTAACCCATTTATGTGGAAGGCTCTTAGACACTTTCTTTTTAGGGGTTTATACCTCCATAAATATTTTCAGGACCTATAGTGCAATTTAATAACAAAAGTGCATGTAGTTGCAGTGCTGGGTTTGTGACATAGAATTCCAAGATACTTATAATGCAATTTGATAACAACGTTAATTACGATATAGATCAATTTCTATCTTCTCCCCATATTGGAAGGTGGGAAAGGCTCGAATTACTTTTACTAATTTTCTAATATAATGGACTTTTGTAAGCCTATGTGAGGCAAATATTTAAGAATATGCCCTGTTATATCGTCATGTGTAAGGATGAATTGTTTACTCGTGTTTTTGCAATGGATTAGACATCTTATAGCAGTGTTTAATACCAGCTTGAATCTTTTTAATGCACTTTGATACTTTTGGATATTTTTAAACCTATGTGACGCAAATGATTAAGAATGTTCCCTTTTTTTATTGTCTTGTGTAAGGATACATTTGTTTACTCTTATTTTTGCAATATATTACACATCTTGTAGCAATTTTTATTACAAATTTGGATTTTATGATGAGTCTGGATGTTCAACACCCACAATTGTTACTGACCAAGGACCTATAAACAATAATTAATATGTAAATTTCTACACATTAACCATTAAGCATTATGTAAACCCCAAATAAACTATGTTAATCACTTTATAAACTCAATAAAGACTAAACTTAATATATGAGAGTTTAAAATAAAAACCTGATAATCCACTGTATTACATGTAAATTTAACCTTTAACATCTTCCTTGTTTAATCCGCAATGATAGCATTTTCAGGGCGTGTTATATACTTATGTCACACGGATTATGGGTATATACAATCTCACGCAAATTTTGGGCATGCACCCACAACTCTTATGTGAATATAAAGATACCTTTTAACTTACCAGTAAAGTATACATTAAAATGATAAGGATTACGATAAGTGTTCCAAAAATCAAGATCTCATAACAATGTGTTCATATATATTGAAATCATGCATATAAAAATAAGAATATACCACTGTTAATACATTAAGGGTTACAATACGACACAATTAAAGCCAACATATCAGTGTAATATTAATGCTTTACAATTCATATATTAATGGTTTTATACCCTTCATAGATGAATTGGTAATAATATGACTTGACCTCAACATAAAAAATGCTTACATATATGGTGATACATGACAAATATTATAAAGGAGCCCGCTAAGATGTCTTGTTGTGAAATCTTATTCTGTTGCGATGGACGCACAGTCTCCCATTGTGTTAAACTATACAAGTGCATCAAGGATAAATATTTATCCTCTCCTATAAAATGGTAGGTTTGATCAAAAAAAAAAAAAATTTATCCTCTCCATCCATGAAAATAAAAAGGACCCTTTATATCGAATAACTAGAAAAGAACACTTGATATAAGATATAACTAACACATGCTTAAAAATGCATATATTTCAATTAAACATCTGGCCAGTGGGATCAATGAGTTTAAAACATCCTTCTAACTAAACTATGTTATAGTTCAAAAACTAAGGGAACTATAATGCAAGTATAAATGATTGGTTTTTTTACGAGGTCTGATATAAAATTAACATTTGTTGAAGACTCCGTGCAAGTGTACGAGTTATCATAAGTAATAAAAAGTGATAAGTTATCGTCCCCACAGGGAAGTAGAAGTTAAACACGTGATTTTAGTTCTAATTTAGACGTTAGAAAAACTACAACTAAAACAAAAAGGAATTTTAATTTGTTTTTGAGAGATTAAGTACTACTAGGAAAAACATAACTAAGGATTACTAAAACAAAATCAAAGAAATATAATAATAAATCTTAATATACGATGTATAAAGGAATATCTCAAGATTGCGTACTCACCACTAGAATGCTTTAGGACAATTCTTTGATTAAAGGATAAATTGGAAATTTCAGTTGCTAACCGAAATTCTATGGTACACCATAAGTTGCTCCTGGGTAGTATGGGGATACTACCTAATCCTAGAAACCTCTTCCGATTAATCCGACAAAATTAGATAATATCTAAGTTCAAATCCTAAATTATTATCTAGCTAGAGTAGATCTCCCGATTCTCAAGCTCAACTAAACATTTATAATTTATTTTCTAAACAATAAACTATCTTAGCCCGGGGGTACTTTAATCTATCACAACTCAATATTTGGTCAAGAAAAATAACTACATGAAACATAAGTATGCATGCAATTCCAAATTTCATGGAAAATAATCCTAAATGAAAGCTAGAGTTCATACACAAGAATTATCAAGCTAAAATATCTTGAGCTCATGCTTAGAAAAAAAATAAAATATAATTAATTCATAATTCCAAGAAATTAAGGGAAAAAATAAATTACATTATTTAATATGGAAATAAAGTGAAAGAAGGTGTGTGTTATTGCTTCTTTTGCTCCAAATATTTGTCCATATTTTCACAACTCTATACAATGATAGGTGGTTTGTTTTGAAGCTAAAAACAAATTTTTATATCCCTCAAGACGTGCATTTGATCTTCATCGTCCAGGATTTAAATTGGAACAACTTCTTGAATATGAACTAGTACCATCACATTACCCATTGTCTGTTGAATTTCATTCACACTAGCTCCAGTGTGATAATGATTTGAAGACTTTAATTCATAGTGATTGAGCTAGAAGCTACCCTAGGTGCTCCAGTATTCATAGTTGCACCATAGTTTGATGATTGTCCTAAAACTAATTTAAAGCTCCCAATACCTCGTCTGACCTATCCATTCTCTCCATGTTATTCTCCATATGGTGGTGCATTTCCGGCATTATTCCGGCTACGGCTCGAGTTCCATCTCCGACCACCACTCGAACACCATTCAAATTCATAGCTCTACTGTTAAGAACTTCAGATGCTAGTAAAGCTTGATTCCTCTTCATCTTCTCCTTAGCTGTGAGATAAATAACATCTTCTAAAGCCTCCCTAGCACGTTTTCTGGAAATTGCCGCCTCTTTTGCTTTTCTTTCCGCTTCTCATATCAATCACCTTAGAAATCTAGTTATTCACGCTATTTCCATTATTATTAGGAGGGCTATACCCTATTATAATGAATATTATTTCTTTTTGAAATGTCATGACCAACTATCTTTTCCTGTAAATTGAATAATACTTATGATATACATGTACAAAACAAATACAAACTATCGTTTCTTGAAATACATTTTTTAAGTTAATTGCACTATTAATCGAACCGATAATTAAATTTTACCTTCACGAAATCTTGATGGATGACATAATCAAACTGTGCACGAATAGCTTCCATACCGATTTACTTAAAAATATTACGAAAATCGGCTCCATTAGAACCTTGTGCACAAACTAGTTTTCAATAAATACTTTGATGATTCACGAAATAACTTAATAAAAAATATTAGTGTAGTAACTCAGCAAGTTTAAATTGTAAAACAGAATGAATTTTGAGACTTTTCAATCCTTATTGCTCATCAGGTAAAGGTATCATGATTTTTTTAACTAATCTACTTAGACAAAGAAGACCCGGGACCACTACATCATTTCTTCCTAGATATATAGACCAATATTATTTGTCTCAACATGTAAAGTACTAATTTATTTTATAATTTAATTGAGATACCTTTTCGACCTCCATTCAAATTCTCTAGATTTCACAATTGTTCTTTCACTGAATTTATGTCCACCAATCACATCAAGCTCATCTATAAAGATTATGCAAGTCTAGATGGACAAGAACAACAAGATATAAATATTTATCATATATCAAAAGCGTGCATATAATAAACATCTAATATGTCCTTTCTTACTAGATAATCACATGCATAATTGAATATTTCACTAATCAATCTTGCACTTTCCCCTATATATTTATCAGTGAAACCTCATACAACCTACACACCAAATGACATAAAACAAGATTGGTCCAAACTAATTTTTCCAAGTATTAAACAAGTAAGTAAGTACCTTTAAGAAAGTGCCATCTATATTGCTTGTTGTTGACAGACTAACAATGTCTTCCTAATCCAGGAGGCTATATAGAAGGACGCCTTGAACAGAGAAGATTGATTTCGGCGGCCGTCTTTATTTTTTAGGTTAAATTTTTTTAAGATGTACGAGTGTGTATGTAAGTGTTATATTATAAGGCCGGTGTGTTAAGGATTGGTCATGTACAAACTAAATTGAGACTAAAGATAAAAAATGATGTCTACTTGAAAAATGATGTAATTTGAGTTTTTTTTTTATCTAGCCCACTTAACAATAACACTATCTTTTTATGACAAGTAAAATTTTATATTCAAAGAGAAAAATAGTATGACCATTGGTAGTTCACTAGAAATAATATTTTCAAAGATACTAAATAAAAATTTATTTTATAGGTTGAATATGGCCTTGTTATAGGGATTGTATTAAATTTTGTTTCTTTTATTCTAAAATTATTGAGTAACACCTAATTTCTTTATCCTTTATTAGTTGATATATAGTGTTTTTATTAACCCTAATTATTTATGATGTTGTATAATTTAGTACGTCTTATATTTGGTATTTGAACTTATTCACAAATTAATGATTTATTTAGTTTTATTTAATTTTTTTGTTTGTATGTGTGTATTGTTTAGTATTGGGTATAGATATGTGTGTTTTGTGTATATTTTATGTATATATAGGTAGTAATTTACGCATAATGTTATGTATGCTGATTATGTTATTATGTACCCGTTTTATGTATTTGATATAGAATTTTCAAGGACCTATATTTCAATTTGATAACAAAAACCCCTGCAATTGTAGAGGTGGGGGTTATACCCATTTTTATATGTGACATAGATTTTCAGGTGTCAGTAGTGACATTTTAAAACAAATGTCTGCAGTTTCAATGGTTGGCTTTACCCGTTTATGTGGAAGGCTATTAGCCACTTTCTTTTTATGGGGTTTATACCTCCATAAATCTTTTAGGGACCTATAGTGAAATTTGATAACAAAAGTTCATGTAGTTGCAGTGCTGGGTATGTGACATAGAATTCCAAGATACTTGTAATGCAATTTGATAACAAATTTAATTACGATATAGATCAATTTCTATCTTCTCCCCATATTGGAAGGTGGGAAAGGCTCAAAATACTTTTACTAATATTCTAATATAATTGACTTTTGTAAGCCTAATGAGGCAAATATTTAAGAATATGCCCTGTTATATCGTCATGTATAAGGATGAATTGTTTACTCTTGTTTTTGCAATGGATTAGACATCTTGTAGCAGTGTTTATTACCAGCTTGAATCTTTTTAATGCACTTTAATACTTTTTGATATTTTTAAACCTATGTGACGCAAATAATTAAGAATGTTCCCTTTTTTATTGTCTTGTGCAAGGATACATTTGTTTACCCTTATTTTTGCAATATATTACACATCTTGTAGCAGTTTTTATTACAAATTTGGATTTTATGATGAGTGTGGATGTTCAACACCCACAATTGTTACTAACCAAGGACCTATAAACAATAATTAATATGTAAATTTCTATACAGTAACAATTAAACATTATGTAAACCCCAAATAAACTATGTTAATCACTTTATAAACTCAATAAAGACTAAACTTAATATATGAGAGTTTAAAATAAAAACATTATTATCTGTCTTGGCATATACCAACTGTATTACATGTAAATTTAACCTTTAACATCTTCCTTGTTTAATCCGCAATGATAGCATTTTCAGGGCGTGTTATATACTTATGTCTCACAGATTATGGGTATATACCATCTCACGCAAATTTTGGGCATGCACCCACAACTCTTATGTGAATATAATGATACCTTTTAACTTACCGGTAAATTATACACTAAAATGACAAGGATTACGAAAAGGGTTCCAAAAATCAAGATCTCATAACAATGTGTTCATATAAATTAAAATCATGCATATAAAAATAATAATATACCACTGTTAATACATTAAGGGTTACAATACGACACTATTAAAGCCAACATATCAGTTTAATATTAATGCTTTACAATTCATATATTAATGGTTTTATACCCCTTCATAGATGAATTGGTAACAATATGACTTGACCTCAACATATAAAATTCTTACATATATCGTGATACATGACAAATATTATAAAGGAGCATGCAAAGATGTCTTGTTGTGAAATCTTATTCTGTTGCAATGGACGCACATCCTCCCATTGTGCTACACTATACAAGTGCATCAAGGATAAATATTTATCCTCTCCATCCATGAAGATATAAAGGACCCTTTATATCAAATAACTAGAAAAGAACACTTGATATAAGATATAACTAACACATGCTTAAAAATGGATATATTTGAATTAAACATCTGGCAAGTGGGATCAATGAAATTAAAATAATCTTCTAACTAAACTATGTTATAGTTTCAAAAACTGAGGGAATTATAGTGCTAGTATAAATGATTGTTTTTTTACGAGGTCTGATATAAAAATTAACATTTGTTGAAGACTCCGTGCAAGTGTACAAGTTGTCATAAGTAATAAAAAGGGATAAGTTACTATCCCCACGGAAGTAGAAGTTAAACACGTGTTTTTATTTCTAATTTAGATATCGTTAGAAAAACTACAACTAAAAAAAAAATGATTTTTAATTTGTTTTTGAGAGATTAAGTACTACTAGGAAACACAGAACTAAGGATTACTAAAACCAAATAAAAGAACTATAAAATAAAGCTTAATATACGATGTATAAAGGAATATCTCAAGATTGCGTACTCACCACTAGCATGCTTTAGGACAATTCTTTGATTAAAGGATAAATTGGAAATTTCAGTTACTAACCGAAATTCTATGGTACACCATAAGTTTCTCCTGGGTAGTATGGGGATACTACCTAATCCTAGAAACCTCTTCCAATTAATCCGACAAAATTAGATAATATCTAAGTTCAAAACCTAAATTATTTATCTAGCTAGAGTAGATCTCCCGATTCTCAAACTCAACTAAACATTTATAATTTATTTTCTAAACACTAAACTCTCCTAGCCCGGGGGTACATTAATCTATCACAACTCAATATGTGATCAATAAAAATAACTACACGAAACATAAGTATGCATGCAATTCAAAATTTCATAGAAAATAATCCTAAATGAAAGTGAGAGTTCATACATATGAAATATCAAGCTAAATTATCTTGAGCCCATGCTTAGAGAAAGACATAAAATATAATTAATTCATAATTCCAAGAAATAATGGGAAAAAATAAATTACATTATTTAATATGGAAATAAAGTTAAAGAAGGTGTGTGTTATTGCTTCTTTTGCTCCAAATCTTTGTCCATATTTTCACAACAAGAAAAATGATAAGTGGTTTCTTTTGAAGTTAAAACCAAATTTTTATACCCCTAAAGGCGTGCATTTGATTTTCGTCGTCCAGGATTTGAATCAGAACAAATTCTTGAACATGAACTAGTACCATCGCATTACCCACTTTCTGTTGAATTTCATTCACACTAACTCCAGTGTGATGAAGATTTTGAAGATTTTAATTCATAGTGATTGAGCTAGAAGGTACCCTAGGTGCTCCGATATTTATAGCTGCACCATTGTTTGATGATTGTCTTGAAACTAACCTATGTTTCTCTCTGAACTCAACTGAGCTTAAAGCTCCTAATACCTCGTCTGAGCTATCCATTCTCTCCATGTTATTCCCCATATGGTGGTGCATTTCCGGCATTATTCCGGCTATGGCTCGAGTTCCATCTCCGACCACCACTCCAACACCATTCATATTCATAGCTTTACTGTTATCAACTCCAGATGCTAATTAAGCTTGATTCCTCTTCATCTTCTCCTTAGCTGTGAGATAAATAACATCCTCTAAAGCCTCCCTAGATCGTTTTCTGGAAATTGCCGCCTCTTTTGCTTTTCTTTTCGCTTCTCATATCAATCACCTTAGAAATCTCGTTATTCACGCTATTTCCATTATTATTAGGAGGGCTATACCCTAATTATAATGAATGTTATTTCTTTTTGAAATTTCATGACCAACTATCTTTTCCAGTAAATTGAATAATACTTATGATATACAGTCCCTATTCCAGAAAAGGGGGGAGAAGAAACAACAGAAGATACAGTCGAAGAGGTAGTTGAACCAAAAAGTGTCCCAGAGAAGACACCAGAAAAGAAAGAGAGCCCAGTGGTAACCAACACATGTCCTCCACCACAATACCCTTCACGTGTCAGAAAAAAGGATAATGACCAGGTTCAAGAAGTTCGTTGACATGGTGAGCAAGTTAGAGATTAAAATACCGTTTTTAGAAGCTCTCAAGAGAATGCAGAGATATTTAAAATTCATGAAGGACATTTTTTCTAACAAACGAAGATTTGAAACTGAGGATATGAGTGGATCACCAGAGGAGTGTGATACTATCGAGTTACCACCAGAAACACCCCTTCCCACGAAATCTTGGATGGCACCATCCATGATTATGAAGAATCGAGCAAAAACGTTCGTGTGAATTAGAGGCAAAGGGTGGAAATTTCGTCATTCTTAATCGAGGTAACACGTCTAACTTTAAAAGACGTTAAACAAAAGTGCTATATGGGAGACAACCCGTAATCTCTTTTATGGTTTTACGTTTTTAGTTTTTAATTTATGTTTAGCTTAGTTAAATTTAGTTGATATTGCATAGTTGAGAAAGGTATTAGTGTTTTTGATGATTAGGTATTGGAGAAATCGAGTTAGGGAATGAAAACAAAAAATTTCGGACAAGCTGAACCATCGGTGCGGTATACCGAACCTCAGCCCCGGTGTACCGCAGAGGACAAAAACCCGTACCACGGGTAGATGCCACGGGTTTTATACCGAGACGAAAACAATTCACCTCGATCCGTGCGGTATACCGGACCCTGCACCGCACCATGCACCGCAGGTCTAAAACCCGTGGCACGAGTATGTACCGCGGGTATTTTGACGAGGCGTAAAATTTTGGAACGCTGATTTGTGCGGTATACCGGACCATATGCCCGGTATACCGCGCCGCGCCGACTGGAGAGAGAAAAGTGCGGATTAAGGTTTATAAAAGAGGGTTAATGCTTATTATTCTGAATTTACTAAACCTCAAGCCTCTCTTTCTTCTCCAAACCTCTCCCAACTCCATTGAAGCTCATAAAACCTTCACCAATCAACAAAACAATACCCAATCATCAAGAAAAACACATCAAATCTTCTCTCCACATCATTACAAAGGAGATTCAAGCAACCAATCCTCACCAAACACATCAATTTGAAGAATCATAAGTTGCTCCTGGGTAGTATGGGGATACTACCTAATCCTAGAAACCTCTTCTGATCAATCCGACAAAATTAGATAATATCTAAGTTCAAATACTAAATTATTTATCTAGCTAGAGTAGATCTCATGATTCTCAAACTCAACTAAACATTTATAATTTATCTTCTAACCAATAAACTATCCTAGCCCGGGGGTACTTTAATCTATCACAACTCAATATGTGATAAAAAAATTAACTACATGAAACATAAGTATGCATGCAATTCCAAATTTCATGGAAAATAATCATAAATGAAAGCTAGAGTTCATACATATGAAATATCAAGCTAAAATATCTTGAGCTCATGCTTAGAGAAAGAAATAAAATATAATTAATTCATAATTCCAAGAAATAAAGGGAAAAAATAAATTAAATTATTTAAAATGGAAATAAAGTGAAAGAAGGTGTGTGTTATTGCTTATTTTGCTCCAAATCTTTGTCCATATTTTCACAAATCTATACAATGATAAGTGGTTTGTTTTGAAGCTAAAAAAAAAAATTTATACCCCTATAAAGACGTGCATTTGATTTTCATCGTCCAGGATTTGAATCGGAACAACTTCTTGAACATGAACTAGTACCATCACATTACCCACTTTCTGTTGAATTTCATTCACACTAGCTCTAGTGTGATGATGATTTTGAAGACTTTAATTCATAGTGATTGAGCTAGAACTTACCCTAGGTGCTCTAATATTCATTGCTGCACAATTGTTTGACGATTGTCCTGAAACTAACCTATGTTTCTCTTTTAACTCAACTGAGTTTAAATCTCTTAATACCTCGTATGAGCTATCCATTCTCTCCATGTTATTCCCCATATGGTTGTGCATTTCAGGCATTATTCCGGCTACGGCTCGAGTTCCATCTCCGACCACCACTCAAACACCATTCAAATTCATAGCTCTACTGTTAACAACTCTAGATGCTAATAAAGCTTGATTCCTAATCATCTTCTCCTTAGCTGCGAGATAAATAACATCCTCTAAAGCCTCCCTAGCTCGTTTTCTGGAAATTGCCGCCTCTTTTACTTTTCTTTCCGCTTCTCGTATCAATCACCTTAGAAATCTCGTTATTCACGCTATTTCCATTATTATTAGGAGGGCTATACCCTAATTATAATGAATATTATTTCTTTTTGAAATGTCATGACCAACTATCTTTTCCTGTAAATTGAATAATATTTATGTACAAAAAAAATACAAACTATCGTTTCTTGAAATACATTTTTTAAGTTAATTGCACTATTAATCGAACCGATAATTAAATTTTACCTTCACGAAATCTTGATGGATGACATAATCAAACTGTGCACGAATAGCTTCCATACCGATTTACTTAAAAATATTACGAAAATCGGATCCATTGGAACCTTGTGCACAAATTAGTTTTCAGTAAATACTTTGATGATTCATGAAATAACTTAATAAAAAATATTAGTGTAGTAACTCAGCAAGTTTAAATTGTAAAACAGAATGAATCTTGAGACTTTTCAATCCTTATTGCTCGTCAGGTAAAGGTATCACGATTTTTCTATCTAATCTACTTAGACAAAGAAGACCCGGGACCACTACATCATTTCTTCCTAGATATATATACCAATATTATTTATCTCAACATGTAAAGTACTAATTTATTTTTTAATTTAATTGAGGTACCTTTCCAACCTCCATTCAAATTCTCTAGATTTCACGATCAGCAATTGTTCTTTCACTGATATTACGTCTACCAATCACATCAATCTCATCTATAAAGATTATGCAAGTCTGTATGGACAAGAACAACAAGATGTAAATATTTATCATATATCAAAAGCGTATGTAATAAACATCTAATATGTCCTTTCTTACTTGATAATCATGTGCATAATTGAACATTTCACTAATCAATCTTGCACTTTCTCCTATATATTTATCAGTGGAACCTCATACAACTTGCACACCAAGTGACAAAAAACAAGATTGGTCCAAACTAATTTTTCCAAGTATCAAACAAGTAAGTACCTTTAAGAAAGTGCCATCTATATTGCTTGCTATTGACAGGCTAACAATGTCTTCCTAATCCAGGACGCTATATAGAAGGACGCCTTAGGTTAAATTTTTTTAAGATGTACGAGTGTGTGTGTAAGTGTTATATTATAAGGCAGGTGTGTTAAGGATTGGTCATGTACAAACTAAATTGAGACAAAAGATTAAAAAAATGATTCCTGCTTGAAAATGATGTAATTTGGGCTTTTTTTATCTAGCCCACTTAACAATAACACTCTCTGTTTATGACAAGTAAAATTTTATATTCAAAGAGAAAAATAGTATGGCCATTGGAGAGTTTTAGTTCACTAGAAATAATATTTTCAAAGATACTAAATAAAAATTTATTTTATAGGTTGAATATGGCCTTCTTATAGGGATTGTATTAAATTTTGTTTCTTTTTTTTTACTAAAATTATTGAGTAACACCTAATTTTTTTATCCTTTATTGGTTGATATAGAGTGTTTTTATTAACCCTAATTATTCATGATGTTGTATAAATTAGTACGTCTTATATTTGGTATTTGAACTTATTCACAAAGTAATGATTTATGTAGTTTTATGTAATTTTTTTGGTTGTATGTGTGTATTGTTTAGTATTGGGTATATATATGTGTGTTTTGTGTATATTTAATGCATATATAGGTAGTAATTTACGCATAATGTTATGTATGCTGATAATGTTAATATGTACCCATTTTATGTATTTGATATAGAATTTTCAAGGACCTATAGGGCAAGTTGATAACAAAAGTCCCTGCAATTGTAGAGGTGGGGGTTATACCCATTTTTTTATGTGACATAGATTTTCAAGTGTTCATAGTGACATTTTAAAACAAAGGTCTGTAGTTTCAATGGTGGGTTTAACCCATTTATGTGGAAGGCTCTTAGCCACTTTCTTTTTAGGGGTTTATACCTCCATAAATATTTTCAGGACCTATAGTGCAATTTAATAACAAAAGTGCATGTAGTTGCAGTGCTGGGTTTGTGACGTAGAATTCCAAGATACTTATAATGCAATTTGATAACAAATTTAATTACGATATAGATCAATTTCTATCTTCTCCCCATATTGGAAGGTGGGAAAGGCTCAAATTACTTTTACTAATATTCTAATATAATTGACTTTTGTAAGCCTAATGAGGCAAATATTTAAGAATATGCCCTGTTAAATCGTCATGTATAAGGATGAATTGTTTACTCTTGTTTTTGCAATGGATTAGACATCTTATAGCAGTGTTTAATACCAGCTTGAATCTTTTTAATGCACTTTGATACTTTTGGATATTTTTAAACTTATGTGACGCAAATGATTAAGAATGTTCCCTTTTTTTATTGGCTTGTGTAAGGATAAATTTGTTTACTCTTATTTTTGCAATATATTACACATCTTGTAGCAATTTTTATTACAAATTTGGATTTTATGATGAGTCTGGATGTTCAACACCCACAATTGTTACTGACCAAGGACCTATAAACAATAATTAATATGTAAATTTCTACACATTAACCATTAAGCATTATGTAAACCCCAAATAAACTATGTTAATCACTTTATAAACTCAATAAAGACTAAACTTAATATATGAGAGTTTAAAATAAAAACCTGATAATCCATGTTGGCATATACCCACTGTATTACATGTAAATTTAACCTTTAACATCTTCCTTGTTTAATCCGAAATGATAGCATTTTCAGGGCGTGTTATATACTTATGTCACACGGATTATGGGTATATACAATCTCACGCAAATTTTGGGCATGCACCCACAACTCTTATGTGAATATAAAGATACCTTTTAACTTACCAGTAAAGTATACATTAAAATGATAAGGATTACGATAAGGGTTCCAAAAATCAAGATCTCATAACAATGTGTTCATATATATTGAAATCATGCATATAAAAATAAGAATATACCACTGTTAATACATTAAGGGTTACAATACGACACTATTAAAGCCAACATATCAGTTTAATATTAATGCTTTACAATTCATATATTAATGGTTTTATACCCCTTCATAGATGAATTGGTAACAATATGACTTGACCTCAACATAAAAAATGCTTACATATATGGTGATACATGACAAATATTATAAAGGAGCCCGCTAAGATGTCTTGTTGTGAAATCTTATTCTGTTGCAATGGACGCACAGTCTCCTATTGTGTTACACTATACAAGTGCATCAAGGATAAATATTTATCCTCTCCATCCATGAAAATAAAAAGGACCCTTTATATCGAATAACTAGAAAAGAACACTTGATATAAGATATAACTAACACATGCTTAAAAATGCATATATTTCAATTAAACATCTGGCCAGTGGGATCAATGAGTTTAAAACATCCTTCTAACTAAACTATGTTATAGTTCAAAAACTAAGGGAACTATAATGCAAGTATAAATGATTGGTTTTTTTACGAGGTCTGATATAAAAATTAACATTTGTTGAAGACTCCGTGCAAGTGTACGAGTTATCATAAGTAATAAAAAGTGATAAGTTACTGTCCCCACAGGGAAGTAGAAGTTAAACACGTGATTTTAGTTCTAATTTAGATATCGTTAGAAAAACTACAACTAAAACAAAAAGGAATTTTAATTTGTTTTTGAGAGATTAAGTACTACTAGGAAACACATAACTAAGGATTACTAAAACAAAATCAAAGAACTATAATAATAAATCTTAATATACGATGTATAAAGGAATATCTCAAGATTGCGTACTCACAACTAGAATGCTTTAGGACAATTCTTTGATTAAAGGATAAATTGGAAATTTCAGTTGCTAACCGAAATTCTATGGTACACCATAAGTTGCTCCTGGGTAGTATGGGGATACTACCTAATCCTAGAAACCTCTTCCGATTAATCCGACAAAATTAGATAATATCTAAGTTCAAATCCTAAATTATTATCTAGCTAGAGTAGATCTCCCGATTCTCAAGCTCAACTAAACATTTATAATTTATTTTCTAAACAATAAACTATCCTAGCCCGGGGGTACTTTAATCTATCACAACTCAATATTTGGTCAAGAAAAATAACTACATGAAACATAAGTATGCATGCAATTCCAAATTTCATGGAAAATAATCCTAAATGAAAGCTAGAGTTCATACACAGGAATTATCAAGCTAAAATATCTTGAGCTCATGCTTAGAGAATAAATAAAATATAATTAATTCATAATTCCAAGAAATTAAGGGAAAAAATAAATTAAATTATTTCATATGGAAATAAAGTGAAAGAAGGTGTGTGTTATTGCTTCTTTTGCTCCAAATATTTGTCCATATTTTCACAACTCTATACAATGATAGGTGGTTTGTTTTGAAGCTAAAAACAAATTTTTATATCCCTCAAGACGTGCATTTGATCTTCATCGTCCAGGATTTAAATTGGAACAACTTCTTGAATATGAACTAGTACCATCGCATTACTCACTGTCTGTTGAATTTCATTCACACTAGCTCCAGTGTGATAATGATTTTGAAGACTTTAATTCATAGTGATTGAGCTAGAAGCTACCCTAGGTGCTCCAGTATTCATAGCTGCACCATAGTTTGATGATTGTCCTAAAACTAATCTAAAGCTCCCAATACCTCGTCTGACCTATCCATTCTCTCCATGTTATTCTCCATATGGTGGTGCATTTCCGGCATTATTCCGGCTACGGCTCGAGTTCCATCTCCGACCACCACTCGAACACCATTCAAATCCATAGCTCTACTGTTAACAACTTCATATGCTAGTAAAGCTTGATTCCTCTTCATCTTCTCCTTAGCTGTGAGATAAATAACATCCTCTAAAGCCTCCCTAGCTCGTTTTCTGGAAATTGCCGCCTCTTTTGCTTTTCTTTCCGCTTCTTATATCAATCACCTTAGAAATCTAGTTATTCACGCTATTTCCATTATTATTAGGAGGGCTATACCCTATTATAATGAATATTATTTCTTTTTGAAATATCATGACCAACTATCTTTTCCTGTAAATTGAATAATACTTATGATATACATGTACAAAACAAATACAAACTATCGTTTCTTGAAATACATTTTTAAGTTAATTGCACTATTAATCGAACCGATATATAAATTTTACCTTCACGAAATCTTGATGGATGACATAATCAAACTGTGCCTGAATAGCTTCCATACCGATTTACTTAAAAATATTACGAAAATCGGTTCCATTAGAACCTTGTGCACAAACTAGTTTTCAATAAATACTTTGATGATTCACGAAATAACTTAATAAAAAATATTAGTGTAGTAACTCAACAAGTTTAAATTGTAAAACAGAATGAATTTTGAGACTTTTCAATCCTTATTGCTCATCAGGTAAAGGTATCACGATTTTTTTAACTAATCTACTTAGACAAAGAAGACCCGGGACCACTACATCATTTCTTCCTAGATATATATACCAATATTATTTGTCTCAACATGTAAAGTACTAATTTATTTTATAATTTAATTGAGGTACCTTTTCGACCTCCATTCAAATTCTCTAGATTTCACGATCAGCAATTGTTCTTTCACTGAATTTATGTCCACCAATCACATCAATCTCATCTATAAAGATCATGTAAGTCTGGATGGACAAGAACAACAAGATGTAAATATTTATCATATATCAAAAGCGTGCATATAATAAACATCTAATATTTCCTTTCTTACTAGATAATCACATGCATAATTGAATATTTCACTAATCAATCTTGCACTTTCCCCTATATATTTATCAGTGAAACCTCATACAACCTACACACCAAATGACATAAAACAAGATTGGTCCAAACTAATTTTTCCAAGTATTAAACAAGTAATTAAGTACCTTTAAGAAAGTGTCATCTATATTGCTTGTTGTTGACAGACTAACAATGTCTTCCTAATCCAGGAGGCTATATAGAAGGACGCCTTGAACAGAGAAGATTGATTTCGGCGGCCGTCTTTATTTTTTAGGTTAAATTTTTTTATGATGTACGAGTGTGTATGTAAGTGTTATATTATAAGGCCGGTGTGTTAAGGATTGGTCATGTACAAACTAAATTGAGACTAAAGATAAAAAATGATGTCTACTTGAAAAATGATGTAATTTGAGTTTTTTTTTTATCTAGCCCACTTAACAATAACACTATCTTTTTATGACAAATAACATTTTATATTCAAAGAGAAAAATAGTATGACCATTGGTAGTTCACTAGAAAAAATATTTTCAAAGATACTAAATAAAAATTTATTTTATAGGTTGAATATGGCCTTGTTATAGGGATTGTATTAAATTTTGTTTCTTTTTTTTCTAAAATTATTGATTAACACCTAATTTCTTTATCCTTTATTAGTTGATATAGAGTGTTTTTATTAACCATAATTATTTATGATGTTGTATAATTTAGTACGGCTTATATTTGGTATTTGAACTTATTCACAAATTAATGATTTATTTAGTTTTATGTAATTTTTTTGTTTGTATGTGTGTATTGTTTAGTATTGGGTATAGATATGTATGTTTTGTGTATATTTTATGTATATATAGGTAGTAATTTACGCATAATGTTATGTATACTGATTATGTTATTATGTACCCGTTTTATGTATTTGATATAGAATTTTCAAGGACCTATAGTGCAATTTGATAACAAAAACCCCTGCAATTGTAGAGGTGGGGGTTATACCCATTTTTGTATGTGACATAGATTTTCAGGTGTCAGTAGTGACATTTTAAAACAAATGTCTGCAGTTTCAATGGTTGGCTTTACCCGTTTATGTGGAAGGCTATTAGCCACTTTATTTTTATGGGGTTTATACCTCTATAAATCTTTTAGGGACCTATAGTAAAATTTGATAACAAAAGTTCATGTAGTTGCAGTGCTGGTTATGTGACATAGAATTCCAAGATACTTGTAATGCAATTTGATAACAAAGTTAATTACGATATAGATCAATTTCTATCTTCTCCCCATATTGGAAGGTGGGAAAGGCTCAAATTACTTTTACTAATATTCTAATATAATTGACTTTTGTAAGCCTAATGACGCAAATATTTAAGAATATGCCCTGTTATATCGTCATGTATAAGGATGAATTGTTTACTCTTGTTTTTGCAATGGATTAGACATCTTGTAGCAGTGTTTATTACCAGCTTGAATCTTTTTAATGCACTTTAATACTTTTTGATATTTTTAAACCTATGTGACGACATTTGATATTTTGCAATGGATAACAAAGTGATTCCTAGAGTTCAAAATGAGAATTATTAGGTTGGTCAAATGAGAGTCAACTCACAAAAAAATCCTCTCTACTCATTCATCCAATAATTTTTATTCCACCTTTTACTTTTTAAATCTTATCCACTTTCTCTTTCTTTTCCTCACTTTTGCTTTCTTTTTTTCAGAATCTTTTGTTAATCCCAAAAATTTCTGGGATCTAACAACAGCTTCTTTTTCTCTCTCCTAAATTTCCTCACACCTCGTTCATCTCTATCATCACCCACTATTATCCGCCGTTCTCCATCTAGTTTTTTTCATTTTTCACCTTGTTTTTTTCTGTTTTCTTTTCGGTTTCTGTTGACTCTCAAATGACAAAGATGTTGTTCTCTGCTAAATCAAACAAAACTAACACTGGGTCGAACAAACAACTTAAAGCTAAGACAAAGTATAGGGATATTACCAAAGAGATGTTATCTCCGAATTCAAACTTACTCAACACACCTGAATCTTATAAAGAGGAGGATGTAGACAAATCGGAGGTTCAAAGCAACGATGATTCAAAAAAGAGTGAAGAAGAAATTCAAACAGAAGTTGCAGATCCAGTGGTCAATAAGGAGAATAATGATTTGAAAAGTGGCTCATGGTCTAAACTGTTTGGATGTGATTCTATGAAACTTAAACATCATGAACCGGTCATTATAAATGGCAGGAAAACCATTAAACCTCCGATTGAGGTGTTAGAAAAAGGTGCTCAACAATGGGAGAATTGTTTGATTGGTCAATTCATTGACAATCCTCCTCCGTTTTATGCGATAGCTAACTTTGTTAAGTATCAATGGAGTAAGTTAGGTAAGGTTGAGATAAAATCGAATCTCAAAGGAAGTGTTGTGTTCAAATTTGAAAATAAACAGAGTTATAACAAAGCTTTGGAACAAATCTGGCATATAAGTGGTAAACCTTTAATACTTTCTCCATGGAAGCCAGGAATGCAATTCAATAAGCTTGACATAAATACAATACCTATTTGGGTGAAACTGATAAATGTGCCTATGAATCTATGGACACAGGAGGGTCTTGGTTATGTTGCTAGTGGGGTTGGAATACCTATACAAATGGATAGTATTACTGAGACTAAAACAAGGTTGTGGTATGCTAGAGTATGTGTTGAAGTTGATATCAAAGATGAGTTGCCTGATAATGTGTTTGTTGATATAGGCATATATGAGCTTCAGGAGGTAAAGGTTGATTATGAATGGAGGCCTATAGTTTGCAAGAAATGTAATAAGATAGGTCATGTTGATGCTAAATGTTCAAATTCTCAGAAAGTGTGGATTCCTAAACAAGTTAATGAAAAGGTTGTTGATAAAGGGAAAAAAGTTGCCAATGAATGGAGTACAGTTAAAAGTAATAACAAAAGTAGTTATAAACATGGAGAATCTAGCTCTATTATGGTGGAAAACTCGTTTGATAAATTACAAAACAGAGAAGGGAGTCAAATTGATCATGATGTCCTAATGTTTATTAATCATGAAGGGGGAGAAGATATACCAAAACCTCCTAATATATGATAATCACAGCTTGGAATGTAAGAGGCTTTAATAGCCTCCTAAGGCAGGAAGATGTTAAGGATTTTCTTGTCAGGAATAAAGTTAAAGTAGTAGGTCTTTTGGAAACAAAAGTAAAATTTAGTAACTACTCTTCAATAATAAGTGCTCACTTCAGTAATTGGGAGATGATGCACAACTATAATAAAGATAGTAGTGGTAGAATTTGGGTTTTATGGGATAAGAAGTTTGTTGACATTCATCTAGTTGATCAAACCTCTCAGGCTATAATCTTTGAGCTGATAATCAAGGAGACAAATGAGAAGTTAATAATTGTTATGGTTTATGCAAGTAGTAATTATGAAGTGAGGAGATTACTATGGAAAGATATTGTTGAATGGAGTCATAGATTTGATAAAGAAAAACTCTGTGTGTTGGGAGATTTCAATGAAATTTTAAATGTCAAAGATAGATTGAATTGCACTGAATTGGATAATGGAGCATTGGAATTTATAGATTGTGTTGATGATTCAAATTTATATGAACATAACTACGCAGGACATTATTATACGTGGACAAACAAAAACACTAGTGATCAAATTCGGGCTAGCAAAATAGATAGAGTGTTCATTAACACGAAATGGCTAGACTCTATGTCATCAAGTGTTAGTGTGCATCCTCCATCAACATCTGATCATTGTCCTTTGAATTTAAATGTTGGGGGTGTTAAGAAATTTTTCCCGAGTCAATTTAAATTCTTCAACATATGGATTAATCATGATAAATACATGGATATTGTTAAGGAAGCTTGGAGTATTAATGTTAATGGTAACGGAATGTATAAGGTGTGTATGAAGCTTAAAAATGTTAGAGTTGCTCTGAAAAAATTTAATAACTTATATTTTAGAAGAAACAGCTCTGAAATTGAAGAGATGAAAAAACAACTCAGCATCTTCCAAATGAAGATTATGAGAGGTGAAATGGATTCTCATACTTTGAATGAAGAGAAAATTATCCATCAAAAACTTGAGGAGGCCATTATCATTCAACACAATATAGTGAAACAAAAGGCTAAATGTGTATCTGTTAACAATATGGATTGTAATACTGCATACTTCTATAAGATTGTTAAGGGGAGAATAGCTAGAAATAATATATCTATTCTTATCAAAGACAATGGTGAGACAATTGATAACCCGGAAGCAATCAAAAATGAGTTTGTGGATTTTTACACAAACTTATTAGGCAAAGAAGATGTAAATGAAGAGATATGTTCAACTGAGACTATTAAGGAGATCATTAAGAATAGCATATCATCTTAGCAGAAGGATTTGCTAATATCTCCTATTACAGACATTGAAATCAAAGAAGCTCTGTTCTCAATAGGGGACAATAAAAGTCCTGGTCTCGATGGATTAAATGCTGCTTTCTATAAATCAGCTTGGAGTATTGTGGGAGAAGAATTTACCTATGCAGTTAAGGAATGCTTAATGAACTGCAAGATATTAACTCGAATCAACACAACAAATATAATTTTAATTCCTAAAGAGAAAAATGCTTCATGTGTAAGGAAATTTCGACCTATTTCTTGCACAAATATAACTTACAAGACTATATCAAGAGTTATATGTAAAAGACTTAAAAAAGTTATCAATTCTATAATCTCTATGAATCAAGCTGCCTATGTAGGTAATAGATTTATTATTGACAATATACTAGTTGCTCAAGAGGTGGTTTTTGGATATGAGAAGAGAAACTCAGCTCCTAAATGCACCATCAATTTGGATCTTCAGAAAGCGTATGATAGTGTCAATTGGAGGTTCTTACTTGATATATTAAAAGCTTTTGAATTTCCTGAACAATTTATTAAGTGGATTGAAATGTGTGTGTGCTCTCCCACATACTCTGTTTGTGTTAATGGTGAAGCTTGTGGCTTTTTTAAGGGTAAGAGAGGATTGAGGCAAGGTGATCCTCTCTCACCTTATCTATTTGCGATATGTATGGAGATTTTTACAGGGCTGTTCAACAAGATGGGAAATAAAGGCATATTTAAATATCATCAGAAATGTGAAGAACTCAAACTAAATCATATCATCTTTGCTGATGACTTATTAATATTCTTGAAAGCAGATGTTGAATCAGCTAAGGAGGTTAAGAAAGGACTTGAATTATTCTCTAGAATGTCAGGTCTGAGTATTAATTATGGTAAAAGTGAGATATATTATGGAGGTGCTGATAATAACTTAAAGAGAAGAATATCTGACATTCTTGAGATAAAAATTGGTAGTTTACCAGTTAGATATTTAGGTGTGCCTTTGAATTCAAAGAAGTTGAGTGTAGAAGATGGTAATAAGCTTATAAGTAATATTTATAGCAGCATTAGTAATTGGTCTTCTAAACTACTATCATACTCTGGTAGAGTTGAACTGATAAAATGTGTGCTAATTAGTAAAATACTATTTTGGTGCCGAGTTTTTCTTCTACCAAAACAAGTGATTTATAAACTTAATCAATTAATAAATAGCTTTCTTTGGAAAGGAAATATGGATGGAGCTAGAGGAGCTAAAATATCTTGGGAAAAAGTGTGCACTAATAAAAGATATGGAGGCCTGAGTATACCGAGAATTGAAAACATAAATCTAGTATGCTTACTCTTCACATTTTGGAGGATGTATGCTCAAAAAGAGAACTTATGGAGCAAGTGGGTGGCTTGTAATATTATTAAAAACAAGTGCATATGGACTCTTGAAGAGAAACAGGCACACACTTGGACATGGAAGAAAATCTTAAAGGTTAGAAAATTTGCTTACTCTTTTATTCAACACAGAGTCAACAATGGAAAAGAGTCATTTATTATGTGGGATAAATGGATAGATGGTCAAAGTGTTCAAGATAAACTAGGAATTGAACTAAGTAAGATTGATATAAATAACAATAAAACAGTTTATAGTTGTTATGGTGGAAATAGATGGAGATTGCCTCCAAAGATTGGTAAAATCCTTTCTATTCTGAATGATATCAAGCTAAATGATAAAGAAGATGTTAAAGTGTGGAATGAGAGTGTTAAAATGAAGTTTTCTTTCAGGAAAACATTAGCCAGATTAAGTGATGAAGATGTATCAGATCAAGTATATTGGTTTGAACTGGTTTGGGCTAAAAGAAATGTGCCTAGATGTTCATTCATCTCCTGGTTAACTGTGAACGACAGATTAAGCACTAAAGTGAGAATGTTGCCGTGGGGATGTTCTATTAATCCTCTGTGTATGTTTTGTAAAGATGCAGCTGAATCAAATGATCACTTGTTCTTTGAGTGTTCATTTAGTAAGAGAGTATTACTTAATTTGCTGCAAATATGCAAAATTACAAGTAAACCGAAGAATTTTGAGCAGTTATGCGAGAAGATTAGTGCAATAAGATGTGTAGATTATGCTAACTTAGTTAGCTTAGTAGTTACATCTTATGTGTACTATGTATGGTGGTTGAGAAATGAGTTAGAGCATGGTGGGAATGGTTTGAATGAGGAGCAATTATTAAAGATGATTCAAAATATTATTGGGATCAAATGTCAACAATGGAAAGTTAGTAGCAGAGAAGTTAAAGAAATAATTTCAAAGTTAGATGAATAGGTTTTTAACTCTTAACTTGTAAACCCGTTCTATTTAGTAGGTAATGGGCCACTTGTATGGGCTTTAGAGTTAAGTTGTAAGGTTTACTTTATAAAGTATAATAGGAGTAGTGTAATGGGCTTGAGAGTAGTAAGGGCCCGGTTTGAGCCTTTATGAATTAGTCAAAAGTGTAAAAGACAATGGTTTGTTGATTTTAATGAAAAAAATTGATTTGATGATCAAAAAAAAAACCTATGTGACGCAAATGATTAAGAATGTTCCCTTTTTTATTGTCTTGTGCAAGGATACATTTGTTTACCCTTATTTTTGCAATATATTACACATCTTGTAGCAGTTTTTATTACAAATTTGGATTTTATGATGAGTGTGGATGTTCAACACCCACAATTGTTGCTAACCAAGGACATATAAACAATAATTAATATGTAAATTTCTACACAGTAACAATTAAACATTATGTAAACCCCAAATAAACTATGTTAATCACTTTATAAACTCAATAAAGACTAAACTTAATATATGAGAGTTTAAAATAAAAACCTGATTATCTGTCTTGGCATATACCAACTGTATTACATTTAAATTTAACCTTTAACATCTTCCTTGTTTAATCCGCAATGATAGCATTTTCAGGGCGTGTTATATACTTATGTCTCACAGATTATGGGTATATACCATCTCACGCAAATTTTGGGCATGCACCCACAACTCTTATGTGAATATAAAGATACCTTTTAACTTACCGGTAAATTATACATTAAAATGACAAGGATTACGAAAAGGGTTCCAAAAATCAAGATCTCATAACAATGTGTTCATATAGATTAAAATCATGCATATAAAAATAATAATATACCACTGTTAATACATTAAGGGTTACAATACGACACTATTAAAGCCAACATATCAGTTTAATATTAATGCTTTACAATTCATATATTAATGGTTTTATACCCCTTCATAGATGAATTGGTAACAATATGACTTGACCTCAACATATAAAATTCTTACATATATCGTGATCCATGACAAATATTATAAAGGAGCATGCAAAGATGTCTTGTTGTGAAATCTTATTCAGTTGCAATGGACGCACATCCTCCCACTGTGCTACACTATACAAGTGCATCAAGGATAAATATTTATCCTCTCCATCCATGAAGATATAAAGGACCCTTTATATCAAATAACTAGAAAAGAACACTTGATATAAGATATAACTAACACATGCTTAAAAATGGATATATTTGAATTAAACATCTGGCCAGTGGGATCAATGAGTTTAAAATAATCTTCTAACTAAACTATGTTATAGTTTCAAAAACTGAGGGAATTATAGTGCAAGTATAAATGATTGTTTTTTTTACGAGGTCTGATATAAAAATTAACATTTGTTGAAGACTCCGTGCAAGTGTACAAGTTGTCATAAGTAATAAAAAGGGATAAGTTACTATCCCCACGGAAGTAGAAGTTAAACACGTGATTTTATTTCTAATTTAGATATCGTTAGAAAAACGACAACTAAAACAAAAATGATTTTTAATTTGTTTTTGAGAGATTAAGTACTACTAGGAAACACAGAACTAAGGATTACTAAAACCAAATAAAAGAACTATAAAATAAAGCTTAATATACGATGTATAAAGGAATATCTCAAGATTGCGTACTCACCACTAGCATGCTTTAGGACAATTCTTTGATTAAAGGATAAATTGGAAATTTTAGTTACTAACCGAAATTCTATGGTACGCCATAAGTTGCTCCTGGGTAGTATGGGGATACTACCTAATCCTAGAAACCTCTTCCAATTAATCCGACAAAATTAGATAATATCTAAGTTCAAATCCTAAATTATTTATCTAGCTAGAGTAGATCTCCCGATTCTCAAACTCAACTAAACATTTATAATTTATTTTCTAAACACTAAACTCTCCTAGCCCGGGGGTACATTAATCTATCACAACTCAATATGTGATCAATAAAAATAACTACACGAAACATAAGTATGCATGCAATTCAAAATTTCATGGAAAATAATCCTAAATGAAAGTGAGAGTTCATACATATGAAATATCAAGCTAAATTATCTTGAGCCCATGCTTAGAGAAAGACATAAAATATAATTAATTCATAATTCCAAGAAATAAAGGGAAAAATAAATTACATTATTTAATATGGAAATAAAGTTAAAGAAGGTGTGTGTTATTGCTTCTTTTGCTCCAAATCTTTGTCCATATTTTCACAACAAGAAAAATGATAAGTGGTTTCTTTTGAAGTTAAAACCAAATTTTTATACCCCTAAAGACGTGCATTTGATTTTCGTCGTCCAGGATTTGAATCAGAACAAATTCTTGAACATGAACTAGTACCATCGCATTACCCACTTTCTGTTGAATTTCATTCACACTAACTCCAGTGTGATGAAGATTTTGAAGATTTTAATTCATAGTGATTGAGCTAGAAGGTACCCTAGGTGCTCCGATATTTATAGCTGCACCATTGTTTGATGATTGTCTTGAAACTAACCTATGTTTCTCTCTGAACTCAACTGAGCTTAAAGCTCCTAATAACTCGTTTGAGCTATCCATTCTCTCCATGTTATTCCCCATATGGTGGTGCATTTCTGGCATTATTCCGGCTACGGCTCGAGTTCCATCTCCGACCACCACTCCAACACCATTCATATTCATAGCTTTACTGTTATCAACTCCAGATGCTAATTAAGCTTGATTCCTCTTCATCTTCTCCTTAGCTGTGAGATAAATAACATCCTCTAAAGCCTCCCTAGATCGTTTTCTGGAAATTGCCGCCTCTTTTGCTTTTCTTTTCGCTTCTCATATCAATCACCTTAGAAATCTCGTTATTCACGATATTACCATTATTATTAGGAGGGCTATACCCTAATTATAATGAATGTTATTTCTTTTTGAAATTTCATGACCAACTATCTTTTCCAGTAAATTGAATAATACTTATGATATACAGTCCCTATTCCAGAAAAGGGGGGAGAAGAAACAACAGAAGATACAGTCGAAGAGGTAGTTGAACCAAAAAATGTCCCAGAGAAGACACCAGAAAAGAAAGAGAGCACAGTGGTAACCAACACATGTCCTCCACCACAATACCCTTCACGTGTCAGAAAAAAGGACAATGACCTGGTTCAAGAAGTTCGTTGACATGGTGAGCAAGTTAGATATTAAAATACCGTTTGTAGAAGCTCTCAAGAGAATGCAGAGATATTTAAAATTCATGAAGGACATTTTTTCTAACAAACGAAGATTTGAAACTGAGGATATGAGTGGATCACCAGAGGAGTGTGATACTATCGAGTTACCACCAGAAACACCCCTTCCCACGAAATCTTGGATGGCACCATCCATGATTATGAAGAATCGAGCAAAAACGTTCGTGGGAATTAGAGGCAAAGGGTGGAAATTTCGTCATTCTTAATCGAGGTAACACGTCTAACTTTAAAAGACGTTAAACAAAAGTGCTATACGGGAGACAACCCGTAATTTCTTTTATGGTTTTACGTTTTTAGTTTTTAATTTATGTTTAGCTTAGTTAAATTTAGTTGATATTGCATAGTTGAGAAAGGTATTAGTGTTTTTGATGATTAGGTATTGGAGAAATCGAGTTAGGGAATGAAAACAAAAAATTTCGGACAAGCTGAACCATCGGTGCGGTATACCGAACCTCAGCCCCGGTGTACCGCAGAGGACAAAAACCCGTACCACGGGTAGATGCCACGGGTTTTATACCGAGACGAAAACAATTCACCTCGATCCGTGCGGTATACCGGACCCTGCACCGCACCATGCACCGCAGGTCCAAAACCCGTGGCACGGGTATGTACCGCGGGTATTTTGACGAGGCGTAAAATTTTGGAACGCTGATTTGTGCGGTATACCGGACCATATGCCCGGTATACCGCGCCGCGCCGACTGGAGAGAGAAAAGTGCGGATTAAGGTTTATAAAAGAGGGTTAATGCTTAATATTCCGAATTTACTAAACCTCAAGCCTCTCTTTCTTCTCCAAACCTCTCCCAACTCCATTGAAGCTCATAAAACCATCACCAATCATCAAAACAATACCCAATCATCAAGAAAAACACATCAAATCTTCTCTCCACATCATTACAAAGGAGATTCAAGCAACCAATCCTCACCAAACACATCAATTTGAAGAATCAAAAGCTTAAATTTTCAAAAGTCATCTTACAATTTTTTATATCCAAGCCAATCCATGAAGAATCCATCTTACCCATATAGAGAATCATCATCAAAACACCTTTCCTAACCCAAATTAAGCTTGTACAACCATTAATCAAGAGTTTCAAATTTCAAGAGTGGTTAAAGCTTTGAGTTGGGGGTCAATTGAGATGATTAAGAGAACATGAACATTATCTACTATAAGGGAGATGAAGAAAAGCAAGGTATTGGATTTAATTGAGAAGAAATCAAGTGAGAAAAGTCCTAGTTCCTATTCAAAGGGTAAAACAAGTCAAGAGAAGAGAGGTTAGCATGCTGTGTTGATTCAATGGGCAAAAAGGTTCTAACTTTAGTGAAGAAGACAACACAACCTCTACAGATCGAAGACCCTACACTCGAAGAAAAAGAGAAAGCTTCAAGGGCCCTGATAGCTTCTCCGAAGAAACAATTAAAGGAACTACCTTTTACTTATGAGAAAGTATTTGATGAAGAAGAAGTTGATAAAGGAGAATACAAGAAGATTCTTGGAGATTTAAGAAAGATTGGGTTGGTCTACATTACTGGTAAGACGTTCTAAAAGACGTTCTTTTTGTGAATTGTATTGTGTGAGGAGAAGAAGAAGATGTGGCACAGTTGATCTATGAGGAGGTGATACGAATTTTTGATCTCTCCCATGTCATTATTTAATGCAATATCCTACTATGATCACGTGTCTTGATCGGAAAGCGAATAACAAGTTGGGTGAAGAAGAAACACTTGAAACGTCGATAAGGCGAGGTAATGGCCTCGAAGAGTATGTTTTCTTTCTTCTTTACCATTTCTTTATGTGCAATATTTCTGATCATTTTAAATATTATTTTTCTTGAGTCTTTTTCGAGTCGTGGGGACACAGCTCATTTTTGAGTTGGGGGTGGGGATTCGTTGTCCTCATCTTCCTTTTTGTTTTTACATAAAATTTAAAATTTTTAGGTTGAATTAAGGCATAGAATATGTTGAATGTACCTATTTGAGCATGATTTAATTAGTTCAATGATAGTAAGTAGTATGTTTTTTAAAGATGTCACAAATTTGTTTAGATGCATGTATGAAAACAGGAAATAAAGGATAGGAAAGTTAATGAGTAATGTTAAGAAGTCACGTTGAAACTTAGGGAGAGTTATTTGGTGTGTAGAACATGAGGTTTGAAATTAGTTGAGGACCCACTTATCTATGAACTATTAGTAAAAAAAAGTCTGGTAGTTAGAAAAATGAATAAGGCAGTTCTTTCATGTAAAACACTTGAAGCCTTTTATACCTTCTCACCCTATTATTTGATTATTGTTATTATCCGTCTTAGCCCCTCTGAGCCTTTCTAAAGCCTTTTATTGAAACACATTATAATTCATACCCTTAGTTTGTAGGACTTATCTATATGACCCGCACTCGAATCGCAAAACCTGTAACAAGTCGTTTTAGAGCTTGAGTTTGAGGTGGTGGGTTTCATCATTTGGGAGCATTGGGTTTGGGAATTATAATTGTAATGTTGTTGATGATGGAAAGGTTATTATTGTAACCCTTTGCCGGGGTAATAGTGAATGAAAAAGAAGCTACGAGCTAAATTTGCCAACAAGGGCATAAAAAGAATGAATATATGTAAGAAAAAATAGCGTGATATCTCGAACATCGAAAAGAGAGTCATAGCTATACAAAAGAAAAAAAATTGCTATGAAAAGAAAATATATATTCGGACCGGCAAAGTGGAATTTGTATATCATCATAAAAGGTTTTAATTGGGATTATTGGGGATGCAAATCAAAAGCATCAATAAATTGGGTTGAGTGAGAACATCTTCGAGTGAAAACTTCAAGCTCTAGGGCAATTCGTTGATGGCTAGTGAGGAGAGAGCCACAAGCTCACTTTTCATTATCCAAATATACCACACCCGTCCTTAAGCCACGTTATAACCAAAGACCTTAGGATTTCTAACTACTTGGTGGAGAAACAATTGAGCTATTAGGTAGCAGGTAAGTGGACAATTGGATGCTGTATTTAGGACCTATAAACAACCTATAGCCATTAACCTGAACTAAGTTATCATCCTCTCCTTCTGGCATTGCAAAGTTAATCTTAACTTAAATTTATGGAATGTTGATAACATGTATATTAAGCAAATTTGTGCATTATTTCTTGAGCATTACTACATGAGACTTTTTAGATACTATGCTCTAGGATCATTCATTATGTTCTGTTCTTATTCTTCTCCTACTTCTTCTTCTTGTTTATTTAACTACCCTTCTGTTCTTTACTTTTATTGTATCGGGACGATACAACTTTGAGTTGGGGGTCTTGATGTCTCCTCATATGTGATAATAAAATCTATTTCCGAGACATCATTTGTAGGCGTATTTATTTGTTTATAGGTCGAATTTCTCATGATTTAGTATACTTTCCTATTTTGGGTCTTGAATTGATTATTTATTATTTTTAGAGCATATTGGGTTTAATTATTTATTTAGTGTGAAGCTTTAGAGATATATGGTAATTAATTAGAGTCCAAGTTGGTTCAAAGAGCTAAAGGAAAGAAGATAAACATGGAAATTGGAGATAGAAGGAAACAGAGTTTAATTAGGAAAAGGAAAAGCTGCCTTAAATCTGAATTTCTGCAGCTACGCCTAAAGAAGTGGTGATAACTCCAAAACCAAGCCGATTTTGGAAGATTCCTTTCGTAGGGACGTATATAATTCTGTGAGGATTCTTTTGGTATATTGTGGAGCAAAAACCGACCAATAACGAAGAAGATATGATCAAAACAGTTCAGCAGTAATTATCTTTATTTCCATACGAATTTGAGTTGGGCTTGGAGTCCATTACTTAACCTCTCCTTCAAGAAAACGAATTAGGTAAACCTATACACTATAAATACAGCCTCTTAACATTATAAAATCATCCTTGGCCAGACCTTAAGGCCAAGAGGAAGTTGCAACACAAGAGAAGAAGTCTGGAAGGAGCTGTGCATCAATCATGTCTTCTTCAACCTCTTATTCTGTAACTCTATTCTTTTCTCTTAGTATGAATTAATTCCATTAGTTTGAGTTTTAGCATATATGTATGAACCCTAGTTTTTATTGACATCTATCTAATTTGGGAATTCTATGTTTTAAATTGAATTATTGTTTTTATTCTCTGTTTATGTGTTTGGATTTATATTCTGTGTTCTTGTGGAACCTAGGCCATATAGAATTACCATATAGTAATTAGGTCACCATTGACAACGGTGTTTAATTACATGTTTAGCACATAACGTCTAGTATTCGGTTTAGATCTGACAAATCAACCTAACTAGATAATCACTATGGTTTAGTACATGTGACTATTTACCAATTACAGGAACAGTTTGCTTAGGAAGCCTTATTGACACAGGTAAATCCTATTTAAAACTACCTAGCGTAATTGGAACCGATTATTGAAGTACTACATAATTCACCCTTACATGTTTAGAACGGCAAAACTAGTGGAGATTGCATGCTAATTACTCAAGCTAAACGTTCATACTATCTTCTTTTCATTTCTGTTATTTAATTTTCTGTCTTTTAATTTATTAGTTTAGTTTTCTTTATTTAAAAAATAA
Organism: Nemophila menziesii; assembly: GCA_029959085.1. Lineage (NCBI taxonomy): Eukaryota > Viridiplantae > Streptophyta > Magnoliopsida > Boraginales > Hydrophyllaceae > Nemophila > Nemophila menziesii. The sequence goes on along the minus strand of JARWIR010000027.1, from coordinate 3,160,815 downwards.
ATAAAAATCTATTTTTCTTTCTCTCTCTTGCGTATTATTTTTTCTACCTTTCATATTTGCACTTGATAATTTGCATAAGTTCTCTCTAACTTTCGTCAGTCTTTGAGGAACGAATCTTTTTATCATTAAAACTTGCATACGTCCTGTAATACTTGCAGTACTGTGTTAGCTTAGGGTGTTTATTTGCATCTAAATTATATCATCTTTTTATCACACCTTAGGCCACACCAAGTTTTTGGCGCCGCTGCCAGGGACTACATCTTTAGTCCTTGTGCAATTATCTAGTGCTTATATTTTAGTTGGTTTTATTTTACGCTTTTCTTTTTAGTTTTTGTTTTACAGATTTTTTTTTAGGCGAGAGCAGATTTATTAGGAGATAAAGGTTCCGTATTATTAGATCCTGAAGAAGCTAATACTATTATGGAGAATTTTCTTGAACCCAAGAGGAGTTGGTCGTTTGAATCAGAAAAACGAAAAGAGACTTTGGAATCTCTAAAGCTAAAAGAGTTAAACCAACAACTTGAGGAATTACGAGAACAAGCGCGAGAAATAGCTCAGAGAAATCTAGTACATACATCACCTTCATGTCCTAGTTGTGGAGCAAGAGATCACTCGTGGGAATATTGCATGAATAATCCAGCTTCAATTTCCTTCATACCTTATCAAAGAAACCATTATTATGATGGTTATTATCAATCCCAAGGAAATTACGCTGATTATCAGCTTCCACAGAATTACAATTGGGTCGGAAATCAACAGACTTATTATCAACCACGACCACAATCTTATTATCCTCCACAACCTATATATCAAGAAGCGCCGATTTAAATGAAGCTTATCAAGAACCACTTGCTTATTCAATGCAACAAACCATACAAGAACAACCTTCGAGTTTGAATTCAAGCATGGCTAAGATAATGAACCTAATTGAAGATATGGAGATTAGCCAGCAAAGATCCCAAAACTCATCCAATGTGCTTAAAAGTATTGAGCATACTATGTCACAAATGGTGAATAAACTTCAAATCTTTGCAAAAGGGCAACTCCGAAGTGATATTAGTGCTCCAGAAAACAATGTTTTTCATGCAGTTGAATTAAGAAGTGGAAAACAACTACCTCCACCAAGACCAGAACCAGAACCAGAACCAGTCCCTATTCCAGAAAAGGGGGGAGAAGAAACAACAGAAGATACAGTTGTTGTATCACTTTAGAAGATATTTTAGGAAATACTAAAAACTCATGTTTTGAAACTATTTTCTCTTCAAATAAAAGTCAACATCTAATGAAGAAAAATATAGAAGGTTTTGAAAAAGTGGGTGAAGCATTTTCCCTTACTCTTAAAACTTTAGGAAACCATCCTTATTTGAATGTCACTCCATTTGATCCAAATGATCTTTTTAAGGAAAAATTATTTTTGGTTGAAAATTTTGTTATACAAAAGAACGAGAAAAATTCGTGTTTAAAATCTTCTCGTGATATTTCTATTCGAAAAAGAAATACTTGTAACTATTGTGGTAAACTCGGTCATCATGTTTCTACGTGTCATTCCCACAAACAACTTGAATACGGGGCTTTAATACCCTCGTGGGAAAAACCGACATGGATCGTAAAAAGTACTAATCATATTTCCAGATCCACTCCACCTCGGATACCATAGTAATATTTATTGTAGGTGTTGAGCGTCAAGAAAACAAAGTGATATACAAAAGGACGCTCAAATCTCGTAAAAGAAAAATTCGGTGATTTCTTTCTTTATCTCGTTTTTATTTGTGCCTTATTACGTGTGTATATGTTTCTTTTTATATGTGCTATTATCTTTTAGGCTTTACCCCTTTATCATGCTTGAAATTGTTTAGTTTTTGTTTTGGGTCTTTTTGTACTTTTTAGAAAGTATAGGGGTCGTTGTGCAATTAACTGTTTTCATATTTTTCGTGATTTCCACTTCATATTTTTTCATAACAAAAATTATTTTGGTAGTTTTATAACATTTCTAAACTATTGGGAAACTTTCGGGTAACTTCCAAGCACTTTTCAAAACGTCAAAATTTGATACTCTTTTGTTTTCGCCGAGGGCTAGACCGGCTTACCGGTGAAAGAGTTTTTCTCGTTTCTGCTTCTTGACCGGATTACCGGTAAACTGACTGGCTTACCGGTGGTTGAATCTGACGCGTTTTTAACACAACAGTTTACTCTTTCTCTTCTCATTCTCATCAAACCCTTTTCGTTTTTATCTTCCTTCCTCTTCAAAATCCGAAAACTTACTCCTTCTTTTCAATAAATCCTTCATAAACCTTAAAATCTTTACATCATAATCAATAAAATAGAAGCCTTCATCTTCTCCATATCAAAACACCTCACAAACCCATTTAAATCCTTCACTATTGTCTTCATTATGCCTCCAAGAAAATAATCTTCAACATCAAAAGTGAAGAAAAGAGCTAGCTCCTCAAGGGATCAAGAGGAAGATCCACCAATCACTTCTCATGGTACAAAACCCTTCGAAATCAAACCCGGGAGGAAAATCAATCAATCGGCCTTCCCTTCTAGTCCAAGTTTCTATGATCTTCTCTCCACTCAAGGTTTAATAGCTTTTCTCTCTATTGAAATTTCCATTGCTATTAGCTTTTGTGTTGAATTCTATACCAATTTTGAGTATGATTGTGATAAAAATGCTATTACCTCACAAGTTAATGGAAAAACTTTTACTCTAAATCAAAGAACTTTAGCTCGTTTTTTCGATCTTCGTGATTCCGGTATTGATTCTTTTTGGGGTGTTGGTTGGGGTCCACTTGATGATGAAACAACTAATCGAGTTTCTACTTTTATGGGATCTCAAATAATTCCTCCTATTTCTCCCGTTTGGAAAACTAATAATTTTTCACCCGATTTTCAAGTGGCTTATAAACTCGTTTTACAAGGGCTTTTTTGTAAATCAAAACACGATGCTATGATTTCCCCCTATGAAGCTTACCTTATGTATCTCATTTATAAATCCGAACCCATAAATTTTCCGGCAATAATGATAAAAATAATGAATCATTCCCGAAACAATACCGTAAATGTTCCTTTCGGTTTAGCCCTATCATCGTTTTTTGAAAACCATCTCAATCTTGATCCAAAACTTTCTCAAATTAGAAATTTCAATCTAAATTGGGTATTTGGTTACAAAGCTATCCGTCAAATGAAACTTGTGATTTATAACAATAAATGTATCCCGGATAAAAATCTTGATCACTTGGGAGATATAACACTCATCTCTAGTATCAAAGCCTCTTCCGAACCTTCCACGGGCATTCCTATTCCAAATTCTCCTATTCGAAATGAGCCTACACAAAACCATCCTACTTATGAGGATCCTCCTAATCTCTCCCGTATTGAAAGCACAATACACCGTTTTATGGATTATATGGGAAGAAAATTTGAGGTTTTGGAAGAGAAATTGGGAAATCTTGCTAATGAGATGACTTGTGTGAAAAACGATGTTTCGTGCATTAAGGATGATGTGTCACATTCCCGCCACCGTTCTAGAAGCCGCTCTCCTCGGGATAATCGTTAATTGTTTTATGTTGGGTGTTGTTAATTTTCATGTTATCTCATTTAGTTTCGTTTTAACTTTGGTTAAATTGTTGAACTCCTTTAGTTTTTAGGTTGTTGGATTCTAGTTGATTATGATTTTATCTAGTTTTATTTTTAGTTTGAACTTTCGTTTGTTATCTTTTAGTTTGTGTAATTGTTGGATATTTGAACATTTGGGTATCTTTCATTATGCTTTGGATATTTGAAGTTTTAGTTATTTGGATGTTTCTTAAATTGTTGGTTGTTTTGGATTATTAGTTGGTTTGGATGTCTTTAATCTTGTTATGAATATTTGGATGTTTGAATTTTTTAGTTTCTTAAGTTATGTATTTCGGATATTATCGTATTGAGATATTGTTGCTAACGTTTGTCTTGATGATATAGGTGTCATTATTCTTCAAATTGTTACAAATTGCATCTTCATCCCTTTCTTTCATACAAATTGCACTTAGGCCCCTAGAGTATTGAATTTTTTTAAAGACCCTTAAGTCTTTCAAAAATTTGCATTTAGGTCCCTACTATTTGAACTATTGCATTTAGGTCCCAAATCTTTTATTTACAAAATCCCCTCTATGTTCTTAGTTTTCATAAATCTCTTTAAAAATTTGGATTTTACTTTTAGATCCCTAAAAATTTGAACTATTGCATTTAGGTCCCTATAATTCTAAAATTGGTTTTTGAACCCTATAGTTTGGGAAAAATACATCTTAGCCCCTTTACTTATCAAAATTAGTATTTACCCCTTGTATTTTTAAACCTTGTCTTAGGTTCTTTTTGTTATTAACAAAGGGGGAGAAAATCTTCATTAAACTTTTTCAAATAGGAACAAAAACCCTATGCATTTTGAAAGGGGGAGTTTTTCATTGTAATTAGTTTTAAAACTTAAACGCTTTCATTTGCTATTCCTGTAAGTTATGCTACTTATTACTCGTCACTAATCTTGCTTACCTTTTATAGGAACCTTTGCTAAATTTATCCTCCTTTTTGGATAAATGCTCCTCCATATTATTTCTCGGATATTGTATTGTGATATTTATATTGCTAAAATTTTCTTGGTGATGTAGGTGCTTTTAAGTTTCTAATTGTTTAAAAAAAATTGTTTTTTATAGCCCCTACATATTTGAAAAATGGCACAATGGTCCCTCGATATTTAATTTGACCTCAAATCTCTTTTCTTTAAAAAATGATGGTAAAATTTCCTTTCTTTAAAATTTGAAAAATGGTACTTATGTCTCTCAAAATATAAACTTTTACAACTATGTCCCTCAAATTTTGGACAATTACGCTTTCACCCCTAGAAGACTTTTTTACTCTAAAATAATCACTAATTCTTTTGTTGTTGACAAAGGGGGAGAAAGATCAAAGATACAAACTTAAATGTTTTATAAACCTTAAAGTATCTTTGAACACAAATTTGCATTGTTTTTATGCCTTGTGTAAGGGGAAGTTTATAAATGAATTGATTTACAAAACATATTTATAAAAATACCCTATGCATAGAGTAAGGGGAGTTACTCCATTTACCGATCGATAACTCGTTTGAAGGAATTCATTGTTAAAAACTCTTTATTGGCAAACTTGTGTTTTCGATTTTTCAAACATCAAAAAAGGGGAGATTGTTAGACTAATGTCCTTTTAATCTTGTTTTAATATTTGCCAAATCTTGTTTTTATATCCCCGTAAAAGTGCTTGCCTTGCTACATGGTTTATACATTTAACTAATTGCTTTTATCCTATTTATAAACCCTTGTTAAGCTTTCTTCATGAAACCGGACCGGATTACCGGTCACACGGGCGGCTTACCGGCGGAAGAAAGCCGTTGCCCAACGGTCAAAAGCCACGTCAATCCAACCGTTATACTAAGTGACAAACCGCACCTGTATACCAGTGAGATCACCGGCTAGCCGGTCAGAAGGCAGAAATGCTTATAAAAGAGAGCTTTATCACATTCAAGAAACTACCTCTTACCAATCCAATTCCAATCATTCTTACACATCAATTAGAGTTCTCAAGCCAACATAGAATCAATCCAATCTTGATCAATTAACTTGTCATATCTACTCAATCAAGGAGTTAATCAAAGGAGCTTCAAAGTTCAATCAACTCAAGAGAAGTTTTAAGCTTAGAGTTATATCATCTCTTTAGCAGTTTATTAGCAAAGTTGTTTCACCCTTCAAACACTTACATTTATCCTCTTAAGTCTAGTTCTTGTAATAGATATATTAAGAGAGAATTAGAGTATCGGGAGTATACTTGGTGTCCTTGTGTTGCGATAGCACAAGAGTTTGTCCTTCGTGGTATCGAAGTGGTTGTAAGGGTTATTGTGTTCTCGACCCGGTTAAGAGAGACACGGGAGCTTAGTGAAAAGCTTGAAATCCTAAGGAGGCTTCCTTAGGTAGTGGATGTAGGGATAACTGAATCACTATACATCATCGTGTACTTTCTATCCCTACTCTATTTACTTTCCGCACTTTAAATGTTTGATTATATGCTAGTATAAAATATCGTAATAATCTTTACCTAGTTAATCAAACCCATTGTCATCTAGAGTAGTAAGAGATTAGAAACTCGTTTTACTTGTATCACTTATATATCAAACCTCTAGTTTATCCATTGCATGATCTCTTAAGAGTTTGATATATTTAGTTGACTTAGTAGTTTCAGTTTTAAACTTATTATTGTCCAAAAGATTTTGAATTAGGCATTAATCTTATTAGTAATCCTATTCACCCCCCTCCCCTCTAGGACTTTCAGATACATGCGGTGTACCACTAAATGCTTATGTCCAGCTGTTTTTAACTCTGAAAATTTTTGGGTTTCACCCCAAACTCGAACGTTTGCATACCTACACATTAAAAACACTCATAAATTTTTCATTACTCCAATATACACTTAAAAACACATAAACTCAATAATCTAAACAAAAAGCAAAAACATAAAAACATAAAAACATAAAATACTGTGCGATGTCTCCCATAAAGCACTTTTATTTAACGTCTTTCCAATTTAGACGTGTTACCTCGATTATTTCTTGATTATAAAGCCTCCCCAACAGTGGGTGAGGCTATACACATCTTTTATCCGAAGTTTGTGATCCATCTTAGCTTGTATTTCAATCCGTTTTGCCGACACAACTCTTGTAACAATGAACAGACTCATCCATGCATTCTTAAATCCCCGTTGTATATTTTCTGTCTTTGGGGCTTTCCAAGCAATCCCGTTACCAACCCTAAACTCAATTTTAATTATCTTCTTCACGGGGTTCTTTTTAGCTTCCGTTGTTAACAACTCGGAGTGTTGGGGACTTCACGTGACTCCTCATGCTTTTTATCCATAAAGTGGAATGTTTCAGATCCTTCTTCAATTCGGAGAGTTACGTTTCCCCTATAAACATCAATTATGATGTGACTGGTCACCAAGAATAGGCGTTCAAGTATCAATGGAACGTGTTGACCTACAATTCTATCAAGAATAATGAAATCTGTAGGTATAGCTAAAGTACCTACATGCACAAGCACGTCCCCAATGACTCCCATTGGTTTATCTTGAGTTATCTAGGATCAACAAATTGATGTCTTTTCTTTTGAAATCTCCCATGCCTAACTTCTCAAACATATTCTTGGGCATGACATTCCTACCCAAGCCCAAGTCACAAATCGCTTTAGTTTCAAAGATACCACCTATACTAATTTGGAGGTAAAAGGCTCCCGGATCTCGCATCTTTTGCGGTAGATTCTTTGGAACTTCTGTCAAGCTTTTTTTAGTAAGGTACTTAGTATCGATCTCAACCTCTACACTCCTAGTCTTCTTGGAAGGAATTTCTTCAAATACTTTTGGTGTTGTAGGCTCTTTATCAATTACCTCGAGTACATGAATAATGATTTTTTCTAGGATTGATGATTTAGATTAAGTATCACCACTAGGATATGTAATTCTTTGTATATAGCCGTATCTCCGCCTTGTTCTCTTCTTTTCCAACCTCTTTAACCCTATCTCTGATTGTTACTTTGTCTAAATTAAGATTTGTGGGTTCTTCTAGTGTGTTGGAATTACTACCCTTCTTGCAGTTGTACTTTCAACCTCATCCTCACTTTCCCAGTCTTCAATTATTACCTCGGTATATGAAATTTGATTTGTGATGATGACTGTGTAGGTGGCGGTTTGATGTCTCCCTAAATGGTCTAATTTTATGCCCTTGGGAGACATCATTTTTTGTGTTTATTCGTTTATTTTGATAGAGTTTTGGACTAAATATGCAATAATTTAATTTTCCTCTTTTATTTATAGCATTTTTTATTTATTAAGCTTTTGCGCGTAATATTGTGTATTTTAGTGAAAAGTTTGTAGGTTTTGAATGTTAGCTAGAAGAGGAATCCGAGAAGAAAGTCAAAGATCGTGATATGGAGTCAAATCTTGAAGATAAATCCCGAAAAGAATTATATTTTGAAGCTGCAAATCTGGAAACATGCCAAAGATTGCTGATTTCGAGGCACTTACGAGTTGATTTAGCAAGTGATTTCAGGTCAATCAGAGTTATAACGAATCGGCTAGAGCAGTTTTAGTGAAGGTGGTGCAGCAGTTACGGGATTTTGGACTAAGATAATGGACTTGGGCCTTTATTATTTCATTTAATCATTAACCTAAAGGCCTGGTCCGAATTTATAAGTATAAAAGGGGCTTTTGACTTCTATTTTTCATACAATTCACTTTTTACAAAAGAAAACATCAGAGAGAAGTCAAGGCAAGGAAGAAGGAAAGCTAGAGAACTGGAGACTGTCTATATCTCCAACTCATAGCTAACTCAATTCCGGAATTAGGTTTTTCTTTAAGTTATTTCTGTAAAACAATATGAGTTCGTCTTTTAATTTAGTATTTGTTTTTCCTTTAATTATGAGCTAAATCCTTTTAGTATTCGATTGAAGGTTTCTTTTTAGGAATAATCTCCCCCGGTTCCCTCACGGGTTTATAGGCAGGACGCCTATACTTCGGATTCTCAGAATTAAGAGTTGCCACTGTTACGACAAGCTCTTCCATGAACTCAGGTGCATCAATAGTTAAAGCTGCCTGCAAGATATCATCATAAGTAAATTCATTATATACCTCTTGTGTGGCCTGCTCAACTACATCCATTCGAAAGCAATCTTCTTAAGAATCTGGAAACTTCATAGCTTGGAACACATTAAATTTGACCTCCTCGTCTTGGATTCTCATCGTCAATTCACTGTTTTCTACATCTATCAATGTACGCCACGTGGCTAGAAATGGTCTTCCCAAAATAATGGGGACATTCCTATCCGCGTCGTATTCAAGTATAACAAAATCGACGGGAAATACTAACGTACCTGCCTTAACAAGGACATCTTCAATTCGGCCTTTCTCCTCCGGAGTTGGAAGAAAAGCCATTACCAGCACACTTGAGGTATGCGTATTTAGGTACTAATGAAACTCTACCTGTTATTGTTTCAGCAAATTTAACAATTCCTCAAGAAGATAAACTGTTGCGTGTGTTAAGAGACAATAAAGAGGTGATAGGTTGGACAATTGCTGACATCAAAGGCATTAGTCCCTCCTATTTTCAACACAAAATCATACTTGAAGATGATAACGCACGCTCAGTTGAAGGTCAAAGGAGATTAATGCCCGCTATGAAGGAGGTAGTGAAGAAGGAAGTTATCAAGCTGTTAGACGCGGGGATTATTTATCCCATCTCGAGTAGTGAATGGGTGAGCCCAGTTCAGTGTGTGCCGAAGAAAGGAGGAATCACAACAATTATTAATGATCAAAATGAAGAGATTCCTTCAAGAATGGTAGTTGGTTGGAGAGTTTGTATGGATTATCGTAAACTGAACAAGGCCACCAGAAAGGATCATTTCCCACTTCCTTTCATTGATCAAATGTTGGATAAATTGGCGGGTAGAGAGTACTACTGTTTCTTAGATGGCTATTCTGGGTATAATCAGATCTATGTGGCTCCAGAAGATCTACATAAAACAACATTTACATGTCCCTTTGGTACTTTTGCATATCGCAGCATGCCATTTGGGTTGTGTAATGCACCTGCTACCTTTCAAAGATGTATGATGGCCATCTTCTGGGATATGATCGATAATTTTTTTGAAGTTTTTATGGACGATTTCTCCGTGTTTGGTGATGATTTTGATAAATGTTTAGATAACTTGGAGAAAGTGTTAATCAGATGCAAGGAAACAGATTTGGTCTTAAACTGGGAGAAGTGTCATTTCATGGTTCGCGAAGGTATAGTTCTGGGTCACAAGGTTTCAAGTGCTGGATTAGAGGTTGATAGAGCGAAGATAGAGGTAATTAAAACTCTTCCCCATCCTGTTTCTGTTAAAGGGGTAAGAAGTTTTCTTGGCCATGCTGGCTTTTATAAGCGTTTCATTAAAGACTTTTCTAAGATTGCCAAACCTCTATGAAACTTATTTGAAAAGGATTCCAAATTCCTTTTTGATGAAGCTTGTTTAGCGGCCTTTCAAGCAATCAAAGAAAAGCTTATTTCTGCTCCTATAGTGTTACCTCCAGATTGGAGATTGCCTTTTGAAGTTATGTGTGATGCGAGTGATTTGTGTATGGGAGCTGTATTGGGACAAAGAAAAGATAAGATATTTCATTCAATTTATTATGCTAGTAAAAATTTCAATGGTGCTCAGATTAATTATACAGTTACAGAGAAAGAATTGCTAGCAGTTGTATATTCATTCGATAAGTTTCGCTCTTATCTTCTTGGAGCGAAAGTTATTGTTTATACAAATCATTCAGCGATTAGATATCTTATGGAAAAGAAGGATGCTAAACCGAGGTTAATCAGATGGGTTTTATTGCTTCAAGAATTCGATTTAGAGATTAAAGACAGAAAGGGTTGTGAGAATCAGGTTGCAGATCATCTGTCGCGTCTTGAAGGTTTAGAAACAAATGGTGGAACTGAAGTAGTTAGAGAAGAATTTCCCGATGAGAATTTATTTGCTGTTCGTGATTATGAAGCTCCTTGGTATGCAGATATTGCGAATTTAGTGGTAAGTGGTTCTTTTCCTGAAGGATCCACTTATCAAGAAAGAAAGAGGTTAGCTCACCGTGCTAGACAATTCTTTTGGGAGGATCCTTTCCTCTACAACGTGTGTGCTGATCAAATGGTAAGAAGATGTGTAGCCAAGGAAGAAATTGAAGCGATTGTAGCTGGGTGTCATGATTCACCATATGGTGGACATTTTAAAGAAGATCGAACTGCTGCTAAGGTATTACAATCAGGTTTTTACTGGCCTTCTGTTATGAAAGATTGTCATGAGTATGTTAGGAGATGTGAAAGATGTCAATTTACTGGAAACATATCCTAGAGGGATGAGATGCCACGAAATAATGTGTTAGAATTTGAAATATTTGATGTTTTGGGTATAGATTTTATGGGTCCGTTCGTTCCTTCAAATGGTAACCTCTACATCTTATTAGTTGTTGATTACGTGTCTAAGTAGGTAGAGGCCGTTGCTCTACCAACCAATGATTCGCGAGTAGTAATTAAGTTTCTTAAATCACACATCTTCACTAGACATGGTACTCCGAGAGTAATTATTAGTGATGGAGGTACTCATTTCGTGAATAGGTACTTGAAGACAGTCTTAGAGAAGTATTGGGTGAGACATCGTGTATCTACCGCTTATCATCCACAAGTCAATGGTCAAGCTGAAGTCTCAAATCGCGAGGTAAAATCTATTTTAGAGAAACCGTTGGTCCAACAAGAAATGATTGGTCAATGAAATTAGATGATGCATTATGGGCTTATCGTACTGCATTCAAAACTCCAGTTGGTGCATCCCCGTATCGAATGGTTTATGGTAAGGCTTGTCACTTACGTCTTGAGCTTGAAATGGGTGTATATTGGGCTATTGCGCAGTTAAACTTAGATCCTAATTTAGCCGGTTACAATCGAATGATGAAACTTAATGAGCTTGATGAATTCCGATTACATGCTTATGAAAAGGCTAAACTTTACAAAGAAAATATTAAGAGGTGGCATGATAATCGGATTCGTGAGAAGAACTTTGTGGTGGGACAAAAAGTGTTGAAATATGACTCAATGTTCAGCAATTATCTGGGTAAGTTAAGATCGAAGTGGCCAGGACCGCATATTGTGACCAAAGTTACACCTCATGGGGCAATAGAGATAGAACATCCACTTGAGAACCGTACATTCATCGTGAACGGTCATCGTTTAAGGATATACCATGGAGGTGAATATACCAAATGATCCACATCCCGGAGAGGTCATATACCTCCTCGAAGCTCCTTAGAAGCGTGAGGTAACCCGTCGAGCTTAACGACGTTAAACAAAAGCCAATTTCTTGTATATTAGTTTAAGTATTTTAATTTTTGTAGTGTAAATTAGTTTGATTTAAGTTAAATTTAGTGTTTAATATTAAGAAATGAGGAAGGGTAGTTGTTTTTGATGATTTCAGGGGTAAAAAGGTCATGAGTTTGGGGTCAAAACGATGAGAAAACAAAAAATTATGGAGACAACAGCAGGTTGACCGGCTAGCCGGCGAGCTAGCCGGCATACCGGCCAAACGAGCTGAGACACCCCAACTCTCTGACCACTGCGTCAGCAATGATGCAGCATGACTGCGTCTCGGAATGCGCCAGTGAGGAACCGCCGGTATGCCAGTTAGATGACCGGCTAGCCGGCCAGCGAAGAAGAAGTTTCTGACCACTGCGTCAGCAATGACGCAACAACGCTGCGTCTGAGAATGCGCCAGCGACACGCCGCCGGCATGCCGACCGATGACGAAGGAACTCTCTGATCATTGCGTCAGTAATGACACAAGTGGCTTGCGTCTGAGGTAAAATAAAAAATCGAATTTAGTAATATTTTTTTTCGCCGCCATCGCGACCGGCTAGCTGGCGCGCTGTTGCGAGAGGCGGTTTTCAAAGCTTTTAAACCTAGTTTTTTGCCTTCTTTTCCAAGCCAACCTCCTATTCCGAATCCTAGCCTCCACCTACTCCGAAAATCATCAAATATCAGCTATAAAATCATCAAACCAAGCCTTCTTTCATCACAAAAACACACAATCAACTCATATCTTCTCCAAAACATCATCAAATTTCATCTTTTCTCCAAAAATTTCTTCTTCCTAACCTTCAAATTAAACCCAATTCTTCCACAATTCTTCTCAATTAACCTTTACCCATCTCATATTCCACCATATTCTTCAAGTTTAAAGCCTCAAAACATCAAAGTTCTAAGCTTTTCTCTAGCTTTATCATTATTTGAAGTTTTGAGTTTGGGGTGACAAGAGATGACTAACAGAACCGATTCCATGTGTAACTATCGAAGAAACTTACTAAGAAACAGGAACAATGTTGGAGCTAGCCCAGAACAAGCAATTGAGATTCCGGATTCGCGTTCCAAAAAGACTGAACGAATCCCAATTGCTCCGAAAAGGAAGGAAAATCCAAGCAAGGCTACTCCGAAAAAGAGCAGATTAATTGATGAAAGTGAGGAAGAAAGTGAAGAAGAGATTGAGGAAGAAACATAACAAGAAGTTCCCGAAGAACCTGTGCAACAACAGAAACCTCCGCGTAGGAAAGTATGGGCTCAAAAGCCAAAGAGAGCTTTCATTCCTTGGGATGATCAGGTTCATGATCGAATTAATTTCTTGAAGTTTGGTGAGGAGATGAATCTTCCAAAGGGTATTATGACTAGTGCTTATAAAGATTATGGTATTACTTGTGACAAGTTGGGTTGGAATGAATTAGGAGAAAGGAAGCTTGAGTATATTCCTACCTTGATGCGAGATTTTAATGAAGGCATCGCCTTTTCGAAAGACACAGTTATAGTTCGCAAAAAGGTAGTTCCTTTCTCCATTGAGCTTATTCGTAAATCATTAAAATTACCCAACTTTACTGGACTATGCCCTTTCCAAGAATCCTTTAATGAACCGTCTTTCGATTATGAATCCCTTTAGGGGAAAGTACTTATTGATGGGGATCGCCCGATTTCCGAAGGAGAGACATATCTTGGGCAGATGTATAGCAGTAATTTGTTACCGTGTGCTAAGGTATGGTCCCGTTTCATAATCCCTACCTTCTTCGGAATTAAACACATATCGGAAGTGAAGAAGGAGCATCTTATATTTATCAAGTGTATTATTGAGGAGAAACCAATGGATGTTGCTCGTGTGATTTATGATACCATCATGGAATTTGCTAAAATTCCAACTTCGCAACAAAATCTCAAATTCCCTTGTACCATCGCTACTTTATGCCTAGACGCAAAAGTTCTGCGTAAGGACGCAGAGATTGACCGTGTGGTAGTTGGAGAGAACATGGTTATAGCTTCAATCCAGAATGCTCATGATAAAGTTTTAAAACCAGTAAGAACTCATAGAGCTCCTCCAAAGAAAAAGATGCATACCGATCACGAGTTGGAAGCGAAAGTTAAGATGTTAGAAGAGAACCAAGTGAAGATGATTGCGTCTTTAGGAAACGCTACAAAAGAGCTAGAACTTCTCTGAAACATGCTAATGGTGGTGAGCACCATTCAACACGCCACCTATGGTTTACTTACGAAGGAAAAATTTCATGGACGCAACCCCCGATGACCAGCCACGCGCTGGTTGAGATACGTTTTCTATCCCTTCTGCGTTTTAGTTTAGTTTAGTTTGTTTATTTTTTTTGCGTTGAGTCTTTTTCGAGTCGCGGGGACATGACTCATTTTTGAGTTTGGGGTGGGGTTCGTTGCCTCATCCCAGTATTTTATGTGTTATGTGTTTTTATTTGCTTTCAATAAAATAATTTCGGAATTGCGTTAGACTGTAGAAGATTTTAAATGCTCCTTTAAGAATACTTATAGTAAAACTATGATAGTAAATAGTGGACTTTAGGGAATAATATAAAACGCACTTAGAATTACATGCGAACATAGGTAATTAAGAGAAAAAATTAATGAACAATGCAAATGAAGTAAGCTTGTACTTAAGGAATATGTTTGGTGTGTAGAACGTGAAATCCTAATTAGTAGAGAACCAACTTAGATATGAACTAAAGACGAACTATGTACTTAGGAAAATGATAGGGGCAGTTCTTTGTTTGCCATTTGTAGCCTTTTAGCTTGCTATCCCTTATATTAATTTTATCCGTCTTAGCCCAATTTTGAGCCTTTTCTTTTGTAGCCATGATATAAGCCCATTATCCTTTAGATTATTAGGCATGACCAAATGACCCGCACTTGAATCTCAATCCTGAGACCTGTCTCGAGCTTGAGTTTGGGGTGGAGGGTCCATATTTGGGAAATTTAATTGGGTGGGATTTATGTGTTTGTGTTGAGGCACAAAAATAAAAGATGATATTATTATTTGTAACCCTTTGCCGGGATTTGAAAAAAAAATTATAAGAGATATGACTTTTCACATAAAAACGAGGGTCATGGGTATCTTGTACAAAAAAAAAGAAGAAAAGAAATGAAAAGGAAAATAAAAAGAAAGAAATAGTAAGATAAACCGACATAGTGGAATATTTTTGGAAATCATCTTAGTATATATTGGGTTGACATTGGGGACGCAACATTAGTGCGTCAAATGGGTTGAGTGACAACATTATATGAGTGTAAACCCAAGCTCGTGGACAATTGTTGATGGTAAGTGAGGAGAGAGCCAAAATCTCACTTCAAATTTACCAAATATACATACCACACCGTCCCTAAGCCTACGCTAAAACCGTAAAGTCCTCGTGATTCCTAAGTGCATAGTGAATTTATGATTCTGTTGATAGGGAATATACTTAGTGGAGCGTTCAAAGCGAGTTTGGATTGAGGAACAACCTATAACCATCATAAAGAGATGAGTACAAGTGTAACCTTCAAGCATTGCTAATTTAATTTTATGATTGAGATTATTTATATTCAATTTTGCATTATAGGTGTATGTGTATATTAGTTCCTAGAGTTTTGCTGAATGAGATTTATTTTAAGAATTGCTTTAGGTTTATTTGCTAGCTTCTACCTTCTATTGCAATGACTTTCTTACCCCTTTGTTTTAATTTTGCTTTGTCGGGACGACAAAGGTTTGAGTTGAGGGTCTTGATGTCTCCCTAAATTTTCTAATTTTATGCCCTTGGGAGACATCATTTTTGGTCTTTATTCATTTATTTTGATAGACTTTTGGACTAAATATGCAATAATCCAATTTTTCTCTTTTATTTCTAGCATTTTTATTTATTAAGCTCTTGCGCGTAATATTGTGTATTTTAGTGAAAATTTTGTAGGTTTTGAATGTTAGCTAGAAGAGGAATCCGAGAAGAAAGTCAAAGATCGTTATATGGAGTCAAATCTTGAAGATAAATCCCGAAAAGAATTATATTTTGAAGATGTAAATCTGGAAACAGGCCAAAGATTGCTGATTTCGATGCAAGTACGAGTTGATTTAGCCGCTGACCTTTGAAGAGATTATGTTCCTTATCGAGTTATGGAAATTTATCAAGCGATTTCAGGTCAATCGGAGTTATAACGAATAGGCTAGAGCAGTTTTAGTGAAGGTGGTGCAGCAGGATTTTGTGCTAAGATAATGGACTTGGGCCTTTATTATTTCGTTTAATCATTAACCTAAAGGCCTGGTCCGAATTTATAAGTATAAAAGGGGCTTTTGACTTCTATTTTTCATACAATTCACTTTTTACAAAAGAAAACATCAGAGAGAAGTCAAAGCAAGGAAGCAGGAAAGCTAGAGAACTGGAGACTGTCTATATCTCCAACTCACAACTAACTCAATTCCGGAATTAGGTTTTTCTGTAAGTTCTTTCTGTAAAACAATATGAGTTCGTCTTTTAATTTAGTATTTGTTTTTCCTTTAATTATGAGCTAAATCCTTTTAGTACTTGAGAATGCTTAATGAGTGATCCTTAAAACTATTGAATTTCATATTTTTGAATTTGGGTTTTAATAAATTAAATCGAATTGGGTCTTTTACATTATTCTGTAATTTATGATTATTTACTGTTTTTGGAGTAGCTAACTAAGAACAGGTGTTAGTACCTAAGCTATTCCATATATGTGGCGTGTGGATCATCCTGACGGAGGGTTTAGGTATGGAATTAATTACTCAATATAAGGTATAAACTATTTGACTTTGACGAGCGTAGTTAATCTTAGGGCCAATGAGGTAATTTAGCTTAATCATTCAAAAGTGGATCATATTTACCCTGACAGGACTAGTGACACTCTAGAATAGCTTTGTAGTCCACCCTGACGGGGGTACAAAGACTCTTAAATCCTGACCAATGTTAATTGACAAATTTGACCCTTAAACAACATATGATATGAAATAGAGTTAGGAGAATCCCTTGCGTCTCTCAAGTACTGCCTGCTCATACTTGTGTCTTACTTTCATTTACTTGCCTTTAGTTATTTATTTACATTTTCGCATTAGTCTTGCATACTTAGAATTAGTAAAACCAACCAACCAACTATTAAATCATTTATTTGCTTTCATAAGTGCAATCATTCATTAATCGATAAGCATTGTAGTTAACCATACCGTCTGTGCAAACGATCATGTTTATCACTATTATTACTTGGGACAACCGTACACTTGCGGTTGTGGTCCTCTTTACTTATTACATTATTTTTAGAACACACAAAGGATCACCACGGTTCCACCATACTTTCTTCCTCTTGCACCTTTTGCATGGTTGTCTCTTCTTCATTAGTCTCCTTTTGTACTTAACTAACCACATGCTTGAACTCATTTCAAATTCTTTTTTATCCTTAACAATTACCTCATCTAAGCTAAGCTTGGTTGGTTCTTTCATGGTTAAATCCTTGAACCCAACATTGCTATCGCCCAGTTTCGTATGTAATTCTTGTTGTAACTATTGATTGATCGTAGAGAGTTGCGTTAATCTGAGCTCTATCGTTTAAATTTGTCAGTGCATGAGTTGCACTTTTGATATGGCGACATTGAGCTTTGCAGCACTTTCTATCCTTTTATCAGTTGAATCCTTGATAAATTACTCAAGAGCATTTCTTGAATTAACTATTTCCGCGGAGTGCTCTATGATTTTTCCAAATACTTGTTTCAAGCTGTTTAATGTTATTTTATGGCATCGGTATGGGTTTGAAATAACTTCATATTTGTCTCTCCGTATATCTTCAAACTGGCTTGTGTTATATCCACGAATTTTTCGAATTGTGAGACATTATTGTTGGAGTCTTCTTGCTGATTATGCATGGGTTGTGGTGGAGCTTGAAATTGGTAGCTCGAACCGTCTTGATAAAAATTCTAGCCTCAGACCCATGCATATTATGTGCATAATAATTCTCCATACCTAAGAAACCTGAGAAGAGACTAAAAAAATGCATAAAAAATAAAACAAATAAAAACTTTTACACTAATAAACAAAAATAAACTAACTTAAAGATAAATCCCCAGCAGCGGCACAAAAAAATTGGTGGGGGAAAAATGTGTGAATAATAAAAAGACAAATAAATCCAATAATAAAGGACACACCCTTGACTACCACGAGAAACTCACTGCAAGTATTACAGATCGTTTGCAAGTTATTAGTAAGTAAAGTTCATTCACAAGGAGTTAATCTGTTAGATCTACTTGTATATATAAAGAAGTGTACGCGAATTTACTTGTTAAAATAAAAAGACAATAAAAATAATAATATTTATTTAGTTTTCAGATTTAGAAGATCATAATGTAAGTAAATAAATACTAAAAGAATGGAGATGAGAAATATAGCTTATGATTGCTAGTATGCACTTATCTTTCTAATTGAATATTCTAGTTATAAGGGTGAGTAAAGCTCTTAGAGTAAGTAGCCATGATTCTATATTTCTCCTAATCCCTTTTAGGTTGACTTAGGTGGCGACCTAACAATTACCAGAGGACTTGGGTAAGAAGACCCTGCGCAATGATCGGTGAACTGTAATGATTATCTAGTTAAGCAAGACTATCCGAATCACTACCGCACACTAGACGTATATGTGGTATTTCAACAATTTGACACCCCTTCTAGGTGACCATCCAACTGCTATTAATGGGGAAGTGTATACACATGTATTCAGAAGAACTACGATCAATACAACAAAACACATAAACAAATATATGGTATAATAAGCTTACTTAATTAGGGTTAATCCTAAATAACATAAAACTAAATAAAGAATTACAAGTCTTCTTACTTCTATTGATGACTTCTATGAGTATTAATAATTAAAGGCTGAAAAAAACATGTTTACAATGATAAGAGGTTATATTTATAGGTGTTTTCTAAGCCTAGGTCGAAATCTTGGAGTAGAAGGCAAGTACTTTGAATCCAAGTCCAACTCAATATTCGTTTCCTAAAATAGACGACCAGATAAACACTACTCATTGTTTTGTTATAAATCTTCCATTATTGGGCAAATTTTCGTCCACTTTATATAGAAACGACCGCATTAGAAAGATATATCTAAATATTTATACGCTCATCCAAATTTTCAGCCAATTTGAAGTAATTTTCACTTCAGTGGATGTAACTGTAGAATTTCCAAATCTATTTGGCAGTTTTTCATTTCCTAATTTAACTCTACTTCCTTTTATCTCTTGATTTCTTTCATACATTCTTTCATTAACTTCTTAGAATTGATTTGACGTCTAATTATATTCCATAAACCTTAAGAGCTTCACATTAACACGCAAATTAAACCGAATATGCTTTAAAAGTAATAAATCATCAAATCAAGACACAAATTAAGAAATTATTATCAAATAACAAGGAAAAATCCCTTAACAATTAATCAAATACACCTAAAATTATGTATCCAACCTAAATCAATATATCACAAATAGGAAGACATCAATCAGAATTCCTAAAAATCCCATCTATTTTTGAAGTTTTGAATTTAAAATTGTTTTATAAATTCCAATATTTATTTCCAACAAGATAAATAATAAAAATTCTGAAAGGTATTAGTTCAAATCCCATGAATGTCATAATCGATAAAAAAAAAATCTATTTTGGCCATTTTTCTCTTTTTTTCTAACATAAAGAAATCCCTTCAACACAACATGCATTGTGTGAACTTCGAGCCTCACTTCCATACGTTGTTAATCAATGCAGTCTTACAAAGAACATATTTATTAATCGATGTTTATGATAAATATATTGTTTATAGGGTGAATGGCATATAGGGTATTGAAGAATAATTTTACTTCATATAGAGAAAGTGTGGAATCTTGATTATCCAAAGGAGTCACTGAATTTGTAATAGTCTATTATACCCTTATATAAGAAAATAATAAAAAATAAAAAAATGTTGAGTGTTGGCATTGTTCAACTCTGGCCACCACCCATAGACCATCGACCATCGACCATCGCCGCCACCAGTGGTTAATTAGTGATTATACAGAGTATTAAGAGAAAACAAACACAGAGTATCGGAAAAAAAATTCAGAGTATCAGAAAAAACACACTGAGTATCAAAACTAAAACTCTAATCGGGGATTTCTCGTAAAACATAGAGAAAAACACTGAGTTCTCGGAAAAATCTCTAAGTACTCACATAAATCACAGAGTATGGCTCGTAAATCAAATTTAAACAGAGAGATAAAGGCAATTAATGCAATAAATTAATTTGTAACATTTTTCAACAATAGAAAAAAAACTAATTAATCAAATTTTGAATAAAAAAGAAAGAAAATTGTACAAAAAGTACATAAAAATAAAAGAAACTCAGCAACTCCATGGATGAGGATCTACTGCAAAATTAAACCGCAGCACTCAGACAAGCAGATACATAGACGAAGAAGCTCAAACGGGGAAGATTTACTGCACAAACCGCCCCCACTCATCCAAGCAAATCCACGACCATGTTCAGCTTAAACAGAGAAGATCTAATGCACAACAGAAATGAAGGAGTGGTTCGTCACTACTGGACTCGAATGTAGATTCGAGCTTCGAGGAGGTGCAAACTGGTTCGCAAAGGCTTCGCGCGGAATGAACTCGAACTGATGGATCTACTCACCGGTGGGGTAAGAGATGACAGCTTCCACCATGGCTGCACGGATAGTGAGCTTTGAAGCTTCTCAAGTGAGTTGTGAATCTTCTCAGGCAGTATTCATGAGCTTTATCTTTGATTAGACATTTACGAGCTTCCACCATGTCACGACATTCACTAGCTTCATCTCAGGACACTCGGTCTTCTTCGACATCTGGCTAGAAATATCCCTCGGTGCAAGGTCTTCAAGCCATCAGTGGTTTCCATGATCGGCAGGAGAGAGAGAAATGTGAGGGAAAGAAAAAAGAGGAGTGTGGGAGGAAAGACAAATGAGAGATTGTTGACAAAAGGAGTTTAGGGCCTACTACTGGGAAATAATATCTATAAGGGATGAAAAATATTTGAGGGTAATTGGGTAAATTGGTTTTTAGGTATATAGTGTAATATGTTATTAGTAACCTTTAGTAAGAAGGGAAGGTAAGTAAGGTGTTGTTAGGTCTTAAGGGGTGCCATCAAGACCCATTGGATAAAAATCTCGTATATAACATTAGAAGTGTGGATACATGGTATAAGTTGCAAGATTTAGGCTTGGTGTGTCAATAAATCTCACACATGTAACTATTGACTCAAAATAACATTTATTGTTACTTTACGTCGTTCTTATACCACATAAATAAACTCCTTCCACAAAACGTGCATAATGCAAGTTTTGAGGTTTCCTTCCATAGGTTGTTAATCGTAGTAGTAATAAGAACATTTTTATTGATCAATGTATATCATGAATATGTTTGATTATACAATGATGATAATTTGTAGAGTGGTCTAAGGTATTAGATTTTGGCACTTATCCGGACGGTATGGATTCAAAATTCAAATCCACAGTTGTCAACATTGACTAAAATTACAATTGTCTCTTTTTACCATTATTTTTTGCATAAACAAACTTATTCAAAACCACGTGTATATTAAAAATTTTTGCATAATAATGTATGGTTAAAATCACACACACACACACACACACACATATATATATATATATATATATTCAAAAGGGATTAATTCATAATATCATATTTTATTAAACCATAGTCCGTGGATACTAAATTACTAATCTAATATTTCATTCCATCGTAAATCCTAATTATATATATTTTTCAAACGACAAACAAAACGAACGTACATAAAAACCCACCATCCCAGAAATACCTTCTACCTTATGTCACAACCGCAGATTGCACTGCCATCTACGTAAATCACTTTAGATTTTAGGAATTGAAAATAATTTTTTGTTGTAAATGATATTAGGGTGATTGACCTATTGGGATTTGGAGGTAAACTTATTGGCCTATAGGGAACATGTGGCTAGGTTTTTCTTCAAATAGGCCACCACCCAATCTTATTGGTGATTAAATACTAAAATACCCTCAAATATAACAAAACCCACATAAAGAAAAAAACAAGTGGCATTAAGTATGGATCACCAAATTAGTGAGTCATAGGTATCAACACATTGAGTATCAACTCACAGAGTATCGATACTTTCGAGCTCTGACCATCACCATAGATTGTTGTAAGTGCTCAGAGATTTTTTAGATGCTTGGATATTTTATTGAGTGCTCGAATATTTTATTGAGTACTAAGAAGAATTCACTAAGTATTGATGAAGATTCTTTGGGTATTGGGAAAAAATCATCTAAGTATTAGTGAATTTTACTAAATATTGGGGGAAAACACTTAGTATGCTCAGTGAATTACCTAAATATGGTCCAAAAACACTAAGTCCTTGGTAGAAAACTGTTGAGTAAGCTTAAAAAAATAAAAATAATCAAAGAAATGTATATATTGAATGTTTTTAAATGTACAACATCGACCATTTGATCGATTGGTCTAAGGTTCCAGATTTAGTCTTTGGTTAGATACGGAGTGGGTTCAAATCCCACAAGAATTCTATTTCCTATAACATATTTGATATTAGGAACATATGCCCGACATAATACCATATCTTCTTCGTCACTAAAATCACAACCCCTTGGTATTCTTTTTTTCCTATCCATATAATAAAAAACTAGAACAATAAGAAGATAAGATTGTTACAAAAATAATATATTATTACATAATTATTGAGGTTGCATATATCATTAAAATTGTTGAATGACAGGAAATTAAGATAAAAAGTGAGAGGGACTAAATTTTATAAAATAAAGAGTATAATAGACTAAATATGAAACAAACAGTATATATGAACCAAAATAAAAACCTAATCCCACTTAATAATCACAATCCACAGAATTCACGATTCTCTTCTTCGCAACTGAAGCATCGCCTCCCTCTTATCCTCCCTCTCAATTGAATATACAAAAAAAATATACTCCACTAACGACAGAATAATTCGTTGAAAACCAATATCTTAACTCACAGAGTGACCCCCTAACCTCCATCAACTATATAAAGCAGATTTTGAAGATTCTCTCCACTTATCACGACATTTGTAATCATTTGAAAGGCTTTTCTTGCGATTTATTTATAAATATCATGGGTATGTTTTGATTCATTGTGGATCCAACACTGAAAATATTACATTTGATTTTATCGTGTAAAACTTGAAATTACTGTCATTTTTCTAATTAATAATATATATTTTGTCAGATTTATTGAATATTATTGTTTTTACTTTTCTTTTTAAAGTTATAAATCAACTTTAGTTGTCTTTGTCAGATTTGTAGAGTATCCATAATTATCTTTTGAATGAGACGAAAAAAAGAGATTGAATTTTTATCTTAGTTTATTCTTACAATTAAATCTTAATTGCTTACCCCAATTGTTTTCTAAAATATAAAAATTAGTCTTTCAATATTATAATTTTGTAAGAGACAATTATATTCACTAAATGAGTGCAAAAGATACCATATGAATTTCGATACCACATTAAAATATAATGTATTTTTATTATATGATAATATGAGATTTATTATGTTACCATATTAAGTTGAAATTATTAGTACATATTAGATCAACTTGAATTTTTTATATATATATCAATATTTTAGTAGAAATGCAACATAAACATATTTGAGTATTATTTCTACAAATTTTTTTTATCAACTTATTAGTTGTACATCTCTTGAAATATTTTACTTATTATTTAATCTGTTTGGGTGAATTATATGTTATGTATACGAAAGAGATAACTACTAATATTTTTAATTTTTTTCTTATAGCTTTGTTTATTGTATACAAAATCACGAGTCTATCAAAATTAAGATCATTGATCATGACATTTCAACATCACTATCCATACAATTATATTGGTAAGACATAATATTTGAACTTCACCTCTTGTTTAATTTATGTACCCCAGTAAGTATTTCAAAAAACGATAAGAATATAAACACTCAAAATATAAAATTATCAAGGTAATAATATTTTTTTAAATTTTATTTCTCATAAATATTATATATATATATATATATATACGTCACCTTTTGTTTAATTTATGTTTCTGATTTTTTTAATTCCCAAATTATTGAATATATATGAATGTAAGATCGAATATTACGTCAATTACTCATTAATTAACTTAAGACTCTATTTTGTTCAACATGACTAGTGATAACAATCATACATGCATTGTTTGGTTCTTTCTTAACGCAGACAAGAAAACAAAGTTCTCAGACCAGTTTATTGTAGACCTTAGTAACATAAAGGTGCAAAGGTGGAGCATGGTTTTACTAGCACGTGAAGCATCATTGGTCGTCGATCCAATATTCTTCTTTGTGTTGCTTGGTATGATTAGTGGTGGACGTAGAGAAGGTGGAGGAGATAAGTCATGTATTTACGAGTTTATAAAATGGTTACCAATCATTATTTTCAATAGTTAAGAGCAGAGAAGAGAGAGAAACACTTGAGAGGAGAAGAAATAGAAGCTGGGGCCCTACTACACCACTTCTACACCATTCCATCTCTATCATTTCGGTAATTAACATTAGTTTCTTGTATTAAACATGATTCTAATCGTTTTACTCTTCTAGATAGTGGGGTTGTGAAAATATCAATTATGTTACGCACGTGGGTTGATATAGTGCAATATGTCATATTTGAATTCAATTTTGAATGGCTCACGCGCAAACATATGTGGGAAACTCGTGTGGGATACAATATAATAATCTTGGATTACGTTAGGTATCTTGACGGGTTTTGGTTGGATATTTATTTGATACTTCCAATTCCTCATGTAAGCTTTGGCATATCCGTTTTCTAAATTTGTTGATGTAATAATTGCAGCATTAGTCTTTATGCTATTAAAATTATCCAAATATACTCATGTGTTATACTTTGACTTTCCAAAACATCGCCACCACCATAGGTATATATTTTCTACTTTTTGGAATAACATATGGTATATTTTCTGGTTTTTTAAACATGCATAGTGAATATTTACCTCTATGCTATTTTCAATTTCTAAAATAAATTAATTGCAACATTATTCCTTTTTCCATATAATATGACCAAATATATCATTATATTTTAAGTACCAAATATACCATTGTGTAGTTGTATTAATATTTTTTGATCAACAAGTAAATTATATTATCAAACAAACATGTACACATCAAGCCTGAATTTGACCTAATGACTCAAATGGTTAATTTGGGTAAAGAAAACAAGCCTATACAACAATTACTAACCCTAACCAACTAGAGCAAATCGCAAAACAACCAGACAGAACAGCAAAAGGAAACATTCAAAATTTGGAAACTTTCCAAAGATAGGAATTTTCTAAAAATGAAACTATCTAAATCCAATAACTTTCCAGATTAGAAATTACCAAACAAACCTACAAGAAAACCAGGCATAAGTAAGCAAATCCAACCCCATCCAAGTAGCATCAACACTTCAATCTTGAACAGAAGCAAAGACCAAGAATTCCAACACAAAGCATAAAAAATTAAAAACCTTGTGATCAAGTCCACCTCTCAGAACACAAAGCAGACGTTGTAAGAACATTAATAAGAAAACACCACCTGATCCCTAGTATCAGATTTCCAAACTTTCTGTAGATTCTAATTCAACTTAATCACCTCATTAGCTGCAGAAGCATAAAATTTTATTTTGTTCCATAAGCTATATCTCACATCATCCTTAATCTTCTTCACAACATCATCCTAAGCAAAACCCACCTCCTTAAACTTTTTCTTGTTTCTAGTATCTGAAACATCTAATACAAAACTCGCAAAACTAAAACAATCCACAATTTCTCTAAGAGGATTGCTTATATAATTCCCAAGTAGTATTACTATTGTTCCAACAATTCATACCATAAGCATCTCCCCCAAATAACTCGAGTAAACACACACTTCACAAATAGATTTCTTTAGCTTCTAATTCCTTCTAACGCAGACTACAAACTCTATTAACATCCATACCCCACAAAAGAAACATATCCTTAAAATTCAATCTATTTTTACAGGCTAACCTAACACAAAATGTTTGCTTAGTTTGAATCCACTTATGAAAGACTAACTAATACCATTCAAACTCCTTAGCATCACCCCTCAGATCATTCATAATCTCACTATTAATAACCCTTTAACACCCCTACTGAATAACATTATTTACATCCATCGGTTTATAATATCTTATAAAATGAAGAATAACATTCAAATATTCATGCACTCTCTAACTATCATTAATAAAACACTAATCCACCTTCATATTAGTATTATTGTTTCCCAAAGAAACGCTATCATTAGAGCAAATATAAACTACATTCTTCCAATCAATCCACTTATCAACTAGAATGTAAGTGTTAGTCCCATTATTAGAATATGCACAACATATTCATAAGAAATATGAATAACATTAAGCATAGCTCTCCAAGTCCAAGGCAGAGCATTATCAAAATCAATGCTACAAATAATTTTATTGTGTAGCGAGTTAGAATAAACCCAAGTGGACCATATGTTACTTTTATTCCCATACTGGTGTCTCCATATTTTTGATGTATTAATCTATTTATGAGACATAATTTTAGGTGTGTTATGTTATTAGTTGAGGTATTTTTCCTCATTAATAGTTACTTTCTTAGTTCATGCCTTGATTTGGAGGATTATAACTTTTAGAGCATTTTTAGTCTAATGTGTGTTTTAAATGTGAAAATCTTAGGTATAATGAATATATTAGATTCCAAATCAATGTTAATGAGTTAAGGAAAGAAAATCCAAGGCGGATTCGAGAGTTAAAAGGGAAAAAATGGTTTTAGGAAAGTGGAAAAGCTGCCAAAAGTTGTTGTCCAGCTGTAAACACATGCAGTATCCTGATGTTCTGCAAAATCCACAAGGAATTAGAAGGATACCTTTAATATTCATAAATTTATTTGAATTGTGGCTGTTTCGATATAAAGATCACTTGATTCGAAGCTTTAACGAATAAGTTATGAAACTTACAAACTTCAAAGTTTATCTTGTCATACAATTAAGGAAAACGAGTTAGAGTTGAAGTTGGACTCTATATCTTGGGATACACTCTAGATTTTGACTAACACCTATATATATATATATATATATATATATATATATATATGTATATATATGACTAATTACGTTTGTAAACATGTCCATGGTAGAAATTACATACTTAGTATCAAGCATTATCATAAAGAGAAACAAGTTGGCAGTATGTACTTTACATTTAGTTTTATTTATTCTAGTATGAATTAATTTTACCATAGCTTGGATTTTTATTATGTATTATCCTTGAATTCTATTAATATCTATTTCTATGTTATTTTGGAAAGTGACAGTTAATTGCTTGAGCTTCTTATTTACATATCTGTATTATGTGTTTTGATTTAATGTTTGTATTCCTTAGTAGTACACGAGTATAGGGTTACCCCATTAATAGTTGGATTGTCGCCCTGACCGGGGATTCAATTGTTGACAACACCACATAATCGTCTAGTTTGCGGTAGTAATGTCTCCCGTTTTGTTCTAAATAAATTCCCTTAAGAGATATCATTTTAGGTGAAAATTAGACTCATTTGATAATATTTTATTCTTATTTCGTTAGATTGCATTTTCTCTCCTTAGAATTTTGATATTTCATTTTTAGTGCAAAGTTCTTAGGTCAATGGATTCTATGGAGCACTAAGACAACGAGGAGAAGTAAGAATCAAAGTCTTAGATCAATTGGAAAGGTCAAAAGCAAGAAAGATTATCCGAAGAGTTGACTAATAGAGAGGAAAATCTAGAAATCTGTCATTAACTGCTTTTATTAAGCAACTTCGGCACTGATTCGGGCCTGAAAATCTGAAAGAGAAAGTTGCAAGATTTAGGCTAGGTGTGTCAATAAATCCCACACATGTAACTATTGACTCAAAATCACATTTATTGTTACTTTACATCGTTCTTATACCACATAAATACACTCCTTCCACGACACGTGCATAATGCAAGTTTTGAGTTTTGCTTCCATAGGTTGTTAATCGTAGTAGTAATAAGAAGAACACAATTATTAATCAATGTATATCATGAATATGTTTGATTATACAATGATGATAATTTGTAGAGTGGTCTAAGGTATTAGATTTTGGCACTTACCCAAAAGGTATGGATTCAAAATTCAAATTCACAGTTGTCAACATTGACTCAAATTACAATTGTCTCTTTTTACCATTATTTTTTGCATAAACAAACTTATTCAAAACCACGCGCATATTTAGATTTTTTCATAATAATGTATGGTTAAAATCACACACTCACACACATATATATATATATATATATATATATATATATATATATATATTCAAATAGGGATTAATTCATAATATCATAATTTATTAAACCATAATCCGTGGATACTAAATTACTAATCTAACATTTTATTCCATCGTTCCATCCCAGAAATACCTATTACCTTAAGTCACAACCGCAGATTGCACTACCATCTATGTAAATCACTTTGAATTTTAGGAATTGAAAATAATTTTTTGTTGTAAATGATATTAGGGTGATTGACCTATAGGGATTTGGAGGTAAAGTTAGTGGCCTATGGGGAACATGTGTCTAGGTTTTTCTTCAAATAGGACACCACCCAATCTTGTGGGTGATCAAATACTAAAATACCCTCAAATATAACAAAACCGACATAAAGAAAAAACAAGTGACATTAAGTATAAATCACCAAATTAGTGAGTCATGGGTATCAACAAATTGAGGTTCAACTCACTGAGTATCGATACTTTCGAGCTCTGACCATCACCATAGATTGTTGCGAGTGCTCGGAGATTTTAGTAGATGCTTGGATATTTTATTGAGTGCTCGAATATTTTATTGAGTGCTCGAATATTTTATTGAGTGATCAAATATTTTATTGAGTACTCAGAAGAATTCACTAAGTATTGATGAAGATTTATTCGGTATTGGGAAAAAATCAACTAAGTATTAGTGAATTATACTGAGTATTGGGGGAATACACTAAGTATGCTCAGTGAATTCCCTAAATATGGTCCAAAAACACTGAGTACTTGGTAGAAAACTGTTGAGTAAACTTAACAAAATAAAATTAATCAAAGAAATGTATATATTTAATGTTTTTAAATATACAACATCGACCATTTGATCGATTGGTCTATGTTTCCAGATTTAGTCTTTGGTTAGAGACGGAGTGGGTTCAAATCCCACAAGAACTCTATTTCCTATAACATATTTTCTATTAGGAACATATGCCCGACATAATACCATATCTTCTTCGTCACTAAAACCACAACCCCTTGGTATTCTTTTTTTTCCTATCCATATAATAAAAAACTAGAACAATAAGAAGATAAGATTGTTACAAAAATAATATACTATTACAGAATTATTGAGGTTGCATATATTATTAAAAAATTTGAATGACAGGAAAATAAGATAATAAGTGAGAGGGACTTAATTTTATAAAATAAAGAGTATAATGGACTAAATATGAAATAAAAAGTATATATGAACCAAAATAAAAACCTAAACCCACTTAATAATCACAATCCACAGAATTTACGATTCTCTTCCTCGCAACTGACGCATCGCCTCCATCTCATTTGAACATACAAAAACTATCTACTCCACTAACGAAGCATATAGATTAATCCGTTAAAAACCCATAACTCACAGAGTAACCCCCTAACCTCCATCTACTATATAAATCAGATTTTGAAGACTTTCTCCACTTATCACGACATTGGTAATCATATGAAAGGCTTCTCTTGCAATTTATTAATAAATGTTATAGGTATGTTTTGGTTCATTGTAAATCCAACACTAAAAATATTACATTTGATTTTATTGCGTAAAACTTGAAAAGTACCAAAAATTACTATCATTTTTCTAATTAATAATATATAAATTTCTGAATATTATTGTTTTTTACTTTTCTTGTTAAAGTTAGAAATCTACTTTAGTTGTCTTTGTCACATTTGTGGAGTATCCATAATTATCTTTAGAATGAGACGAAAAAAAGAGATTGAATTTTTATCTTAGTTTATTCTTACAATTCAATCTAAATTACTCACCCCAATTGTTTTCTAAAATATAAAAATTAGTCTTTCACTTTTATAATTTTTTAAGAGACAATTATATTCACTAAATGAGTGCAAAAGATACCATATTAATTTCGACACCACATGAAAATATAATGTATTTTTATTATATGATAATATGAGATTTATTATGTTACCAGATTAAGTTCAAATTATTAGTACTTATTAGATTAACTTGAAAATTTAATTTTTTTTATATATCAATATTTTAGTATAAATGGAACATAAACATATTTGAGTATTATTTCTACAAATTTTTTTATCAACTTATTAGTTGTACATCTCTTGAAATATTTTACTTATTATTTAATCAGTTTGGGTGAATTATATGTTATGTATAAGAAAGAGATAACTACTAATATTTTTAATATTTTTTTCTAATAGCTTTGTGTATTGTATACAAAATCACAATTCTATCAACATTAAGATCATTTATCATGAAATTTCAACATCACCAACCATACAATTATATTGGTAAGACATAATATTTTAACTTCACCCCTTGTTTAATTTATGAACCCCAGTAAATATTTCTAAAAACGATAAGAATATAAAAGCTCAAAATATAAAATTATCAAGGTAATAATATTTTTTCAATTTTATTTCTCTTAAATATTTATATATATATAAATACACGTCACCTTTTGTTTAATTTCTGTTTCCAAATTTTTTTTAATCCCCAAATTATTGAATATATATGAATGTAAGATCGAATATTACGTCAATTGCTCATTAATTAAGTTAAGACTCTATTTTGTTCAGCATGACTAGTGATAACAATCATACATACATTGTTTGGTTCTTTCTTAACACCGACAAGAAAGCAAAGTGCTCAGACCAGTTTATGTAGACCCTAGTAGCATAAATGTGCAAAGATGGAGCATGGTTTTACTAGCACGTGAAGCATCATTTGTCGTTGATCCAATAGTCTTTTTTGTGTTGGTCGTTATGATTAGCGGTGGACGTGGAGAAGGTGGAGGTGATAAGTCTTGTATTTATGAGTTTAGAAAATGGTTACCAATCATTATTTTCAAGAGTTAAGAGAAGAGAAGAGAGAGATACACTTGAGAGGAGAAGAAATAGAAGTTGGGGCCCTACTACACCACTTCTACACCATTCCACTTCTATCAATAGGGTAATTAACATTAGTTTCTTGTATTAAACATGACTCTAATCGTATTAGTATTCTAGATAGTGGGGTTGTGAAAATATCAATTATGTTACGCACGTGGGTTGATATAGTGCAATGTGCCATATTTGAATTTAATTTTGAATGGCTCACGCGCAACCATATGTGGGAACTTGTGTGGGATACACGTACAATACTCTTGGATTACGTTTGGTGTCTTGACGGGTTGTGGTTGGATATTTATGTGATACTTCCAATTCCTCATGTAAGCTTTGGCAAATCCGTTTTCAAAATTAGTTGATGTAATAATTGCAGCATTAGTCTTTATGTTATTAAAATTATCCAAATTTACTCATGTGTTATATTTTAACTTTCCAAAACATCGCCACCACCTTGGTAAATGTTTTCTACTTTTTGGAAAAACATATTGTATATCATCTGGTATTTTAAACATGCATAGTGAATATTTACCTCTCTGCTGTTTTCCATTTCTAAAATAAATTAATTTCAACATTAATCCTTGTTCCATATAATATAACCAAATATATCATTATATTTTAAGTTCCAAATATACCCCTATGTAGTTGTATTAATGTTTTTCGATCAACAAGTATATTATATTATCAAACAAACATGTACACATCAAGCACCAATTTGACCTAATGACTCAAAAGGTTAATCTGGGTAAAGAAAACAAACCTATACACAAATTTCTAAACCTAACCAACTAAAGCAAATTGCAAAAACCAGACACAACAGAAAAAAGAAACATTCAAAATTTGGAAACTTTCCAAAGATGGAAATTTTCTAAACATAGAAACTATCTAAATCCATGAACTTTCTAGAAATAGAATTAACCAAACAAACCTACAAGAAAACCAGGCATAACTAAGCAAAGCCGACCCCATCCAAGTAGCATCAACATTTCAATCTTGTATATTAGAAAAGACCAAGAATTTCAACACAAAGCATAAAAAATTGAACACCTTGTGATCAAGTCCCACCTCTCAGAACACAAATCAGATGTTGTAAGAACATTAACAAGAAAGCACCACCTAATCCCTAGAATCAGATTTCCAAACTTTATGTAGATTCTAATTCAACTTAATCACCTCATTAGCTGCAGAAGCATAAAATTTTATTTTGTTCCATAAGCTATATCTCACATCATCCTTAATCTTCTTCACAACATCATCCTAAGAAAGACCCACCCCCTTAAACTCCTTCTTGATTCTAGTATCCGAAACATTTAATACAAAACTCGCAAACCTAAAACAATCCACAATTTCTCTAAGAGGATTGATTATAAAATTCCCAAGCAGTATTACTATTGTTCCAACAATTCATACCACAAACATCTCACCCAAATAACTCGAGTAAACACACACTTCACAAATAGATTCTCTTTAGCTTCTAATTCATTCCAACACAGACTACAAACTCTATTAACATCCATACCCCACCTAAGAAAAATATAATTTAAATTCAATCTATTTTAACAGGCCAACCAAACAAAAAAAGTTTGCTTAGGTTGAATACAATTATGCCAGACTAACTAATACCATTCAAACTCCTTAGCATCACCCCTCTATTCATTCATAATCTCCCTATTAATAACCCTTTAACACCCCTACTGAATAATATTATTTACATCCATCGGTTTATACTATCTTATAAAATGAAGAATAACATTCAAATATTCATGCACTCTCTAACTATAATTAATAAAAAACTAACACACCTTCATATTAATATTATAGTTTCCCAAAGAAACACTATCATTAGAGCAAATATAAGCTACATTCTTCCAATCAATCCACTTATCAGTTAGAATGTAAGTCTTCGTTCAATTATTAGCATTATGCACAACATAGTCATAAAAACTATGTGTAACATTAAGCATATCTCTCCAAGTCCAAGGCAGAGCATTATCATAATCAATGCTACAAATAATTTTATTGTGTAGCGAGTTAGAATAAACCCATGTAGACCATATGTTACTTTTCTTTCCATACTGATGTCTCCATATTTGTGATGAATTAATCTATTCATGAGACATCATTTTAGGTGTGTTATGTTCTTAGTTGAGGTATTTTTCCTCATTAATAGTTACTTTCTTAGTTCATTCCTTGATTTGGAGGATTATTACTTTTAGAGCTTTTTTAGTGTAATGTGTGTGTTAAATATGAAAATCTTAGGTATAATGAATATATTAGATTCAAAATTAATGTTAATGAGTTAAGGAAAGAAAATCCAAGGCGAAATCAAGAGTTAAAAGGAAAAAAATGGTTTTAGGAAAGTGGAAAAGCTGCCAAAAGTTGTTATCCAGTTGTAAACACATGTAGTATTCTTGATGTTGTGTAAAATCGACAAGGAATTAGAAGGATAACTTTAATATTCAATAATTTATTTGAATTGTGGTTGTTTCGATATAAAGATCACTGGTTTCGAAGCTGTAACGAATAAGTTATGAAATTTACAAACTCCAAAGGTTATCTTGTTGTACAATTAAGGAAAACGAGTTAGAGTTTAAGTTGGACTCTATAACTTGGGATACACTCTAGATTTTGACCTAACACCTATATATATATATATATATATATATATATATATATATATATATATATATATATATATATATATATATATATATATGAATAATTACCCTTTGTAAACATGTCCTTAGTAGTATTTACATACTTAGTATCAAGTTTTATCATCCAGAGAAGCAAGTTGGCACTATGTACTTTATATTTAGTTTTATTTCTTCTAGTATGAATTAATTTTACCATGGCTTGGGTTTTTATTATGTATCATCCTTGAATTCTATTAATATCTATTTCTATGTTATTTAGGAAAGTGAAAGTTGATTGCTTGAGCTTCTTATTTACATATTTGTATTTGTGCTTTGATTTAATGTTTGTAGTCCTTACTAGTAAACGAGTATAGGGTTACCCCATTAGTATTTGGATTGTCGCTTTCACCGGGGATTCAATTGTTGACAACACCACATAATCGTCTAGTTTGTGGTAGTAATGTCTCCCATTTTGTTCTAAATAAATTCCCTTAAGAGACATCATTTTAGGTGAATATTAGACTTATTTGATAAACTTTTATGCTTATTTCGTTAGATTGCATTTTCTCCCCTTAGAATTTTGATATTTCATTTTTAGTGCAAAGTTCTTAGGTCCATGGATTTTATGGAGAACCTAGACAACGAGGAGAATTGAGAATCAAAGTCTTAGATCAATTGGAAAGGTCAAAAGCAAGGAAGATTATCCGAAGAGTTGACTAATAGAGAGGAAATTCTAGAAAGCTGTCATTAAGCAACTTCGGCACTGATTTGTGCCTGAAAATCTGAAAGAGGAAGTTGCAAGATTTATGCTAGGTGTGTCAATATATCCCCCACATGTAACTATTGACTCAAAATCACATTTATTGTTACATTACATCGTTATTATACCACATAAATAAACTCCTTCCATGACACGTGCATAATGCAAGTTTTGAGGTT
Source organism: Nemophila menziesii (assembly GCA_029959085.1). Lineage (NCBI taxonomy): Eukaryota > Viridiplantae > Streptophyta > Magnoliopsida > Boraginales > Hydrophyllaceae > Nemophila > Nemophila menziesii. The sequence goes on along the minus strand of JARWIR010000027.1, from coordinate 3,126,035 downwards.
TGCTTCCATAGGTTGTTAATCGTAGTAGTAATAAGAAGAACACATTTATTGATCAGTGTGTATCATGAATATGTTTGATTATACAATGATGATAATTTGTAGAGTGGTATAAGGTATTAGATTTTGACACTTATCTGTAAGGTATGGATTCAAAAATCAAATCCACAGTTGTCAACATTGACTCAAATTACAATTGTCGATCTTTACCATTATTTTTTGCATAAACAAACTTATTCAACACCACACGCATATTGTGATTTTTTGCATAATAATGTATGGTTAAAAATCATACACACAAACACACACACACACACATATATATATATATATATATATATTTAAAAGGGGATTAATTCATAATTTCATATTTTATTAAAGCATAGTCCTTGGATACTAAATTACTAATCTAACATTTCACTTCATCGTAAATCCTAATTGTTTCTATTTCTCAAACGACAAACAAAACCAACGTACATAAAAACTCACCATCCATGAAATACCTACTACTTTAAGTCACAACCCCAGATTGCACTACCATCTACGTAAATTACTTAGAATTTTAGGAATTGAAAATAATTTTTTTTGTAAATGATATTAGGGTGATTGACCTATGGGGACTTGGAGGTAAACTTAGTGGCCTATAGGGAACATGTGGCTAGGTTTTTCTTCAAATAGGCCACCATCCAATCTTATGAGTGATCAAATAAAAAAATACCCTCAAATATAATAAAAACCACATAAAGAAAACAACAAGTGGCATTAAGTATGGATCACCAAATTAGTGAGTCATGGGTATCAACACATTGATTATCAACTCAATAACTATTGATACTTTCGAGCTCTGACCATCACCATAGATTTTTGTGAGTGCTCGAAGATTTTAGTAGATTCTTGGATATTCTATTGAGTGGTCCAATATTTTACAGAGTACTTAGAAGAATTCACTAAGTATTGATGAAGATTCATTGGGTATTGGGAAAAGGTCATCTAAGTATCAGTGAATTTTACTGAGTATTCGGGGAAAACACTTAGTATGCTCAGTAAATTCCCTAACTATGGTCCAAAAATACTGAGTACTTGGTAGAAAACTGTTGAGTAAACTCACAAAATTATATATATTCAAAAAAATGTATATATTGAATGTTTTAAATATAAAACATCGTCCATTTGGTTTATTGTTAGAGACGGAGTGGGTTCAAATACCAAAAAAAAATCTATTTCCTATAACATATTTGCTATTAGGAACATATGCCCGATATAATACCATATCTTCTACTTCACTAAAATCACAACCCCTTGGTATTCTTTTTGTCCTATCCATATAATAAAAAACTAGAACAAAAAGAAGATAAGATCGTTACAAAAATAATATATTATTGTAGAGTTATTGAGGTTGCATATATCGTTAAAATTGTTGAATGATTAGAAAATAGGATAAAAAGTGAGAGGGACTAAATTTTATAAAATAAACAATATAATGGACTAAATATGAAACAAAAAGTATATATGAACCAAAATAAAAACATAATCCCACATAATAATCACAAGCCACAATTTCACGATTCTCTTCCTCGCAACTTATGCATGTCCTCCCATTAATTGAAGATACAAAAAATCTACTCCACTAACGACATATATAGATTAATCCGTTGAAAACCCATATCTTAACTCACAGGGTGACCCCTTACCTCCATTAACTATACTCTCTACACTTATCACAACATTGGTAATCATCTGAAAGACTTATCTTGTAATTTATTTATAAATATTATAGGTATGTTTTGATTCATTGTAGATCCAACACTAAAAATATTACATTTGATTTTATTGTGTAAAACATGAATGGTATAAAAAATTACTGTCATTTTTCTAATTAATAATATATATTTTGTCAAATTTATTGAATATTATTGATTTTACTATTCTTTTTAAAGTTAGAAATCTACTTTAGCTATCTTTGTCAGATTTGTAGAGTATCGACATTTATCTTTAGAATGAGACGAAAAAAAGAGATTGAATCTTTATCTCCAAACTCGATAAATCTTCATATTATCATTCGTGTTTTTTTCCCTACCAAATTATGATTTTGGGTCGTTAACATCTTTTTTGAAGATCTCAATAGTCACGTTCTAAAGTTTTTATGAGTAAAATTGAAGTTGATACTTGTGTGCAGTTCATGAGTACCCTTTATATTTAACCCTTACCATTATTACAAAGTCCTAATCATATACATATTGATAAAAGATATTATATTGTATAACATAATTTTTATCTCAGCTTATTCTTACAATTCAATCTTAATTACTCACCCCAATTGTTTTCTAAAATCTAAAAAGTTTTCTTTCCATGTTATAATTTTCTAAGAGACAATTATATTCACTAAATGAGTGCAAAAGATACCATATGAATTTTGACACCACATGAAAATATAATGTATTTTTATTATATGATAATATGGGATTTGCTATGTTACTAGATTAAATTGAAATTATGAGAACATATTAGATTAACTTGAAAAATTAATTTTTTTATATTTATCAATATTTTAGTAGAAATAGAACATAAAAATATTTTACTACTCTACAAATTTATTTATCAATTTATTTGTTGTACATCTCTTGAAATATTTCGCTTATTATTTAATCAGTTGGGGTGAATTATATGTTATGTATAAGAAAAAGATAACTACTAATTTTTTTTAATTTTTTTTCTTATAGCTTTGTGTATTATATACAAAATCACGATTCTATCAAAATCAAGATCATTGATCATGACATTTCAACATCACTATCCATACAGTCAGATTGGTAAGACATAATATTTGAACTTCACCTCTTGTTTAATTTATGAACCCTAGTAAATATTTCTAAAAACGATAAGAATGTAAACGCTCAAAATATAAAATTATCAAGGTAATAATATTTTTTTCAATTTTATTTTTCTTAAATATATATATATATATATATATATATATATATATATATATATATATATACGTCACCTTTTGTTTGATTTATGTATCCATTTTTTATTCATCGACAAATTATTGAATACATATGAATGTAACATTAAATTTTATGTCAATTGCTCATGAATTAACTTAAGACTCTATTTTGTTCAGCATGACTAGTGACAACAATCATACATGCATTTTTTGGCTCTTTCTTAATGACGACAAGAAATCCAAGTGCTCGGACCAGTTTATTGTAGACCCTACTAGCATAAAGGTGCAAAGGTGGAGCATGGTTTTACTAGCACGTGGAGCATCATCGGTTCGTTGATCCAATATTTTTCTTTGTGTTGGTCATTATGATTAGTGGTGGAAGTGGAGAAGGTGGAGAAGATAAGTCGTGTATTTACGAGTTTAGGAAATGGTTACCAATCATTATTTTCAAGAATTATAAGTAGTGAAGAGAGAGAAACACTTGAAAGGAGAAGAAATAGAAGCTGGGGCCCTACTACACCATTTCACCTCTATCATCAGAGTAATTAACATTAGTTTCTTGTATTAAACATGATTCTAATCGTTTTACTATTTTTGATAGTGGGGTTGTGAAAATCTCAATTATGTTACGCACGTAGGTTGATATAGTGCATGTGCCATAATTGAATTCAATTTTGAACGGCTCAAGAGAAAACATATGTGGGAAACTCGTGTGGGATACACATACAATAGTCTTGGATTATGTTTGGTGTCTTGACGGGTTGTGGTTGGATATTTATGTGATACATCCAATTCCTCATGTATGCTTTGGCATATCCGTTTTCTAAATTAGTGGATGTAATAATTGCAACATTAGTCTTTATGCTATTAAACTTATCCAAATATACTCATGTGTTATACTTTAACTTTCCAAAACATCGCCACCACTATAGGTATATATTTTATACTATTTGGAATAACATATGGTATATTTTCTGGTTTTTTAAACATGCATAGTGAATATTTACCTCTGTGCTATTTTCAGTTTCCAAAATAAATTAATTGCAACATTATTTCTTGTTCCATATAATATAACCTAATATATCATTATATTTTAAGTACCAAATATAACCTTGTGTAGTTCTATTAATGTTTTTATGATCAACAAGTATATTATATTATAAAACAAACATGTAAACATCAAGCCCCAATTTGACATAATGACTCAAAAGGTTAATCTTGGTAAAGAAAACAAACCTATACAAAAATTACTAACCCTAACCAACTAAAGCAAATCGCAAAAAAACCAGACACAATAGCAAAAGGATACATTCCAGGAACTTTCCGAAAATAGAAATAACCAAACAAACCTACAAGAAAACTAGACATAACTAAGCAAAGCCAACCCCATCCAAGTAGCATCAACACTTCAATCTTGAACATAAGCAAAGACCAAGAACTCCAACACAAAGCAGAATGAATAAATCACCTTGTGATCAAGTCCCACCTCTCAGAACACAAAGTAGACGTTGTAAGAACATTAACAAAACCCGAGAAAACACCACCTAATCCCTAGTATCATATTTCAAACTTTATGTAGATTCTAATTCAACTTAATTACCTCATAAGTGCAGAAGCATAAAATTTTGTTTTTCTCCATAAGCTATATCTCGCATCATCCTTAATCTTCTTCACAACATTATCCTAAGCAAAACACACCCCCTTAAAATCCTTCTTGTTTCTAGTATCCGAAACATTTAATACAAAACTCGCAAAACTAAAACAATCCACAAGTTCTCTAAGAGGATCGCTTATATAATTCCCAAGTTGTACTACTATTGTTCCAACAATTCATACCACAAACATATCCCCCAAATAACTTGAGTAAACAAACACTTCACAAATAGATGCTCTTTACCTTCTAATTAATTCCAATGCAGACTACAAACTCTATTAACATCCATACCCCACCAAAGAAACATATCCTTAAAATTCAATCTATTTTTACAGGCCAACCAAACACAAAATGTTTACTTAGGTTGAATCCACTTATGCCATACTAACTCATACCATTCAAACTCCTTAGCGTCACCCCTCAGATCATTCATAATCTCCCTATTAATAACCCTTAACCCCTACTGAATAACATTAATTATATCCATCGGTGTATACTATCTTATCAAATGAAGAATAACATTCAAATATTCATGCACTCTCTAACTATCATTAAAAAAACACCAATCCACCTTCATATTAATATTATAGTTTCTCAAAGAAACACTATCATTAGAGCAAATATAAGCTACATTCTTCCCATCAATCCACTTATCATGTAGAATGTAAGTGTTCGTCCCATTATTAGCATTATGCACAACATATTCATAAGAAATATGTATAACATTAAGCATATCTCTCCATGTCCAAGGCAGAGAATTATCAGAATCAATGCTACAAATCATTTTGTTGTGTAGCCAGTTAGAATAAGCCCAAGTAGACCATATGTTACTTTTACTCTCATACTGATGTCTCTATATTTGTGATGAATTAATCTATTCATGAGACATTATTTTTGGTGTGTTATGTTTTTAGTTGATGTATTTTTCCTCATTAATAGTTACTTTCTTAGTTCATGCTTTCATTTGGAGGACTATTACTTTTAGACCATTTTGATAACACCACAGAATCGTCTAGTTTTCGGTAGTGATGTCTCCCGTTTTGTTCTAAATAAATTCCGGTAAGAGACATAATTTTAGGTGAATATTAGACTTATTTGATAGACTTTTATGCTTATTTCGTTAAATTGCTTTTTCTTCCCTTAGAATTATGATATTTCATTTTTAGTGCAAAGTTCTTAGGTCCATGGATTCTATGGAGCACAATGACAACGTGGAGAAGTGAATATCAAAGTCTTAGATCTATCAGAAAGGTCAAAAGCAAGAAAAAATTATCTGAAGAGTTGACTAATAGAGAGGAAAATCTAGAAAACAGTCACTAACTGCTTTTTTCGAGCAACTTCGGCACTGATTCGGGCCTGGAAATCTGAAAGTGAAATTTGCAATATTTAGGCTAGTTGTGTCAATAAATCCCACAAATGTAACTATTGACTCAAAATCACATTTATTGTTACTTTACATCGTTCTTATACCACATAAATAAACTCTTTCCACAACACGTGCATAATGCAAGTTTTGAGGTTCGTTCCCATAGGTTGTTAATCGTAGTAGTAATAAGAAGAACACATTTATTGATCAATATATATCATGAATATGTTTGATATACAATGATGATAATTTGTTAGAGTGGTCTAAGGTATTAGATTTTGGCACTTATTTGGAATACATGGATTCAAAATTCAAATCCGTAGTTGTCAACATTGACTCAAATTACAATTGTCGCTTTTTACCATTATTTTTTGCATAAACAAACTTATAGAACACTACGTGCATATTGTGATCTTTTGAATAATAATGTATGGTTAATATCATATACACACACTATGTTTGAGAAGAGTTCCAGATCATGGTATTTCTGAAGAGCAACAAATGTCGATATTTTATAGTCCTTGAAGGACGTTCAAGAAAAGATCTAGACCTACTTTGTGGTGGGTAACACCAGCTAATGCTAAAATTATTTTGAGTAGAACAGTGAAGAATGAGTTGGGTTGGAATATTGTGAGAGCACCTATCTGAGGTACAAGTTATAGAGAAAGTAGTACTGGAACTGACGAGAAATTCTCTTCATTAGAGAATAAATTGAAGAACACATTGGAGCAACAACTAGAACAACTTACTTTAGCTGTTAGATAAGGTTTTTTCGGTAGGAGAGATGATGTTAATGTTACACAATAAACATATGGGTGTTCTAACACTGTGTACAAGATCATGATTGGGAGCATTGTCAAAGCAATATGTAATATGTGATGTTTCTTTCCAACAGAGGGAACTATAATTCAGGTGGCCAATGTTTCCAATATTCGAATCCAAGTAGGGCCGCTAATCCGATGTATGCATATCAACTGCGTCCAGAAGGTAACAACTATCAACCAAGACCACAGAATAACTACCAAGGGGGAAAAATTACGGAAATCAAGCTAAGAGACAACCTTCTCAAGACACCTATAGCGATGCTATGAATCAAAAAGTTCTACCTGCTCAACCTCAAGAAGGTGTGTTAGATGTTCAACAAACTTTACAGGCACTAGTTACTATGCAAGCAAAAACACAACAAGATTAGGAAGTATCTATCGCAGCATTAAAGATGTTAGGGAATCAAATAGATCATATGGAAAAACAGTTAAATCAGTATCCATAAGGGCAACTCCTAACTGACACTGAGGATCCAGAATAGAGAGAAGTTTGTAATACTATAGCGCTCAGAAGTGGTAAGAAGCTAACACCACCTCCTTTTCCTGTTATGAAAGAAAAATAAACAACTATGAAAGAAAAAACGGTAAAATACGTGGTATAGAAAGAAAGTGAACCTGAAATGGAAGAGGTGGAAGTGGAGAAAATTCCAGGAAATCCAAAGAAGAAAGCTGTTGTAGAAAATCGTCCTCCTCCACCTTTCCCCTCAAGAGTTGAGAAGAAGGGAGATATGGCTAATTATCAGACATATAATAAATGTGGTGAGAAGTCTTAACATTAATATATCATTTTTAGATTCTATTAGAGATGTACCAAAGTATGTGAAATTCCTATAGAGAGCCATCACCAACAAAAGGCCATATCTTAAGAACGAAATGGTAAGAAGCTAACACCACCTCCTTTTCCTGTTATGAAAGAAAAATAAACAACTATGAAAGAAAAATAGGTAAAATACGTGGTAGAGGAAGAAAGTGAACCTGAAATGGAAGAGGTGGAAGTGGAGAAAATTCCAGGAATTCAAAGAAGAAAGCTGTTGTAGAAAATCGTCCTCCTCCACCTTTCCCCTCAAGAGTTGAGGAGAAGGGAGATATGGCTGATTATCAGACATATAATAAATGTGGTGAGAAGTCTTAACATTAATATACCATTTTTAGATTCTATTAGAGATGTATCAAAGTATGTGAAATTCCTATAGAGAGCCATCACCAACAAAAGGCCATATCTTGAGAACGAAATGATAGGTTTGCAAGAAGAGTGTAGTGCGATATGACAGAGTAAGTTGCCACCTAAATTACTTGATCCTTGGAGTTTCACGATTCCTATTTCCATTGGTAATGAATGGAAAGGGAAAGTTTTATGCAATTTGGTGTGAGTATTAATCTCATGCCCAAATAATTTTTTTAGAAGTTACAGATAGGGGACGCAATACCGACCTCTATGGTCTTGCAAATGGCTGACAGGATATCTCACACATCTGGAGGGGCGAATAGGAGGTGTCCTCGTCAAGGCATGTAATTTAATTTTTCCCATTGATTTTTTTATACTTGAATACGACGCAGATATGAATGTCCCCATTATCTTGGGAAGACAATTCCTAGCCACGGGGCATACTCTTGGTAATGTAGAAAACGGGGAATTAACTATGTGAATTCAAGACGAGGAGGTTAAGTTCAACGTGTTTAGGGCAATGAAGTTTCCAGATTCCCAGGAGGATTGTTTCCGCGTAGATGCAATTGAGAATACCATGCAAGAGGTATTTAATGATATATATTTTTATGATGTCTTGCAGGCTGCCCTAACACTTGACTTACCTAAGATTATGGAAGAACTTTCCGAAACAGTGGCAACTCTGAATTATGAGAATCCAAAGTATAGGCGTCTAGCCTATGAAACTGTGAGAAAACCGGGGGAGATGGAACCTAAAAAGAAACCATATATTGAATACCCTACGCAATTAGAAGAGATTCTGCTTCCGACACACTTGAGGTATGCGTATTTAGATACTAAAAAGACTTTACCTGTTATTGTTTCGGCTACTTTAACCGGTCCTCAAGAAGATAAGTTGTTGCGTGTACTAAGAGCCAACAAAGAGGCAATTAGTGGACTATTGCTGATATCAAAGGCATTAGTCCTACCATTTGCCAACATAAAGTTATCCTAGAAGATTATAGTGCACGCTTAGTTGAAGGGCAAATGATATTATTGCCAGCTATGGAAGAGGTTGTGAAGAAAGAATTAATTAAGCTACAAGATGCGATAATCATCTTCCCATAGGTAGTAGTGAATGGGTGAGTCCGGTTCAATGCGTACCAAAGAAGGGTGGTATCACTACTATCCTGAATGCTCAGAATGAGGCCATTCCCTCGAGAACCGTTGTTGGTTGGAGAGTGTGTATGGACTATCGTAAGTTGAACAAAGCTACCAGAAAAGATCACTTCCCTCTTCCGTTCATAGATCAGATGTTAGATCAATTAGCTGGGAGAGAGTATTATTGTTTTTTGGATGGGTATTTAGGATACAATCAGATTTATGTAGATCCAAAATACCAACATAAGACAACCTTTACATGTCCTTTTGGTACCTTTTCTTTCCAAAGAATGCGATTTGGATTATGTAATGCACCTGCTACTTTCCAGAGATGCATGATGGAAATCTTTTGGGACATGATAGATCACTTCCTTGAGGTATTTATGGATGATTTTTTTGTATTGGGTAATCACTTTGATGAGTGTTTACAGAATCTAGAGAAGGGATTAATTAGATGCAAGAAAACTAATTTGGTCTTGAATTGGGATAAATGTCATTTCATGGTTCGTGAAGGAATAGTGTTAGGACACAACGTTTCGAGTTTAGGCTTAGAGTTTGATCGTGCAAAGATTGAGGTGATCAAAACTCTTTCCCCTCCTCTTTCTGTTAAAGGGGTGAGAAGTTTCTTGGGTCATGCTTGTTTCTATCGCCGTTTCATTAAAGAATTATCTAAGATTGCTAATCCATTGTGTAACTTACTCCAGAAAGACGCTAAATTACTTTTTGATGAAGCTTGCATCATGCAATTGAAAGAGATCAGGGAGAAACTCATATCTGCACCCATTGTATTACCTCCTGATTGGAAGATTCTGTTTGAATTTATGTGTAATGCTAGTGATCTTCATATGGGTATTGTATTGGGTCAGAGAAAAGATAAGGTATTTCATTCTATTTACTATGCTAGTAAGACATTCACGAGTGTTTAGATTAATTATACCGTGACGGAGAAGGAACTACTAGCTGTTGTGTATGCATTTGACAAATTTCATTCCTATATTCTTGGGCAAAAATTGTTGTGTATACTGATCATTCCGCAATCAAATAACTTATGGAGAAGAAAGATGCAAAGCCGCATTTGATCACATGGGTATTGTTGTTACAAGAGTTTGACTTATAGATTTGACATTGAAAGTTTTGTGATAATCTGGTTGCAGATCATTTGTCGCGTCTTGAAGGTTCTGAGTTTAACAGTGGACTAGTGTTGGTCAATGAAGAGATTCCTGATGAGAGTCTAATTTCTATATACGCAGCCGGTCCTCCGTGATATGCATACATAACAAATATTATTGTGAGTGGTTCTTTTCCTGAAGGAGCTAATTCACAAGAGAGGAAGAAATTAATTCACCGTGCAAAACAGTTCTTTTGGGAGGATCCTTTCCTTTACAAAACATGTGGTTTTCAGATGGTGAGAAGGTCCACACCTTAGAGTGATATTCAGTCGGTTGTTTCTAGTTGTCATGATTCACCCTATGGAGGGCACTTCAAAGGTGATCGTACAACTGCAAAGGTACTTCAATCCGTTTTTTTTTTGCCTACTTTACATAAATACTGTCATGAATATGTCAAAAGTTGTCACATATGCCAATTTACCGGTAATATATCTATGAGAAATGAAATTCTACGTAATAATGTTCTTTGAAGTTGAGATATTTGATGTATGGGCATTGACTTCATGGTTCCCTTTGTACCATATAATGGAAATCAATACATCTTATTAGCTGTCGATTACGTGTCTAAATGGGTAGAGGCTGTAGCTCCACCAACGAATGATTCGCGACTGGTAATAAGGTTCTAAAAGTCACAGATCTTCATTAGACATAGTACGCTTAGAGTTATTATCAATGATGGAGATTCACATTTTGTGAATATATACTTGAAGGCGGTTTTAGAAAAGTATGGGGTGAGAAGTCGTGTATCTACTGCTTATCATCCACAAGCTAATGGTCAAGCTGAGGTCTCTAATCGAAAGATCAAATCCATTATAGAGAAGACGGTTGGATCGACACGCAAATATTGGTCAGTAAAATTAGATGACACGTTGTGGGCCTATCGTACTGCGTTTAAGTCACTTGTTGGTGCATTCCCATATTGCATGGTTTATTGTAAGGCCTGTCACTTACCTCTTGAACTTGAATTAGTTGCATATTGGGCGATAGCGGAGATGAACATGGATCCTAATTTAGCCGGTGAGAATCGTATGATGAAACAGAATAAACTTGATGAGATTTGATTTCATTCCTATGAGATTGCTAAACTTTACAAGGAGAAGACAATGAGATGGCATGACAATCGCGTTTGTGAAAAGAAGTTTGATGTTGGACAGATGGTTCTGAAATACAAATCCAAGCAATTAATTATCCAGGTAAGTTGAGATCGAAGTGGTTTGGTCACTATATTGTGACCAAGGTCATGACTCATGGAGCTATAGAAATTTAACATCCAATAGAGAACCGCACCTTCATGGTGAATGTGTATCGTTTAAAGCTCTATCATGGAAGCGAGGATATCAATCGCATGGAAGATCCACACCTTAGGGAGGTCATGATCTACTCGAAGCTGCATAAATGCGAGAAGTAACCCGTCGAGCTTAATGACGTTAAATAAAAACCATTTCAATTGTATATTAGTTTGTCTCTTTCATGTCTTTTAAATTCTTAGTGTAAAATAGAGTAATTCATATGTTTTAGTGTATAACTTTAAGAAATGAGAAAGGTGGAGTGTTTTTTATGATTTTAGGTATTTAATCCTTGAGGTTGGGGTTAAACAGGTGTAAATGGAGTAATCTGTGTTTAATAGTGATTAAATGGAACTAAACACGCCGGCTAGCTAGTCAGATCGTCGGCATGCCGTTCAGCTCTCCGCAATGGGACATTTAATTAAAGTGTTAAACACACATATTTTTTACGTCATCGAAAAATGGTTCGTGCAACCGGTATGTCGGTTAGCTCGCTGGTATGCCTGTCCCAAAATATTGTTACAGTGTCGGCTAGTGTATTAATGACACTTACACACACCTATTTTTTGCATTAGCCACAAAACACGATCGCGCCGCCGGTTAGCCGGTCAGCTCGCCGACATGTTGGTCAACTCTCGTCGAAAAACAATTAAAATTAATTCGTGAGCATAAGCTTATGCGTGTAGAAGAAAAGGAAAAGAAGCTTCACCTGTATGCCGGTAAGAAGCCGGGTATACCGGCACGCACAACGACTTTTTGACCTAAACATTAAGAAAGCCAAATTTCTCAACTTTTAACCTAGCCTCTCATGAAATATATCATTATAGACGAACCAAAACTCATTAAATACTTGCAATACATCATTAAAACATCCAAACACCATCAATCTTACCTCCTAATCCATTCAAACACATAAACAACATCAAATCAATCCAAAAACACCAAGAAATCTTCATCAAATCCTTAATCCTTCTTCATCCAAACTTTAATCCTACCCGGTGAACCTAACCTAATCCATCACATAATCATTACCAATCTCATTTAACATTATAAACATTCTTTCTATATCCTCAAAACATCAAACATTAAATCTTTCCTTTAGTTTTTGAATTTTTGATGTTTTGAGTTTGGAGTTCATTGAGATGACAAACAAAACTGATTCATTGTGCTATAATCGTATGGCAAGAGGTAATCCCAGAACTAGAAATACTCCCGGGGCTACTCCAGACAAAGCTATTGAGATTCTGGATTTGAGTTCTACGCCTAAGGTTGGATAAATCAAGAATACTATGAAGAGGAAAGATAACCCAAGTGAGGCTAACCCTAAAAAGCAAAAATTGGAGTAAAAAGAAGTTGAAGAACAAATTGTGAGTGAACCAGTTAATGAATAACGCTCAGTGAGAAGATAAACAATGGCCGTAAAATCTAAACCTAAGAGGCCATTTATGAGTTGGAATGAACAAGTTTGTGATAGGTTCTCTAGGTTACCTTTTGGTGTTGAGAGAGGATTCCTAGAGGATATTATGAACGGTGAATTCAAAGATTATGCAGTAGTGTGTGACAAGTTGGGTTGAAAGGAGTTTAGAGAAAGAGAATTGTTTTATCTTCCATCTTTAGTTCGGGAATTCTATGAAGAGTTGGTTTTTACTGAAGGTAATTCAATTGAAGTCCGTAAAAATATTATCCCTTTCTCAGTTGAACGGATTCGTGAAATATTCAAATTACCTAATTTAAACGGTCCGTGCCAATATCATGAAGAGCTTAATAATCCGGCTTTCCAATGGGATTCACTCTACAAGCAGGTTTTAATCTATGAGGTTGAACCATTCCCGAAGGCCAGCGATATAAAGGTATGGTCCTTTGTAGTCAGTTGCTACCATGTGCGAGGATCCTAAGAATCTATTCTAAGCTCAGAAAAAGCGAGCAAGAGAGCAAAAGAAGTTAGAAGTGATGGTTGAATTCGTATATAATTTAGCATTAGATAATAATGTAACGCTTGGGATGAACAACAATCAAAATCCAATCCCCCAAGTTATACCACCATAAGGAGCGCCACAAGGAGGTAATTAAACTAATAATCAACACCGTGAACAAGTTATTCCCGGTTTGGGAGCACATTTTCGGGTTCAACCAACAAGGATTCGGTCTCTCAATGATCCAAACTATGAGATTCAAGCCCGATCAGGGTATGCTTAGTCCGGTTTCGAGCTTTGGACATTACAGTGGTGCAGCACATCAAAATCGGGTAAGGTCATTTCAAAAGTTTATGCAGATTTGTGATGCCTACATTACTCAAGGCATTATCATTTTTCTTGACCGGAGTTGCTAGTGAATGGTTGGATTTTCAACCATTAGGTTCAATTACGTCATGGGACAAGTTACAAGTCAATTTCTTTGATCAATATTATCTACAAAGTATGAGAATGAGGGATCAAATGGTACTTGCAAGTTTCCGCTAAGAGAATGAAGAGAGTATAAGAGAAGCATGGACAAAGTTCCAATATAAACTATCCAGATGTCTACTTCATGGTTACACCCCAACATTATAATTAGAAATGTTCTATCAAGGTATTAATGTCGAAGGAAGATTGAGGGTAGATAATCTTGGAGGAGGAGGTTTTATGCCCATGGGTCCTATAGAAGCTGCATCTGGTATGGCACGGATAGTTGAAACAAAAAGGAGTTGGCTAGAGTCGCGAGATCCTATTACATATAACAAAGGCACGTTGTGATTATATGTTAAAACTTCTTTAGAAGCTAAAATCTCTACGATGGAGAATTAAATAAAGTAGATGTCACATACGATGGAGAAAGGTTTCAAAGGAATCTACTGAGATAAACGTAGTGCATGAAGAACAAGCTTGTCCATGATGTGAGGTCAATGATCATGTATAGGAAGAGTGTGAAGGCAACCCAGAATCAATTTATTTTATATCAAATCGAGGGAATTACCAATTCGGTAAACGAAATCATCCAGGTACGCAATGGTCTAATTCTAATGGGGCCTCGAATCAAGGTAATTCTTATGAACCATGACCTTAAAAAAACATTTTCTAGTAGATATCGCAAGCTCCTTATCAAGGGGGCCAAAGTAATAACAATCCAGCACCACCACCGCAAGCAACCTATGATGCTTAAGTCGATAGTTTAGCTCAGAAACCCTTGCCACAGTATCCACAAGAAGAATCTGGATTTGATTTCAAGAAAACAATGCAAGATTTATGGTCTTTGACTCAACACGACATGCAGATGAATAACGAAAGATTCAACAACAATCCACTGCAATAAAGATATTAACAACGCAAGTTACCCAGGTAACTAATTTCGAGAAGTTGTAAAAAAATTCCACAACTGGTGTTAGGTACAAAGAATGACGCGAAAGCCGTAGATATTGGTGATGGCATTGATGTGTTCGAAGTATGTAAGACTACTTACCTTAAACATAAAGAAGTTGTGAAATCACCACCTACTGTAGAGATTGTCGTGGAGGTTCCAAATATTAATGAAGAACCAACCAAGCCTAGCCCGGAAGAATTAGATTTAATTCTACTCAAAGAAATGCAGGAAGAGATCAAAGCAGTTCTTGAGTTACAAGCTAGCAAAGCTATCAAGAAAGAGACAGAAGCCTCAGATGAGAAGGAAAAAGATGTGGTTGCACCTGAAGAGCAAAAAGAGGAAGAAAAAAGGTAGATTCGCCACCTAGTGAAGTCGAGCTCAAATCATCTGTAGAGGCATACAGTGAAGAGGAAATCAACGCCCAAGTGCTTGAGATTGTTGATAAAGGGCGTGCATCATAACAAGTATTCAGCAAGCTATTCCAGAAAAGTGTAAGAGTGTACAAGAAAAGAGTAAGATTGTGGCTCATACTGAGAGAGTCTCAAAGAAAATTGAAAAGAAGCTACAACTTAAGCTTCAAGATCCTAGAAATTTTAATATTCATATTCAAGTCTGTGGTAAGCTTGAGGTGAAAGCAATATGTGATGTGGGTTCGAGTTTGAACCTTATGCCCAAGTCAGTGTTCGATAGGCTTTGCATCAAGAAAGAAGATAAGGCTTCCGTAAAATTACAATTTGCAGATAGCTCAATAACAAAGACATGGAGAATCATGGAGGACGTGCTTTTCCAAGGATGTAAAATATAAGGAACTTTAGTATATTATGCATAATATAAGGACCTGTAGTGCAATTTTTGCATACTTTAGGGACAACTAGTGTGATTTTTGCATAATATTAGGACCTATCATGCAACTAATCCAATAATGCAGATTATTTTGGAAAATATAGGGACTTATAATGCATTTTACAAAATATAGGGATATATAGTGCAATTTTGCATACTTTAGGAACATGGTGAAATTTTTGCATACTTTATGGACATACTATCTTTTTAAAGTGTGACTTTTGCATAATATATGAACTTAAGGTGCAAAAAAAATTATCCCAATTTTTTATCTAAAAAATACCGTATGGCCCACCAAAATCTAGAAGATATTCACATGGTCCCCAAACTTGTAAAAAATATCTAAAATTCAACTTTTACTATAATCATTTTAGGTTATTTTGCATAATATAGGGACCTGTAATGCAATTATTTTAAAATATAACATTTTTTTCATAATATAACGACCTATGGTGCAACTCTTGCATAATATAGGAACCAATAGTGCACTTACTCTAGAAGATTCAATTTTGCACATTATATGGTCATATAATGCAATTTTTGTGTATCATATACGGGGGACTATAGCGCATATATTTTAAAGGTAAAGAAATATATGGACCTATATTGCAATTTTTTCATAATATAGGGACCTAAATGCAATTTTACAAGCTTCATTTTGTATCTCATGCACAGATGGAAATCTGAATATTACAATGATTTCAAGTTAAGAAAACCCCTCGAAATACATTTCCTCACCAGACATCAAATCGACTATTTTAGCGTCCAAAATTCTCCTAGTCATTACAGGGCCGATTTTACAATTTACAAAGGTTTTACGATTTACAAGGACTAATTTTACAATTTACAGGGTTTTTACAATCATACATTGAAATCACAAGATTTAGCAGAAAGCGGCAATAATACTTATAGAGTAAAAATGAGTAATACCTTTTTTGTGCTTCAGATCAAGACTAGAGGTGAAATCTGAGTTAAATAGAGAATCAGGTGTTAGGAATTACCCTGATCAGCCCCTCATAGACAAGAATGTCAACAAAATCAAAATAGTGCTCAGATTGGAATAAAAAACCATGCCCAGAAAATCATTTGACATAATGTTATTAAAAAACAAACCCTTTAAGTAGATTCAAACAAGATTGAATACAAAACTAACCTTTGAGATAGTAATCACAATCGATGGCTCTGAGTTGAGGCCACTTTTTTCTATTTCTTGTTTTGGGTGTTTTTTTTCTAGAATTTGGCCAAGTTTCGAACAAAAAGAAATATTATTTGGCGGAGATGAATTATATTTATTAGAAATTTGTGAAATATATTTCAATAGATATAAAATATTGGGATACGCATAAGTTACTTGAATTTGAAGCGGTCTGGGTTTGAATCTCGCATGGCTCAAGTAATTTTGCATTAGCGACAGTTTAATATCTGTTGCCTTGTATGGGCACAATTAAATTACTGTCTCCAACTTTCATAGGCACAATTAAAATATTGTTACCAAAAAATAATAAAGGTTTGCGTACAAGTATAATGGTTATGGAAAATAATAGAAATTATATAAATACATTACTCTGAAAAATAATTGAAAATACATATGCATAAATACAGGTATATATGTGCAACATTTTGCAAAAAACATGGTATATTTAACTATATCTCTAATAATTTCAACATGAACATACACCAATTTCAAAGTGATGAAACTGATTTATATCTTATACAAATTTCTTACAAGAAATACAATCCACACTAATTTTAAGATTATTACAATCCTCAATAATTCAAAATCCCAAAAACACCTACTCCGTTCAATTGAACTCCTTGATAATAGAACTTTTTAAACACCTTGAACTATATTATCTTTTTATTGATTTGATCTTCTAAGTTATGGTGAATTTGATCCTTAATCCTTAGAGAATTTAACAAACAATGTGACCTTGGATAAACAGACATAGATGTTAAATGTGATTCTCACAAATCATTATATATTAACTATAAAATAAATCTGATCTCTTTCAACAATTCAGTGCAATGCTCCATTATATGGTATCCCTTGATTAACGTTACTATATCTATCCTCAGTTTCAGCAGGGTTGATTTGTCTCCATGAATTAGTACTCACATTGTAGGCTAAGCTTTCATAACAATAGTCATCCACATCATAAACCTCAACAAATGCTTTATATTCATCTTTGTTTGAATCAAAACCCAATCCAAATATTTACACAAATAGACAATTCTTACAACTTTGATCTTGATAGGGGATTGGATGAGAAGGAAGGCGTTTAAATTCCCTAGTTGCTGGGTTCCATAAAATTACTATTCTTGTATCAAATGAGACAAAAAAAATAACCCATTACAAGGCCATTAAACATTCAATCTACTTTTGTTAGGATCGAAATTCAGTTTAGGTATCTTGAGAATTGGTGAGATAACATTGAGCGGTTCATATGAAAGAAATGACAATATTGTTTCACGACAAGTGTTGATACACTAAATTCATTATTTTTGTGTTTTGTGTAAAGTGAATGCTTTTCAATGAAATTAGGGCTTCGAATTAAATCATACCAAGATTTACAAACGCACCTGAATCGCATCAATAGCTTAACTGACAATGTCACTAGATTTAATATGATTACATCTTCAGGTAAAATATTCATATGTGTAGCCTTAGAATTATCTTAAAGTGAACGCTTCAACTTTATCATCATCTTCGTAAATTTGATCCCTCAACTTTTCTTTTGTTTTTCCACTTTTTATCGATACTCAAGTCGAAAAGGGAGCAAAAAGTTAAAGTAACTTAAAAATATATAGGGACCTATAGTGTATTTTTGCATAATATTGGGATCTATGGTGCAATTTTTGCATAATATAGGGACATGTAAGGTAAATTATGCATATTATAGGGGCATATACGTAATTATTGTATTTTTTAATACACCGTAGAGCCACTTTGAGCCACTGATTCAACCTTTGAGACTTGATATAAGTAAGTTGCTTTTTTGAGTTAGGAAGATTTTGGGACTGGGATCAGGTGATTTGGAGTTGAGACGCAAAAGTTACGGTCGTTTTACTAACAGTTGTACGGCAGTTACGAGAATTCTAATGTTGACTTTGGCTTTTATTCATTTAACCTGTTTCTTTTAAGTAAAAATACCAATCCGAAATCACCACTATAAATAAGCCTTTAGACTTCATTTTTACACGCAATTCATTAGACGCTTCACTATTTTTATAAGAGAGAGTCGGAGCAAAAAGGAGAGAAGAAAGCTAGAGCTGGAGAAAGTCATTTCTTCCAACAACAGCCAATTTCAACCATTTAATTAGGTTATTCACTTTATTTCTGTAATTGACAATGAATTCTTTTTATTTAGTTTCAGTAATTTCTAGTTTAGTATGAGCTAATTTCCTTAAGTGCTTGAGAATCGCAATAAAGGGTTGAACCCTAGACAAATTAATTCATGTTTCTGAATTTGAGATTTTCTAATTTAAATTTAGTCGAGTATTTTATATTGGATATTACTTTATTCGTATTTACTATTTCTTTTCAGTGCAACTAGAAATAGGTTTTAGTTTTTTTCTATTCACTTTAGTGGCAAAAGTGATCATCCAACAAGGGGGCTTGAATACAGACTTAGGTAATACCGTGTAATGTCCGTTATTGACCGAAATGCTTAACTAATTACATAGTCAAAAAGGTAAATACTTCACATCCGAGAGGACATATTCGCCCGGTGCGGGTTTATAGTACTTAAGTATAACTCCTATGTCCACCCGACAGGGGCTTGGAGATATTAGAATCCCGACTAATCTAATAATTCCAAATCTACCCTTAACAGAGACATTAATTACACTGACTTAGGTGGATCCCTTGTGAGACTCAAGTACATTTCTCAACCTTGTGTCTAATCATAATTATTTACTTGCATTATTTCTTTTCAGTTAATCAATTTAGTACTTTATTTTATTGCGTCTTTTTCTTACAAACAAAAACCAAACAAACATTTTCGTATTTATTTTTTAGTCTTAACAATTGTCTTCACTTATTTGAATAACATCATAAGTCATTGCATCTGTCCATGAGATCGAAAACCCGTTTATCATATTATTACTTGGATGACCCGTACACTTGCGGTCAGTGTCCCTCCTTTTAGAGGTGTGATTTTATCACACACTAGGATACACCAAGATTCTAACGTACGAATTGCAAAATCTTACTTGATAACCTTTGGGGTCTTATAGCTCTCATGTATATTTTTTTTAAAGATATTGGAACATATAGTGCAATTTTTTATATTCTTTTATTCTTTGCCTCAATTGTAGCACTATTGGGAACAATTCAAACTAACGTGGTCAAAGACGAAATTCCCACAAGTTACTTTGTTTATTATATCTCCGCTTGCAAAGTTAATAATCATAGAAGAATTACATCCACTTTTTTGCCTTACTTTTCCAAATAAACGAATTCATTCAAGATTATGTTCATAATATAATCTTCGATCCTCATATCCTTAGGTTGTTGATCATAATAGGCATCACACAAAGCATAGTTATTTATCGATGTATAAAATAATTTTGATAAATGTGTGACAATTTGGTCAAGCGGTCTTCGACGCCATATTTGGGCTCTAGGCTGAAAAGGTGAGGGTTGAAATCCCATAAGTGTCACCATTGGATCGAATTCAAAGAAGTCGTCATTTTTTTTGGTCGAAAGAATCTAATTTAACCAAACCTATATCCATATAGTTTCATCATGGTTAGGGGGTGTAAATTATGTTTGAAAGTTTCGATTTCTGGCTTTTTGGATCCCAAAATTTTTAATTTGGAAGAACTTTGATATATATTGACCAAAGAAACATCTTTACATTCCCATTTTAGATTTTTGATTTCCAATTTTACATACTGATTAATTATCATATATAAAAAGGTATGGGTGAAATCATATATAAATTTTTGAAAAAGATTATCAATTTATAATTTGTCTATTTCATTAATCCTTGGTCTCTGAATATAAATTACTAGTCTAAACTTTCAAACCATTATAAATCCTAATTATATTGATTTCTCGAACGAAATCAACACGACCATAAATAGTAACCAGCAATTGCATGCCACCACCCCAGAAACACGCTACCACCTTAAGTCACAACCATAAATAGCATTCTGACTAGGTAAATCACTCTCATTTTTTGTAGTTAAAAATAAATATTCTTTTTTTGTAAGTAAGATTAATTCTCACTAGAATATGGTACACCAATATATAATCTTTATCTTTATATAGTAAATAATATAGGGGTATATTTTATATATCGTATAAAATAAGGTTTATTTGTTAATGTTTGTTTTATATAAATGAGTATATTTGCATTTTTTGGCTTTAAAGAGTAATATTTTACATAAAATAAAGACCTATAGAAAATTTATTGGCTTGTTTGGCTACCTTTTAGGTTTATAGTTTTTTTACATGGGTTCCGAGCTAGCTTGCGCGCACCCGACTAATCCCACAGAGATATACATGTCTCCCCATATATATTCTCATGGTAAGTCATATCTAGGTTACCCATGTTCAGGGAGGGGTTCGAGCCTTGTACCTCTCACTTTACACCTGTTGGGGAGGATATTCGAACTATGGACATCCCCTTTAAAGTGCTAAAAAAATAGCAAGGCTCTGGCCAGTTTAGCCAACCCAACTGGTTTTTAGGTTTATAGTTGGTATATTATCTTTTTTTGGGATTATAAAGGTAGATTTCCTATTATAAACGTGTATGTACTCTGAAAAATCATTAAAAAATCCAATTTTTATTTCAAAAAAGTTCTGAAATTCGAAGAATATAGGTGGTGGGGGAAAAGGTGAGATAAATAAATAGATAAATAAATCCAATAATAAAGGATACACCTTTGACTACCATGAGAAACTTACTGTAAGTATTACAGATCGTTTGCAAGTTTAGTTAGTATGTAAATATCGTTCGCAGGGATTTAATCCTTTAGATATACTTGTATATATAAAGAAGTGTAGGAAAATTTACTTGTTAAAATAAAAAGACAATAAAAGTAATAATATTATTTAGTTTTCAGATCTGGAAGATAATAATGCAAATAAATAAATACTAAAAGGATGAAGAAGAGAAATATAGCTTAGGTTTGCTAGTATGCACTTATCCTTATAATTTAATATTCTTGTTATAAGGGTGAGTAAAGCTCTTAGAGTAATTAGCCAGGATTCTATATTCCTGCTAACCCCCTTATGTGTGGACTTAGGTGGCTACCTAATAATTACTTGAGGACTTGGGTAAGGGGACATTGTGCAATGATTGGTGGTTAGTCTCAACCCCTAATGACTATCTAGTTAGGCACTCCATTCCGAATCACTACCGCACACTGGACGTTTATGTGGTGTTTCAGTAATTAGACACCACTCATGGGTGACCATTCAACTTCTGTTAATGGGATAGTCTTTATGCATGCATTCACAAGAATTATGGTCAACACATCATATCACATATACTAGATATATTGTAAAAGAAGTTTACTCAATTTAAAGGTTAATCCCAAAAAATATAAAAGCAAATAAAGAATTAGAAATCAAAGATTATACATATGCAAGCCCAAGCTATGTAAAATTAGTTCATTTCTAAATACATAGAGAAGAGGAGTTTGCTACTTTCCAACTTCTTGTCTTCCTCTATACAAGCTTCCTGCTTCTATGGATGACTTCTAAGAGTAATAATAAATAAAGGCTGAGCTAGGAAATGTTTATAATGTTAACAGGGTGTATTTAAAGGCGTTTTCTAAGCCTAGGTCGAAATATTGGAGTAGAAGACAAGTAATTTGACTCCAAGTCTAACTCAAATTTGTTTCATAAAATGTAGGAAAGGATAAACACTACTCACTGTTTTGGTCATATCTCATTCGTTATTGGGACGATATTTTCCCACTTTATATCGAAACGACCGCAATAGGAAAGTCTATTTAAATCTTTAAAAACTCATCAGTGCCGATTTGAAGTTATATTTACTTTAGTGGATGTAGCTGCAGAATTTCTAGATTTATTTGGCAGCTTTTTCTTTCCTAATTTAACTATACTTCCTTTTATCTCTTGATTTATTCCATATCTTCTTTAATTAACTTCTTAGAATTGATTTGGCATCTAATTATATTCCTAAACCTTAAGATATTCACATTAACACATAAATTAAATCAGATATGCTCTAAAAGCAATAAATCATCAAATCAAGATACAAATTAAGAAATTATCAAATAACATGGAAAAATCCATTAAAAATTCATCATATACACCTAAAATAATGTCTCCAACCTAGATTAGTATATCACAAATAGGGGGATTCAAGAACCCCAACTCAAAGTTGTATCGTCCCGATAAAATAAAGATCTCAACATAGGAAAGTCTCTAAATACAAACCTAAGTCCATTACGCACACTGGAAAGTAGATAGCAGAATATGTATAATAAACTCAAAGAAACTACTCATAAAATTTCATGTAATAATATTTACGAACTAAATTACATGTACACTTGTCATGCAAAAGATCAATACGGTTAAAATCCATGATTTGATTAGCTTTGTAATGCACGAAGGAGAGGTTATTCACTTAGTTTATCATGGAGGCTATAGATTGGTCATTGAGTTTCACTAGTATTTAAAAATCCATATAACTACTCTCTAATGTTTCAATCACGTCTAGATTACATGACAAAAAATCATAAGGACTCTAAGGTTGTAATGTAGGCTTAGGGACAATATGATACGTAGATTTGGATACTTTAGAGTGAGCTTTTGGCTCTTTCCTCACTAGCCATCAACAAATTTCCCTAGAGATTGAGTTACTCCAATAAAATGTACTCACTAAACCCAATGAATTGATGCACTAATTAGTATCCCCAATAACACAATTAAAATCTTTATAGATGATCACATAAAAATTACACTTTGCCGGTCCAAATCATATTCAATCTTTTCATATCAATTTTTTCTTTTGTAATATAGCTATGACTCTCTTTTTTATGTGAGATTTCATGCTATTATTTTCACACATTTCTTTTCTTTTCTCAACTCTTTTTTTCATTTACTTTTTTTTCGACAAAGGGTTACATAATAATAAACAGTGAATCATCAATAAAAATATAGAGAGCAAATAATTAAGCTAAAAAATCCAACCCAATAATATTTCCCATGATTGTGGACCCACCACCCCAAACTCAAGCTTTAAAACGACTCTCTATGTATTGCGATTCAAGTGCGGGTAATATGGAAAAAATCCTAAAATCTAAAGCGATATGGCTTATAACATATCTAGTAAAAAGGATTTAGAAAGACTAGTAGGGGCTGAGAAGGATATAAATATAATAAATGGACAACAAGCTAAAAGGCAACCAGGTGATTATCAAAGAACTGCCTTAATCACTTTCTAAACTATGCAATTTCGTTACTTTATTACCATTAGCACATTCATTAAATGGGTTAATCAACTAGCTTGGATCTCACGGCCTACACACCCCTTAAGGTGCCCTAACATCGAACATACTTCTACCGCATTACTCACTAATCTTTTCTTTACTATCAATGTGTGTTTCCTGTTCATACTCAAAGCATACAAAATAATCCGCTCATAAACATATTACTTACTATCATTAACTCACTAATTTTATGCTTTTAAGCTATTAAACATAATCTACATCAAATCCCAACTGTCAAATTTTTGTAATTTATTCCTAAAAACTAAAAAACACATAAAAATGGGAGATGAGAGACAACGGATACCCAAACCTCCAACTTAAAAATTAGTCGTATACCCACTACTCGAAAAGACTCTATAAAAGTTAAAAATTAACAAATATTGTACAGAAAGATGGTAGGGAAGAAAGAAAACATACTCTTCGAGGTTATTGCATCGCATGATCAATACCCGAAATAGGGTGCAGTGATTTTCTTGTATGTAACCTTATAGTATCACCAACTTTCACATTCCCTTACCTCCTCTTGTGATTTATCCCAATCAATCATACAACTCTAGAAATCTCCTTTTCTCCTTTTCTCTAATTTTCTTCTTGCTTTTTCCCAATACCTTTCTTTGATTCTTATTTATCTCTCATATAGGGTAATCCTATACGTTGTCCACCGCAAGAACTACAGACATTATATGGGTATGATGGAATCTACATGGTTGAGAAAAGTTTAATAAAAATTAGAAAATTCTAGATCTTGATTCTTCTTTATAGGAAGATAAATGAAGTATTTGGATATGAATCTATGGTTATTTAGTGGTGTTTTTGTATGAGATGAGGGTTATATAATTTTTTAATGGAGTTTGAGAAGCTTGGGGAAGAAAGAGAGGCTTAAGGTTTAAGAATTTCATAGTGTATATAACTAGCCTTCTCTTTTTCTTATTTCTGGCGGCGTCGTGCGGTGCACCAAAGGTGAGGTACGGTGTACCACATCAAATATATGTCTCTCCCTATGGCAGGGTCTGGTCGACAAGGTTTTTCCACTTGCATCTCGTAATTTGACCTGATTTCCCAAACCATTGTCACGGTTTTGACTGGTGCGGTGTACCGCGCGGACTTACTAGATTACACCGGGGCATGGTTTTGCGCGAGCTATAACACGATTTTTGCCTCCTTGCCTCGCACGTGTACCTGATTTACGAACCGTCATGACCCTTTTTGTGGGGTGCAACGAACCGCGTGAAGGGTGAATTTTAATTTTTTTTCATTTTATCTCCAAACCAATCTTTCTCGACTCCATTCGATAAATATCAAAAAAATACGCTATTTAGACTCGAGAAAAAGTGAATTCTGATACCCGAGCGCAAAATTATGACAATTCGAAGTTTTGGTAAATATTTACCGTCGATAGGTGCGGTTCACCGCGGAGAACTGATGTGTACCACAAAATTATTCCATCTAACCCTTTTTAAATCCAAAATTTTTCTAGTTTTTCACCCCAAACTCGAACCTTTTATACCTATACATAAAAAACAATCATACCTTCCTCATTACTACAATATACATTTACAACTGGTTTGGATTCACATTTTTAAGAGAAATGAAATGATAGGAATATAAAAATAATAAAGGAATGTAAAGGAAAATAGTAATTGTGTTTGGATTATAAAAATAATAATAAAAAAGAAAGTAATTGATTAATATTTCTTTTATTTCGATTCACATTATTACATTATTAAAGGAATGAAAATGATAATTCCAAATGAAAATTGATTTTATACCATTTTTATGTTATGTAGAGCATTATATATTTAATTTATAAGGCTTATTAGGATATTTAAATTGTAATCATTTCCTTTTAAAAAAAATGACTCTAATATGGGATAATTGAAAAGATGTCATTTTTAAAGGAATACAAGGGATTATACACCATTAATTGAATTACATTCTTTCCATTACAAATCTAAAACAAACAAAAGAAAGAAAATTATATTCCTATCATTTATTTTTATTTCTCTTAAAAAAATGAATCCAAAAATTGCATTAAAAACACATAAACTCACTAAACAAAACAAAAAGCAAAAAATACAAACATAAAATACTGTGGGATGTCTCCCAAAAAGCACTTCCATTTAACATTTTTCAAAGTTAGACGTATTACCTCGATTATTTCTTAATTATATAGCCTCCCCAACAACGGGTGAGGCTATGAACATCTACTAACCGAATAGACCTTCTTAGCTTGTATTTATATCTGTTTTGCTGACACATTTCTTGTAACAACGAACGGATCCATCCATGCATTCTTGAAACCCCGTGGTCTATTTTATCTCTTGGGGAATTTCCTATCAACCTCGTCACCAACCCCAAACTCACTTTTAATTCTCTTCTTCACGGGTATATTGTGGATTTTCTTTTTAGCTTCCTTTATCACAATTTGAAGTGTTGGGACTTCACGTGAATCCTCATGCTTTTTATCCGCAAATAGGAATGTTTCAGATTCTTCCTCAATTCGGAGAGTTACAGTTCCCTTATAGACATCAATTATGTCGTGACTTGTCGCAAAAAACGGGCGTCCAAATATCAATGGAACGTGTTGACCTGCAATCCGATCAAGAATAACGAAATATGTAGATATAGCTAAAGTACCTATATAGATAAGCACGCCCTCCATGACTCCTTATGGATTTATCGTGGATGAATCTAGGTGCAACAAATTGATGTCTTTTCTTTTGTAATCTCACATGCCTAACTTCTCGAACATATTCTTAGGCATGACATTCCTACCCGATCCAAAGTCACACATCGCTTTAGTTTTGAAGTTACCACCTATACTGATTTGGAGGTAAAAGGCTCCCGGATCTTGCATCTTTTGTGGTAGCTTCTTTGGAAATTCTGTCAAGGTTTCTTTAGTAAGCTTTTTTGGAAGTAATTTCTTTGAAGACTTTTGTTGTTGTAGGCTCTTTCTCAATGACCTCGAGTACTAGAACAATGATTTTTTTCTGGGCTTGATAATTCAGATTTAATATTAGCACTAGGATATGTAAATCTTTGTAGATATGGTGGTGATAGTAGCAGATGTGTAGTCGGTATCTCTGCCTTGTTCTCTTCTTTCCCAACCTCGTTAACCCTATCTCTTATTGTTACTTTGTCTAGATTAAGCTTAGTGGGTTCTTTTAGTGTTGGAATTACATCACTTCTTGCAGTTGTACTTTCAAACTCATCTTCACTTTCCCAATATTCAATTATTACCTCGGTTATGTGAAATTTGATTTGTGATGATAGTTGTATAGGTGGCGGTTCCACCTTACATTCTTCTTCTTGCACCTTTTGTGCGGTTGTCTCTTCTTCCTTAGTATATTTTTGTACTTTACTAACCACATGCTTGAACTCTTGTTCAACTTCTTTTTGATACTTACCAATTACCTCATCTAAGCTAAGCTTGGTTGGTTCTTTTATGGTTGAATCCTTGAACCCAACATTGCTATAAGCCAGTTTCGTATGTAATTTTTGTTGTAACTGTTGATTGATCGTAGTAAGTTGCATTAATATGAGATCCATTGCTTGAATTTGTTGGTGCATGAGTTGCACTATTGATATGGCAGCATTAAGCTTTGCATCACTTTTATCCTTTTATCGGTTGATACTTTGATGAATTACGCAAGAGTATTTTATATATTAACTAATTATGCGGAGTGCTCTATGTCTTTTCCAAATATTTGAATCGGTCTGGGTTTCAAATAACTTCATATTTGTCTTCCCGTATATCTTCAATCTGGCTTGTGTTATATCCATGAATTTTTTCAGCGTAAGACATTATTGTTGGACTCTCCTTACAGATTATGCATGAGCTGTGGTGGAGCTTGAAATTAGTGGATCAGTCCGTCTTGATAAATATTCTGGCTTCGGACCCAATATGAATATTTGGTGCATAATAATTCTCCATGCCTAAGGAACCTGAGAAGAGGCTAAAAAGAAAATGCGTAAAACTAAAAAAAAATAAAAAATTTACACTAAATAAACACAAATAAACTAACTTAATGATAAATCCCCGTCAGCGACGCCATAAACTTGGTGGCGGCAAAGGTGTGATAAATAAAGAGATAAATAAACCCAATAATAAAGGACACACCCTTGACTACCACGATAAACTCACTACAAGTATCACAAATCGTTTGCAATTTTAGTTAGTAAGTAAAGTTCATTCGCAGGGATTTAATTTGTTAGTTCTACTTGTATATATAAATAAGTTTAGGAAAATTTACTTGTTAAAATAAAAAGACAATAAAAGTATATTTGGTTTTAAGATCTAGAAGATAATAATGCAAATAAATAAATACTAAAATGATGGAGATTAAAAATATAGCTTAGGGTTGCTAGTATGCACTTATCCTTATAATTTAATATTCTTGTTATAAGGGTGAGTAAAACTCTTAGAGTAAGTAGCCAAGATTCTATATTCTTCCTAACCCCATTCTGATTGGACGTAGGTGACAACCTAACAATTACCAGGGGATTTCGGTAAGGGGACCCTGCGCAATGATTAGTGTTCAATCTGAAACCCTAATGACTATCTAATTAGGCAATCCCTTTCAGATCACTACCACACACTAGACATTTATGTGGTTTTTTGATGTCTCCCTATTTGTGATGATTTAATCTAGGTTGGAGACATCATTTTGGGTATTTTTAATAGGTTAAATGTCAATTTTTAGTTATATTTGTTTATTTCTTGTCTTGATTTGATTGTTTATTATTTTTAGCGCATATTGGGTTTAATTGTTTGTAAATTGTGAAGCTTTAAAGATATATAGTAATTAATTAGATGCAAAATCAATTCTAAGAGATAAGAGAAAGAATATAAGGATGGTAATTGGAGATTAAGGAATGAAAGGATAAACTAGGAAAGATAAAGTTGTCAAGTGAATCTGAATTTCAGCAGCCACGTCAATTAAATTGATCATAAATAAAAAAATGGATGGTAATTTGGAAGAATAGTCTGAAGCAAAAGTGTACAGCTTTCCAAGAATATCAGTTTTGATATAAGAATGCGTCAATCGGAGTAGTATTGTAGGATTTACAACCAAAACAAAATAGCAACCGCTTCTTACCTTTTCTATATTTTAGGGATACGAATTTGATTTGGAAAAGATTCCTATTACTTGCCCTCTACTGCAAGATATCGACCTAGGGTTTAGAATACCCTATAAATACACCCTCTAATCAGTAGAAACACATCCTTGTCCAATCATTAAGCCAAGAGGAATCTTACAACAATATAAGAGAAGTCTAGAAGGAGCTGAACACCAAATCATGTCTTCACAAACCTTCATATTTGTAATTGTTTTCTTTTATTTCTCTATTATGAACTAATTTATTTTAGCTTGAGATTTAGCATATGGGTACGAACCCTAGACTTGTTTAACATTTATTTAAATTTGGGATTATAATATTTAAATTGAACTAATTCTCTATTTTATTTGCTTTGATTTATTGTCGTTTTTCCTTGCGGAGACCTACGTATAACATTACCTTAATAGTAGTTAGATGGTCACCCGGAAGGGGTGTCTAATTATGGAGACACCACATAAACGTCTAGTGTGCGGTGGTGATCCTGACGGGCTTGCCTAACTAGATAACCATTAGGGTTTGATTTAACCACCGATCATCTTTAGAAGGCTAGTCACATTTAGGGACCTAGTGGCGTAGGATCACCCTATTTAAGTCCCCTCGTGATTGTGTGGTCGCCATCCTAGTCCACCCTGACCGGGGTAGGGAGGAATTTAGAATCGTGGTTATTGCAATTCTACATAATTCTCCCTTGCATGATTAGAATAAACAAGACTAGTGAGGATTACTTGCTATATCTCGAGCAAAACTCTTAATTTTCTTACCAAAAACCAAATAAAAATTACTTGTCTTTTATTTATAGAGAATTATTCTTCTAGCTTTTATACGTGCACTTGGTATTTGCATAAGTTCTCTCTAACTTTCGTAGTCTCTGAGAAACGAACTCTTTTATCATTAAAACTTGCATGCGTCATGTAATACTTGTAGTACCGTGCTAGCCTAGGTATTTATTTTCTTTATTTATATCTTATTTTTATCACACCTTAGGCGACACCAATTTTTTGGCGCCGCTGCCGGGGACTACATCGTTAGTCCTTGCGCATTTAAATAGTGCTTTTATGTCAGTTAGTTTTGGTTTACGCTTTTGTTTTTAGATTTGCCTTTACAGATTTACAAATGGAAAGCCGGAGGAAACTTGATCTTCCCATCTCATTCAGAGTGCAACCTAGAGGAATCCGCAATCCAGAAATCCAAGCCACTATATTTCAAACAAGATCCAGGCATGATAGCGCAATTTGCAAGTCATGGACAATTTAGTGGTGATGCACAACAAAATCCGGTTCGGTATGTTCAGAAATTTATGCAGATTTGTGACGCTTATATCATTTTAGGCGTTACAAAAGAGCAGATGTATTACGTTATGTTCCAGTTCTTTTTTACCAGAAGTGCAAGCAATTGGTATGATTCCCCACACCCCGATGTTATTTCAGATTGGGACACACTTCAAGCCAAATTCCTAGACCGATTCTATCCAGTTAGTCGACGTTTAAAAGAGATGTTGGAGTTTGAACAGTTTATGAAAGAAGAAGGGGAAAGTCTTGGTGAAGCATGGTTACGTTTTAACGAGAAGAAGGCGAGGTGTCCATTCCATGTCTCCTCACCCGAATATCATTTAACCATGTTCTATGGAGGACTCAGTGACTAGTCCAAGGCAAAAGCAGATTTGTTATGAGATGAAAGTTTTGTGTTATTAGATCCCAAGAAGCTAATACTATCATGGAGAGAGTTCTTGATACCGAGAGAAGTTGGCTGATTGAATCAGAAAAACAAGAAGATACCTCAGAATCTCTAAGGCTCAAAGAATTAAACCAATAACTCAAGGAACTACAAAAACAAGCGCGAACAATATCTCTGGTAATTCTAGTACATACGTTACCTTCATGTCCTGGTTGTGGAGCAAGAAAAATTCGTGGAAGAATTGTATGAGTAATCCAACTTTGATTTACTTCGTATCTCATCAAAGAAACTGTGAATAACGGTTATTATCAGCCTCAAGGATATTAAACTAATTATCAGTCCCCATAGAATCAGAATTGGGTCCAAAACCAAGGTACTTATTATACTCGACCTCAATCTTATTATTCACCACAACCTATCAATCTAGAAGCGCCAATTTATATAGAAGTTTATCAAGAACCACCTAAATATCCAACGCAACAAGCTACACAAGAACAACCTTTGAGTTTGGATTTGAATATAGTTGAACTTTTGGGATTAGTGGAGAAAAATATGAAGATAAGACAACAAAGACTCCAAACCCAATCTAAGGTGATTAAAAATCTCGAGCATACTCTTTCATAGATGGCGAGTACACTTCAAAATAGGACAAAAGGGAAACTCCCAAGTGATACTATTGCTCCCGAAGATGATGTTTGGCATGCGGTTGAATTAAGAAGTGGAAAACAATTACCTCCGCCTAGAGTATAAGAAACATAAACAACCTCTGTACCTAAAAAAGTGGTTGAAGAAATAGTAGAAGATAAGGTCGAAGAGGTAATTGAACCAAAGAGTGTCCCAGAAAAACAAATAGAAAAGAAAAAAAACCCAGTGGTAAACAATACACGTCCTATGCCACCATAACCATCACGTGTCAAAAAGAAGAACAATGAAAAAGGACTCAAGAAGTTCCTTGACATGGTGAACAAGTTAGATATCAATATTCCGTTTGTAGAAGCCCTCAAAAGAATGCCGAAATATCTGAAATAAATGAAGGACATTCTTTCTAACAAACGAAGTTCAGAAATTGTGGAGTTGTTTGGATTACCAGAGGAATGTAGTTCTATTTGTTAAAGCAAGTTACCACCAAAACTACAAGATCCCGGAAGTTTTACAATTCCCATTGCTATTAGAGAAAGTTGGACCGGGAAAGCATTATGTGATTTAGGCGCGAGTATCAATCTCATGCCAAAGTCCGTGTTCGAGAAGCTCAACATAGGAGAGGTAGTAACTACTTCAGTGGTATTAAAAATGGCGGATCGCTCCCTCTTCCAACCTGTAGGTAAAATTGAAGATTTTTTAGTTAAAGCTTGTAGTTTTATATATCCTTTTGATTTTACTATTATTGACTACGACGTGGATAATACAGTCCCTATCATCTTGGGTAGACCACTTTTAGCCACGGGGCGTACACTAATAGATTTTGAGAATGGTGAGTTGATCTTGAGAATCCAAGACGAACATGGGAAATTTAAGGTATTCAAAGCAATCAAGTTCCCTGGTTCTCCGGGAGATTGTTTTTTCTTAAACACCCTTAAAATGGTTGCAAAGAAGAGAACCAGAAAAAGTGCTGCAAAGGTTCCAAGAGAACTAAAGAAAGAAAGAGAGAAGGAGGAGTTCAGAATAGGCGAAGAAGTCACATCAAAAAAAGCCTAATCGTCCACAAAAATCACGCACACTCAGAACTCTTGGATGGGACAGTTCATGGCTACGAAGAATATATCTGAGAAGTTTGTGGGAGTGAAAGGAAAAGGATTCAAATTTTGCGTGCCAGATATTAATAAATTTACTCATTGCTGGGGAGGTGATTATCATACACGATCACCGAGGTACACGTCGAACTAAATGATGTTAAACAAAAGTGCTCTTGGGAGACACACCTTGTTTTAATTTCTTTCGTGTATATTTTTAAGTTAGTTTATATTTTAATGTGTTTAAAAGCTAAAAAGAGAGAAAGGTAGTGTGTTAATTGTTCAGGAAGTGAGTTTGGGGTCAGACCAGGAAAAATTGGGAAAATTCTGATTTGCTTAGCGGAACACTGGTGAAGAAACCGTGCCAAGGTTTGCAAAATCAGGTTTCCTGCCGAGAGCACGCTTGGAAAAACCATGGGCGCGAAGAATCGACACGGTTCAGAAATTTTTTAACCAGTATGACGCCGAGATTACCGGTATGCCTGCCCAAGAAAAACCGTGCCACGGTTTCGGAAATTAGGTTCATTGACGAGAGGAGCTACTTAAAACCGTGTTTGCATTTGACTACACGGTTTATGACCTCAGCGACCCGTATGCCGCCAATATCACCGGTATGCCGGTCCGAGGCGGTTTGTGAAGAGTTTGTTACCTAATCAACTTCTTACCTTACCAAGATCATAACCTAGCCTCTCCAACACAAATTTTTCAAATTATTAGCATTATCGAACTCATCATAGGCTGATAAGGCATCTTGTAAGATTTTCTGAGGGTCTGGGGTAGTCCCTCTAAATAAAAACTCATTTATGCCTTTCCAAATAAACCACACAATGAAGAAAGCAAGTTCTCCCAGATATATACCAGTAGAATCAATCTGACATAGACTATGTCTACGAAATCGAATCCATTTCTTGAAATTAAAGGAAGGTTTTGTCATGGTTTTAAAGAAGAAAGGACTGGCAATCCAAACTGCTTTAGAACCTGAACAGTTAAATTAAAGGTTTTCCACATTTTCATCAGAAATACCACAAATAGAACAAGTTGCAGATTCAATAGACTTCATTTTCTTTCTATTCACATTTGTAACAAGGCCATTTTCACAACACATCCACATAATGTTCTTAATCTTTGTCATAGTTTTCATATGCCAAATAAATTTCCAATCTTTAGATTCAAGTTGAAATGAAGGGTCTCCTTTTTTGTTCTTTTTAATCATTTCTTCTCTTTGTTGAGCCTTCTAAAGTATAGTTTACATTTCCTTTATTAAAACAACCCATTACTAGAGTAAATCCAGAAAGGGGAGTCAAGTCAGTAAAGAGAAGGGATATATATATATATATACTAGATATGGTTGCTACAATATAAGAAGAGAATAATGAGTTCAAAATCTCAATTTTCCAACTTTTATTTTCAAGATCAATGAGCTCGGAAACATGCCTATAAGTACAACCAGTTGGTTTAATAATATTGTGATTTTTAGGAATATAAGAATCCCCCCCATATCCTAATATTAGTACCATCACCAATATTCCACTTGATTTGTTTAAGAAAATAGTTTATGTCTTCAATTAAGCTCCTCCAACCCCAAGAGCAATTACTACCAATTTTAGCAGTAATAAAGTCACCATAAGGAAAATATTTCCCTTTAAGCACTTTGTAAAGTAGATAATATTTGTTGTTAAAAAATTTCCATGCATTAGATGGAAGTAAAACCAAATTCTGACAATGAAATTCCTTGAATCCCAACCCTCCATCCACTTTAGAATTTATTAGAGTTTTCCATTTGATCCAGTGGCATCTATCCTTCCCTTGATTGTTCCAATAAAAAATGGAAACTAAAGAATTCAAATGGGAAGTTACCTTTTTAGGAATCAAGAAAAATGACATAATAAAGTTAGGAATTGTTCCTATAACCGCTTTAATAAGAATTTCTTTCCCACTTTTTGATAACATCTTAGTCTCACATCCTTCCATTCTTTTAAGGATCATTTCAGTCAACAAATCCAATTATTGAACCTTGGATTTTCCCCATGAGGATGGAATTCTAAGATTTTTACCAAGACGTTGTAATTTCCTCATTCTCTGTTGTCAGAAAATTCTTTTTTTTATTTCACCTGGTGTATTTTTACTAAAAATTACTCCACTCTTATTGAGATTGAGTTTTTGCCCTGTAGCAAAGGAATACCAATTAATAATATTTATGAAAATATCAATATTATAATCAAAAGCTTCAAGAAAGAATAAACTATCATCAACAAACAATATATGTGTAATCATAGGTGCAACTATCAAAATTTTAATTCCTTTGAATAGTCCCATATCTACATAATATTCAATCAGATTAGTAAGTGCTTGAGTAACCAAACAAAAAAGGTATAGAGACAAGGGGTCTCCTTGTCTCAAACCTTTCTGTGGTTTATCAAGTTCAAATAATTCGCCATTAATTTGTACTTATATGAAACCGTTGAAATGCAATTTTTGATCCAACCAATCCAACCAATACATCTAGAGTGAAATCTTATAGCTTTTAAAAGATAAAGTAAAAAGTCCCATTCAATGTTTTCATAGGCCTTACTCATGTCGGATTTTATAGCTAAGCTATATTTCTTAGAACTTCTCTTATTATTGATCTAACAGGGATAAAAGTTGTTTGGGTTTCAGAAACACAATGCCCAATCCAACCTTGTAGTCTCATAGATAAAAAATTTGAGACTACCTTATACACAAAGTTAACACAACTAATAGGCCTAAAAGAGCCTACCAAATCTTGATTAGCATATTTGGGGATAAGTGTTATTATAGCA
The DNA here is from genome assembly GCA_029959085.1 of Nemophila menziesii. Taxonomy (NCBI): domain Eukaryota; kingdom Viridiplantae; phylum Streptophyta; class Magnoliopsida; order Boraginales; family Hydrophyllaceae; genus Nemophila; species Nemophila menziesii. Next base: position 3,090,510 of record JARWIR010000027.1, on the reverse strand, counting down.
TCATTGATTTCTTCAAGAAAAGAATTATTTAAAATAAAATCTGAAACAAGCTCAACAAGATCATTTTTTATTTCATTCTAGAACTTTTTAAATAAAAAACCACCAAAACCATTAGGTCCTGGAGATTTATCCCTTCTAAGTGACCAAACCGCAATTTTAACCTCTTCACAATCAACAGGTTTTATAAGTGCCTCATTTATCTTAGTTGTAACCACTCTTTAAGTTTTACTCAGATATGTTAGTATTGTCTAGTACCAGCTGTCTTGAAGATATTATTATAATAGTTAACAATTTCTCCAGATATTTCTTCCTTTTCTGATAACCATATTCCATTATCAGTTTTAATTCTCAAGATTCTATTTCTATTTCTTTTAACTCTGGTAATAGCATGAAAATACTTGCTATTTTTATCTCCCAATTTCAACCAAGTATATTTTGATTTTTGGGACCAATATAATTCCTCCTTTTTCCAGAACAATTCAAGTTCAACACTTAACTCTTCAAAACATTTCTGATTTAGATCAGAATAAGGTTCATTAAAGATTTTTTCTAGTTGAGAAAGATTTTTATTAATCAAAATACGATCATTCAAAATCCTCTTTCTTGCCCAACTTGAAATAACCTTTTGAAGAAGTGACAATTTATACTTAAACTTTGATATACCTCTCAGATCAATGAAATTACCTCTTTTCCATTTCTCCTCAATAATCTAACATAATCCCTTCTCAAAAATCCACCCTTTCTCAAGCATGAACCTTTTTTATGATTACCTCTGAAAAATCCAAAATTCAACAAGATAGGAGAATGGTCAGACCTTGTAGGGGGTAGAACTTCATTCCAAGAGTTCGGATATTTATTAATCCGTTCTTGATTAACTAAGATTCTATCCTACCTTTGTTTGATTTAATAGTTGTCATTTCTCTTGTTAGACCAAGAAAATTTACAGCCTTTAGCAGGAAGATCAAACAAGGTATTAGAATCTATAAAGTTATTAAAGAGTAACATATTTTTTTGTGGACAGAGTTGATTTCACTTCCAAGTTTATCAGAGGAAAATATAATTAAGTTAAAATCCCCAAGGTAGCCCCATATATCAGTTACATGATTTAAATCATGTAATTTTTAAAAAAATCCTTCTTTATCTTCACCAGCAGTTGGACCATAAACAAAGTTATACTCGCATAAACCAAATTTAGGGTTCTCATAAGTGCATTGAATTAAATTATTTTCAGAATTTATAAGATTGAAATGATTTGCTTCTTTTACAAAGACAGCTAATCCACCAGATAATCCTTCAGGGTCTATTTGTGCTACAAGAGTCAAATTGATCTTATGACTTAAAGAAAGTAAGTAATAAAATTTTAGTTTAGTTTCAAATAAGAAAAGTACCTCTTTTTGGCGAGACTTGATCATGTCAATCAAGCTAAGCTCTGTCAAGGTTGTGCCAATGCCTTGACATTTCCATGCTTGAATCATTGAAGACCTTGGAGTTGATTTGGGTCAACCCCGCAAACCACATCAGCCTCCATACCTTCTAATAACCCTTCCTCATACCACTTTTCAATACCATCTTCATTTTCATCCTTCTCAATCTCTAGTGGTTCAGCCCTCTCATCATCTTCTCCATAAATGGAGTCAACACGAGTTGGTGGGACTAGAGATACAACATATTCCTTAAGAGGTAGACCTAAATCTTCCTTTACTTGTTTTGTTCTAGTTTTGTTCCTTTCTATAGATCCAAACCTAATATATTGATCCAAATTCTGAGTAATAAATGGGTCTATAGTGACCTTAGGGTTGGACTCATCAGATGGGATGAGGTTATGGTTGTCCTCACAAGGCCCACATAAGTTATGGACCTCCTTATAATTAAGTGGTCTTATATTTGTATTGAAAGACACTCCCTCAGTAGTATTAAGGCCCAATTCAACAGTTGATATTAATAAAGAATTCTGAACAACATTAGCCCCAACAGCTAATTCAACTTTCTTTTCAACTACACATATTTCTCCTTCTTCCCAAGGTAAAGCATTTTTCTTGTACTTAGATTTCAATGGTCTTTTAACCTTCTAAGCATTAACAACCTTAAAAACAAACTCATTAGACCTTTTTTCTAAATCAGTGTATTTAATCAAGTTCCCTAACCTAATAGCAAGCTTGTTAGGATTATCACAGTTTCTCTCCTCATGAGACACAATGCCACAATTAAAGGAGAAATCAAACAACTTATCGTACTTGAAAGTAATCCAAACTGATTGTTCTTTAGAAATTTTTAAATTAAACCCAGCAAGTAATGGTTTATGAATGGAAAAGTCAACTCTAGCTCTGATAGTTAAGTTTTCTATAAATTTCAGAGGATCTGGGAGTTCAATCTCATTAACTTCTCCAACTTTTAAAGCTATTTTCCTGACATTTGTTTCTTTAATGAAAAGAGGTGGAATGCTCGATATACACGAATCCAGAAAGTTGTTTCATTCAAAAGAGATGGATTTTTAATAGTGTCTTCGTACCTTTGAACCAAAACATGAAACCAAAAATATGATACAACCAAACAATGTCTAAATCTTCTTTCTTTTCAAATTGAACGGTACACATATTCTTTCCTCTTTTTTAATAGAAATTCTACCTTTAATGCCCCAGTATTGAATAATGTTTTTCTTAAGTAGCTTAGGTTGATAGTACCTGAAGCAATGATACGAATTAGGAGTTTGGGTTCCTCATAAATTGAATAGAGAGACGAATCTCATCCTCTTAGTCAACTTTCTTATCACCATTCAATGTCATTAATGGATGAACAATTAGAGAAACAAAGTAATCGAGATTTCCAAAATACACTTAATCCTGATTTTAAGATAACAAATATTAGCAATCGAGATAAAGAAAACACTAAATTTCATAGATCTGAGAAAGATCATAATAAGCGAGAGTAGTGAAGACTCTGATCAACGGCGGAGTAACGGAGAAGCTAGGGTTTTAACAAGGTTTTTTACGGTGGTGGAGGAATGTGAGGTTTTTTTGGGGTTTCAGGAATAGCTTTCTTTTTTTATTTCCATATGTTCCAAAAACAAATCATAATATAATTTGTCCTTGTGAATAACCTTTTATAGTATTCATTATCCAGTCTGAAAGTTTGTAATTATCTTTCTCCTTAATTTTTATTTGAAGTGAAGTACCTACCCAAATCTTCCAGCAAATATGACATCTTAAAAGGAGAATCTCAACCGTGTTTTGGCAATTTAGACACCAAATGCTTTCGTCAGTGTCCAAACATTTTTTGTTCTAAAGATTATTCGTTGTAGGAATAGCATTATTACATGCTTTTCAAACAATTTTTTTGGGATATTAGAATCCCAAATGATTTTCGAGATTTTAAATTTAAATCTCTCCGGTATGTTACTGCTTGTGGTCGGTTAACAATCTGTTCCTCTGTAAGTAATTTGTAACCTGATTTTGTGTTATAAGTTCCTTCTTTGGACAAGGGCCATAAGTATTTATCTTTTTGATCTAATTCGAAGAGCCGTATTCTTGGAATTATGGGGCTGGGAGTGTTTTCATATTCCAAGAGTTTGTATTCAGATGTAAAAGTTAACTAAACTTTTCTATCGAGAATTTTTTTGGTTTCTCTAGTATCCATTCTATTTTTAGCCATCTATCATTCCAAATAATGATGTCCTCACCGGTGCCTATTTGATATATTCCATATTTTTTTATGAAGTCTCTTCTTTCCATAATGCTTGATCAACTCCATGTTTGGCTTTGTCCGAGTTTAACCTTCATTAAATCGTTATTTTGTAAATAAATACCTTTACGCAACCTAGCTGCTAGGTTATCCATATTCTCCATCAATATCCACTCTTGTTTTGCTTATAGTGATGTATTCATTCTTTTGAAATCCTTGAACCCCAATCCCTCTATAAGTTTTCCTACTGCTAGTTTCTCTCATGCTATCCAATATATTTTGTTTCTTTCTTCTGAATTCCACCAAATATTTGAAATAGCTGAAATAAGTTTATTACAGAAAGAAATGGGAAAGATAAAATGGACAGATAATAATTAGGTATAGCATGTAAGACCGCCTTGATTAGAACCTCCTTCCCCCCTTCCGATAGGAGTCTGGCCTTACAACATTCAGTATGCTTAAAAAGCTTTTTTGCAATCCATTCAACTGATTTTTTTGTGACAGAGCGGAATCCCTAAACAGTTCCCCAGATCCTCAGTTACTTTCATGTTAATTTCTTGGCATGTACTCTCCCTCTTTTTTCTATTGGTGTTTCTTTGCTGAAGATCACTATTGATTTGTGAAAGTTTATTACATGTCCTAACCTTGGACAGTATATATTAAGACACTCAATATTAAAAGTTTCTATATTGGTTTCGTCTAAAGTTATAAAAAAAGAGTCATCCGCAAAGAGGAGATGTGAGATCTCAGGACAGTTTCTATTGAATCTATTCCTTTTATATATCATGTCGAGAGTACGTTTCCACAATGCTACTTAAAGATTAGGTTATAATTGTGAATAGAAATGGAGACAAGGGGTCGCCCTGTCTAATCCCCCTTCCAGGATATTTTTTCCAGCCTTTCTCCATTCAAATTATGATTAAAGGATACACTGATGATACAAATCTTGATCCATCCTATCCATTTCTCACAAAAACCCATTTTCTCCATTACATTGAGTAAAATGTCCCAACGTACTTGATCATACGCCTTTGTCATATCTATTTTAATTGATTTCATGTGTTTTTTGTTTTTCATTTTCCTACTGATAAAGAAAGAGATTTCCTGTGCAGTTAGAATATTATCTTGTATTGCACGACCATAAATGAAAGCCGACTGGGTCGGCGAAATAATAGTATACATAAAACACTTTAACTTGAAAGAAAGAATTTTTGCGATGATTTTATAAATAAAATTTACATATGACATACGTCTAAAGTCACCAAGGCAATTTTGCACTTCTCCTTTAGGTATGAGAGTGATAATTGTATTATTAATATTTCTGAGATAATGTTATTAAAGAAAAAACCTTTAACCAGCTCAAAAATATCTTATCTGAGAATGTCCCAATATTCTTTATAAAATTTACCATGTAATCCGTCTTGTCCCAAAACCTTAGATGAGGACATATCTCTAACTTCCCTCTCTACTTCTACCATAGTCATCTCCTGAGTCAGAAATTTATTGATCTCTTGACTGACCCTAGGTTTTATGTATTGTACTGCATGACTCCTAGCTTCTTGCTTTGTTGGCTACTCTGCAAATAGATTCCCATACTATTGTCTAAAGCAATCTTTAGTTTCACTTCTTTCCTCCTTCCACCCACCTTATCCGTCTTTAATTCTTCTAACCCTATTGATTTTTTTCTTTTTATAGTAGTAAGATGAAAAAATTTCGTATATTTATCTCTGAAACTAACCAGTTTTGTCTAGACCTGTCGCCACAGTACTTTACTTCGCATCCATATTCAAATTAGATTTCCTCTTTAATTTGTTTTTTTAATTCCGTATTCTTATCATTAGGACTTGAATAATAAATTTTTACTAAATTGTACTGGAGTTCTTTATCTGTATCTCATGATTTTTGAATGTGTTTTTGCTCCAAAATTTTAATTCTTTTTTTTCTCTCTCTAGGATATAATTATTAATAGGTTGTCTAATCAGATTTATATTCCATCCTTTGTCAACTGCTTTCCTACAATCATCATTGCCCAACCAAAAGGACTTGAATTTATAATATTTTTGATGACTACTCATATTAACATCATAGTTCAGAATAAGAGGTGAGTGATCCGAACCAATCGTCGGAGAAACAAAAACTTGTGCCCTCAGACATTGGTTAAGCCATTCATAGGTAGCCAAGGCCCCATCTATTCTTGACTTAACGTGTTTTTCTCAAACCATCCTGTTGAACCAAGTAAAAAAACAACCATTAGATCGTACTTATGTTAAGGAATCACTATTTGTAAAGTTTTTAAACTCATTAATACGGTTTATATGGATTGACACTAATTTTTTCCTTAGTATTTAGAATATCGTTAAATTCTCCAAGTATCATCCAAGGTTCTTTAATGTTTATACTCCAATCAAAAGTTTCATTCCATATTTGTTTTTTATCACTGAAATCATTAGGGGAATGAGCACATATAAAATAATAAGAAAATGATACTTCTTTAACTTTTAAAATAACAAACAAAATACAACTAAAAGAAACTGAAAGAAAGACACACGAGTGCCACAAAATCATGAACCCCCCGGAGTGAAACGTCTTCTCGGTGGGGTCAACAATAACCTTGTTTCTAAAACCCAAGCACTGCACAATATCAAGAGAATCAACTTCCCTTAACATTGTTTCGCAAAAGATAGAAATTGAAGGACGGTAGCAAGCCACCAGAGATCTAAGATGTGAACTTCTAAAAGGGGATCGAATCCCTTGACTTTTCCAAAATAAGGTGGTAATATGCCTTATATGGCTTTCCCACAGGAGTAGTCGCCTCCCTTGTTTATCTTCCCATTATCTGGTTCCTCCTCGTATGCGTCGCCATAGATGAAATTCATGGATTCATCTTCATTCCCTTCGTCAAACCCATTCCCAAAATAGTTAGCTTCCTGGTCATTGCTAAAACCTTCTTCCTCCTCCGGTTCCATCTATTAGACATAGTTATCCACCATCTTAGATATATCAACATTACCCTCAGCATATTTTCTTCCCACCTCTTCATTATCTTTTTGTTCATTCTCAAGGACCCTGAAATAGTTTTCATTGAAAAACCCCAAGTTGTTATCAACCACCTTGAGATTTTTCAAGCCTCATGTGATCAGCTCTTTACCTTTAGAAGTGCCAGCTCCACCTTCACTCATCCTCCTAAATGTCTGAACTGCCTCCCAAGCTAGATGAATTGTCTACTGCTATTTGAATTTTTTTTGCCTACAACTTCTTTGTTTTTCCCTTCTTTATGTGCTTTATTCTGAGCAGCTCCTTCTTCATGTCCTCTTCCCTCTCCTTTATTCTGAACCATACTGTTCTTGAACGCTTCCATTCTTCTTAAAGATTCATTAAGATCATTTGTAAGCTCATCTACCTGTCTAATCCATTTCTTCCAGTCTCTATCTTCACTTTCTTTCTCTTCCTCGGGCTCTTTGGTCTTACTGTTGCTTGTATTACCCAACTTCTTCATATAATTGTATTTGTCCAAGTTCACATTTGATTATCTCTTATTATTATACCACCCTTGTCACCGTAAGTATTCTTTTTCCTTCCTGAACTCATCATTTCACGTACATGATTATAGCTAAAACTTATAAACTTACCATGTATATTATGTTGTAAACAATATATAGGATTAAATGGTGGGAATTTTGCCACGTTGTCGATGCTCCAACTTACTTTTCGCCTTTCATCAATATCCTCTATGTTCTTCACCCTCTTAACGGTACACTCACCAAACTGGTGACCTATTCTCCCATATTTAAAGCATAGTGACCGTGTATTCTCGTACTGGAAGACTACCATCCTGCTTCTTCTTCCTGAAGCATATACATTCCAGGGAGTAGAGGATGCCTAATATTGAACCTTACTCTAAAAATAAGAACTTTCACGCCAGCGCTGGGGATTTCTGGATAGTCTATTTCTTCAATTTTTACAAATCATACCTGCAAAGCTTTTACATTATTAGGATTATTCTGTTTAAATGCTGGCCCCTTAATCTGAATCCAAATTGAAGAGTAGTTTGTGTTTATTTCATCAAATTCGATGATTTCTGGCCAAAGTGTCATCTTAAAACGTGTTTTAAGTTGAACACATGGTTTGGTCTCCCAGATTCTTCTAAACTCTCTTTCATTGAAGATTTCTAGTTCGAAGCAGTTATTCTTTAACTCGGATAGACGAAAGCTACCCTGAATACCCAACTTCTCTAAAATAACCTTCCTTAATCCTACATCATGAATGGGATTATTGGTGAGCGCTCTTAGGATTATGGTTGTATCCTCCCTCAGTGTTTCAGCCATCCTCTCCTTGATGCCAATATTGATAACACCCAGCCTTCTGATATTGTGCTCATTAAGAGGCACAATAGGGAGCGCATGACAGACTCTGATAGTAAAAGTTTCATGTAGATGGCTTGAAACTATATTTTTTGTTAGAAACCTAATTGACTTTAAAGATATTAAAGTGTTTGAGAGGAAAGAGTGTTAATTTAGGCTTGTAATAGGAGAGGTAGAGAAGAACTTGAACCTACCAGTAGTGAAGTCCGTTCCTTATATGAGTGAACGAGTGTAGTTTTTGAAGCCTTATTATGTTTCTTTTGTTTAGCGTGTACCTCTTCCCCTTCACCTGCAGTTTAGTGTATAATCGAGGGTAATAATTGTCTTTGTCTTGTCCAATGCAGCTCCTGCTGTAAGAAATAAAATTGTAAAAGAAAAAAAAATCATCAAAAAACCAAAGAGACGACGTATAAGTCTCTCTCCTCTCATCTCTATTTGTGTCTTAATTCCCGTGAGTGTTCTAATTTTTGTTTTTTGAAATTCATTTCCTAATACTCTTGCAAAGCCCCTCACGCGTGCTCCTATACACATCATTAGCCTTAACCCTTTCACCTCCTCTACTACATTTCTTATCAAATAGCGTATTTGAACCACCTACTACTAGAAATAGCGTTTGTCGTATCCTCTCATAGGCAAAGCATCACATACCTCATCTGAAGCAGATACGCCTAATTTCTGTTTTCCTTTTACCATCCTCAATCATTTCCCCGTCTCGTGTGTTGAAGCTTATAACTTTGTGGCCACACCTTTCTTTACTAGATGATTTGTTCTTTGCTATACTAGACATGATTCTTTTTTCTAAAAAAGCATCGATAAGGGTACTCGAAAGGTCTTCCGACTGCAGACCGTTACCTTACCTCAAACTATCCGAAGACTCCCCCATCTTCTTACCGAAGCACCCTAGGGCCAAATCCAAAAATAAAATGAAAGGATATGGTAAAGAACTAAGAGAAATAAGAGGAATTAAGATCAAGGTTTAAATCATATATATATATATATATATATACATATATATATATATAAAGGGATTAATTCATAATTTTCTATTTTATTAAACCGTAGTCCGTGGGTAGTAAATTACTAATCTAACATTCCACTCTATTGTAAATCCTAATTATATCTATTTCTCAAACGATAAACAATAGGAATGTAAATAAAACCCAATATCCCAGAAATACCTACCACCTTAAGTCACAACCCCATATTGCACTACCATCTACGTAAATCACTTTGAATTTTAGGAATTGAAAATAATTTTTTTTGTAAATGATATTAGGGTGATTAACTAATGGGGACTTGGAGGCAAACTTAGTGGCCTATAAGGAACATGTGGCTAGGTTTTTCTTTAAATAGGTCACCACCAAATCTTATGGGTGATCAAATACTAATATACCCTCAAATATAACAAAACCCACATAAAGAAAAAAAAAGTGGTATCAACATATTGAGTATCAACTCACTGAGTATCGATACTTTCGAGCTCTGACCATGACCGAAGATTTTTGTGAATGCTCGGAGATTTTACTGGATGCTTATATATTATACTGAGTGCTCAAATATTTTAGAATAATTCACTAAGTATTAATGAAAAATTTAATGGGTATTGGGAAAAAATCATTTATGTATTATTGAATTTTACAGAGTATTGGGGGAAAACACTTAGTATGCTAGTGAACTCCCTAAGTATGGTCCAAAAACACTAAGTACATTGTAGAAAACTGCTGAGTAGACTTACACAATTAAAAATAATCAAAGTAATGTATATGTTGAATGTTTTGAAATATACAACATTGACCATTTGGTCTATTGGTCTAAGTCGCTAGATTTAGTCTTTGGTTCGAGACGGAGTGGGTTCAAATCCCACAAGAATTCTATTTGTTATAACATATTTTCTATTAGGAAAATATTTCCGACATAATACCATATCTTCTTCGTCATTAAAATCACAACCCCTTGGTATACTTTTTGTCTTATCTAATAATAAAAAACTAGAACAATAAGAAGATAAGATCATTACAAAAATAAAAATAAAATATTATTATAGAATTATTGAGGTTGCATATATCAATAAAATTGTTGAATGACACGTAAATAAGATAAAAAATGAGAGGGACTGAATATTATAAAATAAAGAGTATAATGGACTAAATATGAAACAAAAAGAATATATGAACTAAAATAAATACCTAATCTCACTTTATAATCACAATGCACAGAAATCACGATTCTCTTCCTTTCAACTGACACATCGCCTCCCTCTCCTCCCTCCTCTCAATTGAAGATACAAAAAAATCTACTCCATTAACAACACATATAGATTAATACGTTGAAAACCCATATCTTAACTCACCGAGTGACCCCTACCTCCATCAACTATATAAAGTTTATTTTGAAGTCTCGCTCCACTTATCACAGCATTGGTAATCATCTGAAAGACTTTTCTTGCGATATCTTTATAAATAATTATAGTTCTGATTGTAGATCCAACACTAAAAATATTACATTTGATTTAACTTTGTAAAACTTGAAAGGTAGCAAAAATTATTGTCATTTTTTTAATTAATAATATATATTTTGTCAAATTTAGTGAATTTTTATTATTTCACTTTTCTTTTAAAGTTATAAATTTATTTTTGTTGTCTTTGTCGGATTTGCAAAGTATCCATATTTATCTTTAGAATGAGACGAAAATAGAGATTGAATCTTTATCTTCAAACCCATGAATCATTAGATATTAGGTTTTCTCTTTCTAAAACTTTCTCTCTCAAAATGCTCTCAATACAAATAAGCACTATTAGAAAAAGATTGATGGCCTAGAAATTTTTCTACAAATCCTACTATTCATCTTCTTCTCTGAAAACATTCCCCTATTATTCAATCGGCTAAATCTTATATTTTCTTACTCTTTTAATTCTCCCAAAAATCATGAATTAATTTCTTCTTGTTCCCTCCGTGTTTCTTAATATGGGGTTCCTTCTCTTTAGCTTCACAATTACTTTCCTTCTGTTGTTTGATTTTGACCCTTGACCAAAACTCTTTTACATCTGCTTTAACTTCGAATTTTGGATTGGGTCCTCTTTGGTGTATAGATCTATTTACATGCAAACCTTGACTGTGGTCAAAATCATTAGTGTTTTGGTGAGTAGCTCCATTAATGCTACATGAACGACTTTTTCTCTTATGATTGAGCACATGCAGACCATGATTGTTTTCCTTAACTACCTTGACCGTACTAATCTTCCTTCTGTTTGGACTTTTATTATGATTTTCTCTACTCCTTCTATTATATGGAGTTTGTCTATTGTGAACGTACTATTTTAAAAAGTAGGAATTGGATCTTATTTATTCTGACTCATAAAAACAGCTATAGGCATGTTGAAGATCAATTACTTTGCTTAATCTCATGTTACGATGGTAGTCAGAATCTCAGCTTGATAAAGTATTTGATCTCTTAATGCTATATCAATGCAGGCGAGTGCTAAATTCGTTCAAAATTTACTACAATAATCCCCTTTACACATGCAATGGTGTATTGATCTTGATAACTGTATTTTCATGGTGAAAGTCTCCTCTAATGTGTTTAATTCTGTGATATATAGACTTTTTAAACGCATGCAATTTAGTCTTACCTTCTGGGTTCTTGCCTTCCTTATGAATGACACTCCCGCCTGTTTTGAAGTCTTACTGCTAAAAGGATTGATTTCTGCTATAATGGAAAAGATTCTTACTTCTACCTTATTTTTATCCTAATTAATTTCACTTCTATTGGTGGATACTATACAGAGTATATTTCTCTAATGAGATTTACAGCGCCTTTACAAGATATTTTCATTATCCTATCTATATGGAAGAGTGGTCAAGACTATTATTTATCGGCCAACGATCTCTGTTATCATCTTATTATTATTCAGCAGAAGGCAATTAATTTCTATCTCATCATGAATTTAAGTTTTAATAGTCCAAGCTCTAGGAGCTTTAGCTTATATATTTTATTTGGACTCTATCTGTCTTTATGGGAGAAAATCTTTTTGCACGCTCGTGTAACGAATTTTCCTAAATATTTTCCTTTTGGGCTTCTCATGGTAAACTGCGGTTATAGAAATATGATGGAGATAAGGATAAATGATATGCAATTTTCCGTGGATGAACTTTACTCGATCTTCTTTGAAGTTAGATATCAATTCTTTCACAGTCAAGAGAAAGAAGAGGGTTATTATGTTGATGATGTTCATGGGAATGAAAACCATGATAACCTTGTATTTTGTAAGGGTAATGATTGTCAAGGGCATCTCGATGGTGCTTCAAGTGATGATTCATTGTCTGACGAGGCTACAAGTACACAGAGTTCCGTGATAGAAAGTGGGCCTACTTTTGCTGGAGTGGATGGCGGCCTATCCCATAATAGGGCCGTGTTTAATGGATAGTGTATTAATATGGAATTGTCGAGGAGTAAGGGAACCTTCGACAAAAAGTATGTTTAAGTCCCTAGTCTCGAAATTTCATATTTCTGTTGCTTGTTTATTAGAATCTAAGTTGAGTTCTAGTAAGTTATCTACTTGTAAGCACTTTAAAACTTTTGCAAATTCACACATAGTCGAACCTAGGGGAAGATCATTTATGTATGAGAGGATCCTATTGTTGTGGAATGATTCCGTGAAGCTAAGGGTTTTGAACTCTTCACCATCTTTTGTAATTGCTGAAATTATGGAATCGAATAAAGATAATTGGTATTAGGTTTGCGTTTATGCCCCAACTTGCGAAAGTGAAAGAGCTAATTTGTGGACAACTCTAACGGCTTGGTATTCAAAAATGGATACCCCGACCTTATTCATTGGGGATTTTAATGACATATCACGTATTTCAGAAAAAATGGATAAAAAAGGATGTAACTTTGATAGAATTTTAAAGTTTAATCAATTTATTAATCATAATAGTTGAATCGATCTACCAAGCAAAGGTTGCTTCTACACTTGATCAAATAAGAAAAAAGGGGAAGAAAATGTCAAAGAAAGGTTGGATCGAGGTCTTGCTTCTCTAACTTGGTGTGAAACTTACCCTAATGCATTGATTCAGGTACCGCCCGCTATTAGCTCTGATCATTCACCCCTTATTCTTTCTATGGATACTGTTAAATCAAGATTTGAAAAATATTTTATGTTTGAATCTCGATGGTTGGAAAATGATCAATGCAAAAATTTTATTAGCGAAACTTGGATAGGACAAGGTAGTGCTTATTCAATTAAGGAACTATGCGCAAAAAGAGTTGCTCTTTGTGTAGCTTTAACCGGGTGGAGTAGAGAAAACTTTTGTAATAACAGAAAACTAATTGATAAATATCAAAGAGAAATAACGGATCTCCAAAATGACCAAGCCACTGAATCTAATTGGAGTAGAGAAAAGGAGATATATGAAAAGTTAGAAGAAGTTTGGAGGCAAGAAGAATTATACTGGGTGGATAAAGGTCAAAAAAGGTGACAAGAATACTAGATATTTTCATGCATAAACTCTCTTCAGAAGGAAAATTAACAATATTAGTGCTATTAAAAATTATGTTGGATCCTGGACGGAGGATGAATTAGAAATAAAGGGTATTATATGCGATTACTATATTAAACTTTTTAAGGATAATACAGATACTCAGGGACCGGATATCTCACAATATATACCTAATAAAGTGTCGAATAAATTAAATGAGGATCTCATTAAATTTCCTGATATTTAGGAAGTTAAGAAAGCTGTGTTTGATATGTCAGGATCTAAAGCACCAGGGCCAGACGGTCTACCATGTAATTTTTATCAAGAAAACTGGGATACCCTAAAAGATGATATTTTCACTATTATAACCAAATTATTTAAGTAAAATACTCCATTAAATGGCCTTAATGACACACTCATTACACTTATCCCTAAGGGAGATTATCAAGAAACTGTCGCGGATTATAGACCGATCGCTTGTCTTAATTTCAGTTATAAAATTATTTCGAAGATTCTTGCCAATAGATTACAGCCCATTATGGATGATCTTATATCGCCAACTCAGGCAGCCTTTATTAAAGGAAGAAGCATAAAAGATAACATATTAATCGCATAGGAGTTTTCTTTCTTTCTTAAAAACAAAAGGAAATCAAATAAACATTTTGCAGCAATTAAAATTGACATGGCGAAAGTTTATGATCAAGTTAACTGGAATTTCCTTTTACAGACACTTAGAGCTATTGGTTTTGTGATAAATGGGTAGAGTGGATTCACAATTGTATCTCATCGATTTCTTTTCAAATTAAAGTCAATGGGCAAAGACTTGGAAACTTCTCACCGACTAGAGGAATACGGCAAGGTGACCCCTTATCACCTCTTTTATTCTCTATACTTACAGAGAGCCTTATTGGCCTTATTAATTATCAATGTAGTGAAGGAGACATTAAAGGAATAAAGATTACCAGAAACTGTCCGAGCTAAACACATCTTCGTTTCGCAGATGATGCTCTTTTCTTTATTAACATTGAACAAAAGAAAATTGAAGCCTTTTAAAATACTATATCACTGTTCTGTCAATCATCAGGCCAAAGAATTAATTTTTAAAAATCTTTGATTCTTTTTAGTAAAGGAACTCCAAATCACATATGTGATGAAGTAGCTTAATCCTTAAATGTTACAAAAACTACGGCGTTTGGCAAATACCTGGGTATACCTTTTTCTCTTCAAAGAGCGAAGTCGGAAAATCTGAATTATATTAAGTATAAACTTCTTAACAAATCTTCAAGCTATCTTGCTAATTTACTTTCGGGTGGAGGCAAAGAGGTACTCATAAAAGCTGTGCTTCAAGCTATACCAAATTACGCAATGTCTATATTTGAATTCCCTAAAACACTTTGCAAAAAATTATCCGGGATTGTTGCTAATTTCTAGTGGGATTCAAATACTAAAAAGAGAATTCATTGGGTAAAATGGAAGAAAATAGCTAGAGCTAAACGTATTGGAGGTATTGGGTTTAGGGACTTCCAGAAGATGAATATGGCGTTACTTGCCAGGCAAGCATGGAGGATCATGGATAATCCAAATTCACTTGTTGCTAGAGTTTTAAAAGGTATTTATTCTCCACATGATAATATTTTTAACGTCAAACTTCCTAATAATAGATCGTGGAGTTGGGCCACTATTTATAAAGGGATACAATTTATCAAGCAACATTCAATATGGAGAATTGGTAATGGGTTAAATACCAATATCTGGAACCAAAATTGGATTGGAAATAATATAACGTTGGATAAACCTGTTGGATGTGTAGTAGATAGAGTTGCCCAGCTCTTTAATGAGGATATGTCTGCTTGGAATATTGATTTACTAAGGCAACTCTTTCCGCCGAATATTGTCAGTGATATATGCAAGATTCCTATTCTACTTCTCAATGAAGATGATAAATTAATCTGGCCATTCACTAAAGATAGAATTTATAGTACAAAATCAGGATATCATAAATTGGTGGAGAATGAAATACAAAATGAAGCACAATCATCAACCCAAGGAGAACATAATGACAGCAATCTGTGGAATATTATTTGGAGATCAAACGTCATGAATAAAGTAAGATCTTTTGGTTGGAAAGTGTGTAATGGAGCAATACCAACCAAACGCAATCTGAAAGTTAGGAAATGCATTAAAAACGACATTTTTGAATGGTGTGAACTCGATAAGGAAGATATGGAGCATCTCTTTATAAAATTTCCATTGAGTATGGCAATATGGGCGAATTCAAAATTGCAAATTCACATAGACAAAGAGAAGAAATACCATATGGGTGATTGGTTAATCGAAACAAGCAAAAAATATGGGAAAAGTGGATGGGACAAAAGCGAATTTATTGCATATTTCTTACTTACCATATGGAATATATGGAAGACTAAGATGAAGGGTTTTCATGATAACAAGCCGTGGGTAATAAAAGACATTCTTTATAAGATTCATTCAAATATGAAAGATCTTTTTGGCACGAGAAATGATGATGAAGCAGAAACAACAAAAAAAGATGAGAAAAAGAGTAAAGGGACTAATGGAATTAACATTGATGATACCCGATACTAACGGATGACTCGGAATATATTTTCATGAGTGATGCATCTTTCAAAAAAGAATATGAACCATCAGATATAGCTTCCATAGGAATTAATAAGGAAGGTAAAGTTACTCATAAGATTGTATCTAGATCCATTGTGAAAAGTTCAATTGAAGGAGAATGTTGGGCGGTCCTTTTGTCTATGAGAAAGGCCGCTTTTAGCAAAATTCAGAGTGTTTCTTTTTACTCTGATAACCTTGAATTGGTTCAGGGTATTTCTAGAGGCACAGGTCTCGATGGCAAATTTACCCATTCATTGTTGAAACGAGGAGTTGGCTTTTGAAGTTCCCTTCTTAGAAGGTTAACTTCGTTAATAAGAACCTTAATAACGGATCTTATGGCTAAGTGTGTAAGACGAAACATCGACCCCTCTTCTTGGAAGGATGGTTCTCTGAATGATATTTACATTTTTCTTAAATCGTTGTATAAAAGTTTACGATAATTTAGTTTCTTTTTGGAAATAAAAAAACCCAATGAATCTTCATATTATCATTGGTGTTTTTTCCTACCAAATTATGATTTTGGGTCTTTAATATCTTTTTTGAAGATCTCAATGGTCACGTCCTATAGTTTTTATGGGTAAACTTGAATTTCTAATTGTGTGCAGTTCATGGGTACCCATTATATTTAACCCTCACCATTATTGTAAGTTATAATCATATATACATTGATAAAAGATATTATATTGTATAATATATTATTTATCTCAGTTTATTCTTACAAGTCAATCTTAACTACTCACCCTAATTGTTTTATAAAATGTAAAAATTAGTCTTTTAGTGTTATAATTTTCTAAGAGACAATAATATTCACTAAATGAGTGCAAAATATACATATGAATTTTGATACCACATGAAAATGTAATGTATTTTATCATATGATAATATGTGATTTTTTATTATGTTACAAGATTAAGTTGAAATTATAAGTACATATTAGATTACTTGAAATGTAAAAGTATTTATATATTTATCAATTATTTAGTAGAAATGGAACATAAACATATTTGAGTATTATTTCTCTAATTTTTTTATCTACTTATTAGTTGTACATCTCTTGAAATATTTCACTTATTATTTAATCAGTTGGGGTGAATTATATGTTATGTATAAGAAAGAGATAAGTACAAATTTTTTAATTTTTTTCTTATAGCTTTGTGTATTGTATAGAAAATCACCATTCTATTAAAATTAAGATTGTTGATCATGACATTTCAACATCACCATCCATAAAATCAATTGGTAAGACATAATATTTGAACTTCACCTCTTGTTTAATTCATGAACACCAATAAATATTTCTACAAACGATAAAAATATAAACACACAACATACAAAATTATCGAGGCAATAATATTTTTTTTCAATTTTATTTCTCTTAAATATATATATATATATATATGTTACCTTTTGTTTAATTTATGTATCTAAAAAAATTTTAATCCCCAAATTATTAAATATATATGAATGTGAGATCAAATTTTACGTCAATTGCTCATGAACTAACTTAAGACTCTATTTTGTTCAGCATGACTAGTAATTATAACAATCATACATGCATTGGTTGGTTCTTACTTAATACCTATTAAGAAAACAAAGAGCTCAGACCATTTTATTGTGACCCCAGTAGCACAAAGGTGCAAAGGTGGAGAATGGTTTTACTAGCAGATGGAGCACCATTAGTCGTCGATCTAATATCCTTCTTTGTGTTGGCCGTTATGATTAGTGGTGGACATGGAGAAGGTAGAGGAGATAAGTCGTGTATTTACAAGTTTAAAAAATTGTTACCAATCACTATTTTCAAGAATTAAGAGCAGAAAAGAGAAGAGGGAGAAACAGTTGAGAGGAGAAGCAATAGAAGCTGGGGCCTTACTACACCACTTCTACACCATTCGACCTCTATCATTAGGGTAATTAGAATTATTTTCTTGTATTAAACATGATTCTGGTCATTTTAGTATTTTAGATAGTGGGGTTGTGAAAATCTCAACTATGTTACGCACGTGGGTTGATATTGTGCAATATGCCATATTTGGATTCTGTTTTGAATGGCTCCAGCCAAACATATGGGGGAAACCCGTGTAGGATACACGTACAATAATTTTGAATTATATTTCATGTCTTGATCGGTTGTGGTTGGATAGTTACTTGATACTTCCAATTACTCATGTAATAATTGCAACATTAGTCCTTATGCTATTAAAATTATCCAAATATACTCATGTGTTATACTTTAACTTTCCAAAACCACACCACCACCATAGGTATATATTTTCTACTTTTTGGAATAACATATGGTATATTTTCTGGTTTTTTTAACATGCATAGTGAATATTTACCTATGTGTTATATTCAGATTCCAAAATAAATTAATTGCAACATTAGTCCTTGTTCCATGTAATTTAACCAAATATATAATTATATTTGTAAGTACCAAATATACCCTTATGTAGTTGTATTGATTTTTTTTATCGACAAGTATATTATATTATCAAACAAATATATAACATCAAGCCCCAATTTCACCTAATGACTCAAAAGGTCAATCTCGGTAAAGAAAACAAACCTATACAATGATTACTAACCCTAACAAACTAGAAAAAAGCACAAAACAACCAGACACAACAACAAAAGGAAACATTCTAAATTTGGAAACTTTCCAAAGATATAAACTTTCTAAAAATAGAAACTTTCTAAATCCAGGAACGTTCCAAAAATAGAAAGAACCAAGCCTACAAGAAAACCAGACACAACTAAGAAAAGCCACCCCATCCAAGTAGCATCAACACTTCAATCCTTAATCGAACACATACCAAGAACTCTAACACAAAGCATAAAGAATTAAACAAATTATGATCAAGTCCCACCTCTTAGAACACAAAGTAGAACTTATAAGAACATTAACCAAACCCAAGAAAACACCACCTAATCCCTAGTATCAGATTCCCAAACTTTATGTAGATTCTAATTCAACTTAATCACCTCATTAGCTGTAGAAGCACAAAATTTTCTTCTCTTCCATAAGTGTTATCTCACATCATCCTTAATCTTCTTCACAACATCATCCTAATCAAATCTCACCCCTCAAACTCCTTCTTGTTTCTAGTATCCCATACATTTAATACAAAACTCACAAAACCCAAACAATACACAATTCTCTAAGAGAATTTCTTACATAATTCATCAAAAACTTCAGCCTAACATCCCAAGTAGTACTACTATCGTTCCAACCATTCATACCACAAACATCTCCCCCAAATAACTTGAGTAAACACACACTTCAAAAATAGATGCTCTCTATCTTCTAAGTCATTCCCACACTGGATACAAACTCAATTAACATTCATACCCCCACCTAAGAAGCATATCCTTAAAATTCAATCTATTTTTTCAAGCCAGTCAAACACAAAAACTTTTCTTAGGTTGAATCCACTTATGCCAGACTAACTTATATCATTCAAACTCCTTAGCATCACCCCTCTAATCATTCATAATCTCCCAATTAATAACCCTTTAACACCCCCACTGAATAACATTATTTCTATCCATCAGTTCAGACTCTCTTATCAAATAAAGAAGACAATTAAAATTTCCAGGCTCCCTCTAACTATCATTACCAAAATACTAATCCACCTTCATTTTAATATTATATTTACCCAAAGAAACACTATCATTGGAGCAAATATAAGCTACATTCTTCCCATCAGTCCATTTATCAGATAGAATGTAAGTGTTCTTGCCATTATTAGCATTATTCACAACATACTCATAATAAATATGTTTAACATTAAGCATATCTCTACAAGTCCAAGGCAAAGCACTATCATAATCAATGCTACGAATAATTTTATTGTGTAGCCAATTAGAATAAACTCAAGTAGACCATATATTACTTTTAAACCCATACTGGTGTCTCCATATTTGTGATGAATTAATCTATTCATGAGACATCATTTTAGGTGTGTTATGTTCTTAGTTGAGGTATTTTTCCTTATTAATCTTTAGTTTCTTAATTCATGTCTTGATTTGGCATATTATTACTTTTTGAGCGTTTTTAGTGTAATGTGTGTGCTAAATGTGAAGATCTCGGGTATAATGAATATATTAGATTCCATATCAATGTTAATGAGTTAAGGAAAGAAAATCCAAGGCGAAATCAAGAGTTAAAAGGAAAAAATGGTTTTAGGAAAGTGGAAAAGCTGCCAAAAGTTGTTGTCTAGAGGTAAAGACGTGTAGTATTCTTAATGTTGCGCAAAATCGACAAGGAATTTGGAGGAGAAATTCAATATTCAGAAAGTTATTTGAATTGCGGCCGTTTCGATATAAAGATCACTAGATTCCAAGCTGTAACAAGAAGTTATGAAATTTACAAACTCCAAAGGTTATCTTGTCCTACAATTAAAAGCAAGTTAGAGTTGAAGTTGGACTGTATAACTTAGGATACACTCTATATTTTGACCTAACACCTATATATATGGCTACTTACCTTTGTAAACATGTCCTTTCTAGTATTTACATACTTAGTATCAAGTTTTATTATCTAGAGAAGAGAGTTGGCAGTATGTACTTTATATTTAGTTTTATTTCTTTTTGTATGAACTAACTTTCCCATAGCTTGGGTTTGCATTATGTATAGTCCTTGAATTATATTAATATCTATTTTATTTTATTTTGGAAAGTAATAGTTAATTTCTTGAGTTTCTTATTTACATACATGTATTATGTGCTTTGATTTAATGGTTGTAGTCCTTCTTAGTACATGAGTATAAGGTTACTCCATTAGTAGTTGGATTATCGTCTTGACGGGGGATTCAATTGTCGAATAATCGTCTAGTGTGTGGTTGTGATCCTGACAGGCTTGCCTAACTAGATATTCATTCAGGTTTAACTTAACCACCGACCGTTGCTCAGGGTCCCGTTACCGAAATCCCTTGGTAGTGTTGAGGTTGCTTCCTAAGTCTACCCTAACGGGAGTTAGGAGGATTATAGAATCCTGACTATTAATACTTTCTTAAAGCTAAAATCACCCTTAAAATTAGAATACTGATTTAGAAGGAGAGGTGCAAACTAGCGAACCTAAACTATGTTCTCATCTCCGTTCTCTTATTTTATTTATTTGCATTAGTAGTTTAATTACTATTTGATTTCTTACCTATTATCTTTATCTTTCTGTTTTTTAGTTGTAACAATTTATCTCGACTACGCTTTCTTATCTAATCACGAGTCTAAGCTAACCGATAAATCATGAGAGTGAATCATACTTATTAACTATAACTTACAAATGATATGTGCACTTATTTCGAGTTTCTCATGATAGTATAGGGTGTGTGTTATTTTATCTTTTATTACCATTATTTCATAAAACCTTTGCCACCACCAGGTTCTCCGCGCTGCTTCCGGGGATTTTCTAGGTAGTTATTGTGTTTAGTTTAGTGTAGTAGTTTTTATAGCTTTAATTTTATGCTTGTTTTTGTTTTTATCTCTTTTTAGGTTTCTTTCTACGATTGGTGTATGCTCAAGGATCTCGAGAATCTATTTTGAGCTCAGAAAAAGCGAGCAAGAGAGCAAAAGAAGATATAAGCGATGGTTGAATTCGTATAAACGTATAATTTCGGGTGAACAACAATCAAAAATACATTCCCCAAGGTACCAACACAAGGAGCACCACATGGAAGGAGTTCACCTTTTCAAGTACAACCAACGAGGATTCTCTCTTAAGTGATCCAAGCCGTGAGATTCAGGCCCGATCCGGGTATGCTGATTTTTTAAGCTTTGGACATTACAGTGGTGTAGCACATAAACATCTGGTAAGGTCGACTCAGATTTTTATGTAGATTGGTGATGCCTACATTACCCAGGGCATTATACGCGAGCAGCTGTACGACTTCATTTCTTGTTTTTCTTGACCGGAAGTGCTAGTGAATAGTTGGATTGTGAACCATCAGATTTGATTACATCATGGGACGAGTTACAAGTCAAGTTCTTTGATTTCTATTATCTGTAAAGTATGAGAATGAAGGATCAAATGGTACTTGTAAGTTTCCGCTAAGAGAATGAAGAGAGTGTCGGAGAAGCATGTACAAGGTTCCAACATAAATTCTCTAGATGTCCACTTCATGGTTACACCCCAGCATTACAAATAGAAGTGTTCAATCAAGGTATTAATGTCGAAGGAAGATTGAGGGTAGATAATATTGGAGGAGGAGGTTTTATGCCCATGGGTCCTATGGAAGCTTGATGTCTCCTCATTTGTCATGAATTAATATTAGTTAGAGACATCATTTTTAGTGTTTTAGAAGTCTAAATACTCGATTTTCACATGTATTATTGCACATTCCTATTTCTTTTCTTGATTTAATGAATTATTATTTTTAGAGCATATTGGGTTTAATTAATTATTTAGTGTGAAGCTTTAAAGATATATATGGATTTTAATTAGATGTCAAGTCAATTGTAAGAGATAAAGGAAATAAGATATACATGGAAATTGGAGAAAAGAAAGGAAAAACTAGGATATGGAAAGATAAAGCTGACAAATAAACCTGAATTCCAGCACCTACGACCACAAATGGGCTTATATCTCAAAATCGGTGAGGAATTTGAAATAATGATCAAGATAAAAGTTAAAGAGCTTTTCGAGATGATCGTTTTCGACTATTGGAACGCATCAAACGGATATGAATTGAAGCTCTTATGACCAAAACAAAAACGGGGCTAATTGCTACCTTTTCTATATTTTAGGGTTACGAATTTGAGTTGGGCTAGAATTCCATTACTTGTCTTCTACTCCAAGAAAACGAATTAGGTCTTCTAAAAAACCTATAAATACACCCTTATATAACTTGTAAATCATCATTGCCTCACATAACTAAATTAGTTCTTATGTTTTATCATTAGAGTTATTGTAGAGAGCAAGATGAATTCTTTGTATCAATCTTTTAGTTTGTTTCCTTCAGGTATGAACTAATTTTTCCATAACTTGGGTTTTGCATTATGTATAATCTATGAATTCTATTTTCTTTCTATCTAAGTTTCTTTGGAAATTATATGTTTTAAATTGATAGTAGCTGCTTACCCATATATTTGTTTATGTGTTTTGAATTATTGCATGTACTAAACCTGATCACTTTAGGCTTTATTAGTAGTAGTTAGATAGTCACCCGGAAGAGATGTCTAATTATTGAAACACGACATAACGTCTAGTGTCCGATATTGGTCCTGACAGCACCGATTCTAACTAGATTGTCATTAGGGTATGTTTTAACCACTATCACCATATAAGAATTAAATTGCTTAGGGCCTTGGTGGCGCTTGATAACCCTAAGTTTAGGCTGCCTCGTGGTTGTGTCGTAGACCCCCTATTCGCTCTCAAGGTCTAGGGTATGGGAATTTAGAATCCTGACTAAGTATCTAAGAGCTAATTATCTCCCTTATTAACTAGAATTTGATAGAAAGAATTAGAAGGATTAGTGCATACTAGCAAAACCTAAACTATATCTCTCATCTCTATTTCTTCTTATTTATTTTATTGTATTTTATTTTCATTAATTTAATTAATTGTCTCTCAATCAATCATCTTTATTTTCTGCCTTTTAAATAATTACTTTCTACTCGTAATTATTGATCATTCGTATAACACACTAAGTCCTTGATAACAAACTTTCTTATCATTAAAACTTGCATACTTCCAGTAATACTTGCAGTACTATGCTTATCTAGGGTGATATGTGCATCGTTTATCTATCTTTTATTATATTATTTTATCACACCATAGGCAACACCAAGTTTTTGGTGCCGCTACCGGGGGACTTGTGTCTCGTTAGCGTGTGGGTTATCTATTTCGAGTAGTAGTTTTTAGTTAATTTTTATTTTTCATTTTTTATTTTTATTTTTCCAGATTTACGCTTTTGGTTTGCTTTAGCCTCTTTCAGGTTTCAACAGTGTTTAATCTTTGGCCTCCTTTACCGGAGCCCGAGAGGAGCTTCACAGGTTATAACAGACGTATCCGAGAAGAAAGAGCTTTAAGAAAAGCTATGGCAGAAGTACAAGACCCAGTAGATCCGAGAGTACTTGGTCCGTTACGACAAATACCACCACCAGTAGGAGGTAATGGAGTCAACAACAATAATAATCAGAACAGAGTTGAGCAAGACCTCCAAGGCTTGGGAGTACCTTTTCATGTTCAACCATTAGGTTACCGTCCTCCATTGATTCAGAATATTAAATTTAGGCCCGATCCGTGCATGCTCAGTCAATTTCAAAGTTTTGGACTCTACAGTGGTACAACAATTCAAGATCCGGTAAGAGTGATTCAGAAGTTCATGCAGATTTGTGATGCCTATGTTACTCCAGGCATTACACGCGAGCAACTGTATTGTCACATGTTTTCGTTCTTTCTGACCGGTAAAGCTGGTGAGTGGCAAGATAGGAAACCACCAAGTACTATTAATACATGGCAGAACTTCAAGCCACATTCTTTAATCGTTTTTATCCAAAGAGTATAAGACTCAAAGACCAAATCGAGCTTGCAAATTTTTGTCAAGAGAATGGAGAAGAAGTAGGAGAAGCATGGACAAGGTTTCAACAGAAGTTAGCTAGATGTCCACTCCATGGTTACACCCCATCTCTACAATTAGCTATATTTTATCAAGGTATCAATAGAGAAAGTTGATTGAAGGTAGATAATCTTGGAAAGGGAAATTTCGTGTCCATGGATCCTGCAGAAGCCGCTAAAGGTTTAGAAAATATTATCGAAACAGAAAGGAGTTGGCCATCTTCGCGAGCTCCTATTACAAACGCCAAAGGTACGCTTCGATTAGATGCAGAAACTGCAAACTCAGCTCAATTATCCGCATTATAAAATCAAATCAAAGAACTTAAGCTTGAGATGCAAAGAAATTTAGCCGCAACAAATGTAGTGCAAGAAGCACAAGGTTGTCAACAGTGTTGGGTTACAAATCATACATGGGAAGAGTTCGAAGGAAATCCAGCATCTGTTTATTTCATATCCAAACAAGGAAATTATCAATTTGGTAACATAAATCAATCTGGGTATGCAATATTCAAATCCACAGGGGGCTGCTAATCCTGGTCATTAACAACCTCATCCCCAAAATAACTCTTTCCAACCAAGAGGTCAATATCAAAATCAGAATTATAATCGACCTGCTCCTCCACAACAATTTGTTAATGATGCATATCCCGATACTTTAGCACAGAAGGCTTTACCACAATATCCTCAAGAAGGAGCTGTGGGTGAACAATTGAAGAATTTTATGGATCTTATGACCACTTATATGCATTCGCAGAATGAGAAGTTACGAGAACAAGAAGCTTCAATTCAGATTTTAGGTACGCAAGTAGAAAAAATTAATGGAGTTCTAACAAATATTATGGAACAAAAAGAATTGAAGGTTATCTAAGGAGGTGATGCCAATGTTGGGTTCGAAGCTTGTAAGGCTATTTGCCTTGAGATTGAAGAGAAAAAGGAAGTATCGCATGCCGCCGAAAGTGCTGTGGAAGTTCCAAGTATCGAAGAAGAACCAACCAAGTATAGCCATGTGGAATCTAACTGTTCTCAGGATGACGTGGAAGAAGATTCAAAAAAATCCGACCTTATACAGCTTCTGAAAGATACGAAAGAAGAGATTACATCGGTTATGGAATTACAAGCTGAGCGAGCTAAAGAGAAAGAGGAAGAGTCCTCAAAAGAACCAAGAGTTGAAGTTGCAACTGCTGTGCAAGAAAAGAAAGAAGAAGAGAAGGTGGAATCGCAACCAGTTATTCAAACAGTGTTTCAAATCATTCCTGATACAAATCCGAAGGGTGACATTGAACTCAAGACATTTGTAGAGGCGTACACTCCTCAAAATATCAGCGCCCAGATGCTTGAGATTGCGAAGAAAGGGCTTACACCGCAACAAATTTTTATGCAAGTTATTCCTGAAAAAGAAGCGAGTGTAGAAGCCAAGAGAGAGACCGTGAGAGTCTCAAGAAGAATAGAAAAAGAGTTACCATTGAAGCTCAAAGATCCTGGAAGTCTCAACCTTCCTATTCAAATAAATGGTATGCTCAAGACGAAAACTATGTACGGATGTGGGTTCAGGTGTGAATCTTATGCCAAAGTCCGTATTCGAGATACTTGGACTTCAGAAATTAGAGAAAGTTGTAGTGAAGTTGCAGTTTGCTGACAACTCAGTTACCAAGACATAGGAACAGTGGGGGACGTTCTTCTCTGATCAGGTAATATCACCATCCCTACTGACTTTGTTATACTTGATTTTGATGCAAATAAGCAGGTTCCAATCATACTTGGAAGGCCTTTCATGGCCACAACTCAGAGCATAATCAACTTACAAGAAGGGACCATTACCCTTCATGCTAAGAACGTATCCGAGACATTCTATGTCTTGGGTAAGAAACCAAGGTAGTCAGATCCCACCGTTCCTATCATCCACAGCCTTTCGCATCACAAAGTCTCTAAAGAGAAGATCCATGAAAACCCTGTGGATACTGAGCTAAACATTGAGTTTGGGGTTGGCCATGAAGTTTTATGGAAAGCCCTCAAACCAGAGAATAGGCCACGAAGTAATAAAGACTCGTGGATGGGACCATTCATCGTCACTAAAGTTGTTTCAGCCAAGGTGATAGAGATCAGACCCAAGAAGGGTATAAAGGGGAGATTAGTTGACTTTCATAGCCTTGCTTGTTGTTGGGCAGGCTATATTAGCAAATCTTGATAGAGGTAACACGTCTAACTTTAAAAGACGTTAAATAAAAGTGTTGTACGGGAGGCAACCCGAAATTTTTTATATTTTTATGTTTTAAATTTTGTCAGTTTAATTGTTTTTAGTTGATATTGCATATTTGAGAAAGGTATTAGTGTTTTTGATGTTCAGGTATTAAAGAAATCGAGTTTGGGAGGAAAAAAAGAATGTTTTGGGCATATTCAGATTTGACCACCGGTAAGCCGGCGGGTCAAAACGCGAGCTCTAGTGTGCGTGTCTCGTGTTCATGGCCGAAGGTCGAATTTCGGAAGCTGACCGCAGCGGTATGCTGGTCCATTCCACCGGTAAGCCGGCCAGACCAAACCCCGAGCCCTCGTGTATACGGTTCGTGTTTTTTTGCCGAGGATGACTTTTCAAAAGAGCAGCTCACCGCGTACTCGGTCAGCGCCGCTGAAGAGAGAAAAAAGTTGCGTTTTTAGGTTATAAAGAAGAGGAAGGTTAGTCTAGTACGAATTTTACAATCCTTAAGCCTCTCTTTGTTCTCCAAACCTCTCCCAACTCCATTAAAGTTTCATCTGACCTTCCCCAAACATCAAAACTCTACCCAATCACCATAAAAACACATCAAATATTCTCTCCATATCCTTACAAAGAAGAATCAACCACCTATATCTTACCAAAACACATTGAATTGAAGAATCAAAAGCCTAAATTTCAAAAACTCATCCTACAATTTCTTAGATCCATACCAATTCATCAAGAATTCATCTTACCCAGATAGAGATTCATCATCAAAACACCTTTCCTAACCCAAAAAAAGCTTGGTCAACCAATAATCAAGAGTTTCAATTTTCAAGAGTGGTTAAAGCTTTGAGTTGGAAGTTAATTGATATGACTAAAAGAACAGAAACATTATCTACTAAGAGGGAGATGAAGAAAATCAAGGTATTGGGTTCTATTGAGAAGAAATCAAGTAAGAAAAGTTCTAGTTCCAACACAAAGGGTAAAATAGTTTATGTAAAGAGAGGTGAGCTAGCTTCGTTTAATTATATGGGCAAAAAGGGTTAACCTTTTTGTGAAGAAACCAACACAATCTCTCCCATTCAAAGGTCCTACACCCGGAGATAAAGAGAAATCTTAAAGGAACTACCTTTTGCTTATGAGAAAGTATTCGATGAAGAAGTTGGTAAAGGAGAGTACAAGATATTCTTGGAGCTTGGTGAAAGATTGGGTTGGTCTACATTCATGGTAAGAAGTTCTGAATTATGTCATGAGTTAGTTTTAGATTTCTATTTAGTCCTCTTTAGCCGAGATAGTGAAGGTTGTGTTCCAGATAAAGGGAAGTTAGTTCCTTTCATAGTTGAAGAGATTAGAAACCATTTCCAGTTTAAGAAATTGATTGGACCATACAAGTATAGAGAAGCCGTGGATAGAAAAAGAATCTTTGATTGGAATTTACTTTTTGAACATATTTTAGACAAGGAGAAAGTGATATCACATATGGGAGAATTGAAGGCACCTTGGCCTTACAAATATCTTCATCCGGATGCTAAACTTCATCGTAAAGTTTGCCACCTTTCCCTAACGCATTTGGAAACACACGAATTTGGGACATAAGTAAAAAGAACGCTCTATTTTTTAATTGTATTTTGAGAGGTGAAGAAGTGGATGTGGCACAGTTGATCTTTGAGGAGGTGATGCGATTTCCGGTCTCTCCTAAAACGATTTATAAGGTAAAATATCCTACTTTGATCACGTGTCTTGTGCGAAAAGCAAATGTAAACAGAATTTGGAGTTTAAAAAGAGTAATATTGATAATGCTTGGATCATGAAAGTCTTGACAGGAGCAGGTTTTACGCAAGTCTCAAAAGAAGAAAATGAGCGAAGTTGGCAAGAGAAGATGGAGGAGCGTTTAAACAAAAACGAAGAAGCTCAAACTTCCTTAGCCGAAGATGTGGCACAAATCAAATCTAAATAAGTGCACATCATGACACTCCTTGAGAAATTAAAGAAGGATCAAGCAAATCCTATCTTGGATGTCGATAATGCGAGGCAATAGCCTCAAGAGTATGTTCTCTTTCTTCCTTACCATTTCTATAAATGCGTTATCTGCTAATCCTAATTTTAATTTCTTTTTCGAGTCTTTTTCGAGTTGGGGGGAACACGGCTCATTTTTGAGTTGGGGGTGTGGGGATTCATTGTCTCTCATCTCCATTTTCTGTATTTAGGTAGAAATTAAAATTTTTGATACATGGGAATTAGATGTAGAGTGTGTTTAATAGCTTGAAAGCATAAGCTCAGTGAGTTGATTATAGTAAGTAGTATGTTTAAGAGTTATTTTATTTTGTATGCTTTGAGTATTTGCAGGAAAACACACATTGATAGGAAAGAAAAGATTAGTTAGCAATGCGATAGAAAGTATGTTCGATCTCAGGGAGCCTTGAGTGGTTTGTAGGCCGTGAGATCCAAGCTAGTTGACAAACCCATTTGATGAACGTGCTAAAGGTAAGAGAATAACAAAATTTCATGGTGTAGAAAATGATTAAGGCAGTTCTTCATATTGAAGCCACTTGAAACCTTTTACCTTTCTCACCATGTTATTTTGATTATATTTTATATCCTTCTCAGCCCCTTCTAACCTTTCTAAAGCCTTTTTATCTAACCACGTTATAAGCTATATCCCTTTCGATTATAGGACTTTTCCATATGACCCGCACTCGAATCACGATTCATAGACAGTTGTTTTAGAGCTTGAGTTTGGGGTGTTGGGTCCACCATTATGGAATTGTTATTGGGATGGGATTTTTGAGCTTATTAATTGTACTCTGTTATTATATTGATGATGATTCACATGTTTATATTGTAAACATTTGTCGGGGTAATAGTAAATGAAAAAATCTAAAAAGCATGAAAAGAAAAGAAAAAAAAATATATGAAAAAAATAGCGTGATATCTCAACATCAAAAAGAGAGCCATAGCAATACAAAAGAGAAAAAAAGTGATTTAAAAAGAATATATATTTGGACTGGCAAAGATGAATTTTTATTTGTACATCTTTATGCTTTAATCGGGTTAATGGGGATGTTACTTTGTGCATCAAGAAAAATCATTTGGTTGAGTGAGAAACGTTTCATGAGAGTAATTCAAGCTCTAGGGCGATTGTTTGATGGATAGTGAGGAGAGAGCCAAAAGCTCACTCAAAATTATCTAAATATACTATCATACCGTCCCTAAGCCGAAATTACAACCTTAAAAGACCTTTTGATTCTTTGCTATGTAATCTAGAAGTTATTGAGCCAATAGAGAGTAGTTAAGTGCATCTTTGGATACTAGTGAAGTTCGATGAACAATCTATAGCCTCCTTGGTGAACTGAGTAAAGTTCCAATCCTTCTTACATTGCGAAGCTAATCTAATCTTGAATTCAAACTGTGTTGATTGTGAATAAGAGAAGTATACAGGTATGTAGTTTGTAAATAGTATTACATGAAATTTTCTGAGTAGTAGCTTTATGTCTATTCTATATATTCTGCTATCTCCTTTCCCATTGTGCTTAAATGACCTAGGTGTGTATTTAGAGACTTTCCTTTGTTTGTATCTCTACTGTATCGGGACGATACAACTTTGAGTTGGGTTCTTGATGTCTCCTCATTTGTCATGAATTAATATTAGTTAGAGACATCATTTTTAGTGTTTTAGAAGTCTAAATACTCGATTTTCACATGTATTATTACACTTTCCTATTTCTTGTCTTGATTTAATGAATTATTATTTTTAGAGCATACTGGGTTTAATTAATTATTTAGTGTGAAACTTTAAAGATATATATGGATTTTAATTAGATTCGAAGTCAATTCTAAGAGATAAAGGAAAGAAGATATACATGGAAATTGGAGAAAAGAAAGGAAAAGCTAGGATATGGAAAGATAAAGCTGCCAAATAAATCTGAATTCCACCACCCACGACCACAAGTGGGCTTATATCTCAAAATCAGTGAGGATTTTGAAAGAATGATCAAGAGAAAAGTTAAATAGCTTTCCGAGACAATCGTTTCCGACGATTGAAACGCATCAAACGGATAAGAATTAAAGCTGTTATGACCAAAAAAACGGGGCTGATTGTTACCTTTTTTATATTTTAGGGTTACGAATTTGAGTTGGGCTAGGAGTCCATAACTTGTCTTCTACTCCAAGAAAACGAATTAGGGCTTCTAAAACACCTTTAAATACACCCTTATATCACTTTTAAATCATCCTTCCCTCACATAATTCAATTAGTTCTTACGGTTTATCATTAGAGTTATTGTAGAGAGCAAGATGAATTCTTTGTATCAATCTTTTAGTTTATTTCCTTCAGGTATGAACTAATTTTCCCATAGCTTTGTTTTTGCATTATGTATAATCTATGAATTCTATTTTCTTTCTATCTAAGTTTCTTTGGTAATTATATGTTTTAAATTGATATTAGCTGCTTACCCATATATTTGTTTATGTGTTTTGAATTATTGCCTGTCCTAAACCTGATCACTTTAGGCTTTCTTAATAGTAGTTAGATGGTCACCCGGAAGGGGTGTCTAATTATTGAAACACCACATAACGTCTAGTGTCCGATATTGGTCCTGACAACACCGATTCTAACTCGATAGTCATTAGGGTATGTTTTAACCACTATCATCATATAGGAATTGAATTTCTTAGGGCCTTGGTGGCGCTTGATAACCCTATGTTTAGGCTGCCTCGTGATTGTGCCGTAGCCCCCCTAGTCGCTCTCAAGGTCTAGTGTATGGGATTTTAGAATCCTGACTAAGTATCTAAGAGATAATTATTTCCCTTATTAACTAGAATTTGATAGAAAGAATTAGAAGTATTAGTGCATACTAGCAAAACCTAACCTATATCTCTCATCTCATATTTCTTCTTATTTATTTTATCGTCTTTTATTTTCATTAGTTTGATTAATTGTCTCTCAATCAATCATCTTTATTTTCTGTCTTTTAATTAATTACTTTCTACTCGTAATTATTGCTCATTCGTATAACACACTAAGTCCCTGAGAACGAACTTTCTTATCGTCTGCATGTTAGGAGGAGCACACGTGTCTTGGAAATCCATTATGCAAACGTGCATAGCCAAATCCACTATGGAATCTTAATTTATAGCCTTAGACAAAGATGTCGAGGAATCAGAGTGACTTCAGTAATTGTTTAGAGGTTATTACTAATTGGGCAAAGCCTGTGTCAGCTATCTGCATACATTGTGATAGTCAGAGTGCCATTGGTAGGGCACTAAACTAGATGTATAACGGTAAGTATGGACACATATGTCGTAGACACAATACTATTAGACAATTGCTCTCAAACAGAGTTATCACAACACATTGATTTTATTGCGTTTTAAGATAAAGAATTGAGGATTTCTTGGAAATATAAGAAGTATATGGGTGAGCAGATTTTGGAAAATCAATAAGGCAACTTTAATCCTTTTTTTTGCATAACATAGGGACCTAATGTGTAACTAAATTGATGATATAGAGTGCTTTTAAATATACTGGGACCTATAGTGCATTCTGCATAAAATAAGTATGTATAGTGCATTTTTCTGCATATATAAAAGACATGTAATGTGATTTTGCATAATATAGCGACTATTATGCAATTAACTCCAAAAACGCTATCCCCTAAACAAAACTATCAAAGTGTGCATCAGTTTACCTTATATAATGACCTATAATGCAATTATTTCAAAAAATACAACATTTTTGCATTATTTAGGGACTTATTGTGCAACTAATTATGTAATGTATATTATTTTATAAACTATAGGGAACTATAGTGCAATTTGCATAATATAGGAGACTGTAATGCATTTTGCATAATATAGTGCTCTATAGTGCACCTTTTCCGTACTTTAAGGATATATAGTGTGATTTTTTTGCATACTATAGGGACCTACTGTGCAGCTAATTAAATGATATAGATTGTTTTGTAAAATATAGGGAACTCTAGTACATTATGCATAATATAGGGATCTATAGTGCAATTTTTGCATACATTAGGGACAAATAGTTGATTTTTGCATAATATAAGAACCTCTCATCCAACTGATCAAATAATGCAGATTATTTTGGAAAATACAGGGACTTATAGTGCATTCTACATATTAGAGATCTGTAGTGCAATTTTGCTTACTTTAGGGATACAATGCAATTTTTGCATACTTTATGGACATAATATCTTTTAATAGTGTGACTTTTGTATAATATATGAACTTAAATTGCAAAAAAAACAATTATCCCTCACCTTTTTCTAAAAATACCTTATGGCCCCCTAGAATCTAGAATATTTACATTGGTCCCCAAAACTTCTAAAAAAATCTATAATTCAACTTTTACTACAATCATTTTAGGTTTTTTTTTCTTAATATAGGGACATGTAATGCAATTATTTTACAAGATAACATTTTTCATAATATAAGGTCCTACAGTGCAATTCTTGCATTATATAGGAACCAATAGTGCACTTACTTTTAGAAGATTCAATTTTGCATATTATATGATCATATAGTGCAATTTTTGTGTAACATATAGCGGGACCTATAGTGCAGATATTTTAAAGATAAAGAAATATATGGACCTACATTGTAATTTTTGCATAATATAGGGAATTGGTGGTCTTTTGTGTGTTCTAAAATAAACACAAATGTAATCGAATCACAACCGCAAGTGTACGGTTGACCCAAGTAGTAATAATGATCTAGGATCGTTCGCAGGGACGGTTTGGTTAATCACAATGCTTATCCAATAATGAGTGATTGCACTTATGAAAGAAAATAAGATAAATTGATTGATTTGATTTTCGTTTTAATGCTAAGTGATAAAAGACTAAATGGAAATTTTAATTAAAAGCTAAGACGCAAGTAAAATGATGTGAAACGCAAGTATGAGAAGATAGCACTTGAGAACGCAAGGGGTCTTCCTAATCCTATTTCGTAACCTATGTTGTTTAAGGGTTAAATCGGTCAAATACAATGGTCGGAATTCTAAATTCCTTATACCCCCGTCAGGGTGGACTATAAGGCTATCCTAGAGTGTCACTAGTCCCGTCAGGGTAAATATGATCCACTTTTGGATGTTTAAGTTTAATTACCTCATTGGCCCTAGAATTAGCTAAGTTCGTCAGAATCAATAGCTTCTATTCTAGATTGAATAAATGGTTCTGTACCTAAACCCTCCGTCAGGATGATCCAATTGCCACTAATTGGAATTGCCTAGATACTAATACCTGTTCCTAGTTCATGACTCTAAAAACAGTAAATATTCTCACTTTCGAAAAGAGTAAAAGACACAATCTAATTTAATTTAACAGAAACTCAAATTCAACATATGAAATTCAATACGATTTGGAATCACCCATATAGCATTCTCAAGCGCTAAAATGTGTTTAGCTCATATTAATTGAAAATAAAACTAAATTAAATAAAATGGAATTCATATTGTTTTACAAAATTAAAGATAAAAGAACCTTATTTCCGGAATAGGAATGACTGAGAACGGAGATACAGACCCTCTCCAGCTCTTGCAGCCTCTTCTTTCTTCCTTCTGTTGCTTCTCTCTGGTGTTTAATCTTGTAGAATGTGGATTGTTGTGAACATAGAAGTCAAAGGCTCCTTTTATAAGTGTAAAAACGGATTAGGGATTGGACTTAAGAATAAAACACTAATTAAATGTCCAAGCCCAAATTCTAAGCCCAAAATCCCGTAACTGCTGATACACCTTCACTAAAACGGCTTTTCCCGCTTCGTTATGACTCCGATTGACTTGATTCCAGTTGCTAAAGTTCCGTAACTCGATAAGGAATGTTTTCTCTTCAAAGGTCAGCGGCTAAATTATCTCTTAAGAACCTCGAAATCAGCAATCTATGGCCTGGAAAACAGATTTTCAGCTTTAAAAATAGTTTCTTTCGGGATTTATCTTTAAGTCTTGACTCTATACCACGATCTTTGACTCTATTCTCGGATTCCATTCCTAGCTAATATTCAAAACCTACAAAATTTCCACTAAAATACACAATATTACGCGCAAAAGGTTAATAAATTGAAAATACTAGAAATAAAATAGAAATTCCGGATTATTGCATTTTTAACTCAAAAGTCTATCAAATTAATCAAATAAACACCAAAAATGATGTCTCCTAAGGGTCGAAAATAAGAACAATTAAGGAGACATCAAGACCCCCAACTCAAACCTTTGTCGTCCCGACAAAGCAAAACAAACAAAACAAGGGGTAGAAGTAAACGCAAGAACAAATAGAAGCTAGCAAATACACCTAAAGCAATTCTTAAGATAAATCTCATATAGCAAAACCCTAGGAACTAATATACACATACAATTATCATGCAAAATCGAACATAAATAATGTCAATCATAGAATTAAAGTTGCAATGCTTGAAGGTTACACTTGTACTCATATCTGTATGATGGCTATAGGGTGGTCATTAATCCTAACTTGCTTTGAACGCTCCACCTAATATATTACCTATCAACATAATCATTAATTCACTATGCACTTAGGAATCACGAGGTCTTTACGGTTTTAATAATGGCTTAAGGACGGTGTGGATGTATATTTGGTAAATTTGAAGTGAGCTTTTGGCTCTCTCCTTACTTGCCATCAACAATGCCCTCGAGCTTGAGTTTACGCTAAAAAATGTTCTCACTCACCCATTTGACGCATTAATGTTGCGTCCCCAATGTCAACCCAAATAAATCTAAGATGATTTTCTAAACATATTCCACTTTGCCGGTTTATTTTATTCTTTCTTTCTTTTTATTTATACAAGATACCCATGACCATCATTTTGATGTGAAAGGTCATGTCTCTTATAGATTTATTTATTTATTTATTTTTTTTTTTTTCTTTTTCAAATCGCGGCAAAGGGTTACAAATAATAATATCATCTTTTATTTTTGTGCCTCAATACAAACACATAATAATCCCTTCCCAATGTAAATTTCCCAAATGTGGACCCTCCACCCCAAACTCAAGCTCGAGACAAGTCTCAGGGTTGTGATTCAAGTGCGGGTCATTTGGTCATGCCTAATAATCTAAAGGATAATAGGCTTATATCGTGGCTACAAAAAGAAAAGGCTTAAGGCTCAAACTTGGGCTAAGACGAATAAAATTATAATAAGGGATAGCAAGCTAAAAGGCTTCAAATGGCTAACAAAGAACTGCCCCTATCATTTTCCTAAGTACATAGCTTGTCTTTAGTTCATATCTAGGTGGGTTCTCTACTAATTAGGATTTCACGTTCTACACACCAAACATATTCCTTAAGTACAAGCTTACTTCATTTGCATTGTTCATTAATTTTTCCTATCAATTACCTATGTTCGCATGCAATTTTAAGTGCGTTTTATATTATTCCCTAAATTCCACTATTTACTATCATTGATTTATCAAAATTATGCTTAAAGGGACATTTAGAATATTCTATAGTCAAACGCAACTCCGAAAATTATTTTATTGAAAGCAAATAAAACATATAACACATAAAAACTGGGATGAGGCAACGAACCCCACCCCAAACTCAAAAATGAGTCATGTCCGCACGACTCGAAAAGACTCAACGCAATAAAAATAAACTAAACTAACTAAAACGCAAAAGGGATAGAAAACGTATCTCAACCAGCGCGTGGCTGGTTATCGGTGTTGCGTCCATGAACTTTCTCTTGCGTAAGTAAACCAAAGGTGGCATGTTGAATTGTGCTCACCCCCATTAACATGTTTCGGAGAAGTTCTAACTCTTTTGTAACGTTTCCCAAAGACGCAATCATCTTCCCTTGATTTTCTTCTAACACCTTCACTTTCGCTTCCAACTCATTAGCGGTATGCATCTTCTTCTTTGGAGGAGCTCTAGGAGTTCTTACTGCTCTTAACACTTCATCATGAATATTCTGAACCAAAGCTATACCCATACTCTCACCAACTACAACACGATCAATCTCTGCGTCTTTACGCGGAACTTTTGCGTTTAAGCACAAAGTAGTGATGGTACAAGGAAATTTGAGATTTTGTTGTGAAGTAGGAATTCTAGCAAATTCCATGATGGTATCATATATCACACGAGCAACATCCATAGGTTTCTCCTCAATAATACATTTAATGAACAAAAGATGCTCCTTCTTCACTTCCGATATATGTTTATTTCCGAAGAAGGTAGGGATTATGAAACGGGACCATACCTTAGCACATGGTAGACAATTACTACTATACATCTGTCCAGGATATCTCTCTCCTTCGGGAATTGGTCGGGACCCATCAACAAGCACTTTTCCCCAAAGGGATTCATAATCAAAAGAAGGTTCATTAAGAGATTCTTGGAAAGGACATATTCCGGAAAATTCGGGTAAATTCAACGATTTACGAATAAGCTCAACGGAGAAAGGAACTACCTTTTTGCGAATAATAACTGCTTCTTTGGAGAAGGCGATTCCTTCATAAAAATCTCGCACTAAGGTAGGAATATACTCAAGCTTCCTTTCTCTCAATTCTTTCCAACCCAATTTGTCACAAGTAATACCATAATCTGTATAAGCACTAGTCATAATACCCTTTGGAAGATTCATCTCCTCACCAAACTTCAAAAATTGAATTCTATCACGAACCTGAGTATCCCATGGGATGAAGACTCTTTTAGGCTTTTGAGCCCATGTTTTCCTACGCGGAGGTTTCTGTTGTTGCACGGGTTCTTCGGGAACTTCTTGTTCTATTTCTTCCTCAATCTCTTCTTCCAACTCTTCTTCACTCTCTTCATCACTTTCATCAATTAACCTACTCTTTTTTGGATTAGCCTTACTTGGATGTACCTTTCTTTTCGGAGCAACTGGGATTTGTTCAGTCTTTTTGGATCGCGAATCCGGAATCTCAATTGCTTGGTCTGGGCTAGCTCCAACAGCGTTCCTGTTTCTTGGTATGTTTCTTCGATAGTTACACATGGAAGCAGTTCTGTTAGTCATTTCTTTTTACCCCAAACTCAAAACCTCAAATAGAGAAAAAGCTAGAGAAAAGCTTTGAAATTTGATGGTTGAGGCTTAAAACTTGAAGAATACAGTGGAATATGAGATGGGTTAAGGTTAATTGAAGGGAAGTGTGGAAGAATTGGGTTTAATTTCAAAGTTAGGAAGATGGAATTTATGGAGAAAAGGTGAAATTTGATGATGTTTTGGAGAAGATATGAGTTGATTGTGTGTTTTTGTGATGAAAGAAGGTTTGATTTGATGATTTTATAGTTGTTTGTTGACGATTTTCGGAGTCGGTGGAGGCAAGGAATCGGAATAAAAGGTTGGCTTGAAAAGGAGGCAAAAAACTAGGTTTAATAAGCTCAAAACCGCCTCTCGCAACAGTGCACCGGCTAGCCGGCGGATTCGCCGGCATGCCGGTCGCGAGGGCGGCAAAAAACTTACTAAATTCGATTTTTTTTTACCTCAGACGCCAGCACCTTGCGTCATTGCTGACGCAGTGATCAGAGACTTCGTTCTCCTTGGCCGGCTAGCCGGCAGATTAGCCGGCATGCCGGTGGCATGTCGATGGCGCATTTCGAGACGCAGCAACCTTGCATCGTTGCTGACGCAAGGACCAGAAACTTTCTTCCTCTATGGCCGGCTAGCCGGTCAGCTGACCGGCATGCCGGCGGATTCTCGCTGGCGCAAATCGTGACGCAGCAACGCTGCGTCATTGCTGACATAGTGGTCAGAGAGTTGGGGTCCTTCAGAACCGGCCAGCTCGCCGGCTAGCCGGTCAAACCTGCTGTGGACTCCAAAATTTTTCGTTTTTCTCATCGTTTTGACCCCAAACTCATGAACATTATACCCCTGAAATCATCAAAAACAAACACCCTTCCTCATTTCTTAAAAATAAACACTAAATTCACGAAAATTAAACTAATTTATACTACGAAAATTGAAATACTTAAACTAATATACAAGAAATTGGCTTTTGTTTAACGTCGTTAAGCTCGACCGGTTACCTCGTGCTTCTAAGGAGCTTCGAGGAGGTACATGACCTCTCCGGGATGTGGGTCTTTTGCACGATCAGTATCTTCACCTCCATGATATATCTCTAAACGATGACCGTTCACCATGAATGTACGGTTTTCAAGTGGATGTTCTATCTCTATAGCTCCATGAGGTGTAACCTTGGTTACAATGTAAGGACCCGACCACTTCGACCTTAATTTCCCCGGATAATTACTGAACTTTGAATTATATTTCAACACTCTTTGTCCCACTACAAAGTTCTTCTCTCGAATCCGATTATCATGCCATCTCTTGGTATTTTTTTTGTAAAGTTTAGCATTTTCATAAGCATGTAATCGGAACTCATCAAGCTCATTAAGTTTCATCATTCGATTCTGACCAGCTAGAGTAGGATCTAAGTTTAACTTCGCAATAGCCCAATATGCACCCATCTCAAGCTCTAGAGGTAAGTGACAAGCCTTCCCATATACCATTCGATACGGAGAAGCACCAACTGGAGTTTTGAACGCAGTACGATAGGCCCATAGTGCATAATCTAATTTCATTGCCCAATCTTTTCTAGTAGGACCAACGGTTTTCTCTAAAATAAATTTTACCTCACGATTTGAGACTTCGGCTTGACCATTGGCTTGTGGATGATAAGCAGTAGATACACGATGTCTCACCCCATATTTCTCTAAGACTGTCTTCAAATACTTATTAACGAAATGAGTACCTCCATCGCTAATAATTACCCTCGGAGTGCCATGTCTAGTGAAAATATGCGATTTCAAGAACTTAATCACCACTCGTAAATCATTGGTTGGTAAAGCCACAGCTTCTACCAATTTAGACACGTAATCAACAGCTAATAAGATGTAGAGGTTACCATTTGAAGGAACGAAAGGACCCATAAAGTCTATACCCCAAACATCGAATATTTCAACTTCTAACACATTATTATGTGGCATCTCATCCCTCTTGGATATGTTTCCGGTAAATTGACATCTTTCACATCTTTTAGCATATTCATGACAATCTTTTATAATAGAAGGCCAATAAAAACCAGATTGTAATACCTTAGCAGCAGTTCGATCTCCTTTAAAATGTCCACCATAAGGTGAATCGTGACACCCATCTATAATCGCCTCAATTTCTTCCTTGGCTACACATCTTCTTACCATTTGATCAGCACACATTGTGTAGAGGAACGGATCCTCCCAAAAGAATTGTCTTGCACGCTGAGCTAATCTCTTTCTCTCTTGATAAGTTGAACCTTCAGGGAAAGAACCACTTACCACTAAATTCGCAATATCCGCATACCAAGGAGCTTCATAGTCACGAACAACGAATAAACTCTCATCAGGAAATTCTTCTCTAACAGCTTCAGTACCACTATTCATTTCTGAACCTTCTAACCGCGATAGGTGATCTGCAACCTGATTCTCACACCCTTTTCTATCCTTGATCTCTAAATCAAACTCTTGAAGCAATAAAACCCATCTGATTAACCTTGGTTTAGCATCCTTCTTCTCCATAAGATATCGAATCGCTGAATGATCTGTATAAACAATAACTTTCGCTCCAAGAAGATAAGAGCGAAATTTATCGAATGAATACACAACTGCTAGCAACTCCTTTTCTGTAACTGTATAATTAACTTGAGCACCATTAAAAGTTTTACTAGCATAATAAATCGAATGAAAAACTTTCTCTTTTCTTTGTCCTAATAGAGCTTCCATACACAAATTACTCGCATCACACATAACCTCAAACGGTAAATTCCAATCTGGAGGTAATACTATAGGAGCAGAAATAAGCTTTTCTTTGATTGCTTTGAAGGCCGCTAAACAAGCTTCATCAAAAAGGAATTTGGAATCCTTTTCAAGTAAGTTGCATAACGGTTTAGCAATTTTAGAAAAGTCTTTAATAAATCGCCTATAAAAGCCAGCATGGCCAAGAAAACTTCTTACCCCTTTTACAGAAACATGAGGGGGAAGAGTTTTGATAACCTCTATCTTTGCTCTATCAACATCTAATCCATCACTCGAAAATTTGTGACCCAGAACAATACCTTCGCGAACCATGAAATGACACTTCTCCCAGTTTAAAGAAAATCTGTTTCTTTGCATCTGATTAACACTTTTTCCAAGTTATCTAAACATTTATCAAAATCATCACCAAACACGGAGAAATCGTCCATAAACACTTCAAGAAAATTATCGATCATATCCCAGAAGATGGCCATCATACATCTTTGAAAGGTAGCAGGATCATTACACAACCCAAATGGCATTCTGCGATATGCAAAAGTACCAAAGGGGCATGTAAATGTTGTTTTATGTTGATCTTCCGGAGCCACGTAAATTTGATTATACCCAGAATAACCATCCAAGAAACAGTAATATTCTCTTCCAGCTAATTTATCTAGCATTTAATCAATGAAGGGCAAAGGAAAATGATCTTTTCTGGTGGCTTTGTTCAGCTTTCTGTAATCCATGCAAACTCTCCATTCAACTACCGTTCTTGAAGGAATTGCTTCATTTTTATCATTAAGAACTGTTGTCATTCCTCCTTTCTTCGGTACACACTAAACTGGACTCACCCATTCACTACTCGAGATGGGATAAATAATCCCGCATCTAAAAGCTTGATCACCTCTTTCTTCACTACATCCTTCATAACTGGCATTAATCTTCTTTGACCTTCAACTGAGCGTGCGTTAACATCTTCAAGTATAATTTTGTGTTGACAATAGGATGGACTAATGCCTTTGATGTCAGCAATTGTCCAACCTATTGCCTCTTTGTTGGCTCTCAACACACACAACAGTTTATCTTCTTGAGGACCTGTAAAATTAGCTGAAACAATAACAGGTAGAGTTTCATTAGTA
This sequence comes from Nemophila menziesii, assembly GCA_029959085.1. NCBI lineage: Eukaryota > Viridiplantae > Streptophyta > Magnoliopsida > Boraginales > Hydrophyllaceae > Nemophila > Nemophila menziesii. The sequence continues at coordinate 3,048,729 of JARWIR010000027.1, read as the reverse complement.
CCTAAATACGCATACCTCAAGTGTGCTGGTAATGGTTTTTCTTCCAATTCCGGAGGAGATTCAATTGAAGGCTTCTCTTTAGGAATAATCTCCCCCGGTTCTCTCACAGGTTCATAGGCAAGACACCTATACTTTGGATTTTCAGAATTTAGAGCTGCCACTGTTTCGGCAAGCTCTTCCATCATCTCAAGTGAATCTAATGTCAAAGCGGCCTGCAAAATATCATCAAAATTTAAGCAATTAAATACCTCTTGCGATGCCTGCTCAACTACATCCATTCTGAAGCAATCTTCCTGAGAATCGGGGAACTTCATAGCTCGGAACACATTAAATTTGACCTCCTCATCTTGTATCCTCATCGTTAATTCGCCATTCTCTACATCAATCAAAGTACGCCCCGTGGCTAGAAATGGTCTACCCAAAATAATGGGGACATTTCTATCTGCGTCGTATTCAAGTATTACGAAATCAACAGGAAATATAAGTGTACCTGTCTTAACGAGGACATCTTCAATTCGGCCTTCAGGATGTGCAAGAGACCTGTCCGCCATTTGCAAGACCATAGAGGTGGGTCTTGCTTCTCCAATTTTTAGCCTATCAAAGATCGATTTAGGCATCAAATTGATGCTCGCTCCCAAATCGCATAGTGCTTTTCCTTTCCATTCTTCCCCAATCGATATCGGAATAGTGAAGCTTCTCGGATCAACTAACTTTGGAGGTAATTTACTCTGACAAATCGCAGCACACTCTTCAGGAAGACCAGTCATCTCATTATCACAATAAGGCCTTTTGTTAGTGAGGGCTCTCTTCAAAAACTTTGTATACTTAGGAATATCTCGAATAGCCTCTAGTATCGGAATATTGATACTCAGGCCCTTCACTCTATTAAAGAATTTCGAAAAATCGGCCAAATCACCCTTTTTCTGAACTCGAGATGGAAACGGTGGTGGAGGGCGATTACTAACAATATCATCTTTCTTCTTTGGAGTCTCAATTGGCCTCACTACTTCTTCAACCTCGCTATCTTTATCGTTCTCTTTCTCTTTCTCTTTATCACCCACTTCCTTTTCTTTTCTTGTAACTTCTTTCTCTTTCATAACGGGAAAAGGAGGTGGAGGGAGGTTCTTACCACTTCTTAGTGTAACAGCTTTACAATCTTCATGTTGTCTCGGATTTTCTGTGTCACTAGGGAGTTGCCCTTGTGGACGCTGAATAAGCTGTTTTGCAAATTGCTCCATTTAATTCTGCATTAACTTCATATTTACTTCAGACGCTTGTTGACGTTCCATAGCTTGTGTCTGAAGAGCAATTAAACTTTCAACGGGTTTCTGAAGGGTAACTACTCCTTCTTGTGGATGAGCAGGTAAGGCTTTTTGGTTCATGGTTTCATCGTAAGTGTTTTGAGGAGCTTGTCTTTGTACATAATTACCCTGAATATGTCCTCCTTGATAATTGTTGTGTGGTCTTGGATTGTAGTTGTTACCTTGGGGACGCGGCTGATACACATATGTAGGATTGGCTGCCCCATTAGGATTCGAGTATTGAAACCCAGGATGGTTTCTGTTAGGCTGATATCCATTACCACTTGAATTAAAGTTACCTCTATTGGACACAAACATCACAGGCTCTTGGTTATTCGGACAATTTTCCTCATCATGATCATCTACCCTGCAAATCGAACACATATAAACCTCTTGTGCAGCTTGCACAGCTACCTTCTTACCCGAAAATCCCTCTTTTACAGCTAAAGTAAGTTGTTTCAACTGTTGCTCTATAGTAGTTTGAATCTTATTTTCAAGTGTAGCAAATTTTTCTTCGATATTAACATTATTCACTCCTTTAACCGGGGTTTTGACCGAAGTCCACCCATCTTCATTTTTGACTGTTCTTTCCAAAATGATTTTAGCATGAACGGGTTGAACTTGAAGAAATCCCACACCACATAACAAATCCAATTTCTCTCTTGAAGTTCCATCAAGGCCTTTGTAAAATATTTTAAGTTGTTGTTGTTCTGTAAAGCCATGATCGGGAACTCTTCGTAAACACATCTGAAATCTTGTCCAGCTCTTACCCAAAGTTTCATCATACTTTTGACGGAAATGTGTTAACTTAAGTTGATCATCTAACATCATGTTATTTGGGTAATACCTGTCAAAGAAAGCAGTTTCTAATTGGTCCCAGTTTGTTATCTTCGTAGGATCTTGTGTATCGTTCCATTCACTTGCTCCATCAATAACAAAAAATCGAAACGCGGTGAAATAAAGTTGTTCTCTTGAAACCCCTTGTGTGATGTAAGAATCACATATCTACTTGAATTTCTGGACAACTCGATAGGATCTTCTCCTGGTCTACCACGAAAATTTCCAAAATTTTGGAATTGAGCTAACATACTCCTAGAGCAGGAGCACGAAATGGAGCTTCTGGAGGACCATTAACAAACCATGGATCTTGATTCATTACTATCTGAACTTGAGGATTAGGATTTAGTGGTTGAACTTGAGGAATAATGTCTGGTGGCGCTAAAGGTTGGCCATTTGCGTCTAGCTGGCCTTGTCCGTTATTTTGTTGGTTTTGAATATTGATATTTTCCATTATGTTAATTAATTCTTCTACCTCTAAAGCTTCTTGTTCTCTCCTTCTCTTGTTAGCAAGTCTGATTAACGATTCTGGATTATTAAGGATCGGAGGTGTTGGCTCTAGATCCTTAAAGAGTCTTCTTCGCATACACCAAACCTAGAAACCTGAAAAGAAATGAACAAACAAAAAGCGTAAAACTGAAATAAAAATAAATGCAACTATGACTAAAGGAATAAACACCGTGGTCACACGCTACCGTCCCCGGCAGCGGCGCCAAAAACTTGGTGGTCCTTTGTGTGTTCTAAAATAAATGCAAATGTAATCGAACCACAACTGCAAGTGTACGGTTGTCCCAAGTAGTAATAATGATCTAGGATCGTTCGCAGGGACGGTTTGGTTAATCACAATGCTTATCCAATAATGAGTGATTGCACTTATGAAAGCAAATAAGATAAATTGATTGATTTGATTTTCGTTTTAATGCTAAGTGATAAAAGACTAAATGGAAATTTTAATTAAAAGCTAAGACGCAAGTAAAATGATGTGAAACGCAAGTATGAGAAGATAGCACTTGAGAGCGCAAGGGGTCTTCCTAATCCTATTTCGTAACCTATGCTGTTTAAGGGTTAAATTGGTCAAATACAATGGTCGGGATTCTAAATTCCTTATACCCCCGTCAGAGTGGACTATAAGGCTTTCCTAGAGTGTCACTAGTCCCGTCAGGGTAAATATGATCCACTTTTGGATATTTAAGTTTAATTACCTCATTGGCCCTAGAATTAGCTAAGATCGTCAGAATCAATAGCTTCTATTCTAGATTGAATAAATGGTTCTGTACCTAAACCCTCCGTCAGGATGATCCAATTGCCACTAATTGGAATAGCCTAGATACTAATACCTGTTGCTAGTTCATGACTCTAAAAACAGTAAATATTCTCACTTTATCAAAAAGAGTAAAAGACACAATCTAATTTAATTTAACAGAAACCCAAATTCAACATAGGAAATTCAATACGATTTGGAATCACCCATATAACACTCTCAAGCGCTAAAATGTGTTTAGCTCATATTAATTGAAAATAAAACTAAATTAAATAAAATGGAATTCATATTGTTTTACAAAATTAAAGATAAAAGAACCTAATTTCCGGAATAGGAATGACTGAGAACGGAGATATAGACCCTCTCCAGCTCTTGCAGCTTCTTCTTTCTTCCTTCTGTTGCTTCTCTCTGGTGTTTAATCTTGTAGAATGTGAATTGTTGTGAAAATAGAAGTCAAAGGCTCCTTTTATAAGTGTAAAAACGGATTAGGGCTTGGACCTAAGAATAAAACACTAATTAAATGTCCAAGCCCAATTTCTAAGCCCAAAATCCCGTAACTGCTTTTCCCGCTTCGTTATCACTCCGATTGACTTGATTCCAGTTGCTAAAGTTCCGTAACTCGATAAGGAATGTTTTCTCTTCAAAGGTTAGCGGCTAAGTCATCTCTTAAGCACCTCGAAATCAGCAATCTATGGCCTGGAAAATAGATTTTCAGCTCTAAAAATAGTTTCTTTCGGGATTTATCTTTAAGTCTTGACTCTATATCACGATCTTTGACTCTCTTCTCGGATTCCATTCCTAGCTAATATTCAAAACCTACAAACTTTCCACTAAAATACACAAGATTACGCGCAAAAGTTTAATAAATTGAAAATACTAGAAATAAAATAGAAATTCCGGATTATTGCATTTTTAACTCAATAGTCTATCAAATTAATCAAATAAACACCAAAAATGATGTCTCCTAAGGGTAGAAAATAAGAACAATTAAGGAGACATCGGGAATTAAATGCAATTAAACAAGCTTCATTTCATAACTCATGCACCGATGGGAAATCAGATTATTGCAATGATTTCGACTTAAGAAAACCCCTTGAAAGACATTTCCTCACCAGACAAAAAATTGACTGTTTTAGCCTCCAAAACTCTCCTAATCTTTACATGGCCAATTTTACATTCTACAGGTCTTTTACAATTTACAAGGACCAATTTTATAATTTACAGGGTTGTTGAAATCATACATTAAAATCACAAGATTTAGCAGAAAGAGGCAACAATACTTATAGAGTAAAAATGAGTAATACCTTTTTTATGCTTCAGATCAAGACTACAGTTGAAATTTGAGTTAAACAAAGAACTAGGTGTTAGGAATTACCCTGACAAGCCCCTCATAGACAAGAATGTCAACAAAATCAAAATAGTTCTCAGATTGAAATAAAAAAAAAACGTGCCCCTGAAAATCATTTGGCAAAATAAATATTAATGTTATTAAAAAACAAACCTTCTAAGTAAACTCAAACAAGATTGAATATAAACTAACCTTTGAGATAGTAATCTCTATCGATGGCTTTGAGTTGAGGCGGCTTTTTTCTAATTTTTCTTTTGGGTGTTTTGTTCCAAAATTTGGCCTAGTTTCGAACAAAAAAGAAATATGATTTGACGGAGATGGATTAAATTTTGTAGAAATTTATAAAATAGATTTCAATAGATATAATATATTGGGATATGCATAAGTTGCTTGAAGTTGAAGCGGAAAGTAATTTTGCATAAGCGACAATTTAATATCTGTCGCGTTGTATAGGCATAATTAAATTATTGTCAGCCAACTTTCATGGGCAAAATTGAACTACTGTCGCCACATGATCATAGGTGAAAACTACAAAAATACGGTCAAGTATCCAAAAGATGCGACAACTTTGAGGTGACAGATATACAAAAGATGCCACGAATTATGGCACAGTTTAATAAATGTTACGAAATTTACGATAGGGGACATTTTTCCAGAAATGTAACTGAAGGCTTGTCACAATTTAACTTTTTTTTGTAGTGTGCTTTTTTCATTTCTCGAAAAGCTCTAAAGATTTTCCATGACACTACATGCTATTACTGAAGTTCATCGCACTACATTTAATTGAACTCCTTGATTACTGAACTTTTTAATCACTTTTAGAGGTTCCTTTACAAGGTTGTTACGTATAAACCGGTGATTAAAGCATTACATCCAGTTACATCAACTTGATCTATTGTTGCAAACACTTTTGACATCTCTGAGAAAAGTCCAAATTTTCCGTACATATCTATAGCTGCAAAATTAACAAATTGATCTGATGAGACTCCGATCTTAATCACATACACATGAATCTGTAAACCAATATTTAAATTTACTAAATTACCAATTGCGGAAAGTACACTAGAAAAACTAGTTCCATTACCTGTCAAACCATTCGAATTCATTTCACAAACTTGAAATCGTTGACTTGATACAAAATTTGGACTTGAATGCATTTGCACAAACTTAAATTTATAATTTTTTTTATTACATTGGAGAATCACTTTGGACTTGAAATGATTGACTTAATTTTAGGCAATTGAACTAACCCAAAAATAATAAAGTTTTGTGTACAAGTATAATGGGTTATGGGAAATAATAGAAACTATATAAGTATGTTGTTCCAAAAAATAATAGAAAATACATATAAATAAATACGGGTATATATGTGCAACTTTTGCAAAAACATGGTATATCTGACTAGATCCCCAATACTCCCCACATGAACATACACCATTTTCAAAGTAATGAAACTGATTTGTATCTTATACAAACTTCTTACAAGAATGACAATCCACACTGCTTTTAAGATTCTCACAATCCACACTAATTCTAAGATTCTTACAATCCACTAATTGAAAATCCCAAAAACACCTTCTCCGTTCAATTGAATTCCTTGATTATAGAACTTTTTAAACACCTTTATTACATTTTCCACATTGTTGTTTTTGCATAGCTGGCGGATAAACCATTACATGAAGCCATATCTTATTCAAGCATTCCATCAAACACTCTACGTGCAATGTTTAATTTCCTACAATTGAGGTAAAAATAAACTAAGGACGATTGAACAAAGACAATGCAGCGCAAGCTTTGATACCACTTGGGACTTGAGAGTAAAAATTTGATCCTTGAACTATATCTTCTTTGTTGATTTGATCCTCTAAGTTATCGTGAATTTGATCCTAAAGCTTTGAGGAGATTATAAACAAAGTGACCTTGGGTAAACAAACATAACTGTTAATTGTAATTGTTATCTGTAAATGATAATTCAGTCATTTCAACCCTATAAATTCTCACAAATAATTTTTTGATTAACCTGAACATTTTATTGCTCAAATGTTGTAACATACAGCAATGAGGCCTTAGCTATCTGACCGATCAGCTTTTCTTTGAACTTGCACTTCCCCTGCGTTTTAATATGAAGACAATATTGAGTATAGTGCAATATATGAATTCACTAATTCATCCCAAGATTGCAGAGCTGGCATATGAATTCCATAGTTACTAACACTTGCAATACTCTTCTTGATAAAGGAAAAAGAACAAACAAATGACAGAGATTATTTTGTTGTATTCTCCAATCCTTCATACGAGCTTTAGTAGGTAGCCGATTTAGACAAGCTAGCCATTAGCAGAAGGAATTTTTGGCAATATTCATAGAATTCCAAACAATTCTAGTCCACTAAAGTAATTGTCCTGTCTCATATATTTTTAACATGGTTTTCTTGAAGGAAAACTTGTTTTTGATACTAGCTTTCCACAAGATTTTATCCTCAACTGCAGATAAGGAAAGTAATAGTTTGGAAATACCATTCAATGAAGGAGGTAAACGCCACCTCCCTCTGTTATAACAACAACTAATAGTCTTGTTTAACCATAGGGGACAAACATGAGTATCTCTATTTAAAATGGAGTTAAAATTATCATCCTTAATCCAATTATCCCAAAAAATGTATGTGAGAGCTCCATTATTAAACTTGTAAATGATGAAAGAATAGGCATATCCTCTTAACTTTAGTATGTTTCCTCCAAGTCCAAGACAAGTCCTATTTTATAGAGTAATTCCAAATATAAGAATCTTTAAAGATAATATTGCAAGCCCATAAGCTAATTAGATTATTACCTCTCTTATATATTCTCCTAAACACACTCAAAAGGAAAACTTTATTAAGGGTATCAATGTTAGGTATATTAAGACCTCCCTAAACTTTACCTTTACAAACATCTTGCCAAGAAACCTTAGCTCATCTAGCTCTCTCCAAGTTACCTTTCCAAAGAAAGCGAGTGATGTCTCCTCATTTGTGATACTAGAATCTATTTCTGAGACATCATTTTAGTTTTATTTATTAGAATATAGGTCGATTTTCACATGATTTTGTACACTTTCCTATTTTGTGTCTTAAGTTAATTATTTATTATTTTTAGAGCATACTGCGTTTAATTATTTATTTAGTGTGAAACTTTAAAGATATATGGTAATTAATTAGAGTTCAAGTCAAAGTCTAAGAGTTAAAGGAAAGAAGATAAACATGGAAATTAAAGATAAAGAAGTAAAAGCTAAAATTATGCAAAAGGAAAAGCTACCTTAAATCTAAATTCCTGCACCTATGACCACGAATCAGCTTATATCTCAAAATCGGTGAGGAATCTGGAGAAATGGTCAAGAGAAAAGTTAAAGATCTTTCCGAGACGATGAATTTCGACTACTCATTCGCGTCAAACGGATATGTATTGAAGTTTTTAGGACCAAAACAAAAACGGGGCTGATTCCATATTTTTGGGCTACAAATTTGAGTTGGGCTAGGAGTCCAATACTTACCTTCTCCTTCAAGAAAACGAATTAGGTCTTCCTATACCCTATAAATACAGCCTCTTAACAATAGAAAATCATCCTTGGCCAAACCTTAAGGTCAGGAAGAAGCTTACAAACAAGAAGAGAAGTCTGGAAGGAGCTGTGCATCAATCATGTCTTCTTCTACCTTTAATTATGTAACTCTTTTCTTTTCTTTTCTTTTCTTAGTATGAACTAAATTCTATTTAGCTTGAGTTTTAGCATATATGTATGAACCCTAGGTTTGATTGTCATCTATCTAATTTGTGAATTTTATGTTTTAAATTGAATTATTGTTTTTATTCTCTGTTTATGTGTTTAGATTTATATTCTGAGTTCTTGTGGATTGCAACCATATAGAATTACCATCATAGTAGTTAGGTCACCATTGACAACGATGTTTAATTATAGGATTAGCACATAACGTCTAGAATAAGGTTTAGATCTGACAAATCAACCTAACTAGATAATCACCATGGTTTAGTGTATTGCTATTTAACCAATTGCAGGAACAGTTTGCTTAGGACTCCTTATTGACACTAGTAAACCCTATTTAAAACTACCTAGTGCAATTGGAACCGATTATTGAAATACTACATAATTCACCCTTACATGTTTAGAACGGCAAAACTAGTGGGGATTACTTGCTAATTACTCAAGCTAAACTCTCATACTATCTTCTTTTCTTTTATTTATTTTCTGTCTTTTAATTTAGTAGTTTAGTTTTCTTATTTAAAAACCAATTAAATATTTATCCATCTCTTCTTTATTTGCGTATTATCTTTTCTATCTTTTATATTTGCACTTGAATAGTTGCATAAGTTCTTCTTAACCTTCGTAGTCTCTGAGGAATGAATTCTACTTATTCATTAAAACTTGCATACGATCTGTATACTTGCAGAACCGTGCTCAGCTTAGGGTGTTTATTTGCACTTATTTTATACATCTTTTTATCACACCTTAGGCGACACCATGTTTTTGGCGCCGCTGCCGGGGACTACATCGTTAGTCCTTGTGCAATTATCTAGTGCTTTTATTTTAGTTAGTTCTGTTTTACGCTTTTCTTTTTTGTCTTTACAGATTTTTACAGATGGAGAATCCAAGGAGACTTGATCTTCCCATCACACAACCACGCGGAATCCGCACTCCAGAAATCCAAGCCGCAAATTTTAGACCAGATCTAGGCATAATAGCGCAATTTGCGAGTCATGGACAATTTAGCGGTGCTGCACAACAAGATCCAGTCCGGTATGTTCAGAAATTTATGCAGATCTGTGATGTTTATATTACCAGAGGCGTTACAAAGGAGCAGATGTATTACATTATGTTCCAGTTCTTTTTTACCGGAAGTGCAAGCGATTGGTACGATACCCAACGCCCTCATGTTATTCCAGATTGGGACAAGCTTCAATCTAAATTCCTAGACCGATTTTATCTGGTTAGTAGAAGATTAAAAGATATGTTGGAGCTCGAACAATTTATGCAGGAAGACGGAGAAAGCTTGGGTGAAGCATGGTTACGTTTTAACGAGATGAAGGAGAGATGTCCATGCCATATATCATCGCCAGAATATTCATTAACCATGTTAATGGAGGGCTTAATGACGAGTCCAGAAAAAGAGCAGATATGTTAGGGTGTAAAGGTTTTGTGTTATTAGATCCTGAAGAAGCTGAGAATATTATGGAGAATGTTCTTGAGAACGAGAGAAGTTGGCCGGTTGAATTAGAAAAACAAGAAGAGCCCTTAGAATCTCTAAGGCTCAAGGAGTTAAACCAACAACTTGAGGAATTACGAGAACAAGCACGAACAATAGCTCAGGTGAATCTAGTACCTACTTTACCTTTATGTCCAGGTTGTGGAGCAAGAAACCATTCGTGGGAGAATTGCATGAAGAATATAGCTTCAATTTCCTTCGTATCTCATAAAAGAAACCATTATTCTGATGGTTATTATCATCCTCAAGGAAGTTACGCTAATTATCAGCCCCCACAAAATCAAAATTGGGTCGGAAATCAAGAGACTTATTATTCACCTCGACCTCAATCTTACTATCCACCACAACCTATCTATCAAGAAGCGCCGAATTACAAAGAAATCGATCAAAAAGCGCCGGTTTATAAAGAAGCTTATCAAGAACCACCTCAATATTCAATGCACCAAGCTCCACGAAAGCAACCTTCGAGTTTGAATTCAAGTATGGCTGCAATGATGAAAGTATTCGAAGAAAATATGAAGATAAGCCAACAAAGAATCCAAACTCAGTCCAAGGTAATCAAGAACCTTGAGCATACAATATCACGAATGGCGAGTGTACTGCAAAATAGGCCAAAAGGGAAACTCCCAAGTGATACTGTTGTTCCTGAAGATCATGCTTGTCATGCAGTTGAATTGAGAAGTGGAAAACAATTACCTCCACCTAGAATAGAACCAGAACCAACCTCTATTCCTGAAAAAGTGGTTGAAGAAACAATTGAAGACAAGGTTGAAGAGGTAATTGAACAAACATGTCCCAGAGAAGACACCAGAAAAGAAAAAGAGCCCAGTGGTAACCAACACACGTTCTCCTCCACCATTCCCGTCACGTGTCAGAAATCAGAACAATGAAAAAGAATTCAAGAAGTTCCTTGACACGGTGAACGAGTTAAAGATCAACATCCCGTTTGTAGAAGCTCTCACAAGAATAACAAAATATCATAAATTCATGAAGTATATTCTTTCTAACAAACAAGGGACGAATGGATTGCCACAGGAGTGCAAAGCAACAAACGAAATAGAGTTACCACAAGACGAACCTACACCCCAGAACTTATGGATGAAACCATCCATTGCTACAAAGAATAGATCTGAAAAGTTCATGGGAGTTAGAGGCCAAGGGTGGAAATTTCGTCATTCGTAATCGAGGTAACACGTCTAACTTTAAAAGACGTTAAACAAAAGTGCTATACGGGAGACAACTCGTACTTTCTTTTATGTTTTTCGTGTTTTTATGTTTTTAAATTCATATTTAGTTTAGTTGTTTTTAGTAGATATTGCATAGTTGAGAAATGTATTAGTGTTTTTGATGCTTAGGTGTTGGAGAAATCGAGTTCGGGAAGAGAAACAAAAGTTTACGGAAAATTCAGACTAGCCCTCCGGTACACCGGACGAATTCTTCCGGTACACCGCAGAGCAGAAAACCAGTGCCCACGGGGTAAACCTCGGGTATTTTACCGAGAGTAAAAAAACAAAGGAGGTCAGCTCCGGTATACCAGGCCATACCTCAGGTATACCGCAGGACACTGCTGGAGAGAGGAAATTTTCGCGTTTTTCAGGTTATAAGGGAGAGGAGGTTGCTCTATTACGGATTTTTCAATCCTTAAGCTTCTCCTTCTTCCCCAAACCTCTCCCAACTCCATTGAAGCTTCATCAAACCTTCCCTAATCATCAAAACACTACCCAATCACCACAAAAACACATCCAATCCTTTCTCCACATCATTACAAGGAAGAATCAACCATCCATTTCATACCAAAACACATTGAATCCAAGAATCAAAAGCTTAACTTTCATAAATTCATCCAACAATTTCTTAAATCCATACCAATCCATGAAGAATTCATTTTACCCATATAGAGAATCATCATCAAATCAGTTTTCCTAACCCAAATTAAGCTTGTACAACCAATAATCAAGAGTTTCAAATTTCAAGAGTGGTTAAAGCTTTGAGTTGGGGGTCAATTGAGATGATTAAGAGAACAAAAACATTATCTACTGCAAGGGAGATGAAGAAAAACAAGGAATTGGATTTAATTGAGAAGAAATCAAGTAAGAAAAGTTCTAGTTCCATACAAAGGGTAAAACAAGTTAAGAAAAGAGAGGTCAGCATGCTGTGTTGATTCAATAGGCCAAAAGGTTACACATTTTGTGAAGAAACAACACAACCTCTACAATTCGAACACTCTACACCCGAGGAAAAAGAGAAAGATTCAATGGCCATGATAGCTTTCCCAAAGAAATAATTAAAGGAACTACCTTTTGCTTATGAGAAAGTATTTGAAGAAGAAGTTGGTAGAGGAGAATACAAGAAGATTCATGGAGATTTGCAAAGATTGGGTTGGTCTACATTAATGGTAAGACGCTCTAAAAACTCTATCTTTGTGAATTGTATTTTGTGATAAGAAGAGGATGTGGCACATTTGATCTATGAGGAGGTGATACGATTTTCGGTCTCTCCCATGTCGTTATTTAATGCAATATCTTACTATGATCACGTGTCTTGTTCGGAAAGTTAATAAGAAGTTGGGTGAAGAAGAAACACGTGAGGTTAAGATGAGTAACAATATTGACAATTCTTTGATCATTAAAGTTTTGAGAGTAACGCAACTTTTAAAAGAAGAAAAGGAGTACATCATAACACTCCTCAAGCAATTGAAGAAAATCCAGCAAATCCTATCTTGGATGTCGATAAGGCGAGGTAATAGACTCGAAGAGTATGTTTTCTTTCTTCCCTACCATTTCTTTATGTGCAATATGTGTGCTAATTTTAAATTTTATTTCTTTCTTGAGTCTTTTTCGAGTCGTGGGGACACGGCTCATTTTTGAGTTGGGGGTGGGGATTCGTTGTCCTCGTCTTCCTTTTTGTTTTTGCATAAAATTTAAATTTTTTTGGGTTGAATTAGGCATAGAATATGTTGAATGTACCTATTTGAGCATGATTTTAATTAGGTTAATGATAGTAAGTAGTATGTTTTTGAAAGATATCATAAATATGTTTAGTATGCATGTACGAAAACAGGAAATAAAAGATAGAAAAGTTAATAAGCAATGCTAAGAAGTCACGTTGAAACTTAGGGAGAGTTATTTGGTGTGTAGAACGTGAGGTTTGAAATTAGTTGAAAACCCACTTGTCTATGAACTGTTAGTGAAAAAGTAACAAAATCCGGTAGTTAAAAAAATGAATAAGGCAGTTCTTTCATATTGAAGCCACTTGAAGCCTTTTTATACCTTCTCACCCTTTTATTTGATTATTGTTATTATTTATCCGTCTTAGCCCCTCTAAGCCTTTCTAAATCCTTTTATTAAACACATTATAATCCATACCCTTAGTTTGTAGGACTTATCTACATGACCCGCACTCGAATCGCAAAACCTGAAACAAGTCTTTTTTAGAGCTTGAGTTTGGGGTGGTGGGTTTCATCATTAGGGACATTGGGATTTGGGAATTGTAAATTGTGATTTTATTGTTGATGAAAAAGTTAATATTGTAACCCTTTGCTGGGGTAATAGTGAATGAAAAAGAAGCTACGAGCTAAAATTTCCAACAAGGGCATAAAAAGAAAAATATATATATGAAAAGATAGCGTGATATCTTAACATTAAAAAGAGAGTCATAGCTATACGAGAAAAAAATTGAGATGAAAAGAATATATATATTCGGACCGGCAAAGTGGAATTTGTATATCATCATGAAAAAAGGTTTTATTTGGGATTATTGGGTATGCACATCAAAAGCATCAAAAATTGGGTTGAGTGAGAACATCTTCGAGTGGAAACTCAAGCTCTAGGGCGATTCGTTGATGGAATGTGAGGAGAGAGCCCAAAGCTCACTTTTCATTTATCCAAATATACCACACCGTCCCTAAGCCACGTTATAACCAAAGATCTTAGGATTTCTAACTGCTTGGTGGAGAAACAATTGAGCTATTAGGTAGTAGGAAAGTGGACCATTGGATTCTATATTATGACCTATGAACAACCTATAGCCATTAGCACGAACTAAGATGAGACCTCTCCTTCTGGCATTGCGAAATTAATCTTGACTTGAATTCATGGATTATTGATTATGTGTATAGTAAGCATACTTGTGCATTATTTCTTGAGAATTACTACATGAGACTTTTTAGGTACTATGCTCTAGTATCATTCATTATGTTATGTTCTTATTCTCCTCCTACTTCTTCTTCTTGTTTATTTGACTACCCTACTAGTCATTACTTTTATTGTATCGGGACGATACAACTTTGAGTTGGGGGTCTTGATGTCTCCTCATTTGTGATAATAAAATCTATTTCTGAGACATCATTTTAGTTGTATTTATTAGAGTATAGGTCGATTTTCACATGATTTAGTACACTTTCCTATTTTGTGTCTTAAATTAATTATTTATTATTTTTAGAGCATATTGGGTTTAATTATTTACTTACTGTGAAGCTTTAAAGATATATGTTAATTAATTAGAGTCCAATTCAAAGTCTAAGAGCTAAAGGAAAGAAGATAAACATGGAAATTAAAGATAAGGAAGTAAAAGATAAAATTATGGAAAACGAAAAGCTGCCTTAAATCTGAATTTCTGCACCTACGACCACAAATCAGATTATATCTCAAAATAGGTGAGGAATTTGGAGAAACGGTCAAGAGAAAAGTTAATGATCTTTCCGAGACAATAAATTTCGACTACTCATTCGCGTCAAACGGATAAGTATTGAAGCTTTTAGGACCAAAACAAAAACGGGCTGATTCCATATTTTTGGCTACGAATTTGAGTTGGGCTAGGAGTCCAATACTTACCTTCTCCTTCAAGAAAACGAATTAGGTCAGGTCTTCATATACCCTATAAATACAGCCTCTTAACAATATAAAATGATCCTTGGCCAAACCTTAAGGCCAAGAAGAAGCTTACAAACAAGAAGAGAAGTCTGGAAGGAGCTGTGCATCAATCATGTCTTCTTCTACCTTTAATTTTGTAACTCTTTTCTTTTCTTTTCTTTTCTTTTCTTAGTATGAACTAAATTCTATTTAGCTTGAGTTTTGGCATATATGTATGAACCCTAGGTTTGATTTACATCTATCTAATTTGGGAATTTTATGTTTTAAATTGAATTATTGTTTTTATTCTCTGTTTATGTGTTTGGATTTATATTCCGTGTTCTTGTGGACTGCAGCCATATAGAATTACTGATGTCTCCCTATTTTTGATAGATTTATATTAGGATGAGACATCATTTTTAGTGATTTAGAAGTCATAATAGTCGATTTTCTTGAGAAATAGTGCACTTTCCTATTTTGAGTCTTGATTTAGTAAAATAATATTTTTAGAGCATATTGGGTTTAATTGTTTATTTAGTGTGTAGCTTTAAAGATAATTATGGAGATTAATTAGAGTCCAAGTCAAAGACTACAATATATGGAAATAGATTAGCATGGTAATTGGAGATAAGGAAACAAAAGCTAAAAATATGGAAAAGGAAAAGCTGCCTAAATCTGAAATTCTGCAGCACACGCCTAAAGAAGTGGTGATAACTCCAACAAAGAAGCCGATTTTGGTAAATTCCTTTCATAGGGACGTAAATAATTCGCTGAGGATTCTTTTGGTATATTATGGAGCAAAAACCGACCAATAACGAAGAAGATATGCTCAAAACAAATCAGCATAATTTATCTTAATTTCCATACGAATTTGAGTTGGGCTTGGAGTCCACTACTTTGCCTCTCCCTCAAGAAAATGAATTAGGTCTTCTAAACACCTATAAAGACACCCTTATATCACTTGTAAAAGAACCCTAGCAATCCTTGCGTCATAGTAATTAGTTCTTAAGGTTTTATTCTTCCAGTTTATTGTAGAGAGCAAGATGATGTCTTTTGTAATTTCTTTTAGTTTATTTCCATCAGGTATGAACTAAACCTCCCATAGCTTGGGTTTTGCATCATGTATAATCTATGAATTCTAATTTTTCTATCTAAGTTTCTTTGGGAATTACATGTTTTAATCTGATATTAGCTTCTTGCCTTTATATTTGTTTATGTGTTTTGATTTATTGTCTGTCCTAGAACTGATCACTTTAGGATTGTTTTAATAGTAGTTAGATGGTCACCTTAGCTGGGTGTTTAACTATTGAACCACCACATAACGTCTAGTGTCCGATATTAGTCCTGACAAAACTGATTCTAACTAGATAGTCATTAGGGTTTGTTTTAATCACCATATCACCAATTGAATGAATTGTTTGCTTAGGGCCTTAGTAGCGTTTGATAACCCTATTTGAAACAGCTTCTTGGTTGTGCCGTAGCCCCCTTAGTTGCTCTCAAGGTCTAAGGAATGGGAATTCAGAATCCTGACTAAGTATACAAGAGCTAATATTCTCCCTTATTAACTAGATCTAATAGAAAGAATTAGAAGGATTAGTGCATACTAGCAAAACCTAAGCTATATCTCTCATCTCATATTCTTCGTATTTACTTTATTGTCTTTTATTTTCTTAGTTTAAATTCTTAATTTCGAAATCTCCTTGCTTTTATTTTCTGTCTTTAATTATTTACTGTTACTCGCTGTTCCTACTCACGTGATTAACACACTTAAGTCCTCGAGAACGAACTCAACTTATCAACTAAAACTTGCATACGTCCTATAATACTTGCAGTACTGTGCTTGTCTAGGGTGAGAGTGCGTAGTTTTCTTGACCTTTATTTGTATCAATTTTATCACACCCTAGGCGACACCAATTACCATCATAGTAGTCAGGTCACTGATGTCTCCCTAATTGTTCTAATTTTATGCCCTCGGGAGACATCATTTTTGGTGTTTATTCGTTTATTTTGATAGACTTTTGGACTAAATATACAATAATCCAATTTTCCTCTTTTATTTCTAGCATTTTTTATTTATTAAGCTTTTGCACGTAATAATGTGTATTTTAGTGAAAAGTTTGTAGGTTTTGAATGTTAGCTAGAAGAGGAAGCCGAGAAGAAAGTCAGAGATCGTGATATGGAGTCAAACCTCGAAGATAAATCCCGAAAAGAATGATATTTTGAAGCTGCAAATCTGGAAACAGGCCAAAGATAGCTGATTTCGAGGCACTTACGAGTTGATTTAGCCGCTGACCTTTGGAGGGATTATGTTCCTTATCGAGTTACGGAAATTTAGCAAGTGATTTCAGGTCAATCTGAGTTATAACGAGTCGGCTAGAGCAGTTTTAGTGGAGGTGGTGCAGCAGTTACGGGATTTTGGGCTAAGATAATGGACTTGGGCCTTTATTCTTTCATCTAATTAGTAACCTATAGGCCTGGTCCGAATATATAAGTATAAAAGGGGCTTTTGACTTCTATTTTACACACAATTCACTTTTTACAAAAGAAAACATCAGAGAGAAGTCAAGGCAAGGAAGCAGGAAAGCTAGAGAACTGGAGACGGTCTATATCTCCAACTCACAGCTAACTCAATTCCGGAATTAGGTTTTTCTTTAAAGTCTTTCTGTAAAACAATATGAATTCGTCTTTTAATTTAGTATTTGTTTTTCCTTTAATTATGAGCTAAATCCTTTTAGTACTTGAGAATGATTAATGGGTGATTCCTAACACTATTAAATTTCATATGTTTGAATTTGGGTTTTCATGAATTAAATCAAATTGGGTCATTTACATTATTCGGTAATTTATGATTATTTACTGTTTTTGGAGTAGCTAACTAAGAACAGGTGTTAGTATCTAGGCTATTCCACATTTGTGGCATGTGGATAATCTTGACGGAGGGTTTAGGTATGAAATTAATTACTCAATATAAGGTATAAACTATTTGACTTTGACGAGCGTAGTTAATCTTAGGGCCAATGAGGTAATATAAACTTAATCATTCGAAAGTGGGTCATATTTTCCCTGACGGGACTAGTGACATTCTAGAATAGCTTTGTAGTCCACCCTGACGAGGGTACAAAGATTCTTGAGTCCCGACCAATGTTAATTGACTGATTTGACCCTTAAACAACATATGATATTAAATAGAGTAGGAGGATCCTTTGCATTTCTCGAGTACTGCTTTTCTTTCTTGCGTCTAGCTATTTATTATTTGCGTCTTGTCATTTATTTACATTTTCATATTAGTCTTAATCATCTTAGGAACTATAAAACCAAACAATCAATCAATATATCATTTACTGCTTTCATAAGTGCAATCAATCATTAATCGATAAGAATTGTAGTTAACTAAACCGTCCCTGCGAACGATCCTAGAATCATTATTACTACTTGGGACAACCGTACACTTGCGGTTGTGGTTCTCTTTACTTATTGCATTTACTTTAGAACACACAAAGGACCACGAAGGTTTGGCGCCGCTGCCGGGGACGGGAGCGTGTGACCACGGTGTTTATCCTTTAGTGATAGTTGCATGTTTTTTGTTTTTTTCCCGTGTTACGCTTTTTTGTTCATCTTTTTCAGGTTCTTAGGTTTGGTGTATGCGAAGCAGACTCTTTAAGGATCTAGAGCCATCACCTCCGATCCTTAATAATCCAGAATCATTAATCAGACTTGCTAACAAGAGAAGGAAAGAACAAGAAGCTCTAGAAGTAGAAGAACTAGCGAACAGAATGGAAAACATTAATCTTCAGAACCAACAAAACAATAATGGACAAGTTCAGCTAGACGCGAATGGCCAGCCTATAGCGCCACAAGTTATTAATCCTCAGGTTCCGCCAGTCAATCTAATCGTCCAGCTCAAGTTCAAGTAACCGACCCATGGTTTATTACCCGTCCAGTATAAGAACCATTCCTTGCCCCTCCTCTTGGGGTTGGTCCAACTGATATCAACGTTCTGAGATTTTGTCCAGATTCGGGTATGTTAGGTCAATTTCAGAATTTCGGAAACATTCGTGGCAAGCCCGGAGAAGATCCACTACGCACAGTGCAAAAATTTATGCAGATTTGCGACTCATACATTACGCAAGGGGTGACGAGAGAGCAAATGTATTATGCTACATTCAGATTTTTCTTAATAGATGGAGCGAGTGATTGGCATGATTGGTGGGTCCTAGGGTGTTATAAAATTAACTGCAAAATAAAGGAACTACTTAACCACAAGTGTACGGTTGTCCCAAGTAATATATGATAAACAAGTTCGTTCTCAGGGACGGATTAGGTTCAACCCAAATATTAATCAGATAGTAGAGATAATTGCTAAACAGAAAATAAAAGCTAAGAATTTTTGTTTGGTTTTTGTAAATTAAAAGATGCAAATAAAATAAAGACTAAAATTAAATTAACAGAAAGGAAATAAAGCAAATAAACGACTAACTTCAGATAAGATAGATACTTGAGTCTCGCAAGGGAATCTACTTAATCAATATAATCTATGGTATGTTTAAGTGTAGAATTGGAATTATAATATTAGTCGGGACTCTAATATCTCCTAGCCCCCTGTCGGGTGGACCTAGAAGCTATCCTAAAGTATCATAAACACCTGTATGGTCGAATATGCCTCTTCGGATGATATGAATTTACCTCTTTGGCTATATAACTAATTAAGCATGTCGGTCAATAACGGACATTACACGGGTATTACCTAGATCTGTATTCAAACCCCCCTGTCGGATGATCACTTCGCCACTAAAGTGAATAGCCCAAATACTAACAGCTAATTCTAGTTGTTCCTAAAAGAGTTAGTAATGAAAACAAAGTAATATCCAATATATAAAACTCAATCCTATTTAAATCTAAGCAATCCCAAATTCAAAACATAGATTAATTAATTAAGGTTCATCCCTTTAATGCGATTCTCAAGTATAAAGAAATTTAGCTCATGATGACATTAAAAACTAACATAAAAGAAAAGGAATTCATGTTTCAGTTACAAAAGATAGATAAAAACCTATAGGGTTGAATGACTATTGTTGGAAGAACATGATTCCTCCAGCTTCTAGCTTCTTCTCTCCTTCGTGCTCTGACTTGAACACCTTAAGCCTCTTCTGTAATTCTCTGAAGTGTGTGAAAGTAGGAGGTTAAGGGGTGTATTTATAGGTGTTTGGAGGACCCTAGGTCGAATTTCTTGGAGTGGAAGACAAGTCAAGGACTCTCAAATTCGTAGCTCTAAATTCTAGGAAAGGTAAGATTTTGCTGCTGATTTGATTTGGTCATATCTTTTTCAGTACTTATCCTTTTGAGAAGTTCCAATATATGAAACCACTTGTCTTGGAAAGAGATTTCTATTGGTGCAGACCACTCGTCCAGAATCCTAGCCAATCTTTAATTATAAATTAATCTTTATAACGTGGCTGGAATTTCAGATTTCAAAAGGCAGCTTTATCTTTTCCTTCTTTGAATAAATCTTTCCTAAATCTTCTTATTTCCATGTAAATCTTCTTTCCTTTCATCTTTATGTTGACTTGGTCTCTAAGTAATTACCATTTATCTCTTAAAGCTTCACATTAAATAAATAATTAAACCGCATATGCTTAAAAAGAATAAATCAATAAATCAAGAAACCGAAATAGGAAAGTGAACTCTAAAAATAGAAACTCGAGTAAAAATCATTTCCTAACACTCTAAAATACACTAAGGCTTTATTCTCACTTTTTCTCCTTGGATTGGTCTTTCATGAGATTCAAGAACCTATTAAGTTTGCATTAAAAATAGTGAAATTTAGGCACAAAAGCTCAGATTCTGCAAATAGTTAATTTCCAAGGGGAGAAAGTGTAATATGATCAATTAAGCCTAAAATTATATCAAATAAGTCATTTATTCACCTAAAAGGATGTCTCCAAGGGGCTAATAATTAGAACAAATCGGGAGACATCAATGATTCACAAGAACCAGGGAAGACTACGAATTGGAATCAGTTACAGGCTGCATTTTTCGATAGATATTATCCGTCTAACATGAGGTTAGATGCTGAATTTGAGTTAACACATTTCAAGCAGGAATATGATGAAGCGTTAGGTAGAAGTTGGTCGAGATTTCAGAAATGTTTACGAAGAGTTCTGAATCATGACCTTACTGAACAACAACAAATGAAGATTTTCTATAATGGTCTTGAGGGGAGCTCTAGGAAAGATTTAGATTTGTTGTTTGGTGGTGCGTTTTTACGAGTTCAACCGGCGTATGCAAGAATTATTTTGGATAGAACAGTTGATAATGAAGTTGGTTGGAATACCGCACCAGTTAAACGAGGAGTTAATAATGTCAATATTGAAGAAAATTTCAACTCCTTAGAGACCAAGATTCAAGCCACACTAGAACAACAACTGAGACAACTTACTTTAGCCGTAAAAGAGGGTTTTTCGAATAAAAGAGCTGAGGTAAGGGTTGCGCAAGAAATTTATGGATGCGAGTATTGTGGTGTGAATGATCATAGTTGAGATACTTGTCAGAATAATCAAGAGTCCGTGATGTTTGTCTCCAATAGAGGGAACTTTAATTCGAGTGGTAATGGATATCAGCCTAACAGAAACCATCCTGGGTTTCAATATTCAAATTTTAATGGGGCAGCAAATCCTACATACGCATATCAGCCGCGTCCCCAAGGTAACAACTTCAATCCAAGACCACAAAATAATTATCAAGGAGGACATAATCAAGGGAATTATGTTCAGAGACAAGCTCCTTAAGACAGTTATAACGTAACCATGAACATAAAAGCCTTACCCGCTTAACCAAAAGAAGGTGTACTTAGCCTTCAGAAAACCATTGAAAACCTTATTGCTCTCCAGACGCAAGCTATTCAGAATCAACAAGCGTCTGATGCGAATATTAAATTATTAGAAAACCAGCTTGCTCAAATCTCAAAACAACTTAGCCAGCGTCAACAAGGGCAACTCCCTAGTGACACCGAAAATCCAAGACAACATGAAGATTGCAAAGCTATCACTCTCAGAAGTGGTAAGAACCTCCCTCCACCTTCTTTTCCCGTTATGAAAGAGAAAGAAGTTCCAAGAAAAGAAAAGGATGTGGGTGAGAAAGATAAAGATGTTGAGGTTGAAGAAATAGAGAGGCCGAGTGAAATTCCAAAGAAGAGAGATGATGTTATGAATAATCGCCCTCCTCCACCGTTTCCATCTCGAGTTAAGAAAAAGGGTGATTTGGCAAATTTTCAGAAGTTCCTTAATAGAGTGAGGGGCCTTAGTATTAACATTCCGCTGTTGGAAGCTATCCGAGATATTCCCAAGTACACGAAATTTTTGAAGAGTTCCCTCACTAACAAAAGGCCATACTATGATAATGAGACGATTGGTCTTCCTGAAGAATGTAGTGCCATTTGTCAAAGTAAATTACCTCCAAATTTAGTTGATCCTGGGAGTTTCACAATTCCGATATCGATTGGAGAAGAATGGAAAGGTAAAGCACTATGCGATTTGGGTGCAAGCATCAATCTTATGCCCAAATCGATCTTTGATAAGCTAAAAATTGGAGAAGCAAGACCTACTTCTATGGTCTTGCAAATGGCGGATCGATCTCTTGCACATCCAGAAGGCCGAATTGAAGATGTCCTTGTAAAGGCAGGTACGTTAGTATTTCCCGTTGATTTCGTTATACTTGAATACGACGCTGATAGGAATGTCCCCATTATTTTGGGAAGACCGTTCCTAGCCACGGGGCGTACATTGATTGATTTAGAAAATGGCGAATTAACGATGAGGATCCAAGACGAGGAGGTCAAATTTAATGTGTTCCGCGCTATGAAATTTCCAGATTCTCAAGAAGATTGCTTCCGAATGGATTTAGTTGAGCAGGCATCGCAAGAGGTATTTGATTGTTTTAATTATGATGATATCTTGCAGGCCAATTTGACATTAGACTTACCTCAGATGATGTAAGAGATTGCTGAAACAGTGGCAGCTCTTAATTCTGAGAATCCGAAGTATAGGCGTCCCGCCTATGAACCTGTGAGAGAACCGGTGGAGATTATTCCTTAAAAGAAGCCTTCAATTGAATCTCCTCCGGAATTGGAAGAAAAGCCATTACCAACACACTTGAGGTATGCGTATTTAGGTACTAATGAAACTCTACCTGTTATTGTTTCAGCAAATTTAACAGGTCCTCAAGAAGATAAATTGTTGCGTGTGTTAAGAGCCAACAAAGAGGCGATAGGATGGACAATCGCTGACATCAAAGGCATTAGTCCCTCTTATTGTCAACACAAAATCATACTTGAAGATGATAACGCACGCTCAGTTGAAGGTCAAAGGAGATTAATGCCCGCTATGAAGGAGGTAGTAAAGAAGGAAGTGATCAAGCTTTTAGACGCGCGGATTATTTATCCCATCTCGAGTAGTGAATGGGTGAGTCCGGTTCAATGTGTGCCAAAGAAAGGAGGAATCACAACAATTCTTAATGATCAAAATGAAGCGATTCCTTCAAGAACAGTTGTTGGATGGAGACTGTGTATGGATTACATGAAATTGAACAAGGCCACCGGGAAAGATCATTTTCCTTTGCCCTTTATTGATCAAATGTTAGATAAATTAGCTGGTAGAGAGTACTACTGTTTCTTAGATGGCTATTCTGGGTATAATCAGATTTATGTGGCTCCATAAGATCAATATAAAACAACATTTACATGTCCCTTTGGTACTTTTGCATATCGTAAAATGCCATTTGGGTTGTGTAATGCACCTGCTACCTTTCAAAGATGCATGATGGCCATCTTCTGGGATATGATTGATAATTTCCTTGAAGTTTTTATGGACGATTTCTCCGTGTTTGGTGATGATTTTGATAAATGTTTAGATAATTTGGAGAAAGTGTTAATTAGATGCAAGGACACAGATTTGGTCTTGAATTGGGAGAAGTGTCATTTCATGGTTCGCGAAGGTATAGTTCTGGGTCACAAAGTTTCGAGTGCTGGATTAGAGGTCGATAGAGCAAAGATAGAGGTAATCAAAAATCTTCCCCCTCCTGTTTCTGTTAAAGGGGTAAGAAGTTTTCTGGGCCATGCTGGCTTTTATAGGCGTTTCATTAAAGAATTTTCTAAGATAGCTAAACCGCTATGTAGCTTACTTGAAAAGGATTCAAAATTCCTTTTTGATGAAGCTTGCTTAGCGGCTTTCCAAGCAATCAAGGAAAAACTTATTTCTGCTCCTATAGTATTACCTCCAGATTGGAGTTTACCTTTTGAAGTTATGTGTGATGCGAGTGATTTGTGTATGGGAGCTGTATTGGGACAAAGAAAAGATAAGATATTTCATTCAATTTATTACGCTAGTAAAACTTTCAGTGACGCTCAAATTAACTATACAGTTACAGAGAAAGAATTACTAGCAGTTGTGTACTCATTCGATAAGTTTCGCTCTTATCTTCTTGGAGCGAAAGTTATTGTTTATATGGATCATTCAGCGATTAGATATCTTATGGAAAAGAAAGATGCTAAACCGAGATTAATCAGATGGGTTTTATTGCTTCAAGAATTCGATTTAAAGATTAAGGACAGAAAGGGTTGTGAAATTCAGGTTGCAGATCATCTATCGCGTCTTGAAGGTTCAGAAACAAATGGTGGAGTTGAAGCAGTTAGAGAAGAATATCCTGATAAGAGTTTGTTCGCGTTTCATCTAGAGAACACTCCTTGGTATGCCGATATTGCGAATTTAATTGTAAGTGGTTCTTTCCCTGAAGGTTCCACTTACCAAGGAGAAAAAGATTAGCTCACCGCGCTAGACAATTCTTTTGGGAGGATCCTTTCCTCTACAAAGTGTGTCCTGACTGGTGGTCCTTTGTGTGTTCTAAAATAAATGCAAAAGTAATTGAACCACAACCGAAAGTGTACGGTTGTCCCAAGTAGTAATAAGTGATTCTAGGATCGTTCGCAGGGACGGTTTGGTTAACTACAATGCTTATCGAATAATGAATGGTTGCACTTATGAAAGCAAGTAAAGATATAATGATTGATTGTTTGTTTTTATTAATTCTAAGTAATGAAAGACTAAATGGAAAATGCAATTAAATACTAAGACGCAAGTAAATAAAGGTAAGACGCAAATATGAGAAGGCAGTACTTGAGAAACGCAAGGGATCCTCCTAATTCTATTTCATAACATATGTTGTTTAAGGGTTAAATTGGTCAATTAACATTGGTCGGGATTCTAAATTCCTTATACCCCCGTCACGGTAGACTATAAGGCTATTCTAAAGTGTCACTAGTCCGGTCAGGGTAAATATGATCCACTCTCGAATGATTAACTAATTTTTACCAATTTAGCCCTAAAATTAACTAAGCTCGTCAGAGTCAATAGTTTCCATTTTAGATTAAGTAATTAAGTCCATACCTAAACCCTCCGTCAGGATGATCCACACGCCACATATGTGGAATAGCCTAGATACTAACACCTGTTCTTAGTTGATCAATCCAAAAACAGTAAATAATCTCAAATTACAGAAAAATGTAAAAGACCCAATTTAATTTAATTTAACAGAAACCCAAATTCGACATATGAAATTCAGTAGAATAGGGATTCACCCATTATGCATTCTCAAGTACTATGAATGAATTAGATCATACTAATTAAAAAGAAAACTAAATAAAAATAAATTGAATTAATATTGTTTTACAGAATTAAAAATAAGAAAGACCTAATTTCCGGAATTGGATTTGGCTGAGAATGGAGATATAGACACTCTCCAGCTCTACAGCTTTCTTCTTCTTCCTTCTGCTTCTTCTCTCTGATGTTTTATTTTGTAAAAAGTGAATTGTGTGAAAAATAGAAGTCCAAAACTCATTTTATAAGAGGAAAAACGGATTAGGGCTTGGACCTAAGATTAAATCACTAATTAAAAGTCCAAGCCCATTTTCTAAGCCCAAAATCCCGTAACTGCCCATTTTCGGGATTTATCTTCAAGCTTTGACTCCATTTCACGATCTTTGACTCTCTTCTCGGATTCCTTTCCTAGCTAATATTCAAAACATACAAACTTTTCACTAAAATACACAAGATTACGCGCAAAAGTTTAATAAATCAAAAATACTAGAAATAAAATAGGAATTCCGGTTTATTGCATTTTTAACTTAAATGTCTATCAAAATATTCAATTAAACATAAAAAATGATGTCTCCCAAGGGTCGAAAATAAGAACAATTAGGGAGACATCAAGACCCCCAACTCAAACCTTTGTCGTCCCGACAAAGTAAAACAACACAAAACAAGGGGTAGCAGTAAACGTAAGAACAAGTAGAAGCTAGCAAATACACCTAAAGCAATTCTTAAGATAAATCTCATATAGCAAACTCTAGAAACTAATATACACATACATTTATAATGCAAAATCAAACACAAATAATCTCAATCATAAAATTAAAGTCGCAGTGCGATTACACTTGTACTCATCTCTGTATGATGGCTATAGGGTGTTCCTCAATCCTAAATCGCTTTGAATGCTCCACCTAGTATATTCCCTATCAACAGAATCATAAATTCACTATATACTTAGGAATCACGAGGTCTTTATGGTTTTAATATTGACTTAAGGACGGTGTGGATGTATATTTGGTAAATTTGAAGTGAGCTTTTGGCTCTCTCCTCACTTACCATCAACAATGTCCTCGAGCTTGAGTTTACGATCAAAATTGTTCTCACTCACCCATTTACGCAACAATTTAGCGTCCCATGTCTACCCACTACAAATAAGATGATTTTCAGAAAAATTCCACTTTGCCGGATGTTTTATTCTTTCATATTTTTTTGTTTTCTTTTCTCTTTTTTTTTGTACAGATTGCAAACCGGGTTCCTGGTTCCTACTGTATGGATTTTTTCATTTTTTCATTTTTTCTTTCTTTTTCAATTTTTTTTTCATTCCCGGCAAAGGGTTACAAGTATAAATCATCTGCAATTGTGCTACAATACAAAGCACATCAATCCCTACCCAATATATTCCCCATAAGTGGACCCACCACCCCAAACTCAAGCTCGAGACATGTCTCAGGATTGTGATTCAAGTGCGGGTCATATGGTCATGCCTAATAATCTAAGGGATAATGGCTTATATCGTGGCTACAGAGAAAAAGGCTAAAGGCTCAAAGTGGGCTAAGACAGATAATAATTAATACAAGGGATAGAAGGCTAAAAAGTCACAAATGGCTAACAAAGAACTGCCCCTATTATTTTCCTAAGTACATAGCTCGTCTTTAGTTCATATCTAGGTGGGTTCTCTACTAATTAGGATTTCACGTTCTACACACCAAACATATTCCTTAAGTACAAGCTTACTTCATTTGCATTGTTCATTAATTTTTCCTATCAATTACCTATGTTTGCATGCAATTCTAAATGCGTTTTATATCAATCCCTAAAGTCCACTATTTACTATCATAGATTTACCAAAAGTATGCTTAAAGGGACATTTAAAATCTTCTATAGTCAAACGAAACTCCGAATTTCTTTTATTGAAAGCAAATAAAACACATAACACATAAAACTGGGATGAGGGAACGAACCCCACCCCAAACTCAAAAATGAGTCGTGTCCCCACGACCCGAAAAGACTCAAATCAATAAAATAATCTACACTAAATGAGGAGGATTGGAAAACGTATCTGAACCAGCGCGTGGCTGGTTATCGGTGTTGCGTCCATGAACCTTATCTCGCGTAAGGTGTAGTTTGAACGGATAAAGTTCAGCTTGTTTGTAACGATTTCCCAAAATATCAATCATTGCATCCAGATTTTCTTTCAACACTTTAATCTTTGATTCCAACTCATCATTGGATTAATCTTTTCCTCACTTTCTGGTTCATCAATCAATTTCCTCTTCTTCGGATTAGCCTTAATTTGAACCTCTTCAGTCTTGTATTTGAAACGTGAATTAGGAATCTCAATAGCTTGTTTCTTAGACAGCACCAAAAGTGTTTCTGTTGCTTGGAGAATTCCTTCGATAAGTACACATGAAGCGGTTCTGATAGGCATCTCTTTCCACCCCAAACTCAAAACTTCAAATAGTGAGAAGCTAAGACTTAGAACTTTAATATTTTGAGGCTTAAGATTTGAAGAGTATGATGGAATATGAGATGGGTAAAGGCTAATTGATGTGGGGGAAGAGGGAATTGGATTTAATTTGAAGCTTGGATGAAGAACAATTGAATAAAAGTGGGAATTCCATGGTGTTCTGGATTGGAGATGAATTGATTGTATGTTTTTGTGGTGAAAGAGGGTAGGATTTGATGATAGTGTGCTTGTAGATGATGATTTTCAGGAAATTCTGGGTGTTGGAAGTGTTTTTGGAGGCTGGCTTTAAGAAAGAGGTAAAAATCTAGGGCTAAAAAGCTGAAAACCGCCCTGTCACAGAAGAAACCGGGTTCCCGGTTTCACGTCGCTGTGTCGGCGCGAAAAATTAGTTCTCAATGATGAAACCCACCACCCCAAACTCAAGCTCTAAAACAACTTGCCTCAGGTATTGTGATTCGAGTGCGGATCATATGGATAGTCCTATAGAATAAGGGGTATGGTTTGTCATTTGGCTAATAAAAGAGTTTAGAAAGGCTCAGAGGGGCTAAGACGGATAATAATAGTAATCAAATAAAAGGTGAGAAAGCTAAAAAGGCTTTAAGTGGCTATAATATGAAATAACTGCCTTATTCACTTTTCTAACTACAAGATTTCGTTACTTTTTCACTATTAGTTCATAGACAAACGGGGTTTCAACTAATTTTAAACCTCGCGTTCTACACACCAATTAACTCTCCCTAAGTTCCAACTTGACACTTCATACGCATTGCTTATTAATCTTCCCTATCTTTTACTTCTTGTTTTCATACATGCATACTAAACATATTTGTGACACCGTTCAAAAACATACTACTTACTATCATTTACTTGATTAAAACATTCTCACTAGGTACATTAACCATATTCTATGCAAATTCTAACCCTAAAAATCTAAATTTTATGCAAAAACAAAAAGGAAGACGAGGACAACGAATCCCACCCCCAACTCGAAAAAGACTCAATAAAGAAATAAGAATTAAACTAAACTTAACTAATGCATATAAGAAATTAAGGAGAAGGATTAGAACGTGGTACCTTTACATAAATCGTCCTTTGCAATTCCTCTTCCAAAGGGGAATCATTATCTATATCTAATTCTTCTGTTACTTTGTTCATTACGTAATCCACCCTTAGAATTTCCATCCTGCAGGACATATACTTTCCATTTAGATTATTAATCCTTTCCATGAATGTAACTTCCCATGTTGGTGGTGTGGATACACCTTTATTAAGATTTGAAGATGAACCTTGATATTGGAACGGTGTCTTTACTTTAGGCCTTGGTGATACACTCATTCTCTTTGGAAGTTTTCTTCGTAGTGGTTGTGATATTGCCGCGAGATTTAGCTTCTTTTAAATTGTATCATCAAGGTAAATGGCCTTTTCTTATGTAGCTCTGGGCAAATTCTTGTTCTTCCCTAAGATTGAACACTTCATCTTGTAATCCATAGCATCTGTTCAGTTTTTCATCTTTCATTAACCCATAACCCAAGTTGCACTTAGTATAGAATAAAGTTATGAAAGATTGGTGTGGCTTGAGGTTGTTGCTTGGATGATTATCAATGTAGAAGAAGTAATACTTGATTTGAGGTGGAAGAATTCTTGAAAGCTTGATGATCTTTGGTGTTTTGTGGTGTTGTGTAATGGATTTGATAAATAATATGTGTTTATGGAAGATGGAGGAAAGATTTAATGATGTTGTTGTGTTTGTTTGAAGGTTTAATCAAGTTTCAAGGTGCATTTATAGGGGTTGGGTCTGAAAATTTCATATTGGGAAGGTTGAAAGAGGCTAGGGTTAGCTTTTATAAGGTAAGAATCCAACTAAAGGTCAAATTTCTCTCTTCATACCGACTCGTGCGGTGCACCGGACGATCCCTGCGGTGTACCGCATGTGACGTCATGGCTACCGTGGAGACGGGTCTTCGCATTTGACGACAAAGTGTAAAGTTGTTGACTATTGGCATTGACCCTGATTTCCTTACCATTGTAACGGTTTTGTGAGGCATGGTGCACCAAACCATACCCGCGGTGTACCATAGATATGTTCTGGATGACACCGTTGCCACGATCTTGTGCACCTTGACGACACGGTGTCCAAGACCTTCTCCTCAGCATTACACTTGGTTTGCACCCTGTTGTAATGGCCTCAAGGGTGTGGTGCATCATATCTAGGGTGCGTATACCACACAAAGCTGCTGGTTGGCACAAATTTTCCCTTCTTTTTGACCCCAAACTCTATCCTGCACATTTACACACTACCTTTGTCTCTTATCAGCTTGTAAACACATTAAAAATATACATTAACTTAAGATTATACACTGCAAAACGTAGAACTAACTAAAAAGAATGTAAAACAAGGGGTGTTTCCCAAGAGCACTTTTGTTTAACGTCTTTTAAACTTAGACGTGTACAACAGGTTAAGCGCGTTCTTCGAGATGTATCGTCTCCTCTCTTCTAAAATCCTCATTGTTATGGTATAACTTTAAGCGATTACCATTCACCATGAATGTCCTTTTCTCGGTTGGATGTTCAATTTCGATTGTGCCATGAGGTGTGACTTCCGTAACAATATAAGGTCCTCCCCAATGGGATTTAAGCTTACCCGGGTAGTTCGAGAATCTAGAATTGTATAAGAGCACCTTTTGTCCTCTCTCGAAATTCTTTGAACAAATCCGGTTATCATTCCATCTTTTTGTTTTCTCCTTATATAAACGCGAATTATCATAGGCATGAAAACGGAACTCATCTAACTCATTCAACTGCATCATCCTTCGCTTACCCACTAACTCTACATTTAGATTCAGATCTTTAATAGCCTAAAAAGCAAGGGATTCAATATCGATAGGAAGATGAAAGGTTTTTTTGTAGACCATGCGATAGGGAGATGCCCCAACTGGTGTTTTGAATGATATTCTGTAAGACCAGAGAGAATCATCTAGTTTTAATGACCAGTCCTTCCTCGTTTTGTTCATGGTCTTCTCTAGGATAGATTTGATCTCTCGGTTAGAGACCTCAGCTTGACCGTTAGTTTGAGGATAATAATAGGTTAAAGTGCGGTGTATCACTCTCGACTTACGAAGGGCATCTCTCAACTGAAAATTTATAAAGTGGGTACCTTTATCACTGATGAGAACACGTGGCGTACCATGTCTTGAAAAGATAGTCGATTTAAGGAACGAAATGACTGTCTTGGCATCGTTCTTTGGTGTTTCCATTGCTTTATCACACTTGGACACATAATATACTCCTGGAAAAATATAAAGATACCATGGGAAAAGATGAAAGGTCCCATGAAATCTATTCCCCATACATCAAAGATTGCGACTTCTAAAACATTGTTGAGTGGCATCTCGTCTCTTTTTGATATGTTTCCAGTGAATTGGCATCTTTTACAAGTCTAGACGATTGATGACAATCTTTGTGTGGGGTAGGTCAATTGAATCCGGATTGAAGAATTTTAGTTGCGGTTGTATCGCCTTTGAAGTGGCCACCATATGGTGAAAGATGGCAGATTTTCCTTGTCTCTCCCTCATGGACGCATCTTCTAATAACTTGGTCACTACAAACTTTGAAGAGGTAGGGCTCATCCCAAAAGAATTGTCTGGATCTATAGCTTAATCTCTTTCGTTGTCGTGGATTGAAATCCGTAGGGAATACACCACTCACTATGAGATTAACTATATCTGCATACCAAGGCATGAACACATCTTTAATAGTAAAAAGTTGTTCATACGGAAATATATCTTTGACCAATTCTGGTTCTTTGTTGGCATCATATACTTCAAGCATGGATAAATGATCAGCTACTTGATTTTCGCATCCCTTTCGATCTCGGATATCTATGTAAAATTCATGTAGCAACAGTACCCATCTAATAAGACGCGGCTTAGCATCCTTTTTTTCCATTAAATACTTTATTGCTGAATGATCCGTGTATACGATAGTTTCCATTCCAAGCAAATAGGAACTAAACTTATCGAAGCATATAATACGACTAATATCTCTTTCTCCCTGACTGTATATTTTAATTGGGCAGGGTTAAAGTTCTTACTTGCATAATAAATTGCGTGGAAGATCTTTTATTTTCTTTCCCCTAACACAATACCCATTGCGTGGTCACTTGCATCGCACATGAATTCAAACGGAGTATTCCAATTTGGAGGTATGACAATCGGTGTGGAGATGAGTTTCTCTTTAATAGTAAAAAATGCTTCAAGACATGCGCCAATTAAATTGAAGGGAGTATTCGTCTCAAGTAAAGAACAAAGTGGTTTGGAAATCTTGGAGAAATCTTTAATAAATATTATGTAAATTCCTCTGTGACCGAAGAAACTTCTAACACCATTAACAGACACCTAAGGTGGTAAGGTTTTTATAACTTCAAATTTAGCACGATCAACCTCCACTCCTGCAGTTGAAACTGTATGTCCCAACACCATTCCCTCTCAAACCATGAAGTGACATATTTCCCAATTAAGAACAAGATCTGATTCTTTACATCGCAGATGTACCTTTTCAAGATTATTGAGGCACTCACCAAAGCTATCTCCAAATACCAAAAAATCATCCATAAAAAGTTCTAAGTATTTATCAACCATGTCACACAATGTATCCATCATACATCTCCGAAACGTGGAAAGTGCATTTTATAAACCAAACGACATCCTTCTATAGGCAAATTTGCCAAACAAACAAGTGTAAGTTGTTTTGTGTTGATCAGCTGGATCTACAAGAATTTGATTATAGCCTGAATATCCGTCAAGGAAACAATAATAATCTCTCCTTGCAAGCTTTTCTAACATTTGATCAATGAAAAGTAAAGGTAAGTGATCATTCTTCGTAGCTTTGTTGAGCTTGCGGTAATCCATGCACACTCTTCACCCCACAACTGTTCTTGATGGAATGACTTCGTTTTAATCATTAAGGATAGTAGTCATACCCCCTTTATTTGGAACATATTGCACTGGACTAACCCACTCACTACTGATGTCTCCCTTTTTGTTCTAATTATATTCCCTTAGGAGACATCAAATTAGGTGATTATTTGACTTATTTACTAGACTTTTAAGCTTATTTGGTCATATTACAGTTTCTTCCCTTGGATTTGGATTATTTGTGTTTTAGAGCTTTTATGCCTTAATTCGTTTATTTTTAGTGTAAAGTTCTTAGGTTTATGATTTGATAGAATATCAATACAAGGAGAAGAAACGGGAAATAAAGTCTTGGATTAAGCGTTGAAGTCAAAGGCGATAATAATTGATTCGAAGAAGTAATTAGTGGAGAAGGAAATCTGGAATACTGTCACAAATCACTGTTTTCGAGCATCTTAGCCACTGATTCAGCCTTGGAGCATAAAATTAGGTAATAGAGCTTGAAGTCAGGAAGATTTTCCAAGTTGAACGAAGTGATTCCGAGTTCGGACGCAAATGTTACAGCTGGTCACCAGTTACGAGATTTCATTAAATGGATTGGGCTTTTATTCTAATTAACCTAATCCTTATTTTTTAATAGCCCAATCCATTTTTTCCACTATAAATAGGCCTTTCACTTTAGTTTTTACACAAACAATTCATATTAGAGAAGAGGCAACGCTTAGCAGAAGTCAGAGAAGCAAAAAAGGAGAGAGAAAGCTGAAGCTGGAGAATTCCTTCTTCAACAACATCCAAAATCAACCCTTTAATTAGGTTCTTCTTATTTCTGTAATTCATAATGAACATCTTATATTTTAATTTAGTAGTTTTTAACATCATGAGCTAAATTCCTTAAGTGCTCGAGATTCGCATTAATGGGTTGAACCCAATTTTATTAAATTCATGTTTTTGGATTTGGGATTATTTTAATTTAAATTGAATTGGGTAATTTCGTATTGACTATTATTTTGTATTTAAACAACTATCGTTGAAGTCATGAATCAAACCTAGGAATTAGTAATTAGGCTATCCCATATAGTGGCGTATGGATCACCTTGACGGGGGGTTTAATTACGGAACCAAATAATTGACGTAAGGTACAAATTATTAACCCTAGCGGGCTTAGTTAACCTTATAGCCAATTGGGTAAAGACCTTGAACCATTCAAAGGTGGATTATAATCGCCTGACGGGGTTTGTAACACATAAGAATAGCTTCTAAGTCCACCTTGACGGGGGTTAGGTGATTATAGAATCCCGACTAGTATTTAAGTCCCGATTCATCCCTTAAACAGAAACATTAATTTAATAGATTTAGGTAAAACCCTTGCGAAACTCAAGTAATGCGTCTAAGTCTTTGCTTCTACTCATTTCTATTTACTTGCGTCTTAATTATTTGCATTAGTTAATTTAGTATTTTATTTTAATTTCATCTTAGTCCTTAATCAAAAAACCAAAAAAAATCTTTATATAATTTATTTTCCGCATCACATAACAATTAATCTACACTTATTACATAATATCTAAAGTCATACCTAATCCGTCCCTGCGATCGAAATCCCGTTTACCAGATATTACTTGGACGACCCGTACACTTGCGGTACGTGTCTTGCCTTTTTAGGTGTGTTTATTTTAGAACACACTAGGAGACACCAAGTTTTTGGCGCCGCTGCCGGGGACGGTAGCGTGTGACCACGGTGTTATCCATAAGTGTTTTAATTGTTATTTTTACTTTACTTTTATTTTTCAGTTTTACGCTTTGGGTTGCTCTTTCTTTCTCAGATTTACAGGTTTTGGTATATGCTTGAAGATCTCGTGATCCTTGAGAATCCCGAAATCCTAGTTCGAGAAGCAAACAAAAGAAAGAGAGAAGCTAAAGAGAAGGAAAGAGAAGAAGAAATGACAGAATTAGTTGAGAATCCCGTGATTCAGTTAGACGAAAATGGCCAACCAATAATACCGCCAATCCTTCCAGATCCCCCAATCATTCCGAATCCAGCTCTTAACAATCAACAAAATCATCCACCTATGCAACAAGCTCAACACCCATAATATTATGATCTATGGTTTGTACATGGTCCAGAACAAGCTCCTTATCGCGCTCCTTCTCTCGGTATTGGTCCTAAAAATATCAGCGTTGCTCATTATAGACCTGATCCTGGTATGCTATCCCAATTTCAAAACTATAGAAACTTTCATGGGACACCTGGAGAAGACCCTATTCGTGTAGTTCAAAAGTTTATGCGAATCTGTGATTCGTATATAACTCAAGGAGTGACCAAAGAGCAGATGTACTTTGCTAATTTCAGATTTTTCGTGATAGACGCAGCGAGTGAGTGGCACGATTCGCAAGAACCAGGAACAATCAATACTTGGGATGAATTACAGACAACATTCTTTGATCGTTATTATCCGACTAATATGAGATTGGATGCACAAGTAGAGTTGACATCATTTATCCAAGAGCAAGATGAGACTTTGGGAAGATGTTGGACAAGATTTCAATCATGTTTAAGAAGAGTTCCTGATCATGGCCTTAATGAGCAACAACAATTAAAAATCTTTTATAAAGGCTTGTATGGAGGATCAAGAAAAGACCTCGATCTATTATGTGGTGGCGGATTTCTACAGGTAGCTCCAGTCCATGTGAAGATTATTCTAAACAGAATGGTAACTAATGAGCAAGGTTGGAGTACAGCGAGAACACCTATTCGAGGTAGAAAAGAAAGTAATATGGGTATTGATGAGAAATTCTCCTCTTTGGAGGATTAATTAAAGAGTACGTTAGAACATCAATTGAAATAGCTCACAATAGCTGTTAAAGAAGGTTTATCAGGTAAGAAGGCAAGTGTTAATGTGACTCAACAGGTGTATGGCTGTTTGAATTGTTGTGTTCAAGACAATGACTGGGAATATTGTGAGTGTAATCCTGAAGCCGTGATGTTTGTTTCTAATAGGGGAAATTACAATTCAAGTGGACAAGGATACCAACCCAACAAAAATCATCCGGGTTTCCAATACTCAAATCCTAATGGGGCAGCTAATCCTATATATGCTTATCAACCGCGTCCCCAAGGTAACACTTATCAACCTAGACCACAAAATAATTATCAGGGAGGACAAAATTATGTAAACAATGCTCAGAGACAGACTCCTCAGAATAATTATAATGACACCATGAATCAAAAGGCCTTACCTGCTCACCCTCAAGAAGGTACAGAAGATCTTCGTGTAACCGTAGAAATATTAATGGCACTTCAAGCACAATCTATTCAGAGTCTGCAAGCTAATGAAGCTGCAATTAAGCTATTGGGGAATCAAATTAGTTAGATGTCAAAACAGCTAAGTCAGCGTCCACAAGGGAAACTCCCTAGTGATACTGAAATCCCAACCCAATATGAAAATTGTAGCGCTATCTCACTAAGAAGTGGTAAGAAGCTCCCTCTACCTCATTTCCCAGTTATGAAAGAAAAATAAGTTACCAACAAAGAAAAAACGGTAAAGGATGTGGAAGAAAAGAATGATGAACCTGAAGTGATAGAAGTTGAGAAGATTCCGGAAATTCTTAAGAAGAAAGATGTTATAGAAACCCTTCCTCCTCCACCTTTCCCTTCAAGAGTTTAGAAGAAAGGAGATACAGCTGAATATCAACAATTCATGGATATGGTAAGCAAGCTCAACATTAATATACCTTTCTTAGAGGCTATCAAGGGGGTACCAAAATATTTAAAATTCTTAAAAAGAGCTATCACCAATAAATGCAAATATCTTGAGAATGAAATGATTGGATTGCCAGAAGAATGTAGTGCAGTATGCCAGAGTAAGTTGCCACCTAAGTTTCTTGACCCTGGGAGTTTTACAATTCTGATTTCTATTGGTGATGAATGGCAAGGGAGAGCTTTGTGTGATTTGGGTGCGAGTATTAACCTCATGCCTAGATCGATTTTTGAGAAGTTAAAGATTGGAAATGCAAAACAAACCTCTATGGTCTTATAGATGGCTGATAGATCCCTCGTGCATCCAGAGGGACGAATAGAAACTATCCTCGTCAAGGCAAGTACGTCAATCTTTCCCGCTGATTTTGTTATGCTTGACTATGACGCGGATAGGAATGTCCCCATTATTTTGGGAAGACCATTCCTAGCCACGGGGCGTACTTTGATTGATGTAGAAAAACGGAGAATTGACTATTCGTATCCAAGACGAGGAAGTGAAATTCAATGTGTTTAGGCCTATGAAGTTTCCAGAATCTAAGGAAGAGTGCTTTCGGTTGGAGACCATTGATCAAGAAGAAAAAGAACCAGCTAAGGTAGGGAAAATCTTAGGAAAGGAGGAGAAAAATCTAAGAAAGAAACTACCTAACGAACCTCCTCCAGATCCTAGAGAAAACCCACACCTTGATCGTGCAAAGAAGAAAGTTAAGGAACGTGCAATGAAAATGCCAAAAGAACCGAAGAAAGAAAGGAAGAAGGAGAAGATAAGAATGGGAGATGAAGTCTCATTGAAAAGGCCTGAACCTCCTCCAAAAACGCGTAAATCTAAAGGTCCTTGGAATGGTCTATTCACTGTAACGCAGATTATCTCGGAGAAACTAGTTGGAATCAAAGCAAAAGGATGCACGTTTCGAATAGCCAACGTTGATAACCTCACTCACTGCTGGGGAGGTTATGTTAAGAAATGATGCCTGAGGTAATCCGTCGAGCTTAACAATGTTAAAAAAAAGCTACTTCAATTGTATATTAGTTTAAGTGCTTTTATGTCTTTTATTTCGTAGTGGTTAATTTAGTATTAGTGTATATTCTTAAAAAGAAATGAGAAAGGTCTGGTGTTTTGATGATTTACAAGTATTTAAACCTACATACGCATAACGCGGATGAGCTGGAGGGGTTTTTCTTAAAAAACAAGAGGACATATAACAGATGGTTTCTTCATTGATTCACTGTCTTCTGGTTCTCTAAGTTGTTCATGAATTCATTCTTTTGGTCTACCGTCTACTGAATCAAGAGCAACAACTTCTTCAGCTATATCGTCATATATCTCTGGGGAGTCAAGTGCTAAGGCTGCTGTTAGAGTATTATCAAAGTTTGATTCATTGAAAACTTCTTGCTTAATTTTTCTCATGACATTTATTTTAGGGCATTCATCTTTCGTTTTTGAATATTTCATAGCCTTAAACACATTCAATCGTACCTGTTCGTCTTGGACCCTCATGATCAATTCACCATTATCAACATCTATTAGTGTACGCCCCATGAATAAGAATGGACTACCAAAGATGATGGATACATTCTTATCCGCGTTGTAGTAAAGCATAATAAAGTCACAAGGAAATATGAAACTACTAGCTTTAACTAAAACATCTTCAATTTTAACAACAGGTTGGGAGAGGGAGCAATCCGCCATTCGTAACACTACTGAAGTAGGTACTACCTCTCCTATGTTGAACTTCTCGAAGAGGGACTTTGACATGAGATTGATACTCGCGCCTAAATCAAATAATGCTTCTCTGGTCCATCCCTCTCCAATAGCAATGGGAATTGTAAAACTTATGGGATCTTGTAGCTTTGGTGGAAACTTGCTTTGACATATATCACTGCACTCCTCAAGTAATCCAATCAATTCCCCAGTTCCTAAAATTTGTTTGTTAGAAAGAATGTCCTTCGCAAATTTTTAATATTTTGGAATTCTCTTGAGAGCTTCTTCAAATGGTATGTTGATATCTAACTTGCTCACAATGTCAAGGAACTTCTTGAATTCTTTTTCATTGTTCTTGTTTTTGACACGTGATGGGAATGGTGGAGGAGGACGTGTATTGTTTACCACTGAGACTTTCTTCTATTCTTGTGCCTTCTCAGGAACACTCTTCGGTTTAATTACATCATCGACTATTTCTTCAACCTCTTCTTCAAGAATAGAAGTTGGTTCTTTTGGTTGTTCTGTTTCTTCCACTCTAGGTGGAGTCAATTGTTTTCCATTTCTCATTTCAACCGCATGACAAGCATCATCTTGAAGATTTATAGTATCACTCGGAAGTTTCCTTTTGGCATGCTTTGTATTTCACTCGCTATCTGTGATATAGTATTCTAGATATCTTTAATAAACCTCGCTTGTTGTTGAAACCTTTGCTGATTCACCTCCATTCTCTCCTGAAGAACTTTCATAAATCTATCTAGATTTTGATCCAAACATAAAGGCTGCGATGAAGGTTTCTCATGTGTAGTTTGTTGCGTTGAATATGAATGTGGTTCATGATAATAATCTTCATTTTTTGGCACTTGTTAACATATTTTTTTGTGGCTGATAATAATTTTGAGGCTGAGTTGGATAATAATTACCTTGGTTTTTTACCCAATTTTGTTTATGTGGGGAATAATATATAGTGTGACTTCCTTGAGGATGATAGTAAATATTCGAGTAATGTTTTCTGTGACGAGATACAGAGGAAATAGATGCTTGATTATGAATACAATTCTACCATGAATGATTTCTTTCTCCACAACCAAGACATGAAGGTAATGAGTGTACTAGATTTACCTGTGCTATAGAACTGCTCTCTAACGTGATTGTTCTTGTAGTTCCTTAAGTCGTTAGTTTAAATCTTTCATCCTTAGAGCTTCTAATGTATCCTCTTCTTTTTATGATTCCAACGACCAACTTTTTCCGGTTTCAAGAACTCTTTCCATGATAGTGTGAGCATCTTCTAATCTAATAACACAAAACTTCCATCTCTTAAATTGTCTACCTTTACCTTGGACTCGTTGTTGAGTCCTCCATAGAACATGGCCAACTGATATTCTGACGAGGAGACGTGGAATGGACACCTTGCTTTCTTCTCATTAAAACGTAACCATGCTTCACCAACACTTTCCGTTTCTTCTTACATAAATTGTTCCAACTCCAGCATATCTTTTAAGAGTCTACTCATCACATAGAATCGATCTGGCAATTTTGCTTGGAGTTTATCCCAATCTTGAATTGAATCAGGGTGTTGGAAGTCATACCAATTTCTAGCACTTCCGATTAAAAAGAATAGGAACATAACATAGTACATTTGTTCCTATGTAACACCTTTGATGGTGTAGGCATCACATCTCTACATGAATTTCTGAATATAACGAACCGGATCATGTTGTGCAACACCACTAAATAGGCCATAACTCGAAAATTGTTAGATCATGCCTGGATTAGGCCTGAATTTAGCGGCTTGAATTTCTGGAGTGCGGATTTCCTCTAGGTTGCACTCTGAACGAGACGGGAAGATTGAGTTTCCTCGGACTTTCGATCCTATAATAAAACAACTAAAAAAATGCATACAATAGAACTAACTGAAATAAAAGCACTAAATAAATGAACAAGGACTAACGATGTAGTCCCCGACAGAGGCGCCAAAAACATGGTGTCGGTTAGGGCGTGATAAAATAAGGATAAATATAGATGCAAATAAACTCCATAATCGTAACACGTTAGTCGCTGCAAGTGTCACCGATCGTATGCAAGTTTCAATAGCAAGTAAGATCCGTTCCTTAGATACTACGACAGTTAGGAAGAACTTATGCAATATAAAGTGCAAATAAGAAGCTAGAACAATAATATGCTAAAAATAAAAGGCTTGGAAATATTTGTTTGGTTTTTAAAGACTCTAAACAATTACCTAAATAAAATAAAGACAGGAAAATAAATAAAGAGAAGAAGATAGTATGAGAGTTTAGCTCGAGATCTAGCAAGTAATCCCCACAAGCCTTGTTATAACCTATTTGTGTAAGGAAGAATTGTGTGATATGCAATAGCAAGGATTCTATATTCCTCCACACCCTTTCAGGGTGGACTTAGGTGGCAACCTAACAATTACCAGCGGACTTGGGTAAGGGGACCCTACACAATGATATGTGGTTTAATTTTAAACCCTAATGACTATGTAGTTAGGCAAGCCCTTCCGGATAACTACTTCACACTAGACGTTTATGTGGTGTATCAATAACTAGACACCCCTTCTGAGTGACTATCTAACTACTATTAAGGTATCGGATACGTTTGCAACCACAAGAACTACAGACAATAAATCAAGACACATAAAAGCAGAGAATAAAAAAGTAATTTCAATTATATGTAAAAGACATCCCAAATTAATATAGATATAAAACAAGTCTAGGGTTCATACCCATATGCTAATCTCAAGCTAAAATATAATTAGTTCATGCTAGAGAAAGAAAGAAAAACAATTACAAATTTAAAGGATTTGGAAGGCATGATTAGTTGTTCAACTCCTTCTGATCCTCTCTTATCTTGATATAGGCTTCCTCTTGGTTTAAAGGCTGAACAATATGATTTCTCTAAGGTATGAATGAGTATATATTGGCCCTTGGTCGAAATTAGGAGTAATACCCAAGTTAAGGAGTCCAGATCTCACCAAAATTCGTATTCCAAACTTGTAGAAAGGGATAAACCATAACAGATTTTCTTTTGGTCATATCTCCTTCGTTACTTATCGGATTTTGAAGTTCTTTATATGGAAACGACCGCGTTGAAAAAATATAGCTGCTCAAATAAAATTTATCCATAATTCCATACCGTCTTTTCGTAGTAAATTAATTAGTGTACGTATGTGTAGTTTTGGTAGCTTCTTTCCATTCCAAATATATCCAAACTCTTCATTTTTTACTCTGACTAAGGGTTTTCATTTACTTTTAATTTTCAAATCAGTTTCCATAGGTGTAATTACTTCTATATATCTAAGTGCTACACAAATAACACACAAATTACGCACAAAAGCTCACAAAATAGCAAAACACCTAAAACTAGACAAGAAAGTGTAAAGCATAAATAAATGGGGAAAATTACAAAATTAATAACTAAATAACCCTAAAATGATGTCTGAAGTATAGATTAATTTATCACAAATGTAGAGATATCACATGCCATATTCGTTCAAGGGCTTTCCTGCAATTTTGTTCACTATCAAACCCAAAAATAAGCATATTACCATGAGATTTGATGTTTACTTTACCTAAATCCTTCTATTGATAATGCACAAAGTTCGTTATCATATAAAATTGAGGCCGAGCACCAATAAATTGTCCAACTAAACAGTTCGAACATACCTTAGCACCTTCATCGAAAATGTTCTGAGGCGGATTGATACCCCTAATCCCCTCTTTCCTCGCTGGCTTATGAAAATCCAACTTCAAATTCGCCTTGATATTACCTTCAAAAAATGAATACCACTTGAATAACTTCATCTCATCGCATTTTAGGGTTGATCTCAAATAATTTCCTCTGGTGTTCGATCGATGTTCTCCAAACGTTCAATATATATAAAAGAGCTCTGTTTTGGTTGGCTAACCACTTTAGTAGTCGGGTTAGTCACTCTAGCATTATTAATATTGCTCTTACTATTGCTATTAGGCCTATCTGCGGAATTGATCATAGCAATTTGAGTATCTTCAAAGATTTCTTTAGTTATGTTCCTACAAGTAGTACGTTTAGTTTAGCTGGAGGAATGATTGGGTAAAAGAGGTGAAAAAGAAGAAATGAAAATGGATAATGGTGCTAGCTAGAAATTGGAAAAAATAAACTCAAAATAAAAGTAAAAAAAGGCTGAAAAGGTTTATGAATTTTATGTTAGATCCCAAAAATTAGGATAAAACATAAAATTCTGGAAAAAAATAATCCAAAAATTGTAGAATTCTATGGGTTTTTTCTGAAATCAGTTCAAAAGTTTGTTAAAAGTAGGAGGGAGAAACCCAATTGACAGCTAACTAAAATGCACTACTCCCGTGCGTGAATAAACACATTCCACATTGCACCCTTAATAACTCTCACAAATCATTATATGTTAACTATGTATTTAGGTTACACAAATCTTAATAAACATATAACTTGACTTTTTTGAATTGTAAGTTACGCATGAAAAAAATATTATCGTGAAATTTCTCTACATGCACTGTTCAATTTCCGCACTTGAGGTAAAAATGAACCAAAGACAATTGAACAAAGCTATTCAAAACAGACCCAAATGTGAGAGAAATACCATGAAACTAGTGGTCCAATTTGAGAATGACAATGCAGTGCAAGCTTTGATAGCACTAGGGAGTATAAATTTGATCCTTAAACTATATTATTTTTTATTGATTTGATCCTCTAAGTTATCGTGAATTTGATCCTTAATCTAAAGAGAGATTAACGAACAAAGTGACATTGGATAAGAAAACATATATGTTAACTATAACTCTCACGAATAATTATATGTTAACTATAAAATCAATCTTATCTCTTTTGACAATCCAATGCAATGGTCCATTATACGGTATCCATTGATTAACATTACGATATCTATCCTCAGTTTCAGCAGGGTTGATTTGTCTCCATGAATTAGTACTCACATTGCAGACTAAGCTTTCATAACCATAGTTATCCTCATCATAAACCTTAACAAATGCTTTGTATTCATCTTTGTTTGAATCAAACCCAATCCTTGTTTGTCCTAAAATAGACAATTCTTACGATCTCGATCTTAATAGGAGATTAAATGAGGAGGAAGACGTTTAAATTCCCTAGTAGCTGAGGGATGTCTCCCTAATTGTTCTAAATATAAACCCTTAGGAGACATCATTCTAGGTAGAAAATGGTCTTTTTATGTAGTCTTTTGTGCTTAATTCGTAATATTCCTATTTCTTGTCTTAATTTGATGAATTATTATTTTTAGAGCATATTTGGTTTAATTTGTCTGTTAATGTGAAGCTTTAAAGATAATTTGGAAATAAATATTATGCCAAGTCAATTCTAAGGAAATAAGGAAAGAATATCTTCAAGAAATCTGGAGATAGAAGGAAACATAGTTCAATTAAGAAAAGGAAAAGCTGGCAAATAAATCTGAATTTCTGCAGCTACGTGTAAATAAGTCATGATAACTCCAAATACAAGACCATTCTGGAAGAGCCTTTTTAGAGGTAGATAGATATTACTGTGAGGATTCGTTTGGTATCTTATGGGCAAAAAACGGCCCAGTAACGAAGACGATATGGTCAAAACAAGTCAGAATTTATTATCCTTATCTACTTACGAATTTGAGTTGGGCTTGGACTCTTTTACTTGAACCCTACTCCAAGATTTCGACCTAGCACCTATATATATATCAGTTCTACACCTTAGAAAATCATCCCTTGACTGCATAATCTTAATATACATACATAAATCACCATAGAAGCAATCAAGAAGATCTAGAGGAGGAAGAAACAAGAGCTAGAGTTTAACTACACCAATTCTACACTTCTCCATCTCTATTCTTTGGGTAAATTAGTATTAGATCTATTTTGTCTATGAGGTATTTATAAACTATTTATTCAAGAGTTTTAGGAAGCATAATATCTCTTTAGGATTGTAATTATATGAATCATTGATTATTATTTTTCTGTTTTAATTTGAATCTGGGATTTTAGTATTTAATAGAATTGGTTCTTAATTTCCATTGACTATATTCTTGTGCTTGTTTACTATCATTGACGTCATGAATCAAGGGTAGGTTTTAGTTATTATGTTATTCACTTAGTGGCGAAGTGATCATCCGACATGGGGGTTTAATTACAGAACTAGAATGTAGACGTGTGGTGTCCGTTATTTGACAGACAGGCTTGACTAACCACGTAGCCAAAGAGGTAAAAGAACTTATCATCCGAAGAGGCATATTCACCCGTATAGGGGTTTATAGTACTT
Organism: Nemophila menziesii; assembly: GCA_029959085.1. Classification (NCBI taxonomy): domain Eukaryota; kingdom Viridiplantae; phylum Streptophyta; class Magnoliopsida; order Boraginales; family Hydrophyllaceae; genus Nemophila; species Nemophila menziesii. The sequence continues at coordinate 3,004,122 of JARWIR010000027.1, read as the reverse complement.
TAGGATAGCTCCTAGGTCCACCCGACAGGGGGCTAGGTGATTATAGGGTCCTGACTATTGTGAGATTTCCCCTTCACCCTTATTCTTAGGAATAATACATTCAATAGGAATGATTCATACTTGTATCTCCTTATCTTATTTGCATAATTATTTATTATTTATTGTTTATTATTTATTATTAATTTTATCTAGTTAATTAGAAAACAAACTCCTTTGCTACTTATCATTTTAATTAGGACAAGTAAAACTATCTATTCTAATATGAACACGAAGTTAGAATAACTACTTAAATCTCTGTGGAGACGATTTTCCCGTATTTACTTATCTATTACTTGGAACGACCCGTACACTTGCGGTCTGTGGATCCTTTATTCCTTTACTTTTATTGCAATATTGTATAACACCCCAGGAACCACCACTGAGTACCGTAAAATTAAGGTTCTTGTATCAAATGAGACAAATAATAATAACCCATTACAAGGCCATGAAACATTCTATCTACTTTCGTTAGGATCGAAATTCAGTGGAGGTATCTTGAAAATTGGTGAGATAACATTGTGCAATTCATATGAAAGAAATGACAATACTTTTTCACGATGAGTGTTGATACGCTAAATTAGGATACATTCTTTATTTTTGCGTTTTGTGTAAATCGAATGCATTTCAATGTATTTAGGGCTTCGAATTAAATAATTCCAAGATTTACAAATGCACCTAAATAGCATCAATGGCTTAACTGCTAATGTCATTAGAACTAATATGACTACATCTTCAGATATACTCTTCATATCCGTAGCCTTAAAATTATCTTGAATAAAATTCTTCAACGTGTTCATCATGGTAAATTTGATCCTTCAACTTTGTACTTGTCCCGTAGCTTGCATTTTATTCCACTGACTATCAATAAAATCAAGTGGCAATGGGTTTATAAAAATATTTTGATCAAAGTAGAGCGAAAAGGATCCAGTTCGAGATCCAAACCCAATCCTTGTGAGTCTTGTTTATATCCACGGTTTAGAAAATAAAATGAGTGATCGTCCAAAAATTTAAAAAATATTATGGTGGTAGCATGTTTTTTCCTTATTATTCGAAAAGTTTGTTAGTTAAGATAAAAAAAATTAACTTTTTTGTAATTTAAGGTATTATTTCAAGTTATAGATTTCTAATTCAAAATCTGAAAAGTTTAAATTTTACCAAAAAAAATAAAAATTTAAAAAGCCCGTCTAGATCTACCTAGCAAAAACCCTAGGAAGCTCTAGGACCATCGTCCACCACCACAAAAAAAATTTAAGCTTTCCTATTTTCATATGCACATTTAATACTTGACATCTACCACAATTATTAAGGATTATCCTTTCTTTATTGTTGTTATTTATTCCGAACCATCTGTCTGAAACCCCACCACCGTCATCTTATCCATTAAAATTCCTAAGCTACCTTCTATGCAAGTTCCTTCTTCTTTATATCCTTTCGCAAATTTTACCCACTTTACCTAGTCAGAATGCACATATTTGATTTTCACTACCTTGTCTTAATTCTTTGTCATGGAGTTCTTTATCGCCTCACATCCTTAAAATGGCTCCAACAACTTTACGCTGGCCTCTGATGAAGGTTCTATTTATGCAGGTCTTGGTCATAAGAAATTGTTTGCACGTATTGTATCTGATAATACGACTAGTTTTTGTTACTTTAAAATTTCTATCCAAAGAGTTTGGGGTATAAAAGGCCATCTATCGATTGAGAAACGACGTTCGAACATAGATTCTTAACTTCCAGAATTTGGAAAACTTGGAACATGTGTGGCTTCATAAACTCTGTAACGTTTTTGGTAAAGACCTAACATTACATATATGGGATAATTAATACATAGACCCAAGACTCTTGGATTTTTCTGCCTTTTTGGGTTCACATTGATGGCCTTCCACCTATGTATATTAAGATCGAAACCTTCACAAGCTTATTTAGATGTTGGGGTTGGCGAATGTACTGTTACTCTACCTAAAAATTTATCCATAATTGTTGTGAGAAGATTTCTGAAGAGGAAAGATCTTTCGAAAGGCGTAACACCTTTTCGTGGTACAAAGGATACTTCACTTGTACATATGGATAATACTGGTCCACTATAGTCAAAATTACAAAATCAGACTAACTTGGGCAATGATGTTTGTAATTCAACCGAGCCCAAAGAGATCTCCTTTTTTGGGGGGCAATTATGTTCTTGTGTGTGTCCTATAACTAATGAAGAAACGAATGAGTCGACGGTCCCACTTTATCAGCATCAAGTTTTACAGGATATTGTAGCCCACGTCTGATAAAAGAAATCAATGTTGTTAACATAACATATATTAATTCCACTTGAAGCAAAAGCGCATGTCACACTCTGAACCCTTTTGTCACTTTTTCTCCAGGAATTATTGAAGAGAATTCTCCATATCTATTAGGTTACTGAGTGTAGACAAGTTAAATTTGGGTTCTCTCCCTCTTTATTCTATATCAAATTATATAAGGTATGTGGGCTTGGACAAAATAGTTACAGACTATCTTCCTCTCTCCTTTGTACCAGTTTCTCCATCATCTATTGAGGATATTAGGACTTGTACATTATCATAAAGAGTTATTCTTTTGACGCCAACCACAAAAATTGTGAAACTGGATTCGCCACTTGAAAAACTTGATGAAATGAGAGTTTCTCCACCTCCTTCCTCTTTTTGTTTGTTTGACTCGATCATAGTCGATATCCTAATTTCAGCCTGGAGGATTGACTTCCCAGGACCAGTGGTTTATGAGGACGAGACTAGGATTATTGCATATATGAGCTATGTGGAGTTTGATAATGAGACCAGTGAATTGGATTTCAAGATCGTTATTAAAATGGATGCGGTTTGTGGAGTTGTCCCTTAACAATACCAAAGGGGTTCATGGTCAAAATTAGTTGTAATTTTAAAGGGATCAACACACCCTTGACCTATATTGTAGAATCGTCGCCTAGGCGTCAACTCACCCCTAATCCCCCTGCGCATAGTAAAATGGCTAGGCATTTTCTCCTACCACCTTAGTCGTCGTGGAAGAGGTTCCTATCAAGCCTAGGCACCAATTAATGGAAAAAATGGGCGCCTTGGCCCTCTTTTAATATTTTTATTCTTGAAAATTCTTGAATTGAATATTATTTATCAAAATATAGCAGTTTTATATTTCCTGTAGTGTTGTTAAATGACTTTTATGACTTAAGGAGTTACACTTATTATAATTACTATGTACATATTACTAAATATACCAAATTACACATCGAGATTCAGAATCACCTAGTCCCGCATCAGCCCTGTGTAATCCCGGATAGGCGCTAGGCCCCGGTCGACCTCCTAGACTGCCTAGGCCGCGAAATTGAGATCTACAACATAACCCTTGACACAAATGAGCCTAGTATATATCGTCTCACGCCATATTCCCAAAATATTTTTCCTTTCCGAGAGTAAGCAAAACTCATTAGTTTTGATTTATTTAGCAAAAAAATAGAATATAAAACTATGACGTAGAAATCGCCGCATAGACTCAATTCCGCCCTCATTCGCCTACACCTAGTAACAAAGCTAACCATTTTTTTTAGCAACTTAATCGCAATGAAAGAGGTGCCTAGCTCGCCTAGCTCGCCTAGAAACCTATTAATGGCTAAAATTGGCCACCTATGCCCTGCTTTTATTTTTCTCACTCTTAGAATTCTTGAATTGATATTATAACACTAATTGTATTCATCATCATCAAACGAAGATGCAAATAGATATATGTATTTTGTGTACCAGAAACTGAGAAATGTTTAGTCCAAGATCCAAACACTCCATATTTAATTATTACCCATATGTCCACATACATTGGTTCTAGAGGAAAATTGGAATTTGAGAATGCAAACAAAGCTAGGCAATCATTTAAGATTATGAGAATCTTGTTAACTTGACAACTTTGAGGGATAACTTGAGGAAGCTTTATTTCATGAAACACCTCAGTTCTCACATGCAAACAAATTATAATAAAATAATCAATATCATCTCCTCCAAAACCCAATGCAATTCTCTACTATACAATATCCCTTGAACAACGCTACTATACCTATCGTCAGTTTCAGGATTGTTGATTTGTCTCTGAAAGAAATTGTTTTGGGTCTGGCTCATATTGTGGGTGCCCATAATGGCTTAGCGCGACCCAATGTGGTAAGTTATTTGAATAACTTGTATATAAATAACTTCAAGTAAGTTATTTCAGGGAGAAGATAAGAATTCATTTTTAAATTACGTTTCTTTCTCTTCTCTACCTTATACTAAAGAAAACAAAAATCATTAGAAATTCTCTCAAGATCTCTTTAACATATGATTGAAGATCCAGCGCCATTTAGGTTGTAAAATAGCAATGTTTTTGTCAAGTAAGTGGATTCAACACCGGAAAGCATTTCGATTCTTAATTCTGCCTAAAAGGTTTATCTAGAACCTTTAAATTTCTTACATATGGAATCAGAGCCATGATGCTCGTCTTTGAAATGTTATCTATGGTGTATATATCTATATTCATATATAGATATACGATCTGTGATATATAATTTGACTATAAAAGTTTTTGTGAAAGTCATTTATATTAAATAAATTTAGATATCTATGTTCTATTGGAAATAAGGAACGCAATGGTAAAAATTTCGTCAAATTTGGACCTAAAACGAATAAGATATGATTTTTTGAAGTTTTTTCAATGGAGTTTTTTGGTTTTGGACTGGTGTGGAAGACGACTCAAAACATTGTTGTTTTGGCCACTTCGAAATTTAAAAAAACGGGAGCATAACCACAAACACTGAAACGTATCATCATACCACCAGGCTAAGACAACAATTAATCACTTGGTCAGTGTTTTGTTATATGAGATCGTTTTTCAATCTTGAAAAAAAATCCTACGGTTTGCTTGTTCGAACCACTTCCCTTTATCCACACAAATGGTTTGGTAACCGCTAGACCACAACCTTCTTTTGGTGTTGTGTTTCGGTTTTTGGTATATGACGCTATTATTAAAAAAAAGGAAATGTTTACGTGTCCTTTAGGGTGGAAATCTCTAACTTCTAAATCATATATTTGATTATGTTCACCATTAGTTCCAATATTTATATATTTTATTTTCTGAGTATTTGGAATAAGAGAAATTTTTATATACCAATATTTCAGACACAAGAGTAATGTAATTTGAACAATAGGTTATTTTATCATGTTTGATGTATATGCCTATATGTTCATTTTATAAGAATGTTTACTTATGGTCTTATTATACTAAACATGAACTTGAAATTTGTGTATATAATTAGTTGACCATACTTTCATGTAACCCGATAAATGTGAAACTCTAGATAGATATTTATGAGTTAATTAGTGTATCTTAAATGCTTTTGATACATGACTTGTTAATTTATATATTTTATTTTGTCAATTTCATATGTATATATATTGAAGCTTGGGTTATTTTATGGATAAGTTTGATTCCATAACCACTAAATCTTACGGGTATAGTGTATTACATCTTAATTGAGTGTATTGGAATAGTGGGAGTTCTGTAGAGAAATTAGCATTTTGTCTTGATAAAATTGTATTATGATTAGATAAACAAAAGTATGGTGATTCATGTTTGGGAACATAGTGAACTTTCTGTTTCACTTCTTTTGTTTTCTATTTACGAGTTCAATTTGCATTTTGAGACAATATCATTGAATAAATTTTATATATTAATGAAAGTCTCTATATATACTAGAAAATGGCTATGAGTAACATCTTTTAGACCTTTAGAGAAGGACAAGGATGAATGGTGATATAACTATTACCCTATGAGAACTCGATGAACTAGAATTCGAGGTTGTTAATAATGTAATGCTTGAGCTTGAGGAAGGCTTCCAATTCATCACATTAGGAGCATATTGACTTATCAAGTTTTGGAGTTATAAAGACTCTATTATTTGAGAAATATTGATAAGTTATATGGATGGATTAGTTTATGAGTATCACAAGTATCCTACCACTTACGATATGTGGGTATACTCTTACGTAGATGATCTAGGATAATACCATGTCGATGTTGCGTAAGTGGACATGAACGATTATACTCGTAAAAGGACACCTGGTCATGACATTCAACACATCTAAGAGCGATATTTAAAGTGACTAGGATAGTCTAGAGATCTAGTGATATCCTCAATTATGAACAACAAATTCAAGTAATCATCAACCTTTTTCAAATAATTGAAAGTACTGAGAAGTGAATGTGACTCGTAATAACATCAATACGTTGATGATTCTACTTGAGGTGTACTCAAGAATGAGTGCATTGGAGGTTTCTTGGCCTCCTAGTTGAGCATATATTACTGATTCTAGCTCTCATACAGAGTTGCAAGAGGATTGAAAGAAAAGGGTGATATATCTGGTTCTAAGAAGATCAAGATAAATAGTCACAAGGAAATAAAGTATGATCATAAGAAATAAAAGAGTAAGATGAGTTTCTACATTTATGAAAAGTTGTGTCACTTAGCTTGCGAGCCTAATATAGTAGCACTATCTTCTTCTTATGATTTTTATATCTATTGCTAGCACCATGTTGCTAACTAGTCTTATCCTATGTGGATTATGAACTTAGGAGTAATAGATCTTGTGACAAGAGATTAAGAGACCTATATAGTGTACCATGAATGAAAATTTCAGTAGGTATAAGATTGATATATGTAGATGACAATAATAATGTTGAAGTAAATGGTTAGGCACAAGTAGTTGAGCTTGCGAAGTGGTCAAACCTTGTATCTACATAATATCTTAGGTGTACAAATTTTCGGCACAATTTGGTCTCAATCATTGTTCTTATGGGATTAAATTCAGTAACCATTTTCATGACAAACAATAAGTGTCCTACATAATATGGAGCTGTCTTTAGAACAAACGGTTCTTTAGTATTTGGCAAACGTTGACTACAAGAACTATTATTTTTAATAGTAGTTGATTTTATATGAATGTCTTTTATAGTATTTAAAGATACTGGAAAATTTTATAAAATATTAGGTTATGTTATAATAGTTATGACATGAATCATATTGTTGGTGATGGATATTCATTTTATTCACTTGATGAAATCCTTTAGCCAAACTGTGGAAACTGCCTAGTAAAGAAAGTAATGTGACTTTTTTTGGAAAGTTTAAACTAAATTTTTTAATATCTGTTGGTTTTGATCATGATAACATTTGTATACTCATTAATTAACAAGATGTGGGGTATACTATTTCATCACCTTATAGATTATATTACACAGTTTAGTGATATCTATCAGATTTCTTGCAAATTGGAAGCACTGAGATGCTTAACAAATTTGTTATTTATAGATTTGAGAATCAAATAGAGAGGAATGGTAAAACCTTGAGAAGAAACCGTGATCACAAATATCTATTTGAGGGATTTTAAAGAAGGGTGTAATGAGAATGGGATCATAAATAACTTTATGATTTTTTACATGCCACGATATGGAAGAGTAGGTAAAAGGAGGTATGTAACTCTCCTGATTAAGGTGTATGATTGCTCAAATAAATCTCTTAATATATGGTTGGGAGATAATTTTTTATTGCTACTCATATACTTATTCATTTACACACAAAGTTACTTCCATAAACTCCACACGGACTATGAACAAAATAAATATCACCTTTCATACATGATCTCCCCGGGGTTGGTATGTTTGTGACTTATCCAATAAGTATGGAAAGGTTGGTCACAAAAGGTAAGAATGATTTCTTTGGAAGATGTTCAAAGACTCTAAGGGATATGTCTTAAAGGTTGAACATAATGATGAAATTTGTTAAGACTGAGTTACACGATGTTACATTTGGATAATAATATTTTCCTAAATAAAGGTGTGGTTATTGAAAATCTCATTTTAGATGAATTAAATGAGGTTGGAAACGATGTATGCAATAAAATGTGTTATAAAAAGGTACCACATGCACGAGGAAGGAAAGATTGCCTCATTTTTTACTCGAAAGAAATTATTGCATCATCTAGTGAATTTGTTTCAAAATAACTTCACCTAGGAGTCATCGAGGGATACATTGTTGTTGATTTAAGATCCATGGATAAATTTGTATGATATATCTATAAGACACAGAAGAACCTCAGAGAGTACATGAACTCTTCATATCCTACTAGGAAAGATGGAGACAATGAAGAGAAATCAATTCCGAAAGTTGGTTGATCTTCCCAAGAACACAAAGTGATTGAGAATAAATAGATTCTTGAAATGAGAAGAGAACTAGTCACTTCATTTGAGAGGTACAAATCTTGTCTAATGGCAAAAAGGCTATATTATAAGGAAGAAATTGTTTTTCGGGATAAATATTTTTCTGTTGTTAAGAGATTTATCTCAATTGGTTATATACTAGCTGTTGTGGTGCATCTTGATTATAATTTGCATTAGATGGGTGTCAAAACTACATTTATCAGTGGAGAATAAAATAAGAAGCATAAATTTAATGGAACAATATATAGATATGATGTTAAACGCCAAGAAATTACATTGTGTAGATTGAAGAAGCCAATTTATGGTCTTTAACATACCCAAGACATCAATTTTTTGAGATTCATGAGTCATTTCAGTTAGTAGTTTTGAAATGATATGTGAAGATCACTTGGTCTACATATCAAAAGTTCCATAATAAAAGTTTGTGAATTTATTTTTTTATGCATATGATATCCTACAAGTTATGAATGACACGTGATTTGTCAAAATTAAGGTGTTGTTATATTTTATTTTTTGTTGATGTGAAAGGTAGGAGAAATGTGAGTACTGCTCTTGATGTTATGATTCTTAAAGAATGTTTAAATTTTTGTTGTCCCTATCTCAAGAATTATACATCAAGAATATGCGTGAACACTTTTACATGGAAGACTTTGATGTCATTAACACTCTAAATAGCTGTGAGCATAAGCTATAATCTTCTTACGTGTCATAGTACTCCATAGATGAAACAGAGAAGGTCAATAATTCCATATTGGTAATTATAGTACCAATAATAATATTATTTATGTCATGATGTGTACTAGGCTATACATTTTGTTATGCTTTGGGTTTAGTTATCCATTTGTCAGTGATGTTTACTAGACGAGACATTAGTTATGTTGTGGGTTTAATTAGTCCATTTTAAATGAAATTATGGACATGAGCATTGAAAACCTGAAAATGAGCAATGAGATGCCTTAAAAGGATTAGGGTTCATGCTATATGTTTTCAAATATAATATTTACACCTAAAGTATATCTGTATGGTAATTAGTTTAACAAAATGGATGAGTGTAAATGTCTCTAGGTTGTGTGTTTTTGCTGAAAGATTGTGCTATATCAATGGAGTAGCAAGAAACGAACTTATATATATTGCTACATCCATTGTGAATGTTGAGTTTGTGGCTTACTCAACTAATTTTAAAAGGTTTGTTTGGTTTAAAAGTTTGTTTGTACTTTTTAGGATTCTCAAGTGAAAGTGGAAGTCCAATTTTGTAATACTGTAATAGAGAAATGGAAATGGCTTATGTGATGAGCACACAGTATTACAGTATAACCAAACATATTGATATAAAGTATATGATGATAAGAGACATTATCGCACATAAGAGTGTGAATTTGCAGTTAATATTAATATCCACACGAGATATCTTGTGAATATAATCTTGAACTAATTACAAGTTATGCAATTCCAGATCATGTTGGATCTATTTTGTTATGTATTTGCAAAATAATGTGCAATTCTATATTTCCATTCTTGAGTGGTAATATATATACATGTGGATAAGTATGTCAGATAGACTATGATTGGCCTTCTCACACAAACATTCACCTTTGTCATTGGAGGATGTGCAAGAATGAGACTAACTCATGTAAAGAGTAACCCTTCATGTAAATAACATGAGTTACGAAAGTCGCCTTAACAAATGTTAAGATGAGATCACCAACATGTAGCGCAACATGTTAATTTTGATTTGTGATCGAAGTAGATCCCCACTACCTACTTAGTCTATAAAAGCCAGATATGCAATTCTTTATTGATTTAAGAGAGGGTTGATCAATTGAAGAATTCGTGTTAGACAACGAGGAAGGTCTAGTTATATATCTGTATGATATTAATGGAGACATGACATGTGACATGAATTAATGAATAATATTGTAGCACGCGAGTCATATTGTGTGTACATGTGACCAAGAGGAAGTGAAAAATTGATCCCTGTTTCTTCATTGTGTGAGACCTTTGAATAGTACCCTTATTACTTTTTACTTAATTTCGATGTTTTGATATCGATGGTCATGAATGATTCGACCTAACGGGATACGTATGGGAAAGCAACCAGGTCATTATAGAAAGATTCAAGTACAAAATAAAGACTAAAATGGATATCAAAGTGTGTGCTTGCAGGTCGACCAATCATGTAAGCCATCAAGGACTATGACATGATAGTGAGATGCAAAATGTTATGCTAGTGAACTCTTCCAATCACAAAGATGATGTGATATGGAATCTGAGGGGTCAGAGTTACTATGATATTGATATTATAATTTTTAGTCTAGGGAACTGTAAGATACGAAACGATTTATGGATCGTTTGAGCATCTATCTACCTTTACAAGTTTATAGCAAAAGGAATGCTCGTATGCTTGCCGGTCGCACAACCTATTGGCCAAGTATGATGGATTTTATGTATATGTTTGAGATGAGAGAAACAGTAGCATAATGCATGTAACATGGGTGTGAGAGTAAACCTATCATGTGCAAGTGGGAGATTGAAAGAAATTGTTTTGGGCCTGACCCATATTGTGGGTGCCCATAATGGGTTAACCCGACCCAATGTAGTAGTTATTATTTGAAATGAAGTTATTTTAGGGAGAAGATAAGAATCCATTTTTAAATTACGTTTCTTTCTCTTCTCTGCCTTATACTAAAGAGAACAAAAATCATTAGAAATTCTCTCAAGATCTCTTTAACATATGATTGAAGATCCAGTAGCATTTAGGTTGTAGAATAGCAATATTCTTCGTCAAGTAAGTGGATTCAACACCGGAAAGCATTTTGGTTCTTAATTTTGCCTAAAAGGTTTGTCTAGAACCTTTAAATTTCTTACAGTCTCCACAAATTAGTACTCACATTGTAGACTAAGCTTATATAACTATAGTCATCCACATCCTAATCCCCAACAAATGCTCTGTATTCATTTTTGTTTGAATCAAAACCCAATCAAAATTTGTACACCACCCGATATGGCTCTCGATCTAGATCTGGAAAGGGGAAAGGATGAGGAGGAAGAAGTTTAAATTCCCTAGTTGTTGGGTTATACAAAATTAAGGTTCTTGTATCATACGAGACAAATAACAACAACCCATTACAAGGGTTTGAATCATTAAATCTTCTATTATTAGAATCAAAATTAAGTTGAGGTATCTCGAGATTTGGTGTGATAACATCGAGCGAATCATATGAAAGAAATGACAATACTGTTTCACATTACGATTAGTGTTGATGTAGTGAATTAGGATACATTCATTCTTTTTGTGTTTCGTGTAAAGCGAATGCATTTCAATGAATTTAGGCCTTCGTTTTAAATCAAACCAAGATTTACAAACACACCTTAATCGCATCAATAACTTAATTTGCAATGTCAATAGAATTAGTATAATTACATCTGGTGGTCCTTTGTGTGTTCTAAATAAATGCAATGGATAATCGAACCACAACCGCAAGTGTACGGTTGTCCCAAGTAGTATAACTGATAATACAGATTCGTTCCAAGGACGGGATGGTTGACTACAATGCTTATCTATTAATGATTGATGCACTTATGAAAACAAATAAAGGTAAAATGTTTGTTTGGTTTTGTATTAATTCTAAATAAATGAAAGACAAATATTAAAATGCAAATAAAAGCTAAGACGCAAGTAAAATGATATAAAACGCAATATGAGATGTAGCACTTGAGAACGCAAGGATCCTCCCAATCCTATTTCCTAACTTATGTTGTTTAAGGGCTAAATTGGTCAATTACAATGGTCGGGATTCTAAATTCCTTATACCCCCGTCAGGGTGGACTATAAGGCGATCCTAAAGTGTCACTAGTCCCGTCAGGGTAAATATGATCCACCGTTGGATGATTAAGTTTTATTACCTCATTGGCTCTAGAATTAGCTAAGTTCGTCAGAATCAATAGCTTCTATCCTAGATTGAATAAATGATTTTGTACCTAAACCCTCCGTCAGGATGATCCAATCGCCACTAATTGGAATAGCCTAGATACTAACACCTGTTCTTAGTTAGCTACTCCAAAAACAGTACAATAATCTCAATTTATTGAAAAGAGTAAAAGCCCTAATTTAATTTAATTCAATAAAAACCCAAATTCAACATTCGTTAGTTAATAAGATTGGGATTCACCCATTGTTTGTTCTCAAGCACTATGAATTGTTTAGCTCATATTAAAACGAAAAACTAAATTAAAAGTAAAGGAATTCATATTGTTTACAGAATTAAAAAGATAAAAGAACCTAATTTCCGGAATCGGAATGACTACGAACGGAGATATAGACCCTCTCCAGCTCTTGTAGCTTCTTCTCCTTCCTTCAGTTGCTTCTCTCTGTTGTTTTTAATCTTGCAAAATGTGAATTCTATTGACACTCTCTTCTAAGGATGAGATGATTTGAAGAACAAATTGAGAGGTGAGAAATAATGAGGTCAAAATCTCCTTTTATAAGCTCAAAAACGGATTAGGGCTTGGACCTAATAATAAAACACTAATTAAATGTCCAAGCCCAAATTCTAAGCCCAAAATCCCGTAACTGCTGATACACCTTCACTAAAACGGCTTTTCCCGATGCGTTATGACTCCGATTGACCTCATTCCAGTTGCTAAAGTTCCGTAACTCGATAGGGAGCGTTTTATCTTCAAAGGTCAGCGGCTAAATCATCGCTTAAGCACCTCGAAATCAGCAATCTATAGCCTGGAAAATGGATTTTCAGCTCTAAAAATAATATCTTCGGGATTTCTTTTCAACTCTTGACTCTATATTTTGATCTTTGACTTTCTCCTTGGATTCATCTTCTAGCTAACATTTAAAACCTGTAAAATCTTCACTAAAAATATCAATATTACGCGCAAAAACTTAATAAATCAAAAATGCTAGAAATAAAAGAGGAAAATCATATTATTGCATATTTAGTCCAAAAGTCTATCGAAATGATTAAATAAACACAAAAAATGATGTCTCCTAAGGGTCGAAAATAAGAACAATTAAGGAGACATCAACATCTTCATGTAAACTTTTTGTATACGTAGCATGAGAAATATTTTCAACTAAACTCTTCAACGTCATCATCATCTTCTTAAATTTAATCCTTCAGCTTTTCTTTTGTCTTATAGCCTTCATTTTCTTCCACTTGTTATCGATGAACCCAAGTGGCAAAAGGTTTGTTAAGATATTTTGAACAATCTGAGATCCAAGCCCGATCCAAACCCAATCCTAACTCATGAGTCATTTTTATATCCTCCAAAAATTTAAACAATATCCAAGGGGGGTGGCGTTTTCCTTTTTTCATATTTGAAAAATCTCAGTTGGTTATTTAAGATTAAAAAAATAATTTCTTTTGTTTAAGATGTTAAATAAAGGTTATAAATTCATAATTTTAAATTTGAAAAGTTAAAATTTTAACATAAAAAATAAGAAATTAAAAAAACTCACCAGAGTTTTCTCTGGAACAAACCATTATGAAGCTCTACATCATCGTCAACCACCACAAAATAGCTTTAAACTTTCCCATTTTCCGATATGCATGTTATCCTTGTAATCTACCAAAATTATTAAGGATTATCCATTCTTTACTGTTGTCATTTATTACCAATTATCTATCAAAAAATCCACTACCTTCATCATATACATTAAAATCCATAACCTACCTTCTCTACAACTTCTTTCTTATTCATATCCTTCCACAAATTTTACCTACTTTACCTTGTCAGACTTTCGTATTTGATTTTTACTACTTTGTCTTCATCCTTTGTCATGGAGTTCTTTGTTACATCACATCCTTAAAATGGTTCCAAAAAATTTACGCTGACCCGCTAGTCTTGATTAGAGAAATCGTTTGCGCGTCTTTTATCCGATAATACGATCGATTTTGGTTACTAAAAAGAAATTATCCAAACTTTTTGGGGAATAAAAGGCCATCTCTCGTATGAGAAATGTTGTTTGAACATCTAGATTCTTAACTTCCAAGGAGATCTCCTTCCTGGGGGCCCAACTATGTTCTTGTGTGAGTCTTCTAACTAATGAAGAAATGAATGAGTTGATGGGTCTACTCTATTAGTCTCAAGTATTACTGGATATTGAAGATTGTATCCCATATATGATAAAAGAAAATAATATTGTCAACATAACAAATATTAATCAAGTTCAAGCAAAAGTGAAGTTGATACTCTTATCCCTTTTGTCACTTTTTCTCCAGGTATTCTTGAAGAGAATTCACCACCTATTTCTAATCGGCCACCGAGTGTAGACAAGTTGAAGTCTGATTTTCTCCCTCTTTATTCTGTATTAAATCTAATAAGGTCAGTGGGATTGGACAAAATGGTTACAAACTCCGTTCCTCTCTCGTTTGTACCAGTTTCTCCATCATCTTTTTAGGAGCTTAGAATCTGTACAATATCATAAAGAGTTATTCTTTCAACGCCAACAATAGAAATTGTGAACTCGATTTGGCACTTGGAAAACTTGATGAAGTTAGGGTTTCTCCTCCTCATTCCTCTTTTTGTTTATTCAAATCGATCGCATCTGATATCCTAATTTTAGCCTGAAGGTTTGACTTTCCCGGACTAGTGGTTTACGAGGATGGGGCTACGATTATTGCATATATCTGTTATGTGGAATTTGATAGTAGGACCAGTGAATTGGATTGCATGATGGGTATTAAAATGGATGCGGTTTGTGGGATTATCCCTGAATAATCCCAAAGGGTTTCATGATCAGAATTAGTTGGAATTTTCAAAGGCTCAACATACCCTTGACACAAACGATCCTCATGAATATCGTCTCACGCCATAATTCTGAAATATTATTCCTCTCCGAGACTAAGCAAAACTCTATTACTTTATTTTCTTTATCTAATATATTAAATTTGAACGTATGTTGTAGAAATCGCTGCCTAGTTGTCAATTCCTCCCTGAACCGTCTATGCCTAGTGAAAATGCTGGACATTTTTGCTTTGCACATTAGTCACCATGGAAGAGGTTCCTAATCCACCTAGGCATATAGTAATGTCCAAAAAGGGTCGTCTAGGCCCTCCTTTTATTTTTCTTACTCTCATGAATTTTTGAATTGATATTATAACTATAGTTTTGTATTTTTATATCTACTATAGCGTTGTTAGATGGATTCTAAGACTTAAATAGATAAAATTATTTTAACTACTAAATATATGTTACTAAATATATTAAATTACACAGTGGGATTCATAACCGTCTGATATTGCTTATGGAACATGTAATCTTGCCGAGGCGCTCTACTTTAGTCGACCACCTAGGCCCCAAAACCGATTTTTACAACATAGATATGAAGCTTAGTTGGGTTTGAGTATCCTTGTAGGAAAGCCGGGGGACTCGCTTTGTTTTACGAGAATCGATTTATATTAATGTTATTTTTTAATCTTGAAAATTTTACACATAGTTTTAGTTTAATTTCCTGTCTGCCTCTTTAAAGGTGTGCTTGCTTCTATGGATGACTTTTAAGAGTAATAATAATTAAAGTCTGAGCAAGGATATGTTTACAATGATAAGAGAGTGTATTTATAGGTGTTTTCTAAGCCTAGGTCGAAATTGTGGAGTAGAAGGCAAGTAATTTGAGTCCAAGTCCAACTCAAATTCGTTTTCTAAAATATAGGACATGATAAACACTGCTCAATATGTTGGTCATATCTCCTTCGTTACTGGTTTGATATTTGCCAACTTTATATCGAAACGACCGAAGCTGAAAAACCTATATAAATATTGAAATACTCATCCAAATTCGCAGCCGATTCGAAGTTATCCACTTTAGTGGATGTAGCTGCAGAATTTCCATATTTATTTAGCATCTTTTACTTTTTTAATTCAACTCTACTTCCTTTTATCTCTTGATTTCTTCCATATCTTATTTCCTTAACTTCTTATAATTGATTTGGAATCTAATTATATTTCATAAACCTTAAGAGATTAAACCAAATATACTCTAAAAGTAATAAATCTTCAAATCTAGACACGAATTGAGAAATTATCAAATAACAAGGAAAATCCCTTAACAATTAATTAAATACACTTAAAATTATGTCTCCAACCTAGATTAATATATATATCAAATAGGGAGGCATCAATAAAAATTCCTAAAAATCCCATCTATTTTTGAAGTTTTGAATTCAAAATTGTTTTTAAATTCAAATATTTATTTTTGAAAAGAAAAAAAAATTCTGAACCACTACTTTTCCGATATGATTTGGAAGAATTTCACCTTTAATCATAGTAGTATTGGTGGGGCCTAGGGTGTGATAAAATATGATATAAATAAAGAGCAAATAATCACCCTAGACTGAGCACAGGTCTGCAAGTATACAGATCGTATGCAAGTTTAGAAAATAAGTAAGATTCGTTCCGCAGAGACTACGAAAGTTAGGTGAATCTTATGCAATAATCAGGTGCAAATAATTAAAGCTAGAACAACTAAACGCAAGAAAAGTAAAAAGAAATATATTTTTGTTTGATTTTTAATTAAACTAAATTAGACTAAGAATTTAAAGACAGAAATTAAATACGAAAGAAGAAGTAATATGAGAATATAGCTTGAGTCATTAGCATGTAATCCCCACTAGTTTTGCCGCTCTAAACATGTAAGGGTGAATTATGTAATATTTCAATAATCGGTTCCAATTACGCTAGGTAGTTTTAAATAAGATTTACCTGTGTCAATAAGGCTTCCTAAGCAAACTGTTCCTGTAATTGGTAAATAGTAACATGTACTAAACCATAGTGATTATCTAGTTAGGTTGATTTGTCAAAACCGAATACTAGACGTTATGTGCTAAACATGTAATTAAACACCGTTGTCAATGGTGACCTAACTACTAGATGGTAATTCTATATGGTTGTAGTCCACAAAAACACAGAATATAAATCCAAACACATAAACAGAGAATAAAAACTATAATTCAATTTAAAATATAAAATTCCAAAATTAGATATATGTCAATCAAAACTAGGTTTCATACATATATGCTAAAACTCAAGCAAAAGAAATTTAGTTCATACAAGAAAAGAAAGAAATTACAAAATTAAAGGTAGAATAAGACATTGTTGATGATAGCTCCTTCCAGACTTCTTCTCTTGTGTTGTAAGCTTCCTCTTGGTTTAAGGTTTCACCAAGGATGATTTAAGAGTGTTAAGAGGCTGTATTTATAGTGTATAGGTTGACCTAATTCATTTCTTGAAGGAGAGGTTAAGTAATGGACTCCAAGCCCAACTCAAATTCGTATGGAAATAAAGATAATTACTGCTGACTTGTCTTGAGCATGTCTTCCTCGTTATTGGTCGGTTTTTGCTCCATAAGATACCAAAAGAATCGTCACAGAATTATCTACGTCCCTGTGAAAGGAATCTTCCAAAATCGGCTTGGTTTTGGAGTTATCACTACTTCTTTAGGCGTAGCTGCAGAAATTCAGATTTAGGCAGCTTTTCCTTTTCCATGATTTTAGCTTTTGTTTCCTTTATCTCTAATTACCATGCAAATCTCTTTCCATATATTGTAGTCTTTGACTTGGACTCTAATTAATCTCCATAATTATCTTTAAAGTTTCACACTAAATAAACAATTAAACCCAATATGCTCTAAAAATATTATGTTACTAAATCAAGACTCAAAATAGGAAAGTGCACTAAACTAAGCTAAAATCGACCTATAAACTAATAAATACAGCTAAAATGATGTCTCATGAATAGATTTTATTATCACAAATGAGGAGACATCAAGACCCCCAACTCAAAGTTGTATCGTCCGGATACAATAAAAGTAAAGAACAGTAGGGTAGTCAAATAAACAAGAAGAAGAATTCGGAGGAGAATAAGAACAGAACATAATGAATGATCCTAGAGCAAAATATCTAAAAAGTCTCATGTAGTAATGCTTAAGAACTAATGCACAATTATGCTTAATACACATGTAATCAACAATCCAGAAATTCAAGTCAAGATTAATTTCGCAATGCCAGAAGGAGAGGATGATAACTTAGTTCAGGTTAATGGCTATAGGTTGTTCATAGGTCCTAATATAGCATCCAATGGTCCACTCACCTATTACCTAATAGCTCAATTGTTTCTCCACCAAGTAGTTAGAAATCCTAAGGTCTTTGGTTATAACGTGGCTTAAGGACGGGTGTGGTATATTTGGATAATGAAAAGTGAGCTTTTGGCTCTCTTCTCACTAGCCATCAACGAATCGCCCTAGAACTTGAGTTTCACTCGAAGATGTTCTCACTCAACCCAATTTATTGATTATTTTAATGTGCATCCCCAATAAATCCCAATTAAAACCTTTTATGATGATATACAAATTCCACTTTGCCGGTCCGAATATATATTTTCATTCAATTCAATTTTTTTTTCTTTTTGTATAGCTATGATTCTCTTTTTTGATGTTGAGATATCACACTATTTTTTCATATATATATTCTTCTTATGCCCTTGTTGGCAAATTTAGCTCGTAGCTTCTTTTCCATTCACTATTACCCCGTCAAAGGGTTACAATAATAACAATTTCATCATCAATAAAATTACAAGTATAATTCCCAAATCCCAATGTTCCCTAATGATGAAACCCACCACCCCAAACTCAAGCTCTAAAACGAGTTGTCTCAGGTTTTGCGATTCGAGTGCGGGTCATATAGATAAGTCCTACAAACTAAGGGTATGGATTATAATGTGTTTCAATAAAAAGGCTTTAGAAAGGCCCAGAGGGGTTAAGACGGATAAATAACAATAATCAAACAAAAGGGTGAGAAAGTATAAAGGCTTCAAGTGTTTTAATCATGAAAGAACTGCCTTAGTCATTTTTCTAACTACCATATTTCGTTACGTTTTCATTATTAGTTCATAGATAATCGGGTTTTCAACTAATTTTAAACCTCACGTTCTACACACCAAATAACTATCCCTAAGTTTAAACGTGAATTCTTAGCATTGCTCATTAACTTTTCTATCTTTTATTTCCTTTTTTCATACATGCATCCTAAACAAATTTGTTGCATCTTTCAAAAACATACTACTTACTATCATTGAACTAATTAAATCATGCTCAAATAGGTACATTCAAAATATTCTATGCCTTAATTCAACCTAAAAATTTTAAATTTTATGCAAAAACGAAAAGAAGATGAGGACCGAATCCCCACCCCCAACTCAAAAGTGAGCCGTATCTCCACGACTCGAAAAAGACTCAGGAATGGAATAAAATTTAAAATTAAAACTAACTAAACTACCTAATGCATACAAGCTATTAAGAGAATTAGAATGACTTACCTGGCTGGCCATAGAGATCCATTATATCCTCCTTCTCATCCGAAGCTGAGGGATCGGTATAACTATCAATATCCCTTTCCAAGGTAAAATATTCCAGCTGTGATTGCATCTGTATGACTTCGGTCCAAAGTTCTCTGTTATCTTCTTGTAATCTTTTGAATTCATGTTGTAATTTGAGAGCTCATGGAGGAAGATCATGATCAATTGTAGAGGAAGAAGTAGAAGAACCTTGGTCATGAATCTTTATCTTCTTCAAAGGCCTTGATGATATAGACATTCTAGCAGTTAACTTCTTTGGTAGTGGTTGTGCTGGTGCCTTTTCTTTTGATTCTTCAGTAGCCTCATCAATGGTGATAGGCTTTTCAATGGTATTTTCAGGCAATTGCTTATTTTTCCTAAGGATGGTGCACTTTCTCTTGAATTCCATAGCATCAGATCTATTAGTCATGCTTGATTCACCCACAACTCAAGTTATACCAAGGATGGATTAAAAGTTTAAAGATAAATTGGTTTAGCTTGAGGTTGTTGCTTGGAATTTATGAAAGAGAAAGGTTTCTTGATGAATCTTGGAAAAAATCTTTAAAGCTTGATGAATTTTATGGGTTTTAATGGTGTAGTGTGATGAATTTGATGAAGAATGTGTGTTTATGGAGGATGGAGGATAGAATTTGTGTTGTTGTTGTGTTAATTGTGAAGGTTTGTACAAGCTTTAAGATGTATATATAGTGTTTGGGTCTGAAAAATTCGTGTGGGAGGAGCTAGGGTTGAGTTTTGATAAGGTAAGAATTTGATTAGGCATGAAACTTTTCACAAACCGCCATACCACTTTATACCGGACCTATGCCGCGGTATACCGCACCCATCAGTTCTTCATTTTTTCGTCTCGGCAAAGACCCCGCGGTACCCTACCCTTGGTACAGGTTTTTGCCACTGTTTAATTTCTCGTCTCCGTCAAAAAACCCGCGGTATCCAACCCGTGGTACGGGTTTTTGCTTCCTGCGGTATACCGGACATGAGGCGCGGTATACCGCACCCATCGTGCTTCAAAATTTTCGTCTCGGTATAAAACCCGTGGTAAGGGTTTTCCAGGTGCGGTATACCGGGCGTGAGGCGCGGTATACCCGACCTGCCTGCGAATTTTTCCGAATTTTTCTTTTGACCCCAAACTCATTCCCTGCACAATAACACACTACCTTTCTCTCCTATTAGCTTGTAAATACAATTAAAAATATACACTAACTTAATATTATACACTACAAAGCAATAAACTAATCTAAAAAGCAATTAAAACAAGGGGTGTCTCCCAAGAGCACTTTTGTTTAACGTCTTTGAGTTAGACGTGTACCTCAGGCTAAGCGCATTCTACGAGATGGATCATCTCCTCTCGCCCGAAGTCCTCATTGTCATGGTATCTTTTCAAACGTTGGCCATTTACCATGAATGTCCTCTGCTCAGTTGGATCTTCAATTTCAATCGCTCCATGAGGTGTGACTTTCTTAACAATGTAAGGTCCTCCCCAGCGGGATTTAAGCTTTCCTGGGTAGTTCGAAAATTGAGAGTTGTATAATAAAACCTTTTGTCCTCTCTTGAAATGCTTTGGAAGGAGCCGTTTATCATGCCATCTCTTTTTTTTCTCCTTGTAGATGCGTGAATTTTCATAGGCTAGATAACGAAACTCCTCCAACTCGTTCAACTGCATTATCCTTTGTTTCACGGCCAATTCTGGGTCTAGATTTAGAGTTTTAATAGCCCAGTAGGCTCGAGCTTCAAGTTCAGTCGGTAGATGACATGCTTTGCCGTAGACCATGCGATATGGAGATGCCCCAACTGGTGTTTTAAATGTTGTTCTGTAAGCCCAGAGAGCATCATCTAGCTTTAAAGACCAATCTTTCCTCGTTTTGTTCACGGTCTTCTCAAGAATAGATTTGATTTCCCGGTTGGAAACTTCAGCTTGACCGTTTGTTTGTCGGTGATAACCGGTTGAAATACGGTGTCTCACTCCAAACTTACGAAGATAGTTTCTCAGAGGAGCATTAATGAAATGGGTACCTTTATCACTGATGAGAACACGTGGCGTACCATGTCTTAAAAAGATGTTTGTTTTTAAGAATTTAATCACATTTTGAGCATCGTTCTTTGGTGTTGCCACTGCCTCTACCCATTTTGATACATAATCTACTGCAAGCAAAATATAAAGATTTCCATGGGAAGTGATGAAAGGTCCCATGAAATCTATTCCCCATACGTCAAAGATTTCAACTTCTAGGATATTGTTAAGCGGCATCGCGTCTCTTTTTGATATATTAACAGTGAACTGGCATCTTTGACATGACTGGACAAAATGATGACAATCTTTGTGTATGGTAGGCCAATAGAATCCGGATTGAAGAATTTTAGCTGCCGTTCTATCACCTTTAAAGTGACCTCCATAAGGTGAAATATGACAACTCGCAATGATCTTTTCCATTTCACCTTCATGGACACATCTTCGAACAACTTGGGCACTACAAATCTTCCAGAGGTACGGCTCATCCCAATAATACTGTTTGGCCTGGTGAGATAATCTTTGTCTTTGTTGTGGGTGGATATCCTTGGGGAATACACCACTCACAATGAGGTTGACTAGATCTGCATACCATGGCACAAACGCATGTTTAATAGAAAAAAGTTGTTCATCAGGGAATACCTCTTTAACCAACAATGGTTCTTTGTTCGCATTAGATCCTTCGAGCCTTCATAAATGATCAGCAACTTGATTCTCGCATCCCTTTTGGTCTCGAATATCTATGTCGAATTCTTGAAGCAACAATACCCATCTAATAAGGCGTGGCTTAGCGTCCTTTTTCTCCATAAGGTACCTGATAGCTGAATGGTCCGTGTATACAACAATTCTTCCCAATCAGATAGGAACGGAATTTATCAAAAGCATAAACCACGACCAATATCTCTTTCTCCGTCACTGTATAGTTCATCTGGGCAGCGTTGAAAGTCTTACTTGCATAATAAATCGTGTGGAAAATCTTGTCTTTCCACTGTCCCAACACAACACCCATAGCGTGATCACTAGCATCGCACATAATTTCAAACGGAGCATTCCATTCAGGAGGTATAACAATAGGTGTACAGATGAGTTTTTCCTTAATCGTCAAAAACGCTTGAAGACATTCGTCAGTAAAGTTAAAAGGAGTATCCTTTTCGAGTAAAGAACAAAGCGGTTTGGCGATCTTGGAGAAATCTTTAATAAATCTTCGATAAAATCCTGCGTGACCCAAGAAACTTCTCACTCCTTTAACAGAAACTGGAGGTGGTAATGTCTTGATAACTTCAATTTTAGCACGATCAACCTCCATTCCTGTCTTCGAAACTTTATGTCCCAACACAATTCCCTCTTGAACCATGAAGTGGCATTATTCGCAATATAGCCATCATGCACCTCTGGAATGTGGTAGGTGCATTACATAAACCAAACGGCATTCTTCTATACGCAAAAGTACCAAACGGACAAGTAAAAGTTGTTTTGTGTTGATCAGGAGGATCCACACAAATCTGATTATAACCCGAATATCCGTCAAGGAAACAATAATACTCTCTCCCTGCAAGATTGTCTAGCATCTGATCAATGAATGGTAGCGGGAAGTGATCTTTCTTTGTAGCTTTGTTGAGTCTTCGGTAGTCCATGCACACTCGCCACCCCACAACTGTTCTTGATGGTATGGCTTCACCTTGATCATTAAGGATGGTAGTTATACCTCCTTTCTTTGGAACACATTACACTGGACTAACCCAATCACTGCTAGCAATCGGATAGATAATTCCTGCGTCTAACAACTTGATAACTTCCTTCCTCACCACTTCTTTCATAGCTGGCATGAGTCTTCTTTGTCCCTCTATAGACTACCACCTTCGTTCTCAAGAATGATTTTGTGTTTGCAAACGGAAGGACTGATTCCCTTGATGTCGGCAATAGTCCATCCGATTGCTTCTTTATTAGCGCGATGTACATGAAGTAGCTTCTCCTCTTGAGGACCTGAAAGGTTAGCAGAAATAATACCAGGCAAATTTTTATTAGTACCTAGATATGCATAGCGTAGATGGTCTGGAAGCGGGTTTTCTTCGAGAACAGGTGGACATATAATGGATGGTTGTTTCATTGGTTCAATGTCACCTGATTCTCGAAGTAGTTCTCGTACATTTGATCCTAATGCAGTAACCTCTTCAGGGGGAATCTCGAGTTCCTCTTGAGATTCAAGTGCTAAGGCTTCGTCAAGATCATCATCTAAGCTTGCTTCATTGAATACTTCTTGCGAAATTTTTCCGATGACATCTATTTTGAAACATTCATCTTTTGAATTCGGTAACTTCATTGCCTTAAACACATTGAATCGTATTTGTTCGTCTTGTACTCTCATGATCAACTCACCATTCTCAACATCAATTAGTGTACGCCCCGTGGCTAAGAATGGTCTACCCAAGATGATGGGGACATTCATATCTGCGTCGTAGTCAAGAATAATAAAATCACAAGGAAAAATAAAAGAGACAACTTTAACTAAAACATCTTCAATTTTACCTATTGGTCGTGAGAGGGAGCGATCCGCCATTTGTAATACCACAGAGGTGGGTACTACTTCTCCTATATTAAGCTTCTCGAACAGAGAACTAGGCATGAGATCGATGCTCGCGCTAAAATCACATAATGCTTTCCCGATCCAACTATCTCCAATGCCGATGGGAATTGTAAAACTTTCGGGATCTTCTAGCTTCGGTGGCAACTTACTTTGACATATAGCACTACACTCCGCAGGCAATCCAATTGTTTCCCCAGTTTCTATACTTCACTTGTTAGAGAGAATGTCTTTCATGAATTTAAGATAGGTTGGCATTCTCTTGAGAGCTTCAACAAGAGGTATATTAATCTTTAACTTTCTCAACATGTTAACGAACTTCTTGAATTCCAGGTCATTGTCCTTCTTTCTGACACGTGAAGGGTATGGTGGTGGAGGGCGTATATTAAGTTCCACTGGTTTTCTTGTCTTTTCAGGTGTCTCGGCTTGGACACTCTTCGGTTTAACCACCTCCTCTACTGTATCTTTGATTGTTTCTTCTCCTCCCTTTTCTGGAATAGGGATTGGTTCAGGTTCCCTTCTAGGTGGAGGTAGTTGTTTTCCACTTCGCAATTCAACTGCATGACAAGAATCATATCTAGGAGCAATAGTATCACTTGGAA
This sequence comes from Nemophila menziesii, assembly GCA_029959085.1. Lineage (NCBI taxonomy): Eukaryota > Viridiplantae > Streptophyta > Magnoliopsida > Boraginales > Hydrophyllaceae > Nemophila > Nemophila menziesii. The sequence goes on along the minus strand of JARWIR010000027.1, from coordinate 2,979,284 downwards.
GTTGCCCTTTCGGTCGATTTTGTAATGTACTTGCCATATGTGATAAAGTATGCTCTAGTTTCTTAATTATCTTCTGCTGGGCTTGAATCTTCTGTTGGCTACGACTCATATTGGTTGCAACTGCTTGCATTATTTTAGCCCTACTCGAATTCAAGCTTTGGATTTGTTCTTGTTTTGCCAGTTGCATTGATTGTTTAGGTGGATCTTTCTTCGTTTCTTGACAAGCTTTCTTAACAATGGTTGCCTTTTTCTGAAAAGGTTGTGGTGGATTATAGGATTGAGGTTGGGTTTGATGATTCGTCTCCTGATTTCTGACCCAACTTCTTTGTTGTGAAGGTTGTTGATAATCAGTGTAGCTTTCTTGAGGATAATTATAACCATTAGAATAATAGTTATCTTGCGGATAGGTAACGGAAGTTACTGCTGGATTATTCATACATCCTTCCCACACATGATTTCTTGATCCACAACCAGGGCACGAAGGAATTGCACGTACTACATTTACCTGAGCAATTGTTCGGGCTTGTTCTTGTAGTTATTCGAGTTGTTGAGCCAATTCTTTAAGCTTCAGAGATTCTGAAGTGTTCTCTTTTTCTGGTTTCTTGGGACAAGTTCTCTCGTTCTCAAGAATTCTTTCCATCCCAACTCAGCTTATCTCGCCTTCTTTTCTGTAAATCGTAACCATGCTTCATCCAAACTCTCTCAGTCTTCCTGTATAAATTTCTCAAGCTCCAACATATCTTTTAAACGTCTACTAACCGGATAGAAGTGGTCTAGGAATCTTGCTTGAAGCTTGTCCCAATCTGGAATAACATGAGGGTATTGGGTATCATACCAATCGCTTGCACCTCCGGTTAAGAAGAACTAGAACATCACGTAGTAAACTTGTTCTCTAGTAACTCCTCTTACGATATAAGCATCACAGATTTGCATGAATTTCTGAATATATCGGATCGGATCTTGATGTGCAGCATCGCTGAATAGTCCATGAGTTGCAAACTGAGTTAACATCCCTGGATCAGGCTTAAATGTAGCGGCTTGAATTTCTAGAGCGCGAATTCCTCGTGGCTCCACTCTAAACTCAATGGGTAGCTCAAGTCTCCTTGGGTTCTCCATCTGTAACTATCTATAAAACAAAAACTAAAAGACAAAAGCGTAAAATAGAACTAACTGAAAATAAAAGCACAAGATATATGCACAAGGACTATCGATGTAGTCCCCGGCAGCGGCGCCAAAAACTTGGTGGGGCCTAGGGTGTGATAAAATATGATATAAATAAAGAGCAAATAATCACCCTAGACAGAGCATGGGTCTGCAAGTATACAGATCGTATGCAAGTTTAGAAATTAGGTAAGATTCGTTCCGCAGAGACTACGAAAGTTAGGTGAATCTTATGCAATAATCAGTTGCAAATGATTAAAGCTAGAACAACAAAACGCAAGAAAAGTAAAAAGAAATAGATTTTTGTTTGATTTTTAATGAAACTAAATTAGACTAAGAATTTAAAGACAGAAAGTAAATACGAAAGAAGAAGTAATATGAGAATATAGCTTGAGTCATTAGCATGTAATGCCCACTAGTTTTGCCGTTCTAAACATGTAAGGGTGAATTATGTAATATTTCAATAATCGGTTCAAATTACGCTAGGTATTTTTAAATAAGATTTACCTGTGTCAATAAGGCTTCCTAAGTAAACTGTTCCTGTAATTGGTAAATAGTAACATGTACTAAACCATAGTGATTATCTAGTTAGGTTGATTTGTCAGATCTAAACTGAATACTAGACGTTATGTGCTAAACATGTAATTAAACACCGTTGTCAATGGTGACCTAACTACTAGATGGTAATTCTATATGGCTGCAGTCCACAAAAACACAGAATATAAATCCAAACACATAAACAGAGAATAAAAACTATAATTCAATTTAAAATATAAAATTCCCAAATTAGATAGATGTCAATCAAAACTAGGGTTCATACATATATGCTAAAACTCATGCTAAAGAAATTTAGTTCATGCAAGAAAAGAAAGAAATTACAAAATTAAAGGTAGAAGAAGACATTGTTGATGACAGCTCCTTCCAGACTTCTTCTCTTGTGTTGTAAGCTTCCTCTTGGTTTAAGGTTTTACCAAGGATGATTTAAGAGTGCTAAGAGGTTGTATTTATAGTGTATAGGTTGACCAAATTAGACAAGTCAGCAGTAATTATCAAATTCTTATGGAAATAAAGATAATTACTGCTGACTTGTCTTGAGCATATCTTCCTCGTTATTGGTCGGTTTTTGCTCCATAAGATACCAAAAGAATCGTTACAGAATTCTACGTCCCTATGAAAGGAATCTTCCAAAATCAGCTTGGTTTTGGAGTTATCACCACTTCTTAAGGCGTAGCTGCAGAAATTCAGATTTAGGCAGCTTTTCCTTTTCCATGATTTTAGCTTTTGATTCTTTTATCTCCAATTACCATGAAATTCTCTTTCCATATCTTGTAGTATTTGACTTGGACTCTAATTAATCTCCATAATTATCTTTAAAGCTTCACACTGAATAAACAATTAAACCCAATATGCTCTAAAAATATTATGTTACTAAATCAAGACTCAAAATAGGAAAGTGCACTAAATTAAGCTAAAATAGACCTATAAACTAATAAACACAGCTAAAATGATGTCTCATGAATAGATTTTATTATCACAAATGAGGAGACATCAAGTATCATAAATAAAACATTGACTAATCAATGCATATGATAATTTGATAATTGTGTTTGTTTATTCAACCTAAACAATTTGGCTAAGTTTTCTAAGGTGCTAGATTTTGTCTTTGATTCTAAAAGGTATGGGTTCAAATACCATGACTGTCATAATCGATATAAATTCTATTTTTTTTAATTTTCTCTTTTTTTCTTGCATAAACAAACCCCTTCAACACCACCTGCATTGTGTGAACTTCGAGCCTCACTTCCATACGTTGTTAATCAATGTAGTCTAACAAAGAACATAGTTATTGATCGATGTTTATGAAAATCTATTTATTATAGGGCGAATGACATATATGGTCTTGGAGATTAATTTTACTTCATATAGGGAATGTGTGAAATCTTAATTCTTCATAATAGGCACTAAATTCATAATAGTCTATTATACCCTTATGTAAACAAATACTAAATAATAAAATATAAATGTTGATTGTTGGCACTTTTCAACTCCGGCCACCACCCATAGACCATCGACCATCTCCGTCACCAGTGGTGTACTCAGTGATTTTACAGAGTACTAAGAAAAAAATAGAGTGTCAGAAAAAACAATGAGTATCAAAATTAAAACACTCGTAAAAAAATATTGAGTATCGGGGATTTCTCATAATACTTAAGAGAAAAACGCTAAGTACTCAGAAAAATCTCTATGTACTAACATAAATCACAGAGGATGGCTCGTACATCAAATTTAAACAAAAAGTTAGTTATCAATTCACTTGAAAGATTACTATATTTGTTTAAACTTTTTATTTATCTAATTTCAATTTCATACTTTAAAAATTTAGACAAGGTATTATTTTCGTTTGTCTTTATTCAAAAATTTTGATTTTTCTAAAATCGCAGAAAAAACAATTAATTGGCTTGATCTTTGATTTATTTATTTTTCTTATTGACTATAAGTTGTTAAATCTACAAGTATTTGCCTAAAAAGATTTAGGCCGTTTTAATTGATTTGATTGATTTGTAGGAGTAATTAAGGGGTCTTATTATTTCTAAATTTTTAGTTTATTCAATTAAGACAAAATATGGGTTTTTTTAATTTATTGAATTAGAAACTTTTAATTCTATATTGATTAGGTTTTTTCATTCCAATGGTGGCTTAATTATCCATCTTTTTAGTTTCATTCAAACTAAACATATGATCATCGAGCGGCATGGTAATCATGTGTTTGGAAGAACACTTGAGAAATTTTTCCTTGATCAAAATACGAAGAGATGCAATAAAAAGGTTTTACATATCTAAATGGTTGAGAATAGTACAAATCAGAACTTATTGTCCAATCATCAATCATGATGCTATGTACATTGATAAAACAATCACCATTTGCATTATTAATACTAAGGTATGTGATTCATATTATATTATTAATCATATAATCATGGCAGTTCATTACTGAATATATGTGACAATTCAAGCATAACCCTGAAAACTATGTGAACATCATGTCAAAATTATAAGTTATTAATTGACATCTATGAACTTAAACTATATTTATTAGCATTTAAATATGGAATTAACTTTTTTGTTTCTAAATCCTAACTGTACACATAATTGAGATTGAACTTCTCGTGAGACCGATATTTACCATCCTAATCACTACTATATGACACACATAGAAGGTTTAAAGAACCCATATGTTCTTATTTCATGTTGATCTTTTCTCGTTTTTGCAACTAAAAGTCATGCTATATAATTCACACAAATATTTATGTTTTGTTAATGCATTTCAATAGAGAGTATTCTAATAAATAGGAAAACAATCGATGATCATTGCATTTCAAGAAAAAGAGATTTATTTGTTGATTTAACATGGCAAGTCTTACCTCTGTGATAATATTTGTGGAAAAAGTATAATCAAGGATATAATCGATTATTAACGTGTTTTTCTATATTTCACGTGATGAGCTTCCTTTTCATCTTTCAAGATTGAAACCTCATCACGATTTCACCAATGGTGAATGGATTGATTTTAGAAGATCTGCATGAGACTAGACAGGATGAGGTCAATTTCCGCATGAATTTTTAAGTTTAATTATATTACTTTTCTTGTTCTTTTGACTTCTTCTTGTCTTAGACTTGTATTTGATTTATTTTTATGAATAAATGCTGGTAATAAAATTTGAATCGGTTTTTTTGGGGTTGACTAATTGTATAAAAGGTGAGTGTCAAAATAAATTTTTCAAATAACATTGATAAATTCATAGTGAATTATCTATATATTAAAACCGTTGATAGGAGAAAGTTTAAAGATAAGGACAAAAGATTGAATGTAACTAACAATTAGAAAAAAGTTGATCAAGAAGTTTAAAATTGTTTTTTTGAATAAACTAATATAGTAGGTTTATCATTGTAATTATTGTATTAGTTCTATTCTTGAGTTTCCTGCTTGGAACTCTTAATTTCCTAAAGATTAGGAAATTTAGGTTAATAGAATAGTTTTAATTGGAATAAAAATGGGTCAAAGAAATATCGATCCCGTTCATAGTAGCTTAGGATAAAAATGAAACGGTTAACCAACCAATCTGATCGATCTTTTGGTCTAAAAGGCAAACTTTGTTAAAACACTTCCTAATTTATTTAATAAGGCCAGATTAATGGTTTGTTAAAAAAATTTAATTTTAAGAAAAATAACTTTTAAAATAAAATTATTAAAATTAATTTTAAAATCCAAAATTATTTTAGGTGGTTTATTTTTTTGGATAAGGAAAGGTGCTTAGACGCATCAAAAGAAAAAAACAAAATTAGCCAACTCCGGTCCTTTGGAATTCTTCGTCAACTTCACTACTGGATTCTGCTGGTTTCGCGACGACACGCGTCGTCGCGAATCCGAGAAAATCCGTCGCTAATATTGTTTCGCGACGAAATTTCGTCGCTAACATGTCGTCTCTATCCCGGCGTCGCTAATTCGTGATTAGCGACGACAAATAGTGATTTCGTCCCTATTTTCTCAGGCATTTAACCACGAGGGCTTGCGTCGCGAATTTAAGAGATTAGCGACGACACATTAGCGACAACATGTCGTCGCTAATTTGTTAATTAGTTTTTCTTTAATTTTTAATCGAAAATTTAGTAATTGAATTTTCTTTTTTTTATTTAATTAACGACAACTTTTTAGCGACAGTTTTGTTGTCGCTAATAATTCTTATTTTGTTTTTTAATTTTTTTTAATTTTATCAAAAATCATTATTTATTTATTTTATTTAATAGTTAGCGACGACACGCGTCGTCGCTATTCATGTTTTTTATTTTTTTTATAATTTTTATTTTTATTTATTATTTAAATTTTATTTTTTATTATTTAAATAGTAGTTTTTATTATTATTTTGCTTTTAAATATAATGCAAAATTATAAATAAATAAAAATAAAAAAATACATATAAAATACGATAATTCGATTCAAATACTAAACTTGAAATAAAGTCAACGTCAAACGAGTCAAAGTCAAAGTCAAACATTCGGAAATAAATAAAGTCTTAAACATACAAACCAACCAAATTAAAAAAAAGATAACTTAATCATCACTCAAATTGAGATCTTCTTCATCTTCTCCTCTCTCCTCATCTTCTCTCTCTTCTTCTCGTCTCTCTTCCCTAGTGGGCCCGGGTTTGCTGATCGGCTGCATTCCATGACCGATTCTCATCCAGTTTAATGCCTCGAAGAGAGTGTCTGCCATGCTCGGGGGTTGACTCGGCCGACTAGAAGAAGCTGTGGGCCCGGGTGATGTGGAGGATGGATCCGGTATAGGTGGAAGATTTTGAGCCGCGCGAAGCTCGTTCATCCCATCCAGAATCGCCTTAAGCAGCTCCTCGTTCTCCCTGTCTGGCTGTGTAGGAGTCCTGGATCGTTTCCGGACCGGACCAATGGTAGGCACCCAGTATTTAGTCTTGGGTGGGTTTAGGACCTCCATGATTGTCTCGAGCATGGCATCCATCTGCTCCTGGATGCTAACTTCAGTACCCTCCGCTCCGGCCTGCACAACTTTCTTCTTCATCTTCTTCCGAAGAACACCCTGTAATTAGATTTCAATTTAATAATAAATTAGATTAATTAAAAAAAATTTAAAATAAAAAATTAATTTAAATCAATTTAAAAAAAAACTTACACTAGCTTTCTCCAAACGCTGGTCACGCCAGCTATCTGTAGCTGCATCATACGAAAGGTGGACGAAATAGCCACTTAAAGGAGGAAGCTCCATCTCCTCCTGGGTCTCGTCATCTGTAAAAGTCAACGGCTCTTTCGTCACCGTCTTCAGCTTCCCCTGGACAGTATACAATAACAAATTTTAATTAGTTAACAATTAAATAAAATAAAATACTAAATTAAATTTTAATTTTTAAAACTTATACCTCAATAATCACCTCCCGAGTCTGTGACCAGTTCCTTGACCCCGCCTTGCTCGGAACTGTCTGCTGCTCTCGATTCTTCTTGTTTATATCAGCCTGACTCTGTTACAAATAAAAAAGAAGTAGTTATAATATTAATTAAAAAAATGTATAAAATATTTAATAAATTATCTTTTTCTACATGTTTCGCCAAGTCATCAAACATCTTCTTCATCGCCTCCCAAACCACCGGGTCAACATCTGGTGGATTTTCACCCGTGTAGTAGTAGTCGTTCTTCAAATCCGACTTCTATCGCCTGTAGGCTCCAGATGTCATCGTATTCAATCTCTTAATGATCTCTTTCCAATCGCCTCGCCTCCTCCACTCCTCCAAATCAAAAAATTGTTGCAGTCGCTGCATATTTACCCCTTTGTTATGGTCGGGGACATCTGACCATTGTTTGTAGCACGGGGGAACAGCCTCTCGAACAGCATTACCAGCCAACCGACCCACGTGTTTGCTATGCTCGCCCACGAAGTTCCAGGTGTCGTCTATGACAGAAAAGTCAACTGGAATGGGCCAGTCGACTCTCTTAAGGGTCTCCTGAGCTGTCCGGATAGAGGTGGCAGCTTTCGGTCTCCTTCTTTTACGTTCACCTGTTTTAGTGAAAAATACTTAGTAATTATATATTTACTCAATTAATAAATAAACATTAATTGAACTTTTTATTACCCGGTGGTTGGGCACAATCAGCACTCGAACGTGGTGGACCCCTCGGGGGATCGTTACCCCTCCCGTCTCCTCCGTGACTCCTACCCATTACAGCAGCCATCTATAAAAAATCATAAAATTGCAAATAAGTCCAAATTTTTTTAAAATTTGCAAATAAGTCCAACTTTTTTATAAAATTGCATTTTAGTCCAAATTTTTTAAAAATTGCGAATAATTCCTAATTTTCTAAAAAATGCATTTTTGTCCCTCTTTTTAAAATTTGCAATTAAGTCATATATTTTGCGAAAATTGCATTTTAGTCCTCTATCTTTCTAAAATTGCATTTTAGTCCTATTTTTTATAAAATTGCATTTTAGTCCTATTTTTATAAAATTGCATTTTAGTCCTTAAACATACAAAATTGCATTTTAGTCCTTAAACATACAAATCAAACATATTGCAAATAGGTCCCTATATCTTAAAACACAATCAAAGATCAATAACACACCAACTATTACATTAAAATTACAAAAATCATACGAAAACCCTAATTTTTATCAAATTCCAATTACATGTTGTTATTTAACACCAAAAAATTACCAAACAACCCACAAACATACACATAATTCTCGGATTTCATCAAATAACTAAAAACATTCATGAATTTTTACAAGCAAAAAAAAAAAATTGCAAGTTTGATCCGGAAATTGGAACCTGTTACGTAGAAATGGTGTAGATTTCGTCCATGAATCCATGCCAAGAAGAAGGAATCATACAAAAAAAACACAAGACAAAATATTAGAAATTAAAAAAGAAAAAATCAAAAAAGTTAAGATTAGAATGTGTATTTGGACTAGAATCATTACCTTAGCGTTGGATTTGGTGTTGTTTCTCCTCGGAATAGCTTGGCTATGGCGGAAATGGAGCTTTTGGGAGTGTTTTGGGTGTTTATGTATGGCAGAAAGGAGCTCGGTTAGGGCTTTATAGAATAAAAGATTAGCGACGACACGCAGGTCGTCGCGAATCTTAGGATTTCGTCGCGAATTTGGGACACGTGTCGCCCCACGTACACACGCCCCTTGCGTGTCATGGTTTAGCGACGACTACCCGTCGCGAATTTTTGGTTTGTCGTCGCTAATTTTCGTGGGCGGGAAAGTTGACCGCCTACGATGACCAATCAAATTTTTTATTATTTATTAGCGACGACATTCAAAGGTTGAATGTCGTCGCTTTTTTTTATTTTTTATTTTTTTATTTAAGGGTTTAAGAAGCTTACCTTTCTTGCATGTTATTTTTTTTTGTTCCTTTACATATTCTTAATTTGGGGTGTTTAGCTAACGTTTAGAGTCAAAGTTGAGTGTTCGGGGTGTTTAGTCAACAGTTAGAGTCAAACTTGGGTGTTCGGGGTGTGTAGAGTCAAAGTTGAGTGTTTAGAGTCAAAGTTGAGTGTTTAGAGTCAAAGTTTAGTGTTTATGGTCAAAGTTTAGTGTTTATGGTCAAAGTTGAGTGTTTAGAGTCAAAGTTGAGTGTTTAGAGTCAAAGTTGAGTGTTTAGAGTCAAAGTTGATTGTTTATGGTCAAAGTTGAGTGTTTAGAGTCGAAGTTGAGTGTTTATGGTCAAAGTTGAGTGTTTATGGTCAAAGTTTAGTGTTTAGAGTCAAAGTTGATTGTTTATGGTCAAAGTTGAGTGTTTAGAGTCAAAGTTGAGTGTTTATGGTCAAAGTTGAGTGTTTATGGTCAAAGTTGAGTGTTTATGGTCAAAGTTGAGTGTTTAGAGTCAAAGTTGATTGTTTATGGTCAAAGTTGAGTGTTTAGAGTCAAAGTTGAGTGTTTCTGGTCAAAGTTGAGTGTTTAGAGTCAAAGTTGAGTGGTTAGAGTCAAAGTTGATTGTTTATGGTCAAAGTTGAGTGTTTAGAGTCAAAGTTGAGTGTTTAGAGTCAAAGTTGAGTGTTTATGGTCAAAGTTGAGTGTTTAGAGTCAAAGTTGAGTGTTTAGAGTCAAAGTTGATTGTTTATGGTCAAAGTTGAGTGTTTATTGTCAAAATTGAGTGTTTATGGTCGAAGTTGAGTGTTTAGAGTCAAAGTTGATTGTTTATGGTCAATGTTGAGTGATTAGAGTCAAAGTTGAGTGTTTATGGTCAAAGTTGAGTGTTTAGAGTCAAAGTTGATTATTTATGGTCAAAGTTGAGTGTTTAGAGTCAAAGTTGAATGTTTATGGTCAAAGTTGAGTGTTTATGGTTAAAGTTTAGTGTTTAAAGTCAAAGTTGATTGTTTATGGTCAAAGTTGAGTGTTTAGAGTCAAAGTTGAGTGTTTAGAGTCAAAGTTGAGTGTTTATGGTCAAAGTTGAGTGTTTAGAGTCAAAGTTGATTGTTTATGGTCAAAGTTGAGTGTTTAGAGTCAAAGTTGAATGTTTATGGTCAAAGTTGAGTGTTTAGAGTCAAAGTTGATTGTTTATGGTCAAAGTTGAGTGTTTAGAGTCAAAGTAGAGTGTTTATGGTCAAAGTTGAGTGTTTATGGTCAAAGTTGAGTGTTGTGAGTCAAAGTTGAGTGTTTATGGTCAAAGTTGAGTGTTTAGAGTCAAAGTTGAGTGTTTAGAGTCAAAGTTGACTGTTTATGGTCAACGTTGAGTGTTTATGGTCAAAGTTGAGTGTTTAAAGTCAAAGTTGATTGTTTATGGTCAAAGTTGAGTGTTTATGGTCAAAGTTGAGTGTTTATGGTCAAAGTTGAGTGTTTAGAGTCAAAGTTGATTGTTTATGGTCAAAGTTGAGTGTTTAGAGTCAAAGTTGAATGTTTATGGTCAAAGTTGAGTATTTATGGTCAAAGTTGAATGTTTATGGTCAAAATTGATTGTTTATGGTCAAAGTTGAGTGTTTAGAGTCAAAGTTGAGTGTTTATGGTCAAAGTTGAGTGTTTAGAGTCAAAGTTGAGTGTTTATGGTCAAAGTTGAGTGTTTAGAGTCAAAGTTTAGTGTTTATGGTCAAAGTTGAGTGTTTAGAGTCAAAGTTGAGTGTTTAGAGTCAAAGTTGATTGTTTATGGTCAAAGTTGAGTGTTTATGGTCAAAATTGAGTGTTTATGGTCGAAGTTGAGTGTTTAGAGTCAAAGTTGATTGTTTATGGTCAATGTTGAGTGATTTGAGTCAAAGTTGAGTGTTTATGGTCAAAGTTGAGTGTTTAGAGTCAAAGTTGATTGTTTATGGTCAAAGTTGAGTGTTTAGAGTCAAAGTTGAATGTTTATGGTCAAAGTTGAGTGTTTATGGTTAAAGTTTAGTGTTTAAAGTCAAAGTTGATTGTTTATGGTCAAAGTTGAGTGTTTAGAGTCAAAGTTGAGTGTTTAGAGTCAAAGTTGAGTGTTTATGGTCAAAGTTGAGTGTTTAGAGTCAAATTTGATTGTTTATGGTCAAAGTTGAGTGTTTAGAGTCAAAGTTGAATGTTTATGGTCAAAGTTGAGTGTTTAGAGTCAAAGTTGATTGTTTATGGTCAAAGTTGAGTGTTTAGAGTCAAAGTAGAGTGTTTATGGTCAAAGTTGAGTGTTGTGAGTCAAAGTTGAGTGTTTATGGTCAAAGTTGAGTGTTTAGAGTCAAAGTTGAGTGTTTAGAGTCAAAGTTGACTGTTTATGGTCAACGTTGAGTGTTTATGGTCAAAGTTGAGTGTTTAAAGTCAAAGTTGATTGTTTATGGTCAAAGTTGAGTGTTTATGGTCAAAGTTGAGTGTTTATGGTCAAAGTTGAGTGTTTAGAGTCAAAGTTGATTGTTTATGGTCAAAGTTGAGTGTTTAGAGTCAAAGTTGAATGTTTATGGTCAAAGTTGAGTATTTATGGTCAAAGTTGAGTGTTTAGAGTCAAAATTGATTGTTTATGGTCAAAGTTGAGTGTTTAGAGTCAAAGTTGAGTGTTTATGGTCAAAGTTGAGTGTTTAGAGTCAAAGTTGAGTGTTTAGAGTCAAAGTTGATTGTTTATGGTCAAAGTTGAGTGTTTATGGTCAAAGTTGAGTGTTAATACCAACAAAATATGTTAATACAAATAAACAAAAATAAAATAAAACTAATCAGTATCATATCCACTAATAACTATGGGTTCATCATTGCTATTAACCTCTATAGGTTCTTCTTCATCACCGTATTCATCTAAGGTGTCATCATGAATTTCCTCATTTTCACAATAACCGTATCAAAAGACAAATCAATAAAAAAATGAGCAGGATCAATCTCGATCTCCTCGGTGGATGCCAATGGTATGCTGATGTTCTCATTCCCTGTGCCATCCAATGGTATGCTGATGCTCTCGTTCCCCGTAGGGAGTGATTCCGAAACCCATAACTCATGACTCCATCCGTGTCGATCGTTTATTTCCCAAACGGCTTTCCACCATTTCATTGATTTCTTTGAACTAATCTCGTCGATGTAAAACACTTTCTTGGCCTGCGATGCTAAAATGTACGGTTCATCGGCCCACTCAACCGAGCACCCTCCAGTGTACATAACCTCCAAGATGTTGATTAACTCCCTGTAATAAGGTTTATCATCGTAAATGGTACACACTCCGTAATCCTGCGTCACTCTTTTCTCTACTTTGGACTTAGTTACCCACTTGACACCGTTCACAACACATGAATCATATTTATGCACCGAACCATAAGACATGTTTGCCAAGGACACCATCTCGGGGGTAGCTAATGGATCGCCACGTGAATGCATTCCATGAATCTATTATACAACAATAATAGTTAATACTTTGATAATATAAATATAAGTTTTAAACCAATGCCTAAAATTACATACCTTTTCCAAAAACCATTCCTTAAACGTTCGACGATGCGTAATATCTATTTCCTTACTCGTTCCCGTAAGTGTGGATTTGTGTTCACTATAATTGTAAATGAGTATAAATAAATTAATATATAAATATATAAATATATAAATATATATTCATATAAATATATAAATATAAATATATAAATATATAAATATATATTCATATAAATATATAAATATATAAATATTTACTTACGTCATGTATGTTTCGAGTTCGTCGCAATTATGCAAAATATACCAACTTATGTGCTCCTTCTCCTTATACGGTAAAGAAACATACTCTATCTTGCCAACTGGAGTGCATTGGGAATTGAAAACGGATAGCTCTTTTGGGACCGGAGGTGCTTCATTGTATCTGCCTGGATCGTTGAACCTTGTTTTTTCTTCACTAAGATATCTTGATATGAAATTCAACGTCTCTTCCACAATGTAGCCCTCGGCTATTGAACCCTATGGTATAGCCGGATTTCAGATATACTCTTTCAACTTTTTCAAATACCTTTCATATGGGTACATCCACCGCATTTGGACCGGGCCACCAAGCAATGCTTCATCGTATAAGTGTATCACCAAGTGGATCATTATATCAAAAAACGCGGGAGGTAAAATCATTTCTAGCCTACACATAAGTTCAACCACTTTCTTCTTTCCCGATACTAACTGTTTCCTGCTTAGATTTTTATTGTAAACGACTCTAAGCACGTTGGCTAACCCAATAAACACATCACTAATCGCTTTGTCTTCAATAAGCCCGGGGAGACTAGCCACGAAAAGATATTGCATCATCACGTGACAGTCGTGAGATTTCATGCCGATAATCTTACCCGTATCACTTTGAACATTGTTTCTCATACTAGATGCAAAACCGTCGGGAAAATTTTGTGCCTTCAGCCAGTCAAGAAAAATAGTCCGCTTTTCCGATGTTAGAGTGTACTTTCCCCGTTTCAATATTTTTTTACCATTTCTCTCAGTCAACCACAATTCTTTTCTAATCTTCAATTTCTCAAGATCCAGTCTCGCTTTCACGTTATCTTTGTTAACTTTCCCATCAAGACCTATAACTGTACCGAGAAGAGCATCGCACACGTTTTTCTCGCAATGCATAACGTCAATGTTATGTTTCAACAAGTTTTCGGACCAATAAGGTAAACGATAGAAAATACTCTTTTTCTTCCAATTAAATCGCCGATTAACATCTTGCTTCACGATCTTTCCCCCAAAATCCTTGTGTTTACCGGGAAACACAATGTGATGCCCATCAAACTGTGTCTGAATAGTTGCAGGACTGTATTTCTTCGGTGGAGCCCTATAATCAGATTCCTTGTACAAAACACGTTCGCTTCTAAATCGATGTCCGGCAGGTAACCAACGTCTATGGTCAAAGTAAACAATCCCTTTGTTCACACTCAATGACGGAGTATGATCCATGCATTCGGGACAAGCTTTGTAACCTTCACCCGACCATCCCAAAGTGTATGACCTAGCGGGGATATCGTTAGTGGTAGACAACAAACAAACCTTCATCGTAAACTCTTCTATCTTGTGGGCATCATACGTAACAATCCCTTTATCCCACAACTCTTCCAACTCATCTATAACAGGACGAAGAAAGACATCCATGTCCTTACCGGGTGAACGGGGTCCGGAATCAACAAACAAAGCTGGAATGTGGTTTCCTTCATGCATACCCACGGGGGCAAGTTATATACGGTTAATATGACAGGCCACATGCTGTACGAGTTGTTCTGCATAGAGAAAGGACAAAACCCATTGATTCCGAGACCCAGATATACGTTACGAGGTTCACTAGCAAACTCAGGGTGTAGCGCTGCAAATCTCTTCCAACTATCACCATCAACCGGATGACGCAACACATCCGGATCGGCACTGTTACCGGTATGGTGCCAAATCATGTCTTCAGCGGTGTGCTTTGAAGCGTATAGTCGCTGTAATCTAGGAGCAATCGGAAAGTATCGAAGTTTTTTATGCGGTACTTTGATACCCTTCTTTGGGTCCCATCTAGACTCGCTACAAACTGGACACTTATCGAGGTCTTTGTTTTCTTTGTAATAAATAACACAATAATTTAAACAAACGTCGATGGTAATATACCCCATACCCAAACTTTTCAACTTCCTGTTGCATGCTTCATAAGACTCGGGCAAATTGTGAGGTTTAGGCAAAATACGACCCAACAACTCCAGTAGCTCGGTGAATGAGGTGTTTGTCCATTTGTTCTTTACTTTTACGTGCATTAGCTTGGCAATGAAATTCAACTAACTCATCGATTTACAACCAGGAAATAATTCTGTCTCCAATTCTTCGAACAATGTGTCAAAACTGCTTCGACTTGGAATATGTGCATCTCTCATCTCGGTGTCTCCCGGATGTCCACCAACATCGTAACTCTGTCTCACATCGTCATAAACATGCTGGATTTCATTTACTATAATTGGATCTTTACTTGCAGGGGGTGTATGTGTTTGTATCTCTTCCTCACCGTGTTTTGTCCAAACCTTATAATCATGGTTAAATCCCTCTCTTAGAAGGTGGGTAACAGCTTCGGTTTTTAATCGACAAAAATTATTACACTTCTTCCACGGGCAAGACAAGTAACCGGTATAACCTCTACTTTTCTTAGCAAAATCGATAAATTTATAAACCCCAAAAATATATTCACCATCTAACACATTCGTCAATTCGATCCAACTCTTATCGATACTCATGTCCGAACTCGATGCCATCTCTTAACAACAATTTGAGTAAACTATGCGACTACATTGATGTAAAAAAATAAAATACATAATTATTACAACCCAATGAATAAAATGAATAAAAATTACAACACAATAAACAAAAAAAAAATTACAAACTCATTGGATGAATAATTATTACAAACCATTACATGAATAAATATTACAAAGCCTCATTAAATTAATGAATATATAAAAAAGGGACAAATAATTAAATATACAAGTAAAAATATATGAGCACAAAATATAAATTCACACAACACATGCATAATCAATCAACAAATATTTAATTCATTAACCTAATCATATGGTGTATCAACTTGCTAATATAATCAAATAAATAAAAAATTTTAAAAGCATAAAATTTAATGGAAATACCTTGAATTGGATGGATAACTTGAAGAGTGATGTTAATTCCCCACCAAGAAAGTTGTTTTAATTCACCTAATCAACCCATATAGAAAGAATAAAACACAATTAGAATTCAAAAAAAAAATTTAAAAGATGAATTTCATGCAATTATTACCTTAAATTGTGTGATGAAAGACGATATTAATGGAGCCCCACATTGATTATTGAACCAAGAATGATGCAAGATGAAGTGGAGAAGCAATTACAAGAAAAAAAAAATGAAAATTAGTTGAGTTTTTGGGAGAAAATCGGAGGATTTTTTTGGGTGTTTTGTGTGTTTGGTGGGTTAAAAAGCTGCTGTCTCCCATTAAATAGGATTGAAGATTAGCGACGAATTACGGGTCGTCGTTAAACGAGGATATGCCGTCGCTAATCTTCTAATTAACGACGAAAGATCGTGTCGCTAAGTTAGCGACGACAGATCGACATTGAAAAAAAAACAAAAAAAAAAACAATTAACGACGAAATATTCTTATATTACGACGAATTTGGTTGTCGCTAATTAACGACGCTTGTTTTTTCGCCGGTAAGTTATTGTCGTCGCTAATTTCAAAAGATTAGCAGCGAATTACGGGTCGTCGCTAAATTTTCGTGGGTAAACAACGCGAATCCAGTAGTGCTTGTTTATGTTTATTAGAGTTCCTGCTAAGCTCTGTGGCTCCATGTCTTAGCATCTTTTGCGATCTTGTTTGCTTGTCCTCTGAATCTTCTTGGGATCAATTTGAAGAAAATAGGACCCACTTCAGCGACTAATTGTTTGATTCTTTCAATAATCGGTTGGTCTTTCCAGTTTGGAACTAACCCTACCTAATTCCTTGAATGATTTCAAGGTTATTTGAGAGAATTTCTTTACTTTACTCGGAGAATTTCTTACATTTATAAGTAGCTTTAAGAATTTCCATAACTTTACCTTCTACACATGTATCGTATAAAATAGTTTCTTTTGATTTCACTGCCAATTTATTATTTTGGTGTATTTATACTATCCCAAATATTGTAGTTTTACATTCTTATTAAAATATGCATCGTAGAAAAGGGAAATATCTGCCTCTCTCTCGGAAATAACTATTTCCTTCTCGGTGTTACTTTGTTGTACTACATTCGAGGAGTTTGGCTTTCCTCCAATCTATACCATAAATTTATTTCATAAGTTTATTTGTAAAGAATATCATATTATCTCCATCAATACCACAATTTTTGTGTAAATCTTTCATCTTAATTGTCCATATATTCCACATACATATCATAATGTAATCCAATATTTCTTTTTTCATCCACCTTCAAAATAAACTTTAACCGTTACTAATAACCATTCTCTAATATCCATCTTAAGATTATTATCTATTTTTAATTGTAAAGATAACCTTTCCCAAATAGCTTTACTGACATTGCAATTAAGAAGTAGATGTTCAACCGTTTCCGTATTATTGTAATACCATGAGATATAATAATTATCGGGCTCAGTTTCTTTTATATAAGTTATTCTTTATATGTATAGTAATATTGCATGCCTTCCATGCAGATATCTTTATTTTCTTAGGGATGTTAGAATTCCAAATAATTTTACAAAACTTAGATTTATACCTCTCTGGAATTTTGGTAGACTGAGGTTGTTGTATTACCCGTTTATCATTAAGAATTTTATAACCTGTATTAGTAGTATATTTCTCATCAATAGAGTGTGGCTATATTAGTTTATCAATAGTATATGTATTAAAACATGAATCCTAGTAATGCAGTCAATAATCGGGTTAGGGAATAAGTTATCAAGAAATTGAAGGTATCAACTTAATGGGTCCTGCTTAAGAAGTTGATTAACATAAATAAATTCATAGTTAGGGGGTTTCTCCAGCTTCCAATATATATCAATCCATTTATATTTTCAAACATTTATACTTTCCCTATTTCTAATCTTGTATATTCCATCTTTTTTGAATGGTCCCTACCTTCTGAAATACTAACCCAACTCCTAGGTCTACTTTGACGTTAATTAACATCTATAAAATTATTATTTTGAAATTATTATTTCTTCAGAGTTCCACCAAAAGTTGGAGATAGCTGAGATTAACTTATTACAAACGTGATAGGTTAAGAAAAAATGGACATAGTATAATTAGGAATAACTTGTTAAATAGATTTAATGAGAACTTCATTAACACCCTCCGAAAGTAATTTAGCTTTCCAGCCATCGGTTTTCCTAAGGAGTTTCTTGCGATTCATTATAAAGATTCCACTTTTGATCTTTAATGACATAGTGGAATCCCTAAATAATTCCCTAAATCTTCTGTTTCCTTAATATTAATTTTATTAGTTACATAATCTCCTTTTTATTGAGAAGATTCTTTGCTCAGAATAATAGTTTATTTATCGAAATTTATTTTTTGTCAAGATCCACAACAATAAATATTTAAACATTCCTTAAAGGCTTGAATATTAGTTTTATCGATAGTAATGAAGAATAATGAATCATCTTCAAACAATAAAGGGTAATTGTTGGGGCAGATTCTGTTGATTTTTATTCCTTGTATATAATTGTTAAGATCATAACATTCTATAAGACTATAAAGGATTCGGTCAAAATTGTAAAAGGAAGGGGGATAGAGGGCCACCTTGTCCGATTCCTCTTCCTGGTTTGAATTTCTCTAATCTTTCTCCATTTAAGTTAATTTGAAATGAAACCGTGGTAATACAATTATTTATCCATAGTATCCACCTATCCCAAAAACCTAACCTAATGTTTTAAGAACAGAAAGAATATAATCCCATCCTACCTGATCATATGCTTTTGCCATGTCAATTTTTATTGCTGCTATATGTTATTAATCCTTCCTTTTCCTACTCATGAAAAAAAGATATTTTTTGGGCAATTAGAATGTTGTCTTGAATAGCTCTACCTTGGATAAATTTCTACTGTGTTGGTGAAGCTATATCATTCATAAATCCATGTAATCGATCAGAGTGCAATTTGGAATGGTTTTATAACCAAAATTAACGCATGAAATGGGGCGATAATCACCAAGATTTTCCAGGGTGTCTCCTTTTGAGATGAGAGTTATAAGTGTATCATTAAGATTTTCTAATGTAATATTATCGAAAAAGAACTCTTGAATCATTATGAAAATGTCTTCATTAATTATATCCCAAAATTCATTATAAAACTTACCATTTAAAACATCGGAACCCGGCGCTTTAGAGGATGACAACTCTCTAACTACTTTTTTCCACTTATTTTATACAAGGGGAGCTGTCAAGATGGTATTCATTTTATTGCTTATTTTTGGTTTAATAAATTGAGCTGCTTTTTCCATTTGTTCATAACTCGCTTCATGTTCATTGAAAAGAGATTTATAGAAGTTTTGAAAACATTCCTTGACCTCAACATAATGTTCTTTCCATTCACCCTGTTCATCTTTAATCCTAGTTATTCTATTAAAGATCTTTCTTTGAATAGTTGATAGGTGAAATTTTTATTATCTCGGTAAGTAAGACTATTTTGTCTTGACTTGTCTGCCCAGTATTTTTCTTTGCATTCGAATTCGAATTTGATATGTACCTTGATGTCGGTTTCTTCTTTTTGTATCATTGGTTTAGGTGGAGTATTAATGATCTTTATGAGTCGCTCTTGAAGTAAATTTATTTGAGTATAGAGGTTCCTGAAAGTTTTCCTATTCCATTTCTTCAATTCTCCTATAATGTTATTTCTCATGTCTATGAGATTTGGTAAAGGAGGATTAATTTTGAGAATATTCCAACCCTTGTCCACAATAGACCTGCAATTAATATTATCAAGCCAGAAGGATTCACACTTGAATTGTTTAGTACTATGTTACATGTTTAAAATATAATGTAAGAATAATAGGAAATAGTCGGAACCAACAGCTCAGGGGATAAAAACTTGAGCCCGTGGATATAAATTTATCCATTCATAGTTAGCGAGAACTCTATATATTTTAGTTCTAACCAGTTTGTCCCATAATTGTGTATTGGACCAAGTGTAAAAGCACCTGGTAGATTAAATATACATTTACGAATTATGAGATGTGAAGTTTTAGAATTCATTTAAGTGATTTATATTAAAATAAATTAGCAGTGCATTTTTCATTGATATTTAAGACTTCATCAAAGTCTCTTATGATCATCTATGGTTCCAATACATCTTTGCTCCAATCGGTTATATCGTTCTATATCTTATTCATATCATCAAAATCTTTAGGTGCGTGTATACATATCATACAATAATAAAAGGAAATTTAATTAACTTTCAAAACAACATAACGCGAACACAAAAAGTAAACTTCGAGATGCGAGTGCCACAAAATAAGGAAACCCCTAAAGTGATATGAGGTGCCTGTGGGGTCTAAAACATAGGAATTATCATAGTTAAATAGTATAATAGTATCTCGAGAGTCCACCTCTAGCATAATGGTTCCACAAAACACCACCACACCTAGCTTAAAACATGCCAAAACAGAACTAATATTCGAGACTTTCAGGAACGCCCATATACCCTAGCAATTCCAAAAAAGTGTAGTCATTGATGGTCGTGGACATCTTGGGGACAAATCAGATATCCATTCGTATATAGATCTTAAACCCAATCTTCGTTAGATTATAAACAGTAGAACTCACAAGAATAGAGGAAAAAACAAATAAACATGCCGAAGACAATTGTTACAAGAGATTCTTTGCTAACGGTTAAGGGGGAGGAAAAAATACACGTAAAGACATAATGTGAAGAAAGAAAACTAGAGACAACACTTTCTTAAGAAAACCTTAGCGGGTACTGTTTCTGTCATACATCATATTATTTATCTTATGTGTACAATAAATGATGCAGTTATGAATTGGGGTAACTTGAGACAACCCCTAAATATTTTTATTTGGAATTTCTATGGTACGGATAAACCGAGATTTTGTCGTGTTGTTAGAGATATGATGGCACAACACAGAGTGTGGCTTACAGTAACTGTTGCACCCCGTATTAGCGAGCTGAAGGCGAGTGAAATAATATATTCATTGCAAAATATAATTCAGTTTGGGTGGATTCGAAATGTTATAAAGGAGGGATTTGGGTGATTTGGGACGATTAAGATATAACAATTCGGGTACTCTCTACATGTCGACAAGTGTTTAACATAGAAGTGAGTCAATTGGGATGTGAAACATGGGATTTGGGAAAATTATGCAAGCCCGAAATATCAAGAAAGAGATGATTTATAGGAGGCATTGTACCACGCCTTCCATAATTTAAAAACTCAGTGGCTAGTGGCAGGGGATTTCAACCAAATAGGACTAGAGACGGATAAAGAAAATGGTGTCTCAAGTGTTTGGAGAAGGGCGTAATGGTTTGAGGAACGGACCGTGATTCACCTGGTGTGATTCTTGGAATTCGGGACAGCGAATAATGGAACGTTTAGAACGAGCGTATGGGAACGTGGAATTGTAAAATTTATTCTAAATGCTCAGGTTACACATCTAGCAAGAGTTCACTCATATCACATTACAATAATCATACAGAAATGTCCGACCCACATAGAGAAAACTAGATTGCGGATTATTAGATTTGAAGCGGCCTGGTGTCTTCGTAATGGCTTTCAAGAATTCGTGAAAGAAAAATAGAAGGAGCTAGTATTGGAATAGGTGAAGGTGTATCGGCTATTAAAGTTTATTTTAATAAATGGATGATGGACACCTTTAGGGATATAAATCAAAGAAAGAGGGTATTGACTGCGACATTGAGGGACATACGAAAAGCTCTTTGACATTCGTCGAACATGTTTTTTCATCAACTGGTTAATCGATTAATTAATGAATACGAGGGTGTAATTGAACAGGAGGAAGTAATGCATGTAAGAAATTAAAAGAGAAATGGATAGAATCGAGTGTGATAAATACATAGTTCTATAAACTTGCAGCTACAATAAGAAAGAAGAAGGCTTTTTTCACTG
Organism: Nemophila menziesii; assembly: GCA_029959085.1. Classification (NCBI taxonomy): domain Eukaryota; kingdom Viridiplantae; phylum Streptophyta; class Magnoliopsida; order Boraginales; family Hydrophyllaceae; genus Nemophila; species Nemophila menziesii. The sequence continues at coordinate 2,957,570 of JARWIR010000027.1, read as the reverse complement.
GGTTATTGAATAATAGAGATGCATGTGTAAAGAGGAGTTATTTGGGTTAGTGTGAGAATATTTTGAAAAATTATATGAAACACCGATAGATTATCCTAGAGTGCTCATCCTTCCTCATGCTGGCTTTGTCGAGGAAGTGGTGATTCGTGAGTCGTGTGTTCCATTCTTAGATGAAGAAATTTGGGAGGCAGTCTTTCAATCGAATCCGACTAAAGCACCTAAGCGGTAGGTCCATCTATTTGTGATATGGTTCATGAGGCGGTTAATCGGGGTTTCTTGCCACCCTATGAATGGGACACTCATACACCTTATCTCGAAAGTGATAGGTCCTGTCCGGGTATGCCTTTTTCGTCCAATTAGCCTAATAGATTCTCTTGTCAAATTTATTATGAAGGCTTTGGTCAATTGAAGGCCATTACATGCTGATATTATTGGTCCCTGTCAAAGTAGCTTCCTGTCATGCAGTTCCACCATTGATAGTATAGTCCTTTTTAGTGAGGTTGACCATCAGATGCGACTATTGAAGGGGAGGAAAGGTACATGGCGATTAAAATTGACCTTGCAAAAGCGTATGATAAAATCCGTTGGAAGTTTATAGAGGACTCAATTAAGATGAGTATGAGCCTCTCTTAAAAGGAGTAAAACTAGCAATATTAGAAGCACACATGGTAATAATTTACATAGACTATCAACAAGTTTCAAGTTGATGGGTTGGGTATATATGTCTCGAAATCTTATAATGATGGCCTATCAAGAAAATATTAATAACTTTAGTATCATGTTTGAATCCTTCCAAATAATTCATGTCCCAAGGAACAAAGAACACAATATTTAATGCCTTAGACCGAATGGCTGTAAAACATCAAGTCACAAAGGGTTTACGTTGTAACTCGTTGATCAAACTAGTTCTTTTGCGATCAATGAAGAAAGTACCGAAGAAAGATTGATGGGAGAAATGGCATATATCAACTATGGAAAAGTAACCGTGGATAGAAATATTGGCATATGTTAGGTATGTAATAGTTTGGGGTTCACACGGGTCAGGTAACCGACCCGTTGACCCCTAGGATGGAACCAACCCATATTTGCGGGTTCAGGTTTTTTAAAACTACCAATCCACTACTTAGAAATGGTTATGTGTTGGTTTCATGCGGGTGGTTAATGGTGGTTTCAGATTCGGTTTCTGTGGGTTCGTTTTGGTTGTGGGTTGGTTTCGGGGTCACGATGATTAAATCATTTTAGGATTAGTAACACACTAATTGCACGGAAGGTCCCTATATAATTCAAAAATAGAGCTATCAGTGTACATCATCTTATTTAATTAAATCCAATCATAATATATCAATTCATTATACAAACATGTCAAAAAATAAATTTACAAGTTAATAAATTTAAATTTACAAGAAATTAGTAATTTTTAAAATATCAGTTGAACCTCTAATCTTCTAATCTTCAAGCACACATTACCTGCAACCAAAAAGATTAAAACATGTTTATAATAGATAGATTAATAAAGACTGAAAATAAATTAAAAAAACAGATACATATATTTATAATTTTGAAAATATAAGATCTATAATATAAATAACCCATATCAAAAATCTACGAGTTAAATAAAAATATTAACATTATTATTTAGTTCAATACAAAACTATAGGTCTATTCAAAGAATATAACTTATATATTATAAAAAATCGTAATAAGATAATATTAAAAAAAATATCCATAGATCGACACTATAGTATAGATATGAGTATTAAAAATGTTTTTTTGAAGAAAACGATTTTAACAAATATTATTTCAAAATATTAGAGATAAATATTAGAAATACTCATGAGAATGATTTCAAAATGTTTTATGAGAGACAGAGTTATGAAAGTAGAGAGTGTAGAGAGCGTTGAGAGAGTAAGGAGAGTAGAAAAAAAGAGAATGAATATTTTGATGGATTTGTGAAGAGAAAACGTACTTTATATAACATAATGGGATGGGCTGGGCTACTTATTGGAATAAAAGAAAAGAGATGGGTTGGGCTATTTACTGGAAAAAAAGAGATGGGCTAGTTTACATAATATATATATATATATATAAATAAAAAATGTTAATGGGTTGCGGATCAGTTTGGACATCCATGGTTTTGGCTTTTTCCAAACCGTGGACTGACCCAAAACCATAAAAAAAAGTTGGACCTAATACAAACCATGAATCATGCGGGTTGGACTCAAGTGGGTTGGGTCGGTTTTGTGAGGTTTTGCGATTTTGTGGTTTTCTTGTGTAGCCCTAGTAAAAGTAACTTTGGCATATATCAAGAATACGAGTTTTGTATTTCCTCAACATCGATCAACTTGGTTTCAACAGTCTGGTCTTGTTTGTCATTACATTTCTGATTCTATGCTTTTTTGACTCCTAGGGTGCTTTGTTCATTTCCGACTTATTGGATTCTTGGGGTCTAATTCTCTATATTTTAACAACTCCTTTGCACACCTTCTGGGTAATTTTGATAGTCCGGTTTTCTGCTCCTTTAAGGTTCTGAAGAATTGTTTCGGCAACATTGCTTCTTTTTGGATAACAGGTACTTTCTATTTTTGTTTTATGGCGTTTCCCTTGTAAAAGCTTATACACAATATTGACATACCAACATTTCCTTTATAAATAAGAACTATAGGAAAATCTCCCTATATACAAGATATAACTATTAAGTGAAAATAAGTTAATCACACATACTCTAGTCCCCCAATAGCATGAGAATATAATATTCCCAATTTGAGAGCACAAAAATATAACCAATACATAATAGGGGAGGTAAAAGTGATTTATCTAACATCCGAACAAAAATACTTAACCCGCGAGGAAAAGAAATGACAAGCTATAAAGCTTCAAAGACAGTCTTAAAATACAAAACAAAACTACTTAATATTTTCTAGTCAGGAACTTGGGTTTCAAATGTTTCTTGGTGTAGAGTTCGCTCTTTACTAACATATCAAACCTTAAGTATTCAAATCTTTTGTCTATACATATTATCGTTCAAAAATTCGATGAAAAGTTGTTTCGAAGCTTTGATAATTTCCTTCAAATTTGACAATGAGTAATAACTACTTATTCCTTTGACTTTTCTCGAGAAGGAGTCTCACTTTTTGAAACTTAAATTTGAGTATAGTGTCTAGGTGGTTCTTTAGAAGATGACACTCATCTATTCCCTTGAGTAAAATTGGTTTAAGAAACGATAGGTTCAGGTGTGTTTCCTTCTCTTCTATTAGCCTCAAACTTTGTTAGATCTTTAATTCAATCGCTTGACCATCTAAAGTTATCAAAGTTGAATTACCTCTGGTTATAGTACCAAATAATTATCTTGATGACCATATTGAGATCAAAATACCATTGCTTTTTCAATGCTTAATCATGGTCCAAATGCTATTGATAAATTGGTTCAAGAAAATGCAGACAAACCCATAAGGAACATGAATTGTTTTATTACGAGTATATTTTAAATGAGTGATGCAGATGAAAGGTCAATTGAATAATCTCTTTTAATATATTCAATTAAGAATTAGGATTTAAAAAGATAGATGAAGTTATCATTTCTATCCTTTATGATAAGATCAATTACTAACAATTTATGGGCTATACTACATTCTAGTATATAGTTCTTAAAATTTTAATGATGATAGAAAGGATGGACCTTTTTTAGACCATAAATTTGAGGAAAACCCCTTTCGTTTCCTTATCTACATAAAATAACCGACTCCCTACCCAATAAATCTTTTCACATCTATTTTTCAAGGCAAAATATGATGCTAAATCACCATATTTAAAGGCACTATATGAACCTCAAACTACATTTTTAAGCATATAATTTCTACATTAGTATGATATATTATTGTATACCTCTTGGGTGAATGAATTGAAGAGGGGTCCTTTGAGAACTTGGAAATTTTAAAAAACCTTATAGCTTAGGAGGAAAAAAATTGGTACATATGAATGCGCTTTCAAAGAGGATTGAAAGATTTGAAACCTAATTCATTTTGTAGAGCTTGTAGGCCAAGTCGAGATCATCATATTCATTGTGTGGTTCTTATTTCTTATCACTATTACCGGTGCCCATGAAATTCATTTATATAAATTTATAACATAGTACAAAAGATGTTGAGAAACTTGTGTTCTTGGTTCTAGCCAATTTTAATGGCTATGTTGTTTTTAAGATTTGAGAATGAAAATTTTGGAATAATGTGAGGAGAAGGAATAAGTTAAGGTATAAATGATAGATAGACTTTTAAAAATTGTATAAGGTTATTCAAATATCCGAACTATATGATTCATATAACCGAGTGGATTTTAAAATGTGTAGAAGATAGTTTCGGCATATATTTGAGCTCAATATGGGATGCCCTAAAGATGTCTAAAGAGTTATTAGAAAGGATGCCTAAGAATCTACATGTAAACACGAAAGATAGAAACTTATCTAATCAAGGTAAAATAAGCATGACACAACATATAACTAATACATAGCATAATAGACACACAAGAGAAAATAAAAGGAGAAGAAGATACAAGTGTAACCCAATTTTCGGAGGGAGAATCCATATTAGGATTTTCTTTTGGTGCTCATGTCCATGTCTGATGAGAGTTTGTTGCATAGATCCCCTCATGGTTTAGTTTGCTTCTCCATCTCTCTCTTCATAGATACTATTTTCAGCATATTCTTTTACATGTGTGTTATCTTCCTTGATTTATTCTTGACAAGAATTATCTTCTGCAGATTCATGAGCATGCATAGCTCTTCATGGCCTACCTTTCCACAGGTTAGGACAGAGTGTTTGTAAGTGAATTGTCTATACACATTGACAGGAAGTTGGATCACTTTATTTTGACTATTTTTAATTGAGCTTCTCTTTCTACAATTTTTCGTTTATAGTACAACTTTTTGCATACCACTTGATTATCTTTTAACACAATTATGACCTGGATTTTCACTTTTGAAATATTCTCTTGACTTTCTCTCATTCTTTTTCTTTTACATATATAAGGAGATAGGTAGGTTGTTTTTTCCTTCATTCGAAAATTCCTCTTGATCAAGGACAAGTTTTTACGTCATGAGGTCAAATATTAGCTCATGGATCGTCATGTTCGATAGTTTTTTGGATTCTGTAATCACGGTTGCGTCTGACTTGTATTATTTTGAAAGTAAAATCAAGATTTTTGGACATAACTCGTTGTTTATGTATGTTTATGTGAGAATTCTTAAATTTTTTGCGATGTTTAGAATTTTGCATATTATTCATGTTCTTTTTGGTTTCCATTTTGAACAACTAAAATTAAATAACATAGGGACAAATATCTCATTGAAATTTGTATTTCCTTGAAAATATAATTTTAGAACCTTTCGAATCCCATAAGATATCTCACATTCAATTACTCGCCTATAGTTGGTGAACATAGTCCGCAAATGAGTGTGTTTAGTGGTTTTTTAGTGATCTTGGCCTCACCATCCGCTAAAAGCGCCTTATTTGTCTTAATGATCTTTTCAACTATGTCTTTGTATGAAATTAATGGACCATATTTTGTGATTAGCCATAGAGAGAAACTAAGCACTTTCAAGTATATATCTCTTCTTTTGTTCTAGAGGAAATAATACATTCATACACATAGAGAAGTTCAAGTAGTACTTGTATCTTCCGGTTAGTTAGATTCTAGGTCGTATTTCTCAACATTTATTTAAGCATAAAGAATATTAGAGCTTGGCAATGATACCGAGTATTACCCAAGAAATAATCCTAGGGGGTTAATATGTACCATTTGTAATAAAATATCAAACTGACGACACTCCATTTGACTCTTCTATTAAACAAATATTACAGAATAGATAGATAGATATGATAGAGGAACACAAAGAACTAAGATATATGAGTGAAACACTCGATCAAGAACTTAGTGTATATACATATTGCATGTTTCTAGTCAATAATCAAAGCCATATATGAAATATCTAAGCATAAAATATATAAATACATATGTAGGAAAAAAACAAACATTTGACATGCACTTAATAATGAAAGAAAGAAGAAAAGAGATACAAACTATCTAAAGTAGTTTGGTTCTCGTAGGAATGGTCCAATACCTAAGGAATATTTGAAACATAAAATTTGGAAAAATATTTCACTACAGACTCCGAAGTCTGTCAAAGGTGACTGCACAAACTCTTGAAACTGTTTGGATATACCCTACAAATTAAACAGTTTTGTAATCATCACGCAAGAAATATTAGTGTACAATCTACACTTACAATGTTTCTTCAAAAGACTATGAAGCCTTCCCTTGTGTATCACCAAAGAATTACCAGTATACAATATATAATCATGTTTACACTTCACATACCCATGATGTCTTATCTCGTGTCTATGTGTAAAGAAGATTTCAACTCACTCTCCTTTAGTCTATTGAAGGACACATTTCTTACTAGAATTAGATGAGCACAAGGGTTTATAATGAATTATGATCTACCGAACTTCTGAGTTCCTTGATGAGTAGATAAAATACAAGTAGGACATATTTCAATGCAATGTCGTTTTTTGGACAATGGATCGCTTTCAAAATCTCTTGAAAATATGCATGAAATCTTCAAATTTTATGTGGAAAAGAGATACATTATAAAGTATTTAGAGAGCATATTTATATTAAAAAAAATAAAATGGATATTTACATGTGTCATCTCAACAATAGCTGATTTGCTAGATGATTGGTATCCACACTCTCTACATAGAATATCTTTGGTGCCTTGTGTTCTAGCCTTCATATAATAGAGTTTTGTGGACCAGGTTTCCATTTTTATTTATGTGGAGGTCTGATCTTGAGATTTATTCAACGTTGATTAGTTTTGTCTAAACAAACACATCTTTAAAATCAAGCTCGTATGAGCTTCTTTCTCAAATTATGCTTCAGATTCTCAACGTCGTTCCGCCTTCATGGACTCTCGAGGTCAGAGTTTTTGCATGTTAACATGTCTTTTATATGCCTTCTTCCAGAGCACTTTGATGGTCCGTTCTTTGACTCCCTTGGGGGTTTAAAGACCTTCTTTTCTAACATTAGTTTTTGTTCTCAATGAGAAGTATCTCCTTTTGTTCCATGTCATTAGTCATGTAAAATCTTATAGGTAATACCTACATTCCCTTGAGATCAAACAAATATATACTCAATGTTTTATCAAAGTAGACATCAAACAAAATAGAGCCATTAGGCTAAAAAAAAAATTTACCCATCTTTTAAAATCACTCTGGAAACCTATATATTGTTGATTTAAAAAATCAATATAAATTGACATTTGATAAGTTGAAAACTTATCATTCCACCATTCTTGATTTATATTTTTCCGCAACCAAGGAAGTCATAGCTAGAGTTTTGGTTTGAGAGTTCAAAGGTAAGAAAAAAGGGTTCAAGGAGAGAAAACACAATACACGCCCCTGGAAAGATCGCATTAGCTTCAGTTCACGTTGCTAAAAAATTACCTATTTTGAATCACATCCCATCAAGTTTCTTGTAGAATTATCATTAATTCGTTCATAGGTTATATTTTACATTACAGATTATACTCTCCATATTTCATATAAAGACTCCATATTAACCACTTACTGACATGAGTATCAATAATCATTTCAAGTCTGGATATCGAGTGGTTTTAACACATGTGTGTGCTTTAACAAGTTAAAACTATAATTACTGCTAAATGTTGAAATTGTTTAATCTAATTTACATGAAACTGTGAACCACACTGAACGAGAACCTTTTTTACATTATTTATTGTAGACGAAGAAAAAGAAAAAAAAGAATAGTAAATGTTAAATATAAATTAAACTTTAAAACACTTTATTCCCCTTCCGAGTTTGGACAAAATAAAAGTCAAATTTCTAGCCAATGTTTCCAAAGTAACAGTCAAACTAACATAAACATATTAACATTGATCGTCTAATGAAGGTAAATAGTTACAAAATTTTGTTTGCAAGGATTAACAGGGAACTTGTCCCATCAGGTAAAGATAAGAGGATATTTGAGACATTTATCCTAAAATAAAGTTACTAGAATATTTACATAAAACTTAAAATACTATGTAAAACCCCATTTAACCTAAATATAGTAAGACTATGTATAAATATAAGTCACAATTTGTCTACGCATCTCCCATTCGTTTTATCACTCAATTTACAAATTTCTCATTACGCCATAGCCGACATACCCTTATTCTTCAACCTCTCAAAGGTGACACATATAATTCCCTCTCACATACCGAATCATACCCAATTATCATTTACGCCCACCAATACAGTAATTATGTTTTAGATTCCGCCCATAAAGATCCCCATAAAATTTATCGATCATATACACCAAGTACTAAAGTCAAATATATCTACCAAATATATCGGTAAGAGTATCGTATTTAGCAGATCTACCTAATTGGTATATCAAAGATCCAGAAGATAAAGTCAAGTACTAAATATTTATAATATATTTAAATTTTAAAAATTTGTTTGTTTTTTGTTATGTATATATATGTGTGTGTGTGCGTGTTTGTATTTTTGTATGTGTTTGTGTGTGTAATTCTTTCTGTTCCATGTTGTATTTTAAAAATTAAACAAATCTAATATTTGTGTTTTATGTTTTCTCTATGTTTGTATTTGATGGTTTAAAAAACTTATCAAAGATTTATAAATTTTTTTTCAAGAAATTTTTTGAGATCAACTTAATAAAAAATCAATTTTAACATAAAGTAGGAAAATATAGGTTTTAATTCTATCATCTTCTCATTTTTATTTATTTTAGAATTATTTTAATTATTATTATTCTATTTCAATGTATGTTTTCATTTTACAATAAAATTTCATATAATTATTTATATATGTATATGTCTCCGTGTGTGTTTATTATGTGTACATTTTCTATTTAGGTCTAAAATTTTGTTTTAATATGTTTATATAATAAAATCAGTCAAATTTGAGCTAAATTCTTGGGCCAATGAAGATTGCGTCACTCGTAACCTTTTTTAGACATTCCTTGAATACATGTATATATTGCAAATGATTTGATGTAGAAAATACTATACAATGGCACCATCTAATTTTTTGTAACTTTTTACAGGCATGTAAATACGATGAACCTTACTTCTTTTAGAGAATATGATTGATGGTTATGTCATTTCAACAAAATACAACAAACACAATGAAAAAGGTAATGCACTAAAAAACTATTGTAAATGTAATATCATTTAGGAAAGTAAATGAGGAGGGTAAGGAGGTCTTTACATATTCTCGCATCTCGTCGCACAACACGTTACACCCCCTTCTTTTTTCCCTTGGCCCACCAATTTTTGTAATCTCTTTAGGTTGTGGGTTCTAACCAGGGGTTACCATAAAAATCAAAACAGGGTTATTCGTAGTAATTGTATTATTGATTTTGAGACATGACCACTCAAAATATACATCATTACAGTTTCATTAACAAAAAAACCCCTCCAAGCATTCTAAGAGACGAACACATTAATTGTAGTGGTTGTAATATGAATTATACATTAGTATATTAAAGCTAGTATTTCAACTTTTTAAGAAATTATAAGTTATTACTCATAAAACCCATATTAAATAACATATGTTTTTTAACTGATCACATTTATATGTCACACAAGTCATCTAAACCGAAAACTCACTAAACATTCTCCAAAATCGATGAAAAATCATTTAATTGGCTTGATCTTTATTTACTTTATTTTTTATTATTGATTATAAGTTGTTTAATCTACAATTACTTGACTAAAAAAAATTTAGACCATCTTAATTGATTTGTAGGAGTAATTAAGGGGTCTTATTATTCCTAAATTTTTAGTTTATTCAATTGAGACAAAATATGGTATTTTTCAATTTACTGAATTAGAAACTTTTAATTCTATGTTGATTAGGATTTTTCCATTCCAATGGTGGTTCAATTATCCATCCTTTTAGTTTCATTCAAAATAGACATATGATCATCGAGCGGGCATGGTAACCATGTGTTTGGAAGCACACTTGAGTAATTTTTTCTTGATCAAAATGCCAAGAGATGCAGTAAAAATGTTCTACGTATCTGAATGGTTGAGAAGAGTACAAATCAGAACTTATTGTCCAATAATCAATCATGATGATATGTACATTGATAAAACGATCACCATTTGCATTATTAACACTAAGGTATGTTATTCATATTATATGTATATTCTTTCACATCTATATATAACTCATCAAAATATCATGGCAGTTCATTTGTACCATTACTGATTATATTTGACAATTCAAGCATAACCCTGAAACTATGTGAACATTATGTCAAAATTATAAGTTATTTCATTATTTAATTGATATTTTTGAACTTAAATTATATTTATTCACATTTAAATGTGAAATTAAATTTTTTGTTTCTAAATCCTAATCTACACATATTTGAGATTGAACTTCTCGTGAGACCGATATTTACCTTCCTAATCACTACCATATGATACACGAATAAGGTTTAAAGAACCCATATGTTCTTATTTCATGTTGATCTTTTATTGTTTTTGCAACTAAAAAGTGATGCTATATAATTCACACATATACTTATGTTTTATTCATGCATTTTAATAGAGAGTACTCTTATATACAAGAAAACGATGATTATTGCATTTCAAGAAAAGCGATTTATTTGTTGATTTAATGTGACAAGTCTTACCTCTATGATAATATTTGTGGAAAAGGTATAATAACTGATATAATCGATTATTTCTGTGTTTTTCGATATTTCACGTGATGAGCTTCCTTTTCATATTTCAAGATTGAAACCTCATCACGATTTCACCAATGGTAAATGGATTCGTTTTAGAAGATCTGCATGAGACTAGACAGAATGGTAGTCAATTTTCGCATGGATTATTAAGTTTAATTATATTACTTTTCTTGTTCTTTTCACTTCTTCTTGTCTTAGACTTGTATTTGATTTATTTTTATAAATAAATGCTAGTAATAAAATTTGAATCGGTATTTTTGAGGTTGACTAATTGTACAAAAGGTGAGTGTCAAAATCATATTTTCAAATAACATTGATTGATTCATAGTAAATATCTATGTATTAAAACTGTTGACAGAAGATAGTTTAAAGATAACGATGAAAGATTGAGTGTAACTAACAATTAGATAAAAGTTGATCAAGAAGTTTAAATTGTTTTTCAAGATAACCTATATAGTAGGATAATAATTGTAATTACTGTATTAGTTATATTCTTGAGTTTCCTACTTGGAACTCTTAAAGTTGTAAAGATAAGGAAATTTGCGTTAATAGACTGGTTTTGATTGAAATAAAAATGGGCCAAATAAATACAGATCTCGTTCATAGTAGCTTAGGATAAAAATTAAACGGTAAATTATTCCAATCTGTTTGATTTTTCGGTCTAAAAGGCAAACTTTGTTAAATCACTTCGTGATTTATTTAATAAGACCAGATTAAGGGTTTGTTAAGAATTGTTAATTTTAAGAAAAAATAACTTTTAAAATAAAATTATTAAAAATAATTTCAAAATCAAAATTATTTTTAGGTGCTTTTTTTGGAGAAGGAAAGGTGCTTAGATGCACCAAAAGTAAAAAAATAAATTAGCCAATTCCATTCCTTTGGAATTCTTCCATCAACTTGTTTATGTTTACTAGAGTTCCTGGGAACCTCTGCGGCTCCATGTCTTAGCCTCTTTTGTGAGCTTGTTTGCTTGTCCGTTGAATCTTATTGGGATCAATTTGAAAAATATAGGACCCACTTCAAGACTAATTGTTTTATTCTTTCAATAATTGGTTAGATTTTCCAGTTCGGAACTAACACTACCTGATACCTTGAATGACTTCAAGGTTATTTGAGAAATTGCTTTACTTTCCTCGGAGAATTCCTTACATTTATAAGTAGATTTAAGAATTGTCATAACTTCACCTTCTACACATGAATCGCATATAATAGTTGCCTTTTACTTCACTATCTATCTATTATTCTGATGTATTTATACTATCCCAAATCCTGTAGTTTCATATTTCAGATTCTAAAATAACTATTTCCTTCTCGGTGTTACTTTGTTGTACTACATTCGAGGAGTTGTTGGCTTTCCTCTAATCTATATCATAAATTTCTATCATAAGTTTTTTTGCAGAGAATATCATATTATCTCTATCAATACCATAATTTTTGTTTATAGCTTTCATCTTAACTGTCCATATATTCCACATACATATCATAATGTAATCCAATACTTTGTTTTTTTCCCACCCACCTTCCGAATAAACTTTAACCGTTTCTAATAACCATTATCTAATATCAATCTTAAGATTATTATCTATTTTTCATTGTAAAGATAACCCTACCAAACTAGCTTTACTGACATTGCAATTAAGAAGTAGATGTTCAACCGTTTCCGTATTATTGTAACACCATGAGAAATAATAATTATCGGGCTCAATTTCTTTAATATAAGTTATTCTTTGTAGGTATAGTATTATTGCATGCCTTCCACGTAGATATATTTATTTTCTTAGGGATGTTAGAATTCCAAATAATTTTACATAACTTAGAGATATACCTCTCTGGAATTCTTGTAGACTGAGGTTGTTGTATTACCTGTTTATCATTAAGAATTTTATAACTTGTATTAGTAGTATATTTCTTATCAATATAGTGTGGCCATATTAGTTTATCAAAAGTATGTGTATTAAAAACATGAATCCTAGTAATACAGTCAATAATCGGGTTAGGGAATAACTTATCAAGTAACTGAAGATCCCAAATGAATTGGTCCTCCTTAAGAAGTTGATTAACATAAATAAATTAATAGTTAGGTGGTTGTTCCAGCTTCCAATATACATCAATCCATTTATCGTTTCAAACATTTATACTTTCCCTATTTTTAATCTGGTATATTCCATCTTTTTTGAAAGGTCCCTAACTTCTGAAATACTAACCCAACTCCTAGTTCTACTTTGACGTTAATTAACATACATAAAATTAATATTTTGAAAATAAATACCTTTTAAAAGTCTGGCTGCTAGAGAAGCTGGATTATTCATGATTCTCCATGCTTGTGCTGCAAAAAGTTAAGTATTCATTCTTTTGAAGTCATTAAAGCCTAAACCTCCTAGTAGTTTTTCTATAGCCACTTTCTCCGAGGACAACTAGTGTATCCTATTATTTTCTCCAGAGTTCCACCAAAAGTTAGAGATAGTTAAGATTAACTTATTACAAATGTGATAGGTTAAGCAAAAATGGATATAGTATAATTAGGAATAACTTGTTAAAAGGATTTAATGAGAACTTCCTTACAACCTTCCGAAAGTAATTTAGCTTTCCAGCCATCAGTTTTCTTAAGGAGTGTCTTGCAATCCCTTTTAAAGATTCCACTTTTGATTTTTAGTTACATAGTGGAATCCCTAAATAATTCCCTAAATCTCCTGTTTCCTTAATATTAATTTTATTAGTTACATAATCTCCTTTGTATCGAGAAGACTCTTTGCTCAGAATAATAGTTGATTTATCGAAATTTATTCTTTGTCTAGAGACACAACAATAAATATCAAAACATTTCTTAAAGGCTTGAATAGCAGTTTCATCGATAGTAATGAAGAATAAAAATCATTTGCAAACCGTAAAGGGTAAATCCTGGGGCAGATTCTGTTGATTTTTATTCCTTGTATATAATTGTTAAGATCATAACATTCTATAATACTAGTAAAGGATTCAGTCATAATTGTAAAATAAAGGGGGATAGATGTTCACCTTGTCTAATTCCTCTTCCGGGTGTGAATTTTTCTAATCTTCCTTTGGTGAAGTTAATTAGAAATGAAACTATGGTAATACAATTTTTGATCCATAGTATCCACCAATCTGAAAAACCTAATCCTTTAAGAATAGGAAGAATATTATTCCATCCTACCTGATCATATGCTTTTGCCATGTCAATTTTTATTGTTGCAATACGTTTTTTATCCTTCCTTTTCGTACTCATGAAAAAAGAAATTTTTTAGGCAATTAGAATGTTGTCTTGAAAATCTCTACCTTCGATAAATTCCTATTGTGTTGGTGAATCTATATCATTCACAAATCTATGTAATCGATTAGGGAGCAATTTGAAATAATTTTATAACAAAAAATAACGCATGAAATGGGGCGATAATCACAAAGATTTGCAGGGTATCTCCTTTTGATATGAGAGTTATAAGTGTATCATTAAGATTTTATGATATAATATTATTGAGAAAGAAATCTTGAATCATTATGATAATATATTCTTTAATAATATCACAAAATTCTTTATAAAACTTACCATTTAAACCATCAGGACCCGGTGCTTTAGAGAATGACAATTCTCTGACTGCTTTTTCGACTTCTTTCATACAAGGGATGCTGTCAAGATGATATTCATTTCATTGCTAATTTTGGTTTAATAAATTTAGCAGCTTTTTCCATTTGTTCATAACTCGCTTCATGTTCATTGAAAAGAGATTTATAGAAGTTTTGAAAACATTACTCGACCTCAACATAATCTTCTTTTCAATCACCCTATTCATCTTTAATCCTACTCATTCTATTAAAGTTCCTTCTTTGAATAGTTGATAGGTGAAATTTTTTTTATCTCCGTGAGTAAGACAATTTTGTCTTGACTTGTCCGCCTAGTATTTTTCTTCGCATTCGAATTCGAATTTGATATGCACCTTGATGTCAGTTTCTTCTTTTTGTAACGTTGGGTTAGGTGGAGTATTAATGATATTTGTGAGTCGCTCTTGAAGTAATTTTTCCTTGATAAAAATACCAAGAGATGTAGTAAAAAGGTTCTACGTATCTGAATGGTTGAGAAAAGTACAAATCAGAACTTATTGTCCAATCACCAATCATGATTATATGTACATGGATAAAACGATCACCATTTGCATTATTAACACTAAGGTATGTGATTCATATTATATGTATATTCTTTCACATCTATATATTATTCATCAAAAAATCATGGCAGTTCATTTGTACAATTACTGAATATATGTTACAATTCAAGCATAACCGTGAGACTATGTGAACATTATGTCAAAATTATAAGTTATTTCATTATTTAATTGACATCTTTGACCTTAAATTATATTTATTCACATTTATATGTGGAATTAACTTTTTTGTTCCTAAACCTAACTCTACACATAATTGAGATTGAACTTCTCGAGAGACAGATATTTACCTTCTTAATCACTACCATATGATACACGGGGAAGGTTTACAAAACCCATATATTCTTATTTCATGGTTATTTATTCTCGTTTTTGCAACTAAAAAGTGATGTTATATATTTCACACAAACATTTATGTTTTGTTCATGCATTTTAATAGAGTTTTTTCTAATATACAGGAAAACGATCGATGATTATTTCATTTCAAGAAAAGAAATTTATTTGTTGATTTAATATTACAAGTCTTACCTCTGTGGTAATATTTGTGGAAAAAGTATAATCTCTGATATAATCGATTATTTCTGTGTTTTTCGATATTTCAAGTGATGAGCTTCCATCTCATATTTCAAGATCAAAACCTCATCACGATTTCACCAATAGTGAATGGATTTGTTTTAGAAGATATGCATGAGACTAGACACGATGGTGGTCAATTTCGGCATGGATTTATATGTTTAATTATATTACTTTTCTTGTTCTTTTCACTTCTTCTTGTCTTAGACTTGTATTTGATTTATTTTTATGAATAAATTCTAGTAATAAAATCTGAATCGTTATTTTTAGGGGTTGACTTATTGTATAAAAGGTGTGTGTCAAAATTAAAATTTCAAATAACATTGATAGATTAATAGTAAACTATCTATATATTAAAACTGTTAATAAGAGAAAGTTTAAAGATAAAGATGAAAGATTGAGTGTAATTAACAATTAAAAAAAAGTTGATCAAGAAGTTTAAATTGTTTTTCAGAATAACCTATATAGTAGGTTTATCATTGTAATTACTGTATTAGTTCTATTCTTAAGTTTCCTGCATGGAAATCTTAAAGTTGTAAAGATAAGGAAATTTGCGTTAATAGACTGGTTTTGATTGGAATAAAAATGAGCCAAAGAAATACAGATCCAGTTCATAGTAGATTAGGATAAAAATTAAACCGTTAATTATTCCAATCTGATCAATCTTTCGTCTAATAGGAAAACGTTGTTAAAACACTTCCTAAGACCAGATTAAGGGTTTGTTAAGAAGTGTTAATTTTAAGAAAAAATAACTTTTAAAATAGAATTATTAAAAATGATTTTAAAATCCAAAATTATTTTTAGGTGCTTTTTTTTTGACAAGGAAAGGTGCTTAGATGCACCAAAAGAAAAGAACAAAATTAGCCAATTCCAGTCCATTAGAACTCTTCCCTAACCTCTGTGGCTCCATGTCTTAGCCTCTTTTGCTAGCTTGTTTGCTTGTCCGTTGAATCTTCTTATGATCAATTTAAAAAGTAGGACCACTTCAAGACTAATTGTTTGATTCTTTCACTAATCGATTGGACTTTCCAGTTCGAACTAACACTACCTGATACTTTGAATGACTTTAAGGTTATTCGATAGAATTTCTTTACTTTTCTTGGAAAATTCCTTACATTTATAAGTAGCTTTAAGAATTGCCATAGCTTCTCCTTCTACACATGAATCGCATATAATAGTTTCTTTTTATTTCACTATCTATTTATTATTCTGATGTATTTATACTATCCCAAATAGTAGTTTCAAATTTCTGATTAAAAGATGCATCGCAGAAAAAAGAAATATCTACCCCTCTGTCTAAAATAACTATTTCCTTCATTGTGTTACTTTGTTGTACTACATTCGAGGAGTTGTTAGCTATCCTCCAATCAATATCATAAATTTCTATCATAAGTTTTTTTGCGGAGAATATCATATTATCTCTATCAATACCATAATTCTTGTCTAAAGCTTTCATCTTAATTGTCCATATATTCCACATACATATCATAATGTAATCCAATACTTTGTTTTTTTCCCACCCACCTTCCGAATAAACTTTAACCGTTTCTAATAACCATTATCTAATATCCATCTTAAGATTATTATCTATTTTTCATTATAAAGATAACCCAGCCCAAATAGCTTTACTGACATTGCAATTAAGAAGTAGATGTTCAACCATTTCCGTATAATTGTAACACCATGAGA
Source organism: Nemophila menziesii (assembly GCA_029959085.1). Lineage (NCBI taxonomy): Eukaryota > Viridiplantae > Streptophyta > Magnoliopsida > Boraginales > Hydrophyllaceae > Nemophila > Nemophila menziesii. Next base: position 2,940,360 of record JARWIR010000027.1, on the reverse strand, counting down.
AATAATAATTATCGGTCTCAATCTCTTTTATATAATTTATTCTTTGTAGGTATAGTATTATTGCGTGCCTTCCACGTAGATATATTTATTTTCTTAGGGATGTTAGAATTCCAAATTATTTTACATAAATTAGAGTTAAACCTGTCTGGAATTCTGGTAGACTAAGGTTATTGTATTACCTGTTTATCATTAACAATTATAACTTGTATTAGTAGTATATTTCTCATCAATAGAGTGTGGCCATATTAGTTTATCAATAATATATGTATTAAAAACATGAGTCCTAGTTATACAGTCAATAATCGGGTTAGGGAATAAGTTATCAAGTAATTGAAGATCCCAACTTAATGGGTCCTGCTTAAGAAGTTGATTAACATAAATAAATTCATAGTTAGGTGGTTTTTCCAGCTTCCAATATACATCAATCCATTTATCGCTTCAAACATTTATACTTTCCCTATTTTTAATCTAGTATATTCCGTCTTTTTTGAAAGGTCCCTAACTTCTGAAATACTAACCCAACTCCTAGTTCTACTTTGACGTTAATTAACATACATAAAATTATTATTTTGAAATTAAATACCTTTTAAAAGTCTGGCTTCTAGAGAAGCTGGATTATTCATGATTCTCCATGCTTGTGCTGCAAAAAGTTAAGTATTCATTCTTTTGAAGTCATTAAAGCCTAAACCTCCTAGTAGTTTTTCTATAGCCACTTCCCCCGAGGACAACTAGTGTATCCTATTATTTTCTCCAGAGTTCCACCAAAAGTTAGAGATAGCTGAGATTAACTTATTACAAATGTGATAGGTTAAGCAAAAATGGATATAGTATAATTAGGAATAACTTTTTAAAAGGATTTAATGAGAACTTCCTTACAACATTCCGAAAGTAATTTAGCTTTCCCAGCCATCAGTTTTCTTAAGGAGTGTCTTGCGATCCATTCTAAAGATTCCACTTTTGATTTTTAGTGACATAGTGGAATTCCTAAATAATTCCCTAAATCTTCAGTTCCTTAATATTAATTTTATTAGTTACATAATCTCCTTTGTATTGAGAAGACTCTTTGCTCAGAATAATAGTTGATTTATCGAAATTTATTTTTTGTCTATAGCCACAACAATAAATATCTAAACATTCCTTACAGGCTTGAATATCAGTTTCATCGACAGTAATGAAGAATAAAAATTATCTGCAAACCGTAAAGGGTAAATCCTAGGGCAGATTCTGTTGATTTTTATTCCTTGTATATAATTGTTAAGATCATAACATTCTATAAGACTGGTAAAGGATTCGGTCATAATTGTAAAATAAAGGGGGATAGAGGTTCACCTTGTCTAATTTCTCCTCCTGGTGTGAATTTTTCTAATCTTCCTCCAGTGAAGTTAATTAGAAATGAAACTGTGGTAATACAATTTTTGTCTCATAGTATCCACCAATCCGAAAAACCTAATATTGTAAGAACATGAAGAATATAATTCCATCCTACCTAATCATATGCTTTTGCCATGTAAATTTTTATTGTTGCTATAAGTTTTTTATCAATCCTTTTCATACTCATGAAAAAAGAGATTTTTTAGGCAATTAGAATGTTGTCTTGAAAATCTCTACCTTCGATAAATTCCTATTGTGTTGGTGAAGCTATATCATTCATTAATATATGTAATCGATTAGGGAGCAATTTGCAATGATTTTATAACCAAAATTAACGCATGAAATGGGGCGATAAGCACAAAGATTTCCTGGGTATCTCCTTTTGAGATGAGAGTTATAAGTGTATCATTAATATTTTCTAATGTAATATTATCGAGAAAGAAATCTTGAATCATTATGAAAATATCTTCATTAATAATATCCCAAAATTCTTTATAAAACTTACCATTTAATCCATCGGGACCCGGTGCTTTAGAGAATGACAACTCTCTGACTGCTTTTTCCACTTCTTTCATACAAGGGGAGCTGTCAAGATGATATTCATTTCATTTATTATTTTGGTTTAATAAATTTAGCAGCTTTTTCCATTTGTTCATAACTCGCTTTATGTTCATTGAAAAGAGATTTATAGAAGTTTTGAAAACATTACTCGACCTCAACATAATCTTCTTTTCAATCACCCTATTCATCTTTAATCCTACTTATTCTATTAAAGTTCCTTCTTTGAATAGTTGATAGGTGAAATTTTTTTATCTCCATGAGTAAGACAATTTTGTCTTGACTTGTCCGTCTAGTATTTTTCTTCGCATTCTAATTCGAATTTGATATGCACCTTGATGTCAGATTCTTGTTTTTGTAACATTGGGTTAGGTGGAGTATCAATGATCTTTGTGAGTTGCTCTTGAAGTAATTTTTCCTTGATAAAAATACCAAGAGATGTAGTAAAAAGGTTCTACGTATCTGAATGGTTGAGAAGAGTACAAATCAGAACTTATTGTCCAATCACCAATCACGATGATATCTACATAGATAAAACTATCACCATTTGCATTATAACACTAAGCTATGTGATTCATATTATATGTATATTCTTTCACATATATATATATATATATATATATATTATTCATCAAAAAATCGTGGCAGTTCATTTGTACTATTACTGAATATATGTGACAATTCAAGCATTACCGTGAGACTATGTGAACATTATGTCAAAATTATAAGTTATTTCATTATTTAATTTACATCTTTGAACTTAAATTATATTTATTCCCATTTAAATGTGGAATTAACTTTTTTGTTTCTAAAACCTAACTCTACATATAATTGAGATTGAACTTCTCGAGAGACCGATATTTACCTTCCTAATCACTACCATATGATACACGGAGAAGTTTTAACGAACCCATATATTCTTATTTCATGTTGATCTATTCTTGTTTATGCAACTAAAAAGTGATGTTTTATATTTCACACAAATATTTATGTTTTGTTCATGCATTTTAATAGAGTGTTTTCAGATATATAGGAAAACGATCGATGATTATTGCATTTCAAGAAAAAAAATTATTTGTTGATTTAATATTAAAAGTCTTACCTCTGTGGTAATATTTGTGGAAAAAGTATAATCTCTGATATAATTGATTAATTCTGTGTTTTTCAAATATTTCAAGTGATGAGCTTCCATTTCATATATCAAGATCAAAACCTCATCATGATTTCACCAATAGGGAATGGATTCGTTTTAGAAGATCTGCATGAGACTAGACAGGATGGTAGTCAATTTCCGCATGGATTTATATGTTTAATTATATTACTTTTCTTGTTCTTTTCACTTCTTCTTGTCTTAGACTTGTATTTGATTTATTTTTATGAATAAAATCTGAATCGTTATTTTTGGGGTTGACTAATTGTATAAAAAGGGAGTGTCAAAATTAAATTTTCAAATAACATTGATAGATTCATAGTAAATTATCTATATATTAAAACTGTTAATAAGAGAAAGTTTAAAGATAAAGATGAAAGATTGAGTGTAATTAACAATTAGAAAAAAGTTGATCAAGAAGTTTAAATTGTTTTTCGGAAAAACCTATATAGTAGGTTTGTCATTGTAATTACTGTATTTGTTATATTCTTGAGTTTCCTGCTTGGAAATCGTAAAGTTGTAAAGATAAGGAAATTTGGTTAATAGACTGGTTTTGATTGGAATAAAAACGGGCCAAAGAAATACAGATCCAGTTCATAGTGGCTTAGGATAAAAATTAAACTGTTAATTATTCCAATCTGATCAATCTTTCGTCTAAAAGACAAACTTTGTTAAAACACTTCCTAAGACCAGATTAAGGGTTTGTTCAGAAGTGTTAATTTTAAGAAAAAATAACTTTTAAAATAGAATTATTAAAAATGATTTTAAATTCCAAAATTATTTTTAGGTGCTTTTTTTGAACAAGGAAAGGTGCTTAGATGCACCAAAAGAAAAAAACAAAATTAGCCAATTCCAGTCCTTTAGAATTCTTTCCTAACCTCTGTGGCTCCATGTCTTAGCCTCTTTTGCTAGCTTGTTTGCTTCTCTGTTGAATCTTCTTAGGATCAATTTAAAGAAAATAGGACCCACTTCAAGACTAATTGTTTGATTCTTTCAATAATCGGTTGGACTTTCCAGTTCGAACTAACACTACCTGATACCGTGAATGACTTTAAGGTTATTGGATAGAATTTTTTTACTTTTCTTGTAGAATTCCTTACATTTATAAGTAGCTTTAAGAATTGCCATAGCTTCACCTTCTACACATGAATCGCATATAATAGTTTCTTTTTATTTCACGGTCTATTTATTATTCTTATGTATTTATACTATCCCAAATACTGTAGTTTCAAATTTCTGATTAAAAGATGCATCGCAGAAAAAAGAAATATCTACCCCTCTGTCTAAAATAACTATTTCCTTCTCGGTGTTACTTTGTTGTACTACATTCGAGGAGTTGTTAGCTTTCCTCTAATCTATATCATAAATTTCTATCGTAAGTTTATTTGTAGAGAATATCATATTATCTCCATCAATACCACAATTTTTGTGTAAAGCTTTAATCATAACTGTCCATATATTCTACATACAGATCATAATGTAATCTAATACTTTGTTTTCTCCCATCCATCTTCCGAATAAACTTTAACCGTTTCTAATAACAATTCTCTAATATTTATCTTAAGATTATCAGCTATTTTGAATTGTAAAGATAACCCTGCCCAAATAGCTTTGCTGACATTTCAATTAAGATGTAGATGCTCAACCGTTTCTGTATTATTGTAACACCATGATAAATAATAATTATCGGGCTAAATTTCTTCTATATAAGTTATTATTTGTAGGTATAGTATTATTGCATGCCTTCCACGTAGAAATATTTATTTTCTTAGGGATGTTAGAATTCCAAATAATTTTACATAACTTAGAGTTATACCTCTCTGGAATTCTGGTAGACTGAGGTTATTGTATTACCTGTTTATCATTAAGAATTTTATAACTTGTATTAGTAGTATATTTCTCATCAATAGAGTGTGTCCATATTAGTTTATTAATAGTATATGTATTAAAAACACGAATCCAAGTAATGCATTCAATAATCTGGTTAGGGAATAAGTTATAAAGTAATTTAAGATCCCAACTTAATGGGTCCTACTTAAGAAGTAGATTAACATATATAAATTCATAGTTAGGGGGTTTTTCCAGCTTCCAATATACATCAATCCAATTATCGTTTCAAACATTTATACTTTCCCTATTTTTAATCTGGTATATTCCATCTTTTTTGAAAGGTCCTGACGTCTCCCTAATTGTTCTTATCTTCGACCCTTGGGAGACATCATATTTGGTGTTTATTTGATTAATTCGATAGACTTTTGAGTTAAAAATGCAATATTCCGGAATTTCTATTTTATTTCTAGTATTTTTGATTTATTAAACTTTTGCGCATAATTTTGTGTATTTTAGTGAAAAGCTTGTAGGTTTTAAATATTAGCTACGAATAGAATCTGAGAAGAAAGTCAAAGATCGTGATATGGAGTCAAGACTTGAAGATAAATCCCGAAAGAAATTGTTTTTAGAGTTGCAAATCTGTTTTTCAGGCCAAAGATTGCTGATTTCAAGGTGCTTAAGAGATGATTTAGCTGCTTACCATTGAAGAGAAAACATTCCTTGTCGAGTTACGGAACTTTAGCAACTGGAATCAAGTCAATCGGAGTCATAACAAAGCGGGAAAAGCCGTTTTAGTAGAGGTGTATCAGCAGTTACTGGATTTTGGGCTTAGAAATTGGGCTTGGACATTTAATTATTGTTTTATTCTTAGGTCCAAGCTCTAATCCGTTTTTCCACTTATAAAAGGAGCCTTTGAGTTCTGTTTTAAACACAATTCACTTTTTACAAGATTAAACCTTAGAGAGAAGCAAGAGAAGGAAGAAAGAAGAAGCTGCAAGAGCTGGAGAGGGTCTATATCTCCGTTCTCAGTCATTCCAATTCCGGAAATTAGGTTTCTTTTATCTTTGATTCTGTAAAACAATATGAATTCCATTTTATTTAATTTAGTTTTCTTTTCAATTAGTATGAACTAATTTCATAATAGTGCTTGAGAATGCTTTATGGGTGAGTCCCAATCTTATTGAATTTCATGTCCTGAATTTGAGTTTCTGTTAAATTAAATTAGATTGGGGCTTTTACTCTTTTCGATAAATTAAGATTATTTACTTTTTTTAGAGTCATGAACTAAGAGTAGGTGTTAGTATCTAGGCTATTCCAATTAGTGGTGATTGGATCATCCTGACGGAGGGTTTAGGTACAAAACTATTTATTCAATCTAAAATAGAAGCTATTGATTCTGACGAACTTAGCTAATTTTAGATCCAATGAGGTAATTGACTTAAACATCTAAAAGTGGATCATATTTACCCTGACGGGACTAGTGACACTCTAGGATAGCCTTATAGTGACACTCTAGAATCCCAACCATTGTAATTGACCAATTTAGCCCTTAAACGGAATATGTTATGAAATAGGATTAGGAAGACCCCTTGCGTTCTCAAGTGCTATCTTCTCATACTTGCGTTTCACACTCATTTATTTGCGTTTCACTATTTACTTGCATTATATATATTTAGTTTTCATTACTTATAATTAAAACAAACAACCAATCAATCATTCAAACTTTTATTTGCTTTCATAAGTGCAACCATTCATTATTCGATAAGCATTGTAGTTAATCAAACCGTCCCTGCGAACGATCCTAGAATCACTTATTACTACTTGGGACAACCGTACACTTGCGGTTGTGGTTCGATTACTTTTGCATTTATTTTAGAACACACAAAGGACCACCAGGTCCCTAACTTCTGAAATACTAACCCAACACCTAGTTCTACTTTGACGTTAATTAACATACATAAAATTCTTATTTTGAAAATAAATACCTTTTAAAAGTCTGGCTGCTAGAGAAGCTGGATTATTCATGATTCTCCATTCTTGTGCTGCAAAAAGTTAAGTACTCATTCTTTTGAAGTCATTAAAGCCTAAACCTCCTAGTAGTTTTTCTATAGCCACTTTCTCCAAGGACAACTAGTGTATCCTATTATTTTCTCCAGAGTTCCACCAAAAGTTAGAGATAGCTAAGATTAACTTATTACAAACGTGATAGGTTAAGCGAAATGGATATAGTATAATTAGGAATAACTTGTGAAATGGCTTTAATGACAACTTCCTTACCACCTTCCGAAAGTAATTTAGCATTCCAGCCATCAGTTTTCTTAAGGAGTTTCTTGCCATCCATTCTAAAGATTCCACTTTTGATCTTTAGTGACATAGTGTAATCCCTAAATAATTCCCTAAATCTTCTGTTTCCTTAATATTAATTTTATTAGCTACATAATATACTTTTTATTTAGAAGAATATTTGCTCAGAATAATAGCTGATTTATTGAAATTTATTTTTTGTCTAGATCCACAAAAATAAATATCTAAACATTCCTTAAATGCTTGAATATCGGTTTCATCGATAGTAATGAAGAATAATGAATCATCTGCAAACCATAAAGGGTAAATGCTGGGGCAGATTCTGTAGATTTTCCTTGTATATAATTGTTAAGATCATAACATTCTATAAGTATAGTAAAGGATTTGGTCATAATTGTAAAAGGAAGGGGGATAGAGGACACCATTGTCTAATTCCTCTTTCTGGTTTGAATTCCTCTAATCTTCCTCCAGTTAAGTTAGTTTGAAATAAACTGTTGTGATACAATTTTTGATCCATAGTATCCACCTATCCCAAAAACCTAATCTTTTAAGAATAGGAAGAATATAATTTCGTCCTACCTGATCATATGCATTTGTCATGTCAATTTTTATTGTTTCTATATGTTTTTTATCCTTCCTTTTCCTACTCATGAAAAAAGAGATTTTTTTGGCAATTAGAATGTTGTCTTAAAAACCTCTACCTCTAATAAATTCCTACTGTATTATTGAAGCTATATCATTCATAAATCCATGTAATCGATCAGGGAGCAATTTTCAATGATTTTATAACCAAAATTAACGCTTGAAATGGGGCGATAATCACAAAGATTTTCCTGGGTATCTCCTTTAGAGATGGGAGTTAGAAGTGTATCATTAAGATTTTCTAATGTAATATTATTGAGAAAGAAATCTTGAATCCTTATGAAAATGTCTTCTTATCCTAAAATTTTTTATAAAACTTACCATTTAAACCATCGGGACCTGGTGCTTTAGAGGGTGACAACTCTCTGACTCCGTTTTCCACTTCTTTCATACAAGGGGAGTTGTCAAGATGGTATTCTTTTAATTACTTATTTTTGGTTTAATAAATTGAGCTACTTTTTCCATTTGTTCATATCTCGCTTCACGTTCACTGAAAAGAGATTTATAGAAGTTTTGAAAACATTCCTCGACCTCAACATAATCTTCTTTCCTATCACCCTATTCATCTTTAATCCTAGTTATTCTATTAAAGTTTCTTCTTAGAATAGTTGATAGGTGAAATTTTTTTTATCTCCGTGAGTAAGACAATTTTGGTTTGACTTGTCCGCCTAGTATTTTTCTTCGCATTCGAATTTGATATGCACCTTGATGTCGGTATCTTCTTTTTGTGACGTTGGGTTAGGTGTAGTTTTAATGATCTTTTTGAGTCTCTCTTAAAGTAATTTTATTTGAGTATCCAGGTTCCTGAAATTTTTCCTATTCCATTTCTTCAATTCTCCTATAATGTTATTTCTCTTGTCTACGAGATTTGGTGAAGGAGGATTAATTTTGGGAATATTCCAACCCTTGTCCATAATAGACCTGCATGTAAAATCATCAAGCCTGAAGGATTCAAACTTGAATTGTTTAGTACTATGTTTCATGTTTATAATATAATGTAAAAATAATGGGAAATGATCGAAACCAGTGGCGCGGGGGATAAAAGTTTGAGCCCGTGGATATAAATTTATCCATTCATAGTTAGTGAGAACTGTATTTATTTTAGTTCTAACTAGTTTGTCCCCTAATTGTGTATTGGACCAAGTGTAAAAGCACCTGGTAGATCAAATTTCCATTAACGAATTATGAGATGTGAAGTTTTAGAATTCATTTAAGTGATTTATATAAAACTAGATTAGTGCTGCATTTTTCATTAATATTTAAGACTCCATCAAAGTCTCTGATGATCATCCATGGTTCTAATACATCTTTGCTCCAATCGGTCATATCGTTTGATATCTCTTTCATATCATCAAAATCTTTAGGTGCGTGTATACATATCATACGATAATAAAAGGAAATTTAATTAACTTTCAAAATAACATAATGCAAACACCAAAAGGAAACTTCGAGATGCGATTTCCATAAAATAAGGAAACCTCAGAGTAATATGAGGTGCCCGTGGGGTCTAAAACATACGAATTATCATAGTTAAAGAGTATAATAGTATCTCGAGAGTCCAACTCTAGCATAATGGTTCCACAAAACACCACCACACCTAGCTTAAAACATGCCAAAACAGACATAATATTAGAGAATTTCAGGGACGCTCGTATATACTGGCAATTCCAAATAAGTGTAGTCATTGATAGTCGTGGACATCTTGGGGCCAGTTCGTATATCATTCTTAATCCCAATCTTCATTAGATTATAAACAGTAGAAGAGACAAGAATAGAGGAAAGAACAAAGAAACATGTCTAAGACAAATTGTTGAAAGAGATTCTTGTCAAACGGTTAAGGGGGAGGAAAAAATACAGATAAAAGACATAATTTGAAGAAATAAAACTAGAGATAACACATTCTTAATTAAACCTTAGCGAGTATTTATTTTTTGTCATACATCGTATTATTTATCTTATGTGTACAATAAATTATGCAGTTATGAATTGGGGTAACTCGAGACAACCCCTAAATATTTTTATTTGGAATTGCTATGGTACGAATAAACTGATATTTTGTCGTGTTTTTAGAGATATAATGGCACAACACAGAGTGTTGCTTACAATAACTATTGAACCCCGTATTAGCGAGCTAAAGGCGAGTGAAATAATAAATTCATTGCAAAATATAATTCAATTCGGGTGGATTCGGATGTTATAAATGAGGGATTTGGCTGATTTGGTATGAATCGGATATAACAATTCAGGTACTATCTGCATGTCGACAAGTGTTTAACCTAGAGGTCAGTCAATTGGAATGTGAAACATGGTTTTGGGCAATTTATGCAACCCGGAATATCAAGAAAGAGATGAGTTATTGTAGGCATTGTACCATGCCTTCCATAATTTACAAACTCAGTGGCTAGTGGTTAGTGGCAGGGGATTTCAACCAAATCAGACTACAGACGGATAAAGAAAATGGTGTCACGGGTGTTTCGAGAAGGATGGAACGATTTGAGGAATGGACCGCGATTCACCAAGTGTGATTCTTGGAATTCAGAACAACGAATCATGGAACGTTTAGAAAGAGCGTATGGGAACGTGGAATTGTAAAATTTATTCCAAATGCTCGGGTTACAAATCTAGCAAGAGTTCACTCAGATCACATTACAATACTCATACAGAAATGTCCGACCTAGAGAGTGAAAACTAAATTGCGGATTATTAGATTTGAAGCGGTCTGGTGTCTCCATAATGGCATTCAAGAATTCGTGAAAGAGAGATAGAAGGAGTTAATATTGGAGTAGGTGAAGGTTTATCGACTATTCAAGTTTATTTTTATAAGTGGAAGATGGACACCTTTGGGGAAATAAATCGAAGAAAGAGGGTGTTGACTGTGAGATTGAGGGACATACAAAAATCTCTTCGACATTCGTCGAACGTGTTTTTTCATCAACTAGGTAATCGATTAATGAATGAATACAAGAGTGTAATTGAACAGGAGGAAGTAATGAATTTTCAGAAATCAAAAGAGAAATAGATAGCTTCGGGTGAGAAAAATACACAGTTCTAAAAACTTGAAGCTACAATAAGAAAGAAGAAGGCTTTTTTTCACTAGGTTGTTGAATGATAGAGATGCATGGGTGGAAACGAAAGAGGAGTTATCTGGGTTAGTGTGAGAATATTTTGAAAAATTATATTAGGCACCGATAGATCATCGTAGGAGCTCAGTCGAACCCGACCAAAGCGCCTGAGCGGTAGGTCCATCTATTTGTGATATGGTTCGTGAGGAAGTTAATCGGGGTTGCTTGCCACCCTCCGAATGGGACACTCATACACCTTATCTCGAAAGTTATAGGTCCTGGCTGGGTATGCCTTTTTTGTCCAATTAGCCTAATAAATTCTCTTGTTAATTTTATAATGAAGGCTTTGGTCAATAGAAGGCCTTTACTTGCTGATATTATGGGTCCCTGACAAAGTAGCTTCCTGCCATGTCGTTCCACCATGGATAATATAGTCCTTGTTAGTGAGGTGGACCATCAGATGCGACAATTGAAGGGGAGGAGAGGTACATGGCGATTAAAATTGACCTTGCAAAAGCGTATGATAAAATCCGTTGGAAGTTCATAGAGGACTCAATTAAGATGAGTATGAGCCTCTCTTAGAAGGAGTAAAATTAGCGATATTAGAAGCACATATGGTAATAATTTACACAGACTCTCAACTAGTTTCAAGTTGATTGGTTGGGTCTATTTGGCTCGAAATCTTATAATGGTGGCCTATCAAAAAAATATTAATAACTTTAGTATCATGTTTGAAGCCTTCCAAATAGTTCATGTCCCAAGGAACAAAGAACACAATATTTATTCCTTAGACCAAATGGCTATAAAATATCAAGTCACAAAAGGGTTTACGTTCTAATGCGTTGATCAAACTACTTCTTTTGCAATCAATGAAGAAGGTACCGAAGAAAGATGGATGGGTTAAATCGTGGCATATATCAGGTATGGAAAAGTAATTGTGGATAGAAATATTGGCATATATTAGGTATGTCATAGTAACATTGGCATATATAAAGAATACTTGTTTGATATTTCCTCAACATCGATCAACTTGGTTTCAACAGTCCAGTCTTCTTTATCATTGCATTTCTTATTATATGCTTTCTTGGCTCCTTAGAGTGTTTTGTTCTTGTCCGGCATATTTAATTCTTGGCGTCTAATTCTCTATATTTAAAAAAAATCCTTTGCACGCCTTCTGGATAATTTTAATATTTCGCTTTTCTGCTCCTTTATGGTTTTGAAGAATTGTTTCTGCAACATTGCGTCTTTTTTTATAATAGGAACTTTCTCTTTTTTATGGAAATTTCCTTGTAAAAGCTTATACAATATCGACACACCCACATTGACTTTATAAATAAGAACTATAGGAAAATCACCCTTCCAATTATACAAGATATAACTATTAAGTGAAAAATAAGTTAATCACACATACTCTAGTCCCCCAATAGCATGAGAATATAATATTCCCCATTTGAGAACACAAAAATATAACCAATACATAAGGGGGGAGGTAATATCTAACACCCGAACAAAAATACTTAACACTTGAGAAAAAGAAATGACAAGATATAAAACTTCGAAGACAGTCATAAAATACAAAACAAAACTACTTAATCTTTTCCAGTCAAGAACTTGGGATCCAAATGTTTCTTGGTGTAGAGTTCGCTCTTTACTGACATATCAACCCTTAAGTATTCAAATCTTTTGTCTCTCTATATTACGGTTCAAAAATTCTATGAAAAGTTGTTTCGAAGCTTTGATCATTTCCTTCAAATTTGTCAATGAGTAATAACTACTTATTCATTTGACTCTCCTCGAGAAGGAGTCTCACATTTTGAAACGTAAATTTGAGTATAATGTCTATGTTGTTCTTTAGAAGATGACACTCATCTATTCCCTTGAGTAGAATTGATTTAAGAAATGATATGTTTAGGTGTGTTTCCTTCTCTTCTATTAGCCTCAGACTTTATTAGATCTTTAATTCAATCGCTTGACCATCTAGAGTTATGGAAGTTGAATTGCCTCTGGTTATAGTACCAAATAATCATCTTGATTACCATATTGAGATCAAAATACCAATGCTTTTACAATGCCTTAATCATGGTCCAAAAGCTATTGATAATTTGGTTCAAGAAAATGCAGACAAACCCATAAGGAACATGAATTGTATTATTAAAAGTATATTTTAAATGAGTGATGCAGATGAAAGGTCAATTGAATAATCTCTTTTAGTATATTCAATTAAGAATTAGGATTTAAAAAGATAGATGATGTTATCATTTCTATCCTTTATGATGAGATCAATTACTAACAATTTATGGGCTATACAAAATTCTAGTATATAGTTCTTAAAATTTTAATGATGATAGAAAGGATGGACCTTTTTTAGACCATAAAGTTGAGGAAAACCCCTTTCATTTCCTTATCTACATAAATTAACCGACTCCCTACACAATAAATCTTTTCACGTCTATTTTTCAAGGCAAAGGAGGATGCTAAATCACCATATTTAAAGGCACTATATGAACCTCAAACTACATTTTTAAGCATATAATTTATACATGAGTAATACCTATCAAATATAATCTTATACGTAATACCTATCAAATATAATCTTATACGTAATACGTAATAAAATCTTATACGTAATACCTATCAATTATAAAATCTCCATTTGTCATTTCTCCTTAAGTTTGCGAAATTGTTAGTTGAATAATGAGAAATAACCAAGTATAATCATTTGTTCAAAAAATATATCAAATATACAAGTGTAATATATTTCATCCAATTTAGCTAAAACTGAAAGTTATGACAATTTATTTTTCAATTTCTGATAGCAGAAATTAAAAGTAATCACGCTGAAAGAAGTATTGCAGAGGTTAGTTGAAGAACTCGGATATGCAGTGTAAGGTAATGGGAAATTTCTAAAATTATTGAGCTTTGGTTACAATGAAAAGTACATTTTATTTCTTGCAACCTCCTTTTCACTAATACTTAGTATTTCCCCAATTTTCCAAGTAACACTACTCATTATAATTTCTACTTTACAAAACTCTAGCTGATTAAAAGAGACACTAAGAACCAACGATTACAAAGGGAAGTGTTTGAACTGAAATTTCATGTTGAACAACATATGACTAGCGATGCTGAGGTCATTAGGTTCATAATATGTTGAAATATATGAGTTAAGAGAAAAAAATAATGATGACTGTGAAGATGGTAGTTTTTATCTGATTATAGTTTGCAAGTTTGGCAGAAGAAAAAAAAAATTAAGTTAATTACACTTTTTTTAGTTACACTTTGTTTAAAAGGGTAATTAACCATTGGTCATGTGTTATGAAAAGTAAATATATGTATTTTCATGTTTGAAGATTAAGCAAATTTTTCCATGTTAAACTACAACATAGTTGAACCATTTGTCCTTAATGAGGTGCAATGTTAGTGTATTACCACATAGGTATATAAAATAATTTTTCAGAAAAAGGTGAATATTTGGCTATTTCACATAACTCATGGACCAATGGTGTAAATTTTTATTAGTACTTTGTTATTTACATGTTTTGTGTGTGTATGTTTTTACATTTACATGAGGGGTAAGACATGGAATATTTGGCAATTTTACATGTATCAAGGACCACAGATGTTCTTTAGATTTCTATTCAGTGTAATTTGTGTATCATATGTACTTTTTTGTTTGTGTAGTGAGTGTCACTCAAAATTGATAATATTTTTTTTGATATTCCCGAGGATTTTTTCTCCACCGCCTCGATCTGAAACTGCTATGTACTTTATTAATAATATCAATCTACAAAACTTAAAATTATAGCTTTTAGAATGTAATTCAAGATTTAAACATTACACTGTAAGAATATTCTGGAATTCAGGATTTTTAAATTTTCTATAAAGGTCAAGACATTTTGTTTCCCTCTAGCCCCTCATCTCTCTCTTGGTACATACTTTCTTATATTTGAGTGAGACATTTAGATTCGGTTGTAGAGTGAAATAGAGTAAAATTATCGATCATATTTTACACTTTGGAAGCTTTTGCATATATTTAAAAGGTAATAAGTAAAAGTTAGTTTTCTAAAAAAAGAAGTGGACATAAATATAGATAAATTGTATAAGTAATGACGAGAGAAGGGAGATGTGCAATAAGGGAAGAATCGATTTTTTTTACTTAATTGGGTCCCTAATTTTTCTTACTAACAACATTAGAGAGGGGATTCCAGGATATTTGCACTTTTGGTCCTTAAAATATAAAAAAAATCAGGTCCTTATATTATTATTTTTATTATTTCAAATTTATGAAACTTTGGGAATCTAAGATTATAACCAAACAAAATATTGAATAAAAATAAAATTATTTTTATTTTATTATTAATATGTTTGAAATTTTGTTTAAGTGCTTTCAGGCACGGGAATAATTGTAGCTTCATCATTCTTTGAGATTTATGGAAAGCTTTATATTATTGGATTTATTATTTTCAATATTTCTTATATTTGAATTTTAATGTTAGATTGATTTGGGTTGTATTAAAAATTTCTCATCATTTTGCTATGTATTTTAAAATTAAGGTGTTGATATTAAGGGGGAGCAATTTGATTTTATTTTGGTGTTATTCTGATTAGATTAGATGTTTAGATTAGATTTTTTTTAGAAATTTGAAAGCACGTATTTAAAGTTTTGCTCAATTTTATTATGTTGATTCATATTGTATACATTTACAAATTGGTAGATTTATTAAGTAAAAGAAATAGGAACACTCTTGAAATAAAAATTAATCCAACACGAAGTTTACATATAATTTTATATATCATTAAAATATTCGCAATTTTATATAACACAAGGACCAATGGGGAAGTTTAACCTGTAATATGTGACGTAAAGAATGTTTAGCCATATTTTATTCATTGATTGAGACACTTATAAGTTTGAATTTGACGTTTAAGTTGATGATCACGGCATAATTTAGTGTGCTATGAACCTAAACTTGATCATTACTGATTACTTAAGTCAAGTGTAAGCTTGAACTTGGTAACTAATTATTGTTTAATCAAGTCAATATAAGCTTGGAGTAAACTAGATGAAACTTTTTTATAGTTTTTTCAGTATAAACGTATTAGATTCTGACGAGTTTTATTAGTGGGTAGAGACCATAAATTTTTTTTAAGGGGGAGAGGCAAAAGGTTGGGGAACAACGTTCTCGATCTTTTTTTTTTTACGTAAACTACATTATATGTCCATATATAATGAAAAAAAAACGTTAATAGATTCTTATATTAATTTTGTTTATAATAATACATTATAGATCCATATATTATACTACATAATTTATATTTTATCTTTGAAAAACTAAATATTTATACAAATAAAATAAATAAAAATCTAATTAAATAAATTATTTTTTTTGTAAAATGAACAAGTGACTATTCTGAAATTTTCATGAAGATGGAGAAAGGGGGTGTCTTAGTATTCTTATGAACTAAATCTTGAAATTAAATTTTGTAAAGTTAATTATGAATCAAGGATTATAAAACATGAAATTTTAGTTTGGTCTGTATAATTTGGATTATAAAACATGAAAATATTTTAGTTTGGTCGGTATAATTAACTCAATTTTTATATGAACGAATTGTCTTTAGACACGGGCCATATATCTAGTTGTATAAAAGGTGAGTGTCAAAATCAAAATTTCAAATAACATTGATAGATTCATTATAAATTATCTATATATTAAAACTATTAATAGGAGAAAGTTTAAAGATAAAGATGAAAGGTTGAGTATAACTAACAATTAGAAAAAAGTTGATCAAGAAGTTTAAATTGTTTTACGGAATAACCTATATAGTATGTTTATCATTGTAATTACTGATATAGTTCTAAACTCTTACCGTTGTAAAGATAAGGAAAATTAAACGGTTAATTATTCCAATCTGATCGATCATTCGGTCTAAAGGGAAAACTTTGTTAAAACAATTCCTAATTTATTTAATAAGAAGTGATAATTTTTAAGAAAAAAATAACTTTTAAAATAAAATTATTAAAAATAATTTTAAAATCTAAAATTATTTTTAGGTATTTTTTTTTTGGACAAGGAAAGTTGCTTAGACGCACCAAAAGAAAAAAACAAAATTAGCCAATTACAGTCCTTTGGAATTCTTCCATCAACTTGTTTATGTTTACTAGAGTTCCTGCTAACCTCTGTGGTTCCATGTCTTAGCCTCTTTTGCGAGCTTGTCTACTTGTCCGTTGAATCTTCTTGGGGTTAATTTGAAGAAAATAGGACCCACTTCAAGACTAATTGTTTGATTCTTTCAATAATCGGTTGGACTTTCCAGTTCAGAACTAATACTACCTGATACCTTATTTGAGAGAATTGCTTTACTTTCCTCGGAGAATTCCTTACATTTATAAGTAGCTTTAAGAATTTCCATAGCATCACCTTCTACACATGAATCGCATATAGTATTTGATTTTTATTTCAATGTCTATTTATTATTTTGATGTATTTATACTACCCAAATGCTGTAGTTTCAAATTTCTGATTAAAAGATGCATCGCAAAAAAGGAAATATCTGCCTCTCTGTCTGAAATAACTATTTCCTTCTAGGTGATACTTTGTTGTACTACCTTCGAGGAGAATATCATATCATAAATTGCTTTCATAAGTTTATTTTTAGAGAATATCATATTATCTCCATCAATACCACAATTTTTGTGTAAAGCTTTCATCTTAACTGTCCATGTATTCCACATACATATCATAATATAATCCAATACTTTGGTTTTTTTCCATCCACCTTCCGAATAAACTTTAACGGTTTCTAATAACCATTCTCTAATATCCATCTTAAGATTATTATCTCTTTTTAATTGTAAAGATAACCCTGCCCAAATAGCTTTACTGACATTGCAATGAAGAAGTAAATGTTCAACCGTTTTTGTATTATTGTAACACCATGAGAAATAATAATTATCCGTCTCAATTTCTTTTATATAGGTTATTCTTTTTAGGTATAGAATTATTGCATGCCTTCCACGTAGATAACTTTATTTTCTTAGGGATGTTAGAATTCCAAATAATTTTACATAACTAAGAGTTATACCTCTCTGGAATTATGGTAGACTGAGGTTGTTGTATAACCTGTTTATCATTAAGAATTTTATAACTTGTATTAGTAGTATATTTATCATCAATAGACTGTGGGTATATTAGTTTATTAATAGTATATGTATTAAAAACATGAATCCTAGTAATGCAATCAATAATCGGGCTAGTGAATAAGTTATCAAGTAATTAAAGGACCCAACTTAATTGGTCCTGCTTAAGATATTGATTAACATAAATAAATTCGTAGTTAGTGGGTTTTTCTAGCTTCCAATATACATCAATCCATTTATCGTTTCAAATATTTATACTTTCCCTATTTCTAATCTGCTATATTCCATATTTTTTGAAAGGTCCTTACCTTCTGAAATACTAACCCAACTCCTAGTTCTAATTTGACGTTAATTAACATACATAAAATTATTATTTTGTAAATAAATACCTTTTAAATGTCTGGCTGCTAGAGAAGTTAGATTATTCACGATTATCCATGCTTGTGCTACAAAAAGTTAAGTATTCATTCTTTTGAAGTTATTAAAGCCTTAACCTCATATTAGTTTTTCTATAGCCACTTTCTCCAAGGACAACTAGTGTATCCTATTATTTTCTCTAGTGTTACACAAAAAGTTAGAGATAGTTGAGATTAACTTATTACAAAGGTGATAGGTAAGCAAAAATGGATATAGTATAAGTAGGAATAACTTGTTAAATGGCTTTAATGAGAACTTCCTTACCACCTTCCAAAAGTAGTTTATCTTTCCAGCCATCAGTTTTCTTAAGGAGTTTCTTGCGATCCGTTCTAAAGATTCCACTTTTGATCTTTAGTTCATAGTGGAATCCCCTAAATAATTCCCCGAATCTTCTGCTTCCTTAATATTAATTTTATTAGTTACATAATCTCCTTTGTATTGAGAAGACTCTTTGCTCAGAATAATAGCTGATTTATTGAAATTTATTTTTTGTCAAGAGCGACAACAATAAATATCTAAGCATTCCTTAAAGGCTTGAATATTGGTTTCATCGATAGTAATGAGAAATAATGAATTATCTACAAACAATAAACGAATTACGAGATGTTTATTAAACTAAATTAGCACTTCATTTTTCATTAATATTTAAGACTTCATCAAATTCTCTAATGATCATCCATGATTCTGATACATCATTGCTCCAATCAGTTATCTCGTTCGATATCTTTTTCATATCATCAAAATCTTTAGGTGCGTGTATAAATATCATACAATAATAATAGGAAATTTAATTAACTTTCAAAACAACATAATGCGAACACTAAAAGGAAACTTCGGGATGCGAGTGCCACAAAATAAAGAAACACGCTAAGTGATATGAGGTGCCTGTGGGGTCTAAAACATACAAATTATCATAGTTAAAGAGTATACTAGTATCTCAATAGTCCACATATAGCATAATGGTTCCACAAAACACCACCACACCTAGCTTAAAACATGCCAAAACAGACCTAAAATTTGAGACTTTCAGGGAAGCCCGTATACCCTAGCAATTCTAAAAAAGTGTAGTCATTGATGGTCGTGGACATCTTGGGGGCAGTTCGTATATTTATCTTAATCCCAATCTTCATTAGATTATAAACAGTAGAAGAGACAATAATAGAGGAAAGAACAATAAAGCATGCCGAAGACAAATTGTTGCAAGAGATTCTTGACCAACGGTTAAGGGGGAGGAAAAAATACTAATAAAAGACATAATGTGAAGAGAGAAAACTAGAGGCAACACATTCTTAACGAAACCATAGAGGATATATTTTCTGTCATACATGATGTAGTTATGAATTGGGGTAACTCGAGACAACCCCTAAATATTTTTATTTGGAATTGCTACGGTACGGATAAACCAAGATTTTTTCGTGTTTTTAGAGATATGATGGAACAACATAGAGTGTGGCTTACAATTACCGTTGAACCCCGTATTAGCGAGATGAAGGCGAGTGAAATAAATAATTCATTGCAAATATAATTTAATTCGGTGGATTCGGAATGTTATAGAGGAATTTGGATGATTTGGGATGGTTCAGATATAACAATTCGGGTACTATCTGCATGTCGACAAGTGTTTAACATAGAAGTGAGTCGATTGGGATGTGAAACATGGGTTTTGGGCAATTTATGAAAGCCTGAAATATCAAGAAAGAGATGAGTTAGGGGAGGTATTGTACCACGCCTTCCATAGTTTACAAACTCAGTGGCTAGTGGCAGGGGATTTCAACAAAATCTGACTAGAGACGGATAAAGAAAATGGCGTCAGAGGTGTTTCGAGAAGGATGGAACGGTTTGAGGAATGTACCGCGATAAACCTGTGGTGATTCTTGGAATTCGGGACATCGAATCATGGAACGTTTAGACAGAGCGATGGGAACGTGGAATTGTAAAATTTATTCTGAATGCTCGAGTTACACATCTAGCAAGAGTTCACTCAGATCACATGACAATACTAATACAAAAATGTCCGACCTAGAGAGCGAAAACTAAATTTCGGATTATTAGATTTGAAGCGGCCTGGTGTCTCCATAATGGGTTTCAAGAATTCGTGAAAGTAAAATGGAAGGAGTTAGTATTGGAATAGGTGAAGGTGTAACGACTATTCAATTTTATTTTAATAAATGTAATATGGACACCTTTTCGGATAGAAATCGAAGAAAGGTGGTATTGACTGCGAGATTGAGGGACATACAAAAAGATCTTCGACATTCGTCGAACATGATTTTTCATCAACTAGGTAATCAATTAATGAATGAATATGAGAGCGTAATTGAAGAAGAGGAAGTAATGCATTTTCAGAAATAAAAAGACAAATAGATAGCTTCGGGTGAGATATATACACGGTTCTATAAACTTGCAGCTACAGTAAGAAAGAAGAAGGCATTTTGCACTAGGTTGTTGAATAATAGAGATGCATGGGTGGAAACAAAAGAGGAGTCATCTAGGTTAGTGTGGGAATATTTTGAAAAATTATATGAATCGATAGATCATATTGGTGAGCTCAGCCTTCCTCATGCTGACCTTGTTGAGGAAGTGGTGATTCGTGAGTTGTGTGTTCCATTCTCAGATGAACAAATTCGGGAGGCAGTCTTTCAATCGAATCCGACTAATGAGCCTGAGCGGGAGGTCCATCTATATGTGATATGGTTTGTGAGGAAGTTAATCGGGGTTGCTTGCCACCCTCTGAATGGGACACTCATACACCTTATCTCAAAAGTGATAGGTTCTGACCAGGTATGCCTTATTTGTCCAATTAGCCTAATAAATTCTCTTTTAAAATTTATTATGAAGGCTTTGGTAAATAGAAGGCCACTACTTGGTGAAATTATGGGTCCTTGTCAAAGTAGCTTCCTTGGATAATATAGTCCTTGTTAGTGAGGTGGACCATTGAATGCGACAATTGAAGGGGAGGAGAGGTACATGGAGATTAAATTGACCTTGCAAAATCGTATGATAAAATCCGTTGGAAGTTCATAGAGGACTCAATTAAGATGAGTATGAGCTTCTTTTAGAAGGAGTAAAACTAGCAATATTAGAAGCACATATGGTAATAATTTACACAGACTCTCAACTAGTTTGAAGTTGATGGGTCGGGTATATATGGCTCGAAATCTTATAATGGTGGTTTGTCAAGAAAATATTAATAACTTTAGTATCATGTTTAAATACTTCCAAATAATTCATGTCCCAAGGAAAAAAGAACACAATATTTAAAGCATTAAACCGAATGGCTGTAAAACATCAAGACACAAAAGGGTTTACATTGTAATGCGTTGATGAAACTAGTTCTTTTGCAATCAACGAAGAAAGTACCAAAGAAAGAAGGATGGATGAAATCGTGGAATATATTAGGTATGGAAAAGTGACTGTGGATACAAATCTTGGCATATATCAGGTATGTAATAGTAACTTTGGCATATATCAAGAATACTTGTTTGATAATACCTCAACATCGATCAACTTGGTTTCGACAGTCCGGTCTTCTTTGTCATTGCATTCCTAATTCTATGCTTTCTTGACTCCATAGCGTGCTTTGTTCCTGTCCGGCTTATTGGAATCTTGGGGGTCTAATACTCTATATTTTAATAACTCCTTGCACGCCTTCTGGATAATTATGATAGTCCGCTTTTCTACTCCTTTAGGGTTCTGAAGAATTGTTTCGGCAACATTGTTTCATTTTTAATAATAGGAACTTTCTCTTTTTGTTTTATAGCATTTTCCTTGAAAAAGCTTATACACAACATCGACACACCCACATTGCCTTTATAAATAAGAACTATAGAAAAATCACCCTTGAAATTATACAAGATATAACTACTAAGTGAAAATAAGTTAATCACACATACTCTAGTCCCCCAATAGCATGAGAATATAATATTTCCCATTTGAAAGAACAAAAATATAACCAATACATAAGGGGGGAGGTAATATCGAACACCTGAACAAAAATAATTAACCCGCGAGAAAAATAAATGACAAGCTGTAAAGCTTCGAAGGCAGTCATAAAATACAAAACAAAACTACTTAGTCTTTTCCAGTCAAGAACTTGGGTTCCAAATGTTTCTTGGTGTAAAGTTCGCACTTTACTGACATATCAAATCATAAGTATTCAAATCTTTTGTCTATACATGTTACGGTTCACAAATTCTATGAAAAGTTATTTCGATGCTTTGATCATTTCCTTCAAATTTGACAATGAGTAATAACTACTTATTCATTTGACTCTCCTTGAGAAGGAGACTCACTTTTTGAAACTTAAATTTGGGTATAGTGTCTAGGTGGTTCTTTAGAAGATGACACTCATCTATTCCCTTTAGTAGGATTGGTCAAAGAAATGATAGGCTCGGGTGTGTTTCCTCCTCTTCAGTTAGCTTCAAACTTCATGAGAGCTTTAATTCAATCGCTTGACCATCTAAAGGTATCAAAGTTGAATTACCTCTGGTTATAGTACCAAATAATCATCTTGATGACCATATTGAGATCAAAATACCATTTCTTTTTCAATTCCATAATCGTGGTCAAAGAGCTATTGATAATTTGGTTCAAGAAAATGCAGACAAACCCATTCAGAACATGAATTGTTATATTACGAGTATATATTAAATGAGTGATGCAGATGAAAGGTCAACTGAATAATCTCTTTTAATATATTCAATTAAGAAGTAGGATTTACAAAAGGAGATGATGTTATCATTTCTATACTTTACGATGAGATCAATTACTAACAATTTATTGGCTATACAATATTCTAGCATATAGTTCTTAAAATTTTAATGATGATAAAAAGGATGGACCTTTTTTAGACCTTAGAGTCGAGCAAAACCCCTTTCATTTCCTTATCTACATAAATTAACCGACCCCTTACACAATAAATATTTTCCCATCTATTTTTCAAGGAATGGAGGATGCTAAATCAACATGTTTAAAGGCAATAGATGAACCTCAAACTATACTTTTAAGCATGTGTTTTCTACATGAGTATTATATATTATTGTATACCTCTTGGGTGAATGAATTTAAGAGGGGTCCTTTGAGAACTAGGAAATTTTAGAAAACCTTACAACTTGGGAGGAATAATATTGGTACATATGAATGCGCTTTCAAATATACAACGACTTGGTAGCGGATTGAAAGATTTGAAGCCTAATTCATGTTTTAGAGCTTGTAGTCCAAGTCGAGAACATCACCTTCATTGTGTGGTTCTTATTTCATATCACTATTAACGGTGCCCATAAAATTCATTGATATAATTTTATAATATGGTACAAAAGATCTCGAGAAACTTGTGTTCTTGGCTAGCCAATTTTAATGGCTGGTTTTTTTAAGATTTTACAATGAAAATTTTGGAAAATGAGACGAGAAGGAATAAATGAAGGTATAAATGATAGATAGGCTTTTAAAACTTTTATAAGGTTATTCGGATATCCGAACTATATGATTCATATAGCCGAGTGGATTTTAAAATGTGTAGAAGATAGTTTCAGCATATATTTGAAGCTCAATATCAGATGCCCTAAAGGGGTGTAAAGAGTGATAAGAAAAGATGCCTAAAATTTACATGTAAACATGAAAGATAGAAACTTATCTAATCAAGGTAAAAATAAGTATGACACAACATATAGCCAATATATAGCATAATAGACACACGAGAGAAAATATGAGGAGAAGAAAATACAAGCCTAACCCAATTTTCGGAGGGAGCATCAATATTAGGATTTTCTTTTGGTGGTCTCGTCCATGTATAATGAGAGTTTGTTGCACGGATCACCGTATGGTTTACTTCATTTCTCCATCTCTCTCTCTTCATAGCTACTAATTTGTGCATATTCGTTTACATGTGTGTTATCTTCCTTGATTTATTCTTGACTTGAAATATCTTCTGCAATTTCATGAGCTTGCTTAGGTCTTCATGGCCTACCTTTCCAGAGGTTAGGATAAAGTGTTTGTAAGTGAATTATCTATACACATTGATAGGAAGTTGGATCACTTTATTCTTTTTTTCAGTTTTTAATTGATCTTCTCTTTCTACAATTTTTAGTTTATTTTACAACTTTTGGCATACTACTTGATTATCTTTCAACACAATTATGACTTGATTTTTCACTTTTAAATTATTCTCTTGATTTGCTCTCATTATTTTGTTTTTACATATATAAGGAGATAGGTGGGTTGGTTTTTCCTTCATTATAAAATTCCTCCTGATCTAGGACGAGTTCTTACGTCATGAGGTATTACCTCATGGATCGTCATGTTCGATAAATAATTGGATTCTCTAATCGCGGTTGCGTCTGACTAGTAAATCAAGACTTTTTGACATAACTCGTTGTTTATGGATGTTTATGTGAGAATTCTCAAATTTTTGATTATGTTTAGAATTTTTCAAATTTTTTAAATTATTCAAGTTCTTTCTGGTTTCCATTTTGAACAACTAAAATTAACTAACACATGGACGAGTTTTTGTCTCTTTGAAATTTGTATTTCCTTAACAAAATAATTTTAGAACCTTTCGAATCCCATAAGACATCTCACATTCAATTACTCGCCAATAATTGGTGGAACATAGTTTGCAAATGAGTGTGTTTAGTGATTTTTTTAGTGATCTTGGCCTCACCATTCGCTAAAAGCACCTTATTAGTTTTATTTATCTTTTCAACTATGTCTTTGCATAAAATTAGTGGACCATATTTTTTGATTAGACATAGAGAGAAACTAAGAACTTTCAAGTATATATCTATTCTTTTCTTCTAGAGGAAATAATACATTCATACACATAGAGAAGTTCAAGTAGGACTTGTATCTTTTGTTTAGTTAGATTCCAGGCCGTATTTCTCTATATTTAATTAAGCATAAAGAATATTAGAGCTTGGCAATGATACCAAGTATTACCCATGAAATAATCCTAGGGAGTGAATATGTACTATTTGTAATAAAAAAATCAAACCTAAGACACTCCGTTCGACTCTTCTTTTAAACAAATATTACGGGATAAACAAATAGATATGATAGAGGAACACAAAGAACTAAGATGTATGAGTGAAACACTCGATCAAGAACTTAGTGTACATACGCATTGCATGATTCTAGTCAATAATCAAAGACATATATGTAATATCTAAGCACAAAATATATGAGTAAGTATTCAGGGAAAAGAACAAACATTTGGAATGCACTTAAGAATGAGAGAAAGAAGAAAAGAGATACAAACTATTTGAAGTAGTTTGGTTCTCGTAGGAATAGTCCAATACCTAAGTAATATTTGAAACGTAAAATTTGGGAAGATATTTCACTACAAACTCTAGAATCTCACAAAGGTGCGAGCACAAAATCTTGAAACTGTTTGGATATACCGTACAAATTAAACAGTTGTGTAATCACCACACAAAAAAGGTTATTGTACAATCTACAGTTACAATGTTTCTTCAAAAGACTGTGAAGCCTTCCCTTGTGTATCACCAAAGAAGTACAGTATACAATATATAATAATGTTTACACTTCACACACCCATGATGTCTTATCTCGTGTCTATGTGTAAAAAAGATCTCAACTCACTCTCCTTTAGTCTATCGAAGGACACATTTCTTACTAGAATGAGATGATAACAAGGGTTTATTATGAATTATGATCTATCGAACTTCTAAGTTCCTTGATGAGTAGATATAATACAAATAAGGAATATTTCAATGAAATGTGGTTTTTTGGACTATGGATCGCTTTGGGAATCTCTTAAAAATATGCTTGAAATCTTAGAATTTTATGTGGAAAAGAGATACATTATAAAGTATTCAGAGAGTCTAGTTCTATGAAAAAAACTAAAATGAATATTGTCATGTGTCATCTCATCACTAGCAGATTTGCTATATTTTTGGTATCCACGCACTCTACTTAGGATATCTCTGGTTCCTTGGGTTCTAGCCTTCTTATAATAGATTTATATGACCAGGTTCCCGGCTTTTTCTATGTGGAGGTCCAAGCTTGAGATTTGTACAACGTTGATTAGTTTTGGCTCAACAAACTCATCTTCTTTAAAATCAAGCTCGTATGATCTTCTTTCTTAAATTATACTTCAGGTTCCTTACATCGTTCCGCCTTGATGGACTCTCGAGGTCAGATTTTCTGCATGCTAACATATCTTTTATATGCCTTCTTCCGGAGCACTTTGATGGTCCGTTCTTTGACTCCCTTGGGTGTTTAAATATCTTCTTTGGAAACATTGGTTCTTGTTCTCAACGAGAAGTATCTCCTTTTGTTTCATGGCATTAGTCATGTAAAATCTTATACGTAATACCTACCTGCCCTTGAGATCAAACAAATCTATACTCAATGATTTATCAAAGTAAACATCAATCAAAATAGGGCCATTAGGCTAACAAAAAAATTTACCCATCTTTTAAAATCACTATGGAAACCTATATATTGTCAATTTATAAAATCAATATAAATTGGAGTTGATAAGTTGAAAACTTATCAATCCACCATTCCAACATTAACCAAGCCTCAAAAAGGGGACTTTCTTGGTTTATATTTTTTCAGCAACCAAGGAAGTCATAACTAGAGTTTTGGTTTGAGAGTTCAAAGGTAAGAAAAAAGGGTACAGGGAGAGAATACACAATACATGCCCTGGAAAGATTGCATTAGCTCCAGTTCACGTTGCTCGAAAATTACCTATTTTGCATCACATCCCATCAAGTTTCTTGTAGAATTAACATTAATTCGTTCATAATTTATATTTTACACTACAGAATATACTCTCCATATTTCATATGAAGGCTCATTCTTAACCACTTTCTGACATGAGTATCAATAATCATTTCAATTCATGATATCGAGTGGTTTTAACATACGTGTGTGCTTTAACAAATTAAAACTACAATTCTTGCTAAATGTTGAAATTGTTTTATCTAATTTACGTGAAACTGTCAACATCACTGAAGGAGAACCTTTTTCACCTTATTTATTATGGACGAAGATAAAGACAAAAATGAATAGTAAATGTTAAATATGAATTAAACTCTAAACACTTTATTACCCTTACGATTTTGGACAAAATAAAAGTCAAATTTATAGCCAATGTATCCAAAGTAATAATTAAACTAACATAAACATAATAACGTTGATTTGCTGCTGAAGGTAAATAGTTACAAAATTTCATTTGCAAAGGTCAACAGGGAACTTGTCACATCATGTCATGATAAAAGGATATTTGAAACATTTATCCTAAAATAAAATTACTAGAATATTAAAATAACACTTAAAATACTATGTAAAACCCTATTTAACCTAAATATAGTAAGACTCTGTAGAAATATAAGTCACAATTTGTCTGCGCCTCTCCCATTCGCTTTATCACTTAATTTACAAATTTTACATTACACCATAGCCGACATACCCTTATTCTTCAACCTCTCAGACGTGACACATATCATCCCCTCTCACCGACCGAAATATACCCAATTATCATTTACGCCTACTAATACGGTAACCATGTTTTAGATTTCTCCCATAAAGATCCCCCTAAAATTTATCGATCATATACACCAAGTACTAAAGTCAAATATATCTACCAAATATATCGGTAAGAGTATTGTATTTAGCAGATCTACCTAATTGGTATATAAAAGATCCAGAAGATAAAGTCAAGTATTAAACATTTATAATATATTTAAATTTTATAAAATATTTGTTTGTTTGTTATGTATGTAGATATATATATATATATATATATATGTATGTGTGTATTTGTATCTTTGTGTGTGTGTAATTTTTCCTGTTCCATTTTGTATTTTAAAAATTAAACAAATCTAATATTTGTGTATTATGTTTTCTCTATGTTTATATTTAAAGGTTGAAGAAACTTATCAAATATTTATAAATTTATTTTCAAGAAAATGTTTGGGATCAACTTAATATAAATCAATTTTAACATAAAGTAGGAAAACATAGGTTCTAATTCTATTATCTTCTCATGTTTATTTGTTTTAGAATTATTTTAGTTATTATTATTCTATCTCAATGTATGTTTTCATTTTAAAATTAATTTTATACAATTATATATACATACATACATACATATATATATATATATATATATATATATATATATATATATATATATATATATATATATATATATATATATATATATGAGTGTATGTTTATTATGTGTACATTTTATATAAAAAGAGTTGAAACTTGGTAGGTCTAAAATTTTGTTTTAATATTTTTATATAGTAAAATTCGTCAAATTTGAACTAAATTCTCGGGCCAATGAAGATTGCAACATTCGTAACATGTTTTAGACATTCCTTGAACACATGTATATATTGCAAATGATTTGATGTAGAAAATACTATACAATGGCACCAACTATTTTTTTTTTGTTACTTTTTAAAGGCATGTAAATGCGATGAACCTTACTTCTTTTAGAGAAAATGATCGATGATTATGTCATTTCAACCAGATACAACAAACACAATGAAAAAGTTAATGCACTAAAAAACTATTGTAAATTTAAGTAATTTAGGAAAGTCAACGAGGAGGGTAAGGAGGTCTTTACATATTCTCGCAACTCGCCTCACAACATGTCACACGGCCTTCTTTTTTCCCTTGGCCCACCAATTTTTTTAGTCTCTTTAGGTTGTGGGTTCTACCCCGAGGTTACCATCAAAATCAAAACAAGGTTATTCATACTCATTGTATTATCGATTTTGAGACATGACCGGTCAAAAATATACATCATTACATTTTCATTAACAAAAAACTCCTCCAAGCATTCTAGAGATGATAACATTAATTGTTGTGGTTTTAATGTGCATTATACATTAGTATATTAAAGCTAATATTTCTACATTTTAATAAATAATAAGTTATTACTCATAAAACTCATATTACATAACATAGGTTATTTAGTTGATCACATTTATATGTCACACAAGTCATCTAAATCAAAAAATCACTTTATGGGTAGTTATTTTTTAAGTCAACTAATTTTATGAAATTAATATCTTACATTATTTCATAGACAAATAATTCGTTTTTACATATGGTACAATACAAGGACTAGACGACCATAAGAAATGCTATTTTCTTGATTCAAATGTTATATTTATATTATAATATTATAGTTTTACCTTTTAATTAAATGTTATAATTAATTAATTTTTTTAAATTTCAAATATGTATTACAGCTAAAACAAAATATTAATTATCTAATCTAATTTATATACATATAGTGAACTTTACTAGGGTGTAAATACTCATCTCCACAATCCACCCTAACTTTGTGTCGGTTTGATATTTAATTTCCACAATCTATCCAACCAAAATTTAATACCCTAACACTTGAACACTTGAGAGGGATCTACATTTATAGATAGTGGGCTTGAACCCAAACTCAAATCTGAAAACAAAAATTTATTTATTTATTTAACTCAAAAAAAATTAATTTTAGGACTTTTAGTGCAATCCAACTTATACCTCAAACATCAAACTCTTTGATCTATGAGTAATACAAATTTAGCAGCCATAATTCTAGCAATAAGCAATCATCCTTCGTAACCTTGAGGGAGTTACATGTGAATTAACTACAATGCAAGATCAAATCTCAAAATTAGATCGTTTTTCTTTTTTCTACTAATAATTCTCATCAATGGAAAAAATCTAATACTATCATGATCACTGCCCATCGAAGAAGAAAACAGAATTAGATATGTATTGGTTTGCCATATAAAGGTGATTGGGAACATCTTACTTGAAAAATTAAAAAGTAGATGATTTCCCTAAAGGGTTATCGCATGAATTTATGCAAGAGATAATATTTTATGGTTGTATGAACTAAAGGTCTCAAAATGAACTTCTAGTCATAATAAACTGCCACTTGTTTACCTAGAAAGATGAATTTAAAAATCGACCCTTGTGTCTTAAATAACACAAATAGACCATTTTGTTTCAACCAAGGTCATTTAATTCCCAATTTTTCTTTTAAAGTTCATTTTTATTTTCTACATTCGAACATAAAAATAATATCAACGTTCACACAACGTCTCTTTCATTTCAAAGCTGCTTATTTAATCTAAGTTGCACTAAAGTTGCACTAACACGGTCACAGTCACTATCTCATTACACATTTACAATACTAAGATGGATATTCATTAAGGTGATCTTGTGGAAGTAAGCATCGACACAGAAGTGGAGACAAATTCGAAGTGAAGTATTTAATATTCCAGAATGATGCACAAAAGCCGTTAACTGAATTGTTGAAGCTAAAAAAGGTGATGCCAAAGCAACATTTGATACATGAAAGGTTCAACTATACGACGTTATGATTTCGAAGGTTTGCTTAATTGCCGTGGACGTCTTGGGGGCAGTTCATATATTGATCTTAATACCAATCTTCATTAGATTATAAATAGTAGAAGAGACAAGAATAGAGGAAAGACCAAAGAAGCATGCCGAAGACAAATTGTTGCAATTGATTCTTGACCAACAGTTAAGGGGGAGGAAAAAATACTAATAAAAGACATAATGTGAAGAAAGAAAACTAGAGACAACACATTCTTAACGAAACCATAGAGGGTATTTTTTCTGTCATACATCGTATTATTTATCTTATGTGTTCAATAAATGATGCAGTTATAAATTGGGGTAATTCGAGACAACCCCTAAATACTTTTATTTGGAATTGCTACGGTACGGATAAACCGACATTTTGTCGTGTTTTTAGAGATATGATGGCACAACATAGAGTGTGGCTTACAATAACTATTGAACTCCGTATTAGTGAGATGAAGGCGAGTGAAATAAAAAATTCATTGCAAATATAATTCAATTCGGGTGGATTTGGAATGTTATAAAGGGATTTGGATGATTTGGGATGATTCATATGTAAAAATTCGGGTACTATCTGCATGTCGACAAGTGTTTAACATTGAAGTGAGTCAATTGGGATGTGAAACATGAGTTTTGGGAAATTTATTCAAGCATGAAATATCAAGAAAGAGATGAGTTACGGGAGGCATTATACCATGCCTTCATTAATATACTTACTCAGTGTCTAGTGGCAGGGGATTTCAACCAAATCGGACTAGAGACGGATAAATAAAATGGTATCAGAGGTGCTTCGAGAAGGATGGAACATTTGACGAATGTACCACGATTCACCTGGTGTGATTCTTGGAATTCGGGATAGCGAATCATGGAATGTTTAGACAGAGCGATGGGAACGTGGAATTGTAAAATTTATTCTGAATGCTCGGGTTACACATCCAGCAAGAGTTCATTCAGATCACATGACAATACTAATACAGAAATGTCCGACCCAAAGAGGGAAAACTAAATTTTGGATTATTAGATATGAAGAGGCCTGGTGTCTCTCCATGATGGTTTTCAAGAATTCGTGAAAGAAAAACGAAAGGAGTTTGTATTGGAATAGGTGAAGCTATAACGGCTATTCAAGTTTATTTTAATAAATGGAATATGGACACCTTTTGGGATATAAATTGAAGAAAGAGGGTATTAACTGCGAGATTGAGGGACATACAAAAAGCTCTTCGACATTCGTCGAACGTGTTTTTTTATCAACTAGGTAATCGATCAATGAATGAATACGAGAGTTTAATTGAACAAGAGGAAGTAATGCATTTTCAGAAATCAAAAGAGAAATGGATAGCTTCGGGTGAGATAAATACACGGTTCTATAAACTTGCAACTAGAGTAAGAAAGAAGAAGGCTTTTTTCACTAGGTTGTTGAATGATAGAGAAGCATGGGTGGAAGCGAAAGAGGAGTTATCTAGGTAAGTGTGGGAATATTTTGAAAAATTATATGAAGCATCGATATATCATATTGGGGAGCTCAGCCTTCCTCATGCTGGCCCTGTCGAGGAAGTGGTGATTCGTGAGTTGTGTGTTCCATTCTCAGATGAAGAAATTCGGGAGGCAGTCTTTCAATCGAATCCGTCTAAAGAGCCTTAGCGGTAGGTCCATCTATATGTGATATGGTTTGTGAAGAAGTTAATCGGGGTTGCTTTCCACCCTCTGAATGGGACACTCATACACCTTATCTCGAAAGTGATAGGTTCTGACCAGGTATGCCTTTTTTTGGAAAATTAGCCTAATAAATTCTCTTGTGAAATTTATTATGAAGGCTTTGGTAAATAGAAGGTCACTACTTGCTGATATTATGGGTCCTTGTCAAAGTAGTTTCCTGTCATATCGTTCCACCATGGATAATATAGTCCTTGTTAGTGAGGTGGACCATTGAATGCGATAATAGAAGGGGAGGAGAGGTACATGGATATTAAAATTGACCTTGCAAAAGCGTATGATGAAATCCGTTGGTAGTTCATAGAGGACTCAATTCAGATGAGTATGAGCTTCTCATAGAAGGAGTAAAACTAGCAATATTAGAAGCACATATGGTAA
The DNA here is from genome assembly GCA_029959085.1 of Nemophila menziesii. NCBI lineage: Eukaryota > Viridiplantae > Streptophyta > Magnoliopsida > Boraginales > Hydrophyllaceae > Nemophila > Nemophila menziesii. Next base: position 2,907,422 of record JARWIR010000027.1, on the reverse strand, counting down.
TAATTTACACAGACTCTCAACTAGTTTCAAGTTGATGGGTCGGGTATATATGGCTCGAAATCTCATAATGGTGGCCTGTCAAGAAAATATTAATAACTTTAGTATCATGTTTGAATCCTTCCAAATAATTCATGTCCCAAGAACAAAAAACACAATATTAAATGCCTTAGACCAAATTGTTATATAACATCAAGACACAAAAAGGTTTACACTGTAATGCGTTGATCAAACTATTGTTTTGCAATCAATGAAGAAAGTACCGAAGAAAGATGCATGGGTGAAATCGTGGCATATATTAGGTTTGGAAAAGTAAATGTGGATACAAGTGTTGGCATATATCAGGTATGTAATAGTAACTTTGGCATATATCAAGAATAATTGTTTAATATTTCCTCATCATCGATCAACTTGGTTTCGACAGTCCAGTCTTCTTTGTCATTGCATTACTAATTCTATGCTTTCTTGACTCCATACGGTGCTATGTTCTTTTCCGGCTTATTAGATTCTTGGGGGTCTAATTCTCTATATTTTAACAACACCTTTGCACGCCTTCTGGATAATTATGATTGTCCGCTTTTCTACTCCTTTAGGGTTCTGAAGAAATGTTTCGGCAACATTGCTTCTTTTTTGATAATAGGATCTTTCTCTTTTTTTTTATCGCATTTTCCTTGAAAAATATTATACACAATATCGACACACCCACATTTCCTTTATAAATAAAAACTATAGGAAAATCACCCTTGAAATTATATAAGATATTACTACTAAGTGAAAATAAGTTAATCACACATACTCTAGTCCTCCAATAGCATGAGAATATAATATCCCCCATTTGACAACAAAAAAATATAACCAATACATAAGGGCGGGAGGTAAAAGTTATTTATCAAACATCCGAGCAACAATACTTAACCCGCGAGAAAAATAAATGACAAGCTATAAAGCTTCGAAGACAATCATAAAATACAAAACAAACGTACTTAGTCTTTCTAGTCAAGAACTTGGGTTCCAAATGTTTCTTGGTGTAGAGTTTGCACTTTACTGACATATCAAATCTTAAGTATTAAAATCTTTTGTCTATACATGTTACGGTTCAATAATTCTATGAAAAGTTGTTTCGAAACTTTGATCATTTCCTTCAAATATGACAATGAGTAATAACTACTTATTCATTTGTCTCTCCTCGAGAAGGAGACTCACTTTTTGAAACTTAAATTTGGGTATAGTATCTAGGTGGTTCTTTAGAAGATGACACTCATGTATACGCTTTAGTAGGATTGGTTTAAGATATGGTAGGCTCGGGTGTGTTTCCTCCTCTTCTGTTAGCTTCAAACTTCGTGAGAGCTTTAATTCAATCGCTTGACCATATAAAGGTATCAAAGCTGAATTACCTTTGGTTATAGTACCAAATAATCATCTTGATGACCATATTGAGATCAAAATACCATTGCTTTTTCAATTCCTTAATCATGGTCCAAGAGTTATTGATAATTTGGTTTAAGAAAATGCAGACAAATCCATAAGGAACATGAATTGTTATATTACGAGTATATATTAAATGAGTGATGCAGATGAAAGGTGAACTGAATAATCTCTTTTAATATATTCAATTAAGAAGTAGGATTTAAAAAGGGAGATGATGTTATCATTTCTATACTTTACGATGAGTTCAATTACTAACAATTTATGGACTATACAACATACTAGTATATAGTTCTTAAATTTTAATGATGATAAAAAGGATGGAACTTTTTTAGACCATAAAGTCAAGCAAAACCCCTTTCATTTCCTTATCAACATAAATAAACCGACTCCCTACACAGTAAATCTTTTCCCAATCTATTTTTCAAGGAAAGGAGGATGCTAAATCAACATGTTTAAAGGCAATAGATGAACCTCAAACTACACTTTTAAGCATATGATTTCTACATGAGTATGATATTATTGTATCCCTATTGGTTGAATGAATTAAAGAGGGGTCCTTTGAGAACTAGGAAATTTAAAAAAACCTTACAACTTGGGAGTAAAAGAATTGGTACATATGAATGCGCTTTCAAAGATACAACGACTTGGTAGCAGATTGAAAGATTTGAAGCCTGATTCATCTTTTAGAGCTTGTAGTCCAAGTCGAGAACATCGTCTTTATTGTGTGTTTCTTATTTCTTATCACTATTAACGGTGCCCATAAAATTCATTGATGTAATTTTATAATATGGTACAAAAGATCTTGAGAAACTTGTGTTCTTGGCTAGCCAATTTTAATGGCTGGTTTTTTTAAGATTTGACAATGAAAATTGTGGAATAATGAGAGTAGAAGGGATAAATGAAGGTATAAATGATAGATAGACTTTTAAAACTTTTGTAAGGTTATTCGGATATCCGAACTATATGATTCATATAACCGAATGGATTTTAAAATGTGTAGAAGATAGTTTTAGCGTATATTTGAAGCCCAATATCAGATACCCTAAAGAGGTGTAAAGAGATCAGAAAAGATGTCTAAGAATCTACATGTAAACATGAAAGATAGAAACTTATCTAATCAAGGTAAAAATAAGTATGACACCACATATAGCCAATATATAGCATAATAGACACACGAGAGAAAATAAAAGGAGAAGAAGATACAAGTCTAACCCAATTTTCGGATGGACCATCAATATTAGGATTTTCTTTTGGTGCTCTCGTCCATGTATAATGAGAGTTTGTTGCATGGATCCCCGCATGGTTTACGTTACTTCTCCATCTCTCTCTTAATAGCTACTAATTTGTGCATATTCATTTACATGTGTGTTATCTTCCTTGATTTATTCTTGATTAGAAATATCTTCTGCAGCTTCATGAGCTTGCTTAGCTCTTCATGGCCTACCTTTCCAGAGGTTAGGACAAAGGGTTTGTAAGTGAATTGTCTATACACATTGATAGGAAGTTGGATCACTTTATTTTTACAATTTTTTAATTGATCTTCTCTTTCTACAATTTTTAGTTTATTTTACAACTTTTGGCATACTACTTGATTATCATTCAACACAATTATGACTTGACTTTGCACTTTTGAAATATTCTCTTGACTTGCTCTCATTATTTTGTTTTTACATATATAAGGAGATAAGTGGGTTGGTTATTCCTTCATCACAAAATTCCTCTTGATCTAGGAAAAGTTCTTACGTCATGAGGTCAACTATTAGCTCATGGATCGTCATGTTTGATAGATAATTGGATTCTCTAATCGCGGTTGCGTCTGACTTGTATTATTTTGAATGTAAAATCAAGATTTTTTGACATAATTCGTTGTTTATGGATGTTTATGTGAGAATTCTCAAATTTTTTATGATGTTTAGAATTTTTCAAATTTTTCAAATTATTCAAGTTCTTTCTTGTTTCCATTTTGAACAACTAAAATTAACTAACATAGGGACGTGTTTTTGTCTCTTTGAAATTGGTATTTCCTTAACAAAATAATTTTAGAACCTTTTGAATCCCATAAGACATCTCACATTCAATTACTCGCCAATAATTGGTGGAACATAGTTTGCAAATGAGTGTGTTTAGTGATTTTTTTTGTTATCTTGGCCTCACCATTAGCTAAAAGCACCTTATCTGTCTTATTGATATTTTCAACTATGTTTTTGTATGAGATTAATGGACCATATTTTTTGATTAGCCATAGAGAGAAACTAAGCACTTTCAAGTGTATATCTATTCTTTTCTTCTAGATGAAATAATACATTCATACACATAGAGAAGTTCAAGTAGTACTTGTATCTTTTGGTTAGTTAGATTCCAGGCCGTATTTCTCTATATTTAATTAAGCATAAAGAATATTAGAGATTGGAAATGATACCAAGTATTACCCATGAAATAATCCTAGGAAGTGAATATGTACTATTTGTAATAAAAAATCAAACCTAAGATACTCCGTTCGACTCTTATATTAAACAAATATTACGGGATAAACAAATAGATATGATAGAGGAACACAAAGAACTAAGATGTATGATTGAAACACTCGATCAAGAACTTAGTGTATATACGCATTTCATGATTCTATTCAATAATCAAAGATGTATATGTAATATCTAAGCACAAAATATGTGAGTACATATTCAGGAAAAAGAAAAAACATTTGGAATGCACTTAATAATGAGAGAAAGAAGAAAAGAGATACAAACTGTTTGAAGTAGTTTGGTTCTCGTAGGAATAGTCCAATACCTAAGTAATATTTGATACGAAAAATTTGGAAAGATATTTCACTACAAACTCCGGAATCTCACAAAGGTGAGAGCACAAAATCTTGAAACCGTTTGGATATACCCTACAAATTAAACAAATATGTAATCACCACACAAGAAAGGTTATTGAACAATCTACACTTACAATGTTCCTTCAAAATACTGTGAAGTTTTCCCTTGTGTATCACCACAGAAGTACAATATACAATATATAATCATGTTTACACTTCACACACCCATGATGTCTTATCTCGTGTCTATGTGTAAACAAGATCTCAACTCACTCTCCTTTAGACTATTGAAGGACACATTTCTTACGAGAATGAGATGATCACAAAGGTTGATGATGAATTATGATCTACCGAACTTCTAAGTTCCTTGATGAGTAGATATAATCAAATATTGCATAATTCAATGAAATGTGATTTTTTGGACTACGGATCGCTTTGGGAATCTCTTAATAATATGCTTGAAATCTTAGAATTTTATGTGGGAAAGAGATACATTATAAAGTATTCAGAGTGCCTATTTATATGTTAAAAAACTAAAATAAATATTGTTATGTGTCATCTCATCACTAGCTGATTTGCTATATTTTTGGTATCCACACACTCTACTTAGGATATCTCTGGTGCCTTGTGTTCTAGCCTTAATATAATAGAGTTATGTGGACCAGGTTCCCGATTTTTTCTGTGTGGAGGTCCAAGCTTCAGATTTATACAACGTTGATTAGTTTTGTCTTAACAAACAAGTCTTCTTTAAAATCAAGCTCGTATGATATTCTTTCTTAAATTATACTTCAGATTCTCTACATCGTTCCACCATGATGGAATCTCGAGGTCAGAGTTTCTGCATGTTAACATATCTTTTATATGCCTTCTTCCGGAGCACTTTGATGGTTCGTTCTTTGACTCCCTTGGGGGTTTAAAAACCTTCTTTGGCAACATTATTTCTTGTTCTCAACGAGAAGTATCTCCTTTTGTTTCATGTAATTAGTCATGTAAAATCTTATGCATAATACCTACATGCCCTTGAGATCAAACAAATATATACTCAATGATTTATCAAAGTAGACATCAATCAAAATAGAGCCATTAGGCTAACAAAAAAATTTGCCCATCTTTTAAAATCACTCTAGAAACCTATATATTGTCAATTTATAAAATCGATATAAATTGGAAGTTGATACGTTGAAAACTTATCAATCCACCATTCCAACATCAACCAATCCTCAAAAAGGGGACTTTCTTGGTTTAAATTTTTCAGCAACCAAGGAAGTCATAACTAGAGTTTTGGTTTGAGAGTTCAAAGGTACGAAAAAAGGGTTCAAGGAGAGAATAACAATACATGTCCCTGTAAAGACTGCATTACTCCAGTTCACGTTGCTCGAAAATTATCAATTTTGAATCACATCCCATCAAGTTTCTTGTAGAATTATCATTAATTCGTTCATAATTTATATTTTACACTACAACTTATACTTTCCATATATCATATGAAGGCTCCAACTTAAAAACTTACTGACATGAGTATCAATAATCATTTCAATTCTTGATATCGAGCGGTTTTAACACACGTGTGTGCTTTAACAAGTTAAAACTACAATTCTTGCTAAATATTGAAATTGTTTTATCTAATTTACGTGAAACTGTCAACATCCCTGCAGGAGAACCTTTTTTACCTTATTTATTGTGGACGAAGATAAAGAAAAAATTGAACAATAAATGTTAAATATATCCAAAGAAAAAGTCAAACTAAAAGTCAAATTTCTAGCTAATGTATCCAAAGTAACAGTCAAACTAACATAAACATAATAACATTGATCGTCTACTGAACGGAAATAGTTACAAAATTTCATTTGCAAAGATCAACAGGGAACTTGTCACATCAGGTCATTTGAAACATTTATCCTAAAACAAAATTACTGGAATGTTAACATAAAACTTAAAATACTATGTAAAACCCCAGTTAACCTAAATATAGTAAGATTATGTAGAAATATAAGTCACAATTTGTCTGCGCCTCTCCTATTCGTTTTATCACTCAATTTACAAATTTCACATTACACCATAGCCGACATACCCTTATTCTTCAACCTCTCAAACGTGACACATATCATCCCCTCTAACATACTAAAATATACCCAATTATCATTTACGCCCACCAATATGGTAACCGTGTTTTAGATTTCTCCGATAAAGATCCCCCTAAAATTTATCGATCATATAAACCAAGTATGAAAGTCGAATATATCTACCAAATATATCGGTAAGAGTATTGTATTTAGTAGATCTACCTAATTGGTATATAAAAGATCCAGAAGATAAAGTCAAGTATTAAAATATTTATAATATATTTAAATTTTATAAATTTATATGTTTGTTTGTTAAGTATGTATATATATATATATATATATATATATATGTGTGTGTGTGTTTGTATTTTTGTATGTGTTTGTGTGTGTAATTTTTCCTGTTCCATTTTGTATTTTAAAAATTAAACAAATCTAATATTTGTTTATTATGTTTTCTCTATGTTTGTATTTGTAGATTGAAGAAACTTATCAAATATTTATAATTTTATGTTCAAGAAAATGTTTGGGATCAACTTAATATAAATAAATTTTAACATAAAGTAGGAAAATATAGGTTCTAATTCTATCATCTTCTCATGTTTATTTATTTTAAAATTATTTAAATTATTATTATTCTATCTCAATGTATGTTTTCAGTTTAAAATAAATTTCATACAATTATATATATATATATATATATATATATATATATATATATGAGTGTGTGTGTGTTTATTATGTGTACATTTTCTATAAAAAAGTTGAAACTTAGTAGGTCTAAAATTTTGTTTTTATATTTTTATATAATAAAATTCGTCAAATTTGAACTAAATTCTCGGGCAAATGAAGATTGCAACATTGGTAGCATTTTTTATACATTCCTTGAACACATGTATATATTGCAAATGGTTTGATGTAGAAAATACTATACAATGACACCATCTAATTTTTTGTTACTTTTTAAAGACATGTAAATGCAATGAACCTTACTTCTTTTAGAGAAAATGATCGATGATTATGTCATTTCAACCAGATACAACAAACACAATGAAAAAGGTAATGCACTAAAAAACTATAGTAAATTTAATGTCATTTAGGAAAGTTAATGAGGAGGGTAAGGAGTTCTTTACATATTCTCGCGACTCGCCTCACAACACATCACACCCCCTTCTTTTTTCCCTTGGGCCACCAATTTTTTTAGTCTCTTTAGGTTGTGGTTCTACCCCGAGTTTACCATCAAAATCAAAACAAGGTTATTCATACACATTGTATTATTGATTTTGAGACATTACCGCTCAAAAATATACATCATTACATTTTGATTAACAAAAAAATCCTCCAACCATTCTAGAGACGATAACGTTAATTGTTGTGGTTATAGTGAGCATTATACATTAGTATATTAAAGCTAGTATTTCTACTATTTAATAAATAATAAGTTATTACTCATGAAACCCATATTACATAACATAGGTTACTTAGTTGATCACATTTATATGTCACACAATACATCTAAATCAAAAACACACTTTATGGGTAATTATGTTTTAAGTCAACTAATTTTATGAAATTAATATCATACAATATTTCATAAACAAATAATTCGTTTTTACATATGGTACAATCCAAGGACTAGACGACCATAATAAATGCTATTTTCTTGATTCAAATGTTATATTTATATTATAATATTAGAGTTTTACCTTTTAATTAAATTTTATGATTAATTAATTTTTTTAAATTTCAAATATATATTATAGTTAAAATAAAATATGAATTATATAATCTAATTTATATACATGTAGTGAACTTTACTAGGGTGTAGATACTCATCTCCACAATCCACCCTAACTCTGTGTCAGTTTGATAGTTAAATTCCACAATCTATCCAACCCATATTTAATACCCTAACACTTGAGAGGGATCTACACGTATAGATAGTGGGCTAGAACCCAAACTCAAATTTGAAAAAACAATTATTTATTTAACTCAAAAAAATTAATTTAGGACTTTTAGTGCAATCCAACTTATACCTCAAACATCAAACTCTTCGATCTATGAGTAATACAAATTTAGCAGCCATAATTCTAGCAATAAGCAATCATCCTTCGTAACCTTGGGGGAGTTACATGTGAATTACTTACAATGCAAGATCAAATCTCAAAATTAGATCTTTTTTCTTTTTTCTACTAATAATTCTCATTAATGGGAAAAGAAAACTCATACTATCATCATCACTGCCCATTGATGAAGAAAACTAAATTAGATATGTATTGGTTTGCCAAATAAAGGCATTTGGAACATCTTACTTGAAAAATTAAAAAGCTGATGATTTCCCTAAAGGGTTATAGCAGGGACTTAAGCAAGAGATAGTATTTTATGGTTGTAGAACCACGGTCTCAAAATGACCTTCTAGTCATAATAAACTGCCACTTGTTTACCTAGAAAGATGAATTTAAATATCGGTCCTTGTGTCTTAAATAACACAAATAGACCCTTGTGTTTCAACCAAGGTCATTTAAATCCCAATTATTCCTTCAAAGTTCATTTTTATTTTCTACATTTAAACATATAAATAATGTCTAACTTTTTTTTTTCAGCCCCTCAACGTTCACACAATGTCTCTTTCATTTCAAAGCTGCTTATTTAATCTAAGTCGCACTCACACACAGTCATAGTCACTATCTCATTACACATTTACAATAATAAGATGGATTTTCATGAAGGTGATCTTGTGGAAGTAAGCATCGAATCAGAAATGGAGACAAATTCGAAGGGAAGTATTTAATATTCCAGAAAGATGCACAAAAGCCGAGTTGTTGAAGCTAAAAAAGGTGATGTCAAAGCAACATTTGATACATGAAAGGTTCAACTATATCGTCTCTGATAGAGTCGAAGTTATGATTTCGAAGGTTTGCGAGTTAATTTTTAGATCTTATGTGTTGAATAATTTTTAGATAATGTTAAAGAAATAGAGAAAGGAAGTAAGGTTTTGTGATGGATTCAATGAGCGTGTTATCAATTCACTTGAAAGATTATTATATTTGTTTAAACTTTTTTTTTATCTAATTTCAACTTCTTACTTTAAAAATTTAGACAAGGTACTATTTTCGTTTGAATATTTTCATCTAATTTAATCTTCTTATTTAAAAAATTTAGATTTTTCTAATATCATTGAAAAAACAATTAATTGGCTTGATCTTTAATTAATTTATTTTTTATTATTAATTATAAGTTGTTAAATCTACAATTATTTGCCTAAAAAAATTTGACCACCTTAATTTATTTGTAATATTAATTAAGGGGTCTTGTTATTCCTAAATTTTTAATTTATTCAATTGGGACAAAATATTGGTTTTTTCAATTTACTGAATTAGAAAATTTTATTTCTATATTGATTAGACTTTTTCATTCCAATGGTGGCTTAATTATTCATCCTTTTAGTTTCATTCAAAATAGACATATGATCATCGAGCTGCAGGGTAATCATGTGTTTTGAAGAACACTTGAGTAACTTTTTCTTTGATCAAAATACCAAGAGATGCAGTAAAAAGGTTCTACATATCTTAATGGTTGAGAAAAGTACTAATCAGAACTTGTTCTCCAATCATCAATCATGATGCTATATACATTATTAACACTAAGGTATTTGATTCATATTATATGTATATCCTTTCACATCTATATGTCATTCACCAAAAAATCATGGCAGTTCATTTGTACTATTACTGAACATATGTGACAATTCAAGCATAACACTGAAACTATGTGAACATTATGTCAAATTTATAAGTTATTTCATTATTTAATTGACATCTTTGGACTTAAATTATATCTATTCGTATTTAAATGTGGAATTAACTTTTTTGTTTCTAAATCCTAAATCTACACATAATTCAGATTGAACATCTTGTGAGACATGGAGAAGGTTTAAAGAACCCATGTGTTCTTATTTCATGTTGATCTTTTCTCTGTTTTTGCAACTAAAAAGTCATGCTATATAATTCACACAAATATTTATGTTTTGTTCATGCATTTTAATACAGATTATACTAATAAACAGGAAAACAATAGATGATCATCTCATTTCAAGAAAAGAGATTTAGTTGTTGATTTAATATGGCAAGTCTTACCTTTGTGATAATATTTGTGTAAAAAGTATAGTCATGGATAGAATTATTTTTGTATTTTTTGATATTTCACGTGATGAGCTTCCTTTTCATATCTCAAGATTGAAACCTCATCACGATTTCACCAATGGTGAATGGATTCATTTTAGAAATCTGCATGATACTAGACAGGATGGTAGTCAATTTCCGCATGGATTTTTAAGTTTAATATATTACTTTTCTTGTTCTTTTCACTTCTTCTTGTTTTAGACTTGTATTTGATTTATTTTTATGAATGAATGCTAGTAACAAAATTTGAATCGGTAACTTTAGGGTTGACTAATTGTATAAAAGGTGAGTGTCAAAATCAAATTTTCAAATAACATTGATAGAATCATAGTGAATTATCTATATATTAAAACTGTTGATAGGAGAAAGTTTAAAGATGAAGATGAAAGACTGAGTGTAACTAACAATTAGAAAAAAAGTTGATCAAGAAAATTAAATTGTTTTTCAAAATAAACTAATATAGTAGGTTTATCATTGTAATTACTGTATTAGTTATATTCTTGAGATTCCTGCTTGGAACTCTTAAAGTTGGAAAGATAAGGAAATTTGTGTTAATAGAATCTTTTTGATTGGAATAAAAATATGCCAAAGAAATATAGATCAAGATTATAGTAGCTTAGGATAAAAATTAAATGGTTAATTATTCCAATCTGATCGATCTTTCGGTCTAAAAGGAAAACTTTATAAAACACTTCCTCATTCATTTAATAAGACCATATTAAGGGTTTGTTAAAAAGTGATAATTTTGAGAAAAAATTCATTTTAAAATAAAATTATAAAAATAATTTTAAAAAAAAATTATAAAAATAATTTTAAAACCTAAAATTATTTTTAGGTTCTTTTTTTGGACAAGGAAATGTGCTTAGACGCACCAAAAGAAAAAAACAAAATTAGCTGTTGAATCTTCTTGAGATCAATTTGAAGAAAATAGGACCCACACGACTATTTACGTTTAAAAAAAATAAAAATTCAAACCACCTAATTAACGACGAAGTCGATACTTTTAACGACGGAGCTTTGTCGGTAAATATTAGCGACAACGTTGTCGTCGGTAATCAAGGACGTTTACCGACGACCCGTGATTCGCCAGTGATCTGTCGTCGGTAAACAGACGAAATGTAGTAGTGATTTGTTTGATTCTTTCAATAATAGGTTGGACTTTCTAGTTTGGAACTAACACTACCTAATACCTTGAATGGTTTCTAGGTTATTTATAAGTAGCTTTACGAATTGCCATAGCTTAACCTTCTACACATGAATCACATATAATGGTTGCTTTTGATTTCACTGTCTGTTTATTATTTTTCTGTATTTATATTATCCAAAATACTGTAGTTTCAAATTTCTGATTAAAAGATGCATCACAGAAAAAGGAAATATCCTCCTCTCTCTCTCAAATAACCATTTCTTTCTCGGTGTTACTTTGTTGTACTACATTCGAGGAGTTTGGCTTTCTTGCAATATATACCATAAATTTCTTTCATAAGTTTATTTGTACTGAATATCATATTATCTCCATCAATACCACAATTTTTGTGTAAAGCTTTCATCATAACTGTCCATATATTCTACATACAGATCATAATGTAATCTGATACTTTGTTTTCTCCCATCCATCTTCCGAATAAACTTTAACCGTTTCTAATAACAATTCACTAATATACATATTAAGATTATCATCTATTTTGAATTGTAAAGATAACCCTGCCCAAATAGCTTTGCTGACATTTCAATTAAAATATAGATGTTCAACCATTTCCGTATTATTGTAACACCATGATAAATAATAATTATTGGGCTAAATTTCTTCTATATAAGTTATTCTTTGTAGGTTTAGTATTATTGCATGTCTTCCACGTAGATATCTTTATTTTCTTAGGGATGTTAGAATTCCAAATAATTTTACATAACTTAAAGTTCTACCTCTCTAGAATTCTTGTAGATTGAGGTTGTTGTATTACCTGTTTATCATTTAAAATTTTATGAACTGTATTAGTAGTATATTTCTCATCAATAGAGTGTGGCCATTAGTTTATCAATAGTAAATGTATTAAAAATATGAAGCCTAGTAATGAGTCAATAATCGGGTTAGGGAATAAGTTATCAAGTAATTGAAGGTCCCAGTTTAATGGGTCCTGCTTAAGAAGTTGATTAACATAAATAAATTCATAGTTAGGGGGTTTCTCCAGCTTCTAATATATATCAATCCATTTACTGTTTCAAATATTTATACTTTCCCTATCTCTAATTTGGTATATTCCATCTTTTTTAAAAGGTCCCTCCAATCTGAAATACTAACCAACCTCCTAGTTCTACTTTGACATTAATTAACATTCATAAAAATATTATTTCAAAAATAAATACATTTTAAAAGTCGGGCTGCTAGAGAAGCTGGATTATTCATGATTCTCCATACTTGTGATGCAAAAATGTCAAGTATTCATTCTTTTGAAGTCATTAAAGCCTAAACCTCCTAGTAGTTTTCCTATAGCCACTTTCTCCAAGGACAACTAGTGTATCCAATTATTTTCTTCAGAGTTCCAATAAAAGTTATAGATAACTTAGATTAACTAATTACAAACATGATATGTTAAGAAAAAATGGACATAGTATAATTAAGAATAACTTGTTAAATGGCTTTAATGAGAACTTCCTCAACAACTTCCGAAAGTAATTTAGCTTTCCAGCCATCAGTTTTCTTAAGGAGTTTCTTGCGATCCATTCAAAAAAAATTACTTTTGATCTTTAGTGACATAGTGGAATCCCTAAATAATTCCATAAATATTCTATTTCCTTAATATTAATTTTATTTATTACATAATCTCCTTAATATGGAGAAGATTCTTTGCTCAGAATGATAGCTGGTTTATCGAAATTTATTTTTTGTCCAGAGCCACAACAATAAATATCTAAACATTCTTTAAAGGATTGAATATCGGTTTCATCATAGTAATGAAGAATAATGAATCTTCTGCAAATATTACAGGGTAAATGCTGGGGCTGATTCTATTGATTATTAATCCATATATAATTGTTAAGATCATAACATTCAATAATCCTAATAAATAATTTGGTCATAATTGTAAAAGGAAGGGGGATAGAAGATCACCTTGTCTGATTCCTCTTTTTAGTGTGAATTTTTCTAATCTTTCTCCATTGAAGTTAATTTGAAATGGAACTGTGGTAATACAATTTTTGATCCATAGTATCACTCTATCCCATAAACCTAATCTTTTAAGAACAGGAAGAATATAATCCCATCCTACCTGATCATTTTTGCTGCTATATGTTTATTGTCCTTCTTTTTCCTACTCATTAAAAAAGAGACTTTTGGGCAATTAGAATGTTGTCTTTAATATCTCAATCTTTGATAAATTACTATTGTGTTGGTGAAGCTACATCATTCATAAATCCATGGAATCAATAAGGGAGAAATTTGCAATGATTTTATAACCAAAATTAATGCATGAAATGGGGTGATAATCACTAAGATTTTCATGGAAATCTCCTTTTGAGATGAGAGTTATAAGTGTATCATTAAGATTTTATAATGTAATATTATTGAGAAAGAAATCTTTAATCATTATGAAAATATCTTGTTTAATAATATCCCAAAATTCTTTATAAAACTTACAATTTAAACCACCAGGACCCGGCGCTTTAGAGGATGACAACTCTCTAACTGCTTTTTCCATTTCTTTTATACAAGGGGAGCTGTCAAGATGGTATTCATTTCATTTCTTATTTTTGGTTTAATAAATTTATCTTCTTTTTCTATTTGTTCATAACTCGCTTCATGTTCATTGAAAAGAGATTTATAGAAGTTTTGAAAATATTCCTCGACCTCAACATAATCTTCTTTCCAATCAACATGTTCATCTTTAATCCTATTTATTCTATTAAGGTTCCTTCTTTGAATAGTTGATACGTGATATTTTTTTATATCTACATAATTAAGACAATTTTTTCTTGACTTGTTCGCCTAGTATTTTACTTCGCGTTTGAATTTGAATTTGATATGCACCTTGATATCGGTTTCTTCTTTTTGTAACGTTGGGTTAGGTGGAGTATTAATGGTCTTTGTGAGTTTCTCTTGAAGTAATTTTATTTTAGTATCGAGGTTCCTAAAAGTTTTCATATTCCATTTCTTCAGTTCTCCTATATTGTTATTTCTCTTGTCTATGAGATTTAGTAAAGAAGGATTAATTTTGGGAATATTCCAACCCTTGTCCGCAATAGACCTGCAATTAATAGCATGAAGCTAGAAGGATTCGAACTTGAATTGTTTAGCACTATGTTTCATATTTATAATATAATGTAAGAATTATGGGAAATGATCGGAACCAATGGCTCGGGGGATAAAAACTTGAGCCCGTGGATATGAATTTATCCATTCATAGTTAGAGAGAACTCTATACATTTTAGTTCTAACCAGTTTGTCCCCTAATTGTAGAATAAGTGTTAAAGCACCTGGTAGATTAAATTTCCATAAACGAATTATGGGATGTGAAGTTTTAGAATTCATTTAAGTGATTTATATTAAACTAGATTAGCGCTACACTTTTCATTGATATTAAGACTTCATCAATGTCTCTGATGATCATCCATGGTTCTGATACATTTTTGCTCCAATCGGTTATATCGTTCGATATCTTTTTCATATCATAAAAATCTTTAGGTGCGTGTATACATATCGTATAATAAAAAAAGGAAATTTCATTAACTTTCAAAACAACATAATGCGAACACAAAAAGGAAACTTCGAGATGCGAGTGCCACAAAATAAGGAAACCCCAAGAGTGATATGAGGTGCCCGTGGGGTCTAAAACATATGAATCATAGTTAAAGAGTATAGTAGTATCTTGAGAGTACTCCTTTAGCATAATGGTTCCACAAAACACCACCACACCTAGCTTAAAACATGCCAAAGCAGACCTATTATTCGAGACTTTCAGGGGTGCCCCTATAACCTGGCTTTTCCAAAAAAGTGTAGTCATTGATGGTCGTCAGACGTCTTAGGGACAGTTCAGATATCCCTTCGTATATTGATCTTAATCCTAATCATCATTAGATTATAAACAGTAGAAGACACAAGAATAGAGTAAAGAACAAAGAAACATGTTGAAGACAAATTGTTGCAAGAGATTCTTGACCAACGGTTAAGGGGAAGGAAAAAATACAGATAAAAGACATAATATGAAGAAAGAAAACTAGAGACAACACATTCTTAACGAAACCTTAGCGGGTATTATTTCTGCCATACATCGTATTATTTATTTTATGTGTACAATAAATGATGCAGTTATGAATTGGGGTAATTCGAGACAACACCTAAATATTTTTATTTGGAATTGCTATGGTAAGATAACCCGAGATTTTGTCGTGTTGTTAGAGATATGATGGCACAACACAAAGTGTGGGTTACGGTAACTGTTGAACCCCGTTTTAGCGAGATAAAGGAGAGTGAAATAATAAATTCATTGTAAAATATAATTCAATTCAGGCGGATTCAGAATGTTATAAACGAGGAATTTGGCTGATTTGGGATAATTTGGATATAACAATTCAGGTACTATATTTATGTCGACAAGTTTTAAAATAGAAATGAGTCAATTGGGATGTGAAACATGGGGTTTGGGCAATTTATACAAGCCCTAAATATAAGGAAATAGATGAGTTACGGGAGGCATTGTACCACGCCTTCCATAATTTACAATCTCAGTGGCTAGTGGCAGGGGATATCAACCACATCGGACTAGAGATGGATAAAGAAAATGGTGTCACAGGTGTTTCGAGAAGGATGGAATGGTTTGAGGGATGTACTGCGATTCACCTGGTGTGATTCTTGGAATTTGGGACAACGAATCGTGGAACATTTAGATAGAGTGTATGGGAACGTGGAATTGTAAAACTAATACAAAAATTTCCGACCCAGAGAGCAAAAACTGAATTTCGGATTATTAGATTTGAAGCGGCCTGGTGTCTCCATAATGGCTTTCAAGAATCCGCGAAAGAAAAATGGAAGGAGCTAGTATTAGAAAAGGTGGAGGTGTATCGGCTATTCAAGTTTATTTTAATAAATGGAAGATGGACACCTTTGGGATATAAATCGAAGAAAGAGGGTACTGACTGGGAGATTGGGGGACATACAAAAAGCTCTTCGACATTCGTCGATTGTGTTTTTCATCAAATAGGTAATCGATTAGTGAATGAATACGAGAGTGTAATTGAACAGGAGGAAGTAATGCACTTTCAGAAATCAAAAGAGAAATGGATAGGTTCGGCTGAGAGATATACACAATTCTATAAACTTGCAACTACAGTAAGAAAGAAGAAGGCTTTTTCACTAGGTTGGTGAATGATAGAGATGCATGGGTGGAATCGAAAGAGGGGTTATCTAGGTTAGTGTGAATGATAGAGATGCATGACAGAGATATCACTAAGAGATGTTGTCGCCGAGCTCAAATATACTTAACACACCCGAATCGTACAAGGATGATAAAGAGGCGAGTACTGAGATTTAAGTTAATAATGAATTGGAGAGCAACGATGAAGAAATTCAAGTTGTAGATCTGGTTGAAACTGTGAAAAGGAGTGAATCAAAAGGAGTTCATGGTCACAACTATTTCGCTGTGCGAACAAGTCTATGAAGATAGAACATCATGAACCAGTAAATCTGCAAGGAAGGAAGGTTATTAAACCACCAATGGATGTTCTCGAGGAAGGGTCTGAATAATGGGTGAATTGCCTAATTGGTCAAGTCATTGATGCTCCGCCTCCATTCTTCGCTATAGCAAACTTTGTTAGATATCAATGGGTTGAAATTAGATCAAATTTGAAAGGAAGTGTAGTTTTCAAGTACAAAAATCAACAAAGTTACAACAAAGCTCTTGAACAGCTTTGGCATATCAATTGTAAGCCGTTACTTCTTCGTCCTTGGAAGGAAGGTATGCAGTTTGATAAATTAGACATATCTAGAGTCCCTATTTGAGTTAAATTAATTAATGTGCCATGGAATCTCTGGACACAAAGAGGCCTTGGATATGTAGCTAGTGGTGTAGGTGTACCAATTCAAATGGATACCATAACTAAATCAAAGACAAGGTTGGGGTATGCTCGAGTTTGTGTAGAGATTAACATAAAAGATGAGTTATCTGATAATGTATGGGTTGATATAGGGATTGAAGAGTTACATGAGGTTAAAGTTTAATATGAATGGAGGCCTACTGTATGTAAAAAATGCAGTAAGTTGGGACATGTAGAAACAACGTGTGTGAACACTTAGAAAGTATGGGTGCCTAAATCAACAAGTGAACCTGTCAAAGTTGTTGATAAGGGGAAGTAAGTAGTCGAGGAATGGAGTGTTGTGAGAAGTAGCATGAAGAATGATGGCATGAAGGGAGAGTCAAGTTCTATAACTATAATGAATAAATTTGATGAGTTAAAGAATAAAGAAGGAAGTCAGACTGATCATGATGTTTTAGTATTTATCATTCATAATGGAGGGGAAGAGGTTACTAGACCTCCTAATATATGAACATTGCAGTTTGGAATGTGAGGGGGTTTAATAATCTCCTCAGATAGTTAGATGTGAAGGATTTCTTATCTAATAATAATGTAAGGGTGATAGGACTTTTGGAAACAAAAGTTAAACTCAGTAATTACCCTTCTATAATAAGTGCACATTTCTCTCATCTGAAAATATTGCACAATTATAATAAAGATGGTAGTAAAAGAATTTGGATTTTGTGGGATAAAAGATTTGCTGACATTAATATAGTTTATCAAACTTCTCAAGCCATACTAATTGAACTGAAAGTGAATGACAGTAATGAGGTTCTCTATATTGTAATGGTATATGCTAGTGGAACTGATGAAGGTAGGAGAATATTATGGAGTGATATAGTTAAATGGAGTAAGCAGTATGAAAATGAAAAACTTTGTTTCATGGGAGATTTTAATGAAATATTACATATCAGGGACAGATTAAATTGTACTAACCTGGACAAAGGTGCACTGGAGTTCTTAGAGTGTATTGAAGAAGTAAATTTATATGAACATAACTATGGTGGACAATTTTACACATGTACTAACAAGAACAGGGGTGATCAAATCCGAGCTAGTAAAATAGATAGGGTGTTTATTAACACTAGATGGCTAGACTCTATAACTTATAGTGTAAGTATTCATCCTCCATCAACCTGAGTCCATTGTGTGCTTAGATTGAATCTTGGTGGTGCAAAGAAATTCTTTCCAAGTCAGTTTAAGTTCTTCAATATCTAGGCTACACATGATAAATATATTGAAACTGTGAAGGAAGCCTGGAGTATTAATGTAGAGGGTAATGAAATGTATAAAGTATGTATGAAGCAGAAAAATGTTAAAGTTTCTCTCAAGAAGTTTAATAACATTCACTACAGAAGAAATTCTATGGAGATTGAACAAATTAAGACTCAGCTCAACAACATACAGATGAGTATTATGAATGGTGCAACTGATCCATGTAGTCTAATGAAGAAAAGATTCTTAGTTAGAGGTTGGAGGAAGCTATAATTATACAACATGATATTCTGAAACAAAAGGCTAAGTGCATCTATATTAATGATATGGACTGTAATTCAGCCTATTTCTATAAAATTGTTAAAGGCAGGGCTGCTAAGAATAACATAGCTATCCATGTTAGTGATTCAGGTGAAAGTATTGTGGACCCTAACCTTATCAAGTAGGATTTTGTAAATTTTTATACACAACTCTTAGGCAGTGAAGATGAAAATGAGGAAGTCTGCTCCAGTGATACTATTAAGGATTTGATTGGATCCTTTCTAAATGAAGAACAAAGACCTTCTCTTATTTCCCCTAATACTAATGAAGAAATAAAGGAATCCTTGTTCTCTATTAGTGAGAATAAAAGCCTAAGACCAGATGGACCAAGACTTCTTGGAGTATTATAGGAGATGATTTTACAAAAGCAGTTAAACAATGCTTAGACAATGGTAAAATTCTTACTCAGATTAACGCTACAAACATAATTTTAATACCTAAGGAAAAGAATGCCTGAAGTGTAAGGAAGTTTAGGCCAATCTCTTGTACAAACATATCCTATAAAACTATCTCAAAGGTTATATGCAAAAGATTGAAAAAGGTTATTAGCTCTATCACATCTCTTAACCAAGCAACATATGTTGGAGACAGGTACATTAGTGACAACATTTTGGTTGCTCAGGATGTAGTGCTTGGGTTTGAGAAGAAGAACTCTGCTCCAAAGTGTACTATAAATTTGGATCTCTAAAAAGCATATGATAGCGTGAATTGGAGGTTTTTAATGAATATGTTGAAAGCTTTTAACTTTCCTGAGAAATTTATTATGTGGGTAAGAATGTGTGTGTGTTCTCCTACATATTCTATATGTATTAATAGTGAGGCATGTGGGTTTTTTAAAAGGAATGAGAGGGTTGAGACAAAGAGACCCTCTCTCTCCTTATCTTTTTGCAATGTGTATGGAAATTTTTACAAGACTTTTCAACCTTTTGGGGAAGAAGGAGAGCTTTAATTACCATCAGAAATGTGAAGAAATGAAGTTAACTCACATAATCTTTGCAGATGATCTATTGATTTTCTTTAAGGCGGACATTAATTCAGCAAAAGAAGTTAAAGAGGGTTTACAATTATTCTCAAGGTTGTCAGGGCTCAATATAAATTATCAAAAGAGTGAGATATATTATGGTGGTACCGACTTTAATACAAAGAAGAGAATTTCTGAGATATTGAACATGTAAATAGGAAGTTTACCTGTTAGGTACTTAGGGTACCTTTACATTCCAAGAAACTCAGTGTTGAAGAAGGAAATAAATTGGTGAACATAATATATAGCAGTATTAACCAATGGTCTTCAAAGATTCTCTCATATGTTGGAAGAGTGGAGCTGATAAGATGTGTCCTCATTAGTAAGATACTCTTTTGGTGTCGTGTTTTCCTTCTCCCAAAGCAGGTGATATATAAATTAAATCAGTTGATGAAGAGCTTTTTATGGATATGAAATGTGGAAGGTGCTAAAGGGGCAAAAATCTCTTGGGATAAAGTGTGCATGAGTAAACAAAATGAAGGATTGGACATTCATAAAATAGAAAATATCAACTTAGTTTGTTTACTTTTTACCTTCTGGAGAATGCACGCTCAAGAAGGTAGATGGGTTAAATGCAATATTGTTAAAAATAAGTACATATGGAGTTTTGAGGAGAAACAAGCGCATACGTGGATATGGAAAAGAACTACTTAAGGTGAGGAATCTTGATTATAAGTTCATCCATCATAAGGTGAATAATGGGAGAGACACATATATAATATGGATAGGTGGATTGAAGGTTACAGTGTGCAAGAAAAGCTTGGGATAGAGCTGAACATGGTCGATATAAATAGTGATAAAACTTTCTATATCTGTTATGGAGGGAGCAGGTGGAGATTACCACCTAACATTGGTAAGATTTTACATCTTCTCGATGAGTTAAAGTTAAATGATAGAAAGGATATTAAAGTGTGGAGTGAAAATAATAGAATGAAATTCTCTTTCAAAAAAACTCTAGCTAAGATTACTACAAATGAAAGTCTAGAGCAAGTGTACTGGTATAAAATTGTATGGGCTAATAAGAATATACCAGGTTACACATTTATTACTTGGATTGCTATACAAGATAGACTTAGCACTAAAGAGAGAATGATAGAGTGGGGTAATAATGTCAATCCCCTTTGTCATTTCTGTAAAGCTACTATAGAGAATAGTACTCATCTGTTTTCCGAGTATTCTTTAATTAAAATAATTTGAACAAAGATATTAAGTATTGGCATGATAAACAAGAAGCCGAGAGATTTTGAGGGGTTGTGTAATAAAATACTGGCTATGAAGTGTGAGGAACATGTTATTCTTGTTAGTGCTTTGTGTACCTCTCATATTTACTCTGTATGGTGGTTGAGAAATGATATGGAGCATGAAGGAAATGGAATGAATGAAGATCAAATGTGTAAGAAAATCAGCAGGATGGTGAAAATGAAGTTGTAGAAATGGAATGTTAAGAAAATGAGCATAAAGGAGGTTATAGATAGACTAGATTAGTGGACTATAATTTCTTTTGTATTGGGCCAATTCATTAATTTGTAATAGTTATGTAGTGGGCCGAGTTTCTATTTTATTAAGATAGGTGATGTAATGTATTATTTTTAAAGTAGTAAGGTGAGTGTCTTTTAGGAGATTAAGTTTCCCATGTTGGGCCTCAAACCCATTAGGACTAAAGTATGTAAAGAAAATGGGTTGTTGAGTTTCTTAGTAATAAAATATGATTTAATGATAAAAAAAAGAGAAACTAAGAACTTTCAAGTATATGTCTTTTATTTTCTTCTAGAGGAAATAATACATTCATACACAGAGAGAAGTTCAAGTAGTACTTGTATCTTCCGGTTAGTTAGATTCTAGGTCGTATTTCTCTACATTTAGTTAAGCATAAAGAATATTATAGCTTGGCAATGATACCGAGTATTACCCAAGAAATAATCCTAGTGGTGAATATGTACCATTTGTAATAAAAAAAATCAAACCGAAGAGACTCTATTTGACTCTTCTATTAAAAAATATTACGGGATAGATAGATAGATATGATAGAGGAACACAAAGAACTAAGATATATGAGTGAAACACTCGATCAAGAACTTAGTGTATATACATATTTCATGTTTCTAGTCAATAATCAAAGACATATATGAAATATCTAAGCATAAAATATATAAATACTTATGTAGCAAAATAAACAAACATTTGGCGTGCATTTAATAATGAAAGAAAGAAGAAAAGAGATACAAACTATCTGAAGTGGTTTGGTTCTCGTAGGAATAGTCCAATACCTAAAGAATATTTGAAAAGTAAAATTTGGAAAGATATTTCACTACAAACTCCGGAGTCTATCAAAGGTGAGAGCACAAACTCTTGAAACCGTTTGGATATACCCTACATATTAAACAGTTGTGTAATCACCACACAAGAAATCTTAGTGTAAAATCTACACTTACAATGTTTCTTCAAAAGAGTATGAAGCCTTCCCTTTTGTATCACCAAAGAAGTACGAGTATACAATATATAATCATGTTTACACTTCACACACCCATGATGTACTATCTCGTGTCTATGTGTAAACAAGATCTTAACTCACCCTCCGTTAGTTTATTGAAGGACACATTTCTTACTAGAATTAGATGAGCACAAGGCTTTATGATGAATTATGATCTACCGATTCTGAGTTGCTTGATGAGTAGATAAAATACAAGTAAGAAATATTTAAATGCAATGTGGTTTTTTGGACTATTGATCGATTTCAAAATTTCTTGAAAATATGCTTGAAATCTTCAAATTTTATGTGGAAAATAGATACATTATAAAGTATTTAGAGAGCATATTTATAAGTAAAAAACTAAAATGGATATTTTCATGTGTCATCACAACACTAGCTGATTTGCTAGATGATTGGTATCCACACTCTCTACTTAGGATATCTCTAGTGCCTTGTGTTATAGCCTTCATATAATAGAGTTTTGTGGACCAGGTTCCCAGTTTTATTTATGTGGACGTCTGAGCTTGAGATTTATTCAATGTTGATTAGTTTTGTCTAAACAAACACATCTTCTTTAAAATCAAGCTCATATGATCTTCTTTATTAAATTATGCTTCAGATTCTCAACGTCGTTCCGCCTTCATGGACTCTCGAGGTCAGAGTTTTTTCATATTAACATATCATTCATATGCATTCTTCCTGAGCACTTTGATGGTCCGTTCTTTGACTCCCTTGGGGGTTTAAAGACCTTCTTTTGTAACATTAGTTTTTGTTCTCAACGAGAAGTATCTCCTTTTGTTCCATGTCATTTGTCATGTAAAATCTTATACGTAATACCTACATGCCCTTGAGATCAAACAAATATATAATCAATGTTTTATCAAAGTAGACATCAAACAAAATAGGGGCCATTAGGCTAAAAAAAATTTACCCATCTTTTAAAATCACTCTGGAAACCTATATATTGTTAATTTAAAAAATCAATATAAAATGGAATTTGATAAGTTGAAAACTTATCATTCCACCATTCCGACATCAACCAAGCCTAAAAAAGGGGACTTTCTTGGTTTATATTTTTTCAACAACCAAGGAAGTCATAGCTAGATTTTTGGTTTGAGAGTTCAAAGGTAAGAAAAAAGGGTTCAAGGAGAGAAAACACAATACACGCCCCTGGAAATATCGCATTAGCTTCAGTTCACGTTGCTAAAAAATTACCTATTTTGAATCACATCCCATCAAGTTTCTTGTAGAATTATCATTAATTCGTTCATAATTTATATTTTACACTACATATTATACTCTCCCTATTTCATATGAAGTCTCCATATTAACCAATTACTGACATGAGTATCAATAATCATTTCAAGTGTTGATATCGAGTGGTTTGAACACACGTGTGTGCTTTAACAAGTTAAAACTATAATTCCTGCTAAATATTGAAATTGTTTTATCTAATTTACGTGAAATTGTGAACCACGCTGAAGGAGAACCTTTTTTAAGTTATTTATTATAGACGAAGATAAAGAAAGAAAAGAATAGTAAATGTTAAATATAATTAAACTTTAAAATACTTTATTACCCTTATGAGTTTGGACAAAATAAAAGTCAAATTTCTAGCCAATGTATCCAAATTAATAGTCAAACTAACATAAACATATTAGCATTTATCGTCTAATGAAGGTAAATAGTTACAAAATTTCATTTTTACAAAGATTAACAGGGAACTTGTCACATCAGGTAAAGATAAGAGGATATTTGAGACATTTATCCTTAAATAAAGTTACTAGAATATTTACATAAAACTTAGAATACTATGTAAAACCCCATTTAACCTAAATATAGTAAGACTCTGTATAAATATTAGTCACAATTTGTCTACGCCTCTCCCATTCGTTTTATCACTCAATTTACGAATATCTCATTACACCATAGCTGACATTCCCTTATTCTTCAGCCTCTCAAACGTGACACATATCATTCCCTCTCACATACCGAAGCATACCCAATAATCATTTACGCCCACCAATACAGTAACCATGTTTTAGATTCCGCCCATAAAGATCCCCCTAAAATTTATAAAATTTATCGATCATATACACCAAGTACTAAAGTCAAATATATCTACCAAATATATTGGTAAAAGTATTGTATTTCGCATATCTACGTAATTGGTATATCAAAGATCCAGAAGATAAAGTCAAGTACTAAATATTTATAATATATTTAAATTTTATAAATTTGTTTGTTTTTTGTTATGTATATATATATATGGGGTGTGTGTGTTTGTGTGTTTGTATTTTTGTATGTGTGTGTTTTTGTTTTGTGTGTGTTTGTGTGTGTAATTCTTTCTGTTCTATTTTTGTATTTTTAAAATCAAACAAATCTAATATTTGTGCATTATGTGTTCTCTATTTTTGTATTTGAAGGTTGAAAAAACATATCAAATATTAATAAATTTATTTTCAAGAAAATGATTGGCACAAACTTAATAAAAATTCAATTTTAACATAACGTAGTAAAATTTAGGTTTTAATTCTATAATCTTCTCATGTTTATTTATTTTATAATTATTTAATTATTATTATTATTCTATTTCAATGTATGTTTTCAGTTTAAAATTAAATTGCATATAATTATATATATATATATATATATATATATATATATATATATATATATATGTGTGTGTATGTGTCTGTGTCTGTGTTTATTATGTGTACATTTGCTATAAAAAGAGTTCAAACTTAGTAGGTCTAAAATTTTGTTTTAATATATTTATAATAAATTTAGTCAAATTTGAAGTAAATTCTCGGGCCAATAAAGATTTCAACACTCGTAACCTTTTTTAGACATTCCTGGAACACGTGTATATATTGCAAATTAGTTGATGTAGAAAATACTATACAACGACACCATCTAATTTTTTGTAACTTTTTACAGACATGTAAATGCGATGAACCTTACTTCTTTTAGAGATAATTATCAATGGTTACGTCATTTCAACCAAATACAACAAATATAATGAAAAAGGTAATACACTAAAAAACTATTGTAAATTTAATGTCATTTAGGAAAGTCAATGAGGAGGATAAGGAGGTCTTTACATATTCTCGCAACTCGCATCACAACACGTCACACCCCCTTCTTTTTTCCCTTATCCCACCATTTTTTTAATCTCTTTAAGTTGTGGATTCTAACCCGAGGTTACCATCAAAATCAAAACAAGGTTATTCATACTCATTGTATTATCGATTTTGAGACATGACATTACAATTTAATTAACAAAAAACTCCTCCAAGCATCTAGAGACGTAAACATTAATTATTGTGGTTGTAATGTGCATTATACATTAGTATATTAAAGCTAGTATTTCTACTTTTTAAGAAATTATAATTTATTACTCATGAAACCCATATTACATAACATAGGTTATTTAATTTATCACATTTATATGTCACACAAGTCATCTAACTCAAAAATTACCTTATTAATAATATATTTTCTAAAATCGTTGAAAAAAATATATAATTTGCTTGTTCTTTAATTTATTTATTTTTCTTATTGATTATAAGTTGTTAAATCTACAATTATTTGCCTAAAAAAATTTAGACCATCTTAATTGATTTGTAGGAGTAATTAAGGGGATTTATTATCCCTAAATTTTTTAGTTTATTCAATTGAGAAAAAATATGTGTTTTTTCAATTTACTGAATTAAAAACTTTTAATTTTATATTGATTAGGATTTTTCATTCCAATGGTGGCTTAATTATCAATCCTTTTAGTTTCTTTCAAAATAGACATATGATCATCGAGTGGCATGGTAACCATGTGTTTGGAAGAACACTTGAGTAATTTTTCCTTAATCAAAATACCAAGAGATGTAGTAAAAAGATTCTGCATATTTGAATGGTTGAAAAGAGTACAAATTATAACTTATTGTCCAATTATCAATCATGATATATGTACATTGATAAAACTATCACCATTTGCATTATTAACACTAAGGTATGTGATTCATATTATATGTATATTCTTCTACATCTATATATTATTCATCAAAAAATAAGGCAGTTCATTTGAAGTATTACTGAATATATGTGACAATTTATGCATAACCCTAAAACTATGTGAACATTATGTAAAAATTATAAGTTATTTCATTATTTAATTGACATCTTTAAACTTAAATTATATTTATTCACATTTAAATGTGGAATTAACTTTTTTGTTACTAAATGCTAACTCTACACATAATTGAGATTAAACTTCTCGTGAGACCGATATTTACCTTCCTAATCACTACCATATGATACATGGAGAAGGTTTAAAGAACCCATATGTTCTTATTTTATGTTGATCGGTTCTCATTTTAGCAACTAAAAAGTTATGCTATATAGTTCACACAAATATTTATGTTTTGTTCATGCATTTTAATAGAGAGTAATATAATATACATGAAAACGATTGATGATTATTGCATTTCAAGAAAAGATATTTATTTGTTGATTTTATATGGCAAGTCTTACCTATGTGATAATATTTGTGGAAAAAGTATAATCACAGATAGAATCGATTATTTCTGTATTTTCGATATTTCACGTGACGAGCTTCCTTTTCATATTGTAATACTGAAACCTCGTCATTCACA
This sequence comes from Nemophila menziesii, assembly GCA_029959085.1. NCBI lineage: Eukaryota > Viridiplantae > Streptophyta > Magnoliopsida > Boraginales > Hydrophyllaceae > Nemophila > Nemophila menziesii. The sequence continues at coordinate 2,880,197 of JARWIR010000027.1, read as the reverse complement.
AATTGTGAATGGATTCGTTTTTGAAGATCTGCATGAGATTAGACAGGATGGTAGTCAATTTCTGCATGGATTTTTAAGTTTAATTATATCACTTTTCTTGTTCTTTTCACTTCTTCTTGTCTTAGACTTGTATTTGTTTTAATTTTATGAATAAATGCTAGTAATAAAATCCATATTTTTTGGGTTGACTAATCTATATTAAATAATACAGACTTACCTAATTTTTTCTATTTTTCCTCTTCCCTAAATAGCTCATAAATTCTCCATTAAACTCCTTAACCTTCTTATAATTCTAATCCTAACCAATCATAGAAACTAAAACTCATTTCTTTTATCTTTACTTTTGTGAACATAAATGAAACGATTTATAATTCAATAAAATAAATTAAACTAAAATTTACCCTAACTAAAACAATTCAAAAAATAAATTATACCACCACCAAGTTGATCTCCTGCCACATAGCCGCTCTCCTTCAGAAGAAAACAATCGCCACTCAGGACCATTCCCGACCATCAACAACCCGACAACAATCACCTTCTCATTTTCACCAAGCTGCTCTCCAGCCTTACCACCAAGCCGCTATCCCATCGTCACTCGGGTTCCAATTTTCGACCATCAACAACCCGGCTTGGCTACGCCATCAACAATCGAAGAACCCAAATTAAGGTAAAAAAATAAGTTTTACCAGTGAAACTCTAAAATCTCTCCTGCACGATTACTCATTTGAGTTTTTTGTTTTTACAAATATTTAATTTAGATTGTTTTTGGTTCGTCTTCATCGGGCATAAGCCAATGATCTTATTATTTTTATAAGGTATGTCATCACTTCCCCTCGTCTCCATTAATTGTTATAAAGTCTCAACTTTTTTGAGATTCATTTGATTTTTATACTTCCAGAGGTCAATCTCATCTTTGGCAGATTACTTCATTACTTCCAGAATATGGAGTTTCTACTAGTCCTAAGTTACTTAAAAATGCCAGGTAAATCTTTAAAATTGCCTCTGGGAGGAAGATGCTTTGAATTAACAAAGTTGTGTATTATATATGCCTCAAAAGATCTGATTGTTATGAAATTCAATAATTATAAATATATTTGTATTTTTTAAATTGCATCATTAGTCCCTTTGTTGTGCAGAATATTTAAATTATCATTGAACTTCACTCCTAGGTATGTTTATGGATTCTTAACTGCAATTTTAGGAGAAGGTATATTTCGAATTACTTTCATTTCTACTTTAAACTTGACATTAAGATTTATCTTTCTGTTGTTGCATCTCCTGCACAAGAAAACTACAATACTCGAGGACCATTATCCACCATCATCACACTGGTTAGGAGAAGAACCAAAATTAAGGTAAAAAGATTAATTTTTACTATTGAAATTCTAAAAGATTGAGTTAATTTAACCTAATCTCATCACTTTTACAATTTTTCAAAATTATCAGATTAAAGTTTTTTCATTACTTTTTTATGAGTTATATTCTCTGCATTTATTGTGTTTTTTTTTTTTTTTTGTTATTTTAGTTTTAACTGAGATGATTCTCAAGAGTGAAAAGATATAATATTGATGCCGAATGTAAATGGGAATTTGGAGAATAGGAATAACAATTTATCAGATGAACTAGAACTATACATGTTACAACAACAATTTCAAAATCAAAATCATAGATATCGCGAGCAATTAATCCAAAGGAAGAGAGATTTAGATATATATACAAAAGTGGAAGTGCTCCTTCTACTATTGAAGGTTCATTAAATGTTGTATGAATTTTATTTCAAAACTGTAATTACACATTTTAAAATGATATAAACGATTTTATTGAGGAAGAGATTCGATCACATCCATCTTACTTAGCATATTATTATTCAGATGAGAATAATAATCCGAGATTACCGCACCTTTGCTATCGAAAGAGGATTGGAGAGTTGCGCAGAAGGTTAGGTGAGGGGTAAGATCATCTTTTACTCTAGATTGTAGGAATAAGAATGTGTTGGTGGATGAAGGTGATAGTAGTGGAAGCTCATCTTTATTCTCGATACAACCTGGAATTTCTGTAAATAACGCATAAAATGAGTTAATGGATTTGAGAAAAGCTGCTACAAGTAATCTTTTTAGGAAAAGTTCTACTCAATTGCTTGATCAAGGTGAGTTTGGGATTAATAGTGGTAGCTTAGGTTCGAGAAGAAATTTTTTTGCTAATATAGTGCATGTAAATGTTAATTCTTTTTATTTATTTATATTTGTGTGGGCAAGGTTCGATTCTTCTGAATAACAGGTATATGTTATGCTATTCTCGAAATAATAGGTGGTTTTTTTATGCAACTCTTATTTCTAAAATAACAGTTAGTTTTGTATGCAACTCTTATACATGTTAAAATTTTATATGTCATCCTTTCGTGTGTATTCTATACGTATTTACTTATACTATCCCTGGGATTTTCTGTAATTATTTCGCAGGCCATTTTAATATTTTCGTTGGTGATCTTAGCCCCGAGGTTACACATGCTATGTTATTCGCTTGCTTCTCTATTTTATCAAGCTGTTCATACCTATTTATTATCTCTAATCGTGTAAAGATTGGACATTTTAGTAATTTATTTTATTAATGGTGATGTAAGGGTTACGTGGGACCAGAAAACTGGGTGTTTGGATTTGTGTCATTCCGTAACCATCAAGTAATGAAGTCTTTTTATCCTTTTCCAATCTATTACCGTTTGTCTTATAATTGGTTGCTTATGTATTCTGTTTAGGATGCACAAGCTGCAATTAATGATATAACTGGTGAGTATATACATGATTTTACTTTTTTACAGTATATTAGTTGCGTTTTATTATTAATGTAGTTGCAATATGCTGAAGCTAAAAATGTATGTGCATTGTAGGTTCCGAGTACCTGGATCATGAAAAAATCATTGAATAGGTAGGTATTGCTAGGTTTTTTTTAACTGGGATTCTCCTTGTTAAATTTATACATGTTTAAAATATCACAAATATTTGCTACTTTCTAAAACTTATGTGCATATTTGATTATGTCACAGTGACCAGTGGTGTAGTTTATAATACAGTTTATTTAGTGATATTATATGTTTAAGAATGATTTTATTAATCTGTTAAACTTATGTGATTAAATGATTATATTGTAGGAGGTTTCAGAGTCTACAGTGTAGTTTTGGTTAAGGAAGAGGATTAAAATTGTACGCTTAGTGAAAGATTCCTATATTCCTATATCAAATACACCAAATCTAGATGGTCAACAAAGGGATGGTCCTCCTGGTATGAAGAATCATGTTAATGCACGATCCTCATCACATTTTCTACTTCATACCTCAAAATCAGGTATTTTCATGTTAATTATAATCCTCTTATTCTCATTATGACTAATAACCACTTATATTTTATAAAATGTTACATAATTGTCTAGATAAGTAGTGCGAAATCAGTTTGTTGACTTATGGATTTGTCATAATAGATAGAGGCTATATTTCACTATGGTTCTCAAGGGATTAATATTTTCCCTATTATTACCAAACTAATAGAGAGCTTTTTTACATTTCTTAAGTTTGCGAAATTGTTAGTTGAATAATGAGAAATAACCAAGTATAATCATTTGTTCAAAAAATATATCAAATATACAAGTGTAATATATTTCATCCAATTTAGCTAAAACTGAAAGTTATGACAATTTATTTTTCAATTTCTGATAGCAGAAATTAAAAGTAATCACGCTGAAAGAAGTATTGCAGAGGTTAGTTGAAGAACTCGGATATGCAGTGTAAGGTAATGGGAAATTTCTAAAATTATTGAGCTTTGATTACAATGAAAAGTACATTTTATTTCTTGCAACCTCCTTTTCACTAATACTTAGTATTTCCCCAATTTTCCAAGTAACACTACTCATTATAATTTCTACTTTACAAAACTCTAGCTGATTAAAAGAGACACTAAGAACCAACGATTACAAAGGGAAGTGTTTGAACTGAAATTTCATGTTGAACAACATATGACTAGCGATGCTGAGGTCATTAGGTTCATAATATGTTGAAATATATGAGTTAAGAGAAAAAAATAATGATGACTGTGAAGATGGTAGTTTTTATCTGATTATAGTTTGCAAGTTTGGCAGAAGAAAAAAAAAATTAAGTTAATTACACTTTTTTTAGTTACACTTTGTTTAAAAGGGTAATTAACCATTGGTCATGTGTTATGAAAAGTAAATATATGTATTTTCATGTTTGAAGATTAAGCAAATTTTCCCATGTTAAACTACAACATAGTTGAACCATTTGTCCTTAATGAGGTGCAATGTTAGTGTATTACCACATAGGTATATAAAATAATTTTTCAGAAAAAGGTGAATATTTGGCTATTTCACATAACTCATGGACCAATGGTGTAATTTTTTATTAGTACTTTTTTATTTACATGTTTTGTGTGTGTATGTTTTTACATTTACATGAGGGGTAAGACATGGAATATTTGGCAATTTTACATGTATCAAGGACCACAGATGTTCTTTAGATTTCTATTCAGTGTAATTTGTGTATCATATGTACTTTTTTGTTTGTGTAGTGAGTGTCACTCAAAATTGATAATATTTTTTTGATATTCCCGAGGATTTTTTCTCCACCGCCTCGATCTGAAACTGCTATGTACTTTATTAATAATATCAATCTACAAAACTTAAAATTATAGCTTTTAGAATGTAATTCAAGATTTAAACATTACACTGTAAGAATATTCTGGAATTCAGGATTTTTAAATTTTCTATAAAGGTCAAGACATTTTGTTTCCCTCTAGCCCCTCATCTCTCTCTTGGTACATACTTTCTTATATTTGAGTGAGACATTTAGATTCGGTTGTAGAGTGAAATAGAGTAAAATTATCGATCATATTTTACACTTTGGAAGCTTTTGCATATATTTAAAAGGTAATAAGTAAAAGTTGGTTTTCTAAAAAAAGAAGTGGACATAAATATAGATAAATTGTATAAGTAATGACGAGAGAAGGGAGATGTGCAATAAGGGAAGAATCGATTTTTTTTACTTAATTGGGTCCCTAATTTTTCTTACTAACAACATTAGAGAGGGGATTCCAGGATATTTGCACTTTTGGTCCTTAAAATATAAAAAAAATCAGGTCCTTATATTATTATTTTTATTATTTCAAATTTATGAAACTTTGGGAATATAAGATTATAACCAAACAAAATATTGAAAAAAAATAAAATTATTTTTATTTTATTATTAATATGTTTGAAATTTTGTTTAAGTGCTTTCAGGCACGGGAATAATTGTAGCTTCATCATTCTTTGAGATTTATGGAAAGCTTTATATTATTGGATTTATTATTTTCAATATTTCTTATATTTGAATTTTAATGTTAGATTGATTTGGGTTGTATTAAAAAATTCTCATCATTTTGCTACGTATTTTAAAATTAAGGTGTTGATATTAAGGGGGGAGCAATTTGATTTTATTTTGGTGTTATTCTGATTAGATTAGATATTTAGATTAGATTTTTTTTAGAAATTTGAAAGCACGTATTTAAAGTTTTGCTCAATTTTATTATGTTGATTCATATTGTATACATTTACAAATTGGTAGATTTATTAAGTAAAAGAAATAGGAACACTCTTGAAATAAAAATTAATCCAACACGAAGTTTACATATAATTTTATATATCATTAAAATATTAGCATTTTTATATAACACAAGGACCAATGGGGAAGTTTAACCTGTAATATGTGACGTAAAGAATGTTTAGCCATATTTTATTCATTGATTGAGACACTTATAAGTTTGAATTTGACGTTTAAGTTGATGATCACGGCATAATTTAGTGTGCTATGAACCTAAACTTGATCATTACTGATTACTTAAGTCAAGTGTAAGCTTGAACTTGGTAACTAATTATTGTTTAATCAAGTCAATATAAGCTTGGAGTAAACTAGAAGAAACTTTTTTATAGTTTTTTTAGTATAAACGTATTAGATTCTGACGAGTTTTATTAGTGGGCATAGACCATAATTTTTTTTTAAGGGGGAGAGACAAAAGGTTGGGGAACAACGTTCTCGATCTTTTTTTTTACGTAAACTACATTATATGTCCATATATAATGAAAAAAAAACGTTAAATAGATTCTTATATTAATTTTGTTTATAATAATACATTATGGAAAATTCTTCCATCCAATATTGGATGATCCTACACCAACTATCACATTAATCTAATGACATGTGTTTTGTTTTAATAATCAATGACAGTGATTTAAATATTGGACCATCCTATATTGGATGGAAGTATTACCCAATAAATAAAAATCTAATTAAATAAATTATTTTTTTTGTAAAATGAACAAGTGACTATTCTGAAATTTTCATGAAGATGGAGAAAGGGGGTGTCTTAGTATTCTTATGAACTAAATCTTGAAATTAAATTTTGTAAAGTTAATTATGAATCATGGATTATAAAACATAAAATTTTAGTTTGGTCTGTATAATTTGGATTATAAAACATGAAAATATTTTAGTTTGGTCGGTATAATTAACTCAATTTTTATATGAACGAATTGTCTTTAGACACGGGCCATATATCTAGTTGGATAAAAGGTGAGTGTCAAAATCAAAATTTCAAATAACATTGATAGATTCATTATAAATTATCTATATATTAAAACTATTAATAGGAGAAAGTTTAAAGATAAAGATGAAAGGTTGAGTATAACTAACAATTAGAAAAAAGTTGATCAAGAAGCTTAAATTGTTTTACGGAATAACCTATATAGTATGTTTATCATTGTAATTACTGATATAGTTCTAAACTCTTACCGTTGTAAAGATAAGGAAAATTAAACGGTTAATTATTCCAATCTGATCGATCATTCGGTCTAAAGGGAAAACTTTGTTAAAACAATTCCTAATTTATTTAATAAGAAGTGATAATTTTAAAGAAAAAAATAACTTTTAAAATAAAATTATTAAAAATAATTTTAAAATCTAAAATTATTTTTAGGTATTTTTTTTTTGGACAAGGAAAGTTGCTTAGACGCACCAAAAGAAAAAAACAAAATTAGCCAATTACAGTCCTTTGGAATTCTTCCATCAACTTGTTTATGTTTACTAGAGTTCCTGCTAACCTCTGTGGTTCCATGTCTTAGCCTCTTTTGCGAGCTTGTCTACTTGTCTGTTGAATCTTCTTGGGGTTAATTTGAAGAAAATAGGACCCACTTCAAGACTAATTGTTTGATTCTTTCAATAATCGGTTGGACTTTCCAGTTCAGAACTAAGACTACCTGATACCTTATTTGAGAGAATTGCTTTACTTTCCTCGGAGAATTCCTTACATTTATAAGTAGCTTTAAGAATTTCCATAGCATCACCTTCTACACATGAATCGCATATAGTATTTGATTTTTATTTCAATGTCTATTTATTATTTTGATGTATTTATACTATCCCAAATGCTGTAGTTTCAAATTTCTGATTAAAAGATGCATCGCAAAAAAGGAAATATCTGCCTCTCTGTCTGAAATAACTATTTCCTTCTAGGTGATACTTTGTTGTACTACCTACGAGGAGAATATCATATCATAAATTGCTTTCATAAGTTTATTTTTAGAGAATATCATATTATCTCCATCAACACCACAATTTTTGTGTAAAGCTTTCATCTTAACTGTCCATGTATTCCACATACATATCATAATATAATCCAATACTTTGGTTTTTTTCCATCCACCTTCCGAATAAACTTTAACGGTTTCTAATAACCATTCTCTAATATCCATCTTAAGATTATTATCTCTTTTTAATTGTAAAGATAACCCTGCCCAAATAGCTTTACTGACATTGCAATGAAGAAGTAAATGTTCAACCGTTTTTGTATTATTGTAACACCATGAGAAATAATAATTATCCGTCTCAATTTCTTTTATATAGGTTATTCTTTTTAGGTATAGAATTATTGCATGCCTTCCACGTAGATAACTTTATTTTCTTAGGGATGTTAGAATTCCAAATAATTTTACATAACTAAGAGTTATACCTCTCTGGAATTATGGTAGACTGAGGTTGTTGTATAACCTGTTTATCATTAAGAATTTTATAACTTGTATTAGTAGTATATTTATCATCAATAGACTGTGGGTATATTAGTTTATCAATAGTATATGTATTAAAAACATGAATCCTAGTAATGCAATCAATAATCGGGCTAGTGAATAAGTTATCAAGTAATTAAAGGACGCAACTTAATTGGTCCTGCTTAAGATATTGATTAACATAAATAAATTCGTAGTTAGTGGGTTTTTCTAGCTTCCAATATACATCAATCCATTTATCGTTTCAAATATTTATACTTTCCCTATTTCTAATCTGCTATATTCCATATTTTTTGAAAGGTCCTTACCTTCTGAAATACTAACCCAACTCCTAGTTCTAATTTGACGTTAATTAACATACATAAAATTATTATTTTGTAAATAAATACCTTTTAAATGTCTGGCTGCTAGAGAAGTTAGATTATTCACGATTATCCATGCTTGTGCTACAAAAAGTTAAGTATTCATTCTTTTGAAGTTATTAAAGCCTTAACCTCCTAGTAGTTTTTCTATAGCCACTTTCTCCAAGGACAACTAGTGTATCCTATTATTTTCTCTAGTGTTACACAAAAAGTTAGAGATAGTTGAGATTAACTTATTACAAAGGTGACAGGTAAGCAAAAATGGATATAGTATAAGTAGGAATAACTTGTTAAATGGCTTTAATGAGAACTTCCTTACCACCTTCCAAAAGTAGTTTATCTTTCCAGCCATCAGTTTTCTTAGGGAGTTTCTTGCGATCCGTTCTAAAGATTCCACTTTTGATCTTTAGTGACATAGTGGAATCCCTAAATAATTCCCCGAATCTTCTGTTTCCTTAATATTAATTTTATTAGTTACATAATCTCCTTTGTATTGAGAAGACTCTTTGCTCAGAATAATAGCTGATTTATCAAAATATATTTTTTGTCAAGAGCGACAACAATAAATATCTAAGCATTCCTTAAAGGCTTGAATATTGGTTTCATCGATAGTAATGAGAAATAATGAATTATCTACAAACAATAAACGAATTACGAGATGTTTATTAAACTAAATTAGCACTTCATTTTTCATTAATATTTAAGACTTCATCAAATTCTCTAATGATCATCCATGATTCTGATACATCATTGCTCCAATCAGTTATCTCGTTCGATATCTTTTTCATATCATCAAAATCTTTAGGTGCGTGTATAGATATCATACAATAATAATAGGAAATTTAATTAACTTTCAAAACAACATAATGCGAACACTAAAAGGAAACTTCGGGATGTGAGTGCCACAAAATAAAGAAACACGCTGAGTGATATGAGGTGCCTGTGGGGTCTAAAACATACAAATTATCATAGTTAAAGAGTATAATAGTATCTCAATAGTACACATATAGCGTAATGGTTCCACAAAACACCACCACACCTAGCTTAAAACATGCCAAAACAGACCTAAAATTCGAGACTTTCAGGGAAGCCCGTATACCCTAGCAATTCTAAAAAAGTGTAGTCATTGATGGTCGTGGACGTCTTGGGGGCAGTTCGTATATTTATCTTAATCCCAATCTTCATTAGATTATAAACAGTAGAAGAGACAATAATAGAGGAAAGAACAATAAAGCATGCCGAAGACAAATTGTTGCAAGAGATTCTTGACCAACGGTTAAGGGGGAGGAAAAAATACTAATAAAAGACATAATGTGAAGAGAGAAAACTAGAGGCAACACATTCTTAACGAAACCATAGAGGATATATTTTCTGTCATACATGATGTAGTTATGAATTGGGGTAACTCGAGACAACCCCTAAATATTTTTATTTGGAATTGCTACGGTACGGATAAACCAAGATTTTTTCGTGTTTTTAGAGATATGATGGAACAACATAGAGTGTGGCTTACAATTACCGTTGAACCCCGTATTAGCGAGATGAAGGCGAGTGAAATAAATAATTCATTGCAAATATAATTTAATTCGGTGGATTCGGAATGTTATAGAGGAATTTGGATGATTTGGGATGGTTCAGATATAACAATTCGGGTACTATCTGCATGTCGACAAGTGTTTAACATAGAAGTGAGTCGATTGGGATGTGAAACATGGGTTTTGGGCAATTTATGCAAGCCTGAAATATCAAGAAAGAGATGAGTTAGGGGAGGTATTGTACCACGCCTTCCATAATTTACAAACTCAGTGGCTAGTGGCAAGGGATTTCAACAAAATCTGACTAGAGACGGATAAAGAAAATGGCGTCAGAGGTGTTTCGAGAAGGATGGAATGGTTTGAGGAATGTACCGCGATAAACCTGTGGTGATTCTTGGAATTCGGGACATCGAATCATGGAACGTTTAGACAGAGCAATGGGAACGTGGAATTGTAAAATTTATTCTGAATGCTCGAGTTACACATCTAGCAAGAGTTCACTCAGATCACATGACAATACTAATACAAAAATGTCCGACCTAGAGAGCGAAAACTAAATTTTGGATTATTAGATTTGAAGCGGCCTGGTGTCTCCATAATGGGTTTCAAGAATTCGTGAAAGTAAAATGGAAGGAGTTAGTATTGGAATAGGTGAAGGTGTAACGACTATTCAATTTTATTTTAAAAAATGTAATATGGACACCTTTTGGGATAGAAATCGAAGAAAGGTGGTATTGACTGCGAGATTGAGGGACATACAAAAAGATCTTCGACATTCGTCGAACATGGTTTTTCATCAACTAGGTAATCAATTAATGAATGAATATGAGAGCGTAATTGAAGAAGAGGAAGTAATGCATTTTCAGAAATAAAAAGACAAATAGATAGCTTCGGGTGAGATATATACACGGTTCTATAAACTTGCAGCTACAGTAAGAAAGAAGAAGGCATTTTGCACTAGGTTGTTGAATAATAGAGATGCATGGATGGAAACAAAAGAGGAGTCATCTAGGTTAGTGTGGGAATATTTTGAAAAATTATATGAATCGATAGATCATATTGGGGAGCTCAGCCTTCCTCATGCTGACCTTGTTGAGGAAGTGGTGATTCATGAGTTGTGTGTTCCATTCTCAGATGAACAAATTCGGGAGGCAGTCTTTCAATCGAATCCGACTAATGAGCCTGAGCGGGAGGTCCATCTATATGTGATATGGTTTGTGAGGAAGTTAATCGGGGTTGCTTGCCACCCTCTGAATGGGACACTCATACACCTTATCTCAAAAGTGATAGGTTCTGACCAGGTATGCCTTATTTGTCCAATTAGCCTAATAAATTCTCTTTTAAAATTATTATGAAGGCTTTGGTAAATAGAAGGCCACTACTTGGTGAAATTATGGGTCTTTGTCAAAGTAGCTTCCTTGGATAATATAGTCCTTGTTAGTGAGGTGGACCATTGAATGCGACAATTGAAGGGGAGGAGAGGTACATGGAGATTAAATTGACCTTGCAAAATCGTATGATAAAATCCGTTGGAAGTTCATAGAGGACTCAATTAAGATGAGTATGAGCTTCTTTTAGAAGGAGTAAAACTAGCAATATTAGAAGCACATATGGTAATAATTTATACAGACTCTCAACTAGTTTGAAGTTGATGGGTCGGGTATATATGGCTCGAAATCTTATAATGGTGGTTTGTCAAGAAAATATTAATAACTTTAGTATCATGTTTGCATACTTCCAAATAATTCATGTCCCAAGGAAAAAAGAACACAATATTTAAAGCCTTAAACCGAATGGCTGTAAAACATCAAGACACAAAAGGGTTTACATTGTAATGCGTTGATCAAACTAGTTCTTTTGCAATCAACGAAGAAAGTACCAAACAAAGAAGGATGGATGAAATCGTGGAATATATTAGGTATGGAAAAGTGACTGTGGATACAAATCTTGGCATATATCAGGTATGTAATAGTAACTTTGACATATATCAAGAATACTTGTTTGATAATACCTCAACATCGATCAACTTGGTTTCGACAGCCCGGTCTTCTTTGTCATTGCATTCCTAATTCTATGCTTTCTTGACTCCATAGTGTGCTTTGTTCCTGTCCGGCTTATTGGAATCTTGGGGGTCTAATACTCTATATTTTAATAACTCCTTGCACGCCTTCTGGATAATTATGATAGTCCGCTTTTCTACTCCTTTAGGGTTCTGAAGAATTGTTTCGGCAACATTGTTTCATTTTTAATAATAGGAACTTTCTCTTTTTGTTTTATAGCATTTTCCTTGAAAAAGCTTATACACAACATCGACACACCCACATTGCCTTTATAAATAAGAACTATAGAAAAATCACCCTTGAAATTATACAAGATATAACTACTAAGTGAAAATAAGTTAATCACACATACTCTAGTCCCCCAATAGCATGAGAATATAATATTTCCCATTTGAAAGAACAAAAATATAACCAATACATAAGGGGGGAGGTAATATCGAACACCTGAACAAAAATAATTAACCCGCGAGAAAAATAAATGACAAGCTGTAAAGCTTCGAAGGCAGTCATAAAATACAAAACAAAACTACTTAGTCTTTTCCAGTCAAGAACTTGGGTTCCAAATGTTTCTTGGTGTAAAGTTCGCACTTTACTGACATATCAAATCATAAGTATTCAAATCTTTTGTCTATACATGTTACGGTTCACAAATTCTATGAAAAGTTATTTCGATGCTTTGATCATTTCCTTCAAATTTGACAATGAGTAATAACTACTTATTCATTTGACTCTCCTTGAGAAGGAGACTCACTTTTTGAAACTTAAATTTGGGTATAGTGTGTAGGTGGTTCTTTAGAAGATGACACTCATCTATTCCCTTTAGTAGGATTGGTCAAAGAAATGATAAGCTCGGGTGTGTTTCCTCCTCTTCAGTTAGCTTCAAACTTCATGAGAGCTTTAATTCAATCGCTTGACCATCTAAAGGTATCAAAGTTGAATTACCTCTGGTTATAGTACCAAATAATCATCTTGATGACCATATTGAGATCAAAATACCATTTCTTTTTCAATTCCATAATCGTGGTCAAAGAGCTATTGATAATTTGGTTCAAGAAAATGCAGACAAACCCATACGGAACATGAATTGTTATATTACGAGTATATATTAAATGAGTGATGCAGATGAAAGGTCAACTGAATAATCTCTTTTAATATATTCAATTAAGAAGTAGGATTTACAAAAGGAGATGATGTTATCATTTCTATACTTTACGATGAGATGAATTACTAACAATTTATGGGCTATACAACATTCTAGCATATAGTTCTTAAAATTTTAATGATGATAAAAAGGATGGACCTTTTTTAGACCTTAGAGTCGAGCAAAACCCCTTTCATTTCCTTATCTACATAAATTAACCGACCCCTTACACAATAAATATTTTCCCATCTATTTTTCAAGGAATGGAGGATGCTAAATCAACATGTTTAAAGGCAATAGATGAACCTCAAACTATACTTTTAAGCATGTGATTTCTACATGAGTATTATATATTATTGTATACCTCTTGGGTGAATGAATTTAAGAGGGGTCCTTTGAGAACTAGGAAATTTTAGAAAACCTTACAACTTGGGAGGATTAATATTGGTACATATGAATGCGCTTTCAAAGATAAACGACTTGGTAGCGGATTGAAAGATTTGAAGCCTAATTCATGTTTTAGAGCTTGTAGTCCAAGTCGAGAACATCACCTTCATTGTGTGGTTCTTATTTCATATTATTATTAACGGTGCCCATAAAATTCATTGATATAATTTTATAATATGGTACAAAAGATCTCGAGAAACTTGTGTTCTTGGCTTGCCAATTTTAATGGCTGGTTTTTTTAAGATTTTACAATGAAAATTTTGGAAAAATGAGACGAGAAGGAATAAATGAAGGTATAAATGATAGATAGGCTTTTAAAACTTTTATAAGGTTATTCGGATATCCGAACTATATGATTCATATAGCCGAGTGGATTTTAAAATGTGTAGAAGATAGTTTCAGCATATATTTGAAGCTCAATATCAGATGCCCTAAAGGAGTGTAAAGGGTGATAAGAAAAGATGCCTAAAATATACATGTAAACATGAAAGATAGAAACTTATCTAATCAAGGTAAAAATAAGTATGACACAACATATAGCCAATATATAGCATAATAGACACACGAGAGAAAATATGAGGAGAAGAAAATACAAGCCTAAACCAATTTTTGGAGGGAGCATCAATATTAGGATTTTCTTTTGTTGGTCTCGTCCATGTATAATGAGAGTTTGTTGCACGGATCCCCGTATGGTTTACTTCATTTCTCCATCTCTCTCTCTTCATAGCTACTAATTTGTGCATATTCGTTTACTTGTGTGTTATCTTCCTTGATTTATTCTTGACTTGAAATATCTTCTGCAATTTCATGAGCTTGCTTAGGTCTTCATGGCCTACCTTTCCAGAGGTTAGGATAAAGTGTTTGTAAGTGAATTATCTATACATATTGATAGGAAGTTGGATCACTTTATTCTTTTTTTCAGTTTTTAATTGATCTTCTCTTTCTACAATTTTTAGTTTATTTTACAACTTTTGGCATACTACTTGATTATCTTTCAACACAATTATGACTTGATTTTTCACTTTTAAATTATTCTCTTGATTTGCTCTCATTATTTTGTTTTTACATATATAAGGAGATAGGTGGGTTGGTTTTTCCTTCATTATAAAATTCCTCCTGATCTAGGACGAGTTCTTACGTCATGAGGTATTACCTCATGGATCGTCATGTTCGATAAATAATTGGATTCTCTAATCGCGGTTGCGTCTGACTAGTAAATCAAGACTTTTTGACATAACTCGTTGTTTATGGATGTTTATGTGAGAATTCTCAAATTTTTGATTATGTTTAGAATTTTTCAAATTTTTTAAATTATTCAAGTTCTTTCTGGTTTCCATTTTGAACAACTAAAATTAACTAACACATGGACGAGTTTTTGTCTCTTTGAAATTTGTATTTCCTTAACAAAATAATTTTAGAACCTTTCGAATCCCATAAGACATCTCACATTCAATTACTCGCCAATAATTTGTGGAACATAGTTTGCAAATGAGTGTGTTTAGTGATTTTTTTAGTGATCTTGGCCTCACCATTCGCTAAAAGCACCTTATTAGTTTTATTTATCTTTTCAACTATGTCTTTGCATAAAATTAGTGGACCATATTTTTTGATTAGACATACAGAGAAACTAAGAACTTTCAAGTATATATCTATTCTTTTCTTCTAGAGGAAATAATACATTCATACACATAGAGAAGTTCAAGTAGGACTTGTATCTTTTGTTTAGTTAGATTCCAGGCCGTATTTCTCTATATTTAATTAAGCATAAAGAATATTAGAGCTTGGCAATGATACCAAGTATTACCCATGAAATAATCCTAGGGAGTGAATATGTACTATTTGTAATAAAAAAATCAAACCTAAGACACTCCGTTCGACTCTTCTTTTAAACAAATATTACGGGATAAACAAATAGATATGATAGAGGAACACAAAGAACTAAGATGTATGAGTGAAACACTCGATCAAGAACTTAGTGTACATACGCATTGCATGATTCTAGTCAATAATCAAAGACATATATGTAATATCTAAGCACAAAATATATGAGTAAGTATTCAGGGAAAAGAACAAACATTTGGAATGCACTTAAGAATGAGAGAAAGAAGAAAAGAGATACAAACTATTTGAAGTAGTTTGGTTCTCATAGGAATAGTCCAATACCTAAGTAATATTTGAAACGTAAAATTTGGGAAGATATTTCACTACAAACTCTAGAATCTCACAAAGGTGCGAGCACAAAATCTTGAAACTGTTTGGATATACCGTACAAATTAAACAGTTGTGTAATCACCACACAAAAAAGGTTATTGTACAATCTACAGTTACAATGTTTCTTCAAAAGACTGTGAAGCCTTCCCTTGTGTATCACCAAAGAAGTACAGTATACAATATATAATAATGTTTACACTTCACACACCCATGATGTCTTATCTCGTGTCTATGTGTAAAAAAGATCTCAACTCACTCTCCTTTAGTCTATCGAAGGACACATTTCTTACTAGAATGAGATGATAACAAGGGTTTATTATGAATTATGATCTA
This sequence comes from Nemophila menziesii, assembly GCA_029959085.1. Taxonomy (NCBI): domain Eukaryota; kingdom Viridiplantae; phylum Streptophyta; class Magnoliopsida; order Boraginales; family Hydrophyllaceae; genus Nemophila; species Nemophila menziesii. Next base: position 2,864,008 of record JARWIR010000027.1, on the reverse strand, counting down.
TCGAACTTCTAAGTTCCTTGATGAGTAGATATAATACAAATAAGGAATATTTCAATGAAATGTGGTTTTTTGGACTATGGATCGCTTTGGGAATCTCTTAAAAATATGCTTGAAATCTTAGAATTTTATGTGGAAAAGAGATACATTATAAAGTATTCAGAGAGTCTAGTTCTATGAAAAAAACTAAAATGAATATTGTCATGTGTCATCTCATCACTAGCAGATTTGCTATATTTTTGGTATCCACGCACTCTACTTAGGATATCTCTGGTTCCTTGGGTTCTAGCCTTCTTATAATAGATTTATATGACCAGGTTCCCGGCTTTTTCTATGTGGAGGTCCAAGCTTGAGATTTGTACAACGTTGATTAGTTTTGTCTCAACAAACTCATCTTCTTTAAAATCAAGCTCGTATGATATTCTTTCTTAAATTATACTTCAGATTCCTTACATCGTTCCGCCTTGATGGACTCTCGAGGTCAGATTTTCTGCATGCTAACATATCTTTTATATGCCTTCTTCCGGAGCACTTTGATGGTCTGTTCTTTGACTCCCTTGGGTGTTTAAATATCTTATTTGGAAACATTGGTTCTTGTTCTCAACGAGAAGTATCTCCTTTTGTTTCATGGCATTAGTCATGTAAAATCTTATACGTAATACCTACCTGCCCTTGAGATCAAACAAATATATACTCAATGATTTATCAAAGTAGACATCAATCAAAATAGAGCCATTAGGCTAACAAAAAAATTTACCCATCTTTTAAAATCACTCTAGAAACCTATATATTGTCAATTTATAAAATCGATATAAATTGGAAGTTGATAAGTTGAAAACTTATCAATCCACCATTCCAACATCAACCAATCCTCAAAAAGGGGACTTTCTTGGTTTATATTTTTTCAGCAACCAAGGAAGTCATAACTAGAGTTTTGGTTTGAGAGTTCAAAGGTACGGAAAAAAGGGTTCAAGGAGAGAATAACAATACATGCCCCTGTAAAGACTGCATTACTCCAGTTCACGTTGCTCGAAAATTACCTATTTTGCATCACATCCCATCAAGTTTCTTGTAGAATTATCATTAATTCGTTCATAATTTATATTTTACACTACAGAATATACTCTAAATATATCATATGAAGGCTCCAACTTAAAAACTTACTGACATGAGTATCAATAATCATTTCAATTCTTGATATCGAGCGGTTTTAACACACGTGTGTGCTTTAACAAATTAAAACTACAATTCTTGCTAAATGTTGAAATTGTTTTATCTAATTTACGTGAAACTGTCAACATCACTGAAGGAGAACCTTTTTCACCTTATTTATTATGGACGAAGATAAAGACAAAAATGAATAGTAAATGTTAAATATATCCAAAGAAAAAGTCAAACTAAAAGTCAAATTTCTAGCTAATGTATCCAAAGTAACAGTCAAACGAACATAAACATAATAACATTGATCGTCTACTGAACGGAAATAGTTACAAAATTTCATTTGCAAAGATCAACAGGGAACTTGTCACATCAGGTCATTTGAAACATTTATCCTAAAACAAAATTACTGGAATGTTAACATAAAACTTAAAATACTATGTAAAACCCCAGTTAACCTAAATATAGTAAGATTATGTAGAAATATAAGTCACAATTTGTCTGCACCTCTCCTATTCGTTTTATCACTCAATTTACAAAATTTCACATTACACCATAGCCGACATACCCTTATTCTTCAACCTCTCAAACGTGACACATATCATCCCCTCTAACATACTAAAATATACCCAATTATCATTTACGCCCACCAATACGGTAACCGTGTTTTAGATTTCTCCGATAAAGATCCCCCTAAAATTTATCGATCATATAAACCAAGTATGAAAGTCGAATATATCTACCAAATATATCGGTAAGAGTATTGTATTTAGTAGATCTACCTAATTGGTATATAAAAGATCCAGAAGATAAAGTCAAGTATTAAAATATTTATAATATATTTAAATTTTATAAATTTATATGTTTGTTTGTTAAGTATGTATATATATATATATATATATATATATATATATATATATATGTGTGTGTGTGTGTGTGTTTGTATTTTTGTATGTGTTTGTGTGTGTAATTTTTCCTGTTCCATTTTGTATTTTAAAAATTAAACAAATCTAATATTTGTTTATTATGTTTTCTCTATGTTTGTATTTGTAGATTGAAGAAACTTATCAAATATTTATAATTTTATGTTCAAGAAAATGTTTGGGATCAACTTAATATAAATTAATTTTAACATAAAGTAGGAAAATATAGGTTCTAATTCTATCATCTTCTCATGTTTATTTATTTTAAAATTATTTAAATTATTATTATTCTATCTCAATGTATGTTTTCAGTTTAAAATAAATTTCATACAATTATATATATATATATATATATATATATATATATATATATATATATGAGTGTGTGTGTTTATTATGTGTACATTTTATATAAAAAAGTTGAAACTTAGTAGGTCTAAAATTTTGTTTTAATATTTTTATATAATAAAATTCGTCAAATTTGAACTAAATTCTCGGGCAAATGAAGATTGCAACATTGGTAGCATTTTTTATACATTCCTTGAACACATGTATATATTGCAAATGGTTTGATGTAGAAAATACTATACAATGACACCATCTTATTTTTTGTTACTTTTTAAAGACATGTAAATGCAATGAACCTTACTTCTTTTAGAGAAAATGATCGATGATTATGTCATTTCAACCAGATACAACAAACACAATGAAAAAGGTAATGCACTAAAAAACTATAGTAAATTTAATGTCATTTAGGAAAGTTAATGAGGAGGGTAAGGTGTTCTTTACATATTCTCGCGACTCGCCTCACAACACATCACACCCCCTTCTTTTTTCCCTTGGGCCACCAATTTTTTTAGTCTCTTTAGGTTGTGGTTCTACCCCGAGTTTACCATCAAAATCAAAACAAGGTTATTCATACGCATTGTATTATTGATTTTGAGACATTACCGCTCAAAAATATACATCATTACATTTTGATTAACAAAAAAATCCTCCAACCATTCTAGAGACGATAACGTTAATTGTTGTGGTTATAGTGAGCATTATACATTAGTATATTAAAGCTAGTATTTCTACTATTTAATAAATAATAAGTTATTACTCATGAAACCCATATTACATAACATAGGTTACTTAGTTGATCACATTTATATGTCACACAATTCATCTAAATCAAAAACACACTTTATGGGTAATTATGTTTTAAGTCAACTAATTTTATGAAATTAATATCATACAATATTTCATAAACAAATAATTCGTTTTTACATATGGTACAATCCAAGGACTAGACGACCATAATAAATGCTATTTTCTTGATTCAAATGTTATATTTATATTATAATATTAGAGTTTTACCTTTTAATTAAATTTTATAATTAATTAATTTTTTTAAATTTCAAATATATATTATAGTTAAAATAAAATATGAATTATATAATCTAATTTATATACATGTAGTGAACTTTACTAGGGTGTAGATACTCATCTCCACAATCTACCCTAACTCTGTGTCAGTTTGATAGTTAAATTCCACAATCTATCCAACCCATATTTAATACCCTAACACTTGAGAGGGATCTACACGTATAGATAGTGGGCTAGAACCCAAACTCAAATTTGAAAAAACAATTATTTATTTAACTCAAAAAAATTAATTTTAGGACTTTTAGTGCAATCCAACTTATACCTCAAACATCAAACTCTTCGATCTATGAGTAATACAAATTTTGCAGCCATAATTCTAGCAATAAGCAATCATCCTTCGTAACCTTGGGGGAGTTACATGTGAATTACTTACAATGCAAGATCAAATCTCAAAATTAGATCTTTTTTCTTTTTTCTACTAATAATTCTCATTAATGGGAAAAGAAAACTCATACTATCATCATCACTGCCCATTGATGAAGAAAACTAAATTAGATATGTATTGGTTTGCCAAATAAAGGCATTTGGAACATCTTACTTGAAAAATTAAAAAGCTGATGATTTCCCTAAAGGGTTATAGCAGGGACTTAAGCAAGAGATAGTATTTTATGGTTGTAGAACCACGGTCTCAAAATGACCTTCTAGTCATAATAAACTGCCACTTGTTTACCTAGAAAGATGAATTTAAATATCGGTCCTTGTGTCTTAAATAACACAAATAGACCCTTGTGTTTCAACCAAGGTCATTTAAATCCCAATTATTCCTTCAAAGTTCATTTTTATTTTCTAGATTTAAACATATAAATAATGACTAACTTTTTTTTTTTCAGCCCCTCAACGTTCACACAATGTCTCTTTCATTTCAAAGCTGCTTATTTAATCTAAGTTGCACTCACACACAGTCACAGTCACTATCTCATTACACATTTACAATAATAAGATGGATTTTCATGAAGGTGATCTTGTGGAAGTAAGCATCGAATCAGAAATGGAGACAAATTCGAAGGGAAGTATTTAATATTCCAGAAAGATGCACAAAAGCCGAGTTGTTGAAGCTAAAAAAGGTGATGTCAAAGCAACATTTGATACATGAAAGGTTCAACTATATCGTCTCTGATAGAGTCGAAGTTATGATTTCGAAGGTTTGCGAGTTAATTTTTAGATCTTATGTGTTGAATAATTTTTAGATCATGTTAAAGAAATAGAGAAAGGAAGTAAGGTTTTGTGATGGATTCAATGAGCGTGTTATCAATTCATTTGAAAGATTATTATATTTGTTTACACTTTTTTTTATCTAATTTCAATTTCTTACTTTAAAAATTTAGACAAGGTACTATTTTCGTTTGAATATTTTCTTCTAATTTAATCTTCTTATTTAAAAAATTTAGATTTTTCTAATATCATTGAAAAAACAATTAATTGGCTTGATCTTTAATTAATTTATTTTTTATTATTGATTATAAGTTGTTAAATCTACAATTATTTGCCTAAAAAAATTTGACCACCTTAATTTATTTGTAATATTAATTAAGGGGTCTTGTTATTCCTAAATTTTTTATTTATTCAATTGGGACAAAATATTGGTTTTTTCAATTTACTGAATTAGAAAATTTTATTTCTATATTGATTAGACTTTTTCATTCCAATGGTGGCTTAATTATCCATCCTTTTAGTTTCATTCAAAATAGACATATGATCATCGAGCTGCAGGGTAATCATGTGTTTTGAAAAACACTTGAGTAACTTTTTCTTTGATCAAAATACCAAGAGATGCAGTAAAAAGGTTCTACATATCTTAATGGTTGAGAAAAGTACCAATCAGAACTTGTTCTCCAATCATCAATCATGATGCTATATACATTATTAACACTAAGGTATTTGATTCATATTATATGTATATCCTTTCACATCTATATGTCATTCACCAAAAAATCATGGCAGTTCATTTGTACTATTACTGAATATATGTGACAATTCAAGCATAACACTGAAACTATGTGAACATTATGTCAAATTTATGAGTTATTTCATTATTTAATTGACATCTTTGGACTTAAATTATATCTATTCGTATTTAAATGTGGAATTAACTTTTTTGTTTCTAAATCCTAAATCTACACATAATTGAGATTGAACATCTTGTGAGACATGGAGAAGGTTTAAAGAACCCATGTGTTCTTATTTCATGTTGATCTTTTCTCTGTTTTTGCAACTAAAAAGTCATGCTATATAATTCACACAAATATTTATGTTTTGTTCATGCATTTTAATACAGATTATACTAATAAACAGGAAAACAATAGATGATCATCTCATTTCAAGAAAAGAGATTTAGTTGTTGATTTAATATGGCAAGTCTTACCTTTGTGATAATATTTGTGTAAAAAGTATAGTCATGGATAGAATTATTTTTGTATTTTTCGATATTTCACGTGATGAGCTTCCTTTTCATATCTCAAGATTGAAACCTCATCACGATTTCACCAATGGTGAATGGATTCGTTTTAGAAATCTGCATGATACGAGACAGGATGGTAGTCAATTTCCGCATGGATTTTTAAGTTTAATATATTACTTTTCTTGTTCTTTTCACTTCTTCTTGTTTTAGACTTGTATTTGATTTATTTTTATGAATGAATGCTAGTAACAAAATTTGAATCGGTAACTTTAGGGTTGACTAATTGTATAAAAGGTGAGTGTCAAAATCAAATTTTCAAATAACATTGATAGAATCATAGTGAATTATCTATATATTAAAACTGTTGATAGGAGAAAGTTTAAAGATGAAGATGAAAGACTGATTGTAACTAACAATTAGAAAAAAAGTTGATCAAGAAGTTTAAATTGTTTTTTAAAATAAACTAATATAGTAGGTTTATCATTGTAATTACTGTATTAGTTATATTCTTGAGATTCCTGCTTGGAACTCTTAAAGTTGGAAAGATAAGGAAATTTGTGTTAATAGAATCTTTTTGATTGGAATAAAAATATGCCAAAAAAATATAGATCAAGATTATAGTAGCTTAGGATAAATATTAAATGGTTAATTATTCCAATCTGATCGATCTTTCGGTCTAAAAGGAAAACTTTATAAAACACTTTCTCATTCATTTAATAAGACCATATTAAGGGTTTGTTAAAAAGTGATACTTTTGAGAAAAAATTCATTTTAAAATAAAATTATAAAAATAATTTTAAAATCTAAAATTATTTTTAGGTTCTTTTTTTGGACAAGGAAATGTGCTTAGACGCACCAAAAGAAAAAAACAAAATTAGCTGTTGAATCTTCTTGAGATCAATTTGAAGAAAATAGGACCCACACGACTATTTGTTTGATTCTTTCAATAATCGGTTGGACTTTCTAGTTTGGAACTAACACTACCTAATACCTTGAATGGTTTCAAGGTTATTTATAAGTAGCTTTACGAATTGCCATAGCTTAACCTTCTACACATGAATCACATATAATGGTTGCTTTTGATTTCACTGTCTGTTTATTATTTTTCTGTATTTATATTATCCAAAATACTGTAGTTTCAAATTTCTGATTAAAAGATGCATCACAGAAAAAGGAAATATCCTCCTCTCTCTCTCAAATAACTATTTCCTTCTCGGTGTTACTTTGTTGTACTACGTTCGAGGAGTTTGGCTTTCCTGCAATATATACCATAAATTTCTTTCATAAGTTTATTTGTACTGAATATCATATTATCTCCATCAATACCACAATTTTTGTGTAAAGCTTTCATCATAACTGTCCATATATTCTACATACAGATCATAATGTAATCTGATACTTTGTTTTCTCCCATCCATCTTCCGAATAAACTTTAACCGTTTCTAATAACAATTCACTAATATTCATATTAAGATTATCATCTATTTTGAATTGTAAAGATAACCCTGCCCAAATAGCTTTGCTGACATTTCAATTAAAATATAGATGTTCAACCATTTCCGTATTATTGTAACACCATGATAAATAATAATTATTGGGCTAAATTTCTTCTATATAAGTTATTCTTTGTAGGTATAGTATTATTGCATGTCTTCCACGTAGATATCTTTATTTTCTTAGGGATGTTAGAATTCTAAATAATTTTACATAACTTAAAGTTCTACCTCTCTAGAATTCTTGTAGATTGAGGTTGTTGTATTACCTGTTTATCATTTAAAATTTTATGAACTGTATTAGTAGTATATTTCTCATCAATAGAGTGTGGCCATTAGTTTATCAATAGTAAATGTATTAAAAATATGAAGCCTAGTAATGAGTCAATAATCGGGTTAGGGAATAAGTTATCAAGTAATTGAAGGTCCCAGTTTAATGGGTCCTGCTTAAGAAGTTGATTAACATAAATAAATTCATAGTTAGGGGGTTTCTCCAGCTTCTAATATATATCAATCCATTTACTGTTTCAAATATTTATACTTTCCCTATCTCTAATTTGGTATATTCCATCTTTTTTAAAAGGTCCCTCCAATCTGAAATACTAACCAACCTCCTAGTTCTACTTTGACATTAATTAACATTCATAAAAATATTATTTCAAAAATAAATACATTTTAAAAGTCGGGCTGCTAGAGAAGCTGGATTATTCATGATTCTCCATACTTGTGATGTAAAAAAGTCAAGTATTCATTCTTTTGAAGTCATTAAAGCCTAAACCTCCTTGTAGTTTTCCTATAGCCACTTTCTCCAAGGACAACTAGTGTATCCAATTATTTTCTTCAGAGTTCCAATAAAAGTTATAGATAACTTAGATTAACTAATTACAAACATGATATGTTAAGAAAAAATGGACATAGTATAATTAGGAATAACTTGTTAAATGGCTTTAATGAGAACTTCCTCAACAACTTCCGAAAGTAATTTAGCTTTCCAGCCATCAGTTTTCTTAAGGAGTTTCTTGCGATCCATTCAAAAAAAATTACTTTTGATCTTTAGTGACATAGTGGAATCCCTAAATAATTCCATAAATATTCTATTTCCTTAATATTAATTTTATTTGTTACATAATCTCCTTAATATGGAGAAGATTCTTTGCTCAGAATGATAGCTGGTTTATCGAAATTTATTTTTTGTCCAGAGCCACAACAATAAATATCTAAACATTCTTTAAAGGATTGAATATAGGTTTCATCATAGTAATGAAGAATAATGAATCTTCTGCAAATATTACAGGGTAAATGCTGGGGCTGATTCTATTGATTATTAATCCATATATAATTGTTAAGATCATAACATTCAATAATCCTAATAAATAATTTGGTCATAATTGTAAAAGGAAGGGGGATAGAAGATCACCTTGTCTGATTCCTCTTTTTAGTGTGAATTTTTCTAATCTTTCTCCATTGAAGTTAATTTGAAATGGAACTGTGGTAATACAATTTTTGATCCATAGTATCACTCTATCCCATAAACCTAATCTTTTAAGAACAGGAAGAATATAATCCCATCCTACCTGATCATTTTTGCTGCTATATGTTTATTGTCCTTCTTTTTCCTACTCATTAAAAAAGAGACTTTTGGGCAATTAGAATGTTGTCTTTAATATCTCAATCTTTGATAAATTACTATTGTGTTGGTGAAGCTACATCATTCATAAATCCATGGAATAATAAGGGAGAAATTTGCAATGATTTTATAACCAAAATTAATGCATGAAATGGGGTGATAATCACTAAGATTTTCATGGAAATCTCCTTTTGAGATGAGAGTTATAAGTGTATCATTAAGATTTTATAATGTAATATTATTGAGAAAGAAATCTTTAATCATTATGAAAATATCTTGTTTAATAATATCCCAAAATTCTTTATAAAACTTACAATTTAAACCATCAGGACCCGGCGCTTTAGAGGATGACAACTCTGTAACTGCTTTTTCCATTTCTTTTATACAAGGGGAGCTGTCAAGATGGTATTCATTTCATTTCTTATTTTTGGTTTAATAAATTTATCTTCTTTTTCTATTTGTTCATAACTCGCTTCATGTTCATTGAAAAGAGATTTATAGAAGTTTTGAAAATATTCCTCGACCTCAACATAATCTTCTTTCCAATCAACATGTTCATCTTTAATCCTATTTATTCTATTAAGGTTCCTTCTTTGAATAGTTGATACGTGATATTTTTTATATCTACATAATTAAGACAATTTTTTCTTGACTTGTTCGCCTAGTATTTTACTTCGCGTTTGAATTCGAATTTGATATGCACCTTGATATCGGTTTCTTCTTTTTGTAACGTTGGGTTAGGTGGAGTATTAATTGTCTTTGTGAGTTTCTCTTGAAGTAATTTTATTTGAGTATCGAGGTTCCTAAAAGTTTTCATATTCCATTTCTTCAGTTCTCCTATATTGTTATTTCTCTTGTCTATGAGATTTAGTAAAGAAGGATTAATTTTGGGAATATTCCAACCCTTGTCCGCAATAGACCTGCAATTAATAGCATGAAGCTAGAAGGATTCGAACTTGAATTGTTTAGCACTATGTTTCATATTTATAATATAATGTAAGAATTATGGGAAATGATCGGAACCAATGGCTCGGGGGATAAAAACTTGAGCCCGTGGATATGAATTTATCCATTCATAGTTAGAGAGAACTCTATACATTTTAGTTCTAACCAGTTTGTCCCCTAATTGTAGAATAAGTGTTAAAGCACCTGGTAGATTAAATTTCCATAAACGAATTATGAGATGTGAAGTTTTAAAATTCATTTAAGTGATTTATATTAAACTAGATTAGCGCTACACTTTTCATTGATATTAAGACTTCATCAATGTTCTGATGATCATCCATGGTTCTGATACATTTTTGCTCCAATCGGTTATATCGTTCGATATCTTTTTCATATCATAAAAATCTTTAGGTGCGTGTATACATATCATATAATAAAAAAAGGAAATTTCATTAACTTTCAAAACAACATAATGCGAACACAAAAAGGAAACTTCGAGATGCGAGTGCCACAAAATAAGGAAACCCCCAGAGTGATATGAGGTGCCCGTGGGGTCTAAAACATATGAATCATAGTTAAAGAGTATAGTAGTATCTTGAGAGTACTCCTTTAGCATAATGATTCCACAAAACACCACCACACCTAGCTTAAAACATGCCAAAGCAGACCTATTATTCGAGACTTTCAGGGGTGCCCCTATAACCTGGCTTTTCCAAAAAAGTGTAGTCATTGATGGTCGTCAGACGTCTTGGGGACAGTTCAGATATCCCTTCGTATATTGATCTTAATCCTAATCATCATTAGATTATAAACAGTAGAAGACACAAGAATAGAGTAAAGAACAAAGAAACATGCTGAAGACAAATTGTTGCAAGAGATTCTTGACCAACGGTTAAGGGGAAGGAAAAAATACAGATAAAAGACATAATATGAAGAAAGAAAACTAGAGACAACACATTCTTAACGAAACCTTAGCGGGTATTATTTCTGCCATACATCGTATTATTTATTTTATGTGTACAATAAATGATGCAGTTATGAATTGGGGTAATTCGAGACAACACCTAAATATTTTTATTTGGAATTGCTATGGTAAGATAACCCGAGATTTTGTCGTGTTGTTAGAGATATGATGGCACAACACAAAGTGTGGGTTACGGTAACTGTTGAACCCCGTTTTAGCGAGATAAAGGAGAGTGAAATAATAAATTCATTGTAAAATATAATTCAATTCAGGCGGATTCAGAATGTTATAAACGAGGAATTTGGCTGATTTGGGATAATTTGGATATAACAATTCAGGTACTATATTTATGTCGACAAGTTTTAAAATAGAAGTGAGTCAATTGGGATGTGAAACATGGGGTTTGGGCAATTTATATAAGCCCTAAATATAAGGAAATAGATGAGTTACGGGAGGCATTGTACCACGCCTTCCATAATTTACAATCTCAGTGGCTAGTGGCAGGGGATATCAACCACATCGGACTAGAGATGGATAAAGAAAATGGTGTCACAGGTGTTTCGAGAAGGATGGAATGGTTTGAGGGATGTACTGCGATTCACCTGGTGTGATTCTTGGAATTTGGGACAACGAATCGTGGAACATTTAGATAGAGTGTATGGGAACGTGGAATTGTAAAACTAATACAGAAATGTCCGACCCAGAGAGCGAAAACTGAATTTCGGATTATTAGATTTGAAGCGGCCTGGTGTCTCCATAATGGCTTTCAAGAATCCGCGAAAGAAAAATGGAAGGAGCTAGTATTAGAAAAGGTGGAGGTGTATCGGCTATTCAAGTTTATTTTAATAAATGGAAGATGGACACCTTTGGGATATAAATCGAAGAAAGAGGGTACTGACTGGGAGATTGGGGGACATACAAAAAGCTCTTCGACATTCGTCGATTGTGTTTTTCATCAAATAGGTAATCGATTAGTGAATGAATACGAGAGTCTAATTGAACAGGAGGAAGTAATGCAATTTCAGAAATCAAAAGAGAAATGAATAGGTTCGGCTGAGAGATATACACAATTCTATAAACTTGCAGCTACAGTAAGAAAGAAGAAGGCTTTTTCACTAGGTTGGTGAATGATAGAGATGCATGGGTGGAATCGAAAGAGGGGTTATCTAGGTTAGTGTGATAATATATTGAAAAAATTATATGAAGCACCGATTAAATCATCCTGAGAAGCTCAGACTCCCTCATGCTGGCCCTGTCAAGGAAGTGGTGATTCGTGAGTTGTGTGTTCCATTCTCAGATGAAGAAATTTGGGAGGTAGACTTTCAATTGAATCCGACTAAAACACCTGAGCGGTAGGTCCGTCTAATTGTGATATGATTCGTGAGGCAATTAATCGGGGTTGCTTGCCACCCTCTCAATGGGACACTCATACACCTTATCTCGAAAGTGATAGGTCCTAACCGGGTATGCCTTTTTTGTCCAATTAGCCTAATAAATTCTGTTGTTAAATTTATTATGAAGGATTTGGTCAACAGAAGACCATTACTTACTGATATTATTGGTGCCTGTCAAAGTAGCTTCATGCGAGGTCGTTCCACTATGGATAATATAGTCCTTCTTAGTGAGGTAAACCACCAGATGCGAAAATTAATGGGGAGGAGAGGTACATGGCGAATAAATTTGACCTTGCAAAAGCGTATGATAAAATCTGATGGAAGTTCATAGAGGACTCAATTAAGATGAGTATGATCATCTCTTAGAAGGAGTAAAACTAGCCATATTAGAAGCACATGTGGTAATAATTTACATAGTCTCTCAACTAGTTTCAAGTTGATGGGTCGGGTATATATGGCTCGAAATCTTATAATGGTCGCCTATCAAGAAAATATTAATAACTTTAGTATCATTTTTGAATCCTTCCAAATAATTCATATCCCAAGGAACAAAGAACACAATATTTAATGACTTAGACCGAATGGCTGTAAAACATCAAGTCACAAAAGGGTTTACATTGTAATGCGTTGATCAAACTAGTTCTTTTGCAATCAATGAAGAAAGTACCAAAGAAAGATGGATGGGTGAAATCGTGGCATATATCAGGTATGGAAAAGTAACTGTGGATAGAAATCTTGGCATATATCAGGCATGTAATAGTAACTTTGTCATATATCAAGAATACGACTTTGATATTTCCTCAACATCGATCAACTTGGTTTCGATAGTCCGGACTTCTTTGTCATTGCATTTCTGATTCTATGTTTTCTTAACTCCATAGGGCTCTTTGTTCTTGTCCGGATTATTGGATTCTTTGGGGGTCTAATTTTCTATATTTTAACAACTCCTTTGCTTGCCTTCTGGATAATTTCGATAGTCCACTTCTCAGCTCCTTTAGGGTTCTGAAGAATTGTTTCGGCAACATTGCTTCTTTTTTGATAATAGGAACTTTCTCTTTTTGTTTTATGGCAATTCCCTTGTAAAAGCTTATACACAATATCGGCACACCCACATTGCCTTTATAAATAAGAACTACAGGAAAATATCCCTTGGGGGAGGGAGGTTAAAGTGATTTATCTAACATCCGAACAAAAGCATGAGAATATATTATTTAGTGAAAATAAGTTAATCACACATACTATACTCCCCCAATAGCATGAGAATATATTATTCGTTATTTGACAACATAAAATTATGACCACTATATTGGGGGAGGGAGGTTAAAGTGATTTATCTAAAATCCGAACAAAAATACTTAACCCGCGAGAAAAAGAAATGACAAGCTATAAAGCTTCGATTATATTCATAAAATACAAAACAAACTACTTAGTCTTTTCGAGTCAAGAACTTGGGTTCCAAATGTTTTTTGGTGTAGAGTTCGCACTTTACTGACATATCAAAACTTAAGAGTTCAAATATTTTGTCTATACATGTTTCGGTTAAAAAATTCTATTAAAAGTTGTTTCGAAGCTTTGATCATTTCCTTCAAAGTTGACAATGAGTAATAACTACTTATTCATTTGACTCTCCTCGAGAAGGAGACTCACTTTTTGAAACTTAAATTTGGGTATAGTGTCTAGGTGGTTCTTTAGAAGATGACACTCGTCTATTCCCTTTAGTAGGATTGGTTTAAGAAATGATAGGCTCGGGTGTGTTTCCTCCTCTTCTGTTAGCTTCAGACTTCGTGAGAGCTTTAATTCAATCGCTTGACCATCTAAAGGTATAAAAGTTGAATTACCTCTGGTCATAGTACCAAATAATCATCTTGATGACCATAATGAGATCAAAATACCATTTCTTTTTCAATGCCTTAATCATGGTCAAAGAGATATTGATAATTTGGTTCAAGAAAATGCAAACAAACTCGTAAGGAACTAGAATTGATATATTACGAGAATATATTAAATGAGTGATGCAGATGAAAGGTGAATTGAATAATCTCTTTTAATATATTCAATTAAGAATTAGGATGGTATCATTTCTATACTTTACGATGAGATCAATTACTAACAATTTATGGGCTATACAACATTATAGTATATAGTTCTTAAAATTTTAATGATGATAGAGAGGATGGACCTTTTTTAGACCATAAAGTCAAGGAAAACCCCTTTCATTTCCTTATCTAAATAAATTTAACCGACTCCCTACACTGTAAATCTTTTCCCATCTATTTTTCAAGTAAAGGAGGATGCTAAATCAACATGTGTAATGGCAATATATGAACCTTAAACTACACTTTTAAGCATATGATTTCTACATGAGTATGATATATTATTGTATACCTCATGGGTGAATGAATTGAAGAGGTGTCCTTCTATAACTAGGAAATTTTAAAAAACCTTACAACTTGGTACGAAAAAAATAGGTACATATGAATGCGCTTTCAAAGATACAACAACTTGGTAGCGGATTGAAAGATTTGAAGCCTTATTCATCTTTCAGAGCTTGTAGTCCAAGTCTAGAACATCATCTTCATTGTGTGGTTCTTATTTCTTATCACTATTACTGGTGCCCATGAAATTTATTGATATAAATTTATAATATTGTACAAAAGTTCTTGAGAAACTTGTGTTCTTGGTTCTAGCCAATTTTAATGGCTATGTTTTTTTTTAAGATTTGACAATGAAAATTTTGGAATAATGTGAGGAGAAGGAATAAGTGAAGGTATAAATGATAGATACACTATTCAAAATTGTATAAGATTATTCAGATATCCGAACTATATGATTCATATAACCGAGTGGATATTAAAATGTGTAGAAGATAGTTTCAGCATATATTTGAAGCTCACTATCGGATGCCCTAAAGAGGTCTAAATAGTGATTAGAAAAGACGCCTAAGAATCTACATGTAAACAAGAAGATATAAACTTATCTAATCAAGGTAAAAATAAGTATGACACAACATATAGCCAATATATAGAATAATAGACACACAAGAGAAAATAAAAGGAGAAGAAGATACAAGTATAACCCAATTTTCGGAAGGAGCATCCATATTAGAATTTTCTTTTGGTGGTCAGTATAATGAGATTTTGTTGCATGGATCCCAACATGGTTTAAGTTAATTTTCCATCTCTTTCTTCATAGCTACTAATTTCTACATGTTCTTATATATGTGTGTTATCTTCCTTGATTTAGTCTTGACTAGAATTATCTTTTGCAGCTTCATGATCATGCATAGCTCTTCATGGCTTACCTTTCTAGAGGTTAGGACAAAGTGTTTGTAAGTGAATTAACTATACAAATTGATAGGAAGTTGGATCACTTTATTTTTACCATTTTTAATTGAGCTTCTCTTTCTACAATTTTCAGTTTATTTTACAACTTTTGGCATACCACTTTATTATCTTTTAACACAATGATGACTTGATTTTACACTTTTAAAATAGTCTCTTGACTTGCTCTCATTCATTTGTTTTTACATATATAAGGAGATAGGTGGGTTGTTTTTTCCTTCATCATAAAATTTCTCCTATCAAGGACAAGTTCTTATGTCATGAGGTCAACTATTAGCTCATGGATCGTCATGTACGATAGATAATTGGATTCTCTAATCGTGGTTGCGTCTGACTTGTATTATTTTGAAAGAAAATTCAAGATTTTTTGACATAACTCGTTCGTTATGTGAGAATTCTCAAATTTTTTACGATGTTTAGAATTTTGCAAATTATTCAAGTTCTTTCTGGTTTTCATTTTGAACAACTAAAATTAACTAACATAGGGACGAGTTTTTCTCTCTTCGAAATTTGTATTTCCTAGACAAAATAATTTTATAACCTTTCGAATCCGATAAGACATCTCACATTCAGTTACTCACCTATAAATGGTTGAACATAGTCTGTAAATGAGTGTGTTTAGTGATTTTTTTAGTTATCTTGGCCTCACCATCCGCTAAAATCTCCTTATATGTCTTAATGATCTTTTCAACTATGTCTTTGTATGAAATTAATGGACCATATTTTTTGATTAGCCATAGAGAGAAACTAATCACTTTCAAGTATAGATCTATTCTTTTCTTCTAGAGGAAATAAAACATTCATACACATAGAGAAGTTAAAGTAGTACTTGTATCTATTGGTTAGTTAGATTCCATGCCGTATTTCTCTATATTTAATTAAGTATAAAGAATATTAGAGCATGGAAATGATACCAAGTATTACCCATGAAAAATCCTAGGGAGTGAAAATGTACTATTTATAATAAAAAAATCAAACGTAAGACACTCCGTTCGACTCTTCTATTAAACAAATATTATGGGATAAACAAATAGATATGATAGAGGAACACAAAGAACTAAGATGTATGAGTGGAACACTCGATCAAGAACTTAGTGTATATACGCATTGAATGTTTCTATTCAATAATCAAAGACATATATGTAATATCTAAGCATAAAATATATAAATACATATGTACGAAAAAGAACAAACATTTGGCATGCACTTAATAATGAGAGAAAGTAGAAAAGAGATACAAACTATTTGAAGTATTTTGGTTCTCGTAGGAATAGTCCAATACCTAATGAATATTTGAAACATAAAATTTGGAAAGATATGTCACTACAAACTCCAGAGTCTGTCAAAGGTGATAGCACAAACTCTTGAAACCGTTTAAATATAACCTACAAATTAAACAGTTCTGTAATCACCACACAACAAAGCTTAGTGTACAATCTACACTTACAATGTTTCTTCAAATGAATGTGAAGCCTTCCCTTGTGTATCACCAAAGAAGTATGAGTATACAATATATATACATGTTTACACTTCACACACATGATGCCTTATCTCATGTCTATGTGTAAACAAGATCTCAACTCACTCTCCTTTAGTCTATTGAAGGACACATTTCTTACTATAATGAGATGAGCAGAAGGGTTTATGATGAGTTATGTTCTACCAAACTTCTGAGTTCCTTGATGAGTAGTTAAAATCCAACTAAGGCATATTTCAATGAAATGTGTTTTTTGGACTATGGATCGCTTTGGGAATCTGTTGAAATTATTCTTGAAATCTTAAAATATAATGTGGAAAAGAGATACATTGTAAAGTATTCAGAGAGCCTATTTATATGTAAAAAACTGAAATGGATATTTTCATGTACCATCTCATCACTAGCTGATTTGCTAGATGTTTGGTATCCACACTCTCTACTTAGGATATCTCTGGTGCCTTGTGTTCTAGCCTTCATATAATAGAGTAATGTTGACCAGGTTCCCGGTTTTTTTATATGCAGGTCTGAGCTTGAGATTTATTCAAGGTTGATTAGTTTTGTCTCAAGAAATGCGTCTTCTTTAACATCAAACTCGTATGATCTTCTTTCTTAAATTATACTTCAGATTCGCTACGTCGTTCAGTCTTGATGGACTCTCGAGGTCAGAGTTTCTGCATGTTAACATATCTTTTATATGCCTTCTTCTGGAGCACTTTGATGGTCCGTTCTTTGACTCCCTTGGGGGTTTAAAGACCTTCTTTTGCAACATTAGTTATTGTTCTCAATGATAAGTATCTCATTTTGTTCCATGTCATTAGTCATGTAAAATCTTATACGTATACCTACATGCCCTTGAGATCAAACAAATCTATACTCAATGTTTTATCAAAGTAGACATCAATCAAAATAGGGCCATTAGGCTAACAAAAAAATTTACCCATCTTTTAAAATCACTCTGGAACCTATATATTGTCAATTTTAAAAATCATAAGTTGGAATTTGATAAGCTGAAAAGATATCAATCCAGCATTCCAACATCAACCAAGCCTCAAAAAGGGGACTTTCTTGGTTTATATTCTTTTAGGAACCAAGGAAGTCATAGCTAGAGTTTTTGTTTAAGAGTTCAAAGGTAATATAAAAGGGTTTAAGGAGAGATAACACAATACACACCCCTGGAAAGATTTCATTAGCTTAGTTCACGATGCTCGAAAATTACCTATTTTGAATCACATCCTATCAAGTTTCTTGTATAATTATCAGTAATTCGTTCATAATTTATATTTTACACCACAGCTTATACTCCCCATATTTCATATAAAGTCTCCATCTTAACCACTTATTGTCATGAGTATCAATAATCATTTCAAGTCTTGATATCGAGTAGTTTTAACACACGTGTGTGCTTTAACAAGTTAAAACTACAATTCCTGCTAAATGTTGAAATTGTTTTATCTAATTTAGGTGAAACTGTCAACCACACTGAAGGAGAACCTTTTTTACCTTATTTATTGTAGACGAAGATAAAGAAAAAACTGAATAGTAAATGTTAAATATAAAGTAAACTTTAAAACACTTTATTACCCTTACGAGTTTGAACAAAATAAAATTCAACTTACTAGCCAATGTATCCAAAGTAACAGTGTAACTAACATAAAAATATTAGCGTTGATTGTCTACTGAAGGTAAATAGTTACAAAATTTCATTTGCAAAGATCAACAGGGAACTTGTTACATCATGTAAAGATAAGAGGATATTAGAGACATTTATCCTAAAATAAAGTTACTAGAATATTTACATAAATCTTAAAATACTATGTAAAACCCCATTTAACCTAAATATATTAAGACTCAGTATAAATATAACTCACAATTTGTCTGCGCCTCCCCCATTCGTTTTATCACTCAATTTACAAATTTCTCATTACACCAAATCCGAATACCCTTATTCTTCAACCTCTCAATCGTGACAGATATCATCCCCTCTCACATACCAAATCATACCCAATTATCATTTATGCCCACCAATACAGTAACCATGTTTTAGATTTCGCCCATAAAGATCCCCTAAAATTTATCGATCATATACACCAAGTACTAAAGTCAAATATATCTACCAAATATATCGTTAAGAGTATTGTATTTAGCAGATCTACCTAATTGGTATATCAAATATTCAGAAGATAAAGTCAAGTACTAAATATTTATAATATATTTAAATTTTATAAATTTATTTGTTGTTTGATATGTATGTATTTGAATATATATATATATATATATATATATATTTGTGTGTGTAGTTCTTCATGTTCCATTTTGTATTTTAAAAATCAAACAAATCCAATATTTTTGTATTATGTTTTCTATATGTTTGTATTTGAGGGTTGAAGAAACTCATCAAATATTTATAAATTTATTTTCAAGAAAATGTTTGGGATCAACTTAATAAAAAATCAATTTTAACATAAAGTAGGAAAATATAGGTTTTAATTCTATCATCTTCTCATGTTTATTTATTTTAAAAGTAATTTAATTATTATTATTTTATTTCAATGTATGTTTTCACTTTAAAATTGAATTTCAAACAATTATATATATATATGTGTGTGTGTATGTGTGTGTATGTGTGTGTGTTTATTATGTGTACATTTGCTATAAAAAGAGCTGAAACTTAGTAGGTCTAAAATTTTGTTTTAATATGTTTATATAATAAAATTAGTCAAATTTGAAATAAATTCTCGGGCCAATGAAGATTGCAACACTTGTAACCTTTTGTAGACATTCCTTGAACACATGTAAATATTGCAAATAATTTGATGTAGAAAATACTATACATGACACCATCAAATTTTTTGTAACTTTTTACAGGCATTTAAATGCGATGAACCTTACTTCTTTTAGAGAAAACGATCGATGGTTATGTCATTTCAACCAAATACAACAACCACAATGAAAAAGGTAATGCACTAAAAAACTATTGTAAATTTAATGTAATTTAGGAAAGTCAATGAGGAGGGTAAGGAGGTCTTTGCATATTTTCGCAACTCACCTCACAACACGTCACACCCCTCTTCTTTTTCCCTTTGCCCACCAATTTTTTAAATCTCTTTAGGTTGTGGGTTCTACCCCGAGGTTACCATCAAAATCAAAACAAGGTTATTCATACTCATTGTTTTATCGATTTTGAGACATGACCGCTCAAAAATATACATCATTACAATTTCATTAACAAAAAACTCCTCAAAGCATTCCAGAGACGAGAATATTAATTGTTGCGGTTGTAATGTGCATTATACATTAGTATATTAAAGCTAGTATTTCTACTTTTTAAGAAATAGTAAGTTATTACTCATTAAACACATATTACATAACATAGGTTTTTTAATTGATCACATATATATGTCACACAAGTCATCTAAATAAAAATCTCACTTTATGGGTAACTATTTTTTATGTCAACTAATTTTATGAAATTAATATCATACATTATTTCATAAACAAATTCTTCGTTTTTACATATGGTACAATCCAAGGACTAGACGACCATAAAAAATGCTATTTTCTTGATTCAAATGTTATATTTATATTATAATATTAGAGTTTTACCTTTTAATTAAATTTTATAATTAATTAAATTTTTTAAATTTCAAATATATATTATAGCAAAAATATAATATTAATTATATAATCTAATTTATATACATGTAGTGAACTTTACTAGGGTGTAGATTCTCATCTCTGGAATCCACCCTAACTCTGTCGGTTTGATAGTTAATTTCCACAATTTGTCCAACCCAAATTTAATACCCTAACACTAGAGAGGGATCCACAGGGATCCACACATATAGATAGTAGTCTTGAACCCAAACTCAAATCTAAAAACAAAAATTTATTTATTTAGTTAAATCAAAGAAATTAATCTTAGGACTTTTGGTGCAATCCAATTTATAACTCAAACTCTTCGATCTATGAATAATACAAATTCAGCAGCCAAAATTCTAGCAATAAGCAAACATCCCTCGTAACCTCGGGGGATTTACATGTGAATTATCTACAATGCAAAATCAAATCTCAAAATTAGATTTTTTTCTTTTTTCTACTAATAATTCTCACTAATGGGAAAAAATTCCTATTCTATCATCATCACTTCCCATTGAAGAAGAAAACTGAATTAAATATGTACTGGTTTTTCATATAAAGGCGATTTGGAACATCTTACTTGAAAAATTAAAAAACGGATGGTTTCTCTAAAGGGTTATCGCAGGGACTTATGCAAGAGATAGTATTTTATGGTTGTACGACTGTCTCAAAATGACCTTCTAGTCATAATAAACTGCCACTTGTTTACCTAGAAAGATGAATTAAAAAATCGGTTCTTGTGTGTTAAATAATACAAATAGACCCTTGTGTTTCAACCAAGGTCAATTAAATCCCAATTATTCCTTCAAAGTTCATTTTTATTTTCTACATGCAAACATAAAAATAATATCTAATGTTCATTTTTCTTTTCTTTTTTGTTCAGCCCCCTAAGGTTCACACAACGTCTCTTTTATTTCAAAGCCGCTTATTTAATCTAAGCTGCACTCACACAGTCACACTCACTATCTCATTACACATTTACAATACTAAGATGGATATTCATGAAGGTGATCTTGTGGAAGTATGCATGACTCAGAAATGGAGACAAATTTGAAGTGAAGTATTTAAAATATCCCAAAAAGATGCACAAAATCCGTTAAGTTGTTAAAGATAAAAAAGTGATGCCAAAGCAACATTTGATACTTGAAAGGTTCAACTATATCGCCTTTGATAGAGTCGACGTTATGATTTCGAAGGTTGGTGGGTTAATTTTTAGATCTTATGTGTTGAATAATTTTTAGATGGTATTAAAGAAATAGAGAAAAAAAGTGAGCTTTCGTGATGGATTCAATGAGCGTGTTATCAATTCACTTGAAAGATTACTATATTTGTTTAAACTTTTTTTATCTAATTTCAACTTCTTACTTTAAAAATTTATACAAGGTACTATTTTAGTTTGAATATTTTCATCTAATTTAATGTTCTTGTTTCAAATATTTAGATTTTTTTAGAATAGTTGAAAAAACAATTGATTGGCTTGATCTTTAAATAATTTATTTCTTCTTATTGATTATAAGTTGTTAATCTAAAATTATTTGCCTAAAAAAATTTAGACCATCTTAATTGATTTGTAGGAGTAATTAAAGGATCTTATTATTTCAAAATTTTTTGTTTATTCAATACGACAAAATATGGGTTTTTTCAATATAATGAATTAGAAACTTTTAATTCTATATTGATTAGACTTTTTCATTCCAATGGTGGCTTAATTATCCATCCTTTTAGTTTCATTCAAAATAGACATACGATCATCGAGCGAAATGGTAGCCATGTGTTTGGAAGAATACTTGAGTAATTTTTTCTTTCAAAATACCAAGAGATGCAGTAAAAAGGTTCTACATATCTGACTTGTTAAGAAGAGTACAAATCAGAACTTATTGTCCAATCATCAATCATGATGCTATGTACATTGATAAAAGGATCACCATTTGCATTGTTAACACTAAGGTATATGATTCATGTTTGATGTATATTCTTTCACATCTATATATTATTAATCAAAAATTCATGGCAGATAATTTGTACTAGTACTGAATATATGTGACAATTCAAGCATAACCCTGAAACTATGTGAACATTATGTCAAAATTATAAGTTATTTCATTATTAAATTGACATCTTTGAACTTAATTATATTTATTCGCATTTAAATGTGGAATTAACTTTTTTGTTTCTAAATCCTAACTTTGCACATAATTGAGACTGAACTTCTCTTGAGACCAATATTTACCTGCCTAGTCAGTACCATATGTACACGGAGAGGTTTATAGCATTGGTCTCTGTTATAGTAAGTGTTATTATTTCATAAAAGTGTTGCAGTAAATAAATATGTTTGCTCTATTTTTTATTTTGTCAAAGATTGTATGCTACATGTGTTTGTTGCTTTCATTCATTATTTGTTAATGATTCTTTGATCATTTTATTGGCTTCGTTCAAAAAAAAAACTATTAGTATTTTACTTATGATGGCAAAGTGTTGTCATGATTTGTCTGTTACTACTAGTAAGTTCATATATGACAAATTGTTGTTAGTATATTTTTTTAATTATATTTTTTTTTAAATCAAAGCGATGATTAGTTTCTAAAATGATTATTTTTCCAGATGTTATATTTTTGGAGGAGTTTTGATTTTATGAAACAAAACCCAAAAAGTAACAACGTTTTTATTAAAGCAAAAGAAGGAAAAAACTGTTTTAGAAACTATTTTTTAAATCAATTGATTGATTAATATTTCCTTTAGTATTACATATTATAAGTATATTTGATTAAATATACTAATATTTTATATTACTAAAAAATTGTTTTAGTAATCAAATAAATACTTAGATTATTGATACTAGGTTATTTATTTCCACTTGATGATTAAAATTCTTGAGTTTATTAAAAGCGACCTATAAGATGTATTCGGCAGACTTGTCAATCGCACGTATATTTGTATATTTGTTAAGTTTACAGTTTTGATCTGACTACCAGATAAACCTGTAGTTCGAGTACATTTTTAGTCTGCCAAAGAATGTGAAATTGATAATATTCTATTATTAGATGGATTAACTCAACAAAACTAATTAGAAACGGGGCTAAATAGTTTTGAGTCTCGCATTTTATTTAATAAACTAGGTAATGTGTCACAATTAATTATGCGTGAGAAACGACCTGACTTCTAGGGGGCTCATTCATGTTTTAAAGTTTTCATTATTCATTTTAATTATGCGTGAGAAACGACTTGATTACCAGGGAGCTAATTCTTATTTAAAATTTTGAATTATATATCTCTTAGATAACAGTTCTTTTTTTTTTAATCGGCAAATTAAACCTTTATTTATGAAGCTCAAACATAAGTTCTTACACTTTCAGCCCAATAACAATTGGGCCTATACTTTACCACTACTCCTTATATGGTGTATTACAAGACAATTACACAAATTAGGCTAGCTATTACAAATCTTCTCAACTAACATTCTAGCGCTATTACATTTAAAATTCCTACTTTTTAACTTAACAACTACAAACAAAATTATATTGTTATAGAGTCTATCTTCATCTAGATCCCTTATTCTATGATCTCTTATGTTCCTCTCGTACCAAATGAAACACATATAAGTAGTAATGCACTCGCTTAGGGCTAACAGACATTCTGAGTTCGTAAGCGAATACCGACTCACTTCTAGCAGTTCATCTATCGAATTTATATTGTTTCTAATACTGCAATTTAGTAGTATACGCTGTATAATAACTTTAGAGAACTAACAATTTATAAAGATATGTTCATCATCTTCATCTTCCATTGTACAAAGAGGACAAATAGTAGACACATTCAATCCCCAATCTTTCATTTTTATCTTAGTAGAAAGCCTATTTAATACCCACAACCAAGCAATGAACGAGCAGCAAGGAATACATGATTTTCTGCAAACTACTTCACTCTATAAAACTTTGGTTTTACACTCAGTAATTCTTCTCAAAGTTTATCTAGTATGAGAATTGGCCCTTCTCACATTCTTCCCATGTTATTGTATCTGCTTTATCCACAAGATTAATACTTTGTATATGCGAATAAACCTTCCCAATACATGGTGGAATTCTCCACCTTCCTCTACCAAAGCACTCCTTTACCTTTTTATTGCAACTAAGGTTGTATTCATCTAGCTCAATATGTAATACTTCTTGTATACTTTTCCTTTTACCCACCTATCCCACAAAATATAAGTGAGTTCTCCATTGCCCACTTCATGATATATCAAATCATATGCGACACTTCTAATCTTGAGCAACTGTTTCCACATCCATGAACGGTGTTGCTTTATATCCAAGCTCCAAATACATTTTTGTTTAAGTATATTAACATTTACCCATCTACTCCATAAGTTTTTGCCTTTTGAATAAAATCTCTAGAAGGTAAAGAAAAGACATGTTTTATTCATGTACTCAATGTTAGGAATATTTAATCAACCTTCCTCTTTGCTACAACACACTATCCCATGAAATTCTAGCACCAATTGCATCTTCCAAAGAACCTTTCCATAAAAAACCTGACATATTTTGATTCAACTTATAAATCACCTGCTTTGGTAGTAAAAATACCCTGCACCAAAACATTATCTTGCTAATCAAAATCACTCTAATCATCTCAACTCTACCTGCATAGGATAGGAATTTTGAACTCCATTGTTTAATACTATTGCGAATTCTCTCAACTAACACATTACCATCCTTAACACTCAATTATTTTGAGTTTAACGGAATTCCTAGATATCTAACATGCAAATTACCTATTTTGATATCAAAGATATTTGCAATCTCAGTTTTAATATCATCACTAACACCCCCAAAGTAAAGCTCACTTTTATGACAATTGATATGTAACCCAGAACACCTCGTAAACAAGTCTAAGCCTTCTTTAATAATTCTAGCTGACAATATATCCCCATACATAAAAATAAGTAGATCATCTGCGAAGATTAAGTGGTTAAGACTTACCTCTTTACAACTTGGATGGAACTTAAACTCTTTCTTTTTAATTACAATAGGAAATAAACACGAGAAAACTTCCATACAGATGGAAAATAGATAAGGGGAGAGAGGGTCCCCCTACCTAAGGCCTCTCTTTCCTTTAAAGTATCAACAAGCCTCCACATTCACACATATAGAGTAAGAGGGGGAGAAAATTCAAATTTCAATCCAATTAATAAACTTTTTAGGAAACCTTAAAGCATAAAGATTAGATAGTAGAAACTGCCAATTGACAATGTCAAATGCTTTTTGCAAATCTAATTAATTGTACAAGATGGCTTAGTTGATAGCTTTTTATATCCCAATACCACTTCCTAAGCAACCCATATATTATCTCCTATACACCTACCTCCCACATTGGCTGCTTGATTCAAGGATATAATAGAATTCATGACTTTTTTAGCCTACTCATACGTATTCTTGATATAGTTTTAAATATAATATTGACACAAGATATGGGTCTGAAATTTTTCACACTTGTGGGCTTTTTCTCTTTAGGAATTAATATAATGTTTGTTGAATTTATTTGGTTTAACAATTTATCTGAGTTGAAACATTGTTTTATTGCAGCACAGAATTCTTATCCAATGATATTCCACGGTGACTTGAAAAAACAAGCTGTAAATCCATCAGGCCCAGGGCTCTTTCCATCACCAATAGCAAATAAGGCAGTTTTAATCTCCTCATTATGTATTGGAGCTGTTAGTACTTCATGAAATTCATCAGGATCCTCTTTGTTTAATATAGATTTAATAGTGTTGATGGAGCACCTTTCTTGGTTGGTTTCTTTAGTACTAAGTAAAGACTTATAATAGCTTACAAATTTACTCTTGATATCATTAGGTTCAGCCAAGATAGTACCACCTTCCCTAATAATTGTAGTTATATGATTTCTAGCTACTCTTCTTGTAATCTTTCTATAGTAGTACTCTGAATTGGAGTCATAATCATTAATAAACATTGCTCTTGACTTTTGTTTCATTGCCTCATGATGTGTTACAGTAGTAATTTCTAACTTCTTAACCAGAATTTTTTCCTCAGCTATATCAGTGTTATTATTTCTTCCTTCTATAATCCTGGTTTGTACTATATCCAACTGGATTTTAATATTGTTAATATCATCTAGAGTCCTTTTGAAAAACTAATTATTGAATTTCTTTAAAGCCCTTTATGTCTCCTTAAGCTTCATACATAAAACAAACATGTAATTACCATTAATCTTGATGTTCCAGATCTGCTTTACTAGCTCAAGATACTCTTCATGTGTAGTACATACATTGAAGAATCTAAATGAAAAAGGATTTGACTTCTTCTGAGGACCAATTATAAGGTTTAAAGCGCTATGGTCTGAAGTTGAGGGGGGAATGATCACAACATTAGACTGGTAACCATCTAACCGCTTACTATTGATGAATACCCTGTCTATTTTACTTGCTCTCAAATCTCTAGTGTCATTTTTGTTTGTCCATGTGAAAAACTTTCCACCATATTGATTTTCAATAGAGAAGCATCTTCTATACATTCTACAAAATTTAAAGAGCTAAGGCAAAGTATCACAGTTTAGTCTATCTTCAATATTAAGAATTTCATTGTAATCTCCCATAAAACAGATACAATGATCCTTGTAATCATGACTGAGCTTAATTATATCAGACCAAAGTATTTTCCTCTTATTAATGTAATTACTCAAATAAATATACCCACAAACAATGAGATACCATTAGCTTGAATAGTGACATTTATAAACACTATCTGAGAAGTTTCATAGAGTAGCTTTACATCCATGTAATTGTTGTCCCATAGCACCCATATTCTACCATCATCACATTTATTATAATTGTGAATCACTTCCAAGTGAGATAAGTGATCACTTATAATATGTAAAGTGTTATGCATCTTTACTTTAGATAACATTCCTTATCTTTGTCAGTTATATAATTTTGTTCTTACAAAGTTATTCCATATTCCTTCATATGATCAAATTTCTCGATCTGCAAAATCACTTCTCAAATCATCCCAAGTGCGTTGGGTAATCTCAAGAATAGTGACCGAAACTTGAGGGTCTTTATTATGCACATGAGACTCATTGATATGATCAATAAGTTATTTACTAAAGTGTCTCTTGTGGATTCATACAGTGCATATGTTTCATGTCTAAAGTAATACGTAAATAATAATGGTACTAAGTTATATTTTTGTATCCACGAGTTATGGCATTTTAAGCATAATAATCCCATGAATCCTAAAACATCTTTAGAAGATGTATAAGAAACTTAGTATGACCGTTATATACCAATTATCTAATACAAAGAAACAAGGTAAGTGCATTAATGGAAATTGTTTATGTAATTTCTATTAATTACACGGAAAGGGTATTGGTTACTCGCAGTAGTTTAGAAATATGCAATATATTGCATACTCCAAATATTAATAGAATACTAAGAATAGAAGAAGTTAAGATTACAATTTCGGTAATGGAGCAATTGTTGCAACCACAATTGAAATAAGTAATTCATCTAAGATGCGTATGGAAATTCATATTGTAAGAAAACTGTATTTTTGTTTGTAAACTTGTTTCGAGCAAAATAGTCATTTGATCATAAGATTGTTACGGTGTATTAATGTAGTATAGATTGACAAATGGATTCTTTCATAGTGATGAATTACAACCCATTAGATACTTACAACATGGTGTTTATAGTTGCCTAAAGTAACTAAGTAAAAGTGTTATAGTTGTTTCTGGTCATAAATCAAAATAGATAATCGTACTAATCAAACCTTATTTTGGCGCTATAGACTAAGTCATAATTTATGAGATAATGGTTCGCTAGTTTCACAAGGAAGATTTTGCTGAACAATATGATTTTGAATCATATGAAACTTGTGAGACTTATCTCGGTGAAATATGACTAAATCTCATTTTAATGAAAATAGATATAGTGTTATTGAGTTCTTATATCTACTACATATTGATGTATGTGGACAATCTGGACTATTAGCCAAAGATTGATATTCTTAATCCATCTCTTTCACGAACTATATATCAGATATAGATGTGTTTACCAAATGTAACACCAATATAAATTATTTGAAATGTTCAAATTACTTTCCAGGGAAGTTGAAAGTAAGTATATAAGAGTATGAAGGAAGCAAAGATATCAACCTGTAAAGTTGAAAATCTTAAGAATGCATTATAGATTATCTATGACAAAATTAGATGTCGTCTCAGTGAAATAAATCCCTGAACACCAAGGTTAATAGTCTGTATGGAAAGAGAAATTGCATTTTATTGGATATTGTGTAATCCATGATAAGATTCACTGGTTTTAGAATAGTCGGTAAAATCCATATGTGGTATGGAGATGATATAAATCAACCTCAAAATGTAGAATTCGAAAATGTTTGATATATGTTTAACGACTTATGATGGTTAAACTTGAGTTGAGATCTTTCAAATATTGATTTGTTTGATCTCCAAAGAAAATGACATGATTATATTTCTACACAATTGTGAACACAAAGAGTTTATAGTAAGACACACAACCTTTCCACATTGGAATTTCATAGTGAAGGAATTCATAATGTAGAAATAGATAATAATGAAATAAAGATTTTAATGTTATTTATATAAGATAAAGAGCATCAGATGCCCGTCGATCTTTCTTTCCTTGATGAGTTAATAGTTTCATTTAAGGTTCAAGTCTCGAACATTGAGGAATTAGGGACGGTCAATGAACCTCTCTTGGAACAAGGAAGCAAACAAAATCAAGAGAAAAAAGAATATATTGTACACAAGCCTCTTAATGGTTATATAGATATCATCATACACCAAAATCATTTGTAATATTGGTGATAGTTTGATGAGGGAATCATGTAGATGATAACCCTATCAAGTGATGGGCCTAAAGCCCTATGAAGAGGCTATGACTAGTCTAGATAATGAAAAGTGGTTAAGAACCATCGAAACTGAATTAGTATCTATAAGAATCAAAGAGTATAGTACTTCGGTTGAATCTTTAATAAATATAAGATCCATTTATAGTAAATGGGCATGAGGGAAATGATTGGAGTAGACGGTAAGATATAGACCTATAACGTCATTCATTACTAAGTGTTTAAATCAAGAGGAAAACATCAATTATGGTGAATTCCTTTTTTCATAGAAATTCTTAGTTTATTTCAGATTCTACTATTGGTAACTACATACTATTATTATGAGATATGGTAATATTATGTGAAAATAGTTTTCACTAAATTGGAGTCTATGACGTCCTTAAGACCAATCCAACAATTCCCATATTTACATTTACTCATAATAAAATATGTAAGCTCCCAAAATCCATTTAATGGATTCAACGATTGTCATTAAGTTGGATTATTCTCTTTCATACAATCGAACAGTTTTATTTTAGAATTTTAGAATAAGAGTCATAAGAGTCCAAAGGACTAGTGGGAGTATACTCATCTTCTTAGTGTTATATGTAGATGACATATTATCACATAAGGATATGATATGCCAACCAAGCAGATAAACCAAGTTTTTCATCGTCTAATAGTTCTCCATGAAAGCTTTAGGAAAAGTAGCTTATATTTTTTGAATTGGGATCTATAGAGATATATTAAAGAAGCTACTTGACCTATATCAATCTTAGTACATTTATACCTTTTCAAAAGTATCACATGGAAATTCAAAGAAGAGCTATTTAACAATAGGCTTTGGAATTACTCTTGATGGGAGGGTTTGTGCTAAGACCCTAAAAGTAGGAGAATGAATGTGTACTGTCCTATTTGTTAAAACAATAAGGATCAATCTAGCATATTATGAAAAATGTATAAGACCTGAAGTGTACAACACGCTAGGAGTAGCGAGTAAGTATGAAGGTAACCTTGATAGGGAATGTTGGAAAGTAGTAAAGATTATCCTTAAGTACTTAATAAGTATTAAGGACACATTCCTCATATGTGGAGAATATAATTTGAAGCTAATTGGGTATAGATGCTTTTTTGCTTCAAACGTGGATGATAGCAAATCAACCTATGGTAGTGTATATATAGAGGAAAAGTGAATTGGAATAGTTCCAATCAAGATACTATAGCGGAGGTCGGTCACTAAAAGTAGAACACATAGCAGCATAAGATGCAACTATGCAAGTTGTTTGGAAAAAATGGGTCTTATATATATACATATATACATATATAGATATATACATATATACATATATACATATATACATATATACGTATATATATATATATATTGTGTAGTTTCTACAATATAGATAGTAGCTCAGACTATAGATCCAACCAAATTCTGCAGTAGTACTACTTGATTTGAGATATTACTAGCATGAAGATGTTCACATTCAATAGGTAGAAGAAAGGGAAAATGATATAGATCTATTAATCTAAGTGTGTCTATAAGAAGAGTCAGATGAGAACAAACTTCTTATGAATTATGGTACTTGAATGATTGGGTCTAGGCCAAGTTGGAGATTGTTAGAATTATGCCCTAACTCCGATCGTCTTGTAATAAATTTAACACAAGTGTATATTGTACACGATAGTTATCCCTACACTAGTGATTAACAGAATTGTTTCCTTGAATCTATGGAAAGATTTTTTGATTATGGTATTCATTTATATAACATAAAGGCAGATCCTTGATTAAGTTACAAACTAGATATCATAAGGTGTTAAAATAATGAGAATCTAGCTCATAGGACTTAATCTAAACTTTATCTTAATTGTAGGATCATCGAGCTAGGACGTCGATGATCCGGTTAGATTAATATGTAGCTAACGAGTATTTATTGGATAAATATCGGTAGTTCTCGTTTACCAAGTTAGGTACAAAGATTATGCACATAGATATGTGATTATCGAACCGACTAAATATCTAGAGATTTCTAATGGTTAATTACCTTGAACTGTCAAGTAGGTTTAATCTCTAGAAGGAATTTTACGTGTGTAATCCTTTGACATGAGATCATCACAATTATTGTGTATATGCTTGTTGTGTTTTGATATTGGACTACTAGTATGTCATAATTCTAGTCGAAAGGATATTAACCACAACTGAGTATATATGCTCCTAAGGATGAGTCAAGATGGAATCTATCAAATCTAGGTAAAGAGTTTGAGTTCTAAGATGTCATAAGATTATAAAGATTGTATTAAATCCTTGGCCAAGGTGATAGAATGAATGAAGAAAGGTGCTTCATAGGTCATTCTCCAATCGTTGATAATCGTCGTGTAACATAGTTTATCTTTTTAATGGGATTTGACAGTTGTACCGTATCCCAGGATATTCCGGAGCTTTAAAGATAGAGGGAATACTGGTGGGTCCTGGTGTGTTATTAAATTAAGTATGAAAATAAAGGAACCACAATTACCTCAAGTGTACGGTTGTCCAAGTAATATTCGATAAATCGAGTTCGTTCTCAGGGTTGTCTCCCAAGAAGCACTTTTGTTTATTACCTTTAACACACTACCTTTCTCATTTCTTTAAAAAGTAGACACTAAAACTCGGCACTAACTTAGAATTATACACTAGGAATTGAAAAACTTAAAGAAAAATTAAACATGGGTTGTCTCCCAAGAAGCACTTTTGTTTATTACGTCTTTAAGTTCGACGCGTTACCTTCCATGAAGATGGTAATGAGGCCCTAGCGGTTCTCCTCCGCTAAAATTCGCCTCGTCCTTGGCACGTAAGCTTTAGAACCTTCCCCCTTAAAATTTTATTCAATCGATCTCTGAAAGGGGGAGGGTAGTATCTCCGTTTCGCCTTCTTACTTTCATGACGAAACGTATTCTTCACCACACGATAGTAGATAACCGTCCTCAACCGTATAAGCTCATTTTCATTCTCTTTAATCTCGCATTCCTCTTTAAAGTGTGGTGGGTAGGTGCTTCTCCGTGCCGCTTTACTCTCGTGGTGTAGCACCTTTCTTGCGTAGCACCTATTGATCATTTGTAGTAATAGAGGTGATTCCAATATTCTATCTCTAATGATGATTTGTGGTGGAGATAGTGATTGGTGAACTTTTTGTGGTGGAGATTCAATTTCTATTGTATTGTGATCTTTGAATTCTTCGGTGGATATCTCAACCCCTTCACATTCGTCTTCGCTTCCAACCCAATCTTCCACTATTACTTCATCATATTCTTGATGTGGAATCTGAATCTCGATCACCTCTTTTTCTTGTTTGTGTTTTGTATCATGATCCTTTGCACGCACCATAGGAATAGCAATCTCAAGTTCAATTTCTAGGATTTTCTTTGCTACTCCTTCTTCCACCATGCTAATAAGATTGTCAATCACATGGTGGTCTTCTTTTATAACCGGCATGATGGTCATATCACTATCAATAGTATCTTCCTTCAACACCTCCTGCTCAACTACTTCTTCCAGTTGATCTCTTCCATACCTCGGGGGATGGGAATCTTCATAAGACATACTACCCCATTCTTCTCCCATCTGTTGCATGCGTGCTTGGATGGCGTTTGTTTCTTCTACTAAGCGCTGGAGTTTAGAACGTATCTCATTGTCAATTTCTTGCTGACAGTGATGAGGTGGAGGTTGTTGAATGTTTCCAACCCATTGGTTGTTCCATCCTTGCTCCTGGGGATAGTGATATGATGATTGTTGTTAATTATTCCCGATCCATTGGTTGTTCCAATCCTGCTCTTGCGGGTATTGATAGGATTGTTGGTAGAAGTTACTACCCCATTGTTGTTGTCCCGAAGAGTCTTCCCAATAGTCATATGGATCGGGATCCGGGTAATGTCCTCTATACATCTTCAATAAACCTCTTGAGCATTACATGAATAAAAATCTGTACAACAAAAAAAAAAACCAAGCGTAAAACTGAAAAAATAAATAAATAATTAAAACTACTAAAGATTAACACCGGGGTCTCACGCTACCGTCCCCGGCAGCGGCGCCAAAAACTTGGTGGGTCCTGGTGTGTTATTAAATTAAGTATGAAAATAAAGGAACCACAATTACCGCAAGTGTACGGTTGTCCAAGTAATATTCGATAAATCGAGTTCGTTCTCAGGGACGGATTAGGTTCAACTCCAATATTAATCAGATAGTAGAAATAATTGTTTAACAGAAAAGTAAATAATAGATTTTTGTTTGGTTTTCTTATAACTAAGATGCTAATAAATAAAGACTAAATTAAATTAACTAAAAGCAAATAAAAGACTGACTTCAGATAAGAGAGATACTTGAGTCTCGCAAAGAATCCTCCTAACTAATATAATCTATGCTATGTTTAAGGGTAGAATTGGTATTAGTATACTAGTCGGGACTCTAATATCTCCTAGCCCCCTGTCGGGTGGACCTAGAAGCTATCCTAAAGTATCATAAACACCTGTATGGTCGAATATGCCACTTCGGATGATATGATTTTACCTCTTTGGCTATGTAACTAGTTAAGCCTGTCGGTCAATAACGGACATTACACGGGTATTACCTAGATCTGTATTCAAACCCCCCTGTCGGATAATCACTTCGCCACTAAAGTGAATATCCCAAATACTAAAATCTATTTGTAGTTGTACCGAAAAGAAATAGTGATTAAGAACAAAGTAATATCTAATATCTAAGACCTAATTCAATTTAAATCTAAACAATCCCAAATTAAAAACATAGAAATAATTAATTAAGGTTCATCCCTTTATTGTGATTCTCAGGTATATAAAAGTTTAGCTCATAGCAATATTAAAGACTGAAACTAAATAGAAAGACATCATATTTAATTACAGAAAAGAAACATATAACCTAAGGATTAGATGACTGTTGTTGGAAGAACAGAATTCCTCCAGCTCTAGCTTCTCCTTTGCCTTCTTGCTCTGAAGTCTTTGACTCTCTCTATAAGGATGTTATGAATTGTGTAAAATATGAGAGGTACTGAATAATGAGGTCTAACGGGTGTATTTATAGGTGTTAGAAACCCCTAGGTCGAATTTACTTGGAGTGGAAGACAAGTCAAGGACTCATTAATTCGTCACCCTAAAATCTAGGAAAGGTAAGATTTTGCTGCTGATTTGATTTGGTCATATCTTTTTCAATACTTATCCGTTTGAGAAGTTCCAATATATGAAACTGCTTGTCTTGGAAAGAGATTTCTATTGGTGCAGACTATTCGTCCAGAATCCATGACAATCTTTAGTTATGATTTAATCTTTAAAACGTGGTTGGAATTTCATATTCACAAGGCAGCTTTATCTTTTCCTTCTTTGAATAAATCTTTCCTAAATCTTCTTATTTCCATGTAAATCTTCTTCCTTTCATCTTTATCTTGACTTGGTCTCTAAGTAATTACCATATATCTTTTAAAGTTCCACATTAAATAAATAATTAAACCGCATATGCTTAAAAAGAATAAATCAAGAAATCAAGAAATAGAAATAGGAAAGTGCACTCTAAAAATAGAAACTCGAGTAAAAATCATTTCCTAACACTCTAAAATACACTAAGACTTTATTCTCACTTTTTCTCCTTGGATTGGTCTTTCATGAAATTCAAGAACCGATTAACTTTGCATTAAAAATAGTCAAATTTACGCACAAAAGCTCAAATTCTGCAAATAGTTAATTTCCAAGGGGAGGAAGTGCAATATGATCAAATAAGCCTAAAAGTCTATCAAATAAATCATTTATTCACCTAAAAGGATGTCTCCAAAGGGCTAATAATTAGAACAAATAGGGAGACATCAAATGCGTGTATGATCCTTCACCGGGTTCTTTGTACAGAGATACTTTACATTATCCAGTCGTTGGAGAGTGTTGTTAGACGCCAAACTCGATTAGTAGTTAATTAAGTTAACTACTACCGGTTTAACGATGAACCCACGTCGTCGCACACTAACGAGTGTATTGATCTTGCTTCATGTCGTTAATTGATTTTATTATTAGATAATAAGTATTAATTAATTATATACTTGGAATATTGGTATATTAATTTGCTAGCACAAATTAATATTCTAATATAAGACCGATCTAAGACAAAAGAGGAAAAAAAGAAAATATTTACAAGTTCGTGGATCAACCCACGTACCTGTATTAGTGTGAAATATGTCACTAACCGCTGGGCTAGTCAAGTATTTTTGTGTAATGTAGAAGTTCCAAGTCCACTTCACAAGTGGTAATGGACCAGATTATTAAGATAATTAATTTCATTATACGTTACTGGCCTTTCCACTTCTTGTCTTTTGATTTTCTTCTATTGAGTTAATATAAGTATTATGAGAAATCATTATACATATATTACTTTCTCATTAGTTTTCTTCCAAGAAAAAAACCATAGGAAAATAAAAGTTCTTTTATCTCCAAGTCAAAATTTGATTCTAAAAGTAAGGATCAAAGCTCGATGTGCAAAGCGTAGATGCTTCAAGTTTTTGAAGCTGAGATTAGGCAATTCGATTCTTATACAAAGGATTAAGGTATTTAATCGAATTTTTCCTTGTTTTAAATTCATAAATCGCAACTAGATGGTTTTTATTGCAATTTCGTTTCCACCAAATTATATATGAAATATAATTGAGTTGCAATATCCTTCAAATACACACCTAATTCAATTAAGCACAATGTGAAGAAGATAGCATAATATATAAATTTAACTCAAAGCAACTAATTAGAAAATTTCATGTAATAATATTTACAAACTAAATTACATGTACACTTGTCATACTCACAATCAACACGACTCAAATTCAAGATCAATTTATGCTTTCAAGCTATTAAACACAATCTACATCTAAATCCCATGTATGAAGAAGTTTAATATCTTCCAAACACATTAAAATCACATAAAAATTGAGATGAGAGACGACGAATTCCCACACCCATACTAAAAAATGAGGCGTGTCCTCACGACTCGAAAAAGACTCAATAAAGAAAATAAAAACAAGCAAATAAAGCATATACAGAAATGGTAACTAAGAAAGATAACCTACTCTTGAGGCTACTTCCTAGTGTTATCAACATCCAAGATAGGATTTACTGGATCTTTCGCTAAATAGCGCTTTAATTGCTTAAGGAGTGTCATGATATGCACCTGATTAGCTTTTATTTGTGCCACATCATCGGCCAATAAGATTTGAGCTGTTTCAATTTTATTCAATCCCTCCTCTACCCTTTCTCGCCAAATAAGATCATCTTCTTTTGATTCATCTTGTGGAGGTTTCTTAACTCCTGCTCCAATTAAAATTGTCTTTATCCAAGTATTCGCTATTATTTCTCATCTTATACATTAGTTTCTCTTCTTCACCTGGAATCACATTCGCTTTTCGTACAAGGATTATGATCATAGTAGGATATTTCACATTAAATAACGTAAGGGGAGAGACCGAAAATACCATCACCTCCTTAAAGATAAATTGTGCCACATCCGCTTCTTCCCCTCTAAAAACAAAATTCAAAAAGATGGTGTTTCTCTTAGTTAAAATTTTGCGTGTTTTCAAAGGCGTTTGGTGTGAGAAAATTGTGCCAAACTCTAGTATCTTCTTGAAGATATTTGTAAGGCCACGGTGCCTTCAATTTTCCGTTGTGTGATTTCACTTTCTCTTCATCTAACACGTGCTCAAAAAGTTGATTACAATCGAAAGTCTTGATATTTTCCACCGCTTCTCTAAACTTACATGGACCAACCAATTTTTGAACTAGAAGTTGTTTCTAATTTCTTCAATTGTAAAAGGAACTAACTTTCCTCTAACTGGAACACAACCTTCACTATCTCGGTGGTGGGTCCTAGGGTGTTAGAAAATAATGAAAATAATGTGATAAATAAGAGGAACCACAATACCTCAAGTGTACGGTTGTCCAATTAATATCCGATAAATCAGGTTTCGTTCTCAGGGACGGATTAGGTTTAACCCAAATATTACAGATAGTAGAAATAATTGCTTGACAGAAAATAAAAATAATAGATTTTTGTTTGGTTTTTTGAATTAAAAAGATGCAAATAAAATAAAGACTAAAAGAAAATTAACTAGAAAGAAATCTAGCAAATAAATTGACGAACTTCAGAGATGAGAGATACTTGAGTCTCGCAAGGAATCCACCTAATTAATGTAACCTATGCTTGTTTAAGGGTAGAATTGTATTTATAATATTAGTCGGGACTCTAATGTCTCCTAGCCCCCTGTCGGGTGGACCTAGGAGCTATCCTAAAGTACTATAAACCCTTGTATGGGCGAATATGCCTCTTCGGATGATATGAATTTACCTAATTGGCTATGTAATTAGATAAGCATGTCGGTCAATAACGGGCATTACACGGGTATTACCTAAGCCTGTATTCAAGCCCCCCTTTCGGATGATCATTTTGCCAATAGCCCAAATACTAAAAGATATTTCTAGTTGTTCCTAAAATAAAAATTAATGAAAACAAAGTAATATCCAATATATAAAACTCAATTCAATTTAAATCATAACAATCACATATTCAAAACATAGATTAATTAATTAAGGTTCATCCCTTTAATGCGACTCTCAAGTATATGGAAATTTAGCTCATGATAAAATTAAAGACTTAAAATTAATAAAAAGAATTAATTTTCAAATAAAAAAGATAAATTAATAACCTAAAGTGTAGGATGACTGTTGATGGAAGAACATGATTCTCCCAACTCTAGTTTCTCCTTGCCTTCTTTCTCTGACTTGAAAACCTTAAGGCTCTTGTGTAATTCTCTGAAATCTGTGAAAAGAGGAGGCTAAGGGGTGTATTTATAGGTGTTAGAAATCCCTAATTCTTTTTTACTTGGAGTGGAAGACAAGTCAAGAACTCTTTAATTCGCAGCACTAAAATCTAGGAAAGGTAAGATTATGTTGTTGATTTGTTTTGCTCATATCTCCTTCAATATCTATCCGTTTGACGCGTTCCAATAGTCGAAATCACTTGTCTCGGAAATATATTTCCATTGGTCCAAACCATTCTCCCAAAATTCTAGCCAATCCTGAGTTATGAGCTCGTCTTTGAACGCGGCTGAAATTTCAGATTTATTTGGTAACTTTATCGTTTCCTTCTTTGCATACATCCTTCCTTAATCTTCTTATTTCCATGTATATCTCTTTCCTTAACTTCTTAGACATGACTTGGTCTCTAATTAATTACCATATATCTTTTAAAGCTTCACAATAAATAAAAATTAAACCTCATATGCTTTAAAAATTAATAAATCATTAAATCAAGACTATAAATAAGAAAGTGCATTCTAAAATTAGAAACTCGAATAAAATACTTCCTAACACATTAAAATATAATCTAAGAATTTAATTCTCACTTCTCCTCCTTGTATTGGTTTTCCATAAAATTTAAGACCCTATTAACTTTGCACTAAAAATAATCAAATTAACGCACAAAAGCTCTAAAAATGCAAATAGTCAAATTTCAATGGAAGAAAGTGTAATATGACAAAATAAGCATAAAAAACTATCAAATAAGTCAAATATTCACCTAAAAGGATGTCTCCAAAGGGCTAATAATTAAAACAAATAGGAAGACAACAAGACCCCTAACTCAAACCTTTGTCGTCCCGACAAAGTAAAATGAAAACAAAGGTCTTTTAGGTGAACGCAAAAGGTAGAATCTAGTAAATATTCAAAAAGCACAACTTAAAATAAATCTCATATAGTATGATCTAGGAATTAATATACACATACACCTATCATGCAAAATCAAACACAAAATAATATCAATCCAAAATTATTTTCCCAATGCTAGAAGGTTACACTTGGTACTTATATCAATATGGTGGCTATAGGGTGTTCCTCGATCCTTACTTGCTTTGAACACTCCACTAGCATACTCCTTATTAACTGACTATGTATCTAGGAATCACGAGATCTTTACAGTTTTAATATAGGCTTAGGGACGGTATGGTATGTATATTTGGTAAATTTGAAGTTAGTTTTTCGCTCTCTCCTCACTTACCATCAACAAAATATCCAAGAGCTTGAGTTTACACTCGAATATGTTTTCACTCAACCCATTTGACTCGCTAATTTAGCGTCCCCAGATTAACCCAATAAGCACTAAAGATGATTCACCTAAAAATTTCCTCTTTGCTGATCCAAATATATATTCTTTTTATATGAAATATCTTTTTGTACAGCTATGACTCTATTTTGATGTTGAGATATCTTGCTATTTTTCATTCAAATTTTTTTCTCTTTGCATAGCTTTTCAGATATTTTTTTTCTTTTCATTCACTCTTACCCCGGCAAAGGGTTGCAATATAATAAACCTGTGAATCATCATCAAAATATAAACAGAGCACAATTTATAAGCTCAAAAATCCCAATCCAATGTAAATTCCCATATAAGGGACCCGCCACCCCAAACTCAAGCTCAAGACAGGAAGTCTTAGGATCGTGATTCAAGTGCGGATCATATGGTAATGCCTAACAAACTAAAGGGATATTGGCTTATAATATGTCGACAAAAGAAAGGCTTAAAGGCTAAAAATTTGGCTAAGAAGGATATAATTAATTCAGGGATAGAAAGCCAAAAAAGATTCAAAGGGCTAACAAAGAACTATCTCTATCATCTTCCAATTTACACAACTTGCCTCTAGTTCATACCTAAGTGGGTTGTCTACTCATTCAGATCTCACGTTCTACAAACCACTCATTATCCTTAAGCACAAGTTTACTTCTTTTGCATTGTTCATTAATTCTTCCTATCAATTACCTCATATTTGCATGCAACCTAAGTGCGTTTTACACTAACTCCTAAAGTCAACTATTTTATATCATAAATTCATAAAAAAAACATGTTTGATGGGGGCATTTAAAATACTCTACAGTCAACGCAACCCTAAGATTAATTTTATTGAACGTATGTAAAACACAAAAAAAATTAGGATGAGGCAACGAACCCCACCCCAAACTCAAAAGTGAGTCGTGTCCCCACGACTCAAAAAGACTCAATAAAGCAATAAAAGTAAAACTTAAACTAAACTAAACTACCTAGTGCCTACCATCAATTAAGAAGAAAAATTAGAACCGGGTACCTGGCCATAAAGATCCATTTTGTCTTCCTCCGCATAAGAAGAATAATTATCAATATCAAAGATCTCAGTTACCTCACCCAATTGTGAATTAATTTGTGCAATTTCCTCCCAAAGTGGCTTGTTTTCTTTTCTTAAATGATCGACTTCATGTTACAATTTGGTAGCCCATGGGGGTGTGCAAGAATTATTCTGATATGAAGTGGAAGAAGAAGAACCTTGATCTTGAATTTGTGTCTTTACTTTATGCCTTGATGGTACCTGTTGCTTCTTTTCAATAGGCTCATCAAGATCGATGGCCTTTTCAATTGTGGCTCCAGGCAAATCTTTGTTCTTCCCCAGGATTGAACACTTCCTCTTATTATCCATAGCAGCTATTCTGTCTGTCATGTTTAATTGACCCCAAACTCAAGTTACACCAAGGATGGAATAAAGTTAAGAGAATTTGGTGTAGCTTGAGTTTCTTGCTTGGATTTGATGATAGAAGAAGGTTTCTTGATGATTCTTGGGAGAATTCATGATAGATTGATAATATTGATGGTGTTTTATGGTGTAGTGTGATGAATTTGATGAAGAATATGTGTTTATGGATGAAGGATGAGATGATTTTTGATGTTGTGGTGTTTGTTGTGGAGGTTTAATCAAGCTTCAAGGTCTATTTATAAGGTTGGTAGCTGGAAAATTCGTATTGGAGAAGCTAAGGTTTGCACTTGATAAGTTAAGAAGTGTAATAGGAAAAAAACTCTTCAAACCGCCATCGGACCGGCATACCGGTGCTAGAGGTCTCCCTTTATGTAACTCTCGGCAATAAACCCGAATTCACTACCCGAGGCCTCGTGTCCTTGGGCGCCGGAATACCGGTGGTGTCACCGGCATACCGGTGCGTTATTTTTTGCAAAAGTTTGCTCCGTCAAAATACCCGAGTCGAGCAACCCGACGGCACGTGTTTCCTTCTGGCCGGCATATTGGTCATGTGACCGGCTAGCCGGCCAGTGCAGCAGATTTTTCCTTTTCGTTCCTTAGCACGCCAAACTCAATACTTGCACCATTAACACACTACCTTTCTCATTTCTTTTAAAAATAGACACTAAGACTCGACAATTACTTAGAATTATACACTAGGAATTGAAAAACAGAAAGCAATAAACTAATATATAATTGATATGGCTTTTGTTTAACTTCGTTAAGCTCGACAGGTTACCTTAGTAATCATTTTTTAACATAACCTCCCCAGCAAGGAGAGAGGTTGTCAACATTTTCTACACGGCATTTGCATCCCTTAGCTTTTATTCTCATCAGTTGATTCGAGATAAACTTTGTGACCATGAACGGTCCTTACCAAGTACGCTTGGCTTCGCACGCTTTCGGAGGAGGATCAGGCTTCTTCATTGCAACCTCTTCGCCTACTCTGAACTCCCTCTTCTTTCTTTCTTTATTAGGTTCTTTTGGAACCATCATAGCTCACCCCTTTTCTTTCTTCTTCGCATGGTCAAGGTGTGGCGTTTCCTTAGGATATGAAGGATATTTATTAGGTGGTTTCTTTCTGAGCTCTCTTTCCTCCATTCCTAAGGTTTCCACCACCTTAGTTGGCTCCTTGTCTGTTTGTTCAACCACATCAATCCGGAAGCAATCCTCCTTGGGATCCAGGAACTTCATTGGCTTAAACAGGTTGAATTTCACTTCCTCGTCTTGGATACGCATAATCATTTCACCGTTCTCTACATCAATCAAAGTACGCCCTATGTCTAGGAATGTTCTTCCCAAAATAATGGGGACATTCGTATCTGCGTCGTAATCAAGTATAACAAAATCAACATGAAATATTAAAATACCTGCCTTGACGAGGAAATCTTCTAGTCTTCCCTCTGGATGTACAAGGGAACGGTCAGCCATTTGCAAAACTATAGAGGTGGGTTTTGTGTTTCCTATCTCCAACTTTTCAAACACTGATTTGGGCATGAGATTAACACTTGCTCCCAAATCGCATAAAGCTTTCCCTTGCCATTTAGCACCAATGGAAATCGGAATCGTAAAACTTCCCAGATCAAGTAATTTAGGTGGAAATTTACTTTGGCAGATGGCACTACACTCTTCTGGCAAACCTACCATTTCATTCAAACCTACCATTTCATTCTCAAGATACTGTGTTTGCTGATGATAACTCTTTTCAGGAACTTCATGTATATCGGTACACCTTTGATAGCCTCTAAGAAAGGTATATTAATGTTAAGCTTACT
The DNA here is from genome assembly GCA_029959085.1 of Nemophila menziesii. Lineage (NCBI taxonomy): Eukaryota > Viridiplantae > Streptophyta > Magnoliopsida > Boraginales > Hydrophyllaceae > Nemophila > Nemophila menziesii. Next base: position 2,820,958 of record JARWIR010000027.1, on the reverse strand, counting down.
CACCATAGTCATGAATCTAATTATTAACTTTTAAATTTTTTATCTAATTTTAACTCCTTACTTTAATAATTTAGACAAGGTACTATTTTCGTTTGAATATTTTCATCTAATTTAATCTTCTTATTCCAAAAATTATATTTTTCTAAAATTGTTGAAAAAACAATTAATTGGCTTGATCTTTAATTAATTTCTTTTTTATTATTGATTATAAGTTGTTAAATCTACAATTATTTGCCTAAAAAAATTTGACCACTTTAATCTATTTGTAGGATTAATTAAGGGGTATTATTATGACTAAATTTTTTATTTATTCAATTGAGACAAAATATGGGTTTTTTCAATTTACTGAATTAGAAACTTTTATTTCTACATTGATTAGGCTTTTTCATTCCAATGGTGGCTTAATTATCCATCCTTTTAGTTTCGGAAAATTCTTTCATTCAAAATAGACATATAATCATCGACATGGTAACCATGTGTTTGGAAGAACATTTGAGTAACTTTTTTCTTGATCATAATACCAAGAGATGCAGTAAAAAGGTTCTACATATCTGAATGGTTGATAAGAGTACAAATCAGAACTTGTTGTCCAATTATCAATCATGATGCTATATACATTATTAACACTAAGGTATTTGATTCAGATTATATGTATATTCTTTCACATCTATATATTATTCACCAAAAAATCATGGCAATTTATTTGTACTACTATTACTGAATATATGTGACAATTCAAGCATAACCTTGAAACTATGTGAACATTACGTCAAAATTATAAGTTATTTCATTATTTAATTGACAACTTTGGACTTAAATTATATTTATTCGCATTTAAATATGGAATTAACGTTTTTGTTTCTAAATCCTAAATCTACACATAATTGAGATTGAACTTCTTGTGAGATCAATATTTACCTTCCTAATCACTATCATATGATACACGAAGAAGGTTTAAAGAACCCATGTGTTCTTATTTCATGTTGATCTTTTCTCGTTTTTGCAACTAAAAAATCATGCTATATAATTTACACAAATATTTATGTTTTGTTTATGCATTTTAATAGAGAGTATACTAATAAACAGGAAAACATATAGATGATCATTTCATTTCAAGAAAAGAGATTTATTTGTGATAATATTTGTGAAAAAAAAGTATAGTCACAGATATAATCGATTATTTCTGTGTTTTTGATATTTCACGTGATGAGCTTCCTTTTCATATCTCAAGATTGAAACCTCATCACGATTTCACCAATGATGAATGGATTCGTTTTAGAAGATCTACATGATACTAGACAGGATGGTAGTCAATTTCGGCATGGATTTTTAAGTTTAATTATATTACTTTTCTTGTTCTTTTCACTTCTTCTTGTTTTAGACTTGTATATGATTTATTTTTATGAATAAATGCTAGTAACAAAATTTGAATCGGTATTTTTAGGTTTGACTAATTGTATAAAAGGTGAGTGTCAAAATCAAATTTTCAAATAACATTGATAGAATCATAGTAAATTATCTATATACTAAAACTGGTGATAGGAGAAAGTTTAAAGATAAAGATGAAAGACTGAGTGTAACTAACAATTAGAAAAAAGTTTATCAAGAAGTTTAAATTTTTTTTCAAAATAAACTAATATAGTAAGTTTATCATTGTAATTACTGTATGTGTTCTAGTCTTGAGTTTCCTGCTTGGAACTCTTAAAGTTGTAAAGATAAGGAAATTTGTGTTAATAGAATGGTTTTGATTGGAATAAAAATATGCCAAAGAAATATAGATCAAGATTATAGTGGCTTAGGATAAAAATTAAATGGTTAATTATTCCAATTTGATCGATCTTTCGGTCTAAAAGGCAAACTTTGTTAAAACACTTCCTCATTTACTTAATAAGACCACATTAAGGGTTTGTTAAAAAGTGATAATTGTGAGAAAAAATACCTTTTAAAATAAAATTATAAAAAATAATTTTAAAATCCAAAATTAGTTTTAGGTGCTTTTTTTTGGACAAGGAAAGGTGCTTAAACGCACCAAAAGAAAAAAACAAAATTAGTCGTTGAATCTTCTTGGGATCAATTTGAAGAAAATAGGACCCACTTAAGCTACTAATTGTTTGATTCTTTCAATAATCGGTTGTACTTTCTAGTTCAGAACTAACACTACCTAATACCTTGAATGACTTCAAGGTTATCTGAGAGAATTGCTTTACTTTTCTCGTAGAATTCTCTACATTTATAAGTAGCTTTAAGAATTGTCATAGCTTCACCTTCTACACATGAATCACATATAATAGTTGCTTTGGATTTCACAGTCTATTTATTATTTTGGTGTATTTATATTATCTAAAATACCGTAGTTTCAAATTTCTGATTAAAAGGTGCATCGCAGAAAAAGGAAATATCTTCCTCTCTCTGTGAAATAACTATTTCCTTCTCTGTGTTACATTGTTGTGCTACATTCGAGGAGTTTGGCTTTCCTCCAATATATACCATAAAAAATCTTTCATAAGTTTATTTGTACAGAATATCATATTATCTCCATCGATACCACAATTTTTGTGTAAAGCTTTCATCATAACTGTCCGTATATCTACATACCGATCATAATGTAATCTAATACTTTTTTTTCTCCCATCCACCTTCTGAATAAACTTTAACCGTTTCTAATAACAATTCTCTAATATCCATCTTAAGATTATCATCTATTTTTAATTATAAAGATAACCCTGCCCAAATAGCTTTACTAACAATGCAATTAAGATGTAGATGTTCAACCGTTTCCGTATTATTGTAACACCATGAGAAATAATAATTATCGGGCTAAATTTCTTTTACATAAGTTATTCTTTGTAGGTATAGTATTATTGCATGCCTTCCACGTTGATATCTTTATTTTCTTAGGGATGTTAGAATTCCAAATAATTTTACATAACTTAAAGTTATACCTCTATGGAATTCATGTAGACTGAGGTTGTTGTATTACATGTTTAGCATTAAGAATTTTATGAACTGTATTAGTAGTATATTTCTCATCAATAGAGTGTGGCCATTAGTTTATCAATAGTAAATGTATTAAAAACATGATTCCTAGTAATGTAGTCAATAATCGGGCTAGGGAATAAGTTATCAAGTAATTGAAGGTCCTAGCTTAATGGGACCTGCTTCAGAAGTTGATTAACATAAATAAATTCATAGTTAAGGGATTTCTCAAGCTTCTAATATATATCTATCCATTATCATTTCAAATATTTATACTTTCCCTATTTCTAATCTGGTATATTCCATCTTTTTTAAAAGGTCCCTACCTTCTGAAATACTAACGCAACTTCTAATTCTAGTTTGACATTAATTAACATTCATAAAATTATTATTTCAAAAATAAATACGTTTTAAAAGTCTAGCTGCTACAGAAGCTGGATTATTCATGATTCTACATACTTGTGATGCAAAAAAGTTAAGTATTCATTCTTTTGAACTCATTAAAGCCTAAACCTCCTAGTAGTTTTCCTATAGCCACTTTCTCCAAGGACAACTAGTGTATCCTATTATTTTCTTCAGAGTTCCACAAAAAGTTAGAGATAGCTGAGATTAACTTATTACAAACGTGATATAATAAGAAAAAATGGACATAGTATAATTAGGAATAACTTGTTAAATGACTTTAATGAGAACTTCCTTAACAACTTCCAAAAGTAATTTAGCTTTCAAGTCATCGGTTTTCTTAAGGAGTTTCTTGCGATCCATTCTAAAAAATTTACTTTTGATCTTTAGTGACATAGTGGAATCCCTGAATAATTCCATAAATCTTCTATTTCCTTAATATTAATTTTATTAGTTACATAATCTCCTTTGTATAGAGAAGATTCTTTGCTCAGAATAATAGCTTGCTTATCAAAATTTATTTTTTGTCTAGAGCCACAACAATAAATATTTAAGCATTCCTTAAAGGCTTGAATATCGGTTTCATCATAGTAATGAAGAATAATGGATCATCTGCAAACATTACAGGGTTAATGCTGGGGCAGATTCTGTTGATTTTTATTCCTTATATATAATTTTTAAGATCAAACATTCAATAATCCTATTAAAGAACTCGGTTATAATCGTAAAAGGAAGGGGATAGAGGATCACCTTGTCTGATTCCTCTTCCTGGTGTGAATTTTTCTAATCTTTCTCTATTTAACTTAATTTGAAATGAAAATGTGGTAATACAATTTTTATCCATAGTATCTCTCTATCCCAAAACCTAATCTTTTAAGAACAGGAAGAATATAATCCCATCCTATCTGATCATATGCTTTTGCCATGTCAATTTTTTTTGCTGCTATATGTTTGTTGTCCTTCTTTTCCTACTCATTATAAAAGAGACTTTTTGGGAAATTAGAATGTTGTCTTGAATATCTCTACCTTTGATAAATTCCTATTGAGTTGGTGAAGCTATATCATTCATCAGTCCATGGAATCAATAATAGAAAAATTTGCAATGATATTATAACCAAAATTGATGCATGAAATGGGATTATAATCACCAAGATTTTTATGGGAATCTCCTTTTGAGATGAGAGTTATAAGTGTATCATTAATATTTTCTAATGTAATATTATTGAAAAAGAAATCTTTAATCATTATGAAAATATCTTCATTAATAACATCCCAAAATTCTTTACAATACTTACCATTTAAACCATCGGAACTTGGCGCTTTAGTGAATGACAACTCTCTGACTGCTTTTTCCACTTCTTTCATACAAGGGGAGCTGTCAAGATGGTATTCATTTCATTGCTTACTTTTAGTTTAATAAATTTATCTTCTTTTTCTATTTGTTCATAACTCGCTTCATGATCATTGAATTTATAAAAGTTTTGAAAACATTCCTCGACCTCAACATAATCTTCTTTCCAATCACCATGTTCATCTTTAATCCTAGTTATTCTATTTAATGGGAGATTGAGGGACATACAAAAAGCTCTTCGACATTCGTCGAATGTGTTTTTTCATCAAATAGGTAATCGATTAATATATGAGTACGAGAGTGTAACTGAACAGGAGGAAGTAATGCATTTTTAGAAATCAAAAGAGAAATGGATAGCTTCGGGTGAGAGAAATACACAGTTCTATAAACTTGCAGCTACAATAAGAAAGAAGAAGGCTTTTTTCACTAGGTTGGTGAATGATAGAGATACGTGGGTGAAAGCGAAAGAGGAGTTATCTATGTTAGTGTGAAAATATTTTGAAAAAATTATATGAAGCACCGATTAAATCATCATGGGAAGCTCAGCCTCCCTCATGCTGGCCCTGTCAAGGAAGTGGTGATTCGTGAGTTGTGTGTTCCATTCTAAGATGAAGAAATTTGTTAGGCATACTTTCAATCGAATCCGACTAAAACACCTGAGTGGTAGGTCCGTCTATTTGTGATATGGTTCGTGAGGCAGTTACTCAGGGTTGCTTGCCACCCTCTCAATGGGACACTCAGTGGTAGGTCCTGACCGGGTATGCCTTTTTTGTCTAGTTAGCCTAATAAATTCGCTTGTTAAATTTATTATGAAGGCTTTGGTCAATAGAAGACCATTAAATACTGATATTATTGGTGCCTGTCAAAGTAGCTTCCTGCCATGTCGTTTCATTATGGATAATATAGTCCTTGTTCGTGAGGTGGACCATCGGATGTGAAAATTGAAGGGGAGGAGAGGTATATGGAGAATAAATTTGACCTTGCAAAAGTGTATGATAAAATCTGAAGGAAGTTCATAGAAGACTCAATTAAGATGAGTATGATCATCTCTTAAAAGGAGTAAAACTAGCCACATTAGAAGCACATATGGTAATAATTTACACATACTCTCAACTAGTTTCAAGTTGATAGGTCGGGTATATACAACTCGAAATAATATAATGGTGGCCTATCAAGAAAATATTAATAACTTTAGTATCATGTTTGAATCCTTCCAAATAATTCATATCCCAATGAACAAAGAAAATAATATTTAATGACTTAGACCGAATGGCTGTAAAACATCAAGTCACAAAAGGGTTTACGTTGTAATGCGTTGATCAAACTAGTTCTTTTGAAATCAATGAAGAATGTACCGAAGAAAGATGGATGGGTGAAATCATGGCATATATCAGGTATAGAAAAGTAACCGTGGATAGAAATCTTGGCATATATCAGGTATGTATTAGTAACTTTGGCATATATCAAGAATACGAGTTCGATATTTCGTCACCATCGATCAACATGGTTTCGACAGTCTGTTCTTATTTGTCATTGCATTTCTGATTCTATGTTTTCTTAACTCCATAGGGTGCTTTGTTCTTGTCCGGATTATTGGATTCTTTGGGGTCTAATTCTCTATATTTTTACAGCTCCTTTGCACGCCTTCTGGATAATTTTGATAGTCCGCTTTTCAGCTCCTTTAGGGTTTTGAAGAATTGTTTCAGCAACATTACTTCTTTTTTGATAATATAAACTTTCTCTTTTTGTTTTATGGAGTTTGCCTTGTAAAAGCTTATACACAATATCGGCCAATCCACATTGCCTTTATAAATAAGAACTATAGGAAAATCTCTCTTGTAATTATACAAGATATAACTATTAAGTAAAAATAAGTTAATCACACTTACTCTACTCCCCAATAGCATGAGAATATAATATTCCTTATTTGACAACACAAAATTATAACCAATACATAGGGGGAGGGAGGTAAAGTGATTTATCTAACTTCCGAAAAATAATACTTAACCCGCGAGAAAAAGAAATGACAAGCTATAAAGCTTCGAATATAGTCATAAAATACAAACAAAAACTACTTAGTCTTTTCCAGTCAAGAACTTGGGTTCTAAATGTTTCTTGGTGTAGAGTTCGCACTTTACTGACATATCAAATCTTAAGAATTCAAATCTTTTGTCCTTACATGTTTCGGTTCAAAAATTTTATGCAAAGTTGTTTTGAAGCTTTGATCATTTCCTTCAAATTTGACAATGAGTGATAACTACTTATTCATTTGACTCTCCTCAAGAAGGAGACTCACTTTTTGAAACTTAAATTTGGGTATAGTTTCTATGTGGTTCTTTAGAAGATGAGACTCATCTATTCCCTTTAGTAGGATTGGTTTAAGAAATGATAGGCACGGGTGTGTTTCCTCCTCTCTTGTTAGCTTCAGACTTCGTGAGAGCTTTAATTCAATCGCTTGACCATCTAAAGGTACCAAAGTTGAATTACCTCTAGTTATAGTACCAAATAATCATATTGATGACCATATTGAGATCAAAATACCATTTCTTTTTCAATGCCTTAATCATGGTCAAAGAGCTATTGATAATTTGGTTCAAGAAAATGCAGACAAACACGTAAGGAACATGAATTGTTATATTACGAGTATATATTAAATGAGTGATGCAGATGAAAGGTCAATTGAATAATCTATTTTAATATATTCAATTGAGAATTAGGATTTAAAAAGGGAGATGATGTCATTATTTCTATACTTTACGATGAGATCAATTACTAACAATTTATGGGCTATACAACATTCTAGTATATAGTTCTTAATATTTTAATGATGATAGAAAGGATGGACCTTTTTTAGACCATAAAGTCGAGGAAAACCCCTTTTCATTTCCTAGTCTAAATAAATTTAACCGACTCCCTACACTATAAATCTTTTCCCATCTATTTTTCAAGTTAAGGAGGATCCTAAATCAACATGTTTAAAAGGAATATATGAACCTTAAACTACACTTTTAAGCATATGATTTCTACATGCATATGATATATTATTGTACACCTCTTGGGTGAATGAATTGAAGAGGTGTCCTTCTAGAACTAGGAAACTTTAATAACCTTACAACTTGGGAGGAAAAAAATAGGTACATATGAATGCACTTTCAAAGATTCAAGGACTTGGTAGCGGATTGAAAGATTTGAAGCCTTCTTCATCTTTTAGAGCTTGTAGTCCAAGTCGAGAACATCATCTTCATTGTGTGGTTCTTATTTCTTATCACTATTACCGGTGCCCATGAAATTCATTGATATAAATTTATTATATGGTACAAAAGATCTTGAGAGAAACTTGTGTTCTTGGTTCTAGCCAATTTTAATGGCTAGGTTTTTTTTAAAGATTTGACAATGAAAATTTTGGAATAATCTGAGGAGAAGGAATACGTGAAGGTATAAATGATAGATAGACTATTCAAAATTGTATAAGGTTATTCAGATAGCTGAACTATATGATTCATATAACTGAGTGGATATTAAAATGTGTAGAAGATAGTTTCAGCATATATCTGAAGCTCAATATCAGATGCCCTAAAGAGGTCTAAAGAGTGATTAGAAAAGACGCCTAAGAATCTATATGTAAACAAGAAAGATAGAAACTTATCTAATCAAGGTAAAAATAAGTACGACACAACATACAACCAATATATAGAATAATAGACACACAAGAGAAAATAAAAGGAGAAGAAGATACAAGTGTAACCCAATTTTCGGAAGGAGCATCCATATTAGGATTTTCTTTTGGTGCTCTCGTCCATGTATAATTAGATTTTGTTGCATGGATCCCCGCATGGTTTAGTTTACTTCTCCATCTCTCTCTTCATAGCTACTAATTTCTATATATTCTTTTCCATGTGTGTTATCTTCCTTGATTTAGTCTTGACTAGAAATATCTTTTGCAGCTTCATGATCATGCATAGCTCTTCACGGTCTACCTTTCCAGAGGTTTGGACAAAGTGTTTGTAAGTGAAGTATCTATACAAATTGATAGGAAGTTGGATAACTTTATTTTTACCATTTTTAATTGAGCTTCTCTTTCTACAATTTTTAGTTTATTTTACAACTTTTGGCATACCACTTGATTATCTTTTAACACAATTATGACTTGATTTTACACTTCTAAAATAGTCTCTTGACTTACTCTCATTCTTTTGTTTTTACATATATAAGAAGATAGGTGGGTTGTTTTTTCCTTCATCATAAAATTCCTCTTGATCTAGGACAAGTTCTTACGTCATGAGGTCAACTATTAGCTCATGGATCGTCATGTACGATAGATAATTGGATTCTCTAATCGCGGTTGCATTTGACTTGTATTATTTTGAAAGTAAATTCAAGATTTTTTGACATAACTCGTTGTTTATGTGAGAATTTACAAATTTTTTTGCAAATTATTCAAGTTCTTTCAGGTTTTCATTTTGAACAACTAAAATTAACTAACACATGGACGCGTTTTTCTCTCTTTGAAATTTGTATTTCCTAGAAAAAATAATTTTATAACCTTTCGAATCCCATAAGACATCTCACATTCAATTACTCACCTATAAATGGTTGAACATAGTCTGCAAATGAGTGTGTTTAGTGATTTTTTTAGTGATCTTGGCCACACCATCCGCTAAAAGCTCCTTATCTATCTTAATGATCTTTTCAACTATGTCTTTGTATGAAATTAATGGACCATATTTTGTGATTAGCCATAGAGAGAAACTAATCACTTTCAAGTACATATCTATTCTTTCTTCTAGAGGAAATAATACATTCATACACATAGAGAAGTTCAAGTAGTACTTGTATCTGTTGGTTAGTTAGATTCCGGGTCGTACTTCACTATATTTAATTAAGCATAAAGAATATTAGAGCTTGGCAATGATACCAAGTATTACTCAAGAAATAATCCTAGGGGTGAATATGTACTATTTCTATTAAAAAAAACCTAAGACAATCCATTCGACTCTTCTATTAAACAAATATTACGGGATAAATACATAGATATGATAGAGGAACACAAAGAACTAAGCTGTATGAGTGGAGCAGTCGATCAAGAACTTCGTGTATATACGCATTGCATGTTTCTAGTCAATAATCAAAGACATATATATAATATCTAAGCATAAAATATATAAATACATATGTAGGAAAAAGAACAAACATTTGGCATGCACTTAATAATGAGAGAAAGAAGAAAAGAGATACAAACTATTTGAAGTAGTTTGATTCTCGTAGGAATAGTCCAATACTTAATGAATATTTGAAACATAAAATTTGGAAAGATATTTCACTACAAACTCCAGAGTCTGTCAAAGGTGATAGCACAAACTCTTGAAACCGTTTAAATATACCCTACAGATTAAACAGTCTTGTAATCACCACACAAGAAAGTTTAGTGTACAATCTACACTTATAATGTTACTTCAAAAGACTGTGAAGCCTTCCCTTGTGTATCACCAAAGAAGTATGAGTATACAATATATAATCATGTTTACACTTTACACACCCATGATGTCTTATCTAGTGTCTATGTGTAAACAAGATCTCAACTCACTCTCCTTTAGTCTATTGAAGGATACATTTCTTACTATAATGAGATAAGCAGAAGGGTTTATGATGAGTTATGTTCTACCAAACTTCTGAGTTCCTTGATGAGTAGTTTAAATACAACTAAGGCATATTTCAATGAAATGTGGTTTTTTGGACTATGGATCGCTTTGGGAATCTCTTGAAATTATTCTTCAAATCTTCAAATTTAATGTTGAAAAGAGATACATTGTAAAGTATTCAGAGAGTCTATTTATATGTAAAAAACTAAAATGGATATTTTCATGTGTCATCTCATCACTAGCTGATTTGCTAGATGTTTGGTATCCACACTCTCTACATAGGATATCTCTGGTGCCTTGTGTTTTAGCCTTCATATAATAGAGTTTTGTGGACCAGGTTCCCGGTCTTTTTTATGTGGAGGTCCGAGCTTGAGATTTATTCAAGGTTGATTAGTTTTGTCTCAAGAAACGCGTCTTCTTTAAAATCAAACTCGTATGATCTTCTTTCTTAAATTATACTTCAGATTCTCTACGTCGTTCCGCCTTGATGGACTCTCGAGGTCAGATATTCTGCATGTTAACATATTTTTATATGTCTTCTTCTGGAGCACTTTGATGGTCCGCTCTTTGACTCCCTTGGGTGTTTAAAGAACTTCTTTTGCAACATTAGTTCTTGTTCTCAACGATAAGTATCTCCTTTTGTTCCATGTCATTAGTCATGTAAAATCTTATACGTAATACCTACATGCCCTTGAGATTAAACAAATCTATACTAAATGTTTTATCAAAGTAGACATCAATCAAAATAGGCCATTAGGCTAACAAAAACATTTACCCATATTTTAAAATCACTCTGGAAACCTATATATTGTCAATTTAAAAAATCATAAATTGGAATTTGATAAGTTGAAAACTTATCAATCCAGCATTCCAACATCAACCAAGCCTCAAAAAGGGGACTTTCTTGGTTTATATTTTTTTAGCAACCAAGGAAGTCATAGCTTGAGTTTTGGTTTGAAAGTTCAGAGGTAAGAAAAAAGGGTTTAAGGAGAGAAAACACAATACACACCCCTGAAATGATTTCATTAGCTCCAGTTCACGATGCTCGAAAATTACCTATTTTGAATCACATCCCATCAAGTTTCTTGTAGAATTATCAGTAATTCGTTCATAATTTATATTTTACACCACAACTTATACTCTCCATATTTCATATGAAGTCTCCATCTTAACCACTTACTGACATGAGTATCAATAATTATTTCAAGTCGATATCGAGTGGTTTTAACACACGTGTGTGCTTTAACAAGTTAAAACTACATTTCCTGCTAAATGTTTAAATTGTTTTATCTAATTTACGTGAATCTTTCAACCACACTGAAGGAGAAACTTTTTTACCTTATTTATTGTAGACGAAGATAAAGAAAAAAATGAATAGTAAATGTTAAATATAAATTAAACTTTAACACACTTTATTACCCTTACGAGTTTGGACAACATAAAAGTCAAATTTCTATCCAATGTATCCAAATTAACTAACATAAAAATATTAATGTTGATCGTCTACTGAAGGTAAATAGTTACAAAATTTCATTTGCAAAGATCAATAGGGAACTTGTTACATCATGTAAAGATAAGAGGATATTTGAGACATTTATCCGAAAATAAAGTTACTAGAATATTTACATAAATCTAAAAATACTATGTAAAACCCGTTTAACCTAAATATATTAAGACTCTATATAAATATATGTCACAATTTGTCTGCGCCTTTCCCATTCGTTTTATCACTCAATTTACGAATTTCTCATTCCACCAAAGCCGACATAGCCTTATTCTTCAACCTCTCAAACGTGACAGATATCATCCCCTCTCATATACCAAATCATACCCAATTATCATTTACACCCACCAATACAGTAACCATGGTTTAGATTTCGCCCATAAAGATCCCCTTAAAATTTATCGATCATATACACCAAGTACTAAAGTCAAATATATCTACAAAATATATCGTTAAGAGTATTGTATTTAGCAGATCTACCTAATTGGTATATGAAATACCCAGAAGATAAAGTAAGTACTAAATATTATAATATATTTAATTTTTATAAATTTGTTTGTTGTTTGTTTTGTATGTATGTATATATATATATATATATTTGTGTGTGTTTGTGTGTGTAATTCTTCCTATTTTATTTTGTTAAAAATTAAACAAAACCAATATTTTTGTATTATGTTTTCTCTATGTTTGAATTTGAAGGTTGAAGTAACTTATCAAATATTTATAAATTTATTTTAAAGAAAATGTTTGGGATCAACTTAATAACAAATCAATTTTAACATAAACTAGGAAAATATAGGTCTTAATTCTATCATCTTCTCATGTTTATTTATTTTAGAAATATTTTAATTATTATTATTCTATTTCAATGTATGTTTTCATTTTAAAATTAAATTTCACATAATTATATATATATATATATATGTGTGTGTGTGTGTATGTGTGTATGTGTGTATGTGTGTATGTGTGTATGTTTGTGTGTTTTTATTATGTATACATTTTCTATAAAAAGAGTTGAAACTTTGTAGGTCTAAAATTTTGTTTTAATATGTTTATATAATAAAATTAGTCAAATTTGAACTAAATTCTCAGGCCAATGAAGATTGCAACACTGGTAACCTTTTTTTAGACATTCCTTGAACACATGTATATATTGCAAATTATTTGATGTAGAAAATACAATATAATGGCACCTTCTAATTTTTTGTAACTTTTTACAGGCATTTAAATGCGATGAACCTTACTTCTTTTAGATAAAACGATCGATGGTTATGTCATTTCAACCAAATACAACCAACACAATGAAAAAGGTAATGCACTAAAAAACTATTGTAAATTTAATGTCATTTAGGAAAGTCAATGAGGAGGGTAAGGAGGTCTTTACATATTCTCGCAACTCACCTCACAACACATCACACCCCCCTTCTTTTTCCCTTTGCCCACCAATTTTTTTAATATCTTTAGGTTGTGGGTTCTACCCCGAGGTTACCATCAAAATAAAAACAAGGTTATTCATACTCATTGTATTATCGATTTTGAGACATGACCGCTTAAAAATATACATCATTACAATTTCATTAACAAAAAACTCCTCCAAGCATTCTAAAGACAAGAACATTAATTGTTGCGGTTGTAATGTGCATTATACATTAGTATATAAAAGCTAGTATTTCTACTTTTTTATAAATAGTAAGTTATTACTCATGAAACTCATATTACATAACATAGATTTTTTAATTGATCACATATATGTCACACAAGTCATCTAAATAAAAATCTCACTTTATGGGTAATTATTTTTTATGTCAACTAATTTTATGAAAATAATATCTTACATTATTTCATAAAAAAAATCTTCGTTTTTACATATGGTACAATCCAAGGACTAGACGACCATAAATAATGCTATTTTCTTGATTCAAATGTTATATTTATATTATAATATTAGAGTTTTACCTTTTAATTAAATTTTTTAATTAATTAAATTTTTTAAATTTCAAATATATATTATAGCTAAAATATAATATTAATTATATAATCTAATTTTTATACATGTAGTGAACTTTACTAGGGTGTAGATGCTCATCTCTGGAATCCACCCTAACTCTGTGTTGGTTTGATAGTTAATTTCCACAATCTGTCCAACCCAAATTTAATACCCTAACACTAGAGAGGGATCCACGTGGATCCACACTATTAGATAGTGGTCTTGAACCCAAACTCAAATCTAAAAACAAAAATTTATTTATTTATTTAACTCAAAAAAATTAATCTTAAGATTTTTGGTGCAATCAAACTTATACCTCAAACATCAAACTCTTTGATCTATGAATAATACAAATTTTGTATCCATTATTCTAGCAATAAGCAAACATCCCTCGTAACCTCGGGGGAGTTACATGTGAATTACCTACAATGCAAGATCAAATCTCAAAATTAGATCTTTTTTTCCTTTTTCTACTAATAATTCTCAATAATGGGAAAAAATCTTATACTATCATCATCACTGCCCATTGACGAAGAAAACTAATTTAGATATGTACTGGTTTTCCAAATAAAGGCGATTTGGAACATCTTACTTGAAAAATTAAAAAGCTAATGGGTTATCGCATGGACTTATGCAAGAGATAGTGTTTATGGTTGTACGAACTAACAGTCTCGAAATGACCTTCTAATCATAATAAATTGCCACTTGTTTACCTAGGAAGATGAATTAAATAATCGGTCCTTGTGTCTTAAATAACATAAATAGACCCTTGTGTTTCAGCCTAGGTCATTTAAATCCCAATTATTCCTTCAAAGTTCATTTTTATTTTCTACATGCAAACATAAAAATAATATCTAATGTTCATTTTTCTTTTCTTTTTTGTTCAGCCCCTCAACGTTCACACAACGTTTCTTTCATTTCAAAGCCGCTTATTTAATCTAAGTTGCACTCACACAGTCACACTCACTATCTCATTACACATTTACAATACTAAGATGGATATTCATGAAGGTGATCTTGTGGAAGTAAGCATGAGTCAGAAATGGAGACAAATTTGAAGTGAAGTATTTAAAATATCCCTGAAAGAGGCACAAAAGTCGTTAACTGAAGTTGTTAAAGCTAAAAAGGTGATGCCAAAGCAACATTCGATACTTGAAAGGTTCAACTATATCGTCTCTGATAGAGTCGATGTTATGATTTCGAAGGTTGGCGGGTTAATTTATATATCTTATGTGTTAGAATAATTTATAGATGGTGTTAAAGAAATAGAGAAAGGAAGTGAGATTTTGTGATGAATTCATTGAGCGTGTTATCAAGTCACTTGAAAGATTATTATATTTGTTTAAACATTTCTTTATCTAATTTCAACTTCTTACTTCAAAAATTTAGACAAGGTACTATTTTCGTTTGAATATTTTCATCTAATTTAATCTTCTTGTTTCAAAAATTTAGATTTTTCTAGAATAGTTGGAAAAAAAAATATTGGCTTGATCTTTAATCAAATTTTTTTTTCTTATTGATTATAAGTTGTTAAATCTAAAATTATTTGCCAAAAAAATTTAGACCATCTTAATTGATTTGTAGGAGTAATTAAATGGTCTTATTATTTCTAAATTTTTAGTTTATTCAATTAGGACAAAATATGGGTTTTTTCAATTTACTGAATTAGAAACTTTTAATTCTATATTGATTAGACTTTTTCATTCTAATTGTGGCTTAATTATCCATCCCTTTAGTTTCATTCAAAACAGACATACGATCATCATCGAGCGACATGGTAACCATGTGTTTGGAAGGACACTTGAGTAATTTTTTTTTTTTTGATCAAAATACCAAGAGATGCAGTAAAAAGGTTCTACATATCTGAATGGTTGAGAAGAGTACAAATCAGAACTTATTGTCCAATCATCAATCATGATGCTATGTACATTGATAAAACGATCACAATTTACATTATTAACACTAAGGTATATGATTCATATTATATGTATATTCTTTCACATCTATATATTATTAATCAAAAATTCATGGCAGTTCATTTGTACTATTAATGAATATATGTGACAATTCAAGCATAACCCTGAAACTATGTGAACATTATGTCAAAATTAAAAGTTATTTCATTATTTAATTGACATCTTTGAACTTAAATTACATTTATTCGCATTTAAATGTGGAATTAACTTTTTTGTTTTTAAATCCTAACTTTGCACATAATTGAGATTGGACTTCTCGTGAGACCGATATTTACCTGCCTAATCACTACCATATGTTCACGGAGAAGGTTTATATCATTGGTCTCTGTTATAATAAGTGTTATTATTTCGTAAAAGGGTTGCAGTAAATAAATATGTTTGCTCTATTTTTTATGTTTTCAAAGATTGTATGCTACATGTGTTTGTTGCTTTCATTCATTATTTGTTAATGATTCTTTAATCATTTTATTGACTTCGTTCAAAAAATTGATTAATATTCTTTAGTATTACTAACTATTTTTTTAATCAATTGATTGATTAATATTTCCTTTAGTATTACATACTATAAGTATATTTGATGAAATATACTAATATTGTATATTACTAAAAAATTGTTTTAGTAATCAAATAAATACTTATATTATATATAATAGGTTATTTATTCCCACTTGATGATTACAATTCTTGAGTTTATTAAAAGCGACACATAAGATGTATTCGGGATACTTGTCAATCGCACGTATATTTGTATATTTGTTAAGTTTACAGTTTTGATCTGACTACCAGATAAACCTGTAGTTCAAGTACAAATTATAAAAAATATATATTGTTTGATAATAGAATAACTTTTTAATTTTACATTTTTAGTCTAGACTACCCAAAGAATGTGAAATTGATAATATTCTATTATTTGATGGATTAACTCAACAAAACTAATTGCAAACAACCTGACTTCGGGGCTAACTAGTTTTGAGTCTCACATTTTATTTGATAAACTAGGTAATGTGCCACACTTAATTATGCGTGGGAAACGACATGACTTCTAGAGGGCTCATTCATTTTTTAAAGTTTTCATTATTCATTTTAATTATGTGTGAAAAATGACCTGACTACCAGTGAGCTCGTTCTTGTTTTAAAATTTTGAATTATATATCTCTTAGATAACATTCCTTTTTTTTAATCAGTAAATCAAACTTTTACATATGAAGCTCAAACATCAAGTTTTTACACTTTCAGCCCAATAAAAATTGGGCCTATACTTTACCTCTACTCCTTATATGGGCTATTACAAGAAAATAACACAAATTAGGCTAACTATTACAAATCTTCTCAACTAACATTCTAGCGCTATTACATTTACAATTCCTACTTTGTAACTTAACAGCTACAAATGAAATTATATTGTTATAGAGTCTATCTTCATTTAGCAACCTTATTACATGATCTCTTATGTTCCTCTCGTACCAAATGAAACACATATAAGTAGTAATGCACTCACTTAGGACTAACAGACATTCCGAGTTTGTAAGAGAATACCGACTCACTTCTAGGAGTTCATCTATCGAATTTATATTGTTTCTGATACTGCAATTTAGTAGTATACGTTGTATAATAAATTTAGAGAACTTACAATTTATAAAGATATGTTCAGCATCTTCATCTTCCGTTTTACAAAGAGGACAAATAGTAGACACATTCAATCACCAATATTTCATTCTTATCTTAGTAGGAAGCCTATTTAATACCCCTAGCCAAGCAATGAATGAGAAGCGAGGAATACATGATTTTTCCCAAACTACTTCACTCCATGAAACTTTGGTTTTACACTCAGTAATTCTTCTCAAAGTTTATCTGTATGAGAATTGGCCCTTCTCACATTCTTCCCATGTTATTGTATCTGCTTTATCCACAAGATTAATACTTTGTATATGCGAATAAACCTTCCCAATACATGGTGGAATTCTCCACCTTTCTCTACCAAAGAAGTCCTTTACCTTATTATTCCAACTAAGGTTGTATTCCTCTAGCTCAATATGTAATATTTCTGGTACACTTTTCCTTTTAACCCACCTATCCCACAAAATATAAGTGAGTTCTCCATTGCCCACTTCATGATACACTTCTGATCTTGAGCAACTGTTTCCACATCCATGAATGGTGTTGCTTTATATCCAAGCTCCAAATACATTTTTGTTTAAGTATATTAACATTTACCCATCTACTCCATAAGTTTTTTCCTTGTGAATAAAATCTCCAGAAGGTAAATAAAAGACATGTTTTATTCATGTACTCAATGTTAGGAATATTTAATCCACCTTCCTCTTTACTACAACACACACTATCCCATGAAACTCTAGCACCAATTGCATCTTCCAAAGAACCTTTCCATAAAAAACCTGACATTTTTTGATTCAACTTATAAATCACATGCTTTGGTAGTGAAAATAACCTACACCAAAACATTATCTTGCTAATCAAAACCACTCTAATCACCTCAACTCTACCTGCATATGATAGGAATTTTGAACACCATTGTTTAATATTATTGCAAATTCTCTCAACTAACACATTACCATCCTTAACACTCAATTATTTTGAGTTTAACGGAATTCCTAGATATTTAACAGGAAACTTACGTATTTTGATATCCAAGATATTTGCAATCTCAGTTTTAATATCATCACTAATACCCCCAAAGTAAAGCTCGCTTTTATAAAAATTTATATGTAACCCAGAACACCTCGTAAACAAGTCTAAGCCTTTTTAATAATTCTAGCTGACAATATATCCCCATACATAAAAATAAGTAGATCATTTGCGAAGATTAAGTGGTTAAGACTTACCTCTTTACACCTTCGATGGAACTTAAACTCTTTATTTTTAGATACAATAGGAAATAATCACGAGAAAACTTCCATACAGATGGCAAATAGATATGGGGAGAGAGGGTCCCCTTGCCTAAGGCCTCTCTTTCCTTTAAAGTATCCACAAGCCTCCTCATTCACACATATGGAGTAAGAGGGGAAGCAAATTCACCTTTCAATACAATTAATAAACTTTTTAGGAAACCTTAAAGCATAAAGAGTAGATAGTAGAAACTGCCAATTGACACTGTCATAGGCTTTTTGCAAATCTAAATTAATTGTACAAGATGGCTTAGTTGATATCTTTTTATATCCCAATACCACTTCTTATGCAACCAATATATTATCTCCTACACACCTATCTCCCATATAGGCTGCTTGATTCAAGGATATAATAGAATTCATTATTTTTTAAGCCTACTCATATGTATTCTTGATATAGCTTTATATATAATATTGACACAAGATATGGGTCTGAAATTTTTCACACTTGAGGGATTTTTCTCTTTAGGAATTAGTATAATGTTTGTTGAATTTACTTGGTTTAACAACTTACCTGAGTTGAAACATTGTTTTATTGCAGCATAGATTTTGTCTCCAATTATATTCCAGGCTGACTTGAAAAAGCAAGTTGTAAATCCATTAGGCCTAGGGCTCTTCCCATCACCAATAGCAAATAAGGCAATTTTAATCTCCTCATTATGTATTGGAGCTGTTAGTACTTCATGAAATTCATCAGGAACCTCTTTGTTTAATATAGATTTAATAGTGTTGATGGAGCACCTTTCTTGGTTGGTTTCTTCAGTACCAAGTAAAGACTTATAATTGTTCACAAATTCACCCTTGATATCATCAGGTTCAGTCAAGATAGTACTATCTTACCTAATAATTGAAGCTATATGATTTCTAGCTACTCTTCCTTTAATCTTTCTATAGTAGTACTCTGAATTGGAGTCATAATCATTAATAAACATTGCTCTTGACTTTTGTTTCATAGCCTCATGATGTGTTACGGTAGATTTTTCTAACTTCTATATCAGTGCTAATATTTCTTCCTTCCATAATCCTGGTTTGTACTATATCGAACTGGATTTTAATATTATTAATATCATTCGGAGTCCTTTTGAAACACTTATTATTGAATTTCTTTAAAGCCCTTTTGATCTCCTTAAGCTTCATACATAAAACAAACATGTAATTACCATTAATCTTGATTTTCCAGATCTGCTTTACTAGCTCAAGATACTCTTCATGTGTAGTCCATACATTGAAGAATCTAAATGAACAAGAATTTGACTTCATCTGAGGACCAATTATAAGCTTTAAAGCGCTACGGTCCAAAGTTGAGGGGGGAATGATCACAATATTAGACTGGTAACCATCTAACCACTTACTATTGATGAATACCCTGTCTATTTTACTTGCTCTCAAGTTTCTAGTGTCTTTTATGTTTGTCCATGTGAAAAAATTCCACCATATTGATGTTCAAGTTGAGAAGCATCTTCTATACATTCTTCAAAATTTAAAGAGCTGTTAGGCAAAGTATAACAGTTTAGTCTATCTTCAATATTAAGAATTTCATTGTAACCTCCAATAAAATAAATACAATGATCCTTGTAATCATGATTGAGATTAATTATATCAGACCAAAGTATTTTCCTTTCATTAATGTCATTACTCGCATAAATATACCCCATAGAGAATGAGATACCATTAGCTTGAATAGTGACATTTATAAACACTATCTGAGAAGTTTCATAGACTAGCTTTACATCCATGTAATTGTTGTCCCATAGCTCCCATATTCTTCCATCATCACATTAATTATAATTGTGAATTACTTCCAAGTGAGAGAAATGATCACTTATAATATGTAAAGTGTTATGAATCTTTACTTTAGATAACAGTCCTTATCTTTGTCAATTATATAATACTGTTCTTACAAAGTTATTCCCTATTCCTTTCTATGATCAGATCTCTCGATATTTCTGCAAAATCACATCTCAAATCATCCCAAGTGCGTTGGGTAATCTCAAGAATAGTGACCGAAACTTGAGAGTCTTTCTTATGCACATGAGACTCATTGATATGATCAATAAGTTATTGACTAAAGTGTCTCTTGTGGATCCATACAGTGCATATGATTCATGTCTAAAGTAATACGTAATTAGTAATGGTACTAAGTGTATATTTGTGTATCCATGAGTTATGACATTTTAAGCATGAAAATCCCATGAATCCTAAAACATCTTTAGAAGATGTATAGGCAACTTAGTATGACCATTATATACCAATTATCTAATACAAAGAAACAAGGTTAGTGCATTAATGGAAATTGTTTCCGTAATTTCTTTAACTTCTATTAATTACACGGAAAGAGTATTGGATACTCGCAGTAGTTTAGAATTATGCAATATATTGCATACTCCAAATATTAATAGAATACTAAGAATAGAATAAGTTAAGATTACAATTTCGGTAATGGAGCAATTGTTGCAACCACAATTGTAATAAGTAATTCCTCTAAGATGCACATGGAAATACATATTGTAAGAAAACTGTATTTTTTTTCGTAAACTTGTTTCGAGCAAAATAGTCATTTGATCATAAGATGGTTACGGTGTATTAATGTAGTATATATTGACCAATGGAGTATTTCATAGTGATGAATTACAACCCATTGGATACTTACAATGTGGTGTTTATAGTTGCCTAAAGTAACTAAGTAAAAGTGTTATAGTTGTTTCTGGTCATAAATCAAAATAGATAATCGTACTAATCAAACCTTATTTTGGCGTTATAGACTAAGTCATAATTTATGAGATAATGGTTCGCTAGTTTCACAAGGAAGATTTTCTTGAACAATATGATTTTGAATCATATGGAACTTGTCAGACGTATCTCGGTGAAATATGACTAAATCTCATTTTAATGAAAATACATATAGTGTTATTGAGTTTTTATATCTACTACATATTGATGTATGTGGACAATCTGGACTCTTAGCCAAAGATTGATATTCTTACTCCATCTCTTTCACGAACTATATATCAGATATAGATGTGTTTACCAAATGTAACACCAATATAAATTACTTGAAATGTTCAAATTACTATCCAGGGAAGTTGAAAGTAAGTATATAAGAGTATGAAGGAAGCAAGATATCAACATGTAAAGTTGAAAATCTTAAGAATGCATTATATATTATCTATGACAAAATTAGATGTCGTCTCAGTGAAATATATCCCTGAACACCATGGTTAATAATGTGTCCGGAAAGAGAAATTGCATTTTATTGAATATAGTGTAATCCATGATAGAATTTACTGGTTTTAGAATATTCTTATAGGGTTATGTTTTAAAGTCAATTGCATACTTAATTTATTTTTACGTCCCACTAAACAGTCGATAAAATCCATATGTGGTAAGGAGATTATATAAATCAACCTCAAAATGTAGAATTCGAAAATGTTTGATTTATGTTAAACGACTTATGATGGTTAAACTTGAGTTGAGATCTTTCAAATATTGATTTGTTTAATACCCAAAGAAAATGACATGATTATATTTCTACACAATTGTAAACACAAAGAGTTTGTGGTAAGACACACAACCTTTTCAGATTGGAATTCCATAGTGAAGGAATTCATAATGTATAAATAGATAATAATGAAATAAAGATTTCAAAGATATTTATATAATATAAGGAGCATTAGATGCACGTCGATCTTTCTTTCCTTGATGAGTCAATAGTGTCATTTAAGGTTCAAGTCTCAAACTTTGAGGAATTAGGGACGATCAACGAAACAATCTTGGAACAAGGAAGCTAACAAAATCAAGAGAAAAAAGAATATATTGTACACAAGCCTCTTAATGGTTGTATAGATATAATCATACACCAAAATTATTTGTAATATTGGTGATAGTTTGATGAGGAAATGATATAGATGATAATCCCATCAAGTGATGATCCTAAAGCCATATGAAGAGACTATGACTAGTCTAGATAGTGACAAGTGGTTAAGAACCATCGAATCTGAATTAGTATCTATAAGAATCAAAGAGTATAGTACTTCGGTTGAATCTTTAATAGATATAAGATCCATTTATAGTAAATGGGTGCTAGAGTAATGATTGGAGTAGACGGTAAGGTAGAGACCTATAACGTCATTCTAATTACTAAGAGTTTAAATCAAGAGGAAAACATCAATTATGGTGAATTCCTTTTCTCATAGCAATGTTTAGTTTATTTCAGATTCTACTATTCGTAACTACATTCTATTATTATGAGATATGGTAATATTATGTAAAAATAGTTTTCACTAAATGGGAGTTTATGACGTCCTTAAGACTAATCCTACAGGTCTCATATTTACATTTACTCATAATAAAATATGTAAGCTCCCAAAATCCATTTAATGGATTCAACGATTGTCACTAAGTTGGATTATCCTCTTTCATACAATCAAATAGTTTGATTTTATTATTTTAGAATAAGAGTCATAAGAGTACAAAGGACTAGTGGGAGTACACTCATCTTCCATGTGTTATATGTAGATGACATATTATCACATAAGGATATGATATGCCAACAAAGCAGATAAACCAAGTTTTTGATCGTCTAATAGTTCTCTATGAAAGCTTTAGGAAAAGTAGCTTATATTTTTTGAATTGGTATCTATAGAGATAGATTAAAGAAGCAACTTGACCTATATCAATCTTATTACATTTATAGCTTTTTAAAAGTATCACATGGAAATTCCAAGAAGAGCTATTTAACAATAGACTTTGGAATTACGCTAATTGGGAGTGTTTGTTCTAAGACCCTGAAAGTAGGAGAATGAATGTGTACAGTCCTATTTGTTAAAACAATAAGGATCTATCTAGCATACCATGAAAAATGTATAAGACCTAAATTGTGCTACACGCTAGGAGTAGCGAGTAAGTATGAAGGTAACCTTGATAGGGAATGTTGGGAAGTAGTAAAGATTATCCTTAAGTACTTAAGAAGTATTAAGGACACATTCCTCATATATGGAGAATATAATTTGAAGCTAATTGGATATATAGATGCTTTTTTGCTTCAAACGTGGATGATAGCAAATCAACATATGGTGGTGTCTATATAGAGGAAAAGTGAATTGGAATAGTTCCAATCAAGATACTATAACAGATGTCGGTCACTAAAAGTAGAATACATAGCAACATAAGATGCAACTATGCAAGTTGTTTGGATAAAATGGGTCTTATATATATATATACATATATATATATTGTGTAGTTTCTACAATATAGATAGTAGATCAGACAATAGATCTAACCAAATTCTGCAGTAGTACTGCTTGATTCGAGATATTATGAGCATGAAGATGTTCACATTCAATAGGTAGAAGAAAGGGAAAATGATATAGATCTATTCATCTAAGTGTGTCTATCAGAAGAGTCTGATGAGAACAAACTTCTTATGAATTATGGTACTTGAATGATTGGGGCTAGGCCAAGTTGGAGATTGTTGGAATTATGCCCTAGCCCCGATCGTCTTGTAATAAATTTAACACAAGTGTATATTGTACACGAAAATAGTTATCCCTACACTATTGATTAACAGAATTGTTTCCTTGAATTTATGGCAAGCTTTTATGATTATGTTATTCATTTATATAACATAAAGGCAGATCCTTGATTAAGTTATGAACTAGATATCATAAGGTGTTATGATAATGAGAATCTAGTTCATAGGACTTAATCTAAACTTGTTCTTAATCGTAGGATCATCGAACTAGGACGTCGATGGTCCGTTTAGATTAATGTGTAGCTAACGAGTATTTATTGGATAAATATTGGTAGTTCTTATTTACCGAGTTAGGTACATAGATAATGCACATAGAGATGTGATTATCGAACCGACTAGAAATCTAGAGATTTCTAATGGTTAATTACCTTGAACTGTCAAGTAGGTTAATCTCTAGAAGGAATTTAATGCGTGTAACCTTTGACCTGAGATTATCACGATTGTTGTGTATATGCTTGTTGTATTTTGATATTGGACTACTAGTGTGTCATAATTCTAGTTGAAAGGATATTAACCACAACTAAGTATATATGCTTCTAGGGATGAGTCAAGATGGAATCTATCAACTCTAGGTAAAGAGTTAGAGTTCTAAGATGTCATAAGGTTATCAAGATTGTATCAAGTCCTTGGCCAAGGTGATAGAATGAATGAAGAAGTTTCTTCTTAGGTCATTATCCAATCGTTGATAATCGACGTGTAACATAGTTTATTTTTTTAATGGGATTTGACAGTTGTACCATATCCCTGGATAATCTGGAGTTGTAAAGATAGAGGGAATACGTGTATGATCCTTTGCCGGGTTCTTTGTACAGAGTTACTTCACGTTATCTAGTCGTTGGAGAGTGTTGTTAGACGCCAACCTCGATTAGTAGTTAATTAAGTTAACTACTACCGGTTTAACGATGAACCCACGTAGTCGCACACTAACGAGTGTATTGATCTTACTTCATGTCGTTAATTGATTTTGTTATTAGATAATAAGTATTAATTAATTATATACTTGGAATATTGGTATATTAATTTGCTTAATATTCTAATATAAGACCGATCTAAGACAAAAGAGGAAAAAAAGAAAATATTGACAAGTTCGTGGATCAAACCACGTACCTCTAGTAGTGTGAAATATGTCACTAACCGCTGGGCTAGTCAAGTATTTTTGTGTAATGTAGAAGTTCCAAGTCCACTTCACAAGTGGAAATGGACAAGATTATTAAGATAATTAATTTCATTATACGTTCCTGGATTTTCCACTTCTTGTCTTTTTATTTTCTTCTATTGATTTAATATAAGTATAATGAGAAATCATTATACAGATATTACTTTCTCATTAGTTTTCTTTCAAGAAAAAAACATAGGAAAATAAAAGGTCCTTTGTCTCCAAGTCAGAATTTGATTCTGAAAGCAATGATCAAAACTCGATGTGCAAAGCGAGGAGGCTTCAACTTTTTGAAGCTGAGATTAGGCAATTCGATTCTTATACAAAGGATTAAGTTATGTAATCAAATTTTTCCTTGTTTCAAATTCTTAAATCGCAACTAGATGGTTTTTATTGCAATTTCATTTCCGCCAAATTATATATGAAATATAATTGAGTTGCAATATCCTTCAAATATAAACCTAATTCATTTAGCACAATGTGAAGAAGATTGCAGAATATATAAAATAAACTCAAAGCAACTACTTAGAAAATTTCATGTAATAATATTTACAAACTAAATTACATGTACACTTGTCATACTCGCAATCTAAGTGCGCTTTACACTAACTCCTAAAGTCAACTATTTTATATCATAAATTCATAAAAAAAGCATGCTTGATGGGGGAATTTAAAATACTCTACAGTCAACGCAACCCTAAGATTAATTTTATTGAAAGCATGTAAAACACAAAAAAATTGGGATGAGGCAACGAACCCCACCCCAAACTCAAAAGTGAGTCGTGTCCCCACGGCTCGAAAAGACTCAATAAAGTAATAAAATTAAAAATTAAACTAACCTAAACTACCTAGTGCCTACAATCAATTAAGAAGAAGAATTAGAACTGGATACCTGGCCATAAATATCCATCATGTCTTCCTCCGAAGAAGAATAATAATTATTAATATCGAAGATCTCAGTTACCACCCCCAATTGTAAATTAATCTGTGCAATTTCCTCCCAAAGTGCCTTGTTTTCTTTTCTTAAATGATCGACTTCATGTTGCAATTTGGTAGCTCATGGAAGTGTGCAGGAATTATTCTGATATGAAGAGGAAGAACAAGAACCTTGATCTTGAATTTGTGTCTTTTATATAAGCCTTGATGGTACCTTCATCTTAGCTGTTAATTTCTTGTGTAGTGGTTGTGTTGATGCCTCTACCTATTGCTTCTTTTCAATAGGCTCATCAAGATCGATGGCCCTTTCAATTGTGGCTCCAGGCAAATCTTTGTTCTTCCCCATGATTGAACACTTCCTCTTATAATCCATAGCATCTATTCTTTTTGTCATGTTTAATTAACCCCAAACTCAAGTTACACCAAGGATGGAATAAAGTTAAGAGAATTTGGTGTAGCTTGAGTTTCTTGCTTGGATTTGATGATAGAAGTATGTTTCTTGATGATTCTTGGGAGAATTCTTGATAGTTTGATGATCTTGATGGTGTTTTACGGTGTAGTGTGATCAATTGGATAAAGAATATGTGTTTATAGATGAAGGAGGAGAGGATTTTTGATGTTGTGGAGGTTTAATCAAGCTTCGAGGTCTATTTAAGGTTGGGAGCTGGAAAATTCCTATTGGAGAGGCTAGGGTTTGCACTTGATAAGGTAAGAAGTTTAATAGGAAACAAACTCTTCAAACCGCCATCGGACCCGCATACCGGCGGAATCGCCGGCATACCAGTGCTGGAGGTCTCCCTTTTTGTAAGTCTCGGCAATAAACCCGAATTCACTACCCGAGGCCCCGTGCTCTTGGGCGTCGGCATACCGGTGGTGTCACCGGCCGTCAAAATACCCGAGTCGAGCAACCCGAGGGCATGTGTTTCCTTCTGGCCAGCATACCGGTCATGTGATCGGCTAGCCAGCCAGTGCAGCTGATTTTTCCTTTTCGTTCCTTAGCACCCCAAACTCAATTCCTACAACATTAAAACACTACCTTTCTCATTTCTTTTTAAAAGTAGACACTAAGACTCGACAATTAATTAAAATTATACACTAGGAATTGAAAAGAGAAGGCAATAAACTAATATACAATTGAAATAGCTTTTGTTTAATGTCGTTAAGCTCAACGGGTTACCTCAGGAATCATTTTTTAACATTACCTCCCCAACAGTGAGTGTGGTTGTCAACATTTGCTACACAGAATTTGCATCCCTTAGCTTTTATTATCACCAGTTGATTCGAGATAACCTTTGTGACCATGAATGGTCCTTGCCAAGTACGCTTGGCTTCGCACGCTTTCGGAGGAGGATCATGCTTCTTCATTGCGACCTCTTCCCCTACTCTGAACTCCCTCTTCTTTCTTTCTTTCTTAGGTTCTTTTGGAACCTTCATAGCTCACCCATTTTATTTCTTCTTCGCAAGGTCAAGGTGTGGCTTTTCCTTAGGATATTGAGGATCTTTATTAGGTGGTTTCTTTCTGAAATCTCTTTCCAACATTCCTAAGGTTTCCACCACCTTAGTTGGCTCCTTGTCTGGTTATTCAATCACATCCATCCGGAAGCAATCCTCCTTGGGATCCGAGAACTTCATTGGCTTAAACATGATGAATTTCACTTCATCGTCTTGGATACGGATAATCATTTGACCGTTCTCTACATCAATCAAAGTACTCCCCGTGGCTAGGAATGGTCTTCCAAAAATAATGGGGACATTCATATCTACGTCGTAATCAAGTATAACAAAATCAACATGAAATATTAATGTACCTGCCTTGACGAGGACATCTTCTAGTCTTCCCTCTGGATGTATGAGGGATCTGTCAGCCATTTGCAAAACCATAGAGGTGGTTTTGCGTTTCCTATCTCCAACTTTTCAAACACTGATTTGGGCATGAGATTAATACTTGCTCCCAAATCGCATAAAGCTTTCTCTTTCCATTTAGCACCAATAGAAATCGGAATCGTAAAACTTCCTGGATCAAGTAATTTAGGTGGCAATTTACTTTGGCAGATGGCACTACACTCTTCTGGCAAACCTACCATTTCATTCTCAAGATACTGGCGTTTGCTGGTGATAGCTCTTTTCAGGAACTTATTTATTTCGGTACACCTTTGATAGCCTCTAAGAAAGGTATATTAATGTTAAGCTTATTCGCCATAGTCATGAATCTAATTATTAATTTTTATAAATTTTATCTAATTTAAACTTATTACTTTAATAATTTAGACAAGGTACTATTTTCGTTTGAATATTTTCATCTAATTTAATCTTCTTATTTCAGAAATATAGATTTTTCTAAAATCGTTGAAAAAACAATTAATTAGCTTGATCTTTAATTAATATTTTTTATTATTGATTTTAAGTTTTTAAATCAACAATTATCTGCCTAAATAAATTTTGACCACCTTAATCTATTTGTAGGATTAATTAAGGGGTCTTATTATTCCTAAATTTTTAATTTATTCACTTGGGACAAAATATGGGTTTTTCCAATTTACTGAATTAGAAACTTTTATTTCTATATTGATTAGGCTTTTTCATTCCAATGGTGGCTTAATTATCCATTCTTTTAGTTTCATATAAAATAGACATATGATCATCGAGCGGCATGGTAACCATGTGTTTGAAAGAACACTTGAGTAACTTTTTCCTTGACAATATACCAAGAGATGCAGTAAAAAGGTTCTACATATCTGAATGGTTGAGAAGAGTACAAATCAGAACTTGTTGTCCAATCATCAATCATGATGCTATATACATTATTAACACTAAGGTATTTGATTCATATTATATGTATATTCTTTCACATCTATATATTATTCACCAAAAAATCATGGCAGTTCATTTGTACTATTACTGAATATATGTGACAATTTAAGCATAACCCTGAAACTATGTGAACATTAAGTCAAAATTATAAGTTATTTCATTATTTAATTGACATCTTTGGACTTAAATTATATTTATTCGCATTTAAATGAGGAATTAACTTTTTTGTTTCTAAATCCTAAATCTACACATAATTGAGATTGAACTTCTTGTGAGACCAATATTTACCTTCCTAATCACTACCATATGATACACGGAGAAGGTTTAAAGAACCCATGTGTTCTTATTTCATGTTTATATTTTCTCGTTTTTGCAACTAAGAATTCATGCTATATAATTCACACAAATATTTATGTTTTGTTCATGCATTTTAATAGAGAGTATACTAATAAACAGGAAAACGATAGATGATCATTTCATTTCAAGAAAAGAGATTTATTTGTTGATTTAATATGGAAAGTCTTACCTTTGTCATAATATTTGTGGAAAAAGAATAGTCACGGATAGAATCGATTATTTCTGTGTTTTTCGATATTTCACGTGATGAGCTTCCTTTTCATATCTCAAGATTGAAACCTCATCACGATTTCACCAATGGTGAATTGATTCGTTTTAGAAGATATGCATGATACTAGACAGGATGATAGTCATTTTCTACATGGATTTTTAAGTTTAATTATATTACTTTTCTTGTTCTTTTGGCTTCTTCTTGTGTTAGACTTGTATTCGATTTATTTTTATGAATAAATGCTAGTAACAAAATTTAAATCGGTATTTTTAAGGTTGACTAATTGTATAAAAGGTGAGTGTCAAAATCAAATTTTCAAATAATATTGATAGAATCATAGTAAATTTATCTATATACTAAAACTATTGAT
This sequence comes from Nemophila menziesii, assembly GCA_029959085.1. Taxonomy (NCBI): domain Eukaryota; kingdom Viridiplantae; phylum Streptophyta; class Magnoliopsida; order Boraginales; family Hydrophyllaceae; genus Nemophila; species Nemophila menziesii. Next base: position 2,790,846 of record JARWIR010000027.1, on the reverse strand, counting down.
AGGAGAAAGTTTGAAAATAAAGATGAAAGATTGAGTGTAACTAACAATTAGAAAAAAGTTGATCAAGAAGTTTAAATTATTTTTCAAAATAAACTAATATAGTAGATTTATCATTGTAATTACTGTATTGGTTCTATTCTTGAGTTTCCTGCTTGGAACTCTTAAAGTTGTAAAGATAAAGAAATTTGCTTTAATAGAATGGTTTTGATTGGAATAAAAATGGGCCAAAGCAATATAGATCACTAGTAGCTTAGGATAAAAATTAAATGGTTAATTATTCCAATCTGATCAATATTTCGTTCTAAAAGGCAAACTTTGTTAAAACGCTTCCTAATTTATTTAATAAGACCATATTAAGGGTTTGTTAAAAAGTGATAATTTTGAGAAAATAAAATTATTAAAAATAATTTTAAAATCCAAAATTATTTTTAGGTGCTTTTTTTTGGACAAGGAAAGGTGGTTAGACGCACCAAAAGAAAAAAAACAAAATTAGCCGTTTAATCTTCTTGGGATCAATTTGAAGAAAATAGGACCCACTTAAACAACTAATTGTTTGATTCTTTTAATAATCGGTTGGACTTTCTAGTTCGGAACTAACACTACCTAATACCTTGAATGACATCAAGGTTATTTGAGAGAATTGCTTTAATTTACTTGTTAAATTCTCTACATTTATAAGTAGCTTCAAGAATTTCCATAGCTTCACCTTCTACACATGAATCACATATAATAGTAGCTTTTGATTTCAGTGTCTATTAATTATTTGGAAAATTCCTCCATCCAATATAGGATGATCCTATACAAATTGTATTAATACACATACCCGATGTTTTAAACTTACAAAAGTAACTAACTTATTAATCTAATGACATGTGTTTTGTTATAAAAATTAATGGTTATGATATGAATATTGGACCATCCAATATTGTATGGAAATCTTACCCTTTATTTTGGTGTATTTATATTATCCGAAATACTGTAGTTTCAAATTTCTGGTTAAAAGATGCATCGCAGAAAAAGGAAACATCTTCCTCTCTCTGAAATAACTATTTCCTTCTCGCTGTTACTTTGTTGTACTACATTCGAGGAGTTTGGCTTTCCTCCAATATATACCATAAATTTCTTTCATAAGTTTATTTGTACAAAATATCATATTATCTCCATCAATACAACAACTTTTGTGTAAAGCTTTCATCATACTTGTCCATATATTCTACTCTACATACAGATCATAATGTAATCTAATACTTTGTTTTCTCCCATCCACCTTCCGAATAAACTTTAACCGTTTCTAATAACAATTCCCTAATATCCATCTTAAGATTATCATCTATTTTTAATTGTAAAGATAACCCTGCCCAAATAGCTTTACTGACATTGCAATTAAGATGTAGATGTTCAACCGATTCTGCATTATTGTAACAACATAAGAAATAATAATTATCGGGCTAAATTTCTTTTATATAAGTTATTCTTTGTAGATATAGTATTATTGAATGCCTTTCACGTAGATATCTTTATTTTCTTAGAGATGTTAGAATTCCAAATAATTTTACATAACTTAAAGTTATACCTCTCTGGAATTCTAGTAGACTTAGGTTGGTGTATTACCTATTTATCATCAAAAAATTTATGAACTGTATTAGTAGTATATTTCTTATCAATAGAGTGTGGCCATTAGTTTATCAATAGTAAATGTATTTAAAACATGAATCCTAGTAACGCAGTCAATAATCGGGTTAGGGAATAAGTTATCATGTAATTGAAGGTCCCAGCTTATTGGGTCCTTCTTAAGAAGTTGATTAACATAAATAAATTCATAGTTAGGGGGTTTCTCCACCTTCTAATATATATCAATCCATTTACCGTTTCAAATATTTATACTTTCCCTATTTCTAATCTGGTATATTCCATCTTTTTTAAAAGGTCCCTACCTTCTGAAATACTGACCCAACTTCTAGTTCTACTTTGACATTAATTAACATTCATGAAACTATTATTTCAAAAATAAATACGTGTTAAAAGTCTGGCTGCTAGAGAAGCTGGATTATTCATGATTCTCCATACTTGTGATGCAAAAAAGTTAAGTATTCATTCTTTTGAAGTCATTAAAGCCTAAACCTCCTAGTAGTTTTCCTATAGCCACTTTCTACAAGGACAACTAGTGTATCCTATTATTTTCTTCAGAGTTCCACAAAAAGTTAGAGATAGCTGAGATTAACTTATTACAAACGTGATATGTTAAGAAAAAATTGACATGTTATAATTAGGAATAACTTGTTACATGGATTTAATGAGAACTTCCTTAACAACTTTCGAAAGTAATTTAGCTTTCCAACCATCAGTTTTCTTAAGGAGTTTCTTGCGAACATTCTAAAAAATTTACTTTTGATCTTTAGTGACATAGTGGAATCCCTAAATAATTCCATAAATCCTCTATTTCCTTAACATTAATTTTATTAGTTACATAATCTCCTTTGCATCGAGAATATTCTTTACTCTGAATAATAACTGGTTTATCAAAATTTATTTTTTGTCTAGAGCCACAACAATAAATATCCAAACAGTCCTTAAAGGATTGAATATCGGTTTCATCATAGTAATGAAGAATAATGAATCATCTGCAAACATTACAGGGTTCATGCTGGGCAGATTCTGTTGATTTTTATTCCTTATATATAATTGTTAAGATCATAACATTCAATAAGCCTATTAAAGAACTTAGTCATAATTGTAAAAGGAAGGGGGATAGAGGATCACCTTGTCTGATTCCTTTTCCTGGTGTGAATTTTTCTACTCTTTCTCTATTTAAGTTAATTTGAAATGAAACTGTGGTAATAATATTTTTAATCCATAGTATCACTCTATCCCAAAAACCTAATCTTTTAAGAACAGGAAGAATATAATCCCATCCTACATGATCATATTCTTTTGCCATGTCAATTTCTTTTATAACTAAAATTAACGCATGAAATGGGGTGATAATCACCAAGATTTTCATGGGAATCTCCTTTTTAGATGAGAGTTATAAGTGTATCATTAAGATTTTCTAATGTAATATTATTGAGAAAGAAATCTTTAATCATTATGAAAATATATTCTTTAATAATATCCCATAATTCTTTATAAAACTTACCATTTAAACCATCGGGGCCCGGCACTTTAGTGGATGACAACTCTCTGACTGCTTTTTCCATTTCTTTCATACAAGGGGAGCTGTCAAGATGGTATTCATTTCATTTCTTATTTTTGGTTTAATAAATTGATCTTCTTTTTCTATTTGTTCATAACTCACTTCATGTTCATTGAAAAGAGATTTATAGAAGTTTTGAAAAACTTCCTCGACCTCAACATAATCTTCTTTCCAATCACCATGTTCATCTTTAATCCTAGTTATTCTATTAAAGTTCCTTCTTTAAATAGTTGATAGGTGATATTTTTTTATCTCCATAATTAAGACAATTTTGTCTTGACTTGTCCGCCCAGTATTTTTCTTCGGGTTCGAATTCGAATTTGATATGCACCTTGATGTCGGTTTCTTCTATTTGTAACGTTGGGTTAGGTGGAGTATTAATGATCTTTGTGAGTTGCTCTTGAAGTAATTTTATTTGAGTATCGAGGTCCCTCACAGTTTTCCTATTCCATTTCTTCAGTTCTCCTATTATGTTATTTCTCTTGTCTATGAGATTTGGTAAAGGAGGATTAATTTTGGGAATATTCCAACCCTTGTCCGCAATAGACCTGCAATTAATATCATCAAGCTAGAAAGACTCGAAGTTGAATTGTTTAGAACTATGTTTCATATTTATAATATAATGTAAGAATAATGGGAAATGATCGGAACCAATGGCTCAGGGGATAAAAACTTGATCCCGTGGATATGAATTTACCCATTCATAGTTAGCGAGAACTCTATATATTTTAGTTCTAACCAGTTTGTCCCCTAATTGTGTATCGGACCAAGTGTAAAAGCACCTGGTAGATTAAATTTCTATAAACGAATTATGAGATGTGAAGTTTTAGAATTCATTTAAGTGATTTATAATAAACTAGATTAGCGCTGCATTTTTCATTGATATTTAAAACTTCATCAAAGTCTCTGATGATCATCCATGGTTCTGATACATCTTTGCTCCAATCGGTTATATCGTTCGATATGTTTTTCATATCATCAAATTCTTTAGGTGCGTGTATACATATCATATAATAATAAAAGGAAATTTCATTAACTTTCAAAGAGACATAATGCGAACACAAAAAGGAAACTTCGAGATGCGAGTGCCACAAAATAAGGAAACCCCCAGAGTCATATGAGGTGCTCGTGGGGTCTAAAACATACGAACCATAGTTAAAGAGTATAGTAGAATCTCGAGATTACTCCTATAGAATAATGGTTCCACAAAACACCACCACACCTAGCTTAAAACATGCCAAATTAGACCTAATATTCGAGACTTTCAGGGGCGACCCCTATACCCTGGAAATTCCAAAAAAGTGTAGTCATTGATAGTCGTCAGACGTCTTGGGGACAATTCGGATATCCCTTCGCATATTCATCTTAATCCTAAAATTAATTAGATTATAAACAGTAGAAGACACAAGAATAGAGGAAAGAACAAAGACACATGCCAAAGACAAATTGTTGCAAGAGATTCTTGACCAACGGTTAAGGGGGATGAAAAAATACAGATAAAAGAGATAATGTGAAGAAATAAAACTAGAGACAACATATTCTTAACGAAACCTTAGGGGGTATTATTTCTGCCATACATCGTATTATTTTTTTTATGTTTATAATAAATGATGCAGTTATGAATTGGGGTAATTCGAAACAACACCTAAATATTTTTATTTGGAATTGCTATGGTAAGTATAACCTGAGATTTTGTCGTGTTGTTAGAGGTATGATAGCACAACAAAAAGTGTGGGTTACAGTAACTATTTAACCCCGTATTAGCGAGCTAAAGGCGAGTGAAATAATAAATTCATTGCAAAATATAATTCGATTCGGGCGTATTCGGAATGTTATAAACGAGGGATTTGGCTGATTTGGGATGATTTGGATATAACAATTTAAGTACTATCTGAATGTCGACAAGTTTTAACATAGAAGTGATTCAATTGGGATGTGAAACATAGGTTTTGGGCAATTTACGCAAGCCCGAAATATAAGGAAATAGATGAGTTACGGGAGGCATTGTACCACGCCTTACATAATTTACAAAATCAGTGGCTAGTGGCAGGGGATTTCAACCACATCAGACTAGAGATGGATAAAGAAATTGGTGTCACATGTGTTTCGAGAAGGATGGAACGGTTTGAGGAATGTACCGTGATTCACCTGGTCTGATTCTTGGAATTCGAGACAGCGAATCATGGAACATTTAGACAGAGTGTATGGGAACGTGGAATTGTAAAATTTATTCTGAATGCTCGGGTTACACTTCTAGCAAGAGTTCACTCAGATCACATGACAATACTAATACAGAATTGTCTGACCCAGAGAGCGAAAACTAAATTTCGGATTATGAGATTTAAAGCGTCTTGGTGTCTCCATAATGGCTTTTCAAGAATACGTGAAAGAAAAATGGAAGGAGCTAGTATTGGAATAGGTGAAGGTGTATCGTCTATTCAAGTTTATTTTAATAAATGGAAGATGGACACCTTTGGGGATATAAATCTAAGAAAGAGGGTATTGACTGGGAGATTGAGGGACATACAAAAAGCTCTTCGACATTCGTCGAATGTGTTTTTTCACCAAATAGGTAATAAATTAATGAATGAATACGAGAGTGTAATTAAACAGGAGGAAGTAATGCATTTTAAGAAATCAAAAGAGAAATGGATAGCTTCGGGTGAGAGAAATACACAGTTCTATAAACTTCCAGCTACAGTAAGAAAAAAGAAAGCTTTTATTCACTAGGTTGGTGAATGATAGAGATGCATGGGTTGAAGCGAAAGAGGAGTTATCTAGGTTAGTGTGAAAATATTTTGAAATAATTATATGAAGCACCAATTAAATCATCCTGGGAAGCTCAGCCTCCCTCATGCTGGCCCTATCAAGGAAGTGGTGATTCGTGAGTTGTGTGTTCCATTCTCAGATGAAGAAATTTGGGAGGCAGACTTTCAATCGAATCCGGCTAAAACGCCTGAGCGGTAGGTCCGTCTATTAGTGATATGGTTCGTGCGGCAGTTAATCTGGGTTGCTTGCCACCCTCTCAATGGGACACTCATACACCTTATCTCGAAAGTGATAGGTTCTCACCGGGTATGCATTTTTTTCCAATTAGCCTAATAAATTATCTTGTTAAATTTATTATGAAGGCTTTGGTCAATAGAAGACCATTACTTACAGATATCATTGGTGCATGTCAAAGTAGCTTCCTGCCATGTCGTTCCATTATGGATAATATAGTCCTTGGTAGTGAGGTGGACCATCACATGCAAAAATTGAAGGGGAAGAGAGGTACATGGCGAATAAATTTGACCTTGCAAAAGCGTATGATAAAATCTGATAGAAGATCATAGAGGACTCAATTGAGATGAGTATGATAATCTCTTAAAAGGAGTAAAACTAGCCATATTAGAAGCACAAATGGTAATAATTTACACAGACTCTCAACTAGTTTCAAGTTGATGGGTCGGGTATATATGGCTCGAAATCTTATAATGGTGGCCTATCAAGAAAATATTAATAACATTAGTATCATGATTGAATCCTTCCAAACAATTCATATCCCAAGGAACAAAGAACACAATATTTAATGACTTAGACCGAATGGCTGTAAAACATCAAGTCACAAAAGGGTTTACGTTGTAATGCGTTGATCAAACTAGTTCTTTTGCAATCAATGAAGAAAGTACCGAAGAAAGATGGATGGGTGAAATCATGGCATATATCAGGTATGGAAAAGTAACTGTGGATAGAAATCTTGGCATATATCAGGTATGTAATAGTAACTTTGGCATAAATTAAGAATACGAGGTTGATATTTCCTCAACATAGATGAACTTGGTTTTGACAGTCTGGTCTTCTTTGTCATTGCATTTCTGATTCTATGTTTTCTTAACTCCATAGGGTGCTTTGTTCTTGTCTGGATTATTGGATTCTTTGGGGTCTAAATCTCTATATTTTAACGTCTCCTTTGCACGCTTTCTGGATAATTTTGATAGTCCGCTTTTCAGCTCCTTTAGGGTTCTGAAGAATTGTTTCGGCAACATAGCTTATTTTTTTATAATAGGAACTTTCTCTTTTTGTTTTATGGTGTTTCCCTTGTAAAAGATTATACACAATATTGGCACACCCACATTGCCTTTATAAATAAGAACTATAGGAAAATCTCCCTTGGAATTATACAAGATATAAGTATTAAGTGAAAATAAGTTAATCACACATACTCTACTCCCCCAATAGCATGAGAATTTAATATTCCTTATTTGACAACACAAAATTATAACCAATACATAGGGGGAGGGAGGTAAAAGTGATTTATCTAACATCCGAACAAAAATACTTAACCCGCGAGAAAAAGAAATGAAAAGCTATAAAGCTTCGAATATAGTCATAAAATACAAAACAAAACTACTTATTCTTTTCTAGTCAAGAACTTGGGTTCCAAATGTTTCTTGGTGTACAGATCGCACTTTACTGACATATCAAATCTTAAGAATTGAAATCTTTTGTCTATACATGTTTCGGCTAAAAAATTCTATGAAAAGTTGTTTCAAAGCTTTGATCATTTACTTCAAATTTGACAATGAGTAATAACTACTTATTTATTTGACTCTCCTCTAGAAGGAGACTCATTTTTTGAAACTTAAATTTGGGTATAGGGTCTAGGAGGTTCTTTAGAAGATGACACTCATCTATTCCCTTTAGTAGGATTGGTTTAAGAAATGATAGTCTTGTGTGTGTTTCCTCCTCTTCTGTTAGCCTCAGACTTCGTGAGACCTTTAATTCAATCGCTTGACCATCTAAAGGTATCAAAGTTGAATTACCTCTGGTTATAGAACCAAATAATCATATTGATGACCATATTGAGATCAAAATACCATTTCTTTTTCAATGCCTTAATCATGATTAAAGAGCTATTGATAATTTGGTTCATGAATATGCAGACAAACTCGTAAGGAACATGAATTGTTATATTACGAGTATATATTAAATGAGTGATGCAGATGAAAGGTCAACTGAATAATCTCTTTTAATATATTCAATTAAGAAGTAGGATTTACAAAAGGAGATGATGTTATCATTTCTATACTTTACGATGAGATCAATTACTAACAATTTATGGGCTATACAACATTCTAGTATATATTTCTTAAAATTTTAATGATGATAGAAAGGATGGACCTTCTTTAGACCATAAAGTCGAGGAAAACCCCTTTCATTTCCTTATCAAAATAAATTTAACCGACTCCCTACACTGTAAATCTTTTCCCATTTATTTTTCAAGTAAAGGAGGATGCTAAATCAACATGTTTAAAGGCAATATATGAACCTTAAACTACACTTTTAAGCATATGATTTCTACATGAGTATGATATATTATTGTATACCTCTTGGGTGAATGAATTGAAGAGGGGTCCTAGAACTAGGAAATTTTAAAAAACCTTACAACTTGGGAGGAAAAAAATATGTACATATGAATGTGCTTTCAAAGATACAACGACTTGGTAGCGGATTGAAAGATTTGAAGACTTATTCATCTTTTAGAGCATGTATTCCAAGTCGAGAACATCATCTTCATTGTGTGGTTCTTATTTCTTATCATTATTACGGGTGCCCATGAAATTCATTGATATGAATTTATAATATGGTAAAAATGATCTTGAGAAACTTGTGTTCTTGGTTCTAGCCAATTTTAATGGCTAGGTTTTTTTTAATATTTGAAAATCAAAATTTTGGAATAATGTGAGGAGAAGGAATAAGTGAAGGTATAAATGATAGATACACTATTCAAAATTGTATATGGTTATTTAGATATCCGAACTATATGATTCATATAACCGAGTGGTTATTAAAATGTGTAGAAGATAGTTTCAGCATATATTTGAAGCTCAATATCGGATGCCCTAAAGAGGTCTAAAGAGTGATTAGAAAAGACGCCTAAGAATCTACATGTAAACAAGAAAGATATAAACTTATCTAATCAAGGTAAAAATAAGTATGACACAACATATAGCCAATATATAGAATAATAGACACACAAGAGAAAATAAAAGGAGAAGAAGATACAAGTGTAACCCAATTTTCGGAAGGAGCCTCCATATTAGGATTTTCTTTTGGTGCTCTCGTCCATGTATAATGAGATTTTGTTGCATGGATCCCCGCATGGTTTAGTTTACTTCTCCATCTCTCTCTTCATAGCTACTAATTTCTACATATTCTTTTACATGTGTGTTATCTTCCTTGATTTAGTCTTGACTAGAATTATCTTTTGCAGCTTCATGAGTATGCATATCTCTTCATGGCCTACCTTTCCAGAGGTTAGGGCAAAGTGTTTGTAAGTGAATTATCTATACAAATTGATAGGATGTTGGATCACTTTATTTTTACCATTTTTAATTGAGCATCTCTTTCTACAATTTTTAGTTTAATTTACAACTTTTGGCATACCACTTGATTATCTTTTAACACAATTATGACTTGATTTTACACTTTCAAAATAGTCTCTTGACTTGCTCTCATTCTTTAATTTTTACATATATAAGGAGATAGGTGGGTTGTTTTTTCCTTCATCATAAAATTCCTCTTGATCTAGGACAAGTTATTACGTCATGAGGTCCACTATTAGCTCATGGATCGTCATGTACGATAGATAATTTGATTCTCGAATCGCGGTTGCGTCTGACTTGTATTATTTTGAAAGTAAATTCAATATTTTTTGACATAACTCGTTGTTTATGTGAGAATTCTCAAATTTTTTACGATGTTTAGAATTTTGCAAAATATTCAAGTTCTTTCTGGTTTTCTTTTTGAACAACTAAAATTAACTAACATAGGGACGAGTTTTTCTCTCTTTGAAATCTGTATTTGCTAGACAAAATAATTTTATAACCTTTCGAATCCCATAAGACATCTCACATTCAATTACTCTCCTATAAATGGTTGAACATAGTCTGCAAATGAGTGTGTTTAGTGATTTTTTTAGTGATCTTGGCCTCACCATCCGCTAAATGCTCCTTATATGTCTTAATGATCTTTTCAACTATGTCTTTGTATGAAACTAATGGACCATATTTTGTGATTAGCCATAGAGAGAAACTATCACTTTCAAGTATATATCTATTGTTTTCTTCTAGAGTAAATAATACATTCATACACATAGAGAAGTTCATGTAGTACTTGTATCTTCTGGTTAGTTAGATTCCAGGTCGTACTTCTCTATATTTAATTAAGCATAACGAATATTAGAGCTTGGCAATGATACCAAGTATTACTCGATAAATAATCCTAGGGGTGAATATGTACTATTTGGAATAAAAAATATCAAAACTAAGACACTCCATTCGACTCCTCTATTAAACAAATATTACGGGATAAATAGATAGATATAATAGAGGAACACAAAGACCTAAGATGTATGAGTGGAACAATCGATCAAGAACTTAGTGTATATACGCATTGCATGTTTCTAGTCAATAATCAAAGACATATATGTAATATCTAAGCATAAAATATATAAATACATATGTAGGAAAAAGAACAAGCATTTGGCATGCACTTAATAATGAGAGAAAGAAGAAAAGAGATACAAACTATATGAAGTAGTTTGGTTCTCGTAGGAATAGTCCAATACCTAAGGAATATTTGAAATATAAAATTTGGAAAGATATTTCACTACAAACTCCAGAGTCTTTCAATGGTGATAGCACAAACTCTTGAAACCGTTTAAATATACCCTAAAAAAATTAAACAGTTCTGTAATCACCACACAAGAAAGCTTAGTGTACAATCTACACTTACAATGTTTCTTCAAAAGACTGTGAAGCCTTCCCTTGTGTATCACCAAAGAAGTACGAGTATACAATATATAATCATGTTTACATTTCACACACCCATGATGTCTTATCTCGTGTCTATGTGTAAACAAGATCTCAACTTACTCTCCTTTAGTCTATTGAAGGACACATTTCTTACTATAATGAGATGAGCAGAAGGGTTTATGATGAGTTATGTTCTACCAAACTTCTGAGTTCCTTGATGAGTAGTTAAAATATAACTAAGGCATATTTCAATGAAATGTGGTTTTTGGGACTATGGATCGCTTTGGGAACTTCTTGAAATTATTCTTGAAATCTTCAAATTTAATGTAGAAAAGAGATACATTGTAAAGTATTCAGAGAGCCTATTTATATGTAAAAAACTAAAATGGATATTTTCATGTGTCATCTCATCACTAGATGATTTGCTAGATGTTTGGTATCCACACTCTCTATTTAGGATATCTCTGATGCCTTGTGTTCTAGCCTTCATATAATAGAGTTCTGTGGACCAGGTTCCTGGTTTTTTATGTGGAGGTCCGAGCTTGAGATTTATTCAAGGTTGATTAGTTTTGTCTCAAGAAACGCGTCTTCTTTAAAATCAAACTCGTATGATCTTCTTTTTTATATTATACTTCAGATTCTCTATGTCGTTCCGCCTTGATGAACTCTCGAGGTCAGAGTTTTTGCATGTTAACATATCTTTTATATGCCTTCTTCTGGAGCACTTTGATGGTCCGTTCTTTGACTCCCTTGGGGGTTTAAAGACCTTCTTTTGCAACATTAGTTCTTGTTCTCAACGATAAGTATATCCTTTTGTTCCATGTCATTAGTCATGTAAAATCTTTTACGTAATACCTACATGCCCTTGAGATCAAACAAATTTATACTCAATGTTTTTTAAAGTAGACATCAATTATAATAGGGCCATTAGGCTAACAAAAAAATTTACCCATCTTTTAAAATCACTCTGGAAACCTATTTATTGTCAATTTAAAAAATCATAAATTGAAATTTGATAAGTTGAAAACTTATCAATCCAGCATTCCAACTTAAACCAAGCCTCAAAAAGGGGACTTTCTTGGTTTATATTTTTTTACCAACCAAGGAAGTCATAGCTAGAGTTTTTGTTTGAGAGTTCAAAGGTAAGAAAAAAGATTTTAAGGAGAGAAAACACAATACACGCCCCTGGAAAAATTTCATTAGCTCCAGTTCACGATGCTCAAAAATTACTTATTTTGAATCACATCCAATCAAGTTTCTTGTAGAATTATCAGTAATTCATTCATAATTTATATTTTACACCACATCTTATACTCTCCATATTTCATATGAAGTCTCCATCTTAACCACTTACTGACATGAGTATCAATAATCATTTCAAGTCTTGATATCGAGAGGTTTTAACACACGTGTTTGCTTTAACAAGTTAAAACTACAATTCCTGCTAAATGTTGAAATTTTTTTATCTAATTTACGTGAAACTGTCCACCACACAAAAGGAGAAACTTTTTTACCTTATTTATTGTAGACGAAGATAAAGAAAAAAATGAATAGTAAATTTTAAATATAAATTAAACTTTAAAACACTTTATTACCCTTACGAGTTTGGACAAAATAAAAGTCAAATTTCTAGCCAATTCATAAATAGTTACGAAATTTCATTTGCAAAGATCAACAGGGAACTTGTTACATCATGTAAAGATAAGAGGATATATGAGACATTTATCCTAAAATAAAGTTACTAGAATATTTACATAAATCTTAAAATACTATGTAAAATCCCATTTAACCTAAATATATTAAGACGTTGTATAAATATAAGTCACAATTTGTCTGCGCCTCTCTCGTTAGTTTTATCACTCAATTTACAAATTTCTCATTACACCAAAGCCAACATACCCTTATTCTTCAACCTCTATAATATACACCAATTACTAAAGTCAAATATATCTACCAAATATATCTACCAAATATATCGTTAAGAGTATTGTATTTAGCAGATCTACCTAATTGGTATATCAAATATCCAGAAGATAAAGTTAAGTACTAAATATTTATAATATATTTAAATTTTATAAATTAGTTTGTTGTTTGTTTTGTATGTGTATATATATATATATATATATATATATATATATATATATATATATATATATATATATTTGTGTGTTTGTATTTTTGTGTGTGTTTGTGTGTGTAATTCTTCCCGTTCCATTTTGTATTTTAAAAATTAAACAAATCCAATATTTTTGTATTATGTTTTCTCTATGTTTGTATTTGATGGTTGAAGAAACTTATCAAATATTTATAAATTTATTTTCAAGAAATGTTTGGGATCAACTTAATAACAAATCAATTTTAACATAAACTAGGAAAATATAGGTTTTAATTCTACCATCTTCTCATGTTTATTTATTTTAGAAGTATTTTAATTATTATTATTCTATTTCAATGTATGATTTCATTTTAAAATTAGATATTATGAGCATGCAGGTGTTCACATTAACTCAATAGGTAGAAGAAAGGGAAAATGATATAGATCTATTCATCTAAGTGTGTATATTGGTAGTGTCTTATGAGAACAAATTTCTTATGAAGTATGGTACTTGAATGATTGGGTGTAGGCCAAGTTGAAGATTGTTGGAATTATGCCCTAACCCCGATCGTCTTGTAATAAATTTAACACAAGTGTATATTGTGCACGATAATAGTTATCCCTACACTAGTGATTAACATAATCGTTTCCTTGAATCTATGGCAAGCTTTTATGATTATGGTATTCATTTATATAACATAAAGGTAGATCCTTGATTAAGTTACGAACTAGATATCATAAGGTGTTATGATAATGAGAATCTAGCTCATAGGACTTAATCTAAACTTGTTCTTAATCGTAGGGTCATCGAGCTAGGACGTCGATGATCCGGTTAGATTAATATGTAGCTAACGAGTATTTATTGGATAAATATCGGTAGTTCTCGTTTACCGAGTTAGTTTACATAGATAATGCACATAGAGATGTGATTATCGAACCGACTAAAAATCTAGAGATTCCTAATGGTTAATTACCTTGAACTGTCAAGTAGGTAATCTATAGATGGAATATTATGCGTGTAATCGTCTGACCTGATATCATCATGATTGTTGTGTATATGCTCGTGGTGTTTTGATATTGGACTACTAGTGTGTCATGATTCTTGTCGAAAGGATATTAACCACAACTGAGTATATATGCTCCTAAGGATGAGTCAAGATGGAATCTATCAACTCTAGGTAAAGAGTTTGAGTTCCAAGATGTCATAAGATTATAAATATTGTATCGATTCCTTGGCCAAGGTGATAGAATGAATGAAGAAAGGTGCTTCTTAGGTCATTCGCCAATCGTTGATAATCGACGTGTAACATAGTTGATTTTTTTAATTGGATTTGACAGTTGTACCATATCCCAGGATAATCCGGAGCTGTAAAGATAGAGGGAATACGTGTATGATCCTTCACTGTGTTCTTTGTACAGAGTTATTTCACGTTATCCAGTCGTTGGAGAGTGTTGTTAGACACCAACCTCGATTAGTAGTTAATTAAGTTAACTACTACCGGCTTAACGATGAACCCACGTAGTCGCACACTAACGAGTGTATTGATCTTGCTTCATGTCGTTAATTGATTTTATTATCAGATAATAAGTATTAATTAATTATATACTTGGAATATTTGTATATTAATTTGCTAGCACAAATTAATATTCTAATATAAGACCAATCTAAGACAATAGAGGAAAAAAATTGACAAGTTCGGGGATCAAACCACGTACCTCTAGTAGTGTGAAATATTTCACTAACCGCTGGGCTAGTCAAGTATTTTTGTGTAATGTAGAAGTTCCAAGTCCACATCACAAGTGGTAATAGACTAGATTATTAAGATAATTAATTTCATTATACGTTCCTGGCTTTTCCACTTCTTGTCTTTTCATTTTCTTCTATTGAGTTAATATAAGTATAATGAGAAATCATTATACAGATCTTACTTTCTCATTAGTTTTCTTCCAAGAAAAAAACCATAGGAAAATAAAAGGTCTTTGTCTCCAAGTCAGAATTTGATTATAAAAGTAAGGATCAAAGCTCGATGTGCAAAGCGTGGAGGCTTCAAGTTTTTGAAACTGAGATTAGGCAATTCGATTCTTATACAAAGGATTAAGGTATGTACTCGAATTTTTTCTTATTTTAAATTCTTAAATCGCAACTAGATGGTTTTTATTGCAATTTCGTTTCTGCCAAATTATATATGAAATATAATTGAGCTGCAATATCCTTCAAATATACACCTAATTCAATTAAGCACAGTGTTAAGAAGATAGAAGAATATATAAAATAAACTCAAAGCAACTACTTAGAAAATTTCATGTAATAATATTTACAAACTAAATTACATGTACACTTGTCATACTCACAATCAGCACGACTAAAATTCAAGGTCAATTTATGCTTTCAAGCTATTAAACACACTCTACATCTAAATCCCATGTATCAAATAGTTTAATATCTTCCAAACACATTAAAATCACATAAAAATTGAGATGAGAGACGACTAATCCCCACACCCCAACTAAAAAATGAGGCGTGTCCCCACGACTCGAAAAAGAATCAATAAAGAAAATAAAAACAAGCAATTAAAGCATATACGGAAACGGTAAGAAAGAAAGATAACCTACTCTTGAGGCTATTGCCTAGTGTTATCAACATCCAAGATAGGATTTATTGGATCTTTCGCTAAATAGCGCTTTAATTGCTTAAGGAGTGTCATGATATGCACCCGATTAGCTTTGATATGTGCCACATCATCGGCCAATAAGATTTGAGCTGCTTCAACTTTATTCAATCGCTTCTCTACCCTTTCTCGCCAAATAAGATCAACTTTGATTCATCTTGTTGAGGTTTCTTAACTCCTGCTCCTATTAAAATTGTCTTTATCCAAGTATTGTCGATATTATTTCTCATGTTATACATTAGTTTCTCTTCTTCACCTGGAATCAAATTCTCTTTTCATACAAGGATTATGATCATAGTAGGATATTTCACAGTAAATAACGTAAGGGGAGAGACCGAAAATCCCATCACCTCCTCAAATATAAATTGTGCCACATTCACTTCTTCCCCTCTAAAAACAAAATTCAAAAAGATGGTGTTTCTCTTAATTACATCCAAAGTTTGCTTGTTTTCAAAGGCGTTTGGTGTGAGAAAATTGTGCCAAACTCTAGTATCCGCTTGAAGATATTTGTAAGGCCACGGTGCCTTCGATTCTCCGTTGTGTGATTGCACTTTCTCTTAATCTAATATGTGCTCAAAAATTTGATTACAATCGAAAGTCTTGATATTTTCCACTGCTTCACTAAACTTACATGGTTCAACCAATTTCTTGAACTGGAAGTGGTTTCTAATCTCTTCAACTGTAAAAGGAAGTAACTTTCCTCTAATTGGAACACAACCTTCACTATCTCGGTGGTGGGTCCTAGGATGTTAAAAAATAATGCGATAAATAAGAGGAACCACAATACCGCAAGTGTACGGTTGTCCAAGTAATATCCGATAAATAGGGTTTCGTTCTCAGGGACGGATTAAGTTTAACCCAATTATTAATCAGATAGTAGAAATAATTGCTTGACGGAAAAGTAAAATAATAGATTTTTGTTTGGTTTTTTGAATTAAAAAGATGCAAATAAAATAAAGACCAAAAGTAAATTAACTAGAAAGAAATAGAGCAAATAAATTGACTAACTTCATAGGTTAGAGATACTTGAGTCTCACAAGGAATCCACCTAATTAACGTAACCTATGCTTGTTTAAGGGTAGATTTGGAATTATAATATTAGTCGGGATTCTAATGTCTCCTAGCCCCCTGTCGGGTGGACCTAGGAGCTATCCGAAAGTACTATAAACCTCTGTATGGGAGAATATGCCTCTTCGAATGATATGAATTTACCTCTTTGGCTATGTAATTAGTTAAGCCTGTTGGTCAATAACGGACATTACACGGGTATTACCTAAGTCTGTATTGAAACCCCCTTGTCGGATGATCACTTCGCCACTAAAGTGAATAGCCCAAATACTATTTCTAGTTGTTTCTAGTTGCTCCTAAAATAAATAGTAATGAAAACAAAGTAATATCCAATATATAAAACTAAATTCAATTTAAATCATAACAATCACAAATTCAAAACATAGATTAATTAATTAAGGTTCATCCCTTTAATGCGATTCTCAAGTATATGGAAATTTAGCTCATGATAAAATTAAAGACTGAAAATAAATAAAAGGATTTCATGTTCAAATACAAAAGATAAATTGATAACCTAAAGGGTAGGATGACTGTTGATGGAAGAATAGGATTCTCCCAACTCTAGTTTCTCCTTACCTTCTTGCTCTGACTTGAAAACCTTAAGCCTCTTGTGTAATACTCTGAAATCTGTGAAAAAAGGAGGATAAGGGGTGTATTTATAGGTGTTAGAAAGCCCTAATTCATTTTTACTTGGACTGTAAGACAAGTCAATAACTCTTTAATTCGCAGCCCTAAAATCTAGGAAAGGTAAGATTATGTTGCTGATTTGTTTTGGTCATATATCCTTCAATACTTATCTGTTTGATGCGTTCCAATAGTCGAAATCACTTGTCTCGGAATGATATATCCATTGGTCCAAACCATTCTCCCAAATTCCTAGCCAATCTTGAGTTATGAGCTCGTCTTTGAACATGGCTGGAATTTCATATTTATTTGGTAACTTTATCGTTTCCTTCTTTGCATATATCCTTCCTTAATCTTCTTATTTCCATGTATATCTCTTTCCTTTACTTTTTAGACTTGAATTGGTCTCTAATTAATTACCATATATCTTTTAAAGCTTCACAATAAATAAATAATTAAACCGCATATGCTTTAAAAATTAATAAATCATTAAATTAAGACTATAAATAAGAAAGTGCACTCTAAAATTAGAAACTCGAATAAAATACTTCCTAACACACTAAAAAATAATCTAAGACTTTAATTATCACTTCTCCTCCTTGTATTTGTTTTCCATGAAATTAAAGAACCTATTAACTTGCACTAAAAATAATCAAATTAACGCACAAAAGCTCTAAAAATGCAAATAGTCTAATTTCAAGAGGAGAAAGTGTAATATGACAAAATAAGCATAAAAGTCTATCAAATAAGTCAAATATGAACCTAAAAGGATGTCTCCAAATGGCTAATAATTAGAGCAAATAGGGAGACATCAAGACCCCAAACTCAAACCTTTGTCGTCCCGACAAAGTAAAATAAAAACAAAGGTCTTTTATGTGAACGCAGAAGGTAGAATCTAGTAAATAAAGCACAAATTAAAACAAATATCATATAGTATGATCTAGGAATTAATATATACATACACCTATCATGCAAAATCAAATAAAAAATAATATCAATCCAAAATTAATTTCACAATGCTAGAAGGTTACACTTGGTACTTATCTCAATATGGTGGCTATAGGGTGTTCCTCGATCATTACTTGCTTTGAACGCTCCACTTATCATACTCCCTGTTAACTCACTATATATCTAGGAATCACAAGATCTTTACGGTTTTAATATAGGCTTAGGGACAGTATGGTATGTATATTTGGTAAATTTGAAGTGAGTTTTTGGCTCTCTCCTCACTTACCATAAACAATCTGTCCAAGAGCTTGACTTTACACTCGAATATGTTCTCACTCAACCCATTTGACGCGCTAATTTAGCGTCCCCAGATTAACCCAATAAGCACTAAAGATTATTCACCTAAAAAATTCCTCTTTGCCGGTCCAAATATATATTCTTTTCATATGAAATTTCTTTTTTCTATAGCTATGACTCTCTTTTTGATGTTGAGATATCATGCTATTTTTCATTCAATTTTTTTTCTCTTTTCATAACTTTTCATATCTTTTTTTCTTGTCATTTACTCTTACCCCGGCAAAGGGTTACAATATAATAAACATGTGAATCATCATCAAAATATAAACAGAGCACAATTGATAACTCAAAAATCCCAACCCAATGTAAATTCCCATATAGTGGACCCGCATCCCCAAACTCAAACTCAAGACAACAAGTCTCAGGTTCGTGATTCAAGTGCGGATCATATGGTAATTCCTAACAAACTAAAGGGATATTGGCCTATAATGTGGCGAAAAAAGAAAGGCTTAAAGGATACAAATTTGGCTAAGAAGGATATAATAATTCAGGGATAGAAGACCAAAAAGGATTCAAAGGGCAAACAAAGAACTGCCTCTATCATATTCCAATTTACACAGCTTGCCTCTAGTTCATACCTAAGTGGGTTCTCTACTCATTGAGATCTCACGTTCTACAAACCACTTATTATCCTTAAGCACAAGTTTACTTCTTTTGCATTGTTCATTAATTCTTCCTATCAATTACCTCATATTTGCATGCAATCTAAGTGCATTTTACACTAACTCCTAAAGTCAACTATTTTCTATCATAAATTCATAAAGAAGGCATGCTTGATGGGGGCAATTAAATTAATCTACAGTCAACGCAACCCTAAGATTAATTTTATTTAAAGCATGTAAGACACAAAAAAATTGGGATGAGGCAACGAACCTACCTTAAACTCAAAAGTGAGTCGTGTCCCTACGACTCGAAAAGACTCAATAAAGCAATAAAATTAAAAAATAAACTAAACTAAACTACCTAGTGCCTACCATCAATTAAGAAGAAGAATTAGAACGTGGTACTTGGCCATAAAGATCC
The DNA here is from genome assembly GCA_029959085.1 of Nemophila menziesii. Classification (NCBI taxonomy): domain Eukaryota; kingdom Viridiplantae; phylum Streptophyta; class Magnoliopsida; order Boraginales; family Hydrophyllaceae; genus Nemophila; species Nemophila menziesii. The sequence continues at coordinate 2,771,070 of JARWIR010000027.1, read as the reverse complement.
ATCACATCTTCCTCCGAAGAAGAAGAATAATTATCAATATCGAAGATCTCAGTTACCTCACCCAATTGTGAATTAATCTGTGCAATTTCCTCCCAAAGTGCCTCGTTTTCTTTTCTTAAATGATCTAATTCATGTTGCAATTTGGTAGCCCATGGGGGTGTGCAAGAATTATTCTTATATAAAGAGGAAGAATAAGAACCTTGATCTTGAATTTGTGTCTTTTCTTTAAGCCTTGATGGTACCTTAATCCTAGCTGTTAATTTCTTGTGTAGTGGTTGTGTTGGTGCCTCTACATTTTGCTTCTTTTCAATAGGCAAATCAAGATCGCTGGCCTTTTCAATTGTGGCTCCAGGCAAATCTTTGTTCTTCCCCAGGATTGAACGCTTCCTCTTTTAATCCATAGCATCTATTCTGTTTGTCATGTTTGATTGACCCCAAACTCAAGTTACACCAAGGATGGAATAAGTTAAGAGAATTTGGTCTAGCTTGAGTTTCTTGCTTGGATTTGATGATAGAAAAAGGTTTCTTGATGATTCTTGGGAGAATTCTTGATAGCTTGATGATCTTGATGGTGTTTGACGGTGTAGTGTGATGAATTTGATAAATAATATGTGTTTATGGATGAAGGAGGAGAGGATTTTTTATGTTTTGGTGTTTGTTGTGTAGGTTTAATCAAGCTTCACGGTATATTTATAAGGTTGTGAGCTGGAAAATTCGTATTGAAGAGGCTAGGGTTTGCACTTGATAAGGTAAGAAGAGTAATAGGAAACAAACTCTTCAAACCGCCATCAGACCGGTATACCGGCGGAATCGCCGGCATACCGGTGCTGGAGGTCTCCCTTTTTGTAACTCTCGGCAATAAACCCAAATTCACTACCCGAGGCCTCGTGTTCTTGGGCGCCGGCATACCGGTGCGCTGTTTTCGCAAAAGTTCGCTCCGTCAAAATACCTGAGTCGAGCAACCTGAGGGCACGTGTTTCCTTCTGGCCGGCATACCGGTCATGTGACCGGCTAGCCGGCCAGTGCAGCAGATTTTTCCTTTTCGTTCCTTAGCACCCCAAACTCAGTTCCTGCACCATTAACACACTACCTTTCTCATTTCATTTTAAAAGTAGACACTAAGACTCAATAATTACTTAGAATTATACGCTAGGAATTGAAAAACAGAAAGCAATAAACTAATATACAATTGAAATGGCTTTTGTTTAGCGTCATTAAGCTCAACGGGTTACCTCGGGAATCATTTTTTAACATAACCTCCCCAGCAGTGAGTGAGGTTGTCAGCATTTGGTACACGGAATTTGCATCCCTTAGCTTTTATTATCACCAGTTGATTCAAGATAACCTTTGTGACCATGAACGGTCCTTGCCAAGTACGCTTGGCTTCGCGAGCTTTCGGAGGAGGATCAGGCTTCTTCATTGCGACCTCTTCGCCTACTCTTAACTCCCTCTTCTTTCTTTCTTTCTTAGGTTCTTTTCGAACCTTCATAGCTCGCCCCTTTTCTTTCTTCTTCGCATGGTCAAGGTGTGGCTTTTCCTTAGGATATGGAGTATCTTTATTAGGTGGTTTCTTTCTGAGCTCTCTTTCCTCTATTCCTAAGGTTTCCACCACCTTAGTTGGCTCCTTGTATGTTTGTTCAATCACATCAATCCGGAAGCAATCCTCCTTGGGATCCAGGAACTTCATTGGCTTAAACAGGTTGAATTTCACTTCCTCGTCTTGGATACGCGTAATCATTTCACCGTTCTCTACATCAATCAAAGTACGCCTCGTGGCTAGGAATAATCTTCCCAAAATAATGGGGACATTCCTATCCGCATCGTAATCAAGTATAACAAAATCAACTGGAAATATTAACGTACCTACCTTGACGAGGACATCTTCTAGTCTCCCCTCTGGATGTACGAGGGATCTTTCAGCCATTTACACAACCATAGAGGTGGGTTTTTCGTTTCCTATCTCCAACATTTCAAACACTGATTTGGGCATGAGATTAGTACTTGCTCCCAAATCGCATAAAGCTTTCCCTTGCCATTTAGCACCAATGGAAATCGGAATCGTAAAACTTCCTGGATCAAGTAATTTAGGTGGCAATTTACTTTGGCAGATCGCACTACACTCTTCTGGCAAACCTACCATTTCATTCTCAAGATACTGGCGTTTGCAGGTGATAACTCTTTTCAGGAACTTCATGTATTTCGGTACACCTTTGATAGCCTCTAAGAAAGGTATATAAATGTTAAGCTTACTCACCATAGTCATGAATCTCTGATATTCAGCAGTATATCCTTTCTTCTGAACTCTTGAAGGTAATGGTGGAGGAGGACGGACTTCTATAGAATCTTTCTTGTTCGGATTTTCCAGAATCTTCTCCACTTCCACTACTTCTGGTTTATCTTCTTTTTCCACCACATCTTCTACCGTTTTCTCATTCACAATTGTTTCTTTTTCTTTCATAACGGGAAAAGGAGTTGGTGGAAGCTTATTACCACTTCTAAGCGAGATAGCGTTACACTCTTCGTAATGCTTAGGTTCTTTAGTGTCACTCGGCATTTGTCCTTGTGGACGTTGATTCAATTGCTTTGACATCTAAGCTATCTGATTTTCTAACAATTTAATTGCTGCGGATATAGATTGTTGCTCTAGGCTATTTTTGTTTAAATTTTGATTAATGTCAACAAGGTTTGTTGAACATCTAACGCACCTTCTTGAGGGTGAGCAGGTAGAGCATTCTAGTTAATGGTCTCGGCGTAAGTGTCTTGAGGAGGTTGTCTCTAAGCTTGATTTCCATAACCTTGTCCCCCTTGGTAGTTGTTATGTGGTCTTGGTTGATATTTATTACCTTGGGGACGCGGCTGATAGCATAAGTCGGATTAGCGGCCCCATTTGGATTTGAATATTGGAAACCCGGATGGTTTCTATTCGGTTGATAAACTTGACCACCTGAATTATAGTTCCCTCGGTTGGAAACAAACATTACGGCTTCTGGATTGTTTTGACAATGCTCCCAATCATGATCGTGTACACCGCAGTTAGAACATCCATAAAATTATTGTGTAACATTAACATCTGCTCTTCTCCCTGCAAAACCGTTTGTAACAGCTAGAAAAAGTTGTTTCAATTGCTACTCCAAAGTGTTCTTTAATTTATTCTCCAATGAGGAGAATTTTTCCTTAATCACAACACTACTCTCTCTATAACCTCCACCTGTTCCAACCATCTCATTCGTCACTGTTCTACTCAAAATAATCTTACCATGGACTGGTTGTACCTGTAAAAATCCACCACCACAAAGCAGGTCTAAGTCTTTTCTTGAAGGTCCATCAAGGCCTCTGTAAAATATTTTCATTTGTTGCATCTCTTTAAGGCCATGATCAGGAACTCTTCTCAAACAAATGTTAAATCTTGTTTAACTTCTACCCGAAGTCTCGTCTTGATCTTGTTTGAACGAGGTCAACTCAACTTGCGCGTCTAATCTCATATTTGTTGGGTAGTATCTATCGAAGAACGCAGTTTGTAATGCGTCCCAAGTAGTGATTGATCCAGCTTCTTGAGAATCATGCCATTCACTTGCTCCACCAATAGCGAAATGCCTAAAATTCGCAAAATAAATTTGATCTCTTGTCACTCCTTGCGTAATATAGGAATCGCAAATTTGCATGAACTTCTGTACAGCACAGATTGGATCTTCGCCAGGTGCTCCTCGGAAATTTCCATAACTCTAAAATTGAGATAACATACCAGGATCGGGTCTAAATCTCACGACATTAATATCTGCAGGACCAATTCCGAGGGCAGGAGCTCGATATGGAGCTTGTTTAGGACCATTAACGAACCATGGATCATTGTTCTGAGGAGGTTGAACTTGTGGAAGATTTTGACCATTATGTTGATTCAATTGTTGATTTTCGACTCCTTCCATCTCTGCTTCTCTAGCCAACCTCTCTTCTAACTCTTTTGCTTTAGCGTCTCTCTTTCTTTTGTTTGCTTCTCGAACTAGGTTTTCGGGATTCTCAAGGATCACGAGATCTTCAAGCATATACCAAAACCTGTAAACATGAGAAAGAAAGACAACCCAAAGCGTAAAACAGAAAAATAAAAATAAACTAACAATTAAACTACTAAAGATGAACACCGGGGTCACACGCTACCGTCCCCGGCAGCGGCGCCAAAAACTTGGTGGGTCCTAGGGTGTTAGAAAATAATGCGATAAATAAGAGGAACCACAATTCCGCAAGTGTACGGTTATCCAAGTAATATCCGATAAATTGGGTTTCGTTCTTAGGGACAGATTAGGTTTAACCCAAATATTAATCAGATAATAGAAATAATTGCTTGACAGAAAAGTAAAATAATAGATTTTTGTTTGGTTTTCTGAATTAAAAAGATGCAAATAAAATAAAAAATAAAATTAAATTAACTAGAAAAAAATAAAGCAAATAAATTGACTAACTTCAGAGATGAGAGATACTTGAGTCTCGCAAGGAATCCACCTAATTAACGTAACCTATGCTTGTTTAAGGGTAGAATTGGAATTATAATATTAGTCGGGACTCTAATGTCTCCTAGCCCCCTGTCGGGTGGACCTAGGAGCTATCCTAATGTATTATAAACCCTGTATGGCCGAATATGCCTCTTCGGATGATATGAATTTACCTCTTTGGCTATATAATTAGTTAAGCATGTCGGTCAATAACATACATTACATGGGTATTACCTAAGTCTGTATTTAAACCTCCCTGTCGGATGATCACTTCGCCACTAAAGTGAATAGCCCAAATACTATTTCTAGTTGTTTCCAAAAGAAATAGTAATGAAAACAAAGTAATATCCAATATATGAAACTCAATTCAATTTAAATCATAACAATCCCAAATTCAAAACATAGATTAATTAATTAAGGTTCATCCCTTTAATGCGATTCTCAAGTATATGGAAATTTAGCTCATGATAAAATTAAAGACTGAAAATATATAAAAGGAATTCATGTTCAAATACAAAAGATAAATTGATAACCTAAAGGGTAGGATGACTGTTGATGGAAGAATAGGATTCTCCCAGCTCTAGTTTCTCCTTGCCTTCTTGCTCTGACTTGAAAACCTTAAGCCTCTTGTGTAATTCTCTAAAGTCTGTGAAAAGAGGAGGCTAATGGGTATATTTATAGGTGTTAGAATTCCGTAATTCGTTTTTACTTGGAGTGGAAGACAAGTCAAGAACTCTTTAATTCGCAGCCCTAAAATCTAGGAAAGGTAAGATTATGTTGCTGGTTTGTTTTGGTCGTATCGCTTTCAAAACTTATCCGTTTGACGCGTTCCAATAGTCAAAATCACTTGTCTCTGAAAGCTCTATCCATTGGTCCAAACCATTCTCACAAATTCATCTCCAATCTTGAGTTATGAGCTCGTCTTTGAACGTGGCTGGAATTTCAGATTTATTTGGTAACTTTATCTTTTCCTTCTTTGCATATATCCTTCCTTAATCTTATTATTTCCATGTATATCTATTTCCTTTACTTCTTAGACTTGACTTGGTCTCTAATTAATTACCATATATCTTTTAAAGCTTCACAATAAATAAATAATTAAATCGCATATGCTTTAAAAATTAATAAATCATTAAATTAAGACTAGAAATAAGAAAGTGCACTAAAAAAAATAGAAACTCGAATAAAATACTTCCTAACACACTAAAAATAATCTAAGACTTTAATTATCACTTCTCCTCCTTGTATTGGTTTTCCATGAAACTTAAGAACCTATTAACTTTGCACTAAAAATAATCAAATTAACGCACAAAATCTCTAAAAATGCAAATAGTCTAATTCCAAGGGGAGAAAGTGTAATATGACAAAATAAGCATAAAAGTCTATCAAATAAGTCAAATATTCACCTAAAAGGATTTCTCCAAAGGGCTAATAATTAGAAAAAATAGGGAGATATCACTGGGCTAAAGAGGCCTAAATAGAATTCAGAAACTAACTCCATACATAAACTCGAACGTCTCATCATGAATGTAGACCAACCCAATCTATCTCCCATCTCTAGAAAACTCTTATAATCACCTTATCCAACTTCTTGTTCAAATACTCTCTCATGAGAAAAAGGTAGTTCCGGTAAATGTGTCTTTGTGGAAGCTAACAATGCCTTTGAATCTTCATTCATCTCGGGTACAAGAATCTCGATATGTAGAAGTCTTCTCCTTGAAAGTTGTAATATTTTTGCCTTTTGAATTTACCACAACATGTTTTCCTATACTTGCGTGACCTATTTTACCCTTTTTCTTCATACTAAAACTTGAACTTTTCTCAATTGTCTTCTTCTCAATAGAACCTAATACCTTATTTTGATTCTCCTTCATCTCCTTAACAGTAGATAATGTTTCTTTTCTTTTCGTCATCTCAATTGACCTCCAACTCATAACTTTGAACACTCTTGAAAATTTGTACCCCTTGATTTTAGGTTGAAAAAGTGTTGTTTTGGTTAGGAAAGGTGTTAGGATGATGAATCTCTATATCAGCGGGATAAACTCTATCTTGATTGGTATGGATTTAAGAAATTGTTGAATAAGATTTGGAAATTTTAGGTTTTGATTCTTGGATTCTAGGTGTTTTTATTTGATTTGAGTGGTTTAATCTTCTTTATAATGATATGGGGATGGAATTGGATGTAAAGTTATGGTGATTGGTTAAAGTTTTGATGTATGGTGAAGGTTTGTAGAAGCTTTAATTGAGTTAGGTAGCTTTGGGGAAGAAAGAGATGCTTAAGGTTAGGAAATTTTTACTAGGACTAACCTTCTCATCTCATACCCTTTTATAACTTGATCTGGCATCTCCGTGTGGTGCACCTGAATGGACATGCGGTGTACTAAACGGAAGATATGTTGGACCCTATGCTACGGTCTTGACGAAACGGTATGTGGTAGTGGGTATCGGCAAAAACCCTGATGTCTCCCTAATTGTTCTTATTTTAGACCCTTGGGAGACATCATTTTTTATGTTTAATTGAATATTTTGATAGACTTTTGAGTTAAAAATGCAATAATCCGGAATTCCTATTTTATTTCTAGTATTTTTGATTTATTAAACTTTTACGCGTAATCTTGTGTATTTTAGTGAAAAGTTTGTAGGTTTTGAATATTAGATAGGAAGGGAATCCGAGAAGAGAGTCAAAGATCGTGATATGGAGTCAAGACTTGAATATAAATCCAGAAAGAAATTGATTTTAGAGCTGCAAATCTGGAAAACAGGCCAAAGATTGCTGATTTCGAGGCACTTAAGAGATGATTTAGCCGCTGGACTTTGAAGAGAATCTATTCCTTATCTAGTTACTAAACTTTTGCAAGTGATTTCAGGTCAATCGAAGTTATAACGAAGCGGCTAGAGCCGTTTTAGTGAAGGTGGTGCAGCAGTTACGGGATTTTGGGCTTAGAAATTGGGCTTGGACATTTAATTAGTGATTTATTCTTAGGTCCAAGCCCTAATCCGTTTTTACACATATAAAAGGAGTCTTTGACTTCTATTTTCACAACAATTCACTTTTTACAAGATTAAACATCAGAGAGAAGCAACAGAAGGAAGAAAGAAGAAGCTGCAAGAGCTGAAGAGGGTCTATATCTCCGGTCTCAGTCATTCCAATTCCGGAAATTAGGTTTCTTTATCTTTAATTTTGTAAGACAATATGAATTCCATTTTATTTAGTTTTCTTTTTAATTAGTATGAGATAAATACATTTTAGCGCTTGAGAATGCTTTATGGGTGAATCCCAATTCTATTGAATTTCGTATGTTGAATTTGGGTTTCTGTTAAATTAAATTAGATTGGGAATTCTACTCTTTTCGATAATTTGGGATTATTTACTGTTTTTAGAGTCATGAACTAAGAACAGGTATTAGTATCTAGGTTATTCCACATATGTGGCGTGTGGATCCTCCTGACGGAGGGTTTAGGTACGGAACCAATTATTCAATCTAAAATAGAAGCTATTGATTCTGACAAACTTAGCTAATTTTAGGGCCAATGTGGTAATTAACTTAAACATCTAAAAGTGGATCATATTTACCCTGACGGGACTAGTGACACTCTAGGATAGCCTTATAGTCCACCCTGACGGGGGTATAAGGAATTTAGAATCTCGACCATTGTAATTGACTAATTTAACCCTTAAACAACATAGGTTATGAAATAGGATTAGGAAGACCCCTTGCGTTCTCAAGTGCTATCTTCTCATACTTGCGTTTTACACTTATTTACTTGCGTTTTAATATTTAATTGCATTTTCCATTTAGTCTTCTATTACTTAGAATTAATAAAAACAACCAATCAAACATATTATCCTTATTTGCTTTCCTACGTGCAACCATTCATTATTCGATAAGCATTGTAGTTAACCAAACCGTCCCTGCGAACGATCCTAGAATCACTTATTACTACTTGGGACAACTGTACACTTGCGGTTGTGGTTCGATTACTTTTGCATTTATTTTAGAACACACAAAGGACCACCAAGTTTTTGGCGCCGCTGCCGGGGACGGTAGCGTGTGACCACGGTGTTTATCCTTTAGTGATAGTTGCATTTATTTTTATTTCAGTTTTACGTTTTTTGTTTGTTCATCTTTTTCAGGTTTTTAGGTTTGGTGTATGCGAAAAAGACTCTTTAAGGATCTAGAGCCAACACCTCCGATCCTTAATAATCCAGAATCGTTAATCAGACTTGCTAACAAGAGAAGGAGAGAACAAGAAGCCTTAGAAGTAGAAGAATTAATTAACAGAATGGAGAACGTTAATATTCAGAATCAACAAAACAATAACGGACAAGTTCAGCTAGATGCGAATGGCCAGCCTATAGCGCCACAAGTTCTTAATCCGTTGGCTCCACCTGGCATTCCTAACCCTCAAGTCTAAGTTCAAATGGTGATGAATCAAGATCCATGGTTTGTTAATGGTCCACCAGAAGTTCCATTCCGTGCTCCTGCTATAGGGGTAGGTGCTCCAAACATAAATGTTCTGAGGTTTCGTCCAGATTCGGGTATGTTAGCTCAATTCCAAAATTTTGGGAATTTTCGTGGTAAAGCTGGAGAAGATCCTCTTCGAGCAGTACATAAATTTAAACAGATATGTGATTCTTACATCACACAAGGAGTTTCAAAAGATCAAATGTATTTTACTGTGTTTCGATTTTTCGTTATTGATGGGGCGAGTGAATGGCACGATACACAAGATCCTACGAAGATAACAAACTGGGAACAATTAGAAACTGCATTTTTCAAAAGATATTATCCGTCTAATATGAAGTTAGATGCGGAACTAGAGTTGACACATTTCAAGCAAGAGTATGATGAAACGTTAGGTAAAAGTTGGGCAAGATTTCAGAAATGTTTGCGAAGAGTCCCGAATCATGACCTTACTGAACAACAACAGATGAAGATTTTTTATAATGGTCTTGAAGGTGGCTCTAGGAAAGATTTAGATTTGTTGTGTGGAGGTGCGTTTTTGCGAGTTCAACCTGCGTATGAAAGAATTATTTTGGATAGAACAGTTGATAATGAAGTTGGGTGGAACACCGCAAGAACACCAGTTAGAGGAGGAGTTAATAATGTCAATACTGAAGAGAAGTTCAACTCCTTAGAGACAAAGATTCAAACCACACTAGAACAACAATTGAGACAACTTACCCTAGCCGTAAAAGAAGGTTTTTCGAACAAAAGAGGTGAGGTAAAGGTTGCACAAGAGATGTATGGATGTGAGTATTGCGGTGTAAATGATCATAGTTGGGAGAATTGTCAGAATAATCAAGAATCCGTGATGTTTGTCTCCAACAGAGGTAACTTTAATTCGAGTGGTAATGGATATCAGCCTAACAGAAACCATCCTGGGTTTCAATATTCAAATCCTAATGGGGCAGCCAATCCTACATATGCGTATCAGCCACGTCCCCAGGGTAACAAATTCAATCCAAGACCACAAAATAATTATCAAGGAGGACAGAATCAGGGAAATTATGTGCAAAGACAAGCTCCTCAAGATACGTATAATGAAACCATGAACCAAAAAGCCTTACCTGCCCATCCACAAGAAGGTGTAATTACCCTTCAGAAAACCGTAGAAAACTTAATTGCTCTTCAGACGCAAGCTATGGAACGTCAACAAGCGTCTGACGCAAATATGAAGTTATTACATAATCAAATGAATCAAAATTCAAAACAGCTGAATCAACGTCCACAAGGGCAACTCCCTAGTGACACAGAAAATCCGAGACAAAATGAAGAGTGCAAAGCTGTTACATTAAGAAGTGGTAAGAACCTCCCTCCACCTCCTTTTCCTGTTTTGAAAGAGAAAGAAGTTCCGAGAAAAGAAAAGGATGTGGGTGAGAAAGAGAAAGATGTTGAGGTTGAAGAAATCGAGAGGCCAATTGAAATTCCAAAGAAGAAAGATCATGTTGTTATTAATCGCCCTCCCCCACCGTTTCCATCTCAAGTTCAGAAAAAGGGTGATTTGGCCGAATTTTCAAAGTTCTTTAATAGAGTGAAGGGTCTTAGTATTAATATTCCGTTACTGGAGGCTATTCGAGATAATCCTAAGTATACGAAGTTTTTGAAGAGAGCCCTCACTAATAAAAGGCCTTATTGTGATAATGAGATGATTGGTCTTCCTGAAGAATGTAGTGTTATTTGTCAAAGTAAATTGCCTACAAAGTTAGTTGATCCGGGGAGTTTCACTATTCCGATATCGATAGGAGAAGAATGGAAAGGAAAAGCACTATGCGATTTGGGTACGAGCATCAATTTGATGCCCAAGTCGATCTTTGATAAGCTAAAAATTGGAGAAGCAAGACCTACTTCTATGGTCTTGCAAATGGCGGACACGTCTCTTGCACATCCAGAAGGCCGAATTGAAGTCCTTGTTAAAGCAGGTACACTTATATTTCCCGTTGATTTCGTTATACTTGAATACGACGCGGATAGAAATGTCCCCATTATTTTGGGTAGACCATTTCTAGCCACAGGGCGTACATTAATTGATGTAGAGAATGGCGAATTAACGATGAGGATACAAGACGAGGAAGTCAAATTCGATGTGTTCCGAGCTATGAAATTTCCAGATTCTCAAGAAGACTGCTTCCGAATGGATGTAGTTGAGCAGGCATCGCAAGAGGTATTTAATTGTTTTAATTATGATGATATTTTGTAGGCCACTTTAACATTAGACATACCTGAGATGATGGAGGAACTTGCCGAAACAGTGGCAGCTCTCAATTCTGAAAATCCAAAGTATAGGCGTCTTGCATATGAACCTGTGAGAGAACCGGGGGAGATTATCCCTAAAAAGAAGCCTTCAATTGAATCTCCTCCGGAATTGGAAGAAAAGCCATTACCAGCACACTTGAGGTATGCGTATTTAGGTACTAATGAAACTCTACATGTTATTGTTTCAGCTAATTTAATAGGTCCTCAAGAAGATAAATTGTTGCGTGTGTTGAGAGCCAACAAAGAAGCAATAGGTTGGACAATTGCTGACATTAAAGGCATTAGTCCATCCTATTGTCAACACAAAATCATACTTGAAGATGATAACGCACGCTCAGTTGAAGGTCAAAGAAGATTAATGCCCGTTAAATGAAGGATGTAGTGAAGAAGGAAGTTATAAAGCTTTTAGATGCGGGGATTATTTATCCCATCTCGAGTAGTGAATGGGTGAGTCCAGTTCAGTGTGTACCGAAGAAAGGAGGAATGACAACAGTACTTAATGATAAGAATGAGGCGATTCCTTCAAGAACGGTAGTTGGTTGGAGAGTTTGCATGGATTACAGAAAGCTGAACAAAGCCACCAGAAAAGATCACTTCCCTTTGCCCTTCATTGATCAAATGTTGGATAAATTAGCCGGAAGAGAATACTACTGTTTCTTGGATGGTTATTCTGGGTATAATCAGATTTACGTGGCTCCGGAAGATCAACATAAAACAACATTTACATGCCCATTTGGTACTTTTGCATATCGCAGAATGCCTTTTGGGTTGTGTAATGCTCCTGCTACCTTTCAAAGATGTATGATGGCCATCTTCTGGGATATGATCGATAATTTTCTTGAAGTTTTTATGGACGATTTCTCTGTGTTTGGTGATGATTTTGATAAATGTTTAGACAACTTGGAGAAAGTGTTAATCAGATGCAAGGAAACGGAATTGGTTTTAAACTGGGAGAAGTGTCATTTCATGGTTCGCGAAGGTATTGTTCTGGGTCACAAAGTTTCGAGTGCTGGATTAGAAGTCGATAGAGCAAAGATAGAGGTAATTAAAACTCTTCCCCCTCCCGTTTCTGTTAAAGGGGTAAGAAGTTTTCTTGGCCATGCTGGCTTTTATAGGCGTTTTATTAAAGACTTTTCTAAGATTGCTAAACCGTTATGCAACTTACTCGAAAAGGATTCCAAATTCCTTTTTGATGAAGCTTGCTTAGCGGTGGTGGGTCCTAGGGTGTTATAAAATAAAGTGAAAAATAGAGGAACCACTTAACCGCAAGTGTACGGTTGTCCCAAGTAATATATGATAATCAAGTTCGTTCTCAGGGACGGATTAGGTTCAACCCAAATATTAATCAGATAGTAGAGATAATTGCTAAGCAGAAAATAAAAGATAGTAATTTTTGTTTGGTTTTTGGAAATTAAAAGATGCAATTAAAATAAAACTAAATTAACTTAACAGAAAAGAAATAAAGCAAATAACGACTAACTTCAGATAAGAGAAATACTTGATCCTCGCAAAGGAATCTACTTAATCAATATAATCTATGCTATGTTTAAGGGTAGAATTGGAATTAGTATATTAGTCGGGACTCTAATATCTCCTAGCCCCCTGTCGGGTGGACCTAGAAGCTATCCTAAAGTATCACAAACACCTGTATGGTCGAATATGGCTCTTCGGATGATATGATTTTACCTCTTTGGCTATGTAACTAGTTAAGCCTGTCGGTCAATAACGGACAATACACGGGTATTACCTAGATCTATATTCAAACCCCCCGGTCGGATGATCACTTCGCCACTAAAGTGAATAGCCCAAATACTAAAAGGTAATTCTAGTTGTTCCTAAAAGAATTAGTAATGAAAACAAAGTAGTATCCAATAGCTAAAACTCAATTCAATTTAAATCTAAACAATCCCAAATTCAAAACATAGGTTAATTAATTAAGGTTCATCCTTTTAATGCGATTCTAAAGTATAAAGAAATTTAGCTCATAATGAAATTAAAGACTAACATAAAATAAAAGGAATTCATGTTCAAATACAAAAGATAAATGAAAAACCTAAAGGGTAGAATGACTATGGATGGAAGAACAGGATTCCTCCAGCTTCTAGCTTCTTCTCTCCTTCGTGCTCTGACTTGAAAACCTTAAGCCTCTTGTTTAATTCTCTAAAGTGTGTGAAAGTAGGAGGTTAAGGGGTGTATTTATAGGTGTTGGAAGACCCTAGGTCGAATTTGCTTGGAGTGGAAGACAAGTCAAGGACTCTCAAATTCGTAGCTCTAAAAGATAAGATTCTGCTGATTTGATTTGGTCATATCTTTTTCAATACTTATCCGTTTGAGAAATTCCAATATATGAAACTGCTTGTCTTGGAAAGAGCTTTCTATTGGTTCGGACCACTCGTCCAGAATCCTAGCCAGTCTTTTATTATGATTTAATCTCTAAAACGTAGCTGGATTTTCAGATTTCAAAAGGCAGCTTTATCTTTTCTTCCTTTGAATAAATCTTTCCTAAATCTTCTTATTTCCATGTAAATCTTCTTTCCTTTCATCTTTATCTTGACTTGGAGCCCGTTTGGGATTGATTATTTTGGAGCTAAAAGCACTTTTTGATTAAAATTAAAACATTTGTAAAAAATATTAAAAAATATTTTGACATCCAAAATCACTTTAAGTGATTATTTTAATAATCACTAATCTAGTGCTTTTCCTAAAAGTGATTTTAGAAGTTTAAAATATTGTTATAGATCTAAAATCACTTTAAGTGATTATTTCGAAAAGCAATCCCAAACGGGCATTTGGTCTCTATGTAATTACCATTTATCTTTTAAAACTTCACATTAAATAAATAATTAAACCGCATATGCTTAAAAAGAATAAATCAATAAATCAAGAAATCGAAATAGGAAAGTGTACTCTAAAAATAGAAACTCGACTAAAATTCACTTCCTAACACTCTTAAATACACTAAGACTTTATTCTCACTTCTTCTCCTTGGATTGGTCTTTCATGAAATTCAAGAACCAATTAACTTTGCATTAAAAATAGTTAGAACAAATCGGGAGACATCAAGACCCCAAACTCAAACCTTTGTCGTCCCGACAAAGTAAAATAAAAACAAAGGATCTTTTAGGTGAACGCAGAAGGTAGAATCTAGAAAATAATCCCAAAGCAAAACTTAAAACAAATCTCATATAGTCTAATCTAGGAATTAATATACACCTACGCTTATCATGCAAAATCAAATACAAAACAATATCAATCAAAATTAATTTCACAATGCTAGAAGGTTACGCTTATTACTTATCTCAAGATGGTGGCTATAGGGTGTTCCTCGATCTTTACTTGTGTTGAATGTTCCACTTAGAATAATCCCTATTAACTCACTGTGTATCTAGGAATCACGAGGTCTTTACGGTTTTAGCGTAGGCTTAAGGACGGTATGGTATGTATATTTGGTAAATTTGAAGTGAGCTTTTGGCTCTCTCCTCACTTACCATCAACAAAACTGTCCAAGAGCTTGAGTTTACACTCAAATTACCTTCTCACTCAACCCAATTGACGCGCTTAATTAGCGTCCCCAAATTAACCCTATAAGCACTAAGGATGATTCACCTAAAATTTTCCACTTTGTCGGTCCGAATATGTATATTCTTTTCAAATCATTCGTTTTTTCTTATAGCTATGACTCTCTTTATGATGTTTGAGATATCATGCTATTTTTCATAGTTATGCCTATTCATAACTTGAGCTCGAAGCTTCTTTTCCATTCACTATTACCCCGGCAAAGGGTTACAATATAATAAACCTGTGAATCATCATCACGTATAGCACAAAGCATCATTGATAAGCTCAAAAATCCCAACCCAATGTAAATTCCCATATAGTGGACCCACCACCCCAAACTCAAGCTCAAGACAGGAAGTCTCAGGATCGTGATTCAAGTGCGGGTCATATGGTCATGCCTAACAATCTAAAGGGATATTGGCTTATAATGTGGCGACAAAAGAAAGGCTTAAAGGCTAAAAATTTGTCTAAGCATGATAAAATTAATTCAGGGATAGAAGGCCAAAAAGGATTCAAAGGGCTAACAAAGAACTGCCTCTATCATCTTCCTATTTACATAATTTGTTTCTAGTTCATACCTAAGTGGGTTCTCTACTCATTTAGATCTCACGTTCTACAAACCACCTATTATCCTTAAGCACAAGTTTACTTCTTTTGCATTGTTCATTAATTTTTCCTATCAATTATCTCATACTTGCATGCAATTAAAGTTCAGCTTCATACTAACTCCTAAAGTCAACTATTTTCTATCATAAATTCACAAAAAGCATGCTTAATGGGGGCATTTAAAATACTCTACAGTCACGCATCCCTAAGATTAATTTTATTGAAAGCATGTAAAACACAAAAAATTGGGATGAGGCAACGAACCCCACCCCAAACTCAAAAGTGAGTCGTGTCCCCACGACTCGAAAAAGACTCAATAAAGCCATAAAATTAAACTAAGCTACCTAACTAGTGCCTACAATCAATTAAGAAGAAGAATTAGAACGGGGTACCTGGCCATGAAGATCCATCGTGTCCTCCTCCGAAGGGGGAGAATAATTATCAATATCCATGAACAAAGTTACCTCTTCCAGTGTTGACTTAATTTGTGTAATTTCCTTCCATAGTGCTCCGATGTCTAGTCGTAAAAGTTCGAATTCTTGCTGCAAATTGCGAGCCCATGGAGGAATACCAGAATCAGTTTGAGAAGAAGAAGAACCTTGAACTTGAAATTGCAGCTTGTCTGTAGGCTTTGATGATACCCTCATTCTTGCTGTTAATTTCTCGTGTTGTGGTGGTTTAATCAAGCTTCAAGGTGTTTTTATAGGGTTGGGAGCTGGAAAATTCATTTGGAAGAGGCTAGGGTTTATCTCCTTAAGGTTAGAAGTTGACTGGGCTTTGAACTCTTCACAAACCGCCTGGCGCGGTGCATCCCTGCGGTGCATGGGGTATACCGCGGGGTACACCGCAGCACTGCTGGTGTGATATTTCTCTCCTCTGCCTTGTACCCGTGCTAGCACCCCGTGGCACGCGTTTTTGCCCTGCGGTGCATGGGGTAGTCCGCACGTTCTCCGTGAAAAAACCCGCGGTACATACCCCGTGGCACGCGTTTTGGGCGTGCGGTGCACCGCGGCTATCAGCTCCTTTTTTTTCGCTTCTGGATTAGGAGGAAGGATTTAATGTTCTTGGGTGTTGTAGTGGTCTTTGTGCAGGTATATAAGGGTTAAGGTCTGAAAAATTCGTATTGGGAGAGGCTAGGGTTTAGTCTTGACAAGGTAAGAAGCTTATAAGGTGAAGACTCTTCAAAACCGACATAGTGCGGTATACCGCAGCTTCTGCTGCTCCAAATATTCGTCTCTACCAAGAACCCGTGATATATACCCCGTGGCACGGGTTTTTTGCTACTGTTCAATATCTCTTTTACGTCCAAAAACCCGCGGTACCTAACCCGTGGTACGGGTTTTTCCCTCCTGCGGTATACCGGACATCTCACGCGGTATACTGGACCGCGCATCGAAATTTTTTCTTACTTCTGTATAAAACCCGCGGTAGTAACCCGTGACACGTGTTCTCTTCCTGCGGTATACCGGGGTTCTGGGGTGGTATACCGGACCTCGCGCTGAATTTTCCCATTCCTAGCACCCCAAACTCAATTCCTGCACCATTAACACACTACCTTTCTCATTTCTTTTAAAAGTAGACACTAAAACTCGACACTAACTTAGAATTATACACTAGGAATTGAAAAACTTAAAGAAAAATTAAACATGGGTTGTCTCCCAAGAAGCACTTTTGTTTATTACGTCTTTAAGTTCGACGCGTTACCTTCCATGAAGATGGTAATGAGGCCCTAGCGGTTCTCCTCCGCTAAAATTCGCCTCGTCCTTGGCACGTAAGCTTTAGAACCTTCCCCCTTAAAATTTTATTCAATCGATCTCTGAAAGGGGGAGGGTAGTATCTCCGTTTCGCCTTCTTACTTTCATGACGAAACGTATTCTTCACCACACGATAGTAGATAACCGTCCTCAACTGTATCAACTCATTTTCATTCTCTTTAATCTCGCATTCCTCTTTAAAGTGTGGTGGGTAGGTGCTTCTCCGTGCCGCTTTACTCTCGTGGTGTACCACCTTTCTTGCGTAGCACCTATTGATCATTTGTAGTAATAGAGGTGATTCCAGTATTTTATCTCTAATGATGATTTGTGGTGGAGATAGTGATTGGTGAACTTTTTGTGGTGGAGATTCAACTTCTATTGTATTATTATCTTTGAATTCTTCGGTGGATATCTCAACCCCTTCACATTCGTCTTCGCTTCCAACCCAATCTTCCACTATTACTTCATCATATTCTTGATGTGGAATCTGAATCTCGATCACCTCTTTTTCTTGTTTGTGTTTTGTATCATGATCCTGTGCACGCACCATAGGAATAGCAATCTCAAGTTCAATTTCTAGGATTTTCTTTGCTACTCCTTCTTCCACTATGCTAATAAGATTGTCAACCACATGGTGGTCTTCTTTTATAACCGGCATGATGGTCATATCACTATCAATAGTATCTTCCTTCAACACCTCCTCCTCAACTACTTCTTCCAGTTGATCTCTTCCATCCCTCGGGGGAGTGGAATCTTCATAAGACATACTACCCCATTCTTCTCCCATCTGTTGCATGCGTGCTTGGATGGCGTTTGTTTCTTCTACTAAGCGCTGGAGTTTAGAACGTATCTCATTGTCAATTTCTTGCTGACAGTGATGAGGTGGAGGTTGTTGAATGTTTCCAACCCATTGGTTGTTCCATCCTTGCTCCTGGGGATAGTGATATGATGATTGTTGTTGATTATTTCCGATCCATTGGTTGTTCCAATCCTGCTCTTGCGGGTATTGATAGGATTGTTGGTAGAAGTTACTACCCCATTGTTGTTGTCCCGAAGAGTCTTCCCAATAGTCATATGGATCGGGATCCGGGTAATGTCCTCTATACATCTTCAATAAACCTTTTGAGCATTACCTAAATAAAAATCTGTACAACAAAAAAAAACCAAGCGTAAAACTGAAAAAATAAATAAACAATTAAAACTACTAAAGATTAACACCGGGGTCTCACGCTACCGTCCCCGGCAGCGGCGCCAAAAACTTGGTGGGTCCTGGTGTGTTATTAAATTAAGTATGAAAATAAAGGAACCACAATTACCGCAAGTGTACGGTTGTCCGAGTAATATTCGATAAATCGAGTTCGTTCTCAGGGACGGATTAGGTTCAACTCCAATATTAATCAGATAGTAGAAATAATTGTTTAACAGAAAAGTAAATAATAGATTTTTGTTTGGTTTTCTTATAACTAAGATTCTAATAAATAAAGACTAAATTAAATTAACTAAAAGCAAATAAAAGATTGACTTCAGATAAGAGAGATACTTGAGTCTCGCAAAGAATCCTCCTAACTAATATAATCTATGCTATGTTTAAGGGTAGAATTGGTATTAGAATACTAGTCGGGACTCTAATATCTCCTAGCCCCCTGTCGGGTGGACCTAGAAGCTATCCTAAAGTATCATAAACACCTGTATGGTCGAATATGCCACTTCGGATGATATGATTTTACCTCTTTGGCTATGTAACTAGTTAAGCCTGTCGGTCAATAACGGACATTACACGGGTATTACCTAGATCTGTATTCAAACCCCCCTGTCGGATGATCACTTCGCCACTAAAGTGAATAGCCCAAATACTAAAATCTATTTCTAGTTGTACCGAAAAGAAATAGTGATTAAGAACAAAGTAATATCTAATATCTAAGACCTAATTCAATTTAAATCTAAACAATCCCAAATTAAAAACATAGAAATAATTAATTAAGGTTCATCCCTTTATTGCGATTCTCAAGTATATAAAAGTTTAGCTCATAGCAATATTAAAGACTGAAACTAAATAGAAAGACATCATATTTAATTACAGAAAAGAAACATATAACCTAAGGATTAGATGACTGTTGTTGGAAGAACAGAATTCCTCCAGCTCTAGCTTCTCCTTTGCCTTCTTGCTCTGTAGTCTTTGACTCTCTCTTTAAGGATGTTATGAATTGTGTAAAATATGAGAGGTACTGAATAATGAGGTCTAAGGGGTGTATTTATAGGTGTTAGAAACCCCTAGGTCGAATTTACTTGGAGTGGAAGACAAGTCAAGGACTCTTTAATTCGTCACCCTAAAATCTAGGAAAGGTAAGATTTTGCTGCTGATTTGATTTGGTCATATCTTTTTCAATACTTATCCGTTTGAGAAGTTCCAATATATGAAACTGCTTGTCTTGGAAAGAGATTTCTATTGGTGCAGACCATTCGTCCAGAATCCATGCCAATCTTTAGTTATGATTTAATCTTTAAAACGTGGTTGGAATTTCAGATTCACAAGGCAGCTTTATCTTTTCCTTCTTTGAATAAATCTTTCCGAAATCTTCTTATTTCCATGTAAATCTTCTTCCTTTCATCTTTATCTTGACTTGGTCTCTAAGTAATTACCATATATCTTTTCAAGTTCCACATTAAATAAATAATTAAACCGCATATGCTTAAAAAGAATAAATCAATAAATCAAGAAATAGAAATAGGAAAGTGCACTCTAAAAATAGAAACTCGAGTAAAAATCATTTCCTAACACTCTAAAATACACTAAGACTTTATTCTCACTTTTTCTCCTTGGATTGGTCTTTCATGAAATTCAAGAACCGATTAACTTTGCATTAAAAATAGTCAAATTTACGCACAAAAGCTCAAATTCTGCAAATAGTTAATTTCCAAGGGGAGAAAGTGCAATATGATCAAATAAGCCTAAAAGTCTATCAAATTAATCATTTATTCACCTAAAAGGATGTCTCCAAAGGGCTAATAATTAGAAAAAATAGGGAGACATCAAATGCGTGTATGATCCTTCACCGGGTTCTTTGTACAGAGATACTTTACATTATCCAGTCGTTGGAGAGTGTTGTTAGACGCCATACTCGATTAGTAGTTAATTAAGTTAACTACTACCGGTTTAACGATGAACCCACGTCGTCGCACACTAACGAGTGTATTGATCTTGCTTCATGTCGTTAATTGATTTTATTATTAGATAATAAGTATTAATTAATTATATACTTGGAATATTGGTATATTAATTTGCTAGCACAAATTAATATTCTAATATAAGACCGATCTAAGACAAAAGAGGAAAAAAAGAAAATATTTACAAGTTCGTGGATCAACCCACGTACCTCTATTAGTGTGAAATATGTCACTAACCGCTGGGCTAGTCAAGTATTTTTGTGTAATGTAGAAGTTCCAAGTCCACTTCACAAGTGGTAATGGACCAGATTATTAAGATAATTAATTTCATTATACGTTATTGGCCTTTCCACTTCTTGTCTTTTGATTTTCTTCTATTGAGTTAATATAAGTATTATGAGAAATCATTATACATATATTACTTTCTCATTAGTTTTCTTCCAAGAAAAAAACCATAGGAAAATAAAAGTTCTTTTGTCTCCAAGTCAAAATTTGATTCTAAAAGTAAGGATCAAAGCTCGTGTGCAAAGCGTGGATGCTTCAAGTTTTTGAAGCTGAGATTAGGCAATTCGATTCTTATACAAAGGATTAAGGTATGTAATCGAATTGTTCCTTGTTTTAAATTCATAAATCGCAACTAGATGGTTTTTATTGCAATTTCGTTTCCACCAAATTATATATGAAATATAATTGATTTGCAATATCCTTCAAATACACACCTAATTCAATTAAGCACAATGTGAAGAAGATAGCATAATATATAAATTAAACTCAAAGCAACTACTTAGAAAATTTCATGTAATAATATTTACAAACTAAATTACATGTACACTTGTCATACTCACAATCAACACGACTCAAATTCAAGATCAATTTATGCTTTAAAGCTATTAAACACAATCTACATCTAAATCCCATGTATCAAGAAGTTTAAAATCTTCCAAACACATTAAAATCACATAAAAATTGAGATGAGAGACGACGAATTCCCACACCCCAACTAAAAAATGAGGCGTGTCCTCACGACTCGAAAAAGACTCAATAAAGAAAATAAAAACAAGCAAATAAAGCATATACAGAAATGGTAACTAAGAAAGATAACCTACTCTTGAGGCTACTTCCTAGTGTTATCAACATCCAAGATAGAATTTACTGGATCTTTCGCTAAATAGCGCTTTAATTGCTTAAGGAGTGTCATGATATGCACCTGATTAGCTTTTATTTGTGCCACATCATCGGCCAATAAGATTTGAGCTGTTTCAACTTTATTCAATCCCTCCTCTACCCTTTCTCGCCAAATAAGATCATCTTCTTTTGATTCATCTTGTGGAGGTTTCTTAACTCCTGCTCCTATTAAAATTGTCTTTATCCAAGTATTTTCGCTATTATTTCTCATCTTATACATTAGTTTCTCTTCTTCACCTGGAATCACATTCGCTTTTCGTATAAGGATTATGATCATAGTAGGATATTTCACATTAAATAACGTAAGGGGAGAGACCGAAAATACCATCACCTCCTTAAAGATAAATTGTGCCACATCCGCTTCTTCCCCTCTAAAAACAAAATTCAAAACGATGGTGTTTCTCTTAGTTAAAAGTTTGCGTGTTTTCAAAGGCGTTTGGTGTG
The DNA here is from genome assembly GCA_029959085.1 of Nemophila menziesii. Lineage (NCBI taxonomy): Eukaryota > Viridiplantae > Streptophyta > Magnoliopsida > Boraginales > Hydrophyllaceae > Nemophila > Nemophila menziesii. The sequence continues at coordinate 2,749,116 of JARWIR010000027.1, read as the reverse complement.
AGAAAATTGTGCCAAACTCTAGTATCTTCTTGAAGATATTTGTAAGGCCACGGTGCCTTCAATTCTCCGTTGTGTGATTTCACTTTCTCTTCATCTAACACGTGCTCAAAAAGTTGATTACAATCGAAAGTCTTGATATTTTCCACCGCTTCTCTAAACTTACATGGACCAACCAATTTTTGAACTGGAAGTTGTTTCTAATCTCTTCAATTGTAAAAGGAACTAACTTTCCTCTAACTGGAACACAACCTTCACTATCTCGGTGGTGGGTCCTAGGGTGTTAGAAAATAATGTAATAAATAAGAGGAACCACAATACCTCAAGTGTACCGTTGTCTAATTAATATCCGATAAATCAGGTTTCGTTCTCAGGGACGGATTAGGTTTAACCCAAATATTAATCAGATAGTAGAAATAATTGCTTGACAGAAAAGAAAAATAATAGATTTTTGTTTAGTTTTTTGAATTAAAAAGATGCAAATAAAATAAAGACTAAAAGAAAATTAAATAGAAAGAAATCTAGCAAATAAATTGACGAACTTCAGAGATGAGAGATACTTGAGTCTCGCAAGGAATCCACCTAATTAATGTAACCTATGCTTGTTTAAGGGTAGAATTGGATTTATAATATTAGTCGGGACTCTAATGTCTCCTAGCCCCCTGTCGGGTGGACCTAGGAGCTATCCTAAAGTACTATAAACCCTTGTATGGGCGAATATGCCTCTTCGGATGATATGAATTTACCTCATTGGCTATGTAATTAGATAAGCATGTCGGTCAATAACGGGCATTACACGGGTATTACCTAAGCCTGTATTCAAGCCCCCCTTTCGGATGATCACTTTTCCAATAAAGTGAATAGCCCAAATACTAAAAGATATTTCTAGTTGTTCCTAAAAAAAAAATTAATGAAAACAAAGTAATATCCAATATATAAAACTCAATTCAATTTAAATCATAACAATCACAAATTCAAAACATAGATTAATTAATTAAGGTTCATCCCTTTAATGCGACTCTCAAGTATATGGAAATTTAGCTCATGATAAAGACTTAAAATTAATAAAAGGAATTAATTTTCAAATAAAAAAGATAAATTGATAACCTAAAGTGTAGGATGACTGTTGATGGAAGAACATGATTCTCCCAACTCTAGTTTCTCCTTGCCTTCTTTCTCTGACTTGAAAACCTTAAGCCTCTTGTGTAATTCTCTGAAATATGTGAAAAGAGGAGGCTAAGGGGTGTATTTATAGGTGTTAGAAAGCCCTAATTCCTTTTTACTTGGAGTGGAAGACAAGTCAAGAACTCTTTAATTCGCAGCCCTAAAATCTAGGAAAGGTAAGATTATGTTGTTGATTTGTTTTTCTCATATCTCCTTCAATATCTATCCGTTTGACGCGTTCCAATAGTCGAAATCACTTGTCTCGGAAATCTCTTTCCATTGGTCCAAACCATTCTCCCAAAATGCTAGCCAATCCTGAGTTATGAGCTCGTCTTTGAACGCAGCTGAAATTTCAGATTTATTTGGTAACTTTATCGTTTCCTTCTTTGCATACATCCTTCCTTAATCTTCTTATTTCCATGTATATCTCTTTCCTTAACTTCTTAGACATGACTTGGTCTCTAATTAATTACCATATATCTTTTAAAGCTTCACAATAAATAAAAATTAAACCGCATATGCTTTAAAAATTAATAAATCATTAAATCAAGACTATAAATAAGAAAGTGCATTCTAAAATTAGAAACTCGAATAAAATACTTCCTAACAAATTAAAATATAATCTAAGAATTTAATTCTCACTTCTCCTCCTTGTATTGGTTTTCCATAAAATTTAAGACCCTATTAACTTTTGCACTAAAAATAATCAAATTAACGCACAAAAGCTCTAAAAATGCAAATAGTCAAATTTCAATGGAAGAAAGTGTAATATGACAAAATAAGCATAAAAGTCTATCAAATAAGTCAAATATTCACCTAAAATGATGTCTCCAAAGGGCTAATAATTAAAACAAATAGGAAGACAACAAGACCCCTAACTCAAACCTTTGTCGTCCCGACAAAGTAAAATAAAAACAAAGGTCTTTTAGGTGAACGCAAAAGGTAGAATCTAGTAAATATTCAAAAAGCACAACTTAAAACAAATCTCATATAGTATGATCTAGGAATTAATATACACATACACCTATCATGCAAAATCAAACACAAAATAATATCAATCCAAAATATTTTCCCAATGCTAGAAGGTTACACTTGGTACTTATATCAATATGGTGGCTATAGGGTGTTCCTCGATCCTTACTTGCTTTGAACACTCCACTAGCATACTCCTTATTAACTGACTATGTATCTAGGAATCACGAGATCTTTACAGTTTTAATATAGGCTTAGGGACGATGGTATGTATATTTGGTAAATTTGAAGTTAGTTTTTCGCTCTCTCCTCACTTACCATCAACAAAATATCCAAGAGCTTGAGTTTACACTCGAATATGTTTTCACTCAACCCATTTGACTCGCTAATTTAGCGTCCCCAGATTAACCCAATAAGCACTAAAGATGATTCACATAAAAATTTCCTCTTTGCTGATCCAAATATATATTCTTTTTATATGAAATTTCTTTTTGTATAGCTATGACTCTATTTTGATGTTGAGATATCTTGCTATTTTTCATTCAAATTTTTTTCTCTTTGCATAACTTTTCAGATATTTTTTTTTCTTTTCATTCACTCTTACCCCGGCAAAGGGTTACAATATAATAAACGTGTGAATCATCATCAAAATATAAACATAGCACAATTTATAAGCTCAAAAATCCCAATCCGATGTAAATTCCCATATAAGGGACCCGCCACCCCAAACTCAAGCTCAAGACAGGAAGTCTTAGGATCGTGATTCAAGTGCGGATCATATGGTAATGCCTAACAAACTAAAGGGATATTGGCTTATAATATGTCGACAAAAGAAAGGCTTAAAGGCTAAAAATTTGGCTAAGAAGGATATAATTAATTCAGGGATAGAAAGCCAAAAAAGATTCAAAGGGCTAACAAAGAACTATCTCTATCATCTTCCAATTTACACAACTTGCCTCTAGTTCATACCTAAGTGGGTTGTGTACTCATTCAGATCTCATGTTCTACAAACCACTCATTATCCTTAAGCACAAGTTTACTTCTTTTGCATTGTTCATTAATTCTTCCTATCAATTACCTCATATTTGCATGCAACCTAAGTGCGTTTTACACTAACTCCTAAAGTCAACTATTTTATATCATAAATTCATAAAAAAAAACATGTTTGATGGGGGCATTTAAAATACTCTACAGTCAACGCAACCCTAAGATTAATTTTATTGAACGCATGTAAAACACAAAAAAAATTGGGATGAGGCAACGAACCCCACCCCAAACTCAAAAGTGAGTCGTGTCCCCACGACTCAAAAAGACTCAATAAAGCAATAAAAGTAAAAATTAAACTAAACTAAACTACCTAGTGCCTACCATCAATTAAGAGAAGAATTAGAACCGGGTACCTGGCCATAAAGATCCATTTTGTCTTCCTCCGGATAAGAAGAATAATTATCAATATCAAAGATCTCAGTTACCTCACCCAATTGTGAATTAATTTGTGCAATTTCCTCCCAAAGTGGCTTGTTTTCTTTTCTTAAATGATCGACTTCATGTTGCAATTTGGTAGCCCATGGGGGTGTGCAAGAATTATTCTGATATGAAGTGGAAGAAGAAGAACCTTGATCTTGAATTTGTGTCTTTACTTTATGCCTTGATGGTACCTGTTGCTTCTTTTCAATAGGCTCATCAAGATCGATGGCCTTTTCAATTGTGGCTCCAGGCAAATCTTTGTTCTTCCCCAGGATTGAACACTTCCTCTTATTATCCATAGCAGCTATTCTGTCTGTCATGTTTAATTGACCCCAAACTCAAGTTACACCAAGGATGGAATAAAGTTAAGAGAATTTGGTGTAGCTTGAGTTTCTTGCTTGGATTTGATGATAGAAGAAGGTTTCTTGATGATTCTTGGGAGAATTCTTGATAGATTGATAATATTGATGGTGTTTTATGGTGTAGTGTGATGAATTTGATGAAGAATATGTGTTTATGGATGAAGGATGAGATGATTTTTGATGTTGTGGTGTTTGTTGTGGAGGTTTAATCAAGCTTCAAGGTCTATTTATAAGGTTGGTAGCTGGAAAATTCGTATTGGAGAAGCTAGGGTTTGCACTTGATAAGGTAAGAAGTGTAATAGGAAAAAAACTCTTCAAACCGCCATCGGACCGGCATACCGGTGCTAGAGGTCTCCCTTTATGTAACTCTCGGCAATAAACCCGAATTCAGTACCCGAGGCCTCGTGTCCTTGGGCGCCGGAATACCGGTGGTGTCAACGGCATACCGGTGCGTTATTTTTTGTAAAAGTTTGCTCCGTCAAAATACCCGAGTCAAGCAACCCGACGGCACATGTTTCCTTCTGGCCGGCATACCGGTCATGTGACCGGCTAGCCGGCCAGTGCAGCAGATTTTTCCTTTTCGTTCCTTAGCACACCAAACTCAATTCCTGCACCATTAACACACTACCTTTCTCATTTCTTTTAAAAATAGACACTAAGACTCGACAATTACTTAGAATTATACACTAGAAATTGAAAAACAGAAAGCAATAAACTAATATACAATTGATATGGCTTTTGTTTAACTTCGTTAAGCTCGACAGGTTACCTTAGTAATCATTTTTTAACATAACCTCCCCAGCAAGGAGAGAGGTTGTCAACATTTGCTACACGGAATTCGCATCCCTTAGCTTTTATTCTCATCAGTTGATTCGAGATAAACTTTGTGACCATGAACGGTCCTTACCAAGTACGCTTGGCTTCGCGCGCTTTCGGAGGAGGATCAGGCTTCTTCATTGCAACCTCTTCGCCTACTCTGAACTCCCTCTTCTTTCTTTCTTTATTAGGTTCTTTTGGAACCATCATAGCTCACCCCTTTTCTTTCTTCTTCGCATGGTCAAGGTGTGGCGTTTCCTTAGGATATGAAGGATATTTATTAGGTGGTTTCTTTCTGAGCTCTCTTTCCTCCATTCCTAAGGTTTCCACCACCTTAGTTGGCTCCTTGTCTGTTTGTTCAACCACATCAATCCGGAAGCAATCCTCCTTGGGATCCAGGAACTTCATTGGCTTAAACAGGTTGAATTTCACTTCCTCGTCTTGGATACGCATAATCATTTCACCGTTCTCTACATCAATCAAAGTACGCCCTATGTCTAGGAATGGTCTTCCCAAAATAATGGGGACATTCGTATCTGCGTCGTAATCAAGTATAACAAAATCAACATGAAATATTAAAATACCTGCCTTGACGAGGAAATCTTCTAGTCTTCCCTCTGGATGTACAAGGGAACTGTCAGCCATTTGCAAAACTATAGAGGTGGGTTTTGTGTTTCCTATCTCCAACTTTTCAAACACTGATTTGGGCATGAGATTAACACTTGCTCCCAAATCGCATAAAGCTTTCCCTTACCATTTAACACCAATGGAAATCGGAATCGTAAAACTTCCCAGATCAAGTAATTTAGGTGGAAATTTACTTTGGCAGATGGCACTACACTCTTCTGGCAAACCTACCATTTCATTCTCAAGATACTGTGTTTGCTGATGATAACTCTTTTCAGGAACTTCATGTATATCGGTACACCTTTGATAGCCTCTAAGAAAGGTATATTAATGTTAAGCTTACTCACCATAGTCATGAATCTAATTATTAATTTTTAAATTATTTATCAAATTTCAACTTCTTACTTTAAAAATTTAGACAAGGTACTATTTTCGTTTGAATATTTTCATCTAATTTAATCTTCTTATTCCAAAAATTATGTTTTTCTAAAATTGTTGAAAAAACAATTAATTGGCTTGATCTTTAATTAATTTCTTTTTTATTATTGATTATAAGTTGTTAAATCTACAATTATTTGCCTAAAAAAAATTTGACCACTTTATTCTATTTGTAGGATTAATTAAGGGGTATTATTATGACTAAATTTTTAATTTATTCAATTGAGACAAAATATGGGTTTTTTCAATTTACTAAATTAGAAACTTTTATTTCTACATTGATTAGGCTTTTTCATTCCAATGGTGGCTTAATTATCCATCCTTTTAGTTTCGGAAAATTCTTTCATTCAAAATAGACATATAATCATCGACATGGTAACCATGTGCTTGGAAGAACATTTGAGTAACTTTTTCCTTGATTATAATACCAAGAGATGCAGTAAAAAGGTTCTACATATCTGAATGGTTGATAAGAATACAAATCAGAACTTGTTGTCCAATCATCAATCATGATGCTATATACATTATTAACACTAAGGTATTTGATTCAGATTATATGTATATTCTTTCACATCTATATATTATTCACCAAAAAATCATGGCAATTTATTTGTACTACTATTACTGAATATATGTGACAATTCAAGCATAACCTTGAAACTATGTGAACATTACGTCAAAATTATAAGTTATTTCATTATTTAATTGACAACTTTGGACTTAAATTATATTTATTCGCATTTAAATATGGAATTAACTTTTTTGTTTCTAAATCCTAAATCTACACATAATTGAGATTGAACTTCTTGTGAGATCAATATTTACCTTCCTAATCACTATCATATGATACACGAAGAAGGTTTAAAGAACCCATGTGTTCTTATTTCATGTTGATCTTTTCTCGTTTTTGCAACTAAAAAATCATGCTATATAATTTACACAAGTATTTATGTTTTGTTTATGCATTTTAATAGAGAGTATACTAATAAACATGAAAACATATAGATGATCATTTCATTTTAAGAAAAGAGATTTATTTGTGAAAAAAAAGTATAGTCACAGATATAATCGATTATTTCTGTGTTTTTGATATTTCACGTGATGAGCTTCCTTTTCATATCTCAAGATTGAAACCTCATCACAATTTCACCAATGATGAATGGATTCGTTTTAGAAGATCTACATGATACTAGACAGGATGGTAGTCAATTTCGGCATGGATTTTTAAGTTTAATTATATTACTTTTCTTGTTCTTTTCACTTCTTCTTGTTTTAGACTTGTATATGATTTATTTTTATAAATAAATGCTAGTACAAAATTTGAATCGGTATTTTTAGGTTTGATTAATTGTATAAAAGGTGAGTGTCAAAATCAAATTTTCAAATAACATTGATAGAATCATAGTAAATTATCTATATACTAAAACTGGTGATAGGAGAAAGTTTAAAGATAAAGATGAAAGACTGAGTGTAACTAACAATTAGAAAAAAGTTTATCAAGAAGTTTAAATTTTTTTTCAAAATAAACTAATATAGTAGGTTTATCATTGTAATTACTGTATGTGTTCTAGTCTTGAATTTCCTGCTTGGAACTCTTAAAGTTGTAAAGATAAGGAAATTTGTGTTAATAGAATGGTTTTGATTGGAATAAAAATATGCCATAGAAATATAGATCAAGATTATAGTGGCTTAGGATAAAAATTAAATGGTTAATTATTCCAATTTGATCGATCTTTCGGTCTAAAAGGCAAGCTTTGTTAAAACACTTCCTCATTTACTTAATAAGACCACATTAAGGGTTTGTTAAAAAGTGATAATTGTGAGAAAAAATACCTTTTAAAATAAAATTATAAAAAATAATTTTAAAATCCAAAATTAGTTTTAGGTGCTTTTTTTGGACAAGGAAAGGTGCTTAAACGCACCAAAAGAAAAAAACAAAATTAGTCGTTGAATCTTCTTGGGATCAATTTGAAGAAAATAGGACCCACTTAAGCTACTAATTGTTTGATTCTTTCAATAATCGGTTGTACTTTCTAGTTCAGAACTAACACTACCTAATACCTTGAATGACTTCAAGGTTATCTGAGAGAATTGCTTTACTTTCCTCGTAGAATTCTCTACATTTATAAGTAGCTTTAAGAATTGTCATAGCTTCACCTTCTACACATGAATCACATATAATAGTTGCTTTGGATTTCACTGTCTATTTATTATTTTGGTGTATTTTTATTATCTAAAATACTGTAGTTTCAAATTTCTGATTAAAAGGTGCATCGCAGAAAAAGGAAATATCTTCCTCTCTCTATGAAATAACTATTTCCTTCTCTGTGTTACATTGTTGTACTACATTCGAGGAGTTTGGCTTTCCTCCAATATATACCATAAAAAATCTTTCATAAGTTTATTTGTACAAAATATCATATTATCTCCATCGATACCACAATTTTTGTGTAAAGCTTTCATCATAACTGTCCGTATATCTACATACCGATCATAATGTAATCTAATACTTTTTTTTCTCCCATCCACCTTCCGAATAAACTTTAACCGTTTCTAATAACAATTCTCTAATATCCATCTTAAGATTATCATCTATTTTTAATTGTAAAGATAACCCTGCCCAAATAGCTTTACTAACAATGCAATTAAGATGTAGATGTTCAACCGTTTCCGTATTACTGTAACACCATGAGAAATAATAATTATCGGGCTAAATTTCTTTTACATAAGTTATTCTTTGTAGGTATAGTATTATTACATGCCTTCCACGTTGATATCTTTATTTTCATAGGGATGTTAGAATTCCAAATAATTTTACATAACTTAAAGTTATACCTCTCTGGAATTCATGTAGACTGAGGTTGTTGTACTACATGTTTATCATTAAGAATTTTATGAACTGTATTAGTAGTATATTTCTTATCAATAGAGTGTGGCCATTAGTTTATCAATAGTAAATGTATTAAAAACATGATTCCTAGTAATGTAGTCAATAATCGGGTTAAGGAATAAGTTATCAAGTAATTGAAGGTCCTAGCTTAATGGGACCTGCTTCAGAAGTTGATTAACATAAATATATTCATAGTTAAGGGGTTTCTCAAGCTTCTAATATATATCTATCCATTATCGTTTCAAATATTTATACTTTCCCTATTTCTAATCTGGTATATTCCATCTTTTTTAAAAGGTCCCTACCTTCTGAAATACTAACCCAACTCCTAATTCTAGTTTGACATTAATTAACATTCATAAAATTATTATTTCAAAAATAAATACGTTTTAAAAGTCTAGCTGCTAGAGAAGCTGGATTATTCATGATTTTACATACTTGTGATGCAAAAAAGTTAAGTATTCATTCTTTTGAACTCATTAAAGCCTAAACCTCCTAGTAGTTTTCCTATAGCCACTTTCTCCAAGGACAACTAGTGTATCCTATTATTTTCTTCAGAGTTCCACAAAAAGTTAGAGATAGCTGAGATTAACTTATTACAAACGTGATATAATAAGAAAAAATGGACATAGTATAATTAGGAATAACTTGTTAAATGACTTTAATGAGAACTTCCTTAACAACTTCCAAAAGTAATTTAGCTTTCAAGCCATCGATTTTCTTAAGGAGTTTCTTGCGATCCATTCTAAAAAATTTACTTTTGATCTTTAGTGACATAGTGGAATCCCTAAATAATTCCATAAATCTTCTATTTCCTTAATATTAATTTTATTAGTTACATAATCTCCTTTGTATAGAGAAGATTCTTTGCTCAGAATAATAGCTTGTTTATCAAAATTTATTTTTTGTCTAGAGCCACAACAATAAATATCTAAGCATTCCTTAAAGGCTTGAATATCGGTTTCATCATAGTAATGAAGAATAATGGATCATCTGCAAACATTATAGGGTTAATGCTGGGGCAGATTCTGTCGATTTTTATTCCTTATATATAATTGTTAAGATCAAACATTCAATAATCCTATTAAAGAACTCGGTTATAATCGTAAAAGGAAGGGGATAGAGGATCACCTTGTCTGATTCCTCTTCCTGGTGTGAATTTTTCTAATCTTTCTCTATTTAAGTTAATTTGAAATGAAAATGTGGTAATACAATTTTTATACATAGTATTTCTCTATCCAAAAACCTAATCTTTTAAGAACAGGAAGAATATAATCCCATCCTATCTGATCATATGCTTTTGCCATGTCAATTTTTTTTGCTGCTACATGTTTATTGTCCTTCTTTTCCTACTCATTATAAAAGAGACTTTTTGGGAAATTAGAATGTTGTCTTGAATATCTCTACCTTTGATAAATTCCTATTGTGTTGGTGAAGCTATATCATTCATAAGTCCATGGAATCAATAATAGAAAAATTTGCAATGATATTATAACCAAAATTAATGCATGAAATGGGATTATAATCACCAAGATTTTTATGGGAATCTCCTTTTGAGATGAGAGTTATAAGTGTATCATTAATATTTTCTAATGTAATATTATTGAAAAAGAAATCTTTAATCATTATGAAAATATCTTCTTTAATAACATCCCAAAATTCTTTACAATACTTACCATTTAAACCATCGGAACTTGGCGCTTTAGTGAATGACAACTCTCTGACTGCTTTTTCCACTTCTTTCATACAAGGGGAGCTGTCAAAATGGTATTCATTTCATTGCTTACTTTTAGTTTAATAAATTGATCTTCTTTTTCTATTTGTTCATAACTCGCTTCATGATCATTGAATTTATAAAAGTTTTGAAAACATTCCTCGACCTCAACATAATCTTCTTTCCAATCACCATGTTCATCTTTAATCCTAGTTATTCTATTTAATGGGAGATTGAGGGACATACAAAAAGCTCTTCGACATTCGTCGAATGTGTTTTTTCATCAAATCGGTAATCGATTAATATATGAGTACGAGAGTGTAACTGAACAGGAGGAAGTAATGCATTTTTAGAAATCAAAAGAGAAATGGATAGCTTCAGGTGAGAGAAATACACAATTCTATAAACTTGCAGCTACAATAAGAAAGAAGAAGGCTTTTTTCACTAGGTTGGTGAATGATAGAGATGCGTGGGTGAAAGCGAAAGAGGAGTTATCTATGTTAGTGTGAAAATATTTTGAAAAAATTATATGAAGCACCGATTAAATCATCATGGGAAGCTCAGCCTCCCTCATGCTGGCCCTGTCAAGGAAGTGGTGATTCGTGAGTTGTGTGTTCCATTCTAAGATGAAGAAATTTGTTAGGCATACTTTCAATCGAATCCGACTAAAACACCTGAGTGGTAGGTCCGTCTATTTGTGATATGGTTCGTGAGGCAGTTACTCAGGGTTGCTTGCCACCCTCTCAATGGGACACTCAGTGGTAGGTCCTGACCGGGTATGCCTTTTTTGTCTAGTTAGCGTAATAAATTCGCTTGTTAAATTTATTATGAAGGCTTTGGTCAATAGAAGACCATTAAATACTGATATTATTGGTGCCTGTCAAAGTAGCTTCCTGCCATGTCGTTTCATTATGGATAATATAGTCCTTGTTCGTGAGGTGGACCATCGGATGCGAAAATTGAAGGGGAAGAGAGGTATATGGAGAATAAATTTGACCTTGCAAAAGCGTATGATAAAATCTGAAGGAAGTTCATAGAGGACTCAATTAAGATGAGTATGATCATCTCTTAAAAGGAGTAAAACTAGCCACATTAGAAGCACATATGGTAATAATTTACACATACTCCCAACTAGTTTCAAGTTGATAGGTCGGGTATATACAACTCGAAATCATATAATGGTGGCCTATCAAGAAAATATTAATAACTTTAGTATCATGTTTGAATCCTTCCAAATAATTCATATCCCAATGAACAAAGAAAACAATATTTAATGACTTAGACCGAATGGCTGTAAAATATCAAGTCACAAAAGGGTTTACGTTGTAATGCGTTGATCAAACTAGTTCTTTTGAAATCAATGAAGAATGTACCGAAGAAAGATGGATGGGTGAAATCATGGCATATATCAGGTATGGAAAAGTAACCGCGGATAGAAATCTTGGCATATATCAGGTATGTATTAGTAACTTTGGCATATATCAAGAATACGAGTTGATATTTCGTCACCATCGATCAACATGGTTTCGACAGTCTGTTCTTATTTGTCATTGCATTTCTGATTCTATGTTTTCTTAACTCCATAGGGTGCTTTGTTCTTGTCCGGATTATTGGATTCTTTGGGGTCTAATTCTCTATATTTTTACAACTCCTTTGCACGCCTTCTGGATAATTTTGATAGTCCGCTTTTCAGCTCCTTTAGGATTTTGAAGAATTGTTTCAGCAACATTGCTTCTTTTTTGATAATATAAACTTTCTCTTTTTGTTTTATGGAGTTTGCCTTGTAAAAGCTTATACACAATATCGGCCAATCCACATTGCCTTTATAAATAAGAACTATAGGAAAATCTCTTTTGTAATTATACAAGATATAACTATTAAGTAAAAATAAGTTAATCACATTTACTCTACTCCCCAATAGCATGAGAATATAATATTCCTTATTTGACAACACAAAATTATAACCAATACATAGGGGGAGGGAGGTAAAGTGATTTATCTAACTTCCGAAAAATAATACTTAACCCGAGAGAAAAAGAAATGACAAGCTATAAAGCTTCGAATATAGTCATAAAATACAAACAAAAACTACTTAGTCTTAATAATGTTTCTTGGTGTAGAGTTCGCACTTTACTGACATACCAAATCTTAAGAATTCAAATCTTTTGTCCTTACATGTTTCGGTTCAAAAATTCTATGCAAAGTTGTTTTGAAGCTTTGATCATTTCCTTCAAATTTGACAATGAGTGATAACTACTTATTCATTTGACTCTCCTCGAGAAGGAGACTCACTTTTTGAAACTTAAATTTGGGTATAGTTTCTATGTGGTTCTTTAGAAGATGAGACTCATCTATTCCTTTTAGTAGGATTGGTTTAAGAAATGATAGGCACGGGTGTGTTTCCTCCTCTCTTGTTAGCTTCAGACTTCGTGAGAGCTTTAATTCAATCGCTTGACCATCTAAAGGTACCAAAGTTGAATTACCTCTAGTTATAGTACCAAATAATCATATTGATGACCATATTGAGATCAAAATACCATTTCTTTTTCAATGCCTTAATCATGGTCAAAGAGCTATTGATAATTTGGTTCAAGAAAATGCAGACAAACACGTAAGGAACATGAATTGTTATATTACGAGTATATATTAAATGAGTGATGCAGATGAAAGGTCAATTGAATAATCTCTTTTAATATATTCAATTAAGAATTAGGATTTAAAAAGGGAGATGATGTCATCATTTCTATACTTTACGATGAGATCAATTACTAACAATTTATGGGCTATACAACATTCTAGTATATAGTTCTTAATATTTTAATGATGATAGAAAGGATGGACCTTTTTTAGACCATAAAGTCGAGGAAAACCCCTTTTCATTTCCTTGTCTAAATAAATTTAACCGACTCCCTACACTGTAAATCTTTTCCCATCTATTTTTCAAGTTAAGGAGGATCCTAAATCAACATGTTTAAAAGGAATATATGAACCTTAAACTACACTTTTAAGCATATGATTTCTACATGCGTATGATATATTATTGTATACCTCTTGGGTGAATGAATTGAAGAGGTGTCCTTCTAGAACTAGGAAACTTTAATAACCTTACAACTTGGGAGGAAAAAAATAGGTACATATGAATGCACTTTCAAAGATTCAACGACTTGGTAGCGGATTGAAAGATTTGAAGCCTTCTTCATCTTTTAGAGCTTGTAGTCCAAGTCGAGAACATCATCTTCATTGTGTGGTTCTTATTTCTTATCACTATTACCGGTGCCCATGAAATTCATTGATATAAATTTATTATATGGTACAAAAGATCTTGAGAGAAACTTGTGTTCTTGGTTCTAGCCAATTTTAATGGCTAGGTTTTTTTTAAAGATTTGACAATGAAAATTTTGGAATAATGTGAGGAGAAGGAATAAGTGAAGGTATAAATGATAGATAGACTATTCAAAATTGTATAAGGTTATTCAGATATCTGAACTATATGATTCATATAACTGAGTGGATATTAAAATGTGTAGAAGATAGTTTCAGCATATATCTGAAGCTCAATATCGGATGCCCTAAAGAGGTCTAAAGAGTGATTAGAAAAGACGCCTAAGAATCTACATGTAAACAAGAAAGATAGAAACTTATCTAATCAAGGTAAAAATAAGTACGACACAACATACAACCAATATATAGAATAATAGACACACAAGAGAAAATAAAAGGAGAAGAAGATACAAGTGTAACCCAATTTTCAGAAGGAGCATCCATATTAGGATTTTCTTTTGGTGCTCTCGTCCATGTATAATTAGATTTTGTTGCATGGATCCCCGCATGGTTTAGTTTACTTCTCCATCTCTCTCTTCATAGCTACTAATTTCTATATATTCTTTTACATGTGTGTTATCTTCCTTGATTTAGTCTTGACTAGAAATATCTTTTGCAGCTTCATGAGCATGCATAGCTCTTCATGGTCTACCTTTCCAGAGGTTTGGACAAAGTGTTTGTAAGTGAAGTATCTATACAAATTGATAGGAAGTTGGATCAATTTATTTTTACCATTTTTAATTGAGCTTCTCTTTCTACAATTTTTAGTTTATTTTACAACTTTTGGCATACCACTTGATTATCTTTTAACACAATTATGACTTGATTTTACACTTCTAAAATAGTCTCTTGACTTACTCTCATTCTTTTGTTTTTACATATATAAGAAGATAGGTGGGTTGTTTTTTCCTTCATCATAAAATTCCTCTTGATCTAGGACAAGTTCTTACGTCATGAGGTCAACTATTAGCTCATGGATCGTCATGTACGATAGATAATTGGATTCTCTAATCGCGGTTGCATCTGACTTGTATTATTTTGAAAGTAAATTCAAGATTTTTTGACATAACTCGTTGTTTATGTGAGAATTTACAAATTTTTTTGCAAATTATTCAAGTTCTTTCAGGTTTTCATTTTGAACAACTAAAATTAACTAACATAGGGACGCATTTTTCTCTCTTTGAAATTTGTATTTCCTAGACAAAATAATTTTATAACCTTTCGAATCCCATAAGACATCTCACATTTAATTACTCACCTATAACTGGTTGAACATAGTCTGCAAATGAGTGTGTTTAGTGATTTTTTTACTGATCTTGGCCACACCATCCGCTAAAAGCTCCTTATCTATCTTAATGATCTTTTCAACTATGTCTTTGTATGAAATTAATGGACCATATTTTGTGATTAGCCAATGAGAGAAACTAATCACTTTCAAGTACATATCTATTCTTTCTTCTAGAGGAAATAATACATTCATACACATAGAGAAGTTCAAGTAGTACTTGTATTTGTTGGTTAGTTAGATCCCGGGTCGTACTTCACTATATTTAATTAAGCATAAAGAATATTAGAGCTTGGCAATGATACCAAGTATTACTCAAGAAATAATCCTAGGGGTGAATATGTACTATTTCTAATAAAAAAAACCTAAGACAATCCATTCGACTCTTCTATTAAACAAATATTACGGGATAAATACATAGATATGATAGAGGAACACAAAGAACTAAGCTGTATGAGTGGAACAGTCGATCAAGAACTTCATGTATATACGCATTGCATGTTTCTAGTCAATAATCAAAGACATATATATAATATCTAAGCATAAAATATATAAATACATATGTAGGAAAAAGAACAAACATTTGGCATGCACTTAATAATGAGAGAAAGAAGAAAAGAGATACAAACTATTTGAAGTAGTTTGATTCTCGTAGGAATAGTCCAATACCTAATGAATATTTGAAACATAAAATTTGGAAAGATATTTCACTACAAACTCCAGAGTCTGTCAAAGGTGATAGCACAAACTCTTGAAACCGTTTAAATATACCCTACAGATTAAACAGTCCTGTAATCACCAGACAAGAAAGTTTAGTGTACAATCTACACTTATAATGTTACTTCAAAAGACTGTGAAGCCTTCCCTTGTGTATCACCAAAGAAGTACGAGTATACAATATATAATCATGTTTACACTTTACACACCCATGATGTCTTATCTAGTGTCTATGTGTAAACAAGATCTCAACTCACTCTCCTTTAGTCTATTGAAGGATACATTTCTTACTATAATGAGATAAGCTGAAGGGTTTATGATGAGTTATGTTCTACCAAACTTCTGAGTTCCTTGATGAGTAGTTAAAATACAACTAAGGCATATTTCAATGAAATGTGGTTTTTTGGACTATGGATCGCTTTGGGAATCTCTTGAAATTATTCTTCAAATCTTCAAATTTAATGTTGAAAAGAGATACATTGTAAAGTATTCAGAGAGTCTATTTATATGTAAAAAACTAAAATGGATATTTTCATGTGTCATCTCATCACTAGCTGATTTGCTAGATGTTTGGTATCCACACTCTCTACATAGGATATCTCTGGTGCCTTGTGTTTTAGCCTTCATATAATAGAGTTTTGTGGACCAGGTTCCCGGTCTTTTTTATGTGGAGGTCCGAGCTTGAGATTTATTCAAGGTTGATTAGTTTTGTCTCAAGAAACGCGTCTTCTTTAAAATCAAACTCGTATGATCTTCTTTCTTAAATTATACTTCAGATTCTCTACGTCGTTCCGCCTTGATGGACTCTCGAGGTCAGATATTCTGCATGTTAACATATTTTTATATGTCTTCTTCTGGAGCACTTTGATGGTCCACTCTTTGACTCCCTTGGGTGTTTAAAGAACTTCTTTTGCAACATTAGTTCTTGTTCTCAACGATAAGTATCTCCTTTTGTTCCATGTCATTAGTCATGTATAATCTTATACGTAATACCTACATGCCCTTGAGATTAAACAAATCTATACTAAATGTTTTATCAAAGTAGACATCAATCAAAATAGGCCATTAGGCTAACAAAAACATTTACCCATATTTTAAAATCACTCTGGAAACCTATATATTGTCAATTTAAAAAATCATAAATTGGAATTTGATAAGTTGAAAACTTATCAATCCAGCATTCCAACATCAACCAAGCCTCAAAAAGGGTACTTTCTTGGTTTATATTTTTTTAGCAACCAAGGAAGTCATAGCTTGAGTTTTGGTTTGAAAGTTCAGAGGTAAGAAAAAATGGTTTAAGGAGAGAAAACACAATACACACCCCTGAAATGATTTCATTAGCTCCAGTTCACGATGCTCGAAAATTACCTATTTTGAATCACATCCCTTCAAGTTTCTTGTAGAATTATCAGTAATTCGTTCATAATTTATATTTTACACCACAACTTATACTCTCCATATTTCATATGAAGTCTCCATCTTAACCACTTACTGACATGAGTATCAATAATTATTTCAAGTCGATATCGAGTGGTTTTAACACACGTGTGTGCTTTAACAAGTTAAAACTACATTTCCTGCTAAATGTTTAAATTGTTTTATCTAATTTACGTGAAACATTCAACCACACTGAAGGAGAAACTTTTTTACCTTATTTATTGTAGACGGAGATAAAGAAAAAAATGAATAGTAAATGTTAAATATAAATTAAACTTTAAAACACTTTATTACCTTTACGAGTTTGGACAACATAAAAGTCAAATTTCTAGCCAATGTATCCAAATTAACTAACATAAAAATATTAATGTTGATCGTCTAATGAAGGTAAATAGTTACAAAATTTCATTTGCAAAGATCAATAGGGAACTTGTTACATCATGTAAAGATAAGAGGATATTTGAGACATTTATCCGAAAATAAAGTTACTAGAATATTTACATAAATCTAAAAATACTATGTAAAACCCGTTTAACCTAAATATATTAAGACTCTATATAAATATATGTCACAATTTGTCTGCGCCTCTCCCATTCGTTTTATCACTCAATTTACGAATTTCTCATTCCACCAAAGCCGACATAGCCTTATTCTTCAACCTCTCAAACGTGACAGATATCATCCCCTCTCATATACCGAATCATACCCAATTATCATTTACACCCACCAATACAGTAACCATGTTTTAGATTTCGCCCATAAAGATCTCCTTATAATTTATCGATCATATACACCAAGTACTAAAGTCAAATATATCTACCAAATATATCGTTAAGAGTATTGTATTTAGCAGATCTACCTAATTGGTATATGAAATACCCAGAAGATAAAGTAAGTACTAAATATTATATATATTTAATTTTTATAAATTTGTTTGTTGTTTGTTTTGTATGTATATATATATATATATATATATTTGTGTGAGTTTGTGTGTGTAATTCTTCCTATTTTATTTTGTTAAAAATTAAACAAAACCAATATTTTTGTATTATGTTTTCTCTATGTTTGAATTTGAAGGTTGAAGTAACTTATCAAATATTTATAAATTTATTTTAAAGAAAATGTTTGGGATCAACTTAATAACAAATCAATTTTAACATAAACTAGGAAAATATAGGTCTTAATTCTATCATCTTCTCATGTTTATTTATTTTAGAAATATTTTAATTATTATTATTCTATTTCAATGTATGTTTTCATTTTAAAATTAAATTTCACATAATTATATATATATATATGTGTGTGTGTGTATGTGTGTATGTGTGTATGTGTGTATGTGTGTATGTGTGTGTGTTTATTATGTGTACATTTTCTATAAAAAGAGTTGAAACTTTGTAGGTCTAAAATTTTTGTTTTAATATGTTTATATAATAAAATTAGTCAAATTTGAACTAAATTCTCAGGCCAATGAAGATTGCAACACTGGTAACCTTTTTTTAGACATTCCTTGAACACATGTATATATTGCAAATTATTTGATGTAGAAAATACAATATAATGGCACCATCTAATTTTTTGCAAATTTTTACAGGCATTTAAATGCGATGAACCTTACTTCTTTAAGATAAAACGATCGATGGTTATGTCATTTCAACCAAATACAACCAACACAATGAAAAAGGTAATGCACTAAAAAACTATTGTAAATTTAATGTCATTTAGGAAAGTCAATGAGGAGGGTAAGGAGGTCTTTACATATTCTCGCAACTCACCTCACAACACGTCACACCCCCCTTCCTTTTCCCTTTGCCCACCAATTTTTTTAATCTCTTTAGGTTGTGGGTTCTACCCCGAGGTTACCATCAAAATAAAAACAAGGTTATTCATACTCATTGTATTATCGATTTTGAGACATGACCGCTTAAAAATATACATCATTACAATTTCATTAACAAAAAACTCATCCAAGCATTCTAAAGACGAGAACATTAATTGTTGCGGTTGTAATGTGCATTATACATTAGTATATAAAAGCTAGTATTTCTACTTTTTTATAAATAGTAAGTTATTACTCATGAAACTCATATTACATAACATAGATTTTTTAATTGATCACATATATGTCACACAAGTCATCTAAATAAAAATCTCACTTTATGGGTAATTATTTTTTATGTCAACTAATTTTATGAAAATAATATCTTACATTATTTCATAAAAAAAATCTTCGTTTTTACATATGGTACAATCCAAGGACTAGACGACCATAAATAATGCTATTTTCTTGATTCAAATGTTATATTTATATTATAATATTAGAGTTTTACCTTTTAATTAAATTTTATAATTAATTAAATTTTTTAAATTTCAAATATATATTATAGCTAAAATATAATATTAATTATATAATCTAATTTTTATACATGTAGTGAACTTTACTAGGGTGTAGATGCTCATCTCTGGAATCCACCCTAACTCTGTGTTGGTTTGATAGTTAATTTCCACAATCTGTCCAACCCAAATTTAATACCCTAACACTAGAGAGGGATCCACGTGGACCCACACTATTAGATAGTGGTCTTGAACCCAAACTCAAATCTAAAAACAAAAATTTATTTATTTATTTAACTCAAAAAAATTAATCTTAAGATTTTTGGTGCAATCAAACTTATACCTCAAACATCAAACTCTTTGATCTATGAATAATACAAATTTTGTATCCATAATTCTAGCAATAAGCAAACATCCCTCGTAACCTCGGGGGAGTTACATGTGAATTACCTACAATGCAAGATCAAATCTCAAAATTAGATCTTTTTTTCCTTTTTCTACTAATAATTCTCAATAATGGGAAAAAATCTTATACTATCATCATCACTGCCCATTGACGAAGAAAACTGATTTAGATATGTACTGGTTTTCCAAATAAAGGCGATTTGGAACATCTTACTTGAAAAATTAAAAAGGTAATGGGTTATCGCATGGACTTATGCAAGAGATAGTGTTTATGATTGTACGAACTAACAGTCTCGAAATGACCTTCTAATCATAATAAATTGCCACTTGTTTACCTAGGAAGATGAATTAAAAAATCGGTCCTTGTGTCTTAAATAACATAAATAGACCCTTGTGTTTCAGCCTAGGTCATTTAAATCCCAATTATTCCTTCAAAGTTCATTTTTATTTTCTACATGCAAACATAAAAATATTATCTAATGTTCATTTTTCTTTTCTTTTTTGTTCAGCCCCTCAACGTTCACACAACGTTTCTTTCATTTCAAAGCCGCTTATTTAATCTAAGTTGCACTCACACAGTCACACTCACTATCTCATTACACATTTACAATACTAAGATGGATATTCATGAAGGTGATCTTGTGGAAGTAAGCATGAGTCAGAAATGGAGATAAATTTTAAGTGAAGTATTTAAAATATCCCTGAAAGATGCACAAAAGTCGTTAACTGAAGTTGTTGAAGCTAAAAAGGTGATGCCAAAGCAACATTCGATACTTGAAAGGTTCAACTATATCGTCTCTGATAGAGTCGATGTTATGATTTCGAAGGTTGGCGGGTTAATTTATATATCTTATGTGTTAGAATAATTTTTAGATGGTGTTAAAGAAATAGAGAAAGGAAGTGAGATTTTGTGATGAATTCATTGAGCGTGTTATCAATTCACTTGAAAGATTATTATATTTGTTTAAACATTTTTTTATCTAATTTCAACTTCTTACTTCAAAAATTTAGACAAGGTACTATTTTCGTTTGAATATTTTCATCTAATTTAATCTTCTTGTTTCAAAAATTTAGATTTTTCTAGAATAGTTGGAAAAACAAATAATTGGCTTGATCTTTAATCAATTTTTTTTTTCTTATTGATTATAAGTTGTTAAATCTAAAATTATTTGCCTAAAAAAATTTAGACCATCTTAATTGATTTGTAGGAGTAATTAAATGGTCTTATTATTTCTAAATTTTTAGTTTATTCAATTAGGACAAAATATGGGTTTTTTCAATTTACTGAATTAGAAACTTTTAATTCTATATTGATTAGGCTTTTTCATTCTAATTGTGGCTTAATTATCCATCCCTTTAGTTTCATTCAAAACAGACATACGATCATCGAGCGACATGGTAACCATGTGTTTGGAAGGACACTTGAGTAATTTTTTTTTTATCAAAATACCAAGAGATGCAGTAAAAAGGTTCTACGTATCTGAATGGTTGAGAAGAGTACAAATCAGAACTTATTGTCCAATCATCAATCATGATGCTATGTACATTGATAAAACGATCACTACATTATTAACACTAAGGTATATGATTCATATTATATGTATATTCTTTCACATCTATATATTATTAATCAAAAATTCATGGCAGTTCATTTGACTATTAATGAATATATGTGACAATTCAAGCATAACCCTGAAACTATGTGAACATTATGTCAAAATTAAAAGTTATTTCATTATTTAATTGACATCTTTGAACTTAAATTACATTTATTCGCATTTAAATGTGGAATTAACTTTTTTATTTTTAAATCCTAACTTTGCACATAATTGAGATTGGACTTCTCGTGAGACCGATATTTACCTGCCTAATCACTACCATATGTACACGGAGAAGGTTTATATCATTGGTCTCTGTTATAATAAGTGTTATTATTTCGTAAAAGGGTTGCAGTAAATAAATATGTTTGCTCTATTTTTTATGTTTTCAAAGATTGTATGCTACATGTGTTTGTTGCTTTCATTCATTAATTGTTAATGATTCTTTAATCATTTTATTGACTTCGTTCAAAAAATTGATTAATATTCTTTAGTATTACTAACTATTTTTTTAATCAATTGATTGATTAATATTTCCTTTAGTATTACATACTATAAGTATATTTGATGAAATATACTAATATTGTATATTACTAAAAAATTGTTTTAGTAATCAAATAAATACTTATATTATATATAATAGGTTATTTATTTCCACTTGATGATTAAAATTCTTGAGTTTATTAAAAGCGACACATAAGATGTATTCGGGATACTTGTCAATCGCACGTATATTTGTATATTTGTTAAGTTTACAGTTTTGAGCTGACTACCAGATAAACCTGTAGTTCGAGTACAAATTATAAAAAATATATATTGTTTGATATAGAATAACTTTTTAATTTTACATTTTTAGTCTATACTACCCAAAGAATGTGAAATTGATAATATTCTATTATTTGATGGATTAACTCAACAAAACTAATTGCAAACAACCTGACTTCTAAGGGGCTAAATAGTTTTGAGTCTCACATTTTATTTGATAAACTAGGTAATGTGCCACACTTAATTATGCGTGGGAAACGACATGACTTCTAGAGGGCTCATTCATGTTTTAAAGTTTTCATTATTCATTTTAATTATGTGTGAAAAATGACCTGACTACCAGTGAGCTCGTTCTTGTTTTAAAATTTTGAATTATATATCTCTTAGATAACATTCCTTTTTTTTAATCAGTAAATTAAACTTTTACATATGAAGCTCAAACATCAAGTTTTTACACTTTCAGCCCAATAAAAATTGGGCCTATACTTTACCTCTACTCCTTATATGGGCTATTACAAGAAAATAACACAAATTAGGCTAACTATTACAAATCTTCTCAACTAACATTCTAGCGCTATTACATTTACAATTCCTACTTTGTAACTTAACAGATACAAATGAAATTATATTGTTATAGAGTCTATCTTCATTTAGCACCCTTATTACATGATCTCTTATGTTCCTCTCGTACCAAATGAAACACATATAAGTAGTAATGCACTCACTTAGGACTAACAGACATTCCGAGTTTGTAAGAGAATACCGACTCACTTCTAGGAGTTCATCTATCGAATTTATATTGTTTCGGATACTGCAATTTAGTAGTATACGTTGTATAATAAATTTAGAGAACTTACAATTTATAAAGATATGTTCAGCATCTTCATCTTCCGTTTTACAAAGAGGACAAATAGTAGACACATTCAATCACCAATATTTCATTCTTATCTTAGTAGGAAGCCTATTTAATACCCCTAGCCAAGCAATGAATGAGAAGCGAGGAATACATGATTTTTCCCAAACTACTTCACTCCATGAAACTTTGGTTTTACACTCAGTAATTCTTCTCAAAGTTTATCTGTATCAGAATTGGCCCTTCTCACATTCTTCCCATGTTATTGTATCTGCTTTATCCACAAGATTAATACTTTGTATATGCGAATAAACCTTCCCAATACATGGTGGAATTCTCCACCTTTCTCTACCAAAGCAGTCCTTTACCTTATTATTCCAACTAAGGTTGTATTCCTCCAGCTCAATATGTAATATTTCTTGTACACTTTTCTATTTAACCCACCTATCCCACAAAATATAAGTGAGTTCTCCATTGCCCACTTCATGATACACTTCTGATCTTAAGCAACTGTTTCCACATCCATGAATGGTGTTGCTTTATATCCAAGCTCCAAATACATTTTTGTTTAAGTATATTAACATTTACCCATCTACTCCATAAGTTTTTTCCTTGTGAATAAAATCTCCAGAAGGTAAATAAAAGACATGTTTTATTCATGTACTCAATGTTAGGAATATTTAATCCACCTTCCTCTTTACTACAACACACACTATCCCATGAAACTCTAGCACCAATTGCATCTTCCAAAGAACCTTTCCATAAAAAACCTGACATTTTTTCATTCAACTTATAAATCACATGCTTTGGTAGTAAAAATACCCAGCACCAAAACATTATCTTGCTAATCAAAACCACTCTAATCACCTCAACTCTACCTGCATATGATAGGAATTTTGAACACCATTGTTTAATATTATTGCAAATTCTCTCAACTAACACATTACCATCCTTAACACTTAATTATTTTGAGTTTTACGGAATTCCTAGATATTTAACAGGAAACTTACCTATTTTGATATCCAAGATATTTGCAATCTCAGTTTTAATATCATCACCAATACCCCCAAAGTAAAGCTCGCTTTTATTAAAATTTATATGTAACCCAGAACACCTCGTAAACAAGTCTAAGCCTTTTTAATAATTCTAGCTGACAATATACCCCCATACATAAAAATAAGTAGATCATTTGCGAAGATTAAGTGGTTAAGACTTACCTCTTTACACCTTGGATGGAACTTAAACTCTTTATTTTTAGATACAATAGGAAATAATCACGAGAAAACTTCCATACAGATGGCAAATAGATAGGGGGAGAGAGGGTCCCCTTGCCTAAGGCCTCTCTTTCCTTTAAAGTATCCACAAGCCTCCCCATTCACACATATGGAGTAAGAGGGGAAGCAAATTCACCTTTCAATACAATTAATAAACTTTTTAGGAAACCTTAAAGCATAAAGAGTAGAGAGCAGAAACTGCCAATTGACACTGTCATAGGCTTTTTGCAAATCTAAATTAATTGTACAAGATGGCTTAGTTGATATCTTTTTATATCCCAATACCACTTCTTAAGCAACCAATATATTATCTCCTACACACCTACCTCCCATATAGGCTGCTTGATTCAAGGATATAATAGAATTCATTATTTTTTTAGCCTACTCATACGTATTCTTGATATAGCTTTATATATAATATTGACACAAGATATGGGTCTGAAATTTTTCACACTTGAGGGATTTTTCTCTTTAGGAATTAGTATAATGTTTGTTGAATTTACTTGGTTTAACAACTTACCTGAGTTGAAACGTTGTTTTATTGCAGCACAGATTTTGTCTCCAATTATATTCCAGGCTGACTTGAAAAAGCAAGTTGTAAATCCATCAGGCCTTGGGCTCTTTCCATCACCAATAGCAAATAAGGCAATTTTAATCTCCTCATTATTTATTGGAGCTGTTAGTACTTCATGAAATTCATCAGGAACCTCTTTGTTTAATATAGATTTAATAGTGTTGATGGAGCACCTTTCTTGGTTGGTTTCTTCAGTACCAAGTAAAGACTTATAATTGTTTACAAATTCACCCTTGATATCATCAGGTTCAGTCAAGATAGTACTATCTTCCCTAATAATTGAAGCTATATGATTTCTAGCTACTCTTCCTTTAATCTTTCTATAGTAGTACTCTGAATTGGAGTCATAATCATTAATAAACATTGCTCTTGACTTTTGTTTCATAGCCTCATGATGTGTTACGATAGATTTTTCTAACTTCTATATCAGTGCTAATATTTCTTCCTTCCATAATCCTGGTTTGTACTATATCCAACTGGATTTTAATATTATTAATATCATCCGGAGTCCTTTTGAAACACTTATTATTGAATTTCTTTAAAGCCCTTTTGATCTCCTTAAGCTTCATACATAAAACAAACATGTAATTACCATTAATCTTGATGTTCCAGATCTGCTTTACTAGCTCAAGATACTCTTCATGTGTAGTCCATACATTGAAGAATCTAAATGAACAAGAATTTGACTTCTTCTGAGGACCAATTATAAGCTTTAAAGCGCTACGGTCCAAAGTTGAGGGGGGAATGATCACAATATTAGACTGGTAACCATCTAACCACTTACTATTGATGAATACCCTATCTATTTTACTTGCTCTCAAGTTTCTAGTGTCTTTTTTGTTTGTCCATGTGAAAAAATGTCCACCATATTGATGTTCAAGTTGTGAAGCATCTTCTATACATTCTTCAAAATTTAAAGAGCTGTTAGGCAAAGTATAACAGTTTAGTCTATCTTCAATATTAAGAATTTCATTGTAACCTCCAATAAAATAAATACAATGATCCTTGTAATCATGATTGAGATTAATTATATCAGACCAAAGTATTTTCCTTTCATTAATGTCATTACTCGCATAAATATACCCCACAGAGAATGAGATACCATTAGCTTGAATAGTGACATTTATAAACACTATCTGAGAAGTTTCATAGACTAGCTTTACATCCATGTAGTTGTTGTCCCATAGCTCCCATATTCTTCCATCATCACATTAATTATAATTGTGAATTACTTCCAAGTGAGAGAAGTGATCACTTATAATATGTAAAGTGTTATGGATCTTTACTTTAGATAACAGTCCTTATCTTTGTCAATTTTATAATACTGTTCTTACAAAGTTATTCCCTATTCCTTCCTATGATCAGATCTCTCGATATTTCTGCAAAATCACATCTCAAATCATCCCAAGTGCATTGGGTAATCTCAAGAATAGTGACCAAAACTTGAGAGTCTTTCTTATGCACATGAGACTCATTGATATGATCAATAAGTTATTGACTAAAGTGTCTCTTGTGGATCCATACAGTGCATATGATTCATGTCTAAAGTAATACGTATTTAGTAATGGTACTAAGTGTATATTTGTGTATCCATGAGTTATGACATTTTAAGCATGAAAATCCCATGAATCCTAAAACATCTTTAGAAGATGTATAGGCATCTTAGTATGATCGTTATATACCAATTATCTAATACAAAGAAACAAGGTAGTGCATTAATGAAAATTGTTTCCGTAATTTCTTTAACTTCTATTAATTACACGGAAAGAGTATTGGATACTCGCAGTAGTTTAGAATTATGCAATATATTGCATACTCCAAATATTAATAGAATACTAAGAATAGAAGAAGTTAAGATTACAATTTCGGTAATGGAGCAATTGTTGTAACCACAATTGTAATAAGTAATTCCTCTTAGATGCATATGGAAATACATATTGTAAGAAAACTGTATTTTTGTTCGTAAACTTGTTTCGAGCAAAATAGTCATTTGATCATAAGATGGTTACGGTGTATTAATGTAGTATAGATTGACCAATGAAGTATTTCATAGTGATGAATTACAACCCATTGGATACTTACAATGTGGTGTTTATAGTTGCCTAAAGTAACTAAGTAAAAGTGTTATAGTTGTTTCTGGTCATAAATCAAAATAGATAATCGTACTAATCAAACCTTATTTTGGCGTTATAGACTAAGTCATAATTTATGAGATAATGGTTCGCTAGTTTCACAAGGAAGATTTTCTTGAACAATATGATTTTGAATCATATGGAACTTGTGAGACTTATCTCGGTGAAATATGACTAAATCTCATTTTAATGAAAATACATATAGTGTTATTGAGTTTTTATATCTACTACATATTGATGTATGTGGACAATCTGGACTCTTAGCCAAAGATTGATTTTCTTACTCCATCTCTTTCACGAACTATATATCAGATATAGATGTGTTTACCAAATGTAACACCAATATAAATTACTTGAAATGTTCAAATTACTATCCAGGGAAGTTGAAAGTAAGTATATAAGAGTATGAAGGAAGCAAGATATCAACCTGTAAAGTTGAAAATCTTAAGAATGCATTATAGATTATCTATGACAAAATTAGATGTCGTCTCAGTGAAATATATCCCTGAACATGGTTAATAATGTGTCCGGAAAGAGAAATTGCATTTTATTGAATATAGTGTAATCCATGATAGAATTTACTGGTTTTAGAATATTCTTATAGGGTTATGTTTTAAAGTCAATTGCATACTTAATTTATTTTTACGTCCCACTAAACAGTCGACAAAATCCATATGTGGTAAGGAGATTATATAAATCAACCTCAAAATGTAGAATTCGAAAATGTTTGATTTATGTTAAACGACTTATGATGGTTAAACTTGAGTTGAGATCTTTCAAATATTGATTTGTTTCATACCCAAAGAAAATGACATGATTATATTTCTACACAATTGTGAACACAAAGAGTTTGTGGTAAGACACACAACCTTTTCAGATTGGAATTCCATAGTGAAGGAATTCATAATGTATAAATAGATAATAATGAAATAAAGATTTCAAAGTTATTTATATAATATAAGGAGCATTAGATGCACGTCGATCTTTCTTTCCTTGATGAGTTAATAGTTTCATTTAAGGTTCAAGTCTCAAACTTTGAGGAATTAGGGACGATCAACGAAACTCTCTTGGAACAAGGAAGCTAACAAAATCAAGAGAAAAAAGAATATATTGTACACAAGCCTCTTAATGGTTGTATAGATATAATCATACACCAAAATTATTTGTAATATTGGTGATAGTTTGATGAGGAAATGATATAGATGATAATCCCATCAAGTGATGATCCTAAAGCCATATGAAGAGGCTATGACTAGTCTAGATAGTGACAAGTGGTTAAGAACCATCGAATCTGAATTAGTATCTATAAGAATCAAAGAGTATAGTACTTCGGTTGAATCTTTAATAGATATAAGATCCATTTATAGTAAATGGGTGCTAGAGAAATGATTGGAGTAGACGGTAAGGTAGAGACCTATAACGTCATTCTAATTACTAAGAGTTTAAATCAAGAGGAAAACATCAATTATGGTGAATTCCTTTTCTCATAGCAATGTTTAGTTTATTTCAGATTCTACAATTCGTAACTACATTCTATTATTATGAGATATGGTAATATTATGTAAAAATAGTTTTCACTAAATGGGAGTTTATGACGTCCTTAAGACTAATCCTACAGGTCTCATATTTACATTTACTCATAATAAAATATGTAAGCTCCCAAAATCCATTTAATGGATTCAATGATTGTCACTAAGTTGGATTATCCTCTTTCATACAATCAAATAGTTTGATTTTATTATTTTAGAATAAGAGTCATAAGAGTACAAAGGACTAGTGGGAGTACACTCATCTTCCATGTGTTATATGTAGATGACATATTATCACATAAGGATATGATATGCCAATTAAGCAGATAAACCAAGTTTTTGATCGTCTAATAGTTCTCTATGAAAGCTTTAGGAAAAGTAGCTTATATTTTTTGAATTGGTATCTATAGAGATAGATTAAAGAAGCTACTTGACCTATATCAATCTTATTACATTTATAGCTTTTTAAAAGTATCACATGGAAATTCCAAGAAGAGCTATTTAACAATAGACTTTGGAATTATGCTAATTGGGAGGGTTTGTTCTAAGACCCTGAAAGTAGGAGAATGAATGTGTACAGTCCTATTTGTTAAAACAATAAGGATCTATCTAGCATACCATGAAAAATGTATAAGACCTAAAGTGTGCTACACGCTAGGAGTAGCGAGTAAGTATGAAGGTAACCTTGATAGGGAATGTTGGGAAGTAGTAAAGATTATCCTTAAGTACTTAATAAGTATTAAGGACACATTCCCTATATATGGAGAATATAAGTTGAAGCTAATTGGGTATATAGATGCTTTTTTTCTTTAAACGTGGATGATAGCAAATCAACATATGGTGGTGTCTATATAGAGGAAAAGTGAATTGGAATAGTTCCAATCAAGATACTATAACAGATGTCGGTCACTAAAAGTAGAATACATCTATATTACATAATAGAACATACCTGAATTTCCCTATTTTCCCTCTTCCCCCATTAAGCTCATAATTACCCCATATAGCTCCTTAACCTTCTCATAATTTTAATATTTGACCAATCAAAATAGCTTAAAACTCATCTCTTATAAATTGTAAAGCTTCATATTCTATCAAAAAAAAAGAAAAAAAAAAGCTTCATATTACCTAAGACTCATCTCTTCTTTATTAATCATTAAAGTAAAAAACTCATTTCTTCACACTCGCATTTGAAAAAAAAAAACAAAAACAAATCTCTTCACTAACCTTCACGTTCATCAACCCGTCTTGGTGAAGAACCCATATTGGAGAGGCCTCGAATCTCCCTCAAGTGATTTTCTCAGGTGTGTCTTCTCCACCTACCCTTTCAATTAATACACTAATGCATACATACCTATATTCCTGTGTTTTATATTTGTACATAGATATATAGAGAGAGAAAGCAATGGAGGGTGAAGAGTAAATTCTTGGCTCTAGCTTAAAAATGGAGAATGTAGCTGCGTCGAAGCAATTCATTAAGAATTATTACAAGACACAGATGAAAAGCATCGAAGAGCGCAAAGAAAGGTATATATGTGTGTATATAAATTGAAGTTTAAAGTGCATTGAAGCAATAAATTAATTAATTGTTTTAAAATTCTACAAGATCTGTGTTAGGAAAAATATTTTGTTATGCGGAAATTTATGAGGAAATTTAAAAAATGGACTTCTTGAATGTTATGCCTTGAAGAAGCGGGGTTTATATGTGTTTGTAATTTAATATATTTGCTTGGTAAAAAAGTTTCTTCCCGAAGAAAGCTTGATATTAGATTTTCTTACATAGCACTTCCACTCTAGGCGATGGGTTCTTCAAAGAAAGCTAGCTTCTTCATATGTGTCGGAAGAGGAACAAATGAATTTGGTCAAGGACTTAAAGCGCAAAGAAACAGAATATATGAGGTTAAGGATGAACAATATAAGTGTTGATGATTTCCCCGGAAGCCTTTTACTATTGTTGGAGTGAGTAATTTGGTCGTATACGGTATTTTTTATATTGTTTTGCAGTAAATATTTATTTGGCCCAAATGATGGAGATGGTCTTATGGGCTCACAAGAACTCATTTCAATGGATGACATATTTGAGTCATCATTGAATCTAGAAAACACCCATTACAGATGATTTAGACCGGGTTTGAAGTCCTCTTACAAGGTTTGATCTCTATATTTAATTGTATTTTAGTCCCTAATAATTAACTGATTTATCTAACAGATTGTATGTTGTTAATATGCCAGAGATGTATGGGCTTTTGTATTGACTTGCAAGGTTCCTTACTGCTTTATGATCAAAGGTAAATTTAAACTGCAAATAAGTCCAAATATTATTTTTTTAATAGTTCAGGCAGTGTTATAAAAATCCCACAAATCGCACGATTAATCATTAAATCGAGGCATAGCGAGGTCTTTGTGCCTCGCCATGTGACCAGGTGTGGATTATTAAAGATCACACAGTAATCCTGCGCTTAAGATCACTAGAATTCTTGATCAAGGCACCAGGCGGCCGATCAAGCGGCCTATCAAACAAAACAATGAGCAGGCCACTGATCAAAGTGTGATGACGAAAATTTTCAAGTAAGGTTAGCATGTTATGTAATTTAATTCTTAACAATTGTAGTTGAAAAAGATTGTATTTTCATAATACTTTATAAGTAATCAAAACATGTACATCATTTAAGCCTATTTTTCTAAATAATTTAAATATGTTTAAGTGTGTTTGGAAATAGTA
The DNA here is from genome assembly GCA_029959085.1 of Nemophila menziesii. Taxonomy (NCBI): domain Eukaryota; kingdom Viridiplantae; phylum Streptophyta; class Magnoliopsida; order Boraginales; family Hydrophyllaceae; genus Nemophila; species Nemophila menziesii. Next base: position 2,717,729 of record JARWIR010000027.1, on the reverse strand, counting down.
GCAATTAGTAAGTCTAACACATTAGTTGTTTTAGTATATTTATGGCTTTAAGAATGTTTGAAAATAGTAGCAATTAGCAATATTTTCCATGGTGTAAACCATCTAATCACAAATTACAAAATATTTTTAATAAATTACATAAAAGGTTTTCTTCTTCTACTAAATCAATAATTCAGCATGACTTCATTGGCGTTTAGTTTTATATAGTTAAATAATTGTTTGTTAACAGATCCTTAGATATATAAAGAGGGTGGAAAGATCTTGGTGTTCAAGTTATTCTATAATTTCTATGATTCAAATTTGTAGTGAAATGGAAGATATTTTTACAGTAAAAGTAGAGATGTTCTCCTATATTTTATACATTTGCATACTTCGATACATTATTGATAGTTTTAATATTAATATAATTTTAATTATATATATATATATATGTATGTATATATAAAAACGTTTCAGTACTTTAATACAACGTTTAATTGAGCACTTCAGTCTATTTGTGATCCATCGCTTTTTTGCGCCTCTCGCCTTTAACAACACTGAGTTCAGGGGATGTAATTGCATTTAACCCAATTAACCTGTCATAAGATTGTTAATTAATTACTATTTTTAATTCACATATTCGCAGCTATAACAAAAGTTTCGCCCAACTTATTTTCTTCCAGATTGAATGTTAGAAAGAGCTGAAAAAGTCTTTTTCTTCCGCTAATTCAGTTAGTAATGGTGCTAAGAGCAAAAATATGTGCTTGCTCACTGCCCTGATCATTACCGTTGGTGATGAGCTTCTGTAAGTTTGTTGAACTCAAAATTTGTTTTCGTAGCTCAGGTTTGGTAGTGTTGAAGATGTTTTAGGATCTTCGTTGTGTAAGAAATTTCATTCTTTGGACTGTTTTGTAAATTGTGTCACGTGAAGCGAGGTAAGTTTCAATAATTGCAATTACGTCCCATGAACTATCTCAAAAAACTGAAACACCCGTTCGATTATTTAATAATTAAGTCTTTCTGTTATGGGATTTAAATGAAGAAACTACTTAAGCAAGGTGGCCTAGGAGTAGTAGGTTTTCATTTGGGCAAATGGACTTGCCTTACCCGGTGATTTTTTCAATTTGTAAACTGAGTAATGATATTCTGAATTCCTAATTACTAATAAAATATTGGTTTTCCTTTTTATTTTGTTTTATGTAGGATTAGAAGTCTTAGAAACCGGTTCCTATATAAATTTTGGCCACCGTTAATGTTTGTAATAATCCGGTTAGTATGTTATTCTTTGTTTATTTTTGGTATTGAGTACTATATTAATAAGATGTAAACTCATAAATTTTTTGTTTTTGTATGAGGAGTCTTGGTATATACTGTAACAGGTCTGACTTCTATCAAGAAGCCAAAATTGGCATTGTGCAATATGTATGTATATCTCTCCGTTTGTTTATTTAATTAATTTTATTATGGTGTTTGATTAAAAGATTTGATTTTTGTGGTGTATTTAGATGTTTAATAATATGGGGTGTTTTTGTTATCAATGAATTGTTTATTTAGTCTTTTTGATTCGTGTTTATCAAATAACTTTATTATATTATTCTAGGGATTTGTCTATATTGAGATCATGTATTTATGGTCAAACAATCTTTTTTCGTTTTCAGCTGTGGTGGAATGGTACCCTTTTTCTAAAATCCTAAAACACACAATTATAGTTAACCCTTAACACGTTAGAAGTATCCCTTTAAGTGCTATTCAACCCAAACTTTATATCTTAAATACTATTGCAATTTTAAGTCTTAGGTGTATTGCAAATGCATGTCTTCATTTTATTTCACATGTGATATTTTTTAGAATGGAACTTATGTATGTTGATTTCTCTTACTTGCTTTATAATCACTTATCTAGAATTTTTTTTGGTATTTAATTTAACATGGAGAGACAAATTAACACTTCTATGTATAGTTACGTTCATTTTGATTGGTATTCAGTTTAATGTTGGGACGTTAAATTAACAATGGTAGATATTCAGAAGGTTAAATGTACCATTAGTCCTTTCTTATGCAAAATAGGTAAATATAACTATGTTATGTTTTATGCAACTGAGTGTTGAAAATTCCATTTACATAAGTACTTTTTTTATCATTTTTTTTTACCAAATTTGGTTTTTCTCTCTCCAAATACGATTGATATATGGCTTATAAATCTATAATTTTGTTGTCGATGCAGCTCTAGAATGTTATATGTAGAACTTACTCTGCTCCTCAGGTTTGCGTGTTCATCTACTCTTTTGGTTAGCAGTCTTACACTTATGAAGGACAAAGGGAGAAAGGTGTGTTAAAAGCTCATAATTATAATTTTAATCATGGCTTAGCTCTTTGGATTTGGGTTGCAGTTCTTTTGTGTAATGGAAATAAGTTATTTGCATGTATTGTATGAAGCATGTCTCATACCATTTGAATTTCTTGAACACAAAAAAAACTTTGTTAATTGCTCAACTACTTTTGATGGGGTATGATTTTGCCACCATATATAGTGATTCTCTTATCATCATGGTCTTCTGAGTTTGTAGATAATGTGTTTAGGTAAATAGTCACCTAAACTTGGTCATAGATACCCATTGACTTTGTAGTAAAACTTAATTCTTTTTATAATAGTCTCGATCAATTTGTTTGTTTAGTTTTTGCAATGCTGGGGCATATTGCTCAAGACTCTTCCTCCAGATTGGTTGAATTTATTATTCATGCATCTTTACAACTTTTAAATGACATCTCACAATTGAAGAATATAAACGTGTCTCAAAAAAGTGGTTGATTAGTTTTGTTTATCAGTTAGTAAACCAGTAAAATCCAATCTAATAGAGGATGGGTGTAGATTTAAAGTTGTCGGGAAGTATTTTTTTTTGTGTGTGATAAGTCTTGAGGCAAGAGTTGGATGATTTGTTGAACAGTGATGGGTATTTTTCCAGTCTCGCACAATATTTCCAGCATTATCAAGTTTGTAGTCTCTCTATCTAGAACATAAACTTCACAGAACCCCTAATTTGGCTTGAAACTAAATCCTAAACACATGTAGGATCTTCCCTTGCATGAAGAGATGTTGGATCCTTCGAAAATCTTATACATAACAATGTACTTTACGATACCGTACCTTGCAAAAAGTTTTTAAAATTACATAGTGCCTTTAGGCACGGGCTATACCTAGTAGCAACATAAGATGCAACTATGCAAGTTGTTTGGATAAAATGGGTCTTATATATATACATATATATATATATATATATATATATATATATATATATATATATATATATATATATATATATTGTGTAGTTTCTACAATATAGATAGTAGATCAGACAATAGATCTTACCAAATTCTGCAGTAGTACTGCTTGATTCGAGATATTATGAGCATGAAGATGTTCACATTCAATAGGTAGAAGAAAGGGAAAATGATATAGATCTATTCATCTAAGTGTGTCTATCAGAAGTGTCTGATGAGAACGAACTTCTTATGAATTATGGTACTTGAATGATTGGGGCTAAGCCAAGTTGGAGATTGTTGGAATTATGCCCTAGCCCCGATCGTCTTGTAATAAATTTAACACAAGTGTATATTGTACACGATAATAGTTATCCCTACACTAGTGATTAACAGAATTGTTTTCTTGAATTTATGGCAAGCTTTTATGATTATGTTATTCATTTATATAACATAAAGGCAGATCCTTGATTAAGTTATGAACTAGATATCATAAGGTGTTATGATAATGAGAATCTAGTTCATAGGACTTAATCTAAACTTGTTCTTAATCGTAGGATCATCGAACTAGGACGTCGATGATCCGTTTAGATTAATGTGTAGCTAACGAGTATTTATTGGATAAATATTGGTAGTTCTCGTTTACCGAGTTAGGTAGATAGATAATGCACATAGAGATGTGATTATCGAACCGACTAGAAATCTAGAGATTTCTAATGGTTAATTACCTTGAACTGTCAAGTAGGTTAATCTCTAGAAGGAATTTAATGCGTGTAACCTTTGACCTGAGATTATCACGATTGTTGTGTATATGCTTGTTGTATTTTGATATTGGACTACTAGTGTGTCATAATTCTAGTTGAAAGGATATTAACCACAACTAAGTATATATGCTTCTAGGGATGAGTCAAGATGGAATCTATCAACTCTACGTAAAGAGTTAGAGTTCTAAGATGTCATAAGGTTATCAAGATTGTATCAAGTCCTTGGCCAAGGTGATAGAATGAATGAAGAAGTTTCATCTTAGGTCATTATCCAATCGTTGATAATCGACGTGTAACATAGTTTAATTTTTTAATGGGATTTGACAGTTGTACCATATCCCTGGATAATCTGGAGTTGTAAAGATAGAGGGAATACGTGTATGATCCTTTGCCGGGTTCTTTGTACAGAGTTACTTCACGTTATCTAGTCGTTGGAGAGTGTTGTTAGACGCGAACCTCGATTAGTAGTTAATTAAGTTAACTACTACCGGTTTAACGATGAACCCACGTAGTCGCACACTAACGAGTGTATTGATCTTACTTCATGTCGTTAATTGATTTTATTATTAGATAATAAGTATTAATTAATTATATACTTGGAATATTGGTATATTAATTTGCTTAATATTCTAATATAAGACCGATCAAAGACAAAAGAGGAAAAAAAAGAAAATATTGACAAGTTCGTGGATCAAACCACGTACCTCTAGTAGTGTGAAATATGTCACTAACGGCTGGGCTAGTCAAGTATTTTTTTGTAATGTAGAAGTTCCAAGTCCACTTCACAAGTGGAAATGGACCAGATTATTAAGATAATTAATTTCATTATACGTTCCTGGATTTACCACTTCTTGTCTTTTTATTTTCTTCTATTGATTTAATATAAGTATAATGAGAAATCATTATACAGATATTACTTTCTCATTAGTTTTCTTTCAAGAAAAAAACATAGGAAAATAAAAGGTCCTTTGTCTCCAAGTTAGAATTTGATTCTGAAAGCAATGATCAAAGCTCGATGTGCAAAGCGAGGAGGCTTCAACTTTTTGAAGCTGAGATTAGGCAATTCGATTCTTATACAAAGGATTAAGGTATGTAATCAAATTTTTCCTTGTTTCAAATTCTTAAATCGCAACTAGATGGTTTTTATTGCAATTTCATTTCCGCCAAATTATATATGAAATATAATTGAGTTGCAATATCCTTCAGATATAAACCTAATTCATTTAGCACAATGTGAAGAAGATTGCAGAATATATAAAATAAACTCAAAGCAACTACTTAGAAAATTTCATGTAATAATATTTACAAACTAAATTACATGTACACTTGTCATACTCACAATAAACATGGCTCAAATTAAAGATCAATTTATGCTTTCAAGCTATTAAACACACTCTACGTCTACATCCCATGGATCAAAAAGTTTAATATCTTCCAAACACATTAAAATCACATAAAATTTGAGATGAGAGACGACGAATCCCCAGACCCCAACTAAAAAATGAGGCGTGTCCCCACGAATCGAAAAAGACTCAATAAAGAAAATAAAAACAAGCAAATAAATCATATACATAAATGGTAAGAAAGAAAGATAACCTACTCTTGAGGCTATTTCCTAGTGTTATCAACATCCAAGATAGGATTTAGTGGATCTTTTGCTAAATAGCGCTTTAATTGCTTAAGGAGTGTCATGATATGCACCTGATAAGCTTTGATTTGTGCCACATCATCGCCAATAAGATTTGAGCTGCTTCAACTTTATTCAATCGCTCCTCTACCCTTTCTCGCCAAATAAGATCATCTTCTTTTGATACATCTTGTGGAGGTTTCTTAACTCCTGCTCCTATTAAAATTGTCTTTATCCAAGTATTGTCGATATTATTTCTCATCTTATACATTAGTTTCTCTTCTTCACCTGGAATCACATTCGCTTTTCATACAAGGATTATGATCATAGTAGGATATTTCACATTAAATAACGTAAGGGGAGAGACCGAAAATCTCATCACCTCCTCAAAGATAAATTGTGCCACATCCACTTCTTCCCCTCTAAAAACAAAATTAAAAAAGATGGTTTTTCTCTTATTTACATCCAAAGTTTGCGTGTTTCCAAAGGCGTTTGGTGTGAGAAAATTGTGTCAAACACTAGTATCCGCTTGAAGATATTTGTAAGGCCACGGTGCCTTCAATTCTCTGTTGTGTGATTGCACTTTCTCTTCATCTAATACATGCTCAAAAAGTTGATTACAATAGAAAGTCTTGATATTTTCCACCGCTTCTCTAAACTTACATGGTCCAACCAATTTCTTGAACTGAAAGTGGTTTCTAATCTCTTCAACTTTAAAAGGAACTAACTTTCCTCTAACTGGAACACAACCTTCATTATCTCGGTGGTGGGTCCTAGGGTGTTAGAAAAAAATGCGATAAATAAGAGGAACCACAATACCGCATGTGTACGGTTGTCCAACTAATATCCGATAAATCGAGTTTCGTTCTCAGTGATAAATTAGGTTCAACCCAAATATTAATTTGATATTAGAAATAATTGCTTGACAGAAAAGTAAAGTAATAGAGTTTTGTTTTGTTTTTTGAATTAAAAGATGCAAATAAAATAAAGACTAAAAGTAAACTAACTAGAAAGAAATCTAGAAAAGAAATTGACTAACTTCAGAGTTGAGAGATATTTGAGTCTCGCAAGGAATTCACCTAATTAACGTAATCTATGCTTGTTTAAGGGTAGAATTGGAATTATAATATTAGTAGGGACTCTAATGTCTCCTAGCCCCCTGTCGGGTGGACCTAGGAGCTATCCTAAAGTACTATGAACCCCTGTGTGGGAGAATATGTCTCTTCGGATGATATGAATTTACCTCTTTGGCTATGTAATTAGTTAAGCATGTCGGTCAATAACGGACATTACACGGGTATTACCTAAGTTTGTATTCAAACCCCCCTGTCGGATGATCACTTCCCCACTAAAGTAAATAGCCCAAATACTAAAAGTTATTTCTAGTTGTTCCTAAAATATATATAATGAAAACTAAGTAATATCCAATATATAAAACTCAATTCAATTTAAATCATAACAATCACAAATTCAAAACATAGATTAATTAATTAAGGTTCATCCCTTTAATGCGATTCTCAAGTATATAGAAATTTAGCTTATGATAAAATTAAAGACTGAAAATAAATAAAAGGGATTCATGTTCAAATAAAAAAGATAAATTGATAACCTAAAGGGTAGGATGACTGTTGATGGAAGAACAGGATTCTCCCAGCTTTAGTTTCTCCTTGCCTTCTTGCTCTGACGTGAAAACCTTAAGCCTCTTGTGTAATTATCTGAAGTCTGTGAAAAAAGGAGGCTAAGGGGTGTATTTATAGGTGTTAGAAAGCCCTAATTCGTTTTTACTTTGAGAGGAAGACAAGTCAAGAACTCTTTAATTCGCAGCCCTAATATCTAGGAAAGGTAAGATTTTGTTGCTGATTTGTTTTGGTCATATCTCCTTCAATACTTACCCATTTGATGCGTTCCAATAGTCGAAATCACTTGTCTTGGAAAGCTCTATCCATTGGTCCAGACCGTTCTCCTAAATTCGTATCCAATCTAGAGTTATGAGCTCGTCTCTGAACGTGGCGGGAATTTCAGATTTATTTGGTAACTTTATCGTTTCCTTCTTTAATCTTCTTATTTACATGTATATCTATTTCCTTTACTTTTTAGACTTGACTTTGTCTCTAATTAATTACCATATATCTTTTATAGCTTCACAATAAATAAATAATTAAACCGCATATGCTTTAAAAATTAATAAATTATTAAATCAAGACTAGAAATAAGAAAATGCACTCTAAAATTAGAAAGTCGGATAAAATACTTCCTAACACACTAAAAATAATCTAAGACTTTAATTCTCACTTCTCCTCCTTGTATTGGTTTTCCATGAAATTTAAGAACCTATTAACTTTGCATTAAAAATAATCAAATCAACGCACAAAAAGTCTAAAAATGCAAATAGTCTAATTTCAAGGGGAGAAAGTGTAATATGACAAACTAAGCATAAAAGTATATCAAATAAGTCAAATATTCACCTAAAAGGATGTCTCCAAAGTGCTAATATTTAGAACAAATTGGGAGACAACAAGACCCAAAACTCAAACATTTGTCGTCCCGACAAAGTAAAATAAAAACAAAGGTCTTTTAGGTGAACGCAGAAGGTAGAATCGAGTGAATATTCCAAAAGCACACTTAAAACAAATATCATATAGTATGATCTAGGAATTAATATACACATACATCTATCATGCAAAATTAAACACAAAATAATATCAATCCAAAATTAATTTTACAACGCTAGAAGGTTAGACTTTGTACTTATCTCAATATGGTGGCTATAGGGTGTTCCTCGATCCTTACTTGCTTTGAACGCTCCACTTAGCATAATCCCTATTAACTCACTATGTATCTAGGAAACACGAGATCTTTACGGTTTTAATATAGGCTTAGGGACGGTATGGTATGTATATTTGGTAAATTTGAAGTGAGCTTTTGGCTCACTCCTCACTTACCATCAACAAACTGTCCAAGAGTTTGAGTTTACACTCGAATATGTTCTCACTCAACCCATTTGACATGCTAATTTAGCTTCCCCAGATTAACCCAATAAGCACTAAAGATGATTCACCTAAAAAAATTCTCTTTGTCGGTCCAAATATATATTCTTTTTATATGAAATTTCTTTTTTGTATAGCTATGACTCTCTTTTTGATGTTGAGATATCATTCTATTTTTTATTCAATTTTTTTTCTCTTTTCATAACTTTTCATATCTTTTTTTTTTCTTTTCATTTACTCTTACCCCGGCAAAGGGTTACAATATAATGAAATTGTGAATCATCATCAAAATATAATCAAAGCACAATTGATAAGCTCAAAAATCTCAACCCAATGTAAATTCCCATATAGTGGACCTGCCACCCCAAACTCAAGCTCAAGGCAGGAAGTCTCAAGATCGTGATTCAAGTGCGGGTCATGTGGTAATGCCTAACAAACTAAAGGGATATTGGCTTATAATGTGGCGACAAAAGAAAGTCTTAAAGCCTAAAAATTTGACTAAGAAGGATATAATTAATTCAGGGATAGAAGGGCCAAAAAGGATTCAAAGGGCTAACAAAGAACTGCATCTATCATCTTCTTATTTACACAACTTACCTCTAGTTCATACCTAAGTGGGTTAAGTGGGTTCTCTACTCATTCAGATCTCATGTTCTACAAACCACTCATTATCCTTAAGCACAAGTTTACTTCTTTTGCATTGTTCATTAATTCTTCCTATCAATTACCTCATACTTGCATGCAATCTAAGTGCGTTTTACACTAACTCCTAAAGTCAACTATTTTCTATCATAAATTCATAAAAAAAAGCATGCTTGATGGGGGAATTTAAAATACTCTACAGTCAACGCAACCCTAAGATTAATTTTATTGAAAGCATGTAAAACACAAAAAAATTGGGATGAGGCAACGAACCCCACCCCAAACTCAAAAGTGAGTCGTGTCCCCACGGCTCGAAAAGACTCAATAAAGTAATAAAATTAAAAATTAAACTAAACTAAACTACCTAGTGCCTACAATCAATTAAGAAGAAGAATTAGAACGGGATACCTGGCCATAAATATCCATCATGTCTTCCTCCGAAGAAGAATAATAATTATTAATATCGAAGATCTCAGTTACCACCCCCAATTGTAAATTAATCTGTGTAATTTCCTCCCAAAGTGCCTTGTTTTCTTTTCTTAAATGATCGACTTCATGTTGCAATTTGGTAGCTCATGGAAGTGTGCAGGAATTATTCTGATATGAAGAGGAGGAACAAGAACCTTGATCTTGAATTTGTGTCTTTTATATAAGCCTTGATGGTACCTTCATCCTAGCTGTTAATTTCTTGTGTAGTGGTTGTGTTGTTGCCTCTACCTTTTGCTTCTTTTCAATAGGCTCATCAAGATCGATGGCCCTTTCAATTGTGGCTCCAGGCAAATCATTGTTCTTCCCCATGATTGAACACTTCCTCTTATAATCCATAGCATCTATTCTTTTTGTCATGTTTAATTAACCCCAAACTCAAGTTACACCAAGGATGGAATAAAGTTAAGAGAATTTGGTGTAGCTTGAGTTTCTTGCTTGGATTTGATGATAGAAGTATGTTTCTTGATTATTCTTGGGAGAATTCTTGATAGTTTGATGATCTTGATGGTGTTTTACGGTGTAGTGTGATGAATTGGATAAAGAATATGTGTTTATAGATGAAGGAGGAGAGGATTTTTGATGTTGTTGTGTTTGTTGTGGAGGTTTAATCAAGCTTCGAGGTCTATTTATAAGGTTGGGAGCTGGAAAATTCCTATTGGAGAGGCTAGGGTTTGCACTTGATAAGGTAAGAAGTTTAATAGGAAACAAACTCTTCAAACCGCCATCGGACCGGCATACCGGCGGAATCGCCGGCATACCAGTGCTGGAGGTCTCCCTTTTTGTAAGTCTCGGCAATAAACCCGAATTCACTACCCGAGGCCCCGTATTCTTGGGCGCCGGCATACCGGTGGTGTCACCGGCCGTCAAAATACCCGAGTCGAGCAACCCGAGGGCATGTTTTTCCTTCTGGCCAGCATACCGGTCATGTGATCGGCTAGCCAGCCAGTGCAGCAGATTTTTCCTTTTCGTTCCTTAGCACCCCAAACTCAATTCTTGCAACATTAAAACACTACCTTTCTCATTTCTTTTTAAAAGTAGACACTAAGACTCGACAATTAATTAAAATTATACACTAGGAATTGAAAAACAGAAGGCAATAAACTAATATACAATTGAAATAGCTTTTGTTTAATGTCGTTAAGCTCAACGGGTTACCTCAGGAATCATTTTTTAACATAACCTCCCCAGCAGTGAGTGTGGTTGTCAACATTTGCTACACAGAATTTGCATCCCTTAGCTTTTATTATCACCAGTTGATTCGAGATAACCTTTGTGACCATGAACGGTCCTTGCCAAGTACGCTTGGCTTCGCACGCTTTCGGAGGAGGATCATGCTTCTTCATTGCGACCTCTTCGCCTACTCTGAACTCCCTCTTCTTTCTTTCTTTCTTAGGTTCTTTTGGAACCTTCATAGCTCACCCCTTTTATTTCTTCTTCGCAAGGTCAAGGTGTGGCTTTTCCTTAGGATATTGAGGATCTTTATTAGGTGGTTTCTTTCTGAAATCTCTTTCCAAGATTCCTAAGGTTTCCACCACCTTGGTTGGATCCTTGTCTGGTTATTCAATCACATCCATCCGGAAGCAATCCTCCTTGGGATCCGAGAACTTCATTGGCTTAAACATGATGAATTTCACTTCATCGTCTTGGATACGGATAATCATTTCACCGTTCTCTACATCAATCAAAGTACTCCCCGTGGCTAGGAATGATCTTCCAAAAATAATGGGGACATTCATATCTACGTCGTAATCAAGTATAACAAAATCAACATGAAATATTAACGTACCTGCCTTGACGAGGACATCTTCTAGTCTACCCTCTGGATGTATGAGGGATCTGTCAGCCATTTGCAAAACCATAGAGGTGGTTTTGCGTTTCCTATCTCCAACTTTTCAAACACTGATTTGGGCATGAGATTAATACTTGCTCCCAAATCGCATAAAGCTTTCTCTTTCCATTTAGCACCAATAGAAATCGGAATCGTAAAACTTCCTGGATCAAGTAATTTAGGTGGCAATTTACTTTGGCAGATGGCACTACACTCTTCTGGCAAACCTACCATTTCATTCTCAAGATACTGGTGTTTGCTGGTGATAGCTCTTTTCAGAAACTTATTTATTTCGGTACACCTTTGATAGCCTCTAAGAAAGGTATATTAATGTTAAGCTTATTCGCCATAGTCATGAATCTAATTATTAATTTTTATAAATTTTATCTAATTTAAACTTATTACTTTAATAATTTAGACAAGGTACTATTTTCGTTTGAATATTTTCATCTAATTTAATCTTCTTATTTCAGAAATATAGATTTTTCTAAAATCGTTGAAAAAACAATTAATTAGCTTGATCTTTAATTAATATTTTTTATTATTGATTATAAGTTTTTAAATCTACAATTATCTGCCTAAATAAATTTTGACCACCTTAATCTATTTGTAGGATTAATTAAGGGGTCTTATTATTCCTAAATTTTTAATTTATTCACTTGGGACAAAATATGGGTTTTTCCAATTTACTGAATTAGAAACTTTTATTTCTATATTGATTAGGCTTTTTCATTCCAGTGGTGGATTAATCATCCATCCTTTTAGTTTCATATAAAATAGACATATGATCATCGAGCGGCATGGTATCCATGTGTTTGGAAGAACACTTGAGTAACTTTTTCCTTGATCAATATACCAAGAGATGCAGTAAAAAGGTTCTACATATCTGAATGGTTGAGAAGAGTACAAATCAGAACTTGTTGTCCAATCATCAATCATGATGCTATATACATTATTAACACTAAGGTATTTGATTCATATTATATGTATATTCTTTCACATCTATATATTATTCACCAAAAAATCATGGCAGTTCATTTGTACTATTACTGAATATATGTGACAATTTAAGCATAACCCTGAAACTATGTGAACATTAAGTCAAAATTATAAGTTATTTCATTATTTAATTGACATCTTTGGACTTAAATTATATTTATTCGCATTTAAATGAGGAATTAACTTTTTTGTTTCTAAATCCTAAATCTACACATAATTGAGATTGAACTTCTTGTGAGACCAATATTTACCTTCCTAATCACTACCATATGATACACGGAGAAGGTTTAAAGAACCCATGTGTTTTTATTTCATGTTTATATTTTCTCGTTTTTGCAACTAAGAATTCATGCTATATAATTCACACAAATATTTATGTTTTGTTCATGCATTTAATAGAGAGTATACTAATAAATAGGAAAACGATAGATGATCATTTCATTTCAAGAAAAGAGATTTATTTGTTGATTTAATATGGAAAGTCTTACCTTTGTCATAATATTTGTGGAAAAAGTATAGTCACGGATAGAATCGATTATTTCTGTGTTTTTCGATATTTCACGTGATGAGCTTCCTTTTCATATCTCAAGATTGAAACCTCATCACGGTTTCACCAATGGTGAATGGATTCGTTTTAGAAGATATGCATGATACTAGACAGGATGATAGTCATTTTCTACATGGATTTTTAAGTTTAATTATATTACTTTTCTTGTTCTTTTGGCTTCTTCTTGTGTTAGACTTGTATTCGATTTATTTTTATGAATAAATGCTATTAACAAAATTTAAATCGGTATTTTTAAGGTTGACTAATTGTATAAAAGGTGAGTGTCAAAATCAAATTTTCAAATAATATTGATAGAATCATAGTAACTTATCTATATACTAAAACTATTGATAGGAGAAAGTTCAAAAATAAATATGAAAGATTGAGTGTAACTAACAATTAGAAAAAAGTTGATCAAGAAGTTTAAATTATTTTTCAAAATAAACTAATATAGTAGGTTTATCATTGTAATTAATGTATTGGTTCTATTCTTGAGTTTCCTGCTTGGAACTCTTAAAGTTGTAAAGATAAAGAAATTTGCTTTAATAGAATGGTTTTGATTGGAATAAAAATGGGCCAAAGAAATATAGATCACTAGTAGCTTAGGATAAAAATTAAATGGTTAATTATTCCAATCTGATCGATATTTCGGTCTAAAAGGAAAACTTTGTTAAAACGCTTCCTAATTTATTTAATAAGACCATATTAAGGGTTTATTAAAAAGTGATAATTTTGAGAAAATAAAATTATTAAAAATAATTTTAAAATCCAAAATTATTTTTAGGTGCTTTTTTTTGGACAAGGAAAGGTGCTTAGACGCACCAAAAGAAAAAAAACAAAATTAGCCGTTGAATCTTCTTGGGATCAATTTGAAGAAAATAGGACCACTTAAACAACTAATTGTTTGATTCATTCAATAATCGGTTGGACTTTCTAGTTCGGAACTAACACTACCTAATACCTTGAATGACATCAAGGTTATTTGAGAGAATTGCTTTACTTTCCTCGTTAAATTCTCTACATTTATAAGTAGCTTTAACAATTTCCATAGCTTCACCTTCTACACATGAATCACATATAATAGTAGCTTTTGATTTCACTGTCTATTAATTATTTGGAAAATTCCTCCATCCAATATAGGATGATCCTATACAAATTGTATTAATACACATACCCGATGTTTTAAACTTACAAAAGTAACTAACTTATTAATCTAATGACATGTGTTTTGTTATAAAAATTAATGGTTATGATATGAATATTGGACCATCCAATATTGTATGGAAATCTTACCCTTATTATTTTGGTGTATTTATATTATCCGAAATACTGTAGTTTCAAATTTCTGGTTAAAAGATGCATCGCAGAAAAAGGAAACATCTTCCTCTCTCTAAAATAACCATTTCCTTCTCGCTGTTACTTTGTTGTACTACATTCGAGGAGTTTGGTTTTCCTCCAATATATACCATAAATTTCTTTCATAAGTTTATTTGTACAAAATATGATATTATCTCCATCAATACAACAACTTTTGTGTAAAGCTTTCATCATACTTGTCCATATATTCTACATACAGATCATAATGTAATCTAATACTTTTTTTTCTCCCATCCACCTTCCGAAAAACTTTAACTGTTTCTAATAACAATTCCCTAATATCCATCTTAAGATTATCATCTATTTTTAATTGTAAAGATAACCCTGCCCAAATAGCGTTACTGACATTGCAATTAAGATGTATATGTTCAACCGATTCTGCATTATTGTAACACCATAAGAAATAATAATTATCGGGCTAAATTTCTTTTATATAAGTTATTATTTGTAGATATAGTATTATTGAATGACTTTCACGTAGATATCTTTATTTTCTTAGAGATGTTAGAATTCCAAATAATTTTACATAACTTAAAGTTATACCTCTCTGGAATTCTTGTAGACTTAGGTTGGTGTATTACCTATTTATCATCAAAAAATTTATGAACTGTATTAGTAGTATATTTCTTATCAATAGAGTGTGGCCATTAGTTTATCAATAGTAAATGTATTTAAAACATGAATCCTAGTAACGCAGTCAATAATCGGGTTAGGGAATAAGTTATCATGTAATTGAAGGTCCCAGCTTATTGGGTCCTTCTTAAGAAGTTGATTAACATAAATAAATTCATAGTTAGGGGGTTTCTCCACCTTCTAATATATATCAATCCATTTACCGTTTCAAATATTTATACTTTCCCTATTTCTAATCTGGTATATTCCATCTTTTTTAAAAGGTCCCTACCTTCTGAAATACTGACCCAACTTCTAGTTCTACTTTGACATTAATTAACATTCATGAAACTATTATTTCAAAAATAAATACGTGCTAAAAGTCTGGCTGCTAGAGAAGCTGGATTATTCATGATTCTCCATACTTGTGATACAAAAAAGTTAAGTATTCATTCTTTTGAAGTCATTAAAGCCTAAACCTCCTAGTAGTTTTCCTATAGCCACTTTCTACAAGGACAACTAGTGTATCCTATTATTTTCTTCAGAGTTCCACAAAAAGTTAGAGATAGCTGAGATTAACTTATTACAAACGTGATATGTTAAGAAAAAATTGACATGGTATAATTAGGAATAACTTGTTAAATGGATTTAATGAGAACTTCCTTAACAACTTCCGAAAGTAATTTAGCTTTCCAACCATCAGTTTTCTTAAGGAGTTTCTTGCGAACATTCTAAAAAATTTACTTTTGATCTTTAGTGACATAGTGGAATCCCTAAATAATTCCATAAATCCTCTATTTCCTTAACATTAATTTTATTAGTTACATAATCTCCTTTGCATCTAGAATATTCTTTGCTTTGAATAATAACTGGTTTATCGAAATTTATTTTTTGTCTAGAGCCACAACAATAAATATCCAAACAATCCTTAAAGGATTGAATATCGGTTTCATCATAGTAATGAAGAATAATGAATCATCTGCAAACATTACAGGGTTCATGCTGGGCAGATTCTGTTGATTTTTATTCCTTATATATAATTGTTAAGATCATAACATTCAATAAGCCTATTAAAGAACTCGGTCATAATTGTAAAAGGAAGGGGGATAGAGGATCACCTTGTCTGATTCCTCTTCCTGGTGTGAATTTTTCTACTCTTTCTCTATTTAAGTTAATTTGAAATGAAACTGTGGTAATAATTTTTTTAATCCATAGTATCACTCTATCCAAAAAACCTAATCTTTTAAGAACAAGAAGAATATAATCCCATCCTACATGATCATATGCTTTTGCCATGTCAATTTCTTTTATAACTAAAATTAACGCATGAAATGGGGTGATAATCACCAAGATTTTCATGGGAATCTCCTTTTTAGATGAGAGTTATAAGTGTATCATTAAGATTTTCTAATGTAATATTATTGAGAAAGAAATCTTTAATCATTATGAAAATATCTTCTTTAATAATATCCCATAATTCTTTATAAAACTTACCATTTAAACCATCGGGGCCCGGCACTTTAGTGGATGACAACTCTCTGACTGCTTTTTCCGTTTCTTTCATACAAGGGGAGCTGTCAAGATGGTATTCATTTCATTTCTTATTTTTGGTTTAATAAATTGATCTTCTTTTTCTATTTGTTCATAACTCACTTCATGTTCATTGAAAAGAGATTTATAGAAGTTTTGAAAAAATTCCTCGACCTCAACATAATCTTCTTTCCAATCACCATGTTCATCTTTAATCCTAGTTATTCTATTAAAGTTCCTTCTTTGAATAGTTGATAGGTGATATTTTTTTATCTCCATAATTAAGACAATTTTGTCTTGACTTGTCCGCCCAGTATTTTTCTTCGCGTTCGAATTCGAATTTGATATGCACCTTGATGTCGGTTTCTTCTATTTGTAACGTTGGGTTAGGTGGAGTATTAATGATCTTTGTGAGTTGCTCTTGAAGTAATTTTATTTGAGTATCGAGGTTCCTCACAGTTTTCCTATTCCATTTCTTCAGTTCTCCTATTATGTTATTTCTCTTGTCTATGAGATTTGGTAAAGGAGGATTAATTTTGGGAATATTCCAACCGTTGTCCGCAATAGACCTGTAATTAATATCATCAAGCTAGAAAGACTCGAAGTTGAATTGTTTAGAACTATGTTTCATATTTATAATATAATGTAAGAATAATGGGAAATGATCGGAACCAATGGCTCGGGGGATAAAAACTTGATCCTGTGGATATGAATTTACCCATTCATAGTTAGCGAGAACTCTATATATTTTAGTTCTAACCAGTTTGTCCCCTAATTGTGTATCGGACCAAGTGTAAAAGCACCTGGTAGATTAAATTTCTATAAACGAATTATGAGATGTGAAGTTTTAGAATTCATTTAAGTGATTTATAATAAACTAGATTAGCGCTGCATTTTTCATTGATATTTAAAACTTCATCAAAGTCTCTGATGATCATCCATGGTTCTGATACATCTTTGCTCCAATCGGTTATATCGTTCGATATGTTTTTCATATCATCAAAATCTTTAGGTGCGTGTATACATATCATATAATAATAAAAGGAAATTTCATTAACTTTCAAAGAGACATAATGCGAACACAAAAAGGAAACTTCGAGATGCGAGTGCCACAAAATAAGGAAACCCCCAGAGTGATATGAGGTGCTCGTGGGGTCTAAAACATACGAACCATAGTTAAAGAGTATAGTAGAATCTCGAGATTACTCCTATAGAATAATGGTTCCACAAAACACCACCACACCTAGCTTAAAACATGCCAAATTAGACCTAATATTCGAGACTTTCAGGGGCGACCCCTATACCCTGGCAATTCCAAAAAAGTGTAGTCATTGATAATCGTCAGACGTCTTGGGGACAGTTCGGATATCCCTTCGTATATTGATCTTAATCCTAAAATTAATTAGATTATAAACAGTAGAAGACACAAGAATAGAGGAAAGAACAAAGACACATGCCGAAGACAAATTGTTGCAAGAGATTCTTGACCAACGGTTAAGGGGGATGAAAAAATACAGATAAAAGACATAATGTGAAGAAATAAAACTAGAGACAACACATTCTTAACGAAACCTTAGGGGGTATTATTTCTGCCATACATCGTATTATTTTTTTTATGTTTATAATAAATGATGCAGTTATGAATTGGGGTAATTCGAAACAACACCTAAATATTTTTATTTGGAATTGCTATGGTAAGTATAACCTGAGATTTTGTCGTGTTGTTAGAGGTATGATAGCACAACAAAAAGTGTGGGTTACAGTAACTATTTAACCCCGTATTAGCGAGCTAAAGGCGAGTGAAATAATAAATTCATTGCAAAATATAATTCGATTCGGGCGGATTCGGAATGTTATAAACGAGGGATTTGGCTGATTTGGGATGATTTGGATATAACAATTTAGGTACTATCTGAATGTCGACAAGTTTTAACATAGAAGTGATTCAATTGGGATGTGAAACATAGGTTTTGGGCAATTTATGCAAGCCCGAAATATAAGGAAATAGATGAGTTACGGGAGGCATTGTACCACGCCTTACATAATTTACAAAATTAGTGGCTAGTGGCAGGGGATTTCAACCACATCAGACTAGAGATGGATAAAGAAATTGGTGTCACATGTGTTTCGAGAAGGATGGAACGGTTTTGAGGAATGCACCGTGATTCACCTGGTCTGATTCTTGGAATTCGAGACAGCGAATCATGGAACATTTAGACAAAGTGTATGGGAACGTGGAATTGTAAAATTTATTCTGAATGCTCAGGTTACACTTCTAGCAAGAGTTCACTCAGATCACATGACAATACTAATACAGAATTGTCTGACCCAGAGAGCGAAAACTAAATTTCGGATTATGAGATTTAAAGCGTCCTGGTGTCTCCATAATGGCTTTTCAAGAATACGTGAAAGAAAAATGGAAGGAGCTAGTATTGGAATAGGTGAAGGTGTATCGTCTATTCAAGTTTATTTTAATAAATGGAAGATGGACACCTATGGGGATATAAATCTAAGAAAGAGGGTATTGACTGGGAGATTGAGGGACATACAAAAAGCTCTTCGACATTCGTCGAATGT
This sequence comes from Nemophila menziesii, assembly GCA_029959085.1. Classification (NCBI taxonomy): domain Eukaryota; kingdom Viridiplantae; phylum Streptophyta; class Magnoliopsida; order Boraginales; family Hydrophyllaceae; genus Nemophila; species Nemophila menziesii. Next base: position 2,698,514 of record JARWIR010000027.1, on the reverse strand, counting down.
GTTTTTTCACCAAATAGGTAATAAATTAATGAATGAATACGAGAGTGTAATTGAACAGGAGGAAGTAATGCATTTTCAGAAATCAAAAGAGAAATGGATAGCTTTGGGTGAGAGAAATACACAGTTCTATAAACTTCCAGCTACAGTAAGAAAAAAGAAAGCTTTTTTCACTAGGTTGGTGAATGATAGAGATGCATGGGTGGAAGCGAAAGAGGAGTTATCTAGGTTAGTGTGAAAATATTTTGAAAAAATTATATGAAGCACCGATTAAATCATCCTGGGAAGCTCAGCCTCCCTCATGCTGGCCCTATCAAGGAAGTGGTGATTCGTGAGTTGTGTGTTCCATTCTCAAATGAAGAAATTTGGGAGGCAGACTTTCAATCGAATCCGACTAAAACGCCTGAGCGGTAGGTCCGTCTATTTGTGATATGGTTCGTGCGGCAGTTAATCTGGGTTGCTTGCCACCCTCTCAATGGGACACTCATACACCTTATCTCGAAAGTGATAGGTTCTGACCGGGTATGCAATTTTTCCAATTAGCCTAATAAATTATCTTGTTAAATTTATTATGAAGGCTTTGGTCAATAGAAGACCATTACTTACAGATATCATTGGTGCATGGCAAAGTAGCTTCCTGCCATGTCGTTCCATTATGGATAATATAGTCCTTGGTAGTGAGGTGGACCATCAGATGCAAAAATTGAAGGGGAAGAGAGGTACATGGCGAATAAATTTGACCTTGCAAAAGCGTATGATAAAATCTGATAGAAGTTCATAGAGGACTCAATTGAGATGAGTATGATAATCTCTTAAAAGGAGTAAAACTAGCCATATTAGAAGCACATATGGTAATAATTTACACAGACTCTCAACTAGTTTCAAGTTGATGGGTCGGGTATATATGGCTCGAAATCTTATAATGGTGGCCTATCAAGAAAATATTAATAACATTAGTATCATGATTGAATCCTTCCAAACAATTCATATCCCAAGGAACAAAGACCACAATATTTAATGACTTAGACCGAATGGCTGTAAAACATCAAGTCACAAAAGGGTTTACGTTGTAATGCGTTGATCAAACTAGTTCTTTTGCAATCAATGAAGAAAGTACCGAAGAAAGATGGATGGGTGAAATCATGGCATATATCAGGTATGGAAAAGTAATTGTGGATAGAAATCTTGGCATATATCAGGTATGTAATAGTAACTTTGGCATAAATTAAGAATACGAGGTTGATATTTCCTCAACATAGATGAACTTGGTTTTGACAGTCTGGTCTTCTTTGTCATTGCATTTCTGATTCTATGTTTTCTTAACTCCATAGGGTGCTTTGTTCTTGTCTGGATTATTGGATTCTTTGGGGTCTAAATCTCTATATTTTAACATCTCCTTTGCACGCTTTCTGGATAATTTTGATAGTCCGCTTTTCAGCTCCTTTAGGGTTCTGAAGAATTGTTTCGGCAACATAGCTTCTTTTTTTATAATACGAACTTTCTCTTTTTGTTTTATGGTGTTTCCCTTGTAAAAGCTTATACACAATATTGGCACAACCACATTGCCTTTATAAATAAGAACTATATGAAAATCTCCCTTGGAATTATACAAGATATAAGTATTAAGTGAAAATAAGTTAATCACACATACTCTACTCCCCCAATAGCGTGAGAATTTAATATTCCTTATTTGACAACACAAAATTATATCCAATACATAGGGGGAGGGAGGTAAAAGTGATTTATCTAACATCCGAACAAAAATACTTAACCCGCGAGAAAAAGAAATGAAAAGCTATAGAGCTTCGAATATAGTCATAAAATACAAAACAAAACTACTTATTCTTTTCTAGTCAAGAACTTGGGTTCCAAATGTTTCTTGGTGTACTGGTGGTCCTTTGTGTGTTCTAAATAAATGTAAATAATAATCGAACCACAACCGCAAGTGTACGGTTGTCCCAAGTAGTATATCTGATAATACAGATTCGTTCCAAGGACGGAATGGTTGATCACAATGTCTAGCAAATAGTGATTGATGCACTTATGAAAATAAAAGATAATAATATGTTTGTTTGGTTTTTGTTATTAAAGCTAATGAATGAAAGACAAATATTAAAATGCAAATATAAGCTAAACGCAAGTAAATTGATATAAAACACAATATGAGATGTAGCACTTAAGAATGCAAGGATCCTCCCTATCCTATTTCTTAACTTATGTTGTTTAAGGGCTAAATTAGTCAATTACAATGGTCAGGATTCTAATTTCCTTATACCCCCGTCAGGGTGGACTATAAGGCGATCCTAAAGTGTCACTAGTCCCGTCAGGGTAAATATGATCCACAGTTGGATGATTAAGTTTTATTACCTCATTGGCCCTAGGATTAGCTAAGCTCGTCAGAATCATTAACTTCTATCCTAGATTGAATAAATGGTTCCGTATTTAAACCCTCCGTCAGGATGATCCAATTGCCACTAATTGGAATAGCCTAAATACTACTACCTGTTCCTAGTTCATGACGCTAAAAACAGTAAACATTCATAATTTATCGAAAAGAGTAAAAGCCCTAATTTAGTTTAATTCAATAAAAACCCAAATTCCACATTCGTTAATTAATAAGATTGGGATTCACCCATTGGTTGTTCTCAAGCACTATAGAAAACTTAGCTCATATTAAAATGAAATACGAAATTAAAAGTAATGGAATTCATATTGTTTACAGAATTAAAAAGATAAAAGAACCTAATTTCCGGAATCGGAATGACTACGAACGGAGATATAGACCCTCTCCAGCTCTTGTAGCTTCTTCTCCTTCCTTCAGTTGCTTCTCTCTGGTGTTTTAAATCTTGCAGAATGTGAATTGTGTGTAAAATAGAAGTCCAGACCTCCTTTTATAAGTGGAAATTCGGACTTGGCCCTAATCTTTTAATTAAATGAAATATAAAAGGCCCAAGTCCATTAACTTAGCCCAAAATCCCGTAACTGCTGATATGCCTTCACTAAAACGGCTTTTCCTGATGCGTTATGACTCCGATTGACCTCATTCCAGTTGCTAAAGTTCCGTAACTCGATCAGGAATGATTTCTCTTCAAAGGTCAGCGGCTGAATCATCGCTTAAGCACCTCGAAATCAGCAATCTATGGCCTGGAAAATGGATTTTCAGCTCTAAAAATAATATCTTCGGGATTTGTCTTCAAGTCTTGACTCTATCTCTTGATCTTTTGACTTTCTCCTCGGATTCCTCTTCTAGCTAACATCTAAAACCTGTAAAATCTTCACTAAAAATACCAATATTACGCGCAAAAGCTTAATAAATCAAAAATGCTAGAAATAAAAGAGGAAAATCATATTATTGCATATTTAGTCCAAAAGTCTATCGAAATGATTAAATAAACACCAAAAATGATGTCTCCTAAGGGTCGAAAATAAGAACAATTAAGGAGACATCAAGACCCCCAACTCAAACCTTTGTCGTCCCGACAAAGCAAAACAAAATAAAACAAGGGGTAGAAGTAAACGCAAGAACAAATAGAAGCTAGCAAATAAACCTAAAACAATTCTTAAGATAAATCTCATATAGCAAAACTTTAAGAACTAACATATACATACACTAATCATGCAACATCAAACATCAATAATCTCAATCATAAAATTAAAGTCGCGATGCTTGAAAGTTTCACTTGTACTCATATCTGTATGATGGCTATAGGGTGGTCATTAATCCTACCTCGCTTTGAACGCTCCACCTAGTATATTCCCTATCAACAGAATTATAAATTCACTATGTACTTAAGAATCACGAGGTCTTTATGGTTTTAATATTGGCTTAAGGACGGTATGGATGTATATTTGGTAATTTTGAAGTGAGCTTTTGGCTCTCTCCTCACTTACCATCAACATGTCCTCGAGCTTGAGTTAACGCTCAAAAATGTTCTCACTCACCCATTTGACGCGCTAATGTTGCGTCTCCAATGTCAACCCAAATAAAACTAAGATGATTTCCAAAAATATTCCACTTTGCCGATTTATTTATTTATTATTTATTTTTTTCCTTTTTCTTTTTATTTTCTTTTTCATTTATTTTCTCTCTTTTTGTACAAGATACCCATGACTATCATTTTGATGTGAAAAGTCATGTCTCATATATTTTTCTTTTCTTTTTTTTTTTGTTTTTTTTTTTTAAATTTCGGCAAAGGGTTACAAACAATCATATCATCTACATTTTTGTGCCTCAATACACACACATATAATCCCTTCCCAATATAAATTCCCAAATGTGGACCCTCCACCCCAAACTCAAGCTCGAGACAAGTCTCAGGGTTGTGATTCAAGTGCGGGTCATTTGGTCATGCCTACTAATCTAAAGGATAATGGGCTTATATCGTGGCTACAAAAGAAAAGGCTTAAGGCTCAAACTTGGGCTAAGACGGATAAAATTATAATATAAGGGATAGCAAGTTAAAAGGCTTCAAATGGCTAACAAAGAACTGCCCCTATCATTTTCCTAAGTACATAGCTTGTATTTAGTTCATATCTAGGTGGGTTCTCTACTAATTAAGATTTCACGTTCTACACACCAAACATATTCCTTAAGTACAAGCTTACTTCATTTGCATTGTTCATTAATTTTTCCTATTAATTACCTATGTTCGCATGCAATTGTAAGTGCGTTCTATATCAATCCCTAAAGTCCACTATTTACTATCATTGATTCATCAAAAGTATGCTTCAAGGGACATTTAAAATCTTCTATAGTCAAACGCAACTCCGAAAATTATTTTTATTGAAAGCAAATAAAACATATAACACATAAAAACTGGGATGAGGCAACGAACCCCACCCCAAACTCAAAAATGAGTCGTGTCCCCACGACTCGAAAAGACTCAACGCAATAAAAATAAACTAAACTAACTAAAACGCGAAAGGGATAGAAAACGTATCTTAACCAGCGCGAGGCTGGTTATCGGTGTTGCGTCCATGAACTTTCTCTTGCGTAAGAATACCATAGGTGGCGTGTTGAATTGTGCTCACCCCCATTAACATGTTTCGGAGAAGTTCTAACTCTTTAGTAACGTTTCCTAGAGATGCAATCATCTTCACTTGATTCTCTTCTAACACCTTCACTTTCGCTTCCAACTCATCCGTTGTATGCATCTTCTTCTTTGGAGGAGCTCTAGGATTCCTTGTTGCTTTCACCACCTCATCATGAATATTCTTGATCAAAGTTAAACCCATACTTTCACACACTACAACACGATCTATCTCTGCGTCTTTACGCGGAACCTTTGCGTCTAAACACAAGGTAGTGACGGTACCAGGAAATTTGAGATTTTGTTGTGAAGTAGGAATTCTAGCAAATTCCATGATGGTATCATATATCACACGAGCAACATCCATGGGTTTCTCCTCAATAATACACTTAATGAACAAAAGATGCTCCTTCTTCACTTCCGATATATGTTTAACTCCGAAGAAGGTAGGGATTATGAAACGTGACCAAATCTTAGCACATGGTAGCAAGTTACTACTATACATCTGTCCAGGATATCTCTCACCTTCGGGAATTGGGCGGGCCCCATCAATAAGCACTTTCCCCCAAAGGGATTCATAATTAAACGAAGGCTCTTTAAGAGATTCTTGAAACGGACATATTCCGGAAAACTCGGGTAATTTAAATGATTTACGAATAAGCTCAACGGAGAAAGGAACTACCTTTTTGCGAATAATGACAGCTTCTTTTGAGAAGGCGATTCCTTCGTAAAAATTTCGCACCAAGGTAGGAATATACTCAAGCTTCCTTTCTCTCAATTCCTTCCAACCCAATTTATCACAAGTAACACCATAATCTTTATAAGCACTAGTCATAATACCTTTAGGAAGATTCATCTCCTCACCAAACTTCAAAAATTCAATTCGATCACGAACCTGAGTATCCCATGGAACGAAGACTCTCTTAGGCTTTTGAGCCCAAGCTTTCCTACGTGGAGATTTTGGTTGTTGCACTGGTTCTTCGGGTACTTCTTGTTCAGTTTCTTCCTCAATCTCTTCTTCAACTTCTTCCTCACTTTCTTCATCACTCTCATCAATTAACCTGCTCTTTTTCGGATTAGCCTTACTCAGATTTTCTTTTCTTTTCGGAGCAATTGGGTTTTGGACAGTCTTTTTGGATCGCGAATCCGGAATCTCAATTGCTTGGTCTGGGCTAGCTCCAACATTGTTCCTGGTTCGTGGTATGTTTCTTCGATAGTTACACATGGAATCGGTTCTGTTAGTCATCTCTTTTCACCCCAAACTCAAAACTTCAAATAGAGAAAAAGCTAGAGAGAAGCTTTGAATTTTGATGTTTTGAGGCTTAAAACATGAAGGATTAGGTGGAATATGAGATGGGTTAAGGTTATTTGAGAGGGATTTTGAAAGAATTGGGTTTAATTTCAAGGTTGGGAAGATGAGATTTTTGGAGAAAATATGATTTTTGGTGATGTTTTGGAGAAGATGTGAGTTGATTTTGTGTTTTTGTGATGATAGAAGGCTTGATTTGATGATTTTATAGCTGTTTGTTGATGATTTTCGGGGTAGGTGGAGGCAAGGATTCGGAATATAAGACTTGGCTTGGAAAAGAGGCAAAAAACTAGGTTTAATAAGCTCAAAACCGCCTCTCGCAACAGCTGGCCGGCTAGCCGGCGGATTCGCCGGCATGCCGGTCGCGAGGGCGGCGAAAAATAATTACTAAATTCGTTTTTTTTTTTTTACCTCAAAACGCAAGTATATTGCGTCGTCGCTGACGCAATGATCAGAACTTTCGACATTCTTGGCCGGCTAGCCGGCGGATTCGCCGGCATGCCGGTAAAATGTCGATGGCGCATTTGATGACGCAGCAACCTTGCGTCTTCGCTGACGCAAGGACCAGAACCTCTCCTCTATTTGGCCGGCTAGCCGGTCAGTTGACCCGCATGCCGGCGGAATCTCGATGGCGCGAATGATGACGCAGCATTGCTGCGTTGTCGCTGACGCAGTGGTCAGAGAGTTGGGGTCCTTCAGCTTGTTTGGCCGGTATGCCGGCCAGCTCGCCGGCTAGCCGGTCAAACCTGCTGTGGGCTTCAATTTTTTATTGTTTTCTCATCGTTTTGACCCCAAACTCATGACCATTATACCCCTGAAATCATCAAAACAAACACCCTTCCTCATTTCTTTAAAAATAAAAACTAAAATCAACAAAAATTTAACTAATTTACACTACGAAATTGAAATACTTAAACTAATATACACGAAATTGGCTTTTGTTTAACGTCGTTAAGCTCGACGGGTTACCTCGTGCTTCTAAGGAGCTTCGAGGAGGTACATGACCTCTCCGGGATGTGGGTCTTTTGCACGATCGGTGTCTTCACCTCCATGATAAATCTTTAAACGATGACCGTTCACCATGAATGTACGATTTTCAAGTGGATGTTCTATCTCTATAGCTCCATGAGGTGTAACCTTGGTTACAATGTAAGGACCCGACCACTTCGATCTTAATTTCCCCGGATAATTACTAAACTTCGAGTTATATTTCAACACTCTTTGTCCCACTACAAAGTTCTTTTCTCGAATCCGATTATCATGCCACCTCTTGGTATTTTCTTTGTAAAGCTTAGCATTCTCATAAGCATGTAATCTGAATTCATCAAGCTAATTAAGTTTCATCATTCGATTCTCACCAGCTAGCGTAGGATCTAAATTTAACTTTGCAATAGCCCAATAGGCACCCATTTCAAGTTCAAGAGGTAAGTGACAAGCCTTACCATACACCATTCGATATGGAGAAGCACCTACTGGAGTTTTGAAAGCAGTTCGATATGCCCAAAGTGCATCATCTAATTTCATAGACCAATCTTTTCTGGTAGGACCAACGGTTTTCTCTAAGATAGATTTTACCTCACGATTTGATACTTCAGCTTGACCATTGGCTTGACAAATGATAAGCAGTAGATACACGATGCCTCACTCCATATTTCTCTAGAACAGTCTTCAAATACTTATTAACGAAATGAGTACCTCCATCGCTAATAATCACCCTTGGAGCTCCATGTCTAGTGAAAATATGTGATTTTAAGAACTTAATCACCACTCTAGAATCATTGGTGGGTAAAGCTACCGCTTCTACCCACTTAGACACATAATCAACAGCTAATAAGATGTAGAGGTTACCATTTGAAGGAACGAACGGACCCATAAAATCTATACCCCAAACATCGAATATTTCAACTTCTTACACATTATTACGTGGCATCTCATCCCTCTTGGATATATTTCCGGTAAATTGGCATCTATTACATCCTTTAGTATATTCGTGACAATATTTTATAATAGAAGGCCAATAGAAACCAGATTGTAATACCTTAGCAGCAGATCGATCTCCTTTGAAATGTCCACCATAAGGTGAATCATGACACCCAGCTATAATCGCCTCAATTTCTTCCTTGGCGACACATCTTCTTACCATCTGATCAGCACACACTTTGTAGAGGAAAGGATACTCCCAAAAGAATTGTCTTGCACGGTGAGCTAATCTTTTTCTCTCTTGATAAGTTGAACCTTCAGGAAAGGAACCACTTACCACTAAATTTGCAATATCTGCATACCAAGGAGCTTCATAATCACGAACCACGAATAAATTCTCATCTGGAAACTCTTCCCTAACTGCTTCAGTACTATTATTCAACTCTGAACCTTCTAACCTCGATAGATGATCTGCAACATGATTCTCACACCCTTTTCTATCCTTGATCTCTAAATCGAACTCTTGAAGCAATAACACCCATCTGATTAACCTTGGTTTAGCATCCTTTTTCTCCATAAGATATCGAATCGCTGAATGATCTGTATAAACAATAACTTTCGCTCCAAGAAGATAAGAGCGAAATTTATCGAATGAATACACAACCGCTAGCAACTCCTTTTCTGTAAGTGTATAGTTCACTTGAGCACCATTAAAAGTTTTACTAGCATAATAAATAGAATGAAAAACTTTCTCTTTTCTTTGTCCTAATACAGCTCCCATGCATAAATCACTCGCATCACACATAACCTCAAACGGTAAATTCCAATCTGGAGGTACTAATAGGAGCAGAAATAAGCTTTTCTTTGATTGCTTTGAAGGCCGCTAAGCAAGCTTCATCAAAAAGGAATTTGGAATCCTTTTCAAGTAAGTTGCATAACGGTTTCGCAATCTTAGAAAAGTCTTTGATAAATCGCCTATAAAAGCCAGCATGGCCTAGAAAACTCCTTACCCCCTTAACAGAAAGAGGAGGGGGAAGAGTTTTAATTACCTCTATCTTTGCTCTATCGACTTCCAATCCAACACTCGAAACCTTGTGACCCAGAACAATACCTTCGCGAACCATGAAATGACACTTCTCCCAGTTTAAGACCAAATCTGTTTCTTTGCATCTGATTAACACCTTCTCCAAATTATCTAAGCACTTATCAAAATCATCACCAAATACAGAGAAATCATCCATAAACACTTCAAGAAAGTTATCGATCATATCCCAGAAGATGGCCATCATGCATCTTTGAAAGGTAGCAGGAGCATTACACAACCCAAATGGCATTCTACGATATGCAAAAGTACCAAAGGGGCATGTAAATGTTGTTTTATGTTGATCTTCTGGAGCCACGTAAATTTGATTATACCCTGAATAACCATCCAAGAAGCAATAATATTCTCTTCCGGCTAATTTATCTAACATCTGATCTATGAAGGGCAAAGGAAAATGATCTTTTCTGGTGGCCTTGTTGATGTCTCCCTAATTGTTCTTATTTTAGACCCTTAGGAGACATCATTTTTGGTGTTTATTTAATTAATTCGATAGACTTTTGAATGAAATATGCAATAATTCGGATTTCCCTTTTTATTTCTAGCATTTTTGAATTATTAAACTTTTGCGCGTAATATTGGTATTTTTAGTGTAAAGTTTACAGGTTTTTAGATGTTAGCTAGGAAAGGAATCCGAAGATAAAGTCAAAGATCAAAAGATAGAGTCAAGACTTGAAGAGAAATCCCGAAGATTTTATTTTAGAGCTGAAAATCCATTTTCCAGGCCCTTGATTGCTGTTTTCGAGGTACTTAAGAGCTGATTGAGCCGCTGACCTTTGAAGAGAAAACATTCCTTATCGAAGTACGGAACTTTAGCAACTGGAATGAGGTCAATCGGAGTTGTAACGCATCGGGAAAAGCAGTTTTAGTGAAGGCCTGTCATCAGTTACGGGATTTTGGGCTTAGAAAGTGGGCTTGGACATTTAATTAGGCTTTTATTTTCTGGTCCAAGCCCTAGTCCGAATTTTTAACTATAAAAGGAGGTCTGGACTCTTATTTTAAAGACAATTCACTTTCCACAAGATTAAAAAACACCAGAGAAGCTACAGCAGGAAGAAGGGAGAAGCTACAAGAGCTGGAGTGGGTCTATAGCTCCGTTCGTAGTCATTCTGATTCCGAAAATTAGGTTTTTCTTATATTTTAATTTTGTAACGAATATGAATTCCATTTCTTTTTATTTTGTTTTTAATTTTAATATGAGCTAAATTTCCATTAGTGCTTGAGAACAAAACAATGGGTGAATCTTGATTTTATTATTATAACGAATGTTGAATTTGGGTTTTTATTGAATTAAATTAAATTAGGGCTTTTACTCTTTTCGACAATTTGTGAATGTTTACTGATTTTAGAGTCGCGAACTAAAATTAGGTATTAGTATCTAAGCTATTCCATATATGTGGCGTATGGATCATCCTGACGGGGGGTTTAGGTACAGAAATAATTGTTCAATCTAGGATAAAAACTATTGATTCTGACGAACTTAGTTAATCCTAGGGCCAATGTGGTAATAAATCTTAATCATCCAACGGTGGATCATATTTACCCTGACGGGACTAGTGACACTTTAGGATCGCCTTATAGTCCACCCTGACGGGGGTATAAGGATATTAGAATCCCGACCATTGTAATTGACTGATTTAACCCTTAAACAACATAAGTTAGAAAGTAAAATTAGGAGGATCCTTGCGTTCTCAAGTACTACATCTCATATTGCGTTTTCATATATTTTACTTGCGTCTTAGCTTCTACTTGCATTTTAATATTTGTCTTTCATTCATTAGCTTTAATAAACAAAAATCAAACAACCATATTATTATCTTTTATTTTCATAAGTGCATTAATCGCTATTTGCATAAACATTGTGATCAACCATCCGTCCTTGGAACGAATCTGATTATCAGAATTACTACTTGGGACAACCGTACACTTGCGGTTGTGGTTCGATTATTATTTGCATTTATTTAGAACACACAAAGGACCACCAAGTTTTTGGCGCCGCTGCCGGGGACGGTAGCGTGTGACCACGGTGTTTATCCTTTAGTGATAAGTGCATTTATTTTATTTTATCAGTTTTACGCTTTTTGTTTGTTAGCTTTTTCAGGTTTTTAGGTTTGGTGTATGCGAAGAAGGCTATTCAAGGATCTAGAGCCAACACCTCCGATCCTTAGTAATCCAGAATCGTTGATCAGACTTGCGAACAGAAGAAGAAGAGAACGAGAAGCTTTAGAAGTAGAAGAATTAAGTAACAGAATGGAGAATATCATTATTCAAGGTCAACAGAATGGACAAGGCCAGTTAGATGCTAATGGCCAACCTTTAGCTCCAGGCGTTATTCCTCAAGTTCAACCACAAAATCCTAATCCTCCAGTCCAGATAGTGATGAATCATGATCCGTGGTTTACTAATGGTCCTCCAGAAGTTCCATTCCGTGCTCCAGCTATAGGAGTAGGTGCTCCAGATATTAATGTTCCGCGTTTCCGTCCAGATTCGGGTATGTTAGCTCAGTTCCAGAATTTTGGTAATTTTCGTGGTAGACCATCAGAAGATCCTCTTAGGGCAGTACAGAAATTCAAACAGATATGTGATTCTTATATCACACAAGGTGTTTCGAGAGAACAGATGTATTTTGCTGCTTTTAAGTTCTTTGTTACTGAGGGAGCAAGTGAATGGCACGATACGCAAGATCCTACGAGGATTACTAATTGGGACCAATTAGAAATTGCTTTCTTTGACAGGTATTACCCAAGTAACATGAGGTTAGATGCTGAACTAGAATTGACACAATTCCGTCAAGAGTATGAGGAAACTGTGGGTAGGAGTTGGACAAGATTTCAGATGTGTTTGCGTAAGGTTCCCAATCACGGCTATTCAGAACAACAACAACTTAAGATCTTTTATAGAGGCCTTGATGGGAATTCGAGAGAAAAGTTAGATACGTTATGTGGTGCAGGTTTCCTTCAAGTTCAACCAGCTCATGCCAAAGTTATTTTAGAACGAACAGTCAAGAACGAAGTTGGTTGGAAATCAGTGAGAACACCTGTTAAGGGTGTTAATAATGTTGACATAGAAGAGAAATTTGCTACCTTTGAAACGAAGATTCAAAACACTTTGGAACAACAATTGAAGCAGCTTACTTTAGCTGTAAAAGAAGGATTTTCGGGTAAGAAAGTAGCTGTGCAAGCTGCACAAGAGGGTTATATGTGTTCAATTTGTAGAGTTGATGATCATGATGAAGAGAATTGTCCGAATAATCAAGAATCAGTGATGTTTATGTCCAACAGAGGTAATTTTAATTCGAGTGGTAATGGATATCAACCTAACAGAAACCATCCTGGGTTTCAATATTCGAATCCTAATGGGGCAGCCAATCCTAGATATGCGTATCAGCCGCGTCCCCAAGGTAATAACTATAATCCTAGACCACAAAACAATTATCAAGGAGGACAGAATCAGAATACTTATGTACCAAGACAAGCTCCTCAGAATACTTACGATGAAACGCTAAACCAGAAAGCTTTACCTGCACATCCACAAGAAGGGGTACTCACCCTTCAGAAAACTGTTGAAAATTTGATTGCTCTACAAGCACAAGCGATGGAACGTCAAAACGCAGCAATAGAACATCAGAACGCTGCAATAGAAAGACAAAATGCAGCTGAAGCAAATATGAAGATGTTCCAGAATCAGCTGAGTCAAATCAGTAAACAGCTCAATCAACGTCCACAAGGACAACTTCCAAGCGATACGGAAAATCCAACACAACGTGAAGATTGCAAGGCTGTTACATTAAGAAGTGGTAAGAACCTCCTTCCACCTCCTTTTCCCGTTATGAAAGAGAAAGAAGTTCCAAGAAAAGAAAAGGAAGGGGGTGAGAAAGAGAAAGAGAATGAGAAAGATAGTGAGGTTGAAGAAATAGAAAGACCAAGAGAAATCCCGAAAAAGAGAGATGAAATTGTGAGCAATCGCCCTCCACCACCGTTTCCATCACGAGTTCAGAAAAAGGGTGACTTGGGTGATTTTCAGAAATTCTTTAATAGGGTAAGGGGTCTAAGTATTAATATTCCGTTACTTGAGGCGATTCGAGATATTCCTAAGTATACGAAGTTTTTAAAGAGGGCCCTCACTAACAAAAGGCCCTACTGTGATAATGAGATGATTGGCCTTCCTGAAGAGTGTAGTGCGATTTGTCAGAGTAAATTACCTCCGAAGTTAGTTGATCCGGGGAGTTTCACGATTCCCATATCAATTGGAGAAGAATGGAAGGGAAAGGCGTTATGCGATTTGGGGGCAAGCATCAACTTGATGCCCAAGTCAGTCTTTGATAAGCTTAAAATTGGAAACGCAAGACCTACCTCTATGGTCTTGCAAATGGCGGACAGATCCCTTGCTCATCCTGAAGGCCGTATTGAGGATGTCCTTGTTAAGGCAGGTACACTTATATTTCCTGTTGATTTCGTAATTCTTGAATACAATGCAGATAGAAATGTCCCCATTATTTTGGGTAGACCCTTCCTAGCTACAGGGAGAACATTGATCGATGTAGAGAATGGCGAATTAACGATGAGGATACAAGATGAGGAAGTTAAATTCAATGTATTTCGAGCTATGAAATTCCCAGATTCTCAGGAAGATTGCTTCAGAATGGATGCAGTAGAGCAAGCATCGCAAGAGGTATTTAATTGTTTAAATTTTGATGATATCTTGCAGGCTGCTTTGACATTAGATTCACCTGAGATGATGGAGGAGCTTACAGAAACAGTGGCAGCTCTCAATTCTGAAAATCCGAAATATAGGCGTCTTGCCTATGAACCTGTGAGAGAACCGGGGGAGATTATTCCTAAAAAGAAACCTTCAATTGAATCTCCTCCGGAGTTGGAAGAAAAACCGTTGCCAGCACACTTGAGGTATGCTTATTTGGGTACTAATGAAACTCTACCTGTTATTGTTTCAGCTAATTTAACAGGTCCTCAAGAAGATAAACTATTGCGTGTGTTAAGAGCCAACAAAGAAGCAATAGGTTGGACAATTGCTGATATCAAAGGCATTAGTCCATCCTATTGTCAACACAAAATCATACTAGAAGATGTTAATGCACGCTCAGTTGAAGGTCAGAGAAGATTAATGCCAGCCATGAAGGATGTGGTGAAGAAGGAGGTGATTAAGCTTTTAGATGCGGGGATTATTTATCCCATTTCGAGTAGTGAATGGGTGAGTCCGGTTCAGTGTGTACCAAAGAAGGGAGGAATGACAACGGTTCTTAATGATAAAAATGAAGCGATTCCTTCAAGAACGGTAGTTGGATGGAGAGTTTGCATGGATTATAGGAAGCTGAACAAGGCCACAAGAAAAGATCATTTCCCTTTGCCCTTCATTGATCAGATGTTAGACAAATTAGCCGGAAGAGAATATTATTGTTTCCTGGACGGTTACTCCGGGTACAATCAGATTTACGTGGCCCCAGAAGATCAACATAAGACTACCTTTACGTGCCCATTTGGTACTTTTGCATATCGCAGAATGCCATTTGGATTGTGTAACGCTCCCGCTACTTTTCAAAGGTGTATGATGGCCATCTTCTGGGACATGATAGATAATTTCCTTGAAGTGTTCATGGATGATTTCTCCGTGTTTGGTGATGATTTTGATATATGTTTGGATAACTTGGAGAAAGTGTTAGTGAGATGCAAGGAAACAGATTTGGTGCTCAACTGGGAGAAGTGCCACTTCATGGTTCGCGAAGGTATTGTTCTGGGTCACAAAGTTTCGAGTGCTGGTTTAGAGGTTGATAGAGCAAAGATCGAGGTAATTAAAACTCTTCCCCCTCCTGTTTCTGTTAAAGGGGTAAGGAGTTTTCTTGGCCATGCTGGCTTTTATAGGCGTTTTATTAAGGATTTTTCTAAGATTGCTAAACCGTTATGCAACTTACTCGAAAAGGATTGCAAATTCCTTTTTGATGAAGCTTGTTTAGCGGCCTTCAAAGCAATCAAGGAAAAACTCATTTCTGCTCCTATAGTGTTACCTCCAGATTGGAATTTACCATTTGAGGTTATGTGTGATGCAAGTGATTTGTGTATGGGAGCTGTATTAGGACAAAGAAAAGATAAAGTTTTTCATTCGATTTACTATGCTAGTAAAACTTTTAGTGGTGCTCAGATTAATTATACAGTTACAGAAAAAGAGTTGCTAGCAGTTGTATATTCGTTTGATAAATTTCGCTCTTATCTTCTTGGAGCGAAAGTTATTGTTTATACAGATCATTCCGCGATCAGATTCCTTATGGAAAAGAAAGATGCGAAACCAAGGTTAATCAGATGGGTGTTATTGCTTCAAGAGTTCGATTTAGAGATCAAAGATAGAAAGGGTTGTGAGAATCAGGTTGCAGATCATCTATCGCGTTTAGAGGGTTCAGAGATGAATAGTGGTACTGAAGCAGTTAGAGAAGAGTTTCCTGATGAGAGTTTATTCGTTGTCCGAGATTATGAGGCTCCGTGGTATGCAGATATTGCAAATTTAGTGGTGAGTGGTGTTTTTCCTGAAGGTTCTACGTATCAAGAAAGAAAGAGGTTAGCTCATCGTGCTAGACAGTTCTTTTGGGAGGATCCGTTCCTCTATAAAGTTTGTGCTGACCAAATGATACGAAGATGTGTAGCAAGGGAAGAGACTCAAGCCATTATAGCTGGATGCCATGATTCATTATATGGAGGACATTTCAAAGGAGATAGAACTGCTGCAAAGGTATTTCAATCAGGTTTTTACTGGCCTTCTCTTATAAAAGATTGTCATGAATATGTTAAGAAATGTACGAGATGCCAGTTTACCGGAAACATATCTAAGAGGGATGAGATGCCGCGTAATAATGTGTTAGAGGTTGAGATATTCGATGTGTGGGGCATAGACTTTATGGGTCCCTTCGTTCCGTCAAATGGTAACCTCTATATCTTATTAGCTGTTGATTATGTATCTAAGTGGGTAGAAGCGGTGGCTTTACCTACTAATGATTCACGAGTGGTGATCAAGTTCTTGAAATCTCATATCTTCACTAGACATGGCACACCTAGAGTGATTATTAGCGATGGAGGATCTCATTTCGTTAATAAATATCTGAAGACTGTTCTAGAGAAATATGGAGTTAGACACCGTGTATCTACTGCATACCATCCACAATCCAATGGTCAAGCTGAGGTTTCGAACCGTGAAGTCAAGTCAATCCTAGAGAAAACCGTTGGTCCTACAAGAAAAGATTGGTCAATGAAGTTAGATGATGCGTTGTGGGCCTATCGTACTGCGTTTAAGACTCCAGTTGGTGCATCCCCCTATCGTATGGTGTATGGTAAGGCTTGTCACTTACCTTTAGAGCTTGAAATGGGTGCCTACTGGGCAATTGCGCAGTTGAACTTAGATCCTATCTTAGCCGGAGAGAATCGTATGATGAAGCTTAATGAACTTGACGAATTCCGATTGCATGCTTATGAAAATGCTAAACTTTACAAAGAAAATACAAAGAAATGGCATGACAATCGAATTCGTCCAAAGAACTTTGAAGTGGGGCAAAAAGTATTGAAGTATAACTCAAAGTTCAGCAATTATCCGGGTAAGTTAAGATCTAAGTGGTCAGGTCCATACATTGTGACCAAAGTTACACCTCATGGGGCGATAGAAATAGAACATCCGCTAGAGAACCGTACCTTTATGGTCAACGGTCACAGACTAAAGATATACCATGGAGGTGAAGATACTAATCGCGCGGAAGATCCACATCCCGGGGAGGTCATGTATCTCCTCGAGACTCCTTAGAAGCGTGAGGTAACCCGTCGAGCTTAACGACGTTAAACAAAAGCCAATTACTTGTATATTAGCTGAGTTTTTACATTTTTGCAATGTAGATTAGTTTAATTTTCGTAATTTTATTGTTTTTATTAAGAAATGAGGAAAGGTAGTTGTTTTTGATGATTTCAGGGGTAAAAAGGACTTGAGTTTGGGGTCGATTTGGCGAAAACAGAAGAAAAAGAGGTTGGATGTCCAGGAGAAATCCGGGTACCCGCATTTGGCAGAACCGGGTACCCGGTTTTGGTGCTGTAACTTTTGAAAATCTCTGACCCAGCGTCTTGGTGGCTTGCGTTTTCGTGCGTTTTGATTCGCGCCATCGACACAAATCCGGGTACCCGCATTGGCAGAACCGGGTACCCGGTTTCGGAGCTGCTGTTGGTGAAATTTTCTGGTCCAGCGTTTCAGGGTGCTGCGTTTTGGCGCGTGTTCATTCGCGCCATCGAGAAAATCCGGGAACCCGCATTCCACAGAACCGGGTACCCGGTTTCGGCGAGCAAAATCCCTGACCCAGCGTCTTGGGATCCAGCGTTTTGGTGCGTTTTCAAAAAAAAAAAAAAAAAAAAAAAAAAAAAAAAAAAAAAAAATCCCTGACCCAGCGTCTTGGGATCCAGAGTCCCTGACCCAGCGTCTTGGGATCCAGAGTCCACAATTATTTTTCCGCGCCGTCATAGCGACGCGGAACCGGGGACCCGGTTTTCCAAATCCGGGAACCCGGTTTGAAAGCTGTGAGAGGCGATTTTGGGTATTTTAACCTAGTTTTCTTAGCCTCTTTTGCAAGTTTTTACCTAAAACGCACCAATAGCCTCCCCACCTACGAAATTCATCTACCAAAACACTATATATCATCAAATCCTACCCTCTTTCACCACAAAAACATAAGATCAACTCACCTCCTCTCCAAAATATCATCAAATCCTTAGTTTTTCCCAAGATTCTTCTTCACCCAATTCCTTAAATTAAACCCAATTCTTTCTTCTCCCATACAAATTAACCAAGACCCATCTCATATTCACCCTAGTTCTTCAATTCCTAAGCCTCAAAACATCAAAATTCTAAACTTTTTCTCTAAGTTTTTCATTATTTGAAGTTTTGAGTTTGGGGTGAAAAGAGATGACTAACAGAACCGGTGATTTTCGAAGAACTGCTCCTAGAAGAAAGACCACCATTGGTGGTTCACAAGAACAAGCTATTGAGATTCCTGATTCGCGTCCTAAACGAAAAATTAACGAAGTTAAGCTTGATTCTAACAGAAAAGAAATCACAGGTCTAAAGAGGAGATTGATTGATGAGATTGAAAGTGAGATGGAACCAGAAGAGGAAATTGCGAAGAACATTGAGAAGGAAACTGAACAAGAGATTCCGGAAGCAACTATTCAAAAACCCCCGCGTATGAAGATGTGGGCCCACAAACCTAAGAGGGTTTACACTTGTTGGAATACTCAGGTTCGTGAAAGAATTGAATTTTTGAAATTTGGTGAGGAGACGAATTTTCCTAAGGGTATTATGAGTAGTGATTACAAGGAATATGCTGTGACATGTGCTAAGTTTGGTTGGAAAGAGTTACAAGAAAGGAAGCTTGAGTTTATTCCTACTTTTGTGCGAGAATTTTACGAAGGTTTAGCTACCTCACATGATGCCATTGATATCCGCAAAAAGGTAGTTCCTTTCTCTATTGAACGTATTCGGAAATCATTGAAACTACCCAACTTTTCTGGAACATGCCCCTTCCAAGAAACTCTTAATGACCCTTCTTTTGATTTTGAATCCCTTTGGGGGACCGTGCTTGTTAATGGGACTAGCCCAATTCCTGAAGGTGAAAGGTATCCTGGACAGTTTTACAGCAGTAGTTTGACACCTCGTGCTAAGGTTTGGTCTCGTTTCATAATACCCACTTTCTTTGGTATTAAACACACTTCCGAGTTGAAGAAAGAGCACATATTTGTTATTAAGTGTATTTTGGAGGAGAAACCATTTGATGTTGCTAAGATCATTTATGATACAGTCATGGAGTTCGCGAAATCACCAATGAAACAACAAAATCTGAAGTTTCCTTGTACTATTACTCAGTTGTGTTTAGACGCAAAGATTCCGCGTAAGGACGCAGATATTGATACTGTTTTAGTTGGTGTGAGTATAGCTTTGAGCACAATCAAGAACATCCATGAAGAAGCAACACGAGCTACAAGAAGTCCAAGAACTCCTCAATCAAAGAAAGCGAAAACTGTACCTGAGTTGGAAGCGAAGATTCAGGTGTTGGAAGAGAATCAGGAGAGGATGATTGCTACCTTGGGAAACGTTACAAAAGAATTGGACCTGCTTCGAAATTTAATCCTAGGCGTAAATACACTTCAAAACGCGATTTATGATGCTGTTACGCGAGATAAAGGTCCAGAACGCAACACCGATAACCAGCCTCGCGCTGGCTAAGATACGTTTTCTAAACTTTCCTCTTAGTGTATATTAGTTTACATGCTTTATTGAATCTTTTCGAGTCGTGGGGACACGACTCATTTTTGAGTTTGGGGTGGGGTTCGTTGCCTCATCCCAATTTTTATTTGTTATTTGCTTTATTTGCTTTCAATAAAAGAATTTTCGGAGTTGCGTTTGACTATAGAAATTTTTAAATATCCCTTTAAGCATACTTTTGATAAATCTATGATAGTAAATAGTGGACTTTAGGGATTAATATAAAACGCACTTACAATTGCATGCGAACATAGGTAATTGATAGGAAAAATTAATTAACAATGCAAATGAAGTAAGCTTGTACTCAAGGAATATGTTTGGTGTGTAGAACGTGAAATCCTAATTAGTAGAGAACCCACCTAGATATGAACTAAAGACAAGCTATGTACTTAGGAAAATGATAGGGGCAGTTCTTTGTTAGCCATTTGTGCCTTTTTAGCCTTCTATCCCTTGTATTAATTATTATCCGTCTTAGCCCACTTTGAGCCTGTAGCCTTTTCTTTGTAGCCACGATATAAGCCATTATCCCTTAGATTATTAGGCATGACCATATGACCCGCACTTGAATCACAATCCTGAGACATGTCTCGAGCTTGAGTTTGGGGTGGTGGGACCACATATGGGGAATTAAATGGGTAGGGATCGATGTGTTTTGTATTATAGCACAATTGCAGATGATATATACTTGTAACCCTTTGCCGGGAATGAAGAAAAATGAAAAAGAAAGAAAAAATGAAAAATTTTGAAAAATCATACAGTAGGATCCGGGAACCCAGATTCATCAAAACCGGGAACCCGGTTTGCTTCTGTACAAAAAAAAAAAAAAAAAAAAAAAAAAAAGAGAAAAGAAAAATATGAATGAATAAAACATCCGGCAAAGTGGAATTGTCTGAAAATCATCTTGTTAATAGTGGGTAGACATGGGACGCTAAATTGTTGCGTATATGGGTGAGTGAGAACATCTTTTTGAGCGTTAACTCAAGCTCGAGGACACTGTTGATGGTAAGTGAGGAGAGAGCCAAAAGCTCACTTCAAATTTACCAAATATACATCCATACCCGTCCTTAAGCCAATATTATAACCGTAAAGACCTCGTGATTCCTAAGTGCATAGTGAATTTATGATTCTGTTGATAGGGAATAGACTAGGTGGAACGTTCAAAGCGATTTAGGATTAATGACCACCCTATAGCCATCATACAAAGATGAGTACAAGTGTAACCTTCAAGCATTGCGACTTTAATTTTATGATTGAGATTATTTATGTTTGATGTTGCATGATTAGTGTATGTAGATGTTAATTTTTAAAGTTTGCTATATGAGATTTATCTTAGGAATTGCTTTAGGGTTTATTTGCTAGCTTCTATGTGTTTATACGTTTGCTTCTACCCCTCGTTTTATTTTGTTTTGCTTTGTCGGGACGACAAAGGTTTGAGTTGGGGGTCTTGATGTCTCCCTAATTGTTCTTATTTTAGACCCTTAGGAGACATCATTTTTGGTGTTTATTTAATTAATTCGATAGACTTTTGAATGAAATATGCAATAATTCGGATTTCCCTTTTTATTTCTAGCATTTTTGAATTATTAAACTTTTGCGCGTAATATTGGTATTTTTAGTGTAAAGTTTACAGGTTTTTAGATGTTAGCTAGGAAAGGAATCCGAAGATAAAGTCAAAGATCAAAAGATAGAGTCAAGACTTGAAGAGAAATCCCGAAGATTTTATTTTAGAGCTGAAAATCCATTTTCCAGGCCCTTGATTGCTGTTTTCGAGGTACTTAAGAGCTGATTGAGCCGCTGACCTTTGAAGAGAAAACATTCCTTATCGAAGTACGGAACTTTAGCAACTGGAATGAGGTCAATCGGAGTTGTAACGCATCGGGAAAAGCAGTTTTAGTGAAGGCCTGTCATCAGTTACGGGATTTTGGGCTTAGAAAGTGGGCTTGGACATTTAATTAGGCTTTTATTTTCTGGTCCAAGCCCTAGTCCGAATTTTTAACTATAAAAGGAGGTCTGGACTCTTATTTTAAAGACAATTCACTTTCCACAAGATTAAAAAACACCAGAGAAGCTACAGCAGGAAGAAGGGAGAAGCTACAAGAGCTGGAGTGGGTCTATAGCTCCGTTCGTAGTCATTCTGATTCCGAAAATTAGGTTTTTCTTATATTTTAATTTTGTAACGAATATGAATTCCATTTCTTTTTATTTTGTTTTTAATTTTAATATGAGCTAAATTTCCATTAGTGCTTGAGAACAAAACAATGGGTGAATCTTGATTTTATTATTATAACGAATGTTGAATTTGGGTTTTTATTGAATTAAATTAAATTAGGGCTTTTACTCTTTTCGACAATTTGTGAATGTTTACTGATTTTAGAGTCGCGAACTAAAATTAGGTATTAGTATCTAAGCTATTCCATATATGTGGCGTATGGATCATCCTGACGGGGGGTTTAGGTACAGAAATAATTGTTCAATCTAGGATAAAAACTATTGATTCTGACGAACTTAGTTAATCCTAGGGCCAATGTGGTAATAAATCTTAATCATCCAACGGTGGATCATATTTACCCTGACGGGACTAGTGACACTTTAGGATCGCCTTATAGTCCACCCTGACGGGGGTATAAGGATATTAGAATCCCGACCATTGTAATTGACTGATTTAACCCTTAAACAACATAAGTTAGAAAGTAAAATTAGGAGGATCCTTGCGTTCTCAAGTACTACATCTCATATTGCGTTTTCATATATTTTACTTGCGTCTTAGCTTCTACTTGCATTTTAATATTTGTCTTTCATTCATTAGCTTTAATAAACAAAAATCAAACAACCATATTATTATCTTTTATTTTCATAAGTGCATTAATCGCTATTTGCATAAACATTGTGATCAACCATCCGTCCTTGGAACGAATCTGATTATCAGAATTACTACTTGGGACAACCGTACACTTGCGGTTGTGGTTCGATTATTATTTGCATTTATTTAGAACACACAAAGGACCACCACTTGTTCAGCTTTCTATAATCCATGCAGACTCTCCATCCAACTACCGTTCTTGAAGGAATTGCTTCATTTTTATCATTAAGAACTGTTGTCATTCCTCCCTTCTTTGGTACACACTGAACCGGACTCACCCATTCACTACTCGAAATGGGATAAATAATCCCCGCATCTAAAAGCTTGATCACCTCTTTCTTTACCACATCCTTCATATCGGGCATTAATCTTCTTTGACCTTCAACTGAGCGTGCGTTAACATCTTCAAGTATGATTTTGTGTTGACAATAGGATGGACTAATGCCTTTGATGTCAGCAATTGTCCAACCTATCGCTTCTTTGTTTGCCTTTAACACACGCAACAGTTTATCTTCTTGAGGACCTGTTAAATTAGCTGAAACAATAACAGGTAGAGTTTCATTAGTACCTAAATACGCATACCTCAAGTGTGATGGTAATGGTTTTTCTTCCAATTCCGGAGGAGATTCAATTGAAGGCTTCTTTTTAGGGATAATCTCCCCCGGTTCTCTCACAGGTTCATAGGCAGGACACCTATACTTCGGATTTTCAGAATTGAGAGCTGCTATTGTTTCAGTAAGCTCCTCCATCATCTCAGGTGAATCTAATGTTAAAGCAGCCTGCAAGATATCATCAAAATTTAAACAATTAAATACCTCTTGCGATGCTTGCTCTACTACATCCATTCTGAAGCAATCTTCCTGAGAATCTGGGAATTTCATAGCTCGAAATACATTGAATTTCACTTCCTCATCTTGTATCCTCATCGTTAATTCGCCATTCTCTACATCGATCAATGTTCTCCCTGTAGCTAGGAATGGTCTACCCAAAATAATGGGGACATTTCTATCTGCATTGTATTCAAGTATTACGAAATCAACAGGAAATATAAGTGTACCTGCCTTAACAAGGACATCCTCAATGCGGCCTTCAGGATGAGCAAGAGACCTGTCCGCCATTTGCAAGACCATCGAGGTAGGTCTTGCGTTTCCAATTTTAAGCTTATCAAAGATTGACTTGGGCATCAAATTGATGCTAGCCCCCAAGTCACATAGCGCCTTTCCTTTCCATTCTTCTCCGATCGATATGGGAATCGTGAAACTCCCTGGGTCAACTAACTTCAGAGGTAATTTACTCTGACAAATCGCGCTACACTCTTCAGGAAGACCAATCATCTCATTATCACAATAGGGCCTTTTGTTAGTGAGGGCCCTCTTCAAAAACTTCGTGTACTTAGGAATATCTCGAATCGCCTCAAGTAACGGAATATTAATACTTAGACCCTTCACTCTATTAAAGAATTTCTGAAAATCACCCAAATCACCCTTTTTCTGAACTCGCGATGGAAACGGTGATGGAGGGCGATTAATCACAATATCATCCTTCTTTTTTGGAACTTCTCTTGGTCTTACTATTTCTTCAACCTCACTATCTTTCTCATTTTCTTTCTCTTTCTCAACCACTTCCTTTTCTTTCCTTGGTACTTCTTTCTCTTTCATAACGGGAAAAGGAGGTGGAGGAAGGTTCTTACCACTTCTTAATGTAACAGCATTACAATCTTCGCGTTGCTTCGGATTCTCAGTATCGCTTGGAAGTTGTCCTTGTGGACGTTGATTCAGTTGTTTATTAATTTGGCTTAGCTGATTCTGGAACAAACTCATATTGGCTTCGATTGCATTTTGACGTTCCATAGCTTGTGTTTGGAGAGCAATTAAACTTTCAACTGATTTCTGAAGAGTGACTACTCCTTCTTGTGGATGGGCAGGTAAGGCTTTTTGGTTTAATGTTTCATCGTATGTGTTTTGAGGAGTATTCTGAGGAGCTTGCCTTTGTACATAATTACCCTGATTCTGTCCTCCTTGATAATTGTTGTGTGGTCTTGGATTATAGTTGCTACCTTGGGGACGCGGCTGATACGCATAGGTAGGATTGGCTGCCCCATTAGGATTTGAGTATTGAAACCCAGGATGGTTTCCGTTAGGCTGATAACCATTACCACTTGCATTGAAGTTACCTCTATTGGACATAAACATCACGGATTCTTGGTTATTCGGACAACTTTCCTCATCATGATCATCTACTTTGCAAATCGAACACATATAAACCTTTTGTGCAGCATGCACAGCTACCTTCTTACCCTAAAATCCTTCTTTTACAGCTAAAGTAAGTTGCTTCAATTGTTGCTCAATAGTACTCTGAATCTTATTCTCAAACGTAGCAAATTTCTCTTCTATATCAACATTATTCACTCCCTTGACCGGTGTTCTTACTGAATTCCACCCAACTTCATTCTTGACTGTTCTCTCTAAGATAATTTTAGCATGAGCGGGTTGAACTTGAAGAAAACCTGCACCACAAAGCGTATCCAATTTCTCTCTCGAATTCCCATCAAGGCCTCTATAAAAGATTTTTAATTGTTGTTGTTCTGAAAAGCCATGATTTGGAACTTTACGCAAACACATCTGAAATCTTGTCCAACTTCTACCCACAGTTTCATCATATTCTTGACGGAAATGCGTCAGTTCTAATTCAGCATCTAACCTCATGTTACTTGGGTAATATTTGTCAAAGAAAGCAATCTCTAATTGGTCCCAGTTGGTTATCTTTGTAGGATCTTGCGTATCGTGCCATTCACTTGCTCCATCAATAACAAAGAATTTAAAAGCAGCAAAATACATCTGTTCCCTTGAAACTCCTTGTGTGATATAAGAATCACATATCTGTTTAAACTTCTGTACTGCTCTAAGCGGATCTTCTGATGGTCTACCACGAAAATTTCCAAAGTTTTGGAATTGAGCTAACATACCCGAATCAGGACGGAATCTCGGAACATCTATATCTGGAGCACCTACTCCTATAGCAGGAGCACGGAATGGAACTTCTGGAGGACCATTAGTAAACCACGGATCTTGATTCATCACTATCTGAACTTGAGGATTAGGATTTCGTGGTTGAACTGGAGGAATAACGCCTGGAGCTAAAGGTTGGCCATTTGCATCTAGTTGATTGTTTTGACCATTAAGATTGATGTCTTCCATTCTGTTACTTAATTCTTCTACTTCTAAAGCTTCTCGTTCTCTTCTTCTCTTGTTAGCAAGTCTGATCAACGATTCTGGATTACTAAGGATCGGAGGTGTTGGCTCTAGATCCTTGAATAGTCTTCTTTGCATACACCAAACCTAAAAACCTGAAAAGAAACTAAACAAAAAGCGTAAAACTGATAAAATAAAATAAATGCACTATCACTAAAGGATAAACACCGTGGTCACACGCTACCGTCCCCGGCAGCGGCGCCAAAAACTTGGTGGTCCTTTGTGTGTTCTAAATAAATGTAAATAATAATCGAACCACAACCGCAAGTGTACGGTTGTCCCAAGTAGTATATCTGATAATATAGATTCGTTCCAAGGACGGAATGGTTGATCACAATGTCTAGCAAATAGTGATTGATGCACTTATGAAAATAAAAGATAATAATATGTTTGTTTGGTTTTTGTTATTAAAGCTAATGAATGAAAGACAAATATTAAAATGCAAATAAAAGCTAAACGCAAGTAAATTGATATAAAACGCAATATGAGATGTAGAACTTGAGAACGCAAGGATCCTCCCTATCCTATTTCTTAACTTATGTTGTTTAAGGGCTAAATTAGTCAATTACAATGGTCGGGATTCTAATTTCCTTATACCCCCGTCAGGGTGGACTATAAGGCGATCCTAAAGTGTCACTAGTCCCGTCAGGGTAAATATGATCCACCGTTGGATGATTAAGTTTTATTACCTCATTGGCCCTAGGATTAGCTAAACTCGTCAGAATCATTAACTTCTATCCTAGATTGAATAAATGGTTCCGTATTTAAACCCTCCGTCAGGATGATCCAATTGCCACTAATTGGAATAGCCTAAATACTACTACCTGTTCCTAGTTCATGACGCTAAAAACAGTAAACATTCATAATTTATCGAAAAGAGTAAAAGCCCTAATTTAGTTTAATTCAATAAAAACCCAAATTCCACATTCGTTAATTAATAAGATTGGGATTCACCCATTGGTTGTTCTCAAGCACTATAGAAAACTTAGCTCATATTAAAATGAAATACGAAATTAAAAGTAATGGAATTCATATTGTTTACAGAATTAAAAAGATAAAAGAACCTAATTTACGGAATCGGAATGACTACGAACGGAGATATAGACCCTCTCCAGCTCTTGTAGCTTCTTCTCCTTCCTTCAGTTGCTTCTCTCTGGTGTATTTAATCTTGCAGAATGTGAATTGTGTGTAAAATAGAAGTCCAGACCTCCTTTTAAAGTGGAAATTCGGACTTGGCCCTAATCTTTTAATTAAATGAAATATAAAAGGCCCAAGTCCATTAACTTAGCCCAAAATCCCATAACTGCTGATATGCCTTCACTAAAACGGCTTTTCCTGATGCGTTATGACTCCGATTGACCTCATTCCTGTTTCTAAAGTTCCGTAACTCGATCAGGAATGATTTCTCTTCAAAGGTCAGCGGCTAAATCATCGCTTAAGAACCTCGAAATCAGCAATCTATGGCCTAGAAAATGGATTTTCAGCTCTAAAAATAATATCTTCGGGATTTGTCTTCAAGTCTTGACTCTATCTCTTGATCTTTTGACTTTCTCCTCGGATTCCTCTTCTAGCTAACATCTAAAACCTGTAAAATCGTCACTAAAAATACCAATATTACGCGCAAACGCTTAATAAATCAAAAATACTAGAAATAAAAGAGGAAAATCATATTATTGCATATTTAGTCCAAAAGTCTATCGAAATGATTAAATAAACACCAAAAATGATGTCTCCTAAGGGTCGAAAATAAGAACAATTAAGGAGACATCATGTACAGATCGCACTTTACTGACATATCAAATCTTAAGAATTGAAATCTTTTGTCTATACATGTTTCGGCTAAAAAATTCTATGAAAAGTTGTTTCAAAGCTTTGATCATTTCCTTCAAATTTGACAATGAGTAATAACTACTTATTCATTTGACTCTCCTCTAGAAGGAGACTCATTTTTTGAAACTTAAATTTGGGTATAGGGTCTAGGAGGTTCTTTAGAAGATGACACTCATCTATTCCCTTTAGTAGGATTGGTTTAAAGAATGATAGTCTTGGGTGTGTTTCCTCCTCTTCTGTTAGCCTCAGACTTCGTGAGAGCTTTAATTCAATCGCTTGACCATCTAAAGGTATCAAAGTTGAATTACCTCTGGTTATAGAACCAAATAATCATATTGATGACCATATTGAGATCAAAATACCATTTCTTTTTCAATGCCTTAATCATGATTAAAGAGCTATTGATAATTTGGTTCATGAATATGCAGACAAACTCGTAAGGAACATGAATTGTTATATTACGAGTATATATTAAATGAGTGATGCAGATGAAAGGTCAATTGAATAATATCTTTTAATATATTCAATTAAGAATTAGGATTTAAAAAGGGAGATGATGTTATCATTTCTATACTTTACGATGAGATCAATTACTAACAATTTATGGGCTATACAACATTCTAGTATATATTTCTTAAAATTTTAATGATGATAGAAAGGATGGACCTTCTTTAGACCATAAAGTCGAGGAAAACCCCTTTCATTTCCTTATCAAAATAAATTTAACCGACTCCCTACACTGTAAATCTTTTCCCATTTATTTTTCAAGTAAAGGAGGATGCTAAATCAACATGTTTAAAGGCAATATATGAACCTTAAACTACACTTTTAAGCGTATGATTTCTACATGAGTATGATATATTATTGTATACCTCTTGGGTGAATGAACTGAAGAGGGTCCTAGAACTAGGAAATTTTAAAAAACCTTACAACTTGGGAGGAAAAAAATATGTACATATGAATGTGCTTTCAAAGATACAAAGACTTGGTAGCGGATTGAAAGATTTGAAGACTTGTTCATCTTTTAGAGCATGTATTCCAAGTCGAGAACATCATCTTCATTGTGTGGTTCTTATTTCTTATCATTATTACGGGTGCCCATGAAATTCATTGATATAAATTTATAATATGGTAAAAATGATCTTGAGAAACTTGTGTTCTTGGTTCTAGCCAATTTTAATGGCTAGGTTTTTTTTAATATTTGAAAATCAAAATTTTGGAATAATGTGAGGAGAAGGAATAAGTGAAGGTATAAATGATAGATACACTATTCAAAATTGTATATGGTTATTTAGATATCCGAACTATATGATTCATATAACCGAGTGGTTATTAAAATGTGTAGAAGATAGTTTCAGCATATATTTGAAGCTCAATATCGGATGCCCTAAAGAGGTCTAAAGAGTGATTAGAAAAGACGCCTAAGAATCTACATGTAAACAAGAAAGATATAAACTTATCTAATCAAGGTAAAAATAAGTATGACACAACATATAGCCAATATATAGAATAATAGACACACAAGAGAAAATAAAAGGAGAAGAAGATACAAGTGTAACCCAATTTTCGGAAGGAGCCTCCATATTAGGATTTTCTTTTGGTGCTCTCGTCCATGTATAATGATATTTTGTTGCATGGATCCCCGCATGGTTTAGTTTACTTCTCCATCTCTCTCTTCATAGCTACTAATTTCTACATATTCTTTTACATGTGTGTTATCTTCCTTGATTTAGTCTTGACTAGAATTATCTTTTGCAGCTTCATGAGTATGCATATCTCTTCATAGCCTACCTTTCCAGAGGTTAGGGCAAAGTGTTTGTAAGTGAATTATCTATACAAATTGATAGGATGTTGGATCACTTTATTTTTACCATTTTTAATTGAGCTTCTCTTTCTACAATTTTTAGTTTAATTTACAACTTTTAGCATACCACTTGATTATCTTTTAACACAATTATGACTTGATTTTACACTTTTAAAATAGTCTCTTGACTTGCTCTCATTCTTTTGTTTTTACATATATAAGGAGATAGGTGGGTTGTTTTTTCCTTCATCATAAAATTCCTCTTGATCTAGGACAAGTTATTACGTCATGAGGTCCACTATTAGCTCATGGATCGTCATGTACGATAGATAATTTGATTCTCGAATCGCGGTTGCGTCTGACTTGTATTATTTTGAAAGTAAATTCAATATTTTTTGACATAACTCGTTGTTTATGTGAGAATTCTCAAATTTTTTACGATGTTTAGAATTTTGCAAAATATTCAAGTTCTTTCTGGTTTTCTTTTTGAACAACTAAAATTAACTAACATAGGGACGAGTTTTTCTCTCTTTGAAATCTGTATTTGCTAGACAAAATAATTTTATAACCTTTCGAATCCCATAAGACATCTCACATTCAATTACTCTCCTATAAATGGTTGAACATAGTCTGCAAATGAGTGTGTTTAGTGATTTTTTTAGGGATCTTGGCCTCACCATCCGCTAAATGCTCCTTATATGTCTTAATGATCTTTTCAACTATGTCTTTGTATGAAACTAATGGACCATATTTTGTGATTAGCCATAGAGAGAAACTATCACTTTCAAGTATATATCTATTGTTTTCTTCTAGAGTAAATAATACATTCATACACATAGAGAAGTTCATGTAGTACTTGTATCTTCTGGTTAGTTAGATTCCAGGTCGTACTTCTCTATATTTAATTAAGCATAACGAATATTAGAGCTTGGCAATGATACCAAGTATTACTCGATAAATAATCCTAGGGGTGAATATGTACTATTTGTAATAAAAAATATCAAAACTAAGACACTCCATTCGACTCCTCTATTAAACAAATATTACGGGATAAATAGATAGATATGATAGAGGAACACAAAGAACTAAGATGTATGAGTGGAACAATCGATCAAGAACTTAGTGTATATACGCATTGCATGTTTCTAGTCAATAATCAAAGACATATATGTAATATCTAAGCATAAAATATATAAATACATATGTAGGAAAAAGAACAAGCATTTGGCATGCACTTAATAATGAGAGAAAGAAGAAAAGAGATACAAACTATATGAAGTAGTTTGGTTCTCGTAGGAATAGTCCAATACCTAAGGAATATTTGAAACATAAAATTTGGAAAGATATTTCACTACAAACTCCAGAGTCTTTCAATGGTGATAGCACAAACTCTTGAAACCGTTTAAATATACCCTAAAAAAATTAAATAGTTCTGTAATCACCACACAAGAAAGCTTAGTGTACAATCTACACTTACAATGTTTCTTCAAAAGACTATGAAGCATTCCCTTGTGTATCACCAAAGAAGTACGAGTATACAGTATATAATCATGTCTACACTTCACACACCCATGATGTCTTATCTCGTGTCTATGTGTAAACAAGATCTCAACTTACTCTCCTTTAGTCTATTGAAGGACACATTTCTTACTATAATGATATGAGCAGAAGGGTTTATGATGAGTTATGTTCTACCAAACTTCTGAGTTCCTTGATGAGTAGTTAAAATATAACTAAGGCATATTTCAATGAAATGTGGTTTTTGGGACTATGGATCGCTTTGGGAACTTCTTGAAATTATTCTTGAAATCTTCAAATTTAATGTAGAAAAGAGATACATTGTAAAGTATTCAGAGAGCCTATTTATATGTAAAAAACTAAAATGGATATTTTCATGTGTCATCTCATCACTAGATGATTTGCTAGATGTTTGGTATCCACACTCTCTATTTAGGATATCTCTGATGCCTTGTGTTCTAGCCTTCATATAATAGAGTTCTGTGGACCAGGTTCCTGGTTTTTTATGTGGAGGTCCGAGCTTGAGATTTATTCAAGGTTGATTAGTTTTGTCTCAAGAAACGCGTCTTCTTTAAAATCAAACTCGTATGATCTTCTTTTTTATATTATACTTCAGATTCTCTATGTCGTTCCGCCTTGATGAACTCTCGAGGTCAGAGTTTTTGCATGTTAACATATCTTTTATATGCCTTCTTCTGGAGCACTTTGATGGTCCGTTCTTTGACTCCCTTGGGGGTTTAAAGACCTTCTTTTGCAACATTAGTTCTTGTTCTCAACGATAAGTATATCCTTTTGTTCCATGTCATTAGTCATGTAAAATCTTTTACGTAATACCTACATGCCCTTGAGATCAAACAAATTTATACTCAATGTTTTATTAAAGTAGACATCAATTATAATAGGGCCATTAGGCTAACAAAAAAATTTACCCATCTTTTAAAATCACTCTGGAAACCTATTTATTGTCAATTTAAAAAATCATAAATTGAAATTTGATAAGTTGAAAACTTATCAATCCAGCATTCCAACTCAAACCAAGCCTCAAAAAGGGGACTTTCTTGGTTTATATTTTTTTACCAACCAAGGAAGTCATAGCTAGAGTTTTTGTTTGAGAGTTCAAAGGTAAGAAAAAAGGTTTTAAGGAGAGAAAACACAATACACGCCCCTGGAAAAATTTCATTAGCTCCAGTTCACGATGCTCAAAAATTACTTATTTTGAATCACATCCAATCAAGTTTCTTGTAGAATTATCAGTAATTCATTCATAATTTATATTTTACACCACATCTTATACTCTCCATATTTCATATGAAGTCTCCATCTTAACCACTTACTGACATGAGTATCAATAATCATTTCAAGTCTTGATATCGAGAGGTTTTAACACACGTGTTTGTTTTAACAAGTTAAAACTACAATTCCTGCTAAATGTTGAAATTTTTTTATCTAATTTACGTGAAACTGTCCACCACGCTAAAGGAGAAACTTTTTTACCTTATTTATTGTAGACGAAGATAAAGAAAAAAATGAATAGTAAATGTTAAATATAAATTAAACTTTAAAATACTTTATTACCCTTACGAGTTTGGACAAAATAAAAGTCAAATTTCTAGCCAATTTATCCAAAGTAACAGTGTAACTAACATAAAAATATTAATGTTGATCGTCTAATGAAGGTAAATAGTTACGAAATTTCATTTGCAAAGATCAACAGGGAACTTGTTACATCATGTAAAGATAAGAGGATATATGAGACATTTATCCTAAAATAAAGTTACTAGAATATTTACATAAATCTTAAAATACTATGTAAAATCCCATTTAACCTAAATATATTAAGACGTTGTATAAATATAAGTCACAATTTGTCTGCGCCTCTCTCGTTAGTTTTATCACTCAATTTACAAATTTCTCATTACACCAAAGCCAACATACCCTTATTCTTCAACCTCTATAATATACACCAATTACTAAAGTCAAATATATCTACCAAATATATCGTTAAGAGTATTGTATTTAGCAGATCTACCTAATTGGTATATCAAATATCCAGAAGATAAAGTTAAGTACTAAATATTTATAATATATTTAAATTTTATAAATTAGTTTGTTGTTTGTTTTGTATGTGTATATATATATATATATATATATATATATATATATATATATATATATATATATATATATATATATATATATATATATATATATATATATATATATTTGTGTGTTTGTATTTTTGTGTGTGTTTGTGTGTGTTTGTGTGTGTAATTCTTCCTGTTCCATTTTGTATTTTAAAAATTAAACAAATCCAATATTTTTGTATTATGTTTTCTCTATGTTTGTATTTGATGGTTGAAGAAACTTATCAAATATTTATAAATTTATTTTCAAGAAATTTTTGGGATCAACTTAATAACAAATCAATTTTAACATAAACTAGGAAAATATAGGTTTTAATTCTACCATCTTCTCATGTTTATTTATTTTAGAAGTATTTTAATTATTATTATTCTATTTCAATGTATGATTTCATTTTAAAATTAGATATTATGAGCATGCAGGTGTTCACATTAACTCAATAGGTAGAAGAAAGGGAAAATGATATAGATCTATTCATCTAAGTGTGTATATTGGTAGTGTCTTATGAGAACAAATTTCTTATGAAGTATGGTACTTGAATGATTGGGTCTAGGCCAAGTTGAAGATTGTTGGAATTATGCCCTAACCCCGATCGTCTTGTAATAAATTTAACACAAGTGTATATTGTGCACGATAATAGTTATCCCTACACTAGTGATTAACATAATTGTTTCCTTGAATCTATGGCAAGCTTTTATGATTATGGTATTCATTTA
Source organism: Nemophila menziesii (assembly GCA_029959085.1). Taxonomy (NCBI): domain Eukaryota; kingdom Viridiplantae; phylum Streptophyta; class Magnoliopsida; order Boraginales; family Hydrophyllaceae; genus Nemophila; species Nemophila menziesii. The sequence continues at coordinate 2,664,745 of JARWIR010000027.1, read as the reverse complement.
TATAACATAAAGGTAGATCCTTGATTAAGTTACGAACTAGATATCATAAGGTGTTATGATAATGAGAATCTAGCTCATAGGACTTAATCTAAACTTGTTCTTAATCGTAGGGTCATCGAGCTAGGACGTCGATGATCCGGTTAGATTAATATGTAGCTAACGAGTATTTATTGGATAAATATCGGTAGTTCTCGTTTACCGAGTTAGGTACATAGATAATGCACATAGAGATGTGATTATCGAACCGACTAAAAATCTAGAGATTCCTAATGGTTAATTACCTTGACCTGATATCATCATGATTGTTGTGTATATGCTCGTTGTGTTTTGATATTGGACTACTAGTGTGTCATGATTCTTGTCGAAAGGATATTAACCACAACTGAGTATATATGCTCCTAAGGATGAGTCAAGATGGAATCTATCAACTCTAGGTAAAGAGTTTGAGTTCCAAGATGTCATAAGATTATAAATATTGTATCGATTCCTTGGCCAAAGTGATAGAATGAATGAAGAAAGGTGCTTCTTAGGTCATTCGCCAATCGTTGATAATCGACGTGTAACATAGTTGATTTTTTTAATTGGATTTGACAGTTGTACCATATCCCAGGATAATCCGGAGCTGTAAAGATAAAGGGAATACGTGTATGATCCTTCACTGGGTTCTTTGTACAGAGTTATTTCACGTTATCTAGTCGTTGGAGAGTGTTGTTAGACACCAACCTCGATTAGTAGTTAATTAAGTTAACTACTACCGGCTTAACGATGAACTCACGTAGTCGCACACTAACGAGTTTATTGATCTTGCTTCATGTCGTTAATTGATTTTATTATCAGATAATAAGTATTAATTAATTATATACTTGAAATATTTGTATATTAATTTGCTAGCACAAATTAATATTCTAATATAAGACCAATCTAAGACAATAGAGGAAAAAAATTGACAAGTTCGGGGATCAAACCACGTACCTCTAGTAGTGTGAAATATTTCACTAACCGCTGGGCTAGTCAAGTATTTTTGTGTAATGTAGAGGTTCCAAGTCCACATCACAAGTGGTAATAGACTAGATTATTAAGATAATTAATTTCATTATACGTTCCTGCCTTTTCCACTTCTTTTCTTTTCATTTTCTTCTATTGAGTTAATATAAGTATAATGAGAAATCATTATACAGATCTTACTTTCTCATTAGTTTTCTTCCAAGAAAAAAACCATAGGAAAATAAAAGGTCTGTGTCTCCAAGTCATAATTTGATTCTAAAAGTAAGGATCAAAGCTCGATGTGCAAAGCGTGGAGGCTTCAAGTTTTTGAAGCTGAGATTAGGCAATTCTATTCTTATACAAAGGATTAAGGTATGTAAATCGAATTTTTCCTTATTTTAAATTCTTAAATCGCAACTAGATGGTTTTTATTGCAATTTCGTTTCTGCCAAATTATATATGAAATATAATTGAGCTGCAATATCCTTCAAATACACACCTAATTCAATTAAGCACAGTGTTAAGAAGATAGCAGAATATATAAAATAAACTCAAAGCAACTACTTAGGAAATTTCATGTAATAATATTTACAAACTAAATTACATGTACACTTGTCATACTCACAATTAGCACGACTCAAATTCAAGGTCAATTTATGCTTTCAAGCTATTAAACACACTCTACATCTAAATCCCATGTACCAAATAGTTTAATATCTTCCAAACACATTAAAATCACATAAAAATTGAGATGAGAGACGACGAATCCCCACACCCCAACTAAAAAATGAGGCGTGTCCCCACGACTCGAAAAAGAATCAATAAAGAAAATAAAAACAAGCAATTAAAGCATATACGGAAACGGTAAGAAAGAAGATAACCTACTCTTGAGGCTATTGCCTAGTGTTATAAACATCCAAGATAGGATTTACTGGATCTTTCGCTAAATAGCGCTTTAATTGCTTAAGGAGTGTCATGATATGCACCCGATTAGCTTTGATATGTGCCACATCATCGGCCAATAAGATTTGAGCTGCTTCAACTTTATTCAATCGCTTCTCTACCCTTTCTCGCCAAATAAGATCAACTTTGATTCATCTTGTGGAGGTTTCTTAACTCCTGCTCCTATTAAAATTGTCTTTATCCAAGTATTGTCGATATTATTTCTCATGTTATACATTAGTTTCTCTTCTTCACCTGTAATCAAATTCGCTTTTCATACAAGGATTATGATCATAGTAGGATATTTCACAGTAAATAACGTAAGGGGAGAGACCGAAAATCCCATCACCTCCTCAAATATAAATTGTGCCACATTCGCTTCTTCCCCTCTAAAAAAAAAAATTCAAAAAGATGGTGTTTCTCTTAATTACATCCAAAGTTTGCTTGTTTCCAAAGGCGTTTGGTGTGAGAAAATTGTGCCAAACTCTAGTATCCGCTTGAAGATATTTGTAAGGCCACGGTGCCTTCGATTCTCCGTTGTGTGATTGCACTTTCTCTTAATCTAATACGTGCTCAAAAATTTGATTACAATCGAAAGTCTTGATATTTTCCACTGCTTCACTAAACTTACATGGTCCAACCAATTTCTTGAACTGGAAGTGGTTTCTAATCTCTTCAACTGTAAAAGGAACTAACTTTCCTCTAATTGGAACACAACCTTCACTATCTCGGTGGTGGGTCCTAGGGTGTTAAAAAATAATGCGATAAATAAGAGGAACCACAATACCGCAAGTGTACGGTTGTCCAAGTAATATCCGATAAATAGGGTTTCGTTCTCAGGGACGGATTAAGTTCAACCCAATTATTAATCAGATAGTAGAAATAATTGCTTGACAGAAAAGTAAAATAATAGATTTTTGTTTGGTTTTTTGAATTAAAAAGATGCAAATAAAATAAAGACTAAAAGTAAATTAACTAGAAAGAAATAAAGCAAATAAATTGACTAACTTCATAGGTTAGAGATACTTGAGTCTCACAAGGAATCCACCTAATTAACGTAACCTATACTTGTTTAAGGGTAGATTTGGAATTATAATATTAGTCGGGATTCTAATGTCTCCTAGCCCCCTGTCGGGTGGACCTAGGAGCTATCCGAAAATACTATAAACCTCTGTATGGGAGAATATGCCTCTTCGAATGATATGAATTTACCTCTTTGGATATGTAATTAGTTAAGCCTGTCGGTCAATAACGGACATTACACGGGTATTACCTAAGTCTGTATTCAAACCCCCTTGCCGGATGATCACTTCGCCACTAAAGTGAATAGCCCAAATACTATTTCTAGTTGTTTCTAGTTGTTCCTAAAATAAATAGTAATGAAAACAAAGTAATATCCAATATATAAAACTAAATTCAATTTAAATCATAACAATCACAAATTCAAAACATAGATTAATTAATTAAGGTTCATCCCTTTAATGCGATTCTCAAGTATATGGAAATTTAGCTCATGATAAAATTAAAGACTGAAAATAAATAAAAGGATTTCATGTTCAAATACAAAAGATAAATTGATAACCTAAAGGGTAGGATGACTGTTGATGGAAGAATAGGATTCTCCCAACTCTAGTTTCTCCTTGCCTTCTTGCTTTGACTTGAAAACCTTAAGCCTCTTGTGTAATACTCTGAAGTCTGTGAAAAAAGGAGGATAAGGGGTGTATTTATAGGTGTTAGAAAGCCCTAATTCATTTTTACTTGGACTGTAAGACAAGTCAATAACTCTTTAATTCGCAGCCCTAAAATCTAGGAAAGGTAAGATTATGTTGCTGACTTGTTTTGGTCATATCTCCTTCAATACTTAACTGTTTGACGCGTTCCAATAGTCGAAATCACTTGTCTCGGAAAGCTATATCCATTGGTCCAAACCATTCTCCCAAATTTCTAGCCAATATTGAGTTATGAGCTCGTCTTTGAACATGGCTGGAATTTCATATTTATTTGGTAACTTTATCGTTTCCTTCTTTGCATATATCCTTCCTTAATCTTCTTATTTCCATGTATATCTCTTTCCTTTACTTCTTAGACTTGAATTGGTCTCTAATTAATTACCATATATCTTTTAAAGCTTCACAATAAATAAATAATTAAACCGCATATGCTTTAAAAATTAATAAATCATTAAATTAAGACTATAAATAAGAAAGTGCACTCTAAAATTAGAAACTCGAATAAAATACTTCCTAACACACTAAAAAATAATCTAAGACTTTAATTATCACTTCTCCTCCTTGTATTTGTTTTCCATGAAATTAAAGAACCTATTAACTTGCACTAAAAATAATCAAATTAACGCACAAAAGCTCTAAAAATGCAAATAGTCTAATTTCAAGGGGAGAAAGTGTAATATGACAAAATAAGCATAAAAGTCTATCAAGTAAGTCAAATATGAACCTAAAAGGATGTCTCCAAATGGCTAATAATTAGAACAAATAGGGAGACATCAAGACCCCAAACTCAAACCTTTGTCGTCCCGACAAAGTAAAATAAAAACAAAGGTCTTTTAGGTGAACGCAGAAGGTAGAATCTAGTAAATAAAGCACAACTTAAAACAAATATCATATAGTATGATCTAGGAATTAATATATACATACACCTATCATGCAAAATCAAATAAAAAATAATATCAATCCAAAATTAATTTCACAATGCTAGAAGGTTACACTTGGTACTTATCTCAATATGGTGGCTATAGGGTGTTCCTCGATCCTTACTTGCTTTGAACGCTCCACTTATCATACTCCCTATTAACTCACTATGTATCTAGGAATCACAAGATCTTTACGGTTTTAATATAGGCATAGGGACAGTATGGTATGTATATTTGGTAAATTTGAAGTGAGTTTTTGGCTCTCTCCTCACTTACCATAAACAATCTGTCCAAGAGCTTGACTTTACACTCGAATATGTTCTCACTCAACCCATTTGACGCGCTAATTTAGCGTCCCCAGATTAACCCAATAAGCACTAAAGATTATTCACCTAAAAAATTCCTCTTTGCCGGTCCAAATATATATTCTTTTCATGTGAAATTTCTTTTTTGTATAGCTATGACTCTCTTTTTGATGTTGAGATATCATGCTATTTTTCATTCAATTTTTTTTCTCTTTTCATAACTTTTCATATCTTTTTTTCTTGTCATTTACTCTTACCCCGGCAAAGGGTTACAATATAATAAACAAGTGAATCATCATCAAAATATAAACAGAGCACAATTGATAACTCAAAAATCCCAACCCAATGTAAATTCCCATATAGTGGACCCGCATCCCCAAACTCAAGCTCAAGACAGCAAGTCTCAGGTTCGTGATTCAAGTGCGGATCATATGGTAATTCCTAACAAACTAAAGGGATATTGGCCTATAATGTGGCGAAAAAAGAAAGGCTTAAAGGATACAAATTTGGCTAAGAAGGATATAATAATTCAGGGATAGAAGACCAAAAAGGATTCAAAGGGCAAACAAAGAACTGCCTCTATCATATTCCTATTTACACAGCTTGCCTCTAGTTCATACCTAAGTGGGTTCTCTACTCATTGAGATCTCACGTTCTACAAACCACTTATTATCCTTAAGCACAAGTTTACTTCTTTTGCATTGTTCATTAATTCTTCCTATCAATTACCTCATATTTGCATGCAATCTAAGTGAATTTTACACTAACTCCTAAAGTCAAATATTTTCTATCATAAATTCATAAAGAAGGCATGCTTGATGGGGGTAATTAAAATAATCTACAGTCAACGCAACCCTAAGATTAATTTTATTTAAAGCATGTAAAACACAAAAAAATTGGGATGAGGCAACGAACCCTACCTTAAACTCAAAAGTGAGCCGTGTCCCTACGACTCGAAAAGACTCAATAAAGCAATAAAATTAAAAAATAAACTAAACTAAACTACCTAGTGCCTACCATCAATTAAGAAGAAGAATTAGAACGTGGTACCTGGCCATAAAGATCCATCACATCTTCCTCTGAAGAAGAAGAATAATTATCAATATCGAAGATCTCAGTTACCTCACCCAATTGTGAATTAATCTGTGCAATTTCCTCCCAAAGTGCCTCGTTTTCTTTTCTTAAATGATCGACTTCATGTTGCAATTTGGTAGCTCATGGAAGTGTGCAGGAATTATTCTGATATGAAGAGGAGGAACAAGAACCTTGATCTTGAATTTGTGTCTTTTATATAAGCCTTGATGGTACCTTCATCCTAGCTGTTAATTTCTTGTGTAGTGGTTGTGTTGGTGCCTCTACATTTTGCTTCTTTTCAATAGGCAAATCAAGATCGATGGCCTTTTCAATTGTGGCTCCAGGAAAATCTTTGTTCTTCCCCAGGATTGAACGCTTCCTCTTTTAATCCATAGCATCTATTTTGTTTGTCATGTTTGATTGACCCCAAACTCAAGTTACACCAAGGATGAAATAAGTTAAGAGAATTTGGTCTAGCTTGAGTTTCTTGCTTGGATTTGATGATAGAAGAAGGTTTCTTGATGATTCTTGGGAGAATTCTTGATAGCTTGATGATCTTGATGGTGTTTGACGGTGTAGTGTGATGAATTTGATAAATAATATGTGTTTATGGATGAAGGAGGAGAGGATTTTTTATGTTTTGGTGTTTGTTGTGTAGGTTTAATCAAGCTTCACGGTATATTTATAAGGTTGTGAGCTGGAAAATTCGTATTGGAGAGGCTAGGGTTTGCACTTGATAAGGTAAGAAGAGTAATAGGAAACAAACTCTTCAAACCGCCATCAGACCGGTATACCGGCGGAATCGCCGGCATACCGGTGCTGGAGGTCTCCCTTTTTGTAACTCTCGGCAATAAACCCGAATTCACTACCCGAGGCCTCGTGTTCTTGGGCGCCGGCATACCGGTGCGCTGTTTTTCACAAAAGTTCGCTCCGTCAAAATACCTGAGTCGAGCAACCTGAGGGCACGTGTTTCCTTCTGGACGGCATACCGGTCATGTGACCGGCTAGCCGGCCAGTGCAACAGATTTTTCCTTTTCGTTCCTTAGCACCCCAAACTCAGTTCCTGCACCATTAACACACTACCTTTCTCATTTCATTTTAAAAGTAGACATTAAGACTCAATAATTACTTAGAATTATACGCTAGGAATTGAAAAACAGAAAGCAATAAACTAATATACAATTGAAATGGCTTTTGTTTAGCGTCGTTAAGCTCAACGGGTTACCTCGAGAATCATTTTTTAACATAACCTCCCCAGCAGTGAGTGAGGTTGTCAACATTTGGTACACGGAATTTGCATCCCTTAGCTTTTATTATCACCAGTTGATTCAAGATAACCTTTGTGACCATGAACGGTCCTTGCCAAGTACGCTTGGCTTCGCGCGCTTTCGGAGGAGGATCAGGCTTCTTCATTGCGACCTCTTCGCCTACTCTTAACTCCCTCTTCTTTCTTTCTTTCTTAGGTTCTTTTGGAACCTTCATAGCTCGCCCCTTTTCTTTCTTCTTCGCATGGTCAAGGTGTGGCTTTTCTTTAGGATATGGAGGATTTTTATTAGGTGGTTTCTTTCTGAGCTCTCTATCCTCTATTCCTAAGGTTTCCACCACCTTAGTTGGCTCCTTGTATGTTTGTTCAATCACATCAATCCGGAAGCAATCCTCCTTGGGATCCAGGAACTTCATTGGCTTAAACAGGTTGAATTTCACTTCCTCGTCTTGGATACGGATAATCATTTCACCGTTCTCTACATCAATCAAAGTACGCCTCGTGGCTAGGAATGATCTTCCCAAAATAATGGGGACATTCCTATCCGCATCGTAATCAAGTATAACAAAATCAACGGGAAATATTAACGTACCTACCTTGACGAGGACATCTTCTAGTCTTCCCTCTGGATGTACGAGGTATCTGTCAGCCATTTACACAACCATAGAGGTGGGTTTTTCGTTTCCTATCTCCAACATTTCAAACACTGATTTGGGCATGAGATTAGTACTTGCTCCCAAATCGCATAAAGCTTTCCCTTGCCATTTAGCACCAATGGAAATCGGAATCGTAAAACTTCCTGGATCAAGTAATTTAGGTGGCAATTTACTTTGGCAGATCGCACTACACTCTTCTGGCAAACCTACCATTTCATTCTCAAGATACTGGCGTTTGCAGGTGATAACTCTTTTCAGGAACTTCATGTATTTCGGTACACCTTTGATAGCCTCTAAGAAAGGTATATAAATGTTAAGCTTACTCACCATAGTCATGAATCTCTGATATTCAGCAGTATATCCTTTCTTCTGAACTCTTGAAGGTAATGGTGGAGGAGGACGGACTTCTATAGAATCTTTCTTGTTCGGATTTTCCAGAATCTTCTCCACTTCCACTACTTCTGGTTTATCTTCTTTTTCCACCACATCTTCTACCGTTTTCTCATTCACAGTTGTTTCTTTTTCTTTCATAACGGGAAAAGGAGTTGGTGGGAGCTTATTACCACTTCTAAGCGAGATAGCGTTACGCTCTTCGTAATGCTTAGGTTCTTTAGTGTCACTCGGCATTTGTCCTTGTGGACGTTGATTCAATTGCTTTGACATCTAAGCTATCTGATTTTCTAACAATTTAATTGCTGCGGATATAGATTGTTGCTCTAGGCTATTTTTGTTTAAATGTTGATTAATGTCAACAAGGTTTGTTGAACATCTAACGCACCTTCTTGAGGGTGAGCAGGTAGAGCTTTCTGGTTCATGGTCTCAGCGTAAGTGTCTTGAGGAGGTTGTCTTTAAGCTTGATTTCCATAACCTTGTCCCCCTTGGTAGTTGTTATGTGGTCTTGGTTGATATTTATTACCTTGGGGACGCGGCTGATAGCATAAGTCGGATTAGCGGCCCCATTTGGATTTGAATATTGGAAACCCGGATGGTTTCTATTCGGTTGATAAACTTGACCACCTGAATTATAGTTCCCTCGGTTGGAAACAAACATTACGGCTTCTGGATTGTTTTGACAATGCTCTCAATCATGATCGTGTACACCGCAGTTAGAACATCCATAAAATTATTGTGTAACATTAACATCTGCTCTTCTCCCTGCAAAACCGTTTGTAACAGCTAGAATAAGTTGTTTCAATTGCTACTCCAAAGTGTTCTTTAATTTATTCTCCAATGGGGATAATTTTTCCTTAATCACAACACTACTCTCTCTATAACCTCCACCTCGAAGGGTGTTCTCACGCTGTTCCAACCATCTCATTCGTCACTGTTCTACTCAAAATAATCTTAGCATGGACTGGTTGTACCTGTAAAAATCCACCACCACAAAGCAGGTCTAAGTCTTTTCTTGAAGGTCCATCAAGGCCTCTGTAAAATATTTTCATTTGTTGCATCTCTTTAAGGCCATGATCAGGAACTCTTCTCAAACAAATGTTAAATCTTGTCTAACTTCTACCCGAAGTCTCGTCTTGATCTTGTTTGAACGAGGTCAACTCAACTTGCGCGTCTAATCTCATATTTGTTGGGTAGTATCTATCGAAGAACGCAGTTTGTAATGCGTCCCAAGTAGTGATTGATCCAGCTTCTTGAGAATCATGCCATTCACTTGCTCCACCAATAGCGAAATGCCTAAAATTCGCAAAATAAATTTGATCTCTTGTCACTCCTTGAGTTATATAGGAATCGCAAATTTGCATGAACTTCTGTACAGCACAGATTGGATCTTCGCCAGGTGCTCCTCGGAAATTGCCATAACTCTGAAATTGAGATAACATACCAGGATTGGGTCTAAATCTCACGACATTAATATCTGCAGGACCAATTCCGAGGGCAGGAGCTCGATATGGAGCTTGTTTAGGACCATTAACGAACCATGGATCATTGTTCTGAGGAGGTTGAACTTGTGGAAGATTTTGACCATTATGTTGATTCAATTGTTGATTTTCGACTCCTTCCATCTCTGCTTCTCTAGCCAACCTCTCTTCTAACTCTTTTGCTTTAGCGTCTCTCTTTCTATTGTTTGCTTCTCGAACTAGGTTTTCGGGATTCTCAAGGATCACGAGATCTTCAAGCATATACCAAAACCTGTAAACATGAGAAAGAAAGACAACCCAAAGCGTAAAACGGAAAAATAAAAATAAACTAACAATTAAACTACTAAAGATTAACACCGGGGTCACACGCTACCGTCCCCGGCAACGGCGCCAAAAACTTGGTGGGTCCTAGGGTGTTAGAAAATAATGCGATAAATAAGAGGAACCACAATACCGCAAGTGTACGGTTATCCAAGTAATATCCGATAAATTGGGTTTCGTTCTTAGGGACAGATTAGGTTTAACCCAAATATTAATCAGATAATAGAAATAATTGCTTGACAGAAAAGTAAAATAATAGATTTTTGTTTGGTTTTCTGAATTAAAAAGATGCAAATAAAATAAAGAATAAAATTAAATTAACTAGAAAAAATAAAGCAAATAAATTGACTAACTTCAGAGATGAGAGATACTTGAGTCTCGCAAGGAATCCACCTAATTAACATAACCTATGCTTGTTTAAGGGTAGAATTGGAATTATAATATTAGTCGGGACTCTAATGTCTCCTAGCCCCCTGTCGGGTGGACCTAGGAGCTATCCTAAAGTATTATAAACCCCTGTATGGCCGAATATGCCTCTTCGGATGATATGAATTTACCTCTTTGGCTATATAATTAGTTAAGCATGTCGGTCAATAACATACATTACATGGGTATTACCTAAGTCTGTATTTAAACCTCCCTGTCGGATGATCACTTCGCCACTAAAGTGAATAGCCCAAATACTATTTCTAGTTGTTTCCAAAAGAAATAGTAATGAAAACAAAGTAATATCCAATATATGAAACTCAATTCAATTTAAATCATAACAATCCCAAATTCAAAACATAGATTAATTAATTAAGGTTCATCCCTTTAATGCGATTCTCAAGTATATGGAAATTTAGCTCATGATAAAATTAAAGACTGAAAATATATAAAAGGAATTCATGTTCAAATACAAAAGATAAATTGATAACCTAAAGGGTAGGATGACTGTTGATGGAAGAATAGGATTCTCCCAACTCTAGTTTCTCCTTGCCTTCTTGCTCTGACTTGAAAACCTTAAGCCTCTTGTGTAATTCTCTAAAGTCTGTAAAAAGAGGAGGCTAATGGGTATATTTATAGGTGTTAGAAATCCCTAATTCGTTTTTACTTGGAGTGGAAGACAAGTCAAGAACTCTTTAATTCGCAGCCCTAAAATCTAGGAAAGGTAAGATTATGTTGCTGATTTGTTTTGGTCATATCGCTTTCAAAACTTATCCGTTTGACGCGTTCCAATAGTCAAAATCACTTGTCTCTGAAATCTCTATCCATTGGTCCAAACCATTCTCACAAATTCATATCCAATCTTGAGTTATGAGCTCGTCTTTGAACGTGGCTGGAATTTCAGATTTATTTGGTAACTTTATCTTTTCCTTCTTTGCATATATCATTCCTTAATCTTATTATTTCCATGTATATCTATTTCCTTTACTTCTTAGACTTGACTTGGTCTCTAATTAATTACCATATATCTTTTAAAGCTTCACAATAAATAAATAATTAAATCGCATATGCTTTAAAAATTAATAAATCATTAAATTAAGACTAGAAATAAGAAAGTGCACTAAAAATATAGAAACTCGAATAAAATACTTCCTAACACACTAAAAATAATCTAAGACTTTAATTATCACTTCTCCTCCTTGTATTGGTTTTCCATGAAACTTAAGAACCTATTAACTTCGCACTAAAAATAATCAAATTAACGCACAAAATCTCTAAAAATGCAAATAGTCTAATTCCAAGGGGAGAAAGTGTAATATGACAAAATAAGCATAAAAGTCTATCAAATAAGTCAAATATTCACCTAAAAGGATGTCTCCAAAGGGCTAATAATTAGAAAAAATAGGGAGATATCACTGGGCTAAAGAGGCCTAAATAGAATTCAGAAACTAACTCCATACATAAACTCGAACGTCTCATCATGAATGTAGACCAACCCAATCTATCTCCCATCTCTAGAAAACTCTTATAATCACCTTATCCAACTTCTTGTTCAAATACTCTCTCATGAGAAAAAGGTAGTTCCGGTAAATGTGTCTTTGTGGAAGCTAACAATGCCTTTGAATCTTCATTCATCTCGGGTACAAGAATCTCGATATGTAGAAGTCTTCTCCTTGAAAGTTGTAATATTTTTGCCTTTTGAATTTACCACAACATGTTTTCCTATACTTGCGTGACCTATTTTACCCTTTTTCTTCATACTAAAAATTGAACTTTTCTCAATTGTCTTCTTCTCAATAGAACCTAATACCTTATTTTGATTCTCCTTCATCTCCTTAACAGTAGATAATGTTTCTTTTCTTTTCGTCATCTCAATTGACCTCCAACTCATAACTTTGAACACTCTTGAAAATTTGTACCCCTTGATTTTAGGTTGAAAAAGTGTTGTTTTGGTTAGGAAAGGTGTTAGGATGATGAATCTCTATATCAGCGGGATGAACTCTATCTTGATTGGTATGGATTTAAGAAATTGTTGGATAAGATTTGGAAATTTTAGGTTTTGATTCTTGGATTCTAGGTGTTTTTATTTGATTTGAGTGGTTTAATCTTCTTTATAATGATATGGGGATGGAATTGGATGTAAAGTTATGGTGATTGGTTAAAGTTTTGATGTATGGTGAAGGTTTGTAGAAGCTTTAATTGAGTTAGGTAGCTTTGGGGAAGAAAGAGAGGCTTAAGGTTAGGAAATTTTTACTAGGACTAACCTTCTCATCTCATACCCTTTTATAACTTGATCTGGCATCTCCGTGTGGTGCACCTGAATGGACATGCGGTGTACTAAACGAAAGATATGTTGGACCCTATGCTACGTTCTTGACGAAACGGTATGTGGTAGTGGGTATCGGCAAAGACCCTGATGGCTCCCTAATTGTTCTTATTTTAGACCCTTGGGAAACATCATTTTTGATGTTTAATTGAATATTTTGATAGACTTTTGAGTTAAAAATGCAATAATCCGGAATTCCTATTTTATTTCTAGTATTTTTGATTTATTAAACTTTTGCGCGTAATCTTGTGTATTTTAGTGAAAAGTTTGTAGGTTTTGAATATTAGCTAGGAAGGGAATCCGAGAAGAGAGTCAAAGATCGTGATATGGAGTCAAGACTTGAATATAAATCCAGAAAGAAATTGATTTTAGAGCTGCAAATCTGGAAAACAGGCCAAAGATTGCTGATTTCGAGGCTCTTAAGAGATGATTTAGCCGCTGGCCTTTGAAGAGAATCTATTCCTTATCTAGTTACTGAACTTTTGAAAGTGATTTCAGGTCAATCGAAGTTATAACGAAGCGGCTAGAGCCGTTTTAGTGAAGGTGGTGCAGCAGTTACAGGATTTTGGGCTTAGAAATTGGGCTTGGACATTTAATAAGTGATTTATTCTTAGGTCCAAGCCCTAATCCGTTTTTCCACATGTAAAAGGAGTCTTTGACTTCTATTTTCACAACAATTCACTTTTTACAAGATTAAACATCAGAGAGAAGCAACAGAAGGAAGAAAGAAGAAGCTGCAAGAGCTGAAGAGGGTCTATATCTCCGGTCTCAGTCATTCCAATTCCGGAAATTAGGCTTCTTTATCTTTAATTTTGTAAGACAATATGAATTCCATTTTATTTAATTTTTTTTTTAATTAGTATGAGCTAAATACATTTTTAGCGCTTGAGAATGCTTTATGGGTGAATCCCAATTCTATTGAATTTCGTATGTTGAATTTGGGTTTCTGTTAAATTAAATTAGATTGAGAATTTTACTCTTTTCGATAATTTGAGATTATTTACTGTTTTTAGAGTCATGAACTAAGAACGGGTATTAGTATCTAGGTTATTCCACATATGTGGCGTGTGGATCATCCTGACGGAGGGTTTAGGTACGGAACCAATTATTCAATCTAAAATAGAAGCTATTGATTCTGACAAACTTAGCTAACTTTAGGGCCAATGTGATAATTAACTTAAACATCTAAAAGTCGATCATATTAACCCTTACGGGACTAGTGACACTCTAGGATAGCCTTTTAGTCCACCCTGACAGGGGTATAAGGAATTTAGAATCTCGACCATTGTAATTGACCAATTTAACCCTTAAACAACATAGGTTATGAAATAGGATTAGGAAGACCCCTTGCGTTCTCAAGTGCTATCTTCTCATACTTGCGTTTTACACTTATTTACTTGCGTTTTAATATTTAATTTCATTTTCCATTTAGTCTTCTATTACTTAGAATTAATAAAAACAACCAATCAAACATATTATCCTTATTTGTTTTCCTACGTGCAACCATTCATTATTCGATAAGCATTGTAGTTAACCAAACCGTCCCCGCGAACGATCCTAGAATCACTTATTACTACTTGGGACAACCGTACACTTGCGGTTGTGGTTCGATTACTTTTGCATTTATTTTAGATCACACAAAGGACCACCAAGTTTTTGGCGCCGCTGCCGGGGACGGTAGCGTGTGACCACGGTGTTTATCCTTTAGTGATAGTTGCATTTATTTTTATTTCAGTTTTACGTTTTTTGTTTGTTCATCTTTTTCAGGTATTTAGGGTTGGTGTATGCGAAGAAGACTCTTTAAGGATCTAGAGCCAACACCTCTGATCCTTAATAATCCAGAATCGTTAATCAGACTTGCTAACAAGAGAAGGAGAGAACAAGAATCCTTAGAAGTAGAAGAATTAATTAACAGAATGGAGAACGTTAATATTCAGAATCAACAAAACAATAACGGATAAGTTCAGCTAGATGCGAATGTCCAGCCTATAGCGCCACAAGTTCTTAATTCGTTGGCTCCACCTGGCATTCCTAACCCTCAAGTCTAAGTTCAAATGGCGATGAATCAAGATCCATGGTTTGTTAATGGTCCACCAGAAGTTCCATTCTGTGCTCCTGCTATAGGGGTAGGTGTTCCAAACATAAATGTTCTGAGGTTTCGTCCAGATTCGGGTATGTTAGCTCAATTCCAAAATTTTGGGAATTTTCGTGGTAAAGCTGGAGAAGATCCTCTTCGAGCAGTACATAAATTTAAACAGATATGTGATTCTTACATCACACAAGGAGTTTCAAAAGATCAAATGTATTTTACTGTGTTTCGATTTTTCGTTATTGATGGAGCAAGTGAATGGTACGATACACAAGATCCTACGAAGATAACAAACTGGGAACAATTAGAAACTGCGTTTTTCAACAAATATTATCCATCTAATATTAAGTTAGATGTGGAACTAGAGTTGACACATTTCAAGCAAGAGTATGATGAAACGTTAGGTAAAACTTGGGCAAGATTTCAGAAATGTTTGCGAAGAGTCCTGAATCATGACCTTACTGAACAAAAACAGATGAAGATTTTTTATAATGGTCTTGAAGGTGGCTCTAGGAAATATTTAGATTTGTTGTGTGGAGGTGCGTTTTTGCGAGTTCAACCTGCGTATGCAAGAATTATTTTGGATAGAACAGTTGATAATGAAGTTGGGTGGAACACCGCAAGAACACCAGTTAGAGGAGGAGTTAATAATGTCAATACTGAAGAGAAGTTCAACTCCTTAGAGACAAAGATTCAAACCACACTAGAACAACAATTGAGACAACTTACCCTAGCCGTAAAACAAGGTTTTTCGAACAAAAGAGGTGAGCTAAAGGTTGCACAAGAGATGTATGGATGTGAGTATTGCGGTGTAAATGATCATAGTTGGGAGAATTGTCAGAATAATCAAGAATCCGTGATGTTTGTCTCCAACAGAGGTAACTTTAATTCGAGTGGTAATGGATATCAGCCTAACAGAAACCATCCTGAGTTTCAATAT
The DNA here is from genome assembly GCA_029959085.1 of Nemophila menziesii. Lineage (NCBI taxonomy): Eukaryota > Viridiplantae > Streptophyta > Magnoliopsida > Boraginales > Hydrophyllaceae > Nemophila > Nemophila menziesii. The sequence continues at coordinate 2,648,897 of JARWIR010000027.1, read as the reverse complement.
TCAAATCCTAATGGGGCAGCCAATCCTACATATGCGTATCAGCCACGTCCCCAGGGTAACAAATTCAATCCAAGACCACAAAATAATTATCAAGGAGGACAGAATCAGGGAAATTATGTGCAAAGACAAGCTCCTCAAGACACGTATAATGAAACCATGAACCAAAAAGCCTTACCTACCCATCCACAAGAAGGTGTAATTACCCTTCAGAAAACCGTAGAAAGCTGGAACGTCAATAAGCGTCTGACGCAAATATGAAGTTATTACAGAATCAAATGAATCAAAATTCAAAACAGCTGAATTAACGTCCACAAGGGCAACTCCCTAGTGACACATAAAATTCGAGACAACATGAAGAGTGCAAAGCTGTTACATTAAGAAGTGGCAAGAACCTCCCTCCACCTCCTTTTCCTGTTATGAAAGAGAAAGAAGTTCCGAGAAAAGAGAAGGATGTGGGTGAGAAAGAGAAAGATGTTCCGGTAAATGTGTCTTTGTGGAAGCTAACAATGCCTTTGAATCTTCATTCATCTCGGGTACAAGAATCTCGATATGTAGAAGTCTTCTCCTTGAAAGTTGTAATATTTTTGCCTTTTGAATTTACCACAGCATGTTTTCCTATACTTGCGTGACCTATTTTACCCTTTTTCTTCATACTAAAACTTGAACTTTTCTCAATTGTCTTCTTCTCAATAGAACCTAATACCTTATTTTGATTCTCCTTCATCTCCTTAACAGTAGATAATGTTTCTTTTCTTTTCGTCATCTCAATTGACCTCCAACTCATAGCTTTGAACACTCTTGAAAATTTGTACCACTTCATTTTAGGTTGAAAAAGTGTTGTTTTGGTTAGGAAAGGTGTTAGGATGATGAATCTCTATATCAGTGGGATGAACTCGTTCTTGATTGGTATGGATTTAAGAAATTGTTGGATAAGATTTGGAAATTTTAGGTTTTGATTCTTGGATTCTATGTGTTTTTATTTGATTTGAGTGGTTTAATCTTCTTTATAATGATATGGGGATGGAATTGGATGTAAAGTTATGGTGATTGGTTAAAGTTTTGATGTATGGTGAAGGTTTGTAGAAGCTTTAATTGAGTTAGGTAGCTTTGGGGAAGAAAGAGAGGCTTAAGGTTAGGAAATTTTTACTAGGACTAACCTTCTCATCTCATACCCTTTTATAACTTGATCTGGCATCTCCGTGTGGTGCACCTGAATGGACATGCGGTGTACTAAACGGAAGATATGTTGGACCCTATGCTACGGTCTTGACGAAACGGTATGTGGTAGTGGGTATCGGCAAAGACCCTGATGTCTCCCAAATTGTTCTTATTTTAGACCCTTGGGAGACATCATTTTTTATGTTTAATTGAATATTTTGATAGACTTTTGAGTTAAAAATGCAATAATCCGAAATTCCTATTTTATTTCTAGTATTTTTGATTTATTAAAGTTTTGCGCGTAATATTGTGTATTTTAGTGAAAAGTTTGTAGGTTTTGAATATTAGCTAGGAAGGGAATCCGAGAAGAGAGTCAAAGATCGTGATATGGAGTCAAGACTTGAATATAAATCCCGAAAGAAATTGATTTTAGAGCTGCAAATCTGGAAAACAGGCCAAAGAGTGCTGATTTCGAGGCACTTAAGAGATGATTTAGCCGCTGACCTTTGAAGAGAATCTATTCCTTATCGAGTTACGGAACTTTTGCAAGTGATTTCAGGTCAATCGAAGTTATAACGAAGCGGCTAGAGCCGTTTTAGTGAAGGTGGTGCAGCAGTTACGGGATTTTGGGCTTAGAAATAGGGCTTGGACATTTAATTAGTGATTTATTCTTAGGTCCAAGCCCTAATCCGTTTTTCCACATATAAAAGGAGTCTTTGACTTCTATTTTCACAACAATTCACTTTTTACAAGATTAAACATCAGAGAGAAGCAACAGAAGGAAGAAAGAAGAAGCTGCAAGAGCTGAAGAGGGTCTATATCTCCGGTCTCAGTCATTCCAATTCCGGAAATTAGGTTTCTTTATCTTTAATTTTGTAAGACAATATGAATTCCATTTTATTTAATTTAGTTTTCTTTTTAATTAGTATGAGCTAAATACATTTTAGCGCTTGAGAATGCTTTATGGGTGAATCCCAATTCTATTGAATTTCGTATGTTTAATTTGGGTTTCTGTTAAATTAAATTAGATTGGGAATTTTACTCTTTTCGATAATTTGGGATTATTTACTGTTTTTAGAGTCATGAACTAAGAACAGGTATTAGTATGTAGGTTATTCCACATATGTGGCGTGTGGATCCTCCTGACGGAGGGTTTAAGTACGGAACCAATTATTCAATCTAAAATAGAAGGTATTGATTCTGACAAACTTAGCTAATTTTAGGGCCAATGTGGTAATTAACTTAAACATTTAAAAGTGGATCATATTTACCCTGAAGGGACTAGTGACACTCTAGGATAGCCTTATAGTCCACCCTGACGGGGGTATAAGGAATTTAGAATCTCGACCATTGTAATTGACCCATTTAACCCTTAAACAACATAGGTTATGAAATAGGATTAGGAAGACCCCTTGCGTTCTCAAGTGCTATCTTCTCATACTTGCGTTTTACACTTATTTACTTGCGTTTTAATATTTAATTGCATTTTCCATTTAGTCTTCTATTACTTAGAATTAATAAAAACAACCAATCAAACATATTATCCTTATTTGCTTTCCTACGTGCAACCATTCATTATTCGATAAGCATTGTAGTTAACCAAACCGTCCCTGCGAACGATCCTAGAATCACTTATTACTACTTGGGACAACTGTACACTTGCGGTTGTGGTTCGATTACTTTTGCATTTATTTTAGAACACACAAAGGACCACCAAGTTTTTGGCGCCGCTGCCGGGGACGGTAGCTTGTGACCACGGTGTTTATCCTTTAGTGATAGTTGCATTTATTTTTATTTCAGTTTTACGTTTTTTGTTTGTTCATCTTTTTCAGGTTTTTAGGTTTGGTGTATGCGAAGAAGACTCTTTAAGGATCTAGAGCCAACACCTCCGATCCTTAATAATCCAGAATCGTTAATCAGACTTGCTAACAAGAGAAGGAGAAAACAAGAAGCCTTAGAAGTAGAAGAATTTATTAACAGAATGGAGAACGTTAATATTCAGAATCAACAAAACAATAACGGACAAGTTCAGCTAGATGCGAATGGCCAGCCTATAGCGCCACAAGTTCTTAATCCGTTGGCTCCTCCTGGCATTCCTAACCCTCAAGTCTAAGTTCAAATGGCGATGAATCAAGATCCATGGTTTGTTAATGGTCCACCAGAAGTTCCATTCCATGCTCCTGCTATAGGGGTAGGTGCTCCAAACATAAATGTTCTGAATTTTCGTGCAGATTCGGGTATGTTAGCTCAATTCCAAAATTTTGGGAATTTTCGTGGTAAAGCTGGAGAAGATCCTCTTCGAGAAATACATAAATTTAAACAAATATGTGATTCTTACATCACACAAGGAGTTTCAAAAGATCAAATGTATTTTACTGTGTTTCGATTTTTCGTTATTGATGGGGCGAGTGAATGGCACGATACACAAGATCCTACGAAGATAACAAACTGGGAACAATTAGAAACTGCGTTTTTCAACAGATATTATCCGTCTAATATGAAGTTAGATGCGGAACTAGAGTTGACACATTTCAAGCAAGAGTATGATAAAACGTTAGGTAAAAGTTGGGCAAGATTTCAGAAATGTTTGCGAAGAGTCCCGAATCATGACCTTACTGAACAACAACAGATGAAGATTTTTTATAATGGTCTTGAAGGTGGCTCTAGGAAAGATTTATATTTGTTGTGTGGAGGTGCGTTTTTGCGAGTTCAACCTGCGTATGAAAGAAATATTTTGGATAGAACAGTTGATAATGAAGTTGGGTGGAACACCGCAAGAACACCAGTTAGAGGAGGAGTTAATAATGTCAATACTGAAGAGAAGTTCAACTCCTTAGAGACAAAGATTCAAACCACACTAGAACAACAATTGAGACAACTTACCCTAGCCGTAAAAGAAGGTTTTTCGAACAAAAGAGGTGAGGTAAAGGTTGCACAAGAGATGTATGGATGTGAGTATTGCGTTGTAAATGATCATAGTTGGGAGAATTGTCAGAATAATCAAGAATCTGTGATGTTTGTCTCCAACAGAGGTAACTTTAATTCGAGTGGTAATGGATATCAGCCTAACAGAAACCATCCTGGGTTTCAATATTCAAATCCTAATGGGGCAGCCAATCCTACATATGCGTATCAGCCACGTCCCCAGGGTAACAAATTCAATCTAAGACCACAAAATAATTATCAAGGAGGACAAAATCAGGGAAATTATGTGCAAAGACAAGCTCCTCAAGACACGTATAATGAAACCATGAACCAAAAAGCCTTACCTGCCCATCCACAAGAAGGTGTAATTACCCTTCAGAAAACCGTAGAAAGCTTAATTGCTCTTCAGACGCAAGCTATGGAACGTCAACAAGCGTCTGACGCAAATATGAAGTTATTACAGAATCAAATGAATCAAAATTCAAAACAGCTGAATCAACGTCCACAAGGGCAACTCCCTAGTGACACAGAAAATCCGAGACAACATGAAGAGTGCAAAGCTGTTACATTAAGAAGTGGTAAGAACCTCCCTCCACCTCTTTTTCCTGTTATGAAAGAAAAAGAAGTTCCGAGAAAAGAGAAGGATGTGGGTGAGAAAGAGAAAGATGTTGAGGTTGAAGAAATCGAGAGGCCAATTGAAATTCCAAAGAAGAAAGATCATGTTGTTATTAATCGCCCTCCCCCACCGTTTCCATCTCAAGTTCAGAAAAAGGGTGATTTGGCCGAATTTTCAAAGTTCTTTAATAGAGTGAAGGGTCTTAGTATTAATATTCCGTTACTGGAGGCTATTCGAGATAATCCTAAGTATACGAAGTTTTTGAAGAGAGCCCTCACTAATAAAAAGCCTTATTGTGATAATGAGATGATTGGTCTTCCTGAAGAATGTAGTGCTATTTGTCAAAGTAAATTGCCTACAAAGTTAGTTGATCCGGGGAGTTTCACAATTCCGATATCGATTGGAGAAGAATGGAAAGGAAAAGCACTATGCGATTTGGGTACGAGCATCAATTTGATGCCCAAGTCGATCTTTGATAAGCTAAAAATTGGAGAAGCAAGACCTACTTCTATGGTCTTGCAAATGGTGGACACGTCTCTTGCACATCCAGAAGGCCGAATTGAAGATGTCCTTGTTAAAGCAGGTACACTTATATTTCCCGTTGATTTCGTTATACTTGAATACGACACGGATAGAAATGTCCCCATTATTTTGGGTAGACCATTTCTAGCCACGGGGCGTACATTAATTGATGTAGAGAATGGCGAATTAACGATGAGGATACAAGACGAGGAAGTCAAATTCGATGTGTTCCGAGCTATGAAATTTCCAGATTCTCAAAAAGACTGCTTCCGAATGGATGTAGTTGAGCAGGCATCGCAAGAGGTATTTAATTGTTTTAATTATGATGATATTTTGTAGGCCACTTTAACATTAGACATACCTGAGATGATGGAGGAACTTGCCGAAACAGTGGCAGCTCTCAATTCTGAAAATCCAAAGTATAGGCGTCTTGCATATGAACATGTGAGAGAACCGGGGGAGATTATTCCTAAAAAGAAGCCTTCAATTGAATCTCCTCCGGAATTGGAAGAAAAGCCATTACCAGCACACTTGAGGTATGCGTATTTAGGTACTAATGAAACTCTACCTGTTATTGTTTCAGCTAATTTAATAGGTCCTCAAGAAGATAAATTGTTGCGTGTGTTGAGAGCCAACAAAGAAGCAATAGGTTGGACAATTGCTGACATTAAAGGCATTAGTCCATCCTATTGTCAACACAAAATCATACTTGAAGATGATAACGCACGCTCAGTTGAAGGTCAATGACAACAGTACTTAATGATAAGAATGAGGCGATTCCTTCAAGAACGGTAGTTGGTTGGAGAGTTTGCATGGATTACAGAAAGCTGAACAAAGCCACCAGAAAAGATCACTTCCCTTTGCCCTTCATTGATCAAATGTTGGATAAATTAGCCGGAAGAGAATACTACTGTTTCTTGGATGGTTATTCTGGGTATAATCAGATTTACGTGGCTCCGGAAGATCAACATAAAACAACATTTACATGCCCCTTTGGTACTTTTGCATATCGCAGAATGCCTTTTGGGTTGTGTAATGCTCCTGCTACCTTTCAAAGATGTATGATGGCCATCTTCTGGGATATGATCGATAATTTTCTTGAAGTTTTTATGGATGATTTCTCTGTGTTTGGTGATGATTTTGATAAATGTTTAGACAACTTGGAGAAAGTGTTAATCAGATGCAAGGAAACAGAATTGGTTTTAAACTGGGAGAAGTGTCATGTCATGGTTCGCGAAGGTATTGTTCTGGGTCACAAAGTTTCGAGTGCTGGATTAGAAGTCGATAGAGCAAAGATAGAGGTAATTAAAACTCTTCCCCCTCCCGTTTCTGTTAAAGGGGTAAGAAGGTTTCTTGGCCATGCTGGCTTTTATAGGCGTTTTATTAAAGACTTTTCTAAGATTGCTAAACCGTTATGCAACTTACTCGAAAAGGATTCCAAATTCCTTTTTGATGAAGCTTGCTTAGCGGTGGTGGGTCCTAGGGTGTTATAAAATAAAGTGAAAAATAGAGGAACCACTTAACCGCAAGTGTACGGTTGTCCCAAGTAATATATGATAATCAAGTTCGTTCTCAGGGACGGATTAGGTTCAACCCAAATATTAAACAGATAGTAGAGATAATTGCTAAGCAGAAAATAAAAGATAGTAATTTTTGTTTGGTTTTTGGAAATTAAATGATGCAATTATAATAAAACTAAATTAACTTAACAGAAAAGAAATAAAGCAAATAACGACTAACTTCAGATAAGAGAAATACTTGATCCTCGCAAAGGAATCTACTTAATCAATATAATCTATGCTATGTTTAAGGGTAGAATTGGAATTAGTATATTAGTCGGGACTCTAATATCTCCTAGCCCCCTGTCGGGTGGACCTAGAAGTTATCCTAAAGTATCACAAACACCTGTATGGTCGAATATGGCTCTTCGGATGATATGATTTTACCTCTTTGGCTATGTAACTAGTTAAGCCTGTCGGTCAATAACGGACATTACACGGGTATTACCTAGATCTATATTCAAACCCCCTCGGTCGGATGATCACTTCGCCACTAAAGTGAATAGCCCAAATACTAAAAGCTAATTCTAGTTGTTCCTAAAAGAATTAGTAATGAAAACAAAGTAGTATCCAATACCTAAAACTCAATTCAATTTAAATCTAAACAATCCCAAATTCAAAACATAGGTTAATTAATTAAGGTTCATCCTTTAAATGCGATTCTAAAGTATAAAGAAATTTAGCTCATAATGAAATTAAAGACTAACATAAAATAAAAGGAATTCATGTTCAAATACAAAAGATAAATGAAAAACCTAAAGGGTAGAATGACAATGGATGGAAGAACAGGATTCCTCCAGCTTCTAGCTTCTTCTCTCCTTCGTGCTCTGACTTGAAAACCTTAAGCCTCTTGTTTAATTCTCTGAAGTGTGTGAAAGTAGGAGGTTAAGGGGTGTATTTATAGGTGTTGGAAGACCCTAGGTCGAATTTGCTTGGAGTGGAAGACAAGTCAAGGACTTTCAAATTCGTAGCTCTAAAAGATAAGATTCTGCTGATTTGATTTGGTCATATCTTTTTCAATACTTATCCGTTTGAAAAGTTCCAATATATGAAACTGCTAGTCTTGGAAAGAGCTTTCTATTTGGTGCAGACCACTCGTCCAGAATCCTAGCCAGTCTTTTATTATGATTTAATCTCTAAAACGTAGCTGGATTTTCAGATTTCAAAAGGCAGCTTTATCTTTTCCTCCTTTGAATAAATCTTTCCTAAATCTTCTTATTTCCATGTAAATCTTCTTTCCTTTCATCTTTATCTTGACTTGGTCTCTATGTAATTACCATTTATCTTTTAAAACTTCACATTAAATAAATAATTAAACTGCATATGCTTAAAAAGAATAAATCAATAAATCAAGAAATCGAAATAGGAAAGTATACTCTAAAAATAGAAACTCGACTAAAAATCACTTCCTAACACTCTAAAATACACTAAGACTTTATTCTCACTTCTTCTCCTTGGATTGGTCTTTCATGAAATTCAAGAACCAATTAACTTTGCATTAAAAATAGTTAGAACAAATCGGGAGACATCAAGACCCCAAACTCAAACCTTTGTCGTCCCGACAAAGTAAAATAAAAACAAAGGATCTTTTAGGTGAACGCAGAAGGTAGAATCTAGAAAATAATCCCAAAGCAAAACTTAAAACAAATCTCATATAGTCTAATCTAGGAATTAATATACACCTACGCTTATCATGCAAAATCAAATACAAAACAATATCAATCAAAATTAATTTCACAATGCTAGAAGGTTACGCTTATTACTTATCTCAAGATGGTGGCTATAGGGTGTTCCTCGATCTTTACTTGTGTTGAATGTTCCACTTAGAATAATCCCTATTAACTCACTGTGTATCTAGGAATCACGAGGTCTTTACGGTTTTAGCGTAGGCTTAAGGACGGTATGGTATGTATATTTGGTAAATTTGAAGTGAGCTTTTGGCTTTCTCCTCACTTACCATCAACAAAACTGTCCAAGAGCTTGAATTTACACTCAAATTACCTTCTCACTCAACCCAATTGACGCGCTTAATTAGCGTCCCCAAATTATCCCAATAAGCACTAAGGATGATTCACCTAAAATTTTCCACTTTGCCGGTCCGAATATGTATATTCTTTTCAAATCATTCGTTTTTTCTTATAGCTATGACTCTCTTTATGATGTTTGAGATATCATGCTATTTTTCATAGTTATGCCTATTCATAACTTGAGCTCAAAGCTTCTTTTCCATTCACTATTACCCCGACAAAGGGTTACAATATAATAAACCTGTGAATCATCATCATGTATAGCACAAAGCATCATTGATAAGCTCAAAAATCCCAACCCAATGTAAATTCCCATATAGTGGACCCACCACCCCAAACTCAAGCTCAAGACAGGAAGTCTCAGGATCGTGATTCAAGTGCGGGTCATATGGTCATGCCTAACAATCTAAAGGGATATTGGCTTATAATGTGGCGACAAAAGAAAGGCTTAAAGGCTAAAAATTTGTCTAAGCATGATAAAATTAATTCAGGGATAGAAGGCCAAAAAGGATTCAAAGGGCTAACAAAGAACTGCCTCTATCATCTTCCTATTTACACAATTTGTCTCTAGTTCATACCTAAGTGGGTTCTCTACTCATTTAGATCTCACGTTCTACAAACCACCTATTATCCTTAAGCACAAGTTTACTTCTTTTGCATTGTTCATTAATTTTTCCTATCAATTATCTCATACTTGCATGCAATTATAGTTCAGCTTCATACTAACTCCTAAAGTCAACTATTTTCTATCATAAATTCACAAAAAGCATGCTTAATGGGGGCATTTAAAATACTCTACAGTCATGCATCCCTAAGATTAATTTTATTGAAAGCATGTAAAACACAAAAAATTGGGATGAGGCAACGAACCCCACCCCAAACTCAAAAGTGAGTCGTGTCCCCACGACTCGAAAAAGACTCAATAAAGCCATAAAATTAAACTAAGCTACCTAACTAGTGCCTACCATCAATTAAGAAGAAGAATTAGAACGGGTTACCTGGCCATGAAGATCCATCGTGTCCTCCTCCGAAGGGGGAGAATAATTATCAATATCCATGAACAAAGTTACCTCTTCCAGTGTTGACTTAATCTGTGTAATTTCCTTCCATAGTGCTCCGATGTCTAGTCGTAAAAGTTCGAATTCTTGTTGCAAATTGCGAGCCCATGGAGGAATACCAGAATCAGTTTGAGAAGAAGAAGAACCTTGAACTTGAAATTGTAGCTTGTCTGTAGGCTTTGATGATACCCTCATTCTTGCTGTTAATTTCCCGTGTTGTGGTGGTTTAGTCAAGCTTCAAGGTGTTTTTATAGGGTTGGGAGCTGGAAAATTCGTTTGGAAGATGCTAGGGTTTATCTCCTTAAGGTTAGAAGTTGACTGGGCTTTGAACTCTTCACAAACCGCCTGGCGCGGTGCATCCCTGCGGTGCATGGGGTATACCGCGGGGTACACTACAGCACTGCTGGTGTGATATTTCTCTCCTCTGCCTTGTACCCGTGCTAGCACCCCGTGGCACGCGTTTTTGCCCTGCGGTGCAGGGGTGCAGTGCATGGGGTAGTCCGCACGTTCTCCATGAAAAAACCCGCGGTACATACCCCGTGGCACGCGTTTTGGGCGTGCGGTGCACCGCGGCTATCAGCACCTTTTTTTTTTCGCTTCTGGATAAGACCTGTGGTGCGCGACCCGCGGTACGGGTTTTTGGGGCGCGGTACATCCCTACGGTATAGGGGGTACACCGCGGGGTAGTCCGCGCCAGCCTTGAATTCTTCAAAAAATTTCTCGTAGCACCCCAAACTCGATTCATGCACCATTAACACAATACCCTTCTCATTTCTTTAAAAGTAGACACTAAAACTCGACACTAACTTAGAATTATACACTAGGAATTGAAAAACTGAAAGCAATAAACTAATATACATTGAAATGGCTTTTGTTTAACGTCGTTAAGCTCGACGGGTTACCTCTCGCATCTATTCAGCTTCAAGGAGGTACATGACCTCCCCCGGATGTGGATCAATTCTGCGATTGGTATCCTCGCCTACATGGTACAGTTTTAGACGATGCCCATTTACCATAAAGGTGCGTTGCTCGTCTGGATTCTCGATCTCTATCGCTCCATGAGGCGTAACTTTGGTCACCACGAACGGACCAGACCACTTTGATCTCAACTTGCCCGGATAGTTGCTGAACTTGGAATTATACTTGAGGACCATCTGTCCAACTTTGAATTTCTTCTCACGAATGCGATTGTCATGCCATCTCTTCGTTTTTTCTTTGTAAAGTTTGGCATTCTCATAGGCATGAAATCGAAACTCGTCAAGTTCATTCAACTTCATCATACGATTCTCCGCAGCTAGGGTTGGATCCATGATCATCTCCGCAATTGCCCAATAGGCACCCATTTCAAGCTCAAGAGGTAAGTGACAAGCCTTACCATAAACAATACGATACGGGGATGCACTCACAGGCGTCTTGAACGCAGTACGATATGCCCACAACGCATCATCTAATTTCATTGACCAATCCTTGCGTGTGGAACCAACAGTCTTCTCAAGAATGGATTTGATCTCTCGATTAGAGACCTCAGCTTGACCATTGGCTTGTGGATGATACGCGATAGATACACGATGTCTCACACCATACTTCTCTAGAACTTTTTTCAGATATTTGTTCACAAAATATGAACCTCCGTCACTGATAATAACTCGAGGTGTACCATGTCTAGCGAAGATGTGTGATTTCAAGAATTTAATCACTACTCGCGAATCATTAGTTGGTAGAGCTACAGCCTCTACCCATTTAGACACGTAATCAACAGCTAGTAGGATGTACAGGTTTCCGTTAGAAGGTACAAAAGGACCCATGAAATCAATACCCCATACATCGAATATCTCAACTTCCAGAACATTATTACGCGGCATCTCATCTCTCATAGATATATTACCAGTAAACTGGCATCTGTGACACTTCTTGACATACTCATGACAATCCTTATGTAAAGTGGGCCAATAAAAACCGGATTGTAGTACCTTTGCAGCTGTACTGTCTCCTTTGAAGTTCCCTCCGTATGGTGAATCATGACAACCCATAATAATGGATAGAATATCTTTATCTGGTATGCATCTCCTCACCATTTAATGACTGCATGTTTTGTAGAGGAAAGGATCCTCCCAAAAGAATTGTTTAGCACGGTGGGCAAGTCTCTTTTTCTCTTGTGAGGTAGCTCCTTGAGGAAAATAACCACTCACAATAATATTTGCAATATCCGCATACCAAGGAGTCTCTAATGAATAAACTGAAAACAAACTCTCGTCAGGAAACTCTTCTCTAACCAGCTCAGGTCCTCCATTAGACTCAGAACCTTCAAGACGTGACAAATGATCAGCAACCTGATTATCACAACCCTTTCGATCCCGGATCTCTAAATCAAACTCTTGCAACAGTAAAACCCATCTAATCAACCTCGGCTTCGCATCTTTCTTCTACATAAGGTATTTAATTGCAGAATGGTCGGTAAACACCACAACTTTCACCCCAAGGAGGTAGGAACGAAATTTGTCAAATTCATACACGACAGCTAGTAATTCCTTCTCAGTTACGGTATAATTAATTTGATCACTTGTGAAGGTTTTACTAGCGTAGTAGATGGAATGAAATACCTTTTCTTTTCTTTGACCCAGAACAGCACCCCATCGCAAGATCACTAGCATCACACATAATCTCAAACGGAATCTTCCAATCAGGAGGTAAGACAGAAATAAGCTTCTCCTTAATCTCGTTGAATGCCTTTATGCAAGCTTCATCAAAAAGGAATTTGGTGTCCTTCACAAGTAAGTTACACAACGGCTTAGAGATTTTGGAGAAGTCCTTGATAAAACGTCGGTAAAAACCAGCATGACCCAAAAAGCTTCTTACCCCTTTTACAGAAATAGGAGGGGGAAGAGTCTTGATTACCTCAATCTTCGCACGATCAACTTCCAAACCAGCACTTGAAACCTTGTGACCCAACACTATACCCTCTCGAACCATAAAGTGACATTTCTCCCAATTCAACACCAAATCCGTCTCCTTGCATCTAATCAATACCTTCTCCAAGTTCCGTAAACACTCCTCAAAGTTATCACCAAACACAGAAAAGTCATCCATAAATACCTCAAGGAAATCATCAATCATATCCCAGAAGATTGCCATCATACATCTTTGAAAAGTAGCAGGTGCATTACATAATCCGAATGGCATCCTTCAGAAGGCAAAGGTACCAAAAGGACATGTAAAGGTTGTCTTGTGTTGGTCTTTTGGATCTACATAAATCTTATTGTATCCTGAATATCCATCCAAAAAGCAATAATATTCTCTACCAGCTAACTTGTCTAACATCTGATCAATAAACGGAAGAGGGAAGTGATCTTTTCTGGTGGCCTTGTTCAACTTCCGATAATCCATACACACTCTCCAACCAACAACGGTCCTTGAGGGAATGGCTTCATTTTGCTCGTTCAAGATGGTAGTAATACCACCCTTCTTTGGTACGCATTGAACTGGACTCACCCATTCGCTGCTAGCTATGGGATAGGTGATTCCCGCATCTAGCAACTTGATAACCTCTTTCTTCACTACTTCCTTCATAGCTGGCATCAATCTTCTTTGTCCTTCAACTGAGCGCGCGTTTTCATCGTCTAGAATGATTGTGACTAATACCTTTGATATCAGCAATAGTCCAACCAATCGCCTCTTTGTTAGCTCTCACTATGCGCAACAGTTTGTCTTCTTGAGGACCTGTTAAAGTAGCTGAAACAATAACAGGTAGAGTGTTGTTAGTACCTAAATACGCATACCTCAAGTGTGATGGAAGCGGCTTTTCTTCTAGTTGTGGGGGAGACTCGATAGATGGTTTCTTTTTAGATACTATCTCCCCAGGTTCTCGGAATGGCTCATAGGCGCGATGCCTATGTTTCATGTTTCCAGAATTCAAAGCAGCTACAGTCTCGGTCAGTTCTTCCATCAATTCCGGTAAGTCAAGTGTTAGGGCTTCTTGCAAGATATCATTAAAGTTCATACAATCAAACGTTTCTTGCGCAGTTAAATCAAGTACATCCATTTGGAAACACTCTTCAGGCGTATCTGGAAACTTCATGGCCCTAAACACGTTGAACTTTACCGTCTCGTCTTGGATTCGCATAGTTAATTCGCCGGTTTCTACATCAATAACAGTACGCCCCGTGGCTAGGAATGGTCGACCCAAGATGATGGGGACATTCCTATCCGCGTCGTATTCAAGAATAACGAAATCAACTGGAAAGATTAACGTACCTGCCTTGACGAGGACATCTTCGATTCGTCCCTCTAGATGAGCGAGGGATCTATCCGCCATTTGTAGGATCATGGAAGTTGGTCTAGCGTTTCCTATCTTCAATTTTTCGAAAATTGACTTGGGCATCAAATTGATACTCGCGCCCAAGTCACACAAAGCTTTTCCTTGCCACTCATTGCCAATAGAAATAGGAATCGTGAAACTCCCAGGATCAAGTAGTTTAGGTGGCAACTTACTTTGGCATATAGCGCTGCATTCTTCCGGCAATCCTATCATCTCATTCTCGCGGTACGGTCTATTGTTGGTGATGGCTCTTTTCAGAAATTTAACGTACTTCGGAACATCGCGTATATCATCTAAGAACGGAACGTTAATATTGAGACCACGTACCATATTCAAGAACTTCTGATATTCTGCCATGTCTCCTTTCTTCTGAACTCTTGAGGGAAAAGGTGGAGGAGGACGGGGTTCTGTAACATCTTTGGATTTTGGCTTCTCCGGACTCTTCTCCATTTCAATTATCTTAGGCTCATCTTCTTTCTCTTCCACATCTTTTGCCTGTTTCTCTTTCACAGTTGTTTCTTTTTCTTTCATCACGGGAAAAGGAGGTGGAGCGAGCTTCTTACCACTTTGAAGTGTCACTGCATTACAATCTTCTCTTTGCTTAGGTTCTTCAGTGTCACTCGGTAGCTGTCCTTGCTGACGTTGATTTAATTGCTTATTTATCTGAGCCATCTGAGTCTCCATCAATTTAAGTGCTGCGGCTGTAGATTGTTGGATGTTGATTAGTGTTGTCAAAGTTTGCTGAACATCAAGCGCCTTCTTGAGGTTGAGCAGGTAGAGCTTTCTGGTTCATGGTTTTGGTATAAGCATCTTGAGGAGGTTGTCTCTGAGGTTGATTTCCGTATGCTTGTCCACCTTGGTAGTTGTTCTGAGGTCTTGGTTGAAAGTTGTTTCCTTGGGGACGTGGTTGATATGCATAAGTTGGATTAGCAGCCCCATTTGGATTCGAATATTGGAAACCCGGATGGTTTCTGTTTGGTTGATAACCTTGACCACTTGAGTTGTAATGTCCTCGGTTGGACACGAACATTACGGATTCTGGATTATTTTGACAGGTCTCCCAATCATGATCTTGTGTACCGCAGTTAGAACATCCATAAACTTCTTGTGTAACATTAACATCTGCTCTTCTACCAGTAGCACGTTTTGTAATAGCTAGAGTAAGCTGTTTCAGTTGTTGTTCGAGTTTGTTTTCCATGGCGGTGAATTTTTCTTCAAGTAGGTTAATATTTCCAGCTCGGACAGGTGTTCTTACGGTGTTCCAACCTAGTTCATTCGTTACAGTTCTATTTAATATAATCTTAGCATGGACAGGTTGTACCCGAAGAAATGCACCACCACAAAGTAAGTCTAGATCCTTTTTCAAAGAGCCATCAAGTCCTCGGCAAAATATCTTCATCTGTTGTATTTCTGTGAGGCCATGATCAGGGACTCTTCTTAAGCAAATCTGAAATCTCTTCCAACTTCTACCCAAAGTCTCGTCTTCCTCTTGTTTGAATGACGTTATTTCAACTTGCGCATCTAATCTCATGTTTGCTGGGTAGTATCTATCGAAGAACGCGGTTTGTAATGCGTCCCAATTTGTAATTGCTC
This sequence comes from Nemophila menziesii, assembly GCA_029959085.1. Lineage (NCBI taxonomy): Eukaryota > Viridiplantae > Streptophyta > Magnoliopsida > Boraginales > Hydrophyllaceae > Nemophila > Nemophila menziesii. The sequence continues at coordinate 2,633,124 of JARWIR010000027.1, read as the reverse complement.
CGGGTTCTTGAGAATCATGCCACTCGCTTGCTCCATCAATAACGAAGTATCTAAAATGAGCAAAATACATTTGCTCTTTAGTTACTCCTTGCGCAATATAAGAATCGCAAATTTACATGAACTTCTGTACAGCACGGATTGGATCTTCGGTAGGTGCTCCTCGGAAATTGCCATAACTTTGAAACTGAGATAACATACCGGGATCGGGTCTGAATATCTCGACATTAATATTTGCAGGACCAATTCCGAGGGCAGGAGCTCGAAACGGAGCTTCTTCAGGGCCATTGATGAACCACGGATCATTGTTCTTAGCCACAGGAGCAGCTGGAGGGCCGCGTTGTCGATTGTCAACTGGGTCTTCAGCCATCTCTCTTGCTAATTTCTCTTCTAACTCTTGTGCTTTAGCGTTTCTCTTTCTTTTGTTTTCTTCTCGAACTAGGTTTTCGGGATTTTCAAGAATCACGATATCTTCACGCATAAACCAAAACCTGTAAACCTGAGAAAGAAAAACTTGGTGGGTCCTGGGGTGTTATAAAATTAAGTGCAAAATAAGAGGAACCACTTAACCGCAAGTGTATGGTTGTCCCAAGTAATATATGATAAACAAGTTCGTTCTCAGGGACGGATTAGGTTCAACCCAAATATCAATCAAGTAGTAGGAATAATTGCTAAACAGAAAATAAAAGAAAGAATTTTATTTGGTTTTTAGAAATTAAAAGATGCAAATAAAATAAAGACTAAAATTAAATTAACAGAAAGGAAACAAAGCAAATAAACGACTAACTTCAGATAAGGGAGATACTTGATCCTCGCAAAGGAATCCACTTAATCAATATAATCTATGTCATGTTTAAGGATAGAATTGGAATTATCATATTAGTCGGGACTCTAATATCTCCTAGCCCCCTGTCGGGTGGACCTAGAAGCTATCCTAAAGTATCATAAACACTTGTAAACCTGAGAAAGAAAAACAACCCAAAGCGTAAAACTGAAAAATAAAACTAAAACTAAACTAACAATTAAACTACTAAAAGATGAACACCGGGGTCACAAGTTACCGTCCCTGGCAGCGGCGCCAAAAACTTGGTGGGTCCTAGGGTGTTATAAAATAAAGTGAAAAATAGAGGAACCACTTAACCGCAAGTGTACGGTTGTCCCAAGTAATATATGATAATCAAGTTCGTTCTCAGGGACGGATTAGGTTCAACCCAAATATTAATCAGATAGTAGAGATAATTGCTAAGTAGAAAATAAAAGATGGTAATTTTTGTTTGGTTTTTGGAAATTAAAAGATGCAATTAAAATAAAACTAAATTAACTTAACAGAAAAGAAATAAAGCAAATAACGACTAACTTCAGATAAGATAAATACTTGAACCTCGCAAAGGAATCCACTTAATCAATATAATCTATGCTATGTTTAAGGGTAGAATTGGAATTAGTATATTAGTCGGGACTCTAATATCTCCTAGCCCCCTGTCGGGTGGACCTAGAAGCTATCCTAAAGTATTACAAACACCTGTATGGTCGAATATGGCTCTTCGGATGATATGATTTTACCTCTTTGGCTATGTAACTAGTTAAGCTTGTCGGTCAATAACGGACATTACACGGGTATTACCTAGATCTATATTCAAACCCCCCCTGTCGGATGATCACTTCGCCACTAAAGTGAATAGCCCAAATACTAAAAGCTCATTCTAGTTGTTCCTAAAAGAATTAGTAATGAAAACAAAGTAGTATCCAATACCTAAAACTCAATTCAATTTAAATCTAAACAATCCCAAATTCAAAACATAGGTTAATTAATTAAGGTTCATCCTTTTAATGCGATTCTCAAGTATAAAGAAATTTAGCACATAATGAAATTAAAGACTAACATAAAATAAAAGGAATTCATGTTCAAATACAAAAGATAAAGGAAAAACCTAAAGGGTAGAATGACTATGGATGGAAGAACAGGATTCCTCCAGCTTCTAGCTTCTTCTCTCCTTCGTTCTGACTTGAAAACCTTAAGCCTCTTGTTTAATTCTCTGAAGTGTGTGAAAGTAGGAGGTTAAGGGGTGTATTTATAGGTGTTGGAAGACCCTAGGTCGAATTTTCTTGGAGTGGAAGACAAGTCAAGGACTCTCAAATTCGTAGCTCTAAAAGATAAGATTCTGCTGATTTGATTTGGTCATATATTTTTCAATACTTATCCGTTTGAGAAGTTCCAATATATGAAACTGCTTGTCTTGGAAAGAGATTTCTATTGGTGCAGACGACTCGTCCAGAATCCTTGCCAATCTTTTATTATGATTTAATCTCTAAAACGTGGCTGGATTTTCAGATTTCAAAAGGCAGCTTTATCTTTTCCTCCTTTGAATAAATCTTTCCTAAATCTTCTTATTTCCATGTAAATCTTCTTTCCTTGCATCTTTATCTTGACTTGGTCTCTAAGTAATTACCATTTATCTTTTAAAGCTTCACATTAAATAAATAATTAAACCGCATATGCTTAAAAAGAATAAATCAAGAAATCAAGAAATCGAAATAGGAAAGTGTACTCTAAAAATAGAAACTCGACTAAAAATCACTACCTAACACTCTAAAATACACTAAGACTTTATTCTCACTTCTTCTCCTTGGATTGGTCTTTCATGAAATTCAAGAACCAATTAACTTTGCATTAAAAATAGTCAAATTTACGCACAAAAGCTCAGATTCTGCAAATAGTTAATTTCCAAGGGGAGAAACTGTAATATGATCAAATAAGCCTAAAAGTCTATTAAATAATTCATTTATTCACCTAAAAGGATGTCTCCAAGGGGCTAATAATTAGAACAAATCGGGAGACATCAAGCGGCCTTCCAAGCAATCAAGGAAAAGCTCATTTCTGCTCCTATAGTATTACCTCCAGATTGGAATTTACCGTTTGAGGTTATGTGTGATGCGAGTGATTTGTGTATGGGAGCTGTATTAGGACAGAGAAAAGAGAACGTTTTTCATTCGATTTATTATGCTAGTAAAACTTTTAATGGTGCCCAAGCTAATTATACAGTTACAGAAAAAGAGTTGCTAGCAGTTGTGTATTCATTCGATAAATTCCGCTCTTATCTTCTTGGAGCGAAAGTTATTGTTTATACAGATCATTCAGCGATTAGATATCTTATGGAGAAGAAGGATGCTAAACCGAGGTTAATCAGATGGGTTTTATTGCTTCAAGAATTCGATTTAGAGATCAAGGATAGAGAGGGTTGTGAGAATCAGGTTGTAGATCATTTATCGCGTCTTGAAGGTTCTGAAATGAATAGTGGTACTGAAGCAGTTAGAGAAGAATTTCCTAATGAGAGTTTATTTGTTGTTCGTGATTATGAAGCTCCTTGGTATGCAGATTTTGCGAATTTAGTGGTAAGTGGTTCTTTTCCTGAAGGTTCAACTTATCAAGAGAGAAAAAGATTAGCTCACCGCGCAAGACAATTCTTTTGGGAGGATCCTTTCCTCTACAAAGTGTGTGCTGATCAAATGGTGAGAAGATGTGTAGCCAAGGAAGAATTTGAGGCGATTATAGCTGGGTGTCACGATTCACCTTATGGTGCACATTTTAAAAGAGATCGAACTGCTGCTAAGGTATTACAATCTGGTTTTTATTGGCCTTCTATTATGAAAGATTGTCATGAATATGTTAAAAGATGTGAAAGATGTCAATTTACCGGAAACATATCCAAGAGGGATGAGATGCCACGTAATAATGTGTTAGAAGTCGAAATATTCGATGTGTGGGGTATAGACTTTATGGGTCCTTTCGTTCCTTCAAATGGTAACCTTTATATCTTATTAGCTGTTGATTACGTGTCTAAGTGGGTAGAAGCGGTGGCTTTACCTACTAATGATTCACGAGTGGTGATTAAGTTCTTGAAATCACACATTTTCACTAGACATGGCACTCCGAGGGTAATTATTAGCGATGGAGGTACTCATTTCGTTAATAGGTATTTGAAGACAATCTTAGAGAAATATGGGTAAGACATCGTGTATCTACCGCTTATCATCCACAAGCCAATGGTCAAGCCAAAGTCTCAAATCGTGAGGTAAAATCTATCTTAGAGAAAACCGTTGGTCCTACTAGAAAAGATTGGTCAATGAAATTAGATGATGCATTATGGGCCTATCGTACTGCGTTCAAAACTCCAGTTGGTGCATCTCCGTATCAAATGGTATATGGTAAGGCTTGTCACTTACCTCTTGAGCTTGAAATGGGTGCATATTGGGCTATTGCAAAATTAAACTTAGATCCTACTCTAGCTGGTCAGAATCGAATGATGAAACTTAATGAGCTTGATGAATTTCGATTACATGCTTATGAAAACGCTAAACTTTACAAGGAAAATACCAAGAGATGGCATGATAATCGGATTCGAGAGAAGAACTTTGTAGTGGGACAAAGAGTATTGAAATATAATTCAAAGTTCAGCAATTATCCGGGAAAGTTAAGATCGAAGTGGTCAGGACCGTATATTGTGACCAAAGTTACACCTCATGGAGCTATAGAAATAGAACAACCACTTGAAAACTGTACATTCATGGTGAACGGACATCGTTTAAAGATATATCATGGAGGTGAAGATACCGATCGTGCAAAGGACCCACATCCCGGAGAGGTCATGTACCTCCTCGAAGCTCCTTAGGAGCATGAGGTAACCCGTCGAGCTTAACGATGTTAAACAAAAGCCAATTTCTTGTATATTAGTTTAAGTATTTCAATTTTCGTAGTTTAAATTAGTTTGATTTTCGTTAAATTTAGTGTTTATTATTAAGAAATGAGGAAGGGTGTTTGTTTTTGATGATTTCAGGGGTAAAATGGTCATGAGTTTGGGGTCGAAAGAATGAGAAAACGAAAAAATTTGGAGTCAACAGCAGGTTTGACCGGCTAGCCGGCGAGCTGGCCGGCATACTGGCCAAAAGAGCTGAAGAACCCCAACTCTCTGACCACTGCGTCAGCAATGACGCAGCACAGCTGCGTCTCGATTTGCGCCAGCGAGAAACGCCGGCATGCCGGTCAGATGACCGGCTAGCCGGCCGATGACGAAGAAGTTTCTGACCATTGCGTAAGCAACGACGCAAGGTCGTTGCGTCTCGAATTACGCCAGCGACATGCCGCCGGCATGCGCCAAGGAAGGTGAAGGTTCTGATCACTGCGTCAGCAATGACGCAAGGTGCTTGCGTCTGAGGTTAAAAAAAATCGAATTTAGTAATTTTTTTTCGCCGCCCTCGCGACCGGCATGCCGGCGAATCCGCCGGCTAGCCGGTGCGCTGTTGCGAGAGGCGGTTTTGAGCTTCTTAAACCTAGTTTTTTGCCTCCTTTTCCAAGACAACCTCATATTCCGAATCCTTGCCTCCTCCTACTCCAAAAATCATCATTAAACAGCTATAAAATCATCAAATCAAGTCTTCTTTCATCACAAAAACACACAATCAACTCATATCTTCTCCAAAACATCACCAAAATTCATCTTTTCTCCACAAAATTCCTCTTCCTAACCTTTAAATTAAACCCAATTCTTTCACAATTCCTCTCAATTAACCTTAACCCATCTCATATTCCACCATATTCTTCAAGTTTAAAGCCTCAAAACATCAAAGTTCTAAGCTTTTCTCTAGCTTTTTCACTATTTGAAGTTTTGAGTTTGGGGTGAAAAGAGATGACTAACAGAACTGCTTCCATGTGTAACTATCGAAGAACATTACCAAGAAACAGGAACAATGTTGGAGCTAGCCCAGACCAAGCAATTGAGATTCCGGATTCGCGATCCAAAAAAGACTGAACAAATCCCAATTGCTCCGAAAAGAAAGGAAAATCCAAGTAAGGCTAATCCGAAAAAGAGTAGGTTAATTGATGAAAGTGATGAAGAAGTTGAAGAAGAACTTGAGGAAGAATCAGAACAAGAAGTTCCCGAAGAACCCGTGCAACAACAGAAACCTCCGCGTAGGAAAACATGGGCTCAAAAGCCAAAAAGAGTCTTCATTCCGTGGGATACTCAGGTTCGTGATAGAATTCAATTTTTGAAGTTTGGTGAGGAGATGAATCTTCCTAAGGGTATTATGACTAGTGCTTATAAAGATGACAAATTGGGTTGGAAAGAATTGAGAGAAAGGAAGCTTGAGTATATTCCTACCTTGGTGCGAGATTTTTATGAAGGAATCGCCTTCTCTAAAGATGCAGTTGTGATTCTCAAAAATGTAATTCCTTTCTCCGTTGATCTTATTCGTAAATCGTTAAAATTACCCGAATTTTTTGGACTATGCCCTTTCCAAGAATCTCTTAAAGAACCTTCTTTTGATTATGAGTCCCTTTGGGGAAAAGTGCTTGTTAATGGGGCCCGCCCAATTCCCGAAGGAGAGAGATATCCTGGACAGATGTATAGCAGTAATTTATTACCATGTGCTAAGGTATGGTCACGTTTCATAATCCCTACCTTCTTCGGAATTAAACACATATTGGAAGTGAAGAAGGAGCATCTTTTGTTTAGCAAGTGTATTGTTGAGGAGAAACCTATGGATGTTGCTCGCGTAATTTATGATACCATCATGGAATTCGCTAGAATTCCAACTTCGCAACAAAATCTCAAATTCCCTTGTACTGTCACTACTTTGTGCTTAGACGCAAAAGTTCCGCGTAAGAACGCAGAGATTGACAGTGTTGTAGTTGGTGAGACCATGGGTATAGCTTTAGTCCAGAATATTCATGATGAAGTGTTAAGAGCAGTAAGAACTCCTAGAGCTCCTCCAAAGAAGAAGATGCATACCGATAGCGAGTTGGAAGCGAAAGTGAAGGTGTTAGAAGAGAATCAAGTGAAAATGATTGCGTCTTTGGGAAACGTTACAAAAGAGCTAGAACTTCTCCGAAACATGTTAATGGGGGTGAGCACAATTCAACACGCCACCTATGGTTTACTCACGAAGGAGAAAGTTCAGGGACGCAACACCGATGACCAGCCACGCGCTGGTTGAGATACGTTTTCTATCCCTTCCGCGTTTTAGTTTAGTTTAGTTTAGTTTATTGCATTGAGTCTTTTCGAGTCGTGGGGACACGACTCAGTTTTGAGTTTGGGGTGGGGTTCGTTGCCTCATCCCAGTTTTTGTGTTATATGTTTTATTTTCTTTCAATAAATTAATTTTTCGGATTTGAATTTGACTGTAGAAGATTTTAAATGTCTCTTTAAGCATACTTTTGATGAATTAATGATAGTAAATAGTGGACTTTAGGGAATAATATTAAACGCACTTAGAATTGCATGCGAACATAGGTAATTGATAGGAAAAATTAATGAACAATGCAAATTAAGTAAGCTTGTACTTAAGGAATATGTTTGGTGTGTAGAACGTGAAATCCTAATTAGTAGAGAACCCACCTAGATGTGAACTAAAAATGAACTATGTACTTAGGAAAATGATAGGGACAGTTCTTTGTTAGCCATTTGAAACCTTTAGCTTGCTATCCCTTATTATAATTTTGTCCGTCTTAGCCCAGTTTTGAGCCTTAAGCCTTTTCTTTTGTAGACACGATATAAGCCCATTATCTTTTAGATTATTAGGCATGACCAAATGACCCGCACTTGAATCACAACCCTGAGATTTGTCTCGAGCTTGAGTTTGGGGTGGAGGGTCCACATTTGGGAAATTCATTGGGTGGGATTTATGTGTTTATATTGAGGCACAAAAATGTATATGATATTATTATTTGTAACCCTTTGCTGGGATTTGAAAAGAAAAAAAAGAAATAGAAAAAATAATAAAATAATAATAATAATAATAAGAGACATGACCTTTCACATCAAAATAAGGGTAATGGGTATCTTGTACAAAAAAGAAGAAAAGAAATGAAAAAGGAAAATAAAAAGAAAGAATAAAATAAACCGGCAAAGTGGAATATTTTTGGAAATCATCTTAGTTTTATTTGGGTTGACATGGGGACGCAACATTAGTGCGTCAAATGGGTGAGTGAGAACATTTTTTAGCGTAAACTCGAGCTCGAGGACATTGTTAATGGTAAGTGAGGAGAGAGCCAAAAGCTCACTTCAAATTTACCAAATATACATCCACACCGTCCTTAAGCCATTATTACAACCGTAAAGACCTTGTGATTCTTAAGTACATAGTGAATTTATGATTCTGTTGATAGGGAATATACTAGGTGGAGCGTTCAAAGCGATGTAGGATTAATGACCACCCTATAGCCATCATACAGAGATGAGTACAAGTGTAACCTTCAAGCATTGCAACTTTAATTTTATGATTGAGATTATTTATGTTCGATTTTGTATGATAAGTGTATGTATATATTAGTTCCTAGAGTTTTGCTATATGAGATTTATCTTAAGAATTGCTTTAAATGTATTTGCTAGCTTCTATTTGTTTTTACGTGCACTTCTACCCCTTTGATTTGTTTTGTTTTACTTTATCGGGACGACAAAGGTTTGAGTTGGGGGTCTTGATGTCTCCCTAATTGTTCTTATTTTCGACTCTTGGGAGACATCATTTTTTATGTTTAATTGAATATTTTGATAGACTTTTGAGTTAAAAGTGCAATAATCCGGAATTCCTATTTTATTTCTAGTATTTTTGATTTATTAAACTTTTGCGCGTAATCTTGTGTATTTTAGTGAAAAGTTTGTAGGTTTTTAATATTAGCTAGGAAGGGAATCCGAGAAGAGAGTCAAAGATCGTCATATGGAGTCAAGAATTGAATATAAATCCCGAAAGAAATTGATTTTAGAGCTGCAAATCTGGTAAATAGGCCAAAGATTGCTGATTTCGAGGCACTTAAGAGATGATTTAGCCGCTGACCTTTGAAGAGAATCTATTCCTTATCGAGTTACGGAACTTTTGCAAGTGATTTCAGGTCAATCAGAGTTATAACGAAGCAGCTAGAGCCGTTTTAGTGAAGGTGGTGCAGCAGTTACGGGATTTTGGGCTTAGAAATTGGGCTTGGACATTTAATTAGTGATTTATTCTTAGGTCCAAGCCCTAATCCGTTTTTACACATATAAAAGGAGCCTTTGACTTCTGTTTTCACAACAATTCACTTTTTATAAGATTAAACATCAGAGAGAAGCAACAGAAGGAAGAAAGAAGAAGCTGCAAGAGCTGGAGAGGGTCTATATCTCCGTTCTCAGTCATTCCAATTCCGGAAATTATGTTTCTTTATCTTTAATTTTGTAAGACAATATGGATTCCATTTTATTTAATTTAGTTTTCTTTTTAATTAGTATGAGCTAAATACATTTTAGCGCTTGAGAATGCTTTATGGGTGAATCCCAATTCTATTGAATTTCGTATGTTGAATTTGGGTTTTGTTAAATTAAATTAGATTGGGACTTTTACTCTTTTCGATAATTTGGGATTATTTACTGTTTCTAGAGTCATGAACTAAGAACAAGTATTAGTATCTAGGCTATTCCACATATGTGGCGTGTGGATCATCCTGACGGAGGGTTTAGGTACGGAACCAATTATTCAATCTAAAATGGAAGCTATTGATTCTGACGAACTTAGCTAATTTTAGGGCCAATGTGGTAATTAACTTAAACATCTAAAAGTGGATCATATTTACCCTGAAGGGACTAGTGACACTCTAGGATAGCCTTATAGTCCACCCTGACGGAGGTATAAGGAATTTAGAATCCTGACCATTGTAATTGACCAATTTAACCCTTAAACATCATAGGTTATGAAATAGGATTAGGAAGACCCCTTGCGTTCTCAAGTGCTATCTTCTCATACTTGCATTTTACACTTATTTACTTGCGTTTTAATATGTAATTGCATTTTCCATTTAGTCTTCTATTACTTAGAATTAATAAAAACAACCAATCAAACATATTATCCTTATTTGCTTTCCTAAGTGCAACCATTCATTATTCGATAAGCATTATAGTTAGCCAAACCTTCCCTGCTAACGAGCCTAGAATCACTTATTACTACTTGGGACAACCGTACACTTGCGGTTGTGGTTCAATTACTTTTGCATTTATTTTAGAACACACAAAGGACCACCAGACCCTAATTCGTCATACCATTGTGACGATCTCCTTGTCATGCGGTGCACCGGACTAGGCCTGCGGTGTGCCTCACATATCTTCTGTTCGGAACCGTCATCACGGTCTGGCGCGAATGACGATATGGTCTTTCCGCTAGACCATTTTTGTTGAACAGTGTCACGGTTTTCTTCTACAGCGGTGCACCGGAGCACTTGTGCGGTGCACCGCGCAAAGGCTCTGGTTATCGCCAATTATTCACGTTTCTTCTTCCTAACTCGATTTATGAAGTACATACACATCGAAAAACTAATACCTTTCTCAATACTGCAATATCTAATAAAAAACTAATCGAAACATAATTTTAAAAGTTAAAACATTAAAAATCGTGGGTTGTCTCCCGTACAACACTTTTGTTTAACGTCTTTCAAAGTTAGGCGTGTTACCTCTATCAAGATTTCTGTATATAGCCTACCTGGTAATGAGTAAGGCTATGGACGTCTATTGATCTCTCTTTAATACCCCTCTTGGACCTGATTTCTATCACTTTAGCTGAAACAACTTTCGTGACTATGAGTGGTCCCATCCACGAATCTTTGTGACTTCATGGCCTATTCTCGAGTTTGCGGGCTTTCCAAACAATTTCATGGCCTACCCCAAACTCACTCATTGGTCTAGTATCCACATGATTTGTGTGGATTTCTTCAAGGACTCTATCATGTGAGAGTGTGTGGATGACAGAAACTGTGGGATTCAACTTCCTTTGTTTCTTACCCCAGACATAGAATGCCTCAGATACGTTTTTAGCACGGAGGGTAACTGTTCCCCTTGGAAGTTGATGATGCTGTAACTAGGGGACAAGAACAGCCTTCCAAGTATAATTGGAACCTTCTTATATGCATCATAATCAAGTATAACAAAGTCAGTAGGGATGGTTATATTACCTGTTTGGACATGAACGTCCTCCACTGTTCCCCATTTCATTGTCACTGAGATTTCCACAAATTGTAAGTTCACGGGCGCTTTTTCCACCTTCTTAAGTCCAAGCCTATCGAACACAAATTCGGGCATGAGATTCACACTTGAACCCATATCACACATACCTTTCACCTTAAGCGTACCACTAATTTGAATAGAAATATTAAAGCTTCCTGGACTTGAGTGGTAACTCTTTTTCAAATCTTTTCGAGACTCTCTCAGTATGAGACATAAAATCTTTTCTGGCTTCTACAGTCACCTCTTTCTGTGGAATTACTCCCATGAATACTTGTTGCGGTGTAAGCCCTTTCTTCGCAATCTCAAGCATTTGGGCATTGATATTTTTCTAGACTATACGCCTCTATAAATGTCTTTAGTTCAATTTCAACCTTTGGATTTGTATTAGGAATAGATGGTGACATTGTTTGATCAATTGGTGGCGAACCCACCTTCTCTTCTTCTTTCTCTTCTTGCACAACAGGTTTTGAGGCTTCTTCATCTTTCTCTTTAGCTCTGGTAGTTTTTTGGATTCTCTAATCATGGTTGCGTCTGACTTGTATTATTTTGAAAATAAAATCAAGATTTTTGGACATAACTCGTTGTTTATGTATGTTTATGTGAGAATTCTTAAATTTTTTGCGATGTTAAGAATTTTTCATATTATTTATGTTCTTTTTGGTTTCCATTTTGAACAACTAAAATTAACTAACATAGGGACAAGTGTCTCATTGAAATTTGTATTTCCTTGAAAAATAAAATTTAGAACCTTTCGACTCCCATAAGACATCTCACATTCAATTACTCGACTATAGTTGGTGGAACATAGTCTACAAATGAGTGTGTTTAATGGTTTTTTAGTTATCTTGGCCTCACCATCCGCTAAAAGTACATTTTCTGTCTTAATGATCTTTTCAACTATGTCTTTGTATGAAATTAATGGACTATATTTTGTGATTAGCCATAGAGAGAAACTAAGAACTTTCACGTAATATCTCTTCTTTTCTTCTAGAGGAAATAATACATTTGGTGGTCCTTAGTGTGTTCTAAAATAAATGCAATAAGTAAAGATAACCACCACCGCAAGTGTACGGTTGTCCCAAGTAATAATAGTGATAAACAGATTCGTTCAGGGACGGATTGGTTGACTCTAATGCTTATTAGATAGTGATTAATTGCACGGAAAGCAAGTAAATTATTTTAAGAGTGGTTGTTTGTTTTTCTAATAACTAAGACAAGTAATGAAAAGACTAAAATAATGCAAATATAAAGCTAGACGCAAGTAAAAATAGTTGGATGCAAGATACGAGAGGTAGTACTCGAGTAACGCTAGGATTTCACCTAAATCAAATCATTCCATGTATTGTTTAAGGGACGAATTCGGTAAATAATATTGGTCGGGATTCAGTTATCTCCTTACCCCCGTCAGGGTGGACTAAGGAGCTCTTCTCAGGTGCTACAAACCCCGTCAGGGTGAATATAGTCCACCTTCGAATGATTAAAACCTAATTACCCAATTGGCTGTAAGATTAATTAAACCTGCCAAGGTCAAATAATTTCTATCCTACATTTGTTAATTAGTTCCGTACCTAGACCCCCCGTCAAGGTGATCCAATTGCCACTAATTGGAATAGCCTACGTACTAAATTCTTATATTGATTAATTACTTCAATAATAGTCAATAAGTGTAAATTAAGGAAAAATATTACATACCCAATTCGATTTCAATTAAAATAATCCCAATTTCAAAGACATAGAATGGAAAAGATTGGGGTTCAACCCATTACGCGTTCTCAAGTACCAAATGAAATTAGCTCATAATCGTAAAAACTAAGAAAATAAAAGTAAAAGAATTCATAATTGTTTTACAGATATAGAAATAACAAACCTAATTAGGAAGTTGATTCGGCTGCGAAGTGGAGTTATAGACAGTGTCCAGCTCTTGGCTTCTTCTTTTCCATGCTTCTGCTTCTTCTTCGGACACTCTCTTCTAAGGTTGATTTGAATTGAAGAATAAAATGAGAGGTATTGAATAATGAGGTTTAAAGGCCTATTTATAATGCTAAAATCGGATTAGGGTTTTTTATTAGGTTTAAGTGAATATTAGAAAAGCCCAAATCCACTAATTAAGCCCAAATCTCGTAACTGCTGCAACACCTCCACTAAAACATCTCTAACCGGCTCATTTCAACTCGGATTGACCTCATTCCAGTTGCTAAATTTCCGTAACTCAATGGGCAACAATTTCTCTTCACAAGTCAGAGGCTAAATCCAATCTTAGATGGCTTGAAATCAGCAGTCTTTGAGAACTTTCCAGATTTGCAGCTTCAAATTATCGATTCTTTCGGGATATTTCTTCTTGCTTTGACTTCATTACACGAACTTTTACTTTATTCTTTAGTTCCTCTCCTAGCTAGTATTCAAAACCTACAACTTTTCACTCAAAACAAACCATATTACGCGCAAAAGTTTAATAAATGAAAAAAATACTAGAATTAAAAGAGGAAAATCGATTTATTGCATTTTAACACCAAAAGTTTATCTAAATAGTCAAATATACACCAAAAATGATGTCTCCCAAGGGCATAAAATTAGAACATTTAGGGAGACATCAAGACCCCCAACTCAAACCTTTGTCGTCCCGACAAAGCAAAACTAAAAACAAGGGGGATGAAGTAGATGCAAGAGAGAATAGAAGCTAGTAAATACACCCTAAAGCAATGCTAAAGATAAATCTCATATAGAAAAAATTAAGAACTAACATACACATACACTAATCATGCAAATAAAACATAAATAACTTCAATCATAAAATTAACTTTGCAATGCTAGAAGGTTACACTTGTACTTATCTCATTATGATGGCTATAGTTTGTTCTTCGATCCTTACTTGCTTTGAACGCTCCACTTAGTATATTTTCTATTAACTTACCATGCACCTAGGAATCACGAGGACTTTACAGCTTTAGCGTAGGCTTAGGGACGGTATGGTATGTATATTTGGTAAATTTGAAGTGAGCTTTTGGCTCTCTCCTCACTTACCATCAACAACTGTCCACGAGCTTGAGTTTACACTCATATAATGTTCTCACTCAACCCATTTGACGCGCTAATGTTGCGTCCCCAATGTCAACCCAATTAATCTAAGATGATTTTTCAAAATATTCCACTTTGCCGGTTTATTTTATTCTTTCTTTCATTTTTTTTTATTTTCTTTTTCATTTCTTTTCTCTTCTTTTTTTTTTGTACAAGATACCCATGACCCTTATTTTGATATGAAAGGTCATGTCTATTATAATTTTTTTTTTCAAAACCCGGCAAAGGGTTACAAATAATAATATCATCTAAATTTTTCTGCCTCAATACAAACACATATAATCCCCTCACAATGTAAATTCCCAAATGTGGACCCTCCATCCCAAACTCAAGCTCGAGACAGGTCTCAGGATCGTGATTCAAGTCCGGGTCATTTGGTCATGCCTAATAATCTAAGGGATAATGGGCTTATATCGTGGCTACAAAAGAAAAGGCTTAAGGCTCAAAATTGGGCTAAGATGGATAAAATTAATATAAGGGATAGCAGGCTAACAAAGAACTGCCCCTATTATTTTCCTAGTTACATGGTTCGTCTCTAGTTCATATCTAAGTGGGTTCTCTACTAATTTAGATCTCACGTTCTACAAACCAAACATTTTCCTTAAGTACAAGCTTACTTCTTTTGCATTGTTCATTAATTTTTCCTATTCATTATCTATGTTTGCATGCAATTGAAGTGCGTTTTATGTTATTCCCTAAAGTCCACTATCTACAATCATAGATTCATCAAAGTATGCTTAAAAGGGACATTTAAAATCTTCTACAGTCAAACGCAACCCCTAATTAATTTATTTAAAGCCATTAAAAACAAATAAACACATAAAAACTGGGATGAGGCAACGAACCCCACCCCAAACTCAAAAATGAGTCGTGTCCCCACGACTCGAAAAAACGCAAAGCAATTAAACTAATTTACACTAAATGAGAAGGGATAGAAAACGTATCTTAACCAGCGCGAGGCTGGTTATCAGTGTTGCGTCCAAATTGAGTTTTTGAATTCTTCTTCATCAGTGGTTGCGTTTAAAGTGTTCTTCATCACCTTGAACTTTTCGTCAAAATTTCCCACGTTTTCATCTATTCCTCGCTCTCTAAGCATCATCTCCTCTATTAAAATCTTCCCTCAATTCACAATTCTCTTTCTTCATCATGTTCTTCGTACCTTTTCCAACCTTCATGGTCATCTCTGATGACCCCAAACTCAATTTTTCACCTACTTAAAGATTACTTGCAAAATATATAATATTACTAGGCTAAAACATATCACAATTCCTCCGCTAAATAACTAAAATAAATCTTAATTCTCAACTGGTAATAGAAAGAAAAGAAGAGTTCAAGCTATTTTACCGGATTGGTGATGTCTCCTTAATTGTTCTTATTTTCGACCCTTAGGAGACATCATTTTTTATGTTTAATTGAATATTTTGATAGAATTTTGAGTTAAAAATGCAATAATCCGGAATTCCTATTTTATTTCTAGCATTTTTAATTTATTAAGCTTTTGCGCGTAATATTGGTATTTTTAGTGAAAAGTTTACAGGTTTTGGATGTTAGCTAGAAGAGGAATCCGAGGAGAAAGTCAAAGATCGTGATATGGAGTCAAGACTTGAAGATAAATCCCGAAAGAATTGTTTTTAGAGCTGCTAATCTGTTTTCCAGGCCAAAGATTTCTGATTTCAAGGCTCTTAAGAGATGATTTAGCCGCTGACCTTTGAAAAGAAAACATTCCTTATCAAGTTACGGAACTTTAGCAACTGGAATCAAGTCAATCGGAGTCATAACGAAGCGGGAAACGCCGTTTTAGTGAAGGTGTATCAGCAGATACGGGATTTTGGGCTTAAAATTTGGGCTTGGACATTTAATTAGTGTTTTATTATTAGGTCCAAGACCTAATCCGTTTTTCTACTTATAAAAGGAGGCCTTGACTTCTATTTTTCATACAATTCATTCTTTACAATTAAAAACATCAGAGAGAAGCAACAGAAGGAAGAAAGAAGAAGATGCAAGAGCTGTAGAGGGTCTATATCTCCGTTCTCAGTCATTCCTATTCCGGAAATTAGGTTTCTTTTATCTTTTATTTGTAAGACAATATGAATTCCTTTACTTTTAATTTAGTTTTTATCTTTTCAATTATTATGAGCTAAACTCAATTAGTGCTTGAAAACGCATAATGGGTTAATCCCAATTTGATTTCATTTCGAATGTTTGAATTTGAGATATTTATTATTTAAATCAAATTGGGTAATTCGTATTTATCTTTAATTTGTGTTTAATTACTATTATTGACCTGATCAATTAATAATAGGACTTAGTATCTAAGCTATTCCAATTAGTGGCGATTGGATCACCTTGACGGGGGGTTTAGTTACAGAACTAGTTAACGAATGTAGTTTAGAAATTATTTGACTCTGACGAGCTTAATTAAACCTATGACCTATTGGGTAATTTAAACTTAAACACTTGAGAGTGGACTATAATCACCCTGACGGGGTTTGTAGCACTTGAGAGTTGCTCCTTAGTCCACCCTGACGGGGGTAAGGAGATTTTAGAATCCCGACCAATACAAATTTACCAATTCGTCCCTTAAATAATGTATGAAATGAATGATAGTTAGGAAAGCCCTTGCGTCTCTCAAGTACTGCCTGCTCATACTTGCGTTTTACTTTTATTTACTTGCGTCTTACTTAGTTATTTACAATTTCGCATTAGTCTTTCATACTTAGGATTAATACAAACCAACCAATCAATCAATATATCTTTTACTTGCTTTCATACGTGCAATCAATCATTAGTGGATAAGCATTGTAGTCAACCATCCCGTCCTTGGAACGAATCTGTTTTATCAACTATATTACTTGGGACAACCGTACACTTGCGGTTGTGGTTCTCTTTACTTATTGCATTTATTTTAGAACACACAAAGAACCACCAATTGGCCATGTAATTTATGATGATTTGATACCTTGCACTTGCAATCTCCAACCTTCAAAGTACCAAAGCTATTGATGAAATTTGTGTCTCTTAATCTTGTTGAAAGTGGCACAATAGTGGGATTAGTGATTTATTTGAGATGGGTATTTAATATCTATGGTGTTGGAGAGGTTTAAAGGATATAATTGAAGATTTGGTGAAGAAATTTTTGGATTAAAACTTGAATTTCTTGTTTTTTTTTTTGGAAAGATTTGAGATTGATTATGTGTTTGGATGATGTTTATAGAGATGATTTGATGATATTTTGGTGTTTTGATGGAGGAAATTGAGTGTTTTGGAGCCTTGGTTCGTTATCAATGGTGTTTCATGTGTTGGAGGATGGACGCAGCCAACCTTGTGTCCAAGTTGACGCACTAATCAGAACTGTTTAGCTGTTTATTCGAACTTTTTGACTTCACCATTGGATAGAGCTCGAAAAGTTATGCGGATTAGGCTCAAGAAAAAGTTAATTCCGACTTCCGAGCATCAAGTTATGATCTTCCGAAATTTTGATACCTGGGTATAGCTCCGAAAACGGGTTCCCGGTTTCTAAAAACCGGGTACCCGATTTCTACTGTATTGGAACCCAAAATTTTCATTCTTTTTCGTTCTAACTACCCCCAAACTCGTGACCTTCACTCCTGTAATCATCAAAAACACCAACCTTCCTCATTTCTTAATAATAAACACTAAATTTAACGAAAATTAAACTATTTTACACTACGGGAATTAAAATACTTAAACTAATATACACGAAATTGGCTTTTGTTTAACGTCGTTAAGCTCTACGGTACCTCATAGTCTAAGGTGCTTCGAGGAGGTACATAACCTCTCCGGGGTGTGGATCCACCACGCGATTAATATCTTAGCCTCCGTGATAAATCTTCAATCGATAACCGTTTACCATGAAGGTACGGTGTTCGATCGGATTCTGAATCTCAATAGCTCCATGAGGCGTGACTTTTGTTACGATATAACGACCCTACCATTTAGACCTCAACTTACCCGGATAATTGCTGAACTTCGAGTATATTTAAGGACCTTTTGTCCAACTTCAAATTTCTTCACTCTAATCCGATTATCATGCCATCGCTTTGTGTTTTCTTTGTACAATTTAGCATTCTCATAAGCATGTAATCGAAACTCATCAAGTTCATTTAATTTCATCATTCTATTTTCAGTGGCTAAGGTAGGATCTAAATTCAATTCAGCTATGTCCCTATATGCACCCAATTCAAGTTCAAGAGGCAAATGACAAGCCTTACCATACACCATTCGATACGGAGATGCACCAACAGGGGTTTTGAAAGTAGTACGATAAGCCCAGAGTGCATCATCTAATTTTAAAGACCAGTCTTTTCTAGTAGGACCAACAGTCTTCTCAAGGATAGATTTTACCTCTCGATTTGAAACTTCAGCTTGACCATTAGCTTGAGGATGATAAGCAGTGGAAACGCGATGTCTGATCCCATGCTTCTCCAGAACAGTCTTCAAATATTTGTTCACAAAGTGTGAACCTCCATCACTTATAATTACTCGAGGTGTGTTATGTCTAGTGAAAATATGAGATTTCAAAAACTTGATTACCACTCGCGAATCATTTGTAGGTAGAGCTACAGCCTCTACCCATTTGGATACGTAATAAACAGCTAGCAAGATATATAAATTCCCATTTGATGGTACAAAAGGACCCATAAAATCGATACCCCACACATCAAAAATCTCTACCTCAAGAATGTTATTACGCGGGATTTCATCCCTCTTGGATATATTCCCAATAAATTGACATCTATTACACTTATTTACATATTCATGACAATCTTTATGTAACGTAGGCCAATAAAAACCAAACTGGAGTACCTTAGCAGCTGTGCGATCACCTTTGAAATGTCCTCCATAGGGTGAATCGTGACAACCTGCAATAACCCCATAAATGTCATTCTCATGTATACACCTTCTTACCATTTGATCACCACACACTTTGTAGAGGAAAGGGTCCTCTCAAAAGAACTGGCTAGCACGTGTAGTTAACCTCTTCTTGTCTTGGGAAGTAGCTCCTTCAGGAAAAGATCCACTTACCACAAGATTTGCAATATCAGCATACCACGATGATCCACTAAAGATAGCAAATAAACTCTCATCTGGGAATTCTTCTCGAACTAACTCTGGACTAGTGTTTGATTCAGAACCTTCAAGACGAGACAAATGATCTGCAACCTGATTTTCACAACCCTTTCGATCTCGAATCTCTAAGTCAAGCTCTTGAAGCAATAAAACTCATCTGATTAACCTCGGGTTAGCATCTATCTTCTCCATAAGGTACTTTATAGCGGAGTGGTCGGTGAATACAACGATTTTCGCTCCCAGAAGATAGGAACGAAACTTGTCAAAAGCATAAACTACCGCTAAAAGTTCCTTCTCAGTCACTGTATAATTAACTTGAGCACTAGTGAATGTCTTACTCGCACAATATATAGAGTGAAATACCTTGTCCTTCCTTTGACCCAACACAGTACCCATAGCTAAATCACTCGCATCACACATAACTTCAAAAGGGATTTTCCAATCAGGAGGTAACACTATTGGTGCAGTAATAAGCTTCTCCTTCAACTCTTGAAATGCCTTCATGCAAGCTTCATTAAAAAGTAATTTGGTGTCCTTCTCGAGTAAGTTACACAAAGGCTTTGTAATCTTTGAAAAATCCTTAATAAAACGACGATAAAATCCAGCATGGCCTAGAAAACGTCTTACCCCTTTTACAGAAATAGGAGGGGGAAGAGTTTTTATTACCTAAATCTTTGCACGATCAACTTCCAACCCTGCACTTGAAACTTTGTGACCCAAAACTATTCCTTCTCGAACCATAAAATGACACTTTTCCCAATTCAACACCAAATCTGTTTCCTTGCATCTTATTAACACCTTCTCCAAATTCTGTAAACACTCCTCAAAGTTATCACCGAATACGGAAAAGTCATCCATAAATACCTCGAGGAAATTATCTATCATATCCCAGAAAATAGATATCATACATCTCTGAAAGGTAGTGGGTGCGTTACATAACCCAAAAGGCATCCTTCGATAGGCAAAGGTACCAAAAGGGCATGTAAATGTGGTTTTGTGTTGATCAGCTGGATCTACGTAAATTTGATTATACCCCGAATAACCATCCAAGAAACAGTAATACTCCCTACCAGCCAATTTGTCTAACATCTGATCAATGAAGGGAAGAGGAAAATGGTCTTTTCTGGTCGCCTTGTTCAACTTGCGGTAATCCATACAAACCCTCCAACCAACAACTGTTCTCGTGGAGATGGCTTCATTCTGATCATTGAGGATGGTAGTCATTCCTCCTTTCTTTGGTACGCACTGAACCAGACTAACCCACTCACTACTAGCTATGGGAAAGATGATTCCCGCGTCTAGTAGCTTAATCACTTCTTTCTTCACTACTTCCTTCATTGCTGACATTAATCTCCTCTGACCTTCAACTGAACGTGCACTATCATCTTCAAGAATAATTTTATGTTGACAATAGGATGGACTAATGCCTTTGATATCAGCAATAGTCCAACATATCGCCTCTTTGTTCGCCCTTAGTACATGTAGCTGTTTATCTTCTTGGAATCTGTTAAACTTGCTGAAACAATAACAGGTAGAGTATTATTAGTACCCAAATATGCATACCTCAAATGAGCTGGCAATGGTTTCTCTTCTAGCTTCGGAGGAGATTCAATGGATGGTTTGTTTTTAATGACCATCTCCTCTGGTTCTCTCACAGGTTCATAGGCAGGACGCCTATATTTTGGGTTTCCAGAATTGAGAGCCGCCACTGTTTCAGCAAGCTCTTCCATCATCTCAGGTAAGTCTAATGTCAAAGCGCCCTGCAAGATATCATCATAATTAAAACAATCAAATACCTCTTACATGGCATGTTCAGCTACATCCATTCGAAAGCAATCTCCTGGAACATCTGGAAATTTCATGGCTCTGAACACATTAAACTTCACCTCCTCGTCTTGGATTCTCATTTTAATTCCCCGAGCTCTACATCAATCAAAGTACGCCCCGTGGCTAGGAATGGTCATCCCAAAATAATGGGGACATTCCTATCCGCGTCGTATTCAAGAATAGCAAAATCAACGGGAAAAACTAAAGTACTTGCCTTGACGAGGACATCTTCTATTCCTCCCTCCGGATGAACGAGGGATCTATCGGCCATTTGTAAGACCATAGAAGTAGGTCTCAAATCTCCTATTCTCAGCTTATCAAAGATTGATTTGGGCATAAGATTAATATTTGCACCCAAATCGCATAATGCTTTACCTTGCCAATCCTTACCAATCGATAACGGAATTGTAAAACTCCCAGGGTCAAGTAACTTAGGTGGCAACTTACTTTGGCAGATAGCGCTGCACTCTTCGGGTAAACCAATCATCTCATTATCGCAATACGGCCTTTTGTTGGTTAGGGCTCTCTTCAAAAACTTTATGTATTTCAGAATATCTTTAATAGCTTCAAGTAAAGGAATATTTATGTTGAGACCCCTTACCCTATTGATGAATCTCTGATATTCGGCCATATCTCCTTTTTTCTGAACTCTCGAAGAAAAAGGTGGAGGAGGCCGGTTCTCCACAATATCTTTCTTTTTCTGAACTTCTGGAATTTTCTCCACCTCTATTACTTCAGGCTCATGTTCTTTTTCTACCGCCTCCGCTAATGGCTTCTCTTTATTAATCACTTCTTTTTCTTTCATGACTAGAAATGGGGGTGGAGGAAGTTTCTTACCGCTTCTCAACGCTATGGCATTACAATCTTCGATTTGTCTTGGGACTTCTGTATCACTAGGAAGTCTTCCTTGTGGACGCTGATTTAATTGCTTTGACATTTGTGCAATTTGATCCTCTAACATTTTGATGTGTGCTTCAGAAGCTTGTTGTCTTTGGGTTGATTGTGTGTGAAGGGCAATCAAGCTTTCTACGGTTTTCTGAAGGTTATTCGCACCTTCTTGTGGTTGAGCAGGTAAGGCTTTTTGGTTCATGGTTTCATTATAATTTTCTTGAGGAGGTTGTCTCTGAACATAGTTTCCTTGATTCTGTCCCCCTTGATAATTATTCTGAGGTCTTGGATTAAAGTTATTACCTTGGGGACGCGGCTGATATGCGTATGTAGGATTGGCTGCCCCATTATGATTTGAATATTGAAACCTAGGATGGTTTCTGTTAGGCTGATATCCATTACCATTCGCATTAAAATTTCATCTATTGGAGACAAACATCACGGACTCTTGATTATTCTGACAATTCTCCCAAACGTGATCATCCACACCACAATACTCACTTCCATACACCTCTTGTGCAGCGTTTTCCTCAACTCTTTTATTCAAAAAACCTTCTTTCACGGCTAATGTTAGTTGTATCAACTGTTGTTCTAATGTGGTTTGTATCTTGTTCTCTAAGGAGTTGAACTTCTCTTCAGTGTTTACATTATTAACTCCCCCCTTAACTGGTGTTCTTACAGTATTCCATCCTACTTCATTATAGGCTGTTCTATCTAAAATAATTCTTGCGTAAGCAGGTTGAACTCGGAAAAATGCACCACCACATAACAAATCTAAATCTTTACGTGAACTCCCCTCAAGACCGTTATAGAAAATTTTCAATTGTTGTTGTTCTGAAAGGTCATGATTGCGGACTCTTCGTAAACATTTCTGAAATCTCGACCAACTTCTACCCAACGCTTCATCATACTCTTGTCGGAAATGTGTTAACTCGATTTGAGCATCTAACCTCATGTTGGACGGATAATATCTATCGAAAAACGCAGCCTGTAACTGTTCCCAATTCGTAATCTTTCCGGGTTCTTGCAAATCATGCCAATCACTCGCTCCATCTATTAAAAAAATATGAATGTAGCAAAATACATTTGCTCCCTTGTTACTCCTTGCGTAATGTATGAATCGCAGATTTGCATAAATTTTTGTATTGCGCGAAGCGGATCTTCTCCGGGCTTGCCACGAAAAATTTCCGAAATTCTGAAACTGAGCTAGCATACCCGAATCGGGACGGAATCTTGCAACATTGATATTAGTTGGGCCAATCCCAAGAGGAGGGGCAAGGAATGGTTCTTGTGCTGGACCGGTAAGAAACCATGGGTCAGCTATTTGAACTTGAACTGGAGGATTAGGAATGACTGGAGACGCTAGTGGCTGACCATTTGCGTTTAGCTGAACTCCTGGGTTCTCTTGGTTATGAAGGTTAATATTATCCATTATGTTCGCTAGTTCTTCTACTTCTTGAGCTTCTTCTTTCCTTCTCTTGTTAGCAAGTCTGACTAATGATTCTGGATTATCAAGGATCAGAGGTAATGTCTCAAGATCCTTAAAAAGTCTCCTTCGCATAAACCAAACCTAAAAACCTGAAAAAGATGAACAAACAAAGAGTAAAACTAAAAAATAAAAATGCAACTAACACTAAAGGATAAACACCGGGGTCACACACTACCGTCCTCGGCAGCGGCACCAAAAGCTTGGTGGTCCTTAGTGTGTTCTAAAATAAATGCAATAAGTAAAGAGAACCACAACCGCAAGTGTACGGTTGTCCCAAGTAATAATAGTGATAAACAGATTCGTTCAGGGACGGATTGGTTGACTCTAATGCTTATCAGATAGTGATTAATTGCACGGAAAGCAAGTAAATTATTTTAAGAGTGGTTGTTTGTTTTTCTAATAACTAAGACAAGTAATGAAAAGACTAAATTAATGCAAATATAAAGCTAGATGCAAGTAAAAATAGTTGGACGCAAGATACGAGAGGTAGTACTCGAGTAACGCTACGATTTCACCTAAATCAAATCATTCCATGTATTGTTTTAGGGACGAATTCGGTAAATAATATTGGTCGGGATTCAATTATCTCCTTACCCCCGTCAGGGTGGACTAAGGAGCTCTTCTCATGTGCTACAAACCCCGACAGGGTGAATATAGTCCACCTTCGAATGATTAAAACCTAATTACCCAATTGGATGTAAGATTAATTAAGCCTGCTAAGGTCAAATAATTTCTATCCTACATTCATTAATTAGTTCCGTACCTAGACCCCCCGTCAAGGTGATCCAATCGCCACTAATTGGAATAGCCTAAATACTAAAAAATAATATTGATTAATTACTTTTATAATAGTCAATAAGTGTAAATTAAGGAAAAATATTAAATACCTAATTCGATATCAATTAAAATAATCCCAATTTCAAAGACATAGAATGGAAAAGATTGGGGTTCAACCCATTACGCGTTCTCAAGTACCAAATGAAATTAGCTCATAATCGTAAAAACTAAGAAAATAAAAGTAAAAGAATTCATAATTGTTTTACAGATATAGAAATAACAAACCTAATTAGGAAGTTGATTCGGCAGCGAAGTGGAGTTATAGACAGTCTCCAGCTCTTGGCTTCTTCTTTTCCTTGCTTCTGCTTCTTCTCCGGACACTCTCTTCTAAGGATGATTTGAATTGAAGAATAAAATGAGAGGTACTGAATAATGAGGTTTAAAGGCCTATTTATAATGCTAAAATCGGATTAGGGTTTTTCATTAGGTTTAAGTGAATATTAGAAAAGCCCAAGTCCACTAATTAAGCCCAAATCCCGTAACTGCTGCACCACCTCCACTAAAAAGCTCTAACCGGCTCATTTCAACTCGTATTGACCTCATTCGAGTTGCTAAATTTTCGTAACTCAATGAGAAACAATTTCTCTTCACAAGTCAGAGGCTAAGTCCAATCTTAGATGGCTCTAAATCAGCCGTCTTTGACAACTTTCCAGATTTGTAGCTTCAAATTATCGATTCTTTCGGGATATTTCTTCTTGCTTTGACTTCATTACACGATCTTTGACTTTATTATTTAGTCCTCTCCTAGCTAGTATTCAAAACCTACAACTTTTCACTCAAAACAAACCATATTACGCGCAAAAGTTTAATAAATGAAAAATACTAGAATTAAAAGAGGAAAATCGATTTATTGCATTTTAACACCAAAATTCTATTTAAATAGTCAAATAAACGTAAAAAATGATGTCTCCCAAGGGCATAAAATTAGAACATTTAGGGAGACTTCAATATTCATACACATAGAGAAGTTAAAGTAGTACTTATATCTTCCGGACAGTTAGATTCTAGGTCGTATTTCTCTACATTTAATTGAGCATAAAGAATATTAGAGCTTGGCAATGATACCGAGTATTACCCAAGAAATAATCCTAGGGGGTGAATATGTACCATTTTTAATGAAAAAATCAAACCAAAGACACTCTATTTGACTCTTCTATTAAATAAATATTACGGGATAGATAGATAGATATGATAGAGGAACACAAAGAACTAAGATATATGAGTGAAACATTCGATCAAGAACTTAGTGTAAATACTGGTGGGCCTAAGGTGTGATAAAATAAGATGTAAAATAAGTGCAAAAACACCCTAGAACTACACGGTTCTGCAAGTATACAGATCGTATGCAAGTTTTAGATAAAGATTCGTTCCGCAGAGACTACAGAGGTTAGGAGAATCTTATGCAAATAGCAAGTGCAAATAATTAAAGCTAGAACAAATAAACGCAAGTAAAAGTAAAGATAAATAGATTTTTGTTTGGTTTTCTAATAACTAAGTTAAACTAAAACTAAGAATTAAAAGACAGAAAATAATTAAATAAGAAAGAGAAGAATATGAGAATATAGCTTAAGTTATTAGCATGTAATCCCCACTAGTTTTGCCGTTCTAAACATGTAAGTGTGAATTATGTAGTATTTCCCTAATCGGTCCCAATATGCTATCGGTAGTTTCAAATAGGATTTACCTATGTCAATAAGGCTTCCTAAGCAAACTTTTCCTGTAACTGGTAAATAGTCACAAAGACTAAACCATAGTGATTATCTAGCTAGGTTGGGTTGTCAGATCATACCTAATACTAAACGTTATGTGCTAAACATGTAATTAAACACCGTTGTCAATGGTATCCTAATTACTAGATGGTAATTCTAATGGCGGCCGTCCACAAGAACACAGAATATAAATCCAAACACATAAACAGAGAATAAAAACTATAATTCTATTTAAAACATTAAATTCCAAAATTAGATAGATGTCAATCAAAAATAGGGTTCATACATATATGCTAAAACTTAAGCTAAAGAAATTTAGTTCATGAAAGAAAAGAAAGAAATTACAAAATTAAAGGTAGAAGAAGACATTGTTGATGACAGCTCCTTCCGGACTTCTCTCTTGTGTTCTAAGCTTCCTCTTGGTTTAAGGTTTCACCAAGGATCATTTAAGAGTGTTAAGAGGCTGTATTTATAGTGTAGAGGTTGACCTAATTCGTTTGGTGGAGATAACTTCAAGTAATGGACTCCTGGCCCAACTCGAATTCGTAAGGAAAATACTGCTGCGTTGTTTTGATTGTATCTTCTTCGTTATTGGTCGGATTTTGCTCCACAAGATACCAAAAGAATCGCAACAGAATTATCTTGACCCTTTAGAAGGAAATTACCAAATTCGGCCTATTTCTTAGGTAAAAACACCAATCTTTAGACGTGTGTGCATAATCCCAGATTTAGGCAGCTTTTCCTTTTCCATCTTTTTAGCATTTGTTTCCTTATCTCCAATTTCCATGCAAATCTCTTTCCATAAGTTGTAGTCTTTGACTTGGACTCTAATTAATCTCCATAATTATCTTTAAAGCTTCACACTAAATAAACAATTAAACCCAATATGCTCTAAAAATAATAATTCTACAAATCAAGACCCAAAATAGGAAAGTGCACTAAAATAAGCTAAAATCAACCTATAAACTAATAAATAAGCCTAAAATGATGTCTCTGAAGTATATTTTACTATCACAAATGAGGAGACATCAAGACCCCCAACTCAAAGTTGTATCGTCCCGATACAATAAAAGTAAAGAACAGTAGGGTAATCAAATAAACAAGAAGAAGTCGGAGGAGAACAAGAACAAAATATAATGAATGATCCTAGAGCATAAATTCCAAAAATCTCATGTAGTAATGCTCAAGAAATAATGCATAAATATGCCTAATACACATGTAATCAACAATCCATAAATTCAAGTTAAGATTAATTTCGCAATGCCAGAAGGAGAGGATGATAACTTAGTTCAGGTTAATGGCTATAGGTTGTTCATAGGTCCCAAATACAGCATCCAATGATCCACTTACCTATTACCTAATAGCTCAATTGTTTCTCCACCTAATAGTTAGAAATCCTAAGGTCTTGGTTATAACTTGGCTTAAGGACGGGTGTGGTATATTTGGATAATGAAAAGTGAGCTTTTGGCTCTCTCCTCACTAGCCATCAACGAATCGCCCTAGAGCTTGAGTTGTTCACTTAAAGATGTTCTCACTCAACCCAATTTATTGATGCTTTTTAATGTGCATCCCCAATAATCCCAATTAAAATCTTTGATGATATAAAATCCACTTTGCCGGTCCGAATATATATTTTCTTTTCAATTCAATTTTTTTCTTTTGTATAGTTATGATTCTCTTTTTGATGTTGAGGTATCACACTATTTTTTTCATATATATATTCTTTCTTTTTATGCCCTTGTTGGCAAAATTAGCTCGTAGCTTCTTTTTCATTCACTATTACCCCGGCAAAGGGTTACAATAATAACAATTTCATCATCAATAAAATCACAATTATAATTCCCAAATCCCAAAGTTCCCTAATGATGAAACCCACCACCCCAAACTCAAGCTCTAAAACGAGTGTCTCAGGTTTTGCGATTCGAGTGCGGGTCATATAGATAAGTCCTAAAAACTAGGGTAAGGATTATAATGTGTTTCAATAAAGGCTTTAGAAAGGCTCAGAGGGGCTAAGACGGATAATTCATAACAATAATATCAAACAAAAGGCTGAGAAAGTTTAAAGGCTTCAAGTGTTTTATCATGAAAGGACTGCCTTAGTCATTTTTCTAACTACCGGATTTTGTTACGTTTTCATTATTAGTTCATAGGCAAGTGGGTTTTCAACAAATTTTAAACCTCACGTTCTACACACCAAATAACTATCCCTAAGTTTCAACGTGATTTCTTAGCATTGCTCATTAACTTTTCTATCCTTTATTTCCTGTTTTCATACATGCATCTAAACAAATTTGTTGCATCTTTCAAAAACATACTACTTACTATCATTGACCTAATAAAATCATACTCAAATAGGTACATTCAAGATATTCTATGCCTTAATTCAACCTAAAAAATTTAAATTTTATGCAAAAAACGAAAAGAAGATGAGGACAACGAATCCCCACCCCCAACTCAAAAGTGAGCCGTGTCCCCACGACTCGAAGAAGACTCAAGAATAGAATAAAATTTAAAATAAAAACTAACTAAACTACCTAATGCATACAAGCTATTGAGCAAAATTAGAATGACCTACCTGGTTGGCCATAGAGATCCATCATATCATCCTCATCTTCTGAAGCTGAGGGATCGATGTAATCATCTACATCCTTGTACAAGGTCAAATTCTCTACCCGTGTTTCCAATTGCATGATTTCTACCCAAAGGTCTTTGTTATCTTCACGTAATCTTTCAACTTCGTTCTGTAACTTGATAGCCCAAGGAGGAAGATCATAAGCAATTTTGGAAGAAGAGGTAGAAGAACCTTGGTCTTGGATTTTTATTTTCTCTAAAGGCCTCCTTGATGGTGTGGACATTCTAGCAGTTAATCTCTTCTTTGGTAGTGGTTGTTCAGGTGCCTTTTCTTTTGATTCTTCAGAAACCTCATCAAGATTGATGGGTTTTTCAATGGTGGCTCCAGGCAATTTCTTATTCTTCCCAAGGATTGAACACTTTCTCTTGTATTCAATAGCTTCAGATCTGTTAGTCATGCTTGATTCACCCACAACTCAAGTTATACCAAGGAAGGATTAAAAGTTTAAGGACAATTGGTGTAGCTTGAGGTTGTTGCTTGGATTTTGTTAAAGAGAAAGGTTAATTGATTGATCTTGGAAGAACTCTTTAAAGCTTGTTGAATTTGATGGTGTTTTGATGGTGTAGTGTGATGAATTTGATGAAGGATTGTGTTTATGGAAGATGATGGAGAGGATTTGATGAGTTGTTGTTTTAATTGTGAAGGTTTGCACAAGCTTTAAGGTGTATATATAGGGTTTGGGTCTGAAAAATTCATGTATGGAAGGCTAGGGTTAATCTCATAAGGTAAGAATTTGATTAGGAAAAGAATTCCTTCACAAACCGCCTCCTTGCGGTGCACCGGACGAATCATGCGGTATACCGCAGCTTCTGTTGCTCCAAATTTTTGCCCACTGGATAATACCCGAGCTAGCACCCCGTGGCACGTGTTTTGTGCCTGCGGACCAGGGGTGCGGTGCAGGGGGTAGTCCGCGGCATGTCCGTCAAAAAACCCGTGGTACCCGACCCCGTGGCACGTGTTTTGAGCGTGCGGACCAGGGTCCGGTGTACCGCGCCTGTCCTTCGCAATTTTTTAACTTTCTGGATGAAACCCGTGGTACCCGACCCGTGGTACGGGTTTTCTGGGGCGCGGTGCATCCCTGCGGACCAGGGGGTAGTCCGCAGGGTAGTCCGCGCCAGGTCTTGAGCTCCTCCAATTTTTTCCTTTCGACCCCAAACTCGTTTCCTGCACAATAACACACTACCTTTCTCTCCTATTAGCTTGTAAACACAATTAAAAATATACACTAACCTAAAATTATACACTACAAAGCAAAAATAACTAATCTAAAAAGCAATTTAAAACAAGGGGTGTCTCCCAAGAGCACTTTTGTTTAACGTCTTTGAGTTAGACGTGTACCTCAGGCTAAGCGCATTCGACAAGGTAGATTTTCTCCCCTTGCCCAAAGTCCTCACTGTCATAGTATCTCTTCAAACGTTGGCCATTCACCATGAATGTCCGTTGCTCGGCTAAATTTTCAATCTCAATCGCTCCATGCGGTGTGACTTTGGTAACAATGTAAGGTCCTCCCCAACGGGATTTAAGCTTTCCTGGGTAGTTCGAAAATCGAGAGTTGTATAATAACACTTTCTGTCCGATCTCGAAATGCTTTGGACGGAGCCGTTTATCATGCCATCGCTTTGTTTTCTCCTTATAGAGACGTGAATTTTCATAGGCAAGATAACGAAGCTCCTCCAATTCGTTCAACTAAAATTAATTTGATTAATAGTGACGAAATTTCCACCCCTTTCCTTTGATTCTCACGAACTTTTCAGCTCGATTCTTCATAAGTATGGATGGTTCCATCCAAGATTTCATGGGAAGGGGCTCTTCTGGTGGTAACTTGATAGCATAACACCCCTCTGGTGATCCACTCATATCCGCGGTTTCTATACTTCGTTTGTTTGAAAGAATGTCCTTCATGAATTTTAGATATTTCGGCATTCTTTTGATAGCTTCAACAAACGGCATTTTAATCTCAACCTTGCTCACCATGTCATCGAACTTCTTGAATTCCAGGTCATTGTCCTTCTTTCTGACACGTGAAGGGTATGGTGGTGGAGGGCGTGTATTGAGTTCCACTGGTTTTCTTGTCTTTTCAGGTGTCTCGGCTTGGACACTCTTTGGTTTAACTACCTCCTCAACTGTATCTTTGATTGTTTCTTCCCCCCTTTGTTCTGGAATAGGGATTGGTTCTGGTTCTGGTCTCGGTGGAGGTAGTTGTTTTCCACTTCGCAATTCAACTGCATGGCAAGAATCATCTCTAGGAGCAATAGTATCACTTGGGAGCTGCCCTTTCGGCCTAGTTTGTAATTTACTCGCCATATGTGATATAGTATGCTCTAGTTGCTTGATAATCTTCTCCTGGGTCCGAACTTTCTGTTGGCTATGACTCATTTTCTTCTCAACAGTTTGCATTAATCTGGCCATACTCAAACTTAAACTCTGGAGTTGTTCTTGTTTTGCCAATTGCATTGATTGTTTAGGTGGATCTTTCTTTGGTTCTTGAAAAGTTTTAACAATGGGTGCCTTTTTCTGAATAGGTTGCGGTGGATTATAAGATTGAAGTTGGGGTTGATGATAAGTCTCTTGCTTTTTGACCCAACTCTTTTGTTGTAGAGGTTGTTGATAATTAGTGTAGCTTTCTTGAGGACAAGCATAACCATTAGAATAATAGTTATCTCGAGGATATTGAACGGAAGCTACAGCTGGATTATTTATACATCCTTCCCACACATGATTTCTTGATCCACAACCAGGACACGGAGAAATTGTGCTTACCGTATTCATCTGAGCAATTGTTCGGGCTTGTTCCTTAAGTTCTTCGAGTTGTTTAGCAAATTCTTTAAGCTTCAGAGATGCTGAATTGTCTTCTTTTATTACTCTCTTTGGCCAACTTCTCTCGTTCTCAAGAATTCTCTCCATCCCCAACTCAGCTTCTACAGGATCTAGCAACACAAAACCTGCGTTTCCTAACGAATCTGCTTTTTCTCTTGATCTATCATTAAGCCCTCCATAAAACAAGTTTAAATAGTATTCCGGCGAGGATCTATGATAGGGACATCTCGCCTTCTTCTATGTAAATCGTAACCATGCTTCACCCAAACTCTCTTCCTCTTTCTGTATAAATTGTTCAAGCTCCAACATATCTTTTAAACGTCTACTAACCGGATAGAAACGGTCTAGGAATCTTGCTTGAAGCTTGTCCCAATCTGGAATAACATGAGAGTATCGGGTATCGTACCATTCGCTTGCACATCCGGTCAAGAAGAACTGGAACATCAGGTAATATACTTGCTCCCTAGTAACTCCTCTTACGATATAAGCATCACAGATCTGCATGAATTTCTGAATATATCGGATCGGATCTTGATGTGCATCTCCGCTGAATAATCCATGAGATGCAAACTGAGTTAGCATCCCTGGATCAGGTTTAAATTTCGCGGCTTGGATTTCAGGAGCTCGAATTCCTCGTGGCTCCACTCTAAATTCGATGGGTAGCTCAAGTCTCCTTGGGTTCTCCATCTGTAACTAACTCTGAAAAACAAAAACTAGAAACAAAAGCGTAAAATAGAACTAACTAAAAATAAAAGCACAAGATATATGCACAAGGGCTAACGATGTACTCCCCGGCAGCGGCGCCAAAAACTTGGTGGGGCCTAAGGTGTGATAAAATAAGATGTAAAATAAGTGCAAAAACACCCTATAACTACACGGTTCTGCAAGTATACAGATCGTATGCAAGTTTTAGATAAAGATTCGTTCCGCAGAGACTACAGAGGTTAGGAGAATCTTATGCAAATAGCAAGTGCAAATAATTAAAGCTAGAACAAATAAACGCAAGTAAAAGTAAAGATAAATAGATTTTTGTTTGGTTTTCTAATAACTAAGTTAAACTAAAACTAAGAATTAAAAGACAGAAAATAATTAAATAGGAAAGAGAAGAATATGAGAATATAGCTTAAGTTATTAGCATGTAATCCCCACTAGTTTTGCCGTTCTAAACATGTAAGGGTGAATTATGTAGTATTTCCCTAATCGGTCCCAATATGCTATCGGTAGTTTCAAATAGGATTTACCTGTGTCAATAAGGCTTCCTAAGCAAACTTTTCCTGTAATTGGTAAATAGTCACAAAGACTAAACCATAGTGATTATCTAGCTAGGTTGGGTTGTCAGATCATACCTAATACTAAACGTTATGTGCTAAACATGTAATTAAACACCGTTGTCAATGGTATCCTAATTACTAGATGGTAATTCTAATGGCGGCCGTCCACACGAACACAGAATATAAATCCAAACGCATAAACAGAGAATAAAAACTATAATTCTATTTAAAACATTAAATTCCCAAATTAGATAGATGTCAGTCAAAACTAGGGTTCATACATATATGCTAAAACTTAAGCCAATGAAATTTAGTTCATGAAAGAAAAGAAAGAAATTGCAAAATTAAAGGTAGAAGAAGACATTGTTGATGACAGCTCCTTCCGGACTTCTCTCTTGTGTTCTAAGCTTCCTCTTGGTTTAAGGTTTCACCAAGGATCATTTAAGAGTGTTAAGAGGCTGTATTTATAGTGTAGAGGTTGACCTAATTCGTTTTGTGGAGATAACTTCAAGTAATGGACTCCTGGCCCAACTCGAATTCGTAAGGAAAACACTGATGCGTTGTTTTGAGTGTATCTTCTTCGTTATTGGTCGGATTTTGCTCCACAAGATGCCAAAAGAATCGCAACAGAATTATCTTGACCCCTTAGAAGGAAATTACCAAATTCGGCCTATTTCTTAGGTAAAAACACCAATCTTTAGACGTGTGTGCAGAATCCCAGATTTATGCAGCTTTTCCTTTTCCATCTTTTTAGCATTTGTTTCCTTATCTCCAATTTCCATGCAAATCTCTTTCCATAAGTTGTAGTCTTTGACTTGGACTCTAATTAATCTCCATAATTATCTTTAAAGCTTCACACTAAATAAACAATTAAACCCAATATGCTCTAAAAATAATAATTCTACAAATCAAGACCCAAAATAGGAAAGTGCACTAAAATAAGCTAAAATCAACCTATAAACTAATAAATAAGCCTAAAATGATGTCTCTGAAGTATATTTTACTATCACAAATGAGGAGACATCAAATACATATTGCATGTTTCTAGTCAATAATAAAAGGCATATATGAAATATCTAGGCATAAAATATATAAATACATATGTAGGAAAAGGAACAAACATTTGGGATGCACTTAATAATGAAAGAAAGAAGAAAAGAGATACAAACTATCTGAAGTAGTTTGGTTCTCGTAGGAATAGTCCAATACCTAAGGAATATTTGAAACGTAAAATTTGAAAAGATATTTCACTACAATTTCCGAAGTCTGTCAAAGGTGAGAGCACAAATTCTTGAAACCGTTTGGATATACCCTACAAATTAAACAGTTGTGTAATCACCACACAAGAAATCTTAGTGTACAATCTACACTTACAATGTTTCTTCAAAAGACTATGAAGCCTTCCCTTGTGTATCACAAGAGAAGTACGAGTATACAATATATAATCATGTTTACACTTCACACACCCATGATGTCTTATCTCGTGTCTATGTGTAAACAAGATCTCATCTCACTCTCTTTTAGTCTATTGAAGGACACATTTCTTACTATAATTAGATGAGCACAAGGGTTTATGATGAATTATGATCTACCGAACTTCTGAGTTCCTTGATGAGTAGATATAATACAAGTAAGACATATTACAATGTAATGTGGTTTTTTGGACTATGGATCGCTTTCAAAATCTCTTAAAAATATGCTTGAAATCTTCAAATTTTATGTGGAAAAGAGATACACTATAGAGTATTTAGAGAGCATATATATATGTAAAAAACTAAAATGGATATTTTCATGTGTCATCTCAACACTAGCTGATTTGCTAGATGATTGGTATCCACACTCTCTAATTAGGATATCTCTGGTGCCTTGTGTTCTAGCCTTCATATAATAGAGGTTTGTTGACCAGGTTTCTAGTTTTATTTATGTGGAGGTCTGAGCTTGAGATTTATTCAACGTTGATTTTTTCTAAACAAACACATTTAAAATCAAGCTTGTATGATCTTCTTTCTTAAATTATGCTTTAGATTCTCAACGTCGTTCCGCCTTCATGGACTCTCGAGGTCAGAGTTTTGGCATGTTAATATGTCTTTTATATGCCTTCTTCCAGAGCACTTTGATGGTTCGTTCTTTCACTCCCTTGGGGGTTTAAAGACCTTCTTTTCTAACATTAGTTTTTGTTCTCAACGAGAAGTATCTCCTTTTGTTCCATGTCACTAGTCATGTAAAATCGTATACGTAACATCTACATGCCCTTTAGATCAAACAAATATATACTCAATGTTTTATCAAAGTAGACATCAAACAAAATAGGGCCATTTGGCTAAAAAAAATTACCCATCTTTTATAATCACTCTGGAAACCTATATATTGTTAATTTAAAAAATCAATATAAATTGGCATTTGATAAGTTGAAAACTTATCATTCCACCATTCCGACATCAACCAAGCCTCAAAAAGGGGACTTTCTTGGTTTATATCTTTTTCAGCAGCCAAGTAAGTCATAGCTAGAGTTTTGGTTTGAGAGTTCAAAGGTAAGAAAAAAGGGTTCAAGGAGAGAAAACACAATACACGCCCTAGAAAGATTGCATTAGCTTCAGTTCACATTACTAAAAAATTACCTATTTTGAATCACATCCCATCAAATTTCTTGTAGAATTATCATTAATTCTTTCATAATTTATATTTTACCCTACATATTATACTCTCCATATTTCATATGAAGACTCCATATTAACCACTTACTGACATGAGTATCAATAATCATTTCAAGTCTTAATATCGAGTGGTTTTAACACACGTGTGTGCTTTAACAAGTTCAAATCTATAATTACTGCTAAATGTTGAAATTGTTTAATCTAATTTACGTGAAACTGTGAACCACACTGAAGGAGAACCTTTTTTACGTTATTTATTGTAGAAGAAGATAAAGAAAAAAAAGAATAGTAAATGTTAAATATAAATTAAACTTTAAAACACTTTATTACCCTTACGAGTTTGGACAAAATAAAAGTCAAATTTTTTAGCCAATGTATCCAAATTAACAGTCAAACTAACATAAACATATTAATGTTGATCGTCTAATGAAGGTAAATAGTTACAAAATTTCATTTGCAAAGATTAACAGGGAACTTGTCACATCAGGTAAAGATAAGAGGATATTTGAGAAATTTATCCTAAAATAAAGTTACTAGAATATTTACATAAAACTTAAAATTCTATGTAAACCCCCATTTAACCTAAATATAGTAAGACTCTGTATAAATATAAGTCACAATTTCTCTACGCCTCTCTCATTCGTTTTATCACTCAATTTACAAATTTCTCATTACACCATAGCCGACATACCCTTATTCTTCAACCTCTCAAAAGTAACACAAATCATTCCCTCTCACATACCGAATCATACCCAATTATCATTTACGCCCACCAATACAGTAATCATGTTTTAGATTCTGCCCATAAAGATCCCCCTAAAATTTATCGATCATATACACCAAGTACTAAAGTCAAATATATCTACCAAATATATCGGTAAGAGTGTTGTATTTAGTAGATCTACCTAATTGGTATATCAAAGATCCTAGAGATAAAGTCAAGTACTAAATATTGATAATATATTTAAATTTTAAAAATTTGTTTGTTTTTTGTTATGATATATATATATATATATATATATATATATATATATATATATATATATATATATATGTGTGTGTGTGTGTGTGTGTGTGTGTGTGTATGTGTTTGTGTGTGTAATTCTTTCTGTTCCATGTTGTATTTTAAAAATTAAATAAATCTAATATTTGTGTATTATGTTTTCTCTATGTTTGTATTTGATGGTTGAAAAAACTTATCAAATATTTATAAATTTTTTTTCAAGAAAATTTTTGAGATCAACTTAATAACAAATCAATTTTAACATAAAGTAGGAAAATATAGGTTTTGATTCTATCATCTTCTCATGTTTATTTATTTTAAAATTATTTTAATTATTATTCTATTTCAATGTATGTTTTCATTTTACAATAAAATTTCATATAATTATATATATATATATATATATATATATATATGTCTGTGTGTATGTGTGTGTGTTTATTATGTGTACATTTGCTATTTAGGTCTAAAATTTTGTTTTAATATGTTTATATAATAAAATTAGTCAAATTTGAACTAAATTCTTGGGCCAATGAAAATTGCAACACTCGTAACCTTTTTTAGACATTCCTTGAACACATGTATATATTGCAAATGATTTGATGTAGAAAATACTATACAATGACACCATCTAATTTATTGTAACTTCTTACAGGCATGTAAATACGATGAACCTTACTTCTTTTAGAGAATTGATTGATGGTTATGTCATTTCAACCAAATACAACAAACACAATGAAAAAAGGTAATGCACTAAAATACTATTGTAAATTTAATATCATTTAGGAAAATCAATGAGGAGGGTAAGGAGGTCTTTACATGTTATCGCAACTCGTCTCACAACACGTCACACCCTCTTCCGTTTTTCCCTTGGCCCACCAATTTTTTTAATCTCTTTAGGTTGTGGGTTCTAACCGGGGTTACCATCGAAGTCAAAACAAGGTTATTCATAGTCATTGTATTATCGATTTTGAGACATGACCACTCAAAATATACTTCATTACAGTTTCATTGACAAAAAACTCCTCCAAGCATTCTAAGAGACGAACACATTAATTGTTGTGGTTGTAATGTGAATTATACATTAGTATATTAAAGCTAGTATTTCAACTTCTTAAGAAATTATAAGTTATTACTCATAAAACCATATTACATAACATATGTATTTTAACTGATCACATTTATATGTCACACAAGTCATCCAAACCAAAAACTCACTTATTAATTAATACATTCTCTTAAATCGTTCAAAAATCATTTAATTGGCTTGATCTTTAATTACTTTATTTTTTCTTATTGATTATAAGTTGTTGAATCTACAATTACTTGACTAAAAAAATTTAGACCATCTTAATTGATTTGTAGGTATAATTAAGGGGTCTTATTATTCCTAAATTTTTAGTTTATTCAATTGAGACAAAATATGGGCTTTTTCAATTTACTGAATTAGAAACTTTTAATTCTATATTGATTAGGCTTTTTCCATTCCAATGGTGGTTTAATTATACATCATTCTAGTTTCATTCAAAATAGACATATGATCATCGAGCGGCATGGTAAACATGTGTTCGGAAGAACACTTGAGTAATTTTTCCTTGATCAAAATACCAAGAGATGCAGTAAAAAGGTTCTACGTATCTGAATGGTTGAGAAGAGTACAAATTAGAACTTATTGTCCAATCATCAATCATGATGATATGTACATTGATAAAACGATCACCATTTGCATTAACACTAAGGTATGTTATTCATATTATATGTATATTCTTTCACATCTATACATAACTCATCAAAAAATCATGGCAGTTCATTTGTACCATTACTGAATATATGTGACAATTCAAGCATAACCCTGAAACTATGTGAACATTATGTCAAAATTAAAAGTTATTTCATTATTTAATTGACATCTTTGAACTTAAATTATATTTTTTCACAAGTGGAATTGATTTTTTTGTTTCTAAATCCTAACTCTACACATATTAGAGATTGAACTTCTTGTGAGACCGATATTTACCTTCCTAATCACTACCATATGATACACGGAGAAGGTTTAAAGAACCCATATGTTCTTATTTCATGTTGATCTTTTATCGTTTTTGCAACTAAAAAGTGATGCTATATAATTCACACAAATACTTATGTATTGTTCATGCATTTTAATAGAGAGTATTCTTATATACAGGAAAACGATCGATGATTATTGCATTTCAAGAAAAGCGATTTATTTGTTGATTTAATATGACAAGTCTTACCTTTATGATAATATTTGTGGAAAAAGTATAATATCGGATAGATTTGATTATTTTTGTGTTTTTCGATATTTCACGTGATGAGCTTCCTTTTCATATTTCAAGATCGAAACCTCATCACGATTTCACCAATAGTGAATGGATTCGTTTTAGAAGATCTGCATGAGACTACATAGGATGGTAGTCAATTTCCGCATGGATCATTAAGTTTAATAATATTACTTTTCTTGTTCTTTTCACTTCTTCTTGTCTTAGACTTGTATTTGATTTATTTTATGAATAAATGCTAATAATAAAATTTAAATCGGTATTTTTGAGGTTGACTAATTGTATAAAAGGTGAGTGTCAAAATCAAATTTTCAAATAACATTGATAGATTCATAGTAAATTATCTATATATTAAAACTGCTAATAAGAGAAAGTTTAAAGATAAAGAGAAAGATTGAGTGTAATTAACAATTAGAAAAAAGTTGATCATGAAGTTTAAATTGTTTTTCGGAATAACCTATATAGTAGGTTTATCATTGTAATTACTGTATTAGTTCTATTCTTGAGTTTCCTGCTTGGAATTCTTAAAGTTGTACAGATAAGGAAATTTGCATTAATAGACTGGTTTTGATTGGAATAAAAATGGGCCAAAGAAATACAGATCCAGTTCATAGTAGCTTAGGATAAAAATTAAACGGTTAATTATTCCAATCTAATCGATCTTTCATCTAAAAGGCAAACTTTGTTAAAACACTTCCTGATTTATTTAATAAGACCAGATTAAGGGTTTGTTAAGAAGTGTTAATTTTAAGAAAAAATAACTTTTAAAATAAAATTATTAAAAATAATTTTAAAATCCAAAATTATTTTTAGGTGTTTTTTTTTTTTGACAAGGAAAGGTGTTTAGATGCACCAAAAGAAAAAAACAAAATTAGCCAATTCCAGTCCTTTAGAATTCTTTCCTAACCTCTGTGGCCCCATGTCTTAGCCTCTTTTGCTAGCTTGACTGCTTGTCCGTTGAATTTTCTTAGGATCAATTTAAAGAAAATAGGACCCACTTCAAGACTAATTGTTTGATTCTTTCAATAATCGGTTGGACTTTCCAGTTCGGAACTAACACTACCAGATACCTTGAATGACTTTAAGGTTATTTGATAGAATTTCTTTACTTTTCTTGGAGAATTCCTTACATTTATAAGTAGCTTTAAGAATTCCCATAGTTTCACCTTCTACACATGAATCGCATATAATAGTTTTTTTTATTTCACTGTCTATTTATTATTCTGATGTATTTATACTATCCCAAATACTGTAGTTTCAAATTTCTGATTAAAAGATGCATCGCAGAAAAAAGAAATATCTACCCCCACTGTCTAAAATAACTATTTCCTTCTCGATGTTACTTTGTTGTACTACATTCGAGGAGTTGTTAGCTTTCCTCCAATCTATATCATAAATTTCTATCATAAGTTTATTTGTAGAGAATATCATATTATCTCCATCAATACCACAATTTTTGTGTAAAGCTTTGATCTTGATTGTCCATATATTCCACATACATATCATAATGTAATCCAATACTTTGTTTTTTTCCACCCACCAAAGAGGATTATTCGATATATTAAAGGTACTATAGATCATGGAATTTTATATCCTGCTTCTGAAAACTTGAAGTTGGTAGGATATAGTGATAGTGACTGGGCAGAAGACATTGATGATCGCAAGAGTACAACAGGTGTTGTTTTCTACTTTGGTGAATCAGCTTTCACCTGGATTTCAAAGAAGCATCCAATTGTCACATTGTCAACATGTGAAGCTGAATACGTGGCTGCAACATCTAGTATGTGTCATGCACTTTGGCTAAAAAATCTGCTAAAGGTTTTGGGATTTAATCAAGTTGAATCAACAGATATTCATGTTGATAACAAGTCAGCAATTGCCTTAGCAAAGAATCCCGTATTTCACGATAGAAGTAAACACACTGATACTCGATTTCACTTCATCAGGGAATGTATTGTAAAGAAGGAGGTTCAAGTCAAATATGTGAAGACTGATGATCAAGTAGCCGACATTTTCACAAAGCCTATAAGAAAATACGTGTTTGAGAGCATCAAGTTTAAGGTGGAGTGTTGATAATTAAACTTGATATATTCAATAGATATAGACTACGCGTATCAAAATAATGCAATGTATTTAGGAGAATTTGGAAAGTCATCTGCTGGATAAATGAATAAAGACGAATGAACACAGATCGTTGGACTTCTAAGTAGCTTGAAGGTCAAGAGTTTATGTCTATATTCTGAATATCTATATAGTGTCTTTAGTATTCTACTAGTATAAAATTGTAGTATTGTAATCATCTCACCCGTACTTGTTTCTATATATCTCTCCTAGTATTTTTTCCTATCACCTTCCAACACAGCTGACTCACTTACTATTATATTAGATTAGTATACGTGGATGATATATTAGTTATAGGTGCTAATTCTTCATTTATTTTGTAAATTATTCATGATCTTAAAACGCGATTCATGATGAAAGATTTAGACCAACTCTCTTACTTTCTGGGATTAGAAGTTACTGTTTCAAAGAATTGCATTAGGGTATCTCAAAAGAACTATGCTCTTAATCTTCTTAAACAAGCAGGATTAAATGATTGTAAATCCTAATAAGTACTCTATAGCTTATTACCATTTAAAAATACATTCTTATTTCGAAGTCTCATAGATGCTCTTCAATATTTTAGAATAACTAGACCTGGTATTTTTTTTTTGCTATGTCAGGTCATGCACCACCCTGCCAACGCTGATTATGAAGCTCTAAAGAAATGTTCATATCAATCGAACATTTCTTCTTAGCTTTTCTTCGGATAAGAGATTTGGACAAGAGTTATTCAAGAATCTGAAGCTCAGTGAAAATCAAGGAGTAACCGATTTGAATGAGTTTCTTAAAACTTACGGTCATGGAACTGAAAAACTAACTCTTAACTGTATGTTTCTTTCACCCTTTTTTCACACTCTTTGACTGACTAATGATTTTGAATTTTCCAATCTTGAATAGATCCAGAAGATAAAACATACAAGGCAATTGAGAAATATGGTAATGATTTAACAGAACTAGCTAGAAGAGGTAAATTGGACCCAATTATTGGCCGAGATGATGAAATAAAACGGTGCATTCTATTGCTGAAGGTTATATTAAGTTCGTAGAACAAATAACAACCCTGTTATTATTGGCGAGCCTGGAGTAGGAAAGACACCTATTTCTATTGCTGAAGGGTATATTTCATTTCTTATAAAATCTACAATTTATTTCTTTTAATTTGTTTAGTTAAAATGGGATTCACATTTTTTTTACAGGTTGGCTCAGCTTATTGTCTCTGGGGATGTCCCAGAGTCTTTACTAAATCTAAAGGTCTCTTTCTTTTTCAGCTTAATTCTCATGTTTATATTTTCAAACGGTTCATGTGCACTAATCTTTCAACTTGGCTTTTGTGTTTAATAATAATTAACCTGTTAAAAGTAATCGCAATGTTCAATTAATATTGTGTTGTTAATATATTTCCAGTTGATCTCTCTGTATGTATGCTGGTACTAATTACCATGGCGATTCGAGAAAAGAATTATAGCTGTTTTAAAGAATTATAGTTATCAATTAGTGATTGATAATATTTGATAATATGCCCATGACTATGGTACAGGTTCAGATTCAGGAATGTGGCTAATATATTGAAACCAATGCTTTTTAGGGGTGAGCTCACATGTACTTGGGCAACTACATTAAATGAATACAGGGATTATATTGAGAAAGATTCTGCTTTTGAGCGAAGATTCCAACAAGTAGGAGGTGAGTTTCCTATTTTACTTGATGACTTGTATAGTTATATGCTCTAATGTTATTATTCTTGAACATATTAATACAGTCAATATGGAGATGAAAGTTGCTGAATGTGAATATAATATGACTAATGAAATATTGATTTTGCAAATGGATCATGTAAAAGGTAGAACAAAACAGAAAAACATTGATCTACATCACACAGAAGAGACTGTCAATCTTCTCGGAACTTTGGGTTTTGATCCAGATTTTGGAGCACGACCAGTGAAGCGGTTAATATAACAATTTATAGAAGATGAAGTAGCAATGAGAATATTGAAATAAGATTTTAAGGAAGGTGATTCAATCATCATTCAAGTTGACACTTGTCTCGAGACTGATGATCAGTTGGTCGTCAAGAAAATGGAGAACAAATGATTTATCCTTTGGTTTCCAACAATTGAGTTTTTGGAAAGGTCTATATAAACCAGATAGAGATTATTAAAATTTTGTAGTACGGCCTATGTATAAGTCAGGCATATGAAGTAAGGATAATTTTGATATCATCTTGTCAAATGAAACAATCTTAGTCTTTTCAGATCACTCTGTTTTTAGTTCCTTCATACATACAAGTGGTTTCCTTTTGCTTGGTGCACTTCTTCACACTCTTCAGTTACTTGGTGTCGGTTTTATGGTGTTTGCCAAAGTCGAATGCATTCATTAATCATTTGTAGTAGTTTGTAGATTAGGGTGAGTGTTAATGTACAGGGCACAACTTAAGATCTATAGTTGCTCCATTAGTTAGAATGATCCATAATGATCAGCACCTAAATCTAAATGGCTCTTAGATACAATGAAAAAAATGTGCGGGTAGAACGTTTTGGATCAATTTGTTCGACCCAACTAAATTGGTTGCGGATCATGTGGCATTTCCTTCTTTTCTATAGGTTTGTTTCCCTTGTTTGGATTAAATTTAGGGAAAGTAAAGTAAGAATTATGAACAAAATAGTAAAGGAAAAGAAAAGAAAAAAGTGATGAAGAGGAATAGCATAGATAAAACACAACAAAGAGCACGATGATAATCATCCGAAAAAAAGGACGTCATTACCCCCCATAGGTCAAATCGAATACTAAGCAACCAATAGCAACATCACCCTAAGAAAACGTTAATCAGGCCAAAGAGATGTAAAACATCAACTTTCATTTCAATGTCAAATAATATTGAGATTTCTGAGAGTGAACAGGTTAGAGGACTTGAATCGCATTACCTGCTAATATACTAGACAATAACTTGACGAGGGCCAAGAGGAACCCAACACTAGGCAAGTAGTTAGGGGAAAAATCTAAAACTAACAACAAACTACCACAAAGCACATAACGCCCACGTTTTAAAGCAAACACCAAAATATCAAAAAACCAATCTTGTCAGCAAGAAATAACCAAATTTGAATACTCCTCACTAGAAGACTTGCCAAAACCAAAAACCATTTGATAAGGAGAAGAGATGGAAAGTCAATAATTATATTTCAAAGTCTCAGGATGATTTTTCTTGAACAGTGCTTCAGCAATAATACAACGGTAAAATGGACACTATTTTCATTGTTTGTTTTGACGTATATTTATCATTTAGGCTTCGACCCCTTGGTTTCCGGTGCTTTATTTGTGACTTTTCATGTAAAATCTCAATGGGTATATACTTCGATTCCCTAAATGGTGCCACGGATAGAAAAACGATCTTCATACAATTCGAACTGGCTTAGAGTATCTTCCCGTTAAATCTTTATTTGTTGTATAACTTTACTCGAGGACTTTATACTAGTGGACGGGAGAGGGTCACTTGCGACTTCTATACATTTTCCACGCTGCCGATAACTAACCTATCATTCCAATCCGGATTTTATACCAATCAATAGAAAAAAGCTGCACCATGGAAGCCGGAGTCACTTGAAGATCGTTGAGCTACTCGAAAAACGGGACCACGTACTCCCAACGGGTTAATGATGTGGCATTCACGTTAAAGAAGCTCAATGCTCCGAAGATGAAGTCGCCATAAAAACATTTAAATATGAAGTTATGCTATCACATGGAAAGTATCCAAAATGTCCGAAAACTCCTCGGTTTTTCGGAAGATTCACTCCGAAGCGAAACTCCAATAAGAGCCCTTCTCTTCCGACAATTCCAGATACAAACCGA
This sequence comes from Nemophila menziesii, assembly GCA_029959085.1. Taxonomy (NCBI): domain Eukaryota; kingdom Viridiplantae; phylum Streptophyta; class Magnoliopsida; order Boraginales; family Hydrophyllaceae; genus Nemophila; species Nemophila menziesii. The sequence continues at coordinate 2,588,570 of JARWIR010000027.1, read as the reverse complement.
TGTTTAAGTACGTCGTTATGGCGTTGAGAGCGTCCATGTGCGATCGGATTCTTGCCGAATATTAAGTTCGACGAGCGAGAGACTCTGAAGGTCGAAACTTGCCATAGAAAATCGAGAAGGCTTCTGTCAGTGATTGGGCAGTTCTTACAAGCGCATAGAGATCTTACAAGGCTCTACGAACTACTCGGTAGAGTGTACGTTGCATTTTACGGTATGACGGAATTCTCGTGAGCTTGCTAATAACTAGCGACAAAGTTTACATGTTTGATCCAACTTATCTCAAACATCACCGAGAATCACCCTACGGTTCACTCAGAGGAAATTGTTTCCAGAATTAATTCAAAATTCAAAATGAAAACATAATTCATTTTAAGAACTTGTTCGGGAATTAAATTTTTACATATGTAAACTTTTGTGTCTCTCTTTGTAGTACTCACGAGTTCATCTGATTGAGTAGGAGACTCGTCGGTACAAACGCTAGAGAGCTGCGAAAAGGAAACAAAAGGACTTATATAACGTTTAACTCAAAAAAATTAATCTTAGGATTTTTAGTACAATCGAACTTATCAAACTCGTTGATCTATGAGTAATAAAAATTTAGCAGCCATCATTATAGCCAATAAGCAAACATCCCTCGTGACTTTGGGAGTTACACGTGGATTACCTACAACGCAAGATTAAATAACACAAATAGACCCTTGTGTTTCAACAAACGTCATTTAGTTCCCAATTCCCGTCATTCCTTCAACGTTCATTTTTATTTTCTACATTCAAACATAAAAACAATATCTAACGTTCATTTATTTTTTGTTCAACCCCTCAACGTCTCTTTCATTTCAAAGCCGCCTATTTAAACTAAGTTGCACTCACACAATCGCACTCACAATCTCATTACACATTTACAATATTAAGATGGATATTCAAATAGGTGATCTTGTGGAAGTAAGCATCGACGCAGATGGATTCTTTGGCTATTACTACGAGGCTAGAGTTCTTCAAAAAATAAGAAATGGAGAGAAATTTGAAGTGAAATATTTAATATTCCTGGAAGATGCACAAAAGCTGTTAACTGACGTTGTTGAAGCTAAACAGGTGAGGCCAAAGCAACCTTTGATATTTGAAAGGTTCAATTATATGGTCTCCGATAGAGTCGATGTGTATGATTTCGAAGGTTGGCGGGTCGGTATAATCACGGATAGAATTGATCATCAAACATTTTCTGTGTTTTTTGATGTCTCACGTGATGAGGTTCGTTTTCATGTTTCAAGATTGAAACCTCATCACGATTTCATAAATGGTGAATGGATTCGTTTTAGAAGATCTGCATGAGACTAGATAGGATAATAGTCAATTTCCGGATGGATATTTAAGTTTAATCATATTACTTCTCTTGTTCTTTTCATTTCTTCTTGTCTTAGACTTGTATTTGATTTACATTTATGAATGAATGCTAGTAAAAAATTTGAATTGATATTTTTGGGGTTGACTAATTGTATAAAAGGTGAGCGTCGAAATCTAATTTTCAAATAACATTGATAGATTGATAGTAAATTTTCATATAAAATGGGCCAAAGAAACATAGATGCTTCTTGAGATAAAAATCAAACGGTTCCAATCGGATCAACCTCTGTCTAAAAGGTGAACTTTGTTAACCTACTTCTTAATTAATTTTATAGTACCAGATTAAGTGCCCGTTTGGGATTGATTATTTTGAAGTTAAAAGCGTTTTGATTAAAATTTAAATATTTGTAAAAAATATTAAAAAATATTTTAACATCTAAAATCACTTTAAGTGATTATTTTAATAATCACTAATGCAGTGCTTTTCCTAAAAGTGATTTTTAGAGTCTAAAATATTACTATAGATCTATAATCACTTTAAGTGATTATTTTTAAAAGCAATCCCAAACGGGCACTAAGATTAAGGGTCTGTTATAACTGTTATTATTTTATAATAAAATTAAAGTATTTAAAAAATATTATCAAAAATAATTTTAAAATTCAGAGTGTTATTTTTAGGTGTTTTATTTAATAATGTCCAATTTGTACAATATTTTATTATAAAGCCTATTGAAAAAAAAAATATTATAAAGCCTAAAGTAAATCTTAGTTGGATATTATTCAAATCAAAATAAGTATTTACTAGTATGTCATAATAAAGGTTTCTCTCTTTATTTGAAAAGTCAAATCACACGTGGATTGCATACATACCCAATTCATTAATTTCAAACCAAATGTCATTCTCTCTCTCCTTAATACAACATGTGTAACTGTTTTCACTTCTTATACACTATCGTCTTTTTTGTTCACATCCACCCTCCCATTTACTCCATATCCACCGCTCAGACCAAAAACACCAATACCCATTACAAATAACATAAAACGTGAAGATTAACTAACTAGGTAAAAGAAACTTTTGTTCGTCTGGATCGTTCAAACATCTAGATATCTAGCGCTTTAGCCAAAGAAGTCAGTTTCAAAGTGAAAAACCCTAGCCGCCGAAAGACAATTTATCAAGGTGCTATTATTTTAAGTTATGTATTCCTTATCACCTATTATATTGTTGTGCATGTTTTAAAAAAAAAATTAAATCAACTATAGGGTTTTGTTCCTTCCACGTTTTGAAACGCTAGTCTCAAACATTTAATTGTCGATGTAGGTTGAAATCAACCCGTGTGTTTCAGTATAACATTTAGATTTTCTTTTCAATATGTCTGCTTATGATTAATTGGGTAATACACAACCGTTTGTTAGCAGTTGTATGTTTGTTGATTGGTGTACTATGTATGTGTACATAGTGCGTATATATTTAACTGATGTAAATGAAAATAAGGGTGCACAAGCGTTTTTGGGGTATATTCCAAAATTAGTTAGTATTATGCATGGCTTGTAATTGGGTATAACACATTTGTTTGTCAATAGTGTTATGTTATTGGCGGTTGTTCTCTACATGTGCAGGTATTGGGTACATATATGTTATAGATGTAAATGATAATTAGTATGTATATGAGTAGTTTTGGGAATATACCCAAAGGAAGTAGAATGCCATCCATCTTGAAATTGGGCATATACGCATCCATTTTGTGGTAGTTTCATGATCATTTAGTGATGTGCTTTATATGTGTAGAGATTCGCTTACACATGTTGTTGTTGCAATTGATAAATAGGCTGTAATTTCATGTCATTGGGAATATACCCAAAGTAACTAGTATGATGTGTAGTTAAATATTTGTTAATGCTTCAAGAACATTAAGATACAATTCATTTCAATTTGTGCAGAGTAATGGCTAAGGAAGATGCACGTTAGTTGCATTATTCAAAATCCTGAAAAACCGTAACATGACACCATATTATTTTGACGCACTCTCGAGCAGTCCATTTTATCCCCTGTTCCGTGGGATGTTAAATTACAAAGGAGGCAAAAGGTGGGAGAAAAACATGACATCATATCCGAGCTTATTATGTCGTACAACAAAAATGATGAGGTCTATACATTTGGAGGTGTGCCGATGGAAATTACTCCTAATGATGTACGATTAATAATGGAGGTGAATGGTGGTTTTGAACGCGTACCAAAGTACGTGCGTGCTGAACTTAGAGTTGGGTGTTGGTTTTAAAAAGACATTCTCTGACTTGAAGACTACATGAACACTATAACAGTCGGATGTGAAGGCTGTGATCAAAAGCATACTAGAAATAAAAGAATAGTGATAGAGAGACCTTATCCCTATGCGTAAAAATTCTTGCAGTGTCAACTATTTTCTACCTCGCGGGATCGGGTAGAATTACAAAATGGCATATCAAAGTGTCCGAGAACTTGGGTGAGCTAAATAACTATAACTGGCCTAAACACATTGATGATTACGTAATGAGCGCGCACACTATTTTGGGTAAGATATGCTTCGTTCTCCTGGTGGTGACTTTGTAATACTTTATTCACAATAAACTTTTTTTGAAAAACTGAATTTTAATTTTATTTACAATTTACAGTCATTGATGAATGAACTTGTGCATATACCAGGTAGGGTGTCAGCCGATGAACAAGTTTTCCATTGAATATTTAAATGGGATCTCTCAGAGGGGGCATCAAACTTCCGCAGTACAATATTAGACATGATTAGGCCAGATATGGTGAGTCTTCTTAAATTGGTATATTATTGATTATATACGTAACTATTCATTTGCACTATGGTTATTTACATTAACATATACAGACTAGGGAGCTTTAAATGACTGAGAAAGAGTTGGTGGAGTTTGGAGTGAGTCGTATGGAAAATGATGTTGGAAGTGGTGAACGCAATGCTAAAGATGGTACTTTGGCTGGTGTACGAAATGTTTTAGCGTCCCAAGGGGCCATGGTACTGGCTTTGAAAACCACGGTTAGACACCATGGTGCCAACGATGACGAGTTGACTAGAGTGAAACTTGAGTTGGAATCAGAGAAAGAGATAACTTCTATTTTGATGCTCGAAATTGAGATAATTAGATCTTATAACCGGAATCTACGTGAACAACTAGGTGAAATGAAAGAATTGATTGAGGATGTGATCGGGAGACACGTGTCAATAATGAGGATGTGGATGTTTTCAATTAGAATCAATCAGGTGGCAGGAATTTGAAATCCACTGAAATAACAGATGTCCCTGTTGTAGTTATTGGTTATGGAGATAAAGGTGTGTTACTAATGTCTCCTCTTTTGTTCTAATTATACGCCCTTAGGAGACATCATTTTAGGTGATTATTTGACTAATTTGATAGACTTTTAGGATTAATTCTCTATATTTCATTTTCCCTCCTTGGATTTTAGTATTTTTCATTTATTAAGCTTTTGTGCGTTAAATGGGTTGTTTTAGTGCAAATTTTGTAGGCACGTGATGCTATCAAGAAGAGGAATCAAGGATTAAAGTCTTAGATCGTGTAAAGAAGTCAAACGCGAGAAGAAATATCCCGAAGAGTTGACAAGTTGAAGCTGCAAATCTGGAAGGCTGATATTGATTGCTAATTTCGAGCTACTTAGACATGGATTCGGCCTCTATGTTGTAAAGACGATTTGTTCCTTATCGAGTTATGAAGATTTAGCAAGTTGAACGGGTCAATTCGGAGTTGAGTTGAGAAAGTTATCTCTGTTTTAGTGAAGGGTGTACACCAGTTACGAAATTTGTAATTAAAGATTGAACTTGGGCTTTTTAATATTTCAGTAATTCACCTAAGTAAAGCCCAAGTTCGAATTTAAGCTTATAAATAGACCCTTTGACTCTTATTTTACACACAACTCAATTTACAAAAGTCAGAACATCATAGAGAAAAGTCAAAAGCAAGAGGAGAGAAGAAAAGAGAAGAAACTGAAGCTGGAGAAGCAATTCTTCCATCAACAGTCAATTCAACAACCCTTTAATTAGGTTCTATCTTTTATTTATGTAATTGACCATTAGTTCTTTTAATTTAATTTCTTTAGTTTTAATCTCTACTATGACCTAAATACTCTAAGTGCTTGATAATCGCTCAATGGGTTGAGCCCCAATTTATTCAATTAGTGTTTTTGATTTTGGAATTGAAAGATTCAATTTGAATTGGGTAATTTAGTATTTTCTATTATCGTGAACTTATTTACTGTCTTTGAAGTCATGTCAAAAATAGGAATTAGTAATTAAGCTATTCATTATAGTGGCGTAATGATCACCATGGCGGTGGTTTAGTTACTGATCTAGGTAATAGATTTAAGATATAAATTATTGATCCTGACGGACTTAGTTAATCTTATAGCCAATTGGGTAAAACACTTGAACATTCAAAGGTTGTCTATAATCTCCCTGACGGGGTTCATAGTACCCTAGGATAGCTCCTAAGTCCACTCTGACGGGGGTTAGGGGAAACTTGAATCCCAACTAATACCAAATCCCGATTCATCCCTTAAACGAAGCATTGATTAAATAGGTTTAGGCGAAACCCTTGCGAAACTCAAGTACTACTTCTCATCCTTTCATTTACTCATATCTTATCTACTTGTGTCTCATTTATTTTCATTAGTCAATTTAATAATTTACTTTATTTACACTTTAGTCCATAAACAAAAAATCCAACAAATATTTATCCATTTAATTTTCGTATCATATAAACAACTATCTACGCTTATTGCATAACATTTAAATTCATATCCATTCCGTCTTTGAGATCGAAATACCATTTACCGGATATTACTTGGACGGCCTATACACTTGTGGTGCGTGTCTTTTCTATTTAGGGGTGTTATTTTATAACATACCAGGAGACACCAAGTTTATAGCGCCGCTGCCGGGGAGATAGCGTGTGACCACGGTGTTATCCGTAAAAGTGTTTTAGTTGTTATTTTTTATTTCAGTTTTACACTTTCTTTGTGTTGTCTCTTCTTAGGTGTTACAGGTTAGCATGTACTAAACCCCCGAGAGGTTTTTCTGAGATAAATACAAGAGAGAGAAAGAGGCAAGAGAAAAAGCAAAGAAAGAAAGAGAAACGGAGGGTCTAAACATTCAATGTTGAAGATTCCAGAATTCAGTTGGATGAAAATGGTAATCCGATAGTCCGCCAGTTATGCAAGACCCACCGCTAGGAGTCCAAAACGCTCAATTCCTAATTCCTTCGGTAGGTCAACAACCACTCAACAACAATGGTGTAGTAATTCAAGAAGATGTTTCCCGGTTAGTCCAACCTAAAGAATATAGACCTTTTCGTCTACCACCACTAGGACTTTGCCCAACCGGAATCTGATTCAAACTAGACGCGGGTATGATTAACCAGTTTATCAATATTGGGCAATATAGTGGGGCAGCGCGTGAAGATCCTATTCGAGCTATGTACAAGTTTATGCAAACCTGTTATGCATATGTCACTCTTGGAGTAACCCAAGAACAAATGTACTTTCATATGTTTCCATTTTTCCTCATCGGAGTAGCAAGTGAATGGTATGATCAGCAACAACACGGTGAGATTTTGACTTGGGATCAACTTCAGACAGCATTTTTCGACATGTATTTTCCTCAAAGTGTTAGACTTAGTGGGAAATTAGATGTTGCTAGTTTCCTTTAAGAACAGGGAGAGACTGTAGGAGTTTCTTTGACTCGTTTTCAATCGTTGCTACGGAAATTGTCATTACATGGGTACCCACTTGAATTACAGCTTGGGATATTTTATCGAAGTTTGGATGAAGCTTCAAAAGAGAAGGTAGATACTATGTGTCATGGTGGCCTTATGATGGTCACAACTAATAAAGCCTTAGCTAATATGGATAGAATTGTGAAGAACGAAATGAGTTGGCAACCTTCGAGATCATCCGTTAGAGTTTCTGAAAAGGGTACTTTGAATGTAGACGCGGAAACCGCTTTGAATGCTAAAATTGCCTCACTTGAGAATAAGCAGTTATCTATGTCGAATAAAGCTATTGTGAATGTGGTAAAAGAACCGGAGATATGTCCTAGTTGTAGGGCAATTGATCATAGCTGGGAAGAATGTGCTATAAGCCAGAATCTGTGTGTTTCGTTAATAATCAAGGTAATAATTATTCAGGTGGTCAAGGGTTGGTAATCAACAGAGAAATCATCCAGGCTTTCAATATTCTAATCCACATGGGGCAGCCAATCCAGGAACTTATCAACCAAGGCCCCAAGGGAACAATTATCAATTCAAGCCTCAAAATCACTACCAATGAAACCAACCTAGAGCAGATCATGAAGCTTATTCCGATACGTTAGATCAAAAGGCACTTCCTGCCCGACCTCTAGAAGGTGCACTCACCGCAGCTGATTTAGCTCTTACCTTGACGCAATACATATCTTCTTCCCAAAGTAAGTCGGCCCAACTTGAGGATCAGTTATCTCGATTCATGAACACCACAACTGTTAAAGAAAACAAGATGGAAGAAACTTTAAATTTACATTCTGCTTTGTTAAAAATCTTAGAGAGTCAAATATCAAAGATCGCCAATAGCTTAAATGTTCGAGGTCAAGACCAACTCCCAAGTGACACAGAAATTCCTTAACAAAGGGAGGATTGTAACGCGATCAGAACAAGAAGTGGTAAGCAGTTGCTACCACCACCCTTTCCGGTTATGAAAGAAAAAGAAATAACCAGAAAAGAAAAGCCGGTAAAGGATGTTGAGGAAAAAGATGATGAAGTGGAGAAGATTCCGGAAATACCCAAGAAGAAAGATATTGTAGAAACCCGTCCTCCTCCACCTTTTCCATCCTGAATTCAGAAGAAAGGAGATATGGCTGATTATCAGAGATTTATAAATGTGGTGAGAGGTTTGAACATTAACATACCGTTTTATATGCTATTAAAGATGTACCAAAGTATGTGAAGTTATTGAAAAGAGACATCGCCAACAAAAGGCCATATCGTGATAATTAGATGATAGGATTGCCAGAATAGTGTAGTGCAATCTGTCAAAGTAAGTTGCCACCCAAGTTACTTAATCCTGAGAGCTTTACTATTCCGATCTCTATTGGTAATGAGTGGCAAGGAAAGGCATTGTGCGATTTGGGTGCGAGTATCAATCTCATGCCTAAATCAATTTTTGAAAAATTGAAGATAGGGAATGCAAGATTGACCTCTATGGTCTTGCAAATGGCTGACAGATCCCTCGTATACCCTGAGGGACGAATAGAAGATGTCCTTGTCAAGGTAGGTACTTTAATTATTCCTGTTGATTTTGTTATTCTTGAATACGACGCGGATAGGAATGTCCCCGTCATTTTGAGAAGACCATTCCTAGCCACGGTGCGTACTTTGATTGATGTAGAAAACGGAGAATTAACCATTCGAATCCAAGACGAGGAAGTAAAGTTCAGTGTGTTAGAGCTATGAAGTTTCCAGATTCCCAGGAGGATTGTTTCCGAAAGGATGTAGTAGAGCATGCAACGCAAGAGGTATATGATTGTTTTAATTATATGATGATGTCTTGCAGGCCGCTTTGACACTTGGTTTGCCTGAGATGATGGAAGAGCTTGCCGAAACAGTGGCATCTCTTAATTATGAGAATCTAAAGTATAGGCGTTTAGTCTATGAATCGTTACGAGATGCAGGGGAGATTGAACCTCAAAAGAAACCATATATTGAGTCTCCCCCGAAATTAGAAAAGAAATCACTTCCATCACACTTGAGGTATGCATATTTAGGTACTAATAACACTTTACCTGTTATTGTTTCAGCTACTTTAACAGGTCCTCAAGAAGAAAAATTGTTGCGTATACTAAGAGCCAACAAAGAGGCGATAGGATGGACTATTGCAGAAATTAAAGGTATTAGTCCCTCCTATTTCCAACACAAAATTATTTTGGAAGATAATAGTATACGTTCGGTTGAAGGACAGAGAAGATTGATGCCTGCAATGAAAGAAGTGGTAAAGAAAGAGGTTATTAAGCTACTAGATGCGGGAATCATCTATCCTGTAGCTAGTAGTGATTAGGTAAGTCCAGTTCAATGCGTACCAAAGAAGGGTGGTATCACTACCATCTTGAATGATCAGAACAAAGTCATACCCTCAAGAACTGTAGTAGGTTGGAGAGTGTGTATGGATTATCGCAAGTTGAACAAGACTACTAGAAAAACCCACTTTCCGCTTCCATTCATAGACCAGATGCTGGACAAGTTAGCAGGTAGAGAATATTATTGTTTCTTATATGGTTATTAAGGTTACAATTAGATATGTGTAGCTCCTAATGACCTGCACAAAACTACATTTCACATGTCCCTTTGGAACTTTCGCATACCGAGCCTTTTGGATTATGTAATGCACCTGCTACTTTCCAATGTTGCATGATGGAAATATTTGGAGATATGATTGATCGGTTCCTTGAGGTATTTATGGATGACTTTTCTGTTTTTGGAGATAACTTTGATGATTGCTTGCAGAATGTAGAGAAGGTACTAATTAGATGCAAGGAAATTGATTTGGTCTTGAACTGGGAGAAGTGCCATTTTATGGTTCGTGAAGGTATAGTGATGGGACACAGTATTCGAGTTCTAGTTTAGAAGTTGATCGAGCTAAGATTTAGTTAATCAAGACTCTTCCTCCTCCTATTTCTGTGAAAGGGGTAAGAAGTTTTTTAGGCCATGCTGGGTTTTATCGCCGTTTCATCAGAGACTTTTCTAAGATCGCAAAACCTTTGTGTAACTTACTCGAAAAGGACGCCAAATTCCTTTTTTATGAAGCCTGCATGAAGGCATTTCAGGAGATTAAAGAGAAACTTATTACTGCGCCTATTGTATTACATCCTGATTGGAAGATTTCGTTTGAAGTTATGTGTGATGCCAGTGATTTAGCCATGGGTGTTGTGTTGGGTCAGAGAAAAGATAAGTTATTCCATTCTATCTACTATGCGAGTAAGACTTTCACTAGTGCTCAGATAAATTATACAATGACCGAGAAGGAACTTTTAGTTGTTGTTTATGAATTTGACAAGTTTCGTACCTATCTCCTTGGACCAAAAATTGTTGTATTAACCGATAATTCCACTATTAAATACCTTATGGAGAAGAAAGATCCTAAGCCATGGTTAACCAGATGGGTTTTGTTGTTACAAGAGTTCGATTTAGAGATTCGGGATAGAAAAGGTTGTGATAATCAAGTTGCAGATCATTTGTCTCGCCTTGAAGGTTCTGAATTTAATAATGGTCATGAGTTGGTTAGAGAAGAGTTTCCTGATGAGAGTTTATTTGTTATTTATGATAGTACTCCTTGGTATGCAGATATCGTGAATCTTATTGTGAGTGGAAACTTTCCTCAAGGGGCCACTTCTCAAGAAAGAAAGAGATTAAGTCACCGTGCTAAGCAATTCTTTTGGGAGGATCCTTTCCTTTACAAAATATGTGGTGACCAAATGGTAAGAAGATGCATACCTGAGAAAGATGTTTTGTCAGTAGTTGCGGGTTGTCACGATTCACCCTATGGAGGACATTTCAAGGGCGACTACACAGCTGCTAAGGTATAACAATCTAGTTTTTATTGGACTACGTTACATAAGGGTTGCCATGAGTATGTTAAGAAATGTCATAGATTCCAGTTTACTGGTAATATATCCAAGAGTGATGAGATGCCACGTAATAATATTCTTGAAATGGAAATATTTGATGTTTGGGGTATTGATTTTATGGGTCCCTTTGTACCATCCAATGGAAATCAATACATCCTATATGCTGTTGATTACGTGTCTAAATGGGTAGAGGCTGTAGCTCTACGAACTAATGATTCGCGAGTAGTGATTAAATTTCCGAAGTCACATATTTTCACTAGACATGGTACACCTAGAGTTATTATCAGTGATGGAGGTTCACACTTCGTGAACAAATATTTGAAGACAGCTTTAGAGAAGTATGGGATAAGACATGGTGTATCTACCGCTTATCATCCACAAGACAGTGGTCAAGCTGAGGTCTCTAATCGAGAGGTCAAATACATCCTAGAGAAGACTGTTGCCCCCACAAGAAAAGATTGGTCAATGAATTTAGATGATGGCTTGTGGTCTTATCGTATTGCGTTCAAAACTCCCGTTGGTGCATCTCCGTATCGTATGGTTTATGGTAAGGCTTGTCACTTACCTCTTGAACTTGAATTAGGTGCATATTGGGTTATAGCGTAGTTGAATTTAGATCCTACTTTAGCTGGTGAGAATCGTATGATGAAGTTGAATGAATTTGATGAGTTTCGATTACATGCCTATGAGAATGCTAAACTCTACAAAGAGAGCACTAAGCGGTGGCATGATAATCGTATTCGTGTGAAGAGGTTTGAAGATGGTGATGTCTCCCTATTTGTTCTAATTCTTAGCCCTTTGGAGACATCCTTTTAGGTGAATAAATGAGTTATTTGATAGACTTTTAGGCTTATTTGATCATATTGCACTTTCTCCCCTTGGAAATTAACTATTTGCAGAATCTGAGCTTTTGTGCGTAAATTTGACTATTTTTAATGCAAAGTTAACTGGTTCTTGAATTTCATGAAAGACCAATCCAAGGAGGAAAAGTTAGAATAAAGTCTTAGTGTATTTTAGAGTGTTAGGAAATGATTTCTAGTCGAGTTTCTATTTTTAGAGTACACTTTCCTATTTCGATTTCTTGATTTATTGATTTATTGATTTATTCTTTTTAAGCATATGCGGTTTAATTATTTATTTAATGTGAAGCTTTAAAAGATAAATGGTAATTACTTAGAGACCAAGTCAAGATAAGGATGAAAGGAAAGAAGATTTACAAGGAAATAAGAAGATTTGGTAAAGATTTGTTCAAAGGAGGAAAAGATAAAGCTGCCTTTTGAAATCTGAAATCCAGCCACGTTTTAGGAATTAAATTATAATAAAAGATTGGCTAGGATTCTGGACGAATGGTCTGCACCAATTGAAAGAAATTTCCAAGACAAGCAGTTTCATATATTGGAACTTCTCAAACGGATAAGTATTCAAAAAGATATGACCAAATCAAATCAGCAGAATCTTATCTTTTAGAGCTACGAATTTAAGAGTCTTTGCCTTGTCTTCCACTCAAAGCAAATTCGACCTAGGGTCTTCCAACACCTATAAATACACCCCTTAGACCTCATTATTCAGTACCTCTCATAATTCATTCAATATATACATCCTTAGAGAGAGCGTCAAGAGGCGGAAGCAAGAGCAGAAGCTGGAGACTGTCTATATCTCCAACAACAGTTCAAGCCAATTCCTCTATCTAGGTTCTTAATTTATTTCTGTTATTAGGAACATGTATATTATTAATTTCTTTATTGTTTTTACTTTTAATATGAGCTAAACCTTAATTACTTGAGAATCGTAATGGGATGAACCCTAATTTGTTTAATTCATGTATTTCAATTTGGGATTAGTTTCTAGTTTAATTTGAATTAGGTATTTCATATTGTTTCTTATTTTATATTAATTTCACTATCAATGAATTAGCTAATCGGAGATAGGTCATAGTAATTAAGCTATTCACTTTGGTGGGGAAGTGATCGCCTTGACGGGGGGTTTAATTACTGAACTAGATAATAAACGTAAGGTAGAAATTATTGATCATGACGGACTTAGTTAACCTTATAGCCAATTGGGTAAAATAGTATTCATTCGAAGGTGGATTATAATCGCCCTGACGGGGTTTGTAACATCTGAGAATAGCTCCTAGGTCCACCCTGACGGGGGCTAGGAGATTATAGAGTCCCGACTAATATAGAAATATCAGTTCTGCCCTTAAAGAAAGCATTAATTAGGTAAGTTTAGGTGATTCCCTAGCGAGACTCAAGTATAGTTCATATCTGCGTCTTAGTCCTTTAGTATTTATTTTTAGTAATTTTATTTCTTTGTGTCTAGTAGTTTAATAACTCGAAACCAAATAAATATCTTTCGTATTTTCTTTTCTGTAATTGAAATTATTACTATTTATCTATTGAACACTTGGGTTATACCAGTCCAATCCCTGAGAACGAATCCGACTTATCGGAGTATTACTTGGACAACCGTACACTTGCGGTTAAGTGGTTCCTCTTTATTTTGCATTTAATTTTATAACACACAAGGACCCACCAGATGGATAAAGGGTCGTAAAATACAACTCCTAATTCAGCAATTATCTAGGTAAGTTGAGATCGCAATGGTCTGGTCCTTACATTGTGACCAAAGTAACGCCTCATGGAGCTATAGAAATTGAGCATCCAATCGAGCACCGCACCTTCATGGTGAATGGTCATCAATTGAAGATTTATCATGGAGGATAGGATATCAATTGCTCGGAAGATCCACATCCCGGGGAGGTCATGTACCTCCTTGAAGCCCCTTAAAAGCGAGAGGTAACCCGTCGAGCTTAACGACGTTATACAAAAGCCAATTCATTGTACATTAGTTTAATGTTTTCTTTATTTCGTAGTATAAATTAGAGTAATTGTTGTTGATTAGTGTTTATTTTTAAGAAATGAGAAAGGTTAGTTGTTTTTGATGATTTCAGAAGTGAAAAGGGTCATGAGTTTGGAGTTAAAAAGGGGGAAAACGAAAAAAAATTAAATTGCAATATAGTAGAAACCGGGAACCCGGTTTTCCCAAACCGGGAACCCGGTGAGCAACTGATTTCCTACCCTCCACAGGCAAGACACTGCGTCCAGATTCGCGATGTCAACGCAAACACGGAACCCGGTTTTGAGTTGGCTGGGAATCCGGTGTTGATAGTTGTAAGTCCCAAACTCTCTGACTAGTGCGTAAAGAGATATGCAAGGAGCTGCGTCTGGAGTTACACTGTCGACAAAAACCGGGAACCCGGTTTCGACGGCCAACTCTCTAACTAGTGCGTATAGATAGACGCAAGAAGGCCGCGTCCAGGTAAAAAAAAAAAGAATTTGGAAATTTCTTTGCGCCGACACAGCGACGCGAACCGGGAACCCGGTTTCCGTCTCTAAGAGGCGGTTTTGGAGACCTAACCCCTATATTTGTGCCTTCCTTCTCAAGTTAGCCTTCAATTCTGTTTCTCAGCTTCACAATACTCCGAAAAACATCATCAAAACAACTTATAATCATCCAATCCTATCCTCTTACACCACAAATCAACTCATAATCTTTCCACAACACCTTTAAATTTCAAGTTTTCTCCAAGAAACGCCCTATTCCAAATGGTGAGAGTTATGCTAGGCAAGTTTATAGTAGTTATTTGTTACCTTGTGCTAAGGTATGGTCCCATTTCGTAATCCCCACCTTCTTTGGCATTATTAGCACTTCCGAATTGAAAAATAAGCGTGTTATCTTTATAAAGTGTATTATTTAGAACCAAGAAATTGATGTTGCTCGTGTGATTTATGACACCATTATGGAGTTTGAGAAAACCCCAACTGTTCAGCAAAATCTTAAGTTTCCATGTACCATCACTGCTTTGAGTCTAGATGCAAAAATACCACATAGGAGCGAAGAGGTTGAGCCTTCAGACAATGGGGAAAATATGACATTAAATTCGATTGAGAACGCTCATAATGAAGCAACACAACCAATGAAAAATCCTAGAGTTCCTCCGCCAAAGAAGAGGGTAAGTGTTGATAATGAGTTTGAGAATAAAATCTGAGTGTTGGAAGAGAAACAAGATGCGATGATTGTCACTTTAGGAAACGTCACAAAAGATTTGGAGATGATGAAAAAAAATGTTATTTGGAGTGAGCAATATGCAACACCTCCTTTACTCCATACTTACAAAAGAAGCCCAACCTGGACGCAACAATGATAACCAGCCTAGTGCCGGTTGAGATACGTTTTCTAATCTTTTCTTATTTAGTGTATATTAGTTTATTTGCTTTGAGTATTTTCGAATCGTGGGGACACGACTCATTTTTGAGTTTGGAGTGGGGTTTGTTGCCTCATCCCAGTTTTACGTGTTATTTGTTTTATTTGCTTTCAAAAAAAAATAATTAGGGGTTGCGTTTGACTGTAGAAGATCTTAGATATCCCCACTAAGCATACTTTTGATAAATCTATGATAGTAAATAGTGGAATTTATGGATTAGTATAAAACACACTTTAATTGCATGAAAACATAGGTAATTGATTGGAAGAATTAATGAACAATGAAAAAGAAGTAAACTTGTACTTAAGGAAAATGTTTGGTTTGTAGAACGTGAGATCCAAATTAGTAGGAAACCCACTTAGGTATGAACTAGAGGTAAACTATGCAACTAGGAAATTGATAGGGGCAGTTCTTTGTTAAGCAATTTGAGACCTTTTTAGCCTTCTATCCCTCGTATTAATTTATCCTTCTTAGCCCAATTTTGAGCCTTAAAGCCTTTTATTTTGTCGCCACGATATAAGCCCATATCCCCTTAGTTTATTAGGCATTTCCATATGATCCGCATTGAATCACGATCTTGAGACCTGTCTCGAACTTGAGTTTAAGGTGGTGGGTCCATCTATGGGAATTACATTGGGAGGGAATTATATGTGTTTGTATTGAGGCACAATTTCAGATGATATTATTATTTGTAATCTTTTGCCGTGATTGAAAAAAAATGAAAAAGAAAAAGAAAGAAAGAAAGAAAGAATAAAATATCCGGCAAAGTGGAAATTTCTGGAAATCATTTTATATGTATTGGGTTAACATGGGGACGCTAAATTAGCACGTCAAATGGGTTGAGTGAGAACATAATTCGAGTGTAAACTCAAGCTCGGAGACAGTTGTTGATGGTAAGTGAGGAGAGAGCCAGAAGCTCTCTTCAAATTTACCAAATATACATACCACACCGTCCCTAAGCCCACGCTAAAACCATAAAGTCCTCGTGATTCCTAGGTGCATAATGAGTTTATAATTCAGCTAATAGGGAGTATACTAAGTGGAGCATTCAAAGCGAGTAAGGATCAATAAACACCCTATAGCCATTATATTGAGATAAGTACAAGCGTAACCTTCTAGCATTGTGAAGTTAATTTTAAGATTGATATTATTTGTGTTTGATTTTGCATGATAAGTGTATGTGTATATTAATTCTTAATGTTTGCTATATGAGATTTATTTTAAGTGTTACTTTGGGTGTATTTACTAGCTTCCACATTTCTGCATTCACCTTAGACCTTTGTTTTTATTTTACTTTGTCGGGACGATAAATGTTTGAGTTTGAGGTCTTGATGTATCCTATTTTTTTCTAATTATATGCTCTTAGGAGACATCATTTTGGGTGATTATTTGACTAATTTGATATAATTTTAGGATTAATTCGCTATATTTCATTTTCCCTCCTTGAATTTTAAGTTTTTTCATTTATTAAGCTTTTTCAAATTAAATGGGTTGTTTTAGTGCAAAGTTTGTAGGCCCATGATGATAGCAAGGATAGGAATCAAGGATTAAAGTATTAGATTGTGTAAAGAAGTCAAAGGCGAGAAGAAATATCCCGAAGAGTTGACAAGTTGAAGCTGCAAATCTGGAAGGCTGATATTGATTGCTGATTTCGAGCTACTTAGACATGGATTCAGCCTCTGAGTTGTAAATAATATTTGTTCCTTATATAGTTACGAAAATTTAGCAAGTTGAACGGGTCGATTCGGAGTTGATTGAGAAAATTACAACCGTTTTAGTGAAAGGTGTACACCAGTTACGGGATATGTAATTAAAGATTGGACTTGGGATTTTTACTTTTTAACTAATTCACCTAAGGAAAGCCCAAGTCCGAATTTAAGCTTATAAATAGACCCTTTGACTCTTATTTTACACACAGCTCAATTTACAAAAGTCAGAACGTTAGAGAGAAAAGTCAGAAGCAAGAGGAGAGAAGAAACTGAAGCTGGAGAATCAATTCTTCCATCAACAGTCAATTCAACAACCCTTTAATTAGATTGATCTTTTATTTTTGTAATTGACAATGAGTTCTTTTAATTTATATTCTTTAGTTTTAATCTCTATTATGAGCTAAATACTCTAAGTGCTTGAGAATCGCTTAATGGGTTGAGCCCCAATTTATTAATTAGTGTTGTCGAATTTGGGATTGAAAGATTTAATTTGAATTGGGTAATTTAGTATTTTCTATTATCGTGAATTTATTTACTGTCTTTGAAGTCATGAATCAAAAATAGGAATTAGTAATTAAGCTATTCATTATAGTGGCTAATGATCACCTTGACGGGGGGCTTAGTTACTGATAAAGGTAATAGATGTAAGATATAAATTATTGATCTTAACGGACTTAGTTAATCTTATAGCCAATTGAGTAAAACACTTGAACATCAAAGGTAGTTTATAATCGTCCTGACGGGGTTTGTAGTACTCTAGGATAGCTCCTAAGTCCACCCTGATGGGGGTTAGGAGAAACTTGAATCCCGACTAATACCAAATCCTGATTCATCCCTTAAACGAAGCATTTATTAAATAGGTTTAGGCGAAACCCTTGCGAAACTCAAGTACTACTTCTCATCCTTGCATTTACTCATATTTTATTTACTTGCGTCTCATTTATTTGCATTAGTCAATTTAATAATTTACTTTATTTACACTTTAGTCCTTAAACAAAAAACCCAACAAATATTTATCCATATCATTTCTGTATCATATAAACAACTATCTACGCTTATTGCATAACATTTAAAGTCATATCCAATCCGTCCCTGAGATTGAAATCCCGTTTACCGGATATTACTTGGTCGACCCGTACACTTGCGGTACGTGTCTTTTCTATTTAGGGGTGTTATTTTATAACACACCAGGAGACACCAGTTACGTGAATTACCGAGAGAAGTGTGTGCGAGCAGCGAAGATGTGTGTGTTGTAGAAGTGAGTTTGGGTGTTGTTGACACATTTAATGTTGCTCAAGAGCATTCAACCTTTGACATAAGTATTGAACAAACTACATATGTGATTGTCGATCTGGATTCTTGTAATGCTGACATTCCGGTTACCTAGACATTTGAATCCAGTGAAAACATAGATGGTCCTGATATGGTTTTTGTAGGTAGAGGTAAAGAGGTATTATGTCAAGTGAGCCAGGATGTGTATGATGCCGACAAAACAATGGAAAGTTTAGTAATTGACAAGATTGTATCGAATATTTTAGCCTCTTAAAATGTTGAATATCCTGAACAAGATTAGGGTAAAGACACATGTATGGCGACTGACGAGTTGGAAAATTTTGCTAAAAACTAACCCTCCAATGATAATTTGGTGGAAATGAGTCAGTTAATGTTGTGGATGATGTTAAATTTTCTTATGTGCTTTATCTAATTTTTTTTAGCATTTCGTAGCATAAGCGGAAGTGTGAAACTGTTGAAGAATTTGAGTTGTGGACAAGGTTGGTGACCAACAAGAGTGGGCAAATTTCATCTCAAACCGTTCTTACTGGTTCCTGTTTTAACAAAAATTGGGATTGCAAAATTGTGGAGCGCACTATATGACAATGAACAACAGACATTTGACCACTTTAGCAACGCCAGATTCAAACGTCGTAACCCGTTAATGTCAGACTCTGATAAAAAGGCCAAACAAATTGCTAATGTAATTATGGATAATTTTTGGCCTGGAGTAGCACGGAAAAGGTTTGTGAAGTTTGAAAACCCATTGCATCCAACAACAACTAATTGGAGGGATCCAGGTGCTTACATGTTGCAATAAACCTACTAATAGTTTAAAAAAGGTAGTGGGTCAATATTCAGATTGGGTAAATGCCCGAGGTGCTGATTAAGTGAGATGTAATTGCCCGTGCTTTGCCAACAATCCAGAATAACATGCACTATGCTAGTTACTTTGTAAACCGCACTCGAGTGATCAGATTTGAACAAACACAATGTGGGTGGACCCCACGATACGTAAGTCAAAATGGGTGCACCACCCACGCCAATATCTAAAATAACATGCAACATTAGGGGGTAGTACTTTTTTTTTTTTTTGTTCAAATTAGGGGGTAGTACCGAGTACTCCGACTTTAAGTTTAATTTCTGTGTAAAGTGAATATTCAAATAGTGGTTTACAAAAAAATGTGTGGAAATCCATTGTATTTATTTGCTACCATCAAATTAATGTAGAGGGTCATTAATGAAAATGAGTATACACCTATTGTGAATGTAAGTGCACGGTAACCCAGGTATCGGGAGTATGTATACACCGAATCGATTGTTTTTTGGAATGGTATTGATATAATTATACTACACCAATAAACTAATAGAAAAGTTCATACCCGTTCAAAAATCTCGAGACATTCTCACAATTTTTCAAACAACAGTCATGTAATGGGCATATACACAAAATGATCTATGTTGGGTGTACTCGAGCGTAAAACATTGACATTGCATTGTGTACTAACAACTACCTTAAACCAAAACATTATAGTTGCATATATAATATTCATATATATCAATACACAATGGAATCGGGTGCACCAATTTTGAAAAATCAGGAGTTATTTGATAGTATTACAAGGAAAAGCAAAAAAATGGGCATATACCCAAAAAAAGGCATATACCCAACATCTGATGCATGTGTTTTAAAGATTTTTTATTACATAACTAACACACACATGTTTATAGTCAAAGTATAGGCGAAACCTGTTATAGATACAGTTGCACGGAAAATCCATGTTGATGTATACCCGTTGATAACACACCAAAATGACACACACTTCGAATAAACACAGTAGATGAATAGTTTTTCCCTGCATTTATAAATATATCAATTACCAAAAAAGTATGGGCCTATAAATATACGACATCTATATTCTTGTTATAGTCATGTGAAGCTGACACAATGCTTGTATACCCACTACAAAAAATGTGAATGCTGCCTTTATAATAGGAAGTATGTAGACCTACCGATCGTTTAAAAAGTGAAGTGGTTCATTAATTAGATTGGTAGGTGCCCGAACGTCTAATTTAGTGCGATGTAATTGCACTTTCTTTGCCAAAGAAATTCAAATTTAAAATTAAACACTTATATGTTGAAGTTTACCGGTAACGTGTGTAATCGGCAAAGCGCAATCCATGCTGCATTTGAGTTGATTTTAACAACTGCTGCACTGATTTTTTTATCACAAAAAGAATTAAAATACAAAAATTTACTAAACCAAAAGAATCATCGGAAAATGTGTGAATGGACCGTTTATGGAGAACTTAGGATTGTTGATTTGATCTGCTGAGTTCGCATTCTGATCATCGATTTCCATAGCTGATACGTCGTTCTTACTGGACATTCTCGAAGCCTGTTGAATCACGTCTGGTCGGACTTTTGGAAGGTTTAACTATGAAGAATTTTTTCGGCGTCTTTGAATGCATGGGTCAGATTCCAATAAATCAGATAGTTATTTGTATATTTATTATTCTTGGGCCATTGTAATCTTAAGGATATTGGGCCATTACCATAAGTCTTAACCTTTTTTTTTAATCTTTTATTTTTTTAGTCAACTAGGCTTGTACTAAAATAAACAATCAACCAAGAGGGAAGAAATCAACTCCAGTTGAAACAAGAAATCCAAATACAATACAAACAAAACAAAAAGAAAGAACAAGAGAATTACAATCACAAGGCAAGGAAAGAAAACAAGGAGAAGCAATCGCAAACCAAACAGTCGAAATTTTAGCCGTCCTTCTAATCCCAAAATAAACTGTGTGTGGGATCTAACCATACTCTCAAGATCAACAAGGATAGACAAGCTCTTCATAGAGCAGTACGGGTTTAAAGATCGTATAGGCTGAAGACCGGCTGCGGTATTAGATTCTAAACAAGAATCAACATCAATGCAAAGTGAAGCAAATGTTAAAACTAGACATAAATCACTACGAAACGCTTTTGTATCTGCTTCTAAAATGGAGGAAATGAGGCATTGCTGAGCAAAGTCAGAAAAAACGACATCTTTCCAAATTCGAACAACTGCTGGAGTTACTGCTACACCTAAATAAAAAAGCCTCACCAAAAGCTTCTCCAGCCCAACCAACCAAACGCACTCCAGGAAGGTCCAACAAATGAAAAACGAACCCAAAAAACCCCAAATGAACGGCAAACACTTGGGATTTCTCAAGCTGTTGTCAACTGATAAAGCCATCATGGCAAACGATGAATCACCACCTGCGAATGAAAGGGGAAAGGAGGAACAACACAAGAATAAAAAAACTATAATGTTATCTGCACCAGATTAAAAAAACTATATATCAACACATTATAGTTTCATATATAATATTCATATATAAAAAAACTACAATGGAATAAAAAAACTATAATGATAAAAAAAAAACTTCCACCAGATTAGTTAGGGTAAAAAACGCTCCCTTTCCAAACGCTCCCAATCTTGTCTGCACCCTTTCTTTAAAACCCTTTTCAGGCCTCCGTCACCGGTGGCCTTTGCTGCTGATGGAGGCCCCCCTTTCTCTTTCCTTTTTCTTTCCTTTTCTTCCCTTTTTTGTATTGTTTATTTTCCTTGATCCGTCTTCGCTCCTCTACTGCCAGTCTTCTGTCCCAATTGCAGATCTTGCTTCACCGCCACAACGGTTTCTCAGTTTCTTCAAATCTGTTTCGCACAGTGGCTGTGACAACGACCCTTCCTTCGACTTCCCTGACCAGCCCTTCGCTTCTTCCTGCTTGGGCCCTTTTTCAGGCCCGTTGGCTCCTCTTCTCTCTCGTGCAGGCCCGTTACTAAAGGCTAGTTTCTCCTCTTCTTTTTCGGTCCCCTTTTCCTTACTTCTTAGTCTCGTGGGTTTGTTGGACTCATACCTTCTGGGCTGCAGAAGTAGGTTCTGGATTCACGAATCTGGGTTGTCCATTTTTTATGGGAAATTTATCCTTGAGTTTTGGGTTTCTGAGGCTGTACAGGGGGAACTGATTTTTGTCTCGCTTTGTCTATTGGAGGGGTTTGTTTGTTCGATTTTCACCGAGTTATTTTTGATTAGTTGGCTGGACACTGGTTTGGTGAGGTTATGCTTGTGGATTGGTTTTTTGCGCCACTTCTTTAGTGCTTATTTTCAAAGGGATTGTGGTGATACACTTTGGGTTACATTTGGTTGCTCATGGGTTTTCGACAGCGGGAGGTACGGGTGTTTGCCGTTCACTTGTCCCTTCTTCTACTCGAGATCTGATGGCTCGAATCCGACCTGCCCTTGGTTAGTAAGACAAAGGGGTGGCCTTTTTTTTAATCGAATACATAATATTAAAAAGAGTAATGATATTTTTCATCTCTTTTTTTTAATTCTTATATCAACCTCCTATGTGGAGGTTTTAAACACCAATTAGAGTGTTTCTTTTTCCTAATTTTTTTCTCTTTTTTTGATTTAGTGACACATTAGGTGACACATAAGGGGTGATACAAGGGTGAACCATAAAGCGTGACAAATATCACTACTCTATTAAAAAAGTTCAAAAACTCAACCATCACATTATTTGGAGGGGAAAAGTCGCCACCGAGACACCGACTAAACAAAATACCGTATAATTTTTGTTTTGACATCCTTCATCAACATTGTTTTTATTTCTCATGACAAGTGAAAAAGAAATATTACATATATATTTCAAATAATTAATCTCAACTAAACTATTACATAATCTTTTATCGACTTTTGAACTTGGATCATTGACTACTTGTATAATGTCGACACAATAATTCCCCACGTGTGATAGATGCTCTTGGATAATACTCCACTAATCTACACAAAAAAACAACTTCAATAGCCTACGCTTCAATCAGGGATTGTGCACTATACTTAAAGGATTCACAATCAACCATAATTCCACCTACAATTCTGATAATGCAACCCACAACTGATAAATTAGTAGTAGCATTCTAAGTCATATCACATCTAATTTTAAAACAATTAAAAATGCGAGGTGTCCATGAGGGGATGGAGTGTGATCTCGCCATTCCCCTACCTAGAGTTATAATATCCATTCGTTATTGATGATAAACTAGGGGGACTAATCTAATCACTGTATTAGTAGGAACATAAGATTGTTGAGGATGAGTTGGCGTAAGAACTTCATTAGCTACCCTATTATTGTAAAATTTATGCCCATTAAGCCATCTCTCAGTGATGACTATTTTCTCAGGGCTTGTAGCCATGACTTTGGAGAAATCATCATAGGTACCAAGAGTTCAAAATATTACTCAAATAAATTCTCCAAGTTCAAAATGTCATCCCCATCTTTACCTGCTTTGCCTTGGATTCGGCACAATGTAGTTCTTTTAATTATATAATTAAAAACATTTTTACACCACTAAAGCATTATACGATGAATGCTAAAGTAGACTTTCTTACAACATTTTTCCATATAATTATTAATACAAATACATACGATTCAAACACAAAACAAGTATTGGATCCTCATGCTATCCTATGAAAACCGACATTTAAATCAGATGATATAAAGACAAGGAGAGTCGGGAGGGTGAGCATAATTACCATGCTTCTTTGAAGACCCGTTTTTTGTGAGATTTGATGGACAGAGAAGGCCTACGTGCATTCTATCTTATATCAAAGATATGGATCACTGGACTCGCATAATTTGAGGTTAAATATAACCCATCAGGTGACTAATCTTGATAATTAAATTTGATAAATTTAATAGATCAAGATTACTAAATTTATCAAGATAATGGATTGTAGTTAGGAGTAGTTGGAAAGTCATCTTATGGATCAATGAATCGAGACTGTTCAATTCATTGTACTTAGGAGTAGTTTGAAAGTCATGTGTGGATCTCAAGGGTTTTTATCTTTATTCATAGTACCCAAATAGTATGGTTAGTATTCCGCTAGTATAAATTGTAGTAGTATCATAGTTCATTTTGAAAATGAAAAAGTGTGAATTAAACACAAGTATTGTTATAGTGTTGATTGAATAGAGTTACAGTTACATTATCTCCTCTCCACTTACTTGTTTTTATATTTATTTTAATTATAGCATATCTAGCCGATTAATTCCCAACAAATTGGTATCAGAGCAAGGTTGATATACCAACAATCAGAGCAAGCATGCCATTTCCAAAACTCACAAAGAGTAATTACAAGAGGTGGACCATTCAAATGAAGGCATATCTTGGTGGACAAGATGCATGGGATGCCATCGAAGAAAAATATGTTTAACCGGAAGGTCTGTCCACTCTTAGACAAACCAAAAAAAGGCTACAAAAGATGCTTGACTAGAAGATTAAAATGCTATTTCACTCATTCCACTACGCGTTGATAATTGTAGCTTTGAGAAGATAGCACAAGCCACTGCCTCATATAAGTCTTGGAAAATACTCCATAATACGTTCAAAGTAATTAACAAGGTGAAGAAGGTTTATCTCCAAAATCTTCGAGATGAGTTCAAATCATTAAAAATGAAGGATACAGAGTCAATCTTTGACTATGTATCAAGAATTCATGTAGTGGTAAATTAACTTCAAATGAATGGAAAAGGTTTACTAGAATCGTGTGGTTAAGAAGATTATTCGGTCTATTGATCCAAAGTTTGATCATGTTGTTGTATCCATCAATAATTTCAACGATGTGGAAACCATGACTGTTGACGAGTTATCAGGAAAATTACAAGTCCACGAAGAAAAGATAAAAAGGAGGATAAAAGAGTCAACCGACCAAGCTTTGCAAGAAAAAGTGATTATTGAAAATGATGGTAATATAAGTAACCAAGGTTGGCGTGGTCGAGGAAAAGGATGCGGTTGAGGCCGTGGTAGAGGTCGTGGTCAAGGTCGTGATAGCCAAGCCATATGGTACGACAATATAGCAAAAGTCAAGTCTAAATATACAAGAAGACGATGAAGATGAGGCTTTTATAAACAACAAGACAAGAGAACTATAGAGTGCTATAATTTTCATAAATTCAAACACTATTCATATGAGTGTTATGTTGGAAAAGCTCATCTTGTAGAAGAGAAAAAAGGAGATGAGACACTATTATTGGAGTACAAGGCGCCGATGGAAGAGAATGAATTTAAATGGTACATCAATATAAATGTTAGCAATCATATGTGTGAAAATAAAAGAATGTTTTTCGAGATGGACGAATCTAAAAGCAGAAATATCAGTTTTGGTGATATGTTATAAACTATAGTCAAAGGTAAAGAAAAAATCATGATCAGATTAAAGAATGTTTAACATCATTTTATTTCTGATGGTTTTTTTGTTCCAAGAGTGAAGGCAAATATCTTGAGTATAAGTTAGTTATTGGAGAAAGGCCACACTATGCAGTTGGAGCACATGAGTTTATATTTGGAAAATGGTGACGAGACCTTAATTGCAAAAGTTCCATTGACTAACAATCAGATGTTCATAATGAACATCCACCATGATGCAACAAAGTGTTTAAAATCATGTTATATAAATCCATCATGGTTGTGGCATTTGAGGCTTGGGCATCTTAACTTTAATGAATTGAAAGTGATGTCTTCGAAGCACATGTAATAGGATTACCTCACATCGATCAACCAGATCAACTATGTGAAGTATGTCTTGTTTAGAAGAAAAATCTGAGAGGTTTCCTAAGGAATCGATGTCAAGGGCAAAACCTATAAAATTTATGCATCAAATATCCATCCTACCGTTCTCGTTATATGCATAGTAATACTAAATCACATAAACTCTTAAATAATATACACTACAAGCATAAAAATTAAATTACAAACGCATTTAAAACATGGTTTGTCTCCTAATAAGCACTTTGGTTTATTACGTTGTTAAGTTCGACGTGTTACCTGCCATAAAAATTGTATTGAGGCCATTGCGGTGCTCCTCTGTTTAAACTAGCCTCTTCCATGATATGATAGCTTTGAAACCTTCCCACCTAGACTTTGATTCATTCGATCTTTGAAAGGCGGTGGGTAGTTCCGCTTCCTTACCACCTTACTCTCACAGTGTGACACCTTGCTTTTACAACAAGTGTTGATCATTTTTTGTGGTGGAGGTGATTCCGATTTTTCAAATATCCCTTGATCCATAATGGGTTCAACTATACTTTCATTCATAATTCGTGATGGGGATGGGGATGTGGTGTCGCCTAGGGTGTGATAAAAATATGATAAAATAAAGTCTAGAAAACTACGCACTCTCACCCTAGACAGGCACAGTACTGCAAGTATTACATGACGTGTGCAAGTTTTAGTTGATAAGTTGAGTTCGTCTCAGGGACTTAAGTGTGTTATACGAGTAGGTAACAATAACGAGTAAAAGTAAATAATTAAAGACAGACAATAAAAGCAATAGATTTTCGAGATTAAGAATTAAAACTAAGAAAATAAAAGACAATAAAGTAAATACGAAGAATATGAGATGAGAAGTATAGCTTAGGTTTTGCTAGTATGCACTAATCTTTCTAATTCTTTCTATTAGATCTAGTTTATAAGGGAGAATATTAGCTCTTGTATACTTAGTCAGGATTCTAAATTCCCATTCCTTAGACCTTGAGGGCGACTAAGGGGGCTACGGCACAACCAAGACGCTATTTCAAATAGGGTTATCAAACGCTACTAAGGCCCTAAGCAAACAATTCAATCAATTGGTGATATGGTGATTAAAACAAACCCTAATGACTATCTAGTTAGAATCAGTTTTGTCAGGACTAATATCGGACACTAGACGTTATGTGGTGTTTCAATAATTAGACACCCAGCTAAAGCGATCATCTAACTACTATTAAGGTAATCTTAAACGTTGACAATCATTAAATCAAAACACATAAACAAATATAAGAGTAAGTAGCTAATATCAATTTAAATCATGTAATTCCCAAATAAACTTAGATAGAAAGAAATTAGAATTCATAGATTATACATGATGCAAAACCCAAGCTATGAGAGGTTTAGTTCATACCTGATGGAAATAAACCAAAAGAAATTACAAAAGACATCATCTTGCACTCTACAATAAACTGGAAGAATAAAACCTTAAGAACTAATTACTATGAGGCAAGGATGATTTACAAGTGATATAAGGGTGTATTTATAGGTGTTTAGAAGACCTAATTCGTTTTCTTGAGGGAGAAGCAAAGTAGTGGACTCCAAGCCCAACTCAAATTCGTATGGAAATAAAGATAAATTCTGCTGACTTGTTTTGAGCATATCTTCTTCGTTATTGGTCGGTTTTTGCTCCATAATATACCAAAAGAATCCTCAGCGAATTATCTACGTCCCTATGAAAGGAATTTACCAAAATCGGCTTATTTCTTGAAGTTATCACCACTTCTTTAGGCGTGTGCTGCAGAAATTCAAATTTAGGCAGCTTTTCCTTTTCCATATTTTTAGCTTTTGTTTCCTTATCTCCAATTACCATGCTAATCTCTTTCCATATCTTGTAGTCTTTAACTTGGACTCTAATTAATCTCCATAATTATCTTTAAAGCTACACACTAAATAAACAATTAAACCCAATATGCTCTAAAAATATTAATTCACTAAATCAAGACTCAAAATAGGAAAGTGCACTATTTCTCAAGAAAATCGACTATTATGACTTCTAAATTACTAAAAATGATGTCTCATCTTAATATAAATCTATCACAAATGAGGAGACATCAAGACCCCCAACTCAAAGTTGTATCGCCCCGATACAATAAAGATAAAAACAAAGGGAAGTCTATAAATACACTTTTATAAAACTCTCAATACAATGGGAAGAACATAACAGAATATCTAGAATAAACTTAAAGCAACAACTCAGAAAATTTCATGCAATAATATTCATAAACTACATACCTGTACACTTCTTATATCCACAGTCAACACAGCTTGAATTCAAGATCAGATTAGTTTCGCAATGTAAGAAGTATTGGGACTTTACTCAGTTCCCCAAGAAAGCTATAGATTGTTCATCGATTTTCACTAGTATTCAAAGATCCACTTAACTACTTTCTAATGGCTCAATTACTTCTCAATTACATAGCAAAGAATCAAAAGGTCTTTAAGGTTGTAATTTAGGCTTAGGGACGGTATGATAGTATATTTGGATAATTTGGAGTGAGCTTTTGGCTCTCTCCTCACTAGCCATCAACGAATCGCCCTAGAGCTTGAGTTACTCTCATAAAACGTTTCTCACTCAACCCAATGAATTCTTTGATGCACAATTTAGCATCCCCAATAACCCAATTAAAGCATAAGATGTTCACATAAAAATCCACTTTGCCGGTCCGAATTATATATATTTTCTTTTCTTTTCAAATCAATTTTCAAGCTATAACTCTCTTTTTAATGCTATTTTCTTATATATATATATATATATATATATATATTTTCCTTTTAATGCCCTTGTTGGCAAATTTAGCTCGTAGCTTCTTTTTCATTCACTATTACCCCGGCAAAGGGTTACAATAAAAATATGTGAATCATCATTAATATAAAGAACAGAGCACAATTAATAAGCTCAAAAATCCCATCCCAATAACAATTCCCATGATGGTGGACCCACCACCCCAAACTCAAGCTCTAAAACAACTGTTTATGCATCGCGATTCGAGTGCGGGTCATATGGAAAAGTCCTATAATCTAAAGGGATATGGCTTATAATGTGTTTCAATAAAAAGCTTTAGAAAGGCTAGAAGGGGCTGAGAAGGATATAGCATATAAAATCAAAAATCACAAGGTCAGAAGGTATAAAAAGGCTTCAAAGGCTTCAACCATGAAATACCTGCCTTAATCACTTTCTACACTATGTAATTTCATTATTTTCTTCCCTTAGCACTTTCATCAAATGGGTTTGTCAACTAGCTTGGATCTCACGGCCTACACACTTCTCAAGGTTCCCTGAGATCGAACATACTTTCTATCGCATTGCTCACTAATCTTTTCTATACTATCAACGTGTGTTTTCCTGCAAATACTCAAAGCATACAAAATAAAATAGCTCATAAACATACTACTTACTATCATCAATTTACTGAGCTTATGCTTTCAAGCTATTAAACACACTCTACATCTAATTCCCATGTATCAAAAATTTTAATTTCTACCTAAAAACAGAAAAATGGAGATGAGAGACAACGAATCCCCACACCCCCAACTCAAAAATGAGCCGTGTCCCCACGACTCGAAACAGAAATTAAAATTAGCAGATAAACATATTTACAGAAATGGTAAGGAAGAAAGAGAAAATACTCTCGAGGCTTATTGCCTCGCATCATTGACATCCAAGGTTGGATTTGCTGGACCTTTCGTTAATTGCTCAAGGAGTTTCATGATGTGCACTTGATTAGCGTTGATTTGTGCCACATCATTGACTAAAGAAGTTTGAGCTGCTTCGAATTTTGTTAAACGCTCCTCCATCTTCTCTTGCCAACTTTGCTCCTTTTCTTCTTTCGAGACTTGCGTAGAACCCGCTCTTCGAAAGATATCCTTGATCCAAGCATTATCAATATAATTCCCCTTAAATTCGAGTTTCTCTTCTTCACCCAATGTTACATTCGCTTTTCGCACAAGACACGTGATCATAGTAGGAAATTTAACATTATAAACTGATTTAGGAGAGACCGAAAATCGTATCACCTCCTCATAGATCAACTGTGCCACGTCTACTTATTCTCCTCTCAAAATACAATCCAAAAGTAGAGCGTTCTTCATAGTCACATCTAAAGTTCGTGTGTTTTCAAAAACATTAGGGATAAGGAAATTGTGCCAAATTCTCGCATCCGATTGAAGATATTTGTAAGGCCAAGGTGCCTTCATTTCTCCCTTATGTGATTGCACTTTCTCCTTGTCTAAAACATGCTCAAAAAGTAGTTCCTCATCAAAGATTTTTCGTTTAGCAACCGCTTCATCAAATGTGTAACAGCCTTTCAATTTCTTGAACTTGAAGTGGTTTCTAATCTCTTCAACTGTGAAAGGAACTAACTTTCCTCTAATCGGAACACAACCTTTACTATCTCGGCTAAAGATGCCTAAATAGAATTCCAAAACTAACTCATGACATAATTCAGAACGTCTTATTATGAAAGTAGACCAACCCAATTTCGCACCAAGCTCTAAGAATCTCTTGTATTCCCCTTCACCAACTTCTTCCTTGAATACTTTCTCATAAGCAAAAGGCAGCTCTTGCAATTGTTTCTCTGCAGAAGCCTTCAGGGCCCTTGAAGCTTCCTCTTTCTCCTTGGGTGTAGGACCTTGTGGAAGTTGTGTTTTCTCCTTTGCATAAAAGTAAAGCTTTTTACCATTACGATCACACAAAGTTATACCTCCATCTTCAACATCGTCTTTACCCCTTGGTTTAGAACTAGAACCTTTGTTATTTGATTTCTTCTTGATCGGATCCAAAACCTTGTTCTTCTTCACCTCCCTCTTGTTAGCTAATATTGTTTTTCTATTAGTCATCCTCAATTAACCCCCAACTCAAAGCTTTAGCAATCCTTGAAATTTGAACTTGTGAATTTTTTATTGAACAAGCTTGATTTGGCTTAGGATAGGTGAATTGATGATGAACCTTTATGTGGGTGAGGTGGATTCTTGATGGATTGGCTTGGATTTAAGAAATTGTAGGATGAATTTGTGAAAATTGAGCTCTTGATTCTTCAATGTGATGGATTTGGTGAGGATTTGGTGCTTGAATTTCTCTTGTAATGATGTGGAGAGAAGATTTGATGTGTTTTTCTTGATGATTGGGTAGTGTTTTGATGATTGGTGAAGGTTTTTATGAGCTTTAATGGAGTTGGGAGAGTTTTGGAGAAGAGAAAGAGGCTTGAGGTTTATTAAATTCGGAATAATGGCATTATACCTCTTTTATAAGCTTAATCCCGCAACTTTCTCTCTCCAGCGGCGCGGCGCGGTACATGGCTGCGGTACATGGGTACACCGCATGGGTGTACCGCAGGTTCTGTAGCTCGAAAATTTTTGCCTCGGCAAAATACCCGTGGTAGCACCCCGTGGTAGCACCCCGTGGCACGGGTTTTGGCTATGCGGTACAGGGCACGGTATAGGGTCCGGTGCACCGCAGCCAACGCTGTGATTTTTTTTTCTTCTCGGCATAAAACCCGCGACATCTACCCGTGGTACGGGTTTTTGTCTTCTGCGGTACACCGCGGCTAAGGTGCGGTATACCGCACCGATGGTGTATCCTTTCCGAAATTTTTTTGTTTCTTCCCTAACTCGATTTCTCCAATACCTATGCATCAAAAACACTAATGCCTTTCTCAAATATGCAATATCAACCAAAAATAACTAAACTAAACATAAACTAAAAACGTAAAAGACATAAAAACTAAAGAAAAAATTGCGGGTTGTCTCCCGTACAACACTTTTATTTAACGTCTTTCAAAGTTAGACGCGTTACCTCTATCAAGATTTGCGAATATAGCCTCCCCCACAACGAGTTAGGCTATGAACGTCCGCTAACCTGCGCTTGATCCCCGTTTTGGGTCGGATTTCTATCACCTTGGCTGAAACAACCTTAGTGACAATGAATGGTCTCATCCACGAGTCTTTGAAACTTCGTGGCCTATTCTCGCGTTTGTGAGCTTTCCATAGGACTTCATAGCCAACCCCAAACTCAATGTTTGGCTCAGTATCCACAGGCTTTAAGTGGATCTTCTCAGGAGGGACTTTGTGATGTGAAAGACTGTGGATGACAGGAACGGTGGGATCTAACTTTCTCGGTTTCTTACCCAAGACATAGAAGGTCTCAGATACATTCTTTGCATGAAGGGTGATGGTCCCTTTTTGGAAGTTGATGACACTTTGACTTGTGGCCATGAAAGGCCGTCCAAGTATGATTGGAACCTGCTTATCTGCATCAAACTCAAGTATAACAAAGTCAGTAGGGATGGCAATACTACCTGCACGGACTAAGCCGTCCTTAACTGTTCCCCCATGTCCTTGCAACTGAGTTGTTAGCGTACTGCAACTTCACTGGAGTTTTCTCTGATTTCTGAAGTCCAGGTCTCTCGAACACGGACTTAGGCATAAGATTCACACCAGAATCCACATCGTACATAGCTTTCACCTTAAGCATACCATTAATTTGAATAGGAAGGTTGAAACTCCCCGGATCTTTAAGCTATGTTGGTAGCTCTCGTTCACTTCTTCTTGAGACTCTCAGGTTCTCTCTTGGGATCTCTACACTCTCTTCTTTCTCAGGAATAACTTGCGTAAAAACTTGTTGCGGTGTAAGTCCTTTCTTTGCTATCTCAAGCATTTGGGCGTTGATATTTTCAGGTGTATACGCCTCTACAAATGTCTTGAGTATAGTGTCATCCTTAGGATTTGTATCAGGAATAGTTGGTGACACTGTTTGAACAATAGGTGGCGATTCCACCTTTTCTTCTTTTTTCTCTTCTTGCACAGCAGGTGCAACTTCATCTTCAACTTTTGATTCCTCCTTGGAGGCTTCTTTCTCTTTTTCTCTATCTAGCTCAGCTTGATAATCCATAACCGATCGGATTTCCTCTTGCATCTTCTTCAGAAGCTGTATAAATTCGGCTCTTTCTAGATCGTCCTCCACATAAACCTCAGAACAGTCAGAGTCCACGGGGCTAGACTTGGTTGGTTCTTCTTCGGTACTCGGAACTTCCACGGCACTAACGGTAGCATGCGGTACTTTCTTCTCTTCTTCTTCAATTTCAAGGCAAATAGCCTTGCAAGCTTCGAACCCAACATTGTCATCACCTCCTTCGATAGCCTTCACTTCCTACTGTTCCATTAAATTCGTTAGAACTTTGTTTAATTTTTCTACTTGAGTACCTAAAATCTGAAGTGCGGCATCTTGTCCTCGGACTTTCTCTTCCTGAGCGTTCATATTTGTGGTCAAACGTTCCAAGATTTTCATTACTTGCTGATTGTCTATAGATCCTTCTTGAGGATACTGAGGTAAAGCTTTCTGATCTAACGCATCGGTATAGGCATCTTGAACAGGTTGTTGAGGGGGAGCAGGTCTATTTTGATATTGATTTTGATACTGACCTCTAGGTTGGAAAGAGTTGCTCTGGGGGCGCGGTTGATAATGACCAAGATTAGCGGCCCCTTGTGGATTTGAGTACTGCATACCCCGATGATTTCGGTTACTCCATTGATAGCCTCCTCAATTAGATATGAAGTACACAGATTGTGGATTTGATTCGCACTCTTCCCATGTATGATTATTAACCCCACACTGTTGACAACCTTGTGCTTCTTGTACTATGTTTATTGCGGCTAAATTCTTTTGCATCTCTAACTTCAGCTCTTTGATTTGATTTTCTAATGCAGATATTTGAGCTGAGTTCGCAGTTTCTGCATCTAAACGAAGCGTTCCTCGGGTCTTTGCAATAGGAGATCGCGTTGAAGGCCAACTCCTTTCTTGTTCAATAATATTTTCCAAGACATCGGAAGCTTCATTATGATTCATGGACACAAAATTACCATTTCCAATGTTATCCACCTTCTCTCTACCTTTATCATTAAGACCTTTATAGAATATAGCAAGTTGTAGAGCGGGTGTATAACCATGGAGAGGACATCTAGCTAATTTATGTTGAAACCTTGTCCATGACTCTCCTACTGTTTCTCCATCTTCTTGACAAAATCTTGCAAGCTCGGTTTGATCTTTGAGTCTCATGCTCTTTGGATAAAAATGGTTAAATTACACGGCTTGAAGTACTGTCCAAGAATTAATTGTTCCATGTGGTTGTCTTTCTAGCCATTCGCTAGCTCTACCGGTTAAGAAGAACGAAAAAATATGACAATACAGTTGCTCGCGTGTAATGCCAGGAGTAACATAGGCATCACAAATCTGCATAAACTTCTGAATCGATCTTACCGGATCTTGAATTGTTGTACCACTGTAGAGTCCATGACTTTGAAATTGACTAAGCATACCCGGATCGGGTCTAAATTTGATATTCTGGATCTCTGGAGGACGGTAACCTATTGGTTGCACATGGAACGGCACATGAAGACAAGGGAGGTCTTGCTGTACTCGATTTTGATTATTCTGCCCGTTACCTCGTCCTAGTGGTTGTGGTACACCTTGTTGTTGACCACCAAGTGGATTAAGTTGAAGTCCTCCAATTGGGTCCTCGAGTGGTGGATCTAGTTGGGCTGTCATCGCTCTTCTTAAGGCTCTTTCCTCACGAAATCGTTTGTTGTAAGGTTTGAATCTCCTCTCAGGCTTCGATAAAGGAGGCCAAGAATTAAACACTGTGAAAACTGAAAAAGACTAAAGCAAACCACAAGCGTAAATCCAGAAAAATAAAAACTAAAAACTGAAAAATAAAAATTAATTAAAAACTACTACTCGAGATAGATAACCCACACGCTAACGAGACACAAGTGCCCGGCAGCGGCACCAAAAACTTGGTGTCGCCTAGGGTGTGATAAAAATATGATAAAATAAAGTCTAGAAAACTACGCACTCTCACCCTAGACAGGCACAGTACTGCAAGTATTACAGGACGTATGCAAGTTTTAGTTGATAAGTTGAGTTCGTTCTCAGGGACTTAAGTGTGTTATACGAGTAGGTAACAATAACGAGTAAAAGTAAATAATTAAAGACAGAAAATAAAAGCAATAGATTTTCGAGATTAAGAATTAAAACTAAGAAAATAAAAGACAATAAAGTAAATACGAAGAATATGAGATGAGAAGTATAGCTTAGGTTTTGCTAGTATGCACTAATCTTTCTAATTCTTTCTATTAGATCTAGTTTATAAGGGAGAATATTAGCTCTTGTATACGTAGTCAGGATTCTAAATTCCCATTCCTTAGACCTTGAGAGCGACTAAGGGGGCTAGTCACAACCAAGACGCTGTTTCAAATAGGGTTATCAAACGCTACTAAGGCCCTAAGCAAACAATTCAATCAATTGGTGATATGGTGATTAAAACAACCCCTAATGACTATCTAGTTAGAATCAGTTTTGTCAGGACTAATATCGGACACTAGACGTTATGTGTTGTTTCAATAATTAGATACCCAGCTAAGGCGATCATCTAACTACTATTAAGGTAATCCTAAACGTTGCGCACCGCAAGGAAAACAATCATTAAATCAAAACACGTAAACAAATATAAGAGTAAGTAGCTAATATCAATTTTAAACACGTAATTCCCAAAGAAACTTAGATAGAAAGAAATTAGAATTCATAGATTATACATGATACAAAACCCAAGCTATGGGAGGTTTAGTTCATACCTGATGGAAATAAACTAAAAGAAATTACAAAAGACATCATCTTGCTCTCTACAATAAACTGGAAGAATAAAACCTTAAGAACTAATTACTATGAGGCAAGGATGATTTACAAGTGATATAAGGGTGTATTTATAGGTGTTTAAAAGACCTAATTCGTTTTCTTGAGGGAGAAGCAAAGTAGTGGACTCCAAGCCCAACTCAAATTCGTATGGAAATAAAGATAAATTCTACTGACTTGTTTTGAGCATATCTTTTTCGTTATTGGTCGGTTTTTTCTCCATAATATACCAAAAGAATCCTCAGCGAATTATCTACGTCCCTATGAAAGGAATTTACCAAAATCGGCTTATTTCTTGGAGTTATCACCATTTCTTTAGGCGTGTGCTGCAAAAATTCAGATTTAGGCAGCTTTTCCTTTTCCACATTTTTAGCTTTTGTTTCCTTATCTCCAATTACCATGCTAATCTCTTTCCATATCTTGTAGTCTTTGACTTGGACTCTAATTAATCTCCATAGTTATCTTTAAAGCTACACACTAAATAAACAATTAAACTCAATATGCTCTAAAAATATTAATTCACTAAATCAAGACTCAAAATAGGAAAGTGCACTATTTCTCAAGAAAATCGACTATTATGACTTCTAAATCACTAAAAATGATGTCTCATCTTAATATAAATCTATCACAAATTAGGAGACATCAGGATGGGTGAACTTTTTGTGGCAGAGGTTCGAGTTCTATTTTATCGTGAACCTTGAGTTCTTCAATTGACTCCTCAACCACTTCATATTCGGTTTTGTCTTCAACCCAATCTTTCCACTATTACCTCCTCATATTCTTGCTTTAGAATCTCTCTAACCTCGACCACCACTTCTTTTGGTTCACATTCTCTGTCTCTTGATCATGTGCACACTCCATAGGAACAACAATTTCCTTTTCAACTTCTAGGATTTGTGTTGCTACTCCTTTTTCCACCACGCTAACAAGATTCTCAACCGCGTGGTGGTTTCCCTTCACATTCGACGAGGTCGTCATATCACTGTCACAATTGTCTTCATTCAATACATTATCCTCAACTACTTTTTTCGGTTGATCTATTACATCCCTCGGGGGATTAGAATCTTGATAAGACTTGCTACCACTCTCGGTGAAGTTAGGAGAATTATTTTGGGCAGTTTGAGGAGTTGCAAAATTATCTAGCATCTTTTGTATTCTTTCCAATATGGCCTTGCTTTCCTCTTCTCTTGCCTTCCGCTATTGATCTCTTGACTTTTTTCCTTCTACCGGCGTGTGAATATTGCGAGTGTTTCACCCAGTTCGGAACCTTGAGGTCTAGGTATAGGTTGTTGAATATTCCTGACCAATTGACTGTTCCAACCTTGCCATTGCGAGTGTTGATAAGGTGGTTGGAAGAAGTTACTACCTTATTGTTAATATCCCGAAGACTAGTTTTCTCGATACTTGAACGGACCGGGAGTTTAAATAACATGCTCTATACATCTTTAATCCAATATCTTGATCATTACCCTAAGTAAAGGACCTATGAAAGAGACAAAAACCAAAATCAAGCGTACGATAAAAACGATTAATTCTACTAAATGCAATAAACACAAAACTTAATGTTGTGGCGCCAAAAACTTGGTCGCTCCTAGAGTGTGATATAAATCAACCCAAAAAAGAGGAGTAACTAAAGTCCAGTTGTGCAACTACAAAAGTGAAGTTGTGCAACTTCTGAGCCCAAAATATACTATTCAAACTTGGTTCTCCATATCTCCATATTTCCCAGTAGCCTTTTTAGAATAAATAAAATACAAATTAGCTACCAAGTTATATCAACACAAAGCACAGACTTCATTTAATATAGTATATACTAGGTAAACCCGTGTCTGAAGACACTGAAGAAAAAATTTGTTGCGTTAACGGAAATCAAATACGTGTTTTAAGGGTGAAGGTCAAGGTTAAAGTTAGGGTTAAGGTTGTTCTTTTTCTGCTCATCAAGAAGAAGGTTAGGTTATAGTTAAGGTTAATGTTAAGGTTAAGGTTAGGGTTAAGGTTTAGGTTTAGGTCAACGTTAAGGATATGGTTAATTCTAAGGTTAAAGTTAAGGTTGAAGTTAAGGGTTAAGGTTAAAG
Source organism: Nemophila menziesii (assembly GCA_029959085.1). Taxonomy (NCBI): domain Eukaryota; kingdom Viridiplantae; phylum Streptophyta; class Magnoliopsida; order Boraginales; family Hydrophyllaceae; genus Nemophila; species Nemophila menziesii. The sequence goes on along the minus strand of JARWIR010000027.1, from coordinate 2,550,922 downwards.
TTTAAGTCAAGGTTAAGGTTAAATTTAATTTTAAGATTAAGATTAAGTTAGAGTTAAAATTTAAGATTAAATATTTAAGGTTTAACAAAATTCCAGGTTAAGGTCGAATATTAGCGCGATGATTCTTCATATGTTTAAGGTTAGGGTTAGGGTTACAGTTAAGATGAAAGTTAAGGTTAAGGTTTAAAGTTAAAGGTTTAAAGGATACGGTAAATTTAAAGGATAAATGTTAAGGTTAGGGTTAGAATTAAAGTTAAGGTTAAGATTAAGGTTAAGGTATAAAGTTTAAGGTTCAAAGTTCAAGGTTTAAGGTTCAAGGTTAAGTTTTAACTTCAAGGTTAAGATTATGGTTAAGGTTTAGATTAAAGTTAATATGAAGGTGAAGGTAAAGGTTAAGGCTTTAGATTTAAGGCTTAAGGTTAAGGGTTTAAGGGTTAAGAGTTACGGTTAAAGTTAAGGTTAAGTGAAGATGATGATAAAGCTTTAAGATTTAAGGTTCAAGGTCAAGGTTTAAGATTAGGTTAATGTTAAGGTTAAGGTAAGGTAAGGTAAGGTTAAGGTTAAGGTTAAGGTTAAGGTTAAGGTTAAGGTTAAGGTTAAGGTTAAGGTTAAGGTTAAGGTTAAGGTTAAGGTTAAGGTTAAGGTTAAGGTTAAGGTTAAGGTTAAGGTTAAGGTTAAGGTTAAGGTTATGGTTAAGGTTAAGGTTAAAGTTAAGGTTAAGGTTAAGGTTAAGGTTAAGGTTAAGGTTAAGGTTGAGGTTAAGGTTAAGGTTAAGGTTAAGGTTAAGGTTAAGGTTTGGGTTTGGTTTTGGGATGGGTTAAGGCTAAGGTTAAGGTTAAGGTTAAGGTTTGGGTTTGGGTTAAGGTTAAGGTTAAGGTTAAGGTTAAGGTTTGAGTTTGGGTTAAGGTTAAGGTTAAGGTTTGGGTTTGGGTTTGGGTTTGGGTTAAGGTTAAGGTTAAGGTTAAGGTTAAGGTTAAGTTTAAGGTTAAGGTTAAGATTAAGGTTAAGTTTAAGGTTAAGGTTAAGGGTAAAGTTAAGGTTAAGGTTAAGGTTGATAGTTAAGGGTCTAAGGTTATGGATATGAGAGAAATTAGAGATTTTTGACTAGTAATATGAGAAGTTAGGTACATTCTGATTTATTATATAAATATTATAAATTTATATTAAATGTAAAGAGTGATCTAAGGTTTTTCTTTAATTTTTTTATTAAGTAAATAAGAGTTAATTAATGGTATTATAAAGGTCCAAATAAGATTTGCCCAATTGTTCTTGAGTGTTTCAAGATATTATTATTATCATTATTGTTATTTTTAACTCCACCATATATTTCAATATTATTTTCATTCATTGGCTTTTCGAAAAATTGTGTAGGTTAATACATTACTCCCATATTTTCAATTTGAAATTTTTTCTTTTAAAAGATCAATGTGGTTTTATATAGATATAATAATTGAGAAAATAAAAAATAAATTTTTTTAAGATATTTATGAGAAGAATAAAAGAATTATGAGAGAAATTAGAGATTTTTTAGTAGTAATATGAGAAGTTAGGTATATTCTATTTTATTATATAAATATTATAAATTAAATGTAAAAAGTGATTTAAGGTTTTTTGCTTTATGTTTTTTATTCAGTAATTAAGAACTAATTAATGATATTAATGATAGGTGGGGTCAGAAATGATCTTGGCCACCACTTATGTTTGGCCAGAATCAATCTTGGCCACCACTTATCTAAAAACCTTGTAATATAATTATGAGAAGTTAGGTATATTCTGATTTTTTATATAAATATTATAAATTTATATTAAATGTAAAGAGTGATCTTAGATTTTTTTTCTAATTTTTTTATTAAGTAAATAAGAATCAATTAATGGTATTATAAAGGTTCAAATCAGATTTGTCCAATTGTTCTTAAGTGTTTCAAGATATTATTATTATCATTATTGTTATTTTTAACTCCACCATATATTTCAATATTATTTTCCTTCATTGACTTTTCGAAAAATCGTGTAGGTAAATACATTGCTCCCATATTTCCAATTTAAAAATTTTTCTTTTAAAATATCAATGTGGTTTTATATAGATATAATAATTGAGAAAATAAAAATAATTTTTTTAAGATATTTATAAGAATAATAAAAGAATTATGAGAGAAATTAGAGATTTTTGAGTAGTAATATTAGAAGTTAGGTATATTCTACTTTATTGTATAAATATTATGAATTAAATGTACAGAGTGATTTAAGATTTTTTGTTTTATGTTTTTTTATTAAGTAATTAAGAACTAATTAATGATATTAATGATAGGTTTGACCAGAAACGATCTTGGCCACCACTTATGTTTGGCCAGAATCACTCCTGACCAACACTTAGGGTATGTTTGGATTGAAGGTATTGAGAAGAAAAGAAAGGAAAGGAAATGATTTTTGATATATTCAATTGTTTGGATTGGAATATTTTTTGAAGGAAAGTAATTTGGATGATTATTAAAATCACCTATAAACCCCTATATATAATCACTCCAAATCGGGGTCAAATGGAAAGAAAGAATTTTATTAAATAAGTAAGAGAAAAAAAATATCATTGACACCTTACAAATAATGATAAAAATGGAAATAAGTTCATAAAAAAATTCTTTCCTAATTTTTTTCTAATCCAAATAAAAAAAATACTCAAATTTCTTTATGAATTTTTATTTGTTAAAATTATCTAATCCAAACAACATTTTTCACTCCCTTTCTTTTCTTTTATAATTTTTCTCTTCTTTTCTTTTATTATTTTTTTCCTTTGTGAATACAAACACACCCTTAGTGCCCGTTTGGGATTGATTATTTTGGAGCTAAAAGCGCTTTTTGATTAAAATTAAAATATTTGTAAAAAATATTAAAAAATATTTTGACATCTAAAATCATTTTAAGTGATTATTTTAATAATCACTAATCTACTACTTTTTCTAAAAGTGATTTTTAGAGTCTAAAATATTGCTATGGATCTAAAATCACTTAAAGTGATTATTTTAAAAAGCAATCCTAAACGGGCACTTAGAGTCCGTTTGGGATTGATTATTTTGGAGCTAAAAGCGCTTTTTGATTAAAATTAAATTATTTGTAAAAAATATTAAAAAATATTTTGACATCTAAAATTACTTTAAGTGATTATTTTAATAATCACTAATCTAGTACTTTTCTTAAAAGTGATTTTAAGAGTCTAAAATATTGCTATGAATATAAAATCACTTTAAGTGATTATTTTGAAAAGCAATCCCAAACGGGCACTTAGTGTCTGTTTGGAAGTGCTTTTTTGGAGAAGCACTTAAAAGTGTTTTTAGCATTTTAAGAGTGTTTTTACTTTGAAAATCATTTTTATGAGAATCACCAAATAGATGCTTCTTAGAAAAAGCACTTAAAATAATTTTAGATTTAAAAATTAATTTTAATAATTTTTTAAAATTTTAAATTTTATTCTAAAAGTGTTTTTTTAATCTAAAATAAGCACTTCCAAACAGGCTCTTATCAAAAGTGTCATGGCAACGCTCCAGATGTTACTTAAAAAAATTATATCTTCCGAAAATATCCCTCCTATATAGTAAGTACTACTCCCTCCGTCCCAAAAATAAAGCCTACTTTGCTTTTCACACAAATTAAGAAACCGAATAATTACATACACCATTTACAAATTTACCCTTCATAAAGTGTCTTGATAATTTAAATATGCATTGGAAATGTAAATTTTATTTTTTTAATAAGGGTAATAATGGAAAAAGTTGAAGAAAAGTGTTTTGGTATTCTAAGTGGACAATAATTTTGGGACACTATTTTTAGTAATGTGGACATTAATTTTGGGACAGAGGGAGTAAAAATTAAAAAGCTAAAAATAACCACTCCCACCGCTCTCTCTCCACCACGGCCTCACCTCCACCGTGACACATCTCAGCCTCACCGCCTCACCTCCACCGTGATACAACATCTCAGCCTCACCGCCTCACCTCCACCGTGACACCACATCTCAGCCTCACCGCCTCAGCAATGTTAGTTAGAGGCAGTTACATCGGCGTAATTTGGTGTTCTTCAAGGCGGAAGACGATGACTCGGAAATGGAGGAGTCTGATAAGTGTTATATTCGCGTCAGTGTCAATTTCATCGATTAAAGACGAAGGGGATGAGATTCGCGAAGCTTTAGCCCAAAATTGGAAAGAGCTCACATACGATTTTCCGTGGACGGGAAGATCTATATGAATATCAAGCCCCCTCAGGGTTTTCGAATTGGATTGATTCCAGAAAGTGGATGTATAATAGGTTCCGTATGTTTATTGTAGATGATGAAAAGCTTGGGTGTTGGAGAATTACAGAGATTACAAACACCCCAAGACCTATTCACATGTTCACGCTAGAGATGTTCGACCAAATGTCCAAGAGATATTTTCATAAAACTAAAAGGTAAAACTGAAATGTAATTGCGTTTTATTTGATTGTATTGTTATGAATTTTATCTGAGTCTCTGTAATGGCCAATAGAAGTAGATGTTATGGAGAAACTAATAATAGACTTAAATTCATATGTATGAAGGTGTTCTAAAAATTGTCCCAAAAAACTCATTCAATCTCCCCTCCAAATTGAATCATTAGTAACCGCTTCTTCTCTGCTATATCTGTTAACACTTCTATCAATATAGCTGAAAAAGTTGGAGAATTTCGGAAAAAAAAAAACAAAAATTGTTGTTATTAAAGGCAGACATGATGAAGGATTGGAACTGTTAAAGCAAGGTACCTCTTTTCCTGTTTTAGGACCAGTTTTATCATCTTCCAGTTTTAACTTTCTCTGTAGTTTCATCAGTATGTTCAGCTTTAGCTTTCTCTGTAATATCATTTTCTGTAGATTTTCCTCTGTAATATCTTATTGAATGTTTATTACATTAATTAAATCGTTCCAAATCTTAAACTAATTTCACTGCATTATAAAATAAGCTACACGTTTCATCAGATCCTTAGCTTTCTCAGTATCTAATGATCCTTAGCTATAAAAAGTTAATTAGGAATAACCCTAACTTATTGAATTTAAGGTCCTCTCTTTGTAAAATATTAGTGATTTTGCATAATACATGAGCCTATGGTGTAATTTTTGTGGTGATTTAGGATACTCTAGTTCGAGTTGGTCTTTGGTGCATTGGAGAATATGGTGTTTGGCTGAAAAGACTCATCATTTTACATTACTTGATGGATGATTATTGATATTGTACCTGATTCAAATAAACAAGAACGAAGATACCTAATCTATGATATGATGGCCATTAATTATGTATCTGTTACTGAGGTAAGAAATTTGGTGATTTTGTATTGCTTTGATGTTTTTAAGTGAGATTTCTTAGGGTTAATTAGTTAATTACGTAGTTTGGTCCTTACGTTTGGGACATTGTAACATACTTGGTCCCTTATGTTTGTCAAAAATTGATATAGGGACTTATAGTGCCTTTTTGGTATTATATAAGGATCTATAGTTCATTTTTGCATAATATAGGGACCTCTAGGCATTTTTTGCATACTATAGGGGCCTGTAATGAATTTTTTATGATATAAGGACTTATATGCATTTTTTGCATTATATAAGGACCTGTAGTTCATTTTTACACAATATATGGACCTCTGGTGAAGCTAATATTTGGTGTGATTAATGATAATTTGATGGCTACACCTGGAAATTCTGGTACTTTGTTGACCAATGTGTGTTATTTTGGTATTTCGAGTGATTTGATGAAGTTTAGTTATTATGAATATGTAAATGATGGAGTAAGATCTGTTCCAAGCTCTGTATTTGGACGCATTTTTACTTCCCTTAATCTAGAAATTAATTCAGGGTGGTTAGTAAAGTTTGCTGATTGATTAATTTACACTTTTCGTTGTCTGTTTTGTTGATTTATAGTGAACCTCAAAGAGAAAGGGCGATTCTTAAGCCATGAGGTATGAGAAAAGCTGAATCTTTTTTAGTTTTAGTTTTTCGATTATTTTTGTATCACTAATTTTATAATAATATCATTTTCTGCACTTATATTAATTAGTTCAATTTTGTGAAATGGTGATAACGTGGGTTTATGTTATGTATTTTAATGCACGTCGAAAAGAAATCTGGTGTTGCTTAGACGAGAAAAGTAAAAATGTGATTCAAAGTTCAGTCCCTTTTTTGCTGTATTGTTGGATAAACTATTTTTAATCTATATAGCGTTTTTAATTTGTCTAAGATAATTAAAAAAAAAAAAAATCAATTACAGATTTGTGTTATCTATCTTCTATGTTCTATGAATGTTTATTTTGATGGGTTGATTTGTTTAATCTGTGTTTTACTACAGTAACTTTTCGGGTGATGCCTTAAGGGAAGCAATTACTCAGATTACTAATAATGTGAAAGAGAAGAAGCGTAACTTCACAGAGACAATTGAGCTTACGATTAGATTGAAGAACTATGACCCACAAAGAGAAGAGTGTGATGAAGTTCCAAATTTTCTTTTTACTCCTTTAGGTATTTAGTAATATTTTTCATAGTCTAGGGACCAATAATGTAATTTTTGCGTATCATAATATAGGAGTGTAATTTTTGCATAATATAGGGACCTGCTGCAGTGCAATTTTTGCATAATATGGGGGCCTGCTGCAGTGCAATTTCTTTTGAAGAAGGTTGATTCAAAAAAGGATGTGAATAGTGAAATCCATAGCATAAGCAACATTTTTATTCTCTTCTTAGCCCTTTAATATATAAAAGGTTTGTATTCTCAGGTTCTCTTCAACAAAAAACAAAAATAAAAAGGATAATTGTGCAAGCGTAGCGTATGTACTAAAGAAACACTAAAAGTAGATTTTGGTTGCTTCAGTATTTTAGTTGAAGTAGTGTTTTTTTTCTATGATATCTCCTTTCTTCTGCTTTGGTTTTTTAAGAAAAGTATAATTAATTTTAGGACGTGTCACATGCAGATGTTTGAGTAGATGCTACAGATGTTGCTAATGCTTAGTGGCAAAACAACAGCTGGAGTATATTTAGAGCTTGCAGTAAGAACAATGGCTAAGATTTGTTTAGAAGCTGAAAGCACAATTGATTATTCTGATGTGTTTAAACGTATAATGAATAATGCACCTGTTCCCATAAGTCATAGACACTTCGCAGTTAATAACCAGACCCAATCGACCGTACCTGCAAAAGCTGCTTAAATGGAAAGACAAAACTCATCAGAAAGCGAAGAATTGTGTTATTCAAGTCCATTAATTATCAAGAGCTTAAACATTATCCAGCAAGAGTCTCTCATAACAATACTGAAGAGGAAAGATCTGAGAAACAATCTAGAAAACTGCATAATGATGTATTAGATGCAGTTTAACTTTTCCAAAACAAACAAAAAGAACAATCTGTTGATCTTCAGAAAGGTTGATTGAATGCAACTTTTTAAACAACAACCTGCTTTTGCTTTAATTTGCCTTATCTCCTATTTTATTTTAATTAAAATAATTCATTTATCCTATGAGAAGTTTGTGGATTTTTTTTTTTTAACTTTTTTTCCTTAATAAACCACCAAGGATTTTACACTTTATACCTACATTTAAAATGAAACAGAATTTCGTTTATCAATACAAAACAAGGTGTGTAAATGACTTTGATTTTTAATTGTGAGGTTATGAGACAAAGAAAAAGATAGCCTAATATGTACGGAGTATAATCTTTAGATTGATCATTTATCTATTTGAAACTTGCCTTTATGTGGTTGTTTCGTTTAATCTCTTCATTACAGATGAAGGTTTTTTTTAGTAAATAACACATTTGGTTCTTCATCTTTGTATATTTTGACAAATTAGTTCTTTATATGCATGAAACTTGCTTTTAACTGCAAGTCTATTTTTCAATTCTATATTTGATCTGTACCATTTGGCAAATAACTTATTCGGTACTTTATTTTTGTAAATTTAAACAAATTAGCATGGATTTAACACCTATAATGTAATGGAAAAACATAAAGACTAGCGTTTCCTTAATCAAAAGATAAGGGATTAAAGTTATGTTTACAAGGGGCTAATTTTAAAAAATGTAATGTTACGTTACAAGGGACTAATTGTCAAAAATGTTACTGGCTAAACTGTTCTTTCTTGCAGGCGGAGTATAGTCTCAATGACTGATTATTCGACTAGCAGGAGTTGGTGTGACATTTGCATTATAATCGCTTCAGAATTGAAATAACCCCCTCCGCCAATTTATAATTCCATGATTTGTGAAATGATGAATAAATTTCTGAATGATTTGTAACTTTTATATATAACTAATAAAATGATTTGCAGTTCTTTTATATATTATTCAATTATGAATTTTACACAATTTACTATAAATTTTTAAATTCATTTTTGTCCAAGTACCTTCAAGTACGGGACATTCCCTAATATATATATATATATATATATATATATATTTATTTATTTACTTTGCACTCTTGAAACACTTCAAAGCAACATCCCAGTTCTTATCTTGTTCAAACAACAAATTTCCTTTCATATAACCTACATAAGCCTGCATATTGGACATACAGAAGAAGCTCTCGGGACCTCTAAACGGGATAGTAATAATCAAATAGATTGATATAAGAAAAAAAAGATACCTCTGACTCTAATGATGTACAAGAATCTCCTTTAAAGGCACACAATTTTTGAAAAAGAGTGGCCCACCTTACTGCCTTTCTCAATCTACCAACAAGGTAAGTGCGTTGACGAGCATTTGGACCATCTAGTAGTGTTTTCTTTTCCATTGCATGACTCCATGCTCTTTCAGCTGTATATAAAACCAAATGAAGAAACCTATAAACATTTAAACATAAGCTCAGTTAAGATATTGCATCAAAACATTGGCCTATTTTCCACACAAGTAACACACCTCAGTTCAGTAACTGTGGAGGGTGTGATTGCTCTTTTTGTATATTTTCCACGGCCATGAGTGAACTTTAGTGACTTATACAACCTCCTTAATCTCGCAGTGCAATATATCCTGTAAATTTACAATTACATTTTTAGCACAAAACAAGATTATCAATTTGACACCCTATTTATAACTCCAATAACAATCCTTTTAATGAATCACATATGCTAATTAATCAAAAAATCACAATTTCAATTACTTTAAAAGATAGATATTTCATTATAGTTTCAACGCATTTCACAAATTCCCAAACAAATCTTATGGATAAAAACTGGTAACGTGTGTAATCGCCAAAGCGTAATCCATGCTGCATTTGAGCTGATTTTAACAGCTGCAACACTGATTTTTTTTATCACAAAAAGAATTAAAATACAATAATTAACTGAGCCCAAAGAATCATCGGAAAATGTGTTTTAAGAATGAACCATTTATGGAGAACTTAGGATTGTTGATTTGATCTGCTGAGTTCGCATTTTGATCGTCGATTTCCATAGCTGATACGTCGTTCTTACTGGCCATTCTCGAAGCTTGTTGAATCATGTCTGGTCGGACTTTTGGAAGGTTTAACTGTGACGAATTGTTTCGGCCGTCTCCGAATTCACGGGTCGGATTCCAAAAACATGGATAGTTATATGTATATTTATTGTTTTTGGGTCATTGTAATTTATAAGATATTACCATAAGTTTAATTTTTTTTTTAATCGAATACATAATATTAAAAAAAGCTCAAAAACTCAACCATCACATTTCTTGGAGGAGAAAAAGTCACCACGGACTAAATAAAATATCGTATAATTTTTATTGTGACATCCTTCATCAACATTGTTGTTCTTTCTCATGACAAACGAAAAAGAAATATTACATATATTTTTCAAATAATTAATCTCCCCTAAACTATTACATAATCTTTTCTCGACTTTTGAACTTTGTCCATTGACTGCTTGTATAATGCCAATACAATCATTCTCAGCGGTGATAGATGCTCTTAGATAATACTTCGCTAATCCACAAAATAAAAAAACAACTTCAATAGCCTACACTTCAATCAGGGATTGTGCATGTTGGTAAAAATTAACAATATCACCGATACAGTAAAAATTGTTTTCATATAAAAATATTTAGAAAAAATGTAATACCACAACTATTACAATACAATGGAAAAATGGAATATAAAGGTATCCCATAAACCGTAATACAACAACTATTACAAGAAATGGGAAAAGAACTTACATGGAAATATTCAAAAAAAATATTCTAGATACGAATACACAAAACGTGCATCGTTGAAAAAGATATTCCGAGAGTACCGGTATCTCCAACAATCGTATCCCTCTTCTACTCTTATCTCTATGTCAAAATTATTTGACTAATCATTGAGAATGGAGTGTTTCATTTTTCTGAATTTCGAGAATAATATTATATTCTCTTTAGAATAATTTTTCTTTCTCTCTAGAATAATATTCTTTCTCCCTAAAATTATTTTCCTATTCTCTCTAGAATAATTTTTCCATTCTCTCTAGAATTACATTTTTTCTCTTCTCTAAAAAATGCAAGTGACAAAGTCACTATTTATAGAGAAAATGATGAGACAAAGAAAAAAAACCGTCACATAAATGCCTCTTCAATACTCATTAATGCTAGCCGTTTTTTTTTTCTTTATCAAGTTTTTGTAACTTCCATAACAACTAATATATAAAAAACCATTAATCCTTCATCAAGAATAAAGAATTCTTTGAAACTAAATAATTCCAATGGTTTTTATTTTCCAATTATAATGTGTGACTAATTGTACACACAAAATCATTTCCACTTCTCCTAAGATCATGAATGAATTAATAAAAAAATTGTCTATTATTTATTAATTCCAACAATCCCCCACTCAGGGTCTTTGGGAGATAAGGTGAACAGGTTTTCATAAATACCAACATTTGGGTGAATTGTACTTAAGTGCCAATATCTTTTGATTTGAATTGACACATAGTGAAGTGAGGCAACCACCAAATTCCTGTCAAGTGAACGTACTCTTGAACTTGACGGTTTTCGATCAAGACTCTCACAGCACATACTCTACCCAGTTGATAGTTACAAATTCCTCAAATATCACCCTTTCTTTACACATAGGTGATCTCTAAGACTGTCTAGCCACATTAGCTGACCTCTCTCGAATTTTAAGATCATTGAGAGTAATAAAACTCGACCTCGTCATGTGTCTCGCGAATTCATCAAGTCCTTTCTCTTTAGGACCACCCTTACGGGCTATGAATTTGTGGTGAGTCTAAAAGCTCATCCCTTGGTAAAATCAAGGACGTCTCCTTGAGGTCATATTGTGATCGATATACAACAACCTCAACAGTGAATTCATCAAGTCCGTCTCAATAGGACCACCACACATGGCTATGAATTCATTAAGTATGAGAAATATGCAACAACCTCAACGGTGAATTCATCAAGTCCATCTCAATAGGACCACCACACATGGCTATGAATTCATTAAGTTTGAGCATTATACAACAACCTCAACAGTGAATTCATCAAGTCCATCTTAATAGGACCACCACGCAGGGCTATGAATTCATTAAGTTTTTAATTTCTCATGTATGCACAATTTACACTATATAGATAGGAATTTAGTGCATCATATAGAATTATTAGTCATAGGTTCCCCATTAATGGGTTCTAGTCCTATCACTCAATGTTTCTAGGATCACTCTCTCGGTTAAGTTTTTTAGTAAATAAATCAACTATTTATTTCATCATTTATATGTGACCAAGTTTGCGTAGCAAAACTCTTTCAATAACTACATAAGTTATTTTAAAATGTAAATTTAGATCAATAGTACCTCTCTCGTACTTTATTAAATGACAAATAATAACCCAATTGTCACCACTTGAGTTTCTTTACAATATGGACAATACCAAGTTGAGTATAGTTCATAGAGAACATCATATTCCTTATAATTATTTCATATTCATTAAGGGGTACAACCCCCACAATTCTCTTATTCATGAATACTAGTATTATAAGGAAATTTTTACCAAACATTATATCAACGGAGTCAAACCTTTCCAACAAAGTGAGACTAACTAAGGTAAATTCCATTATCTTTTTCAAATTGTTGGTAAAAATTAACAATATCACCAATACAGTAAGAATTGTTTTCATATAAAAATATTTAGAAAAAATGTAATACTACAACTATTACAATACAATGGAAAAATGGAATATAAAGGTATCCCATAAACCGTAATACAACAACTATTACAAGAAATGGGAAAAGAACTTACATGGAAATATTCAAAAAAAATATTCTAGATACGAATACACAAAACGTGCATCGTTGAAAAAGATATTCCGAGAGTACCAGTATCGCCAACAATCGTATCCCTCTTCTACTCTTATCTCTATGTCAAAATTATTTGACTAATCATTGAGAATGGAGTGTTTCATTTTTCTGAATTTCGAGAATAATATTCTATTCTCTTTAGAATAATTTTTCTTTCTCTCTACAATAATATTCTTTCTCCCTAAAATTATTTTCCTATTCTCTCTAGAATAATTTTTCCATTCTCTCTAGAATTACATTTTTTCTCTTCTCTAAAAAATGCAAGTGACAAAGTCACTATTTATAGAGAAAATGATGAGACAAAGAAAAAAAACCGTCACATAAATGCCTCTTCAATACTCATTAATGCTAGCCGTTTTTTTTTCTTTATCAAGTTTTTGTAACTTCCATAACAACTAATATATAAAAAACCATTAATCCTTCATCAAGAATAAAGAATTCTTTGAAACTAAATAATTCCAATGGTTTTTATTTTCCAATTATAATGTGTGACTAATTGTACACACAAAATCATTTCCACTTCTCCTAAGATCATGAATGAATTAATAAAAAAATTGTCTATTATTTATTAATTCCAACAGTGCACTATACTTACAGGATTCACAATCGACCAGAATTCCACCTGCAATTCTGATAATGCAACCCACAACTGATAAATCATTAGTAGCGTTCCAAGTCGCATCATATTTAATTTTAAAACAATTAAAAATTTGAGGTGTTCGTGAGGGGATGGAGTGTGATCTCTCTCTTCCCCTCTGGTGGGTTCTTGTGTGTTATAAAAAAATAAAATAAAAGTAAAGGAATAAAGGATCCACAGACCGCAAGTGTACGGGTTGTACCAAGTAATAGATAAGTAAATACGGGATTATCGTCTCCACAGGGATTTAAGTAGTTATTCTAACTTCGTGTTCAATATTAGAATAGATAGTTCTAATTGCTTTAATTAAAAAGATAAGTAGCAGGGGAGTTTGTTTTCTACTCAACTAAATAATAAAATAAACAATAAATAATAAATAATAAATAATAAATAATTATGCAAGTAAGATAAGGAGATGCAAGTATGAATTTATCTAATTGAATTTATGATTACTAAGAATAAGGGTGAATAGGAAATTTCACAATAGTCGGAACTCTATAATCTCCTAGCCCCCATCAGGGTGGACATAAGAGCTATCCTACGGTATTACAAACCCCGTCAGGGCGATTATAAGCTACTTTCAGATGAATACTATTTTACCCAATTGGTTACGTGGTTAGTCAAGCCCGTCAGGGTCAATAACGGATACCACGCGTCTATATTCTAATTCTTTAATTAAACCCCCCGTCAAGGCGATCACTTCCCCACCAAAGTAAATAGCTTAATTACTAAAACCTACCCTTGATTCGCGAAGTCAATGATAGTAAACAAGCACATGAATATAGTCAATGTAAATTAAGAACCAATTCAGTTAAATACTAAAATCCCAAATTCAAATTAAAACAGAAAAACAATAATCAAAGGTTCATATAATTACAATCCTAAAGAGAAATTATGCATAGTAAAACTCTTGAATAATTAGCTTAGAAATACCTCATGGACAAAATAGATCTAATACTAAATTACCCAAAGAATAGAGATGGAGAAATGTTGAATTGATGTAGTTAAGCTCTAGCTCTTGCTTCTTCCTCCTCTAGATCCTCTTGATTGCTTCTATGATGTATTATGTATGTATATTAAGCTTATGCAGCCAAGGTATGATTTTCTAAGGTTTAGAGCTGATATATATTGGTGCTAGGTCGAAATCTTGGAGTAGGGGCCAAGTAATAGAGTCCAAGTCCAAATCAAATTCGTAAGTAAATAGGGATAATTACTGCTGACTTGTTTTGACCACATCTCCTTCATTACTGGGCCGTTTTTGGCCCGTAAACTATAAAAAGAATCCTCACAGAATTATATATCTTCCTATGAAAGGGATCTTCCAGAATCGGCCCAGATTTTGAGTTATAATCACTTCTTTACACGTAGCTGCAGAATTCAGATTTATTTGGCAGCTTTTCCTTTTCCTATTTGAACTCTGTTTCCTTCTATCTCCAGATTTCTTCAACATCTTCTTTCCTTATCTCCTTAGAATTGATTTGGCATCTAATTTATTCCCATATTATCTCTAAAGTTTCACATTAAATAAATAATTGAACCGCATATGCTTTAAAAATAATAAATCATTAAATCAAGACTAGAAATAAGAAAGTGCAATTTAAATTCAGGAAACTCGACTAAGCACACTAGAAATATTCTAAAACTTTAATTCTCACTTCTCCTCCTTGGATTGGTTTTTCATGAAATTCATAAACCTACTAACTTTGCACTAAAAATAAGTAAATTAACGCACAAAAGCTCTATAAATGCAAATAGTCTAATTCCAAGAGGAGAAAGTGTAATATTACAATTTAAGCACAAAAGTCAATATAAAAAGACCATTTTCAACCTAAAATGATGTCTCCTAAGGGCTTATATTTAGACCAAAAAGGGAGACATCACCCTCCCTTGAGTTATAATATCCCTTCGTTGTTGATGATAAACTAGGGGGCCTAATCTATTCACCGTATTAGTAGGAACATAAGATTGTTTAGGATTAGTTGGCGTAAGAACTTCATTAGCTACCCTATTATTCTGAAATTTATGCCCATTAAGCCCTCTCTCAAGAATGATTATTTTTTCAGGGCTTGTAGCCACTACTTTGGAGAAATCATCATAGGTACCGAAAGTTCAAAATATTACTTAAATAAATTCTCCAAGTTCAAAATGTCGTCCCCATCTTTACCTGTTTTGCCTTGGAATCGGCACAATGTAGTTCTTTTAACTATACCATTAAAACATTTTTTACACCACTAAAGCATTATACGATGAACGCTAAAGTAAAATTTCTTACAGCATGCCCATATAATTATTAATACAAATACATACCATTTAAAAACAAAACAAGTATTAGAACCTCATGATATCCTATGCATACTGACATTCAAATCAGATGATATAAAGAAAAGGAGAGTCGAGAGGGTGAGCATAATGTCATGCTACTTTAAAGACCCGTTTTGGGTGAGATTTGATGGACTGAGAAGGCCTACATGCATTCAATTTTATATCAAAGATATGGATCACCAGACTCGCAGAATTTGAGGTTAAATATAACCCATCAAGTGACTAATGTTGATAGTTAAGTTTGATAAATTTAATAGATCAATACTACTAAATTTATCAAGATAATGCATTGTAGTTAGGAGTAGTTGGAAAGTCATCTTGTGGATCAATGAATCAAAAATATTCAATGTATCAAGACAATTTATTGCACTTAAGAGTAGTTTCATGTGTGGATGTCAAGGGTTTATATCTTTATCCATAGTACCTACAGAGTATGGTTAGTATTCCGCTAGTATAAATAGTAGTAGTATCATAGTTCATTTGGAAAAAGAAAAAGTGTATCTTAAACACAAGTATTGTTATAGTATTGATTGAGTAGAGTTAAAATTACATAATTTTTAACTTATCAAAAATTATGTTTCAAAATTTGAATAATATAGCTTTCATACATCACCTTGTCAAATACAAATACAATTTCAATATTAGAAATAACAATAATATATATTTCTAACAAAATAAATTTAAAGCGCCTAGAATCTGATTATTGGGCCCCTAGTTGATTAATCTCGCGAAGGTAGTCGTCTGACCGATTGACAACTAATCATTTTTAAAACAATTTTCATAATAATACTATGATTACCAATCTATGGAAGCGGGTCGTGAAACACTCATTATGCACGTGTCGTCTCCAAGGTGTGATAAAAACAAGCTAACAGATGAACACCTCTAAAGATCACTCCAAGCAAATGCACGAGTCATTTGCAAGTAATAAGTGAGTAATAATATCATTTTTCACCAGGATTAAGAGGTTAACTTCAAACTCGTATTTTTAAGAAGCATAGATAGATTTAGTTGTTACAACTAAAAAGACTGAAAATGGAATAAGATATTTGTTTGGTTTTCATTTAAAGACTAAATGCAAGAATTAAAATAATAATCAAATAAACTAAATAAAAAAGAGAGACAAGTATGAGAGTATGGCGTCTCCTTGTGTGTTCTATAAAAACACACCTAAAAAGGCAAGACACGTACCGCAAGTGTACGGGTCGTTCAAGTAATATCCGGTAAACGGGATTTCGATCTCAGGGACGGATTGCATATAACTAAGGTGTTATGCAATAAATGGAAATAGTTGCTTGAATGACAATTAAAAGTAAAAGAAATAAATTTTTGTTTTGTTTTTGTTTAAGGACTAAAGTGAAAATAAAGTAAAATATGAAACTAAATTAAAGCTAATAATGAGATGCAATAAAATAAAATATGAGTAGACGCAAGAGTGAGAATAGTACTTGAGTCACGCTAGGGTTTCACCGAAATAAACTTAATCAATGCTTCTTTTAAGGGACAAATTAGTAACTAGAATAGTCGGGATTCTACATTCTCCTAACCCCCGTCAGGGTGGACTTATGAGCTATTCTCAGATGTTACAAACCCCGCCAGGGCGATCATAATCCACCTTCGAATGTCAGGTTCTCTACCCAATTGGCTATAAGGTTAACTAACTCCGTCAGGATCAATAATTTCTACCTTACGTTTATTACCTATGTCTGTAATTAAAACCCCCGTCAAGATGATCACCGCCACTAGTTAATAGCTTAATTACTCAATCCTATGTCTAATTGGCCAAAGTAAAAATAGTGAAATAACCTTACGATAATAAACAATACTAAATTACTCAATTCGAATTAAATTATAAAAATCCCAAATAAGAAAACATCAATCAAATAAATTAAGGTTCAACCCATATAGCGGTTCTCAAGTACTTAAAAGGTTTAGCTCATAATGGAAAATAAAACTAAGCAAATAAAATTAAAAGACATAATGTTTTACAGAATGAAAAATAAATAAAACCTAATTACGAGGTTGGGTTTGGCTGTGAATTGGAGAAGATGACTCTCTCCAGCTCTTAGCTTTCTTCCTTCCTGCTTGTCTGACTTGAAAACCTTAAGCCTGTTGTGTAATTATATGAAGTGTGTCTAAAGAGGAGGCTAAGGGGTGTATTTATAGGTGATAGGAAGCCCTAACTCGTTTTACTTGGAGTGGAAGACAAGTAAATGACTCTTTAATTCGCTGCCCTAAAATCTAGGAAAGGTAAGATTCTGATGCTGATTTGTTTTGGTCATATCTCCTTCAATACTTATCCGTTTTACGCATTCCAATAGTCGAAACCACTTGTTTCAGAAAGCTCTATCCATTGGTTCAGACCATTCTCCCAAATACCTAGCCAATATTAAGTTATGGACTCGTCTTTGAACGTGGCTGGGATTTTATATTTATTTAGCAGCTTTATCTTTTCCTTCTTTGCATATATCCTTCCTTAATCTTCTTATTTCCATGTAAATCTCTTTCCTTTACTTCTTAGACTTGACTTGGTCTCTAATTAATTATCATATATCTTTTAAATATTCACAATAAATAAATAATTAAACCGCATATACTTTAAAAATTAATAAATCATTAAATCAAGACTAGAAATTAGAAAGTGCACTCTAAAATTAGAAACTCGAATAAAATACTTCCTAACACACTAAAAATAATATAAGACTATAATTCTCACTTCTCCTCGTTGTAGTGGTTTTTTCAGAACCTACTAACTTTGCACTAAAAATAACCAAATTAACGCACAAAAGCTCTAAAAATGTAAATTGTCTAATTCCAAGGGGAGAAAGTGCAATATGACGCAATAAACATAAAAGTCTATCTAATAAGTCAATTATTCACCTAAAATGATGTCTACAAAGGGTTAATATTTAGAACAAATAGGGAGACATCAAGACCTCCAACTCAAACCTTTGTCGTCCCGACAAAGTAAAATATAAACAAAGGTCCTTTTAGGTTAACGCAGAAGGTAGAATCTAGAAAATATGCCCAAAGCACAAATTAAAACAAATCTCATACAGTATGATCTAGGAATTAATATACACATACACATATCATGCAAAATCAAACACAAAATAATATCAATCCAAAATTAATTTCACAATGCTAGAAGATTACACTTAGTACTTATCTCAAGATGGTGGCTATAGGGTGTTCCTCGATCTTTACTTGCTTTGAACGCTCCACTTAGCATATTACCTACTAACTCACTATGAATCTAGGACTCACAAGGTATTTACGGTTTTAATATTAGCTTAGGGACGGTATAGTATGTATATTTGGTTAATTTGAAGTGAGATTTTGGCTCTCTCCTCACTTACCATCAACAAAATGTCCAAGAGCTTGAGTTTACACTCGAATACGTTCTCACTCAACCCATTTGACGCGCTAATGTAGCGTCCCCAAATTAACCCAATAAGAACTAACGATGATTCACATAAAAATTTCCTCTTTGCCGGTCCAAATATTTATTCTTTTCATATGAATTTTTTCTTTTCTTTTGTATAGTCATGAATCTGTTTTTGATGGTGAGATATCATGCTATTTTTTCAATTTTTTTCTTTTCATAACTTTTCACATCTTTTTTTTTATTCTTTTTCATTTACTCTTACCCCGACAAAGGGTTACAATATAATGAACCTGTGAATCATCAAAATATAAAACCGAGCACAATTGATAAGCTCAAAAATCCCAACCCAATGTAAATTCCCATAATAGTGGACCCACCACCCCAAACTCAAGCTCAAGACAGGAAGTCTCAGGATCGTGATTCAAGTGCGGGTCATATGGTCATGCCTAATAATCTAAAGGGATATTGGCTTATAATGTGGCGACAAAAGAAAGGCTTAAAGGCTAAAAATTTGGCTAAGAAGGATATAATTAATTCAGGGATAGAAGGTCAAAAAGGATTCAAAGGGCTAACAAAAGAACTGCCTCTATCATTTTCCTATCTACACAGCTTGCCTCTAGTTCATACCTAAGTGGGTTCTCTACTCATTCAGATCTCACGTTCGACAAAGCACTCATTATCCTTAAGCACAAGTTTACTTCTTTTGCATTGTTCATTAATTCTTCCTATCAATTAATTCATGTTTGCATGCAATCAAAGTGCGTTTTACACTAACTCCTAAAGTCAACTATGTTCTATCATAAATTCATAAAAAGCATGCTTGATGGGGACATTTAAAACATTCTACAGTCAAACGCAACCTAAAAAAAAATTCTTTCCGTAAGCATGTAAAACACAAAAAAAAAATTGGGATGAGGCAACGAACTCCACCCCAAACTCAAAAGTGAGTCGTATCCCCACGACTCGAAAAAGACTCAATAAAGCAATAAAATTAAAAAATAAACTACCTAGTGCCTACCATCAATTAAGAAGAAGAATTAGAACGGGGTATATGGCCATAAAGATCAATCATGTCCTCCTCCTCCGAAGAAGAATAATTATCAATGTCCATGATCTCAGTTACCTCACCCAATTGTGAATTACTCTGTGCAATTTCCTCCCAAAGTGCTTTGTTTTCTTTTCTTAAAAGATTGACTTCATGTTGCAATTTGATAGCCCATGGGGGTATGCGAGAATTATTCTGATATGAAGAGGAAGAAGAAGAACCTTGATCTTGAATTTGTGTCTTTTCTTTAGGCCTTGATAGTACCTTCATCCTAGTTGTGAATTTCTTATTGTTTCTTTTCAATAGGCTCATCAAGATCGATGGCCGTTTCAATTGTGGCTCCAGGCAAATCTTGTTCTTCCCTAGGATTGAACACTTCCTCTTATAATCCATAGCATCTCTTCTGTTTGTTATGTTTGATTGACCCCAAACTCAAGTTACACCAAGGATGGAATAAAGTTAAGAAAGATTGGCGTGGCTTGAGTTTCTTGCTTGGATTTGATGATAGAAGAAGGTTTATTGATGATTCTTGGAAGAATTCTTGATAGCTTGATAATCTTGTTGGTGTTTTATGGTGTAGTGTAATGAATTTGATGAAGAATATGTGTTTATGGAGGAAGGAGGAGAGGATTATCGATGTTGTGGTGTTTATTGTGGAGGTTTAATCAAGCTTCAAGGTCCATTTATAAGGTTGGGAGCTGGAAAATTCGTATGGGAGAGGCTAGGGTTTGCACTTGATAAGGTAAGAAGTGTAATAGGAATTAACCTCTTCCAAACCTCCATCGGACCGGCATAACGGCGTAATCACCGGCATACCTTCTTTTTGTAACTCTCGGCATTAAACCCGAATCCACTAACCGAGGCCTCGTGTTCTTGGGCGCCGACATACCGGCGGTGTTCACCGGCATTTGCCGGTGCGCTGTTTTTTGAAAAAGTTCGCTCCGTCAAAATACCCGAGTCGAGCAACCCGAGGGTTCGTGTTTTTCTTTTGGCAGGCATACCAGAATTCTGGCCGGCATACCGGTGTGGCACTTCAACTTTTCTCTCCTTCTCGGCAAAAGACACGAGTCATAGACCCGAGGGCTCGTGTTTTTCCTCCACCGGCATGCCGGTGATATGACCGACTAGCCAGCCAGTGCAGCAGATTTTTCCTTTTCATCCCTTAGCACCCCAAACTCAATTCCTGCACCATTAACACACTAACTTTCTGATTTCTTTTAAAAGTAGACACTATGACTCGACATTATACTTAGAATTATACACTAGGAATTGAAAAACTTAAAGAAATAAACTAATATACAATTGAAATGTCTTTTGTTTAATGTCATTAAGCTCGACGGGTTACCTCTCGCATCACTTTTTCACATAACCTCCCCAGCAGTGAGTGAGGTTATCAACATTTGCTACACGGAACTTGCATCCCTTAGCTTTCATTACCACCAATTGATCCGAGATAACATTTGTGACCATGAAGGGTCCTATCCAAGAACTATTGGTTTTGCGTGCTTTCTGAGGAGGATCAGGATTTTTCATCGCGACATCTTCGCCCACACTGAACTCCTTCTTCTTTATTTTCTTAGGTTCTTTAGGAATCTTCATAGCACACACCTTTTCTTTCTCTTTAGCATGGTAAAGGTGTGGGTTTCCCTTAGGATATGGAGGATTTTTATTAGGTGGTTTCTTTCTGAGCTCTCTTTCCTCCATTCCTAAGGGTTACACACCCTTAGTTGGCTCTTTTTCTTCTTGTTCAATTACATCTATCCGGAAGCACTCCTCTTTGGAGTCCGAAAACTTCATTGGTCGGAACACGTTGAACTTCACATTCTCGTCTTGGATTCGCATAGTCAATTCTCCATTCTCTACATCAATTAAAGTACGCTCCGTCGCTAGGAATGGTCTTCCTAAAATAATGGGGACATTCCTATCCGCGTCGTAATCAAGTATAACAAAATCAACTGGAAAAATTAAAGTACATGCCTTGACAAGGACATTTTCTATTCTTCCCTCCTGATGCACGAGGGATCTGTCAGCCATTTGCAAGACCATAGAGGTTGGTCTTGCGTCTCCTATCTTCAATTTTTGAAAAATTGATTTGGGCATAAGATTAATACTCGCTCCCAAATTGCATAAAGCTTTCGCTTGCCACTCATTACCAATAGAAATATGAATAGTAAAACTCCCAGGATCAAGTAGCTTAGGTGGTAACTTACTCTGACATATTGCACTGAATTCTTCTGGCAAGCCTATCATTTCATTCTCAAGATACTGGCGTTTGTTTGTAAGAGCTCTTTTCAGGAATTTCAAATATTTTGGTACCCCCTTGATAGCCTCTAAGAAAGGTATATTAATATTGACCTTACTCACCATATTCATGAATCTTTCATATTCAGCTGTATCTCCTTTCTTTTGAACTCTGGAAGGAAACGGTGGAGGAGGACGGGTTTCTACAATATCTTTCTTCTTTGGCTTTTCCAGAAATTTCTCCACTTCTACCACTTCAGGTTCTTCATCTTTTTCTTCCACCTCCTCCAACTGTTTTTCTTTTCTAGTTACTTCCTTTTCTTTTATAACCGGGAAATGTGGTGGTTGCAATTTTTTACCACTTCTCGTAGTGATCGCGTTACACTCTTCATATTTCATAGGAACCTCTGTATCACTTAGAAGTTGGCCTTGACCTTGAACATTCAAGCTATTGGCGATCTTTGATATTTGACTCTCTAAGATTTTTAATGAAGAGGAATGTGAATTTAACGTTTCTTCCATTTTGTTCTCTTTAGAAGTTGTGGATTCCATGAATCGAGATAGCTGGTTTTCAATTCTATCTATCCTCCTACCGCATTGGATATGTATTGCGTCAAAGTAAGTGCTAACTCACTTGTGATAATTGCACCTTCTCGAGGTCGAGAAGGAAGCGCCTTCTGAGCTAACGTGTCGGCATAGGCGTCATGATCGGCTCTAGGTTGATTCCCTTGGTATTGGTTTTGCGACTTAAACTGGTAATTGTTCCCCTGAGGCCTTTGTTGATAGGTTCCTGGATTGGATGCCCCATGTGGATTCGAATACTGAAAGCCTGGATGATTTCTGTTTTGATTTCCATACCCTTGACCACCTGAAAAATTATTACCTCTTTGATTAACGAAACAAACGGATTCTGGGTTGTTAGCACATTCTTCCTAGCTATGATCTTCTGCTCCACAACTAGAACATAATTATGGTTCGTTAACAACGTTTACCACAACTTTATTTGACATGGATATTTCTTTCAGCTTGTTCTCAAGTGCGGCAATCTTCGCGTTCAATGTTGTTTCTGTGTCTAGATTCAAAGTACCTCTCTCAGAAGTTCTAACCGATGATTTTGAAGTTTTCCAACTCATTTGATTCTTCACAATTCTGTCCATGATTGCCAGAGCTTGATTAGTTGTGACCATCATGAGGCCACCTTGACACATAGTATCTATCTTTTCTTTCGCGGCTTCACCTAAACTACGATAAAATATCCCAAGCTGTAATTCAAAAGAGTACCAATGTAATGGGCACTTGCGTAATAAAGATTGAAAATGAGTCCATGCAACACCTACAGTCTCTCCTTTCTCTTACTGGAAACTAATAATATCTAATTGACCACTAAGTCGAACACTTTGAGGATAGTACTTGTCGAAAAATGCTGTCTGAAGTTGATCCTAATTCAAGATCTCATCGTGTGGCTGCTGATCATACCACTCACTAGCTCCTCGGCTGAGGAAGAATGGAAACATATGAAAGTACATTTTCTCTTGGGTTACTCCAGGGGTGACATATGTATCACAGATTTGCATAAACTTGTACGTAGCGCGAATATGATCTTCCCGCGCTGCACCACTATACTGTCCAATAGTTATAAACTGATTAATCATACCCACGTCTGGTCTGAATCGAATTCCTTGAATTGCGGGAGGACGGAGTCCTAGTGGAGTGGTGGTCCTTTGTGTGTTCTAAAATAAATGCAAAAGTAATCGAACCACAACCGCAAGTGTACGGTTGTTCCAAGTAGTAATAAGTGATTCTAGGATCGTTCGCAGGGACGGTTTGGTTAACTACAATGCTTATCGAATAATGAATGGTTGCACTTAGGAAAGAAAATAAAGATATAATGATTGATTATTTGTTTTTATTATTTCTAAGTAATGAAAGACTAAATGGAAAATGCAATTAAATATTAAGACGCAAGTAAATAAATGTGAAACGCAAATATGAGAAGGTAGCACTTGAGAACGCAAGGGATCCTCCTAATCCTATTTCAAAACCTATTATGTTTAAGGGTTAAATCGATCAATTACAATGGTCGGGATTCTAAATTCCTTATACCCCCGCCAGGGTGGACTATAAGGCTATCCTAGAGTGTCACTTGTTCCGTCAGGGTAAATATGATCCACTTTTAGATGATTAAATAATTTACCACATTGTCCCTAAAATTAGCTAAGTTCGTCAGAATCAATAGCTTCTATTTTAGATTGAATAAATAAATCCGTACCTAAACCCTCCGCCAGGATGATCCACATGCCACATATGTGGAATAGCCTAGATACTAATACCTGTTCTTAGTTCACGACTCCAAAAACAGTAAATAATCTCAATTTATCGAAAAGAGTAAAAGACCCAATTTAATTTAATTTAACAGAAACCCAAATTCAGACATAGAAATTCAATAGAATTGGGATTCACCCGTAAAGCATTCTCAAGTACTAAAAAGGAATTAGCTCATACTAATTAAAAAGAAAACTAAATTAAATGAAATGGAATTCATAATGTCTTACAAAATTTAAAATAAGAAAGACCTAATTTCCAGAATTGGATTTGACTAAGAACGGAGATATAGACCCTCTCCAGCTCTTCAGCTTCTTCTTTCTTCCTTCTGCTTCTTCTCTCTGATGTTTTATTTTGTAAAAAGTGAATTGTGTGAAAAATAGAAGTCAAGAGCTACTTTTTATAAGCTCAAATTCGGATTAGGCCTTGGACTTAAGAATAAAACACTAATTAAAAGTCCAAGCCCATTTTCTAAGCACAAAAATCCCGTAATTGCTGCACCACCTCCACTAAAACGGCTCTATCCGATTCGTTATAACTCCGATTGACCTGAAAGCACTTGCTAAATTTCCGTAACTCGATAAGGATCGTTTTCTCTTCAAAAGTCAGCGGCTAAATCATCTCTTAAGTGCCTAGAAATCAGCAATCCTTGGCTTGTTTTCTAGATTTGCAGCTCTAAAATAAAATTCTTTCGGGGTTTGTCTTCACGCTTTGACTCCATATCACGATCTTTGACTCTCTTCTCGGATTCCTTTCCTAGCTAAAATTCAAAACCTACAAACTTTTCGCTAAAATACACAAGATTACGCGCAAAACTTTAATAAATCAAAAATACTAGAAATAAAATAAAAATTCCGGATTATTGCATTTTTAACTCAAAAGTCTATCAAAATATTCAATTAAACATAAAAAATGATGTCTCCCAAGGGTCGAAAATAAGAACAATTAGGGAGACATCAAGACCCCCAACTCAAATCTTTGTCGTCCCGACAAAGTAAAACTAAACAAAGGGGTAGAAGTAAACGTAAGAACAAATAGAAGCTAGCAAATACACCTAAAGAAAGTCTCAAGATAAATCTCATATAGCAAACTCTAGAAACTAATATAAACATACATCTATAATGCAAAATCAAACACAAATAATCTCAATCATAAAATTAAAGTCGCAATGCTTGAAGATTACACTTGTACTCATCTCTGTATGATGACTATAGGGTGTTCCTCAATCCTAAATCGCTTTGAACGCTCCACCTAGTATATTCCCTATCAACAGAATCATAAATTCACTATATACTTAGGAATCACGAGGTCTTTATGGTTTTAATATTGGCTTAAGGACGGTGTTGATGTATATTTGGTAAATTTGAAGTGAGCTTTTGGCTCTCTCCTCACTTACCATCAACAATGTCCCCGAGCTTGAGTTTACGCTAAAAAATGTTCTCACTCACCCATTTACGCAACAATTTAGCGTTCCATGTCTACCCATTACAAATAAGATGATTTCAGAAAAATTCAACTTTGCCGGATGTTTTATTCATTCACATTTTTTTGTACAGACGCAAACCGGGTTCCCGGTTTTGTGAAATCCGGGTACTCGGTTTCTACTGTATGGAATTTCGAAATTTTTCATTTTTTCTCATTCCCGACAAAGGGTTACAAGTATATATCATCTGCAATTGTGCTACAGTACAAAGCACATCAATCCCAACCCATTAAATTCCCCATACGTGGACCCACCACTCCAAACTCAAGCTCGAGACATGTCTCAGGATTGTGATTCAAGTGCGGGTCATATGGTCATGCCTAATAATCTAAGGGATAATGGCTTTATATCGTGGCTACAAAGAAAAGGCTAAAGGCTCAAAGTGGGCTAAGACGGATCATAATTAATACAAGGGATAGAAGGCTAAAAGGTTACAAATGGCAAACAAAGAACTGCCCCTATCATTTTCCTAAGTACATAGATTGTCTTTAGTTCATATCTAGGTGGGTTCTCTACTAATTAGGATTTCACGTTCTACACACCAAACATATTCCTTAAGTACAAGCTTACTTCATTTGCATTGTTCATTAATTTTTCCTATTAATTACCTATGTTTGCATGCAATTCTAAATGCGTTTTATATTAATCCCTAAAGTCCACTATTTACTATCATCGATTTATCAAAAGTATGCTTAAAGGGATATTTAAATTTTTCTACAGTCAAACGCAACTCCGAAAATTATTTTATTGAAAGTAAATAAAACAGATAACACATCAAAACTGGGATGAGGCAACGAACCCCACCCCAAACTCAAAAATGATCCGTGTCCCCACGACTCGAAAAGACTCAATAAAGCAATTAAACTAATCTATACTAAAGGGAAAGATTAGAAAACGTATCTTAACCAGCGCGTGGCTGGTTACCGGTGTTGCGTTCTGGACCTTTATCTCGCGTAACAGCATCATAAATCGCGTTTTGAAGTGTGTTCACGCCTAAGATCAAAGTTCGAAGAAGGTCCAATTCTCTTGTAACGTTTCCTAAGGTAGCAATCATCTTCTCTTGATTCTCTTCCAACACTTTCATCCTTGATTCCAACTCAGGAACAGTCTTCGCTTTCTTGGATGGAGGAGCTCTAGGAGTTTTCGTAGCTCGTGTTGCTTCATCATGGATATTCTGAATCGTACTCAATGCCATGCTCACACCAACTGAAACTCCGTCAATATCCGCGTTCCTACGCGGAATCTTTGCGTCTAAGCACAAAGTAGTGATAGTACACGGGAACTTGAGATTTTGTTGTTTCATTGGAGATTTCGCGAATTCCATGATTGTGTCATAAATAATTTTAGCAACGTTTATTGGTTTCTTCTCCAAAACACACTTAATAAAAATGATATGCTCTCTCTTCAACTCGGATGTGTGTTTAATTCCAAAGAAAGTAGGTATTATGAAACGAGACCAAACCTTTGCACTAGGTGTCAAATTACTATTGTAAAACTGTCCAGGATATCTTTCTCCTTCAGGAATTGGGCTAGCCCCATTAATAAGCACGGTCCCCCAAAGGGATTCATAATCGAAAGAAGGGTCATTAAGGGTTTCTTGGAATGGACATAATCCAGAAAAGTTGGGTAATTTCAAAGATTTCCGAATAAGTTCAATAGAGAAAGGAACTACCTTTTTGCGAATTTCAATTGCCTCACGGGAGATAGCTAAACCTTCATAAAATTCTCGCACAAAATTAGGAATAAACTCAAGCTTCCTTTCTCTTAATTCTTTCCAAACAAACTTATCACAAGCCACAGCATATTCTTTGTGAGCACTACTTATAATACCCTTAGGAAAATCCGTCTCCTCACCAAACTTCAAAAATTCAATTCTTTCACGAACCTGATCATTCCAAGAAGTATAAACCCTCTTAGGCTTGTGGGCCCACATCTTCATACGCGGGGGTTTCTGTTGAACTGGTACTTCCGGAACTTCTTGTTCAGTTTCATCCTCGATTTTCTTCTCAATCTCATCTTCATATTTTTCCTCACTTTCTGGCTCATCAATTAATCTTCTCTTTTGACCTGTGATTTTTTTCTCTTGGGAGCAAGCTTAACTTCATCAATTTTTTGTTTAGGACGCGAATCAGGAATCTCAATAGCTTGTTCTTGGGAACCACCAATGGTGGTTTTCTTTCAAGGAGCAGTTCTTCGGAAATCACCGGTTCTATTAGTCATCTCTTTCCACCCCAAACTCAAAACTTCAAATAGTGAGAAACTAGAGAGAAGTTTAGAAATTTGATGTTTTGAGGCTTAGGAATTGAAGAACAAGGTGGAATATGAGATGGGTATTGTTCAATTTGAATGGGAGAAGAAAGAATTGGGTTTAATTGAAGGATTGGGTGAAGAAAAATCTTTGGGAAAAACTAAGGATTTGATGTTATTTTGGAGAAGAGGTGAGTTGATTATGTGTTTTTGTGATGAAAGAGGGTAGAATAAGATGGTATTTATAGCTTTCAATGATGATTTCGGAGGTGGGGAAGCTATTGGTGCGTTTTAGGTAAAAACTTGCAGAAGAGGCTAAGAAATCTAGGTTAAAAAGCACAAAACCGCCATCACAGTACCAAAACCGGGATCCCGGTTTCGCGTCGCTGTGTCGGCGCGAAAACAAATACTTTTTTTTTACCTCAATACGCAACCAAAGGCTGGACCCCAAGACACTGGGTCAGAACTTCCAACCTTCGAATCCGGGTTCCCGGTTTTGCGAAATGCGGGTTCCCGGTTTTGCGAAATGCGGGTTCCCGGTTTTCGTCGATGGCGCGAGCCAAGACGCAGCCAAAGACTAGACCCGAAACGCTGGGTCAGAGAAGTCCAAAAAGTACAGCTCCAAAACCGGGTTCCCGGTTTTGTGAAATCCGGGTACCCGGTTTCTGTCGATATCGCGAATGAACACGCGCCTTGTTGCGTTTTGGTGGTTGCCTACAGCGTCTTGCGAAACCGGGTACCCGGTTTCCCTTGGACACCAACCTCCTTTTCCTCTATTTTTCGCCCTTTCGACCCCAAACTCTTGACCTTTTTACCCCTGAAATCAAAAACAACTACCCTTCCTCATTTCTTAATAATAAACACTAATATTATGAAAATCAAACTATTTTACATTACGAAAATTAAAAACTCAAACTAATATACAAAGAATTGGTTTTTGTTTAACGTCGTTAAGCTCGACGGGTTACCTCACGCTCCTAAGGAGTCTCGAGGAGATACATGACCTCCACGGGATGTGGATCTTCCAAGCGGTTGGTATTTTCACCTTCATGGTATATCTTTAATCTATGACCGTTCACCATGAAGGTACGGTTCTCTAGCGGATGTACTATTTCTATCGCCCCATGAGGTGTAACTTTGGTCACAATGTATGGACCTGACCACTTAGACCTTAACTTACCCGGATAGTTGCTGAACTTTGAATTATACATCAATACTCTTTGTCCCACTTCAAAGTTCTTTGTACGAATCCGATTGTCATGCCATTTCTTCGTGTTTTCTTTATAAAGTTTAGCATTTTCATAGGCATTCAATCGGAATTCGTCAAGTTCGTTAAGCTTCATCATACGATTCGTTCCGGCTAAGGTAGGATCTAAGTTCAACTGCGCAATCGCCCAATAGGCACCCATTTCAAGCTCAAGAGGTGAGTGACAAGCCTTACCATACACCATACGATAAGGAGATGCACCAACTTGAGTTTTAAAAGCAGTACGATAGGCCCACAATGCATCATCTAACTTCATTGACCAATCTTTTCTTGTAGGACCAACGGTTTTCTCTAGGATTGATTTCACTTCACGATTCGATACTTCAGCTTGACCATTGGATTGTGGATGATATGCAGTAGATACACGGTGTCTAACTCCATACTTCTCTAGAACAGTCTTCAAATACTTATTAACGAAATGAGATCCTCCATCGCTAATAATCACTCTAGGTGTACCATGTCTAGTGAAAATATGTGATTTCAAGAACTTAATCACCACTCGTGAATCATTGGTAGGTAAAGCCACAGCTTCTACCCACTTAGACACGTAATCAACAGCTAATAAGATGTAGAGGTTACCATTTGAAGGAACGAAAGGACCCATAAAGTCTATACCCCAAACATCAAATATTTCAACTTCTAACACATTATTACGTGGCATCTCATCCCTCTTGAATATGTTTCCGGTAAACTGGCATCTCGTGCATCTCTTAACATATTCATGACAATCTTTAACAAGAGAAGGCCAGTAAAAACCTGATTGGAATACCTTAGCAGCAGTTCTATCTCCCTTAAAATGTCCTCCATAGAGTGAATCATGGCATCCAGCTATAATGGCTTCAGTTTCCTCCCTTGCTACACATCTTCGTGTCATTTGGTCAGCACATACTTTGTAGAGGAAAGGATCCTCCCAAAAGAACTGTCTAGCACAATGAGCTAACCTCTTTCTTTCTTGATAAGTGGATCCTTCAGGAAAAGAACCACTCACCACTAAATTCACAATATCTGCATACCAAGGAGCTTCATAATCACGAACAACAAATAAACTCTCATCGGGAAATTCTTCTCTAACTGCTTCAGTACCACTATTCATCTCTGAACCATCAAGATGCGATAGATGATCTGCAACCTGATTCTCACAACCCTTTATATCTTTGATCTCTAAATCGAACTCTTGAAGCAATAAAACCAATCTGATTAACCTCGGTTTAGCATCCTTCTTTTCCATAAGATATCTAATCGCGGAATGATCTGTATAAACAATAACTTTCGCTCCAATGAGATAAGCGCGAAATTTATCAAATGAATACACAACTGCTAGCAACTCTTTTTCTGTAACTGTATAATTAACTTGAGCACCATTAAAAGTTTTACTAGCATAGTAAATCGAATGAAAAACTTTCTCTTTTCTCTGTCCCAATACAGCTCCCATACACAAATCACTCGCATCACACATAACCTCAAACGGTAAACTCCAATCTGGAGGTAATACTATTGGAGCAGAAATAAGCTTTTCTTTGATTGCATGGAAGGCCGCTAAACAGGCTTCATCAAAAAGGAATTTGGAATCCTTTTCGAGTAAGTTGCATAACGGTTTAGCAATCTTAGAGAAGTCTTTAATAAAACGCCTATAAAAGCCAGCATAGCCAAGAAAACTTCTTACCCCTTTAACAGAAACAGGAGGGGGAAGAGTTTTAATTACCTCTATCTTCGCTCTATCGACCTCTTACCCAGCACTCGAAACTTTGTGACCCAGAATGATACCTTCGTGAACCATGAAATGACACTTCTCCCAGTTTAAGACCAAATCTGTTTCCTTGCATCTGATTAACACTTTCTCCAAGTTATCTAAACATCTATCGAAATCATCACCAAACACGGAAAAATCGTCCATAAAATCTTCAAGGAAATTATCGATCATATCCCAGAAGATGGCCATCATGCATCTTTGAAAGGTAGCAGGTGCATTACACAACCCAAATGGCATTCTGCGATATGAAAAAGTACCAAAGGGGCATGTAAATGTTGTTTTATGTTGATCTTATGGAGCCACGTAAATCTGATTATACCCGGAGTAACCATCTAAGAAACAGTTTTACTCTCTTCTGGCTAATTTGTCTAACATTTGATCGATGAAGGGCAGAGGGAAATGATCTTTTCTGGTGGCCTTGTTCAACTTTCTATAATCCATGCAAACACTCTAACCAACTACCGTTCTTGAAGGAATCGCTTCATTTTTATCATTAAGAATTGTTGTCATTCCTCCTTTATTCGGTACACACTGAACTGGGCTCACCCATTCACTACTCGAGATGGGATAAATAATCCCCGCATCTAAAAGCTTGATAACTTCCTTCTTCACTACATCCTTCATAACGGGCATTAATCTCCTTTGACCTTCAACTGAGCGTGCGTTATCATCTTCAAGTATGATTTTATGTTGACAATAGGAGGGACTAATGCCTTTGATGTCAGCAATTGTCCAACCTATCGCCTCTTTGTTGGCTCTTAACACACGCAACAGTTTATCTTCTTCAGGACCTGTTAAATTAGTTGAAACAATAACAGGTAAAGTTTCATTAGTACCTAAATACGCGTACCTCAAGTGTGCTGGTAATGGCTTTTCTTCCAATTCCGGAGGAGATTCAATTGAAGGCTTCTTTTTAGGAATAATCTCCCTCGGTTCTCTCACAGGTTCATAGGCAAGACGCCTATACTTTGGATTCTCAGAATTAAGAGCTGCCACTGTTTCGGCAAGCTCTTCCATCATCTCAGGTAAGTCTAATGTTAAAGCGCCCTGCAAAATATCATCATAATTAAAACAATCAAATACCTCTTGCGATGCCTGCTCAACTACATCCATTCAGAAGCAATCTTCTTGAGAATCTGGAAATTTCATAGCTCAGAACACATTAAATTTGACCTCCTCGTCTTGGATCCTCATCGTTAATTCGCCATTTTCTACATCAATCAATGTACGCCCCGTGGCTAGGAATGGTCTTCCCAAAATAATGGGGACATTCCTATCCGCGTCGTATTCAAGTGTAACGAAATCAACGGGAAATATAAGCATAGCCGCCTTAACAAGGACATCTTCAATTCGGCCTTCTGGACGTGCAAGAGACCTGTCCACCATTTGCAAGACCATAGAAGTAGGTCTTGCTTCTCCAATTTTTAGCTTATCAAAAATCGACTTGGGCATCAAATTGATGCTCGCACCCAAATCGCATAATGCTTTACCTTTCCATTCTTCTCCAATTGATATCGGAATTGTGAAACTCCCCGGATCAACTAACTTTGGAGGCAATTTACTTTGACAAATAGCGCTACATTCTTCAGGAAGACCAATCATCTCATTATCACAGTATGGCCTTTTATTAGTGAGGGCTCTCTTCAAAAACTTCGTATACTTAGGAATATCTCGAATAGCCTCTAACAACGGAATATTAATACTAAGGCCTCTCACTCTATTAAAGAACTTCTGAAACTCGGCCAAATCACCCTTTTTCTGAACTCGAGACGGAAACGGTGGAGGAGGGCGATTACTAATGACATCATCTTTCTTCTTTGGAATCTCAATCGGCCTTTCTATTTCTTCAACCTCAACATCTTTTTCTTTCTCATTCGCATCCTTTTCTTTTCTTGGAACTTCTTTCTCTTTCATAACGGTATAAGGAGGTGGAGGAAGGTTCTTACCACTTCTAAGAGTAACAGCTTTGCAATCTTCATGTTGTCTTGGATTTTCCGTGTCACTAGGGAGTTGCCCTTGTGGACGTTGATGAAGATGTTTTGTGATTTGTTCCATCTGGTTCTGTAATAGCTTGATACTTGTGTCAGCTACTTGTTGATTCTGAATAGCTTGCGTCTGGAGGGAAATCATGCTCTCAACGGTTTTCTGAAGGGTAGCAACACCTTCTTGTGGATGGGCAGGTAACGCTTTTTGGTTCATGGTTTCGTTATAACTGTCTTGAGGAGCTTGTCTCTGAACATAATTCCCCTGATTCTGTCCTCCTTGATAATTATTTTGTGGTCTTGGATTGAAGTTATAACCTTGTGGACGCGGCTGATACGCATATGTAGGATTGGCTGCCCCATTAGGATTTGAGTATTGAAACCCAGGATGGTTTCTGTTAGGCTGATATCCATTACCACTCGAATTAAAGTTACCTCTATTGGAGACAAACATCACGGAATCTTGATTATTCTGACAATTCTCCCAACTATCATTCACACCACAATACTCACATCCATACACTTCTTGTGCAACCTTTACCTCACCTATATTGACATTATTAACTCCTCCTCTAACTGGTGTTCTTGCGGTACTCCACCCAACTTCATTATCAACTGTTCTATCCAAAATAATTCTTGCATACGCAGGTTGAACTCGCAAAAACGCACCACCACACAACAAATCTAAATCTTTCCTAGAGCCACCCTCAGGACCATTATAAAAAATCTTCATATGTTGCTGTTTAGTAAGGTCATGATTTGGGACTCTTCGTAAACATTTCTGAAATCTCGACCAACTTTTACCCAACGCTTCATCATATTCTTGCTTGAAGTGTGTTAACTCTAGTTCAGCATCTAACCTCATATTTGACGGATAATATCTGTTGAAAAACGCAGTTTCTAATTGTTCCCAGTTTGTTATCTTTGTAGGGTCTTGTGTATCGTGCCATTCACTTGCTCCATCAATAACGAAAAATCGAAACACAGCAAAATACATTTGTTCTTTTGAAACTCCTTGTGTGATGTAAGAATCACAAATCTGCTTGAATTTCTGTACTGCTCGAAGGGGATCTTCTCCATCTTTACCACGAAAATTTCCAAAATTTTGGAATTGAGCTAACATACCCGAATCTGGACGAAACCTCGAAACATTTATGTTTGGAGCACCTACTCCAAGAGCAGGAGCACGGAATGGAACTTCTTCTGGACCATTAACAAACCATGGATCTTGGTTAACTGCCATTTGAACTTGGACTGGATTAGGAATGCCAGGTGGAACTAGAGGATTAATAACTTGCGGCGCTATAGGCTGGCCATTCGCATCTAGCTGAACTTGTCCGTTATTGTTTTGTTGATTCTGAAGATTAACGTTCTCCATTCTATTAATTAATTCTTCTACATCTATGGCTTCTTGTTCTTTCCTTCTCTTGTTAGCAAGTCTGATTAATGATTTTGTATTATTAAGGATCGGAGGTGATGGCTCTAGATCCTTAAAGAGTCTCCTTCGCATACACCAAACCTAAAAACCTGAAAAAGATGAACAAACAAAAAGCGTAAAACTGAAATAAAAATAAATGCAACTATCACTAAAGGATAAACACCGTGGTCACACGCTACCGTCCCCGGCAGTGGCGCCAAGAATTTGGTGGTCCTTTATGTGTTCTAAAATAAATGCAAAAGTAATCGAACCACAACTGCAAGTGTACGGTTGTCCCAAGTAGTAATAAGTGATTCTAGGATCGTTCGCAGGGACAGTTTGGTTAACTACAATGCTTATCGAATAATGAATGGTTGCACTTAGGAAAGCGAATAAAGATATAATGATTGATTGTTTGTTTTTATTATTTCTAAGTAATGAAAGACTAAATGGAAAATGCAATTAAATATTAAGACGCAAGTAAATAAATGTGAAACGCAAATATGAGAAGGTAGCACTTGAGAACGCAAGGGATCCTCCTAATCCTATTTCAAAACCTATTCTGTTTAAGGGTTAAATCGGTCAATTACAATGGTCGGGATTCTAAATTCCTTATACACCCGTCAGGGTGGACTATAAGGCTATCCTAGAGTGTCAATAGTCCCGTCAGGGTAAATATGATCCACTTTTAGATGATTAAATAATTTACCACATTGGCCCTAAAATTAGCTAAGTTTGTCAGAATCAATAGCTTCTATTTTAGATTGAATAAATAAATCCGTACCTAAACCCTCCGTCAGGATGATCCACACGCCACATATGTGGAATAGCCTAGATACTAATACCTGTTCTTAGTTCATGACTCCAAAAACAGTAAATAATCTCAATTTATCGAAAAGAGTAAAAGACCCAATTTAATTTAATTTAACAGAAACCCAAATTCAGACATAGAAATTCAATAGAATTGGGATTCACCCGTAAAGCATTCTCAAGTACTAAAAAGGAATTAGCTCATACTAATTAAAAAGAAAACTAAATTAAAAGAAATGGAGTTCATAATGTCTTACAAAATTAAAAATAAGAAAGTCCTAATTTCCGGAATTGGATTTGGCTGAGAATGGAGATATAGACTCTCTCCAGCTCTTCAGCTTCTTCTTTCTTCCTTCTGCTTCTTCTCTCTGATGTTTTATTTTGTAAAAAGTGAATTGTGTGAAAAATAGAAGTCAAGAGCTCCTTTTATAAGCTCAAATTCGGATTAGGCCTTGGACTTAAGAATAAAACACTAATTAAAAGTCCAAGCCCATTTTCTAAGCCCAAAAATCCCATAACTGCTGCACCACCTCCACTAAAACGGCTCTAGCCGATTCGTTATAACTCCGATTGACCTGAAATCAATTGCTAAATTTCCGTAACTCGATAAGGATCGTTTTCTCTTGAAAAGTCAGCGGCTAAATCATCTCTTAAGTGCCTCGAAATCATCAATCTTTGGCCTGTTTTCCAGATTTGCAGCTCTAAAATAAAATTATTTCGGGGTTTGTCTTCACGCTTTGACTCCATATCACGATCTTTGACTCTCTTCTCGGATTCCTTTCCTAGCTAATATTCAAAACCTACAAACTTTTCACTAAAATACACAAGATTACGCGCAAAAGTTTAATAAATAAAAAATACTAGAAATAAAATAGGAATTCCGGATTATTGCATTTTTAACTCAAAAGTCTATCAAAATATTCAATTAAACATAAAAAATGATGTCTCCCAAGGGTCGAAAATAAGAACAATTAGGGAGACATCATGGAGGTAGACAGAAAGGTCTATAGTTATTCGGTTTGAAGAGTCGCGGCCCATCATCTTGTTCCTACACCATTATTGTTGATTGGTTGTTGACCTTCGAGAGGAATTGGTAATTGGACTCCTACCGGTGGAATTGGTAATCCTGCTGGAACTATCGGAAGACCGTTTTCATCCAACTGAATCGCGAGATCTTGAGCATTTAAATCTGCCATTGCTTCTTCTCTTTCCTTTGCTTTATATTCCCTCTTTCTTTTGTTTGCTTCTCGAACTAGGCTTTCGGGATTTTCAAGGATCACGAGATCTCCAAACATATACCAAAACCTGTAAATCTGAGAAAGAAAGACCAACCCAAAGTGTAAAACTGAAAAATAAAAATAAAACTAAACGAAAAACTAGCAACTAAAACACTTACAGGTAACATCGTGGTCACACGCTACCGTCCCCGGCAGCGGCACCAAAAACTTGGTGTCTCCTTGTATGTTCTAAATAAACACACCTAAAAAGGCAAGACACGTACCGCAAGTGTACGGGTCGTCCAAGTAATATCCGGTAAACGAGATTTCTATCTCAGGGACGGATTGGATATAACTAAGGTGTTATGCAATAAATGGAAATAGT
Source organism: Nemophila menziesii (assembly GCA_029959085.1). NCBI lineage: Eukaryota > Viridiplantae > Streptophyta > Magnoliopsida > Boraginales > Hydrophyllaceae > Nemophila > Nemophila menziesii. The sequence goes on along the minus strand of JARWIR010000027.1, from coordinate 2,514,128 downwards.
TGCTTGAATGACAATTAAAAAAGAAATAAATTTTTGTTTTGTTTTTGTTTAAAGACTAAAGTGCAAATAAAGTAAAATATGAAACTAAATTAAAGCTAATAATGAGATGCAATAAATTAAAATATGAATAGACGCACGGGAGAAAGTACTTGAGTCACACTAGGGTTTCACCGAAATAAACTTAATCAATGCTTCTTTTAAGGGACAATTTAGTAACTAGTAATAGTCAGGATTCTAGATTCTCCTAACCCCCGTCAGGGTGGACATAGGATCTATTCTCAGATCTTACAAACCCCTCCAGGGCGATCATAATCCACCTTCGAATGTAAGGTTCTCTATCCAATTGGCTATAAGGTTAACTAAGTCCGTCAGGATCAATAATTTCTACCTTACGTTTATTACCTATGTCTGTAATTAAACCCCCCGTCAAGATGATCACCGCCACTAGTGAATAGCTTAATTACTCAATCCTATGTCTAATTGGCCAAATTAAATATAGTGAAATAACCTTACGATAATAAACAATACTAAATTACTCAATTCGAAATAAATTATAAACATCCCAAATAAGAAAACATCAATCAAATAAATTAAGGTTCAACCCATATAGCGATTCTCAAGTACTTAAAAGGTTTAGCTCATAATGGAAAATAAAACTAAGCAAATAAAATTAAAAGACATAATGTTTTACAGAAAGAAAAATAAATAAAACCTAATTACGAGGTTGGGTTTGGTTGTGAATTGGAGAAGATGACTCTCTCCATCTCTTAGCTTTCTTCCTTTCTGCTTGCTCTGACTTGAAAACCTTAAGCCTCTTGTGTAATTAATTATATGAAGCGTGTGTAAAGAGGAGACTAATGGGTGTATTTATAGGTGATAGGAAGCCCGAACTCGTTTTACTTGGAGTGGAAGACAAGTAAATGACTCTTTAATTCGCAGCCCTAAAATCTAGGAAAGGTAAGATTCCGCTGCTGATTTGTTTTGGTCATATCTCCTTCAATAATTACCCGTTTGACGCGTTCCAATAGTCGAAACCACTTGTCTCGAAAAGATATATCCATTGGTCCAGACCATTTTCCCAAATTCCTAGACAATATTAAGTTATGGACTCGTCTTTGAACGTGGCTGAAATTTCAGATTTATTTGACAGCTTCCTTCTTTGCATTTTTTCCTTAATCTTCTTATTTCCATGTAAATCTCTTTCCTTTACTTCTTAGACTTGACTTGGTCTCTAATTAATTACCATACATGTTTTAAAGCTTCACAATAAATAAATAATTAAACCGTATGATGTCTCCTTAAATGTTCTTATTTTCGACCCTTAGGAGACATCATTTTTGGTGTTTATTTAATCATTTCGATAGACTTTTGGACTAAATATGCAATAATATGATTTTCCTCTTTTAATTCTAGCATTTTTGATTTATTAAGCTTTTGCGCGTAATATTGGTATTTTTAGTGAGTATTTTACAGGTTTTAGATGTTAGCTAGAAGAGGAGTCTAAGGAGGAAGTCAAAGATCAAAAGATAGAGTCAAGACTTGAAAGAAATCCCGAAGATATTATTTTTAGAGCTGAAAATCCATTTTCCAGGCCATAGATTGCTGATTTCGAGGCGCTTAAGCGATGATCTAGCTGTTGACCTTTGAAGAGAAATCATTCCTTATCGAATTACGGAACTTTAGCAACTGGAATGAGGTCAATCGGAGTTGTAACGCATCGGGAAAAGCTGTTTTAGTGAAGGTATATCAGCAGTTACGGGATTTTGGGCTAAGTTAGTGGACTTGGGCCTTTTATATTTCATTTAATTAAAAGCCTAGGTCCAAGTCCGAATTTCCACCTATAAAATCAGCCCTTGACCTCTATTTTACACACAATTCACATTCTGCAAGATTAAAAACACCAGAGAGAAGCAACTGAAGGAAGGAGAAGAAGCTACAAGAGCTGGAGAGGGTCTATATCTCCGTTCGTAGTCATTCCGATTCCGGAAATTAGGTTCTTTTATCTTTTTAATTCTGTAAACAATATGAATTCCTTTAATTTTAATTTCGTATTTCATTTTAATATGAGCTAAGTTTTCATTAGTGCTTGAGAACAAACAATGGGTGAATCCCAATTCCTATTAATTAACGAATGTTGAATTTGGGTTTTAACTAATTAAACTAAATTAGGGCTTTTACTCTTTTCGATAAATCATGAATATTTACTGTTTTTAGCGTCATGAACTAGGAACAGGTAATAGTATTTAGGCTATTCCAATTAGTGGCAATTGGATCATCCTGACGGAGGGTTTAAATACGGAACTATTTATTCAATCTAGGATAGAAGTTAATGATTCTGACGAGCTTAGCTAATCCTAGGGCCAATGAGGTAATAACACTTAATCATCCAACGGTGGATCATATTTACCCTGACGGGACTAGTGACACTTTAGGATCGCCTTATAGTCCACCCTGACGGGGGTATAAGGATATTAGAATCCCGACCATTGTAATTGACTAATTTAGCCCTTAAACAACATAAGTTAAGAAATAGGATAGGGAGGATCCTTGCGTTCTCAAGTACTACTTCTCATATTGCGTTTTACATCAATTTACGTGCGTTTTAGCTTTTACTTGCATTTTAATCTTTGTTTTCCATCCATTAGTTTTAATAACAAAAACCAAACAAACATATATTTGTCTTTTATTTTCATAAGTGCATCAATCACTACTTGCTAAACATTGTGATCAACCATTCCGTCCTTGGAACGAATCTGATTTATCAGAATTACTACTTGGGACAACCGTACACTTGCGGTTGTGGTTCGATTATTTATCGCATTATTTTTAGAACACACAAAGGACCACCAAGTTTTTGGCGCCGCTGCCGGGGACGGTAGCGTGTGACCACGGTGTTTATCCTTTAGTGATAAGTGCATTTTATTTTATTTTATCAGTTTTACGCTTTTTGTTTAGTTTCTTTTCAGGTTTTTAGGTTTGGTGTATGCGAAGAAGGCTATTCAAGGATCTAGAGCCAACACCTCCGATCCTTAGTAATCCAGAATCGTTGATCAGACTTGCAAACAAGAGAAGAAGAGAACGAGAAGCTTTAGAGGTAGAAGAGTTAAGTAACAGAATGGCAGACATCAATCTTCAAAATAATCAACAGAATAATGGACAAGGCCAGCTAGATGCAAATGGCCAACCTTTAGCTCCGGGCGTTATTCCTCCAGTTCAACCACTAAATCCCAATGCTCCAGTCCAGATAGTGATGAATCATGATCCGTGGTTTACTAATGGTCCTCCAGAAGTTCCATTCCGTGCTCCAGCTATAGGAGTAGGTGCTCCAGATATTAATGTTCCACGTTTTCGTCCAGATTCGGGTATGTTAGCTCAGTTCCAGAATTTTGGTAATTTTCGTGGTAGACCAGCAGAAGATCCTCTCAGGGCAGTACAGAAATTCAAACAGATATGTGATTCTTATATCACACAAGGGGTCTCGAGAGAACAGATGTGTTTTGCTGCTTTTAAGTTCTTTGTTACTGAGGGAGCAAGTGAATGGCACGATACGCAAGATCCTACGAAGATCACCAATTGGGACCAATTAGAGATTGCGTTCTTTGACAGGTATTATCCAAGTAACATGAGGTTAGATGCTGAATTAGAATTGACGCATTTCCGTCAAGAATATGAGGAAACTGTGGGTAGGAGTTGGACAAGGTTTCAGATGTGTTTGCGTAAAGTTCCTAATCATGGCTTTTCAGAACAACAACAGTTAAAGATCTTTTATAGAGGCCTTGATGGAATTTCGAGAGAGAAGTTGGATACGCTATGTGGTGCAGGTTTTCTTCAAGTTCAACCCGCTCATGCTAAAATTATCTTAGAGAGAACAGTCAAGAATGAAGTTGGGTGGAATTCAGTAAGAACACCGGTTAAGGGAGTGAATAATGTTGATATGGAAGAGAAATTTGCTACGTTTGAAAACAAGATTCAGAGTACTATTGAGCAACAATTGAAACAGCTTACTTTAGCTGTGAAAGAAGGATTTTCGGGTAAGAAGGTAGCTGTGCATGCTGCACAAGAGGTTTATATGTGTTCGATTTGTCAGGTAGATGATCATGATGAGGAAAGTTGTCCAAATAACCAAGAATCCGTGATGTTCATGTCCAACAGAGGTAACTTCAATTCAAGTGGTAATGGATATCAGCCTAACAGAAACCATCCTGGGTTTCAATATTCAAATCCTAATGGGGCAGCCAATCCTACCTACGCATATCAGCCGCGTCCCCAAGGTAATAACTATAATCCAAGACCACACAACAATTATCAAGGAGGACAGAATCATGGAAATTATGTACAAAGGCAAGCTCCTCAGAATACTCCTCAGAATACATACGATGAAACTTTAAACCAAAAAGCCTTACCTGCCCATCCACAAGAAGGAGTAGTTACCCTTCAGAAAACCGTTGAAAATTTAATTGCTCTTCAAACACAAGCCTTAGAACGTCAGAACGCAGCTGAAGCGAATATGAAGATTTTCCAGAATCAGCTAAGCCAAATTAATAAACAGCTAAATCAGCGTCCACAAGGGCAACTTCCTAGCGATACGGAGAATCCGAAGCAACGCGAAGATTGTAATGCTGTTACATTAAGAAGTGGTAAGAACCTTCCTCCCCCTCCTTTTCCCATTATGAAAGAGAAAGAAGTACCAAGAAAAGAAAAGGAAGTGATGGAGAAAGAGAAAGAGAAAGAGAGTGAGATTGAAGAAATAGTGAGACCAAGAGAAGTTCCGAAAAAGAAAGATGATATGGTGATTAATCGCCCTCCACCACCGTTTCCATCGCGAGTTCAGAAAAAGGGTGATTTGGGGGATTTTCAGAAGTTCTTTAACAGAGTGAAGGGTCTAAGTATTAATATCCCGTTACTTGAGGCGATTCGAGATATTCCGAAGTACACTAAGTTTTTGAAGAGGGCCCTCACTAACAAAAGGCCCTATTGTGATAACGAGATGATTGGTCTTCCAGAAGAGTGTAGCGCGATTTGTCAAAGTAAATTACCTCCGAAGTTGGTTGATCCGGGGAGTTTCACGATTCCCATATCAATTGGGGAAGAATGGAAAGGAAAGGCACTATGTGACTTGGGAGCTAGCATCAATTTAATGCCCAAGTCGATCTTTGATAAGCTAAAAATTGGAAACGCAAGACCCACTTCTATGGTCTTGCAAATGGCGGACAGGTCTCTTGCTCATCCTGAAGGCCGCATTGAGGATGTCCTTGTTAAGGCAGGTACACTTATATTTCCTGTTGATTTTGTAATCCTTGAATACAATGCAGATAGAAATGTCCCCATTATTTTGGGTAGACCATTCCTAGCTACAGGGAGAACATTGATCGATGTAGAGAATGGAGAATTAACAATGAGGATACAAGATGAAGAAGTGAAATTCAATGTATTTCGAGCTATGAAATTCCCAGATTCTCAGGAAGATTGCTTCAGAATGGATGTAGTAGAGCAAGCATCGCAAGAGGTATTTAATTGTTTAAATTTTGATGATATCTTGCAGGCTGCTTTAACATTAGATTCACCTGAGATGATGGAGGAGCTTACTGAAACAATAGCAGCTCTAAATTCTGAAAATCCGAGGTATAGGCGTCCTGCCTATGAACCTGTGAGAGAACCGGGGGAGATTGTTCCTAAAAAGAAGCCTTCAATTGAATCTCCTCCGGAATTGGAAGAAAAACCATTGCCAGCACACTTGAGGTATGCGTATTTAGGTACTAATGAAACTCTACCTGTTATTGTTTCAGCTAATTTAACAGGTCCTCAAGAAGATAAACTGTTGCGTGTGTTAAGAGCCAACAAAGAAGCAATAGGTTGGACAATTGCTGACATCAAAGGCATTAGTCCATCCTATTGTCAACATAAAATCATACTTGAAGATGTTAACGCACGCTCAGTTGAAGGTCAAAGAAGATTAATGCCCGCTATGAAGGATGTGGTAAAGAAAGAGGTGATCAAGCTTTTAGATGCGGGGATTATTTACCCCATTTCGAGTAGTGAATGGGTGAGTCCGGTTCAGTGTGTACCGAAGAAGGGAGGAATGACAACAGTTCTTAATGATAAAAATGAAGCGATTCCTTCAAGAACGGTAGTTGGATGGAGAGTTTGTATGGATTATAGGAAGCTGAACAAGGCCACCAGAAAAGATCATTTCCCTTTGCCCTTCATAGATCAGATGTTAGACAAATTAGCCGGAAGAGAGTACTATTGCTTCTTGGATGGTTATTCTGGGTATAATCAAATTTACGTGGCTCCAGAAGATCAACATAAAACAACATTTACATGCCCCTTTGGTACTTTTGCATATCGTAGAATGCCATTTGGGTTGTGTAATGCTCCTGCTACTTTTCAAAGATGCATGATGGCCATCTTCTGGGATATGATCGATAACTTTCTTGAAGTGTTTATGGATGATTTCTCTGTATTTGGTGATGATTTTGATAAGTGCTTAGACAATTTGGAGAAAGTGTTAATCAGATGCAAAGAAACAGATTTGGTCTTAAACTGGGAAAAATGTCATTTCATGGTTCGCGAAGGTATTGTTCTGGGTCACAAAATTTCGAGTGTTGGATTGGAAGTCGATAGAGCGAAGATTGAGGTAATTAAAACTCTTCCCCCTCCTGTTTCTGTTAAAGGGGTAAGAAGTTTTCTAGGCCATGCTGGCTTTTATAGGCGATTTATCAAAGATTTTTCTAAGATTGCGAAACCGTTATGCAACTTACTTGAAAAGGATTCCAAATTCCTTTTTGATGAAGCTTGTTTAGCGGCTTTCAAAGCAATTAAAGAAAAGCTTATTTCTGCTCCTATAGTAGTGCCTCCAGATTGGAATTTACCGTTTGAGGTTATGTGTGATGCGAGTGATTTATGTATGGGAGCTGTATTAGGACAAAGAAAAGAGAAAGTTTTTCATTCGATTTATTATGCTAGTAAAACTTTTAATGGTGCTCAGATTAATTATACAGTTACAGAAAAGGAGTTGCTAGCGGTTGTGTATTCATTCGATAAATTTCGCTCTTATCTTCTTGGAGCGAAAGTTATTGTCTATACAGATCATTCAGCGATTCGATACCTTATGGAGAAGAAGGATGCTAAACCAAGGTTAATCAGATGGGTTTTATTGCTTCAAGAGTTTGATTTAGAGATCAAGGATAGAAAAGGGTGCGAGAATCAGGTTGCAGATCATCTATCGAGATTAGAAGGTTCAGAGTTGAATAGTGGTATTGAAGCGGTTAGAGAAGAATTTCCTGATGAGAATTTATTCGAAGTTCGCGATTATGAAGCCCCTTGGTATGCAGACATTGCAAACTTAGTGGTAAGTGGTTCCTTTCCTGAAGGTTCAACTTATCAAGAGAGAAAAAGATTAGCTCACCGTGCAAGACAGTTCTTTTGGGAGGATCCGTTCCTCTATAAAGTGTGTGCTGATCAGATGGTAAGAAGATGTGTAGCCAAGGAAGAAATTGAGGCGATTATAGCTGGGTGTCATGATTCACCTTACGGTGGACATTTCAAAGGAGATCGAACTGCTGCTAAGGTATTACAATCAGGTTTCTATTGGCCCTCTATTATAAAAGATTGTCATGAATACACTAAAAGATGTAATAGATGCCAATTTACCGGTAACATATCCAAGAGGGATGAGATGCCACGTAATAATGTGTTAGAAGTTGAAATATTCGATGTTTGGGGTATAGATTTTATGGGTCCGTTCGTTCCGTCAAATGGTAACCTCTACATCTTATTAGCTGTTGATTACGTGTCTAAGTGGGTAGAAGCGGTGGCTCTACCAACCAATGATTCTAGAGTGGTGATTAAGTTCTTAAAATCACATATTTTCACTAGACATGGAACTCCAAGGGTGATTATTAGCGATGGAGGTACTCATTTCGTTAATAAGTATCTGAAGACTGTTCTAGAGAAATATGGAGTCAGACATCGTGTGTCTACAGCCTATCATCCACAAGCCAATGGTCAAGCCGAAGTATCAAATCGTGAGGTAAAGTCTATTTTAGAGAAAACCGTTGGCCCTACTAGAAAAGATTGGTCTATGAAATTAGATGATGCACTTTGGGCTTATCGAACTGCTTTCAAAACCCCCGTAGGTGCTTCTCCGTATCGAATGGTTTATGGTAAGGCTTGTCACTTACCTCTTGAGTTAGAAATGGGTGCCTACTGGGCTATTGCAAAGTTAAATTTAGATCCTACACTAGCTGGTGAGAATCGAATGATGAAACTTAATGAGCTTGATGAATTTAGATTACATGCTTATGAAAATGCTAAACTTTACAAAGAAAACACTAAGAGATGGCATGATAATCGAATTCGAGAAAAGAACTTTGTAGTGGGACAAAGAGTGTTGAAATATAATTCGAAGTTCAGTAATTATCCGGGGAAATTAAGATCGAAGTGGTCGGGTCCTTACATTGTAATTTAAGGTTACACCTCATGGAGCTATAGAGATAGAACATCCACTTGAGAACCGTACATTCATGGTGAACGGTCATCGTTTAAAAATTTATCATGGAGGTGAAGACACCGATCGTGCAAAAGACCCACATCCCGGAGAGGTCATGTACCTCCTCGAAGCTCCTTAGAAGCACGAGGTAACCCGTCGAGCTTAACGACGTTAAACAAAAGCCAATTTCTTGTATATTAGTTTAAGTATTTCAATTTCCGTAGTGTATATTAGTTAAAGTTTTCGTTTATTTTAGTTTTATTTTTAAGAAATGAGGAAGGGTGTTTGTTTTTGATGATTTCAGGGGTATAATGGTCATGAGTTTGGGGTCAAACGATGGAAAAACGGAGAAAAATTGAAGTCCACAGCAGGTTTGACCGGCTAGCCGGCGAGCTAGCCGGCATACCGGCCAAACGAGCAGGTAGACCCCAACTCCCTGACCATTGCGTCAGCGACAACGCAGCAATGCTGCGTCTTCATTCGCGCCAGCGAGAAAGTACCGGCATGCCGGCGAATCCGCCGGCTAGCCGGCCAACGAGGAAGAATGTTCTGGTCCTTGCGTCAGCGATGACGCAAGGTTGCTGCGTCATCAAATGCGCCATCGAGATTTCACAGGCATACCGGCGAATCCGCCGGCTAGCCGGTCAAGGATTTCAAATTCCCTGACCATTGCGTCAGCGACGACGCAATGCACTTGCGTTTTGAGGTAAAAAAAAAAAAAAAAAAAAAAAATTCGCCGACCTCTCGGCCGGCATACCGGCGGATCGGCCGGTATACCGGCGAATCCGAAGGCATACCGGCCAGCTGTTACGAGAGGCGGTTTTAACTTCATTAAACCTAGTTTTTTGCCTCTTTTCCAAGCCAAACCTTATAATCCGAATTCTTGCCTCCACCTACTCCGAAAATCATCAACAAACAGCTATAAAATCATCAAATCAAGCCTTCTATCATCACAAAAACACAAAATCAACTCATAGCTTCTACAAAACATCATCAAATTTCACCTTTTCTCCAAAAATTTCCTCTTCCCAACCTTGAAAATAAACCCAATTCTTTCTACATCTCTCTCTAATAACCTTAACCCATCTCATATAACACCTAGTTCTTCAAGTTTTAAGCCTCAAAACATCAAATTTCAAAGCTTTTCTCTAGCTTTTTCTCTATTTAAAGTTTTGAGTTTGGGGTGAAAAGAGATGACTAACAGAACCGATTCAATGTGTAACTATCGAAGAAACATACCAAGAAACAGGAACACTGTTGGAGCTAGCCCAGACCAAGCAATTGAGATTCCGGATTCACGATCCAAAAAGACTGTCCAAAACCCAATTGCTCCAAAACGAAAAGAAAATCCAAGTAAGGCTAATCCGAAAAAGAGCAGGTTAATTGATGAGAGTGATGAAGAAAGTGAGGAAGAAGTTGAAGAAGAGGTTAAAGAAACTGAACTAGTAATTCCCGAAGAACCAGTGCAACAACCGAAAGCTCCGCGTAGGAAAGCTTGGGCTCACAAGCCTAAGAGAGTCTTCGTTCCTTGGGAAACTCAGGTTCGTGATCGAATTGAATTTTTGAAGTTTGGTGAGGAGATGAATCTTCCTAAAGGTATTATGACTAGTGCTTATAAAGATTATGGTGTTACTTGTGATAAATTGGGTTGGAAGGAATTGAGAGAAAGGAAGCTTGAGTATATTCCTACCTTGGTGCGAGATTTTTATGAAGGAATCGCCTTCTCAAAGGAAGCTGTTATTATTCGCAAAAAGGTAGTTCCTTTCTCCGTTGAGCTTATTCGTAAATCATTAAAACTACCCGAGTTTTCCGGAATATGTCCGTTTCAAGAATCTCTTAAAAAGCCTTCGTTTGACTATGAATCCCTTTGGGGGAAAGTGACTATTGATGGGGCCCGCCCAATTCCCGAAGGAGAGAGATATCCTGGACAGATGTATAGTAGTAACTTGCTACCATGTGCTAAGATTTGGTCACGTTTCATAATCCCTACCTTCTTCGGAGTTAAACACATATCGGAAGTGAAGAAGGAGCATCTTTTGTTCATTAAATGTATTATTGAGGAGAAACCCATGGATGTTGCTCGTGTGATATATGATACCATCATGGAATTTGCTAAAATTCCTACTTCACAACAAAATCTCAAATTTCCTTGTACCGTCACTACTTTGTGTTTAGACGCAAAGGTTCCGCGTAAAGACGCAGAGATTGATCGTGTTGTAGTGTGTGAGAGCATGGGTTTAACTTTGATCAAGAATATTCATGATGAAGTGGTTAAAGCAACAAGGAATGCTAGAGCTCCTCCAAAGAAGAAGATGCATACAACTGATGAGTTGGAAGCTAAAGTGAAGGTGTTAGAAGAGAACCAAGTGAAGATGATTGCGTCTTTAGGAAACGTTACAAAAGAGTTAGAACTTCTCCGAAACATGTTAATGGGGGTGAGCACAATTCAACACGCCACCTATGGTATTCTTACACAGGAGAAAGTTCGTGGACGCAACACCGATAACCAGCCTCGTGCTGGTTAAGATACGTTTTCTATCCCTTTCGCGTTTTAGTTAGTTTAGTTTATTTTTATTGCGTTGAGTCTTTTCGAGTCGTGGGGACACGACTCATTTTTGAGTTTGGGGTGGGGTTCGTTGCCTCATCCCAATTTTTATGTGTTATATGTTTTATTTGCTTTCAATAAAAATAATTTTCGGAGTTGCGTTTGACTATAGAAGATTTTAAATGTCCCTTTAAGCATACTTTTGATGAATCTATGATAGTAAATAGTAAACTTTAGGGATTGATATAGAACGCACTTACAATTGCATGCGAACATAGGTAATTGATAGGAAAAATTAATGAACAATGCAAATGAAGTAAGCTTGTACTTAAGGAATATGTTTGGTGTGTAGAACGTGAAATCTTAATTAGTAGAGAACCCACCTAGATATGAACTAAAGACAAGCTATGTACTTAGGAAAATGATAGGGGCAGTTCTTTGTTAGCCATTTGAAACCTTTAGCTTGCTATCCCTAATATTATAATTTTATCCATCTTAGCCCAATTTTGAGCCTTAAGCCTTTCTTTTGTAGCCACGATATAAGCCCATTATCCTTTAGATTATTAGGCATGACCAAATGACCCGCACTTGAATCACAACCCTGAGACTTGTCTCGAGCTTGAGTTTGGGGTGGAGGGTCCACATTTGGGAAATTACATTGGGAAGGGATTATATGTGTTTGTATTGAGGCACAAAAATGAAGATGATATATTATTGTAACCCTTTGCCGAAAGTTTTATTTAAAAAAAAAAAAAAAAAAAAAAAAAAAGAGAAAAGAAAGAAAAAAATATAAGAGACATGACTTTTCACATCAAAATGATGGTCATGGGTATCTTGTACAAAAAAAAAAGAAATGAAAAAGAAAATAAAAAGAAAGAAAAAAATTGAATAAATCGGCAAAGTGGAATATTTTTGGGAATCATCTTAGATTTATTTGGGTTTACATTGGAGACGCAACTTTAGCGCGTCAAATGGGTGAGTGAGAACATTTTTTAGCGTAACTCACACTACTAAAAATTCACATATTGGCGGCATTTAATTGGCGGCAGTTTTAAGTAAATATAGTCTATTAGATGAGGGTACTTTATATAGGCGGCAGTCTTATGAATTGCCGTTGATCGGATGGAGTATAGGCGGCTTGTCTAATTAAACCTCCGTCTTTAATCATATATTATTAAAAAAAAATTGGTTTAACTAATTTATATGGTTTATAAAATATAACATCAACCGTTGTGTTTTTTTTCTTTATGTCTGAGATCGATAACGACCACCAAGTAATAATAAACTTACTAAACTCTCTGGGGAGTGCACAATATAGATGTAGGTGTTGACCATCCGCTCCTATCTCTCGTTAGTAGTCTCCATAATCCATCTAGTGGATCCGCATGACTTCCTTACTTAATTATCGCTCCCATTTTTGCCAACCAATCCGCATAAAAATTCGTTCTCGATACACATGTGTAAGCTCAAAAGTCGCATATATGGTTGGCTAGTATATCTCTGCACGCTTTGAGTATCTCATCTAACTGATCCCCATTGTTCCCACTGCCCATAACTAACGCGTGTGACTCCAGAAAGTCTGGTTCAATGGATATTGTCTCATTATTTACGATTCATTACCATGTGTTGTCCAACATGTAATGCAAAAAGTTTCACCTGAAAGTCCAATTTTACCTTGCAAGAGCCCTCAAAACCGCCCATATATGTACCATTTTCATCCTAAAAGAGACCCCCGACTCCAGATTTCTTTGGCTTGGTCCCAAAACATCCATCGATGTTTAGTTTGACCACAACTGTCGGCTTAACCCATTTTACTAACGTGCTCCTTGCCGACGTGATTAAACCCCATTTCATTCTTTCCCATCCATAAGATTGGATAGTGACCTGTTTAAAGAAAAATCTATCGACAAGTTTCATATATAGCATGAAACTTGTCTCTAAGACCCATATGTTAACCAAATTTGATATAATACTAGATAAATGTGTGAAAAAGATAACTTTAACCATACAAAATTATTAATATAAAAATAATATTTTCCAATAGAATAATTACACGAATAAAGGTCAATATTATAATAAAAGATATATCTATAACAAGTTTTTGAAATAGAAATCAAATTTTACATAAGGTTCATATTTCCCACTTTAATTTTTTTTCCCGCATAAATTTTTATTCCCGTACTCTATTACCCCAAACCCTCCTCAACAAAAAAAAAAAAGATACAAAAACAAAAACTCAGATCGTTGGCCTATTTTCCCTAAATCAAAAAACCCTTCCCCTTCGCCTTAAAACTACTCTCTATAGTAATGTCACGTTCCTGTATGTTAATTTATATGATGCATTTCTGCTCTCCTTGAAACTACCTGTCTTTTGTAAAGGCAGACTCCTCAGATAAGGTATGTTAAATTATATGAATCGATTTATCAAATTATACTCATTTCATAGTTTTCTCCGCTTGCAAAAATGTGATTGGGGTTGATGATATGGATAGAAAGGGCATACAGACTAAAGCTTGTATCATCACTAGACATACTCAATCGAAAACGTGCGGCTAAAATTTGATTGGGGTTATACCTATTTCATCTATCGAAAAGGTTTGTGATGTGATATTGTAATATATTTTTTCTCAAATCTTTAAATTCCCGTGTATAAACTATTGGTTATTGAAGCTTAGGATTTGAACAAAAAAAATTGAAGCTTAGGTGTTTGATTTTTGTACTTTGAGGTGGGTTCTTTAAATGTCTCAGCATAAAACCCCTATTTCTATAATTAAGCTATAAATTTTTCTTGTTTCTTTTTATTTTATCATCATTGTATTTGGACAGAAAATGGAGAAACAGTAAGTCATATTTATCATCGTATATAATTATTTTTTCTCAATTCCATTTACATACTTTTAATATATGCACATTTAGCTGAAAATTTTACTGTGTGAAACCATGTTTAAGAATTTAACAGATCACGCGAAGGCTAAGAAATATAATACGCTCTCACAGTGTCTCAGATGATCTTCATAGTGTAGGAAACAACCAGAACATAAAAATTTTGTGCAATTCAGTATTTCCCCAACTGGTATTTCTTAGCTCTTCGCTCTATATCTCTGTCCATGATGATTTGTGCTAAGTACCAAATATGTGACTTCTTAATTTACCTTTTTTTATTTGTACTTCATTCTCTGTGTAATATCTATTTGCGATTGAGTTGATTGAGTTCACTCCGTTTGATTTTATTTTTTGCTTTTGAACGATTCATTGGGTCCAATATGGTGACAAATAAAATTACATTTCATCACCATTGGAAAAAAATGTGCTGATAGGGACTATAATGTAATTTTTTTATGTTAATTTTCCTTAGAAGTTGAATTGTTTGTCTTAATACTTTTTCACTTTCTGCAAACATTGTAAATACATCACAGTATTGTAAGTTTTTACCATTTTTTTTCAATTCTTTCACCATATTTGATATAAGGTATTGCCAGTAACTGTGGGACACTACTGAAAGTATATGATATAAGTTTTAAGTATTAATCCTGAAGGCTCGAGTATTCAGGCAATTTTGCTCAAGATTTATCTGGATAGTTATTTTATAAAACCCGTCCTCTATATAGATTTTTGGTGCAACCCTTCATCTTTGTTTGACAATATTTAATTTTATTATAATGTTAGGTATTGATATTGTAGCAGATATACAGAAATTTATATGCCACCATGAATGCTATAGCCTCTAAGTGACTGGAAAGATTTTGATGAATCTCCATGCACATCGACTGGAATCTCTTGCAGTGCACAAGATCAAAGAGTTGTATCTATCTATTAGTGAATAATAGTATTCTTTAATTTTTCTGTTTGGGTGTAAATATAATCAGAACTCTAATTTTAGCCTCACTTCTGTGATTTTTCAGAAATTTGCTTTACATGGGAACTTGTGAAATTATTTCTCTTAGCGTTGAGCATAACGGTCGCATAATTAAGAGGAAAATGAATGGAATCTACACCACCAAGGAATGGAATTATTCTTATGAAAGTATTAGGAAGTCATAGAATTTTTATTTTTTATTTCTGACGTTTAGCTGGTTGGATGATAAATGACATGAAATATTAGGATTTGTATATCTTTTTGTCTGAATGAATTATATTTTTAATTGATTTCTTGTTTATATTAAGTAGCTTTTATTAAAATATATATTTTTATTTATAATTAACAATACATATATGTAAATTAATATGTTGTTATTTTTATATAAAGCAATTTAAAATTTCTATTTATATCAAATAAATGTACAACTATGATATATAATATGTGGCAGTTTAGAATTGCCATCAATGGATAGTAGATAATAGGCGTTAGTGTCCTAAAAAAGCTGTCAAAGACAAATATACATAGGCGGCAGTCTTGATACAACTACCGCCAATACATGATTGAATAGGCGGCAATCTTCTTTGTGCCGTCTTTACATAGGCGTGAGCTTTATAGACGGCACTCTTCGCGGCAATTAGCTAACCTCCGCCTATTAATACACGGCAGTTATATATAGCCGCCTTTGACCCTAAAAACTACCGCGAATACTAATTTTTTTTAGTAGTGTCAAGCTCGAGGACATGTGGATGGTAAGTGAGGAGAGAGCCAAAAGCTCACTTCAAATTTACCAAATATATATCCATACCGTCCTTAAGCCAATATTAAAACCATAAAGACCTCTTGATTCTTAAATACATAGTGAATTTATACTTCTGTTGATAGGAAATATTTTGGTGGAACATTCAAAGCGATTTATGATTAGTGACCATCCTATAGCCATCATACAGATATGAGTACAAGTGTAACCTTCAAGCATTGCAACTTTAATTTTATGATTGAGATTATTTATGTTTGATTTTGCATGATTAGTGTATGTATATGTTAGTTCTTAAAGTTTTGCTATATGAGATTTATCTTTAGAATTGCTTTAGGTTTATTTGCTAAGCTTCTAGTTGTTCTTGCGTTTACTTCCACCCCTTGTTTTGTTTTGTTTTGCTTTGTCGGGACGACAAAGGTTTGAGTTGGGGGTCTTGATGTCTCCTTAAATGTTCTTATTTTCGACCCTTAGGAGACATCATTTTTGGTGTTTATTTAATCATTTCGATAGACTTTTGGACTAAATATGCAATAATATGATTTTCCTCTTTTAATTCTAGCATTTTTGATTTATTAAGCTTTTGCGCGTAATATTGGTATTTTTAGTGAGTATTTTACAGGTTTTAGATGTTAGCTAGAAGAGGAGTCTAAGGAGGAAGTCAAAGATCAAAAGATAGAGTCAAGACTTGAAAGAAATCCCGAAGATATTATTTTTAGAGCTGAAAATCCATTTTCCAGGCCATAGATTGCTGATTTCGAGGCGCTTAAGCGATGATCTAGCTGTTGACCTTTGAAGAGAAATCATTCCTTATCGAATTACGGAACTTTAGCAACTGGAATGAGGTCAATCGGAGTTGTAACGCATCGGGAAAAGCTGTTTTAGTGAAGGTATATCAGCAGTTACGGGATTTTGGGCTAAGTTAGTGGACTTGGGCCTTTTATATTTCATTTAATTAAAAGCCTAGGTCCAAGTCCGAATTTCCACCTATAAAATCAGCCCTTGACCTCTATTTTACACACAATTCACATTCTGCAAGATTAAAAACACCAGAGAGAAGCAACTGAAGGAAGGAGAAGAAGCTACAAGAGCTGGAGAGGGTCTATATCTCCGTTCGTAGTCATTCCGATTCCGGAAATTAGGTTCTTTTATCTTTTTAATTCTGTAAACAATATGAATTCCTTTAATTTTAATTTCGTATTTCATTTTAATATGAGCTAAGTTTTCATTAGTGCTTGAGAACAAACAATGGGTGAATCCCAATTCCTATTAATTAACGAATGTTGAATTTGGGTTTTAATGAATTAAACTAAATTAGGGCTTTTACTCTTTTCGATAAATCATGAATATTTACTGTTTTTAGCGTCATGAACTAGGAACAGGTAATAGTATTTAGGCTATTCCAATTAGTGGCAATTGGATCATCCTGACGGAGGGTTTAAATACGGAACTATTTATTCAATCTAGGATAGAAGTTAATGATTCTGACGAGCTTAGCTAATCCTAGGGCCAATGAGGTAATAACACTTAATCATCCAACGGTGGATCATATTTACCCTGACGGGACTAGTGACACTTTAGGATCACCTTATAGTCCACCCTGACGGGGGTATAAGGATATTAGAATCCCGACCATTGTAATTGACTAATTTAGCCCTTAAACAACATAAGTTAAGAAATAGGATAGGGAGGATCCTTGCGTTCTCAAGTACTACTTCTCATATTGCGTTTTACATCAATTTACGTGCGTTTTAGCTTTTACTTGCATTTTAATCTTTGTTTTCCATCCATTAGTTTTAATAACAAAAACCAAACAAACATATATTTGTCTTTTATTTTCATAAGTGCATCAATCACTACTTGCTAAACATTGTGATCAACCATTCCGTCCTTGGAACGAATCTGATTTATCAGAATTACTACTTGGGACAACCGTACACTTGCGGTTGTGGTTCGATTATTTATCGCATTATTTTTAGAACACACAAAGGACCACCACCGTATATCTTCAAAAATTTATAAATCATTAAATCAAGACTAGAAATTAGAAAGTGCACTCTAAAATTGGAAACTCGAATAAAATACTTCCTAACACACTAAAAATAATATAAGACTCTAATTCTCACTTCTCCTCCTTGTAGTGGTTTTTAAGAACCTACTAACTTTGCACTAAAAATAACCAAATTAACGCACAAAAGCTCTAAAAATGCAAATAGTCTAATTCCAAGGGGAGAAAGTGCAATATGACGCATTAAGCATAAAAGTATATCTAATAAGTCAATTATTCACCTAAAATGATGTCTCCAAAGGGCTAATATTTAGAACAAATAGGGAGACATCAGAGTATAGCTTGAGTGTGTTGGTAGTCCCCTACCTACTGAGTTGATGATTCTAGTTATAAGGGTGAATTAGGTCGTTATGCTAATAAGGATTCTAAATTCCCTCTAACTCCACTAGGCTAGCTTAGAAGACTGACTAACTATTAATAGAGTACTCGGGTGAGGTTGTTTTACGCAAAATCTTGGTGCTACAAGAATTAACCTATATAATTATTCGGGTAGTCAAGCCTTCCAGGATCACTGGTGTCGCCTAAGGTGTTATAAAATAATAGATAAATAAATGCAAATAAACACCCTAGACTAGCATGGTTCTGAAAGTATACAGGACGTATGCAGGTTTTAATGAATAAGTAGAATTCGTTCCTCAGAGACTACGAAGGTTAAGAAGAACTTATGCAAATATTCAAGTGTAGATATTAAAAAGCTAAAACAAATAATACACAAGAAAATAAAAGAAAAGAGATTTTGGTTTGGTTTAAAAACTCGAAAATTAAACTAAGAAAGTAAAAGACAGAAAATTAAATAAAAGAGAGAAGCAAGTAGTATGAGAGTTTAGCTCGAGATATTAGCAAGTAACACCCACTAATTTTGGTTATTATATCGTCTAAGGGTGAATTATGTATTATGAAATAATCAGGATTCTAAATTCACATATCTTAGACCTTGAGAGCGACTAAGGGGGCTACAGACACATCATGAGGCAGCCTAAACCTAGGGTAATCAAGCGCCACCAAGGCCCTAAGCAATTCAATTCCAACCATGATGATAGTAGTGAAAACATACCCTAATGCTTATCTAGTTAGGTTGATTTGTCAAGTCTAAACCTTGTTCTAGACGTTATGTAGTGTTTCAATAGTTAAACACCCAGCTAAGATGATCATCTAACTACTATTAAGGTAATCCTATACGTTGCGCACTACAAGGAAAATAGACAATAAATCAAAACACATAAACAGAACATAAAACATAAATTCCAATTAAATACCGTAGTATCCCAAATCAAATAGAAAAACTAGGGTTCATACATAAATGCTAAATCTCAAGCTAAAAGTTAAGTAGTTCATACTAGATAAAAGAAAGAAAGAAATTACAAATTTAAAGGTAGAAGAAGACATGATATGGTGTTCAGCTCCTTCCAGACTTCTTCACTTGTGTTGCAGCTTCCTCTTGGCTTAAGGTTTTGCCAAGGATGATTATATAATGTTAAGAGGTTGTATTTATAGTGTATAGGAAGACCTAATTCGTTTTCTTAAAGTAAAAGGTAAGTATTGGACTCCTAGCCCAACTCAAATTCGTAGCCCAAAAACATGGAATCAGCACCGTTTTTGTTTTGGTCCTAACAACTTCAATTCTTATCCGTTTGACGCGTATGAGTAGTCGAAATTCATCGCCTCGGAAATATCTATGACTTTTCTCTTGACCGTTCTTCCAAATTACTCACCGATTTTGAGATAAGATCTGATTTGTGATCGTGGGTGGTGAAATTCAGATTTATGGCAGCTTTTCCTTTTCCATAATCTTAGCTTTTGTTTCCTTATCTTCAATTTACATGTTTATCCTCTTTACTTTAGCTTTTGGAACCAACTTGGACTATAATTAATTACAATATATCTCTAAAGCTTCACACGAAATAAATAATTAAACCCCATATGCTCTAAAAATAATAAATAATCAATTCAAGACATAAAATAGGAAAGTGCACTAAATCATGATAAAATCGACCTATAAACTAATAAATACAACTAAAATGATGTCTCCAAGTAGGATTAATTCATGGAAAATAGGGAGACATCAAGACCCCCAACTCAAAGTTGTATCGTCCCGATACAATAAAATTAAAGAATAGTAGGGTAGTCAAATAAACAAGAGGAAGAAGTAGGAGGGGAATAAGAACAGAACACAATGAATGATCTTAGAGCATAAATATCTAAAAAAATATCATGTAGTAATGCTCAAGAAATAATGCACAAGTATGATCAATATACACATAATCAATAATACATGATTTCAAGTCAAGATTAATTTCGCAATGCCAGAAGGAGAGGTTGATAACTTAGTTCATGCTAGTGGCTATAGGTTGTTCATAGGTTCTAATATAGCATCCAGTGGCCCACTTACCTACTACTAATAGCTCAATTGTTTCTCCACCAAGTAGATAGAAATCCTAAGGTCTTTGGTTATAGCTTGGCTTAGGGACGGTGTGGTATATTTGGATAAATGAAAAGTGAGGTTTTGGCTCTCTCATCACTAGCCATCAACGAATCGCCCTAGAGCTTGAGTTTTCACTCGAAGATGTTCTCACTCAACCCAATTTTTGATGCTTTTGATGTGAATCCCCAGTTAATCCCAATTAAATCCTTTTTCATGATGATATACAATTTCCACTTTTCTGGTCCGAATATATATTCTTTTCATATCAATTTTTTTTGTATAGCTATGACTCTCTTTTTGATGTTCGAGATATCACGCTATTTTTCTCATAATTATACCTATTCATAAATTTAGCTCGTAGCTTCTTTTTCATTCACTATTACCCCGACAAAGGGTTACAATATTAACTTTTTCATCATCAATAAAATCACACTTATAATTTCTCAAACCCAATGTTCCCTACTGATGAAACCCACCACCCCAAACTCAAGCTCTAGAAACGACTTGTCTCAGGTTTGCGATTTGAGTGCGGGTCATATAGATAAGTCCTACAAACTTAGGGTATGGATTATAATGTGTTCCAATAAAAATATTTAGAAAGGCTCAAAGGGACTAAGACGGATAAATAATAACAATAACCAAATAAAAAGGGTGAGAAGGTATAAAAAGCTTCAAGTGGCTTCAATATGAAAGAACTGCCTTATTCACTTTTCTAACTACTAGATTTGTTACTTTTTCACTACTAGTTCATAGACAAGTGGGTTTTCAACTAATTTCAAACCTCACGTTCTACACACCAGATAACTCTCCCTAAGTTTCAACGTAACTTCTTAGCATTGCTTATTAACTTTTCTATCTTTTATTTCCTGTTTTCATACATGCATGCTGAACATATTTATGACATCTTTCAAAAACATACTACTTACTATAATTGACCTAATTAAAATCATGCTCAATAGGTACATTCAACATATTCTATGCCTAATTCAACCTAAAATTTTATGCAAAAACGAAAAGAAGATGAGGACAACGAATCCCCACCCACAACTCAAAAGTGAGTCGTGTCCCCACGACTCGAAAACGACTCAATAAAGCAATAAAATTTAAAATTAAAACTAAACTAAACTACCTAATGCATACAAGCTATTAAGAAAGAGAATTAGAGCGGTGTACCCGGCTAGCCATAAAGATCCATTATGACCTCATTCTCCTCCTCCGAAGAAGACGAATAATTGTCAATATCCATGTTCATAGTTACCTCTTCCAAGTGTGAATTAATCTGTGTAATTTCCGTGCAAATTTCTCTGTTTTCTTCTCTTAAACGTTCGACTTCATGTTGCAATTTAATAGCCCATGGGGGAATACAAGAATTATCCTTAGAGGAGAAAGAAGAAGAACCTTGATCATGAATCTTTGTCTTTCCTTTAGGCTTTGATGGTACAGACATCCTAGCTGTTAATTTCCTTGGTAGTGGTTGTGCTGGTGCCTCTATCTTTGATTTTTCAATAGCCTCTTCAAGATTGATAGGCTTTTCAATGGTGGCTCCAGGAAATCTTTTGTTCTTCCCTAGGATGAAACACTTCCTCTTGTAATCCATAACATCAGTTCTGTTTGTCATGTTTGATTGACCCACAACTCAAGTTATACCAAGGATGAATTAAAAGTTAAGAAAGATTGTAGCTTGAGTTTGTTGCTTGTATTTGATGAAGGAAGAAGGTTTCTTGATGAATCTTGGAAGAAATATTGAAAGCTTGATGTTCTTGATGGCGTTTTATGGTGTAGTGTGATGAATTTGATGAAGAACTTGTGTTTATGGAGGATGGAGGAGAAGATTATTGATGTTGTTGTGTTAATTGTGAAGTTTTGTACAAGCTTCAAGGTGTATTTATAGTGTTTGGGTGTGAAAATTTTGTGTAGAGGAGGCTAGGTTTAACTCTTGATAAGGTAATAATTGGAATAGGAATAAAACTCTTGAAAACTGACCCAGCGCCGACCGGTCAGAACGCCGGCATACCGGTGCTGGACGGGATTCTTTCTTCCACCTTTCTGTCTTGTACCCGAGACCATACCCGAGGCCACGTGTTTTTGGTTCGCCGGCTTACCGGCGGTATTCACCGGCATGCCGGTGCTGTTTTTCGTCTAGAAGCAACTCTGTCAAAAAACCCGTGCCTTAGAACCCGTGGGCACGTGTTTCTCCTCTGGCCGGCATGCCGGTGATCTGAGCGGCATATCGGTGCGCCTGGCCTTTCTTTTCCGCACATTCTGTTTAGAACCCGAGTCACCAACCCGTGGGCACTTGTCTCTCCACCGGCATGCCGGTGGTTTGACCGGCCTACCTGCCAGTAAAACAAATTTTTCCCAAATAATTTCTTTTGACCCCAAACTCATTTCCTGCACAATAACACACTACCTTTCTCTCCTTTTAGCTTGTAAACACAATTAAAATTATACACTAACTTAGGAATATACACTACAAAGCATAAAACTAATCTAAAAAGCAATTAAAACAAGGGGTGTCTCCCAAGAGAACTTTTGTTTAACGTCTTTGAGTTAGACGTGTACCTCAGGCTAAGCGTGTTATGCGAGATGGATTGTCTCCTCTCGTCCAAAGTCTTCACTATCATGGTATCTTTTCAAACGCTGGCCATTCACCATAAATTTCCTTTGTTCGGTTGGATGTTAAATTTCAGTCGCTCCATGCGGTGTGACTCTTGTTACAATGTAAGGTCCTCCCCAACGGGATTTAAGCTTTCCTGGGTAATTCGAGAATCGTGAGTTGTATAATAGTACCTTTTGTCCTATCTCGGAATGCTTTGGACGGATTCGATTATCATGCCATCTCTTTGTTTTCTCCTTGAAAAGACGTGAATTATCATAAGCGTGATATCGAAACTCCTCCAACTCATTCAACTACATCAACCATCGTTTCCCGGCCAATTCTAGGTTTAGATTCAGAGTTTTAATAGCTCAGAAGGCTCGAGCTTCAATCTCAATAGGTAGATGACATGCTTTGCCATAGACCATGTGGTAAGGAGATGCCCAAACTGGTGTTTTAATTGCTACTCTGTAAGCCCACAGATCATCATCTAGCTTTAAAGACCATTCCTTCCTCGTTTTGTTCACGGACTTCTCTAAAATAGATTTGATTTCTCGGTTAGAAACTTCAGCTAGACCGTTAGTTTGTGGGTGATAACCGGTTGATGTGCAGTGCCTCACTCCAAACTTACGAAGGAGGGCTCTCAACTGAACGTTGATGAAATGGGTACCTTTATCACTGATTAGAACTCGTGGTGTACCATGTCTCGTAAAGATATGTGATTTTAAGAATTTTATCATTGTTAAAGCATCGTTATTTGGTGTTGCCACTGCTTCTACCCATTTCGACACATAATCTACTGCTAGAAAGATATAAAGATTACCATGGGAAGTGACGAAAGGTCCCATGAAATCTATTCCCCATACATCAAAGATTTCGACTTCTAAAATATTGTTGAGCGAAATCTCGTCTCTTTTTGATATATTGCCAGTGAACTGGCATCTTTGACATGACTGGACAAATTTATGGCAATCTTTGTATAGGGTAGGCCAATAGAAACTGGATTGAAGAATTTTAGCTGCAGTGATATCGCTTTAAAGTGACCTCCATATGGTGTACCATGACAACTTGCTATAATCTTGTCAACTTCGCTCTCATGGACACACCTTCGAACTACTTGGTCACTGTAGATTTTCTAGAGGTATGGTTCATCCCAAAAGAATTGTTTGGCCTTGTTAACCAACCTCTTTCGTTGTTGTGAATCGAAATCCGTAGGGAAAACACCACTCACGATGAAGTTGACTACATCTGCATACCAATGCACAAACGCATCTTTAATAGTAAAAATTTGTTCATCAGGGAATACCTCTTTAACCAATAATGGTTCTTTGTTTGCATCAAATCCTTCGAGCCAAGATAAATGATCAGCAACTTGATTCTCGCATCCTTTTTGGTCTCGAATATCTATGTCAAATTCTTGCAGCAACAGTACCCACCTGATTAGACGCGGCTTAGCGTCCTTTTTCTCCATGAGATATCTGATAGTTGAGTGGTCCGTATATACAACAGTTTTCTTTCCAATCAAGTAGGAACGAAATTTATCAAAAGCATATACTACGGCCAACATCTCTTTCTCCGTTACTGTATAATTCATCTGGGCAGCGTTAAATGTCTTACTTGCATAATAAATCATGTGTAAGATCTTGTCTTTCCTCTGTCCCAACACTACACCCATTGCGTAATCACTTGCATCACACATAAGTTCAAACGAAGCTTTCCAATCTACAGGTATAACGATAGGTGTGGAGACTAGCTTCTCTTTAATCGCCTCAAACGCTTGAAGACATTCATCAGTGAAATTAAAGGGAGTATCATTTACGAGTAAAGAACAAAGCGGTTTGGCGATCTTGGAAAAATATTTAATAAATCTTCGGTAAAATCCTGCGTGACCCAAGAAAGTTCTCACTCCTTTTACAGCAACTGGAGGTGGTAATGTTTTGATGACTTAAATTTTAGCATGATCAACCTCAATCCCTGCCTTCGAAACTTTAGTCCCGACACAATTCCCTCTTGAACCATGAAGTGGCAGTTTTCCCAATTAAGCACAAGATCTTTTTCTCTACATCTCACAAAGACTTTCTCAAGATTATTCAAACAATCATCAAAACTATCCCCAAACACCAAAAAGTCATCCATAAAAACCTCCAAATATTTATCACTCATGTCCCAAAATATAGCCATCATGCACCTATGGAACGTGGCAGGTGCATTGCATAAACCAAACGGCATCCATCTATAAGCAAAGGTGCCAAACAGACAAGTAAAAGTTGTTTTGTGTTGATCAAGGGGATCCACACAAATCTGATTATAACCTGAATATCTGTCAAGAAAACAATAGTACTCTCTCCCTCCGAGTTTTTCTAGCATCTGAATAATGAATGGTAACATGTAGTGATCTTTCTTTGTAGCTTTGTTGAGTCTTCGGTAATCTATGCATACTCGCCACCCCACAACTGTTCTTGATGGTATGGCTTCACCTTGATCATTAAGGACATTAGTAATACCTCCTTTCTTTGAAACACATTGCACTGGACTGACCCAATCAGTGCTAGCAATCGGATAGATAATTCCCGCGTCAAGTAACCTGATTACCTCCTTCCTGACAATTTTTTTCATAGTTGGTATAAGTCTTCTTTGTCCCTCTATAGATCGCCCTCCTTCGTTCTCAAGAATAATTTTATGTTTGCAAACGGAAGGACTGGTTCCCTTGATGTCGGCAATAGTCCATCCAATTGCTTCTTTATTAGCGCGAAGCACATGAAACAGCTTCTCCTCTTGAGGATCTGAAAGGTTAGCAAAAATAATAACCGGTAAAGTTTTGTTCATACCTAGATATGCATAGCGTAGATGGTCGGGAAGTGGTTTTTCTTCGAGAACAGGGGGACATATTATGGATGGTTGCTTTATTGGTTTAATGTCACCTGATTCTCGAAGTTCTTCTCGTATATTTGATCCTAATGCAGTGATGTCTCCTCATTTGTGATAATAAAATATACTTCTGAGACATCATTTTAGGTGTATTTATAAGTTTATAGGTCGAATTTATCTTAGTTTAGTGCACTTTCCTATTTTGAGTCTTGATTTAGTAACATAATATTTTTAGAGCATATTGGGTTTAATTGTTTATTTAGTGTGAAGCTTTACAAATAATTATGGAGATTAATTAAAGTCCAAGTCAAATACTACAAGATATGGAAAGAGATTAGCATGGTAATTGGAGATAAAGGTAACAAAGGCTAAAAACATGGAAAAGGAAAAAGCTGCCTAAATATGAATTTCTGCAGCAACGCCAACAGAAGTGGTGATAACTCAAAAAAGAAGCCGATTTTGGTAAATTCCTTTCATAGGGACGTAGATAATTCGCTGAGGATTCTTTTGGTATATTGTGGAGCAAAAACTGACCAATAACGAAGAATATATACTCAAAACAGTTCAGCAGTAATTATCCATACGAATTTGAGTTGGGCTTGGAGTCCATTACTTAGCCTCTCCTTCAAGAAACGAATTAGGTCAACCTATACACTATAAAAACAGCCTCTTAACACTCTTAAATCATCCTTGGTGAAACCTTAAACCAAGAGGAAGCTTACAACACAAGAAAAGAAGTCTGGAAGGAGCTGTTCATCACAATGTCTTCTTCTACCTTTGAATTTGTAATTTCTTTCTTTTCTTTTATGAACTAAATTCTATTTAGCTTGAGTGTTAGCATATATGTATGAACCCTAGTTTTAATTGACATCTATCTAATTTGGGAACTTAATGTTTTAAATTGAATTATAGTTTTTATTCTCTGTTTATGTGTTTGGATTTATATTCTGTGTTCTTGTGGACGGCCGCCAAATAGAATTACCATCTAGTAGTTAGGTCACCATTGAGAACGGTGTTTAATTACATGTTTAGCACATAACGTCTAGTATTTGGTTTAGATCTGACAAATCAACCTAACTAGATAATCACTATGGTTTAGTTCTTGTGACTATTTACCAGTTACAGGAAAAGTTTGCTTAGGAAGCCTTATTGACACAGGTAAATCCTATTTAAAACTACCTAGCGTAATTGGAACCGATTATTGAAATACTACATAATTCACCCTTACATGTTTGGAACGGCAAAACTAGTGGGGATTACATGCTAGTGACTCAAGCTATATTCTCATATTACTTCTCTTGTTTATGTCTTTTAAATTCTTAGTTTTAATTTAGTTAATTATAAAATCAAATAAATATCTATTTGTCTTTACTTTTATTGCGTTTTGTTTGTTCTAGCTCTAATTATTTGCACCTGATTATTGCATAAGATTCCCCTAACCTTCGTAGTCTCTGCGGAACGAATCTTACTTAATTTCTAAAACTTGCATACGATCTGTATACTTGCAGAACCGTGCTCAGTCTAGGGTGATTATTTGCTCTTTATTTATATCTTATTTTATCACACCCTAGGCCACACCAAGTTTTGCCGCCGCTGCCGGGGAGTACATCGTTAGTCCTTGTGCATATATCTTGTGCTTTTATTTTCAGTTAGTTCTATTTTACGCTTTTGTCTTTTAGTTTTTGTTTTATAGATAATTACAGATGGAGAACCCAAGGAGACTTGAGCTACCCATCGAGTTTAGAGTGGAGCCACGAGGAATTCGCGCTCCAGAAATTCAAGCCGCTAAATTTAAGCCTGATCCAGGGATGTTAACTCAGTTTGCAACTCATGGATTATTTAGCGGAGCTGCACATCAAGATCCGATCCGATATATTCAGAAATTCATGCAAACCTGTGATGCTTATATCGTAAGAGGAGTTACTAGGGAACAAGTGTATTACGTGATGTTCCAGTTCTTCTTGACCGGAGGTGCAAGCGATTGGTATGATACCCAATACCCTCATGTTATTCCAGATTGGGACAAGCTTCAAGCAAGATTCCTAGACCGCTTCTATCCGGTTAGTAGATGCTTAAAATATATGTTGGAGCTTGAGCAATTTATACAGGAAGACGGAGAGAGTTTGGGTGAAGCATGGTTACGATTTACAGAAAAGAAGGCGAGATGTCCCTATTATAAATCCTCGCCGGAATATTATTTAACCTTGTTTTATGGAGGCCTTAATATCAAATCAAGAGAGAAAGCAGATTCGTTAGGAAACGCAGGTTTTGTGTTACTAAACCCTGGAGAAGCTGAGTTGGGGATGGAAAGAATTCTTGAGAACGAGAGAAGTTGGCCCAAGAAACCAGAAAAAGAGAACACTTTAGAATCTCTGAAGCTTAAAGAATTGGCTCAACGACTCGAAGAACTACAAGAACAAGCCCGAACAATTGCTCAGGTAAATGTAGTACGTGCAATTCCTTCGTGTCTTGGTTGTGGATCAAGAAATCATGTGTGGGAAGGATGTATGAATAATCCAGCAGTAGCTTCCGTTACCTACCCGCAAGATAACTATTATTCTAATGGTTATAATTATCCTCAAGAAAGCTACACTGATTATCAACAACCTTCAAAACAAAGAAGTTGGGTCAGAAATCAAGAGACGTATCATCAACCCCAACCTCAATCCTATAATAAACCACAACCTATTCAAAAAAAGGCACCCATTGTTAAGAAAGCTTGTCAAGAAACAAAGAAAGATCCACCTAAACAATCAATGCAACTAGCAAAGCAAGAACAAATCCAAAGCTTGAATTCGAGTATGGCTAAATTAATGCAAGTAGTTGAAACCAATATGAGTCGTAGCCAACAAAAGATTCAAGCCCAGCAGAAGATAATTAAGAAACTAGAGCACACTTTATCACATATGGCAAGTACATTACAAAATCGGCCGAAAAGGCAACTTCCAAGTGATACTATTGCTCCTAGAGATGATTCTTGCCATGTAGTTGAATTGCGAAGTGGAAAACAGCTACCTCCACCAAGACCAAAAACAGAACCAATCCCTATTCCAGAAAAGGGGGGAGAAGAAACTATCAAAGATACAGTAGAGGAGGTAGTTAAACCGAAGAGTGTCCAAGCCGAGACACTTGAAAAGACAAGAAAACTAGTGGAACTTAATACACGCCCTCCACCACCATACCCTTCACGTGTCCGAAAGAAGGACAATGACCTGGAATTCAAGAAGTTCGTTGACATGTTGAAAAAGTTAGAGGTGAATATACCGCTTGTTGAAGCTCTCAAGAGGATGCCAACCTATCTTAAATTCATGAAAGACATTCTCTCCAACAAGCGAAGTATAGAAACTGGGGAAACAATTGGATTTCCTGTGGAGTGTAGCGCTATATGTCAAAGTAAGTTGCCACCAAAGCTAGAAGATCCCGGAAGTTTTACAATTCCCATCGGCATTGGAGATAGTTGGACCGGGAAAGCATTATGTGATTTAGGTGCGAGCATCAATCTCATGCCTAGATCCCTGTTCGAGAAGCTTAATATTGGAGAAGTAGTACCCACATATGTGGTATTACAAATGGCGGATCGCTCCCTCTCACGACCAGTAGGTAAAATTGAAGATGTTTTAGTTAAAGCTGTCTCTTTTATTTTTCCTTGTGATTTTATTATTTTTGACTACGACGCGGATAAGAATGTCCCCATCATCTTGGGTAGACCGTTCTTAGCCACGGGGCGTACACTAATTGATGTTGAGAATGGTGAGTTGATCATGAGAGTACAAGACGAACAGATACGATTCAATGTGTTTAAGGCTATGAAGTTACCAAATTCAAAATATGAATGTTTCAAAATAGATGACATCGGAAAAATTGCGCAAGAAGTCTTCAATGAAGCAAGCTTAGATGATGATCTTGACGAAGCCTTAGCACTTGAATCTCAAAAGGAACTCGAAATTCCCCTGAAGATGTTGCTTCATTAGGATCAAATGTACGAGAACTACTTCGAGAATCAGGTGTCATTGAACAAATGAAACAACCATCTATAATATGTCCACCTGTTCTCGAAGAAAAACCACTTCCTGATCACCAACGCTATGCATATCTATGTACGAATAAAACTTTGCCTGTTATTATTTCTGCTAACCTTTCAGGTCCTCAAGAGGAGAAGCTACTTCATGTACTTCGAGAAAACAAAAAAGCTATCGGATTTACTATTGCCGACATCAAAGGAATTAGTCCCTCCGTTTGCAAACACAAAATCATTCTTGAGAACGAAGGTGGGCGATCTATAGAGGGACAAAGAAGACTCATGCCAGCTATGAAAGAAGTGGTGAGGAAGGAAGTTATCAAGTTGTTAGATGCAGGAATTATTTATCCGATTCCAAAGAAAGGAGGTATCACTACGATCCTTAATGATCAAGGCGAAGCCATTCCATCAAGACCAGAGGTGGGGTGGCGAGTATGCATGGATTACCGAAGACTCAACACAGCTACAAAGAAAGATCACTTCCCGCTACCATTCATTGATCAGATGCAAGACAAACTTGCAGGGAGAGAATATTATTGTTTCCTTGACGTATATTCGGGTTATAATCAGATTTGTGTGGATCCCCTCGATCAACACAAAACAAGTTTTACTTGTCCGTTTGGTACTTTTGCTTATAGAAGAATGCCGTTTGGGTTGCAATGCACCTGCCACGTTCCAGAGGTGCATGATGGCGATATTTTGGGACATGATTGATAAATATTTGGAGGTTTTTATGGATGATTTATCGGTGTTTGGGATAGTTTTGATGATTGTTTGAATAATCTTGAGAAAGTCCTTGTGAGATGTAGAGAAAAATATCTTGTGCTTAACTGGGAAAAATGCCACCTCATGGTTTAAGAGGGAATTGTGTTGGGAAATAAAGTTTCGAAGGCAGGGATGGAGGTTGATCATGCTAAAATTGAAGTTATCAAAACATTACCACCTCCAGTTTCTGTTAAAGGAGTGAGAAGTTTCTTGAGTCACGCAGTATTTAATCAAAGGTTTATTAAAGACTTCTCCAAAATCGCCAAACCGCTTTGTTCTTTACTTGAAAAGGACACTCCTTTTAACTTTACTGAAGAATGTCTTCAAGAGTTTTTGACGATTAAGGAAAAACTGATCTCTACACCTATTGTTATACCTCCTGATTGGAAAGCTCCGTTTGAACTTATGTGCGATGCTAGTGATCACGCTATGGGTGTTGTGTTGGGACAGAGGAAAGACAAGATCTTCCATACGATTTATTATGCAAGTAAGACTTTCAACGCTGCCCAGATTAATTATACAGTGATGGAGAAAGAGATGTTGGCCGTGGTGTATGCTTTTGATAAATTTCGTTCCTATCTGATTGGGAAGAAAACTGTTGTATACACAGACCATTCAGCTATCAGGTACCTTATGGAGAAAAAGGACGCTAAGCCGCGTCTTATTAGATGGGTATTGTTGCTTCAAGAATTCGACATAGATATTCGAGACCGAAAGGGATGCGAGAATCAAGTTGCTGATCATTTATCAAGGCTCGAAGGATCTGATGCGAACAAGGAACCATTGTTGGTTAAAGAGGTATTCCCTGATGAACAACTTTTTGCTATTAAACATGTGTTTGTGCCATGGTATGCAGATCTAGTCAACCGCTTTGTGAGTGATGTATTCCCCAAGGATATCCACCCACAACAAAGACAAAGATTATCTCACCAGGCCAAACAATATTATTGGGATGAACCGTACCTCTGGAATATTTGTAGTGACCAAGTGGTTAGAAGATGTGTGCATGAAGGTGAAATGGAAAAAATCATTGCAAGTTGTCATAGTTCACCTTATGGAGGTCACTTTAAAGGCGATAGAACTGCAGCTAAAATTCTTCAATCCGGATTCTATTGGCCTACCATACACAAAGATTGTCATCGTTTTGTCCAGTCATGTCAAAGATGCCAGTTCACTGGTAATATATAAAAAAGAGACGCGATGCCGCTTAACAATATCCTAAAAGTTGAAATCTTTGATGTATGGGGAATAGATTTCATCGGACCTTTCATCACTTTCCATGGAAATCTTTATATTTTGCTTGCAGTAGGTTATGTATCAAAATGGGTAGAAGCAGTGGCAACACCAAAGAACGGTGCTCAAACAGTGATTAAATTCTTGAAAACAAACATCCTTACAAGACATGGTACGCCACGTGCTCTCATCAGTGATAAAGGTACCCATTTTGTTAATGCTCCTCTGAGAAACTATCTTCGTAAGTTTGGAGTGAGACACCGTACTTCAACCGGTTATCACCCAAAAACTAACGGTCAAGCTGAAGTTTCCAACCGGGAAATCAAATCTATTCTTGAGAAGACCGTGAATAAAATGAGGAAAGATTGGTCTTTAAAGCTAGATGATGCTCTCTGGGCTTACAGAACAGCATTTAAAACACCAGTTGGGGCATCTCCATATCGCATGGTCTACGGAAAAGCGTGTCATCTACCTATTGAACTAGAAGCTCGAGCCTACTGGGCTATTAAAACTTTGAATCTAGATCCAGAATTGGCCGGGAAACAAAGGATGATGAAGTTGAACGAGTTAAAGTAGTTTCGTTATCTTGCCTATGAAAATTCACGCCTCTATAAGGAGAAAACAAAGCGATGGCATGATAAACGGCTACGTCCAAAGCATTTCGAGAGAGGACAAAAAGTTTTATTATACAACTCTCGATTTTCAAACTACCCAGGAAAGCTTAAATTCCGTTGGGGAGGACCTTACATTGTTACGAAAGTCACACCTCATGGAGCGACTGAAATTGAACATCCAACCGAGCAAAGGATATTCATGGTGAATGGCCAGCGTTTGAAGAGATACCATGACAGTGAGGACTTCGGGCGAGAGGAGACAATCCATCTCGTAGAATGCGGTTAGCCTGAGGCACACGTCTAACTCAAAGATGTTAAACAAAAGTGCTCTTGGGAGACACCCCTTGTTTTAATTGCTTTTTATATTAGTTTATTGCTTTATAGTACTAAGTTAGTGTATATTTTTAATTGTGTTTACAAGCTAATAGGAGATAAAGGTAGTGTGTTATTGTGCAGGAAATGAGTTTGGGGTCAAAAGGAAAATATTTTGGAAAAATTCGCAGGAAGGTCCGGTATACCGCACCTCATGTCCGGTATACCGCGCCTGAGGGTGTATACCGCGCCTGAAAAACCCTCACCACGGGTTGGCTACCACGGGTTTTATACCAAGACGAACAATTCGAAGCATTATGGCTGCGGTATACCGCGCCTCATGACCGGTATACCACAAGAAGCAAAAACCCGTACCACGGGTTGGGTACCGCGGGTTTTTTGACGGAGACGAGAAATTGAAAACCCGCGCCACGGGTTATGTGCCACGGGGTCTTTGCCGAGATGAAAAAATGAAGAGCTGATGGGTGCGGTATACCGCGGATTATGTCCGGTATACCGCGGTATGGCGGTTTGTGAAGAAGTTCTTTCCTAATCAACTTCTTACCTTAACAAGATTAACCCTAGCCTCCCTCATACGAATTTTTCAGACCCAAACACTATATATACATCTTAAAGCTTGTACAAACCTTCACAATTAACACAACAACTCCACAAATTCTCTCCTCCATCCTCCATAAACACAATCTCTTCATCAAATTCATCACACTACAACATTAAACACCATCAAATTCAACAAGCTTTAAAGAATTCTTCCAAAATCCATCAAGAAACCTTTCTCTTTCATAAATTCCAAGCAACAACATCAAGTTACACCAATTTCTCTTAAACTTTTAATCCATCCTTGGTATAACTTGAGTTGTGGGTAAATCAAGCATGACTAACAGATTCGAAGCTATGGAATACAAGTGAAAGTGCTCCATCCTTGGGAAGAATAAGAAATTTCCTGGTGCCACCATTGAAAAGCCTATCACCATTGATGAGGCTACTGAAGAATCAAAAGAAAAGGCTCCAGCACAACCACTACCAAAGAAGTTAACTGCTAGAATGTCCATACCATCAAGAAGGCCTTTGAAGAAGATAAAAATTCAAGACCAAGGTTATTCTACTTCTTGCTCTGAAATTGATCATGATCTTCCTCCATGGGCTCTCAAATTACAACATGAAATCGAAAGATTACAAGAAGATAACAGAGAACTTTGGATGGAAGTCATAAAGATGCAATCACAGCTGGAAGATATTACCTTGGAAAGGGATATTGATAGTTATACCGATCCCTCAGCTTTGGATGAGGAAGAGGATATAATGGATCTCTATGGCCAGCCAAGTAAGTCATTCTAATTTTCTTAATAGCTTGTATGCATTAGGTAGTTTAGTTAGTTTTAAATTTTAAATTTTATTCCATTCTTGAGTCTTTTTCGAGTCGTGGGGACACGGCTCACTTTTGAGTTGGGGGTGGGGATTCGTTGTCCTCATCTTCTTTTTGTTTTTGCATAAAATTTAAAAAAATTAGGTTGAATTAAGGCATAGAATATTTTGAATGTACCTATTTGAGCATGATTTTATTAGGTCAATGATAGTAAGTAGTATGTTTTTGAAAGATGCAACAAAATTGTTTAGGATGCATGTATGAAAACAGGAAATAAAGGATAGAAAAGTTAATGAGCAATGCTAAGAATTCACGTTGATACTTAGGAATAGTTATTTGGTGTGTAGAACGTGAGGTTTGAAATTAGTTGAAAATCCACTTTTCTATGAACTAATAATGAAAAAGTAACGAAATCTGGTAGTTAGAAAAATGAATAAGGCAGTTCTTTCATGATTAAAACACTTGAAGCTTTTTATACTTTCTCACCCTTTTATTTGATTATTGATTATCCGTCTTAGACCCTCTGAGCCTTTTTAAAGCCTTTACTGAAACACATTATAATCCATACCCTTAGTTTGTAGGACTTATCTATATGACCCGCACAATTCGCAAAACCTGAGACAAATCGTTTTAGAGCTTGAGTTTGGGGTGGTGGGTTTCATCATTAGGGAACATTGGGTTTTAGGAATTATATTTGTGATTTTATTAATGATGAAATTGTTATTATTGTAACCCTTTGCGGGGGTAATACTGAATGAAAAAGAAGCTACGAGCTAAATTTGCCAACAAGGGCATAAAAAGAATATATACATGAGAAAAATAGTGTGATATCTCAACATCAAAAAGAGAATGATAGCTATACAAAAGAAAATAAAAATTGATTTGAAAAGAAAATATATATTCGGACCGGCGAAGTGGAATTTGTATATCATCATAAAAGGTTTTATTTGGGATTTATTGGGGATGCACATCAAAATCATCAATAAATTGGGGTGAGTGAGAACATCTTCGAGTGGAAACGCAAGCTCTAGGGCGATTCGTTGATGGCTAGTGAGGAGAGAGCCAAAAGCTCACTTTTCATTATCCAAATTTACCACACCCGTCCTTAAACCAAGTTATAACCAAAGACCTTAGGATTTCTAACTACTAGATGGAGGAACAATTGAGCTATTAGGTAATAGGTAAGTGGACCATTGGATGCTATATTGGGACCCATGAACAATCTATAGCCATTAACACGAACTAAGTTATCATCCTCTCCTTCTGGCATTGCGAAATTAATCTTGACTTGAATTTATGGATTGTTGATTATGTGTATATTAAGCATCTTTGTGCATTACATCTTAAGCATTACTACAATGAGGCTTTTTAAGTATTTTGCTCTAGGATCATTCATTATGTTCTGTTCTTATTCTCCTCCGACTTCTTCCTGTTTGTTTGACTACCCTTCTGTTCTTTACTTTTATTGTATCGGGACGATACAACTTTGAGTTGGGGGTCTTGATGTTTCCTCATTTGTGATAATAAAATATACTTCTGAGACATCATTTTAGCTGTATTTATAAGTTTATAGGTCGAATTTAGCTTAGTTTAGTGCACTTTCCTATTTGAGTCTTGATTTAGTAACATAATATTTTTAGAGCATATTGGGTTTAATTGTTTATTTAGTGTGAAGCTTTAAAGATAATTATGGAGATTAATTAGAGTCCAAGTTAAAGACTAGAAGATATGGAAAGAGATTAGCATGGTAATTGGAGATAAAGGTAACAAAGGCTAAAAACATGGAAAAGGAAAAAGCTACCAAAATCTGAATTTCTGCAGCAACGCCTAAAGAAGTGGTGATAACTCCAAAAAGAAGCCGATTTTGGTAAATTCCTTTCATAGGGACGTAGATAATTCACTGAGGATTCTTTTGGTATATTGTGGAGCAAAAAACGACCAATAACGAAGAAGATATACTCAAAACAGTTCAGCAGTAATTATCCATACGAATTTGAGTTGGGCTTGGAGTCCATTACTTAGCCTCTCCTTCAAGAAACGAATTAGGTCAACCTATACACTATAAATACAGCCTCTTAACACTCTTAAATTATCCTTGGTGAAACCTTAAACCAAGAGGGAGCTTACAACACAAGAAAAGAAGTCTGGAAGGAGCTGTTCATCACAATGTCTTCTTCTACCTTTGAATTTGTAATTTCTTTCTTTTCTTTTATGAACTAAATTCTATTTAGCTTGAGTGTTAGCATATATGTATGAACCCTAGTTTTGATTGACATCTATCTAATTTGGGAACTTAATGTTTTAAATTGAATTATAGTTTTTATTCTCTGTTTATGAGTTTGGATTTATATTCTGTGTTCTTGTGGACGGCCGCCATATAGAATTACCATCTAGTAGTTAGGTCACCATTGACAACGGTGTTTAATTACATGTTTAGCACATAACGTCTAGTATTAGGTTTAGATCTGACAAATCAACCTAACTAGATAATCACTATGGTTAAGTTCTTGTGACTATTTACCAGTTACAGGAAAAGTTTGCTTAGGTGGCCTTATTGACACATGTAAATCCTATTTAAAACTACCTAGCGTAATTGGAACCGATTATTGAAATACTACATAATTCACCCTTACATGTTTAAAACGGCAAAACTAGTGGGGATTACATGCTAGTGACTCAAGCTATATTCTCATATCACTTCTCTTGTTTCTGTCTTTTAAATTCTTAGTTTTAATTTAGTTAATCAGAAAATCAAATAAATATCTAGTTGTCTTTACTTTTATTGCGTTTTATTTGTTCTAGCTCTAATTATTTGCACCTGATTATTGCATAAAATTCCCCTAACCTTCGTAGTCTCTGCGGAACGAATCTTACTTATTTTCTAAAACTTGCATACGATCTGTATACTTGCAGAACCGTGCTCAGTCTAGGGTGATTATTTGCTCTTTATTTATATCTTATCTTATCACACCCTAGGCCCCACCACGCAGCAACTTCGTCAGTGGTAATCTCGTTTTCATCTTGTGATTCAAGTGCTAAGGCTTCGTCAAGATCATCATCTATGCTTGCTTCATTGAAGACTTCTTGTGTAATTTTTCCGATGACATCTATATTGAAACATTCATCTTTCGAATCTTATAATTTCATAGCCTTAAACACATTGAATCTCACTTGTTCGTCTTGGACTCTCATGATCGACTCACCATTCTCTACATCTATTAGTGTACGCCCCATGGCTAAGAATGGTCTACCCAAGATGATGGGGACATTCTTATCCGCGTCGTAGTCAAGAATAATAAAATCACAAGGAAAAATAAAAGTACCAACTTTAACTAAAACATCTTCAATTTTACCTACTGGTCGGGAGAGGGAGCGATCTGCCATTTGTAGTACCACAGAAGTGGGTACTACCTCTCCTATATTAAGCTTCTCGAACAGCGATCTTGGCATGAGATTGATACTCGCGCCTAAATCACATAACGCTTTCCCGGTCCAATTGTCTCCAATACCAATGGGAATCATAAAACTTCCGGAATCTTCTAGCTTCGGTGGTAACTTGTTTTGAAAAATAGCACTACACTCCACAGGCAATCCAATTGTTTCCCCAGTTTCTAAACTTCGTTTGTTAGAAAGAATGTCCTTCATGAATTTCAGATATTTCGGCATTCTCTTGAGAGCTTCTACAAACGGCATATTAATATCTAACTTGCTCACCATGTCAAGGAACTTCTTGAATTCTTGGTCATTTTCCTTTTTCTTGACACGTGAAGGGTATGGAGGTGGAGGGCATGTATTAAGTACCACTGAGATTTTCTTCAGTGTTGGTGTCTTCTCCAGGACATTCTTTGGTTCAATTACCTCTTCGACCTGATCTTCAATTGTTTTCTCAACCACTTTATCTAGGATATAGGTTGGTTCTGGTTCTCTTCTAGGTGGAGGTAATTGTTTACCACTTTGCAATTCAACTGCATGACAAGCATCATCTCGAGAAGCAATAGTATCACTTGGGAGTTACCCTTTCGGCCTATTTTGCGATGTACTCGCCATGTGTGATAAGGTATGCTCGAGATTTTTGATCACCTTTTGCTGGGTTTGAAGTCTTTGCTGGCTCATCTTCATATTTTCTTCAACTACTTGCATCATCTTAGCCATACTTGAACTCAAACTCAAAGGTTGTTCTTTCTTTGCTAGTTACATTGACTGTTTTGGTGGTTCTTGATGAACTTTCTCAACAATTGGTGCTTTTTGATGTATAGTTTGTGGTGGATAATAGGATTGCGGTTGGGGTTGATGATAAGTCTATTGATTTATGACCCAACTTCGCTGTGGTGGAGGCTGATATCTAGCGTAGCTTTCTTGAGGATGATCATAACCATTAGAATAACGGTTACTTTGAGGAGAGATCAAAGAGGCTGAGGCTGGATTATTCATACACCTTTCCTACACATGATTTCTTGATCCACAACCTGGACATGAAGGTATAGTATGTACTAGATTTACCTGCGCAATTGTTCGAGCTTGTTCTTGTAGTTCTTCGAGTTGCTGGCTTAATTCTTTGAGCTTCAGAGATTCTGAAGTTTCTTCTTTTTCTTCTGATTCACTTGGCCAACTTCTCTCATTCTCAAGAGTTCTCTCCATACAACTTTCGGCTTCTACAGGATCTAGTAACACAAAACCTTTGTTTCCTAACGAATCTGCTCTTGCCCTGGACTCGTTATTAAGTCCTCCGTAGAACATGGTTAAAGAATATTCTGGTGATGATTTATGGTATGGACATCTCGCCTTTTTCTCATTATATCATAACCATGCTTCACCCAAACTTTCTCCGTCTTCCTGCATAAACTGTTCAAGCTCCAACATATCTTTTAATCTTCTACTAACCAGATAGAATCGGTCTAAGAATCTTGATTGAAGCGTATCCCAATCTTGAATAACGTGAGGATACTGGGTATCGTACCAATCGCTTGCACTTCCGGTCAAGAAGAACTAGAACATAACGTAATACATCTGCTCCTTAGTAACTCCTCTTACGATATAAGCATCACAGATCTGCATGAATTTCTGAAATATCGGATCAGACCTTGTTGTGCAGCACCGCTAAATTGTCCATGATTTGCAAACTGTGCTAACATCCCTGGATCTGGCCTAAATCTAGCGGCTTGGATTTCTGGAGTGCGGATTCCGCGTGGTTGCACTCTAAACGAGATGGATAACTCAAGTCTCCTTGGATTCTCCATCTGTTAAAATCTGTAAAACAAAAACTAAAAGACAAAAGCGTAAAATAAAACTAACTGAAATAAAAGCACTAGATATATGCACAAGGACTCACGATGTAGTCCCCGACAGCGGCGCCAAAAACTTGGTGCCGCCTAAGGTGTTATAAAATAATAGATAAATAAGTGCAAATAAACACCCTAGGCTAGCACGGTTCTACAATTATACGAGACGTATGCAAGTTTTAATGAATACGTAGAATTCGTTCCTTAGAGACTACGAAGGTTAAGAAGAACTTATGCAAATATTCAAGTGCAGATATTAAAAAGCTTGAACAAATAATACGCAAGAAAATAAAAGAAAAGAGATTTTGGTTTGCTTTGAAAACTCGAAAATTAAACTAAGAAAGTAAAAGACAGAAAATTAAATAAAAGAGAGAAGCAAGTAGTATGAGAGTTTAGCTCGAGATAATAGCCAGTAATCCCCAATAGTTTTGGTTATTCTATCGTTTAAGTGTGAATTATGTATTATGAAATAATTAGGATTCTAAATTCACATACCTTAGACCTTGAGAGAGACTAAGGGGGCTACAGACACATCATGAGGCAGCCTAAACCTAGGGTAATCAAGCACCACCAAGGCCATAAGCAATTCAATTCCAACCATGATGATAGTGGTGAAAACATACCCTAATGATTATCTAGTTAGGTTGATTTGTCAAGTCTAAACCTTGTTCTAGACATTATGTGGTGTTTCAATAGTTAAACACCCACCTAAGGTGATCATCTAACTACTATTAAGGTAATCCTATACGTTGCGCACCGCAAGGAAAACAGACAATAAATCAAAACACATAAACAGAACATAAAACATAAATTCCAATTAAATACCGTAGTATCCCAAATCAAATAGAAAAACTAGGGTTCATACATAAATGCTAAATCTCAAGCTAAAAGTAAATTAGTTCATACTAGAGAAAAGAAAGAAAGAAATTACAAATTTAAAGGTAGAAGAAGACATAATATGGTGTTCAGCTCCTTCCAGACTTCTTCTCTTGTGTTGCAGCTTCCTCTTGGCTTACGGTTTTGCCAAGGATGATTTTCTATGTTAAGAGGTTGTATTTATAGTGTATAGGAAGACCTAATATGTTTTTTGAAGGAAAAAGTAAGTATTGGACTCCTAGCCCAACTCAAATTCGTAGCACAAAAACATGGAATCAACCCTGTTTTTGTTTTGGTCCTAACAACTTAAATTCTTATCCGTTTGACGCGTATGAGTAGTCGAAATTCATCGTCTCGGAAAGACCTTTAACTTTTCTCTTGACCGTTCTTCCAAATACCTCACCGATTATGAGATATGATCTGATTTGTGATCGTGGTGGTGAAATTAAGATTTATGGCAGCTTTTCCCTTTCCATAATTTTAGCTTTTCTTTCCTTATCTTCAATTTCCATGTTTATCCTCTTTCCTTTAGCTCTTGAAACCAACTTGGACTCTAATTAATTACCATATATCTCTAAAGCTTCACACGAAATAAATAATTAAACCCAATATGCTCTAAAAATAATAAATAATCAATTCAAGACACAAAATAGGAAAGTGCACTAAATCAAGTTAAATCTACCTATAAACTAATAAATACAACTAAAATGATGTCTCCAAGTAGGATTAATTCATGACAAATAGGGAGACATCAATCACTAACGCACACCAGACGTAAATGAATTAATTATGTTCCCAAACCACCACCGCTAAAATCATCCTACCACTCACCTTAACCTTACCCAGTGTTCATTACTCTAAAAAATGACTGAAATGCTAAAATCAACCAAAGTTAATCAACCTGGCAGTTTGAATCTGAGACCCAAAACACGCTACAGCAACATGACAAGAGAGATTTTCTCTCCTAATGTTGTTGTTCGTGAAGAAGGTGAGAGTAGCAATGCCAACAGCAAAGATAAGAGTATCGAGGTACAATCGAAGAATGACGAGCTAATCACTCCGATTAGTACTCCGATTTCAACTCCTAACGCTGTAGTAAGCGCACCTTCTCCCGATCCAAACGAAAAAGCTGATAGACATGTAATTTTGTCAAATCTGTTCAAGAAAGGAGTCGACAAAGCTTTCAAACTTGAGTTTCACTCACCCACTAAGCTTACAGGTCAGAAAATTGTGAAACCCCCTAAGGATGTGTTTGAATAAGGAGATGAATTATGGAGAAATTTTCTTATTGGTCAGTTTTTGGACAACCCTCCGCCGTTTTATGCTGTTACTAACTTTGTAAGATTTCACTGGAAGAATTTGGGAAAAGTTGAGGTGAAATCGAGTGCTAGAGGTGTATACGTGTTTAAATTTGAGAATCAACAATTTTACAGTAAAGCTATGGAGCGACTATGGCATATAAACGGCAAACCTCTTCTTCTTAGACCTTGGTCTTCTGATACTCAGTTTGAGAAGATTTATGTCACTAAAATTCCTATTTGGGCTAGGCTAATTAATGTTCACATGAATCTATGGACTCAAAGAGGTCTAAGTTATGTGGCTAGTGGTGTTGGTGTTCCTCTTCAAATGGACTACATCACTGAATCAAAAACAAGACTAGGATATGCTAGAGTGTGTATTGAAGTTGACACTAAAGAAGATCTACTTGACACAGTACTTGTAGATGTTGGAACTGAAGAACTTCATGTTGTAGAGGTTAAGTATGACTGGAAACCTACTATATGTCTTAAGTGTAACAAATTTGGACACTCTGATGATAAATGCAAAAATAGTCAGAAAGTTTGGGTACCTAAGGATGTTACTAAAGATAAGTCCTCAGATACATTTAATGATGAAGCCAGAAATGAGGAATGGAGAATAGTGAAGAATAAGAATGCTCAAGAGAAAGAAGACAATTCTTCTAATAAAAGGACCAATAGAGATAATAACTCTATTGTTAGTAACAACAATTACAAATAATTGCAGAGTAGTGAGCAAGTAATTGATAATGATGTGCTCAAATTCATAGCTCAGAGTGAAGGTGAAGAGATAACTAGACCACCTAACTTATGAATTTAGCTTCATGGAATGTCCGAGGTCTAAATAATGTTCTTCGTCAACTTGACGTTAAGGATTTTCTAATTAGGAATAAAGTGAGTGTGGTTGGGATTCTTGAAACTAAAGTAAAGAATAGAAACTATCTCCCGATAATAAAAACTCATTTTCAATATCTTGAAAGTGTGAATAAAATTATGATGATTCTGGTAGGATTTGGCTACTTTGGGACAAGAATCAGGTTGAAGTCAAAGTAATTAAGTCTACATCATAAGTTATATTTGCTGAAGTTATATCACTTGCTAATAAGGAACTATACTTTATTGGTGTTGTGTATGCTTTTAATGATGTGGATTTAAGAAAGAATTTGTGGAAAGATATAATTCAATGGTCTACTAATCATGGTTCTGATAAGGTGTGCATTTTGGGAGACTTCAATGAGATACTCAATATACAAGACAGATACAACTGTGATTCTCTATACAGAGGTTCAATGGAGTTTGCTGATTGCATTGATGATGCTTCTCTATTTGAACATAGTTTTGATGGAAAATATTTCACATGGACTAAAGAAAGTGTAACTGAAATTAGAGCTAGTAAGATTGACAGGGTTTTTATCAATTCAAAGTGGTTAGACGCTGTTCAATCTACTGTCACAGTTATGCCTCCTTCAACATCTGATCACAGTCCTCTACTACTTAATATAGGTGGAAACAAAGCTCATGGTCCAACTGCCTTTAAGTTCTTCAATATATGGACATCACATCCTAAATATATGGATACTATACAACAAGTATGGAAAGAGAAAGTACAGGGCAACTTTATGTTTTAACTCTGTATGAAACAAATATCTATGAAAGGAGTGTTAAAGAAATTCAATAATACCTATTTTAAGAGAAATTCAGACAATATTGAAGCCTTACGAGTTCAACTGACTTTGGTTCAGAAATATATTATGGAAGGAATGTTTGATTCTCAAACACTTTGTGAAGAAAATTTTTTGGAGAAAAATCTTGAAGAAGCTATTATAGTTCAACATAATATCCTGAAGCAAAAAGCTAAGGCTACATTCACCACTGATATGGATTGTAGCTCTTCATATTTTTATAAAGTTATTAAAGGAAGGATTGCAAGAAATAACATATCAACTATTACTAAAGATGATGGAGAAGTTATTACAGATCCTGCTCTAATTAAAGAAGAGATCATTAACTTCTATAAAAATTTATTAGGTACTAAAGATGTTATGAAGAATGTTGTTCTATTCCTATCATAAAAGGAATTATTGGAGCTGAGATATCTGACAAACA
The DNA here is from genome assembly GCA_029959085.1 of Nemophila menziesii. Lineage (NCBI taxonomy): Eukaryota > Viridiplantae > Streptophyta > Magnoliopsida > Boraginales > Hydrophyllaceae > Nemophila > Nemophila menziesii. Next base: position 2,470,637 of record JARWIR010000027.1, on the reverse strand, counting down.
AGCAAAGTATTTAATAGCCCCATTCTCAGATAAAGATATCAAAGATGCACTTTTATCCATTAATGAGAATAAGAGCCCTGGGCCTGATGGGTTCAACTCTGGGTTCTATAAAGCTTCATGGGAGGTTATTGGAGAAGATTTCATCAAAGCCATCAGACAATGCCTAGAATCTGGCAAAATCTTATCTCAGATCAATGCCACTAACTTGGTACTGATCCCTAAAGAAAAAAGTGCTACCGGTTTAAAGAATTTTAGGCCTATATCATGTGTTAATACCACATATAAGACTATTTCTAGGCTTATAAGCAATAAACTAAAAGAAGTGCTCGGTTCAATCATCTCAATCAATCAAGCTGAATACATTGGTGGAAGACAAATCAGTGACAACAGTCTTGTAGCGCAAGACATTGTTTTGGGTTATGAGAAGAAGAATTCTGAGCCCAAATGTACAATAAACCTTGATTTACAGAAGGCTTATGACAGTGTAAACTGGGTATTTTTAATCAACACCTTACATGCCTTCAACTTTCCTAGTAAATTTACCAATTGGGTGAAAATATGTGTATGTTCCCCTTCCTATTCAATTAACATTAATGGAGAATTGGCAGGCTACTTTAAAGGTAAAAGGGATCTCAGACAAGGAGACCCCATATAACCATACTTATTTGCTATTTGCATGGAGGTATTCACAGGGCTTTTTAAACATATGGTACACAAGAAGCAATTCAATTTTCATCATAAGTGTAGAGAGCTCAGACTAAATCATATCATCTTTGCAGATGAAGTACTAATTTTCCTCAAGGCAGAAATCAAATTAGCTACAATTGTAAAAGAAGCTCTAGACTTATTTTCAAGAATCTCTGGGCTTAGAATCAATTATAGTAAGAGTGAAATTTATTTTGGAGGTGCTAGTTCACAAATTATGCAAGGTATCTCTGAACTTCTGAATATCAAAATAGGCAAACTACAGTTAGATACTTTGGGGTCCCACTGAATTCAAAAAAACTATCAGTATCTGATGGTAATAAATTAGTTGAGAATATCTGCAGTCGTATAAGTATATGGTCATCAAAGCTACTGTCTTATGCAGGGAATGTTGAGCTTATTAAATGTGTCCTCATCAGTAGAATATTATTCTGGTGTAGGGTATTTTTACTCCCTAAGCAGGTTATATATAAACTAAATCAAAGAATGGACAGTTTTTTATGGAAGGGCAATCTTGATGGTGCTATGGGGGTAAAAGTATCATGGAACAATATATGCTCGAGTAAAGAAAATGTAGGCCTTGGAATCCCTAATATTGAGGACATTAACAAAGTGTTTCTAATTGCTACCTTTTGGAGAATGTACTCGCATAAACACAACTTGTGGAGCTTATGGGTTCATCAAAATATAATTAAAGGAAAGTGCATTTGGAGTTTGGATGTTAAACAGGCTCACACTTGGATTCGGAAGCAAATTCTGAAAATAAGATATATTGCTTACAAAATCATTTCTCATAATGTTAAAAATGGAAAAAATACTTTCTTGATATGGGATAAATGGTTGAGTGGTAATAGCCCACAAGAAATACTAGAGATTGAGATTCTTAATGATGATATCAATAGTAATAAGACAGTTGCAGCTTTCTATGGTGGTAATAGATGGAGACTCCCTCCTGTAGTTGGCAAACTGCTTCCTCACATTAGTAATATTAAACTCACTAATGGTGAGGATATAATTGTGTGGAAAGAGAGCTCAAAAAAAGGATTTTCATTCAAGAAAACTCTTGCGCAGATTAAAGAGGATAAGTGTGAAGTAGAATGGTGGAAAGTTGTATGGACTAAGAATTGTATACCTAGGTGTGCTTTTATAGCTTGGTTGTGTTTTCAAGACAGATTAGCAACTAAAGCCAGATTAATGAGCTAGGGTTTACAAGTTAGTTCATTATGCCGTTTCTGTATCGCGAGTATTAAAGATGTTAATCACTTATTTATCACTTGCTCCTTTACAAAACGAATTTTGGTAAGATTACTTGTGCTGTGCAATATAAATATTAAACCTGCAGATTTGGTGGATTTGGTGAAAATTGTTAAAGCTACATCAAACACAGAATTAATTGATATCGTTGGGACCTTTATTACTACATATATATACTGTATATGGTGGGAAAGAAATGAAAGGGATAATGGAGGTAACTGTTTAAATGAAGATCAGATTTGGAAGAGAATTTATAGTTTTGTCCATGTGAAAATTGGAAGGAGTAATTACAAGAGTAAAGAAGCTAAAAGTCTCGCTGAAAAGATAGATTTCATTTAGCTATTTGGGCCCTAATTTGTTGCGATTGCTTTTATTAATGTTATAAATGTAATATTAAATGTAATGGGCTTCCTTTGTAATAGTTAGTAGGTCCAGTAGATTAAGTTGGACTATTTTTTAGTAAGGTTGTAATGTGACTTGATGTATGAGCTTATATTAATAAAAGTTTGATCTATTAATCAAAAAAAAAAATGTTTCCAAACCACTACCACCACCCCTTCCCCCCTGCTAGAGTTATAGTTTAAGATACTAGGGTCAATCTATATTTGATCAGGATATAAAAAGATAAATAATTCAATTCATATACAACTAATAACAATTTCCCAATCCAATTAAACATCTAATGGTCATAAATAACATAAGCATCAAAAGAGTATTCAAGGTTCATACATAATTTCAAACTCATGCTAATTAAATTTAGTTCATACTAAAAACAATAAAACTTAAAAGGACTAGAATCATGTTTAAGATAAGAAGCTAATACAATTTACCATAATAATGAAGGTGGAATGGTGTAGAAGTGGTGCAATAGTGCTCCAACTTCTTTTCTTCTACTCCTCCAAGCGTTTCCTCTCTTCTCTAGAAAATAATATGTATTTAATTCACTAAGTACTCTATTCTAATGATAAAAGTTGATATATAAAGCTCTAAATACGTTTTAGGTGTTGTGCGTTCCTTTAGATGGACTAAGTCAACCCAATTATATTTCTAAAAAGGAAGGGACTGGTTCGAGTTACGATAGTTGTAAATTTAATAACTTCTTCATATTAACTCAAAATCATGAACATACAACTCTCATGCACACCTGGCTCAAGTACTATCCTGAAACCAAAGGACTTCTCCTAAATCTTCATGAATTGCACGTGATGATTATGCATCTGTTCCAAATGTGAAGATGTGACTTTCCTCCGTATCTATTGCAAGTTCAATTGTGGGAGGAGCTCTTTGTGTATGTATTCTTACATATATGTGTGTATACATTTCCATAAAAATAAAAAAGAAAACCCTAACTTGAATTTTTTTTAATATAATTATCCACTAATTTATCAAATTTTGATAGATTTTAAGGCTTGCTCCGTGTGGAAATTATCTACTTGTTGGAATACACATTAATCCAACGGTTAGGTATTAAAACTCATGGATAGGATTTATTTTCTTAAGACTTACAAAATTTATTTAGTTTCTTAGATTTGTTGCTCCGATGATTGTACAGTGACGTCTTATTGATATTAGGTTGGAAGATTATGTCTTTGTTCTTTGGTAATTGTATATATTTTGTATATTATTATACAGATTTTATTCTTGGAACTGATATTTTGTATATCAATATGTTCCTAAATGCACTTGATACAAACATTGTAACGAGTAAAGGATTTGGGATTCGTTAGAATTTGAGGTTAGGTTCATGATTCTGAAAAGATTAAGTTTTTCTGGGATAAGAACTGGTAGAAATTGGACGCTCGCCCTTTCTGGCCAAAGCATAAATATGTCCATTTTAAACCACTCAGCCAAACTAGTAAGGTTGAATAATTAAACACAGTCATCAAATTATCATACGTTGAACACTAACTATGTTTGTTTTTCTTTTTTTGTTAACTAGTTGGGTTAGCTCAACTGGCCAGAGCTTTGCTATGTCTTTAGAACTTAAAGGGGAGGGGAGGTCCCAGGGATCGAAGTTTACACTGTGCAAACAATACTGGATGGATTTGTTTCTTCAAGGAAGGAGGAAAGAATGATGTAATACTACTATGATTATCAACATATGGAAGTGGGGTTCTTAGTTCGCGCTATGTGCATGGTGTGGAATGCATATTTTTATTTACAAAAGTAAGGAGAAAAAAGGATGACAGCTACTTGATTTGAACCGATTCTCTTTCATATTAGAGCCTGATTCTATCACTTTATACTACTCAACGAAACAATAAAGGTTGAATAGTTAGACACAATCATCATATACATCAAGTATTAAATATATTCTTCATAATTCTACTATGATTAACAAATGATAAAAGTGGGACTCAAATCTCACACTATGTGCAGCGTGTTGAAGGAGTTTTTTCTTTGGGAAAGGAATGAGAAAAAGTGTTGGATATATATTGAGATTGTTTGCATCTGACTGGTGGTGGTTGTTTGTGTTTTCTTTCAGATCTTCTTGATTTTGTTAGATATATATCACTTGGGTTCGTGATACTTTTTTTGGTCTGAGGCTTACCAATATCCATTTCATAAATAATATTATAACTTTAGTTTTCACTATAGGTAATGTATATGACTTCGAGTTGATGGATTGGTAATTTACTTTCTCCCCTTTGATCAGAGGCCTGAATATGTCTTCCTTAATGATCATTTTTCATCGACGTATTGTTGTCTTAGCATGCTACTTATGTGGAAACAACATTATTAATGATTTCCAACTGGATTTTGATGTTTAAGGTTGTTATGTATACTTTTTATCGTGCATGTTTTTCACTGAAGTATGTGTTATTTTTATGTAATGGTTAGACTTATATTATAGAATGGTTAGACGAGTGAGGGCTTAATGGTGGTTAGGTCAAATATGCAATTATTTTTCTTTGTAAAGCTCTGATGTAACCTTTTTTGTTTTAAGCTAAAATAGAAAGACCTGGAGATGACAAATGTGGAATTTTAAACTCGCATGGTTCTATATCGAAGCCTAAATATGACTCTTTAAACCACCCTGTCAAATCAAAGTTGTTTAATTAAGAAGTTTTTCTAAATGGTACGTGAACTATAGGACATTTCTTGCTTTGGTCCTCGAATTTTAAAAGTTTTAGGAATGGTCCTTAAATTATATTAGTTTCCCACGGTTAGTCCCCACATCAAATTTCGTCCGTTTTTTTATTTACTCATATCCTAATATTTTTTAGGGTATTTTGGTTAATTCGGGTATAAACAATATTTCTTATTATATATATTTTTTGTTTCTTCTTTATTTTCTCTTTTTTCTTTTTCCATTATTATATTTATAACAACCCCTCATAATATTTTTCATTCATAACAATCATCCACCAACGAAAGAAAATTGGAATTTGGGGAAGTTAGGGGCTATGTAATAGTTTCAAGAGGGCGAAATTACCCTGGCAACGTCGGATTCAGCCATAAACAACGACGGCGTAAAACAAAAATGACACTGAAAAACTAGGTCTTCATTTGGTGAGAATAACACTATATGGACGATGTTGCGATGTGGGGGGAGAGTGGAGTGAGATTACGAAGCAAAGAATAAAGAGAAGGGGAGTTCAGATTGAAACGATAAAAAATGAAGAGATGAAATGTATTTTATCATTAATAAAGAAAACAGAGAATGTTCGGATTAATAAGAAAAGAAAACGAAGAGATGAAATGAATTTTATTGGTTATTGGATTTTATAAAGTATTAATCAGCTAGCGACCGTCATTTCAGTCACTAGAGATTGTTTAACTGGTCTTCAATGATGCGCATTAGAATTGGGTTGGGATATTTAGACCGCCAATAACTTGGTGACACTTATAGCAACCAAATAAGCACTCACCAGAATTATTAGGCCACTAACGACAACTAATTAGTCGGTAGTGCAAACTTTTTTGGTCGCTGGCTTTTATTTTTAATATAACATGGCCACTGGTGACAACTTGCATTTAGAGGTACTAGACCACACCAGGCGTTCGGTAGAGGTCGTGTCACTGGATGTTCAAAATCGTTATATAATGATTACAAATTATACTTCATTTACCAAAATTTATTACATTATAATACCAATCGTTATATAATAGTCCCAACAACAACATAGATTCGAGAAAAAGTAAAGTTCGCATGGAGTTTGAGTTTACAATTTAAAAATGTATACATTAGGGTTAAAACTGAAATTTGCTTTAATAATGAAGAAATTGATACATAAGTTTGATAACGTACATCATTAGACATGTGTATGTGTGTGTCTTTTTACAATTGAATTGACCAACAGACAAAAAAAGAGTAAGTATCAAGAAAAACTAATACCTACGAAAGTTAGAACTTTTAATTGGAAAGCGTGTAACAACGCAATACCTACGGGAAGAACTCTGGTTAATAGGCATTGTGACGTGGAAATCGAATATCAATGGTGCATGTGTGGGCAAGAAACGGTGGAACACTTATTACTTACATGTGGAATTGCAAAGATGGTTTGGGCAGGTTTGGCATTAAAGGTTAAAATTGAACAGGAGATTGAGGACTTGGGAGAATGGGTGTTGGCAATAATCGAGTCGTTTGTAAAGGGGCGATGGATAATAGAGATAGTCATATCATATGTGTTACTGACTATATGGAACATTTGGAAGGCAAAAATGAGAAGTAGGCACGACAATCAGGAAATTAATACAGATGATATCATTAGATCGACGAATAAAAGCATGGGAGAACGTTTCGGAGGAGAATGGACGCAAAGGCAACCGCGGCCAATTCCCACAAGGGTTGATGATAGTTCGGAGCCAAGTGACCTTACTTTTCAGACAAAGATAGCATACACTTGTGATACTTCGTATGAGCAGCCTCGCATCCCAACTGGAATTGGAGTGGTGCAGATTTGTAAAGATACACGAAAGAGGATGGAACATTAGGCTGTTACTATGTGCAAATCAAGCTTAGAAGGAGAGGCTCATGCGATTATGTTAGCGTTACAACATGCAAAACAAGTAGACAGTGAGGGGATTACGATCTTCTCAGACAACCTCGAGTTAGTTCGAGGTATTCAGCAAGTGTCGGCAGCAGGCTGGAGGCTAAGACCATGGGTTAGGCATATTCGCAGGCTAGCATCAGAAGTAGGGCCAGTGGTGTTCAAACACATCCCGAGGCGTTTCAATGGTCGAGCTGACGCCCTAGCAAAAAAAGCCAGACACAGGGCATTGAAGGACATCGGGTCAGCCGAGACTTTAAGGATACTGTTTTCTCGATTAGGCATAGGATAATAGTACATTGTAATTTTAGAACTGTCTTCGTCGTCCAAAAAAAAAAAAAAACTAAGTCAAACATTTAACGAAACTAAAAATGACCAAGTGACGAAAAGTTGATCATTAGTTGGACAGAGGTCAAGACTTCTCAGTTTTCTCTTGTGTTGACTAGACACAAGAGTGCTTGTTTGGCACCGGATTAACGAAGGTGAAGAGCTCTTATTTATCATCCCAATTCTCTCGATATGTTCTTTCTGCTCTGTATACAGAAAAAAAAGGACTGTAAACATTTATCGAAATCAAGAAAAAAATACATAAAAGTGTTAAAGAGTAAAAAGAATACCTAATTTCCTTTTTATTCCCTTTGTTTTTTACTTCATTAGCTACTGAGGCTGAGCGAGAAGGTCCCGGTGGAGTAGAACAAGAAGTTGATGCAGTGGCTACCCTTGCCTCGGGTTCTTTTATCCTCGTTACTTGAGACAAACTCCTCGAATTTCCGCTGATATTACTTGTTGTGGTCTAGATTGAGACCGATTTTGAGTCGATCTCTTATTCATCTGAGCAGGACTATCAGATCTTGTCTCTTTTTCCCATTGAATTTGAGGGATTTAAGGCTTTAGGATTATCTCCACGCCTCAGCAGAGTTAATTGAAGCTTCATTTTCCTAATTTCCTCCCCCTTCTTCCAGGTGCATGCCAAAGTAAACAAAATTAAGCGATGCGGTAAGAATTACTCGAGAACTCAAATTTTATAAAGAATTAAAACACATAGTAAAATATACTCATGAGACATCATTTTAGGCTTATTTATTAGTTTATAGGTTGATTCTAGCTTATTTTAGTGCACTTTCCTATTTTGGGTCTTGATTTGTAGAATTATTATTTTTAGAGCATATTGGGTTTAATTGTTTATTTAGTGTGAAGCTTTAAAGATAATTATGGAGATTAATTAGAGTCCAAGTCAAATATTACAACTTATGGAAGGAGATTTGCATGGAAATTGGAGATAAGGAAATAAAAGCTAAAAAGATGGAAAAGGAAAAGCTGCCTAAATTTGGGATTCTGCACACACGTCTAAAGATTGGTGTTTTTACCTAAGAAATAGGCCGAATTTGGTGATTTCCTTCTAAAGGGTCTAGATAATTCTGTTGCGATTCTTTTGGTATCTTATGGAGCTCAATCCGACCAATAACGAAGAAGATACACTCAAATAGCGCAGCAGTGTTTATCTTTATTTCCTTACGAATTTGAGTTGGGCTAGGAGTCCATTACTTAACTTAACTCTAAAGAAACGAATTAGGTCAACCTATACACTATAAATACAGCCTCTTAACAATCTTAAATCATCCTTGGTGAAACCTTAAACCAAGAGGAAGCTTAGAACACAAGAGAGAAGCCTGGAAGGAGCTGTTCATCAACAATGTCTTCTTCTACCTTTAGATTTGTAATTTCTTTCTTTTCTTGCATGAACTAATTTTCTTTAGCTTGAGTTTTAGCATTAATGTATGAACCTAGTTTTGATTGACATCTATCTAATTTGGGAATTTAATGTTTTAAATAAAATTATAGTTTTTATTCTCTGTTTATGTGTTTGGTTTTATATTCTGTGTTCTTGTGGACGGCCGCCATTAGAATTACCATCTAGTAATTAGGATACCATTGACAACGGTGTTTAATTACATGTTTAGCACATAACGTTTAGTTTTAGGTTTGATCTGACAACCCAACCTAGCCAGATAATCACTATGGTTTAGTCTTTGTGACTATTTACCAAATACAGGAAAAGTTTGCTTAGGAAGCCTTATTGACACAGGTAAATCCTATTTTAAACTACCGATAGCATATTGGGACCGATTAGGGAAATACTACATAATTCACCCTTACATGTTTAGAACGGCAAAACTAGTGGGGATTACATGCTAATAACTTAAGCTATATTCTCATATCACTTCTCTTCCATATTTAATTTTCTGTCTTTAATTCCTTAGTTTTAATTTAGTTTATTAGGAAATCAAACAAAAATCTATTTGTCTTTACTTTTATTTGCGTTTAGTTGTTCTACCTTTAATTTATTTGCACTTGGTATTTGCATAAGATTCTCCTAACCTCTGTGTTCTCTGCGGAACGAATCTTTATCTAAAACTTGCATACGATCTGTATACTTGCAGAACCGTGTAGTTTTAGGGTGTTTTTGCATTTTAATTATATCTTATTTTATCACACCCTAGGCCCCACCAAGTTTTTGGCGCCGCTGCCGGGGACTACATCGTTAGTCCTTGTGCATATATCTTGTGCTTTTATTTTTAGTTAGTTCTATTTTACGCTTTTGTTTTTAGTTTTTGTTTTTCAGATTTAGTTACAGATGGAGAACCCAAGGAGACTTGAGCTACCCATCGAATTTAGAGTGGAGCCACGAGGAATTCGCGCTCCAGAAATCCAAGCCGCTAAATTTAAACCTGATCCTGGGATGCTAACTCAATTTGTATCTCATGGATTATTCAGCAGAGTTGCACATCAAGATCCAATTCGATATATTCATAAATTCATGCAGATCTGTGATGCTTATATCATAAGAGGAGTTACTAGGGAGCAAGTATATTACCTGATGTTCCAGTTCTTCTTGACCGGATGTGCAAGCGATTGGTATGATACCCAATACCCTCATATTATTCCAGATTGGGACAAGCTTCAAGCAAGATTCCTAGACCGTTTTTATCCGGTTAGTAGACGTTTAAAAGATATGTTGGAGTTTGAACAATTTATACAAGAAGAGGAAGAGAGTTTGGGTGAAGCATCGTTACGATTTACAGATAAGAAGGCGAGATGTCCATACCATAAATCCTCGTCGGAATATTATTTAACCTTTTTTATGGAGGCCTTAATGACAAATCAAGAGAGAAAGCAGATTCGTTAGGAAACGCAGGTTTTGTGTTACTAGATCCGGAAGAAGCTGAGTTGGGGATGGAGAGAATTCATGAGAACGAGAGAAGTTGGCCAAAGAGAGCAATAAAGGAAGACAATTCAGCATCTCTGAAACTTGAAGATTTGGCTAAACAACTCGAAGAGCTTAAAGAACAAGCCCGAACACTTGCTCAGGTGAATACGGTACGCACAATTCCTTCGTGTCTTGGTTGTGGATCAAGAAATCATGTGTGGGCAGGATGTATGAATAATCCAGCAATAGCTTCCATTCAATATCCTCAAGATAACTATTACTCTGATGGTTATGCTTGCCCTCAAGAAAGCTACCCTAATTATCAACAACCTCCACGACAAAAGAGTTGGGACAGAAAACAAGAAACTTATCATCAACCCCAACTTCCATCTTATAATCCACCACAACCTATTCAGAAAAAGGCACCCATTGTTAAAACTTGTCAAGAACCAAAGAAAGATCCACCTAAACAATCAATGCAATTGGCAAAACAAGAACAACTCCAGAGTTTAACTTCGAGTATGACTAAATTAATTCAAACAATTGAGAAGAAAATGAGTCATAGCCAACAGAAAGTTCGAACCCAGGAGAAGATTATCAAGCAACTAGAGCATACTATATCACAGATGGCGAGTACATTACAAACAAGGCCGAAAGGGCAACTCCCAAGTGATACTATTGCTCGTAGAGATGATTCTTGCCATGCAGTTGAATTGCGAAGTGGAAAACAACTACCTCCACCAAGACCAGAACAAGTCCCTATTCCAGAACAAAGGAGGGAAGAGATAATTAAAGATACAGTCAAGGAGGTAGTTAAACCAAAGAGTGTCCAAACCGAGACACCTGAAACGACAAGAAAACCAGTGGAACTCAATACACGCCCTCCGCTACCATACCCTTCACGTGTCAGAAAGAAGGACAATGACCTGGAATTCAAGAAGTTCATTGACATGTTGAAGAAGTTGGAAGTTAATATACCACTTGTTGAAGCTCTCAAGAGGATGCCAACCTATATGAAATTCATGAAAGATATCCTCTCCAACAAGCGAAGTATAGAGACTGGGGAACCAATTGGATTACCTAGGGAGTGCAGTGCTATATGTCAAAACGAGTTGCCACCAAAGCTAGAAGATCCCGGAAGTTTTACAATTCCCATCGGCATTGGAGATAGTTGGACCGGGAAAGCATTATGTGATTTAGGTGCGAGCATCAATCTCATGCCTAGATCCCTGTTCGAGAAGCTTAATATCGGAGAAGTAGTACCCACATCTGTGGTATTACAAATGGCGGATCGCTCCCTCTCACGACCAATAGGTAAAATTGAAGATGTTTTAATTAAAGCTGGCTCTTTTATTTTTCCTTGTGATTTTATTATCCTTGACTACGACGCGGATAAGAATGTCCCCATCATTTTGGGTAGACCATTTTTATCCACGGGGCGTACACTAATTGATGTTGAGAATGGTGAGTTGATCATGAGAGTGCAAGGCGAACAGATACGATTCAATGTGTTTCAGGCAATGAAAATCCTAAGGCGAAAGACGAGTGCTTCAAAGTAGATGTCATCGAAAAAATTACGCAAGAAGTCTTCAATGAAGAAAACTTAGATGATGATCTTGACGAAGCCTTAACACCTGAAACACCCGAGGAACTCGAGATTTCCCCTTAAGAAGTTGCTGCATTAAACGTGCGAGAACTACTTCGGGAACCAGGTGACATTGAACCAATGAAACAACCGTCTATAATATGTCCACCTGTTCTCGAAGAAAAACCACTTCCAGATCACCTACGCTATGCATATCTAGGTACGAACAAAACTTTGCCTGTTATTATTTCTGCTAACCTTTCAGGTCCTCAAGAGGAGAAGCTACTTCAAGTACTTCGCGCAAACAAAGAAGCAATCGGATGGACTATTGCCGACATCAAAGGAATTAGTCCTTCCGTTTGCAAACACAAAATCATTCTTGAGAACTAAGGTGGGCGATCTATAGAGGGACAGAGAAGACTCATGCCAGCTATGAAAGAAGTAGTGAGGAAGGAAGTCATCAAGTTGTTAGACGCAGGAATTATCTATCCGATTGCTAGCAGTGATTGGGTCAGTCCAGTACAATGTGTTCCAAAGAAAGGAGGTTTCACTACCATCCTTAATGATCAAGGCGAAGCCATACCATCAAGACCAGTTGTGGGGTGGCGAGTGTGCATGGATTACCGAAGACTGAACAAAGCAACGAAGAAAGATCACTTCCCGCTACCATTCATTGATCGAATGCTAGACAAACTTGCAGGGAGAGAATATTACTGTTTCCTTGACGGATATTCAGGTTATAATCAGATTTGTGTGGATCCCCTCGATCAACACAAAACAAATTTTACATGTCCATTTGGTACTTTTGCTTATAGAAGAATGCCGTTTGGTTTATGCAACGCACCTGCCACGTTCCAGAGGTGCATGATGGCTATATTTTGGGACATGATTGATAAATACTTGGAGGTTTTTATGGATGATTTTTCGGTGTTTGGAGATAATTTTGACGATTGTTTGAATAATCTTGAGAAAGTCCTTGTGAGATGTAGAGAAAAAGATCTTGTGCTTAATTGGGAAAAATGCCACTTCATGGTTCAAGAGGGAATTGTGTTGGGACATAAAGTTTCGAAGGCAGGGATGGAGGTTGATCGTGCTAAAATTGAAGTTATCAAAACATAACCACCTCCGGTTTCTGTTAAAGGAGTGAGAAGTTTCTTGGGTCACGCAGGATTTTATCGACGATTTATTAAAGATTTCTCCAAGATCGCCAAACCGCTTTGCTCTTTACTTGAAAAGGATACTCCTTTTAATTTTACTGAAGAATGTCTTCAAGCATTTTTTACGATTAAGGAAAAACTGATCTCTACACCTATTGTTATACCTCCTGATTGGAAAGCTCCGTTTGAACTTATGTGCGATGCTAGTGATCACGCTATGGGTGTTGTGTTGGGGCAGAGGAAAGACAAGATTTTCCACACGATTTATTATGCAAGTAAGACTTTCAACGCTGCCAAGATGAACTATACAGTAACGGAGAAAGAGATGTTAGCCGTGGTTTATGCTTTCGATAAATTTTGTCCCTATCTGGTTGGGAAGAAAACTATTGTATACACGGACCATTCAGCTATTAGGTACCTCATTGAGAAAAAGGACGCTAAGCCGCGTCTCATTAGATGGGTACTGTTGCTTCAAGAATTCGACATAGATATTCGAGACCGAAAAGGATGCGATAATCAAGTTGCTGATCATTTATCAAGGCTCGAAGGATCTGATGCGAACAAAGAACCATTGTTGGTTAAAGAGGTATTCCCTGATGAACAACTTTTTGCTATTAAACGTGCTTTTGTGCCATGGTATGCAGATCTAGTCAACCTTATTGTGAGTGGTGTCTTTCCCAAAGATTTCCACCCACAACAAAGACAAAGATTGAATCACCAAGCCAAACAGTACTATTGGGATGAACCATACCTCTGGAAGATTTGTAGTGACCAAGTGGTTAGAAGATGTGTACATGAAGGTGAAATGGAGAAGATCATTGAAGGTTGTCATAGTTCACCTTATGGAAGTCACTTCAAGGGCGATAGAACCGCAGCTAAAATTCTTCAATCCGGTTTCTATTGGCCCACCATACACAAAGATTGTCATCGTTTCGTCCAGTCATGTGACAGATACCAGCACACTGGCAATATATCAAAAAGAGACGCGATGCCGCTTAATAACATTCTTGAAGTCGAGATCTTTGATGTATGGGGAATAGATTTCATGGGACCATTCGTCACTTCCTATGGAAATCTATATATTTTGCTTGCGGTAGATTATGTGTCAAAATGGGTAGAAGCAGTGGCAACACCAAAGAACGATGCTCAAACTGTGATTAAGTTCTTAAAATCAAACATCTTTTCAAGACATGGTACGCCACATGTGCTAATCAGTGATAAAGGTACCCATTTTCTTAATGCTCCTCTGAGACATTTTCTTCGAAAGTTTGGAGTGAAACACCGTACTTCAACCGGTTATCACCCACAAACTAACGGTCAAGCTGAAGTTTCCAACCGGGAAATCAAATCTATTCTTGAGAAGACCGTGAACAAATCGAGGAAAGACTGGTATTTAAAGCTAGATGATGCTCTCTGGGCATACAGATGAGCATTTAAAACACCAGTTGGGGCATCTCCCTATCGCATGGTCTACGACAAAGCGTGTCATCTACCGATTGAACTAGAAGCTCGAGCCTACTGGGCTATTAAAACTCTGAATCTAGACCCAGACTTGGCCGGGAAGCAAAGGATGATGCAGTTGAACGAGTTGGAGGAGCTTCGTTATCTTGCCTATGAAAATTCACGTCTCTATAAGGAGAAAACAAAGCGATGGCATGATAAAAGGCTCCGTCCAAAGCATTTTGAGATTGGACAGAAGGTTTTATTATACAACTCTCGATTTTCGAACTACCCAGGAAAGCTTAAATCCCGTTGGGGAGGACCTTACATTGTTACCAAAGTCACACCTCATGGAGCGATTGAGATTGAAAATCCAGCCGAGCAACGGACATTCATGGTGAATGGCCAGCGTTTGAAGAGATACTATGACAGTGAGGACTTTGGGCAAGGGGAGAAAATCTACCTTGTCGAATGCGATTAGCCAGAGGTACACGTCTAACTCAAAGACGTTAAACAAAAGTGCTCTTGGGAGACACCTCTTGTTTTAAATTTCTTTTTAGATTAGTTGTTTTTGCTTTGTAGTGTTTAATTTTAAGTTAGTGTATATTTTTAATTGTGTTTACAAGCTAATAGGAGAGAAAGGTAGTGTGTTATTGTGCAGGAAACGAGTTTGGGGTCAAAAGGAAAAATCTGGAGGAACTCAAAGCCTTGCGCGGACTACCCCGCGGACTACCCCCTGGTCCGCAGGGATGCACCGTGCCCAGAAAACCCGTACCACGGGTCGGGTACCACGGGTTTTATCCAGAAAGTGAAAAAAATTTCGTTCGATAGGCGCGGTACACCGGACCCTGGTCCGCACTCCCAAAACGCGTGCCACGGGGTCGGGTACCACGGGTTTTTTGACGGACATGGCGCGGACCACCCCCTGCACCGCACCCCTGGTCCGCAGGCACAAAACACGTGCCACGGGGTGCTAGCTCGGGTATTATCCAGTGGGCAAAAATTTTGGAACAGCAGAAGCTGCGGTATACCGCAAGATCTGTCTGGTGCACCGCAAGAGGCGGTTTGTGAAGGAATTCTTTTCCTAACCAAATTCTTACCTTATAAGATTAACCCTAGCCTTCCATACACGAATTTTTCAGACCCAAACCCTATATATACATCTTAAAGCTTGTGCAAACCTTCACAATTAACACAACAACTCATCAAATCCTCTCCTACATCTTCCATAAACACAATCCTTCATCAAATTCATCACACTACACCATCAAAACACCATCAAATTCAACAAGCTTTAAAGAGTTCTTCCAAGAATCAATCAATTAACCTTTCTCTTTCATCAATTCTAAGCAACAACATCAAGCTAAACCAAATTTTCCTTAAACTTTTAATCCATCCTTGGTATAACTTGAGTTGCGGGTGAATCAAGCATGACTAACAGATCTGAAGCTATGGAATACAAGAGAAAGTGTTCAATCCTTGGGAAGAATAAGAAATTGCCTGGAGCTACCATTGAAAAACCCATCAATCTTGATGAGGTTTCTGAAAAATTAAAAGAACAGGCACCTGAACAACCACTACCAAAGAAGAGATTAACTGCAAGAACGTCCACACCATCAAGGAGGCCTTTAGACAAAATAAAAATCCAAGACCAAGGTTCTTCTACCTCTTCCTCTAAAATTGCTTATGATCTTCCTCCTTGGGCTATTCAGTTACAGAACGAAGTTGAAAGATTACGTGAAGATAACAAAGACCTTTGGGTAGAAATCATGCAATTGGAAACAAAGGTAGAGAATTCGACCTTGTACAAGGATATAGATGATTACACGGATCCCTCAGCTTCAGAAGATGAGGATGACATGATGGATCTCTATGGCCAGCCAGGTAGGTCATTCTAATTTTTCTTAATAGCTTGTATGCATTAGGTAGTTTAGTTAGTTTTATTTTAAATTTTATTCCATTCTTGAGTCTTTTTCGAGTCGTGGGGACACGGCTCATTTTTGAGTTGGGGGTGGGGATTCGTTGTCCTCATCTTCTTTTTGCGTTTTTGCATAAAATTTAAAATTTTTAGGTTGAATTAAGGCATAGAATATCTTGAATGTACCTATTGAGCATGATTTTATTAGGTCAATTATAGTAGGTAGTATGTTTTTGAAAGATGCAAACAAATTTGTTTAGATGCATGTATGAAAACAGGAAATAAAGGATAGAAAAGTTAATGAGCAATGCTAAGAAATAACGTTGAAACTTAGGAATAGTTATTTGGTATGTAGAACGTGAGGTTTAAAATTAGTTGAAAACCCACTTGTCTATGAACTAATAATGAAAACGTAACGAAATCCGGTAGTTAGAAAAATGACTAAGGCAGTTCTTTCATGATAAAACACTTGAAGCCTTTAGACTTTCTCACCCTTTTATTTGATTATTGTTATTTATCCGTCTTAGCCCCTCTGAGCCTTTCTAAAGCCTTTATTGAAACACATTATAATCCATACCTTAGTTTGTAGGACTTATCTATATGACCCGCACTCGAATCGCAAAACCTGAGACACTAGTTTTAGAGCTTGAGTTTGGGGTGGTGGGTTTCATCATTAGGGAACTTTGGGAATTGGGAATTATCTTTGTGATTTTATTGATGATGAATTGTTATTATTGTAACCCTTTGCCGGGGTAATAGTGAATGAAAAAGAAGTTACGAGCTAATTTTGCCAACAAGGGCAGAAAAAGAATATATATATATATATGAAAAAAAAATAGTGTGATATCTCAACACCAAAAGAGAATCATAACTATACAAAAGAAAAATTGATATGAAAAGAGAATATATATTCGGACCGGTAAAGGGGATCTTATATCATCAAAGGTTTTAATTGGGATTATTGGGGATGCACATTTAAAAAGCATCAATAAATTGGGTTGAGTGAGAACATCTTCGAGTCAAAACTCAAGCTCTAGGGCGATTCGTTGATGGCTAGTGAGGAGAGAGCCAAAAACTCACTTTTCATTATCCAAATATACAACACCCGTCCTAAGCCAAGTTATAACCAAGACCTTAGGATTTTTAACTACTAGATGGAGAAACAATTGAGCTATTAGGTAGTAGGTAAGTGGACCATTGGATGCTTTATTTGGGACCTATGAACAACCTATAGCCATTAACCTGAACTAAGTTATCATCCTCTCTTTCTGGCATTGCGAAATTAATCTTAACTTGAATTCATGGAATGTTGATTACATGTATATTAGGCATATTTGTGCATTGTTTCTTGAGCATTACTACATGAGATTTTTTGGATTTTATGCTCTAGGATCATTCATTTTGTTTTTGTTCTTGTTCTCCTCCGACTTCTTCTTGTTTATTTTGACTACCCTACTGTTCTTTACTTTTATTGTATCGGAACGATACAACTTTGAGTTGGGGGTCTTGATGTCTCCTCATTTGTGATAGTAAAATATACTCATGAGACATCATTTTAGGCTTATTTATTAGTTTATAGGTTGATTCTAGCTTATTTTAGTGCACTTTCCTATTTTGGGTCTTGATTTGTAGAATTATTATTTTTAGAGCATATTGGGTTTAATTGTTTATTTAGTGTGAAGCTTTAAGGATAATTATAGAGATTAATTAGAGTCCAAGTCAAAGATTACAACTTATGGAAGGAGATTTGCATGGAAATTGGAGATAAGGAAATAAAAGCTAAAAAGATGGAAAAGGAAAAGCTGCCTAAATCTGGGATTCTGCACACACGTCTAAAGATTGGTGTTTTTACCTAAGAAATAGGCCGAATTTGGTGATTTCCTTCTATTGGGTCTAGATAATTCTGTTGCGATTCTTTTGGTATCTTATGGAGCTCAATCCGACCAATAACGTAGAAGATACACTCAAAATAGCACAGCAGTGTTTATCTTTATTTCCTTACGAATTTGAGTTGGGCTAGGAGTCCATTACTTAACTTATTTCTAAAGAAACGAATTAGGTCAACCTATACACTATAAATACAGCCTCTTAACAATCTTAAATCATCCTTGGTGAAACCTTAAACCAAGAGGAAGCTTAGAACACAAGAGAGAAGTCTGGAAGGAGCTGTTCATCAACAATGTCTTCTTCTACCTTTAGATTTGTAATTTCTTTCTTTTCTTGCATGAACTAATTTTCTTTAGCTTGAGTTTTAGCATTAATTTATGAACTCTAGTTTTGATTGACATCTATCTAATTTGGGAATTTACTGTTTTAAATAGAATTATAGTTTTTATTCTCTGTTTATGTGTTTGGTTTTATATTCTGTGTTCTTGTGGACGGCCGCCATTAGAATTACCATCTAGTAATTAGGATACCATTGACAACGGTGTTTAATTACATGTTTAGCACATAACGTTTAGTTTTAGGTTTGATCTGACAACCCAACCTAGCCAGATAATCACTATGGTTTAGTCTTTGTAACTATTTACCAATTACTGGAAAAGTTTGCTTAGGAAGCCTTATTGACACAGGTAAATCCTATTTTAAACTACCGATAGCATATTTGGACCGATTAGGGAAATACTACATAATTCACCCTTACATGTTTAGAACGGCAAAACTAGTGGGGATTAAATGCTAATAACTTAAGCTATATTCTCATATCACTTCTCTTCCATATTTAATTTTCTGTCTTTAATTCCTTAGTTTTAATTTAGTTTATTAGGAAATCAAACAAAAATCTATTTGTCTTTACTTTTATTTGCGTTTAGTTGTTCTACCTTTAATTTATTTGCACTTGGTATTTGCATAAGATTCTCCTAACCTCTGTAGTCTCTGCGGAACGAATCTTTATCTAAAACTTGCATACAATCTGTATACTTGCAGAACCGTGTAGTTTTAGGGTGTTTTTGCATTTTAATTATATCTTATTTTATCACACCCTAGGCCCCACCAACACATAAGGGCAAAAAAACCTAAATAGCAATATGAAAAACAAAAAGCAGAGTTTGAGAACACGGTTTAGTATCTATGCATCTTCCATGAAGAACTAAGTTTTGACTACTAAAACCAGTCTAAAGTCCTTTCATGGTTCACTAACACTGCCACTTTCTTCACAAGACATGGCCTTTCTTATTTTTAACTAGTAACTCATTTCAATCTACGTGCAACATAAAAACTTACAGTCATGGGTTCAAAAATAGTCACAATAGGATCTGTCATTATAATAAAAGTGTCATATCTTACTTTCACCTGATATATCAAATATCCTAATAATATTGATGCTTATTCCTCAGCATTGACTACCAATGAAAAGTATAATTGGATTTTGCACACAAATGCAATACGAAGAAACCTTTAATGCTACAAAATCCACAAATCGATAATAAGCTGTAACCTATTAAATTAAATAGTAAAGGTTTTAGACAAACCTTCTTACGCAGCGGATTGATTTCTGAATTCTTACTTTCTGAATTCTTGCTTTCTGATCGTGAACTTAATTACTAGAATTAAGCCCTTTGTTTTCACCACCTAAGAGTCTGAGAATCTTGTTTAAGTGTAATGGAATAAGAGAAGGGATTTTTTTTTGCTGAAGAAATTTTGTGTGCTGTGAAGCTGTATTGAAGATGGAGTAGGAGACTCCTATTTATAGAGTCCATGAAGCGTTGGTTTATTAACTGATAATAAACCACCTTCCCATGATCTCCACCCCAAGCACTATCTTAGTGGGTAAGTTCTATTAGTTAAACCCAGGTAACTTCCTGACTAACTTCCCATAGTACGTTCATGTCAAACCCGTCATGGGTGACATGGAAATAAAATTAATATATTAATTTATTTTATTTCTTTCATTCTCCCACTCGCACATGATGGGGTTACCATCGTACTGTTAGGTACGTGCATCACAATGTCCCGTTCATCAAAATTTCTCAAAATTCTCTCATATACACACTACTACAATAATTCATCATACTTGACAAATAGGTCGTGCGACCGACAAGCATACGAGCATATGTTACTATTAACCTATTAGGGTACATAGTTGCTCAAATGAAATCTCATTCCTTATGTATCTTGTAGTACCCCAGACTAACAATACGTTGTATCATATTACAGTAACTCTGACCCCTTCAAATTTATATCACAACTTCTATGTGAAAAAGAGTTCACTGTCATTTCGTTTATGTGTCTCACTATCATGTTATAGTTCGTATTGACTTACATGATCGGTTAACCTGCAAGCACACATTTGATACACAATTCTAGTCTTCCCTTTACACTTATATTCTTTTATATTGATTAGGTTGCTTTCCCAAACATACCCCATTAGACCGAATCAGTCATGATCATTGGTAATGTGTTCAAAGTAGCATACACCTAATCAAAATATCAAGATATAGTCAAAAGTAATCAGGGCACAAATCAAAGGTATTACACAGTGAAGAAACAGGGATCAATTCTTCACTTCCTTTTGGTCGAAAGCACACGTGGTATGACACACGTGTTATGGTATTATTCATATATCTCAAACTGTATGTCACAATTTTACAAATACCATACAGATATATAATTAGACAAGCCTCGTTGCCTAAGATGAATTCTTCGATCGATCAACCCTTCTATGAAATCAATCAAGCAACTCATATCTGGCTATTATAAACTAAGTAGATAGTGGGATTCTACTTCGATCATAATATAAGCTTAACATGGTTTATCCATGTTTATGATCTCATCTTAACACTTAGTTAAGGCGACTATCTTAACTCAAGTTATCTTAACGGTTCTTCACTACTATGAGTTAGTCTCATCTTTGCGCACTTCTTATGCCAAAGGCGATTGCCCGTGTGACAGGGTCAATCTCAGTCTATAGGACATACATACTTACAAAATCACACGCAATATATATATAATACATATCAAACATGATATCATTAAAATAAACCGTTAAATAAACATATGAATGGAAATATATACATGAATGCTCATAAACTAGCAATAATTCATACATTATATCTTGCTTAATCCTATAGATCTAACATGATCCATGAATACATCCCTTGGGATAGCTTTTGTGAATGGATCAGCAAGCATATTGCGTGTGGGTATATATTGCAAAGTAACATCCTTTTGTGCAATTATATCTCTAACGAAGTTATACTTTATATTAATGTGTTTGGTCTTGCTGTGATATTTTGGATCTTTCACATAAGCCATTTCAGCTTGACTATCACAGTATATTGTTATTGGACTCCCACTATCACCAGAGAATCCTAAATGTTCAAAGAACCTTTTTAACCAAACAGCCTCCTGAACCGCAGCTGAGCAAGCTACAAACTCAGCTTCCATCATTGACAAAGCTACACAGGTTTGTTTCTTGCTACTCCATGAGATTGCGCAATTATTTAGCAAGAATACATAACCTGAAGTGGATTTACGCCCATCTATATCACCAGCCCAATCAGCGTCTGTATATCCCTCTAGGCGTAATCTATCTCCTTGAAAGCATAAGGCATGATCTTTGGTGCCTTTTAGGTATCTCAATATCCTTTTCACAGCTTTCCAATGCTCTTGTCTCGGGTTCGATTGAAAACGACTAACTAAACCTACTGCATAACAAATGTCTGGTCTCGTACACATCATAACATACATAAGATTGCCAATGGCACTAGAATATGGTACAGTTGACATTTTCTGTTTTTCTTCTGTAGTACTAGGACACATGTCGAGAGTTAAGTTTATTCCCTTTGCTACAGGAGTGTCAATGGCATTGCACGTATTCATACCAAAGCGCTCAAGTACATTCATGATGTAAGGTTCTTGAGATAAAGAGAATAGTCTTCTATACCTATCTCTATGAATCTTAACACCAAGAATATAATTTGCTTCTCCCATATCTTTCATATCGATTTGAGAAGCTAGCCACTCCTTGTTAGCTTGAATAACCTCTTTATCATTCCCAGCTAATAGGATGTCGTCCACATATAGAGATAAAATCATGAAATTCTTCTTGGAACATTTAATATAAACACAGTGGTCTTCACTTATCATCTCAAATCCATTTGACGAGACAACTTCATGAAATCTCAAATTCCACTGTCTCAAGGCTTGCTTAAGACCATAGATTGATTTCAACAATCTACATACTTTATTCTCTTGATCTTTTGTAATGAAACCCGAGGGTTGTTCCATGAAAATTACCTCATCTAAATCTCCATTTAGAAATGCAGTTTTAACATCCATTTGGTGCAACTCCAGATCGAGATGCGCCACTATAGCTAAAATAAGACGTATTGAGGTAAATCTAACAACAGGAGAAAAAGTTTCCTCAAAATCTATTCCTTCCCGTTGAGTATAGCCTTTCGCTACCAAGCGAGCTTTATACCTGTCAATGGAATTGTCAGGTTTCCTCTTTATTTTGAGAACCCATTTATACCCAATTGCCTTACGTCCTTTCGGGAGATCAACCAGTTCCCATACCTGGTTTTTCTTCATCGACTCCATTTCTTCTTCCATTTCTTTCCTACATTCATTCTTAGCGGGACATGAGAGTGCTTCATTAATTGTTCGAGGTTCTTCTTCGTCTTGTGGAGTTATCATAAAGACTTCTCCTTCGATTTCAAACCGGCTACGAGGAACTAAACCTCTAGCACTTCTCTTATGTTGAGAATCTTGAGAAATAGGATTACTAGATGATGCAATGGTTTCTTCAGTCTCAAGATTTAGAGGAGTGTCCGTCTCTATTTCTTGAGTATGTGTTACCTCATCAGGCGTCACATTTGTTTGCATATCATCTTCCTGAATCTCATTTAATTCACATAAAATGGAATTTCTGTCAACCTCACCTCTGCTAGGAAAATCATTCTCTAAGAATGTAACATCTCGTGACTCAATTTCAGTAAGACCCCCATCATTATGTTCACCAATAAACACATATCCTTTAGAGTGATTTGGGTATCTAATAAAGATACACTTCTTACCTCTTGGACCTAACTTCCCATTCTTATGAGATAGATCATGAACATAGCCTGCCGACCCCCAAGGTCGCAAGTATGACAGATTAGGTTTCCTACCTGTCCATAGTTCATAAGGAGTTGATAGAATAGTCTTTGTGGGTACTCGGTTAAGTATAGAACAGGCAGTTAACAAGGCATCTCCCCAATAAGATATTGGAAGATTTGCTTGTGCCATCATAGACCTAACCATTTCTAGGAGTGTTCTATTCCTCCTTTCAGCCACACCATTCTGTTGTGGTGTTCTAGGAATTGTAAGTTTCCTTACTATCCCTTTTTCATCACACAGTTCTTTAAACTGATCAGATAGATATTCACGTACTCGATCGGTTCTTAGGTTTTTCACCTTCCTCTCTAACTGATTTTCCACTTCATTGATAAATGTCATAAAACATTTCAATGCTTCAGATTTGTGAGAAATCAGGTAGACATAACCAAACCTAGTGAAATCATCTATGAAAGTGATAAAATAACGTTCCCCACGTCTAGTTTGAACACTCATTGGGCCATAGATGTCTGAATGAATTACTTGTAATGGGTACTCGACTCGTTTAGCCTTTCCAAATGGTTTTTGTTTTTCTTTACCTACTAGACAATTTTCACAAGTTGGCAAGTTGACTTTAGTCAACGAACCCAAAAGGTTCGCCTTAGCCAACAAATTCATACGGTCTTGACCAATATGACCTAATCTAGCATGCCATACATTTTATTCTACATTAGAATTACTAGAAGAAGAAGTATTAGTGGAAAAGCAACTACTTAAATAATAACTATTAAACGAGTTATCATCATCTAGTACAATTAAACCATGCGAAATAAAACCAGAACCATAATACCTAGCATCATAATAGATATCTACTTGTTTGTTATGAAAATGCAAATTAAAACCTAATCCTAGAAGAACAGTGACCGAGACTAAGTTCCGTCGAATGTCAGGTGCGTAAAGTACATCATGCAGGTACAAGGTTTGACCACCTCGCAAGTTCAACTTGCAAGTGCCAACTCCTTTGACTTCAACCTTATTGTTGTCTCCTACATATATCCACCTTGATCCCTCTGGAATCCGACGGTACTCTACATATGCCTCTCGGTCTGAGTCCACAGTCCACTAAGGATTAGAATCAGCAAGTAATACAGTACTGGTAAAATAAGTAAAATTACAAGAAGTAAATGAC
The DNA here is from genome assembly GCA_029959085.1 of Nemophila menziesii. NCBI lineage: Eukaryota > Viridiplantae > Streptophyta > Magnoliopsida > Boraginales > Hydrophyllaceae > Nemophila > Nemophila menziesii. The sequence goes on along the minus strand of JARWIR010000027.1, from coordinate 2,446,149 downwards.
ATTGCTACCAATCTGGGCTCGCTGCACTCGCGAGTGAAGTGACCCATTTTCTCACAGTTAAAGCATTTCATCTTACTCTTGTCTTTCTTCTTACGAAAACGTTTTTCCTTATTGTTACCACCCTTCTTGTTATTCTTGGAAACATGCTCATTTTCGTTCCTCTTCCCATTGTTCTTGCGCTTATTGCCAGAAACTTTGTGGGAACTTGACTCAGCAACATAAGCCTGGCCCTGAGGCTTAATTGCATCTAGAAGTTCATCTTACAATGTCACATGACGAGCATCATAATCAAAGGTTTTGATGTTGTCATTGTGAGTCAAGTTTATCTTCAAATGCTCCTAGTTATTTGGAAGAGATCAGATCACTGCATTTTTAAGTTCCCTAATCATGTTAGAGATCTCTCGGAGATGTTGGTGCATGGTTTGATTAGGCTTCTTCTTACAAGTGTCAAACTTAATGGTCAATTCACGCAACTTAGTCACAGTCGTACCCCCATACTTCTCCTTAAGAGCATTCGACATTTCGTGAGCAGTGAGGTATTGTTGATATTCATATACAAGATCGTTATTCATGGAGCCTAATATATATCCAATATATATACTATACTAAATAATACTTCCTGCACAATTTCTTTTCTTTTCAAAAAAAAAAATCATTCGACACGTTTTTTTTTAATCAAATATGAATCGCATAATTACAGAAGAAGCAAGACGAAGAAAAATTTAATTCAGGTAACAAATGCTCTGATACCAATTGTTACCTATTAAATTAAATTGTAAACGTTTTAGACAAACCTTCTTACGCAACGGATTGATTTCTGAATTCTTACTTTCTGAATTCTTGTTTTCTGATCGTGAACTTAATTACTAGAATTAAGCCCTTTGTTTTCACCACATAAGAGTCTTAGAATCTTGTTTAAGTGTAATGGAATAAGAGAAGGGATTTTTTTTGTTGAAGAAATTTTGTGTGCTATGAAGCTGTATTGAAGATGGAGTAGGAGACTCCTATCTATAGAGTCCATGAAGCGTTGGTTTATTAACTGATAATAAACCACCTTCCCATGATCTCCACCCCAAGCACTATCTTAGTGGGTAAGTTCTATCAGTTAAACCCAGGTAACTTCCTAACTAACTTCCCATAGTACGTTCATGTCAAACCCATCATGGGTGACATGGAAATAAAATTAATATATTAATTTATTTTATTTCTTTCATAAGCCATGTGCATCAACATAAACTAAACACCAAAGAGACAATTTATAATTTCTAAAGCTTCGTACTTTTTGGCCATATAGTTGTTCCCATTAGATTATTTATATTACGCGCTTCCAATACAAGCGCTATAGATCAATATTCATAATTACACAAAACCTTTTGTATTGAAAAATAATTTAACGCACCGACCATATTTTAATAAATGTTGGAATTATTAAATGAATGATTATTTAATTTATTAATTCTTTCATGTTTATGGGAGAAGTGGGAAAAACTATTTGTGTTTTAATAGTCTCACCTTAATTTTTGTGGAAAAAAAATGTTGGAATTACTAAAATTCAAGAGCTTTACTTTATTAATTCTTTATTTCTCTTGGGAAAAGTGGGAAATTTTTTTATTTATGTCTCACCTAGAAAATGAAGAAGAAAATAAAAGAAAAAACCGAAAAAAATTAATGGTAGCGGTTTCGGAAGTTACAAGACTTGGTGAAAGAAAACGGTTAGCTTTAATGACCATTGAAGAGGCATTAAAGTGACGGTTTTTTGTCTTGCCACAAGACTTGGTGAAAAAAAAATGGCTAGCATTAATTAGCATTGAAGAGGCATTTATGTGACGGTTTTTCTTGTCTCATCATTTTCTCTATAAATAGTGAATTTGTCACTTGCATTTTTTAGAGAAAAAAGAAAAATGTAATTCTAGAGAGAATGTAATAATAATTCTAGAGAGAATAGAAAAATAATTCTAGGGAGAAAGAATATTATTCTAGAGAGAAAGGAAATTATTCTAAAGAGAATAGAATATTATTCTAGAAATTCAGAAAATGGAACACTCCATTCTCAATGATTAGTCAAATCATTTTGACATAGAGATAAGAGTAGAAGAGAGATACGATTGTTGGAGATACCGGTACTCCCGGAATATCTTTTTCAACGCTGCACTTTTTGTGTATTCGTATCTAGAATATTTTTGGAATATTTCCATGTAAGTTCTTTTCCCATTTCTTGTAATAGTTGTTGTATTACAGTTTTTGGGATACCTTTATATTCCATTTTCCATTGTATTGTAATAGTTGTAGTATTACATTTTTTTCTAAATGTTTTTATATGAAAACATTTTTTACTTTATCGGTGATATTGTTAGTTTTTACCAAAAATTTGAAAAAGATATTTTCAATATCACCGGTTGTAAAATAGTTTTTCTATTTTGGCGGTTGCTTCATCCTTGAACGCAAAAGCCATTCCCGACGTGATTATGTTGAATCCTTTCAATGGTTCCATCTACAAACGTTGGGCACAAAAGACACTGATATTCATTGAACCATATGAACTAGATCTTGTTGTTCTCGAGGTACTCCCTGCCATTGAGGGCAATGTGGAAATTACCAAAGAACACTATGCTAGGATCCTAGCTCTTGAAGTTGGGTTCAAGAAAGATAATTCAGTGGTTAGGGAATGGATCTTGGATAATGTGACGAACATCGCCTTTTATCTGTGTGTCATTGAGAAGTCAATAAAGACTATCTGTGAAACGGTTTAGAAAAGGTACGAGGGTGATGATTCTGATGAGAAGAAATACATCACTTGGGAATGACCCAAAAAGATCCAATCGATCCCATACGAGTCAGAAAAGTGAATCGGCTCAAGGATAAGTCCTTAATTTTCCATGTTTATATAAGTTTAAGGACTACTTTTCCCCTTTCTATTACAACTATTTAACTCTTGATGCACTAAATATCATTCATAGATTATATATCAATTGGATATTAAATCTATGTGTGAATGAAGATCTATATGAAGAGATCTATATGTTGCAACATGAAGGGTTGGTGGTTTTGGATTAAAGGGATAAAGTATGAAAACTTAGAACATCGTTTTGTGTTGTTCAATAGGAACCTTGCTAATAGTTCCTTAATAAAAGATAGATCAGGTTGTGTTATACTTTTTTCAATAGGTGTATGACATGATTGTCTTTTGGTACTCCATTTCATGGGGCTTACTGCTTCCAATCTTCTTTTTATAAATAAAAGATGTGGGGGAAGCTGATCATAAGGATGAAATTCATTGGTCAATAATGGAATTTACCTTAGTTAGTCTCATTTTTGGTGGAAATGTTTGAAGCCCTTGATATAATGTATGGTAAAACTCCTTATAATACAAATATTCATGAATAAGAGAATTGTGGGGGTGTGTACCCCTTGATGAATATGTAATAATTATAAGGACTATGATGTTATAAATGAACTATACTCAACTTGGTATTTTCCATATTGTAAAGAGACTCAAGTGTTGAACATTGGATTATTTTTTGACATTTAATAAAGTACGAGAGAGTACTATTGATCTAATCTGCGTTTTAAAATAATTCATGTAGTTCTTGAAGGATTTTTTGTTACGCAAACTGAGTCTCATATAAATGATGAAATAAATGGTTGATTCTTTTACTAATAGACTTAATTGGGAGAATAATCCTAGAAATGTTGAGTGATAGGTTTAGAACCCATTAATGGGGAACCTATTACTAATGATTATATATGATGCACTAACTTCCTATCTATATAGTGTAAGTTTGTGCATACATGAGAAAATTAAAACTTAATGAATTCATAGCCATGCGTGGTGGTCCTATTGAGACGGACTTGATGAATTCACCGTTGAGGTTGTTGTATATTTCTCAAACTTAATGAATTCATAGCCATGCGTGGTGGTCCTATTGAGATGGACTTGATGAATTCACAGTTGAGGTTGTTGTACATCTATCAAACTTAATGAATTCATAGCCATGTGTGGTGGTCCTATTGAGACGGACTTGATGAATTCACCCTTGAGGTTGTTGTATATTTCTCAAACTTAATGAATTCATAGCCATGCGTGGTGGTCCTATTGAGATGGACTTGCTGAACACACCGTTGAGGTTGTTGTACATCTATCAAACTTAATGAATTCATAGCAATGTGTGGTAGTCCTGTCGAGACGGACTTGATGAATTCACCGTTGAGGGTGTTTGTATATTGCTTAAACTTAATGAATTCATAGCCATGTGTGGCGGTCCTATTGAGATGAAATTGATGAATTCACCGTTGAGGTTGTTGTATATTGATCATAATATGACTTTAAGGAGACGTCCTTGATGTTCCCAAGGGATGAATTTTCAAACTCGTCACAAATTCATAGCCCATAAGGGTGGTCCTAAAGAGAAAGGACTTGATGAATTCGCAAGACACATAATGAGGTTGGGCTTTATTGCTCTTAATGATCTTGAAATCCGAGAGGGGTCGGTTAATTAGGCTAGACGCTCTTGGAGATCACCTATGTATAAGAAAAAGGTGATGTTTGAGGAATTTGTAACTATCAGCCGGGTAGAGTATGTGCTGTGAGGGTCTCGATCGAAAACCGTCAAGTTCAAGAGTACGTTCACTTGATAGGAATTTGGTGGTTGCCTGACTTCACTACGTGTCAATTCAAATCGAAAGATATTGCCACTTAAGTACAATTCACCCAAATGTTGGTATTTACGGAAACCTGTTCACCTTCTCTCCCAAAGAACCTGAGTGGGGGATTGTTGGAATTATTAAGTGAATAATTATTTAATTTATTAATTCTTTCATGTTTATGGGAGAAGTGGGAAAAACTATTTGTGTTTTAATAGTCTCACCTTAATTTTTGTGGAAAAAAAATGTTGGAGTTACTAAAATTCAAGAGCTTTACTTTATTTTTTCTTTATTTCTCTTAGGAAAAGTGGGAAAACTTTTTATGTGTTAAAAAGTCTCACCTAGAAAATGAAGAAGAAAATAAAAGCAAAAACAGACAAAAATTAATGGTAGCGGTTTCAGAAGTTAAAAGACTTGGTGAAAGAAAACGGTTAGCTTTAATGACCATTCAAGAGGCATTAAAGTGATGGTTTTTGGTCTTGCCACAAGACTTGGTGGAAAAAAAAACGGCTAGCATTAATTAGCATTGAAGAGGCATTTATGTGACGGTTTATCTTGTCTCATCATTTTCTCTATAAATAGTGACTTTGTCACTTGCATTTTTTAGAGAAAAAAGAAAAATGTAATTCTAGAGAGAATGGAATAATAATTCTAGAGAGAATAGAAAAATAATTCTAGGGAGAAAGAATATTATTCTAGAGAGAAAGGAAATTATTCTAAAGAGAATAGAATATTATTCTAGAAAGTCAGAAAATGGAACACTCCATTCTCAATGATTAGTCAAATCATTTTGACATAGAGATAAGAGTAGAAGAGGGATACAATTGTTGGAGATACCGGTACTCCCGGAATATCTTTTTCAACGCTGCACTTTTTGTGTATTCGTATCTAGAATATTTTTTGAATATTTCCATGTAAGTTCTTTTCCCATTTCTTGTAATAGTTTTTGTATTACAGTTTTTGGGATACCTTTATATTCCATTTTCCATTGTATTGTAATAGTTGTAGTATTTCATTTTTTCTAAATGTTTTTATATGAAAACATTTTTTACTTTATCGGTGATATTGTTAGTTTTTACCAACAATAAATATATGAATCTAAATATCATATTGCCACTCTATTCACTTATATTCGGAACCTCAGACCTAAACAAAGCTAACTAAGAATATTCGCCTGAGAAGCCCAACTCTCATGACTTCGTCAAATAGATTTCAAATCATAATTCAACCATTGCAATAAATTTAGCAAGACTAGGGCTTCTGAATGGTGACTTTTCACAAGCACATACAATACATACTGTCCATTTTTCCAAAGAGTAATGATATACCACCCAATTACTACCCATGATTGCATGAACTAATTGGCAATCGTTAATTAAGATCAAGAAAATGAATAAATTAACGATTTATAGCCAATCAATTTACACCACGTCATAGGTAATATACTTGGATGGTATGATTTTAGGTGGTATATTCATTACTCTTTTCGAATTTCCTTACCCATACTTCCAATAAAAGCAAGAGGTGAACATCACCATATATAAGCAAGTACCTTCTCTACCAACAAGTAACTAACTTTATATGAATATTATATACAGAGGATAAAAAGATCTAAGAGAATAACACATTCTAAATTTCAATATTCAAAAGCAAAAAAAAAAAAAATACCTAAAATAAAAAGAGGTACATGGAATGTGTAATAAGTGGTTTGATTGTGGAGATTCTCTACTTCTTTGGTATGATGCTCGATGAGGGCAACATAAGCTTCTTCTTGCTCACTTTCATCTAATTTGTTATCATCACTACCATTATCATTTTCGTTATTTAATCTGTCTCTTCTTTCTTCTTCTTCAATGGTGTCACACTTCATTTTTTGGCTTCTTTATAGGCGGCAGACTGCTAAAGGAAACAATCAAGGACAAAAGAAGATGCTCATTATGAATAATATATTTATACTTGAATTATGAAGAATATATTTAATACTTGATGCATATGATGATTGTGTTTAACTATTCAACCTTGATTGTTTCGTTGAGTAGTATAAAGTGATAGAATCAGGCTCTAATATAAATGATCAACCTTGCTTTTGTTTAACTATACGATGTAGCTTTTTGCTTTTGTTTTCTTTAATCACTCTTCTTCGCGAAAATTTTGAAAACAGTTTTAATTTCCAAATTCAGAATGATCAATATTATTTTTTAGAATGATCAATATTGTTGTTTCCTTTTGGATACTAGACAAAAGAAGAATCACAAAATGAGCAATTAAAAAGGAAACAACAATATTGATCATTCTAAAAAATAATATTGATCATTCTGAATTTGGAAATTAAAACTGTTTTCAAAATTTTCGCGAAGAAGAGTGATTAAAGAAAACAAAAGAAAAAAGCTACATCGTATAGCTTAGTTATGTACCACCTCATCCCGTTCAAAAGGGTAGGGACTAAAGAGGAAAGATAAACTAGGGCACAACATCTTAGTCTTACCTTAATTCTAAATTTACTAGGACTATGTAAATTAATCATATTTGAGCTTGGAAAGCAATATAAATTTGAGGTGAGCTAAAATAAATTTAATATCTATTGCCGAATTTAACCCAATTGTCAACCAAAGAAAAACTTTAGAATTTAAATTGAACAAATTCCATTTTTTTGTGAGTAGATACATAAGAGAGTCACTTTGGACTCGAAATCATTTTGTTTCCAATAAAATTTGATCCCAGGACAGGACCTCTTGGTCTCTGCAGAGTAGTCTAACCATTAGGCCAACTATCTATCTTAACAAATTCTATTTTTTAAACTATTAATTACTTAATAATATTTAGGTCAAATATTTTAAAACTGTTATGTTTAAACTATTCTATTAATTATGTTAGATATTTTATATATTTAATGATGATTTGGATATTTTAAATAAACTATATTTTCATTTAGCCTCAATACAATTTAGTAATATATAAAAAATAAAATAGCCTGAAAATAGAGTTTGCTTATATATATATATACTTGATTTAAATTTTTCTTGAATACTGACATATATAAGTTTAAGTAAATGCTTAGGATGTATCTTTTTTATTTGACCAACAAATAGATAAGGAAGTCCATAGATCAAATTGGATATGTAATTATTGGAATAATTGCTGGAGACTCAAATGATGGATATGCAAGCATACGTTTCATGCTTGTTTGAGTAATAGCAATGAGATTTCCCACTATCATGCTAAGACTAGCTAGGATTTCCAGAAGAAGATGACATTCGTTTGATGAGAAATAAAAAGTGTCATATAAATATGTCACATTTTAAGAAAAACTAACAACGCATTTAAAGATGAGTAATGATATTCGTGATGTCTCCCTAATTGTTCTAAATAGATGCCCTTAGGATACATCATTTTAGGTGAATATCCGACTAATTTGATAGACACTTTCTTCCCTTGGAATTAGACTATTTGCATTTTTAGAGATTTTGTGCGTTAACTTGTTTGTTTTTAGTACAAAGTTAGTAGGTTCATGGATTCTATGGAGAACAAATACAAGGAGGAGAAGTGAGAATTAAAGTCTTAGATCAAGCGGAGGAGTTAAAGACAAGAAAAAAATTTCCAAAGAATTGACTAAAGAAGTTGCAGATCTGGAAGGCGGTTACTAATTGTTGTTTTTGGGCTACTTAGGAGCGGATTCAGCCTTTGGGCCATGAAATAGGAAAAATGCCTCTTTGAGTTAGGAAGATTTTGCAACTTGAATGAGTCCATTTGGAGTTGATATGAAAAAGTTAAATCCATTTTACAAAGGGCTGTACACCAGTTACGGAATTAAATAAGAAGATGGGATTGGGCTTTTTATATTTTAACCTAAACCCTAGTCTGAATTTACTAGTATATATAGACCCTTTAGCCACCTTTTTACACACACTTCAGAGAATTACATCGGAGGCTTCATATTTTCAAGTCAAAGCAAGAAGGCAGAGAAGAAGCTAGAGCTGGAGAAATTTTATTCTTCCAACAACGGCCAGCCAAACCTTTAGGTTATCTATTTCTTTTTTGTAACTGAATATGAATAGTATTTATATTATTTTAGTATTTAAATTTAGAGTAAATACACTGTTTACCCTCCTGAACTTTACCCCGATTGACTGATTGCCCCCCAAAGTTTAAAATGCGACTAGTTGCCCCCTAAACTTTAATTTCGTGACTCGATGCCCCTTGTGTCCATTTTCCGTCTATATTTTCCGTTAAGTCGCAGCGTGCATTACACGCGCGCCGTTAACTTTTTTTTTTAATTAAAAAATTAATTTTTTTAAAATTCATTTTACTTCTATTTTTTAAGAGGGGTAAGTTTGGTAAATCACATTTTGTCCTAAGTATAAATACAGAAAATTAATAAACAAAAATAAAAAACAACAAAATTAAACTCTCTCTCTCTCTATCGTGATTTGGGGAGGAACAGAATCGAAGAACCCTAACTCTTCAATTTTTTCATTCTTCCCTTTTTGAACTCGGCAAGTAAGAGTCTTGTAACAGCAATCATGTCGCCCTACTCATCTGATAGTGTGGGCTCCAGTTCTTCTCGCGCTCCCTATTGCAGGTGTGGATTCCAAGCCAGAGAGCACACTTCTTGGACTGATGCGAATCCAGGTAGGAGATTTTTCAGGTGTATGTTTTTGTGTTCGTCGAAGGATTGTAATTTCTTTGCTTGGATTGATGAGCCTATGGGTGAACGTAGTGTTTCGGTAATTCGTGGGCTATTGCGAAAAATCGAGTACCACCCGTTAGAACTTGATGCAATGGAGACGAAGATGAATCTGTTGGCTTTGGATTTGGAGGAAACGGATCAATTAAAAAACAAAGCTTGGGAAGACTTGAAGATGGAGTCTGCAAAAGTGAAGGAGTTGAAAGCCGAGTTTCAAGGAGTTGCTGAGGAATTGGATGAATTGCGAAAAAAAGAAAACAAAGCTTTGATCTTCGAGTCTGCGAAAGTTAAGGTTGTAGAAGATGAGATGCTCCGTCTTAAGGGGGCGATGAAGGGATTGACAAGAGAGAACTTGATTTTGAAATGTAGTTGTCTGTTGATGATTTCCATCATCCTTTTCAAAATTTGTGGGTTCAGTTGCCTGATGTATTAGTTCTAGGTGTATGCTTTAAGTTGTAGTTGTTTTGGTTTGCTATTGTTTTAGATTTAGTTTGTTGTAGTAGTTTAAGTGAGTTTGTTCTGTTATTTGGAGATTGAGTACTGTTATGTGTAATGTGTTGTTGGGTTTTCAATGAAGTGAATGTAGAATTTCTTTTGTTATGTAAATAGTGCAATTCAGTATGTCTAAAGTATAAATATAGCTGCTAGGGAGACAGACAATAGTAGCTTTCACATTGCCTGCACTACATAGTGGACCACAAATCCATAAACATCAATTTTCTTACCAACCAAAACTGATACATTATTGTTATAGTATTTTTCAGATACTGTGATAATTTAGGGGGCAGATAGGCACATTTTGTATTTGTTAGGGGGCAAACTGGCACGAGTTGTATTTTATAAGGGGTAGACTGGCATTTGTTAAGGGGTAAATTGTACAAGTTAGTAGACTGTTTTTATAGGTGTTTTTTAAGTGGTTGTGTTATTATATACAATATTAGATTAACCTACGTATATAGTTGTTTGTTTTATTATTGTAATAGAGTATGGGTGTACATTTGCTTTACAAAAATGTTGTCGTGTTAGTGAGATTGTGTTGAAGTTAATGCAATCGATTTCATGAAATAATTAATGAGTACAGAAATATAAAAGTAGTCAAAGATAAATAAGATTCCTTACTTACTGGCATGACATAGTGTTCCACAATAGATAAATATTCAAATGCACAAAAGTACAAAATACCCATAACTTGCACTAAAGTCTTAACTTTTTGGTCCCAGTGCACTAAAAAATCTACCAACCAAAAACCCTACCACGGGATAAGAAATAAAAGTTCATTTAACCCTAGATTATTACATACACAATAGTTCTAGAGTGAGCATAAAGTCTTTAATAGCAACATATAAATAAAAAGTAAAGAAATTATGCAGATCTTTCTTGCTTACTGATGGATAAGAAGATAATTTTGGTCCATCCTTTGCATGAGATGGCTGTTTGGCAGCAACTTTCCTACGTCGAAGTGCTTCGGCAATGGTCAGGTAAGCCGGGTTGCCTTCTCTCATCACAACACCTTCTTTATGCTAAATAAATGGTTTCTTCGCTCTTGGTTCCTCATTGGTTTTATCCTATCAACAAAACACCCCAAACATGAACACATATACATTTTCATATTTTATTTGATTTGAACATTTAACATCTAGCATACATGTACCTGAGGTCCTTCTTTAGCTAAAGTCCTTTTAGATCTGGAGAGGATTCGGATATTTGAACTTAATTTGTAGGGGGTGATTGGTCATTAAAAATATAGGGGTGAAACTGATAAGAACTTAAAAGTTTAAGGGGTAATCTGTCAATAATAATTTAAATGTTTAAATAGAACTTACCCCTGGTATACCTCTGAAGGACTTTCTCTTTAATGTTGTTTCTCCTTTTGGCTCATCACTATTTATGACACTAGCTGGCGGGATGAAGAGGTTGTTTGTTGTGTGTGGCCCTTTGTTCTTATCCTAGCACCCAAAAAAATAATCATCATTATCTAAATATATACACAGTTAAATGATTTTGAGGTACCTGATCTGTAGGCACTGACAGCTTAGATCTGGTTTGCGCATGTGTTGTTTTGTGCTTGAACACATACTGGTAATTATGTTTGGGGGGTGATTAGTCAGTGTATTAAAAGTATAGGGGGTAAATTGACAACTTACTTCTTTTGTTTTTCCCTTGTGCACTTCTGTTGTATTTGCATGTTTATCAACTACTTGTGACTTTTTTACTTTGTCGGGTATCTCTGTTTTTTCTGTCTTTTTTTATTTTTCTTTACCTATGTCATCTTCCTTTTGTTAGAATAAAACCAATACAAAATTAGCTTAGAATGAATGTAATCTAATATACACCCCTAAAGACATGTACTTACTATTGTAATAGGCATTGTTTGTGAACATCCACCGAGTGTTTTAAACCCCATACTCTTTAATCTGTTGCTTTGTCTTGTAGGGTTTTATAATTTACATTTTCCACTATCTTCAATTTGAACTTTTTTTTGTGGGTTGTCTTTAACTGTTTCTTCATTTTCTGATGCAGATTCCTCATCAATTTCCTCATCAGTTTCCTCATCAGGTTCTTCTACAACACCCTGAACATTCACACCTTCAGTGTTTTCACCCTCCACTAATCCATCAACTCTTCCATCTTCAGTGTTTTCATCCTCCACTACTCCATCACCTCTTCCACCTTCAACATTTATATCATCAACTCTTACACCTTCAATATTTTCATCCTCAACTCTTCTATCAACTCTTAAACCTTCAACATTTTCATCCTCAACCCTTCCATCAACTCTTACACCTTCAACATTTTCATCCTCAACCCTTCCATCAACTCCTACACCTTCAACATTTTCATCCTCAACCCTTCCATCAACTCTTACACCTTCAACATTTTGATCCTCAACCCTTCCATCAATTCTTGCACCTTCAACATTTTGATCCTCAACTCTTGCATCAACATTTTGTTCACCACCTTCAGTATTTCCATCTTTATCTTGTAGTTTTTCTTTACAAGTCCTAGAATTATGCCCACTTAATCCACAACTCTTACAAGTCATCACCCTTCTCAAACATGTTGCCCGTTGAACACTAGATATTGTACGTTGTTTTCTCCATTGTTTTATCTCTTCCTCATCAACCTCTTTGGTCCTTGCCTTTTTTGGTCTGCCAACCAATTTAAATGCCACAGGAGCTTCAACAGGCACATTGCTAGAAGTATTCCACATTGATGGACCATTCACGGGATATATCATAGGGGTGTATGTCTTCATATATTGCGCCTTTGAGTAGCAGTTATGTACAAATTTCTATGTGTCTTGTCCAATGTGTTGTATGCATGCAATGGCGTGGTAGCACGGTATCCCAGATAGCTCCCATCTTCTACAAGGACAAATCCACAAATCCAAGTCTACATCTAATGACTCTATATCCAGGTTTCTCACTTTAAACTTCATCTCGCCACAAAATACAGTGTGCCACTTCCCACAATTTTTTTTCGCTTTGTTGAGCAAATGCTTTATCTTAGGACAAATTTTTTCTTCATACTTGGCAATCCAAGATCTTTTTGCTCGAAGCCTCTTAATTGTATACACCCTTGTCCCTTCTAGTATGAAAATAAGTGACTTATCCCTATAAAATAACAACATCTGGGTTAGAAGATAGGCACAGCAGATTATAATAGTCTAGGGGGAAATTAGACATTTAATTAAATAGTACAGGGGGCAAGTAGTCATTTTCTTTTAAGAAGGAAAGTAAAGTAATCATTTAAAAAAAATACATACAGGGGGCAATTAGTCATTTCTTTAAAAAGTACAGGGGGCAATTAGTCATTTATATAAAAAGTAAAGGGGGAAATTAGTCATTTATTTAAAAAGTATAGGGGCAATTAGTCATTTATTTAAAAAGTACAGGGGGCAATTAGACATATTTTACCTGTATTTTTTAATCACATTAATATAAATTTCACAGAGGTTGTTTAGAAGAACATCACATGTTGTGGCTGTGCTGAAATGTGATCTTGTCCAACACTTAGGATCTAGGTTGGATAGCCAATTGAACGCGCTCTCATCCATATCCTTTATTACAGCCACCACCTCTGTAAATTGCCTAACTGTTGGGGCCCTAGCTGCTTCCCATAATTTGTCTTTCAAAGCCAACCATGGATGCTTGATCTTAAAGTTATTGTACAAGTGTCTTACGCAGTGACGATGTTCTATATCTGGTAGCATGTCACTAATTACCTGGAGTAATCCCTACAACATAACATATAAAATGTCAAATATTATTCATAACAAATGTCAAATATTATTCATAACAAGTGAACAACAAAATACCAACCTTTTGTCTGTCAGAAATAAATGTCCACTCTTGTTGATTAGAAATACATAAATCCTGTACAAGTAGGTTCAAAAACCATCTCCATGAGCTACTATCCTCTTTTTCAGCCAGGCAATATACAATTGGGTATATGCAGTTGTTCCCATCTATACCCACTGCTGTCAAAATCACCCCTGGGTGTGGACCTTTAAGGTGACATCCATCTATGCCCACAAATTTCCTAAACCCTTCTAAAAAGCCTCTTTTACAACCATCAAGACACACATAAAGCCTTTGAAATCTATCAACACCAGTGACCTCATCAGTACAAGTTTCCAATGCTACAGTACTACCAGGATTACTTCTTCTGAGTTCCTCACAATAGTCATTTATCTTCTTGTACTGATCCTTATATTCAGCTTCAATCATTTATTTTGCTAGGCTATATGCTCTGTAGCATGTTCTAGTGCTTACATTGACAGAAAGGTCTCTATGCACTAATTGTTGAAAATCACTTACCTTACTATACAAATTTAATCTGACCATATCCTTGAATGTATTAGTTAAAAAATTTACATTCACATGTCTGTGATTAAGGTCTTTACCATATTTGTGTTGATTACAAAGGGTTACAATCACCAATCCACCAACTTCTTCTTCATAGGATGCATACACAAACCATCCACAACCTTCTCCCACGCAAACAACCCTTATTCTATACCAATAATTTTTCACAAACCTTATTTTAACCACTTTGTTGATAGCATGTCCTCTAATTGCCTCTCGTAGTTCTGAAGCATTCGCAAAGGTTAAACCAACTACAAACCTTGTATTTTTAATGTAAGTTGAAGGCTTGAACCTTTGTAACTGTTTTCTTTTTATTTTCTTGATTTTATTTTCCCCTACTCCATCTGAATCAGAAGAATCATTAGCAGTATCAAACTGTTCAGAATCATTTAAAACTTCTTCTGAATCAGTTTCACTTTCTTGTCCTTTAGTATGACCACCAGAATAATCAACCTTCTGTGCTTCATCCCGCACTCCTTCCCACTCAAGGTCTTTCTCTATATAGGAATTGTAATCTTGGTCATCCTCACCCTCGCTTAAATCAATGTCAAAGTCAATCAGAAACTCCTCATCACTTGTGGAGAACTCATCTTCATCCATGACCTTTCTCCTTTGACTATCTTTACTCGTAGGACCACTCTTCTTATAACTCTCTCTCTTTGTTCCACTAGGGCCAACACCATCACCATGATGTTTTTTTACTATTATTCACACAAGCCCTGTATCTTGTGTTCAGATAAGACTTATATGTATGATCTTTGGCTCTATATTCATCAGATTTCTTCTTCTTCAAGTTGTTCTTACCAACTTTATTCATTTGCCTCTTTCTAAAAATTTCTTCCTTTGTCTTGTTAAAAACAACTGATATTAACTCATTATCACTAAAAATATCATCATCATTCTCATCTTCACAAGTGGTAACTGTCTTCTTCTTATTTGGCTCTTTTTTATTAACTGTGCTCCTCTTATTTTGTGGGTTTTTTCTCTTCTTTTTTGGGTTTTTCCCCTTGTCCACACAGTAGGCAAGACATCACCAGTATCTATGTATTCATCACTAGCATCATCCTTGTCCACTTCCTCATCAATCACTTTGAATCCACTATCTGAATCATCAGTTTCATCCACCAGCTTGAAAGGTACTCGTGAGTCCTTCCTCCTGGACCTCTTCTACAATTCTTCATCATCTGCACCTTGCCCACTATTTAAAGCACTCAAAAGTTTATCTAAAGCAGTATCCACAGATTTCTCCATAACTGATCTTTCATCATCTGAACAGGTCTCACCATCAACACCCATGTGTAGTACTTTTTCTTGCTCACAGTGGCCTGTTTTAGGGCTTGCATTGTTATCATTTGCTTCCTCATCTACATGATTGTCATCATTCTGATCACATCCCTTATCAAAGGTTTCATTCTCTATCTCATGAGCTTGAGTAGCTTCCTCAACTACTGTGTTTGCTTCCTCATCTACATGGTTGTCATTATTATGATCACATCCCTTATCAAAGGTTTCATTCTCTATCTCATGAGCTTGAGTAGCTTCCTCAACTACTGTGTTCTCACCACTTTGAACACAACGCTAAGGTAATAAATCACTAACTCTCTCCTCAGCTAATGTAGCTTCCTCTTCTAATGGATTATCAACACCATCAACACATCCCTTGGGTAAGGTTTCCCAATCTTTCTGCACATCAATTGTAGCTTCCTCTAAGTTAACAACCACATTATCATCCACCTTCAAACTTTCCTCCTCCATTTATTCATCTTGAATACAATTTTCACCTTCACCTTCCTCTAAGTTAGGTTCCTCCACTACTACTTGTTCCTTCCATTTAAGTAATAAAGGCATAAACACTGAAATGTCAACTGCATCTCCTTCTACAATCTCTGGTAAACGCACTACAAACATATCAATTGTTTGGTTTTCCTCTGTCACACTACCCATCTCCATAACTTTCTCTTCATTATCTAAATAGACAAGACCCTCTGGTAGTTTTTCACCCAATTTTAGATAGTATAGGTCAAGCCGACCTCTAATTCCCAGTTTCGCACATGCTTTTCGGAGAACAGGTATACTAAGACTGTCATAGTGATAGCCCGTCAAATACTCGATCCTTACCTCTCTGTACTTGCTATTATCTTCATTGAAGAACCCATCAAAATGAATACGGAATGAAAATTTGTCTGTTAAACATTAAAAATACGAGACTATGAGTTAAAGAATTTAAGGGCGTACGAATTTATGCAAAAAATGTAAACTTGTAACCACCCACTACGAATAAGGTAAGGAAATCTCAATAACTAGTTCCATTAACAACTAAATCCCGAGATTTAAGCACGAATTCAAAAAAGGAAAAAAATTCAATTTCAAAACCCTTTATTTTCGGAGTTAAAAAATCAACCCCAACCCTTTAAACCCCATCAATTACGGAAATAGAATGAGCACACTTACTCCATTTGATTATTGGCGGCATCGAAATCCTATAGCATTTACGAGTGGGGAGAACGTCGTCGGTGATCTCGCTCAGTAAGGGTGAAACGGTTTGATTTCTTCGATATTGTAGTAAGTGTTTATATGTTATGTGTTTTAATTTTGTTTATTTATATGAAAGCTAAAATGTGATGTACCAAAAATACCCATCTTTAAAAAATGATATAATTAACAATTAAAAGAAAAATTACTGGCCAACTTCTCACGCGCGCGTGTAATGCACGCATAAAAAAATGGACGGAAAACAGTCAAAAGGACTAACGAGTCACGAAATTAAAGTTTAGGGGGCAACTAGTCGCATATTAAACTTTGGGGGGCAATCAGTCAATCGAGGTAAAGTTCAGGGGGTATATAGTGTATTTACTCTTAATTTTATTATAAGCTAAACTTTCAAGTACTTGAGAATCCCAATAAAAGGGATTAACCCTAATTAATTTCTTTATTGTTTCTTAATTTGGGATTTTATAATTTAAATTGAATTAGGTATTTCATATTGTTTATTACTTTGTTATTAATTTACTATTTCTTTTCGGTACAACTAGAATTAGGTATTAGTATTTGGGCTATTCACTTTAAGTGGAAAAAGTGATCATCCGACGGGGAGGGGGGGATGGGGTGGGGGGGGGGGGCGTTCGAATACTGAACTAGTTAATAACCGTGTAATGTTCGTTATTGACCGACAGCCTTGACTAGTTACATAGACAATGAGGTAAGAACTTCACATCCGAAGAGGCATATTCATCTGAGAGGAGTTTATAGCACTTTAGGATAGCTCCTAGGTCCACCCAACAGGGGGCTATGAGATATTAGAATCCTGAGTACTATTAAAATACCGATTCTACCCTTAAACAGAAACGTTATTTAAATTAATTAGGCGGAACCCTTGTGAGACTCAAGTACTATCTCATTCTTGCGTCTGCTCATATTTACTTTAACTGCATTTATTTACTTGCATTAATCAGTTTAGTACTTTAATTACGTGCATCTTAGTTTCATAAACAAAACCAAAAAAAAATATCTTATCATTTATTTTCTTGTCATATAACAATTATCCTCACTTATTGCATAACATCTTAAGTCATATCCATCCGTCCCTGAGATTGAAAACCCGTTTATCGGATATTACTTGGACGACCCGTACACTTGCGGTCCGTGTCCCTCTGTTTTAGGGGTGTTATTTTATAACACACCAGGAGACACCAAGTTTTTGGCGCCGCTGCAGGGGACGGTAGCGTGTGACCACAGTGTTATCTCTAATAGATTTAATTTTTATTTTATTTTATTTTTTGGTTTTACGCTTGTCTTTGTTTTTGTTTTGTTTTACAGGTTCTTTGTTCAGGTATGATCAAGAGGTTTTATTAAAGATGTATAGAGGACATTACCCAAATCCCGGTCCATTTGACTATTGGAAGACTCTTCGGGACAACAAAAATGGGGTAGTAATTTCTATCAACCACCTTATCAACACCCGCAAGAGCAAGGATGGAACGACCAATGGATCGGAAATAACCAACAATAACCACTATACCATTATCAACAAGAGCTAAGATGGAATAATCAACAACCTCTACAGATTTCTCTTTCCCAAATGAAGGAGACAATTGCTAAATTTGAATACCGTTATGAGGAAAATAAGGCAAGAGATCAAGAGAAAAAGGCAAGAGAAGCGGAAAGTGATGCCAAATTTGGAAGAAAACAACAAATGCTAGATGAAATGGCTTCCCAATATAATTCTCTTGACTTTGCCAAGAGTAGTAGTAAGTCTTATGATCAAACGAAAGAAGTAGTTGAGGAGGAAGTATTGAAAGAGGACAATTGTGATAGTGGTACGGAGTGTGCACATGATCAGGATATAGAATGTGAACAAAAAGAAGAGGATGTTGAGATTAGAGAGATTCCACATCAAGAACATGATGAGGTAATAGTGGAAGATTGGGTTGAAGAATACGAATGTGAAGTGGTTGAGGTGTCAATTGAAGAACTCAAGCTTCATAATAAAATAGAAGTTGAATCTCCGTCAAAACAAGTTCACCCATTCCCACCACGAATCTTGAATGAAAATAGAGCTAAAGAATCACCTCCACTACCACAAATGATCAATATGTGCTATACAAGAAAGTTACCACACCGCGAGAGCAAAGCGGCAAGGAGGAGCACCTACCCACCATATTTTAAAGATGAATACGAGATTGAAACGAGGAATGAAAATGAGCTTATACAGTTGAGAACGGTTATCTACTATTATGTTGTGAAGAATGAGCTTCGTCGTGAAAGTAAGAAGGCGAAACGAGGTACTTACCCACCCCCTTCATATCAAGGAAGAGGCGAGTTCAAGAGGAGGAACACCGCAAAGGTCTCAATATCATCTTCATGGAAGGTAACAGGTCGAACTTAAAGACATAATAAACAAAAGTGATTCTTGGGAGACAGCCCATGTTTTAAATTGTTTTCATGTCTTTAGATTCGTAGTGTATATTAGAGTAATTGATGTTTATTAGTGTTTATTTTTAAAAAGTAATGAGAAAGGTAGTGTGTTATATGTGTAGGAATTGAGTTTGGGGTCGAAAGGATGAAGATAAGGGAAAAACTGTGTTTACCAGCAGTGAGGTGCGGTATACCGCGCCTTAGCTGCCGTGCACCGCAAATCAAACTATGGTGACAATTTTTCCTTACGGTTCATTGCCAAGACAAGCTAGTAAAAACCGTATCGACATTCAGCGACCATGGTTTTTGAGAATACAGGGTCTGGTACACCACTCCTCCAGTCCGGTGTACCGCAAGGAAGAAAACTGTAGCTACAGTTTTTAAATACAGTCTATTTCCGAGAGGACATGTGTCCAAACCGTATCATCAACAATGTGTCTGTGGTTAAGGTCTTTACCACATTTGTGTTGATTACAAAGGGTTACAATCACCAATCCACCAACTTCTTCTTCATAGGATGCATACACAAACCATCCACAACCTTCTCCCACGCAAACAACCCTTATTCTATACCATTAATTTTTCACAAACCTTATTTTAACCACTTTGTTGATAGCATGTCCTCTAATTGCCTCTCGTAGTTCTGAAGCATTCGCAAAGGTTAAACCAACTACAAACCTTGTATTTTTAATGTAAGTTGAAGGCTTGAACCTTGGTAACTGTTTTCTTTTTATTTTCTTGATTTTATTTTCCCCTACTCCATCTTAATCGGAAGAATCATTAGCAGTATCAAACTATTCAGAATCATTTAAAACTTCTTCTGAATCCGTTTCACTTTCTTGTCCTTCAGTATGACCACCAGAATAATCAACCTCCTGTGCTTCATCCCGCACTCCTTCCCACTCAAGGTCTTTCTCTATATAGGAATTTTAATCTTGGTCATCCTCACCCTCGCTTAAATCAATGTCAAAGTCAATTAGAAACTCCTCATCACTTGTGGAGAACTCATCTTCATCCATGACCTTTCTCCTTTGACTATCTTTACTCGTAGGACCACTCTTCTTATAACTCTCTCTCTTTGTTCCACTAGGTCCAACACCATCACCATGATGTTTTTTACTATTATTCACACTAGCCCTGTATCTTGTGTTCAGATAAGACTTATATGTATGATCTTTGGCTCTATATTCATCAGATTTCTTCTTCTTCAAGTTGTTCTTACCAACTTTATTCATTTGCCTCTTTCTAATAATTTCTTCCTTTGTCTTGTTAAAAACAACTGATATTAACTCATTATCACTAAAACTATCATCATCATTCTCATCTTCACAAGTGGTAACTGTCTTCTTCTTATTTGGCTCTTTTTTATTAACTCTGCTCCTCTTATTTTGTGGGTTTTTTCTATTCTTTTGTGGGTTTTTCCCTTGTCCACACAGTAGGCAAGACATCACCAGTATCTATGTATTCATCACTAGCATCATCCTTGTCCACTTCCTCATCAATCACTTTGAATCCACTATCTGAATCATCAGTTTCATCCACCAGCTTGAAAGGTACTTGTGAGTCCTTCCTCCTGGACCTCTTCAACAATTCTTCATCATCTGCACCTTGCCCACTATTTAAAGCACTAAAAAGTTTATCTAAAGCAGTATCCACAGATTTCTCCATAACTGATCTTTCATCATCTGAAACATCTGAACAGGTCTCACCATCAACACCCATGTGTAGCACTTTTTCTTGCTCACAGTGGCCTGTTTTAGGGCTTGCATTGTTATCATTTGCTTCCTCATCTACATGGTTGTCATCATTCTGATCACATCCCTTATCAAAGGTTTCATTCTCTATCTCATGAGCTTGAGTAGCTTCCTCAACTACTGTGTTTGCTTCCTCATCTACATGGTTGTCATTATTATGATCACATCCCTTATCAAAGGTTTCATTCTCTATCTCATGAGCTTGAGTAGCTTCCTCAACTACTGTGTTCTCACCACTTTGAACACAACCCTAAGGTAATAAATCACTAACTCTCTCCTCAGCTAATGTAGCTTCCTCTTCTAATGGATTATCAACACCATCAACACATCCCTTAGGTAAGGTTTCCCAATCTTTCTGCACATCAATTGTAGCTTCCTCTAAGTTATCAACCACATTATCATCCACCTTCAAACTTTCCTCCTCCATTTATTCATCTTGAATACAATTTTCACCTTCACCTTCCTCTAAGTTAGGTTCCTCCACTACTACTTGTTCCTTCCATTTAAGTAATAAAGGCATAAACACTGAAATGTCAACTGCATCTCCTTCTACAATCTCTGATAAACGAACTACAAACATATCAATTGTTTGGTTTTCCTCTGTCACACTACCCATCTCCATAACTTTCTCGTCATTATCTAAATAGACAAGACCCTCTGGTAGTTTTTCACCCAATTTTAGATAGTATAGGTCTAGCCGACCTCTTTTTCCCAGTTTCGCACATGCTTTTCGGAGAACAGGTATACTAAGACTGTCATAGTGATAGCCCGTCAAATACTCGATCCTTACCTCTCTGTACTCGCTATTATCTTCATTGAAGAACCCATCAAAATGAATACGTAATGAAAATTTGTCTGTTAAACATTAAAAATACGAGACTACGAGTTAAAGAATTTAAGGGCGTACGAATTTATGCAAAAAATGTAAACTTGTAAACACCCACTACGAATAAGGTAAGGAAATCTCAATAATTAGTTCCATTAATAACTAAATCCCGAGATTTAAGCACGAATTCAAAAAAGGAAAAAAATTCAATTTCAAAACCCTTTATTTTCGGAGTTAAAAAATCAACCCCAACCCTTTAAACCCCATCAATTACGGAAATAGAATGAGCACACTTACTCCATTTGATTATTGGCGGCATCGAAATCCTATAGCATTTACGAGTGGGGAGAACGTCGTCGGTGATCTCGCTCAGTAAGGGTGAAACGGTTTGATTTCTTCGATATTGTAGTAAGTGTTTATATGTTATGTGTTTTAATTTTGTTTATTTATATGAAAGCTAAAATGTGATGTACCAAAAATACCCATCTTTAAAAAATGATATAATTAACAATTAAAAGAAAAATTACTGGCCAACTTCTCACGCGCGCGTGTAATGCACGCATCAAAAAATGGACGGAAAACAGTCAAAAGGACTAACGAGTCACGAAATTAAAGTTTAGGGGGCAACTAGTCGCATATTAAACTTTGGGGGGCAATCAGTCAATCGGGGTAAAGTTCAGGGGGTATATAGTGTATTTACTCTTAATTTTATTATAAGCTAAACTTTCAAGTACTTGAGAATCCCAATAAAAGGGATTAACCCTAATTAATTTCTTTATTGTTTCTGAATTTGGGATTTTATAATTTAAATTGAATTAGGTATTTCATATTGGTTATTACTTTGTTATTAATTTACTATTTCTTTTCGGTACAACTAGAATTAGGTATTAGTATTTGGGCTATTCACTTTAAGTGGAAAAAGTGATCATCCGACGGGGAGGGGGGGATGGGGTGGGGGGGGGTTCGAATACTGAACTAGTTAATAACCGTGTAATGTTCGTTATTGACCGACAGGCTTGACTAGTTACATAGACAATGAGGTAAGAACTTCACATCCGAAGAGGCATATTCATCCGAGAGGAGTTTATTGCACTTTAGGATAGCTCCTAGGTCCACCCAACAGGGGGCTAAGAGATATTAGAATCCTGAGTAGTATTAAAATACCGATTCTACCATTAAACAGAAACGTTATTTAAATTTATTAGGCGGAACCCTTGTGAGACTCAAGTACCATCTCATTCTTGCGTCTGCTCATATTTACTTTAACTGCATTTATTTACTTGCATTAATCAATTTAGTACTTTAATTACGTGCATCTTAGTTTCATAAACAAAACCAGAAAAAATATCTTATCATTTATTTTCTTGTCATATAACAATTATCCTCTCTTATTGCATAACATCTTAAGTCATATCCATCCGTCCCTGAGATCGAAAACCCGTTTATCGGATATTACCTGGACGACCCGTACACTTGCGGTTCGTGTCCCTCTGTTTTAGGGGTGTTATTTTATAACACACCAGGAGACACCAAGTTTTTGGCGCCGCTGTGGGGGGGCGGTAGCGTGTGACCACACTGTTATCTCTAATAGATTTAATTTTTATTTTATTTTATTTTTTGGTTTTACGCTTGTCTTTGTTTTTGTTTTGATTTACAGGTTCTTTGTTCAGGTATGATTAACAGGTTTTATTAAAGATGTATAGAGGACATTACCCAAATCCCGGTCCATTTGACTATTGGAAGACTCTTCAGGACAACAAAAATGGGGTAGTAATTTCTACCAACCACCTTATCAACACCCGCAAGAGCAAGGATGGAACGACCAATGGATCGGAAATAACCAACAACAACCACTATACCATTATCAACAAGAGCTAAGATGGAATAATCAACAACCTCTACAGATTTCTCTTTCCCAAATGAAGGAGACAATTGCTAAATTTGAATACCGTTATGAGGAAAATAAGGCAAGAGATCAAGAGAAAAAGGCAAGAGAAGCGGAAAGTGATGCCAAATTTGGAAGAAAACAACAAATGCTAGATGAAATGGCTTCCCAATATAATTCTCTTGACTTTGCCAAGAGTAGTAGTAAGTCTTATGATCAAACGAAAGAAGTAGTTGAGGAGGAAGTATTGAAAGAGGACAATTGTGATAGTGGTACGGAGTGTGCACATGATCAGGATATAGAATGTGAACAAAAAGAAGAGGTGGTTGAGATTAGAGAGATTCCACATCATGAACATGATGAGGTAATAGTGGAAGATTGGGTTGAAGAATACGAATGTGAAGTGGTTGAGGTGTCAATTGAAGAACTCAAGCTTCATAATAAAATAGAAGTTGAATCTCCGTCAAAACAAGTTCACCCATTCCCACCACGAATCTTGAATGAAAATAGAGCTAAAGAATCACCTCCACTACCACAAATGATCAATATGTGCTATACAAGAAAGGTACCACACCGCGAGAGAAAAGCGGCAAGGAGGAGCACCTACCCACCATATTTTAAAGATGAATACGAGATTGAAACGAGGAATGAAAATGAGCTTATACAGTTGAGAACGGTTATCCACTATCATGTTGTGGAGAATAAGCTTCGTCGTGAAAGTAAGAAGGCGAAACGAGGTACTTACCCACCCCCTTCATATCAAGGAAGAGGCGAGTTCAAGAGGAGGAACACCCCAAAGGTCTCAATATCATCTTCATGGAAGGTAGCAGGTCGAACTTAAAGACATAATAAACAAAAGTGATTCTTGGGAGACAGCCCATGTTTTAAATTGTTTTCATGTCTTTAGATTCGTAGTGTATATTAGAGTAATTGATGTTTATTAGTGTTTATTTTTAAAAAGTAATGAGAAAGGTAGTGTGTTATATGTGTAGGAATTGAGTTTGGGGTCGAAAGGATGAAGATAAGGGAAAAACTGTGTTTACCAGCAGTGAGGTGCGGTATACCGCGCCTTAGCTGCCGTGCACCGCAAATCAAACCGTGGTGACAATTTTTCCTTACGGTTCATTGCCAAGACAAGCTAGTAAAAACCGTATCGACATTCAGCGACCATGGTTTTTGAGAATACAGGGTCTGGTACACCACTCCTCCAGTCCGGTGTACCGCAAGGAAGAAAACTGTAGCTACGGTTTTTAAATACAGTCTATTTCCGAGAGGACATGTGTCCAAACCGTATCATCAACAATGAACACGGTATGGAGCGCGGTACACCAGAAGGAAGCTCCAGTACACCATACAAGGCGGCAGGGAAAGTTTTGTGCAGCTTTTACGGATTTAAACCAAAAAGACCTGACCCTAGCCGTTTCCCAAGACCCTAAAAATGAGATTTTCAGTTCTTAACCTTATAAGTACACTTTGGAGACACAAAAACACACTATAACATCCTCTTCATCACCTCTAACTTCATCAAATCCTTCCACAACACAAAGAACTCTTCATCTTCATCATTAATCCGTCTTCATCCAAGCTTTAATCCTATTCATCAAACCTCTCTTGGTATATTACATAACCATTACCCATCTCATATAACACCATAATCCTTCCTTCTAAATCCTCAAAATGTCAAAATTCAAAACTCTTCTCTAGTTTTTGAATATTTGAATGAGTTTGGGGTTCATTGAGATGACAAGATTGGAGAAGTTAAGAATACTATGAAGAGGAAAGAAAGAAGTTGACGAAACAGTTATTGAACAACACTCTATAAGAAGGAAAACAATTTCCGTGAAACCTAAGTGGTCATTCATTACTGGGAAAAATCAAGTTCAAGAGCGGTTTGCGAGTTTGACTTTTGGTGTTAAGGTTGAAAGGATGAGAATTTTGGAGGATAAACATGAAGAGGTGTTGACAATCCTAGGAAAAAGCCACAAAAGAGTTGGAGCTCATGAAATACTTGGGGTGAGCATTGTTCAATATGCCACCTATGCAATTCTTACAAGAGGAGCCCAACCTGAACGCCACAATGGAAACCAGCTTCGTGCTGGTTCAGACACGTTTTCCTATTTTTTCTCATTTAATAGTGTATATTAGTTTATTTGCTTTATTGAGTCTTTTCGAGTCATGGGGACACGACTCATTTTTGAGTTTGGGGTGGGGTTCGTTGCCTCATTCCAATTTTATGTGTTATTTGTTTTACATACTTTCAATAAAATAAATCTAAGGGATGCGTTGACTGTAGAGTATTTTAAATGTCCAATCAAGCATGCTTTTTTATGAATTTATGTTAGAAAATAGTAGACCTTAGGAGTTAGTATAAGACGCACTTTGATTGCATGCAAACATGAGGTAATTGATAGGAAGAATTAATGAACAATGCAAAAGAAGTAAACTTGTACTTAAGGAAAATGTTTGGTTTGTAGAACGTGAGATCTGAATGAGTAGAGAAATCAATTAGGTATGAACTATAGACAAGCTATGCAAATAGGAAAATGATAGAGGTAGTTCTTTCATAGTCATTTGAAACCTTTTAGCTTTCTATCCCTAAATTTAATATTATCCATCTTAGCCCAATTTTGATCCTTTAAGCCTTTCTTTTGTCGCCACAATATAAGCCCATATCCCCTTAGTTTATTAGGCATTTCCATATGACCCGCACTTGAATCACTATCAAAAGACTTCATGTCTTGAGCTTGAGTTTGGGGTGGTGGTTTTCACGATTGGGAAATTATATTGGGAGGGATTGTTATGCGCTTGTATTTGTGCGCAATTGTTGATAAGATATTATTTGTAACCCTTTGCCGGGGTCAAAAAAGAAAAAAATATGAGAGACATGACCATTCACATTAAAATGATGGTTAGGAATATTATACAAAAAAAAGAAGGAAAATGAATGAAAAAGAAAAAAGTTATATGTATATATATATATATATATATATATATATATATATGGAAAAAAATAACGTAACTGGCAAAATGGAAGTTTAGAATCATCTTTAGTGCTTATTGGGTATATCAGGGGACACTAAATTATTGCGTCAAATGGGTTAAGTTAGACCATATTCGAGTGTAAACTCAAGCTCTTGGATAGTTTGTTGATGGTAAGTGAGGAGAGAGCCAAAAGCTCACTTTAAATTTACCAAATATACATACCATACCGTCCCTAAGCCTACACTAAAACCGTAAAGACCCCGTGATTTCTAGATACATAGTGGATTTATGATTCAGCTAATAGGGAGTATGCTAAGTGGAGCATTCAAAGAAAGTAAGGATTAATGAACACCCTATAGCCACCATCTTGAGATAAGTAATAAGCGTAACCTTCTAGCATTGTGAAGTTAATTTTGGATTAACTATTTGTGTTTGATTTTTTCATGACATGTGTATTTGTATATTAATTCATAGTTCATACTATGTGAGATTTGTATTAATTTGTGATTTGGGTGTATTTACTAGATTCTACATTTCCGCGTTCACCTAAAGGCCTTTGTTTTTATTATACTTTGTTAGGACGACAAAAGTTTGGGTTTGCGGTCTGGATGTCTTCCTATTTGTTCTAAATAAATTCCCTTAGGAGACATCATTTTAGGTGAATATATGACTCATTTTATAGACTTTTATTCTTATTTCGTAATATTACACTTTCTCCCCTTGGAATTAGACTATTTGCATTTTTAGAGCTTTTGTGCGTTAATTTGTTTGTTTTGCAAAGTTAATAGGTTCATGGATTCTATGGAGAACCAATACAAGAAAGAGAAGTGACAATTAAAGTCTTAGATCAAGCAAAGGATTTAAAGTCAAGAGAAGAATTTCTGAAAAATTGACTAAAGAAGTTGCATATCTGGAAGGTTGTTACTAATTTATGTTTTTGGGCTACTTAGGAGCGGATTCAGCCTTTGGGCCATGAAAAAGGAAAAATGCCTCTTTGAGTTAGGAAGATTTTGCAACTAGAATGAGTCCATTTGGAGTTTATATGCAAAAGTTTAATCTGATTAACAAAGGGATGTACACCACTTACGGGAATTAAAGAAGAAGATGGGCTTGGGCTTTTTATATTGTAACCTAATACTCTTAACCTAAACCCTAGTCCGAATTTACTAGTATATATAGACCCTTTAGCCTCCTTTTTACACACATTTCAGAGAATTACATCGGAGGCTTCATATTTTCAAATCTAAGCAAGAAGGCAAAGGAGAAGCTAGAGCTGGAGGAATTCTATTCTTCCAACAATAGCTATCCAAACCTTTAGGTTATCTATTTATTTTATGTAATTGAATATGAATTCTTTTTATATTATTTTAGTATTTAATTTCATTATAAGCTAAACTTTCAAGTACTTGAGAATCGCAATAAAAGGGATGAACCGTAATTAATTTCTTTATTGTTTCTGAATTTGTGATTTTATAATTTAAATTGAATTAGGTATTTCATATTGGTTATTACTTTGTTGTTAATTTAATATTGATTTTTGGTACAACTAGAACTAGGTATTAGTATTTGTTCTATTCACTTGAAGTGGCAAAAGTGATCATCCGACGGGGGGTTCGAATACGAAACTAGGTAATAACCGTGTAATCTTCGTTATCGACCGACATGCTTGACTAGTTACATAGCCAATGATGTAAGAACATCAAATCCGAAGAGGCATATTCGGCCGAGAGGATTTTATAGCACTTTAGGATCGCTCCTAGGTCCACCCGACAGGGGGCTAGAAGATATTAGAATCCTGACTACTATTAAAATACCGTTTCTACCCTTAAACAGAAACGTTAGTTAAATTAATTAGGAAGAACCCTTGCTAGACTCAAGTATTATCTCATTCTTGCGTATACTCATATTTACTTTACTTGCATTAATTTACTTGCATTAATTAATTTAGTACTTTAATAACCTGCATCTTAGTTTCATAAACAAAACAAATATCTTATCATTTTTTTCTTGTCATATAACAATTATACTCACTTATTGCATAACTTCTTAAGTTATATCCATCCGTCCCTGATATCAAAAACCCATTTATCGGATATTACTTGGACGACCCGTACACTTGCGGTCCGTGTCCCTCCCTTTTAGGGGTGTTACTTTATAACACACCAGGATACACCAAATCGTCACTCATTTTTTGTTTACCCTTGTATCATACCATATGTGTCACCTTATGTGGCATTAAATCAAAGAGAGAGAGAGAGAGAGAGAGAGAGAGAGAGAGAGAGAGAGAGAGAGAAAAGTAATTAGGAAAGAGAAACACTGTGAATGGTGTTTAAAACTTCCAAGTAGAAGGTGATATAAGGGTGAACCAAAAAGGGGTGACAAATATCATTACTTTTTAAAGATTATCTAGAAAAAATTATGTCTTACCACTCTAATTGTATGGATAATAATATTGAAATGTTATGACAATCGATCTTAATCTTGATGTAATACATAAGTCGGTAAAGAAAAAAATTAGTATTTATCTCTTTCTTATATATAATATTTAATTAATCTCAACTAAAAAAATAATAACTGGGATGTTTTACCCAGAAAGTTCCTACTGAAAAATTATTGCCTAACGAATTGATAAACACATACAACATATATAAAAATTACACGCAACCCGTTCAAAAAATATATAACACATTAAAAAAAACTAGCAGTTCATTAAAAACTCAAATATAACTCATCGGTTGTTCAAAATTTGGAGTTCTTGAGGTTGAAAGAACAGTTATTTTCACCTTTTGAGCAATTAACTCAAGTTGATTATTATGAAATATTTAAGAAATATTACAAAA
This sequence comes from Nemophila menziesii, assembly GCA_029959085.1. Taxonomy (NCBI): domain Eukaryota; kingdom Viridiplantae; phylum Streptophyta; class Magnoliopsida; order Boraginales; family Hydrophyllaceae; genus Nemophila; species Nemophila menziesii. The sequence continues at coordinate 2,416,755 of JARWIR010000027.1, read as the reverse complement.
ATAATACTCAAATATGTTAACAATTTTATTTCCACTTCTTTTTTTGTCAATCGTTTCTATTTCTACTAAAATATTTGATGAATAATATATAAAATAAAATAAAAACACATATGTGAGTGCCTTTTAGATGTTCAAGTTAGTCCAGTGCTCATAATTTCAAAATAGTCCTTCAACATTATAAGTAATGTAATTATCAAATGATAAAATTACCACATATTTTCAAGCAGTATTAAAATTCATATGAATATAATATCCTGCACACATTTGGTGAATATAATAGTTAAAGAACTGTAATTTCAAAAAATTAAGAGTATAGTAAAATTTGAGTTGCAAAAATAATTGAAATAATATTTATATTGTCTAATTATAATATTGTTTATCATATATGAATTTGAATTTAGTATTTTTTTTAGTTATAAAATCTTTAGAACATGAACATTGGGATTTTCAATAAAGTTAGAATAGGTAACCAAAATTAGAATCGGACAATAAAAAATCAACACCAATAATAATATGAATACTCAACAGGTTTGGAAATGAATATTTAATATATGCTTTACTTATCAAATTTGGTAGGTACAAATGAAATCTCTACAAAATTGATAAAGGTAACAAAAGTGTATTTCTAATTTCATCGTATGCCGATCAAAAAAGATGAAAAAAAAGGAAAATCAATTGAATTCGCCAATTTGACAAAAAATATATACTACTACTTAGAATCTCAAAAACAAATATAAATTTTTTTTGTTGCCTTTGAAATTTTATACAATGAAATCAAATAAAATATTCTTAGTAAATAAGCGTATTTATAATTCTTTATACAAAGATTATAAGAGAGACCTAGTGGATGATCATCAAAGCGACGAATTGAGTGAGTCGTCAAAATCTGCTTTCTAATGTTGGTGGAGACTAGAGGGTGGATCTGTGACTTATGGATATATGTGGTTCGTTAATGAAGTAGTGTATATGTCTCTTTAATGGGTATCTCTGGTTGTGGGTCTTCAATAGAGAAGAAGGCAATGATGTTGGCTGCGAAGAGATGGAGGTGTTGTGTCGGTTGAGAGGGTGAGAATCGTGAATGGTGTGGATTGTGATTTAAGTGAGATTAGGGTTTTATTTTAATTTGAGTAAATACCTTTTTTTTGCATGTACTTTGCCTTGATTGACTACTTACCCATTTTTTTTAGAAAATATTTTCTTATCCCCATAGTTTTAAAATATGTCATGATGCCCCTTTCGAAGGTATCTAACTATTTTCTTCGTTAAATTATTTTTAATCATTAAAATCACTTTTAATTGTTATTTAATCCATAAGTTTTAAAAGATTGAAAATTATTATTTTCTTTGTTTTTAGGCCTCTTTATCCGAGATAGTAAGGGTCTAGTTTTAGGTAGAGGAAAGCTAGTTCCTTTCACAATTGAAGATATTCTTAACCACTTCGAGATTAAGAAATTTTCTTGATCATGCAAATATCAAGAATTGATGAGGAACATCAACAATTTTGATTGTATCCTACTTTATGAACATTTGTTAAGCCATGAGTTAGTGCAAGCACACAAAGGAAAGTTGAAGGGAACTTGGCTTTACAAGGATTTTTAACTTGATACGAAGATATGGCACAACTTTATCACACCAAATGTTTGGGGAAACACTCGTACCTCAGAAGTAAGTAAGAAAATTTCTCTTTTTTATAATTGTGTTATGCGAGACGAGGAAGTACATATAGAGCAAGTGATCTTTGATGAGGCTATGAGAATAACGATCCAACCGACAAAGGTATTCAACTTAAAATAACCATTAACGATTACTAGCCTACTAAGGGAATCAAAGGTGGAACTTAGTGAGAATGAGACATTGATATACGACATAAGCACCAACATCGTTAATGATTGGATCAAGAAAATTTTAAGAGGAGTAGTTACGAATATTCCTTAGAAGGTAGAGACTTCTCATGTACGAGAGACAGGTTCGAGAGAAGAGGATCTTACATGGAGAGAAAGGATAGATGAGCGATTAAATCAAGTAGAGGCAGCTCAAACTTTCTTAGTTGGTGATGTGTACAAATCAAAGCAAATCTAGTGCACTTCATGTCACTCTTGGAGAAATTAAGACGCGATATTGCTAAAGATCCACAACACCCTATCTTGGCTATCGATCATGTGAGGCAATATCCTCGAGAGTATGTTTTCTTTCTTCTCTACCATTTTTGTATTTGCAATATTTTTGTTAGTTTATAATTTTTATCGAGTCTGTTTCGAATCATGGGGACACGGATCACTTTTGAGTTAGGGGTGTGTGGATTCGATGTCCCTCATCTCTACTTTCTATGATTTATTTTCTTTTTAGGGTAGAATTAAAAATTTAGGTAGATGGAATTAGATGTAAATTATGTTTAATGGCCTAGAGCATAAATATAGTGAGTTAATGATAGTAGGTAATATGCATATAAATTGGTTATTTTGTATTCTTTAAATATGAACTTGAAAACACACGTTAATAGTAAAGAAAATATTAGTAAGCATTGCGGTTGAAGTAAGTTTGATCTTAGGGCGCCTTGAGGGGTGTGTAGACCGTGAGATACGAGCTAGTTGATAAACTCATTTAATGAACATCCCAGAGGTGGGAAAGTAATGAAATTGCATAGTTTAGAATGTGATTAAGGTGGTTCTTTGATAAGCCCCTTGTTGCCTAGTGTCGCCTAGGGTGTGATAAAATAAGATAAATAATAAGTCAGAAAACAACGCACTCTCACCCTAGACAGGCGCAGTACTGCAAGTATTAAAGGACGAATGCAAGTTTTAATGATAAGTTGAGTTCGGTCTCAGGGACTTAGTGTGTTAATCGAATGGGTAGAAATAACGAGTAAGAAGTAATTAATTAAAAGACAAGAAAATAAAGAGAGAATAATTCAAAATAATTAAATTAAACTAAGGAAATTAAAGACAGTAAAATAAATACGAAGAAATATGAGATGAGAAGTATAGCTTAGGTTTTGCTAGTATGCACTAATCCTTCTAATTCTTTCTATCAAATCTAGTTAATAAGGGAGCTAATTAGCTCTTAGATATTTAGTCAGGATTCTAAATTCCCATACCTTAGACCTTGAGAGCGACTAAGGGGGCTACGGACACACCACGAGGCTGGTTCAAATAGGGTTTACAAGCGCTACCAAAGCCCTAAGCAATCAATTTCCATACATGGTGATAGTGATTAAAGCATACCCTAATGACTATCTAGTTAGAATTAGTGTTGTCAAGACCAATATCGACACTAGATGTTATGTGGTGTTTCAATAATTAGACACCCAGCTAAGACGATCATCTAACTACTATTAAGGTAATCCTAAACGTTGCGCACCGCAAGGAAAACAGTTATTAAATCAAAACACATAAACAAATATATAGGTAAGCAGCTAAGATCAGATTAAAACATGAAATTCCCGAAGAAACTTAGATAGAAAGAAATTAGAATTCATAGATTATACATGATGCAAAACCCAAGCTATGGGAAGTTTAGTTCATACCTGAAGGAATTACACTAAAGGAAATAATAAAGACATCATCTTGCTCTCTACAATAACTTTGATGAATAAAACCTTAAGAACTAATTACTATGAGGCAAGGATGAGCAAGGATGATTTACAAGTGATATAAGGGTGTATTTATAGGTGTTTAGAAGACCTAATTCGTTTTCTTGAAGGAGAAGGTAAGTAATGGACTCCAAGCTCAACTCAAATTCGTAACCCTAAAACATGAAATCAGACCCGTTTTTGTTTTGGTCCTAGCAGCTTCAATACTCATCCATTTGACGTTTATGAGTAGTCGAAATTAATCGTGTTGGAAAGATCTTCAACTTTGCTCTTGACTGTTTCTCCAAATTCCACACCGATCTTGATATATAAACTGATTTGTGGTCGTAGGTGCAGAAATTTAGATTTAAGGCAGCTTTTCCTTTTCCATGTTTGTAGCTTTTCTTTCCTTATCTCTAATTACCATGCTTATCTATGTCCATATCTCTTAGTCTTTGACTTGGACTCTAATTAATCTCCATAATTATCTTTAAAGCTTCACACTAGATAAATAATTAAACCCAATATGCTCTAAAAATATTATTTTACTAAATCAAGACTCAAAATAGGAAAGTGCACTATTTCTAAAGAAAATCAATTAGAAAGACTTCTAAATCACTAAAAATGATGTCTCATCTTAACATAAATCTATCACAAATGAGGAGACATCATTGCCTTTTAGCCTGCTATCCATAATTAATCGAATTATTATCTGTCTCAGCCCCTTCTAGCCTTTCTATAGCCATTTTATTAGCCACATTATAAGCCATACCCTTTATATTATAGGACTTTTCCATATGACCCCTACTAAAATCGAAATGCTTAGACAGTCGTTTTAGAGCTTGAGTTTGGGGTGGTGGGTATAAATTTTGGGAAACATCATTAGGGTAGGTTTTTTTGAGCTTATGTATTGTGATCTCAATGATGATACACTTTTTTATATTGTATCACTTTGTCGGGGTAAAAGAAATTGAAAAAGTATTGAAAAGAAAAATGTTAAGGAAGAAATATCATGATATCTCACAACAAAAAGAGAGTCATAGGTAACTTGGAAAATGGAATTGATATGAAAAGGAGTATATTAATTGGACTGGAAAAGTGGAATTCTTATGTGATTTTGATGATGTATGTTGGGTTATTGGGGATGCTAATCAGTGCATTAAATCATTGGGTTGAGTGAGAACATTTATGAGAGTAACTCAAGCTCTAGGCGATTTTTGATGGCTAGTGAGGAGAGAGCCAAAAGCTCACTCTACATTATCCAAATATACGATCACATCATCCCTAAGCCTAACATTAAAACCTTGAAGACCTCATGATTATTTACTATGTGATCTAGAAGCAATTGAACCAATAGAGATTAGTTAGATGGATCATTGATACTAGGTAGGATCGATGAACAATCTTAGCCTCCATATCACACTAAGTGAAAGACCTATTCTTTCGTGCATTCCAAAGCTAATCTAATCTTGAATTGAAACTGTATTGATTGTTTGTATGACAAGTGCATATATTTAATTTAGTTTGTAAATATTATTACATGAAACTTTATAAGTAGTTGATTTTGGATTATTACTCACATTCTTCTATCTTCTTCCCTTTATGCTTAATTTAATTAGTCATATATTCAAGACTTCCTTATGTTCTTATTCTTTATTGTATCAGAACGATAAAAATTTGAGTTGGGGGTCTTGATGTCTCCATATTTTTGATGAATTATCTGTCAATGAGACATTATTTTAGGTGTATTATGTTCTTAATTAGTTGAGATTTTTTTCCCTATTAATTGTTACTTTCTTAATCCATGCCTTGATTTGGATGATTATTATTTTTAGAGCGTTTTAGTATAATTTGTGTGTTAAATGTGAAGCTATTAGGTATAATGATGATATTAGATTCCAAATCAATGTTAAGGAGTTGAGGAAAGAAGATCCAAGGAAAAATCAAGAGTTAAAAGGAAAGAAACTAGTTTTAGGAAAGTGTAAAATTTGTCAATAGTTGTTGTTCAGCTGTAAAGAGGTGTAGTTTTTTTTATGCTACATAAAATTGACAAGGAATTTGAAAGATACATTTTATATTTGGAATCCGATTTCTTTGAATTGTAAGTGTTACGATACCAAGATCACTGGATTTTGAGCTGTAACGAATGAGTTATGAGTTTTACAAACTCTAAATGTCAACTAGTCCTATTATGAAGGAAAACGAGTTTGAGTTGGATTAGGACTCCACGACTTGTCCCATGACCTATATTTTGACCTAACACTTATATATATGACTATTTACCTTTGTAAACATGTCCTTGCTCAATCCCTTACCAATATTACACTTAGAGATCATCCAAAAAAGCAAGTTGACACGTAGAGGAAGACAAGAAGTTGGAGACTCACAAACTCCTATTCTCCATCCTTCCACTTTACCATTAAGGTAAATTGTATTATTCTATAGCTTAACTATGTTTCTTATCTATTTTATCTTTAAATTTATTCCTTTAATTATGAACTAATTTTCTAATATCTTGTGTTTGCACTATTTATAATCCTTGAATTCTATTTATATATTCTATGTTATTTGGTAAAGTGACAATTAATTGATTGATCTTTTTAATTATATATTTGTGTCTCCTGGTGTCTTATAAAATAACACCCCAAAAAGGAAGGACACGTAATGCAAGTGTACGGGTCGTCCAAGTAATGATCCGGTAAATGGGAACCGATCTCAGGGACAGTGTGATATGACTTAAAGTGCTATGTAATAAGCGAATGTAATTGTTATATGACAATAAAAGTAAATGGATAAATATTTAGTTGGGTTTTTTGTTTAAGGACTAAAGTGCGAATAATTTAAAGGCTAAATTAATAAGAATATAAAAGAAAGCAAGTAAATGAGCTAGACGCAAAGTTATGAAGATAGTACTTGAGTCACGCAAGGGTTTCACCTAAACTCTCCTAATTAATGATTTCTGTTAAGGGCTGAATTGTTATATTCGTTCTAGTCGGGATTCTAAAGTCTCCTAACCCCCGTCATGGTGGACTTAGGAGATCTTCTACGGTATTATAAACCCCGTCAGGGTGATTACAACTACTTTCGAATGATTAAGTTCTTACCTCATTGGTTATTGGTTAGTCAAGCCTGTCAAGGTCATTGGCAAATACCAACGACTATTACCTAGGTCTGTATCTAAACCCCCGTCAAGGTGATCACTACGCCACAATAGTGAATCGCCTAAATACTAAAAATTACCTTTAGTTCATGACTCTAACGATAATAATTCAAGAATAAAATAATAGTCAACTCAAAATAACGAATCCAATTTAAATACTTAAATCCCAAATTAGAAAAACACTAATTATTCAAGTTATGATTCAACCCATTTAGCGATTCTGAAGTACATTTGAAATTAGTTCATAACGGAAATAAAAACGAAAGAAATAAAATTAAAGAGACTCATAGTCAATTACAGGAATAGATATAAAAACCTAATTGTAGAGTTGAATTGACTGTTGTTGGAAGAATTGCTTCTCTAGCTTCAGTTTTCTTCTCTTCTCTTGCTTCTGACTTTCTCTTTGACGTTACTGACTTGTGTAATATGAGTTGTGTGTAAAATAAAGCCCAAAGATCTATTTATAAGCTAAAAATTAGACTTGGGCTTTACTTAAGTGAATTAGTGAAATATTAAATAGCCCAAGTCCAATCTTTTAATTAAAAACCTGTAACTGGTGTGCATCCCTTAGTAAACGGCTGTAACTTTCTCAAATCAACTCCAAGTTGACCCTTTCAAGTTGCTAAATCTTCATAACTCAATAAGGAATAAATCCTCTTCACGACTCAAGGGCTGAATCCATGTCTATCTAGCTCAAAATCAGCAATTACTATCAGACTTCTAGATTTGCAGCAATTATTTGTATTAGTTATACGCGATTTACCTTTAGTCTCTTTTCAGGTTCCTTAGGTATGACAAATTTTCTTGCATCCATGAATAAAGGCATTGAGGGTTGATATTCAACGTGTGGGGTGCTAGGGAAACATTGGGAAAAGTGTAGTTCTACACACTCAAATATATTTGGGAACTTTACATATCGAAGTAACCTGTCACCAAGCATTTCCATCATACTCGCAAAAAGACTCGGCACACAAAAATACGAAAGCTTTCGCCATATTTATACAAGAGATCAATAGAACCTATAACGAGAGGTTCAAAGAAAGCTCGGATGAGGTGGCAATTAATGACTCATTTTTTATGATATTTTCGTACAATTTCTTGATGTATCCATGTAAGATATTTTTCCACCACAAACAGGAAGCGAACTCAAAATATCTGAGGAGGGTAAAAAAGAAAGTGCCTTTTACGGGATAGTGCACAAGGTTGCAGGGTTTATTGAGCATGAACCTATAAATAAACTAATATAATAAAGATGAGAGATATAACTTAGGTTTGATGGTACACACCTATCCTTCTAAATAAATATTTATATTATAAGGGTAATTTAAGCTTTAAGCAAGTATAAGTATCCCATATTCTATCTTCCTCCTAATTCGCGTCAAGGTAAACTTAGGTGGAAACCTCAACACTATTAGGGGACTTGGGTATGGGAACCTTGCACAATGATGGGTGGTTAAATCAATCCTTAGCTACTATCTAGTTAATCAAGCCTGTCATGATCACTACCACACACTAGAAGATAATATGGCGTTGTCAAAAATTAAATCCCCCGTCAGGGAGATCAACTACTAATGGGGTAACACTATACTCGTGCACTAGTAATGACTACAAACATTAAGTCAAAGCACATAGTACATATATGTAAATAAGAATCTCAATCAATTAACTCTCACTTTCCAAAATAATATAGAATATAGAATTAGAATTCAAATATTATACATATGAAACCCAAGTTATGGGAAAATTAGTTCATAGTAGAAATAAAACTAAAGACAAAATACATACTGTCAACTTGATTCTCTGGATGATAAATCTTGATACTGAGTTTGTACATACACACAAGGACAATAAAGGACATGTTTACAAAGTTAATTAGTCATATTTATAGGTGTATCATTTAAGCCTAGAGTTTTACCCAAGTATAGAGCCTAGATTTAACTCTAATTCGTTTTTCTAAATAATAGGGACTTATTGACCTTCTGTAAATTTCATAACTCCTTCGTTACATATCCAAGTCTACTGATATTTATATCCAAATGACCGCAAATAAAAGGCTTTTCTGAATCTCAAAGGGCTCCTTCAAATTCCATGTCGATTTTGCAGCATTCAAAATATTAGACGTGTTCACAGCTAGACAACAACTTTTGACAGCTTTACTTTCCTATATTAACTTTCTTTCCTTTTATCTCTTGATTTCGCCTTGGATCTTTTTTTCTTAACTCCTTAATATTTATTCGACATATAATATCATCATGGTGCTTAAGTGCTTCACATTTAACACAAAAATTACACAAAAAACACTCTAAAAGTAATAAACCTCCAAATTAAGACACGAATTAAGAAACTGACAATTAATAGGAAAAAAAAAACCTCAATCAAGAATATAAAATACACCTAATATTATGTCTCTAAACTATATTAATTCATCAAAGTTGTATCGTCTCGATACAATAAAAAATTAGATTATAGGGAAGTGTTTAAATATATGACTAAGTGAATTAAGCACAAGGGGTGAAGATTGAAGAATATGAGTAATAATCCCAAAGCAACTACTTAAAAAATTACATGTAAACTAAATCATCAGTATACAATTTGTAATATCCCATGTGTAACACAAAAATTAAAATAAGAATCCCGCATTTATTTGTATAGTCTAATTTTTTATGTGCACTAAAACTATTATAAATAAATGAATATTAAATATGAATAAACTTATATTTGGGGGCTAATGTAGTATTTTGGGTAAATTTGAGAATAAGTATTTTAGAAGTTTGGTAAGTAAATAAAATAATAACAATAATAGTAATAATAATAATAATAATAATAATAATAATAATAATAATAATAATAATAATAATAAAAGCCAGACTTAGACGGGGCAGACCAAAAAAAAAGAAAAAAAGAAAAAACAAATTAGTAAAAGAAGAAAAGGTCGATGCATGATAAGAAAAGGAAAGGAAAGAGAAGGAGGTAGCCGGAAGAAACATAAAGGAAAAGAAAATAAAAACTTGACTAAAGAGACTAAGAATCAGAGTGGGAAGAAGATTAGAGAAGATTAGCAGGTATACTAGCAGGAAAGGCGCATCCTACTTAAAGTAAAAGCTCGGACTAAGGTAAGTGGATTATTTATATAAAGACCTTCTATTATTATATATTTCCGACTCTATATGCGTCAATGATTTAAAAGTACATATCTATTACTGGAAATTATGTTGATAGACAAAGTTTTAAAATTTTAGCATTTGAATGATTGAGGTATGTGATTTGGGGTGTGTTTATGAGGTGTGTATATTTTGAGGTGTGTCATTGAGGTGTGTACTTGTTGTGTGTAATTGAGGTGTGTAATTGGGGTGTGTAATTAGTGTAATTGGAGGTGTTTATATTAATGTATGTATTTTGGGGTGTGAAGTGTATGAAATGTAAGTGTGTAATTTGAGATATGCTTTTGAGAGACAGGATCTTCGATAAGCTATAGTGTGATACTGTGGTGTGAAACGGATGCTATGTACTAGTTGTGTGATAGTAATTAGTCAATAACAGGGGTTAATCGCCATAAGTTTATATTTAAAAGTTTTGAGTATATTTGTTATTTCCTTAATCTGTCATCTACATCTCAATTTAGGAGTTCTATTTAAAATATTTTCTTACTGCGCTTTCATGCTCATTTCATTATGTTGTGATTTGTGCAGGTGCTAGTAGGAAAAGAAACAAAAACAGACAAGCATTTTGGGTGTTCTTTTTTGGTATGCTAGGAATATTTTGGGTAGATAGTATTGATTTTGGAATGTATTTAAACCATGAATCTAATACTGATTTTGGAAACAACGTTCCTTGTTTTTTAATGTAAATAACTCTAGAATCTAATATTCATAAAAAGAAAATATTCCCAGACTATAACTCGAATCTCAATTTTACTTAGGAATGTATATAATTTGGGAGTGTTTTGTTTATTTATATCCTTTTATTTTATAGTAAAGTTGATATACTAGCTATGTAATGGAATGATAAGCCATCATTATGAGTTTTCTCGAGTAAGGACAAAAGGTTTATAAGCTTGTAGGTGTGGGGTGTTAGCACCTGCACAAATCACAACATAATGAAATGAGCATGAAAGCACAATAAGAAAATATTTTAAATAAAACTCCTAAACTGAGATGTAGATGTCAGATTAAGGAAATAACGAATATACTCAAAACTTTTATATATAAACTTATGGCGATTAACCCCTGTTATTGACTAATTACTATCACACAACTAGTACATAACACCCGTTTCCCACCACAGTATCACACTATAGCTTATCGAAGATCCTGTCTCTCAAAAGCATATCTCAAATTACGCACTAACATTTCATACACTTCACACCCCAGAATACATACCTTAATATAAACACCTCCAATTACACTAATTACACACCTCAATTACACACACCAAGTACACACCTCAAGTACACACCTCAATGACACACCTCAAAATATATACACCTCATAAACACACCCCAAATCAAATACCTCAATCATTCAAATGCTAAAATTTTAAAACTTTGTCTATCAACATAATTTCCAGAAATATATATCTACTTTTAAATCATTGACGCATATAGAGGCGGAAATATATAATAATAGAAGGTCTTTATGTAAAATAATCCACTTACCTTTGTTCGAGCTTTTACTTTAAGTAGGATGCGCCTTTCCTGCTAGTATACCTGCTAATCTTCTCTAATCTTCTTCCCGTCTGATTTTTAGTCTCTTTAGTCAAGTTTTTATTTTCTTTTCCTTTATGTTTCTACCTGCTACCACCTTCTCTTTCCTTTCTTTTTCTTATCCTACATCGACCTATTCTTCTTTTACTAATTTGTTTTTTCTTTTCTTTTTTTTTGGTCTGCCCCGTTTAACTCTGGCTTTTATTATTATTATTATTATTATTATTATTATTATTATTATTATTATTTTATTTACTTACCAAACTTTTAAAATACTTATTCTCAAATTTACCCAAAATACTACATAGCCCCCAAATATAAGTTTATTCATACTTAATATTCATTTATTTATAATAGTTTTAGTGCACATAAAAAATTAGACTATACAACAAAATTCGGGATTCTTGTTTTAATTTTTGTGTTACACATGGGATATTACACTACACCCTCCTATAAAAGTTTCGTCCGCGAAACTTCCCTCCTGTGGCGAATAGAAATGGATATTTTTCTCGTATCTCGGACTCGAGTTCCCAAGTGGCTTCTCTTATCGTACGATTACTACTCCACTGGACCTTAACATAATGAATTGTCTGCCGACGAAGCACCTGGTCTTTTCTATCAACAATAGCTATAGGATAATCATCATACGTCAAATTTTGTCGTATTGGTAACTGGTCAAAATGTAATATATGATTTGGATCAGGCACATATTTTCGTAATTGTGAGACATGAAATACATAATGAACTCCTGATAAGCTTGGAGGTAAAGCTATTTTATACGCAACTTCCCCGATTCGTTCTAAAATTTCAAAAGGTCCTACGAATCGTGGATTCAGTTTTCCTCGATTTCCAAATCTAGCCACGCCCCTGGTAGTTGATACCTTCAAGAAAACATGATTGCCTACCTGAAATTTAAGTTCTTTACGTTTTATATCTGCCCAACTTTTTTGCCTATCTTGCGCTATTTTTATTTTATTTCGAATAAGTCTGACCTTCTCTTTGGTGTCTTCAAGAATTTGAGGCCCCAAGATTTTTCTTTCACCGAGACCCCAGTACAAGGGAGTCCTACATTTCCTACCATATAAAGCTTCGTAAGGTGCCATTTGAATACTAGAATGGAAACTATTATTATAAGCAAATTCGATCAAAGATAGATGCAAGTCTCAGCTTCCTCCTAGATCCATGACACAAGCCCGTAACATGTCTTCTAAGGTTTGAATTGTTCTTTCTGCTTGCCCATCCGTTTGGGGATGAAAAGCGCTACTCAATCTCAACTTTGTGCCCATGGCTCCTTGCAAACCTTTCCAAAATCTGGAGGTGAATCTAGGATCTCTATCTGATATAATCTCCTTTGGTATTCCATGTAGGCACACTATTTCGTTCAAATAAAGTCGTGCTAGCTTCTCTTTTGGATCGTCCACACGAACAGGTAAGAAATGTGCTACTTTTGTCAACCTATCCATAATAACCCAAATTGCGTCATTCTTTTCCTTGGTTCTTGGTAAGCCAGTGACAAAGTCCATTGACACACTATCCCATTTCCACTCTGGTATTTCAAGTGGTCGTAGAAGTCTAGATGGCTTTTGATGTTCTGCTTTCATCCTTTTACATGTCAGGCATTTAGCTACAAACTCCCCAACATCACGCTTCATATTATTCCACCAAAACACTCTCGAAGGTCTTTATACATTTTATTTCCTCCCGGGTGTACTTGAAATTTTGATTCGTGAGCTTCTTTAAGAATTTCATTCTTTATTTCTAAATTATTTGGTATACACAATCTATTACCAAATCTTAGCGTTCGATCCTCAGAAACTCTAAATTAAGAATTGCTTCTTGTTTCTTCTTCTAACGTGGATGTAATATTTTGCAAAATTGGATCATCTTGTTGCGCCTTTTTGACTCGCTCAAATAAAGTAGAGTGAATGATTAAACGTGCTATCAAACCTTTTTGAGGCGTTGTTACTATTTGAAGTTGCAATCGCTCAAAATCCTTAATCAACTCTTCTTGCGAAGTAATTAGATTTGCCATCGTCACCACATGTCTCCTACTCAGCGCATCTGCCACTGCGTTTGCCTTTCCCAGATGATAATGGATAGTTATGTCGTAATCTTTAAGGAGCTCTAACCATCTTCTTTGCCTAAGATTTAACTCTTTTTGTGTGAATAAATACTTTAAACTTTGATGGTCTATGTATACATCACATGTGACTCCATATAGGTAATGTCGCCAAATTTTGAGTGCAAAAACAATCGCTGCTAATTCCAGATCATGTGTAGGATAATTATACTCAAAACTTTTTAGTTGTCTAGAAGTGTAAGCGATTACCTTACCTTGTTGCATCATAACACACCCCAAACCACTTCTAGAAGCATCAATATACAATGTGAAGCCTTCTGAACCAGAAGGAAGAGTTAACACCGGCGCAGATCTTAAATGCTTCTTTAACTCTTGAAAACTCTTCTCGCATTGTTCAGTCCACGTAAACTTTGCATTTTTCCGAGTTAGCTGAGTTAATGGAGTAGAGAACTTAGCGAATCCTTCAACAAACTTTCTATAATAACCGGCTAATCCCAAAAAACTGCGCACTTCTGTAATTGTTGTTGGTCTAGGCCAATTACTTACCACTTCAATTTTCTGATGATCAACCGAAATCCCATCTTTAGAAACAATATGTCCCAAGAACGTCACTTTACCCAACCAAAATTCACATTTTTGTAACTTGTTATATAACTGTTGATCCCGAAGAGTTTGGAGAACAATCCGTAAATGACGTTTATGTTGCTCGTTTGTTCTGGAGTATATTAAAATGTCTTCTATAAAAACTACCACAAACTGATCTAAGTAAGGTTTGAAGATTCTGTTCATCATATCCATGAAGCTTGCTGGAGCATTAGTGAGGCCAAGTGGCATTACTACAAACTCGTAATGTCCGTATCTAGTTCGAAATTCCGTCTTTGAAATATCCCAAGACCTCACTCTCAACTTATAGTAGCCTGACCTCAGGTCTATTTTGGAAAATACTTGAGCACCTTGGAGTTGATCGAATAAGTCGTCGATACGCGGTAATGGATACCTGTTCTTCACGGTCACCTTATTTAATTCACGATAATCAATACATAACCGCATTATCCCATCTTTCTTTTTCACAAATAGCACTGGTGCACCCCACGGAGAAGCACTCAGACGTATCTGACCTTTCTCCAGTAGTTCTTGCAATAGGATTTTGAGTTCTTTGAGTTCCACGGGGGCCATTCTATATGGAGTCTTTGACATAGGTTGAGTTCCAGGTAGAAGTTTTATTTGAAACTCAACTTCACGATGCGGGGGTGATGCGGGAATATCTTCTGGAAACACGTCTGGGAATTCTCGAACTACCGGGATTTCTTCCAAGCTTTGTTCCTTAAGATCTGTATTCATGATATATGCTAGAAATCATGTGCAACCCTTTCTCAAAAGTTTATTAGCCCTCATTATAGATATAATACAAGGTGTTTTCAAATTCATTCCCTGTATCTCAAAAATAGACTCGCTAGCTAAATTAAACAACACCTTTTTTGAAAAACAATCAACGTGAGCATGGTAGGCCGATAACCAATCAATTCCTAGAATGACATCAAATTCTTTCATATTCAAACAAATTAAATTACCAAGAAATTTTCTATTACCTACATATATATCACAAAATTCCTATATACAAAATTTGTTGTAACATACATCCCAATAGGTGTTTCAACACAAAGAGGAAATTCTAAAAGTTCGGGCACACGATTTAATAAGGATGCAAATGACAAGATATAAAAGTGTAATTTGAGCCAGTGTCAAATAAAACATGGGAACTAAATTCATAAATTCGTAATACCTGACACTACTTATTCTGATGCATCCTTATCTCCATGGGTCATGGCATATAATCTGGACTTTGGTCGTGACCCTTGGCCCTTTCCCCTTGGTCTAAAATTATGCTCTTTGTTACCAGCAGTTGAAGAAAATTGAGGGTCCAGTTTGGTAGTAGAAGGTCGTGAAAGCTGAATCTCAGGGCAATTTCTGAATTGATGATCAGAGGCTCCGCATTGATAACATTCTCCTGTGTTTGGTGTCGGACAATCTTTTACACGATGATCAGTAGCCCCACACCTATAACATTTTCCCTCATTTGACACTAACTGCATTACTAGACAATCTTTAATTTGATGACCTAGATCCCCACACTTGTAACATTCCCCAGTGAAATGTCTACAATTTTCTGAAGAATGAGGTAACCCACAATAAGTGCATTGAATCCCTCGTAATGAACTCTGAAATCCTTGTCGCAGAGTATTAATTTGAGACTGACCCCTGACTAGTTGATTAAACATTCGAGGCTGAAATCCTTGACCCCGAGACTGATTTTCATGACCCAGTTGTAGGAATCCGTGTCCCTGACCCCGAGTTTGGTGTTCTTGACCCTGTTGTTGGAACCCCTGTCCCTGCGCCCTAGCTTGCTAAGGATAGAAATGTGGTTGAAATCGTGGACTAGCAAAAGGTCTCTTCAAAGACCCTGATCCGGAACTACTACCCAACTGAGAACTCCACTGCATTTCCTTCCTCTTATTCCCACTACTACCCTGAAATTGTTGTGGATTCCTATTCTCACCCCTTTCAACAATAAGAGATTTCTCGAGTATTTCCTCAAAACTCTTACGATCATGAGCCGCAACCATTTTGCTAATTGTAGGGTTGAGTCTGGTGTCGCCTAGGGTGTGATAAAAATAAGATAAAATTAAGTCTAGAAAACTACGCACTCTCACCCTAGACAGACACAGTACTGCAAGTATTATAGGACGTATGCAAGTTTTAGTTGATAAGAAAGTTCGTTCTCAGGGACTTAGTGTGCTAGTCGAATGGGTAGCAATAACGAGTAAGAAGTAAATAATTAAAAGACAGAAAATAAAGGAATAAAATTCGAGAATAACTAATTAAAACTAGGAAAAATAAAGACAATAATATAAATACGAAGAATATGAGATGAGAAGTATAGCTTAGGTTTTGCTAGTATGCACTAATCCTTCTAATTCTTTCTATTAGATCTAGTTGATAAGGGAGAATATTAGCTCTTGTATACTTAGTCAGGATTCCAAATTCCCATACCTTAGACCTTGAGAGCGACTAAGGGGGCTATGGACACATCACGAGGCTGGTTCAAATAGGGTTATCAAACGCTACTAGGGCCCTAAGCAATCAATTTCCATACATGGTGATAGTGATTAAATTATACCCTAATGACTATCTAGTTAGAATCAGTGTTGTCAGGACTAATATCGACACTAGACGTTATGTGGTGATTCAATAATTAGACACCCATCTAAGGTGATCAACTAACTACTATTAAGGTAATCCTAAATGTTGCGCACCGCAAGGAAAACAGTCATTAATTCAAAACACATAAACAAATATAAAGGTAAGCAACTAATATCAGATTAAAACATGTAATTCCCAAAGAAACTTAGATAGAATGAAATTAGAAATCATAGATTATACATGATGCAAAACCCAAGCTATGGGAAGTTTAGTTCATACCTGAAGGAAATAAACTAAAGGAAATAATAAAAGACATCATCTTGCTCTCTACAATAACTTGGAAGAATAAAACCTTAAGAACTAATTACTATGAGGCAAGGATGAGCAAGGATGATTTACAAGTGATATAAGGGTGTATTTATAGGTGTTTAGAAGACCTAATTCGTTTTCTTGAAGGATAGGTTAAGTAATGGACTCCAAGCCCAACTCAAATTCGTAACCCTAAAAACATGAAATTAGGCATGTTTTTCTTTTGGTCCTAGTAGCTTCAATTTTCATCCGTTTGATGCATATGAATATACCAAATTCATCTTCTCAAAAAGATATTCAACTTTTCTCTTGACCGTTTCTCCAAATTCCACATTTTTTTTGAGATATAAGCTGATTTGTGGTCGTAGGTGCAGAAATTCAGGATTAAGGCAGCTTTTCCTTTTCCATGTTTTTAGCTTTTCTTTCCTTATCTCCAATTTCCATGCTTATCTCTTTCCATATCTTGTAGTCTTTGACTTGGACTCTAATTAATATCCATAATTATCTTTAAAGTTTCACACTAAATAAATTATTAAACCCAATATGTTCTAAAAATATTATTTTACTAAATCAAGACTCAAAATAGGAAAGTGCACTATTTCTCAAGAAAATCGACTATTATGACTTCTAAATCACTAAAAATGATGTCTCATCCTAATATAAATCTATCACAAATGAGGAGACATCAAGACCCCCAACTCAAAGTTGTATCGTCCCGATACAATAAAGATAAAAACAAAGGGAAGTCTATAAATACACACTTATGGAAATTTCAACACAATGGGAAGAACATAGCAGAATATATAGAATAAACCTAAAGCAACAACTCAGAAAATTTCATGCAATAGTATTCATAAACTACATACATGTACACTTCTCATATCCATAGTCAACACAGCTTGAATTCAAGATCAGATTAGTTTCGCAATGTAAGAAGGATTGGGACTTTACTCAGTTCTCCAATGTAGCTATAGATTGTTCATCGAACTTTACTAGTATCCAAAGATCCACTCAACTACTCTCTAATGGCTCAATCACTTCTCAATTACATAGCAAAGAATCAAAAGGTCTTTTAGGTTTGTAATTTAGGCTTAGGGACGGTATGATAGTATATTTGGATAATTTAGAGTGAGCTTTTGGCTCTCTCCTAACTAGCCATCAACGAATCGCCCTAGAGCTTGAGTTACTCTCATAAAACGTTTCTCACTCAACCCAATGAATTCCTTGATGCACAATTTAGCATCCCCAATAACCCAATTAAAGTATAAGATGTTCACATAAAAATTCCACTTTGTCGGTCCGAATATATATATTTTTTCTTTTAATGCCCTTGTTGGAAAATTTAGCTCGTAGCTTCTTAATCATTCACTATTACCCCGACAAAGGGTTACAATAAAAATATGTGAATCATCATCAATATAAAGAACAGAGCACAATTAATAAGCTCAAAAATCCCATTCCAACAACAATTCCCATAATGGTGGACCCACCACCCCAAACTCAAGCTCTAAAACAACTGTCTATGCATCGCGATTCGAGTGCGGGTCATATGGAAAAGTCCTATAATCTAAAGGGATATGGCTTATAACGTGTTTTAATAAAAAGCTTTAGAAAGGCTAGAAGGTGCTGAGAAGGATATAGCATATAAAATCAAAATAACAAGGTCAAAAGGTATAAAAAGGCTTCAAGTGGCTTCAAATATGAAAGAACTACCTTAATCACTTTCTACACTATGCAATTTCGTTATTTTCTTACCTTTAGCACTTTCATCAAATGGGTTTGTCAACTAGCTTGGATCTCACGGCCTACACACTTCTCAAGGTTCCCTGAGATCGAACATACTTTCTATCGCATTGCTCACTAATCTATACTTTACTATCAACGTGTGTTTTCCTGCAAATACTCAAAGCATACAAATAACATAGCTCATAAACATACTACTTACTATCATCAATTCACTGAGCTTATGCTTTCAAGCTATTAAACACACTCTACATCTAATTCCCATGTATCAAAAAATTTAATTTCTACCTAAAAACATAAAAATGGAGATGAGAGACAACGAATCCCCATACCCCTACTCAAAAATGAGCTGTGTCCCCACGACTCGAAAAAGACTCGAAATAGAAATTAAAATTAGCAGATAAATGCATTTACAGAAATGGTAAGGAAGAAAGAGAACATACTCTCGAGGCTATTGCCTCGCATTATTGACATCCAAGGTTGGAATTGCTTGATCTTTCGTTAATTGCTCAAGGAGTTTCATGATGTGCACTTGATTAGCGTTGATTTGTGCCACATCATTGGCTAAAGAAGTTTGAGATGCTTCGAATTTGGTTAAACGCTCCTCCATCTTCTCTTGCCAACTTTTCTCCTTTTCTTCTTTCGAGATTTGCGTAGCACTCGCTCTTCGAAAGACATCCATGATCCAAGCATTATCAATATAACTCGTCTTAAACTCGAGTTTCTCTTCTTCACCCAATGTAACATTCGCTTTTCGCACAAGACACGTGATCATAGTAGGAAATTTAACATTATAAACTGATTTAGGAGAGACCGAAAATCGCATCACCTCCTCATAGATCAACTGTGCCACATCCACTTCTTCTCCTCTCAAAATACAATCCAAAAGTAGAGCGTTCTTTTTAGTCACAACCAAGGTTCGTGTGTTTCCAAAAACATTAGGAATAAGGAAATTGTGCCAAACTCTCGCATCCGGTTGAAGATATTTGTAAGGCCAAGGTGCCTTCTATTCTCCCTTATGTGATTTCACTTTCTCCTTGTCTAAAACATGCTCAAAAAGTAATGCCTCATCAAATATTTTTCGTTTAGCAACCGCTTCATTATACTTGCAATATCCAATTAATTTCTTAAACTTGAAGTGGTTTCTAATCTCATTAACTGTGAAAGGAACTAACTTTCCTCTAATCGGAACACAACCTTTACTATCTCGGCTAAAGAGGCCTAAATAGAATTCCAAATTTTTCACCAAGCTCTAAGAACCTCTTGTATTTTCCTGTACCAACTTCTTCATTGAATACTTTCTCATAAGCAAATGGTAGCTCTTTTAATTGTTTTTCTGCAGAAGCTTTTAAGGCCTTTAACGCTTCCTCTTTATCCATGAGTGTAGGACCTTTGAAGGGTGGAGGTTGTGTTTTCTCCTTTGAATAAAAGTAAAGCCTTTTACCATTACGATCAAACATAGATAGATTACCTCCATCTTCAACATCGTTTTTACCCTTTGCTTTAGAACTAGAACCTTTGTTATTTGATTTCTTCTCAATTGAACCCAATACCTTGCTTTTCTTCACCTCCCTCGTGTTAGCTAATATTTCTGTTCTTTTAGTCATCTACAATTGACCCCCAACTCAAAGCTTTAACAACTCTTGAAATTTGAACTTGTGGATTTTTGGTTGAACAAGCTTGATTTGGTTTAGAAAAGATGAATTGATGATGAATCTCTATGTGGGTAAGGTGAATTTTTGATGGATTGGCTTGGATTTAAGAAATTGTAGGATGAATTTTGAAAATTTGAGCTCTTGATTCTTCAATTTAATGTGTTTGGTGAGAATTTGGTGCTTGAATCTCCTTTGTAATGAGGTGGAGAGAAGATTTGATGTGTTTTATGATGATTGAGTAGTGTTTTGATGATTGGTGAAGGTTTTTATGAGCTTTAATGGAGTTGGCAGAGGTTTGGAGAAGAAAGAGAGGCTTAAGGATTTGTAAATTCGGAATTGTACTCACCTCTTGCTTCATTTAACCTAAAACGCAGCTTTTTCTCTCTTCAGTCGGCGACCTACGGTGTACCGGAACAGTGGCGCGGTGTACCGCAGCTTCTGTTCCTCAAAATTTTTAATCCTCGTCAAAATACCCGCAACTCCTACCCGTGGCACGGGTTTTTGGTCGTGCGGTGCACCGGAGCTCGAGGCGCGGTACACCGTACCTGAGGTCAAGATTTTTTTTCTTCTCGGCACAAAACCCGAGTTACCTACACGTGGTACGGGTTTTCTCCCTTGCGGTGTACCGGAAGGGTAGTCCGGTGTACCGGACTGCTGGTCAGAATTTTTCCGAAAAACTTTGTTTTCTCCTCCCGAACTCGATTTCTCGAATACCTAAGCATCAAAAAAACTAATACCTTTCTCAAATATGCAATATCAACTAAAAACAACTAGACTAAACATAAACTAAAAACATGAAAGACATAAAAACTTAAAAAAATTGTGGGTTGTCTCCCGTACAACACTTTTATTTAACGTCTTTTAAAGTTAGACGCGTTACCTCTATCAAGATTTGCGAATATAGCGTCCCTAACAACGAGTTAGGCTATGAACGTCAACTAATCTGCGCTTGATCCCGTTCTTGGGTCGGATTTCTATCACCTTGGTGGAAACAACCTTAGTGACAATGAATGGTCCTATCCACGAGTCTTTGAAACTACGTGGCCTATTTTCGCGTTTGTGAGCTTTTCATAGAACTTCATGGCCAAACCCAAACTCAATGTTTGGCTCAGTATCCACAGGTTTTAAGTGTATTTTATGAGGAGGGACTTTGTGATGTGAAAGGTTGTGGATGACAGGAACGGTGGGATCTAACTTCCTCGGTTTCTTACCCAAGACATAGAAGGTCTCGGATACATTCTTTTCATGAAGGGTAATGGTCCCTTCTCGGAAGTTGATGACACTTTGACTTGTGGCCATGAAATGACGTCCAAGTATGATAGGAACCTGCTTATCTGCATCAAACTCAAGTATAACAAAGTCAGTAGGGATGGCGATACTACCTGCACGGACTAAGACGTCCTCCACTGTTCCCCATGTCCTGGTAACTTAGTTGTCAGCGAACTGCAACTTCACTGGAGGTTTCTCTGATTTCTGAAGTACAAGTCTCTCGAACACGGACTTAGGCATAAGATTTACACAAGAACCCACATCGTACATAGCTTTCACCTTGAGCATACCATTAATTTGAATAGGAAGGTTAAAACTTCCCGGATCTTTAAGCTTTGTTGGTAGCTCTCGTTCACTTCTTCTTGAGACTCTCAGGTTCTCCCTTGGGATCTCTACACTCGATTCTTTCTCAAGAATAACTTGCGTAAAAACTTGTTGCGGTGTAAGTCCTTTCTTCGCGATCTCAAGCATTTGGGCGTTGATATTTTCGGGTGTATACGCCTCTACAAATGTCTTGAGTTCAGTGTCATCCTTAGGATTTGTATCAGGATTAATTGGTGACACTGTTTGAACAACAAGTGGTGGTTCCACCTTCTCTTCTTCTTTCTCTTCTTGCACAGCAGGTGCAACTTCAACTTCAACTTTTGATTCCTCCTTGGAGGCTTATTTCTCTTTCTCTTTAGCCAGCTCAACTTGATAATCCATCACCGATCAAATCTCTTCTTGCATATCCTTCAAAAGCTGTATAAATTCGGCTTTCTCTGAATCATGCTCCATATCAACCTCAGAACAGTCAGATTCCACGGGGCTAGACTTGGTTGGTTCTTCTTCGGTACTCGGAACCTCCACGGCACTAATGGCAGCATATGGTACTTCCTTCTTTTCTTCTTCAATTTCAAGGCAGATAGCCTTACAAGCTTCGAACCCAACATTGTCATCACCTCCTTCGATAGCCTTCAGTTCTTCTTGTTTCATTAAATTCGTTAGAACTTTGTTCAACTGTTAAAATCTGAATTGCGGCATCTTGTCCTCGTAACTTTTCATCCTGAGTGTTCATATTCGTGGTCAAACGGTCCAAGACTTTTACTAACTATTGATTATCCATAGATCCTTCTTGAGGATACAGTGGTAAATCTTTCTTATCTAATGTATCGGTATAGGCATCTTAAACAGGTTGTTGAGGGGGAACAGGTCTATTTTGATATTGATTTTAATACTGACCTCTTGGTTGGAAAAAGTTGTTCTGGGGGCGCGGTTGATAATGACTAGGATTAGCGGCCCCCTAAGGATTTGAATACTGCATACCCGGATGGTTTTGGTTACCAAATTAATAACCTCCTCTGTTGGATATGAAGTAAACAGATTGTGGATTTCCTTTGCACTCTTCCAATGTATGATTATTAACCCCACATTGTTGACAATCTTGTGCTTCTTGTACTACGTTTGCTGCGGCTAAATTCTTCTGCATCTCTAGCTTAAGCTCTTTGATTTGATTTTCTAATGCTGATATTTGAGCTGACTTTGCCGTTTGTGCATCTAAATGAAGCGTTCCTCGGGTCTTTGCTATAGGAGCTCGCGTAGAAGGCCAACTCCTTTCTTGTTCAATAATATTTTCCAAAACCTCGGAAGTTTCATTATGATTCATGGACACGAAATTGCCCTTTCCTATGTTATCCACCTTCTCTCTAACTTTATCATTAAGACCTTCATAGAATATAGCAAGTTGTAAAGAGGGGGTATAACCATGGAGCGGACATCTAGCTAAATAATGTTGAAACCTTGTCCATGATTCTCCTACTGTTTCTCCATCTTCTAGACAAAATCTTGCAAGCTCGCTTTGATCTTTGAGTCTCATACTCTTCGGATAAAAACGGTTAAAGAATGCGGCTTGAAGTACTGTCCATGAATTGATTGTCCCAGGTGGCTGTCTATCTAGCCACTCACTAGCTCTACCGGTTAGGAAGAACGAAAACATATGACAATACAGTTGCTCGCGTGTAATGCCTGGAGTAACATAAGCATCGCAAATCTGCATAAACTTCTGAATCGCTCTTACCGGATCTTGAATTGATGTACCACTGTAGAGTCCATGACTTTGAAATTGACTAAGCATACCCGGATCGGGTCGAAATTTAATATTCTGGATCTCTGGAGGACGGTAACCTATT
The DNA here is from genome assembly GCA_029959085.1 of Nemophila menziesii. Lineage (NCBI taxonomy): Eukaryota > Viridiplantae > Streptophyta > Magnoliopsida > Boraginales > Hydrophyllaceae > Nemophila > Nemophila menziesii. The sequence continues at coordinate 2,392,900 of JARWIR010000027.1, read as the reverse complement.
GGTTGAACATGAAACGAGACATGGAGACCAGGAAGGTCTTGTTCAACTCGATTTTGCCCATTACCTCGTCCCAGTGGATGTTGTCCTTGTTGTTGTCCACCAGGTGGGATAGGTGGTGGTGGTCCTCTTGGTGGCACTCCAAGTGGTGGATCTAACTGACCTTCTACGCCTGCCATAGTTCTTCTCAAGGCTCTTTCCTCACGAACACGTTTGTTGTAAGGTCTGAAGCTCCTCCTTGGCTCCGATAACGGAGGCCAAGAATTAAACACTGTGAAACCTGAAAAAGACTAAAGCAAACCACAAGCATAAATCTGGAAAAACATAAACTAAATACTGAAAAATAAAATTTAATTAAAAACTACTACTCGAAATAGATAGCCCACACGTTAACGAGACACAAGTCCCCGGCAGCGACGCCAAAAACTTGGTGTCGCCTAGGGTGTGATAAAAATAAGATAAAATTAACTCTAGAAAACTACGCACTCTCACCCTAGACAGGCACAGTACTGCAAGTATTACAGGACGTATGCAAGTTTTAGTTGATAAGAAAGTTCGTTCTCAAAGACTTAGTGTGCTATTCGAATGGGTAGCAATAATGAGTAAGAAGTAAATAATTAAAAGACAGAAAATAAAGGAATAAAATTCGAGAATAACTAATTAAAACTAGGAAAAATAAAGACAATAATATAAATACGAAGAATATGAGATGAGAAGTATAGCTTAGGTTTTGCTAGTATGCACTAATCTTTCTAATTCTTTCTATTAGATCTAGTTAATAAGGGAGAATATTAGCTCTTGTATACTTAGTCAGGATTCTAAATTCCCATACCTTAGACCTTGCGAGCGACTAAGGGGGCTACGGACACACCACGAGGCTGGTTCAAATAGGGTTATCAAACGCTACTAAGGCCCTAAGCAACGATTTCCATACATGGTGATAGTGATTAAATTATACCCTAATGACTATCTAGTTAGAATCAGTGTTGTCAGGACTAATATCGACACTAGACGTTATGTGGTGATTCAATAATTAGACACCCATCTAAGGTGATCATCTAACTACTATTAAGGTAATCCTAAATGTTGCGCACCGCAAGGAAAACAGTCATTAATTCAAAATACATAAACAAATATAAACGTAAGCAGCTAATATCAGATTAAAACATGTAATTCCCAAAGAAACTTAGATAGAAAGAAATTAGAATTTATAGATTATACATGATGCAAAACCCAAGCTATGTGAAGTTTAGTTCATACCTGAAGGAAATAAACTAAAGGAAATAATAAAAGACATCATCTTGCTCTCTACAATAACTTGGAAGAATAAAACCTTAAGACCTAATTACTATGAGGCAAGGATGAGCAAGGATGATTTACAAGTGATATAAGGGTGTATTTATAGGTGTTTAGAAGACCTAATTCGTTTTCTTGAAGGAGAGGTTAAGTAATGGACTCCAAGCCCAACTCAAATTCGTAACCCTAAAAACATGAAATTAGGCATGTTTTTCTTTTGGTCCTAGTAGCTTCAATTTTCATCCGTTTGATGCATATGAATATACCAAATTCATCTTCTCAAAAAGATATTCAACTTTTCTCTTGACCGTTTCTCCAAATTCCACATTTTTTTTGAGATATAAGCTGATTTGTGGTCGTAGGTGCAGAAATTCAGGATTAAGGCAGCTTTTCCTTTTCCATGTTTTTAGCTTTTCTTTCCTTATCTCCAATTTCCATGCTTATCTCTTTCCATATCTTGTAGTCTTTGACTTGGACTCTAATTAATATCCATAATTATCTTTAAAGTTTCACACTAAATAAATTATTAAACCCAATATGTTCTAAAAATATTATTTTACTAAATCAAGACTCAAAATAGGAAAGTGCACTATTTCTCAAGAAAATCGACTATTATGACTTCTAAATCACTAAAAATGATGTCTCATCCTAATATAAATCTATCACAAATGAGGAGACATCAGAGTCCATCACCATATTTTTCTGCGCTAGCTTCAGGAGTTGGTACTATATATGAAGCAAACCTAGCAAACTCTACAAATTTGTCAGCATATTGGGATTCCGTCATGTTACCTTGAGTTAAATGCATGAAGTCTCGAATTTTTTGTTGTTGATACGAGCGTGGATATTATTTTTCCTCGAACATCTTCCTAAACTCATCCCACCCAACCACTTGTTTGATATGTAATAATTTCAGATTCCACCAACTCTCGGCACTATCTTGAAACATATGGGTAGCTAGACGAACCTTTGCATATTCATTTGGTCTCATAACTCTCCATAATTTCTCCATGGACTCCAACCACTCGAAAGCTTCTTTAGGATCATGCCTCCCTCGAAATTCCCTTGGTAGATTTCCCAGATATCTCTCAAGAAGTTGTGAATCGCTGTCATTTTCTTTTCTAGTTTCATTTCCTTTTGTAAGACCTTCAACCAATTGTTGTAACATCTCGTTAGCAACTGAACGAACATCTATTTGCGAGTTTGACCCCTCTGCTGATTCTTTTCATGGTTCTCTCGTTCGTTGTTCTTCTAATATTTCTGTCGAAGGAGTATTATCACCCACATCTACTGGACGCATATTGGAAGAATCAACCTATACAAACACATATGATAAAACTGCAAACCAATACACAATCATAAAAGATGCAGATTGTAAACAACACATAATACACTAAATTTTACAAAGAAGACACCACACACAACTTAGACTTATTGATCGTTAATCCTATTGCTCTGATACCACCTGTAACACCCCACACCTACAAGCTTATAAACCTTTTGTCCTTACTCTAGAAAACTCATAACAATGGCTTATCATTCCATTACATAGCTAGTATATCAACTTTAGTATAAAATACAAGGATAAAAATAAACAAAACACTCCCAAATTATATACATTCCTAAGTAAAATTGAGATTCGAGTTATAGTCTGGGAATATTTTCTTTTTATGAATATTAGATTCTAGAGTTATTTACATTCAAAAACAAGGAACATTGTTTCCAAAATCAGTATTAGATTCATGGTTTAAATACATTCCAAAATCAATACTATCTACCCAAAATATTCCTAGCATACCAAAAAAGAACACCCAAAATGCTTGTCTATTTTTGTTTCTTTTCCTACTAGCACCTGCACAAATCACAACATAATGAAATGAGCATGAAAGCGCACTAAGAAAATATTTTAAATAAAACTCCTAAACTGGGATGTAGATGTCAGATTAAGGAAATAAAAAATATACTCAAAACTTTTAAATATAAAATTATGGCAATTAACCCCTGTTATTGACTAATTACTATCACACAACTAGTACATATAACCCGTTTCACACCACAGTATCACACTATAGCTTATCGAAGATCCTATCTCTCAAAAGCATATCTCAAATTACACACTTACATTTCATACACTTCACACCCCAGAATACATACCTTAATATAAACACCTCCAATTACACTAATAACACACCCCAATTACACACCTCAATTACACACACCAAGTACACACCTCAAGAACACAACTCAATGACACACCTCAAAATATATACACCTCATAAACACACCCAAAATCACATACCTCAATCATTCAAATTCTAAAATTTTAAAACTTTGTCTATCAACATAATTTCCAGTAATAGATATGTACTTTTAAATCATTGACGCATATAGAGTCGGAAATATATAATAATAGAAGGTATTTATGTAAAATAATCTACTTACCTTAGTCCGAGCTTTTACTTTAAGTAGGATGCACCTTTCCTGCTAGTATACCTGCTAATCTTCTCTAATCTGCTTCCCACTCTGATTCTTAGTCTCTTTAGTCAAGTTTTTATTTTATTTTCCTTTATGTTTCTTCCTGCTACCTCCTTCTCTTTCCTTTCTTTTTCTTATCCTACATCGACCTTTTCTTCTTTTACTAATTTAATTTTTGTTTTTTTTATACTAAAGTTGATATACTAGCTATGTAATGGAATGATAAGCCATCGTTATGAGTTTTCTCGAGTAAGGACAAAAGGTTTATAAGCTTGTAGGTGTGGGGTGTTGCACAATTATCATACAAACAATCAACACGATTTAATTTTAAGATCAGATTAGCTTTGGAATGCACGAATGAGAGGTCCTTCACTTAGTTTGATGTGGAGGCTATAAATTTTTCATCGATCCTAACTAGTATCCAATGATCCATCTATTGGCTCAATTTCTTCTAAACAACATAGTAAATAATCATAATGTCTTTAAGGTTGTAATGTTAGGATTAGGGACGGTATGATCGTATATCTGGATAATGTAGATGGATTTTGTTTTTCTTCTCACTAGCCATCAACAAATAACCCTAGAGCTTTAGTTACTCTCATAAATGTTTTCAATCAACCAAATGATTTGATGAACTAATTAGCATCCCTAATAACTGAATATAAACCAATATGATACATAAGAAATTCTACTTTGCCAGTCCATATCATATAATCTTTTTCATATCAGCTATGACTCTCTTTTCGATGTGAGATATCATTCTACTGATTTCAACATATTTATTTTCTTGTCAATACTTTTTCTTTTCTTTTTACCCCGACAAAGGGTAACAATATAAAGTAGTGAATCATTATCAAGAGCACAATATATAAGCTCGAAAATACACACTCCCAATAATGTTTCCCATAATGTGAACTTACCACCCCAAACTCAAACTCTAAAACAATTGTCTAAGCATTGCAATTCGAGTGCGAGTCATATGGAAAAGTCCAATATTTAAAGGGTATGTATTATAATGTGGCACATGAAAAGGCTTTATAAAGGCTAGAAGGGGTTGAGACGACTATGTATAAATAATATTTGGGCAACAAGCTAAAAGGAAAGTAAGGGCCTTTCAAAGAACTGCCTTAATCACTTTCTAAATTATGCATTTACGTTACTTTCTGACCTCTAAAAATTTCATTAAATGGGTTATCAACTAACTTGAATCTCACGGCCTACACACCCCTTAAGGCGCCCTAAGATCAAACTTACTTCTAACACATTGATCATAATCGTTTCTATATTATTAACGTGTCTTTTCATGTTCATACCCTAAGCATACAAAATAACCAAATCATAAACAAATTACCTACTATCATTAACTCACTAAATTTATACTTTCAAGCCATTAAATACAATGTGCATCAATTCCATCTACCAAAAATTTTAATTTCTTCTAAAAAAAGTAAATAAAAAAATGGAGATGACGACAACGAATCCCCACACCCCATACATACTTAAAATGAGCTGTGTCCCAATGACTTGAAACAGACTCGATAAAAACTAAAAAACAAACACAAATATTGCGAATAAAGAAATGGTAAGAAAGGAAAAAAACATACTATCGAGGCTATTGTCACACATTATCGACTTTGGGTCGTGGTGGACCTCTCGTTATATCACGTCTTAATTGCTCTAGGAGTGTCATGATGTGCCCTGATTTTATTTGATTTGTGCCATATCATCGGCCAAGAATGTTTGAGCTACTTCAACTTGATTTAATCACTAACTTACCTTTTCTCTCCATGCAAGATCCTCTTATTTAAATTCTCTCTCACTAAGGCCTTCTTCCTCTATAGTATTCATTACATATTCTCCTCTTAGAATTTTCTTGATACACACATTGTTGATATTGTTTCTCACATTATACATAAATTACTCATTCTTACCACGATTCACATTTTCTTTCCTAAATAGGCCAGTGATCATTGTTGGATATTTCACATTGAAAAATGTTGTCTCTCTTATTTTGGACTTTTATCTAGAAAATATAGATTTTTTTGCTTGAATGGTGTGTTTAGTGTGTAGCTTTTAGGTACATTCTTGATGAAAGGGTACAAGAGGAGGATAGGAAGTCAAAGAGGCAAGAGAAACCCCAAGTCAAATCGGAAATTGAGTTTAGAGTCACTTTGGAGAGTTGAAGCTTTTACTGGAAGATTCTTCCACCTTAATGTTTTTGTCACTATGACTTTTTGGTAAGAGCTTTGAAACTGATCTAGATTTTGACCTAACACCTATATATATATATGATTATTTACCTTTGTAAACATGTCATTTTTCAGTTCCTAATCAATAATATACTTAGAGATAATTCAGAGAAGCAAGTTGACTTGTAGAGGATAACAAGAAGCTGGGGAGTCACAACCCTTTCTTCTCGATCCTTTCACTCTACCATTAGGGTAATTTATCTTATATTCATGGCTTAACCATGTTTGTAAGTTATTTTACCTTTAGTTTTGTTTCTTTAATTATGAACTAATTTTCCATAGCTTGGGTTTGCAATATGAATAATCCTTGAATATTTTTTCTATATTCTAATGTTATTTGGGAAAGTGACAGTTAATTGATTGAGAGTTTTAATTATATATGTGTTATGTGCTTGACTTATTCCAGCCGTAGATCTGGACAATCTTAGGACTACCCTTAGTAGTTGGATTGACACCATAGCGGGGGATTCAATTATAGACAACACCACATAATCGTCTAGTGTGCGGTATTGATCCCGAAGGGTTTGCCTAACCAGATAGTAAATAGGGATAGATTTAGAAATTGATCTCTGAGCAAGGTCCCCTAACACAAGTCCCTTGGTATAATTGGGGATTACTTCTAAGCTACCTTATCGAGAGTTAGAGGGATTATAGATACCCAGTTATTTATATTTGCTCGAATCACCCTTATAATTAGAATAATGATTTAGAAGGATAGTTGCATACTAGCAGACCTAAGCTATATCTCTCATCTCCATACTTAGTTTATATATTTGCATTAGTAGTTTAATTTCTTATCTAAAATCCCAATAAATATTTATCTCTTTATTTTTCTTTTAGTTAAACAATTAAGCTCTTCTACACTTCTATTCTAAACGCGGTTTAAGCAAACAAACTAAATCCCTATGAACAAACTTTATTTATAAACTATAACTTGCAACAATATGTACAGTTGCAGTGAGTTTCTCGTAGTGGTATAAGATGTTTATTCTTTTATTATATATTATTTATCACACATTTGCCACCAGCAACAACTTTAAAATTAAGGACACTATTTTTTGTAACAAAAGTCTTGATGGGGAAGCTCTTGTTAAACTTAAAGATACACAAAGTTATGAGATTCTTCTAACAAAGTCAAAGGTATCCTATCTGATAACCATGAACTTATACAAGGTATTAGGCAGATGTCATCAACAAGCTAGAAAATTCATCTGGTCATCAGGAAATTAATCAAATGGAAGATGATTTTGGTTTGATCTCCTTCAAACATATTCCAAGAAGAATGAATGGGCTAGTAGGCCAACTTGAGTAAACTGTCAGGCATGGAGCTAGGAGTAATCTTTCTAACAACATATATAGTGATATGTTGGTAGTCTTCAATAAGTTAGGAATATGTTTTTTTGTTTTGTTCTTCTCAATTGTTTTTTTGTTGTCTTCTTACTCATCGAAAAACAAACCAATCCCGAAACACATTAATCAGAATAAAAAATAATATGATTTAAATATAGTAATTTAAAAGTCGAAAAAATAATTACAAAAGTCTAAATAAATTTAAAAGTCGATACAATAATTAAAATCATCAATAGTCAACTTAAAATTCATGGGATAGAAGTATTAAATATAGAGTATGGTAAATAAAAATATAAATCAATCAACGGATTAATCTTTTTCTTCTTTATCTTCAAGATTTTTTCGACAACGACTAGGTGAACTTTTGTAAGCACGTGAAGGAAGATTGGCGGATGTGGTAGAATCGAAAGTCGATAGTTACTTAGATGCACTAATGTGATTAACCCAAGCTAGGGTTCCACTTAGCCACTCGAGGTTGTACACGGGATGGGTGGAAGCTGTCGATCTATCAGCCTCTGTAACGTATGGCTTCTGGCCCTTCTAAATTAGGTAGTCTTTCATGGCTGCTAGCATCCCATTCATATCCCACACTGTACGAGTTGATGAGTCAGCATGTCTCAAATGTTTGTCCCTTGGAGGGGGTCCATGATGTCTCCCTTTTTGGTCTAAATATAAGCCCTTAGGAGACATCATTTTAGGATGAAAATGGTCTTTTTATATTGACTTTTGTGCTTAAATTGCAATATTACACTTTCTCCCCTTGGAATTAGACTATTTGCATTTATAGAGCTTTTGTGCGTTAATTTACTTATTTTTAATGCAAAGTTAGTAGGTTTATGAATTTCATGAGAAACCAATCCAAGGAGGAGAAGTGAGAATTAAAGTCTTAGAATATTTCTAGTGTGTTTAGTCGAGTATCCTGAATTTAAATTGCACTTTCTTAATTCTAGTCTTGATTTATTGATTTATTATTTTTAAAGCATATGCGGTTTAATTATTTATTTAATGTGAAGGTTTAGAGATAATATGGAAATAAATTAGATGCTAAATCAATTCTAATGAGATAAGGAAAGAAGATCTTGAAGAAATCTGGAGATAGAAGGAAGTAGAGTTCAACTAGGAAAAGGAAAAGCTGCCTTATGAATCTGAAATTCCAGCCACGTTTTAAAGATTAATCCATAACTTATTATTGGCTAGGAATCTGGACGAGTGGTCTGCACCAATGGAAAGATCTTTCCGAGACAAGCGGCTTCATATATTGGAACTCCTCAAACGGATAAGTATTGAAAAAGATATGACCAAATCAAATCAGCAGCAGAATCTTACCTATCCTAGATTTTAGGGTTACGAATTAAAGAGTTCTTGACTTGTCTTCCACTCCAAGTAATTCGACCTAACACCTATAAATACCAGCTCTAAACCTTAGAAAATCATCCCTTGGCTGCATAAGCTTAATATACACATATAAATCATCATAGAAGCAATCAAGAGGATCTAGAGGAGGAAGAAGCAAGAGCCAGAGCTTAACTACATCAATTCATCACTTCTCCATCTCTATTCTTTGGGTAATTTAGTATTAGATCTATTTTGTCTATGAGGTATTTCTAAGCTATTTATTCAAGTAGTTTATTTATGCATAATTTCTCTTTAGGATTGTAATTATATGAACCTTTGATTATTGTTTTTCTGTTTTAATTTGAATCTAGGATTTAGTATTTAATTGAATTGGTTCTTAATTTCCATTGACCATATTCTTGTGCTTGTTCACTATTTCTGACCTAGCTAATTAGAAATAGGTTTTAGTAATTAGGCTATTCCATATAGTGGCGTATGGATCATCCGATAGGGGGGTTTAATTACAGAACTAGAATATAGACGCGTGGTATCCGTTATTTGACCGACATGCTTGACTAACCACGTAGCCAAAGAGGTAAAATAGTATTCATCCAAAGAGGCATATTCGCCCATACAGGGGTTTATAGTACTTTAGGATAGCTTCTAGGTCCACCCTGACGGGGGCTAGGAGATATTTGATTCCCGACTAGTGTGAGATTTCCCATTCACCCTTATTCTTAGTAATCATTAATTCAATAGGATAGATTCATACTTGCATCTCCTTATCTTACTTGCATGATTATTTATTATTTATTGTTTATTTTATTATTTCATTAGTTAGAAAACAAACACCTTTATTATTTATCTTTTTATTTAAAGCAATCAAAACTATCTATTCTGATATTGAACACGAATTTAGAATAACTTCTTAAATCCCTGTGGAGACGATAATCCAGTATTTTACTTATCTATTACTTGGTACGACCCGTACACTTGCGGTCTGTGGATCCTTTATTCCTTTGCTTTTATTTCATTATTTTATAACACACAAGGACCCACCAAGTTTTTGGCGCCGCTGCCGGGGACACGACTCATTTTTGAGTTGGGGGTGGGGATTCGTTGTCCCTCATCTCCATTTTTATGTGATTTACTGTTTTTTTTAGAGAAATTTGAAAATTTTGAAATTTTTAAGAGATGGATTAGATGTAGAATGTGTTTAATAGCTTGAAAGCATAAGCTTAGTAAGTTTATGATAGAAAGTAGTATGTTTATGAGCTACTTTATTTTGTATGCTTTGAGTATTTGCAGGAAAACACATTGATAGTAAAGAAAAGATTAGTTAGCAATGCGATAGAAAGTATGTTCAATCTCAGGGAGCCATGAGTGGTGTGTAGGCCGTGAGATCCAAGCTAGTTGATAAACCCATTTAATGAACGTGCTAAAGGTAAGAGAATGACGAAATTACATGGTTTAGAAAGTGATTAAGGCGGTTCTTTCATAAGCCCCTTGTTGCCTTTTAGCTTGCTGTCCATTTTATTATTATATATCCTTCTCAGCCCCTTCTAGCCTTTCTAAAGCCTTTTTATTAGCCACATTATAAGCCATATCCCTTTAGTTTATTAGGCATTTCCATATGACCCGCACTCGAATCGCGATGCATAGACAATTGTTTTAGAGCTTGAGTTTGGGGTGGTGGGTCCACCATTATGGGAAATATTATTGGGTTGTATTTTTTAGCTTATTAAGTGTGCTCTGTTCTATAATTGATGATGATTCACAGGTTTATTTGTAACCCTTTGTCGGGGTAATAGTAAATGAAAAAGAAGCTACGAGCTAATGTTATGAAAAGGCATAATTTATGAAAAATAGCATGATATCTCAACATCAAAATGAGAATCATAGCTATACAAAAGAAAAAAATTGATATGAAAAGAATATATATTTGGACCGGCAAAGAGGACTTTTTATGTGAACATCTTATTGCTTTAATTGGGTTATTAGGGATGCTAATTTGTGCATCAAGGAATTCATTGGGTTGAGTGAGAACGTTTTACGAGAGTAACTCAAGCTCTAGGGCGATTCGTTGATGGCTAGTGAGGAGAGAGCCAAAAGCTCACTCTAAATTATCAAAATATACTTATCATACCGTCCCTAAGCCAACATTACAACCCTAAAGACCTTTTGATTCTTTCCTATGTAATCTAGAAGTGATTGAGCCGTTAGAGATTAGTTAAGTGGATCTTTGGATACTAGTGAAGTTCGATGAACAATCTATAGCCTCCATGGTGAACTGAGTAAAGATCCTCTCCTTCTTACATTGCGAAGCTAACCTAATCTTGAATTCAAGCCGTGTTGATTGTAGATATGACAAGTGTGCAGGTATGTAGTTTGTAAATATTATTACATGAAATTTTCTAAGTAGTTGCTTGAGTTTATTCTATATATTCTGCTATCTTCTTCTCCCCTGTGCTTCATTGATATAGCTGATATTTTCGAGACTTCCCTATGTTTTTATTTTTTATTGTATCGGGACGATACAAGTTTGAGTTGGGGGTCTTGATGTCTCCCTTTTTGGTCTAAATATAAGCCCTTAGGAGACATCATTTTAGGATGAAAATGGTCTTTTTATATTGACTTTTGTGCTTAAATTGCAATATTACACTTTCTCCCCTTGGAATTAGACTATTTGCATTTATAGAGCTTTTGTGCGTTAATTTACTTATTTTTAATGCAAAGTTAGTAGGTTTATGAATTTCATGAGAAACCAATCAAAGGAGGAGAAGTGAGAATGAAAGTCTTAGAATATTTCTAGTGTGTTTAGTCGAGTTTCCTGAATTTAAATTGCACTTTCTTAATTCTAGTCTTGATTTATTGATTTATTATTTTTAAAGCATATGCGGTTTAATTATTTATTTAATGTGAATCTTTAGAGATAATATTGAAATAAATTAGATGCTAAATCAATTCTAATGAGATAAGGAAAGAAGATCTTGAAGAAATCTGGAGATAGAAGGAAGTAGAGTTCAACTAGGAAAAGGAAAAGCTGCCTTATGAATCTGAAATTCCAGCCACGTTTTAAAGATTAATCCATAACTTATTATTGGCTAGGAATCTGGACGAGTGGTCTGCACCAATGGAAAGATCTTTCCGAGACAAGCGGCTTCATATATTGGAACTCCTCAAACGGATAAGTATTGAAAAAGATATGACCAAATCAAATCAGCAGCAGAATCTTACCTATCCTAGATTTTAGGGTTACGAATTAAAGAGTTCTTGACTTGTCTTCCACTCCAAGTAATTCGACCTAACACCTATAAATACCAGCTCTAAACCTTAGAAAATCATCCCTTGGCTGCATAAGCTTAATATACACATATAAATCATCATAGAAGCAATCAAGAGGATCTAGAGGAGGAAGAAGCAAGAGCCAGAGCTTAACTACATCAATTCATCACTTCTCCATCTCTATTCTTTGGGTAATTTAGTATTAGATCTATTTTGTCTATGAGGTATTTCTAAGCTATTTATTCAAGTAGTTTATTTATGCATAATTTCTCTTTAGGATTGTAATTATATGAACCTTTGATTATTGTTTTTCTGTTTTAATTTGAATCTAGGATTTAGTATTTAATTGAATTGGTTCTTAATTTCCATTGACCATATTCTTGTGCTTGTTCACTATTTCTGACCTAGCTAATTAGAAATAGGTTTTAGTAATTAGGCTATTCCATATAGTGGCGTATGGATCATCCGATAGGGGGGTTTAATTACAGAACTAGAATATAGACGCGTGGTATCCGTTATTTGACCGACATGCTTGACTAACCACGTAGCCAAAGAGGTAAAATAGTATTCATCCAAAGAGGCATATTCGCCCATACAGGGGTTTATAGTACTTTAGGATAGCTTCTAGGTCCACCCTGACGGGGGCTAGGAGATATTTGATTCCCGACTAGTGTGAGATTTCCCATTCACCCTTATTCTTAGTAATCATTAATTCAATAGGATAGATTCATACTTGCATCTCCTTATCTTACTTGCATGATTATTTATTATTTATTGTTTATTTTATTATTTCATTAGTTAGAAAACAAACACCTTTATTATTTATCTTTTTATTTAAAGCAATCAAAACTATCTATTCTGATATTGAACACGAATTTAGAATAACTTCTTAAATCCCTGTGGAGACGATAATCCAGTATTTTACTTATCTATTACTTGGTACGACCCGTACACTTGCGGTCTGTGGATCCTTTATTCCTTTGCTTTTATTTCATTATTTTATAACACACAAGGACCCACCAAGTTTTTGGCGCCGCTGCCGGGGACACGACTCATTTTTGAGTTGGGGGTGGGGATTCGTTGTCCCTCATCTCCATTTTTATGTGATTTACTGTTTTTTTTAGAGAAATTTGAAAATTTTGAAATTTTTAAGAGATGGATTAGATGTAGAATGTGTTTAATAGCTTGAAAGCATAAGCTTAGTAAGTTTATGATAGAAAGTAGTATGTTTATGAGCTACTTTATTTTGTATGCTTTGAGTATTTGCAGGAAAACACATTGATAGTAAAGAAAAGATTAGTTAGCAATGCGATAGAAAGTATGTTCAATCTCAGGGAGCCATGAGTGGTGTGTAGGCCGTGAGATCCAAGCTAGTTGATAAACCCATTTAATGAACGTGCTAAAGGTAAGAGAATGACGAAATTACATGGTTTAGAAAGTGATTAAGGCGGTTCTTTCATAAGCCCCTTGTTGCCTTTTAGCTTGCTGTCCATTTTATTATTATATATCCTTCTCAGCCCCTTCTAGCCTTTCTAAAGCCTTTTTATTAGCCACATTATAAGCCATATCCCTTTAGTTTATTAGGCATTTCCATATGACCCGCACTCGAATCGCGATGCATAGACAATTGTTTTAGAGCTTGAGTTTGGGGTGGTGGGTCCACCATTATGGGAAATATTATTGGGTTGTATTTTTTAGCTTATTAAGTGTGCTCTGTTCTATAATTGATGATGATTCACAGGTTTATTTGTAACCCTTTGTCGGGGTAATAGTAAATGAAAAAGAAGCTACGAGCTAATGTTATGAAAAGGCATAATTTATGAAAAATAGCATGATATCTCAACATCAAAATGAGAATCATAGCTATACAAAAGAAAAAAATTGATATGAAAAGAATATATATTTGGACCGGCAAAGAGGACTTTTTATGTGAACATCTTATTGCTTTAATTGGGTTATTAGGGATGCTAATTTGTGCATCAAGGAATTCATTGGGTTGAGTGAGAACGTTTTACGAGAGTAACTCAAGCTCTAGGGCGATTCGTTGATGGCTAGTGAGGAGAGAGCCAAAAGCTCACTCTAAATTATCAAAATATACTTATCATACCGTCCCTAAGCCAACATTACAACCCTAAAGACCTTTTGATTCTTTCCTATGTAATCTAGAAGTGATTGAGCCGTTAGAGATTAGTTAAGTGGATCTTTGGATACTAGTGAAGTTCGATGAACAATCTATAGCCTCCATGGTGAACTGAGTAAAGATCCTCTCCTTCTTACATTGCGAAGCTAACCTAATCTTGAATTCAAGCCGTGTTGATTGTAGATATGACAAGTGTGCAGGTATGTAGTTTGTAAATATTATTACATGAAATTTTCTAAGTAGTTGCTTGAGTTTATTCTATATATTCTGCTATCTTCTTCTCCCCTGTGCTTCATTGATATAGCTGATATTTTCGAGACTTCCCTATGTTTTTATTTTTTATTGTATCGGGACGATACAAGTTTGAGTTGGGGGTCTTGATGTCTCCCTTTTTGGTCTAAATATAAGCCCTTAGGAGACATCATTTTAGGATGAAAATGGTCTTTTTATATTGACTTTTGTGCTTAAATTGCAATATTACACTTTCTCCCCTTGGAATTAGACTATTTGCATTTATAGAGCTTTTGTGCGTTAATTTACTTATTTTTAATGCAAAGTTAGTAGGTTTATGAATTTCATGAGAAACCAATCAAAGGAGGAGAAGTGAGAATTAAAGTCTTAGAATATTTCTAGTGTGTTTAGTCGAGTTTCCTGAATTTAAATTGCACTTTCTTAATTCTAGTCTTGATTTATTGATTTATTATTTTTAAAGCATATGCGGTTTAATTATTTATTTAATGTGAAGCTTTAGAGATAATATTGAAATAAATTAGATGCTAAATCAATTCTAATGAGATAAGGAAAGAAGATCTTGAAGAAATCTGGAGATAGAAGGAAGTAGAGTTCAACTAGGAAAAGGAAAAGCTGCCTTATGAATCTGAAATTCCAGCCACGTTTTAAAGATTAATCCATAACTTATTATTGGCTAGGAATATGGACGAGTGGTCTGCACCAATGGAAAGATCTTTCCGAGACAAGCGGTTTCATATATTGGAACTCCTCAAACGGATAAGTATTGAAAAAGATATGACCAAATCAAATCAGCAGCAGAATCTTACATTTCCTAGATTTTAGGGTTACGAATTAAAGAGTTCTTGACTTGTCTTCCACTCCAAGTAATTCGACCTAACACCTATAAATACCAGCTCTAAACCTTAGAAAATCATCCCTTGGCTGCATAAGCTTAATATACACATATAAATCATCATAGAAGCAATCAAGAGGATCTAGAGGAGGAAGAAGCAAGAGCCAGAGCTTAACTACATCAATTCATCACTTCTCCATCTCTATTCTTTGGGTAATTTAGTATTAGATCTATTTTGTCTATGAGGTATTTCTAAGCTATTTATTCAAGAAGTTTATTTATGCATAATTTCTCTTTAGGATTGTAATTATATGAACCTTTGATTATTGTTTTTCTGTTTTAATTTGAATCTGGGATTTAGTATTTAATTGAATTGGTTCTTAATTTCCATTGACTATATTCTTGTGCTTGTTCACTATTTCTGACCTAGCTAATTAGAAATAGGTTTTAGTAATTAGGCTATTCCATATAGTGGCGTATGGATCATCCGACAGGGGGGTTTAATTACAGAACTAGAACATAGACGCGTGGTATCCGTTATTTGACCGACAGGCTTGACTAACCACGTAGCCAAAGAGGTAAAATAGTATTCATCCAAAGAGGCATATTCGCCCATACAGGGGTTTATAGTACTTTAGGATAGCTTCTAGGTCCACCCTGACGGGGGCTAGGAGATATTTGATTCCCGACTAGTGTGAGATTTCCCATTCACCCTTATTCTTAGTAATCATTAATTCAATAGGATAGATTCATACTTGCATCTCCTTATCTTACTTGCATGATTATTTATTATTTATTGTTTATTTTATTATTTCATTAGTTAGAAAACAAACACCTTTATTATTTATCTTTTTATTTAAAGCAATCAAAACTATCTATTCTGATATTGAACACGAATTTAGAATAACTTCTTAAATCCCTGTGGAGACGATAATCCCGTATTTTACTTATCTATTACTTGGTACGACCCGTACACTTGCGGTCTGTGGATCCTTTATTCCTTTGCTTTTATTTCATTATTTTATAACACACAAGGACCCACCAGTCCAACACCAAGAACCCTCGAATCCTTGGACCCAATCCTTTGTGCGCCACAGTTAGGATAACCATGAACTGACTTATGTGCGTCAAAAGAGTGGAGGGTATAGATGATCAGGATCCCGACTAAGTATGTGTTTCCTTAACTCGTCCACGCATCAAAAATCTCAACGTGTCCTATTAAATGAAATAAAAACATCGAAATTGATAAAATATCAAACGTGAAAAAATAATTGAAATCATATTTTTGACATAATTACATCATATTTTTCGCAGTTATCCGTCCTCCACACCTTTCTTTTTTTGTCATACCTGACCTTGTTAAAAAAGTCCATGGGAGGAAAGGGCACATCCTCCTCTTCTCCCTCAACCGATTCCTTAATCACTGGTGGGTTCTTGTCCCCATCATGTTGTATTCAAGATTCAAAGTGTTAGCACAATCCAATAAAAAAATTAATTACTTAAACTTTTTACCTCGAACATATCCTCCCACCTTCGAGAATAAGACTTTGAACACGCACCACTTTGGCATTTTTGTTTCGCCCGGTTAGCCGCGTTAGTTTCAGCATGTTTATGTTTTTTAACAAAACATATACATTAAAGGAATAAAGTGTAATTATAAATTATAAACACCGACAATATTACCTTTGAAGTTCTGTCGTCCCATACATCACAACTCTTTGCCTAATTTTTTGGCATCTGATCATTGGAGAATTTACTCGTGCGGTAGTAAACCTCATCATTTGATGCTTGAAATCACTACATCGTTGGGAACACGTCCAGTCAAGGCTGCCAAAGATGTTAGCCCAATTCGGTCTCTGCATCCAATCGTCAATATTAATTTTCACAAATATTTCAACTCTTGTAATTTGGGTATGAATATGATAATGTTGATAAGATACGAAAGTTACCTGTAAGCGGTCATGCAATTGTTGCTGCATCTCGGGGGTACTTTTTACCAACTCTTGAAGCATGACGAGACCTTCTCGCCCCCCACGAGCCGGATAAACTGGATCACTTTATTTCCGTACTTCAACCATGTATTTCATGTATTATTAAACATGCAGAAATCTACAGGAAGGTAACTTCCAACTTTATAAATCGCCTTATAGGCAAACTGCAAGGTTGCCCATCCCCTTGGATTTTTCTTTTTTATGTTATAATACATTATTAATTGTAATATAAACTAATAAAAAATAACTAAATTACTTAAAATAGATCATACCACGTGCATTACAACCCGAGAAAGGTTGATTTGGGTTCCATCATGGATCCTGGTCGTTACCGTCTTTGTCATGTCCTTTGGGTATAACTAAGGTCATATGTATTTAAAATATTTTATTTAAGTACACTTAGGCTCCTAATTGTTTTATCTAATTACGGAAAGACCCCTTATATTTTATTTTATTACACTAAGGACCCTAATATTATATTTATATATACTAAGACACCTAATATTTTATTTATAAACACTAAGATCCCTAATATTTTAGTTTATTACGGTAAGGAACCTTATATTTTATTTAAATAAACTAAATAACCTAATATTTAATTTTATTACACTAAGGCACATAATATTTTATTCAAGAGTTAATAGTTTAAAAGGCAAAAAAATACAATATACCACTTTCAACAAGTCTAAATTTTTTACAACCAAAAAAATTCCGAATATTTAGTATCATATTTAAAAAGACTGAAATATTAGATGTACACCAAGTTTTTAAATTCAAAACTTATATTTAGGGATATCAAAATGGCATACTCTCATATTTCTGACGTAATTTTTTGTCTCTATATTCAATTCAAAACAAATGTTCTTCCATCAAATATCATAATCTTCATCATACATATATTATTAAAGCTACAATTCTACGTTCCCACATATATATTCTTTATCAATTTTTTTCGCATTCATTTGATCACATATCGTGTTTTCATCCATTTTTTAAGTTTTTATATCCATTTTTTGTATAGATTTAATTAGTTTAATCATTTTTCGTGTTTGATTTTGTTTGATAAATATATTTTTCTATGCATTTAATTATTTCATTGGTTCTTATTGATATCATTTTCATCAATTTATTGTTACATTACCAATTGTTCTAACATATATATTCTTATTTGTTTTTAGGTTCTTAATGATATATAATATGTACAACTCATTGATTTACATGTACAAAAAATTGATTAAAATGTACAACAAATTAATACTACACGTATACCCCACCGATATTACAGATTTACACACTGCCACAACTCATTGTTATTACACGTACAGCCTATTGATATGTCTGTGTAATCCACTAATACTGTCGGTCCACTATTATTCATACAGTCAATCCACTACCTTTTATTGATGTTTTTACTTCCTAATTCCTAACTGTTATTTTTGTTTTATGCAAATACAAGTTTTGTGTCGAGTATTGTTGATTTGGAGATTTTAAGAAAGAGATTTGATTCTTCATGATGGAATACAAAATGTTTACGGTATAATTTAGTTACAGAATATTGTAGTTATGTAATTTTTAGTTATAGATTTTCCTTTATAGTTATGTAATATTTTAGTTATGGAAAGTGAATATTGGTTATAGAATAATTTCATATTCATTAAGGTGGAAAAGTGTATTCTAGACAATTTTATTGGGTTCGAGTTGTTTGGAAAGAATTATTAGGTTATTGATTTCACGAGTAAATCAACCTTTATTTAAATGTAGGCTACCATAATATTTTATATAAATATATTAGTCACCTAATATTTTCTTTACATACACTAAGACACCTAATCTTGTATATTCTTACATTACACTACTACAGATCAGGGATTTACCCATGACAGTTTACCGACGACACGTAATCTCGTCGGTAAACTTTTGATATTTACTAACGACAACAATTTATCCACGAGAAAGAGTCGTCGGTAATTTATCGACGACCAGTCTCGTGGGTAAAGGTCAAAACGCCGTCGTTAGTTTCTTTTTCTTTTTTTTTTGTTTGGATTTGTCGTCGGTAATTTACCGACAACATCAAAAGTCGTGGGTAATTTTAAAATTTACCGACGGTTTTACATGTCGTCGGTAAACTTGACGCGCATATATTTCCGGACAGGCTGTATTTTTATCTCCTTAAACCCCAAAAACCCCATTTTTTCTCTCAATTTCTTCCAAAAACATCAATCAATCTCATTCAAATTTTTTGCAATACCTTCTCCAATTCATCTTTAACCATTAGCAAGCTTATAATCAAGGTAGGGCATCCTCAATACACAATTTCATCCACAAATATTAGGTAAATTCTTGATTTTTTTTATTTTGATCATATTTGGTGTAATTCTTGCAATATTATGGGTTTAGGTTTAGTAATACATTATCAAGGTTGAGACTTCATCATCAATCTCCAATTTCTTCCACCAATGCAAGGTATTTTCTTAAAATTTCAAACTTTTTAAGTTTTTTTTTATGCATGAATTTTGATTTGTGTATTAGTTGCTATAGGTTATGATTGTGTATATTTTTTGATTGTCTTGTTATATATTGTGTATAAATCATGCATACATTCATTTATTTCATATATTATGTTTCATATATTTTTGTATTTGTGTATTTAATTATATGACATTGTTTATATATTTATTGTGTCGTAATTTTATTTATTTATTTATTGTGATGTAATTTTATTTATTTATTTATTGTGATGTAATTTTATTTATTTATTGGTCTGTAATTATATTCAAGTCATTGGTTTGTAATTTGTATTATTTTCATTCATTGTGTTGTAATTTTTATTCATTTTATTAATTGGGTTGTAATAATTATTTATTTTATTTTCATATGAATGTAGTTGTCTTGTTATCTATTGTTGTAAAGAGATGGCTTTGGATAAGAGTTGGATGGATGCTACGGATTTATTCGATCCAATCTATCTTGTTGGGTGTTCTGGATTTTATCGCATATGCAAAACAATATTCGAAATATAAAGATCTTATTTATTGCCCGTGTAACTATAGTACAAATAATCGTCGATTACCCTCTCGGACGGTTACGAACCACCTTTATAAGGAAGGGATTATGAAGTTGTATCGGGTTTGGATAAAACACGGTGAGCAGCCGGTCGTTCCCGAAGAAAACCCTATTCTGTATATAGTTAAAGAAATTGCTGAGGGTGACACCGAGATGAGAGACGCGGAAATTCCAAGTAGTTTCGAAAAACTGTTTAACGAATTGGAGACAGAATTATATCCGTGTTGTAAAGCGATGAGTTCATTGAATTTCATTTCCAAGCTTATGCACGTAAAAGTAAAGAACAAGTGGACTAACACGTCATTCACCGAGCTATTGGAGTTGGTTGGTCGTATTTTGCCCAAACCTCACACTTTTCCCGATTCTTATGATGCATGCAACAAGAAGTTGAAAAGCTTGGGTATGGGGTATATTACGATCGATGTTTGTTTGAACGATTGTACAATATTTTATAAAGAGTATAAAGACCTCGATAAGTGTCCAGTTTGTAGCGAGTCTAGATGGGACCCAAAGAAGGGTATCAAAGTACCGCATAAGAAGCTCTGTTACTTTCCAATTTCTCCCAGGTTACAGCGACTATACGCTTCAAAGCACACCGCTAAAGACATGATTTGACACCATACCGGTAAGAGTGCCGATCCGGATGTGTTGCGTCATCCGGTTGATGGTGATAGTTGGAAGAGATTTGCAGCGCTACACCCTGAGTTTGCTAGCGAACCTCGTAATGTATTTTTGGGTCTCGGTATCGACGGGATTTTCCCTTTTTCTATGCAAAACAACTCGTACAGCATGTGGCATGTTTTATTAACCGTCTATAACTTGCCACCATGGGTATGCATGAAGGAAACCACATTTCAGATTTGGATGTTTAAATCCGCCCTATGATAGATGAGTTGGACGAGTTGTGGAGTAAAGGGATCCTTACGTATGATGCCCATACAAAGCAAGAGTTTACTATGAAGGTTTGTCTGTTGTCCACGACCAATGATTTCCCCGCTCGGTCATACACTTCAGGATGGTCGGGTCAAGGTTACATGGCTTGCCCAGAATGCATGGATTCCACACCGTCATTGGGTGTGAAAAAAGGTGTGGTTTACTTTGACCATAGACGTTGGTTACCCACCGGACATCGGTTTAGAAAAGAATGTGTTTTGTACCTGGCAACCAATTCTACTAAGCGACCGAAGAAATATAGTCCAGCTAGTATTCAGACACAGTTAGATGGCCTTCCCATTGTGTTTCCCGGCAAACACAAGGATTTTGGAGGCAAGGTGACGAAGACTACAGGTCCTCGCGAGACCAACTGGAAGAAAAAGAGTATTTTCTATCGTTTACCTTATTGGTCCAAAAATTTGTTGAAACATAACATTGATGTCATGCATTGCGAGAAAAACGTGTGTGATGCTCTTCTCGGTACAGTTATAGCAGTCGATGGGAAAGTAAACAAAGATAACGTTAAGGCGCGGCAGGATCTTGAGAAAATGAATATCAGGAAAGAATTGTTGTTGACAACAGTAGGACCTAAAACGATTCTAAAACGGGGAAATTATACGTTGTCAGCGGAGAAGAGGAAGTTGTTTCTTGAGTGGTTACAGGCACAGAGATTTCCCGATGGATTCGCGTCTAGTATGAGGAATAACGTTCAAGTCGATACGGGGAAGATCATTGGAATGAAATCGCATGATTGTCATGTTATGATGCAGTATCTTTTTGTTTGTTGTCTCCCAGGGCTGTTAGATGATAAACCGATTAGCGACGCCATTATTGGGTTAGCTAACGTGTTTAGAGTCGTTTGTAACAAGAATCTGAGTAGGAAACAGTTGTTGGACGGTAAGGAAAACGTGGTTGAAGTGATGTGCAAGTTAGAAATGATCTTACCTCCCGCGTTTTTTGATATAATGATCCACTTAGTGATTCACTTATACGATGAAGTGTTGTTAGGGGGCCCGGTTCAAATGCGGTGGATGTACCCATTTGAAAGGTATTTGAAGAAGTTTAAAGAGTATATTCGAAACCCGGCTAGGCCTGAGGGTTCCATAGCCGAGGGTTACGTGGCGGAAGAGACCTTGACTTTCATATCACGGTATCTTAGCGAAGAAAAAACAAAGTTCAACGATACAGATAGATACAACGAACAACTGCCAGAACCAAAAGAACTATCCGTTTTCAATTCTCAGTGTACTCCAATTGGCAAGAAAGAGTCGGTTGCTTTACCAGCTCTGCAGAAGGAGCACATCAATTGGTATATTTTGAATAACTGCGACGAACTCGAACCATATAGGATGTAAGTAACTTAATTATATATTTATATTTATATATATATTTATGTATATATTTATGTATATATATATATATTTATGTATATATTTACATATATATAAAGAATGGAAAAATCTTCCATCCAATATTGGATGATCCTACACCAATAGTATTAATACACATACCCCATGTTTTAAAATTGCAAAAGCAACTAACATATTAATCTAGTGACATGTGTTTTGTTAAAATAATCCATAGCTGTGATATGAATATTGGACCATCCAATATTGGATGGAAGTATTACCCATAGAGAATACGGGAGGAGTGGTGGCACCTCACTTTTAAAAGTGAGGTAGCATTACTAAGTATATAAAGAAAAAAAACATTACTAGTAATTAAAAATATAACCTAGGGCCCGTTTGGAAGTGCTTATTTTAGAGTAAAAAAGCGCTTTTGGAATAAAATTCAAAATTTTAAAAAATTATTAAAAATAATTTTGAAATCTAAAATTATTGAAAGTGCTTTTTTCAAAAAGCACATATTTGGTGCTTCTCATCAAAAAAGTGCTTTCAAGGTAAAAAAAACTTTTAAAATGCTAAAAGCACTTTAATGCTTCTCCAAAAAAGCACTTCCAAACGGACACCTACACTGCGTTCATATTTACCGGCCATGAAACCCAAGCATCCCTATTCATGGCCATCGATCAAGCATCCCGACCATCGATCACCTCTCAAGCATCTCTAAACATGGCTATCGATCAAGCCCAAACATTCATATTCATGGCCATTGATCAGTTCCCAAACTTCCATGGCCATCGATCAGTCCCCAAACATTCATATTCGTCTCCATCGATCAATTGTATAAGGTGCGCTACCCTAATCTAAATGGTTTTGGTGGATAAATTGAGTGATAGTTTCGTTTAGCTTTTAACTCCAAAATTTTTAACTTACGTTCAAACCCCCCACAACGTTCATTCCCCACAGCCATTCCAATTGCCTAGTTTGTCTACCAAAATTTTCAAAACTCAGAACTTGTTGCAATAGTTAAATTGCACAGTTTTTCCTTATATTTTTGTTTTGTAGGAAGGCATGTATATCTGTTTATTATATATATATTTTCATAATTAGTCCTGTGTCGAAGCTTACATGGGATGATAGTGAGGCTGTGATGATATTTTAATTTTTTTTTTTTAGTCGAAATTAAAATATCATACAATCCCAAAATATTACAATTTAGCCAATTCCTGAAGGTTCGAAGTCAATCCTAATCAAATTTGCTAATTGGGGAGGAGGATGGCTACTCCAAATATCATCAGGATGGCTAATCAATTCCTGATGATATTTTAATTGATTCTGGGGTCCGTTCTTTTCTTTTTCTTTGTCGTACTATGTCAACCTTGATTTAGCTTTGAAATTGTTGAGCCAATGGAAGCCAAAATTTCAAAAACTTAGTAAACTTTTTTTCAAAAGATTTGTATAGAATTATAGGTTAATTGCATAATTGGTCCCTGCTAGTGAAACACGCACAATTATTTTTCTAAATTGGGGTTATTTGCATCATTCGACTCTGTCTTTTTGGACTTATATAATTAATTAAAAAAGTTATGTATATATTACTATTGACAATATCTTTTTTGAAGGCTGAAGTGTAAATGTCTACTATTTTATTAAGATTGGGTGAATTATTAGTTTTAAATATGTTAAGAATGTTGAGGAGGCAAACTTGGAGTTTGTTTAGACGCCTGAAAACGGAAAAGAATTCATGACAATATGGTCATCTTCAAACGATAATTCGTAGTCCAGATGGTCTAAAGTGGATATAATGGATTTTGTATTCAGATGGACCAAGAAGCTGAATATCTGCCTGCTGGAATTTGAGAGCACTGTGTGGGAAGATGTTTCGTACATAGTTTTGTCAGCGATTAGTATACAATATTATGAAAGAGCTTGTCTAGAATACTGCAAGTGTGAGGCGGTGTCATTTAAAGATTGCAAGAAAATTAGGCTCTCATTGAGACATGGGGGAGAAATTTACTACTGATTCAAATGGAGATTTTATCAAGGTGGGAATGCTTGCATCAATCAAGAAATATAAACTTAATTTCATATACCATTAAGTCTATAGTTTTGAAATACCTGCAGCTTGATCACTTTGAGCACGAAGCAGAACTGCTGGAAATGTTTTACTATGTATCTTATAATTGTTGTTATTGTGGAACCCGAGAAATTTATTTTAATTATATAAGCGATATAAGTGATCATGTCTAGATAAGTTGTTCGGGGGAAGGTTGTGTGTAAAAGTCATGTACTTGTAAATTTATCAACGATCTTGTTGATAGTCTTTTGTGTAAATATTTGAGTTTACACAAAATCCACATACCTTGATTAATGTATTGGTCACTTTGATTACTATTGTATTGAGTTTCTTCTGAGTTGGGTTAGATGCATTAAAAAACAGTTGCTGAAATTACATCTTGAAAAAAAAGATGACTCTCATAATGCGTAGTGCTTGTGTGTTTAATCATGAAATTTTCTTACCCATTTGTCCTATCAGATAACCTTCCCATATAGTGTTTCAAAAAATTGTAAATGGACAATGCTAATAGGTATAAATGAATTTATTAGAACCATTTTCTTACTTTCCAGCACCCTCAGAAGATAGCCTTTCTATATAATTGCTCCAGCAACATAACTTAAGCGAAAAAAAACAAACGTAATTCATATAAATTAATTAATGAGAAGCATCTATTTATATTAAGTATACTTTGTTTTGTCTGCATTATTTGAAGTAGCAGAATGATATAGGATCAGTAAAAGTGAAGAAAAGTCAACAATAGTAGATTTAGAAGGGAAGTAGCAAAATGGTCACATCTGTATAAGATAAGTTGTCAGAATGTTGAAAAGTATGTGGTATAATAATTTAAATTTGTAGCTTGAAAGTAATACTGATTTCAATCAAATACTCTCTCCCAAATGGAAAACAATAAAATTGCAAAAGAGCTAAAAATGCATAGTAATCCAGGAATAAAGAAAACTAGTTTCCAACTATCTGGACGAGCTGGATCCAAGTCAGGCGCTGCTTTAGCCGCTTCAAGAAGTTTCCCCGTAAGATCCACACCAACTATCCCAGCCAAAGTCCCGGTTGAGTTTGAAACACCGTTCAAATTCATTTTATTCTATATCTACCTAATTAAGTTTGTGAGGCATCCACATCAGTTGGATTTTTTTTTTTCTGAAAATGACAACACCAATAGTTAGTTCTATAAATATGATAAAAAAAAAAATTTATGTAATTAATATAATACCTTAGTATTGGGGCAGCTTGTTCTATAATGACCCAATCCGCCACATTCTCCACACGTTCTCTTTTTAACAGCTTCTTGTTGGGATACTTCCAATCCAAATTTAATTCGTGAACCTCCTCTTGGTCGTCCTTTGTGTCTACTTGTTTCGGTTGGATCACGAATATTAATTCCAGATACCAAGGTAGAAGAACTTAGAGAGATTGGTGGAGCAGTAGGATCCATTTGACTATTCAGTGTTTGGGCTACCATATCAATTTCTTGACTAGAAATTTCAGCTAATAATTCTGTTAAAAACGTATCCATTTTTTTAATAATAACGGGTGATTTGTATGCTACCTCTAAAACCTTGTTGCATTTGTAACGAATATTCCAATATTGATCGTGATCCACTTCTGAAGTTTCAGTTCTATTGGCCAAGTCTACATTTGTAACTCTATACCGAGAATGAATAGTCCACCGTGTCAAAATATATCGATCTGGTATTTTGTCAAATTTTTTATCCCACATAACACACAACGCATGTCTACAAAGTAAACCGAACTCTTCAAAATAGTTGCATTCACATGAAACGGTACGTTCACGAGAATCATACAACACCTTTTTACATTTAATTTCGTCGGTTTTAGGTTTTCCAACAATATATGTAGTTAATGTCCCCTTCTTATCCTTTTTTGTAGCCCAATAAAGTTTACCTTTCCTTAACTCTTCTTTAAAAATAGTAAACAATTCTCTTGTATAACATTCTCCAGCGTGCTCCTCAACTGGCCAGCTCAAAGTCAATACAGGCTTCGAGTCTAATGTTTTAAAATCTTCGTTCTCCTCAGCATCTCGACGACTTTTTAAGGCTTTATCATATTGCACGACAAACTCATCTAACGGAGTTTGTGCATTAACAAACGTATCAAAAAAAGAATTTATACTTTCTGACCTTTGACTTGTACGAGCGCCAGCAAAAAACTTACCTTTCAGAAAGCAAGGGATCCAACTAGTTCGCCGCTCCCACAACTTTGGCAACCAACTTTTTTCTTTTAATTGGTCCTTTGTTGTCGACTCTTTCCAACAATCTTCTGCTTCAGATATACTGCTACTATTTCGTAGTCTGTTAAAATAATCTTCAAAATCTGCACCGTGTTTAATTTTTAGAGGACCCATGTGCTCTCCAATATTCTTATCGAGATGCCAACTACAATATCTGTGTATAGTATTTGGAAAAACTTTAGCAATTGCATTTCCGATAGCCGCATCTTGATCGGTAATAATAGCTCTTGGTGATATACCGTCCATACATGACAACCACTCCTTAAATAACCACACAAATGTGTCTTCAGTCTCATCGGCTAACAACGCACATCCGAACAAAGTTGATTGTCGGTGATGATTTATACCAGTGAAAGGAGCAAATGGTAGATTGAATTTATTTGTACGATACGTCACATCAAATATAATAACGTCGCTAAATTTTTTGTAAGACACTTGTGATCTTTCATCAGCCCAAAATACGCTTCTTAAGGTATAGTCGTCAGCCAATTCAATACTAGAATAAAAAATCGGATCTTTAACCTTTTTTTCTGTAAAATGTTGAACAATTTTAGTACAATGTTTACCCAGATTATTTTTTCTCTCAACTCTTAGGTGATCATGAACTTGTTGTGAAGTAATCGAGTGCTCCGATCCAATCTCAAAAGAATTAACGACCTTTGTGATACTCGCGTTTGATAGGCCTTCACTATGAAGTTTAGTAATTAAATTTGTTACTACTCGTTGTCGATGAATCTTTTTGTGAGATCGATGTTTCAATGCTTTTGACAGAGTGGATAAATCGTGGCTGTGTTGGGATAAAAATTTGCTAATTTTCCACTTGTCTGAATCCGTACGAACAATTTTCATCATTGCTTTGCATCCTGCCCGTATATTACGTCTATGGTGTATGGTATCATCCACATTACTCATATCCAAGTGAGGTGCCACCACTTCTCCCGTATTCTCTCTATATATATATATTTATATTTATATTTATATTTATATTTATATTTATATTTATATTTATATATATTTATATATATTTATTTATATATTTATATATATATTTATATATATATTTATATTTATATTTATATTAACTGATTTATATTCATTTATGTTTTTAGTGAACATAAATTCACACTTACGGGAACGAGTGATGAAATAGAGATTATGCATCGTCAAAGGTTTAAGAGTTGGTTTTTGGAAAAGGTATGTACTTTAGACGTTGGTTTAAATATAATCTAATTATTTCTAAAGTTCTAAGTATTATTTTTGTATGACAGGTTCATGGAATGAAAGAGTCAGGTAATGTTTTAGCTACCACTGAGATGGTATCCTTGGCAAGCATGTCTTTTGGTGTGGTGGATATATACGATTTATGTGTTGTGAATGGTGTCATGTGGGTAACTAAGGTTAAAGGAGAAAAAAGAGTGACGCAGGATTACGGAGTTTGTACCATGTACGAAGATACACCATGTTATGGAGAATTAGTGAAAATATTGGAGGTTAATTACACTAAAGGGTGCTCAGTTGTCTTATTCGTTTGTAAGTGGTACAAAATGGCTGGTTCGAGGACAGAACATGGGGTAACCTTTATTAACACATCAAACTTTGAGTGGGAAGACGAACCATATATTTTAGCATCGCAAGCCAAGAAAGTGTTCTACATTGACGAGATTAGTGCCAAGAAATCAATGAAGGGTTGGGAAGCCATTTGGGAAATAAATGATCGTCACGGATGGAGTCCCGAGTTATGGGGTTCGGAATCACTATCTACTAACAACGAGAGCATTAGTATACCTTTGGGTAACACTGGGACGGTTTCCGAACCGGAGAACTTGGCAACTACCGAGGAGATCGAGATTGACCCAGCTCATTTTCGTATTGAGATGGCTTTTGAAATGGTTATTGATGAAAACCAGGAAATCGAAGACGACACGTGGGACGAATATGGTGATGAAGAAGAACCTATAGAGGTTAATAGCGATGATGAACCTATAGATATTAGTGGATATGAAACTGATTAGGATATTTTGTATTTGTTTTTTAGTCTTAGAACATTTTGATGGTCCTTGGAGTTGAACTTTAATTTATTTTGATACACTAAACAACCTCAAACACTCAAGTTTGACTCTTACTGTTGACTAAACACCCCCAAACACTAACATTTAACTCTAAGTGTTGACTAAACAACCCGAACACTCAAGTTTGACCCTAACTGTTGACTAAACACCCCGAACACTAACATTTGACTCTAACTGTTGACTAAACAACCCGAACACTCAAGTTTGACCCTAACTATTGACTAAACACCCCGAACACTAACATTTGACTCTAACTGTTGACTAAACACCCCAAACACTCAAGTTTGACCCTAACTGTTGACTAAACACCCCGAACACTCTAGTTTGACTCTAACCGTTGACTAAACACCTCAAACACTCAAGTTTGACTCTAACTGTTGACTAAACACCCCGAACACTAACATTTGACTCTAACTGTTGACTAAACAACCCGAACACTCAAGTTTGACCCTAACTGTTGACTAAACACCCCGAACATTCTAGTTTGACTCTAACTGTTGACTAAACACCTCAAACACTCAAGTTTGACACTAACTGTTGACTAAACACCCCGAACACTAACATTTGACTCTAAATGTTGACTAAACAACCCGAACACTCAAGTTTGACCCTAACTGTTGACTAAACACCCCGAACACTCTAGTTTGACCCTAACTGTTGACTAAACACCTCAAACACTAACATATATTGTAACTGTTGACTAAACACAAGAACACTCAAGTTTGACCCTAACTGTTGACTAAACAACCCGAACACTCAAATTTGACTCTAACTGTAGACTAAACACCCCGAACACTAACATTTAAATCTAACTGTTGACTAAACAACCCGAACACTCTAGTTTGACCCTAATTGTTGACTAAACACCTCAAACACTAACATTTAACTCTAACTGTTGACTAAACACCCCGAACACTCAAGTTTGACCCTAACTATTGACTAAACAACCCGAACACTCAAATTTGACTCTAATTTTTGACTAAACACCCCAAACACTAACATTTAACTCTAACTGTTGACTAAACAACACGAACACTCAAGTTTGACCCTAACTGTTGACTAAACACCCCAAACACTAACATTTGACTCTAACTGTTGACTAAACAACCCGAACACTCAAGTTTGACCCTAACTGTTGACTAAACACCCCGAACACTAACATTTGACTCTAACTGTTGACTAAACAACCCGAACACTCAAATTTGACTCTAACTGTTGACTAAACACCCCGAACACTAACATTTAAATCTAACTGTTGACTAAACAACCCGAACACTCAAGTTTGACCCTAACTGTTGACTAAACACCCCAAACACTAACATTTGACTCTAACTATTGACTAAACAACCCAAACACTCAAGTTTGACCCTAACTGTTGACTAAACACCCCGAACACTAACATTTGACTCTAACTGTTGACTAAACAACCCAAACACTCAAGTTTGACCCTAACTGTTGACTAAACACCCTGAACACTCTAGTTTGACTCTAACCGTTGACTAAACACCTCAAACACTCAAGTTTGACTCTAAATGTTGACTAAACACCCCGAACACTAACATTTTACTCTAACTGTTGACTAAACAACCCGAACAGTCAAGTTTGACCCTAACTGTTGACTAAACACCCCAAACACTCTAGTTTGACTCTAACTGTTGACTAAACTTCTCAAACACTCAAGTTTGACTCTAACTGTTGACTAAACACCCTGATCACTAACATTTGACTCTAACTGTTGACTAAACAACCCGAACACTCTAGTTTGACACTAATTGTAGACTAAACACCCCGAACACTCTAGTTTGACCCTAACTGTTGACTAAACACCTCAAACACTATCATTTAACTCTAACTGTTGACTAAACACCCCGAACACTAAAGTTTGACCCTAATTGTTGACTAAACAACCCGAACACTCAAATTTGACTCTAACTGTTAACTAAACACCCCGAACATTAACATTTAAGTCTAATTGTTGACTAAACAACCCGAACACTCAAGTTTGACCCTAAATTTTGACTAAACACCCCGAACACTAACATTTTACTCCAACTGTTGACTAAACACCTCAAACACTCAAGTTTAACTCTAACTGTTGACTAAATACCCCGAAAACTAACATTTGACTCTAACTGTTGACTAAACAACCCGAACACTCAAGTTTGACCCTAACTGTTGACTAAACACCCCGAACACTCTAGTTTGACCCTAACTGTTGACTAAACACCTCAAACACTAACATTTAACTCTAACTGTTGACTAAACACCCCGGACACTCAAGTTTGACCCTAACTGTTGACTAAACAACCCGAACACTCAAATTTGACTCTAACTGTTGACTAAACACCCCGAACACTAACATTTAACTCTAACTGTTGACTAAACAACCCGAACACTCAAGTTTGATCCTAACTGTTGATTAAACACCCCGAACACTAACATTTGACTCAAACTGTTGACTAAACAACCCGAACACTCAAGTTTGACCCTAACTGTTGACTAAACACCCCAAACACTAACATTTGACTCTAACCATTGACTAAACAACCCGAACACTCAAGTTTGACCCTAACTGTTGGCTAAACACCCCGAACACACTAGTTTGACCCAAACTGTTGACTAAACACCTCAAACACTAACATTTAACTCTAACTGTTGACTAAACACCCCGAACACTAAAATTTGACCCTAATTGTTTACTAAACAACCCGAACACTCAAATTTGACTCTAACTGTTGACTAAACACCCCGAACACTAACATTTAAGTCTAACTGTTGACTAAACAACCCGAACACTCAAGTTTGACCCTAAATGTTGACTAAACACCCCGAACACTAACATATGACTCTAACTGTTGACTAAACACCTCAAACACTCAAGTTTGACACTAACTGTTGACTAAACACCCCGAACACTAACATTTGACTCTAAATGTTGACTAAACAACCCGAACACTCAAGTTTGACCATAAATGTTGACTAAACACCCCGAACACTCTAGTTTGACCATAACTGTTGACTAAACACCTCAAACACTAACATTTAACTCTAACTGTTGACTAAACACCCCGAACACTCAAGTTTGACCCTAACTGTTGACTAAACAACCCGAACACTCAAATTTGACTCTAACTGTTGACTAAACAACCCCGAACACTAACCTTTAACTCTAACTGTTGACTAAACAACCCGAACACTCAAGTTTGACCCTAACTGTTGACTAAACACCCCGAACACTAACATTTGACTCTAACTGTTGACTAAACACCTTTAACACTCAAGTTTGACCCTAACTGTTGACTAAACACCCCGAACACACTAGTTTGACTCTAACCGTTGACTAAACACCTCAAACACTCAAGTTTGACTCTAACTGTTGACTAAACACCCCGAACACTAACATTTGACTCTAACTGTTGACTAAACAACCCGAACACTCAAGTTTGACCCTAACTGTTGACTAAACACCCCGAACACTCTAGTTTGACTCTAACTGTTGACTAAACACCTCAAACACTCAAGTTTGACTCTAAATGTTGACTAAACACCCCGAACACTAACATTTGACTCTAACTGTTGACTAAACAACCCGAACACTCAAGTTTGACCCTAACTGATTACTAAACACCCCGAACACTCTAGTTTAATCCTAACTGTTGACTAAACACCTCAAACACTAACATTTAACTCTAACTGTTGACTAAACACCCCGAACACTCAAGTTTGACCCTAATTGTTGATTAAAGACCCCCAAACACTCTAGTTTGACTCTAACTGTTGACTAAACACCTCAAACACTCAAGTTTGACTCTAATTGTTGACTAAACACCCCGAATACTCTAGTTTAATCCTAAATGTTGACTAAACTCCTCAAACACTAACTTTTAACTCTAACTGTTGACTAAACACCCCGAACACTCAAGTTTGACCCTAATTGTTGACTAAACAACCGAACACTCAAATTTGACTCTAACTGTTGACTAAACACCCTGAACACTAACATTTGACTCTAACTGTTGACTAAACAACCCGAACACTCAAGTTTGACCCTAACTGTTGACTAAACACCCCGAACACTCTAGTTTAATCCTAACTGTTGACTAAACACCTCAAACACTAACATTTAACTCTAACTGTTGACTAAACACCCCGAAAACTCAAGTTTGACCCTAACTGTTGACTAAACAACCTGAACACTCAAATTTGACTCTAACTGTTGACTAAACACCCCGAACACTAACATTTAACTCTAACTGTTGACTAAACAACCCGAACACTCTAGTTTGACCTTAACTGTTCACTAAACACCTCAAACACTAACATTTAACTCTAACTGTTGACTAAACACCCCGAACACTCAAGTTTGACCCTAACTGTTGACTAAACAACCCGAACACTCAAATTTGACTCTACCTGTTGACTAAACACCCCGAACACTAACATTTAACTCTAACTGTTGACTAAACAACCCGAACACTCAAGTTTGACCCTAACTGTCGACTAAACACCCCGAACACTAACATTTGACTCTAACTGTTGACTAAACACCTCAAACACTCAAGTTTGACTCTAACTGTTGACTAAACACCCCGAACACTAACATTTGACTCTAACTGTTGACTAAACAACCCGAACACTCAAGTTTGACCCTAACTGGTGACTAAAAAAAAGAAATAAAAGAACAAATGAAATGAAAAAACAAAGAATAAAAAAAGAAAAGAAATGATAAAACAAAAACAAAAAAATTTACCGGCGACATTTAAACTTTACCGACGACTTTCTTGATTTGAATTTCGTCGTTAAACACTTAACGACGACATTCAATTCAAGAATATCGTCGGTAAAGTTTTAACGATGATATTCAATTCACAAAGTCGTCGCTAAACCAAAATCCAAATTTTATTGGCCAAAATGGGCGGTCCATTTTCCCGCCCAAGGGGTTTACCGACGACTTGTGAAAAGTGGTCCTCGGTAAACCAGGACACGCAACAGTCGTGCGTACGACTGTTTGGCGCGTGTCACGTTTAGCGACGACTTCGACCGGTTTACCGATGACTTTGCGTGTCATCGGTAAACAATTTATCTATTAAACCCTACCGAGCTCATTTCTGAAACACAAACACATCAAAAATCTCTCCAAAAATTCGATTCCGAGGTAGAAGGAGCTGTTCCGAGCCATCCAACACCCCAATAACATCAAATGTAAGTGATTCCATGCCAAAACTTAATTGTTTCTTCATTTTTTCTTCATTTTTCAAAATCAAATCCTAACTTTTTTTTTTGTTTTTGTTTTTCCTCAATTCTTGCTTGGCATGGATTGCTGGATATGTTCAACACAATCTCCACGTAACAGGTACAACAAATCCGAATCAAAACCTATTTTTTTTAATTTTCGAATTGATTTTTTCTTATTTTGTATTGGATTAGTTGTTAATTCCGAGTTATTGTGATAGTTTTTGTATTTAGGATATGTATTTTGTTGTTAAATATACCATGTAACATGGTTTTTTGTTAATTTTTAGAAACATTAGGGTTTGGATAGGTTTTTTTAAATTTAAGGATTTTTGATGTTTAGAAATTCAAGGATTTTTTATGTTTAAAAATTTAAGGATTATTTGTTAATTTGTGTATGTTAAATATTTTGATATTTGTGAAATTTAGGGTATTTTATGTAAATATGAAAACTCTAGGGACTAAAATGGAATTTATGGACGAACATGCAATTTAGGGATTAAAATGCAATTTAGGCTAGTGTAAGTGTTTAATTTTCCTTTTTATTGTTTAAAATTAATTATTTAACTTTAAATTTATTTCTTTGTTAGTTTTATTAATTATTTATTTGAAATTTTATTATAGGGAGTTTATCGGGAGAAGCTTAAGGATCGGGTTATCGAGACGGGGTCGCAATCGGCTGAGGATGTTCCAGTGGAGAAGCAGATAGGAGTGTTGAAGGAGACGGTTCAGGAGGTGATGAAACCGGCTAAGAGTAGACACTGGATCCCGTCAATCGGAGCTGTCTTCAAGAAAAAGAAGGACCCGAAGCCGCCTGTTTCGGACAAAACTGCAAAGAAGAACGCGATAAAGATCCAGCGGATATTTGACGGGATGAACGAGCTCCGAGCAATCCAAGGATTACCTCCTATGCCGGATGACGATACTCCACCGAGCTACTCTAGGTCCGATGATTTTTTCACGAAGATGCTCAAAGGCCTTAACGAATCTCGTGAAAAAAATGGTCTCCCTCCGGTCTCGATTAAGATAGTGAAGCTAGTGAAGGCGGTGAAGATGATGATGAAGGAGAAGATTTACCTGGCCCTTGATTGAATTTTATCTTATTATGTTTATGACTTTTATTAAGGTTTTTTATGTAATATTTTGACTTTTAACTCCGGGAGTTTGACTTTATTGCCCAGGGTTTGACTACCCGGGTTTATTTATATTTTATGAATATAATTCACGATTTCTCGTTATATTCATGATTTCTAGTATATTAAATTATAAAAAATCGAAAAACCAAATTAAATTTAAAAACAAAAAAAATTAAATTTAAAAAAAAAAATTAAACACAATACAGACGACATTCATCACATGAATGTCGTCGGCAAACATGCAATAAAAATAATAAAAAAATAAAGTTTACCGACGACATTCATGTGATGAATGTCGTCGGTATGACATTTCAATAAAAAAAAAGCGTTTAAATAATATGATACCGACAACAATGTCGTCGGTATTTTAGTAATTTACCGACAACACAGGTCGTCGGTAACGTAGTAAGTATTACCGGCGACATAGCTACAGGTCGTCGGTAAGCTAAGATTTGCCGACGACATGGTAGTCGTCGGTAAAAATGTTGGTTTATCGACGAGAGACCAAATTCGCCGTCGGCAAGAGCGAATTTACCGACAAACTTCTAGGGACGACAGTTTACCGACGAGTGGTCGTCGGTAAACATATTTACCGACGAAATTGGGCTATTTACCGACGACACGTGTCGTCGGTAAATCAGCGACCTGTTTTAATGTTAAAGCACCTAATATTGTATTTAAATATACTAAGACACCTAATATTTTATTTTATTACACTAAGATCCATAATATTATATTTAATGACACTATGATAGCTAGTTTTACATTTTATGTCGTTAAGGTACCTATTATTTTCTTTAAATACACTACCGCCCCAAATATTATATTTTATTACACTAAGTCTCCTAATATTTTATTTAATTACCTAAAATCCAAAATAATTAGTTTGATTTCAACTAAAATATATTTTTCAAATTGCACAATAACCCCTACCTTATAGAACTTTCAGCACAAGTCTTATAACTTATATAAAATGCACAATTAACCCTAAAACTAAATAATTACACTTTACCACTTTTTTTTCAAACATCAAACTAACTACAAACAACTGTACCTCCACATAACAATTCGAAATTGAAAAAAATGAGAACTGCAATAAAATTAATAATTTTTGAAAAAAAATAGGATTGAAAATTACTTTGATTGTTGGATATTATGCTTAAAGTAACAATATATAATGAAAATAACACTCTATTAAAGGAAAAAATAAGCGTTAGGTTTAGTTTTTGAGATACTAAATTAATATAGTATGAAATAAATGTATAGTAGAAGGATATGATACCTTTTTTTGTCAAATTAAAATAAAAAAATCATAAAACCTATCTTCCTGTTATCATATATATAACAAATACTATTTAAAAAATTAAAGCTATCTACTACCGACAATTCCCTATATTCATCAAGGTTAAACCCCAATCTAGCACATTTAGCAGCAAGACCAGCCAAAGTATTTTAATCCCGACTGACGTGAATAACTTCCTAGTTCAGGAATTTTCTCATCCATTTCTAAATCTCTTTTACGTTTGGACGAATTCTCCAATTGATTCCCTGTTTGTTGTTAATTTCTTGAACCACTTGAAGGTGATCTGAGTAGAAAGAGCTACTACAAAGGTGACAATCGTTAGATGATCTCATGGCAAAGGGAATAGCCCAGGCTTCTCCTTACATGCACGATTTAACTTTACTTCTTTTATTTTCCAATTGAATCACATTTCCTTCTTTGTTCACCACTACCTAAGCAATCCCTATTGGTTCCCATTCTTTAGTAAAGGTTGCGCCATTGGGCTAGCCAATGTCACTCTCATCAATATATAATTCAATTATTTTCGTTGTTTGGTTGATAGCTTCCTTTATTTCTAGTCTCAATACTTTCAAACATCTTTTCTAAAAGCTTGGTTTACTTTATATCGATCCCTTTAATTTCCTAATTTTTATGTTCGAATCTCCCTTCCATCATAACTTTCCAGGTAAGCCACATTGTACACAAATGAAAGCCGCAACAATACATTTCTCCACTCCATTGTTTTCTATACTTTTAATAGTAGCTACCATTCATTCTTCGATACATCCATTGAATTCACGATCAATCTTAATTTGCATTTTAGATGATGCCTACACCGCAGAATGGAAATTTGAGCAACAGATGCTCCATTTTTTCACTATTAATTTTTTACCATTCGCACATTTACTCATTAATACATTTGATACCTGATTGATCCAAACAAGCTAAATTAGTCAGCTCTTGATTTGCACCTCAAATGTTTTTTTGCTTTGAGTTGTTATGCGAGAAATGAAAAAAATTAGGTGGTTTTATTATAGATTCTAACTGGAGAAGACATTTGTCGTCACCTGTTAGAAAATTTCGTCGCTGATTACAAGGAATAAGACACGCGAGAAGGCACACCGCCAAACTTGAGTGTTTGGGGTGTTTAGAGTCAAATGTTAGTGTTTGGGGTGTTTAGTCAACTATTTGAGTCAAACTTGAGTGTTTGGGGTGTTTAGTCAACAATTTGAGTCAAACTTGAGTGTTTGGGGTGTTTAGTCAACATTTCGAGTCATATGTTAGTGTTTGGGGGTGTTCAGTAAACTATTTGAGTCAAACTTGAGTGTTTGGGGTGTTTAGTCAACTATTTGAGTCAAACTTGAGTGTTTGGGATGTTTAGTCAACATTTGGAGTGAAATGTTAGTGTTTGGGGTGTTTAGTCTACTATTTGAGTCAAACTTGAGTGTTTAGGGTATTTAGTCAACTATTTGAGTCAAACTTGAGTGTTTGGGGGTATTTAGTCAACATTTAGAGTCAAATGTTAGTGTTTGGTTCATTTAGTCAATATTTGAGTCAAACTTGAGTGTTTGGGGGTGTTTAGTCAACATTTAGAGTCAAATGTTAGTGTTTGGGGTGTTTAGTCAACTATTTGAGTCAAACTTGAGTGTTTGGGGTGTATAGTCAACATTTAGAGTAAAATGTTAGTGTTTGGGGGTGTTTAGTCAACTATTCGAGTCAAACTTGAGTGTTTGGGGTGTTTAGTCAACTATTTGAGTCAAACTTGAGTGTTTGGGGGTGTTTAGTCAACTATTTGAGTCAAACTTGAGTGTTTGGGGTGTTTAGTCAACTATTTGAGTCAAATGTTAGTGTTTGGGGTGTTTACTCAACATTTAGAGTGAAATGTTAGTGTTTGGGGTTTTTAGTCAACATTTAGAGTCATATGTTAGTTTATCAAAATAAATTAATGTTCAACTCCAAAAACCAGCAAAATGTTTTAAGACTAATAAACAAATACAAAAAATCTCCTAATCAGTTTCATATCCACTAATATCTATAGGTTCATCATCGCTATTAACCTCTATAGGTTCTTCTTCATCCCCATATTCGTCCCACATGTCATCTTCAATTTCCTCGTTTTCATCAATAACCATATCAAAAGCCATCTCAATACGAAAATGAGATGGGTCAATCTCGATCTCCTCAGTAGTTGCCAAGTTCTCCGGTTCGGAAACCGTCCTTGTGTTAACCAAAGGTATACTGATGCTCTCGTTGTTAGTAGATAGTGATTCCGAACCCCATAACTCGGGACTCCATCCGTGACGATCATTTATTTCCCAAACGGCTTTCCAACCCTTCATTGATTTCTTTGCACTAATCTCGTCAATGTAGAACACTTTCTTGGCCTGCGATGCTAAAATGTATGGTTCGTTGGCCCACTCAAAGTTTGATGTGTTAATAAAGGTTACCACATGTTTAGTCCTCGAATCAGCCATTTTGTACCACTTACAAACGAATAAGACAACTGAGCACCCTTTAGTGTAATTAACCTCCAATATTTTCAGTAATTCTCCATAACATGGTCTATCCTCGTACATGGTACAAACTCCCTAATCCTGCGTTACTCTTTTTTCTCCTTTACCCTTAGTTACACACTTGACACCAATCACAACACATGAATCGTATCTATGCACCGCACCAAAAGACATGCTTGCCAAGGATACTATCTCAGTGGTAGCTAATACATCACCTGACTCTTTCATTCCATGAACCTGTCATACAAAAATAATACTTAGAAATTTGGAATAATTATATAATATTTAAACCAACGTCTAAAGTTACATACCTTTTCCAAAAACCATCTCTTAAACCTTTGACGATGCATAATCTCTATTTCCCTACTCGTTCCCATAAGTGTGGATTTGTGTTCACTAAAAACATAAATGAATATAAATATGTTAATATGAATATACATATAAATATAAATATGAATATACATATAAATATAAATATGAATATACATATAAATATAAATATGAATATACATATAAATATAAATATAAATATAAATATAAATATAAATATAAATATAAATATAAATATAAATATAAATATAAATATAAATATAAATATGAATATACATATAAATATGAATATAAATATAGATATAGATATAAATATAAATATAAATATAAATATAAATATAAATATAAATA
Source organism: Nemophila menziesii (assembly GCA_029959085.1). Lineage (NCBI taxonomy): Eukaryota > Viridiplantae > Streptophyta > Magnoliopsida > Boraginales > Hydrophyllaceae > Nemophila > Nemophila menziesii. The sequence goes on along the minus strand of JARWIR010000027.1, from coordinate 2,353,121 downwards.
TAAATATAAATATAAATATAAATATAAATATAAATATAAATATAAATATAAATATAAATATAAATATAAATATAAATATAAATATAAATAAGTAAACGTTACTTACGTCCTACATGGTTCGAGTTCGTCGCAGTTATTCAAAATATACCAGCTGACGTGCTCATTCTGCAGAGCTGGTTAGAACCTGACTCTTTCTTGCCAATTGGAGTACACTGAGAATTGAAAACAGATAGCTCTTTTGGTTCTGGCAGTTATTTGTTGTATCTACCTGAATCGTTGAACTTTGTTTTTTCTTCACTAAGATACCGTGATATGAAGGTCAACGTCTCTTCCGCCACGTAACCCTCGGCTATGGAACCCTCAGGCCTAGCCGGGTTTCGAATATACTCTTTCAACTTCTTCAAATACCTTTCAAATGGGTACATCCACCGCATTTGAACTGGGCCCCCTAAAAACGCTTCATCGTATAAGTGAATCACTAAGTGGATCATTACATCAAAAAACGCGGGAGGTAAGATCATTTCTAATTTGCACATCACTTCAACCACTTTCGCCTTACCGTCTTCCAACTCTTTCCTACTCAGATTCTTGTTACAAACTACTCTAAACACGTTAGCTAACCCAATAATCGCGTCGCTAATCTGTTTATCATCTAGAAGTCCGGTGAGACAACAAACAAAAAGATATTGCATCATAACATGACAATCATGCGATTTCATTCCAATGATCTTCCCCGTATCGACTTGAACGTTATTCCTCATACTAGACGCGAATCCGTCGGGAAACCTCTGTGCCTGTAACCACTCAAGAAAAATCTTCCTCTTCTCCGCTGACAACATATACTCTCCCCGTTTTAGAATCGTTTTAGGTCCTCTTGTTGTCAACCACAATTCTTTCCTGATGTTCATTTTCTCAAGATCCTGTCGCGCCTTAACGTTATCTTTGTTTACTTTCCCATCGAGTGCTATAACTGTACCGAGAAGAGCATCACATACAGTTTTCTCGCAATGCATGACATCAATGTTATGTTTCAACAAATTTTCGGACCAATAAGATAAACGATAAAAGATACTTTTTTTCTTCCAATTGAATAGACGTGGACCAGTTTCCCTCACGATCTTTCCCCCAAAATCCTTGTGTTTGCCGGGAAACACAATGGGAAGGCCATCTAACTGTGTCTGAATACTAGCTGGACAGGTTCGATAGTTACTATCAATGTTTGCCGGGAAACACAATGGGAAGACCATCAAACTATACTCTCATCTCATATTTCTAACTTTATTTTTAATTTAGTCCCTACTATCATCTATATTATTGTTTTAAATTCAATATTTCACTCTTGTCCATTCGCAAGTTTTTTAATTATTGGAAATCAAAACCCAACTATCATTTTACTTAATTTTTTTTCAACTCAAACCACAAGCACTTCATATATCACACACAATTAAACTCATAGTCCATATGGATAAAGATTAACAATACTTACTATAATTACTTGGGATAACTCATACACTTAGGAGGAGTGCACTCACGAATGTGGTTCTCATATCACACCTCCGGGACCACCATCCAGTCAACCACCTTGATGTGAATCCCAAAGTTATAACTTATGACTCTTCAATCAGAGATACTCGGCTATATAGATGAAGAAACACTTATATATTAATTTGTAAGTTATAGTTACTCGGCTCTCTAGCTTCAACTAATCATCTCTTCACCTAGAGGTACTTGGCTCTTCAACCGATCAACCATTAAGACGTTAATGCCTAAGTTATGACCAGTCGACTCTTCATTCGATCAAGCATTTAGACATTACTACAAAGTTATAGCAAATCGAATCTTCATCAAATCGACCACTTAGATCTTAATGCATATGTTAAAGCTACTTGGCTCTTCATCCAAGACTACTCTGCTAGCAGATGATGAACCACCTAGACAATAATCCCTAAGTTATATTTATTTGATTCTTCAGTCAGCCAACAACTTATTTATTGATGGTTAAAATATAGCTAGTAGGATCTTTCACCAAAGCTACTTCGATCTTCCTTCGATCACCTACTGGGACAGTGATTCCTAAGTTATAGTTACTCAACTCTTTTTAGCAAACTTATTTGTTAACAGTGATTCCTAACTTATTCATTAACCGTGATATATCCCTATTTGTGATGTTTTAATATAGGTTGGACAGATCATTTTAGATGTATTTAGGAATTTGATACTCGATTTTTATTTATATTTTTATATTTTCTTATTTCTTGTCTTGTCTTGATTTGATGATTTATGATTTTTAGAGCATATATTATTTAATTGCTTGTTGATTGTGAAGATTTAAATATATATAGTAATTAATTATATTCCAAATCAATTCCAAGAGATAAAGGCAAGAAGATAAGGTTAGCCATTGGAGATAAAGGAATTAAAAGATAAAATAGGAAAAAAATAGTTGTCAAGTAAATATGAATTTCAGCAGCTACGTCCACTAAAGTGATCATAACATAAATTAAATTGTGAATTTGGATGAATGGTATGAGGCAAAAGTGTAGATCATTCCGATACGGTCGTTTCAATATAAAGTGAACGAAAATCGGAGAAATATTGAAGAAGTTACGACCAAAACAAAACAACAGTTTTTATCTCTTCTATATTTTAGTCAACGAATTTGATTTGGAATAGGAATCCAATTGCTTACCTTCTAATCCAAGAAATCCAAATTAAGGCTTTCTAAACACCTATAAATACAACCTTTAACTATTGTAAACAGTTCCTTGATCAGTTCTAAACATTAGCTTAGACCTTACACAAAAATTAATCTTTAGTATCAAGCTTATTATCCAAGAAGCAAGCTGACTTGTAGAGGATGACAAGAAGCGAGAAGAATGAGAGTGACAAACTCCTCTTCTACATCTCTCCTTCTCTATATTTACGGTAATTAGCTATAGATTTGTGGCTTTACCATATTTCTTAGCTTTACTTCTGTAAGTTTTGTTCTTAATTATTGGGTTATTATTTTGTCATAAATTTCATAATTCTATTTGTTATTTTAATTGATTTTAGCTCGGTATTGTGTGCTTTGACTTATTGTTTCCGGTCCTAGATTTGGCGAATCTTAGGAATATCCTTAGTAATTGAGTTAACGCGGTAGTGATCCTGACAGGCTTGCCTAACCAAATAGCCATAAAGGTTTGATTTAACCACCGATTATTACTCAGTGTCCCCTTACCCAAGTCCCGTTGTAGTGGAGAGGTTGCTCCTAAGTCCACCCTGACGGGGGTTTGGAAGAATTTAGAATCCCGGTAAATATATAATGCTCAATTCACCATCAAGATTAGAATAACAACTTACTAACTTGGGTACTTATTTGTCTTGTTCACCATCTTCTGGGTACCCTTGGGGTATTTTTTCATATTTTTAAACCAAACATCTAAGTGGTTGTCATGATGCTGCCTTTCCTTAATCTCGGGCTTAAGGCATAATTAGGTCCATTTATTCCTTCTATCGTCTCTTTGTCTTCTCTCATTAGAACATTTCAAGGTAAGAAGGTTTCAATTACAACCACATCTAAATCCATTCCCATCTCCTCAATATCTAACAACATTAACACAAACCAATGTCTCCATTATGTATACATTATGTTTGAATTAATAAAATTCGATAATCTGAGAAATCAAAATATTTAGAATTCTTCATGTTTACAATGTATAACTCAAAAATAATTGGAATTATTTGTGCATTTTGTGCACATGAACTACTATTGAGTTTATCTCCTATTAAGACTTAGCATTTTATGTGAATGTGTAGCTTGTGACCATCCAGAGGACTTCAAGTATGGTATAGTTTGTCAAATACATCTTACATAAATATGGATGTGATCCATTTTAGTTTTACCTCAGCAAAGATTACTAGGATATATATTTGATATCGGATGCTCAACTCATCTAGTTGTTGAAATTTGAAATCTTCATATACAAGATATTATCAAAGAAATAAATGGTTAAAAAGCTAACGAAGCTGGAGATATAAGCTATTCAAAACAAAGAGAAGGAGATTACAAATCTTGAAAATAACCACTAAACTTTTTTTTATCATTAAATCAAATTTTATTAAAATGAAGATCAACATCAAATGTCCTTACAACTTTTAATAGCCCATTCCTACTAAACTAGAGGCCAAAGCCCAAATAGAAAAGACACTATTACAATAAACTTTTTAATATTACATTACAAAGCTTTAATAGACGAGAAATGATAAGAAAAATAAAAAAAAGCGGCCCACAAACTTAGCTCGCTTCAATTGCTTCTTTACCTTGAGCACCATCTCTTCAGCCCTTTTCTTTTTAAAATTCATACTATTCACTTTAACTTTGAACATTTTATATATTCTCTTCACTATTTGCTTCTCATTATGACCATCTCCTCCATGAACACGATCATTTCTCTCATTCCATACACAATATATATATGAAGTAAGTACAAGACTCACAATACTTATGCTTTCTTCACAAGATCCTTGTAGTATACTTTCTACTACTTCATTCAAATTTACTGAATTGCAATTCATAGCGCAAGCTGCCATAAACTTAGATAAAATTATCTTTGTAAAAGAACAGCTTACAAATAAATGTTGTGTATCTTCAGAGTTTGCATAACAAAACACACACAATGGATTAACTTGCAAACTCCAACTAATCATTCTTAACTTTGTAGGTAACCTATCTTGTATAGCAAGCCAAGTTATAAATGAGCATCTAGGAATGTTTAGCCTAGACCATACAACTTTAAACCAATTTACCTCCACAGATTTCATAGTAATCCTGCTCAATGTTTTTTTGAAAGAGAAACAGTTTTTTATACTTTCAGACCAGATTATAATATATTCACCATGTTTCAGTTTATTATTGCAAATGTAAGGCAATAATTTACCCACACAAGGGGGATTACACCTGTTACCTCCAAAACAACTATGAACAGTTTTATCCTTATTAATATCAAATTTGTCTATTTCAATTCCAAGGAAATTCTGTACATTTTTGCCTTCAATTCTGTTATCCCATAGAAGATAAGTAGACTTACCATTTTTGACATTATGTGAGAAGAAATCATATGCATGTCTTCTGTTTTTCATTAATTGCTTCTAAATACATGAATGAGCTTGTTTAATGTCTAAGCTCCAGATGCACCTACCTTTAACAATGTTCTGGTGCACCCACATACTCCATAATTTTTTTTCTAAGAGTACATCCTCCAGAAAGTGAAAAGAAGACATACTTTGTTCAACTCTTCAACATTAGGAATACCAAGCCCACCATGTTTCTTACTTCTACAAATGTTCTGCCATGAAATTTTAGCCCCTGGTCGGGGCAAATGTGTGATAAAAATATGATATAAATAAGTGCAAATAATCACCCTAGCCTAGCACGGTTCTGCAAGTATACAGATCGTATGCAAGTTTTAATAAATAAGTAAGATTCGTTCCGCAGAGACTACAAAGGTTAGGAAGATCTTATGCAATAATCGAGTGCAAAAACTAAAAGCTAGAACAAATAAAACGCAGAGAAACAAAAGACAAATAGATTTTTACTCTGTTTTTGAATAAGAAAATTAAACTAACAAAGTAAAGACAGAAAATTAAATGCAAGAGAAGAAGATAGTATGAGAGTTTAGCTTGAGTATATAGCATGTAATCCCCACTAGTTTTGCCGTTTTAAACATGTAAGGGTGAATTATGTAGTATTTCAATAATCGGTTCCAATTGCGCTAGGTAGTTTTAAATAGGGTTTACCCGTGTCAATAAGGAGTCCTAAGCAAACTTTTCCTGCAATTGGTTAAATATCGATTGATGTCTCCCTAATTGTTCTTATTTTCGACCCTTGGGAGACATCATTTTTGGTGTTTATTTAATTAATTTGATAGACTTTTGGACTTAATACGCAATAATTCGGAATTCCCTTTTTATTTCTAGCATTTTTAATTTATTAAACTTTTGCGCGTAATATTGGTATTTTTAGTGTAAAGTTCACAGGTTTTAGATGTTAGCTAGGAGAGGAATTCGAGGAGAAAGTCAAAGATCGTGAATTAGAGTCAAGACTTGAAGATAAATCCCGAAGATATTATGTTTTAGAGCTGAAAATCCATTTTCCAGGCCATAGAGTGCTGATTTCGAGGTGCTTAAGCGATGATTTAGCCGCTGACCTTTGAAGAGAAAACATTCCTTATCGAGTCACGGAACTTTAGCAACTGAAATGAGGTCAATCGGAGTCATAACGCATCGGGAAAAGCCGTTTTAGTGAAGGTGTATCAGCAGTTACGGGATTTTGGGCTTAGAAAAGTGGGCTTGGACATTTAATTATTATTTTATTTTCTGGTCCAAGCCCTAGTACGAATTTATGCTTATAAAAAGAGGTCTGGACTTCTATTTTCACACAATTCACATTCCACAAGATTAAACACCAGAGAGAAGCAACAGAAGGAAGAAAGAAGAAGCTACAAGAGCTGGAGTGGGTCTATAGCTCCGTTCGTAGTCATTCCAATTCCGGAAATTAGGTTCTTTTTATATTTTAATTTTGTAAACAATATGAATTCCATTTCTTTTAATTTAGTTTTTAATTTTAATATGAGCTAAGCTTTTCATAGTGCTTGAGAACAAACAATGGGTGAATCTTAATTTTATGAATTAACGAATGTTGAATTTGGGTTTATATTAAATTAAATTAGATTGGGTTTATTACTCTTTTCGATAATTTGTGATTATTTACTGATTTTAGAGTCGCGAATTAAGATTAGGTATTAGTATCTAAGCTATTCCATATATGTGGCGTGTGGATCATCCTGACGGAGGGTTTAGGTATAGAATTAATTATTCAATCTAGGATAAAAACTATTGATTATGACGAACTTAGCTAATTCTAGGGCCAATGAGGTAAAACACTTAAACATCCAACGGTGGATCATATTTACCCTGACGGGACTAGTGACACTTTAGGATTGCCTTATAGTCCACCCTGACGGGGGTATAAGGAATTTAGAATCCCGACCATTGTAATTGACCAATTTAGCCCATAAACAACATAAGTTAGGAAGTAAGATTAGGAGGATCCTTGCGTTCTCAAGTACTACATCTCATATTGTGTTTTCACTCATTTTACTTGCGTCTTAGCTTTTACTTGCATTTATAATTTGTCTTTCATTTAGTAGTTTTAATAAACAAAACCAAATAAACATTTTATTATCTTTTACTTTCATAAGTGCATCAATCACTATTTGCTAGACATTGTGATCAACCATTCCGTCCTTGGAACGAATCTGATTTATCAGTTATACTACTTGGGACAACCGTACACTTGCGGTTGTGGTTCGATTAGCATTTGCATTTATTTTTAGAACACACAAAGGACCACCAAGTTTTTGGTGCCGCTGCCGGTGACGGTAGCGTGTGGCCACGGTGTTTATCCTTTAGTGATAGTGCATTTATTTTATTTTATCAGTTTTACGCTTTTTGTTTGTTAGCTTTTTCAGGTTTTTAGGTTTGGTGTATGCGAAGAAGGCTATTCAAGGATCTAGAGCCAACACCTCCGATCCTTAGTAATCCAGAATCGTTGATCAGACTTGCTAACAAGAGAAGAAGAGAACGAGAAGCTTTAGAAGTAGAAGAATTAAGTAACAGAATGGAGAATATCACTCTTCAAGGTCAACAGAATAATGGACAAGGCCAGCTAGATGCAAATGGCCAACCTTTAGCTCCAGGCGTTATTCCTCCAGCTCCACCAGTGATTCCTAATCCTCAAGTTCAGATAGTGATGAATCAAGATTCGTGGTTTACTAATGGTCCTCCAGAAGTTCCATTCCGCGCTCCTGCTATAGGAGTAGGTGCTCCAGATATAGATGTTCCGCGATTCCGTCCAGATTCGGGTATGTTAGCTCAATTCCAAAACTTTGGAAATTTTCGCGGAAGACCATCAGAAGATCCCCTTAGAGCGGTACAGAAATTCAAACAGATATGTGATTCTTATATCACACAAGGGGTTTCAAGAGAACAGATGTATTTTGCTGCTTTTAAATTCTTTGTCATTGATGGAGCAAGTGAATGGCACGATACGCAAGATCCTACGAAGATTACTAATTGGGACCATTTAGAAATTGCTTTCTTTGACAGGTATTACCCAAGTAATATGAGATTAGATGATGAATTAGAATTGACGCATTTCCGTCAAGAATATGAGGAAACTGTGGGTAAGAGTTGGACAAGATTTCAGATGTGTTTGCGTAAAGTTCCCAATCATGGCTTTTCAGAACAACAACAGTTAAAGATCTTTTATAGAGGCCTTGATGGAACTTCGAGAGAGAAATTGGATACGCTATGTGGTGCAGGTTTTCTTCAAATTCAACCCGCTCATGCAAAGATCATTTTAGAAAGAATAGTCAAGAATGAAGTTGGGTGGAATTCAGTGAGAGCACCAGTTAAGGGAGTGAATAATGTTGACATGGAAGAGAAATTTGCTACGCTTGAGAATAAGATTCAGAATACTATAGAGCAACAGTTGAAGCAGCTTACTTTAGCTGTAAAAGAAGGTTTTTCGAGTAAGAAGGTAGCTGTGCATGCTGCACAAGAGGTTTATATGTGTTCAATTTGTAAGGTAGATGATCATGATGAGGAAAGTTGTCCGAATAACCAAGAATCAGTGAATTTTATGTCCAATAGAGGTAATTTCAATTCAAGTGTTAATGGATATCAGCCTAACAGAAACCATCCTGGGTTTCAATACTCAAATCCCAATGGGGCAGCCAAACCTACTTACGCGTATCAGCCGCGTCCTCAAGGCAACAACTATAATCCAAGACCACACAACAATCATCAAGGAGGACAGAATCAAAACAATTTTATACAAAGACAAGCTCCTCAGAATACCTACGATGAGAATTTAAACCAGAAAGCTCTACCAGCCCATCCACAAGAAGGAGTAGTTACCCTTCAGAAAACCGTTGACAATTTGATTGCTCTTCAAACACAAGCTATGGAACGTCAAAACGCAGCTGAAGTGAATATGAAGATTTTCCAGAATCAGCTAAGTCAAATTAATAAACAGCTGAATCAGCGTCCACAAGGGCAACTTCCTAGCGATACGGAAAATCCAACACAACGTGAAGATTGCAAGGCTGTTACATTAAGAAGTGGTAAGAACCTCCCTCCACCTCCTTTTCCCGTTATGAAAGAGAAAGAAGTTCCAAGAAAATAAAAGGAAGTGGGTGAGAAAGAGAAAGAGAATGAGAAAGATAGTGAGGTTGAAGAAATAGAAAGACCAAGAGAAATTCCGAAAAAGAGAGATGAAATTGTAAGCAATCGCCCTCCACCACCGTTCCCATCGCGAGTTCAGAAAAAAGGTGATATGGCTGATTTTCAGAAGTTCTTTAATAGAGTGAAGGGTCTGAGTATTAATATTCCGTTACTTGAGGCGATTCGAGATATTCCGAAGTACACAAAATTTTTGAAGAGGGCCCTCACTAACAAAAGGCCTTATTGTGATAATGAGATGATTGGCCTTCCTGAAGAGTGTAGTGCGATTTGCCAGAGTAAATTACCTCCGAAGCTAGTTGATCCGGGGAGTTTCACGATTCCTATATCGATTGGAGAAGAATGGAAAGGAAAGGCGTTATGTGATTTGGGGGCAAGCATCAATTTGATGCCCAAGTCAATCTTTGATAAACTTAAAATTGGAAACGCAAGACCTACCTCTATGGTCTTGCAAATGGCGGGCAGGTCTCTTGCTCATCCTGAAGGCCGCATTGAGGATGTCCTTGTTAAGGCAGGTACACTTATATTTCCTGTTGATTTCGTAATACTTGAGTACAATGCAGATAGAAATGTCCCCATTATTTTGGGTAGACCATTCCTAGCTACAGGGAGAACATTGATCGATGTAGAGAATGGCGAATTAACGATGAGGATACAAGATGAGGAAGTAAAATTCAATGTATTTCGAGCTATGAAATTCCCAGATTCTCAGGAAGATTGCTTCAGAATGGATGTGGTAGAGCAAGCATCACAAGAGGTATTTAATTGCTTAAATTTTGATGATATCTTGCAGGCTGCTTTGACATTAGATTCATCTGAGATGATGGAGGAGCTTACCGAAACAGTAGCAGCTCTAAATTCTGAAAATCCGAAGTATAGGCGTCTTGCCTATGAACCTGTGAGAGAACCGGGGGAGATTATTCCTAAAAAGAAGCCTTCAATTGAATCTCCTCCGGAGTTGGAAGAAAAACCATTGCCAGCACACTTGAGGTATGCTTATTTGGGTACTAATGAAACTCTACCTGTTATTGTTTCAGCTAATTTAACAGGTCCTCAAGAAGATAAACTGTTGCGTGTGTTGAGAGCCAACAAAGAAGCAATAGGTTGGACAATTGCTGATATCAAAGGCATTAGTCCATCCTATTGTCAACATAAAATTATACTCGAAGATATCAACGCACACTCAGTTGAAGGTCAAAGGAGATTGATGCCCGTGATGAAGGATGTGGTAAAGAAAGAGGTGATCAAGCTTTTAGATGCGAGGATTATCTATCCTATTTCGAGTAGTGAATGGGTGAGCCCAGTTCAGTGTGTGCCAAAGAAAGGAGGAATGACAACAGTTTTGAACGATAAAAATGAAGCGATTCCTTCAAGAACGGTAGTAGGTTGGAGAGTTTGCATGGATTACAGAAAGCTGAACAAGGCCACCAGAAAAGATCATTTCCCTTTACCCTTCATCGATCAGATGTTAGACAAATTAGCCGGAAGAGAGTACTATTGTTTCTTGGATGGTTACTCCGGGTACAATCAGATTTACGTGGCTCCAGAAGATCAACATAAGACTACTTTTACATGCCCATTTGGTACGTTTGCATATCGCAGAATGCCATTTGGGTTGTGTAATGCTCCCGCTACTTTTCAGAGATGCATGATGGCCATCTTCTGGGATATGATTGATAATTTCCTGGAAGTGTTTATGGACGATTTCTCCGTGTTTGGTGATGATTTTGATAAGTGTTTGGATAATTTGGAGAAAGTGTTGGTTAGATGCAAGGAATCAGACTTGGCGTTAAACTGGGAGAAGTGTCATTTCATGGTTTGTGAAGGTATTGTTCTGGGTCACAAAGTTTCGAGTGATGGATTAGAGGTCGATAGAGCGAAGATCGAAGTAATTAAAACTCTTCCCCCTCTTGTTTCTGTTAAAGGGGTAAGGAGTTTTCTTGGCCATGCTGGCTTCTATAGGCGATTTATCAAAGATTTTTTAAGATTGCTAAGCCGTTATGCAACTTACTCGAAAAGGATTGCAAATTCCTTTTTGATGAAGCTTGTTTAGCGGCCTTCAAAGCAATCAAAGAAAAGCTTATTTCTGCTCCTATAGTGTTACCTCCAGATTGGAATTTACCGTTTGAGGTTATGTGTGATGCGAGTGATTTGTGTGTGGGAGCTGTTTTGGGACAGAGGAAAGAGAAGGTTTTTCATACGATTTACTATGCTAGTAAAACTTTTAGTGGTGCTCAGATTAATTACACAGTTAGAGAAAAAGAGTTGCTAGCAGTTGTATATTCGTTTGATAAATTTCGCTCCTATCTTCTTGGAGCGAAAGTTATTGTTTACACAGATCATTCCGCGATCAGATTTCTTATGGAGAAGAAAGATACGAAACCAAGGTTAATCAGATGGGTGTTATTGCTTCAAGAATTCGATTTAGAGATCAAAGATAGAAAGGGTTGTGAGAATCAGGTTGCAGATCATCTATCGCGTTTAGAGGGTTCAGAGATGAATAGTGGTACTGAAGCAGTTAGAGAAGAGTTTCCTGATGAGAGTTTATTCGTTGTTCGAGATTATGAAGCTCCGTGGTATGCAGATATTGCGAATTTAGTGGTGAGTTGTGGTTTTCCTGAAGGTTCTACTTATCAAGAAAGAAAGAGGTTAGCTCATCGTGCTAGACAGTTCTTTTGGGAAGATCCTTTCCTCTATAAAGTTTGTGCTGACCAAATGATACGAAGATGTGTAGCAAGGGAAGAGACTCAAGCCATTATAGCTGGATGCCATGATTCACTATATGGAGGACATTTTAAAGGAGACAGAACTGCTGCGAAGGTATTTCAATCAGGTTTTTACTGGCCTTCTCTTATTAAAGATTGTCATGGATATGTTAAGAAATGTACGAGATGCCAGTTTACCGGAAACATATCTAAGAGGGATGAGATGCCGCGTAATAATGTGTTAGAGGTTGAGATATTCGATGTTTGGGGTATAGACTTTATGGGTCCCGTCGTTCCTTCAAATGGTAACCTCTATATCTTATTAGCTGTTGATTATGTGTCTAAGTGGGTAGAAGCGGTGGCTTTACCTACTAATGATTCACGAGTGGTGATCAAGTTCTTGAAATCACATATTTTCCCTAGACATGGCACACCTAGAGTGATTATTAGCGATGGGGGATCTCATTTCGTTAATAAATATCTGAAGACTGTTCTAGAGAAATATGGAGTTAGACACTGTGTATCTACTGCATATCATCCACAATCCAATGGTCAAGCTGAAGTTTCGAATCGTGAAGTCAAGTCAATCCTAGAGAAAACCGTTGGTCCTACAAGAAAAGATTGGTCAATGAAGTTAGATGATGCGTTGTGGGCCTATCGTACTGCGTTTAAGACTCCAGTGGGTGCATCTCCCTATCGTATGGTATATGGTAAGGCTTGTCACTTACCTTTAGAGCTTGAAATGGGTGCCTATTGGGCAATTGCGCAGTTGAACTTAGATCCTATCTTAGCCGGAAAGAATCGTATGATGAAGCTTAATGAACTTGACGAATTCCGGTTGCATGCTTATGAAAATGCCAAACTTTACAAAGAAAACACAAAGAAATGGCATGACAATCGGATTCGTAAAAAGAACTTTGAAGTGGGACAAAGAGTGTTGAAGTATAACTCAAAGTTCAGCAATTATCCGGGTAAGTTACGATCTAAGTGGTCAGGTCCATACATTGTGACCAAAGTTACACCTCATGGGGCGATAGAAATAGAGCATCCGCTAGAGAACCGTACCTTTATGGTTAACGGTCACAGACTAAAGATATACCATGGAGGTGAAGATACCAATCGCTCGGAAGATCCACATCCCGGGGAGGTCATGTATCTCCTCGAGACTCCTTAGAAGCGTGAGGTAACCCGTCGAGCTTAACGACGTTAAACAAAAGCCAATTCATTGTATATTAGCTGAGTTTTCAATTTTTGCATTTTAGATTAGTTTGATTTTCGTAATTTTAGTGTTTATTATTAAGAAATGAGGAAGGGTAGTTGTTTTTGATGATTTCAGGGGTAAAAAGGTCATGAGTTTGGGGTCGATTTGGCGAAAACAGGAGAAAAAGAGGATGGATGTCCAGGAGAAACCGGGAACCCGGTTTCGCAAAACCGGGAACCCGGTTTTGGAGCTGGTACCACCCTCTTCAACGCAACACTTGGCGTCTTGGTTCACGACACAGCGTCGGAACCGGGTACCCGGATTTTCAAAACCGGGCACCCGGTTTTGGTGCTGTGATTTCTGAAATTTTCTGACCTAGCGTCTTGGTGGCTTGCGTTTTGCTGCGTTTTGGTTCGCGCCATCGACACAAAACCGGGAACCCGCATTTGGCAAAACCGGGTACCCGGTTTCGGAGCTGTAAAAATTCCAAAGTTCTGACCCGGCGTCTTGGAGTCCTGCGTTTTGGCGCGTTTTGACTCGCGCCATCGACACAAAACCGGGAACCCACATTCCACAGAACCGGGTACCCGGTTTCGGCGAGTAAAATCTCTGACCCAGCGTCTTGGGGTCCAGCGTTTTGAAAAAAATAATAATAATATAATAATAATTGTTCCTTTCCGCGCCGTCACAGCGACGCGGAACCGGGAACCCGGTTTGCCAAAACCGGATACCCGGTTTTGAAGCTGTGATGTCGGTTTTTGAGGCCTTAACCTAGTTTTCTTAGCCTCTTTTGCAAGTCTTTACCTAAAACGCACCAATAGCCTCCCCACCTCCGAAATTCATCATCCAAAACACTATATATCATCATATCCTACCCTCTTTCACCAAAAAAACACAAAATCAACTCACCTCCTCTCCAAAATAACATCAAATCCTTAGTTTTTCCCAAGATTCTTCTTCATCAAATCCTTACATTAAACCCAATTCTTTCTTCTCCCATCTAAATTGAACAAGACCCATCTCATATTCACCCTAGTTCTTCAATTCCTAAGCCTCAAAACATCAAAATTCTAAACTTCTTCTCTAAGTTTTTCATTATTTGAAGTTTTGAGTTTGGGGTGAAAAGAGATGACTAACAGAACCGGTGATTTTCGAAGAACGGCTCCTAGAAGAAAGACCACCATTGGTGGTTCACAAGATCAAGCTATTGAGATTCTGGATTCGCGTCCTAAACGAAAAGTTGATGAAGTTAAGCTTGATTCTAAAAGAAAAGAAATCACGGGTCACAAGAGAAGATTGATTGATGAGAGTGAAAGTGAAAAGGAACCTGAAGAGGAAATTGCGAAGAACATTGAGAAGGAAACTGAACAAGAGATTCCGGAAGCACCCGTTCAAAAACCTCCGCGTATGAAGATGTGGGCCCACAAGCCTAAGAGGGTTTACACTTGTTGGAATACTCAGGTTCGTGAAAGAATTGAATTTTTGAAATTTGATGAGGAGACGACTTTTCCTAAGGGTATTATGAGTAGTGATTACAAGGAATATGCTGTGACATGTGCTAAGTTTGGTTGGAAAGAGCTACAAGAAAGGAAGCTTGAGTTTATTCCTACTTTTGTGCGAGAATTTTACGAAGGTTTAGCTAGCTCCCGTGATGCCATTGATATCCGCAAAAAGGTAGTTCCTTTCTCTATTGAACGTATTCGGAAATCATTGAAACTACCCAACTTTTCTGGAACATGCCCCTTCCAAGAAACTCTTAATGACCCTTCTTTTGATTTTGAATCCCTTTGGGGGACCGTGCTTGTTAATGGGACTAGCCCAATTCCTGAAGGTGAAAGATATCCTGGACAGTTTTACAGCAGTAGTTTGACACCTCGTGCTAAGGTTTGGTCTCGTTTCGTAATACCCACTTTCTTTGGTATTAAACACACTTCCGAGTTGAAGAAAGAGCACATATTTGTTATTAAGTGTATTTTGGAGGAGAAACCATTTGATATTGCTAAGATCATTTATGACATAATCATGGAGTTCGCAAAATCACCAATGAAACAACAAAATCTGAAGTTTCCTTGTACTATTACTCAGTTGTGCCTAGACGCAAAGATTCCGCGTAAGGACGCAGATATTGATACTGTTTCAGTTGGCGTGAGTATAGCTTTGAGCACAATCAAGAACATCCATGAAGAAGCAACACGAACTACAAGAAGTCCGAGAACTCCTCAATCAAAGAAAGTGAAAACTGTACCTGAGTTGGAAATGAAAATTCAGGTGTTGGAAGAGAATCGGGAGAAGATGATTGCTACTTTGGGAAACGTTACAAAAGAATTGGACCTGCTTCAAAATTTAATCCTAGGCGTAAATACACTTCAAAACGCGATTTATGATGCTGTTACGCGAGATAAAGGTCCAGAACGCAACACCGATAACCAGCCTCGCGCTGGTTAAGATACGTTTTCTAAACTTTCCTCTTAGTGTAGATTAGTTTAAATGCTTTATTGAGTCTTTTCGAGTCGTGGGGACACGACTCATTTTTTATTTTGGGGTGGGGTTCGTTGCCTCATCCCAGTTTTTATGTGTTATTTGCTTTATTTGCTTTCAATAAAAGAATTTTCGGAGTTGCGCTTGACTGTAGAAATTTTTAAATATCCCTTTAAGCATACTCATGATAAATATATGATAGTAAATAGTGGACTTTAAGGATTGATATAAAACGCACTTACAATTGCATGCGAACATAGGTAATTGATAGGAAAAATTAATGAACAATGCAAATGAAGTAAGCTTGTACTCAAGGAATATGTTTGGTGTGTAGAACGTGAAATCCTAATTAGTAGAGAACCCACCTAGATATGAACTAAAGACAAGCTATATACTTAGGAAAATGATAGGGGCAGTTCTTTACTCGGTTTTTGAATAAGAAAATTAAACTAACAAAGTAAAGACAGAAAATTAAATGCAAGAGAAGAAGATAGTATGAGAGTTTAGCTTGAGTATATAGCATGTAATCCCCACTAGTTTTGCCGTTCTAAACATGTAAGGGTGAATTATGTAGTATTTCAATAATCGGTTCCAATTGCGCTAGGTAGTTTTAAATAGGGTTTACCCGTATCAATAAGGAGTCCTAAGCAAACTTTTCCTGCAATTGGTTAAATATCGATACACTAAACCATGGTCATTATCTAGTTAGATTGATTTGTCAGATCTAAACCGTACACTAGACGTTATGTGCTAAACCTATAGTTAAATAAATCATTATCAAGGATTACTTAACTACTATGATGGTTATTCTATATGGTTGCGATCCACAAGAACACAGATTATAAATCTAAACACATAAACAGAGAATAAAAACAATAATTCAATTTAAAACATAGAATTCCCAAATTAGATAGATGTCAACCAAAACTAGGGTTCATACATATATGCTAAAACTCAAGATAATGAAAATTTAGTTCATACTAATGGAAGAAAAGAAAGAAATTACAATTTCAAAGGTTGAAGAAGACATTATTGATGAACAGCTCCTTCCAGACTTCTTTTCTTGTGTTGTAAGCTTCCTCTTGGCTTAAGGTTTTGCCAAGGATGATTTTATAATGTTAGGAGGCTGTATTTATAGTGTATAGGAAGACCTAATCGTTTTCTTGAAGGAGAAGGTAAGTGTTGGACTCCTAACCCAACTCAAATTCGTAGCCCAAAAATATGAAATCAGCCCCGTTTTTGTTTTGGTCCTAACAGTTTCAATTCTTATCAATTTGACGCGTATGAGTAGACGAAATTCATCGCGTCGGAAAGATCTTTAACTTTTCTCTTGACCGATTCTCCAGATTCCTCACCGATTTTGAGATATTAGCTGATTTGTGGTCGTAGGTGCTGGAATTCAAATTTATGGTAGCTTTTCCAA
Organism: Nemophila menziesii; assembly: GCA_029959085.1. Taxonomy (NCBI): domain Eukaryota; kingdom Viridiplantae; phylum Streptophyta; class Magnoliopsida; order Boraginales; family Hydrophyllaceae; genus Nemophila; species Nemophila menziesii. The sequence goes on along the minus strand of JARWIR010000027.1, from coordinate 2,336,029 downwards.
TTCCATATATTTAGCTTTTGTTTCCTTATCTTCAATTTCCATGTTTATCTTCTTTCCTTTAGCTCTTGGAACCAACCTGGACTCTAATTAATTACCATATATCTCTAAAGGTTCACACTAAATAAACAATTAAACCCAATATGCTATAAAAATAATAAATAATCAATTTAAGACACAAAATAGAAAAGTGTACTAAATCATACGAAAATCTACCTATAATCTAATAAATACGCCTAAAATGATGTCTCGGAGATAGATTTTATTATCACAAATGAGGAGATATCAAGACCCCCAACTCAAAGTTGTATCGTCCCGATACAATAAAAACAAAGGATAGTAGGGTAGTCATTTAAACAAGAAGAAGAAGAAGTCGGAGGAGAATAAGACAGAACATGATGAATGATCCTAGAGCATAATATCTAAAAAGTCTCATGTAGTAATGCTCAAGAAATAATGCACACATGTGCTTACTATACACATAATCAACAATCCTTGAATTCAAGTCAAGATTAATTTCGCAATGCCAAAAGGAGAGGTTGATAACTTAGTTCATGCTAATGGCTATAGGTTGTTCATAGGTCCTCAGATAGCATCCAATGGTACACTTACCTACTACCTAATAGCTCAATTGTTTCTCCACCAAGAAGTTATAAATCCTAAGGTCTTTGGTTATAACGTGACTTAGGGACGGTGTGGTATATTTGGATAAATGAAAAGTGAGCTTTTGGCTCTCTCCTCACATTCCATCAACGAATCGCCCTAGAGCTTGAGTTTTCACTCGAAGATAGTCTCACTCAACCCAATTTATGATGCTTTTGATGTGCATCCCCAATAATCCCAAATAAAACTTTTTATGATGATGTACAAATTCCACTATGCCGGTCCGAATATATATTCTTTTCATATAATTTTTTTCCTTTTGTATAGCTATGACTCTCTTTTTGATGTTCAAGATATCACACTATTTTTAATAGATTATGCCTTTTCATAATTTAGCTCGTAGCTTCTTTTTCATTCACGATTACCCCGACAAAGGGTTACCATAATAACCTTTTCATCATCAATAAAATCACAATTATAATTCCCAAACCCAATGTTCCCTAATGATGAAACCCACCACCCCAAACTCATGCTCTAAAAACGACTTGTCTCAGGTTTTGCTATTCGAGTGCGGGTCATATAGATAAGTCCTACAAACTAAGGGTATGAATTATAATGTGGTTAAATAAAAGGCTTTAGAAAGGCTCAGAGGGGCTAAGACGGATAAATAACAAATATCAAATAAAAGGGTGAGGAGGTATAAAAAGGCTTCAAGTGTCTTCAATATGAAAGAACTGCCTAATTCATTTTTCTAACTACCAGATTTTGTTACGTTTTCAATACTAGTTCATAGACAAGTGGGTTTTCAACTAATTTCAAATCTCACGTTCTACACACCAAATAACTCTCCCTAAGTTTCAAGCTAAATTCTTAGCATTGCTTATTAACTTTTCTATCTTTTATTTCCTGTTTTCATACATGCATGCTAAACATATTTGTAACATCTATCGAAAACATACTACTTACTATCATTGACCTAATTAAATCATGCTCAAATAGGTACATTCAACATATTATATGCCTAATTCAACCTAAAATTTTTAAATTTTATGCAAAAACAAAAAGAAGACGAGGACAACGAATCCCCACCCCAACTCAAAAGTGAGACGTGTCCCCACGACTCGAAAAAGACTCAATAAAGCAATAAAATTTAAAATTTAAACTAAACTAAACTACCTAATGCATACAAGCTATTGGTGGTGCCTTGTGTGTTATAAAATAATGGAATAAAAGTAAATGAATAAAGGATCCACAGACCGCAAGTGTACGGGTCGTACCAAGTAATAGATAAGTAAAATCGGGATTATCGTCTCCACAGGGATTTAAGAATTATTATAACTTCGTGACTAGATAGTTCTAATCGTTTTAAAAAGATAAATAGCAAGGGAGTTTGTTTTCTAATTAACTAAATAAACAATAAAATAAACAATTAATAATAATGCAAGAAAGATAAGGATATGCAAGTATGAATCTATCCTATTGAATCTATGATTACTAAGAATAAGGGTGAATGGGAAATCTCACAATAGTCGGGAATCAAATAACTCCTAGCCCCCTGTCGGGTGGACCTAGGAGCTATCCTAAAGTACTATAAACCCCTATATGGGCGAATATGCCTCTTCGGATGAATACTCGTTTACTTCTTTGGCTACGTGGTTAGTCAAGCCTGTCGGTCAAATAACGGACACCACGCGTCTATATTCTATGTCTGTAATTATACCCCCTGTCGGATGATTACTCGCCACTAAGTGAATAGCCTAATTACTAAAACCTACCCTTGATTCATGACTTCAATGATAGTGAACAGGCACAAGAATATATTCAATGGAAATTAAGAACCAATTCAATTAAATACTAAAATCCCAGATTCAAATTAAAACATAAAAACAATAATCAAAGGTTCATATAATTACAATCATAAAGAGAAATTATGCATACTAAATCTTCGTGAATAAATAGCTTAGAAGTACCTCATAGACAAAATAGATCTAATACTAATTACCAAAGAATAGAGATGGAGAAGTATTGAATTGATGAAATTAAGCTCTAGCTCTTGTTTCTTTCTCCTCTAGATCCTCTTGATTGCTTATATGATGAATTATTTGTGTATATTAAGCTTATGCAGCCAAGGGATATTTTTCTAAGGTTTAGAGCTGGTATTTATAGGTGCTAGGTCGAATTACTTGGGGTGGAAGACAAGTCAAGGACTCTTTAATTCGTAACCCTAAAATCTAGGAAAGGTAAGCTGATTTGATTTGGTCATATCTTTTTCAATACTTATCCGTTTGAGGAGTTCCAATATATGAAACTGCTTGTCTCGAAAAGAGCTTTCCATTGGTGCAGACCATTCGTCCAGAATCCATGCCAATCTTTAGTTATAGAATTATCTTTAAAACATGGCTGGAATTTCAGATTCACAAGGCAGCTTTATCTTTTCCTAATTGAACTCTACTTCCTTCTATCTCCAGATTTCTTCAAGATCTTCTTTCCTTATCTCCTTAGCATTGATTTAGCATCTAATTTATTTCCATAGTATCTCTAAAGCTTCACATTAAATAAATAATTAAACCGCATATGCTTTATAAATAATAAATCATCAAATCAAGACTAGAAATAAGAAAGTGCAATTTAAATTCTGGAAACTCGACTAACACACTATAAATATTCTAAGACTTTAATTTTCACTTCTCCTCCTTGGATTGGTTTCTCATGAAATTCATAAACCTACTAACTTTGCATTAAAAATAAGTAAATTAACGCACAAAAGCTCTATAAATGCAAATAGTCTAATTCCAAGGGGAGAAAGTGTAATATTGAAATTTAAGCACTAAAGTCAGTATGAAAAGACCATTTTCAACCCAAAATGATGTCTCCTAAAAGATTATATTTAGACCAAAAAGGGAGACATCATCTATTCAGAAAGAGAATTAGAGCGGTGTACCCGGCTGGCCATAAAGATCCATCATGTCCTCCTCCGAAATACAAGAATAATTATCAATATCCATGGTCGTAGTTACTTCTTCCAATTGTGAATGAATCTGTGTAATTTCTGCCCAAAGTTCTATGTTTTCTTCTCTTAAACGTTCGACTTCATGTTTCAATTTAATAGCCCATGGGGGAATTGATGTCTCCTTAATTGTTCTTATTTTCGACCCTTAGGAGACATCATTTTTGGTGTTTATTTGACTATTTAGATAGACTTTTGGTGCTAATATGCAATAATATGATTTTCCTCTTTTATTTATAGCATTTTTTATTTATTAAGCTTTTGCGCGTAATATTGGTATTTTTAGTGAAGATTTTACAGGTTTTAGATGTTAGCTAGAAGAGGAATCCAAGGAGAAAGTCAAAGATCGTGATATAGAGTCAAGACTTAAAGATAAATCCCGAAGATATTATTTTTAGAGCTGAAAATCCATTTTCCAGGCTATATATTGCTGATTTCGAGGTGCTTAAGAGATGATTTAGCCGCTGACCTTTGAAGAGAAAACATTCCTTATCGAGTTACGGAACTTTAGCAACTAGAATGAGGTCAATCGGAGTTGTAACGCATCGGGAAAAGCCGTTTTAGTGAAGGTGTATCAGCAGTTACGGAATTTTGGGCTTAGAATTTGGGCTTGGACATTTAATTATTGATTTATTCCTAAGTCCAAGCCCTAATCCGTTTTTAACATTATACAAGGGTTTTAGACCTCTATTTTCACACACTCTTCATATCTTCAAAATACAACATACGCTTAAGAGTCAGACACCAGAGAAGAAGCTAGAGGCAGGAAGAGAAGAAGCAAGAGCTGGAGACGGTCTATATCTCCACTTCTCAGCCAATTCAATTCTATAATTAGGTTCTTCTATTTTATTCTGTAAAACATGATGAACCTATTTGTTTCTTTAGTTTTTGTCTTTTCAATTATTATGAGCTAAACTAAATTAGTGCTTGAGAACGCATAATGGGTTAATCCCAATTTGATTTCGTTTTATACATTTGGATTTGGGATTTTTATTATTTAAATCAAATTGGGTGAATTGTATTTTTCTTTAATTTGCACTTTATCTACTATTTTTGACCTGATCAATCAATGATAGGACTTAGTATCTAAGCTATTCCAATTAGTGGCGATTGGATCACCTTGACGGGGGGTTTAGGTACCGAACTAGTTAATGAATGTAGGTTAGAAATTATTGACTCTGACGAGCTTAATTAAACCTATGGCCTATTGGGTAATTTGAACTTAAACACTTGAGAGTGGACTATAATCACCCTGACGGGGTTTGTAGCATTTGAGAGTTGCTCCTTAGTCCACCCTGACGGGGGTAAGGAGATTATAGAATCCCGACCAATACAAATTTACCAATTTGTCCCTTAAACAATGTATGAAATGAATGATAGTTAGGAAAACCCTTGCGTCTCTCAAGTACTACCTGCTCTTACTTGCGTATCACTTTTATTTACTTGCGTCTTAGTTATTTATTTACATTTTCGCATTAGTCTTTCATTCCTTAGGATTAATACAAAACCAAACAAACATATTATTGTCTTTTATTTTCATAAGTGCATCAATCACTATTTGCTAGACATTGTGATCAACCATTCCGTCCTTGGAACGAATCTGTATTATCAGATATACTACTTGGGACAACCGTACACTTGCGGTTGTGGTTCGATTATCATTTGCATTTATTTTTAGAACACACAAAGGACCACCAAGTTTTTGGCGCCGCTGCCGGGGACGGTAGCGTGTGACCACGGTGTTTATCCTTTAGTGATAGTTGCATTTATTTTTATTTTTGTTTTTATCAGTTTTACGCTTTTTGCTTGTTTAGTTTTCTCAGGTTTTTAGGTTTGGTGTATGCGAAGGAGACTCTTTAAGGATCTAGAGCCAACACCTCCGATCCTTAATAATCCAGAATCATTAATCAGACTTGCTAACAAGAGAAGAAAATAACAAGAATCCTTAGAAGTAGAAGAATTAATTCACCAAATGGAGAACGTTAATATTCAGAACAATAACGGACAAGCTCAAATCGTGATGAATCAAGATCCTTGGTTTACTAATGGCCCACCAGAAGTCCCATTCCGTGCCCCTGCTATAGGAGTAGGTGCTCCAGATATAAATGTTCCGAAGTTTCGTCCAGATCCGGGTATGATAGCTCAATTCCAAAACTTTGGAAATTTTCGTGGTAGAGTTGGAGAAGATCCTCTTAGAGCGATACAGAAATTCAAACAGATATGTGATTCTTACATCACACAAGGAGTTTCAAAAGAACAGATGTACTACGCTGTGTTTAAATTTTTTGTTATTGATGGAGCAAGTGAATGGCACGATACGCAAGATCCGACGAAGATTACTAATTGGGACCAATTAGAGATTGCTTTCTTTGACAGGTATTACCCAAGTAACATGAGGTTAGATGCTGAATTAGAGTTGACGCATTTCCGTCAAGAATATGATGAAACTTTGGGTAGGAGTTGGACAAGATTTCAGATGTGCTTACGTAGAGTCCCCAATCATGGCTTTTCAGAACAACAACAATTAAAAATATTTTATAGAGGCCTTGATGGGACTTCAAGAGAGAAATTGGATATGCTATGTGGTGCAGGTTTTCTTCAAGTTCAACCCGCTCATGCAAAGATCATCTTAGAGAGAACAGTCAAGAATGAAGTTGGGTGGAGTTCAGTAAGAACACCAGTTAAAAGAGTGAATAATGTTGATATGGAAGTAAAGTTTGCTACGCTAGAGACAAAGCTTCAGACCACACTAGAACAACAATTGAGACAACTTACTCTAGCCGTGAAAGAAGGTTTTTCGAATAAAAGAGTTGAGGTAAAGGTTGCACAAGAGGTATATGGATGTGAGTATTGCGGTATTAATGATCATAGTTGGGAAAATTGTCAAAATAATCAAGAATCCGTGATGTTTGTGTCCAATAGAGGTAACTTTAATTCGAGTGGTAATGGATATCAGCCAAACAGAAACCATCCTGGGTTTCAGTATTCAAATCCTAATGGGGCAGCCAATCCTACCTATGCGTATCAGCCACATCCCCAAGGTAACAACTACAATCCAAGACCACACAACAATTATCAAGGAGGACAGAATCAAAATTATGTTATAGAAACAAGCTCCTCAAGATAGTTACAATGAAACAATGAATCAAAAAGCCTTACCTGCCTATTCACAAGAAGGAGTTACCCTTCAGAAAACAGTTGAAAGTTTGATTGCTCTTCAAACACAAGCTATGGAGCGTCAAAATGCAATCGAAGCAAATATGAACTTGTTCCAGAATCAGCTAAGTCAAATTAATAAACAACTAAATCAACGTCCACAAGGACAGCTTCCTAGCGATACTGAGAATCCAATCCAAATCGAAGATTGTAAAGCTATTACTCTCAGAAGTGGTAAGAACCTTCCTCCACCTCCTTTTCCGGTTATGAAAGAAAAAGAAGTTAGAAAAGAAAAAGAGGTGGTGAATGAAGATAAAGAAGTTGAAGTAGAAGAAGTGGAGAGGTCGAGTGAAGTACCGAAAAAGAAAGATGATACTATAATAAACCGTCCTCCTCCACCATTTCCATCACGAGTTCAAAAGAAGGGTGATATGGCTGATTATCAAAAATTCTTTAACAAGGTACGAGGTCTTAGCATAAATATTCTGTTGCTAGAAGCTATTCGAGATGTACCCAAGTATGCAAAGTTTCTGAAAAGAGCCCTCACCAACAAACGGCCGTATTGTGATAATGAAATGATTGGCTTACCTGAAGAATGTAGTGCTATTTGTCAAGGTAAATTACCTCCAAAGTTAGTTGATCCTGGGAGCTTTACAATTCCGATATCTATTGGTAATGAATGGAGAGGTAAAGCACTATGTGATTTGGGTGCAAGCATCAATCTTATGCCCAAATCTATCTTTGATAAGCTTAATATAGAAGCAAGACCCACTTCTATGGTCTTGCAAATGGCGGATCGATCTCTTGCACATCCAGAAGGCCGAATCGAAGATGTCCTCGTTAAGGCAGGTACGTTAATTTTTCCCGCTGATTTCGTTATACTTGATTACGACGCAGATAGGAATGTCCCCATTATTTTGGGAAGACCATTCCTAGCCACGGGGCGTACCTTGATTGATGTAGAAAATGGCGAAATGATTATGAGAATCCAAGACGAGGAGATGAAGTTTAATGTGTTCAGACCTATGAAGTTTCCGGATTCTAAGGAAGAATGTTTTCGTATAGATGTAATGGAACCGGTAAGAAAAGAGCCAATCAATGTTGTGGACACTTTAGGGGTGGAAGAGAAAGAGTTACGAAAGAAACCACCGATCAAAGTTCCTCCAAATCCTAAGAGAAATCCACCACCTAATTTTGCGAAGAAGAAAGAGAAGACACGTGTCACAAAGGTTCCAAGGGAACCTAAGAAGGAAAGGAAGAAAAAGGAGTTTAAAGTAGGCGAAGAAGTTGCTATGAAAAAGCCTAAACCTCCTCCAAAGACATGTGAATCAAAAAGCTCTTGGCTTGGACCATTCATGGTCACGAAGGTTATCTCAGATAAGTTAATTGGAATAAAAGCTAAGGGATGCAAATTTCGAGTTGCAACTATCGACAACCTCACTCACTGCTGGGGAGGTTATGTCAATGACTAAGGAATGAGGTAACCCGTCGAGCTTAACGGCGTTAAACAAAAGCCATTTCTTGTATATTAGTTTAAGTATTTCAATTTCGTAGTTTAAATTAGTTTGATTTTCGTTAATTTAGTGTTTATTAGTAAGAAATGAGGAAGGGTGTTTGTTTTTGATGATTTCAGGGGTATAATGGTCATGAGTTTGGGGTCAAAACGAGGAGAAAACGAAAAATTATGGAGTCAACAGCAGGTTTGACCGGCTAGCCGGCGAGCTGGCCGGCATACCGCCCAAAAACGCTGAAGACCCCCAAACTCTCTGACCACGGCGTCTGCGATGACGCAGCATTGCTGCGTCACCATTCGCGCCAGTGAGAAATCCACCGGCATGCCGGCGAATCCGCCGGCTAGCCGGCCAACTGGAGGAAGAGTTTCTGGTCCTTGCGTCAGCGACGACGCAAGGTTGCTGCGTCTCGAAATGCGCCATCGACATTTCGCCGGCATGCCGGCGTATCCGCCGGCTAGCCGGCCGAAGAAGCTGGACTTTCTGATCACTGCGTCAGCGACGACGCAAGAGGCTTGCGTCAGAGGTAAAAAAAAAAAAAGTACAAATTTTTTTTCGAAAATTTATTTTTCGCCAACACAGTGACCGGCATGCCGGTCATCCGCCGGCTAGCCAGTCAACTGCTGTGATCGGCTGTTTTAAGGGTTCAAACCCTATAATTTTTTACCCTCTTTCCCAAGCCTACCTTTTATTACGAATCCTAGCCTCCTACCACTCCGAAAATCATCATCAAAACAACATTATACCACAAATCCTTCCCTCTAAACATCATCCAAGATCACAATCAAACCATTAAACTTCCAAAATACCAAAGATTTACACTTTAATCCAAAATTTTCTTTCACCAAAGCAAAAATTTATCCATTAAACCTTTCCCAAACCTTGAACTATCCATGACCAAACTTTAAACAATCCATAATTCAAACCCAAACCTGCAAGAACACTAAAATCACAATTTTATCCAAACCTTTTGAGGGTCTTGAAGCTTTGAGTTTGGGGTCATCGGAGATGACCATAAAGGTTAGGAAAGGTACGAAGAACATGGTGAAGAAAGAGAATTGGGTATTAGGGGAAGATTTTAATAGAAGAGATGATGCTTAGAGGGCAAGTAATAAATGAAAACGTGGGAAATTTGAAGAAGTTCGAGGTAATGAAGAACACTTTAAACGCAACCATTGATGAAGAAGAATTCAAAACCTCAACTTGGACGCAACACCGACACCAGCCTCGCGCTGGTTCAGATACGTTTTCTTTCCCTTCTCATTTAGTTTAAATTATTTTATTGCTTTGAGTCTTTTCGAGCCGTGGGGACACGACTCATTTTTGAGTTTCGGGTGGGGTTCGTTGCCTCATCCCAGTTTTTATGTGTTTATTTGTTTTAATTGTTTTCAATAAAATAATTAGGAGTTGCGTTTGACTATAGAAGATTTTAATTGACCCTTTTAAGCATACTTTTGATGAATCTATGATAGTAGATAGTGGACTTTAGGGATTGATATAGAACGCACTTACAATTGCATGCGAACATAGGTAATTGATAGGAAAAATTAATGAACAATGCAAATGAAGTAAGCTTGTACTTAAGGAATATGTTTGGTGTGTAGAACGTGAAATCTTAATTAGTAGAGAACCCACCTAGATATGAACTAAAGACAAGCTATATACTTAGGAAAATGATAGGGGCAGTTCTTTGTTAGCCATTTGAAGCCTTTTAGCTTGCTATCCCTTATTATAATTTTATCCGTCTTAGCCCAAGTTTGAGCCTTAAGCCTTTTCTTTTGTAGCCACGATATAAGCCCATTATCCTTTAGACTATTAGGCATTACCAAATGACCCGCACTTGAATCACAACCCTGAGACTTGTCTCGAGCTTGAGTTTGGGGTGGAGGGTCCACATTTGGGAAATTACATTGGGAAGGGATTATATGTGTTTGTATTGAGGCACAAAAATGAGAGATGATATTATTATTTGTAACCCTTTGCCGGGATTTGAAAAGAAAAAAAAAAGAGAAAAAGAAAAAAAAATATTATAAGAGACATGACCTTTCACATCAAAACGAGGGACATGGGTATCTTGTACAAAAAAAAAATGAAAAAGAAAATAAAAAGAAAGAATAAATAAACCGGCAAAGTGGAATATTGGTGGTCCTTTGTGTGTTCTAAAAATAATGCGATAAATAATCGAACCACAACCGCAAGTGTACGGTTGTCCCAAGTAGTAATTCTGATAAATCAGATTCGTTCCAAGGACGGATGGTTGATCACAATGTTTAGCAAGTAGTGATTGATGCACTTATGAAAATAAAAGACAATAATATATTTGTTTGGTTTTTGTTATTAAAGCTAATGAATGAAAGACAAATATTAAAATGCAAATAAAAGCTAAGACGCAAGTAAATTGATGTAAAACGCAATATGAGAAGTAGCACTTGAGAACGCAAGGATCCTCCCTATCCTATTTCTTAACTTATGTTGTTTAAGGGCTAAAGTAGTCAATTACAATGGTCGGGATTCTAATATCCTTATACCCCCGTCAGGGTGGACTATAAGGCGATCCTAAAGTGTCACTAGTCCCGTCAGGGTAAATATGATCCACCGTTGGATGATTAAGTGTTATTACCTCATTGGCCCTAGGATTAGCTAAGCTCGTCAGAATCATTAACTTCTATCCTAGATTGAATAAATAGTTCCGTATTTAAACCCCCCGTCAGGATGATCCAATTGCCACTTATTGGAATAGCCTAAATACTATTACCTGTTCCTAGTTCATGACGCTAAAAACAGTAAACATTCATAATTTATCGAAAAGAGTAAAATCCCTAATTTAGTTTAATTCATTAAAAACCCAAATTCAACATTCGTTAATTAATAGGAATTGGGATTCACCCCTTGTTTGTTCTCAAGCACTAAATAAAACTTAGCTCATATTAAAAAGAAATACAAAATTAAAATTAAAGGAATTCATATTGTTTACAGAATTAAAAAGATAAAAGAACCTAATTTCCGGAATCGGAATGACTACGAACGGAGATATAGACCCTCTCCAGCTCTTGTAGCTTCTTCTCCTTCCTTCAGTTGCTTCTCTCTGGTGTTTTTAATCTTGCAGAATGTGAATTGTGTGTAAAATAGAAGTCAAGGGCTGATTTTATAGGTGGAAATTCGGACTTGGACCTAGGCTTTTAATTAAATGAAATATAAAAGGCCCAAGTCCACTAACTTAGCCCAAAATCCCGTAACTGCTGATATACCTTCACTAAAACAGCTTTTCCCGATGCGTTACAACTCCGATTGACCTCATTCCAGTTGCTAAAGTTCCGTAATTCGATAAGGAATGATTTCTCTTCAAAGGTCAACAGCTAGATCATCGCTTAAGCGCCTCGAAATCAGCAATCTATGGCATGGAAAATGGATTTTCAGCTCTAAAAATAATATCTTCGGGATTTCTTTCAAGTCTTGACTCTATCTTTTGATCTTTGACTTCCTCCTTAGACTCCTCTTCTAGCTAACATCTAAAACCTGTAAAATACTCACTAAAAATACCAATATTACGCGCAAAAGCTTAATAAATCAAAAATGCTAGAATTAAAAGAGGAAAATCATATTATTGCATATTTAGTCCAAAAGTCTATCGAAATGATTAAATAAACACCAAAAATGATGTCTCCTAAGGGTCGAAAATAAGAACATTTAAGGAGACATCAAGACCCCCAACTCAAACCTTTGTCGTCCCGACAAAGCAAAACAAAACAAAACAAGGGGTGGAAGTAAACGCAAGAACAACTAGAAGCTTAGCAAATAAACCTAAAGCAATTCTTAAGATAAATCTCATATAGCAAAACTTTAAGAACTAACATATACATACACTAATCATGCAAAATCAAACATAAATAATCTCAATCATAAAATTAAAGTTGCAATGCTTGAAGGTTACACTTGTACTCATATCTGTATGATGGCTATAGGGTGGTCATTAATCATAAATCGCTTTGAATGTCCCACCTAAATATTCCCTATCAACAGAAGTATAAATTCACTATGTATTTAAGAATCAAGAGGTCTTTATGGTTTTAATATTGGCTTAAGGACGGTATGGATATATATTTGGTAAATTTGAAGTGAGCTTTTGGCTCTCTCCTCACTTACCATCCACATGTCCTCGAGCTTGAGTTACGCTCAAAAATGTTCTCACTCACCCATTTGACGCGCTAAAGTTGCGTCCCCAATGTCAACCCAAATAATTTTAAGACGATTTCCAAAAATATTCCACTTTGCCGGTTTATTTTATTCTCTCTTTCTTTTTATTTTCTTTTTCATTTCTTTTCTCTTTTTTTTTGTACAAGATACCCATGACTATCATTTTGATGTGAAAAGTCATGTCTCTTATATTTTTTTTTCTTTCTTTTTCTCTTTTTTTTTTTTTTTTCTTTTTCTTTTTCAACTTTCGGCAAAGGGTTACAAATAATATATCATCTTCATTTCTGTGCCTCAATACAAACACATATAATCCCTTCCCAATGTATCTTCCCAAATGTGGTCCCACCACCCCAAACTCAAGCTCGAGACAAGTCTCAGGGTTGTGATTCAAGTGCGGGTCATTTGGTCATGCCTAATAATCTAAAGGATAATGGGCTTATATCGTGGCTACAAAAGAAAGGCTTAAGGCTCAAAATTGGGCTAAGACGGATAAAATTATAATATAAGGGATAGCAAACTAAAAGGCTTCAAACGGCTAACAAAGAACTGCCCCTATCATTTTCCTAAGTACATAGCTTGTCTTTAGTTCATATCTAGGTGGGTTCTCTACTAATTAGGATTTCACGTTCTACACACCAAACATATTCCTTAAGTACAAGCTTACTTCATTTGCATTGTTCATTAATTTTTCCTATCAATTACCTATGTTCGCATGCAATTGTAAGTGCGTTCTATATCAGTCCCTAAAGTCCACTATTTACTATCATAGATTCATCAAAAGTATGCTTAAAGGGACATTTAAAATCTTCTATAGTCAAACGCAACTCCGAAAATTATTTTTATTGAAAGCAAATAAAACATATAACACATAAAAATTGGGATGAGGCAACGAACCCCACCCCAAACTCAAAAATGAGTCGTGTCCCCACGACTCGAAAAGACTCAACGCAATAAAAATAAACTAATCTAACTAAAATGCGAAAGGGATAGAAAACGTATCTTAACCAGCTCGAGGCTGGTTATCGGTGTTGCGTCCATGAACTTTCTCCTGCATAAGAATACCATAGGTGGCATGTTGAATTGTGCTCACCCCCGTTAACATGTTTCGGAGAAGTTCTAACTCTTTTGTAACGTTTCCTAAAGATGCAATCATCTTCATTTGGTTCTCTTCTAACACCTCCACTTTAGCTTCCAACTCATCAGTTGTATGCATCTTCTTCTTTGGAGGAGCTCTAGGATTCCTTGTTGCTTTAACCACCTCATCATGAATATTCTTGATCAAAGTTAAACCCATACTCTCACACCCTACAACACGATCAATCTCTGCGTCTTTACGCGGAACCTTTGCGTCCAAGCACAAAGTAGTGACGGTACAAGGAAATTTGAGATTTTGTTGTGAAGTAGGAATTCTAGCAAATTCCATGATGGTATCATATATCACACGAGCAACATCCATGGGTTTCTCCTCAATAATACATTTAATGAACAAAAGATGCTCCTTCTTCACTTCCGATATGTGTTTAACGCCGAAGAAGGTAGGGATTATGAAACGTGACCAAATCTTAGCACATGGTAGCAAGTTACTAGTATACATCTGTCCAGGATATCTCTCTCCTTCGGGAATTGGGCGGGCCCCATCAATAGTCACTTTCCCCCAAAGGGATTCATAGTCAAACGAAGGCTTTTTAAGAGATTCTTGAAACGGACATATTCCGGAAAACTCGGGTAGTTTTAATGATTTACGAATAAGCTCAACGGAGAAAGGAACTACCTTTTTGCGAATAATAACAGCTTCCTTTGAGAAGGCGATTCCTTCATAAAAATCTCGCACCAAGGTAGGAATATACTCAAGCTTCCTTTCTCTCAATTCCTTCCAACCCAATTTATCACAAGTAACACCATAATCTTTATAAGCACTAGTCATAATACCTTTAGGAAGATTCATCTCCTCACCAAACTTCAAAAATTCAATTCGATCACGAACCTGAGTTTCCCAAGGAACGAAGACTCTCTTAGGCTTGTGAGCCCAAGCTTTCCTACGCGGAGCTTTCGGTTGTTGCACTGGTTCTTCGGGAATTACTAGTTCAGTTTCTTTAACCTCTTCTTCAACTTCTTCCTCACTTTCTTCATCACTCTCATCAATTAACCTGCTCTTTTTCGGATTAGCCTTACTTGGATTTTCTTTTCGTTTCGGAGCAATTGGGTTTTGGACAGTCTTTTTGGATCGTGAATCCGGAATCTCAATTGCTTGGTCTGGGCTAGCTCCAACAGTGTTCCTGTTTCTTGGTATGTTTCTTCGATAGTTACACATGGAATCGGTTCTGTTAGTCATCTCTTTTCACCCCAAACTCAAAACTTCAAATAGAGAAAAAGCTAGAGAAAAGCTTTGAAATTTGATGTTTTGAGGCTTAAAACTTGAAGAACTAGGTGTTATATGAGATGGGTTAAGGTTATTAGAGAGAGATTTGGAAAGAATTGGGTTTAATTTCAAGGTTGTGAAGAAAGAAATTTTTGGAGAAAAGGTGAAATTTGATGATGTTTTTGAGAAGCTATGAGTTGATTTTGTGTTTTTGTGATGATAGAAGGCTTGATTTGATGATTTTATAGCTGTTTGTTGATGATTTTCGGAGTAGGTGGAGGCAAGAATTCGGATTATAAGGTTTGGCTTGGAAAAGAGGCAAAAAACTAGGTTTAATGAAGTTAAAACCGCCTCTCGTAACAGCTGGCCGGTATGCCTTCGGATTCGCCGGTATACCGGCCGAGAGGTCGGCGAATTTTTTTTTTTTTTTTTTTTTTTTACCTCAAAACGCAAGTGCATTGCGTCGTCGCTGACTCAATGGTCAGGGAATTTGGAATCCTTGACCGGCTAGCCGGCGGATTCGCCGGTATGCCTGTGAAATCTCGATGGCGCATTTGATGACGCAGCAACCTTGCGTCATCGCTGACGCAAGGACCAGAACATTCTTCCTCGTTGGCCGGCTAGCCGGCGGATTCGCCGGCATGCCGGTGCTTTCTCGCTGGCGCGAATGAAGACGCAGCATTGCTGCGTTGTCGCTGACGCAGTGGTCAGGGAGTTGGGGTCTACCTGCTCGTTTGGCCGGTATGCCGGCTAGCTCGCCGGCTAGCCGGTCAAACCTGCTGTGGACTTCAATTTTTCTCCGTTTTTCCATCGTTTGACCCCAAACTCATGACCATTATACCCCTGAAATCATCAAAAACAAACACCCTTCCTCATTTCTTAAAAATAAAACTAAAATAAACTCTAACTAATATACACTACGGAAATTGAAATACTTAAACTAATATACAAGAAATTGGCTTTTGTTTAACGTCGTTAAGCTCGACGGGTTACCTCGTGCTTCTAAGGAGCTTCGAGGAGGTACATGACCTCTCCGGGATGTGGGTCTTTTGCACGATCGGTGTCTTCACCTCCATGATAAATTTTTAAACGATGACCGTTCACCATAAATGTACGGTTCTCAAGTGGATGTTCTATCTCTATAGCTCCATGAGGTGTAACCTTGGTTACAATGTAAGGACCCGACCACTTCGATCTTAATTTCCCCGGATAATTACTGAACTTCGAATTATATTTCAACACTCTTTGTCCCACTACAAAGTTCTTTTCTCGAATTCGATTATCATGCCATCTCTTAGTGTTTTCTTTGTAAAGTTTAGCATTTTCATAAGCATGTAATCTAAATTCATCAAGCTCATTAAGTTTCATCATTCGATTCTCACCAGCTAGTGTAGGATCTAAATTTAACTTTGCAATAGCCCAATAGGCACCCATTTCTAACTCAAGAGGTAAGTGACAAGCCTTACCATAAACCATTCGATACGGAGAAGCACCTACGGGGGTTTTGAAAGCAGTTCGATATGCCCAAAGTGCATCATCTAATTTCATAGACCAATCTTTTCTTGTAGGACCAACGGTTTTCTCTAAAATAGATTTTACCTCACGATTTGATACTTCGGCTTGACCATTGGCTTGTGGATGATAAGCGGTAGATACACGATGTCTGACTCCATATTTCTCTAGAACAGTCTTCAAATACTTATTAACGAAATGAGTACCTCCATCGCTAATAATCACCCTTGGAGTTCCATGTCTAGTGAAAATATGTGATTTTAAGAACTTAATCACCACTCTAGAATCATTGGTAGGTAAAGCCACCGCTTCTACCCACTTAGACACGTAATCAACAGCTAATAAGATGTAGAGGTTACCATTTGACGGAACGAACGGACCCATAAAATCTATACCCCAAACATCGAATATTTCAACTTCTAACACATTATTACGTGGCATCTCATCCCTCTTGGATATGTTACCGGTAAATTGGCATCTATTACATCTTTTAGTGTATTCATGACAATCTTTTATAATAGAGGGCCAATAGAAACCTGATTGTAATACCTTAGCAGCAGTTCGATCTCCTTTGAAATGTCCACCGTAAGGTGAATCATGACACCCAGCTATAATCGCCTCAATTTCTTCCTTGGCTACACATCTTCTTACCATCTGATCAGCACACACTTTATAGAGGAACGGATCCTCCCAAAAGAACTGTCTTGCACGGTGAGCTAATCTTTTTCTCTCTTGATAAGTTGAACCTTCAGGAAAGGAACCACTTACCACTAAGTTTGCAATGTCTGCATACCAAGGGGCTTCATAATCGCGAACTTCGAATAGATTCTCGTCAGGAAATTCTTCTCTAACCGCTTCAATACCACTATTCAACTCTGAACCTTCTAATCTCGATAGATGATCTGCAACCTGATTCTCGCACCCTTTTCTATCCTTGATCTCTAAATCAAACTCTTGAAGCAATAACACCCATCTGATTAACCTTGGTTTAGCATCCTTCTTCTCCATAAGATATCGAATTGCTGAATGATCTGTATAAACAATAACTTTCGCTCCAAGAAGATAAGAGCAAAATTTATCGAATGAATACACAAGCGCTAGTAACTCCTTTTCTGTAACTGTATAATTAATCTGAGCACCATTAAAAGTTTTACTAGCATAATAAATCGAATGAAAAACTTTCTCTTTTCTTTGTCCTAATACAGCTCCCATACATAAATCACTCGCATCACACATAACCTCAAACGGTAAATTCCAATCTGGAGGCACTACTATAGGAGCAGAAATAAGCTTTTCTTTGATTGCTTTGAAAGCCGCTAAACAAGCTTCATCAAAAAGGAATTTGGAATCCTTTTCAAGTAAGTTGCATAACGGTTTCGCAATCTTAGAAAAATCTTTGATAAATCGCCTATAAAAGCCAGCATGGCCTAGAAAACTTCTTACCCCTTTAACAGAAACAGGAGGGGGAAGAGTTTTAATTACCTCAATCTTCGCTCTATCGACTTCCAATCCGACACTCGAAACTTTGTGACCCAGAACAATACCTTCGCGAACCATGAAATGACATTTCTCCCAGTTTAAGACCAAATCTGTTTCCTTGCATCTAATTAACACTTTCTCTAAATTGTCTAGACATTTATCAAAATCATCACCAAATACAGAGAAATCATCCATAAACACTTCAAGAAAGTTATCGATCATATCCCAGAAGATGGCCATCATGCATCTTTGAAAAGTAGCAGGAGCATTACACAACCCAAATGGCATTCTACGATATGCAAAAGTACCAAAGGGGCATGTAAATGTTGTTTTATGTTGATCTTCTGGAGCCACGTAAATTTGATTATACCCAGAATAACCATCCAAGAAGCAATAGTACTCTCTTCCGGCTAATTTGTCTAACATCTGATCTATGAAGGGCAAAGGGAAATGATCTTTTCTGGTGGCCTTGTTCAGCTTCCTATAATCCATACAAACTCTCCATCCAACTACCGTTCTTGAAGGAATCGCTTCATTTTTATCATTAAGAACTGTTGTCATTCCTCCCTTCTTCGGTACACACTGAACCGGACTCACCCATTCACTACTCGAAATGGGGTAAATAATCCCCGCATCTAAAAGCTTGATCACCTCTTTCTTTACCACATCCTTCATAGCGGGCATTAATCTTCTTTG
Organism: Nemophila menziesii; assembly: GCA_029959085.1. NCBI lineage: Eukaryota > Viridiplantae > Streptophyta > Magnoliopsida > Boraginales > Hydrophyllaceae > Nemophila > Nemophila menziesii. The sequence goes on along the minus strand of JARWIR010000027.1, from coordinate 2,317,515 downwards.
ACCTTCAACTGAGCGTGCGTTAACATCTTCAAGTATGATTTTATGTTGACAATAGGATGGACTAATGCCTTTGATGTCAGCAATTGTCCAACCTATTGCTTCTTTGTTGGCTCTTAACACACGCAACAGTTTATCTTCTTGAGGACCTGTTAAATTAGCTGAAACAATAACAGGTAGAGTTTCATTAGTACCTAAATACGCATACCTCAAGTGTGCTGGCAATGGTTTTTCTTCCAATTCCGGAGGAGATTCAATTGAAGGCTTCTTTTTAGGTACAATCTCCCCCGGTTCTCTCACAGGTTCATAGGCAGGACGCCTATACCTCGGATTTTCAGAATTTAGAGCTGCTATTGTTTCAGTGAGCTCCTCCATCATCTCAGGTGAATCTAATGTTAAAGCAGCCTGCAAGATATCATCAAAATTTAAACAATTAAATACCTCTTGCGATGCTTGCTCTACTATATCCATTCTGAAGCAATCTTCCTGAGAATCTGGGAATTTCATAGCTCGAAATACATTGAATTTTACTTCCTCATCTTGTATCCTCATTGTTAATTCGCCATTCTCTACATCGATCAATGTTCTCCCTGTAGCTAGGAATGGTCTACCCAAAATAATGGGGACATTTCTATCTGCATTGTATTCAAGGATTACAAAATCAACGGGAAATATAAGTGTACCTGCCTTAACAAGGACATCCTCAATGCGGCCTTCAGGATGTGCAAGAGACCTGTCCGCCATTTGCAAGACCATAGAAGTGGGTCTTGCGTTTCCAATTTTTAGCTTATCAAATATCGACTTGGGCATCAAATTGATGCTAGCTCCCAAGTCACATAGCGCCTTTCCTTTCCATTCTTCCCCAATTGATATGGGAATCGTGAAACTCCCCGGATCAACCAACTTCGGAGGTAATTTACTTTGACAAATCGCGCTACACTCTTCTGGAAGACCAATCATCTCGTTATCACAATAGGGCCTTTTGTTAGTGAGGGCCCTCTTCAAAAACTTAGTGTATTTCGGAATATCTCGAATCGCCTCAAGTAACGGGATATTAATACTTAGACCCTTCACTCTATTAAAGAATTTCTGAAAATCACCCAATTCACCCTTTTTCTGAACTCGCGATGGGAACGGTGGTGGAGGGCGATTAATCACCATATCATCTTTCTTTTTCGGAACTTCTCTTGGTCTCACTATTTCTTCAACCTCATTATCTTTCTCATTTTCTTTCTCTTTCTCCACCACTTCCTTTTCTTTCCTTGGTACTTCTTTCTCTTTCATAATGGGAAAAGGAGGGGGAGGAAGGTTCTTACCACTTCTCAATGTAACAGCATTACAATCTTCGCGTTGCTTCGGATTCTCAGTATCGCTAGGAAGTTGCCCTTGTGGGCGCTGATTTAGCTGTTTATTAATTTGGCTTAGCTGATTCTGGAAAATCTTCATATTCGCTTCAGCTGCGTTCTGACGTTCTAAGGCTTGTGTTTGAAGAGCAATTAAATTTTCAACGGTTTTCTGAAGGGTAACTACTCCTTCTTGTGGATGGGCAGGTAAGGCTTTTTGGTTTAAAGTTTCATCGTATGTATTCTGAGGAGTATTCTGAGGAGCTTGCCTTTGTACATAATTTCCCTGATTCTGTCCTCCTTGATAATTGTTGTGTGGTCTTGGATTATAGTTACTACCTTGGGGACGCGGCTGATACGCATAGGTAGGATTGGCTGCCCCATTAGGATTTGAGTATTGAAACCCAGGATGGTTTCTGTTAGGCTGATATCCATTACCACTTGAATTGAAGTTACCTCTATTGGACATGAACATCACGGATTCTTGGTTATTTGGACAACTTTCCTCATCATGATCATCTACCTGACAAATCGAACACATATAAACCTCTTGTGCAGCATGCACAGCTACCTTCTTACCCGAAAATCCTTCTTTCACAGCTAGAGTAAGCTGCTTCAACTGTTGCTCTATAGTATTCTGAATCTTGTTCTCAAGCGTAGCAAATTTCTCTTCCATGTCAACGTTATTCACTCCTTTAACTGGTGTTCTTATTGAGTTCCACCCCACTTCGTTCTTAACTGTTCTCTCTAATATGATTTTAGCATGAGCGGGTTGAACTTGAAGAAATCCTGCACCACATAGCGTATCCAATTTCTCTCTTGAAGTTCCGTCAAGGCCTCTATAAAAGATCTTTAACTGTTGTTGTTCTGAAAAGCCATGATTGGGAACCTTACGCAAACACAACTGAAATCTTGTCCAACTCTTACCCAAAGTTTCATCATATTCTTGACGAAAGTGTGTCAATTCTAATTCAGCATCTAACCTCATGTTACTTGGGTAATACCTATCAAAGAAAGCAATCTCTAATTGGTCCGAATTAGTAATCTTCGTAGGATCTTGCGTATCGTGCCATTCACTTGCTCCCTCAGTAACAAAGAACTTAAAAGCAGCAAAATACATCTGTTCTCTTGAAACCCCTTGTGTGATATAAGAATCACATATCTGTTTAAACTTCTGTACTGCTCTAAGAGGATCTTCTGATGGTCTACCACGAAAATTCCCAAAGTTCTGGAACTGAGCTAACATACCCGAATCTGGACGGAAACGCGGAACATTAATATCTGGAGCACCTACTCCTATAGCTGGAGCGCGGAATGGAACTTCTGGAGGACCATTAGTAAACCACGGATCATGATTCATCACTATCTGGACTGGAGGATTGGGATTTAGTGGTTGAACTGGAGGAATAACGCCCGGAGCTAAAGGTTGGCCATTAGCATCTAGCTGGCCTTGTCCATTATTCTGTTGATTATTTTGAAGATTGATGTCTGCCATTCTGTTACTTAACTCTTCTACCTCTAAAGCTTCTCGTTCTCTTCTTCTCTTGTTCGCAAGTCTGATCAACGATTCTGGATTACTAAGGATCGGAGGTGTTGGCTCTAGATCCTTGAATAGCCTTCTTCGCATACACCAAACCTAAAAACCTGAAAAGAAACTAAACAGAAAGCGTAAAACTGATAAAATAAAATAAAATGCACTTATCACTAAAGGATAAACACCGTGGTCACACGCTACCGTCCCCGGCAGCGGCGCCAAAAACTTGGTGGTCCTTTGTGTGTTCTAAAAATAATGCGATAAATAATCGAACCACAACCGCAAGTGTACGGTTGTCCCAAGTAGTAATTCTGATAAATCAGATTCGTTCCAAGGACGGATGGTTGATCACAATGTTTAGCAAGTAGTGATTGATGCACTTATGAAAATAAAAGACAATAATATATTTGTTTGGTTTTTGTTATTAAAGCTAATGAATGAAAGACAAATATTAAAATGCAAATAAAAGCTAAGACGCAAGTAAATTGATGTAAAACGCAATATGAGAAGTAGCACTTGAGAACGCAAGGATCCTCCCTATCCTATTTCTTAACTTATGTTGTTTAAGGGCTAAAGTAGTCAATTACAATGGTCGGGATTCTAATATCCTTATACCCCCGTCAGGGTGGACTATAAGGCGATCCTAAAGTGTCACTAGTCCCGTCAGGGTAAATATGATCCACCGTTGGATCATTAAGTGTTATTACCTCATTGGCCCTAGGATTAGCTAAGCTCGTCAGAATCATTAACTTCTATCCTAGATTGAATAAATAGTTCCGTATTTAAACCCCCCGTCAGGATGATCCAATTGCCACTTATTGGAATAGCCTAAATACTATTACCTGTTCCTAGTTCATGACGCTAAAAACAGTAAACATTCATAATTTATCGAAAAGAGTAAAAGCCCTAATTTAGTTTAATTCATTAAAAACCCAAATTCAACATTCGTTAATTAATAGGAATTGGGATTCACCCCTTGTTTGTTCTCAAGCACTAAATAAAACTTAGCTCATATTAAAAAGAAATACAAAATTAAAATTAAAGGAATTCATATTGTTTACAGAATTAAAAAGATAAAAGAACCTAATTTCCGGAATCGGAATGACTACGAACGGAGATATAGACCCTCTCCAGCTCTTGTAGCTTCTTCTCCTTCCTTCAGTTGCTTCTCTCTGGTGTTTTTAATCTTGCAGAATGTGAATTGTGTGTAAAATAGAAGTCAAGGGCTGATTTTATAGGTGGAAATTCGGACTTGGACCTAGGCTTTTAATTAAATGAAATATAAAAGGCCCAAGTCCACTAACTTAGCCCAAAATCCCGTAACTGCTGATATACCTTCACTAAAACAGCTTTTCCCGATGCGTTACAACTCCGATTGACCTCATTCCAGTTGCTAAAGTTCCGTAATTCGATAAGGAATGATTTCTCTTCAAAGGTCAACAGCTAGATCATCGCTTAAGCGCCTCGAAATCAGCAATCTATGGCCTGGAAAATGGATTTTCAGCTCTAAAAATAATATCTTCGGGATTTCTTTCAAGTCTTGACTCTATCTTTTGATCTTTGACTTCCTCCTTAGACTCCTCTTCTAGCTAACATCTAAAACCTGTAAAATACTCACTAAAAATACCAATATTACGCGCAAAAGCTTAATAAATCAAAAATGCTAGAATTAAAAGAGGAAAACCATATTATTGCATATTTAGTCCAAAAGTCTATCGAAATGATTAAATAAACACCAAAAATGATGTCTCCTAAGGGTCGAAAATAAGAACATTTAAGGAGACATCAAGTATTTTTGGAAATCATCTTAGTTTTAATTGGGTTGACATGGGGACGCAACATTAGCGCGTCAAATGGGTGAGTGAGAACATTTTTGAGCGTAAACTCAAGCTCGAGGACATTGTTGATGGTAAGTGAGGAGAGAGCCAAAAGCTCACTTCAAATTTACCAAATATACATCCATACCGTCCTTAAGCCATCATTAAAACCATAAAGACCTCGTGATTCCTAAGTGCATAGTGAATTTATGATTCTGTTGATAGGGAATACACTAGGTGGAGCGTTCAAAGCGAGTTAGGATTAATGACCACCCTATAGCCATCATACAGAGATGAGTACAAGTGTAACCTTCAAGCATTGCAACTTTAATTTTATGATTGAGATTATTTATGTTTGATGTTGCATGATTAGTGTATGTATATGTTAGTTCTTAATGTTTTCTATATGAGATTTATCTTTAGCATTGCTTTAGGGTTTATTTGCTAGCTTCTGTTTTCTCTTGCATCTACTTCACTCCCCTTGTTTTTAGTTTTGCTTTGTCAGGACGACAAAGGTTTGAGTTGGGGGTCTTGATGTCTCCTTAATTGTTCTTATTTTCGACCCTTAGGAGACATCATTTTTGGTGTTTATTTGACTATTTAGATAGAATTTTGGTGCTAATATGCAATAATATGATTTTCCTCTTTTATTTCTAGCATTTTTTATTTATTAAGCTTTTACGCGTAATATTGGTATTTTTAATGAAGATTTTACAGGTTTTAGATGTTAGCTAGAAGAGGAATCCAAGGAGAAAGTCAAAGATCGTGATATAGAGTCAAGACTTAAAGATAAATCCCGAAGATATTATTTTTAGAGCTGAAAATCCATTTTCCAGGCTATAGATTGCTGATTTCGAGGTGCTTAAGAGATGATTTAGCCGCTGACCTTTTAAGAGAAAACATTCCTTATCGAGTTACGGAACTTTAGCAACTGGAATGAGGTCAATCGGAGTTGTAACGCATCGGGAAAAGCCGTTTTAGTGAAGGTGTATCAGCAGTTACGGGATTTTGGGCTTAGAATTTGGGCTTGGACATTTAATTATTGATTTATTCCTAAGTCCAAGCCCTAATCCGTTTTTAACATTATAAAAGGGCTTTAGACCTCTATTTTCACACACTCTTCATATCTTTTTCAAAATACAACATACGCTTAAGAGTCAGACACCAGAGAAGAAGCTAGAGGCAGGAAGAGAAGAAGCAAGAGCTGGAGATGGTCTATATCTCCACTTCTCAGCCAATTCAATTCTATAATTAGGTTCTTCTATTTTATTCTGTAAAACATGATGAACCTATTTGTTTCTTTAGTTTTTGTCTTTTCAATTATTATGAGCTAAACTAAATTAGTGCTTGAGAACGCATAATGGGTTAATCCCAATTTGATTTCGTTTTATACATTGGGATTTGGGATTATTATTATTTAAATCAAATTGGGTGAATTGTATTTTTCTTTAATTTGCACTTTATCTACTATTTTTGACCTGATCAATCAATGATAGGACTTAGTATCTAAGCTATTCCAATTAGTGGCGATTGGATCACCTTGACGGGGGGTTTAGGTACCGAACTAGTTAATGAATGTAGGTTAGAAATTATTAAATCTGACGAGCTTAATTAAACCTATGGCCTATTGGGTAATTTGAACTTAAACACTTGAGAGTGGACTATAATCACCCTGACGGGGTTTGTAGCATTTGAGAGTTGCTCCTTAGTCCACCCTGACGGGGGTAAGGAGATTATAGAATCCCGACCAATACAAATTTACCAATTTTTCCCTTAAACAATGTATGAAATGAATGATAGTTAGGAAAACCCTTGCGTCTCTCAAGTACTACCTGCTCTTACTTGCGTATCACTTTTATTTACTTGCGTCTTAGTTATTTATTTAAATTTTCGCATTATTCTTTCATTCCTTAGGATTAATACAAAACCAAACAAACATATTATTGTCTTTTATTTTCATAAGTGCATCAATCACTATTTGCTAGACATTGTGATCAACCATTCCGTCCTTGGAACGAATCTGTATTATCAGATATACTACTTGGGACAACCGTACACTTGCGGTTGTGGTTCAATTATCATTTGCATTTATTATTAGAACACACAAAGGACCACCAGGAATACAAGAATTATCCTTAGAAGAAAAAGAACCTTGATCATGAAGTTTTGTCTTTTCCTTAGGCTTTGATGGTACAGACATCCTAGTTGTTAATCTCTTTGGTAGTGGTTGTGCTATTGCCTCTATATTTGATTCTTCAATAGCCTCCTCAAGATTGATAGGCTTTTCAATGGTGGCTCCAGGCAATTTTTTGGTCTTCCCTAGGATGGAACACTTCCTCTTGTAATCCATAGCATCAGTTTCTTTTGTCATGTTTGATTGAACCACAACTCAAGTTACACCAAGGATGAATTAAAAGTTAAGAAAGATTGGTTTGGCTTGAGTTTTTTGCTTGGATTTGATGAAAGAAGAAGTATTCTTGAAAGCTTGATGTTCTTGATGGTGTTTTATGGTGTAGTGTAATGAATTTGATGAAGAATTCATGTTTATGGAGGATGGAGGAGAGGATTATTGATGTTGTTGTGTTAATTGTGGAGGTTTGTACAAGCTTCAAGGTCTATATATAGTGTTTGGGTCTTAAAATTTCGTGTAGAGGAGGCGAGGGTTAACTCTTGATAAGGTAAGAAGTGGAATAGGAAAGAATCTCTTCAAAACCGACCTAGCGCCGGCATACCGGTCATCTCGCTGGAATAAGGGTGCTGGACGTGATTCCTTCTCACATGTTTCTGTCTTGTACCCGAGACCATTCCCGAGGCCACGTGTTTTTGGTTTGCCGGCTTACCGGCGGTATTCACCGGCATGCCTGTGCTGTTTTTCGTCCAGAAGCAACTCAGTAAAAAAACCCGTGCCTTGGAACCTGTGGGCACGTGTTTCTCTTCTGGCCGGCATACCGGTGCCCTGAGCGGCAAGCCGGTGCGTCTGGCCTTTCTTTTTCGCACATTCTGTTCAGAACCCGAGTCACCAATCCGTGGGCACATGTCTTCCCACCGGCATGCCGGTGGTTTGACCGGCCTACCAGCCAGTGAACCGAATTTTTCCCAAATATTTCCTTTTGACCCCAAACTCATTTCCTGCACAATAACACACTACCTTTCTCTCCTATTAGCTTGTAAAAACAATTAAAAATATACACTAACTTTAGAAATATACACTACAAAGCATAAAACTAATCTAAAAAGCAATTAAAAACAAGGGTTGTCTCCCAAGAGCACTTTTGTTTAACGTCTTTGAGTTAGACGTGTACCTCAGGCTAAGCATGTTCTGCGAGATGGATTGTTTCCTCTCGACCAAAGTCTTCACTGTCATGGTATCTTTTCAAACGCTGGCCATTCACCATGAATGTCCTTTGTTCGGTTGGATGTTCAATTTCAATCGCTCCATGCATTGTGACTTTCGTAACAATGTAAGGTCCTCCCCAACGGGATTTAAGCTTTCCTGGGTAGTTCGAGAATCGAGAGTTGTATAATAGTACCTTTTGTCCTCTCTCGAAGTGTTTTGGACGGAGTCGTTTATCATGCCATCTCTTTGTTTTCTCTTTATATAGGCGTGAATTTTCATAGGCAAGATAGCGAAACTCCTCCAACTCGTTCAACTACATCAACCTTTGTTTCCCAGCCAATTCTGGGTCTAGATTCAGAGTTTTAATAGCCCAGAAGGCTCGAGCTTCAATATCAATAGGTAGATGACACGCTTTGCCGTAGACCATGCGATATGGAGATGCCCCAACTGGTGTTTTAAAAGTTGTTCGGTAGGCCCAGAGAGCATCATCTAGCTTTAATGAGGGTTTGTGGGTTTGGAATAAGAGTAGATACAAAAGAATATAAATATTATTTCTTTTAAATTAAAAGGCAATTGGAAAATATTTATATGTTTTTAGCTCTTTAGCTATGCAGTCAGATTTACTTAGCTCTTTAGCCCGTTAAACATTTTGACGTTAATCCAAAAATTAAAGTTACTCGTCTCTTCAAGTAGAGATACTCGACTCTTAAGTAGATAATGTCTCTTGTTTTGTGATTGGTTTACAAGGTCACGAGATATCATTTTTTGGGGTTATATTGATTATTCTCTATTATTGACATATTGTGATTTCTTGTCTATTCTTAGATATTTCGTTCGTTTTGGATCTTCTGTGCGTTGATTATGTGTTAAAATTGTATCTCATAGGTACTTCGATGATACGAGATCCTAAGATGATTTGGAGAAGTCAAAAAGTCAATTTCAAACACAATTCATGGCATGAAAGGATATAAAAGAAGCCTTCAATTGAATCTCATCCGGAATTGGAAGAAAAGCCGTTACCAGCACACTTGAGGTATGCGTATTTAGGTACTAATGAAACTCTACCTGTTATTGTTTCAGCTAATTTAACAGGTCCTCAAGAAGATAAACGGTTGCGTGTGTTGAGAGCCAACAAAGAGGCAATAGGTTGGACAATTGCTGATATCAAAGGCATTAGTCCCTCCTATTGTCAACACAAAATCATACTTGAAGATGACAATGCACGCTCAGTTGAAGGTCAAAGGAGATTAATGCCCATGATCAAAGATGTAGTGAAGAAAGAGGTGATCAAGCTTTTAGACGCAGGGATTATTTATCCCATCTCGAGTAGTGAATGGGTAAGTCCGGTTCAGTGTGTACTGAAGAAAGGAGGAATGACAACAATTCTTAATGACAAAAATGAGGCGATTCCTTCAAGAATGGTAGTTGGTTGGAGAGTTTGCATGGATTACAGAAAACTGAACAAGGCCACCAGAAAATATCATTTCCCTCTTCCCTTCATTGATCAAATGTTAGATAAATTGGCCGGAATAGAATACTATTGTTTCTTGGATGGTTATTCCGGGTATAATCAGATTTACGTGGCTCCAGAAGATCAACATATAACAACATTTACATGCCCCTTTGGTACTTTTGCATATCCCAGAATGCCTTTTGGGTTGTGTAATGCTCCTGCTACCTTTCAAAGATGTATGATGTCTCCTTAATTGTTCTTATTTTCGACCCTTCGGAGACATCATTTTTGGTGTTTATGTAATCAATTTGATAGACTTTTGGACTAAATATGCAATAATATGATTTTCCTCTTTTATTTCTAGCATTTTTGATTTATTAAGCTTTTGCGCATAATATTGGTACTTTTAGTGTAAAGTTTACAGGTTTTAGATGTTAGCTAGAAGAGGAATCCAAGGAGAAAGTCAAAGATCAAGAGATAGAGTCAAGACTTGAAGATAAATCCCGAAGATATTATTTTTAGAGCTGAAAATCCATTTTCTAGGCCATAGATTGCTGATTTTGAGGTTCTTAAGCGATGATTTAGCCGCTGACCTTTGAAGAGAAAACGCTCCCTATCGAGTTACGGAACTTTAGCAACTGGAATGAGGTCAATCGGAGTCATAACGAGTCGGGAAAAGCCGTTTTAGTGAAGGTATATCAGCAGTTACGGGATTTTGGGCTAAGTTAGTGGACTTGGGTCTTTTATATTTCATCTAATTAAAAGCCTAGGTCCAAGTCCGAATTTCCACTTATAAAAGGAGGTCTGGACTTCTATTTTACACACAATTCACATTCTACAAGATTAAACACCAGAGAGAAGTCAACGGAAGGAAGAAAGAAGAAGCTACAAGAGCTGGAGAGGGTCTATATCTCCGTTCGTAGTCATTCCTATTCCGGAAATTAGGTTTTTCTTATCTTTAATTTTGTAATCAAATATGAATTCCTTTACATTTAATTTAGTTTTTCATTTTAATATGAGCTAAACAATTCATAGTGCTTGAGAACAATTAATGGGTGAATCCCAATCTTATTAAATTACGATTGTTGAATTTGGGTTTCTGTTAAATTAAATTAAATTGGGTCTTTTACTCTTTTCAATAAATTGAGATTATTTACTGTTTTTGGAGTAGCTAACTAAGAACAGGTGTTAGTATCTAGGCTATTCCAATTAGTGGCGATTGGATCATCCTGACGGAGGGTTTAGGTACGGAAATATTTATTTAATCTAAAATAGAAGCTATTGATTCTGACGAACTTAGCTAATTTTAGGGCCAATGTGGTAATAAAACTGAAACATCCAACGGTGGATCATATTTACCCTGACGGGACTAGTGACACCCTAGGATCGCCTTATAGTCCACCCTGATGGGGGTATAAGGAATTTAGAATCCCGACCATTGTAATTGACCAATTTAGCCCTTAAACAACATAAGTTAGGAAATAAGATTGGGAGGATCCTTGCGTTCTCAAGTGATACTTCTCATATTGCGTTTTACATCATTTTACTTGCGTCTTAGCTTTTATTTTCATTTTAATAATTGTCTTTCATTTATTTAGCTTTAATACAAAAACCAAACAAACATATTACTTTTATTTGCTTTCATAAGTGCATCAATCATTAATAGATAAGCATTGTAGTCAACCATCCCGTCCTTGGAACGAATCTGTTTTATCAGTTATACTACTTGGGACAACCGTACACTTGCGGTTGTGGTTCGATTATTTATTGCATTCATTTAGAACACACAAAGGACCACCAAGTTTTTGGCGCCGCTGCCGGGGACAGTAGCGTGTGACCACGGTGTTTATCCTTTAGTGATAGTTGCATTTATTTTATTTTATCAGTTTTACGCTTTTTGTTTGTTAGCTTTTTCAGGTTTTAGGTTTGGTGTATGCGAAGAAGGCTATTCAAGGATTTAGAGCCAACACCTCCGATCCTTAGTAATCCGGAATCGTTGATCAGACTTGCTAACAAGAGAAGAAGAGAACGAGAAGCTTTAGAGGTAGAAGAATTAATTAACAGAATGGATGAGATCAGCCTTCAAGATCAACAAAATAACCAACCAGGTCGATTAGGCGCAAATGGCCAACCTTTAGCGCCACTTGTTCCTCCAATTCCACCATTAAATCCTAATCCTCAAGTCCAAATAGTGATGAATCAAGATCCATGGTTTACTAATGGTCCACCAGAAGTTCCATTCCGAGCTCCTGCTATAGGAGTAGGTGCTCCAGATATAAATGTTCCGAGATTTCGTCCAGATTCGGGTATGATAGCTCAATTCCAAAATTTCGGAAATTTTCGTGGTAGAGTGGGAGAAGATCCTCTTAGAGAAGTATAGAAATTTAAGCAGATATGTGATTCTTATATCACACAAGGAGTTTCAAGTGAACAAATGTATTTTGCTGCGTTTAAATTTTTTGTTATTGATGGTGCGAGTGAATGGCACGATACACAAGATCCTACGAAGATAACAATCTGGGACCAGTTAGAGACTGCTTTCTTTGACAGATATTACCCAAGTAACATGAGGTTAGATGCTGAATTAGAATTGACACATTTCCGGCAAGAATATGATGAAACTTTGGGTAAGAGTTGGACAAGATTTCAGATGTGTTTACGTAGAGTCCCCAATCATGGCTTTTCAGAACAACAACGGCTAAAAATCTTTTAGAGAGGCCTTGATGGGACTGCAATAGAGAAGTTGGATTTGTTATGTGGTGCAGGGTTCCTTCAAGTTCAACCCGCTCATGCTAAAATCATTTTAGAAAGAACAGTCAAGAATGAAGTTGGGTGGAATTCAGTAAGAACACTAGTTAGAGGAGGAGTCAATAATGTTAATATTGAAGAAAAGTTTGCTACGCTAGAGACAAAGATTCAAACCACACTAGAACAACAACTGAGACAACTTACTCTAGCCGTGAAAGAAGGTTTTTCAAATAAAAGAGGTGAGGTAAAGGTTGCACAAGAGGTATATGGATGTGAGTATTGCGGTGTTAATGATCATAGTTGGGAAAATTGTCAAAATAATCAGGAATCCGTGATGTTTGTGTCCAATAGAGGTAACTTTAATTCGAGTGGTAATGGATATCAGCCTAACAGAAACCATCCGGGGTTTCAATACGCAAATCCTAATGGGGCAACCAATCCTACATATGCGTATAAGCCACATCCCCAAGGTAACAACTACAATCCAAGACCACACAACAATTATCAAGGAGGACGGAATCAAAATTATGTTCAGAGACAAGCTCCTCAAGACAATTACGATGACACAATGAATCAGAAAGCCTTACCTGCCCATCCACAAGAAGGAGTAGTTACCTTTCAGAAAACAGTTGAAAGTTTAATTGCTCTTCAAACACAAGCTATGGAACGTCAAAATGCAGCCAAAGCAAATATGAAGTTGTTCCAGAATCAGCTAAGTCAAATTAATAAACAACTGAATCAACGTCCACAAGGGCAACTTCCTAGCGATACTGAGAATCCAATCCAAATCGAAGACTGTAAAGCTATTACTCTCAGAAGTGGTAAGAACCTTCCTCCACCTCCTTTTCCGGTTATGAAAGAAAAATAAGTTAGAAAAGAAAAAAAGGTGGTGGATAAAGATAAATAAGTTGAAGTAGAAGAAGTGGAGAGGCCTGTTGAGGTTCCGAAAAAGAAAGATGAGACTATAATCAATCGTCCTCCTCCACCATTTCCATCGAGAGTTCAAAAGAAGGGCGATATGGCTGATTATCAAAAATTCTTTAACAAGGTAAGAGGTCTTAGCATAAATATTCCGTTGCTAGAAGCTATTCGAGATGTACCCAAGTATGCTAAGTTTTTGAAACGAGCCCTAACTAACAAAAGGCCGTATTGTGATAATGAGATGATTGGTCTCCCTGAGGAATGTAGTGCTATTTGTCAAGGTAAATTACCTCCAAAGTTAGTTGATCCTGGGAGCTTTACAATTCCGATATCTATTGGTAATGAGTGGAAAGGAAAAGCGCTATGTGATTTGGGTGCAAGCATAAATCTTATGCCCAAATCAATCTTTGACAAGCTTAATATTGAAGCAAGGCCCACTTCTATGGTCTTGCAAATGGCGGATCAATCTCTTGCACATCCAGAAGGCCGAATCGAAGATGTCCTCGTTAAGGTAGGTACGTTAATTTTTCCCGCTGATTTCATTATACTTGATTACGACGCGGATAGGAATGTCCCCATTATTTTGGGAAGACCATTCCTAGCCACGGGGCGTACCTTGATTGATGTAGAAAACGACAAAATGGTCATGAGAATCCAAGACGAGGAAATGAAGTTTAATGTGTTTAGACCTATGAAATTTCCGGATTCCAAGGAAGAATGTTTTCGTGTAGATGTAATGGAACCGGTAAGAAAAGAGCCAATCAATGTTGTGGACACTTTAGGGGTGGAGGAGAAATAGCTACGAAAGAAACCACCAATTAAAGCTCCTCCATACCCTAAAAAATCGACAACTAAATCATGCGAAGAAGAAAGAGAAAGCACGTGCCACGAAGGTTCCGAAGGAACCTAAGAAAGAAAGAAAGAAAAAGGGGTTCAAACTAGGTGAAGAAGTAGCGATGAAGAAACCAAACCCCCATCCAAAGGTACGTGAATCGAAAAGTTCTTGGTTAGGACCATTCATGGTCACGAAGGTTATCTCAGATTAACTAGTGGGCATAAAAGCTAAGGGATGCAAATTCCGAGTTGCAAATATTGACAACCTCACTCATTGCTGGGGAGGTTATGTCAATGACTAAAGAATGAGGTAACACGTCGAGCTTAACGACGTTAAACAAAAGCCATTTCTTGTATATTAGTTTAAGTATTTCAATTTCGTAGTTTAATTTAGTTTGATTTTCGTTAATCTAGTGTTTATTATTAAGAAATGAGGAAGGGTAGTTATTTTTGATGATTTCAGGGGTTAAAGGGTCATGAGTTTGGGGTCAAAACGAGGAGAAAACGAAAAATTATGGAGTCAACAGCAGGTTTGACCGGCTAGCCGGCGAGCTGGCCGGCATACCGGCCAAAAATGCTGAAGACCCCCAAACTCTCTGATCACTGCGTCAGCGATGACGCAGCGTTGCTGCGTCACCATTCGCGCCAGCGAGAATCCACCGGCATACCGGTCACTGACCGGCTAGCAGGCCAACTGGAGGAAGAGTTTCTGGTCCTTGCGTCAGCGACGATGCAAGGTTGCTGCGTCTCGAAATGCGCGATCGACATTCCGCCAGCATGCCGGCGAATTCGCCGGCTAGCCGGCCAGTGATGTCAAGGTTTCTGATCACTGTGTCAGCGACGACGCAAGAGGCCTGCGTCAGAGGCAAAAAAAAAAGGAAAATTTCAAATTTCGTATTTTATTTTCGCCGACACAGTGGCCAGCATGCCGGTCAACTGCTGTGATCGGCGGTTTTAAGGGTTCAAACCCTATAATTTTTACCCTCTTTCCCAAGCCTACCTCTTATTACGAGTCCTAGCCGCCAACTACTCCTAAGATCATCATCAAAACAACATTATACCACGAATCCTTCCCTCTAGACATCATCCAAGAGCACAATCAAACCATTATACTTCCTAAATACCAAAGATTTACACTTTAATCCGAAATTTTCTGTCACCAAAGCTAAAGTTTATCCATTAAACCTTTCCGACACCTAGAAATATCCATGACCCAGCTCTAAACAATCCATAATTCATATGCAAACCTTCAAGAACACTAAAATCAAAATTTTATCCTAACCTTTTGAGGGTCTTGAAGCTTTGAGTTTGGGGTCATCGGAGATGACCATGAAGGTTAGGAAAGGTACGAAGAACATGGTGACGAAAGCGATTTGGGTATTGAGGAAAGATTTTAATAGAAGAGATGATGCTTAGAGAGCAAGTAATAAATGAAAACGTGGAAAATATGAAGAAGTCCGAGGTGATGAAGAACACTTTAAACGCAACCATTGATGAAGAATTCAAAACCTCAACCTGGACGCAACACCGACACCAGCCTCGCGCTGGTTCAGATACGTTTTCTTTCCCTTCTCATTTAGTGTAAATTATTTTAGTGCTTTGAGTCTTTTCGAGTCGTGGGGACACGACTCATTTTTGAGTTTGGGGTGGGGTTCGTTGCCTCATCCCAATTTTTATGTGTTTAATTGTTTTAAATGCTTTCAATAAAATAAATAGGAGTTGCGTTTGACTATAGAAGATTTTAAATGTTCCTTTAAGCATACTTGTGATGAATCAATGATAGTAAATAGTGGACTGTAGGGAATAACATAAAACGCACTTACAATTGCATGCGAACATAGGTAATTGATAGGAAAAATTAATGAACAATGCAAATGAAGTAAGCTTGTACTTAAGGAATATGTTTGGTGTGTAGAAAGTGAAATCCTAAATTAGTAGAGAACCCACCTAGATATGAACTAAAGACAAGCTATGTACTTAGGAAAATGATAGGGGCAGTTCTTTGTTAGCCATTTGAAGCCTTTTAGCTTTCTATCCCTTATATTATAATTTTATCCGTCTTAGCCCAAGTTTGAGCCTTAAGCCTTTTTCTTTTGTAGCCAGGATATAAGCCCATTATCCTTTAGATTATTAGGCATGACCAAATGACCTGCACTTGAATCACAACCCTGAGACTTGTCTCGAGCTTGAGTTTGGGGTGGAGGGTCCACATTTGGGAATTTACATTGGGAAGGGATTATATGTGTTTGTATTGGGGCACAAAAATGAAAGATGATATTATTATTTGTAACACTTTGCCGAAATTCGAAAAAGAAAAAAAAATATAGAATAAAGAAAAGAAAATTATAAGAGACATGACTTTCACATCAAAATGATGGTCATGGGTATCTTGTACAAAAAAAAAAAGAAAAGAAATGAAAAAGAAAATAAAAAGAAAGAAAGAAAGAATAAAAATCGGCAAAGTGGAATATTTTTGGAAATCATCTTAGTTTTATTTGGGTTGACATTGGGGACGCAACATTAGCGCGTCAAATGGGTGAGTGAGAACATTTTTGAGCGTAAACTCAAGCTCGAGAACATGTTGATGGTAAGTGAGGAGAGAGCCAAAAGCTCACTTCAAATTTACCAAATATACATCCATACCGTCCTTAAGCCATTATTAAAACCATAAAGACCTCGTGATTCCTAAGTGCATAGTGAATTTATAATTCTGTTGATAGGGAATATACCAAGTGGAGCGTTCAAAGCGAGTTAGGATTAATGACCACCCTATAGCCATCATACAGAGATGAGTACAAGTGTAACCTTCAAGCATTGCGACTTTAATTTTATGATTGAGATTATTTATGTTTGATGTTGTATGATTAGTGTATGTGTATGTTAGTTCTTAAAGTTTCGCTATATGAGATTTATCTTAAGAATTGCTTTAGGGTTATTTGCTAACTTCGATTTGTTCTTGTGTTTACTTCTACCCCTTGTTTTGTTTTGTTTTGTTTTGTCGGGACGACAAAGGTTTGAGTTGGGGGTCTTGATGTCTCCTTAATTGTTCTTATTTTCGACCCTTAGGAGACATCATTTTTGGTGTTTATGTAATCAATTTGATAGACTTTTGGACTAAATATGCAATAATATGATTTTCCTCTTTTATTTCTAGCATTTTTGATTTATTAAGCTTTTGCGCGTAATATTGGTATTTTTAGTGTAAAGTTTACAGGTTTTAGATGTTAGCTAGAAGAGGAATCCAAGGAGAAAGTCAAAGATCAAGAGATAGAGTCAAGACTTGAAGATAAATCCCGAAGATATTATTTTTAGAGCTGAAAATCCATTTTCCAGGCCATAGATTGCTGATTTCGAGGTGCTTAAGCGATGATTTAGCTGCTGACCTTTGAAGAGAAACGCTCCCTATCGAGTTACGGAACTTTAGCAACTGGAATGAGGTCAATCGGAGTCATAACGAGTCGGGAAAAGCCGTTTTAGTGAAGGCATATCAGCAGTTACGGGATTTTGGGCTAAGTTAGTGGACTTGGGCCTTTTATATTTCATCTAATTAAAAGCCTAGGTCCAAGTCCGAATTTCCACTTATAAAAGGAGGTCTGGACTTCTATTTTACACACAATTCACATTCTACAAGATTAAACACCAGAGAGAAGTCAACGGAAGGAAGAAAGAAGAAGCTACAAGAGCTGGAGAGGGTCTATATCTCTGTTCGTAGTCATTCCTATTCCGGAAATTAGGTTTTTCTTATCTTTAATTTTGTAATCAAATATGAATTCCTTTACATTTAATTTAGTTTTTCTTTTTAATATGAGCTAAACAATTTATAGTGTTTGAGAACAATTAATGGGTGAATCCCAATCTTATTAAATTACGAATGTTGAATTTGGGTTTCTATTAAATTAAATTAAATTGGGTCTTTTACTCTTTTCAATAAATTGAGATTATTTACTGTTTTTGGAGTAGCTAACTAAGAACAGGTGTTAGTATCTAGGCTATTCCAATTAGTGGCGATTGGATCATCCTGACGGAGGGTTTAGGTACGGAAATATTTATTTAATCTAAAATAGAAGCTATTGATTCTGACGAACTTAGCTAATTTTAGGGCCAATGTGGTAATAAAACTTAAACATCCAACGGTGGATCATATTTACCCTGACAGGACTAGTGACACCCTAGGATCGCCTTATAGTCCACCCTGACGGGGGTATAAGGAATTTAGAATCCCGACCATTGTAATTGACCAATTTAGCCCTTAAACAACATAAGTTAGGAAATAAGATTGGGAGGATCCTTGCGTTCTCAAGTGCTACTTCTCATATTGCGTTTTACATCATTTTACTTGCGTCTTAGCTTTTATTTGCATTTTAATAATTGTCTTTCATTTATTTAGCTTTAATACAAAAACCAAACAAACATATTACTTTTATTTGTTTTCATAAGTGCATCAATCATTAATAGATAAGCATTGTAGTCAACCATCCCGTCCTTGGAACGAATCTGTTTTATCAGTTATACTACTCGGGACAACCGTACACTTGCGGTTGTGGTTCGATTATTTATTGCATTCATTTAGAACACACAAAGGACCACCAATGTATGATGGCCATCTTCTGGGATATGATAGATAATTTTCTTGAAGTGTTTATGGACGATTTCTCCGTGTTTAGTGATGATTTCGATAGATGTTTAGACAACTTGGAGAAAGTGTTGATTAGATGTAAAGAAACAGATTTGGTCTTAAACTGGGAGAAGTGTCATTTCATGGTTTGCGAAGGTATCGTTCTGGATCACAAAGTTTCGAGTGCTGGATTAGAGGTCGATAGAGCAAAGATTGAGGTAATTAAAACTCTTCCCCCTCCTGTTTCTGTTAAAGGGGTTAGAAGTTTTTTGGGCCATGTTGGCTTTTATATGCGTTTTATTAAAGACTTTTCTAAGATTGCTAAACCGTTATGCAGCTTACTTGAAAAGGGTTCCAAATTCCTTTTTGATGAAGCTTGCTTAGCGGCTTTCCAAGCAATCTAGGAAAAGCTTATTTCTGCTCCTATAGTATTACCTCCAGATTGGAATTTACCGTTTGAGGTTATGTGTGATGCGAGTGATTTGTGTATGGGAGCTGTATTGGAACAGAGAAAAGAGAAGGTTTTTCATTCGATTTACTATGCTAGTAAAACTTTTAATGGTGCTCAAATTAATTACATAGTTACAGAAAAGGAGTTGCTAGCAGTTGTATATTCATTTGATAAATTTCGCTCTTACCTTCTTGGAGCGAAAGTTATTGTTTATACAGATCATTCCGCGATTAGATATCTTATGGAAAAGAAAGATGCGAAACCAAGGTTAATCAGATGGGTTTTACTACTTCAAGAGTTCGATTTAGAGATCAAAGATATGAAGGGTTGTGAGAATCAGGTTGCAGATCATCTATCGCGTTTCGAAGGTTCAGAGATGAATAGTGGTACTAAAGCAGTTAGAGAAGAGTTTCCTGATGAGAGTTTATTCATGGTTCGTGATTATGAAGCTCCTTGGTATGCAGATATTGCGAATTTAGTGGTGAGTGGTGTTTTTCCTGAAGGGTCTGCTTATCAAGAAAGAAAGAGGTTAGCTCATCGCGCTAGACAGTTCTTTTGGGAGGATCCCTTCCTCTACAAAGTTTGTGCTGACCAAATGATACGAAGATGTGTAACAAGGGAGGAAACTGAAGCCATTATAGCTAGATGCCATGATTCACTCTATGGAGGACATTTCAAGGGAGATAGAACTGCTGCTAAGGTATTCCAATCAGGTTTTTACTGGCCTTCTCTTGTTAAAGATTGTCATGAATATGTTAAGAGATGTACGAGATGCCAGTTTACTGGAAACATATCCAAGAGGGATGAGATGCCACGTAATAATGTGTTAGAAGTTGAAATATTCGATGTTTGGGGTATAGACTTTATGGGTCCTTTCGTTCCTTCAAATGGTAACCTCTACATCTTATTAGCTGTTGATTACGTGTCTAAGTGGGTAGAAGCGGTGGCTTCACCCACCAATGATTCACGAGTGGTGATTAAGTTATTGAAGTCACATATTTTCACTAGACATGGCACACCTAGAGTGATTATTAGCGATGGAGGATCTCATTTCGTTAATAAATATTTGAAGACTGTTCTAGAGAAATATGGAGTATGAAACCGTGTATCTACTGCATATCATCCACAATCCAATGGTCAAGCTGAAGTATCGAATCGTAAAGTCAAGTCAATCCTAGAGAAAACCGTTGGTCCTACAAAAAAAGATTGGTCAATGAAGTTATATGATGCGTTGTGGGCCTATCATACGCGTTTAAGACTCCAGTTGGTGCATCTCCCTATCATATGGTGTATGGTAAGGCTTGTCACTTACCTCTTGAGCTTGAAATGGACGCCTATTGGGCGAATGCACAGTTGAATTTAGATCCTATCTTAGCCGGAAAGAATCGTATGATGAAGCTTAATGAACTTGACGAATTCCGATTGAAAGCCTATGAAAATGCTAAACTTTACAAAGAAAACACGAAGAAATGGCATGACAATCGGATTCATACAAAGAACTTTGAAGTGGGGCAAAGAGTATTGAAGTATAATTCAAAGTTCAGCAATTATCCGGGTAAGTTAAGATCTAAGTGGTCAGGTCCATACATTGTGACCAAAGTTACACCTCATGGAGCTATAGAAATAGAACATCCGCTAGAGAACCGTACCTTCATGGTGAACGGTCATAGATTAAAGATATACCATGGAGGTGAAGATACCAACCGCTCGGAAGATCCACATCCCGGGGAGGTCATGTACCTCCTCGAGACTCCTTAGAAGCGTTAGGTAACCCGTCGAGCTTAATGACGTTAAACAAAAGCCAATTCTTTGTATATTAGTTGAGTTTTTAATTTTCGCAATGTAAAATAGTTTGGTTTTCGTAATTTTAGCATTTATTATTATGAAATGAGGAAGGGTAGTTGTTTTTGATGATTTCAGGTGTAAAAAGGTCACGAGTTTGGGGTCGATAAGGCGAAAGTAGGAGAAAATAAGTTGGTCGTCCAGGAGAAACCGGGTACCCGGTTTCGCAAAAACCGGGAACCCGGTTTTGGAGCTGGTACCAACTTCATGCACGCAACACTTGGCGTTTTGGGTTCATGACACAGCGTCGGAACCGGGAACCCGCATTTCACAAATGCGGGAACCCGGTTTTGGTGCTGTAACTTTTGAAAATCTCTGACCCAGCGTCTTGGAGGTTGCGTTTCGTTGCGTTTTGAGTCACGCCATCGATGAAAAACCGGGAACCCGCATTTGGCAAAACCAGGTACCCGGTTTCAGAGCTGTAATCTTCCAAATTCTCTGACCCGGCGTCTTGAGAGATTGCGTTTTGGTGCGTCTTGGCTCGCACCATCGACGAAAATCCGGGAACCAGCATTTCACAAATGCGGGAACCCGGTTTTGGCGAGTAAAAGTTCTGACCCCGCGTCTTGGGATCCAGCGTATTGGTGCGTCTTGAGGTATAAAAATATTTAGAAAAAAATAATAATTCTTTTAAGTAATTTTCCGCGCCGTCACAGCGACGCAGAACCGGGAACCCGCATTTCACAAATGCGGGAACCCGGTTTTTGAAGCTGTGATGTCGGTTTTGAGTGTTTTAACCTAATTTTCTTAGCCTCTTCTGCAAGTTTTTACCTAAAACGCACCAACAGCTTTCACACCTCCGAAAATCATCATTGAAACCTTTATATATCATCAAATCCTACCCTCTTTCACCACAGAAACACAAGATCAACTCACCTCCTCTCCAAAATAACATCAAATCCTTAGTTTTTCCCAAAGTTTTTCTTTACCCAAATCCTTAAATTAAACCCAATTCTTTCTTCTCCCATTAAAATTGAACAATACCCATCTCATATTCCACCTAATTCTTCAATTACTAAGCCTCAAAACATCAAATTTCTAAACTTTTTCTCTAAGTTTCTTACTATTTGAAGTTTTGAGTTTGGGGTGGAAAGAGATGACTAACAGAACTAGTGATTTCCGAAGAACTGCTCCTAGAAAGAAGACCACCATAGGTGGTTCCCAAGAACAAGCTATTGAGATTCCTGATTCGCGTCCTAAACGAAAAATTGATGAAGTTAAGCTTGATCCCAAGAGGAAAGAAATCACAGGTCAAAAGAGAAGATTAATTGATGAGCCAGAGAGTGAGGAAAAACAAGAAGATGAGATTGAGAAGAACATTGAGGATGAAACTGAACAAGAAGTCCTGGAAGTACCAGTTCAACAGAAACCTCTGCGTATGAAGATGTGGGCCCACAAGCCTAAGAGGGTTTATACTTGTTGGAATACTCAGGTTCGTGAAAGAATTGAATTTTTAAAGTTTGGTGAGGAGACAAATTTTCCTAAGGGTATTCTGAGTAGTGAACACAAGGAATATGCTGTGACTTGTGATAAGTTTGGTTGGAAAGAATTACAAGAAAGGAAGCTTGAGTTTATTCCTACTTTTGTGCGAGAATTTTATGAAGGATTAGCTACCTCCCGTGAAGCAATTGATATCCGCAAAAAGGTAGTTCCTTTCTCTATTGAACGTATTCGTAAATCCTTGAAATTACCCAACTTTTCTGGACTATGTCCTTTCCACGAAACTCTTAATGACCCTTCTTTCGATTTTGAATCCCTTTGGGGGACCGTGCTTGTTAATGGGGTTATCCCAATTCTTGAAGGAGAAAGATATCCTGGACAGTTTTACAGCAGTAGTTTGACACCTCGTGCGAAGGTTTGGTCTCGTTTCATAATACCCACTTTCTTTGGTATTAAGCACACTTCAGAGTTGAAGAAAGAGCATATAATTGTTATTAAGTGTGTTTTGGAGGAGAAACCATTTGACGTTGCTAAGATTATTTATGATACGATCATGGAGTTCGCGCAATCCCCAATGAAACAACAAAATCTCAAGTTCCCTTGCACTATTACTCAGTTGTGTCTAGACGCAAAGATTCCGCGTAAGAACGCAGATATTGACAGTGTTTCAGTTGGTGTGAGCATAGCATTGAGCACGATCAAGAATATCCATGAGGAAGCAACAGGAGCTACCAAAAGTCCTAGAAATCCTCTATCAAAGAAAGCGAAGACTGTTCCTGAGTTGGAATCGAAAATTCAGGTGTTGGAAGAGAATCAAGAGAAGATGATTGCTACCTTGGGAAACGTTACAAAAGAATTGGACCTGCATCGAAATTTGATCTTAGGCGTAAATACACTTCAAAACGCGATTTATGATGCTGTTACACGAGATAAAGGTCCAGAACGCAACACAGGTAACCAGCCACGCGCTGGTTAAGATACGTTTTCTAAACCTTCCTCTTAGTGTAGATTAGTTTAAATGCTTTATTGAGTCTTTTCGAGTCGTGGGGACACGACTCATTTTTGAGTTTGGGGTGGGGTTCGTTGCCTCATCCCAGTTTTTATGTGTTATTTGTTTTATTTGCTTTCAATAAAAGAATTTTCGGAGTTGCGTTTGACTGTAGAAAATTTTAAATATCCCTGTAAGCATAATTTTAATGAATCTATGATAGTAAATAGTGAACTTTAGGGATTAGTATAAAACGCATTTAGAATTGCATGCAAACATAGGAAATTGATAGGAAAAATTAATGAACAATGCAAATGAAGTAAGCTTGTACTTAAGGAATATGTTTGGTGTGTAGAACGTGAAATCCTAATTAGTAGAGAACCCACCTAGATATGAACTAAAGACAAGCTATGTACTTAGGAACATGATAGGGGCAGTTCTTTGTTAGCCATTTGTAACCTTTTAGCCTTCTATCCCTTGTATTAATTATTATCCATCTTAGCCCACTTTGAGCATTTAGCCTTTTCTTTGTAGCCACGATATAAGCCATTATCCCTTAGATTATTAGGCATGACCATATGACCCGCACTTCAATCACAATCCTGAGACATGTCTCGAGCTTGAGTTTGGGGTGGTGGGTCCACTTTTGGGGAATTTAATGGGTTGGGATTGATGTGCTTTGCATTGTAGCACAATTGCAGATGATATATACTTGTAACCCTTTGCCGGGAATGAGAAAAAAAATGAAAAAGAAAGAAAAAATGAAAAAATTTGAAAAATCATACAGTAGAAACCGGGAACCCGCATTTGACAAAACCGGGAACCCGGTTTGCTTCTGTATAAGAAAAAAGAGAAAAGAAAAGAAAAAGAAAAATACATACGAATAAACATCCGGAAAAGTGGAAATTTTTTTCCGAAAAATCATCTTGTTGATAGTGGGTAGACATGGGACGCTAAATTGTTGCGTATATTGGTGAGTGAGAACATCTTTTGAGCGTTAAATCAAGCTCGAGGACATTGTTGATGGTAAGTGGGGAGAGAGCCAAAAGCTCACTTCAAATTTACCAAATATACATCCACACCGTCCTTAAGCCAATATTAAAACCGTAAAGTCCTCGTGATTCCTAGGTGCATAGTGAATTTATGATTCGGTTGATAGGGAATAGACTAGGTGGAGCATTCAAAGCGAGTTAGGATTAATGACCACCCTATAGCCATCATACAGTGATGAGTACAAGTGTAACCTTCAAGCATTGCGACTTTAATTTTATGATTGAGATTATTTATGTTTGATGTTGAATTTTAGATGTATGTGTATATTAGTTTCTAGAGTTTGCTATATGAGATTTATCTTAAGAATTGCTTTAGGGTTTATTTACTAGCTTCCACTTGTTCTTACGTGTACTTCTACCCCTTTGTTTTATTTTACTTTGTCGGGACGACAAAGGTTTGAGTTGGGGGTCTTGATGTATCCCTAATTGTTCTTATTTTCGACCCTTGGGAGACATAATTTTTTATGTTTATTTGATTGTTTTAATAGACTTTTGAGCTAAAAATGTAATAATCCGAAATTTCCATTTTATTTCTAGTAATTTTGATTTATTAAACTTTTGCACGTAATCTTGTGTGTTTTAGTGGAAAGTTTGTAGGTTTTAATTATTAGCTAGGAATGGAATCCGAGAAGAGAGTCAAAGATCGTGATACGGAGTCAAGACTTGAAGATAAATCCCGAAAGAATTTGATTTTAGAGCTGCAAATCTGGAAAACAGGCCAAATATTGCTGATTTCATGGCGCTTAAGAGATGGTTCAACCGCTGACCTTTGAAGAGAAAACATTCCTTAGCGAGTTACGAAACTTTAGCAACTGGAATCGCGTCAATCGGAGTCATAACGAAGCGGGAAAAGCCGTTTTAGTGAAGGTGGTGCAGCAGTTACGGGATTTTGGGCTTAGAAATTGGGCTTGGACATTTAATTAGTGTTTTATTATTAGGTCCAAGCCCTAATCCGTTTTTCTACTTATAAAAGGAGCTCTGGACTTCTATTTTACACACAATTCACTTTTTAAAAGATAAAACATCAGAGAGAAGTAACAGAAGGAAGAAAGAAGAAGCTGCAAGAGCTGGAGAGGGTCTATATTTCTGTTCTCAGTCATTCCAATTCCGGAAATTAGGTTTCTTTTAATTTTAATTCTGTAATACATTATGAATTCCATTTCAATTAATTTAGTTTTCTTTTTAATTAGTATGAGCTAAACACATTTTAGTGCTTGAGAATGCTTTATGGGTAATTCCCAATTCTATTGAATTTCATGTCCTGAATTTGGGTTTCTGTTAAATTAAATTAGATCGGGGCTTTTACTCTTTTCGATAAATTAAGATTATTTACTATTTTTAGAGTCATGAACTAAGAACAGGTGTTAGTATCTAGGCTATTCCAATTAGTGGCGATTGGATCATCCTGACGGAGGGTTTAGGTGCAGAAATATTTATTCAATCTAAAATAGAAGCTATTGATTCTGACGAACTTAGCTAATTTTAGGGCCAATGAGGTAATTAACTTAAACATCTAAAAGTGGATCATATTTACCCTGACGGGACTAGTGACACTCTAGGATAGCCTTATAGTCCACCCTAACGGGGGTATAAGGAATTTAGAATCCCGACCATTGTAATTGACCAATTTAGCCCTAAAACAGAACAAGTTATGAAATAGAATTAGGAGGATCCCTTGCGTTCTCAAGTGCTACCTTCTCCTACTGCATTTTACACTTATTTACTTGCGTTTTACTATTTATTTGCATTTTATAATTAGACTTTCATTAATTAGAATTAATACAAAAACCAAATCAATCATTATATCTTTATTTGCTTTCAAGAGTGCAACCATTCATTATTCGATAAGCATTAAAGTTAACCAAACCGTCCCTGCGAACGATCCTAGAATCACTTATTACTACTTGGGACAACCGTACACTTGCGGTTGTGGTTCGATTACATTTGCATTTATGTTAGAACACACAAAGTACCACCAGCCTTCTACGCGAGCTCCTGTAGCAAAGACCCGAGGTACGCTTCGTTTAGACGCAGAAACTGCAAACTCATCTCAAATATCCGCATTAGAAAATCAAATCAAGGAGCTTAAGTTAGAGATGCAGAAGAATTTAGCCGCAGCAAACGTAGTACAAGAAGAACAAGTTTGTCAACAATGTGGGGTTAATAATCATACATGGGAAGAGTGCGAAGAAAATCCACAATCTGCTTACTTCATATCCAACCGAGGAGGTTATCAATTTGGTAACTGAAACCATCCGGGTATGCAGTATTCAAATCCACAGGGGGCCGCTAATCCTGGTCATTATCAATCACGTCCCCAGAACAACTTTTTCCAACCAAGAGGTTAGTATCAAAATCAACAACAGAATAGACCTGCTCCCCCTCAACAACCTGTGCAAGATGCCTATACCGATACGTTAGATCAGAAAGCTTTACCACAGTATCCTCAAGAAGGATCTTTGGATAATCAACTGTTAGTAAAAGTCCTGGACCGTTTGACCACGAATATGAACACTCCGGAAGAGAAGTTACGAGGACAAGATGTCGCAATTCAGATTTTAGGTACTCAAGTAGAACAGTTGAAGAAAGTTCTAACAAAATTAATGGAACAAAAAGAATTGAAGGCAATCGAAGGAGGTGATGACAATGTTGGGTTCGAAGCTTGTAAGGCTATTTTCCTTGAAATTGAAGAAGAAAAGAAGGAAGTACCACATGCTGCCATTAGTGCCGTGGAGGTTCCGAGTACCGAAGAAGAACCAACCAAGTCTAGCCCCGTGGAATCTGACTGTTCTGAGGTTTATGTGGAGGACGATTCAGAGAAAGCCGAATTTATACAGCTTGTAAAGGATATGCAAGAGGAAATTCGATCGGTTATGGATTATCAAGCTGAGCTGGCTAAAGAGAAAGAGAAAGAAGCCTCCAAGGAGGAATCAAAGGTTGAAGTTGAAATTGCACCTGCTGTGCAAGAAGAGAAAGAAGAAGAGAAGGTGGAACCGCCACCTGTTGTTCGAACAGTGTAACCAACTATTCCTGATACAAATCCTAAGGATGACACTGAACTCAAGACATTTTTAGAGGCGTATACACCCGAAAATATCAACGCCCAGATGCTTGAGATTGCGAAGGAAGGACTTACACCGTAACAAGTTTTTACGCAAGTTATTCCTGAGAAAGAAACGAGTGTAGAGATCCCAATAAGAGAACCTGAGAGTCTCAAGAAGAAGTGAACGAGAGTTACCAACAAAGCTTAAAGATCCGGGAAGTTTTAACCTTCCTATTCAAATTAATGGTATTCTCAAGGTGAAAGCTATGTATGATGTGGGTTCTGGTGTGAATCTTATGCCTAAGTCCGTGTTCGAGAGACTTGGACTTCAGAAATCAGAGAAAACTCCAGTGAAATTGCAGTTCGCTGACAACTAAGTTACCAGGACATGGGGAACAGTGGAGGACGTCTTAGTCCGTGCAGGTAGTATCGCCATCCCTACTGAATTTGTTATACTTGAGTTTGATGCAGATAAGCAGGTTCCAATCATACTTGGATGGCCCTTAATGGCCACAAGTCGAAGTGTCATCAACTTCCAAGAAGGGACCATTACTCTTCATGCAAAGAACGTATCCGAGACCTTATATGTCTTGGGCAAGAAATCGAGGAAGTTAGATCCCACCGTTCCTGTCATCCACAGCCTTTCACATCACAAAGTCCCTCCTGAGAAGATCCACTTAAAACCTATGGATACTGAGCCAAACATTGAGTTTGAGGTTGGCCAGGAAGTTCTATGGAAAGCTCACAAATGCGAGAATAGGCCACGTAGTTTTAAAGACTCGTGGATGGGACCATTCATTGTCACTAAGGTTGTTTCAGCCAAGGTGATACAAATCCGACCCAAGAAGGGGATCAAGCGCAAATTAGTTGACGTTCATAGCCTAACTCGTTGTTGGGGAGGCTATATTCGCAAATCTTGATAGAGGTAACACGTCTAACTTTGAAAGACATTACGCAAAAGTGTTGTACGGGAGACAACCCGCAAATTTTTAAGTTTTTATGTCTTTTAAGTTTTTAGTTTATGTTTAGTTTAGTTGTTTTTAATTGATATTGCATATTTGAGAAAGGTATTAGTGTTTTTGATGCTTAGGTATTGGAGAAATCGAGTTCGGGAGGAGAAAACGAAGTTTTTCGGAGAATTCTGACCAGCAGTCCGGTGCACCGGACTACCACTCTGGTACACCGCGCAGGAGAAAAACCCGTACCACGTGTAGGTAGCTCGGGTTCTGTGCCGAGAAGAAAAAAAATCTGGACCTCAGGTCCGGTATACCGCACCTCAAGCTCCGGTGCACCGCAGGACCAAAAACCCGTGCCACGGGTAGGAGGTTCGTGTTTTTTGACGAGGATTAAAATATTTGAGGAACAGAAGCTGCGGTATACCGCACCAAAACTTCCGGTGCACCGCAGGTCGCCACTGGAGAGAGAAAAATGCGGATTGGAGCTTATAAAAGAGGGATAATGCTTATAATTCCGAATTTATTAAACCTCAAGCCTCTCTTTCTTCTCCAAACCTCTCCCAACTCCATTAAAGCTCATATAAACCTTCACTAATCATCAAAACCCTACCCAATCATCAAGAAAAACACATCAAATCTTCTTTCCACCTCATTACAAAGGAGATTCAAGCAACCAATTCTCACCAAACACATTAAATTGAAGAATCAAAAGCTCAAATTTTCAAAATTCATCCTACAATTTCTTAAATCAAAGCCAATTCATCAACAATTCACCTTACCCACATAGAGATTCATCATCAATTCACCTTTCTAAGACCAAATCAATCTTGTTCAACCAAAAAAAAATTCACAAGTTCAAATTTCAAGAGTTGTTAAAGCTTTGAGTTGGGGGTCAATTGAAGATGACTAATAGAACAGAAATATTAGCTAACAAGAGGGAGGTGAAGAAAAGCAAGGTATTGGGTTCAATTGAGAAGAAATCAAATAAAAAAGGTTCTAGTTCTAAAGCAAAGGGTAAAAACGATGTTGAAGATGGAGGAAAACTAGTTATGTGTGATCGAAATGGTAAAAGACTTTACTTTTATTCAAAGGAGAAAACACAACCTCCACTTTTCAAAGGTCCTACACCCAAGGAAAAAGAGGAAGCTTCAAAGGCCTTGAAAACTTCTGCAGAAAAACAATTAAGAGAGCTACCTTTTGCTTATGAGAAGGTATTCAAGGAAGAAGTTGGTACAGGAGAATACAAGAGATTCTTAGAGCTTGGTGCAAAATTGGGTTGGTCTACGTTCATGATAAGACGTTCTGAATATGTCATGAGTTAGTTTTGGAATTATATTTAGGCCTCTTTAGCCGAGATAGTAAAGGTTGTGTTCCGATTAGAGGAAAGTTAGTTCCTTTCACAGTTAATGAGATTATAAACCACTTCAAGTTTAAAAAATTAATTGGATATTGCAAGTATGATGAAGCGGTTGCTATACGAAAAATCCTTGATGAGGAATTACTTTTTGAGCATGTTTTAGACAAGGAGAAAGTGCAATCACATAAGGGAGAATTGAAAGCACCTTGGCCTTACAAATATCTTCAACCGGATGCGAGAGTTTGGCACAATTTCCTTATTCCTAATGTCTTTGGAAACACACGAACTTTGGATGTAACTAAAAAGAACGCTCTACTTTTGGATTGTATTTTTAGAGGAGAAGAAGTAGATGTGTCACAGTTGATCTATGAGGAGGTGATGCGATTCTCGGTCTCTCCTAAATCAGTTTATAATGTTAAATTTCCTACTATGATCACGTGTCTTGTGCGAAAAGCGAATGTAACATTGGGTGAAGAAGAGAAACTCGAATTTGAGGAGACTTATATTGATAATGCTTGGATCAAGGATATCTTTCGAAGAGCGAGTTCTACGCAAATCTCCAAAGAAGAAAAGGAGCAGAGTTGGCAAGAGAAGATGGAGGAGCGTTTAACCAAATTCGAAGCAGCTCAAACTTCTTTAGTCAATTATGTGGCACAAATCAACGCTAATCAAGTGCACATCATGAAACTCCTTGAGCAATTAACGAAAGATCGAGCAAATACAACCTTGGATGTCAATAATGCGAGGCAATAGCCTCGAGAGTATGTTCTCTTTCTTCCTTACCATTTCTGTAAATGTATTTATCTGCTAATTTTAATTTCTGTTTCGAGTCTTTTTTGAGTCGTGGGGACACGGCTCATTTTTGAGTTGGGGGTGTGGGGATTCGTTGTCTCTCATCTCCATTTGTCTGTTTTTAGGTAGAAATTAAATTTTTTTGATACATGGGAATTAGATGTAGAGTGTGTTTAAGAGCTTGAAAGCATAAGCTCAGTGAATTGATGATAGTAAGTAGTATGTTTATTAGCTATTTTATATGTATGCTTTGATTATTTGCAGGGAAACACACGTTGATAGTAAAGAAAAGATTAGTGAGCAATGCGATAGAAAGTATGTTCGATCTCAGGGAACCTTGAAAAGTGTGTAGGCCGTAAGATCCAAGCTAGTTGACAAAACCATTTGATGAAAGTGCTAAAGGTAAGAAAATAACGAAATTACATAGTGTAGAAAGTGATTAAGGCGGTTCTTTCTAATCTGAATCCACTTGAAGCCTTTTTATACCTTCTCACCTTGTTATTTTGATTTTATATGCTATATCCTTCTCAGCCCCTTCTAGCCTTTCTAAAGCTTTTTATTGAAACACGTTATAAGCCATATCCCTTTAGATTATAGGACTTTTCCATATGACCCGCACTCGAATCGCGATGCATAGACAATTGTTTTAGAGCTTGAGTTTGGGGTGGTGGGTCCACCATTATGGGAATTGTTACTGGGATGGGATTTTTGAGCTTATTAATTGTGATCTATTCTTTATATTGATGATGATTCACAGATTGTTATTGTAACCCTTTGCCGGGGTAATATTTAATGAAAAAGAAGCTACGAGCTAAAATTGCCAACAAGGGCATTAAAAGAATATATATATATATATATATATATATATATATATATATATATATATATATATATATATATATATATATATATATATATATATGAGAAAAATAGCGTGATATCTCAACATTAAAAAAAGAGAGTCATGGCTATATACAAAAGAAAAATTGAATTGAAAAGAAAATATATATATTTAGACCGGCAAAGTGGAATTTCTATGTGAACATCTTATGCATTAATTGGGTTATTTGGGATGCTGAATTGTGCATCAAGGAATTCATTGGGTTGAGTGAGAAACGTTTTATGAGATTAACTCAAGCTCTAGGGCGATTCATTGATTGCTAGTGAGGAGAGAGCCAAAAGCTCACTCTAAATTATCCAAATATACTATCATACCGTCCCTAAGTCTAAATTACAACCTTAAAGACCTTTTGATTCTTTGCTATGTAATTGAGAAGTGATTGAGCCATTAGAGAGTAGTTAAGTGGATCTTTGGATACTAGTGAAGTTCGATGAACAATCTATAGCTTCCTTGGGAACTGAGTAAAGTCCCAATCCTTCTTACATTGCGAAACTAATCTGATCTTGAATTCAAGCCGTGTTGACTGTGGATATGAGAAGTGTACAGATATGTAGTGTAAAGTCCCAATCCTTCTTACATTGCGAAACTAATTTTCTGAGTTGTTGCTTTAGGATTATTCTATATATTCTGCTATGTTCTTCTCATTGTATTGGAAATTCCATAAATGTGTCTTTATAGACTTCCCTGTGTTTTTATTCTTATTGTATCAGGATGATACAACTTTGAGTTGGGGGTCTTGATGTCTCCTCATTTGTGATAGATTTATATTAGGATGAGACATCATTTTTAGTGATTTAGAAGTCATAATAGTCGATTTTCTTGAGAAATAGTGCACTTTCCTATTTTGAGTCTTGATTTAGTAAAATAATATTTTTAGAGCATACTGGGTTTAATTATTTATTTAGTGTGAAGCTTTAAAGATAAGAGTAATGATATATGTCACCCCTTTTCATGTCACCCTTTTATCACCCTTCTATATGTATGTTCTGATTTCCTTGAATAGAAGATAGAGAAAAATTAAATAGGATAGAGTAATCAATTCATTGGTACATGTAGGCATACACGTAGGAGGTGATAAAAGGGTGATAAAAAAAGGTTACAAATATCATTACTCTAAAGATAATTATGGAGATTAATAGAGTCCAAGTCAAAGACTACAAGATATGGAAAGAGATAAGCATGGTAATTGGAGATAAAGGAAAGAAAAGCTAAAAACATGGAAAAGGAAAACCTGCCTTAATCCTAAATTTCTGCACCTACGACCACAAATCAGCTTATATCTCAAAATCGGTGTGGAATTTGGAGAACCGGTCAAGAGAAAAGTTGAAGATCTTTCTGAGACGATGAATTTGGTATATTCATACGCGTCAAACGAACGGAAATTGAAGCTTCTAGAACCAAAAGAAAAACGGGCCTGATTGCATGTTTTTAGGGTTACGAATTTGAGTTGGGCTTGTAGTCCATTACTTAACCTCTCCTTCAAGAAAACGAATTAGGTCTTCTAAAAACCTATAAATACACCATTATATCACTTGTAAATCATTCTTGCCTCATAGTAATTAGTTCTTAAGGTTTTATTCTTCCAGTTTATTGTAGAGAGCAAGATGATGTCTTTCATTATTTCTTTTAGTTTATTTTCTTCACGTATGAACTAAACTCCCCATAGCTTGGGTTTTTCATCATGTATAATCTATGAATTCTAATTTCTTTCTATCTAAGTTTCTTTGGGAATTACATGTTTTAATCTTATATTAGCTGCTTACCTTTATATTTGTTTATGTGTTTTGATTTAATGACTGTTTTCCTTGCGGTGCGCAACGTTTAGGATTACCTTAATCGTAGTTAAATGATCACCTTAGATGGGTGTCTAATTATTGAAACACCACATAACGTCTAGTGTCTATATTATTCCTGACAAAACTGATTCTAACTAGATAGTCATTAGGGTATGATTTAATCACTATCACCATGTATGGAAATTGATTGCTTAGGGCCTTGGTAGCGCTTGATAACCCTATTTGAACCAGCCTCGTGGTGTGTCCGTAACCCCCTTAGTCGCTCTCAAGGTCTAAGGAATGGGAATTTAGAATCCTGACTAAATATACAAGAGCTAATATTCTCCCTTATTAACTAGAGCTAATAGAAAGAATTAGAAGGATTAGTGCATACTAGCAAAACCGAAGCTATACTTCTCATCTCATATTCTTCGTATTTTATTTTATTGTCTTTATTTTCCTAGTTTAATTAGTAATTCGAAATTTATTCCCTTTAATTTTCTGTCTTTTAATTAATTACTTCTTACTCGTTACTGCTACCCATTCGACTAGCACACTAAGTCCCTGAGAACGAACTTAACTTATCAACTAAAACTTGCATACGTCCTGTAATACTTGCAGTACTGTGCCTGTCTAGGGTGAGAGTGCGTAGTTTTCTAGACTTAATTTTATCTTATTTTTATCACACCCTAGGCGACACCAACTCTCATCTCATATTTCTAAGTTTTATTTTAATTTAGTCCCTGCTCTCATCTATATTATTGTTTGAAATTTAATATTGCACTCTGGTCCATTCGCAAGTTTTTTAATTATTGGAAATCAAAACCCAACTATCATTTTACTTTATTTTTTTTCAACTCAAACCACGAGCACTTCATACATCACAAAAAATTAACCTCATAGTCCATATGTATAATTATTAACAATACTTACTATAATTACTTGGGATAACTCATACACATGGGAGGAGTGCACTCATGAGTGTGGTTCTCATATCACGCCTCAGGGACCACCATGCAGTCAACCACCTCGATGTGAATTCCAATGTTATAACTTACGACTCTTCAGTCAGAGCTACTTGGCTATTTAGCTAAAGAAACACTCATATTTTAAATTGTAAGTTATAGTTACTCGACTCTCCAGCTTCAACTAATCATCTCTTCACCTAAAGCTACTTGGCTCTTCAACCTATCAACCACTAAGACGTTAATGCCTAAGTTATTACCACTCGACTCTTCATCCGATCAACCATTTAGACATTACTTCAAATGCTATAGCAACTCGAATCTTCATCAAATCGACCACTTAGATTTTAATCCATATGTTAAAGCTACTTGGCTCTTCAGCCAAGACTACTATGCTATCAGACGATGAACCACCTAGACAACACTATTAGATTCGCCTTGTTTACCGACGACACGCGTCGTCGGTAATAACCCGTATTTCGTCGCTAAACATGATTAGCGACGACATGTTGTCGCTAATCTGCCGTCTCTATCGATTCGTCGCTAAATGTTCCGTTAGCGACGAAATGTTGTGATTTCGCGCCTAATTACTCAGATGTTTATCGACGACGCTTGTCGTCGCAAAGTTTACAAGTTAGCGACGACGCAACGTCGTCGGTAATTAGGTATTTAGTTTTTCTTTTCTTTTATTCGGTGATTAATTAATTATATTTTCTTTTATTTTTAATACACTAACGACGAAATTATAGCGACGGATATTTCATCGCTATAATTTTTTTATTTCGCCGTAAATGATTATTTATTTATTTATTTTATGTGTTAGCGACGACGTCATTGTCGTCGCTAATCAATAATATATTTTTTTAAAATTCATTTTTAATATATTTTTTATAATTTGTATTGATTTTAATTTTTGTTTTATTTTAAATACAATGCGAAATTCACAATAAATAAAAATCCAAAAAATATATAGAAAATACGATCGTAAAATTGAAATCAAACATAGTCTTACATTTGATAATAAAATTAAACGTAAAGTCAAAGTCAAACATAGTCAAATTCAAAGTCAAACATAGGAAATAAACGTAAAGTCATAATATTACAAACCAATGTAATAAAATAAATATAATCAATCATCACTCAAATTCTCTTCGTCGTCTTCTCTCTCCTCACCAGTGCGCCCGGGTACCATGATCGCAAGAAGTCCTTGGGCGAGTCTCATGTCGTTTAACGCTTCGAGGAGCGTCTCCACCATGCTCGGGGGCTGACTGAGCCGACTCGAAGAAGTTGTGGGCCCGATTGATGCGGAGGCTAGATCCGGTATAGGTTCAAGGCATTGAGACACGCGAAGCTCGTTCATTCCAGCCAGCATCGCCTTGAGAAGCTCCTCGTTCTGCCTATCCGACTGTGTAGGAGTCCGGGCTCTTTTTCGGACCGGACCAATGGTGGGCACCCAATATTTTGTCTTGGGTGGGGCCAGGACCTCCATGATAGTCTCGAGCATGGTATCCATCTGCTCCTGGACAGAAACTTCAGCTCCCTCGGTTCCGGCCTCCACAACATTCTTCTTCATCTTCTCCCGAAGAACACCCTGTAATTAGATTTTAATTTAAAAATAAATTAGATTAATAAAAAAGTAAAGTTAAAAATAAAATAATTAATTTAAAGCAATTTTAAAAAAAGAACTTACACTAGCTTTTTGTAAACGCTCGTCACGCCAGATATCTGTAGCTGCATCGTAAGACAGGTGATTGAAATAGCCGCTTAAAGGAGGAAGCTCCATCTCCTCCTGGGTATCATCGTCAAAAAATGTCAACGGCTCTTTCGTCAGCGTCTTCAGTTTCCCCTGGACAGTATACAATAACAAATATTAATTAATTAAAAATTAAATTAAAAAAATAGTAAATTAAATTTTTATTATTAGAAATTATACCTCTATAATCACCTCCCGAGTCAGGGATATGTTCCTAGACCCCGTCTTGCTAGGAACTGTCTGCAGCTCTCGGTTCTTCTTGTTGATCTCCGCCTGACTCTGTTATAATTAATAAATAAAGAGTTATAAAATCAATAGATAAAGACGTATAAAATAAATAATAAATTATTATTTTCTACATGTACGTTCTCGTCATCCCACATCTTCTTCGCCAACTCCCAAAACTCCGGTAGAACATTTGGTGGTGCAGTATTTGTGAGGTAGTAGTCGGTTTTCAAATCCGACTTCCATCGCTTGTAGGCCATAGATATCATCGTGTTCAACCTCTTAATAATTTCCTCCCAATCCTCTCGCCGCCTCCACTCCTCTAGATCAAAAAACTCCTGGAGTCGCTTCATAATAACCCCTTTATTATGGTCAGGGACATTTATCCATCCTTTGTAGCAAGGAGACACGGCTTCTGGAACTGCGTTCCCCACCACTTGACCCACGTGTTTGCTATATGGCCCGACAAAATTCCACGTGCCATCGATAATCGAAAAGTCAACTGGAATGGGCCAGCCGACATTTTGTAAAGTCTCCTGAGCAGTTCTAATCGACGTGCCTTTTCGCGGCGTCTTTGTCTTCTACGATTACCTGGTTTATTGAATAATATTTATTAATTATTTATTTGTCTTAATTGAAATTATATTAATTGAATTTGTTCAGTTATTTTTTATTACTTGATGGTTGGGCATAATCGGCCATAGGACGGTTAGGATCCCTCGGGGGATCGTTACCCATCCCGTCTCTGTCTCCGTCATGTCCACGGGCCATTACATCTGCAATCTATAATTTTAAGAAAATATTTACTAATTAGTCCTTTACTATTTTTTTTCATAAAATTTAATTAAACTGCAAATAGGTCCATAAATTTTGAAAAATTGCATTTTAGTCCTTAAACTATTTTATTTTCTTTTTAACTTTTTTTTAATTTCCTAAATATTGCTATCTAGTCCTTTATTTTTTTTTCCTAAAATTTAATTAAAATGCAAACTGGTCCTTCAATTTTAAAAATTGCATTTTAGTCCTTAAACTATTTTATTTTCTTTTTAATTTTGTTTCAATTTCCTAAATATTGCTATTTAGTCCTTATAATTTTCTAAATATTGCTATTTAGTCCTTTACTATTTTTTCATAAAATTTAATTAAATTGCAAATGAGTCCTTCAATTTTAAAAATTTGTATTTTAGTCCTTCAAAAATTTTTTCCTTTTTTTTAATTTCCTAAATATTGCTATTTAGTCCTTAAATTTTCTAAATTTGCATTTTAGTCCTTAAACTATTTTATTTATAAAATTTATTTAAATTGCAAATAAGTCCATAAATTTATATATTCTTAACAATTCCAAATAATTTAAGTAAATTGCCAATATGTTCCTATATCTTAAAAAAATAATTAAATTACAATATCCCAAAATTAACAAATTACACAAAAGGTCCCTATATATATCTAAATATCCAAAAAACCCTAACAAAACCCTTATTTGATATAATTTTAAACAAATTCGAATTACATGTTGTTTTTTAACAAAAAAAATCTTAAACAACCCAGAATAACATACAAACAATTCGGAATTAATAAAAATATATATACATTCATGAAATTTTTCAACCAAAAAAAAACAAAATTGCAATTTGGATCCGAAAATTGGAACATGTTACGTGGAAATGGTGTAGATTTCGTCCATGAATCCATGCCAAGAAGAAGGAATCATATAACAGAAACATAGGAAAAGATATTAGAAATTAAAAAAGAAAATTTAAAAACTAGTGATTAGAATGTGCTTTTGGATTGAAATCATTACCTTGATGCTGGATTTGGTGGTATATTGCCTCAGAAAAGCTTTGCTATGGCTGAAATGGCGATTTTTGGAGTGATTTGTGGTGTTGCTATGGCTAAAATGAAGCTCGGTTAGGGCTTTATAGGATAATTAATTAGCGACGACATGCGTGTCGTCGCAAATCAGTGGAAATTCGTCGCTAAGTTGGACACGTGTCGAGCTCCGTACCCACGACCTTTGCGTGTCAACACTTAGTGACGACATGTCATCGCAAATTTATGGAAATTCGTCGCTAATTTTCGAGAGCGGGAAAGTTGACCGCCCAAGCTGACCAATCGAATTTTTTAATATCTATTTGGGACGACAAAGGGTTTGAATGGCGTCGCTAATTTTTAGCGACGACATTCATCATTTGAATGTCGCCAGTAATCTCTTGAATGTCGTCGCTAATTTATTTTATTTTATTTTTTTCTTTCTTTTTTCTTTCTTTATAGTTTCTATTTTTTTCTTTCTTTTTCCTTTCTTTCTTATTTGTTTCATTCTTTCATTCGTATCCACTATAATCATAAAGCCCGCTAAATCCAAACTTTCACTTTATAATAAACACCTCGACCAAAGTTCAAACAATTAGAGTCAAACTTGAGTGTTTGGGGTATTCAGTCAACTATTTGAGTCTAGTGTTAGTGTTAGGGGTATTTAGTCAACTATTTGAGTCAAATGTTAGTGTTTGGGGTATTTCGTCAACACTTAGAGTCAAATGTTAGTGTTTGGGGTATTTAGTCAACACTTATAGTCAAACTTGAATGTTTGGGGGTATTCAGTCAACATTTAGAGTCAAATTTCAGTGTTTGGGGGTATTCAGTCAAACTTGAGTGTTTGGGGGTATTCAGTCAACATTTAGAGTCAAACTTGAGTGTTTTGGGTATTCAATCAACATTTAGAGTCAAACTTGAGTGTCTGGGGTATTCAGTAAACATTTAGAGTTAAACTTGAGTGTTTGGGGGTATTTAGTCAACTATTAGAGTCAAACTTGAGTGTTTGGGGTATTCAGTCAACATTTAGAGTCAAACTTGAGTGTTTGGGGTATTCAGTCAACTATTTGAGTCAAATGTAAGTATTAGGGGTATTAATCAACTATTTGAGTCAAATGTTAGTGTTTGGGGTATTTAGTCAAATATTTGAGTCAAACTTGAGTGTTTGGGGGTATTTAGTCAACTATTTGAGTCAAATGTTAGTGTTTGGGGGTATTCAGTCAACTATTTTAGTCAAATGTTAGTGTTTGGGGTATTTAATCAACATTTTGAGTCAAACTTAAGTGTCTGGGGGTATTTAGTTAACTATTAGAGTCAAACTTCAGTGTTAGGGGTACTCAGTCAACATTTAAAGTCAAACTTGAGTGTTAGGGGTATTTAGTCAACTACTTGAGTCAAATATTAGTGTTTGGGGTATTTAGTCAACTATTTGATTCAAACTTGAGTGTTTGGGGGTATTTAGTCAACTATTTGAGTAAAATGTTAGTGTTTGGAGTATTTAGTCAACTATTTGAGTCAAACTTGAGTGTTTGGGGTAGTTAGTCAACATTTAGAGTCAAACTTGAGTGTTAGGGGGTATTTAGTCAACTATTAGAGTCAAACTTGAGATTTAGGGGTATTCAGTCAACATTTAGAGTCAAACTTGAGTGTTAGGGGTATTTAGTCCACTATTTTAGTCAAATGTTAGTGTTTGGGGTATTTTGTCAACTATTTGAGTCAATCTTGAGTGTTTGGGGTATTTAGTCAACTATTTGAGTCAAACTTGAATGTCTCAAAATAAATTCAATTTCAACTCCAAATACCAAAAAAATGTTTTAAGACAAATAAACCAAAATAATGTTTTAAGACAAATTCTCCTAATCAGTTTCATATCCACTAATATCTATAGGTTCATCATCGCTATGAACCTCTATAGGTGCTTCTTCATCCCCATATTCTTCCCACGTGTCATCATCAATTTCCTCGTTTTCATCAATAACCATATTAAAAGCCAAATCAATACGAAAATGAGATGGGTCAATCTCAATCTCCTCGGTGGATGTCAAGTTCACCGGATCAGAAACCGTCCCAATGTTAACCAAAGGTATACTGATGCTCTCATTCCCAGTATGTAGTGATTCGAAACCCCATGACTCAGGACTCCATACGTGTCGATCATTGATTTCCCAAACGGATTTCCAGCCTATCATTGATTTCTTTGCATTAATCTCGTCGATGTAAAACAATTTCTTTGCCTGCGATGCTAAAATGTATGGTTCGTCGGCCCACTCAAAGTTTGATGTGTTGATAAAGGTTACCCCATGTTCTGTCCTCAAATCAGCTATTTTGTACCACTTACAAACAAATAACACAACCGAGCACCCTCCAGTGTACATAACCTCCAAGATTTTGATTAAGTCACCGTAATATGGTCTTTCCTCGTACATGGTACAAAACTCCGTAATCCTGCGTCACTCTATTTTCTCCTTTAGACTTAGTTACCCACTTGACACCGTTCACAACACATGAATCGTATTTATGCACCGCACCAAAAGACATGTTTGCCAAGGACACCATCTCGGGGGTAGCTAATGCATCGCCACGGTATTTCATTCCATGAATCTGTCATACAAAAATTATACTTAATACTTTGAAAATAAATAGATAATATTTAAACCAATGCCTAAAGTTACATACATTTTTTAGAAACCATTCCTTAAACATTTGACGGTGCATATTATCTATTTCCCTACTCGTTCCCGTAAGTGTGGATTTGTGTTCTCTAAAATCGAAAATGAGTATAAATAAATTAATATAAATATATAAATATAAATATTAATATAAATATTAATATAAGTATATAAATAGAAATTTAAATATAAATATATTCAAATAAATAAATTCATATAAATATAAATATATTCATATAAATATATAAATTTAA
Organism: Nemophila menziesii; assembly: GCA_029959085.1. Taxonomy (NCBI): domain Eukaryota; kingdom Viridiplantae; phylum Streptophyta; class Magnoliopsida; order Boraginales; family Hydrophyllaceae; genus Nemophila; species Nemophila menziesii. Next base: position 2,276,644 of record JARWIR010000027.1, on the reverse strand, counting down.
ATATAAATATATGAATATAAATATATAAATATAAATATAAATATATGAATATAAATATAAATATATGAATATATAAATTTGAATATGAATATTTACTTCCGTCATGTGTTCTTTGAGTTCGTCGCAATCATGCAAAATATACCAACTTATGTGCTCCTTCTCCTTATGTGGTAAAGTACCATATTCTTTCTTGCCAACTAGAGTACATTTGGATTTGAAAACGGATAGCTCTTTTGGGACTGGCGGTGGTTCGTTGTATCTACCTGGATCGTTGAACTTTGTTTTTTCTTCACTAAGATACCTTGATATAAAATTCAACGTCTCTTCCGCAACGTAACCCTCAGCTATTGAACCATGTGGTCTAGCCGGATTTCGAATATACTCTTTCAACTTTTTTCAAATACCTTTCAAATGGGTAAATCCACCGCATTTGGACCGGTCCCCTAACAACGCTTCATCGTACAAGTGTATCACTAAGTGGATCATTATATCAAAAAAACGCGGGAGGCAAAATCATTTCCAGTCTACACAAAACTTCTACCACTTTCTTCTTACCCGATTCTAACTCTTTCCTGCTGAGATTTTTATTGTAAACGACTCTAAACATGTTAGATAACCAAATACTCACATCACTAATCGCTTTGTCTTCAATGAGCCCTGGGATACTAGCGACAAAAAGATACTGCATCATTACGTGACAATCGTGAGATTTCATTCTGATAATCTTTCCCATATCACTTTGAACATTATTTCTCATATTAGATGCGAAACCGTCGGGAAACTTCTATGCCTTCAGCCAGTCAAGAAATATTGTCCGCTTTTCCGTTGATAAAGTGTACTTTCCTCGGTCCAGGATCGTGTTACCCCCTCTCGATGTCAACCAAAAATCTTTTGTGATTTTCATAACCTCAAGATCCATTCTCGCTTTCACGTTATCTTTGTTAACTTTCCCATCAAGATCTATAACTGTACCGAGAAGAGCATCACACACATTTTTCTCGCAATGCATAACGTCAATGTTATGTTTAAACAAGTTTTCGGACCAATAAGGTAAACGATAGAATATACTCTTTTTCTTCCAATTGAATCGTCGTGGAACAGTTTGCTTCACGATCTTTCCCCCAAAAATCCTTGCATTTACCGGGAAACACAATGGGAAGCCCATCAAACTGTGTCTGAATATCGTGTGAACTATATTTCTTCGGTAGGACCCTATGATCGGATTTCGGGTACAAAACCCTTTCGCTTCTAAATCGATGCCTGGTAGGTAACCAACTTCTATGATCAAAGTAAACAACCCCTTTCTTCACCTTCAATGACGGAGTAAAATCCATGCATTCTGGACAAGCTATGTAACCTTGACCCGACCATCCTGAAGTGTATGACCTAGCGGGGTAATCATTAGTCGTCGATAACAAACAAACCTTCATCGTAAACTCTTTCTTCTTGTGGGCATCATACGTAAGGATCCCTTTATCCCACAACTCATCCAACTCATCTATAATAGGTCGAAGAAAGACATCATGTCCTTACTGGGTGAACGGGGTCCAGGAATCAACAAACAAAGCTGGAATGTGGTTTCCTTCATGCATACCCACGGTGGCAAGTTATAGACGGTCAATATGACATGCCACATGCTATACGAGTTGTTCTGCATAGAGAAAGGACAAAAACCGTCGATACTGAGACCCAAATATACATTACGAGGTTTTCTAGCAAACTCAGGATGTAGCGCTGCAAATCTCTTCCAACTATCACCATCAACCAAATGACGCAACACATCTGGATCGACACTCTTTCCGGTATGGTGTCATATCATGTCTACAGTGGTGTGCTTCGAAGCGTATAGTCGCTGCAATCTTGGAGCAATCAGAAAGTAACGAAACTTCTTATGCGGTACTTTGTTACCCTTCTTTGGGTCCCATCTAGACTCGCTACGAACTGGACACTTGTCGAGGTCTTTATTCTCTTTGTAAAAAATGCCACAATCGTTCAAACAAACATCGGTAGTAATATACCCCATACCCAAAACTTTTCATCTTCTTGTTGCATGCTTCATAAGAATCGGGCAAATTGTGAGGTTTGTGCAAAACACGACCCAACAACTCCAATAGTTCGGTGACTGAGGTGTTAGTCCATTTGTTCTTTACTTTTATGTGCATAAGCTTGGCAATGAAATTCAAGGAACTCATCGATGTACAACCAGGATATAATTCTATCTCCAATTCTTCGAACAATGTTTCGAAACTGCTTCGACTAGGAAGATGTGCATCTCTCATCTCGGTATCTCTCGGATGTCCACCAACATCGTAACTTTGTCTCACATCGTCATAAACATGGGGTGTATGTGTTTGTATCTCATCCTCACCGTGTTTTGTTCAAACCTGATATGTATGGTTAAACCCGTCTTTTAGAAGGTGGACCCTAACCTGTTTGGTTTTTGATCGACAGTAATTATTACACTTCTTACACGGGCAAGACAAGAAACCAGTATAACATTTACTTTTCTTAGCAAATTAGATAAACTTTAAAACCCCAAAAACATATTCTTCCGTGTAATAATCCGTCGTTTCGATCCAACTCTTATCCATACTCGAAGCCATCTCTTAGCAACAATTTTATTAAACTATGCGACTACATTCATATAAAAATAAAATATATAATTATTACAACCCAATGAATAAATATTACAACATAATAAATGACATAATAAAAATTACAAACTCATTGAATGAATAAATATTATAAACCATTGAATGAATAAAAATTACAAACCATTTAATGAATAAATATTACAAACCATTGAATAAATAAAATTAAAAATACACAATAAATATATAAAAAAATTCATAAAGTTAATTAAATAAGTAAAAATATATGAGCACAAAATATAAATAACACAACACATGCATAATTTACAACATAATAATAAACAAGTCAACCAACAAACATGTAATTCAAGAACCTAATCATATGTTATATCAACTAGCTAGTATAATCAAATAAATAAAAAATGTAAAAAGCATGAAATTTATTGAAAATACCTTGAATTGGATGGATAAGATGAAGAATAATGATAATGCCCTACCTTGAAAATGTATTAATTCACCTAATCAAACTATATAGCAAGAATAAAACACAATTAGAAATAAAAAAAAAATCATGGAATTACCTTAAATTGTGTGATAAATTGGATATTGATGGTGCCCCACCTTGATTATTAATCCGGGAATGATGCAAGATGAAGTGGAGAATCAATTAGAAATTAAAAAAAAAAGAATTTTAGTTGTGTTTTTGGGAGAAAATCGAAGGAATTTTGTGGGGGGTTTTGGATGTTTTGTGAGTTAAAAAACCTGCTGTCTCTATTAAATAGGTTTTTCAATTAGCGACGACCCGTAAATCATCGGTAATCCCACTCATATTGTCGATAATCTACACAAATAGCGACGACGTGCTGTGTCGCAAATATAGCGATGACACTTCGAAGATAAAAAAATTCAAATTAAAAAATAAAAATTACCGGCGAAAAACACCAAATCAACGACGAATTTCCGCGTCGCTGATTTACGACGATTTATTTTTCGCCGGTAAAACCATGTCGTTGCTAATTTTGAAAAATTACTGGCGAAGTACGGGTCGCTAGTAATTTTTCGTTGGTAAACATGCTGTTTCTAGTAATGCAATAATCCCTAAGTTATATTTATTTGATTCTTCAGTCGACCAACAACTTATTCATTAATTGTTAAAATATAGCTAATAGGATCTTTCACCATAGCTACTTCGATCTTTCGTCGATCTCCTACTAGGACAGTGATTCCTAAGTTATAGTTACTCAACTCTTTTTAGCTAACTTATTCATTAACAGTGATTCCTAACTTATTCATTAACCGTGATGTATCCCTATTTGTGATGATTTAATATAGGTTAAAGACATCATTTTAGGTGTATTTAGAAAGTTAATACTCGATTTTTATTTATATTTTTATATTTTTCTATTTCTTGTCTTGTCTTGATTTGATGATTTATTATTTTTAACATTTTTTTTTAATTGTTTGTTAATTATTTGTTAATTATGAAGATTTAACGATATACTGTAATTAATTAGATTCCCAAACAATTCCAAGAGATAAAGGAAATAAGACAATTTTAGAATTGGAGATAAAGGAAGTAAAAGATAAAATAGGAAAAGAAAAATTATCAAGTAAATATGAATTTCAGCAGCTACATCCACTAAAGTAATCATAACATAAATAAGCTGGGTATTTTGAAAAATGCTTTGAATAAAAGCGTAGATCATTCCAATACGTTCGTTTCGATATAAAGTGGGAGAAAATCGGAGAAATATTGAAGAAGTTACGACCAAAACAAACCTCGACAACAATTTTTACCTCTTCTATATTTTAGGCTACGAATTTGATTTTGAATAGGAGTCCAATTGCTTGCCTTCTACTCCAAGAAATCCGAATTAAGGTTTTCTAAACACCTATAAATACACCCTTTAACTATTGTAAACATGTCCTTACTCAGGTCTAAACATTAGCTTAGTCCTTACACAAAAATTAATCCTTAGTATCAAGCTTATCATCCAAGAAGCATGCTGACTTTTAGAGGATGACAAGAAGCAAGAAGAAGGAGAGTGACAAACTCATCTTCTACATCTCTCCTTCTCTATATTTACGGTAATTAGATATAGATTTGTGGCATCACCATATTTCTAACCTTTAATTCTGTAAGTTTTATTCTTAATTATTGGGTTATTATTTTGTGTTAAATTTCATAATTCTATTTGTTATATTAATTGATTTGAGATTGGTATTGTATTGCTTGACTTATTATTTTCGGCCCTAGATTTGGCCAATCTTAGGATTATCCTTAGTAATTGAGTTAACACCCGGAAGGGGGATTCAATTATTGACAACACCACATAATCGTCTAGTGTGTGGTAGTGATCCTGACGGGCTTGCCTAACCAGATAGCCATAAAGGTTTGATTTAACCACCGATCATTACTAAGGGTCCCCTTACCCAAGTCCCGTGGTAGTAGAGGGGTTGCTCCTAAGTCCACCCTTACGGGGGTTAGGAAAAATTTAGAATCCCGGTTAATAAATAATGCTCAATTTACGCTTAAGATTAGAATAACAACTTACTAACTTGGGGACTCATTTGTCATGTTCACCATCTTTTGGGTACCCTTGGGGGTTTTTCCCATATTTTTAAACCAAACATCTAAGTGGTTGTCATGATACTGCCTATCCTTAATCTTGGGCTTAAGGCATAATTAGGTCCATTTATTGCTTCTATCTTCTCTTTGTTTTCTCTCATTAGAACATTTCAAGGAAAGAAGGTTTCGATAACAACCGTATCGAAATCCCTTCCCATCTCCTCAATTTCTAACAACATTAACACAAACCAATGTCTCCATTATGAATACATTATGTTCAAATTAATAAAATTCGAAAATATGAAAAATTAAAATATTTAGAATTCTTCATGTTTACGATGTATAACTAAAAAATAATTGGAATTATTTGTGCATTTTGTGCACATGAACTACTATCGAGTTTATCTCCTACTAAGACGTAGCATTCTATGTGAATGTGTAATTTGTGAGCATCCAGAGCGTCTTCAAGTATGGTAGTTTGTCAGATACATCCCACATAAATATGGATGCGATCCATTTAAGTTTCCCCTCAACAAAGGTTACTAGGATATATATTTGATATTGGATGCTCAACTCTTCTAGTTGTTAAATTTGACATCTTCATATACAAGATATTATTAAAGGAATAACTGGTTAAAAGCTAACGAAGCTGGAGATATAAGCTATTCAAAACAAAGAGAAGGAGATTACAAATCTTGAAAATAACCACTAAACTTAAATCAACATTCACCAACCACATGCATTCTTGAGCTACCATAATCAGCCTTAATCAAGGTTCTTTTAGACTTGTTGTGAGCTTGTATGAAATTTTTTGAAAGAATGAATTTTCAGCGTAAACACTCATATAATCTTCAATGGTCGGTGGAGCAAACAAATTCACCCGAATGTATACCTACGTATTCAGCTACTAGACCAACTCCTTCAAAACTTAATGAAACTAAGGAAATGTATTATAATGAATAGAAAGCATATGAATATAAATAAAGTAATCCCACATCATTCAGTCAAGTAGTGATCATAAATCGACGTAATATTTCTCTTATTATTGAAGAGTACCATGTGCATGTTGCATATAGTGGCATATGCTAATTTTTGGAGGTTTTCTTCTTTATTGGAAGAGCCAAAAAAACTTAGTAGATACTACATGGTTTAAATTATATGCTTATTATAATATTTTTACGTAGGAGATTTGAAAACCGGGGTATAAATGAACTAAAAAGCGCTCAACGCATACATCAAATCTGAACTATACGCATACCTAGGTGTCTTCCAGCCAAAGCGGTCACGTATAAACACTCACCAAAATCCATCTAGAGGATCGATATAAGTTAAAAAACTACTCTATTGACTTATGCCCAATCTGCACAACGATTTGCTTCTCTAAATATTTTCTGAATTAAGAAACTTTTTCTTTCCGTTATAGCCCAAATTTTATCAATCAAAGTTGCAATAATGCCTCTACTCGAATCACCCTATGAAATTACCTTGACTAGTTCTTTTAAATATGTATCCACACAAAGGTTCTCTATTCCTATCTCCTCAGCCACACGTTGTTAATGTTGTTTCTTATCTTATACAATAGTTTTTCATTCTCACCATAGTTCACATTCTCTTTCTTCAATAGACCAATAATCATTGTTTGGTATTTGAAATTAAATAGTGTTTGTGGTGCAGATGCGAATCACATTATTCCCTCAAAGATCACTTGGGCTACATTAACTTCATCCCCTGGTAAAACACAATCCAAAAATATTGCAAATTTCTAACTTACTTTAGAGGTTTGGGGGTTTTAAAAGCTAATAGTGTGAGGAAGTTTTGCCATAATCTTGTACCGAATTGAAGGTACTTGTAAGGTCAAGGTGCCCACAACTCTCCTTTGTGTCCTTGCACTAACTCTCTACTCAACACATGATCATATAGTTGATTCCAATTGAAACTCTTGATTTCTTTCATCGCTTCTTGATACTTGCATGACCTTCCTTTGTGTTACAGTAGTTAGTCCTTCATCAAATAATAAGGCTATCAAATAATAAGGTCAAGGTGCCCACAACTCTCCTTTGTGTCCTTGCACTAACTCTCTACTCAACACATGATCATATAGTTGATTCCAATTGAAACTCTTGATTTCTTTCATCGCTTCTTGATACTTGCATGACCTTCCACAAAGGAAATTTGACAATCTTGTTCTTCATCTCAGTAATGATTGGAGTAATCTGCCATCGAAGACCTGAAATTTTTGAAATACCTTGAACTAACTCAAGGTTGTCAAGTAAAAGGATGAACTCCGAAGATTGAGGCTCCCAGCAAGCCTCATAGAGAGTAAAACTGTCGAACACTCCCCTTCAATAGCACTTTTAACCATACCTCTTTTAGTTGTCTTGTGAGTAACAATACCCTCTAGATTAATAGCAACTGAAGCTATACCTGCAGGATCCCAGTGTTTGGTAAAAGAAGCATCACACAACCATAAAAAGATCTTCATCATCCGATAAGAGTGGATTATCTGTACTCTCGATTTTTTGAAACTTACTACTATTAAGCTTAGTGATGGTTCCCATAGTTTCTTTGTTATAAAAAAGACTTATTATATCATTTTTGACGTTAAGAGTGATCTCTCTTATGTTCCAAACTTTATTTTCAAATATCCTTTCATCTTGGCTTTCCAGATGTTTCAAATAGTTAGAAGAATGTATGTTGTAATTCTCTCTTATCCAAACCATTAGCTGAATAGTTATCGATAGCATCAAGCATCCAATTTCCAATGTCGATTTTGTTTTCTCTATTGATTTTTATCTGCATTTTAGAATTGGCCCAAACAGAAATACTAAAAGGGCATTGGAGGAAACGATGTTCAATACTTTCATTATATGTTTTGTACCACTCACATCGAACATCTTGTGCATATTTACGTATATAAAGATTTCTCTTTGTTGGAATAGCCCAATTACAATTTTTTCCATCTGAAGACTTTAATTTTTGTCAGAACATTTGAGTTCAAAATAGAGTTCCATAGGTTCCTATTGTTATGTTCTCCTTGTTTAGATGATTGAGCTTATTTCTAAATTTCATAGTTAACCAGTGTATGATACCCAGACTTGGTAGAATAATTCACATCCTTGGTCATTGGCCAAATCAACTTATGATCATATTTAATTTTCATAAATGGAATCTTGAGAGTAGCATTGATAATGTTCGGTTGAAACAAATTTTTAAGTAGGTTAATAACCAAGATGTCATAGAATCATTAAAGAGCTGAGCAACCCTGTTAATATTGTAGTTAGGTGGTTTATCTCGTAGGCTTTTATTTCCAATCCAGTTATGTTTCCATATATTTATGTTGAAACTATTACCAATTTGCCATACAACATGTTGTCTCGGAAATTGAATTCCTTTGTAAAGACTGGCCTAGCTCCAAGACCTTTTCTTAGAAAGTTTAGAATCAACTAATCTATAGTTTGGAGAGTAACTACCTTTAAGGACTTTAGTGACTAGTGAATTCGGGTTATTATTAATTATCCATGCTTGTTTAACCAGAAGCGCGATATTTATCTTTTGAAAATCCTTAAAGCCAATACCACCAATCTTCTTAGACTTAGCAATCTTAGTTGAAGATGTCTATTGGATTCTTCTTTTGGTATAAGAGTCCCACCAAAAATTGTACATAATTCTGGAGAATTTTTTGCTAAGTTTTTTTGGAAATTCAAAATAGACATTGAATAAATTGGGATGGCTTGTAACACTGCCTGGATAAGTACTTATTTGCCCCCATCTGAAAAAAAGGTTCGCAATCTAACTGGCTGATTTGAAAAGAAGACGATATTTTATATAGTTAAGGTTCTCGGATTTGGCTCCTTTGGGAGAGAAAGGAATTACCAAATATTTACCAGAGAAATTAGTTTTCTTGATATGAAGCGATAATGCAATTTTATCACAGGTAGCCTCTGGAGTTCGTTTACTGAAAAGGATATAAGATTTATGAAAAAATAATTTTCTGACCAGACGCTTGGCAGAAATCCGATAAGACTTTTTTACAAGCTTCAATCTCATTTTACTCAATATTTATAAAGAATAAACCGTCGTCCACAAAGACTGAACACATGAGTTTCAGACAGTTTGTAGTAATGGAATTACCTTTGATATTACCTCCTCTATATTGGAAATTAACCAAACTAATAAGGATTTCTGTTAAATAAAGAAAAAAGTAAAGGTGAAAGGGGATCTCCCTGCATAATCCCTTGACTTGAAGATAATTATTCAAGTCTTTGACCATTAACTTTAACTTTAAATGAGATTGAATAAATACAGTTAACCATCCATTCCATCCATTTATCTATGAAACCAAGACTTTTAAGAGTATTGATAAGAAAAGACCAATTAACTTGATCATATTCCTTAGCCATATCAATTTTTATTGCAACATAATTCTTCTTGGATTTCCTTTTATGTTTAAGATAGAATGAACGTCCTTGTGCTATTAAAATATCATCTTGGATGCTTCTTCCTTTGATAAATGCTGGTTGAGTCAGATAAATGATCTCATCCATGAACAGTTATAATCTAAGGGCAATACTTTTTGCAATGACGTTGTAACTGAAGTTAATACAAGCGATTGACCTAAAATCCCCTATCCTCTCTTGGTACTCAACCTTAGGAATAAGAGAACTAAGAATATCATTAATACCATGAAGAGGCGTATTGTATATGAAGAAGTTTAAAACCATTCTAAAGATATAATCTTTAATGATATCCCAATATTCTTGATAAAAATTACTAGGTAGACCGTCCGGGCCTGGAGTTTTAGAGCCGGACATACTAAAAACCGTATTTTTTACTTCACCCTTATCGGGAAGTTTGATTAAATAATCATTCATGACCGGTGTAATTTCATATGGAAAAGAAACAAAAACATGTATAATCACAATTTAGAATGGGAAATAGTAATTTAATCATTTAAATCTTAATTTGAGTTAAATGTGTACTTTAAGTTTTATAATGACATATACAAATCACAGTTATGGATACTAAATTTTAAATATTCTTCAAACATCTTAATTAAATTTACTAATATTTTGATATTATTATTAAAACTTACTTAAACTTTATAATCAATGATGACAAATAAAATTACAAATATTTTGACTACAAAAAACAGACTCGCAGTTTGGAGGACAAAGACTAATACATATGTCGCTTCCCTTACACGAACCTTGTTGTGGATAGATTTTAGAGGATCGATCTATACAATAACAATCACCCCAAACACATAGTGTTTTTTGATTTTGTTTGGCACAAAAACTATTACAATTAGAAGTTTTTGTGCATTTTGCGCTTGTTGCTAGCTTCAATGATGGTAAACCTATCAATTAAAAAAATTAAGACAAATTAGGTCAATCAATATTAATATATATATATATATATATATATATATATATATATATATATATATATATATATATATATATATATATATGTGTGTGTATATATATAAATAAAGTGACAGAATATAATATTGTACTATAAGTCTGAGTAATTACTTATACATATGTATATATACTAAAAAGGTATCAATCAAAATTTACTTATACAAAGTGTATAATACGCATAGACTTTTTATGGATACCATAATTTAGTTCAGCCCATTTTTTGTCATTATTCCTTTTATAAAAATATTAAATTTACTTTGAAAATGAGTTTTTAAGGTCTATATTTTATTATTTTTGTCTAACATTAATTATCAGTTCAAATTATTTAAGAAATATATATGTGCAAGGCATTTTTGTATAAATCATGCAATTAAAGATCTATTTTAAATAACATTATAAACAATGTGCATTATAAGCATCTTCTAATTTTTCAGAAAATTATTTAGTGTATAGCCTTTGTAGTTCATATTGAAATATTAAACCATATTCATGAAAAAACACAAAAGTTGAAAGCCTTTTGGGGATATTTTCCCTTTGAATAAAATAGAAAATTAAGAATGACATATATGGTGAGGGTACACGACCGATATAAAGTTAGCTTTTTCATGATTTTTAATGGATTATATTCATTTTAAGGTATAAAGCCAATGTTATCTTCTTGTTGCATCCAGCTATTCAGAAACTTACAGAGATCAAATGTTTTGTTATTAATAGTAATTAACGAAAATTTTATTGTTTTCTTTCGACATCAATATTGAAATTGGTGCCTCTTCGATAATTTTGTATTCTTATAATAATTGTATGGAATTTTAATTTAAATATAAGGTTTCAAGCTTATTAGTCCATCATAGGCAAATTGGTCTGGGTTATGAGGGTTTGTGGGTTTGGAAGAAGATTAGATACAAAATAATATAAATATTATTTCTTTTAAATTAAAAGCAATTGAAAAATATTTATATGTTTTTAGCTCTTTAGCTACGCAGTTAGATTTACTTAGCTCTTTAGCCCATTAATCACTTAGACATTAATCCAAAAATTAATGTTACTCGTCTCTTCAACCAGAGCTACTCGACTCTTAATTAGATAACGTCTCTTGTATTGTGATGGGTTTACAAAGTCACGAGATATCATTTTGTGGGGTTATATTGATTATTCTCTATTATTGATATATTGTGATTTCTTGTCTATTCTCAGATATTTCATTCTTTTTTGAACTTTTGTGCGTTAATTGTGTGTTAAAATTTTATCTTATAGGTACTTCGCTGATACGAGATCCTAAGATGATTGGGAATAGTAAATAAGTCAATTTCGAACCTAATTCAAGGTGTGAAAGGATAAAAAGGCATTTTAGAAGGTCGGGTGGATCAACTGATTAAAATTTAAGTCAAATTGATAGACCACACACATGTGGTGAAGAGTATGAGAAAACCTCTAGAATTTCCTTCGATTGGGGAGCGCGTGAGAAGTTATTGTTTGCAATTCGAAGCTAAGATGACAAAGTTATGTCATTGCTTATATGGTGGCTTGAACAAGTCCTGGAAATTTAAAAAAGTTTTTGGGTAACTTTAATCACTCAAGTGGGTCTAACACTTCCCAAAAACATTTACCGCTTTTGTATATCTGATTTTTTAAAACAAACTGAATTACACAACATTTGCGAGAGATGCTACGTGCCTAGAGTCAAGAATACAAGAGGAGAAGTAAGTGTTTTTCATCATTCCACCCATTCCACCATCCATTTAATTAATTTTTAGTGTAGTCCCTTATATTTTTCCATTCTAGTATTGAATTTGACTCTTCTAAGCTTTATATTTCAGTTTTTAATTATACCCTAAACTTATTATAGATTGAGAATTGATTTATGTATAAGAATTGTAGTTGATAAAATTGATGTTTTCTTGTATTTTGGGATTATATTATTGAAATGAATTGATTGGATTTATGTCGTGTATGAAAGTTTATTACAGTTTGTAGGCCTTACCTTGATCAAGTAGTTGGTGGGGTTAGTTTTCTTCACTATTTTCGGAAGGGGATTGATGTCTCCTCATTTGTGATAAGAAAATATACTCATGAGACATCATTTTAGGCTTATTTATTAGTTTATAGGTTGATTTTAGCTTAATTTAGTGCACTTTCCCATTTTGGGTCTTGATTTGTAGAATTATTATTTTTAGAGCATATTGGGTTTAATTGTTTATTTAGTGTGAAGCTTTAAAGATAATTATGGATATTAATTATAATCCAAGTCAAAGACAACAACTTATGGAAAGAGATTTGTATGGAAATTGGAGATAAGGAAACAAAGGCTAAAAAGATGGAAAAGGAAAAGCTGCCTAAATCTGGGATTCTGCATACACGTCCAAAGATATGCGTTTTTACCTAAGAAATAGGCCGAATCTGGTGATTTCCTTCCAAAGGGTCAAGATAATTCTGTTGCGATTCTTTTGGTATCTTATGGAGCTCAATCCGACCAATAACGAAGAAGATACGCTCAAAACGGTCCAGCAGTGTTTTCCTTATGAAATTGAGTTGGGCTAGGAGTCCATTACTTAGAGTTATCTCCAAGAAACGAATTAGGTAAACCTCTACACTATAAATACAGCCTCTTAACACTCTTAAATCATCCTTGGTGAAACCTTAAACCAAGAGGAAGTTACAACACAAGAGAGAAGTCTGGAAGGAGCTGTTCATCATTATGTCTTCTTCTACCTTTAGATTTGTAATTTCTTTCTTTTCTTTCATGAACTAAATTTATTTAGCTTGAGTTTTAGCATATATGTATGAACCCTAGTTTTGATTGACATCTATCTAATTTGGGAATTTAATGTTTTAAATAGAATTATAGTTTTTATTCTCTGTTTATGTGTTTGGATTTATATTCTGTGTTCTTGTGGACTGCAACCATTAGAATTACCATCTAGTAATTAGGATACCATTGACAACGGTGTTTAATTGCATGTTTAGCACATAACGTTTAGTTTTAGGTTTGATCTGACAACCCAACCTAGCTAGATAATCACTATGGTTTAGTCTTTGTGACTATTTACCAATTACAGGAAAAGTTTGCTTAGGAAGCCTTATTGACACAGGTAAATCCTATTTTAAACTACCGATAGCATATTGGGACCGATTAGGGAAATACTACATAATTCACCCTTACATGTTTAGAACGGCAAAACTAGTGGGGATTACATGCTATAACTTAAGCTATATTCTCATCTCACTTCTCTTCGCATTTATTATCGGTCTTTTAATTCTTAGTTCTAATTTAGTTAATTAGTTTATCAATCTATCTTTATTTTCTTTACTTTTAATTGCGTTTAGTTGTTCTATCTTTAATTTATTTTGCACTTGGTATTTGCATAAGATTCTCCTAACCTCTGTAGTCTCTGCGGAACGAATCTTAATCTTTTAACTAAAACTTGCATACGATCTGTATACTTGCAGAACCGTGTAGTTTAGGGTGTTATTTGCACGTTAATTATATCTTATTTTATCACACCCTAGGCCCCACAAAATTTTTGGCGCCGCTGCAGGGGACTACATCGTTAGTCCTTGTGCATATATCTTGTGCTTTTATTTTTAGTTAGTTCTATTTTACGCTTTTGTTTTTAGTTTTTGTTTTTCAGATTTAGTTATAGATGGAGAACCCAAGGAGACTTGAGCTACACATCGAGTTCAGAGTGGAGCCACGAGGAATTCGAGCTCCAGAAATCCAAGCCGCGAAATTTAAACCTAATCCAGGGATGCTAACTCAATTTGCATCTCATGGATTATTCAGCGGAGATGCACATCAAGATCCGATCCGATATATTCAGAAATTCATGCAGATCTGTGATGCTTATATCGTAAAAGGAGTTACTAGGGAGCAAGTCTATTACCTGATGTTCCAGTTCTTCTTGACCGGATGTGCAAGCGATTGGTATGATACCCAATACCCTCATGTTATTCCAGATTGGGACAAGCTCCAAGCAAGATTCCGAGACCGCATCTATCCGGTTAGTAGACGTTTAAAAGATATGTTGGAGCTTGAACAATTTATACAGAAAGAGGAAGAGAGTTTGGGTGAAGCATGGTTACGATTTACAGAGAAGAAGGCAAGATGTCCCTATCATAGATCCTCGCCGGAATATTTGATGTCTCCCTAATTGTTCTTATTTTCGACCCTTGGGAGACATCATTTTTGGTGTTTATTTAATTAATTAGATAGACTTTTGGACTAAATATGCAATAATCCGGAATTCCCTTTTTATTTCTAGCATTTTTAGTTTATTAAACTTTTGCGCGTAATATTGGTATTTTTAGTGTAAAGTTTACAGATTTTAGATGTTAGCTAGGAGAGGAATCCGAGGAGAAAGTCAAAGATCGTGAATTAGAGTCAAGACTTGAAGATAAATCCCGAAGATATTATTTTTAGAGCTGAAAATCCATTTTCCAGGCCATAGATTGCTAATTTCGAGGTGCTTAAGCGATGATTTAGCCGCTGACCTTTGAAGAGAAATCATTCCTTATCGAGTTACGGAACTTTAGCAACTGGAATGAGGTCAATCGGAGTTATAACGCATCGGGAAAAGCCGTTTTAGTGAAGGTGTATCAGCAGTTACGGGATTTTGGGCTTAGAAATTGGGCTTGGACATTTAATTAATGTTTTATTTTCTGGTCCAAGCCCTAATCCGTTTTTTAGCTTATAAAAGAAGATTTTGACCTCATTATTTCTTACCTCTCAATATTTCTCTTCAAATCATCTCATCCTTAGAAGAGAGTGTCAATACAATTCATTCTTTACAATTAAAAACACCAGAGAGAAGCAACAAAAGGAAGGAAGAAGAAGCTGCTAGAGCTGGAGTGGGTCTATAGCTCCGTTCTCAGTCATTCAAATTCCGGAAATTAGGTTTCTTTTATCTTTTATTTGTAATCAGTTATGAATTCCATTTATTTTAATTTCGTATTTCAGTTTAATATGAGCTAAGCTTTTAATAGTGCTTGAGAACAAACAATGGGTGAATCCTAATTTTATGAAATAACGAATGTTGAATTTGGGTTTTTATTGAATTAAACTAAATTAGGGCTTTTACTCTTTTCAATAAATTGAGATTATTTTACTGTTTTTAGCGTCATGAACTAGGAATAGGTGTTAGTATTTAGGCTATTCCAATTAGTGGCAATTGGATCATCCTGACGGAGGGTTTAGATACAGAACCATTTATTCAATCTAGGATAGAAGCTATTGATTCTGACGAACTTAGCTAATTCTAGGGTCAATGAGGTAATAAGACTTAATCATCCAACGGTGGATCATATTTACCCTGACGGGACTAGTGACACTTTAGGATCGCCTTATAGTCCACCCTGACGGGGGTATAAGGAATTTAGAATCCCGACCATTGTAATTGACTAATTTAGCCCTTAAACAACATAAGTTAGGAAATAGGATTGGGATGATCCTTGCGTTCTCAAGTGCTACATCTCATATTGCGTTTTACATCATTTTATTTGCGTCTTAGCTTTTACTTGCATTTATAATTTGTCTTTCATTCATTAGCTTTAATAACAAAAAAAAACCAAACAAACATATTATTATCTTTTATTTTCATAAGTGCATCAATCACTATTTGCTAGACATTGTGATCAACCATTCCGTCCTTGGAACGAATCTGATTTATCAGTTATACTACTTGGGGACAACCGTACACTTGCGGTTGTGGTTCTATTAGCATTTGCATTTATTTTTAGAACACACACAGGACTACCAATATTATTTAACCTTGTTTTATGGAGGCCTTAATGACAAATCTAGAGAAAAAGCAGATTCGTTAGGAAATGCAGGTTTTGTGTTACTAGATCCTGAAGAAGCTGAGTTGGGGATGGAGAGAATTCTTGAGAACGAGAGAAGTTGGCCAAAGAAATCAGCAAAGGAGAACACTTCAGAATCCCTGAAGCTTAAAGAACTGGCTAAACAACTCGAAGAGCTAACAGAACAAGCCCGAATAATTGCTCAGGTGAATACCGTACGCACAATTCCTGCGTGCCCTGGTTGTGGATCAAGAAATCACGTGTGGGAAGGGTGTATGAATAATCCAGAAGTAGCTTCCGCTCAATATCCTCAGGATAACTATTACTCTAATGGTTATGCTTGTCCTCCAGAAATCTACACTAATTATCAACAACCTCCACAACAAAAGAGTTGGGTCAGAAAGCAAGAAACTTATCATCAACCCCAACTTCAATCTTATAATCCACCACAACCTATTCAGAAAAAGACACCCATTGTCAAAGCTTGTCAAGAACTAAAGAAAGATCCACCTAAACAATCGATGCAATTGGCTAAACAAGAACAACTCCAGAGCTTAAGTTCGAGTATGGCTAGATTAATGCAAACAGTCGAGAAGAAAATGAGTCATAGCCAACAAAAAGTTCGAACCCAGGTGAAGATTATAAAGCAACTAGAGCATACAATATCACAGATGGCGAGTACATTACAAACTAGGCCAAAAGGGCAACTCCCAAGTGATACTATTGCTCCTAGAGATGATTCTTGCCATGCGGTTGAATTGCGAAGTGGAAAACAACTACCTCCACCAAGACCAGAACCAGAACAAGAACCAATCCCTGTTCCAGAACAAAGGAGGGAAGAAATAATTAAAGATACAGTCGAGGAGGTAGTTAAACCAAAGAGTGTCCAAGCCGAGACACATGAAAAGACAAGAAGACCAGTGGAACTCAATACACGCCCTCCGCCACCATACCCTTCACGTGTCAGAAAGAAGGACAATGACCTGGAATTCAAGAAGTTCATTGACATGTTGAAGAAATTGGAGGTTAATATACCACTTGTTGAAGCTCTCAAGAGGATGCTAACCTACATGAAATTCATGAAAGACATTCTCTCCAACAAGCGGAGTATAGAGACTGGGGAACCAATTGGATTACCTAGGGAGTGCAGTGCTATATGTCAAAGTGAGTTTCCACCAAAGCTAGAAGATCCCGGAAGTTTTACAATTCCTATCGGCATCGAAGATAGTTGGACCGGGAAAGCATTATGTGATTTAGGCGCAGCATCAATCTCATGCCTAGATCCCTGTTCGGGAAGCTTAATATCGGAGAAGTGGTACCCACCTCTGTGGTGTTACAAATGGCGGATCGCTCCCTCTCACGACAAATAGGTAAAATTGAAGATGTTTTAGTTAAAGCTGGCTCTTTTATTTTTCCTTGTGATTTTATTATCCTTGACTACGACGCGGATAAGAATGTCCCCATCATTTTGGGTAGACCATTCTTAGCCACGGGGCATACACTAATTGATGTTGAGAATGGTGAGTTGATCATGAGAGTACAAGGCGAACAGATACGATTCAATGTGTTTCAGGCTATGAAATTACCTAAAGCAAAAGATGAGTGCTTCAAAATAGACGTCATCGGAAAATTTGCGCAAGAAGTCTTCAATGAAGCAAACTTAGATGATGTTCTTGACGAAGCCTTAGCACTTGAATCACCAGAGGAACTCGAAATTCCCCCTGAAGATGTTGCTGCATTAAACGTGCGAGAACTACTTCGAGAACCAGGTGACATTGAACCAATGAAACAACCATCTATAATATGTCCACCTGTTCTCGAAGAAAAACCACTTCCAGATCACCTACGCTATGCATATCTAGGTACGAACAAAACTTTGCCTGTTATTATTTCTGCTAACCTTTCAGGTCCTCAAGAGGAGAAGCTACTTCAAGTACTTCGCGCAAACAAAGAAGCAATCGGATGGACTATTGCCGACATCAAGGGAATTAGTCCGTCCGTTTGCAAGCACAAAATCATTCTTGAGAACGAAGGTGGGCGATCTATAGAGGGACAAAGAAGACTCATGCCAGCTATGAAAAAAGTAGTGAGGAAGGAAGTTATCAAGTTGTTAGATGCAGGAATTATCTATCCGATTGCTAGCAGTGATTGGGTTAGTCCAATACAATGTGTTCCAAAGAAAGGAGGTTTCACTACCATCCTTAATGACCAAGGCGAAGCCATACCATCAAGACCAGTTGTGGGGTGGCGAGTGTGCATGGATTACCGAAGACTGAACAAAGCAACAAAGAAAGATCACTTCCCGCTGCCATTCATTGACCAGATGCTAGACAAACTTGCAGGGAGAGAATATTACTGTTTCCTTGACGGATATTCGGGTTATAATCAGATTTGTGTAGATCCCCTCGATCAACACAAAACAACTTTTACATGTTCGTTTGGTACTTTTGCTTATAGAAGAATGCCGTTTGTTTTATGCAATGCACCTGCCACGTTCCAGCGGTGCATGATGGCTATATTTTAGGACATGATTGATAAATACTTGGAGGTTTTTATGGATGATTTTTCGGTGTTTGGAGATAGTTTTGACGATTATTTGAATAATCTTGAGAAAGTCCTTGTGAGATGTAGAAAAAAAGATCTTGTGCTTAATTGGGAATAATGCCACTTCATGGTTCAAGAGGGAATTGTGTTGGGACATAAAGTTTCGAAGGAAGGGATGGAGGTTGATCGTGCGAAAATTGAAGTTATCAAAACACTACCACCCCCAGTTTTTGTTAAAGGAGTAAGAAGTTTCTTGGGTCACGCAGGATTCTATCGAAGATTTATTAAAGATTTCTCCAAGATCGCCAAACCGCTTTGCTCTTTACTTGAAAATGATACTCCTTTTAATTTTACTGAAGAATGTCTTCAGGCCTTTTTGACGATTAAGGAAAAACTAATCTCTACACCTATTATTATACCTCCTGATTGGAAAGCTCCGTTTGAACTTATGTGCGATGCTAGTGATCACGCTATGGGTGTTGTGTTGGGACAGAGGAAAGACAAGATTTTCCACACGATTTATTATGCAAGTAAGACTTTCAACGCTGCCCAGATGAATTATACAGTAACGGAGAAAGAGATGTTGGCTGTTGTTTATGCCTTCGATAAATTTCGTCCCTATCTGGTTGGGAAGAAAACTATTGTATACACGGACCATTCAGCTATTAGGTACCTCATGGAGAAAAAGGACTCTAAGCCGCGTATCATTAGATGGGTTCTGTTGCATCAAGAATTCGACATCGACATTCGAGACCGAAAAGGATGCGATAATCAAGTTGCTGATCATTTATCAAGGCTCGAAGGATCTGATCCGAACAAAGAACCGTTGTTGGTTAAAGAGGTATTCCCTGATGAACAACTTTTTGCTATTAAACGTGCGTTTGTGCCATGGTATGCAGATCTAGTCAACCTCATTGTGAGTGGTGTCTTTCCCAAAGATTTCCACCCACAACAAAGACAAAGATTGAATCACCAGGCCAAACAGTATTATTGGGATGAACCGTACCTCTGGAAGATATGTAGTGACCAAGTGGTTAGAAGATGTGGGCATGAAGGTGAAATAGAGAAGATCATTGAAGGTTGTCATACTTCACCTTATGGAGGTCACTTTAAGGGCGATAGAACCACAGCTAAAATTCTTCAATCCGGGTTCTATTGGCCTACCATACATAAAGATTGTCATCGTTTTGTCCAGTCATGTCACAGATGCCAGCACACCGGCAATATATCGAAAAGAGACGCAATGCCACTTAATAATATTCTTGAAGTTGAGATCTTTGATGTATGGGGAATAGATTTCATGGGACCTTTCGTCACTTCCTATGTAAATCTTTATATTTTGCTTGCGGTAGATTATGTATCAAAGTGGGTAGAAGCAGTGGCAACACCAAAGAACGATGCTCAAACTGTGATTAAGTTCTTAAAAACAAACATCTTTTCAAGACATGGTACACCACGTGTGCTAATCAGTGACAAAGGTACCCATTTTCCTAATGCTCCCCTGAGACATTTCCTTCGAAAGTTTGGAGTGAAACACAGCACTTCAACTGGTTATCACCCATAAACCAACGGTCAAGCTGAAGTTTCCAACCGGGAAATTAAATCTATTCTTGAGAAGACCGTGAGTAAATCGAGGAAAGATTGGTCTTTAAAGCTAGACGATGCTCTCTAGGCTTACAGAACAGCATTTAAAACACCAGTTGGGGCATCTCCATATCGCATGGTCTACGGCAAAGCGTGTCATCTACCGATTGAACTTGAAGCTCGAGCCTACTGGGCTATTAAAACTCTGGATCTAGACCCAGACTTGGCCGGGAAGCAAAGGATGATGCAGTTGAACGAGTTGGAGGAATTTCGTTATCTTGCCTATGAAAATTCACGCCTCTATAAAGAGAAAACAAAGCGATGGCATGATAAACGGCTCCGTCCAAAGCATTTCGAGATAGGACAAAAAGTTTTATTATACAACTCTCGATTTTCGAACTAC
This sequence comes from Nemophila menziesii, assembly GCA_029959085.1. Taxonomy (NCBI): domain Eukaryota; kingdom Viridiplantae; phylum Streptophyta; class Magnoliopsida; order Boraginales; family Hydrophyllaceae; genus Nemophila; species Nemophila menziesii. The sequence goes on along the minus strand of JARWIR010000027.1, from coordinate 2,255,737 downwards.
CCAGGAAAGCTTAAATCCCGTTGGGGAGGACCTTACATTGTTACCAAAGTCACGCCTCATGGAGCAATTGAGATTGAAAATCCAACCGAGCAACGGACATTCATGGTGAATGGCCAGCATTTAAAGAGGTACTATGACAGTGAGGACTTTGGGCGAGGGGAGACAATCCTTCTCGTTGAATGCGCTTAGCCTGAGGTACACGTCTAACTCAAAGACGTTAAACAAAAGTGCTCTTGGGAGACACCCCTTGTTTTAATTACTTTTTAGATTAGTTGTTTTTGCTTTGTAGTGTATAATTTTAAGTTAGTGTATATTTTTAATTGTGTTTACAAGCTAATAGGAGAGAAAGGTAGTGTGTTATTGTGCAGGAAACGAGTTTGGGGTCGAAAGGAAAATATTGGAGGAACTTAAAGCCTGGCACGGACTACCCCGCGGACTACCCCATGGTCCGCAGGGATGCACCGTGCCCAGAAAACCCGTACCACGGTCGGGTACCACGGGTTTTATCCAGAAGCAAGAAAAATTTGACCGATAGGCGTGGTACACCGGACCCCTGGTCCGCACGCCTCAAACGCGTGCCACGGGGTCGGGTACCACGAGTTTTTTGACGGAGCAGGCGCGGACTACCCCCTACACCGCACCCCTGGTCCGCAGGCACAAAACACGTGCCACGGGGTGCTACCACGGGTGCAATCCAGAAACCAAAAATTTGAAGAGCTGTAAGGTCCGGTACACCGCACGTCTGATCCGGTACACCGCAGGGAGGCGGTTTGTGAAGGAATTCTTTTCCTAATCAAACTCTTAGCTTATGAGATTAGCCCTAGCCTTCTACCCACGAATTTTTCAGACCCAAACCCTATATATACATCTTAAAGCTTGTGCAAACCTTCACAATTAACACAACAACTCATCAAATCCTCTCCTACATCCTCCATAAACACAACCCTTCATCAAATTCATCACACTACACCATCAAAACACCATCAAATTCAACAAGCTTTAAAGAATTCTTCCAAGATCAATCAAATAGCCTTTCTCTTTCACCAATTCCAAGCAACAACATCAAGCTATACCAATTTCCTTAAACTTTTAATCCATCCTTGGTATAACTTGAGTTGTGGGTGAAACAAGCATGACTAACAGATCTGAAGCTATGGAATACAAGAGAAAGTGTTCAATCCTTGGGAAGAATAAGAAATTCCCTGGAGCCACCATTGAAAAACCCATCAATCTTGATGAGGTTACTGAAGATTCAACAGAAAAGGCACCAGCACAATCACTACCAAAGAAGAGATTAACTGCTAGAATGTCCATACCATCAAGGAAGCCTCTGAAATTGTTTATGATCTTCCTCCTTGGGCTCTCAAGTTACAAAACGAAGTTGAAAGATTACGTGAAGATAACAAAGACCTTTGGGCAGAAGTCATACAGTTGGAAACACAGGTAGAAAATTTGACCTTGTATAAGGATGTTGATGATTATACCGATCTTTCGGATGACGAGGATGATATGATGGATCTCTATGGCCAGCCAGGTAGGTCATTCTAATTTTTCTAAATAGCTTGTATGCATTAGGTAGTTTAGTTAGTTTTATTTTAAATTTTATTCCATTCATGAGTCTTTTTCGAGTCGTGGGGACACGACTCACTTTTGAGTTGGGGGTGGGGATTCGTTGTCCTCATCTTCTTTTCGTTTTTTCATAAAATTTAAATTTTTTAGGTTGAATTAAGGTATAGAATATCTTGAATGTACCTATTTGAGCATGATTTATTAGGTCAATGATAGTAGGTAGTACGTTTTTGAAAGATGCAACAAATTTGTTTACATGCATGTATGAAAACTGGAAATAAAGGATAGAAAAGTTAATGAGCAATGCTAAGAAATCACGTTGAAACTTAGGAATAGTTATTTGGTGTGTAGAACGTGAGGTTTAAAATTAGTTGAAAACCCACTTGTCTATGAACTAATAATGAAAACGTAACGAAATCCGGTAGTTAGAAAAATGACTAAGGCAGTTCTTTCATGATAAAACACTTGAAGCCTTTAGACTTTCTCACCCTTTTGTTTGATATTATTGTTATCTATCCATCTTATCCCCTCTGAGCCTTTCTAAAGCCTTTATTGAAACACATTATAATCCATACCCTAGTTGTAGGACTTATCTATATGACCCGCACTCGAATCGCAAAACCTGAGACAAACTCGTTTTAGAGCTTGAGTTTGGGGTGGTGGGTTTCATAATTAGGGAACTTTGGGAATTGGGAATTATCTTTGTGATTTTATTGATGATGAATTGTTATTATTGTAACCCTTTGCCGGGGTAATAGTGAATGAAAAAGAAGCTACGAGCTAATTTTGCCAACAAGGGCATAAAAAGAAAGAATATATATGAACAAAAATAGTGTGATATCTCAACATCAAAAGAGAATCACAACTATACAAAAAAGAAAAAATTGATGTGAAAAGAGAATATATTCGGACCGGCAAAGTGGATTTTATATCATCAAAGGTCTTAATTCGGATTATTAGGGATGCACATTAAAAAGAATCAATAAATTGGGTTGAGTAGGAAACATCTTCGAGTGAAAACTCAAGCTCTAGGGCGATTCGTTGATGGCTAGTGAGGAGAGAGCCAAAAGCTCACTTTTCATTATCCAAATATACCACACCCGTCCTTAAGCCAAGTGATGACCAAGACCTTAGGATTTTTAACTACTAGATGGAGAAAAAATTGAGCTATTAGGTAGTAGGTAAGTGGACCATTGGATGCTGTATTTGGGACCTATGAACAACCTATAGACATTAACCTGAACTAAGTTATCATCCTCTCATTCTGGCATTGCGAAATTAAATCTTAACTTGAATTTATGGATTGTTGATTACATGTATATAAAGCATATTTGTGCATAATTTCTTGAGCATTACTACATGAGATTTTTTTGATTTAATGCTCTAGGATCATTCATTATATTCTGTTCTTGTTCTCCTCCGACGTCTTCTTGTTTATTTTGACTACCCTACTGTTCTTTACTTTTATTGTATCGGGACGATACAACTTTGAGTTGGGGGTCTTGATGTCTCCTCATTTGTGATAAGAAAATATACTCATGAGACATCATTTTAGGCTTATTTATTAGTTTATAGGTTGATTTTAGCTTAATTTAGTGCACTTCCCTATTTTGGGTCTTGATTTGTAGAATTATTATTTTTAGAGCATATTGGGTTTAATTGTTTATTTAGTGTGAAGCTTTAAAGATAATTATGGAGATTAATTAGAGTCCAAGTCAAAGACAACAACTTATGGAAAGAGATTTGCATGGAAATTGGAGATAAAGGAAACAAAAGCTAAAAAGATGGAAAAGGAAAAGTTGCCTAAATCTGGGATTCTGCATACACGTCCAAAGATATGCGTTTTTACCTACGAAATAGGCCGAATCTGGTGATTTCCTTCAAAAGGGTCAAGATAATTCTGTTGCGATTCTTTTGGTATCTTATGGAGCTCAATCCGACCAATAACGAAGAAGATACGCTAAAAACGGTCCAGCAGTGTTTTCCTTATGAATTTGAGTTGGGCTAGGAGTCCATTACTTAGAGTTATCTCCAAGAAACGAATTAGGTCAACCTCTACACTATAAATACAGCCTCTTAACACTCTTAAATCATCCTTGGTGAAACCTTAAACCAAGAGGAAGCTTACAACACAAGAGAGAAGTCTGGAAGGAGCTGTTCATCATTATGTCTTCTTCTACCTTTAGATTTGTAATTTCTTTCTTTTCTTTCATGAACTAAATTTATTTAGCTTGAGTTTTAGCATATATGTATGAACCCTAGTTTTGATTGACATCTATCTAATTTGGGAATTTAATGTTTTAAATAGAATTATATTTTTTATTCTCTGTTTATGTGTTTGGATTTATATTATGTGTTCTTGTGGACTGCAGCCATTAGAATTACCATCTAGTAATTAGGATACCATTGACAACGGTGTTTAATTGCATGTTTAGCACATAACGTTTAGTTTTAGGTTTGATCTGACAACCCAACCTAGCTAGATAATCACTATGGTTTAGTCTTTGTGACTATTTACCAATTACAGGAAAAGTTTGCTTAGGAAGCCTTATTGACACAGGTAAATCCTATTTTAAACTACCGATAGCATATTGGGACCGATTAGGGAAATACTACATAATTCACCCTTACATGTTTAGAACGGCAAAACTAGTGGGGACTACATGCTATAACTTAAGCTATATTCTCATCTCACTTCTCTTCGCATTTATTTTCTGTCTTTTAATTCTTAGTTCTAATTTAGTTAATTAGTTTATCAATCTATCTTTATTTGTCTTTACTTTTAATTGCGTTTAGTTGTTCTATCTTTAATTTATTTGCACTTGGTATTTGCATAAGATTTTCCTAACCTCTGTAGTCTCTGCGGAACGAATCTTAATCTTTTAACTAAAACTTGCATACGATCTGTATACTTGCAGAACTGTGTAGTTTAGGGTGTTATTTGCACGTTAATTATATCTTATTTTATCACACCCTAGGCCCCACCAGGGATTCAGATACAAAACTAGTTCATATGTATTTGATGTTCGTCAATGAACCGATAGGGATATACTAGTCAAATAGTCAATAGGGTTTGAGTTTACTCGTAGAATGAAATTTGTAAGGTCGCTCGAGAGAGGTATTTGGAGTCTAAGGAAAACCCCTCATCTACCTAGAAGGGATTGTTTTGGATGATTGAATCCCGACTAACAAAAAATTACTAGTTCACCCTTATGTCTAAAGACATCTAATTTGTCACTAATGGGGATTATTAGCAAGAATCAAGCTATACTCTCATCTCATATTTCTCACTTTATTTTTAATTTAGTCACTACTCTCATATATATTATTGTTTGAAATTCAATATTGCACTCTCGTCCATTCGCAAGTTTTTTAATTATTGGAATTCAAAACCCAACTATCATTTTACTTTATCTTTTTTTCAACTCAAACCACGAGCACTTCATACATCACAAACAATTAACATCATAGTCCTTATTGATAATTATTAACAATACCTACTATAATTAGTTGGGATAAATCATACACTTGGGAGGTGTGCACTCACGAGTGTGGTTCTCAAATCACACCTCGGGGACCACCATCCGCTCAACCACCTCGATGTGAATCCCAATGTTATAACTAAGGACTTTTCAATCAGAGCTACTCGGCTATTTAGCTGAGGAAATACTTATATATTAATTTGTAATTTATAGTTACTTGGGTCTCCATCTTCAACTAATCATCTCTTCACCTAGATCTACTTGTCTCTTCAACCGATCAACCATTAAGTCGTTAATGCCTATGTTAAGACCACTCAACTTTTCATCCGATCAACCATTTAGACATTACTTCCTAAGTTATATCAACTCGAATCTTCACCAAATAGACCACTTAGATGTTAATCCAAATGTTAAAGCTACTTGGCTCTTCAGCCAAGACTACTCTGCTATCAGACGATGAACCACATAGACAATAATCCCTAATTTATATTTATTTGATTCTTCAGTCAGCCAACAACTTATTCATTAATTTATAAGCTATATATAATAGGATCTTTACCAAAGCTACTTCGATCTCCTATTGAAACAGTGATTCATAAGTTATAGTTACTCAATTCTTTGTAGCTAACTTATTCATTAACAGTGATTCCTTAACAGTGATATATCCCTATTTGTGACGATTTAATATAGGTTGGAGACATCATTTTAGGTGTATTTAGGAAGTTAATACTCGATTTTTATTTATATTTTTATATTTTCCTATTTCTTGTCATGTCTTGATTTGATGATTTATTATTTAAAGCATATTTTGTTTAATTGTTTGTTAATTATTTGTTAATTGTGAAGATTTAACGATATATGGTAATTAATTAGATTCCAAATCAATTCCAAGAGATAAAGGAAAGAAGATAATGATAGAAATTGGAAATAAAGGAAGTAAAAGATGTAATTCAAAAAAAAAGTTGTCAAGTAAATCTGAATTTCAGCACCTACGTCCACAAAAGTGATCACAAGGTAAAATAAACTGGGAATTTAGAAGAATGGTCTGAAGTAAAAGTGTAAAGCATTATGATACGGTCGTTTAAATATAAAGTGGTGAACATCGGAGCAACATTGAAGAGGTTACAGCCAAAACAAAACAACATCAGTTTTTACCTTTTCTATATTTTTGGCTACGAATTTGATTTGGAGTAGGGAGTCCAATTGCTTGCCTTCTACTCCAAGAAATCCAAATTAGGGCTTCCTAAACACCTATAAATACACCCTTTAACTATTGTAAACATGTCCCTCCTCGGTTCCAAACATTAGCTTAGTCCTTACACCAAAATTAATCCTTAGTATCAAGCTTATCATCCAAGAAGCATGCTGACTTATAGAGACAGACAAGAAGCAAGAAGAAGGAGAGTGACAAACTCCTCTTATACATCTCTCCTTCGCTATATTTAGGGTAATTAGATATATATTTGTGGCTTTACCATATTTCTAAGCTTTTATTCTTAATTATTAGGTTATTATTTTGTCATAAATTTCATAATTCTATTTGTTAATTTAATTGATTTGAGCTTGGTATTGTGTTCCTTAACTTATTATTTCCGGGCCAAGATTTTGCCAATCTTAGTTATATACTTAGTCATTGAGTTAACACTCGGAAGGGGAATTCAATTATTGACAACGCCACATAATCGTCTAGTGTGCGGTAGTGATCCTGACTGACTTTCCTAACCAGATAGCCATAAAGGTTTGATTAAACCACCGATCATCACTCAGGGTCCCCTTACCCATGTCCCCTGGTAGTGGAGCGGTTGCTCCTAAGTCCACCCTGACGGGGGATAGGAAAAATATAGAATCTGGGTTAATATATAAAGCTCAATTCACCCTTAAGATTAGAATAACAACTTACTAACTTGGGTACTCATTTGTCCTGTTCACCATCTTCTGAGTACCCTTGGGGCCTTTTTCCCATATTTTTAAACCAAACATCTAAGTGGTTGTCATGATAATGCCTTTCCTTAATCTCGGTCTTAAGGCATAATTAGGTCCATTTATTCCTTCTATCTTCTCTTTGTCTTCTAACATTTCAAGGAAAGAAGGTTTCAATAACAACCATATCTAAATCCCTTCCCACCTCCTCAATATCTAACAACATTAACACAAACCAATGTCTCCATTATGAATATATTATGTTTGAATTAATAAAATTCGATAATTTGAGAAATTAAAATATTTATAATTCTTCATGTTTGCGATGTATAACTCAAAAAAAATTGGAACTATTTGTGTATTTTGTGCACATGAACTACTATTGAGTTTATCTCCTACTAAGACATAGCATTCTATGTGAATGTGCAGTTTGTGAGCATCCAGATGGTCTTCAAGTATGGTATAGTTTGTCAGATACATCCTACATAAATATGGATGTGATCCATTTCAGTTTTACCTCAACAAAGGTTACTAGGATATATATTTGATATAGGATGCTCAACTCTTCTAGTTGTTGAAATTTGACATCTTCATATACAAGATATTATCAAAGGAATAACTGGTTAAAAAGCTAACGAAACTAGAGATATAAGCTATTCAAAAAAACGAGAAGGAAATTACAAATCTTGAAAATAACCACTAAACTTAAATTGAAATTCACCAACCATATGCATTCTTGAGCTACCATAATCAGCCTTAATCAGGCTTCTTTTAGACTTATGTTGTGCTTGTATGAAAATTTTGTAAAAATGAATTTTTAGTGTAAACACTCATATAGTCTTCAATGGTCGGTGGAGCAAACAAATTCACCTGAATGTATACCTACGTATTTAGTTACTAGACCAACTCCTTCATAACTCAATGAAACTACAGAAATGTATTATAATGAATAGGAAGCACATGAATATAAATTAAGTAATCCCACATCTTTCAGTCAAGCAGTGATCATAAATTGAACTAGTATTTATTCATTTACTAAATAATACCATGTGCATGTTGCATATAATGGCATATACTAATTTTTGGAGGTTTTCTTCTTTGTTGGAAGATCCAAAACATCATTACTAGATCTTATATGGTTTAAATTATATGCTTATTATAATTTTTTTACATAGAAGATCCAAAAATAGGGGTAAAAAATGAACTAAAAACCGCTCAACACATCCAACAAATCTGAACTATACACATACCTAGGTGTCTTCCAGCCAAAGCGGTCACGTATAAACACTCACCAAAATCAATCTGAAGGATCGATATAAGTTAAAAAAAACTATTCTATTGACTTATGCCCAATCTGCACAACGATTTTTTTTCACTAAATATTTTCTGAATTACGAACAAACTTTTTCTTTCCAATATAGCCCAAATTTTATCAATCAAAGGTGCAACAATGCCTTTACTAGAATCACCCTATGAAATTACCTTGACTAGTTCTTTTGATTATGAATCCACACAAAGGTTCTCAATTCCTAGCTCCTCAACCACATGGTGTTGATGTTGTTTCTTATCTTATACAATAGTTTTTCATTCTCACCATAATTCATATTTGATTTCTTCAATAGACCAATAATCATTGTTGGGTGTTTCGAATTAAATAGTGGTTGTGGTGCAGCTGCGAATCACATTAGTCCCTCAAAGATCACGTGCGCTACATTAACTTCATCCCCTCGTAAAACACAATCCAAAAAGATTGAAAATTTCTAACTTACTTCAGAGTTTTGAGTCTTTTAAAAGTTAATAGTGTGACGAAGTTGTGCCATAATCTTGCACCGAATTGAAGGTACTTACAGGGTCAAGGTTCCCACAACTCTCATTTGTGTCCTTGCACTAACTCTCTACTGAACACATGATCATATAGTTGATTCCAATTGAAAGTCTTGATTTCTTTCATCGCTTCTTGATACTTGCATGACCTTCCACAAAGGATATTTGACAAGCTAGTTCTTTATCTCGGCAATGATTGGAGCAATCTGCACCGAAGACATGAAATTTTTGAAATACCTTGAACTAACTCAAGGTTCTCGGAGTAAAAGGATGAACTCCGAAGATTGAGGCTACCAGCAAGCCTCATAGAGACTAAAACTGCCTAACACTCCCCTTCAATAGAACTTTTAACCATACCTCTATTAGCTACCTTGTGAGTAAAAATACCCTCTGGATTAATAACAATTAAAGCTATACCTATGGGATCCCAGTCTTTGGGAAAAGAAGCATCACATAACCATAAAAGATCTTCATCATCCGATAAGAGTGGATTATTTGGACTCTCGATTTTTTGTACCTTACGACTATTAAGCTTAGTGATGGTTCTCTTATTTTCTTTGTTATGAAAAAGATTTACTATACCATTATTAACGTTAAGAGTGATCTCTCTTATGTTCCAAACTTTATTTTCAAATAATCCTTTCATCTTGGCTTTCCAGATGTTCCAAATAGTGAGAAGAATGTATGTTGCAGTTCTCTCTTATCCCAACCATTAGCCGAGTAACTATCTATAGCATCAAGCATCCAATTTCCAATGTCGATTTTTTTACTCTATTGATTATTGTCTGCATTTTAGAATTGGCCCAAACTGAAATACTAAAAGGGCATTGGAGGAAAAGATGTTCAATATCTTCATTATAAGCTTCGCACCACTCAAATCGATCATACTGTGCATATTTACGTATATGAAGATTTAACTTAGTTGGAATATCCCTATTACAAATTTTCAATCCAAAAGCTCTAATTTTTTGTTGGAACATTTGAGTTCAAAATAGTGTTCAATAGGTGCCTATTGTTATGTTCTCCTTCTTTAGATGATTGAGCTTAATTTCGAATTTCATCGTTAACTAGTGTATGATACCCAGACTTGGTAGAATCAATCCCATCCTTGGTCATTGACCAAATCAACTTATGATCATCTTTAATATTCATAACTGGAATCTTGAGAATGTCATTAATAATTTTTGGTTGAATTTTTTTTTAAGCACGTTAATATACAAGATGTCATAGAATCATTAAAGAGTTGAGCAACCCTGTTAATATTGCAGTTAGGTGGTGATGTCTCCTCATTTGTGATAGATTTATATTAGGATGAGACATCATTTTTAGTGTTTTAGAAGTCATTATAGTCGTTTTTCTTGAGAAATGCTACACTTTCCTATTTTGAGTCTTGATTTAGTAAAATAATATTTTTAGAGCATATTGGGTTTAATTATTTATTTAGTGTGAAGCTTTAAAGATAATTATGGAGATTAATTAGATTCCAAGTCAAAGACTACAAGATATGGAAAAAGATAAGCATGGTAATTGGAGATAAGGAAATAAAAGCTAAAAACATGGAAAAGGAAAAGCTGCCATAATCCTGAATTTCTGCACCTACGACCACAAATCAGCTTATATCGCAAGAACGGTGTGGAATTTGGAGAAACGGTCAAGAGCAAAGTCGAAGAGCTTTCCGAGACGATCAATTTGGTGTACTCATACGCGTCAAACGGACGATTATTGAAGCTGTTAGAGCCAAAAGAAAAACGGGCCTGATTGCATGTTTTTAGGGTTACGAATTTGAGTTGGGCTTGGAGTCCACTACTTACTTCTCCTTCAAGAAAACGAATTAGGGCTTCCAAGATACCTATAAATACACCCTCTTATCATTGTAAACATGTCCTTGCTCAATTGCAAAGTATAGGCTTAGTCTTTACTTATATTTTATTAGTTTTAAACAATAGCTTAGTCCTTTAGATAGATATTCATCCTTAGAATCAAGCTATTCATCCAAGAAGCAAGTTGACCTATAGAAGAAGACAAGAAGAAGAAGATTGGAGCCTGACAACCCCTCTTCTACATCTCACCTTCTCTATATTTAGAGTAATTAGCTATAGATCTATTCTCAACCATATTTCTAAGCTTTTATTCTCTGTAAGTTTACTCTTAATTGTTGGATTATTATTTTGATCTTTAAATACTATTTGTTTATTCTAATTGGTTAAGCTTGGCGTATATTGTATTATGTGTTTTGACCTATTTCCTAGATCTGATCAATCTTAGGATTATTCTTAGTTATTGACACACCACATAATCGTCTAGTGTGACTAGATAGCCACTAAGGTTTGATTTGCAATCCTGGTTAATATATAATGCTTAATGTGACAGGTTAGAATAACAATTTAGTAATAGACGTAGTAATCCTAATCTATTTGACTTACTTTCATATTTAGTTATTTGTTTTGTTTAATTGTTTTATTTATTTATTTGCATTAGATAGTTATTTATCTTTTCATATTTTATTCAAACATCTAAATTCATCTACGCTTGTTAAACATAAATTGATCTAACGGATACAATCCCTGCGAACGAACTTGACTTATCATTAAAACTTGCATACGATCTGTGATACTTGCAGTGAATTCCGTGGTTCTCAAGGGTGTGTGACTCTTTATTTATCTATTATTTTATCACACCTTTGCCCCCACCAAGTTTTTGGCGCCGCTGCCGGGGATTTATCTTTAAGTTAAATCTATTTTGTGTTTATTTAGTGTAGAAGTTTTTATTTGTTTTCAGTTTTACGCGTTTTCTTTTGAGTCTCTTCTCAGGTTTATTAGGTATGGAAAATTATTACGCACCAAATATGCATGGGGCCCGAAGTCAAATTTTTTATCAAGAAGGTTCGAGCTATCAACTGCAAGCTCCACCACAACCCATGCATAATCCACAAGAAGAAGCTATAACCAAGCTCGAAGGACTGATGGGTAATTTAGTGAATCTGGTTCAAAATGTTGTGCAGCTCCACAATGAGCAAACTGCAAAAGTGGAGGCCTTGGAGACACAAGTCACGCAAGTGACCAATTCTTCTCTAAAATATCAGCAAGAGACTCCACCGTTAATCCGAAGCATCATAGAAGAACAGGTTTGCCAAGCATTTCCATCTCACCGAGTTTTTGAAAGTATAAGTTATCTGGAGAGTATGGAAAAGCAACATGCGGCAAAGATAGATGCTAATACAACCTTAATACGTTCGATGCACCAAAAATATCAAGCAATGAAGCAAAGATTAACGGACCTCACTACGATCAATCAACAGTTACAACAAGAATTACATAAGAAACTGGGTTATAGCAATGTTGGGTTCGAAATTTCAACCGTAGAAGAACCAACCAAGCTTAGCTTAGAAGAAGTAATTGTTAAAAATCAAATTACGAAGGAGGTTGAACCAGAATTCAAGCATGTGGAAGAAGAAAAAGAAACCGATAAAGAAGAGACAACCGCACAAAAGGTGCAAAAAGAAGAAAGTAAGGTGGAGCCACCACCTACACATCCGTTACTATCACCACTTCATCTACAAAGAATTACTTATCCTAGTGGTGATACTAAAACTAAAACGTCAAGCCCAGAAGAAATCATTGTTCCTATACTCGACGTCCCATACATGCAAACTGGCCTAGGTAAACAAATTGATGATGATGCCATTGAAATCGATAGCGATGTTTGGTTCGATGTTGTTGAAGAGTTCAGCCTTCAAGAAGAGGAGGAAGTGGAATCATCACAAGTTCCACTTAATGAGCTAGAAGAACAATGCACGATATGCATAGAGGACGTAATCGCATATAAAGAGCCTACACCACCGATAGTCTGCAAGGAAGATCTGTCTAAAAAGAGTGATAGTGTAGAAGTTGAGAGTGAGAATAGGAACCGTACTAAAGAAAGCTTGACAACCATTCCAAAGAAGCTACCACAAAAGATGCAAGAATTTGGAGCTTTATATCTCCAAATTAATATAGGTGGTAATTTCAAAGCTAAAGCGATGTGTGACTTGGGCTCAGGAAGGAATATCATGCCCAAGAGTCTGTTCGAGAAGTTAGGCATGGGAGATGCCAAAAGAAAAGATATTGATTTGCTGCTCCTAGATAATTCAACGATAAAGCCATGGGGAGTCATTGAAGACGTGCTTGTCCAAGTAGGTACTTTAACTATACCTACAGATTTTGTTATCCTTGATAGCATTGCAGGTCAACATGTTCCATTGATACTTGGACGCCCATTCTTGGCGACAAGTCACAGTATAATTGATATGCATAGGGGAACCGTGACTTTCCAAGTGGGAAAAGAATCTAAAATATTCCACTTGGTGGATGAAAAGCATGAGGAATCACGTATAGAAGCCCCGACACTCCGAGTTGTGACAAAAGAAATTAGAAAGAAAGTCCACATTCAACCCGTGAAAAAGAGAATCAAAAGTGAGTTTGGGGTTGGTGACATGGTTGCATGGAAAGCCCCCAAACAAGAGAATAGACCACGGGGATTCAAGGATTCGTGGATGGGTCCGTTTGTAGTTACGAGAGTTATTTCGTCAAAACGGATTGAGATACAAGCTAAGAAGGGTCACAAACTTCGGATAGTAGATGAGCATGACTTAACCCGTTATTGGGGAGGTTATGTACGCAAGCCTTAATCGAGGTAACACGTCTAACTTTGAAAGACGTTAAACAAAAGTGCTGTACGGGAGACAACCCGTAGTTATTTTAAATTTTCATGTCTTTTACGTTTTTAATTTATGTTTAATTTAGTTGTTCTTAGTTGATATTGCATATTTGAGAAAGGTATTAGTGTTTTTGATGATTAGGTATTGGAGAAATCGAGTTAGGGAAGCGAGCAAAATTTTTCGAACGGAGAAACTTCGGAAAGTCATATCTTTGCGCTCGGATGTCGGAATCAGGTGATTTTTGAGCCTAAACTGCATAACTTTTCGAGATCTAGCTGATGGGGAGGTTTTTGCCAGGTGCGGTACACCGGACCTCAGCCGCGGTGCACCGCACGGTAAAAACCCGTGCCACGGGGTAGAGCTACGGGTTTTATCCAGAAACGAAAAAAAAAAAAATAGCTGATGGGTCCGGTATACCGGACCCTATACCGCGCCATGCACCGCACAAACACGTACCACGGGGTCCTACCACGGGTTTTTTGACGTAGGAGGCGCGGAGCACCCCCGCGGTACACCGGACCATGGTCCGCAGCTCAAAAACCCGTACCACGGGGTCCTACCACGGGTCCAATCCAGTGAGCAAAAATTTTCACCCATCAGATGCTGCGGTGTACCCCACGGTACACCCCCTGGTCCGCAGGGGTAGTCCGCACGAGCCGCCAGAGAGAGAAAAGAAAGGGTTTCAAGCTTATAAGGAGATCTAATGCTTATTATTCCGAATTTATCAAACCTTAAACCTCTTTCTTCTCTCCAAAACTCTCCCAACTCCATTGAGCTTCAACAAACCTTCACCTAACATCAAAACATCACCAAATCACCATGAATTCTCATCCAAATCCTTCCCTACATCATTACAAAGAAGATTCAAGCACCCGAATCATATCAAAACACCTAGAAACCAAGAATCAAAACCTTGAATTTCAAAATCTTTTTCCAAAATTCATTAAACCCACACCATTAAAGCTTGATTCCATCATACCCACATGGAGAATTGTCATCCTAACACCTTTCCTAACCAAAATAAAGCTTGTTCCACCTATGATCATGAGTTACAAATTTCAAGAGTGTTTAAAGCTTTGAGTTGGGGGTCAAAAGAGATGATGAAGAGAATAGAGTTATTATCAAGTGTATGGGATATAAAGAATCAAAGCAAGATATTGGGTAAGTTCTATATGAAATCAAATGAGATGGATACTAGTTTGGGAATAATTACAAGATAATTGGAGTCAAGCAATTAGAGAGGAACCGGTTTTTGGTGGATTCAAATCCTAAAAAGCAAGCAATTGTAATTAGGGAACAGAAGATGCCAATACCTCTTCTAATCAAAGATTCCTATATCAGAGATGAATAAAAGCTTCTGGGACGCTAGTAGCTTTGTCCAAAACATGTTCCCGGATGAACACTATCACATGAGAAAGTATTCAAGAGCAGAATTGGGAGAAGAGTAACAAGAGATTTCTAGAGTGTGATTGATTGGGATAGAGCATAAGAAGATGTAAAGGAATGCGAAATTGGTGATACATAGAGATTTACATACATGAAAGCACTGCACCCTATTTCGGGTATTGATCAGGCGAGGTAAATAGCCTCGAAGAGTATGTTTTCTTTCTTCCTTACCTCTGCTATATGTGCAATATCTGTGAAATTTTAATTTTATTTTCGAGTCTTTTCGAGTCGTGGGGACACGGCTCATTTTTGAGTTGGGGGTGTGGGGATTCGTTGTCTCTCACTCCATTTTTCTGTTTTTAGGTAAAATTAAAATTTTTGAGAAGGTTTAGATGTATGTAGAGTGTGTTTAATAGCTTAAAAGCATAAGCTCAGTGAGTTAATGATAGTAAGTAGTATGTTAATGAGCTATTTTATTTTGTATGCTTTGAGTATTTGCAGGAAAACACACGTTGATAGTAAAGAAAAGATTAGTAAGCAATGCGATAGAAAGTATGTTCGATCTCAGGGAACCTTGAGAAGTGTGTAGGCCGTGAGATCCAAGCTAGTTGATAACCCATTTGATGAAAGTGCTAAAGGTAAGAAAATAACGAAATTGCATAGTGTAGAAAGTGATTAAGGCGGTTCTTTCATATTGAAGCCCTTGAAGCCTTTTTATACCTTCTCACCATGTTATTTTGATTTTATATGCTATATCCTTCTCAGCCCCTTCTAGCCTTTCTAAAGCCTTTTTATTAAACACGTTATAAGCCATATCCCTTTAGATTATAGGACTTTTCCATATGACCCGCACTCGAATCGCGATGCATAGACAGTTGTTTTAGAGCTTGAGTTTGGGGTGGTGGGTCCACCATTATGGGAATTGTTATTGGGTAGGGATTTTTGAGCTTATTAATTGTGCTCTGTTATTTATATTGATGATGATTCACAGATTTGTATTGTAACCCTTTGCCGGGGTAATAGTGAATGAAAAAGAAGCTACGAGCTAATTTTGCCAACAAGGGCATTAAAAGAAAAAATATATATATGAGAAAATTAGTGTGATATCTCAACATAAAGAGAGTCATAGCTATAGAAAAGAAATTGATTTGAAAAGAAAATATATATATTCGGACCGGCAAAGTGGAATTTTTATGTGACATCTTATGCTTTGATTGGGTTATTGGGGATGCTAAATTGTGCATCAAAGAATTCATTGGGTTGAGTGAGAAACGTTTCATGAGAGTAACTCAAGCTCTAGGGCGATTCGTTGATGGCTAGTGAGGAGAGAGCCAAAAGCTCACTCTAAATTATCCAAATATACTTATCATACCGTCCCTAAGCCTACATTACAACCTTAAAGACCTTTTGATTCTTTGCTATGTAATTGAGAAGTGATTGAGCCAATAGAGAGTAGTTAAGTGAAGCTTTGGATACTAGTAAAGGTCGATGAACAATCTATAGCTTCCTTGGGGAATTGAGTAAAGTCCCAATCCTTCTTACATTGCGAAACTAATCTGCTCTTGAATTCAAACCGTGTTGACTGTGGATATGAGAAGTGTACAGGTATGTAGTTTTTAAATATTATTACATGAAATTTTCTGAGTAGTTGCTTTGAGTTTATTCTCCATATTCTGCTATCTTCTGTCTTCTGTGCTTAATTGACCTAGGTGTGTATTTAGAGACTTCCCTTTGTTTTTATCTTTATTGTATCGGGACGATACAACTTTGAGTTGGGGGTCTTGATGTCTCCTCATTTGTGATAGATTTATATTAGGATGAGACATCATTTTTAGTGTTTTAGAAGTCATTATAGTCGTTTTTCTTGAGAAATGCTACACTTTCCTATTTTGAGTCTTGATTTAGTAAAATAATATTTTTAGAGCATATTGGGTTTAATTATTTATTTAGTGTGAAGCTTTAAAGATAATTATGGAGATTAATTAGATTCCAAGTCAAAGACTACAAGATATGGAAAAAGATAAGCATGGTAATTGGAGATAAGGAAATAAAAGCTAAAAACATGGAAAAGGAAAAGCTGCCATAATCCTGAATTTCTGCACCTACGACCACAAATCAGCTTATATCGCAAGAACGGTGTGGAATTTGGAGAAACGGTCAAGAGCAAAGTCGAAGAGCTTTCCGAGACGATCAATTTGGTGTACTCATACGCGTCAAACGGACGATTATTGAAGCTGTTAGAGCCAAAAGAAAAACGGGCCTGATTGCATGTTTTTAGGGTTACGAATTTGAGTTGGGCTTGGAGTCCACTACTTACTTCTCCTTCAAGAAAACGAATTAGGGCTTCCAAGATACCTATAAATACACCCTCTTATCATTGTAAACATGTCCTTGCTCAATTGCAAAGTATAGGCTTAGTCTTTACTTATATTTTATTAGTTTTAAACAATAGCTTAGTCCTTTAGATAGATATTCATCCTTAGAATCAAGCTATTCATCCAAGAAGCAAGTTGACCTATAGAAGAAGACAAGAAGAAGAAGATTGGAGCCTGACAACCCCTCTTCTACATCTCACCTTCTCTATATTTAGAGTAATTAGCTATAGATCTATTCTCAACCATATTTCTAAGCTTTTATTCTCTGTAAGTTTACTCTTAATTGTTGGATTATTATTTTGATCTTTAAATACTATTTGTTTATTCTAATTGGTTAAGCTTGGCGTATATTGTATTATGTGTTTTGACCTATTTCCTAGATCTGATCAATCTTAGGATTATTCTTAGTTATTGACACACCACATAATCGTCTAGTGTGACTAGATAGCCACTAAGGTTTGATTTGCAATCCTGGTTAATATATAATGCTTAATGTGACAGGTTAGAATAACAATTTAGTAATAGACGTAGTAATCCTAATCTATTTGACTTACTTTCATATTTAGTTATTTGTTTTGTTTAATTGTTTTATTTATTTATTTGCATTAGATAGTTATTTATCTTTTCATATTTTATTCAAACATCTAAATTCATCTACGCTTGTTAAACATAAATTGATCTAACGGATACAATCCCTGCGAACGAACTTGACTTATCATTAAAACTTGCATACGATCTGTGATACTTGCAGTGAATTCCGTGGTTCTCAAGGGTGTGTGACTCTTTATTTATCTATTATTTTATCACACCTTTGCCCCCACCAGGTGGTTTGTCCCGTAGGCTTTGATTTACAATCCAATTATGTTTCCATATATTTGTGTTGAATCAATTACCAATTTGTCATACAACATGTTGTCTCAGAAATTGAATTCCTTTGTAAAGACTAGCCCAACTCCAGGACCTTTTCTTAGAAAGTTTAGAATCAACTAATCTAGATTTTGGAGAGTAAATACCTTTAAGGACTTTAGAGATTAGTGAATTAAGTCTATTAATAATTATCCATGCTTGTTTAGCCAGAAGTGCGATATTCATCTTTTGAAAATCCTTAAAGCCAATACCACAAATCTTCTTAGACTTAGCAATTTTAGTTTAAGATATCTAAAGAATTCTTCTTTTGGTATAAGAGTCCCACCAAAGATTATTGGTGATTCCAGAGAGTTTTTTGCATAGTTTTTTTGGAAATTCAAAAATAGACATGGCATAGATTGGGATGGCTTGTAAAAATGCCTTGATAAGAATTCTTTCCCCCATCCAAAAAGAAGTTCGCAATCCAACTGGCTGATTTGAAAAGAAGACGATATTTTATATAGTTTGGCTCCTTTGAGAGCGAAAGGAATTACCAAATATTTACCAGAGAAATTAGTTTTCTTGATATGAAGCAAAAATGAAATTTTATCATAAGTAGCCTCTGGAGTTCGTTTAATGAAAAGGATAGAAGATTTATGAAAAATAATTTTCTGACCAGACGCTTGGTAGAAATCCGGTAAGACCTTTTTAAAAGCTTCAATCTCATTCTACTCAATATTTATATAGAATAAATCATCGTCCACAAAGAGTGAACACATGAGTTTCACTCAGTTTCTTGTGATGGCATTGACTTTGATGTTACCTGCTCTACATTGGAAATTAACCAAACTAATAAGGATTTCTGTTAATAAAGAAAAAAAGTAAAGGAGAAAGGGGATCTCCCTACATAATCCCTTGGATCGAAGAAAATTTGTCTAGTCTTTGACCATTAACATTAACTTGAAATGAGACTGAAAAAATACAGTTAAAAATCCATTATGTCCATCTATCACAGAAACCAAGACTTTTAAGAGTATTTATAAGAAAGGACCAATTAACTTGATCATATTCCTTAGCCATGTCAATTTTAATTGCAACATAATTCTTCTTGGATTACCTTTTATTTTTAAGATAGAATGGAAGTCCTTGTGCTATTAAATGCTGGTTGAGTCAGATAAATGATCTCATCCATGAACGGTTATAATCTAAAGGGCAATAATTTTTGCAATGACGTTGTAACTGAAGTTAATACAAGCGATTGACCTAAAATCCCTTATCCTCTCTTGGTACTCACCCATAGGAATAAGAGAAATGAGAATATCAGTAATACCATGAAGAGGCGTATCGTATATGAAGAAGTTTAAATCCATTCTAAAAATACCATCTTCAATGATATCCTAATATTCTTGGTAAAAATTACTAGGTAGACCGTCTGGGCCTGGAGCTTTAGAGGCGGACATACTAAAAACCCTATTTTTTACTTCACCCATATCGGGATGTTTGATTAAAGAATCATTCATGATAGGTGTAATTTTATATGGAATAAAATAAAAAACATGTTTTATCACAATTTAGAATGAGAAATAGTACTTTTATCATTTCAATCTTAACTTGAGTTAAAATGTGTAGTTTAAGTTTTATAATTACATATACAAATCATAGTTATGGATACCAAATTTTAAATATTCTTCAAACATCTTAAATAAATTTACTGATATTTTGAAATTATTATTAAATCTTACTTAAACTTTATAATCAATGATGACAAATACAATTACAAATATTTTGACTACAAAATGCAGACTCGCAATTTTGAGGACAACGACTAATACATTCGTCGCTTCCTTTACACGAAACTTGTTACAGATAGATTTTAGAAGGTCGATCTATACAATAACAATCACCCCAAACACATAGTGGTTTTTGATTTAGGTTGGTACAAAAACTATTACAATCAGAAGTTTTTGTGCATTTTGTGCTTGTTGCTAGCTTCAATGATGGAAAACTTATCAATTAAAAAATTTAAGACAGATATGTCAATCAATATTAATATATATGTATATATATAAATAAAATGAAGAGATATAATACTGTACTTTAGATCTGAGTAATTACTTTTATACTTTCATTCATTCCAATTTATTTTTTAATAAAACTATATGTTTTCCGTCATAAGTTAAAAAACAAAAAAATAAAGTTTTTCTTAATCCATACACAATACCACGGATAAATATATTTTAATTTCGACATCATGATCAATTCAAAATATAACATATCACCTTGATGGTGGATGAAAGGGTTGTATGTGGATGGGATTTACAAAAAATAATATTGTAATAATTTAAATACGTAGAAAAAAAGAAAAAATATTATGTATGAAATATAAAATATATAAGACATGTAAGGTATTAGAGTTAAAAAATAAAATATATAATGATAAGTAACTAACCTATTGCAACAAGCAATATAACAATAGTAAGCAAAAATTTTGTTGACATATTTTGTAGGAGAAATATATATAATTCAATAAGATATATCTTTCAATTCCATGAGAATCATTCTCTAATTTATAGATCTCAAAAACTATGCCAAATACAGAATGCCACAATATGATAATTATACACATTTACAATATAATAATATTTTTAAATTTAAAATTATTAATGATTAATTAATTAATATTCTAAATAAAATAAAAGATGTACTAGTATAAGTTTAGGAAAATAGTTTATTTTTTTATTGTGTATTGACCATAAAAGATCTTAAAAATTATAGATTTCCATAAGTATTTACCGAAAAGGTATCAATCAATATTTACATATACAAATTGTATAATATGCATAGACTTTTTATGGATACCATAATTATAACTTTATTTTAAATACCATTATAAACAACTTGCATTATAAGAATCTGCTATTTTTTCACAAAATTATTTAATGTATAGCCTTTGCAGTTCATAATGAAAGATCAAACAATATTCATGAAAAAACACAAAAGTTGAAAGCCTTTTGGGGATATTTTACTTTACAATAAAATAGCAAATTGAGAATGACATATATGGTGAGGGTACACGACCAAAATAAAGTTAACGTTTGTAAGATTTTTAATGGATTATATTCATTTTAAGCTATAGAGTTAATATTACCTTCTAGTTGCATCCAGCTATTCAAAACTTACAGAGATCAAATGTTATGTTAGTAATAGTAATTAACTAAATTTTATTGTTTTTTTTCGACATTAATTTTGAAATTGGTGCCTATTCGATAATTTTGGATTCTTAAAAAAATTTGTAAGGAATTTAATTAAAATATAGGGTTTAAAGATTATTACTCCAACATAGGCAAATTGGACTTGGCTTACGATTGTTTGTGGGTTTGGAAGAAGATTAGATAAAAAAGAATATACATATTATTTCTTTTAAATTAAAAGGCAATTGGAAAATATTTATATGTTTTTAGCTCTTTAGCTATGCAGTCAGATTTACAGACCTCTTTAGCCCGTTAATCACTTAGACATTAATCCAAAAATTAAAGTGACTCGTCTCTTAAACTAGAGCTAAGTAGATAGTGTCTCTTGTTTTGTGATTGGTTTACAAGGTCACAAGATATCATTTTGTGGGGTTAATTATATTGATTATTCTCTATTATTGGTATATTGTGATTTCTTGTCTATTCTTATATATTTCGTTCTTTTTGGATCTTTTGTGCGTTAATTGTGTGTTAAAATTGTATATCATAGGTACTTCGATGATACGAGATCCTAAGATGATTTGGAGAAGTCAAAAAGTCAATTTCCAACCCAATTCATGGCGTGAAAGGATATAAAAAGCATTTTAGAAGGTCGAGTGGATCAATTGATTAAACTTTAAAGTCAACTTAACAGACCACACATTCGGTGAAGATTAAGAGAAAACCCCTAGGATTTCCTTCGATAGGGGAATGCGTGAGAAGTTCTTGGTTGCAATTCGAAGTTAAGATGACAAAGTTATGATATTGATTCTATGGTGGCTCGAACCAATCTTGGAAATGTAAAAAGGTTTTTGGGTCACTTTAACCACTCAAGTTGGTCTAACACTTCCCAAAAATGTTTACCACTTTTATATATCTGATTTTTTGAAACAAACGGAATTACACAACATTTGGGAGAGAAGCTACACGCCTAGAGTCAAGAACACAAGAGGAGAAGTAAGTGTTTTTCATCATTCCTCCCATTTCCACCATCCATTTCATTAATTTTTAGTGTAGTCCCTTATCCTTTTCCATTCTAGTATTGAATGTGACTCTTTTGAGCCTTATATTTCAGTTTTTAATTATACTCTAAGCTTATTATAGATTGAGAATTGCTTTATGTATATGAATTGTAGTTGATAAAATTGATGTTTTCTTGTATTTTGGGATTATATTATTGAAATGAATTGATTGGATTTATGTCGTGTGTGAAAGTTTATTACGTTTTTTAGGCCTTACCTTGATCAAGTAATTGGTTGGGTTAGCTTTGTTCACTATTTCCAGAAGGAGGTTCGGGATACCAAACTAGTTTACATGTATTTGATGTTCGTATATGAACCGATAGTGCTAGACTAGTTAAATAGTCAATATGGTTTGAGTTTACTCGTCGAATGAATTTTGTAAGGTCGCTCGAGAGAGGTATTTGGAAGCTAAGGACAACCCTTCATATACCTAGAAGGGATTATTTTGGGTGATTGAATTCTGACTAATACAAAATGACTAGTTCATCCTTACGGCTAGAGACATCTTATTTGTCACTAATGGGGATTATAAGCAAGACTCAAACTATACTATCATCTAATATATCTATTTTTTTTAATTTAGTCCCTACTCTCATCTATATTATTGTTTTAAATTCAATATTTCACTCTTGTCCATTCGCAAGTTTTTTATTTATTGGAAATCAAAACCCAACTATCATTTTACTTTATTTTCTTTTCAACTCAAACCACGGGCACTTCATATATGACAAACACTTAACCTCATAGTCCATATGGAAAAAGATTAACAATACTTACTATAATTACTTGGGGATAACTCATACACTTGGGAGGAATGCACTCACGAGTGTGGTTCCCATATCACGCCTCGGGGACCACCATTCGGTCAACGACCTCGATGTGAATCCCAAAGTTATAACTTATGACTCTTCAATAAGAGCTACTCGGCTATTTAGCTAAAGAAACACTTATATATTAATCTGTAAGTTATAGTTACTCGGCTCTCCAGCTTCAACTAATCATCTCTTCACCTAGAGGTACTTGGCTCATCAACCGATCAACCATTAAGACGTTAATGCCTATGTTATGACCACTCGACTCTTCATCCGATCAACAATTTAGACATTACTTACAAAGTTATAGAAAATCGAATCTTTGTCAAATCGACCACTTAGATGTTAATCCATATGTTGAAGCTACTTGGTTCTTCAACCAAGACTACTCTGCTATCAGACGATGAACCACCTAGACAATAATCCCTAAGTTATATTTATTTAATTCTTCAGTCAGCCAACAACTTATTCATTAATTGTTAAACTATAGCTAATATGATCTTTCACAAAGCTACTTCGATCTTTCTTCGATCTCCTACTGCGACAGTGACTCCTAAGTTATAGTTACTCAACTCTTTTTAGCTGACTTATTCGTTAACAGTGATTCCTAACTTATTCATTAACCGTGTTATATCCCTATTTGTGATGATTTAATATAGGTTGGAAACATCATTTTAGATGTATTTAGGAAGTTAACACTTGATTTTTATTTATATTGTTATATTTTTCTATTTCTTGTCTTCTCTTGATTTGATGATTTATTATTTTTAGAGCATATATTGTTTAATTGTTTGTTGATTGTGAAGATTTAAATATATATGGTAATTAATTAGATTCCAAATCAATTCCAAGAGATAAAGGGAAGAAGATAATGTTATCCATTGGAGATAAATGAAGTAAAAGATAAAATAGGAAAAGAATAGTTGTCAAGTATATATGAATTTCACCAGCTACGTCCACTAAAGTGATCATAACATAAATTAAGCTGGGAATTTGGAAGAATGGTCTGCAGTAAAAGTGTAGAGCATTCTGATACGGTCATTTCAATAAAAAGTTATCAATAATCAGAGAAATATTGAAGAAGTTATGACCAAAACAAAACAACAATAGTTTTTATCTCTTCTATATTTTAGGCTATGAATTTGATTTGAAATAGGAATCCAATTGCTTGCCTTCTACTCCAAGAAATACGAATTAAGGCTTTATAAACACCTATAAGTACACCCTTTAACTATTGTAAACATTTTCTTGATCAGTTCTAAGCATTAGCTTAGTCCTTACACAAAAATTAATCTTTAGTATCAAGCTTATCATCCAAGAAGCAAGCTGACTTGTAGAGGAAGACAAGAAGCGAGAAGAAGGAGAGTGACAAACTCCTCTTCTACATCTCTCCTTCACTATATTTACGGTAATTAGCTATAGATTTGTGGCTTTGCCATATTTCTGAGCTTTACTTCTGTAAGTTTTGTTCTTAATTATTGGGTTATTATTTTGTCATAATTTTCGTAATTCTATTTGTTGCTTTAATTGATTTGAGCTTGGTATTGTGAGCTTTGACTTATTGTTTCTAGCCCTATATTTGGCCAATCTTAGGACTATCCTTAGTGATTTAGTTAACACCCGGAAGGGGGATTCAATTATTGACAACACCACATAATCGTCTAGTGTGTGGTAGTGATCCTTATGGGCTTGCCTAACTAGACAGTCATAAAGGTTTGATTTAACCACCGATCATTACTCAGGGTCCCCTTACCCAAGTCCTGTGGTAGTGGAGAGGTTGCTCCTAAGTCCACCCTGGCGGGGGTTAGGAAGAATTTAGAATCCTGGTAATATATAATGCTTAATTCACCCTTAAGATTAGAATAACAACTTACTAACTTGGGTACTTATTTGTCTTGTTCACCATCTTCTGGGTACCCTTGGTGTCTTTTTTCATATTTTTAAACCAAACATCTAAGTGGTTGTCATGATACTACCTTTCCTTAATCTCGGGCTTAAGGCATAATTAGTTCCATTTATTCCTTCTATCTTCCTTCATCTTCATCTATTCAAAAACTTACAGAGATCAAATGTTATCTTATTAATAGTAATTAATTAAATTTTATTGGTGTTTATTCGATAATTTTGGATTCTTAAAAAAAATTGTAAGGAATTTAAATTTAAATATAGGGTTTAAAGCTTATTACTCCAACATAGGTGATGTCTCCTCATTTGTGATAGATTAATATTAGGATGAGACATCATTTTTAGTGATTTAGAAGTCTTTCTAATTGATTTTCTTGAGAAATAGTGCACTTTCCTATTTTGAGTCTTGATTTAGTAAAATAATATTTTTAGAGCATATTGGGTTTAATTGTTTATTTAGTGTGTAGCTTTAAAGATAATTATGGAGATTAATTAGAGTCCAAGTCAAAGACTACAACTTATGGAAAGAGATTTGCATGGTAACTGGAGATAAGGAAACAAAAGCTAAAAAGATGGAAAAGGAAAAGCTGCCTAAATATGGGATTCTGCAGTACACACCTAAAGAAGTGCTATTTACTCTTACAAGGAAGCTGATTTTGGTAATTTCCTTTCAAAGGGACATAGATAATTCTGTGAGGATTCCTTTGGTATCTTATGGATCAAAAACCGACCAATAACGAAGAAGATATGCTCAAAACGGTCCAGCAATGTTTATCTTTATTTCCATACGAATTTGAGTTAGGCTAGGAGTCCAATACTTTATCTCTTCCTCAAGAAAACGAATTAGGTCTTCTAAACACCTATAAATACACCCTTATATCACTTGTAAAAGTACCCTAGAAATCCTTTCCTCATAGTAATTAGTTCTTAGAGTTTTATTCTTCCAGTTTATTGTAAAGAGCAAGATGATGTCTTTTGTAATTTCTTTTAGTTTATTTCCTTCAGGTATGAACTAAAATCCCCATAGCTTGGGTTTGCATAATGTATAATCTATGAATTCTAATTCTTCTATCTAAGTTTCTTTGGGAATTATATGTTTTAATTTGATATTAGCTTCTTACTTAATATTTGTTTATGTGTTTTGATTTATTGTCTTTCCTAGAACTGATCACTTTAGGATTGTTTTAATAGTAGTTAGATTGTCTCCTTGATTGGGTGTTTAACTATTGAACCACCACATAATGTCTAGTGTCGATATTAGTTCTGACAAAACATGATTCTAACTAGATAGTCATTAGGGTTTGTTTTAATCACCATATCACCAATTGATTGTTGCGTTTGCTTAGAGCCTTGGTAGCGCTTGATAACTCTAAGAGTATAACTACGTCTTGGTTGTGCCGTAGCCCCCTTAGTCGCTCTCAAGATCTAAGGTATGGGAATTTAGAATCCTGACTAAGTATACCAAGAACTAATATTCTCCCTTAATAACTAGATTTATAGATAGAATTAGAAGGATTAGTGCATACTAGCAAAACCTAAGCTATATCTCTCATCTCATATTATTAATCTTTTACTTTATTGTCTTTTAATTTCTTAGTTTAATTAATTATTTTTGAAATTCATATCTTTTATTTTCTGTCTTTTAATTATTTACTTTTACTCGTTATTACTATCCACTCGTATAACACACTTAAGTCCCTGAGAACGAACTCAACTTACTAACTATAAATTGCATACGTCCTGTAATACTTGCAGTACTGTGCCTGTCTAGGGTGAGAGTGGGTAGTTTCTTGACTTAATTTAATCTTATTTTTATCACACCCTCGGCACCAAGTTTTTGGCGCCGCTGCCGGGGACTTGTGTCTCGTTAGCATGTGGGTTATCTATTTCGAGTAATAGTTTTTAATTAGTTTTTATTTTTCAGTTTTTAGTTTTATTTTTCCAGATTTACGCTTGTGGTTTGCTTTAGTCTTTTTCAGGTTTCACAGTGTTTAATTCTTGGCCTCCGTTACCGGAGCCTGAGAGGAGCTTCAGAGTTTACAACAAACGTATTCGTGAGGAAAGAGCCTTGAGAAGAGCTATGGCAGACATGCAAGATAATGATCCGGAGTTAGTTTACTTTGCACCAGGAGGACCTCCAGCATTTATTCCACCTGGTGTACAACAACAACATCCTTTAGGAGGAGGTAATGGGCAGAATAATCAACAGAATCGAGTAGAGCAAGACCTCCCTGGTCTTCATGTGCCGTTTCATGTTCAACCAATCGGTTACCGTCCTCCAGAGATCCAGAATATCAAATTTAGACCCGATCCAGGTATGCTTAGTCAATTTCAAAGTTTTGGACTCTACACTGGTACATCAATTCAAGATCCGGTAAGATCGATTCAGAAGTTCATGCAGATTTGTGATGCCTATATTACTCCTGGCATTACACGCGAGCAACTGTTTTGTTACATGTTTTCGTTCTTCTTGACCGGTAGAGCTAGCAATTGGCTAGAAAGACAACCACCTGGAATAATCCTTTCTTGGAGAGAACTTCAAGCCGCGTTCTTTAACTGTTTTTATCCGAAGAGCATGAGACTCAAAGATCAAACCGAGCTTGCAAGATTTTGCCAAGAGGATGGAGAAACAATAGGAGAGTCATGGACAAGATTTCAACAAAAATTAGCTAGATGTCCGCTCCATGGTTATACACCTTCTCTACAACTTGCTATATTTTATGAAGGACTTAATGATAAAGGTAGAGAGAAGGTGGATAACATTGGAAAGGGTAATTTTGTGTCCATAAATCATAATGAAGCTTCCGAGGTTTTAGAAAATATTATGGAACAAGAAAGAAGTTGGCCTTCAACGCGAGCTTCTGTGGAAAAGACCCGAGGAACGCTTCGTTTAGATGCAGAAACTGCGAACTCAGCTCAAATATCCGCATTAGAAAATCTAATCAAAGAGCTGAAAATAGAGATGCAAAAGAATTTAGCCGCAGCCGCTGCAAACGTAGTACAAGAAGCACAAGGTTGTCAACAATGTGGGGTTAACAATCATACATGGGAAGAGTGCGAATCAAATCCACAATCTGTTTACTTTATATCCAATCGCGGAGGTTATTAATGGGGTAACCGAAACCATCCGGGTATGCAATATTCAAATCCACAAGGGGCCGCTAATCCTGGTAATTATCAACAGCGCCCCCAGAACAAATCTTTCCAACCGAGAGGTCAGTACCAAAATCAATATCAGAATAGACCTGCTCCCCCTCAACAACCTGTTCAAGATGCCTATACCGATTCATTAGATCAGAAAGATTTACCTCAGTATCCTCAAGAAGGATCTATTGACAATCAACAGATAGCACAAGCTGAGGACCGTTTGACCACGACTATGAACGCTCAGGAAGAGAAAGTCCGAGGACAAGATGCCATACTTCAGATGTTAGGTACTCAAGTAGAACAGTTAAACAAAGTTTTAACAAATTTAATGGAACAAAAGGAAGTAAAGGCAATCGAAGGAGGTGAAAAAAATGTTGGGTTCGAAGCCTGCAAGGCCATTTGCCTTGAAATTGAAGAAGAACAGAAGGAAGTACCGCATGCTGCCGTTAGTGCCGTGGAAGTTCCGAGTACCGATGAAGAACCAACCAAGTCTAGCCCCGTGGAATCTGACTGTTCTGAGGTTTATGTGGAGGACGATCAAGAGAAAGCCGAGTTTATACAACTTCTGAAGAAGATGCAAGAGGAAATTCGATCGGTTATGGATTATCAAGCTGAGCTAAATTCGAAAGTTGAAGATGAAGTTGCACCTGCTGTGCAAGAAGAGAAAGAAGAAGAGAAGGTGGAATCGCCACCTGTTGTTCAACCAGTGTCATCAACTATTCCTAATACAAATCCTAAAGATGACACCGTACTCAAGACATTTGTAGAGGCGTATGAACCTGAAAATATCAACGCCCAAATGCTTGAGATCGCAAAGAGAGGGATTACACCGCAACAAGTTTATACGCAAGTTATTCCTAAGAAAGAGGCGAGTGTAGAGATCCCAAGAGAGAACCTGAGGGTTTCAAGAAGAAGTGAAAGAGAGCCACCAACAAAGCTTAAAGATCCGGGAAGTTTCAACCTTCCTATTCAATTAAATGGTATGCTCAAGGTGAAAGCTATGTACGATGTGGGTTCTGGTGTGAATCTTATGCCTAAGTCCGTGTTCGAGAGACTTGGACTTTAGAAATCAGAGAAAACTCCAGTGAAGTTGCAGTTCGCTGACAACTCAGTTAAAAGGACATGGGAACAGTGGAGAACGTCTTAGTCCGTGCAGGTAATATCTCCATCCCTACTGACTTTGTTATACTTGAGTTTGATGCAGATAAGCATGTTCCAATCATACTTGGACGGCCCTTCATGGCCACAAGTCAAAGTGTCATCAACTTCCAAGAAGGGACCATTACCCTTCATGCAAAGAATGTATCTGAGACCTTCTATGTCTTGGGTAAGAAACCAAGGAAGTTAGATCCCACCGTTCCTGTCATCCACAGCCTTTCACATCACAAAGTCCCTCCTGAGAAGATCCACTTAAAGACAGTGGATACTGAGCCAAACATTGAGTTTGGGGTTGGCCATGAAGTTCTATGGAAAGCTCACAAACGAGAGAATAGGCCACGAAGTTTCAAAGACTCGTGGATGGGACCATTCATCGTCACTAAGGTTGTTTCAGCCAAGGTGATAGAAATTCGACCCAAAACTGGGGTCAAGCGCAGATTAGTTGACGTTCATAGCCTAACTCGTTGTTGGGGAGGCTATATTCGCAATTCTTGATAGAGGTAACACGTCTAACTTTGAAAGACGTTAAAGGAAAGTGCTGTATATGTCTTTTACGTTTTTTATTTGTGTTTAGTTTAGTTGTTTTTAGCTGATAATGCATATTTGAGAAAGGTATTAGTGTTTTTGATGCTTAGGTATTGGAGAAATCGAGTTAGGGAAGCGAACAAAATTTTTTCGGAAAAGCTGAAGTAGGGGGCGGTATACCGGACCTAAGCCCCAGTATACTGCAGGTGAATAAAACCCGTACCACGGGTAGGCACCACGTGTTTTATGCCGAGGAGAGAAAAAAATCTGACCAATGAGCCCGGTATACCGGAACCTATGCGCGGTATACATCGGGTCCAAAAACCCGTGCCACGGGTTGCTAGCGCATGTTTATTGCCGAGACGAAAAATTTTGGAGCATCAGATGTTCCGGTATACCGGAGGATATGCCCGGTATACCGCGCCGCGCCAACTGGAGAGAGAAAAACGGGTTTCAAATGTATAAAAGAGGTATCAAAGCCATTATTCCGAATTTTATAAACCTTAAGCCTCTTTCTCTTCTCCAAAACTCTCCCAACTCCATTAAAGCTCATCAAAACCTTCACCAATCATCAAAACACTACCCAATGATCAAGAAAAACACATCAAACCTTCTCTCCACATCATTACAAGAGAGAATCAAGCACCCAATCCTCACCAAGTCCATCAAATTGAAGAATAGAGAGCTCAAATTTTCACAATTCATCCTACAATTTCTCAAATCCAAGCCAACCCATTATAAATCCACCTCACCCACATAGAGATTCATCATCCATTCATATTTCCTAAGCCAAATCAAGCTTGTTCAACCAATAATTCACAAATCCAAATTTCAAGGGTTGCTAAAGCTTTGAGTTGGGGGTTGATTGAGGATGACTAATTGAACAACAATCTTAGCTAACAAGAGGGAGGTGAAGAAGAGCAAGGTTTTGGATTCAATCAAGAAGAAATCAATTGACAAAGGTTCTAGTTCTAATTCAAAGGGTAAAGATATAAAGTTGAAGAAGGTGGAATAACTTTGTGTGAACGTAATGGTAAAAAGCTTTACTTTTATGCAAAGGAGAAAACACAACTTCCACAAGGTCCTACACCCAAGGAGAAAGAAGAAGCTTCAAAAGCCTTAAAAGCTTCTGCAGAGAAACAATTGAAAGAACTACCTTTTGCTTATGAGAAAGTATTCGAGGAAGAAGTTGGTACAGGAGAATACGCGAGATTCTTAGAGCTTGGTGAGAAATTGGGTTGGTCTACGTTCATGGTAAGACGTTCTGAAATATGTCATGAGTTAGTTTTGGAATTCTATTTAGGCCTCTTTAGCCGAGATAGTAAAGGTTGTGTTCCGATTAGAGGAAAGTTAGTTCCTTTCACAGCTGAAAAGATTAGAAACCACTTCAAGTTTAGGAAATTGAAAGGTTATTGCAAATTTGAGGAAGCGGTTGCTAAATGAAAAATCTTTGATGAGGAACTACTTTTTGAGCATGTATTAGACAAGGAGAAAGTGCAATCACATAAGGGAGAATTGAAGGCACCTTGGCCTTACAAACATCTTCAATTGGATGCGAGAATTTGGCACAATTTCCTTATTCCTAATGTCTTTGGAAACACACGAACTTTGGATGTGACTATGAAGAACGCTCTACTTTTGGACTGTATTTTGAGAGGAGAAGAAGTGGATGTGGCACAGTTGATCTATGAGGAGGTGATACGATTTTTGGTCTCTCCTAAATCAGTTTATAATGTTAAATTTCCTACTATGATCACGTGTCTTGTGCGAAAAGCGGATGCTATATTGGGTGAAGAAGAAAAACTCGAGTTTAAGGCGAGTTATATTGATAATGCTTGGATCAAGGATATATTTCGAAGAGCGGGTTCTACGCAAGTCTCGAAAGAAGAAAAGGAGCAAAGTTGGCAAGAGAAGATGGAGGAGCGTTTAACGAAATTCGAAGCAGCTCAAACTTCCTTAGTCAATGATGTGGCACAAATCAATGCTAATCAGGTGCACATCATGAAACTCCTTGAGCAATCAACGAATGGTCCAGCAAATCCAAGCTTGGATATCAATGATGCGAGGCAATAGCCTCGAGAGTATGTTCTCTTTGTTCCTTACCATTTCTGTAAATATGTTTATCTTCTAATTTTAATTTCTGTTTCGAGTCTTTTTCGAGTCGTGGGGACACGGCTCATTTTTGAGTTGGGGGTGTGGGGATTCGTTGTCTCTCATCTCCATTTTTTTGTTTTTAGGTAGAAATTAAAATTTTTGATACATGCGAATTAGATGTAGAGTGTGTTTAATAGCTTGAAAGCATAAGCTCAGTGAATTAATGATAGTAAGTAATATGTTTATGAGCTATGTTATTTGTATGCTTTGAGTATTTGCAGGAAATTACACGTTGATAGTAAAGAAAGGATTAGTGAGCAATGCGATAGAAAGTATGTTCGATCTCAGGGAACCTTGAAAGTGTGTAGGACGTGAGATCCAAGCTAGTTAACAAACCATTTTATGAAAGTGCTAAAGGTAAGAAAATAACGAAATTACATAGTGTAGAAAGTGATTAAGGCGGTTCTCTCATATTTGAAGCCTTTGAAGCCTTTTTATACCTTCTCACCTTGTGATTTTTGATTTTATATGCTATATCCTTCTCAGCCCCTTCTAGCCTTTCTAAAGCTTTTTATTGAAACACGCTATAACCCATATCCCTTTAGATTATAGGACTTTTCCATATGACCCGCACTCGAATCGCGATGCATAGACAGTTATTTTAGAGCTTGAGTTTGGGGTGGTGGGTCCACCATTATGGGAATTGTTATTGGGTTGGGATTTTTGAGCTTATTAATTGTGCTTTGTGCTTTATATTGATGATGATTCACAAATTTGTATTGTAACCCTTTGCCGGGGTAATAGTGAATGAAAAAGAAGCTACGAGCTAATTTTGCCAACAAGTGCATTAAAAGAAAAAATATATATATGAGAAAATAGTGTGATATCTCAACATTAAAAGAGAGTCATACCTTAAGAATTGATTTGAAAATAAAAGAAAATATATATATATTCGGACCGGCAAAGTGGATTTAGTGATTTAGAAGTCTTTCTAAATCATTTTCTTGAGAAATAGTGCACTTTTCCAATTTTGAGTCTTGATTTAGTAAAATAATATTTTTAGAGCATATTGGGTTTAATTGCTTATTTAGTGTGTAGCTTTAAAGATAATTATGGAGATTAATTAGAGTCCAAGTCAAAGAATACAACTTATGGAAAGAGATTTGCATGGTAATTGGAGATAAGGAAACAAAAGCTAAAAAGATGGAAAAGGAAAAGCTGCCTAAATCTGGGATTCTGCTGTACACGCCTAAAGAAGTGCTATTTACTCCTACAAGGAAGCCGATTTTGGTAATTTCCTTTCATAGGGACATAGATAATTCTGTGAGGATTCTTTTGGTATCTTATGGAGAAAAAACCGACCAATAACGAAGAAGATATGCTCAAAACGGTCCAGCAGTGTTTATCTTTATTTCCATACGAATTTGAGTTGGGCTAGGAGTCCAATACTTTATCTCTTCCTCAAGAAAACGAATTAGGTCTTCTAAACACCTATAAATACACCCTTATATCAGTTGTAAAAGTACCCTAGAAATCCTTGCCTCATAGTAATTAGTTCGTAGAGTTTTATTCTTCCAGTTTATTGTAGAGAGCAAGATGATGTCTTTTGTAATTTCTTTTAGTTTATTTCCTTCAGGTATGAACTAAACTCCCCATAGCTTGGGTTTTGCATAATGTATAATCTATGAATTCTAATTCTTCTATCTAAGTTTCTTTGGGTATTATATGTTTTAATTTCATATTAGCTTCTTACTTAATATTTGTTTATGTGTTTTGATTTATTGTCTTTCCTAGAACTGATCACTTTAGGATTGTTTTAATAGTAATTAGATGGTCTCCTTGATTGGGTGTTTAACTCTAGTGTCGATATTAGTTCTGACAAAACATGATTCTAACTAGATAGTCATTAGGGTTTGTTTTAATCACCATATAATCAATTGATTGTTGCGTTTGCTTAGATCCTTGGTAGCGCTTGATAACTCTAAGAGTGTAACCATGTCTTGGTTGTGCCGTAGCCCCCTTAGTCGCTCTCAAGGTCTAAGGTATGGGAATTTAGAATCATGACTAAGTATACCAAGAGCTAATATTCTCCCTTAATAACTAGATTTATAGATAGAATTAGAAGGATTAGTGCATACTAGCAAAACCTAAGCTATATCTCTCATCTCATATTCTTAATCTTTTACTTTATTGTCTTTTAATTTCTTAGTTTAATTAGTTATTTTCGAAATTCATATCTTTTATTTTCTGTCTTTTAATTATTTACTTATACTCGTTATTACTATCCACTCGTATAACACACTTAAGTCCCTGAGAACGAACTCAACTTACTAACTAAAACTTGCATACGTCCTATAATACTTGCAGTACTGTGCCTGTCTAGGGTGAGAGTGCGTAGTTTCTTGACTTAATTTTATCTTATTTTTATCACACCCTAGGCGACACCAATAGGCAAATTGGACTTGGCTTACGATTGTTTGTGGGTTTGGAAGAAGATTAGATAAAAAAGAATATACATATTATATCTTTTAAATTAAAAGTCAATTAGAAAATATTTATATGTTTTTAGCTCTTTAGCTATGCAGTCAGATTTACTTACCTCTTTAGCCCGTTAATCACTTAGACATTAATCCAAAAATTAAAGTGACTCGTCTCTTCAACTAGAGCTACTCGACTCATAAGTAAATAATGTCTCTTGTTTTGTGATTGGTTTACAAGCTCAAGAGATATCATTTTGTGGGGTTAGATTGATTATTCTCTATTATTGGTATATTGTGATTTCTTGTCTATTCTCATATATTTCGTTCTTTTTGGATCTTTTGTGCGTTAATTGTGTGTTAAAATTGTATATCATAGCTACTTCGATGATACAAGATCCTACGATGATTTGGAGAAGTCAAAAAGTCAATTTCCAACCGAATTCATGGCGTGAAAAGATAAAAAAAGCATTTTAGAAGGTCGAGTGGATCAACTGATTAAACTTTAAAGTCAACTTAACAGACCACACATTCGGTGAAGATTAAGAGAAAACCCCTAGAATTTCCTTCGATAGGGGAGTGGGCGAGAAGTTCTTGGTTGCAATTCGAAGTTAAGATGACAAAGTTATGATATTGATTCTATGGTGGCTCGAACCAATCCTGGAAATGTAAAAAGGTTTTTGGGTCACTTTAACCACTTAAGTGGGTCCAACACTTCCCAAAAATGTTACCACTTTTATATATCTGATTTATTGAAACAAACGGAATTACACAACATTTGGGAGAGAAGCTACGCGCCTAGAGTCAAGAACACAAGAGGAGAAGTAAGTGTTTTCATCATTCCTCCCATTTCCACCATCCATTTCATTAATTTTTAGTGTAGTCCCTTATCTTTTTCCATTCTAGTATTGAATGTGACTCTTCTGAGCGTTATATTTCAGTTTTTACTTATACTCTAAACTTATTATAGCTTGAGAATTGCTTTATGTATATGAATTGTAGTTGATAAAATTGATGTTTTCTTGTATTTTGGGATTATATAATTGAAATGAATTGATTGGATTTATGTCGTGTATGAAAGTTTATTACGTTTTTTAGGCCTTACCTTGATCAAGTAGTTGGTTGGGTTAGTTTTGTTCACTATTTCTAGAAGGACGTTCAGGATACCAAACTAGTTCACATGTATTTGATGTTCGTATATGAACCGATAGTGCTAGACTAGTCAAATAGTCAATTTGGTTTGAGTATACTTGTTGAATGAATTTTGTAAGGTCGCTCGAGAGAGGTATTTGGAGTCTAAGGACAATCCTTCATATACCTAGAAGGGATTATTTTGGGTGATTGAATTCTGACTAACACAAAATGACTAGTTCATCCTTACGGCTAGAGACATCTTTTTTGTCACTAATGGGGATTATAAGCAAGACCCAAACTATACTATCATCTAATATATCTAACTTATTTTTTTTAATTTAGTCCCTACTCTCATCTATATTATTGTTTTAAATTCAATATTTCACTCTTGTCCATTCGCAAGTTTTTTAATTATTGGAAATCAAAACCCAACTATCATTTTACTTTATTTTCTTTTCAACTCAAACCACGAGCACTTCATATATCACAAACAATTAACCTCATAGTCCATATGGATAAAGATTAATAATACTTACTATAATTACTTGGGATAACTCATACACTTGGGAGGAATGCACTCACGAGTGTGGTTCTCATATCACGCCTCGGGAACCACCATTCGATCAACGACCTCGACGTGAATCCCAAAGTTATAACTTATGACTCTTCAATAAGAGATACTTGGCTACTTAGCTGAAGAAATACTTATATATTAATCTGTAAGTTATAGTTACTCGGCTCTCCAGCTTCAACTAATCATCTCTTCACCTAGAGTTACTTGGCTCATCAACCGATCTACCATTAAGACGTTAATGCCTAAGTTATGACCACTCGACTCTTCATCCGATCAACCATTTAGACATTACTTAAAAAGTTATGGAAAATCGAATCTACATAAAATCGACCACTTAGATGTTAATCCATATGTTGAAGCTACTTGGTTCTTCAGCCAAGACTACTCTACTATCAGACGATGAACCACCTAGACAATAATCCCTAATTTATATTTATTTAATTCTTCAGTCAGCCAACAACTTATTCATTAATTGTTAAACTATAGCTAATATGATCTTTCACCAAAGCTACTTCGATCTTTCTTTTATCTCCTACTGGGACAGTGACTCCTAAGTTATAGTTAGTCAACTCTTTTTAGCTGACTTATTCGTTAACAGTGATTCCTAACTTATTCATTAACCATGATATATCCCTATTTGTGATGATATAATATAGGTTCGAGACATCATTTTAGATGTATTTAGGAAGTTAACACTCGATTTTTATTTATATTTTTATATTTTCCTATTTCTTGTCTTCTCTTGATTTGATGATTTATTATTTTTAGAGCATATATTGTTTAATTGTTTGTTGACTGTGAAGATTTAAATATATATGGTAATTAATTAGATTCCAAATCAATTCCAAGAGATAAAGGGAAGAAGATAATGTTATCCATTGGAGATAAATGAAGTAAAAGATAAAATAGGGAAAAGAATAGTTATCAAGTATATATGAATTTCACCAGCTACGTCCACTAAAATGATCATAACATAAATTAAGATGGGAATTTGGAAGAATGGTCTGCAGTAAAAGTGTAGAGCATTCTGATACGGTCATTTCAATATAAAGTTAGCAAAAATCAGAGAAATATTTAAGAAGTTACGACAAAAACAAAACAACAACAATTTTTATCTCTTCTATATTTTAGGCCACGAATTTGATTTGGAATAGGAATCCAATTGCTTGCCTTCTACTCCAAGAAATACGAATTAAGGTTTTCTAAACACCTATAAATACACCCTTTAACTATTGTAAACATTTCCTTGATCAGTTCTAAGCATTAGCTTAGTCCTTACAAAAAAATTAATCTTTAGTATCAAGCTTATCATCCAAGAAGCAAGCTGACTTGTAGAGGAAGACAAGAAGCGAGAAGAAGGAGAGTGACAAATTCCTCTTCTACATCTCTCCTTCTCTATATTTACGGTAATTAGCTATAGATTTGTGGCTTTACCATATTTCTGAGCTTTACTTCTGTAAGTTTTGTTCTTAATTATTGGTTATTATTTTGTCATAAATTTCATAATTCTATTTGTTATTTTAATTGATTTGAGCTTGGTATTGTGTGCTTTGACTTATTGTTTCTAGCCCTATATTTGGCCAATCTTATGACTATCCTTAGTGATTAAGTTAACACCCGGAAGGGGGATTCAATTATTGACAAGACCACATAATCGTCTAGTGTGTGGTAGTGATCCTCATGGGCTTGCCTAACTAGACATCCATAAAGGTTTGATTTAACCACCGATCATTACTCAGGGTCCCCTTACCCAAGTCCTGTGGTAGTGGAGAGGTTGCTCCTAAGTCCATCCTGACGGGGGTCAGGAAGAATTTAGAATCCTGGTAAATATATAATGCTCAATTCACCCTTAAGATTAGAATAACAACTTACTAACTTGGGTACTTATTTGTCTTCTTCACCATCTTTTGGGTACCCTTGGGGTCTTTTTTCATATTTTTAAACCAAACATCTAAGTGGTTGTCATGATACTACCTTTCCTTAATCTCGGGCTTAAGGCATAATTAGGTCCATTTATTCCTTCTATCTTCTCTTCATCTTCTCTCATTAGAAAATTTCAAGGTAAGAAGGTTTCAATAACAAACACATCTAAATCCCTTCCCATCTCCTCAATATCTAACCACATTAACACAAACCAATGTCTCCATTATAAATACATTATGTCTGAATTAATAAAATTCGATAATTTGAGAAATTAAAATATTTATAATTCTTCATGTTTACGATGTATAACAAAAAAAATTGGAATTATTTGTGCATTTTGTGCACATGAACTACTTTTGAGTTTATCTCCTACTAAGACATAGCATTCTATGTCGATGTGCAGCTTGTGAGCATCCAGAGGGTCTTCAAGTATGGTATAGTTTGTCAGATACATCTTACATAAATATGGATGTGATCCATTTTAGTTTTACCTCAACGAATGTTACTAGGATATATATTTGATATCGGATGCTTAACTCTTCTAGTTATTGAAGTTTGACAACATTATATACAAGATATTATCAAAGGAATAACTGGTTATAAAGCTAATGAAGCTGGAGATATAAGCTATTCAAAACAAAGAGAAGGAGATTACGAATCTTGAAAATAACCATTAAACTTAAATCAACATTCACCAACCACATGCATTCTTGAGTGACCATAATCAGCCTTGATCAGGCTTCTTTTAGACTTGTGTGCTTGTATGAAAAATTTGAAAGAATGAATTTTTAGTGTAAACACTCATATTGTCTTTAATGGTCGGTGGAGCAAACAAATTCAGTTACTAGACCAACTCATTCAAAACTTAATGAAACAACATAAATGTATTATAATGAATATAAAGCATATGGATATAAATAAAGTAATCCCACATCACTCAGTCAAGCAGTGATCATAAATCAAACTAGTATTTCTGTTTTTACTAAATAATACCATGTGCATGTTTCATTTAATGGAATATGCTAACTTTTGGAGGTTTTCTTCTTTATTGGAAGAGCCAAAACAAACTTAATAGATCTTACATGGTTTAAAATATATGCTTATTATAATTTTTTTACATAGGAGATCCGAAAACCGGAGTAAAAAATGAACTAAAAACCGCTCAACACATCCAGCAAATCCGAACTATACACATACCTAGGTGTCTTCCAGCCAAAGCGGACACATATAAACACTCACCAAAATCCATCTAGAGGATCGATATAAGTTGAAAAACTATTCTATTGACTCATGCCCAATCTGCACAACGATTTGCTTCTCTAAATATTTTCTAAATTATGAACAACCATTTTATTTCCATTATAGCCCAAATTTTATCAATCAAATGTGAAACAATGCCTCTACTCGAATCACCCTATGAAATTACCTTGACTAGTTCTTTCGAATATGTATCCACATAAAGGTTTTCTATTCCTTGCTCCTCCGCCACACGTTGTTGATGTTGTTTCTTATATTATACAATAGTTTTACGTTCTTACAATAGTTCACATTCGCTTTTTTCAATAGACCAATAATTGTTGTTGGGTATTTCAAATTAAATAGTGTTTGTGGTGCAGTTGCGAATCACATTACTCCCTCAAAGATCACTTGTGCTACATTAACTTCATCCCTCGTAAAACAAAATCCAACAAGATTTCAAATTTCTAACTTACTTTAGAAGTTTGAGTGTTTTAAAAGCTAATAGTTTGAGGAAGTTACGCCATAATATTGTACCGAATTGAAGGTACTTGTAAGGTGAAGGTACCCACAACTCTTATTTGTGTCCTTGCACTAACTCTCTACTCAACACATGATCATATATTTGATTCCAATTGAAAGTCTTGATTTCTTTCATCGCTTCTTGATACTTGCATGACCTTCCACAAAGAAAATTTGACAAGCTAGTTCTTAATCTCGGCAATAATTGGAGCAATATGCCATCAAAGACCTGAATTTTTTAAATACCTTGAACTAACTCAAGGTTTTCGGATTAAAAGGATGAACTTCGAAGATTGAGGCTTCTAGCAAGCCTCCTAGAGAGTAAAACTGCCCCTTCAATAACACTTTTAACCATACCTCTTTTAGCTTCCTTGTGAGTAATAATAACCTCTGGATTAATAGCAACTAAAGTTATAAGTTTTTGTCTCGTAGGCTTTTATTTCCAATCCAGTTACGTTTCCATATATTTGTGTTGAAACCATTACCAATTTTCCATACAACATGTTGTCTCAGAAGTTGAATTCTTTTGTAAAGACTGGCCCAGCTCCAGGACCTTTTCATAGAAAGTTTAGAATCAACTAATCTAGATTTTGGAGAGTAAATACCTTTAAGGACTTTAGCGACTAGTGAATTCGGGTTATTAATGATTATCCATGCTTGTTTAGCC
This sequence comes from Nemophila menziesii, assembly GCA_029959085.1. Lineage (NCBI taxonomy): Eukaryota > Viridiplantae > Streptophyta > Magnoliopsida > Boraginales > Hydrophyllaceae > Nemophila > Nemophila menziesii. The sequence goes on along the minus strand of JARWIR010000027.1, from coordinate 2,215,213 downwards.
AGAAGTGCGATATTCATCTTTTGAAAATCCTTAAAGCCAATACCACCAATCTTCTTAGACTTAGCAATTTTAGTTTAGAATATCTAATGTATTCTTATTTTGGTATTAGAGTCCCAACAAAAATTGTAGATAATTCCATAGAGTTTTCTGCATAGTGTTTTTGAAAATTAAAAAATAGACATGGCATAGATTGGGTTGACTTTTAAAAATGCCTTGATAAGCACTTATTTTCCCCATATGAAAAAAAGTTCGCAATCCAACTGGCTGATTTGAAAAGAAGACGATATTTTATATAGTTATGGTTCTCGAATTTGGCTCCTTTGAGAGCGAAAGGAATTACAAAATATATACCAGAGAAATTAGTTTTTTTGATATGAAGTGACAATGCAATTTTATCACAGGTAGCCTATGGAGTTCATTTACTGAAAAGGATAGAAGATTTATGAAAAATAATTTTCCGACCAGACGCTTAGTAGAAATCCGGTAAGACTTTTTTAAAATCTTCAATCTCATTCTACTTAATATTTACAAAGAATAAATCGTCGTCCAAAAAGATTAAACACATGAGTTATAGAATGTTCCTGTGTGGTGGAATTACCTTTGATGTTACCTTCACTACATTGGAAATTAACCAAACTAATTAGGATTTCTGTTAATATAGAAAAAAGTAAAGGTGAAAGGGGATCTCCCTACATAATCCCTTGACTCGAAGAAAATTTGTCAAGTACTTGACCATTAACTTTAACTTGAAATGAGACTGAAAAAATACAGTTAAAAATCCATTTCGTCCATCTATCACAGAAACCAAGACTTTTAAGAGTATTGATAAGAAAAGACCAATTAACTTGATCATATTCCTTAGCCATGTCAATTTTAATTGCAACATAATTCTCCTTGGATTTCCTTTTATTTTTAAGATAGAATGAAACTCCTTGTGCTATTCAAATATTATCTTGGATGCTTCTTCCTTTGACAAATGTTGGCTGAGTCAGATAAATGATCTCATCCATGAGCGATTATAATCTAAGTGCAATAATTTTTGCAATGACGTTGTAACTGAAGTTAATACAAGCGATTGACCTAAAATCCACTATCCTCTCCCCTGGTACTCACCCTTAGGAATAAGAGTAATGAGAATATCATTAATACCATTAAGAGGCGTATAGTATGTGAAGAAGTTTAAAACCATTCTAAAATATCATCTTTACTGATATCCCAATATTCTTGGTAAACATTACTAGGTAGACCGTCTGGACTTGGAGCTTTAGAGCCGGACATAATAAAATCCCTATTTTTTACTTCACCCATATCGGAAAGTTTGATTATAGAATCATTCATGATAGGTGTAATTTTATATGGAATAGAATAAAAAAATGTTTAATCACAATTTAGAATGAGAAGTAGTACTTTTATCATTTCAATCTAAAATTGAGTTAAAATGTGTAGTTTAAGTTTTATAATTACATATACAAATCAAAGTTATGGATACCAAATTTTAAATATTCTTCAAACATCTTAAATAAATTTACTGATATTTTAAAATTATTATTAAATCTTACTTAAACTTTATAATCAATGATGACAAATACAATTACAAATATTTTGACTACAAAAGACAGACTCGCACTTTGGAGGACAAAGACTAATACATTCGTCGCTTCCCTTACACGAAGCTTGTTGTGGATATATTTCAGAGGGTCGATCTATACAATAACAATCACCCCAAACACATAGTGGTTTTTGATTTGGGTTGGTACAAAAACTATTACAATCAGAAGTTTTTGTGCATTTTGTGCTTGTTGCTAGCTTCAATGATGGAAAACCTATCAATTAAAAAATTTAAGACAGATTAGGTCAATCAATATTAATATATATATATATATATATATATATATATATATAAAAAAAATGAAGAGATATAATATTGTACTTTAAATATGAGTAATTACTTTTATACTTTCATTCATTCTAATTTATCTTTTTTTAATAAAACTATATATTTTCTGCCATAAATTAAAAACCAAAAAAATAAAGTTTTTCTTAATCCATCGACAATACAACGGATAAATATATTCTAATTTCGACATCATGATTAATTAAAAATATATCATATCACCTTGATGGCGGATGAATGGGTTGTATGTGGGTGGGATTTACAAAAAAACAATATGGTAATGATTTAAATACATAGAAAAAAAATAAAATATTAAGTATGAAAAATAAAATATATAAGACATGTAAAGTATGAGAGTAAAAAAATAAAATGTATAATGATAAGTAACTAACCTATTGCAACAAGCAATATAACAATAGTAACCAAAAATTTTGTTGACATCTTTTGTAGGTGAGATATATAATTCAATAAGATTGTTTTTGCAATTCTATGAGAAACATTCTCTAATTTATACTTCTCAAGAACTATGCCAAATATAGAATGTCACAATAAGATAACCATACACATTTACAATATAATAATATTTTTAAATTTAAAATTAATAATGATTAATTAATTAATATTCTAAATAAAATTAAAGATGTACTAATATAAGTTTAGGAAAATAATTTATTTTTTATTGTGTATTGACCATATAAGGTCATAAAATTATAGATTTCCATAAGTATTTACCAAAAAAGTATCAATCGATATTTACATATACAAAGTGTATAATATGCATAGACTTTTTATGGATACCATAATTAATTTCGGCCCATTTTTTGTCATTATTCCTTTAATAAAAATATTAATTTTACTTTGAAAACGAGTTGTTAAGGGCTATATATTTTACTTTTGTCTAACATTAATTATCAGTTCAAATAATTTAAGAAATTTTTATGTGCAAGAAATTTTTGTATATACCATACAATTAATGCTTTATTTTAAATACCATTATAAACAACGTGCATTATATGCATCTGCTAATTTTTCACAAAATTATTTAATGTTTAGCCTTTGTAGTTCATATTGAAAGATCAAACAATATTCATGAAAAAACACAAAAGTTGAAAGCCTTTTTGGGATATTTTACCTTACAATAAAATAGCAAATTGAGAATGACATACATGGTGAGGGTACACGACCAAAATAAAGTTAACTTTTATATGATTTTTGATGTATTATATTCATTTTTAGCTATAGAGTTAATATTACCTTCTAGTTGCATCCAACTATTCAAAAACTTACAGATCTCAAATGTTATGTTATTAATAGTAATTAATTAAATTTTATTGTTTTCTTTTGACATTAATTTTGAAATTGGTGTCTATTCGATAATTTTGGATTCTTAAAAAAAATTGTAAGGAATTTAAATTTAAATATAGGGTTTAAAGCTTATTACTCCAACATAGGCAAATTGGACTTGGCTTACGATTGTTTGTGGGTTTGGAAGAAGATTAGATAAAAAAGAATATACATATTATTTCTTTTAAATTAAAAGGCAATTGGAAAATATTTATATGTTTTTAGCTCTTTAGCTATGCAGTTAGATTTACTTACCTCTTTAGCCCGTTAATCACTTAGACATTAATCCAAAAATTAAAGTGACTCGTCTCTTCAACTAGAGCTACTCGACTCTTAAAAAGATAATGTCTCTTGTTTTGTGATTGGTTTACAAGCTCACGAGATATCATTTTGTTGGGTTATATTGATTATTCTCTATTATTGGTATATTGTGATTTCTTGTCTATTCTCATATATTTCGTTCTTTTTGGATATTTTGTGCGTTAATTGTGTGTTAAAATTGTATATCATAGGTACTTCGATGATAAAAGATCTTACGATGATTTGGAGAAGTCAAAAAGTCAATTTCCAACCGAATTCATGGCGTGAAAAGATATAAAAAGCATTTTAGAAGGTCGAATGGATCAACTGATTAAACTTTAAAGTCAACTTAACAAACCACACATTCGGTGAAGATTAAGAGAAAACCCCTAGAATTTCCTTCGATAGGGGAGTGCGTGAGAAGTTCTTTGTTGCAATTCGAAGTTAAGATGAAAAAGTTATAATATTGATTCTATGGTGGCTCGAACCAATCCTGGAAATGTAAAAAGGTTTTTGGGTCACTTTAACCACTTAAGTGGGTCCAACACTTCCCAAAAATGTTATCACTTTTATATATCTGATTTATTGAAACAAACGGAATTACACAACATTTGGGAGAGAAGCTACGCGCCTAGAGTCAAGAACACAAGAGGAGAAGTAAGTGTTTTTCATCATTCCTCCCATTTCCACCATCCATTTCATTAATTTTTAGTGTAGTCCCTTATCTTTTTCCATTCTAGTATTGAATGTGACTCTTCTGAGCTTTATATTTCAGTTTCTAATAATACTCTAAACTTATTATAGCTTGAGAATTGCTTTATGTATATGAATTGTAGTTGATAAAATTGATGATTTCTTGTATTTTGGGATTATATAATTGAAATGAATTGATTGGATTTATGTCGTGTATGAAAGTTTATTAAGTTTTTTAGGCCTTACCTAGATCAAGTAGTTGGTTGGGTTAGTTTTGTTCACTATTTCCAGAAGGGGTTCAGGATACCAAACTAGTTCACATGTATTTGATGTTCGTATATGAACCGATAGTGCTAGACTAGTCAAATAGTCAATATGCTTTGAGTTTACTCGTTGAATGAATTTTGTAAGGTCGCTCGAGAGAGGTATTTGGAGTCTAAGGACAACCCTTCATATACCTAGAAGGGATTATTTTGGGTGATTGAATTCTGACTAACACAAAATGAATAGTTCATCCTTACGGCTAGAGACATCTTATTTGTCACTAATGGGGATTATAAGCAAGACCCAAACTATACTATCATCTAATATATTAAACTTTTTTTTTAATTTAGTCCCTACTCTCATCTATATTATTGTTTTAAATTCAATATTTCACTCTTGTCCATTCGCAAGTTTTTTAATTATTGGAAATCAAAACCCAACTATCATTTTACTTTATTTTCTTTTCAACTCAAACCACGAGCACTTCATATATCACAAACAATTAACCTCATAGTCCATATGGATAAAGATTAACAATACTTACTATAATTACTTGGGATAACTCATACACTTGGGAGGAATGCACTCACAAGTGTGGTTCTCATATCACGCCTCGGGGACCAACATTCGGTCAACGACCTCGATGTGAATCCCAAAGTTATAACTCATGACTCTTCAATAAGAGCTACTCGACTATTTAGCTGAAGAAACACTTATATATTTAGCTAGAGTTACTTGGCTCATCAACCGATCTACCATTAAGACGTTAATGCCTAAGTTATGACCACTCGACTCTTCATCCGATCAACCATTTAGACATTACTTACAAAGTTATAGAAAATCGAATCTTCATCAAATCGACGACTTAGATGTTAATCCATATATTGAAGCTACTTCGTTCTTCAGCCAAGACTACTCTCCTATCGCTTTCTTTTATCTCCTACTGGGACAGACTCCTACGTTATAGTTACTCAACTCTTTTTAGCTGACTTATTCGTTAACAGTGATTCCTAACTTATTCATTAACCGTGATATATCCCTATTTGTGATGATTTAATATAGGTTGGAGACATCATTTTAGATGTACTTAGGAAGTTAACACTCGCTTTTTATTTATATTTTTATATTTTCCTATTTCTTGTCTTCTCTTGATTTGATGATTTATTATTTTTAGAGCATATATTGTTTAATTGTTTGTTGATTGTGAAGATTTAAATATATCTGGTAATTAATTAGATTCCAAATCAATTACAAGAGATAAAGGGAAGAAGATAATGTTATCCATTGGAGATAAATGAAGTAAAAGATAAAATAGGGAAAAGAATAGTTATCAAGTATATATGAATTTCACCAGCTACGTCCACTAAAATGATCATAACATAAATTAAGATGGGAATTCGGAAAAATGGTCTGTAATAAAAGTGTAGAGCATTCTGATACGGTCATTTCAATATAAAGTTAGCAAAAATCAGAGAAATATTGAAGAAGTTACGACCAAAACAAAACAACAACGGTTTTTATCTCTTTTATATTTTAGGCTACAAATTTGATTTGGAATAGGAATCCAATTGCTTGCCTTCTACTCCAAGAAATACAAATTAAGTCTTTCTAAACACCTATAAATACACAAAAATTAATCTTTAGTATCAAGCTTATCATCCAAGAAGCGAGCTGACTTGTAGAGTAAAACAAGAAGTGAGAAGAAGGAGAGTGACAAACTCCTCTTCTACATCTATCCTTCTCTATATTTACGGTAATTAGCTATAGATTTGTGGCTTTACCATATTTCTGAGCTTTACTTCTATAAGTTTTGTTCTTAATTATTGGGTTATTATTTTGTCATAAATTTCATAATTCTATTTGTTATTTTAATTATTTTGAGCTTGGTATTGTGTGCTTTGACTTATTGTTTCTAGCCTTATATTTGGCCAATCTTATGACTATCCTTAGTGATTTAGTTAGCACCCGGAAGGGGGATTCAATTATTGACAACACCACATAATCGTCTAGTGTGTGCCAGTGATCCTCATGGGCTTGCCTAACTAGACATCCATAAAGGTTTGATTTAACCACCGATCATTACTCAGGGTCCCCTTACCCAAGTCCTGTGGTAGTGGAGAGGTTGCTCCAAAGTCCACCCTGACGGGGGTCAGGAAGAATTTAGAATCCTGGTAAATATATATTGCTCAATTTACCCTTAAGATTAGAATAACAACTTACTAACTTGGGTACTTATTTGTCTTGTTCACCATCTTCTGGGTACCCTTGGGGTCTTTTTTCATATTTTTAAACCAAACATCCAAGTGGTTGTCATGATACTACCTTTCCTTAATCTCGGGCTTAAGGCATAATTAGGTCCATTTATTCCTTCTATCTTCTCTTTATCTTCTCTCATTAGAAAATTTCAAGGTAAGAAGGTTTCAATAACAAACACATCTAAATCCCTTCCCATCTCCTCAATATCTAAAAACATTAACACAAACCAATGTCTCCATTATGAATACATTATGTTTGAATTAATAAAATTCGATAATTTGAGAAATTAAAATATTTAGAATTCTTCATGTTTACGATGTATAACTAAAAAATAATTGGAATTATTTGTAAATTTTGTGCACATGAACTACTTTTGAGTTTATCTCCTACTAATACATAGCACTATATGTCAATGTGCAGCTTGTGAGCATCCAGAGGGTCTTCAAGTATGGTATAGTTTGTCAGATACATCTTACATAAATATAGATGTGATCCATTTTAGTTTTACCTCAAGAAATGTTACTAGGATATATATATTTGATATCGGATGCTTAACTCTTCTAGTTGTTGAAGTTTGACATCTTCATATACAAGATATTAACCAAGGAATAACTGGTTATAAAGCTAATGAAGATGTAGATATAAGCTATTCAAAACAAAGAGAAGGAGATTACGACTCTTGAAAATAACCATTAAACTTAAATCAATATTCACCAACCACATGCATTCTTGAGCGACCATAATCAGCCTTGATCAGGCTTCTTTTAGACTTGTTGTGTGCTTGTATGAAAATTTTGAAAGAATGAATTTTTAGTGTAAACACTCATATTGTCTTTAATGGTCGGTGGAGCAAACAAATTCAGTTACTAGACCAACTCATTCAAAACGTAATGAAACTACATAAATGTATTATAATGAATATAAAGCATATGGATATAAATAAAGTAATCCCACATCACTCAGTCAAGCAGTGATCATAAATCAAACTAGTATTTCTGTTTTTACTAAATAATACCATGTGCATGTTTCATATAATGGAATATGCTAACTTTTGGAGGTTTTCTTCTTTATTGGAAGAGCCAAAACAAACTTAGTAGATCTTACATGGTTTAAAGTATATGCTTATTATAATTGTTTTACATTGGAGATCCGAAAACCAGAGTAAAAAATGTTTTAAAAACCGCTCAACACATCCAGCAAATCCGAACTATACACATACCTAGGTGTCTTCCAGCCAAAGTGGACACGTATAAACACTCACCAAAATCAATCTAGAGGATCGATATAAGTTGAAAAACTATTCTATTGACTCATGCCCAATCTGCACAACGATTTGCTTCTCTAAATATTTTCTAAATTATGAATAACCATTTTCTTTCCATTATAGCCCAAATTTTATCAATCAAATGTGAAACAATGCCTCTACTCGAATCACCCTATGAAATTACCTTGACTAGTTCTTTCAAATATGTATCCACATAAAGGTTCTCTATTCCTTGCTCATCAGCCACACGTTGTTGATGTTGTTTCTTATCTTATACAATAGGTTTAATTTTTTACAATAGTTCACATTCGCTTTCTTCAGTAGACCAATAATTGTTGTTGGGTATTTCAAATTAAATAGTGTTTGTGGTGCAGTTGCGAATCACATTACTCCCTCAAAGATCACTTGTGCTACATTAACTTCATCCCTCGTAAAACAAAATCCAACAAGATTTCAAATTTCAAACTTACTTTAGAGGTTTGTGTGTTTTAAAAGCTAATAGTTTGAGGAAGTTGGGCCATTATCTTGTACCAAATTAAAGGTACTCGTAAGGTTAAGGTACCCACAACTCTTATTTATGTCCTTGCACTAACTCTCTACTCAACACATGATCATATATTTGATTTCAATTGAAAGTCTTGATTTCTTTCATCGCTTCTTGATACTTGCATGACCTTCCACAAAGGAAATTTGACAAGCTAGTTCTTAATCTCGGCAATAATTGGAGAAATATGCCATCGAAGACCTGAATTTTTGAAATACCTTGAACTAACTCAAGGTTTTCAGATTAAAAGGATGAACTTCGAAGATTGAGGCTTCCAGCAAGCCTCATAGAGAGTAAAACAGCCCCTTCAATAGCACTTTTAACCATACCTCTTTTAGCTTCCTTGTGAGTAATAATAACCTCTGGATTAATAGCAACTAAAGTTATAAGTTTTTGTCTCGTAGGCTTTTATTTCCAATCCAGTTACGTTTCCATATATTTGTGTTGAAACCATTACCAATTTTCCATACAACATGTTGTCTCAGAAGTTGAATTCTTTTGTAAAGACTGGCCCAGCTCCAGGACCTTTTCATAGAAAGTTTAGAATCAACTAATCTAGATTTTGGAGAGTAAATACCTTTAAGGACTTTAGCGACTAGTGAATTCGGGTTATTAATGATTATCCATGCTTGTTTAGCCAGAAGTGCGATATTCATCTTTTGAAAATCCTTAAAGCCAATACCACCAATCTTCTTAGACTTAGCAATTTTAGTTTAGAATATCTAATGTATTCTTATTTTGGTATTAGAGTCCCAACAAAAATTGTAGATAATTCCATAGAGTTTTCTGCATAGTGTTTTTGAAAATTAAAAAATAGACATGGCATAGATTGGGTTGACTTTTAAAAATGCCTTGATAAGCACTTATTTTCCCCATATGAAAAAAAGTTCGCAATCCAACTGGCTGATTTGAAAAGAAGACGATATTTTATATAGTTATGGTTCTCGAATTTGGCTCCTTTGAGAGCGAAAGGAATTACAAAATATATACCAGAGAAATTGGTTTTTTTGATATGAAGTGACAATGCAATTTTATCACAGGTAGCCTCTGGAGTTCATTTACTGAAAAGGATAGAAGATTTATGAAAAATAATTTTCCGACCAGACGCTATGTAGAAATCCGGTAAGACTTTTTTAAAATCTTCAATCTCATTCTACTTAATATTTACAAAGAATAAATCGTCGTCCAAAAAGATTAAACACATGAGTTATAGAATGTTCCTGTGTGGTGGAATTACCTTTGATGTTACCTTCACTACATTGGAAATTAACCAAACTAATTAGGATTTCTGTTAATATAGAAAAAAGTAAAGGTGAAAGGGGATCTCCCTACATAATCCCTTGACTCGAAGAAAATTTGTCAAGTACTTGACCATTAACTTTAACTTGAAATGAGACTGAAAAAATACAGTTAAAAATCCATTTCATCCATCTATCACAGAAACCAAGACTTTGAGTATTGATAAGAAAAGACCAATTAACTTGATCATATTCCTTAGCCATGTCAATTTTAATTGCAACATAATTCTCCTTGGATTTCCTTTTATTTTTAAGATAGAATGAAACTCCTTGTGCTATTCAAATATTATCTTGGATGCTTCTTCCTTTGACAAATGTTGGTTGAGTCAGATAAATGATCTCATCCATGAGCGATTATAATCTAAGTGCGATAATTTTTGCAATGACGTTGTAACTGAAGTTAATACAAGCGATTGACCTAAAATCCACTATCCTCTCCCCTGGTACTCACCCTTAGGAATAAGAGTAATGAGAATATCATTAATACCATTAAGAGGCGTATAATATGTGAAGAAGTTTAAAACCATTCTAAAATATCATCTTTACTGATATCCCAATATTCTTGGTAAACATTACTAGGTAGACCGTCTGGACTTGGAGCTTTAGAGCCGGACATAATAAAATCCCTATTTTTTACTTCACCCATATCGGAAAGTTTGATTATAGAATCATTCATGATAGGTGTAATTTTATATGGAATAGAATAAAAAAATGTTTAATCACAATTTAGAATGAGAAGTAGTACTTTTATCATTTCAATCTAAAATTGAGTTAAAATGTGTAGTTTAAGTTTTATAATTACATATACAAATCAAAGTTATGGATACCAAATTTTAAATATTCTTCAAACATCTTAAATAAATTTACTGATATTTTAAAATTATTATTAAATCTTACTTAAACTTTATAATCAATGATGACAAATACAATTACAAATATTTTGACTACAAAAAACAGACTCGCACTTTGGAGGACAAAGACTAATACATTCGTCGCTTCCCTTACACGAAGCTTGTTGTGGATATATTTCAGAGGGTCGATCTATACAATAACAATCACCCCAAACACATAGTGGTTTTTGATTTGGGTTGGTACAAAAACTATTACAATCAGAAGTTTTTGTGCATTTTGTGCTTGTTGCTAGCTTCAATGATGGAAAACCTATCAATTAAAAAATTTAAGACAGATTAGGTCAATCAATATTAATATATATATATATATATATATATATATATATATATATAAAATAAAGAGATATAATATTGTACTTTAAATATGAGTAATTACTTTTATACTTTCATTCATTCTAATTTATCTTTTTTTAATAAAACTATATATTTTCTGCCATAAATTAAAAACCAAAAAAATAAAGTTTTTCTTAATCCATCCACAATACAACGGATAAATATATTCTAATTTCGACATCATGATCAATTAAAAATATATCATATCACCTTGATGGCGGATGAATGGGTTGTATGTGGGTCGGATTTACAAAAAAACAATATGGTAATGATTTAAATACATAGAAAAAAAAGAAAATATTAAGTATGAAAAATAAAATATATAAGACATGTAAGGTATGAGAGTAAAAAAATAAAATGTATAATGATAAGTAACTAACCTATTGCAACAAGCAATATAACAATAGTAACCAAAAATTTTGTTGACATCTTTTGTAGGTGAGATATATAATTCAATAAGATTGTTTTTGCAATTCTATGAGAAACATTCTCTAATTTATACTTCTCAAGAACTATGCCAAATATAGAATGTCACAATAAGATAACCATACACATTTACAATATAATAATATATTTAAATTTAAAATTATTAATGATTAATTAATTAATATTCTAAATAAAATTAAAGATGTACTAATATAAGTTTAGGAAAATAATTTATTTTTTATTGTGTACTGACCATATAAGGTCTTAAAAATTATAGATTTCCATAAGTATTTACCAAAAAGGTATCAATAGATATTTACATATACAAAGTGTATAATATGCATAGACTTTTTTTGGATACCATAATTAATTTCGGCCCATTTTTTGTCATTATTCATTTAATAAAAATATTAATTTTACTTTAAAAAACGAGTTGTTAAGGGCTATATATTTTACTTTTGTCTAACATTAATTATCAGTTCAAATATTTTAAGAAATTTATATGTGCAAGGAATTTTTGTATATACCATACAATTAATGCTTTATTTTAAATACCATTATAAACAACGTGCATTATAAGCATCTGCTAATTTTTCACAAAATTATTTTATGTTTAGCCTTTGTAGTTCATATTGAAAGATCAAACAATATTCATGAAAAAACACAAAAGTTGAAAGCCTTTTTGGGATATTTTACCTTACAATAAAATAGCAAAATGAGAATGACATACATGGTGAGGGTACACGTCCAAAATAAAGTTAACTTTTATATGATTTTTGATGGATTATATTCATTTTAAGCTATAGAGTTAATATTACCTTCTAGTTGCATCCAACTATTCAAAAACTTACAGAGATCAAATGTTATCTTATTAATAGTAATTAATTAAATTTTATTGTTTTCTTTTGACATTAATTTTGAAATTGGTGACTATTCGATAATTTTGGATTCTTAAAAAAAAATTGTAAGGAATTTAAATTTAAATATAGGGTTTAAAGCTTATTACTCCAACAAAGGCAAATTGGACTTGGCTTACGATTGTTTGTGGGTTTGGAAGAAGATTAGATAAAAAAGAATATACATATTATTTCTTTTAAATTAAAAGGCAATTGGAAAATATTTATATGTTTTTAGCTCTTTAGCTATGCAGTCAGATTTACTTACCTCTTTAGCCCGTTAATCACTTAGACTTTAATCCAAAAATTAAAGTGACTCGTCTCTTCAACTAGAGTTACTCGACTCTTAAGTAGATAATGTCTCTTGTTTTGTGATTGGTTTACAAGGTCACGAGATATCATTTTGTGGGGTTATATTGATTATCCTCTATTATTGGTATATTGTGATTTCTTGTCTATTCTCATATATTTCGTTCTTTTTGGATCTTTTGTGCGTTAATTGTGTGTTAAAATTGTATATAATAGGTACTTCGATGATAAAAGATCCTACGATGATTTGGAGAAGTCAAAAAGTCAATTTCCAACCCAATTCATGGCGTGAAAGGATATAAAAAGCATTTTAGAAGGTCGAGTGGATCAACTGATTAAACTTTAAAGTCAACTTAACAAACCACACATTCGGTGAAGATTAAGAGAAAACCCCTAGAATTTCCTTCGATAGGGGAGTGCGTGAGAAGTTCTTGGTTACAATTCGAAGTTAAGATGACAAAGTTATGATATTGATTCTATGGTGGCTCGAACCAATCCTGGAAATGTAAAAAGGTTTTTGGGTCACTTTAACCACTTAAGTGGGTCCCACACTTCCCAAAAATGTTACCACTTTTATATATCTGATTTATTGAAACAAACGGAATTACACAACATTTGGGAGAGTAGCTACGCGCCTAGAATCAAGAACACAAGAGGAGAAGTAAGTGTTTTTCATCATTCCCCCATTTCCACCATCCATTTCATTAATTTTTAGTGTAGTCCCTTATCTTTTTCCATTCTAGTATTGAATGTGACTCTTCTGAGCTTTATATTTCAGTTTTTAATTATACTCTAAACTTATTATAGCTTGAGAATTGCTTTATGTATATGAATTGTAGTTGATAAAATTGATGTTTTCTTGTATTTTGGGATTATATTATTGAAATGAATTGATTGGATTTATGTCGTGTATGAAAGTTTATTACCTTTTTTAGGCCTTACCTTGATCAAGTAGTTGGTTGGGTTAGTTTTGTTCACTATTTCCAGAGGGGGGTTCAGGATACCAAACTAGTTCACATGTATTTGATGTTCGTATATGAACCGATAGTGCTAGACTAGTCAAATAGTCAATATGCTTTGAGTTTACTCGTTGAATGAATTTTGTAAGGTTGCTCGAGAGAGGTATTTGGAGTCTAAGGACAACCCTTCATATACCTAGAAGGGATTATTTTGGGTGATTGAACTCTGACTAACACAAAATGACTTGTTCATCCTTACGGCTAGAGACATCTTATTTGTCACTAATGGGGATTATAAGCAAGACCCAAACTATACAATCATCTAATATATCTAACTTTTTTTTTTAATTTAGTCCCTCCTCTCATCTATATTATTGTTTTAAATTCAATATTTCACTCTTGTCCATTCGCAAGTTTCTTAATTATTGGAAATCAAAACCCAACTATCATTTTACTTTATTTTCTTTTCAACTCAAACCACGAGCACTTCATATATCACAAACAATTAACCTCATAGTCCATATGGATAAAGATTAACAATACTTACTATAATTACTTGGGATAACTCATACACTTGGGAGGAATGCACTCACGAGTGTGGTTACCATTCGGTCAACGACCTCGATGTGAATCCCAAAGTTATAACTTATGACTCTTCAATAAGAGCTACTCGGCTATTTAGCTGAAGAAACACTTATATATTAATCTTTAAGTTATAGTTACTCGGCTCTCCAGCTTCAACTAATCATCTCTTCACCTAGAGGTACTTGTCTCATCAACGAATCAACCATTAAGACGTTAATGCCTAAGTTATGACCACTCGACTCTTCATCCGATCAACCATTTAGACATTACTTACAGAGTTATAGAAAATCGAATCTACATCAAATCGAGCACTTAGATGTTAATCCATATGTTGAAGCTACTTGGTTGTTCAGCCAAGACTACTCTACTATCAGACGATGAACCACCTAGACAATAATCTCTAAGTTATATTTATTTAATTCTTCAGTCAGCCAACAACTTATTCATTAATTGTTAAACTATAGCTAATATGATCTTTCCCCAAAGCTACTTCGATCTTTCTTCAATCTCCTACTGGGACAGTGACTCCTAAGTTAAAGTTACTCAACTCTTTTTAGCTGACTTATTCGTTAACAGTGATTCCTAACTTGTTCATTAACCGTGATATATCCCTATTTGTGATGATTTAATATAGGTTGGAGACATCATTTTAGATGTATTTAGGAAGTTAACACTCGATTTTTATTTTTATTTTTATATTTTCCTATTTCTTGTCTTCTCTTGATTTGATGATTTATTATTTTTAGAGCATATATTGTTTAATTTTTTGTTGATTGTGAAGATTTAAATATATATGGTAATTAATTAGATTCAAAATCAATTCCAAGAGATAAAGGGAAGAAGATAATGTTATCCATTGGAGATAAATGGAGTAAAAGATAAAATAGGAAAAGAATAGTTGTCAAGTATATATGAATTTCACCAGCTACATCCACTGAAGTGATCATAACATAAATTAAGCTGAGAATTGGAAAGAATGGTCTGCAGTAAAAGTGTAGAGAATTCTGATACGGTCATTTCAATATAAAGTTAGCAAAAATCAGAGAAGTACTGAAGAAGTTACTACCAAAACAAAACAACAACAGATTTTATCTCTTCTATATTTTAGGCTACGAATTTGATTTGGAATAGGAATCCAATTGCTTTCCTTCTACTCCAAGAAATACGAATTAAAGTTTCTAAACACCTATAAATACACCCTTTAACTATTGTAAACATTTCCTTGATCAGTTCTAAGCATTAGCTTAGTCCTTACACAAAAATTAATCTTTAGTATCAAGCTTATCATCCAAGAAGCAAGCTGACTTGTAGAGGAAGACAAGAAGCGAGAAGAAGGAGAGTGACAAACTCCTCTTCTACATCTCTCCTTCTCTATATTTACGGTAATTAGCTATAGATTTGTCGCTTTACCATAAATCTGAGCTTTATTTCTGTATGTTTTGTTCTTAATTATTGGTTTATAATTTTGTCATAAATTTCATAATTCTATTTGTTATTTTAATTGATTTGAGCTTGGTATTGTGTGCTTTGACTTATTGTTTCTAGCCCTATATTTGGCCAATCTTATGACTATCCTTAGTGATTTAGTTAACACCCGGAAGGGGAATTCAATTATTGACAACACCACATAATTGTCTAGTGTGTGGTAGTGATCCTCATGGGCTTGCCTAACTAGACAACCATAAAGGTTTGATTTAACCACCGATCATTACTCAGGGTCCCCTTACCCAAGTCTTGTGGTAGTGGAGAGGTTGCTCCTAAATCCATCCTGACGGGGGTCAGGAAGAATTTAGAATCCTGGTAAATATATAATTCTCAATTCACCATTAAGATTAGAATAACAACTTACTAACTTGGGTACTTATTTGTCTTGTTCACCATCTTCTGGGTACCCTTGGGGTCTTTTTTCATATTTTTAAACCAAACATCTAAGTGGTTGTCATGATACTACCTTTCCTTAATCTCGGCTTAAGGCATAATTAGGTCCATTTATTCCTTCTATCTTCTCTTCATCTTCTCTCATTAGAAAATTTCAAGTTAAGAAGGTTTCAATAATAAACACATCTAAATCCCTTCCCATCTCCTCAATATCTAACAACATTAACACAAACCAATGTTTCCATTATGAATACATTATGTTTGAATTAATAAAATTCGATAATTTGAGAAATTAAAATATTTAGAATTCTTCATGTTTACGATGTATAACTCAAAAATAATTGGAATTATTTGTGAATCTTGTGCACATGAACTACTTTTGAGTTTATCTCCTACTAAGACATAGCATTCTATGTCAATGTGCAGATTGTGAGCATCCAGAGGGTCTTCAAGTATGGTATAGTTTGTCAAATACATCTTACATAAATATGGATGTGATCCATTTTAGTTTTACCTCAACGAATGTTACTAGGATATATATTTTATATCGGATGCTTAACTCTTCTAGTTGTTGAAGTTTGACATCTTCATATACAAGATATTATCAAAGGAATAACTGGTTATAAAGCTAATGAAGATGTAGATATAAGCTATTCAAAAGAAAGAGAAGGAGATTACGACTCTTGAAAATAACCATTAAACTTAAATCAACATTCACCAACCACATGCATTCTTGAGCGACCATAATCAGCCTTGATCAGGTTTCTTTTAGACTTATTGTGTGCTTGTATGAAATTTTTGAAAGAATGAATTTTTAGTGTAAACACTCATATTATTCTCGAAATTCAGAAAAATGAAACACTCCATTCTCAATGATTAGTCAAATCATTTTGACATAGAGATAAGAATAGAAGGGGATACGATTGTTGGAGATACCGGTACTCCCGGAATATCTTTTTCAACGATACACGTTTTGTGTATTCGTATCTAGAATATTTCTCTTTTTTTTAATATTTCCATGTAAGTTCTTTTCCCATTTCTTGTAATAGTTGTTGTAATACGGTTTATGGGATACATTCATATTCCATTTTTACATTGTATTGTAATAATTGTAGTATTACATTTTTTTCTAAATATTTTTATATGAAAACAATTTTTACTGTATCGGTGATATTGTTAGTTTTTGCCAACACGAATCACCCTATGAAATTACCTTGACTATTTCTTTCGAATATGTATCCACATAAAGGTTCTCTATTCCTTGCTCCTCAGCCACACGTTGTTGATGTTGCTTCTTATCTTATACAATAGTTTTATGTTCTTACAATAGTTCACATTCGCTTTCTTCAATAGACCAATAATTGTTGTTGGGTATTTAAAATTAAATAGTGTTTGTGGTGCAGTTGCAAATCACACTACTCCCTCAAAGATCACTTGCGCTACATTAACTTTATCCCTCGTAAAACAAAATCCAACAAGATTTCAAATTTCTAACTTACTTTAGAGGTTTGAGTGTTTTAAAAGCTAATAGTTTGAGGAAGTTGCGCCATAATCTTGTACCAAATTGAAGGTACTTGTAAGGTGAAGGTACCCACAACTCTTATTTGTGTCCTTGCACTAACTCTCTACTCAACAAATGATTATATATTTGATTCCGATTGAAAGTCTTGATTTCTTTCATCGCTTCTTGATACTTGCATGACCTTCCACAAAGGAAATTTGACAAGCTAGTTCTTAATCTCGGCAATAATAGGAGCAATATGCCATCGAAGACCTGAATTTTTTAAATACCTTGAACTAACTCAAGGTTTTCGGATTAAAAGGATGAACTTCGAAGATTGAGGCTTCCAGCAAGCCTCATAGAGAGTAAATCTGCATAACACTCCCCTTCAATAACACTTTTAACCATACATCTTTTAGCTTCCTTGTGAGTCACAATAACCATTAGATTAATAGCAACTAAAGTTATAAGTTTTTGTCCCGTAGGCTTTTATATCCAGTTACGTTTCCATATATTTGTGTTGAAACCATTACCAATTTGCCATACAACATGTTGTCTCAGAAATTAAATTCTTTTGTAAAGACTGGCCCAGCTCCAGGACCTTTTCTTAGAAAGTTTAGAATCAAACTAATCTAGATTTTGGAGAGTAAATACCTTTAAGGACTTTAGCGACTAGTGAATTCGGGTTATTAATGATTATCCATGCTTGTTTAGCCAGAAGTGATATTCATCTTTTGAAAATCCTTAAAGTCAATACCACCAATCTTCTTAGACTTAGCAGTTTTAATTTAGAATATCTAATGGATTCTTCTTTTGGTATTAGAGTCCCACAAAAAAATTGTAAATAATTTCGGAGAGTTTTCTGCATAGTGTTTTTGAAAATTCAAAAATAGACATGGCATAGATTGGGTTGACTTTTAAAAATGCCTTGATAAGCACTTATTTTCCCCCATCTGAAAAAAAGTTCGCAATCCAACTGGCTATTTGAAAAGAAGACGATATTTTATATAGTTAATGTTCTCGAATTTGGCTCCTTTGAGATCGAAAGGAATTACAAAATATTTACCAGAGAAATTAGTTTTCTTAATATGAAGTGACAATGCAATTTTATCACAGGTAGCCTCTGGAGTTCGTTTACTGAAAAGGATAGAAGATTTATGAAAAATAATTTTCCGACCAGACGCTTAGTAGAAATCCGGTAAGACTTTTTTAAAAGCTTCAATCTCATTCTACTCAATATTTACAAAGAATAAATCGTCGTCCAAAAAGATTAAACACATGAGTTATAGAATGTTCCTGTGTGATGGAATTACCTTTGATGTTACCTTCTCTACATTGGAAATTAACGAAACTAATAAGGATTTCTGTTAATATAGAAAAAAGTAAAGGTGAAAGGGGATCTCCCTGCATAATCCCTTTACTCGAAGAAAATTTGTCAAGTACTTGACCATTAACTTTAATTGAAATGAGACTGAAAAAATACAGTTAAAAATCCATTCTGTTCCTCTATCACAGAAACCAAGACTTTTAAGAGTATTGATAAGAAAAGACCAATTAACTTGATCATATTTCTTAGCCATGTCAATTTTAATTGTAACATAATTCTTCTTGGATTTCCTTTTATTTTTAAGATAGAATGAAACTCCTTGTGCTATTCAAATATTATCTTGGATGCTTCTTCCTTTGACAAATGCTGGTTGAGTCAGATAAATGATCTCATCCATGAGCGGTTATAATCTAAGGGCAATAATTTTTGCAATGACGTTGTAACTGAAGTTAATACAAGCGATTGACCTAAAATTCACTATCCTCTCCTGGTACTCACCCTTAGGAATAAGAGAAATGAGAATATGATTAATACCATGAAGAGGCGTATAGTATGTGATGAAGTTTAAAACCATTCTAAAATATCATCTTTACTGATATCCCAATATTCTTGGTAAAAATTACTAGGTAGACCGTCTGGACTTGGAGCTTTACAGCCGGACATACTAAAAACCCTATTTTTTACTTCACCCATATTGGGAAGTTTGATTAAAGAATCATTCATGATAGGTGTAATTTTATATGGAATAGAATAAAAAAATGTTTAATCACAATTTAGAATGAGAAGTAGTACTTTTATCATTTCGATCTAAAATTGAGTTAAAATGTGTAGTTTAAGTTTTATAATTACATATACAAATCACAGTTATGGATACCAAATTTTAAATATTCTTCAAACATCTTAAATAAATTTAATGATATTATAAAATTTTTAGTAAATCTTACTTAAACTTTATAATCAATGATGACAAATACAATTACAAATATTTTGACTACAAAAAACAGACTCGCACTTTGGAGGACAAAGACTAATACATTCGTCGTTTCCCTTACACGAAGTTTGTTGTGGATAGATTTGAGAGGGTCGGTCTATACAGTAACAATCACCCCAAACACATAGTGGTTTTTGATTTGGGTTGGTACAAAAACTATTACAATCAGAAGTTTTTGTGCATTTTGTGCTTGTTGCTAGCTTCAATGATGGAAAACCTATCAATTAAAAAATTTAAGACAGATTAGGTCAATCAATATTAATATATATGTATATATATATAAATAAAATGAAGAGATATAATATTGTACTTTAAATCTGAGTAATTACTTTTATACTTTCATTCATTCTAATTTATCTTTTTTTAATAAAACTATGTATTTTCTGCCATAAGTTAAAAACCGAAAAAATAAAGTTTTTCTTAATCCATCCACAATACAACAGATAAATATTCTAATTTCGACATCATGATCAATTAAAAATATAACATATCACCTTGATTGTGTGGATGAATGGGTTGTATGTGGGTGTGATTTACAAAAAGACAATATGGTAATGATTTAAATACATAGAAAAAAAAATATTAAGTATGAAATATAAAATATATAAGACATGTAAGGTATGAGAGTAAAAAAATAAAATGTATAATGATAAGAAACTAACCTATTGCAACAAGCAATATAACAATAGTAAGCAAAAATTTGTTGACATCTTTTGTAGGAGAGATATAGAATTCAATAAGATAGTTCTTGCAATTGTATGAGAAACATTTTCTAATTTATACATCTCAAGAACTATGCCAAATATAGAATGTCACAATAAGATAAACAAACACATTTACAATATAATAATATTTTTAAATTTAAAATTATTAATGATTAATTAATTAATATTCTAAATAAAAATAAAGATGTACTAATATAAGTTTAGAAAAATAATTTATTTTTTATTTTGTATTGACCATATAAGGTCTTAAAATTTATAGATTTCCATAAGTATTTACCGAAAAGGTATCGATCAATATTTACATATACAAAGTGTATAATATGCATAGACTTTTTATGGATACCATAATTAATTTTAGCCCATTTTTTGTCATTATTCCTTTAATAAAAATATTAATTTTACTTTGAAAACGAGTTGTTAAGGCCTATATATTTTACTTTTTTCTAATATTAATTATCAGTTCAAATAATTTAAGAAATTTATATTTGCAAGGCATTTTTGTATATACCATACAATTAATGCTTTATTTTAAATACCATTATAAACAACGTGCATTATAAGCATCTTCTAATTTTTCACAAAATTATTTAATGTATAGCCTTTGTAGTTCATATTGAATGATCAAACAATATTCATGAAAAAACACAAAAGTTGAAAGCTTTTTTGGGATATTTTACCTTACAATAAAATAGCAAATTGAGAATGACATACATGGTGACGGTACACGACCAAAATAAAGTTAACTTTTGTATGATTTATGATGGATTATATTCATTTTAAGCTATAGAGATAATATTACTTTCTAGTTGCATCAACTATTAAAAAACTTACAGAAATCAAATGTTATGTTATTAATAGTAATTAATTAAATTTTACTGTTTTCCTTCGACATTAATTTTGAAATTGGTGACTATTCGATAATTTTGGATTCTTAAAAAAAAAATTGTAAGAAATTTAAATTTAAATATAGGGTTTAAAGCTTATTATTCCAACATAGGCAAATTGGAATTGGCTTACGATTGTTTGTGGGTTTGGAAGAAGATTAGATAAAAAAGAATATACATATTATTTCTTTTAAATTAAAAGGCAATTGGAAAATATTTATATTTTTTTAGCTCTTTAGCTATGCAGTTAGATTTACTTACCTCTTTAGCCCGTTAATCACTTAGACATTAATCCAAAAATTAAAGTGACTCGTCTCTTCAACTAGAGCTACTCGACTCTTATGTAGATGATGTCTCTTGTTTTGTGATTGGTTTACAAGGTCACGAGATATCATTTTGTGGGGTTATATTGATTATTCTCTATTATTGGTGTATTTTGATTTCTTGTCTATTCTTATATATTGCGTTCTTTTTGAATCTTTTGTGCGTTAATTGTGTGTTAAAATTGTATATCATAGGTACTTCGATGATACAAGATCCTAAGATGATTTGGAGAAGTCAAAAAGTCAATTTCCAACCCAATTCATGGCGTGAAAGGATATAAAAAGAATTTTAGAAGGTCGAGTGGATCAACTAATTAAACTTTAAAGTCAACTTAACAGACCACACACATTCGGTGAAGATTAAGAGAAAACCCCTAAAATTTCCTACGATAGGGGAGTGCGTGAGAAGTTCTTGGTTGCAATTCGAAGTTAAGATCACAAAGTTATGATATCGATTCTATGGTGGCTCGAACCAATCCTTGAAATGTAAAAAGGTTTTTGGGTCACTTTAACCACTCAAGTGGGTCCAACACTTCCCTAAAATGTTTACCACTTTTATATATCTGACTTTTTGAAACAAACAGAATTACACAGCATTTGGGAGAGAAGCTACGCGCCTAGAGTCAAGAAAACAAGAGGAGAAGTAAGTATTTTTCATCATTCCTCCCATTTCCACCATCCATTTCATTAATTTTTAGTGTAGTCCCTTATCTTTTTCCATTCTAGTATTGAATGTGACTCTTCTGAGCTTTATATTTTGGATTTTAATTATACTCTAAACTTATTATAGCTTGAGAATTGCTTTATGTATATGAATTGTAGTTGGTAAAATTGATGTTTTCTTACGTTTTGGGATTATATTATTGTAATGAATTCATTAGATTTATGTCGTGTATGAAAGTTTATTACATTTTTTTTAGGTCTTACCTTGATCAAGTAGTGGGTTGGGCTTGTTTTGTTCACTATTTCCAGAAGGGGGTTCAGGATACCAAACTAGTTCACATGTATTTGATGTTCGTATATGAATTGATAGGGCTAGACTAGTCAAATAGTCAATATGGTTTGAGTTTACTCATCGAATGAATTTTGTAAGGTCGCTCGAGAGAGGTATTTGGAGTCTAAGGACGACCCTTCATCTACCTAGAAGGGATTATTTTGGGTGATTGAATCCCGACTAACACAAAATGACTAGTTCATCCTTATGGCTAGAGACATCTTATTTGTCACTAATGGGGATTATAAGCAAGACTCAAACTATAATATCATCTAATATATCTAACTTTTTCTTTAATTTAGTCCCTACTCTCATCTATATTATTGTTTTAATTCAATATTTCACTCTTGTCCATTCGCAAGTTTTTTAATTATTGGAAATCAAAACCCAACTACCATTTTACTTTATTTTCTTTTCAACTCAAACCACGAGCACTTCATATATCAAAAACAATTAACCTCATAGTCCATATGGATAAAGATTAACAATACTTACTATAATTACTTGGGATAACTCATACACTTGGGAGGAATGCACTCACAAGTGTGGTTCTCATATCACGCCTCGGGGACCACCATTCGGTCAACGACCTCGATGTGAATCCAGAAGTTATAACTCATGACTCTTCAATAAGAGCTACTCGACTATTTAGCTTAAGAAACACTTATATATTAATCTGTAAGTTATAGTTACTCGGCTCTCCAGCTTCAACTAATCATCTCTTCACCTAGAGGTACTTGGCTCATCAACCGATCAACCATTAAGATGTTAATGCCTAAGTTATGACCACTCGACTCTTCATCCGATCAACCATTTAGACATTACTTACAAAGTTATAGAAAATCGAATCTTCATCAAATCGACGACTTAGATGTTAATCCATATATTGAAGCTACTTGGTTTTTCAGCCAAGACTACTCTGCTATCGCTTTCTTTTATCTCCTACTGGGACAGACTCCTAACTTATAGTTACTCAACTCTTTTTAGCTGACTTATTCGTTAACAGTGATTCCTAACTTATTCATTAACCGTGATATATCCCTATTTTTGATGATTTAATATAGGTTGGAGACATCATTTTAGATGTACTTAGGAAGTTAACACTCGCTTTTTATTTATATTTTTATATTTTCCTATTTCTTGTCTTCTCTTGATTTGATGATTTATTATTTTTAGAGCATATATTGTTTAATTGTTTGTTGATTGTGAAGATTTAAATATATATTGTAATTAATTAGATTCCAAATCACTTACAAGAGATAAAGGGAAGAAGATAATGTTATCCATTGGAGATAAATGAAGTAAAAGATAGAATAGGGAAAAGAATAGTTGTCATGTAAATATGAATTTCACCAGCTACGTCCACTAAAATGATCATAACATAAATTAGGCTGGGAATTTGAAAGAATGGTATGCAGTAAAAGCGTAGATCAGTCCGATACGGTCGTTTCAATATAAAGTTAGCAAAAATTAGGGAAATATTGAAGAAGTTACGACCAAAACAAACAAACAATAGTTTTTATCTCTTCTATATTTTAGCCTACGAATTTGATTTGGAATAGGAATCCAATTGCTTTCCTTCTACTCAAAGAAATCTGAATTAAGGCTTTCTAAAAACCTATAAATACACCCTTTAACTATTGTAAACATTTCCTTAATCAGTTCTAAGCATTAGCTTAGTCCTTATACAAAAATTAATCTTTAGTATCAAGCTTATCATCCAAGAAGCAAGCTGACTTGTAGAGAAAGACAAGAAGCGAGAAGAAGGAGAGTGACAAACTCCTCTTTTACATCTCTCCTTCTCTATATTTACAGTAATTAGCTATAGATTTGTGGCTTTACCATATTTCTGAGCTTTACTTCTGTAAGTTTTGTTCTTAATTATTGGGTTATTATTTTGTCATAAATTTTATAATTCTATTTGTTATTTTAATTTATTTGAGCTTGGTATTGTGTGCTTTGACTTATTGTTTCTAGCCCTATATTTGGCCAATCTTATGACTATCCTTAGTGATTTAGTTAACACCTGGAATGGGGATTCAATTATTGACAACACCACATAATCGTCTAGTTTGTGGTAGTGATCCTCATGGGCTTGCCTAACTATACATCCATAAAGGTTTGATTTAACCACCGATCATTACTCAGGGTCCCCTTACCCAAGTCATGTGGTAGTGGAGAGTTTGCTCCTAAGTCCACCCTGACGGGGGTCAGGAAGAATTTAGAATCCTGGTAAATATATAATGCTCAATTCACCCTTAAGATTAGAATAACAACTTACTAACTTGGGTACTTATTTGTCTTGTTTACCATCTTCTAGGTACCCTTGGGGTCTTTTTTCATATTTTTAAAACAAACATCTAAGTGGTTGTCATGATACTACCTTCCCTTAATCTCGGCTTAAGGCATAATTAGGTCCATTTATTCCTTCTATCTTCTCTTTATCTTCTCTCATTAGAAAATTTCAAGGTAAGAAGGTTTCAATAAAAAACACATCTAAATCCCTTCCCATCTCCTCAATATCTAACAACATTAACACAAACCAATGTCTCCATTACGAATACATTATGTTTGAATTAATAAAATTCGATAATTTGAGAAATTAAATTATTTAGAATTATTCACGTTTACGATGTATAACTCAAAAATAATTGGAATTATTTGTGCATTTTGTGCACTTGAACTACTTTTGAGTTTATCTCCTACTAAGACATAGCATTCTATGTCAATGTGCAGCTTGTGAGCATTGAGAGGGTCTTCAAGTATGGTATAGTTTGTCAGATACATCTTACATAAATATGGATGTGATCCATTTTAGTTTTACCTCAACGAATGTTACTAGGATATATATTTGATATCGGAAGCTTAACTCTTCTAGTTGTTGAAGTTTGACATCTTCATATACAAGATATTATCAAAGGAATAACTGTTATAAAGCTAATGAAGCTGGAGATATAAGCTATTCAAAAGAAAGAGAAGGAGATTACGAATCTTGAAAATAACCATTAAACTTAAATCAACATTCACCAACCACATGCATTCTTGAGCGACCATAATCAGCCTTGATCAGGCTTCTTTTAGACTTGCTGTGTGCTTGTATGAAAATTTTAAAAGAATGAATTTTTAGTGTAAACACTCATATTGTCTTTAATGATCGGTGGAGCAAACAAATTCAGTTACTAGACAAACTCATTCAAAACTTAATGAAACTACATAAACGTATTATAATGAATATAAAGCATATGAATATAAATAAAGTAATCCCACACCATTCAGTCAAGCAGTGATCATATATCAAACTAGTATTTCTGTTTTTACTAAATAATACCATGTGCATGTTTCATATAATGGAATATGCTAACTTTTTGAGGTTTTCTTCTTTATTGGAAGAGCCAAAACAAACTTAGTAGATCTTACATGGTGTAAAGTATATACTTATTATAACTTTTTTACACAAAAGATCTGAAAACCGGAGTAAAAAATTAACTAAAAACCGCTCAACACATCCAGCAAATCCGAACTATACACATACCTAGGAGTCTTCCAGCCAAAGAGGACACGTATAAACACTCACCAAAATCCATCTGGAGGATCGATATAAGTTTAAAAACTATTCTATTGACTTATACCCAATCTGCACAACGATTTGCTTCTCTAAATATTTTCTAAATTACGAATAACCGTTTTCTTTCAATTATAGCAAAAATTTTATCAATCAAAGGTGAAACAGTGCCTCTACTCGAATCACGCTATGAAATTACCTTGATAGTTCTTTCGAATATGTATCCACATAAAGATTCTCTATTCCTTGCTCCTTAGCCACACGTTGTTGATGTTGTTTCTTATCTTATACAATAGTTTTATGTTCTTACAATAGTTCACATTCGCTTTCTTCAATAGACCAATAATTGTTGCTGGGTATTTCAAATTAAATAGTGTTTGTGGTGCAGTTGCGAATCACATTACTCCCTCAAAGATCACTTGCGCTGCATTAACTTCATCCCTCGTTAAACAAAATCCAACAAGATTTCAAATTTCTAACTTAATTTAGAGGTTTGAGTGTTTTAAAACCTAATAGTTTGAGGAAGTTGGGCCATAATCCTGTACCGAATTGAAGGTACTTGTAAGGTGAAGGTACCCACAACTCTCATTTCTGTCCTTGCACTAAATCTCTACTCAACATATGATCATATATTTGATTCCAATTGGAAGTCTTTATTTCTTTCATCGCTTCTTGATACTTGCATGACCTTCCACAAAGGAAATTTGACAAGCTGGTTCTTCATCTCGGCAATAATTGGAGCCATATGCCATCGAAGACCTAAATTTTTTGAAATACCTTGAACTAACTCAAGGTTGTTGTATTAAAAGGATGAACTTCGAAGATTGAGGCTTCCATCAAGCCTCATAGAGAGTAAAACTGCCTAACACTCCCCTTCAATAGCACTTTTAAGCATACCTCTTTTAGCTTCCTTGTGAATAACAATACCCTCTGGATTAATAGCAACTAAAGTTATATATTTTGGTTCCCAGTCTTTGGGAAAAGAAGCATCACATAACCATAAAAGATCTTCATCATCCGATAAGAGTGGATTATTTGGACTCTCGATTTTTTGAACCTTACTACATTAAGCTTAGTGATGGTTCCCTTATTTTCTTTGTTATAAAAAAGACTTATTATATCATTATTAATGCTAAGAGTGATCCCTTTTATGTTCCAAATATTATTTTCAAATAATCCTTTAATCTTGGCTTTCCAGATGTTCCAAATAGTGAGAAGAATGTATGTTGTAATTTTCTCTTATCCCAACCATTAGCCGAGTAATTATCTGTAGCATCAAACATCCAATTTCCAATGTCGATTTTTTTTCTCTATGATTTTTATCTGCATTTCAGAATTGGACCAAAATGAAATACTAAAAAGGCATTGTAGGAAAAGATGTTCAATATCTTCATTATAAGCTTTGTACCACTCACATCAATTATCATGTGCATATTTACGTATATGAAGATTTTTCTTAGTTGGAATAGCCCCATTACAAATTTTCCATCCAAAGGCTCTAATTTTTTTCGGAACATTTTGAGTTCAAAATAGTGTTCCGTAGGTGCCTAGTGTTATGTTCTTCTTCTTTATATGATTAGTCTTATTTCTGAATTTCATCGTTAACTAGTGTATGATACCCATACTTGGTAGAATTAATCTCATCCTTGGTCATTGGTCAAATCAACTTATGATCATCTTTAATATTCATAACTGGAATCTTGAGAATGTAATTGATAATGTTCGGTTGAAACAAATGTTTAAGCAGGTTAATATCCAAGATTCATAGAATCATTAAAGAGTTGAGGAAACCTGTTAATATTGCAGTTAGGTGGTTTATCCCGTAGGCTTTTATTTCCAATCCAGTTACGTTTCCATATATTTGTGTTGAAACCATTACCAATTTGCCATACAACATGTTGTCTCAGAAATCAAATTCTTTTGTAAAGACTTGCCCAACTCTAGGACCTTTTCTTAGAAAGTTTAGAATTAACTAATCTAGATTTTGGAGAGTAAATACCTTTAAGGACTTTAGCGACTAGTGAATTCGGGTTATTAATAATTATCCATGTTTATTTAGCCAGAAGTGCGATATTCATCTTTTGAAAATCCTTAAAGCCAATACCACCAATCTTCTAGACTTAGCAATTTTAGTTTAGAATATCTAATGGATTCTTCTTTTGGTATTAGAGTCCCACCAAAAATTGTAGATAATTCTGGGAGAGATTTTTGCATAGTATTTTTGGAAATTAAAAAAATAGACATGGCATAGATTGGGTTAACTTGTAAAAATTCCTTGATAGGCAATTCTTTTCCCCATCTGAAAAAAAGTTCGCAATCCAACTAGCTGAGTTGAAAAGAAGACGATATTTTATATAGTTAAGGTACTCGAATTTGGCTCCATTGAGAGCGAAAGAATTATCAAATATTTACCAGAGAAATTAGTTTTCTTGATATGAAGTGACAATGCAATTTTATCACAGGTAGCCTTTGGAGTTCGTTTACTGAAAGGATAGAAGATTTATGAAAAATAATTTCCGACCAAATGCTTTGTAGAAATCCGGTAATACTTTTTTAAAAGCTTCAATCTCATTCTACTCAATATTTATAAAGAATAAATCGTCGTCCACAAAGAGTAAACGCATGAGTTATAGACTGTTCATGTGTGATGGAATTACTTTTGATGTTACCTTCTCTACATTGGAAATTAACCAAACTAATAAGGATTTCTGTTAATATAGAAAAAAGTAAAGGTGAAAGGGGATCTCCCTGCATAATCCCTTGACTCGAAGAAAATTTGTCAAGTATTTGACAATTAACTTTAACTTTAAATGAGACTAAAGAAATACAGATAAAAATCCATTCCGTCCATCTATCACACAAACCAAGACTTTTAAGAGTATTGATAAGAAAAGACCAATTAACTTGATCATATTCCTTAGCCGTGTCAATTTTAATTGTAACATAATTCTTCTTGGATTTCATTTTATTTTTAAGATAGAATGAAACTCCTTGTGCTATTCAAATATTATCTTGGATGCTTCTTCCTTTGACAAATGCTGGTTGAGTCAGATAAATGATCTCATCCATGAGCGATTATAATCTAAGGGCAATAATTTTTGCAATGACGTTGTAACTGAAGTTAATACAAGCGATTGACCTAAAATCCACTATCCTCTCCTGGTACTCACCCTTAGGAATAAGAGAAATGAGAATATCATTAATACCATTAAGAGGCGTACCATATGTGAAGAAGTTTAAAACCATTCTAAAATATCTTCTTTCTTGATATCCCAATATTCTTGGTAAAAATTACTAGGTAGACCATCTGGACTTGGAGCTTTAGAGCCGGACATACTAAAAACCCTATATTTTACTTCACCCATATCGGGAAGTTTGATTAAAGAGTCATTCATGATAGGTGTAATTTTATATGGAATAAAAAAATGTTTAATCACAATTTCGAATGAGAAGTAGTACTTTTATCATTTCAATCTAAAATTGAGTTAAAATACAAATACAAATCACAGTTATGGATACCAAATTTTAAATATTCTTCAAACATCTTAAATAAATTTACTTATATTTTGAAATTATTATTAAATCTTACTTAAACTTTATAATCAATGATGACAAATACAATTACAAATATTTTGACTACAAAAAACAGACTCGCAGTTTGGAGGACAAAGACTAATACATTTATTCGCTTCCCTTACACGAAGCTTGTTGTGGATAGATTTTGGAGGGTCTATCTATACAATAACAATCACCCCAAACACATAGTGGTTTTTGATTTGGGTTGGTACAAAAACTATTACAATCAGAAGTGTTTGTGCATTTTGTGCTTGTTGCTAGCTTCAATGATGGAAAGCCTATCAATTAAAAAATTAAGACAAATTAGGTCAATCAATATTAATATATATGTATATATATAAATAAAATGAAGATATATAATATTTTACTTTAAATCTGAGTATTTACTTTTATACTTTCATTCATTCTAATTTATCTTTTTTTAATAAAAATATATGTTTTCTGCCATAAGTTAAAAAACGAAAAACTAACGTTTTTGCTAATCCATCCACAATACCACAGATAAATATATTCTAATTTAGACATCATGATCAATTAAAAATATAACATATCACCTTGATGGTGAATGAATGAGTTGTATATGGGTGGGATTTACAAACAACAATATGGTAATGATTTTAATACATAGGAAAAAAGAGAAAATATTGAGTATGAAAAATAAAATATATAAGACATGTAAGGTATGATAGTAAACAAAAAATATATAATGATAAGTAACTAACCTATTGCAACAAGCAATATAACAATAGTAAGAAAAGAGTTTGTTGACATCTTTTTTAGGATAGATATATAATTCACTAAGATAGTTCTTGCAATTCTATGAGAAACATTCTCTAATTTATACATCTCAAAAACTATGCCAAATACGGAATGTCATATTTTAAAATTTAAAATTAATAATGATTAATTAATTAACATTCCAAATAAAATTCAAGATGTACTAGTATAAGTTTAGGAAAATAATTTATTTTTTATTGTGTATTGACCATAAAAGTTCTTAAAAATTATAGATTTCCATAAGTATATACCGAAAAGGTATCAATCAATATTTACATATACAAAGTGTATAATATGCATAGACTTTTTATGGATACCATAATTAAATTGGCCCATTTTTTGTCATTATTCCTTTTATAAATATATTAAATTTTCTTTTTGAAATTGAGTTTTTAAGGCCTATATATTTTACTTTTGTCTAACATTAATTATCAGTGCAAAAAATTTAAGAAATTTATATGTGCAAGGCATTTTTGTATATATCATACAATTATAGAGTTATATTAAATACCATTATAAACAACGTGCATTATAAGGATCTGCTAATTTTTCGCAAAATTATTTCATGTATAGCTTTTGCAGTTCAAATTGAAATATCAAACCATATTCATGAAAAAACACAAAAGTTGAAAGCCTTTTTGGGATATTTTACCTTACAATAAAATAGCAAATTGAGAATGACATACATGGTGAGGGTACACGACCAAAATAAATTTAACTTTTGTCTGATTTTAATGGATTATATTCATTTTAAGCTATAGAGTTAATATTATCTTCTAGTTGCATCCAGCTATTCAAAAACTTACAGAGATAAAATGTTATGTTAGTAATAGTAATGAATTAAATTTTATTGTTTTATTTCGACATTGATTTTGAAATTGGTGCCTATTCGATAATTTTGGATTCTTAAAAAAATTGTACGGAATTTAAATTTAAATATAGGGTTTAAAGCTTATTATTCCAACATAGGCAAGACTTGGCTTACGAGGGTTTGTGGGTTTGGTAGAAGATTAGATAAAAAAGAATATAAATATTATTTCTTTTAAATTAAAAGGCAACTGGAAAATATTTATATGTTTTTAGCTCTTTAGCTCTGCATCAGATTTACTTACCTCTTTAGCCCGTTAATCACTTAGACATTAATCCAAAAATTAAAGTGTCTCGTCTCTTCAACTAGAGCTTCTCGACTCTTAAGTAG
Source organism: Nemophila menziesii (assembly GCA_029959085.1). Classification (NCBI taxonomy): domain Eukaryota; kingdom Viridiplantae; phylum Streptophyta; class Magnoliopsida; order Boraginales; family Hydrophyllaceae; genus Nemophila; species Nemophila menziesii. Next base: position 2,183,201 of record JARWIR010000027.1, on the reverse strand, counting down.
ATAATGTCTCTAGTATTGTGATTGGTTTACAAGGTCACGAGATATCATTTTGTGGGGTTATATTGATTATTCTCTATTATTGGTATATTGTGATTTCTTGTCTATTCTCATATATTTCGTTCTTTTTGGATCTTTTGTGCGTTAATTGTGTTTTAAAATTGTATATCATAGGTATTTCGATGATACAAGATCCTAAGATGATTTGGAGAAGTCAAAAAGTCAATTTCAAACCCAATTCATGGCGTGAAAGGATATAAAAAGCATTTTAGAAGGTCGAGTGGATCATCTGATTAAACTTTAAAGTCAACTTACCAGACCACACACATTCGGCGAAGATTATGAGAAAACCCCTTGAATTTCCTTCGATAGGGGAGCGCGTGAGAAGATCTTGATCTACCGCTTATCATCCACAAGAAAATGATCAAGTTGAGATCGAGAGGCCAAATCTATTCTAGAGAAGACTGTTGGGTCCATATGCAAGGATTGGTCAATGAAACTAGATGATGCGTTGTGGGCATACCATACTGCGTTCAAGACACCTGTTGGTACATCCCTGTATCGCATAGTTTATGGCAAGGCTAGTCACTTACCTTTAGATCTTGAATTAGGTATATATTGGACGATAGCGGAGATGAATATGGATACTACTTTAGCCGCTGAGAATCGTATAACGAAATTGAATGAACTTGATGAGTTTCGATTTCTGGCCTATGAAAATGCTAAATTATACAAAGGAAATACAAAGAGGTGGCACGATAATCGCATTCGTGAGAAGAAATTCAAAGTTGTACAGATGGTCTTCAAGTATAACTCCAAGTTAGTCTGTTCCTTTCGTAGTGACCAAAGTTACGCCTCATGGAGCTATAGAAATTAAAAAACCAGCCGAGCAACACACCTTTGGTGAATGGACATCGGTTAAAGCTTTATCATGTAGGTGAGGATACTAATCGCATGGTGGATCCACATCCTGGGGAGGTCATGTACCTCCTTGAGACTGAATAGATGCGAGAGGTCGAGTTTAACGACGTTAAATAAATCTATTTCAATTGTATATTAGTTTATTTACATTTATGTCTTTCAGGTCTTAGTGTATATTAGAGTAATTGTTGTTTACTAATTTTTTTTTTAAGAAATGAGAAAGGTAGTGTGTTAATTGCGCTGGAATTAAGTTTGGGGTACAAAAGAACGAGAAAAATGCGATACACAGCAGCTCAATGCAGTATACCACACCATAACTGCGGTGCACCGCACACCAGGAAAACCGTCACGACGGTTGCGAAATTCGGTGAACATGTGAGAGGCACTTCTCCATATCGTGTTGTCGCTCGCGCACCATGGTTTCCAAAAAAAGGGTGCGTGACAGAGAATTCGTACGGTACACCAAACGCTAGGCGTGGTGCACCGTAGGGCTCAAAACCGTCGCAACGGGTGCAACACCTGGTCTATTGCCGAGAGGACATGTGTCCAAACCGTATCGTCAACAGCGAACACTGTATGGAGCGCGTGAAGACATGCGCGGTATACCGGAAGGAAGCTCTGGTACATCGCAAAAGGCGGCTAGAAAACATTTTGTGCAGATTTTTGGCCTTTAATATAGAAGACCTAACCTTAGGCGTTTCCCAAGACCCTAAAAACGATATTTTCAGTTCTTAACCTTATAAGTACACCTTAGAGACGCAAAAACACACTATAACATTCTCTTCATCACCTCTAACCTCATCAAATCCTTCTAAAACACCAAGAAATCTTGATCCTTCATCCTCCTTCACCCTACCATTAAAACCTCTCCCAATCCTAAAACATCAAAATTCAGAACTATTCTCTAGTTTTTGAATATTTGAAGTTTTGAGTTTGGGTTTCATTGAGATGACGAACAGAATCGATTACTTGTGCTATAATCGAAGAACAAGAAGTAACCCTTATACTCTTTGGGCTACTCTAGACAAAGCTATTGAGATTACAGATTCGAGTTCTAAACCTAAGATTGGAGAAGTTAATAATACTATGAAGAGGAAAGAGAACCCAAGTACGGCTACTCCTAAAAGGCCTATCTTGGAAGAAAAACAAGTTATTGAACAACGTTCCGTGCAAAGAAAAACAATGGTCGTGAAACCTGAGAGGCCATCTGTTAGTTGGAAAGATCAAGTTCGTGAGTGGTTTGCTAGTTTGTCTTTTGGTGTTGAGAAAGGATTTCCGATGGATATAATAGATGGTGAATTCAAAGATTACGCGGTTACATGTGACGAGTTTGGATGGAAAGAGTTATGAAAGAGAGACTTGGGTTATATTCTAGCCCTAGTTCGAGAATTTTATGAAGAGTTGGTCTTTTCAGAAGGTAATGCTATTGAAGTCCATAGGAAAATTCTCCCTTTCTCACTGGAGCGAATTCGTGAAGAATTTAAATTACCAGACTTCAAAGGTCCATGCAAATACCTTGAACAACTTAATGATACAACATTCGAGTGAGAATCGTTTTACAAACAAGTTTTGATTCATGGGATATAGCCCATCCACAAAGGTGCTAGATATGAAGGTCAGGTGTTTAGTAGCGACTTTCTACTACGAGCTATAGCATTGTCTTGTTTTATTATTCCTACCTTCTTTGGTAATAAACACATATCCGAGGTAACACGTGAGCAACTCATCTTCATTAAATGTATTATTGAGAGGAAGGAGATCGATGTAGCCCACGTCATTTATGAATCCATCATGGTTTATGCAAAATCCCCATTGATTCACACAACCTCAAGTTCCCATGAACTATCACAAAGATCTGTATGAAAGCAAATGTGCCACCAGAGGACATTGAGGATGAACCAGTAGAAAAAGGTGAAAATATCAAATCAAATTCAATTGCAAATATTCACATTGAGGCCAAAAAGAAGGAGATGGAGCTAGATAATCCATTTGGAGAAGAAAACAAAGTCAGACCTCTGAAACGCAAAGCACAGGTTACCAAAGATCATGATATAGTTGAAAGGATGAGAACATTGGAGGAAAAACATGAAAAGGTGTTGACAACCTTAGGAAAAGTCACAAAAGAGTTGGAGCTTATACAAAACATACTACTTGGAGTGAGCAATGTGCAACATGCCACATACGCAATACTTACGAAAGGAGCCCAACCTAAACGCAACAATGGAAACTAGCCTCGTGCTGGTTAAGATACGACTCATTTTTCAATTTGGGGTGGGGTTAGTTGCCTCATCCCAATTTTATGTGTTATTTGTTTTATATGCTTTAAATAAATTAATTTAAGGGTTGCTTTTGAATGTAGAGTATTTTAAATGTCACCATTAAGCATATACTTTTTATGAATTTATGATAGAAAATGGTAGACCTTAGGAAATAGTATAAAGCATACTTTGATTGCATGCAAACATTAGGTAATTGATAGGAAGAATTAATGATCAATGCAAAAGAAGTAAACTTGTACTTAAGTAAAATGAGCGGTTTATAGAACGTGAGATCCAAATGAGTAGAGAACCCACTTAGGTATGAACTAGAGGCAATCTATATAACTAGGAAAATGATAGAGGCAGTTCTTTGATAGTCATTTGAAACCTTTTAGCTTTCTATATCTTAATTTAATATTATCCATATTAGCCCAACTTTTAGCCTTTAAGTCTTTCTTTTGTCGCCACGATATAAGCCCATATCCCCTTAGTTTATTAGGCATTTCCATATGACCCGCACTTGAATCACAATCCTGAGACTTCCTGCCTTAAGATTGAGTTTGGGGTGGTGGGTTTCATCATTGGGAAATCACACTGGGAGGGATTTTTATGCGTTTGTATTTAGGCGCAATTGTTAATGATATATTAATTTGTAACCCTTTGTCGGGGTCTTTGAAAATAAAAGAGAAAAGAAAAAGAAAGAAAGAATAATAAATTGAGAAAATAAGTTAGCATTACAATTCACATTAAAAAGAATGACATGTTTAACTTACAAAAAAATATTGAATATAAAAGTAAAAATAAAAATAAATAAAATAACTGGCAAAGTGGAATTTTTGGAAATCATCTTAGAGCTTATTAGGTAATTTGGGGACGCTAAATTAGTGCATCAAATGGGTTGAGTGAGAACATATTCGAGTGTAAACTCAAGCTCTTAAACAGTTTTTTTATGGTAATTGAGGAGAGACCCGAAAGCTCACTTCAAATTCACCAACTATACATATCATACCGTCCCTAAGCCTACGCTAAAACCGTAAAACCCTCAAGATTCCTAGATACATAGTGGATTTATGATTAAACTAATAGGGAGTATGCTAAGTGGAGCGTTCAAGGGAAGTAAGGATCGATGAACACCTTATAGCCACCATTTTGAGATAAGTAATAAGCGTAACATTTTGGCATTGTGAAATTAATTTTGGATTGATATTATTTGTGTTTGATTTCGCATAACATTTGTATGTGTATATTAATTCCTAGGTCATACTATATGAGATTTTTTTAACTTGTGCTTTTGGTATTATTCACTAGACTTTGCATTTATGCGTTCACCTAAGGCCTTTGTTTTTATTTTACTTTGTCGGGACGACAAATGTTTGAATTTTGGGTCTTGATGTCTCCCGTTTTGTTCTAAATATAATCCCTTAGGAGAAATAATTTTAGGTGAATATTAGACTTATTTGATATACTTATATGCTTATTTCGTTATATTGCATTTTTTCACCTTGGATTTACGATATTTCATTTTTAGAGCTTTGTATGTTAATTTGTTTGGTTTTAGTATAAAGTTATTAGGTCCATTTATGCTATAGAGCACCAAGATAAGGAGGATAATTGAGAATTAAAGTCTTAGATCAAACGGAGGAGTCTAAGGCAAGAAAAGAATTTCCGAAGAGTTGACTAAAAGAGTTGCAAATCTAAAAGGATGTTAATAATTGTTAATTTTAAGCCACTTAGACACTTATTCAGCTTTTGGGTCATGAAAAAAGGAAGTTGCGTCTTTGAGTTAGGAAGATTTTGAAACTGGAATGAGGCGATTTGGAGTTGATACGCAAAAGTTACAGGCGTTTTACTACGGGTTGGACAACAATTTCGGGATTCTTAAAGATAGACTTGGGCTTTTTATATTTTGACCTAATATTCTTAAGTTAAAGCCCATTCCGAATTTACTAGTATAAATAAACATTTAAACCTCATTCTGACAGACATTTCAGAGAGTTACATCTTATGCTTCATTATTTTCAAGTCAGAACAAAAAGGAAGAGGAAAGGTTAGAGGTGGAGGACTTCCATTCTTCCAACAACAGCCAACCAAACCCTTTAAGTTATCTAATTTCTTTTATGTAATTAAGAATAATGTCATTTAATTATTTTATTTCAATTTTTTAATTTGAATATGATCTAAATTCTTTAGTACTTGAGAATCGCAATAAATGGGTTGAAACCCTAAATAATTAATTTATGTTTTTGAATTTTATTTAATTTAAGTTGTGTATTTGATATTGGGCATTATTTTATTCTTGTTTGCTATTTATTTTCGGTACAACTAGAAATAGGTTTTAGTAATTGGGCTATTCACGTTAGTGGCGAAGTGATCATCCGACAGGGGGGGTTTGATTACAGAAATAGGTAATAATATCCGTGTGATGTCCATAACTGACCGACTTGCTTGACTAATCCAATAGCCAAAAAGGTAAAGATCTTCACATAGGTAAGTAAACTTACTACCTTAGAGGGGTTTGCTTACCGTATGATAGCTCCTAGGTCCACCTGACAGGGTGCTAGGATATATGAGAGTCCCGACTAATATTTAATTACCAATTTTACCCTTAGACAGAACATTAATCATATTGGTTTAGGTGGATTCCCTTGCGAGACTCAAGTACATCTCTCATCTCTACGTCTCCACCTTATTTACTTGCAATATTTCCTTTCAGTTAATTATTTTATTCAGTAAGTTACTTTCTTGCAACTTTATGATTAATATTAAAACCAAACAAATGTATTTTACTATTTTGTTTTAGCAATTTTAGCTACTTACTTAGTTGATTAATACCAGTGTTATAACTATCTGTCTCTGAGAACGAAAACCGATTTATCGGAGTATTACTTGGACAACCGTGCACTTGCGGTCTGTGGATCCCTTACTTTTATCGCATTATTTTATAACACACCAGGATCCACCAATTGTGTATCGAGAAACTGGAGGGAGCAACATTGGTTTCATTTGTCTACAAAATGCTAGGTATATTTTGCTATAATTGCGGATTCTTGGCTATTGCGAGAGAGTGTGTATTACGGGAAGTCTTAAACTGCGTTGGGATAACGACTCAGCTAGGTATTTTAGTTGGAGTAGAGAAATTGCGGTGATAAATGAGAACAAAGTTAAACATTTATTTGTAAAAGAGATCGGTGGGAAGTGTTTGATGAAGTTGTTCGTTCTATCCATGTAGGAGGTTTAATGGTGATAATGTCGACGATAACAATCCAGGAAATAGAGGAAACAATAGGTGTAACTTGAGTTTCGTGGTGGGGTCAGTTGAGGGTTTTTAGCTGTGCTTGGAAGTGGAGATGGTGTAGGAAAAAGTAATAAAATGGAGGGTGGTTCGTATAAGAGAAAGAGTTTAAATACGGGTCTCATTGGAGACATCATGAATAAAATCCAAGAAACGGAGGAGCCTGCCGAAATTAATAAGAAAATTACTCAGAATTTCTTAAAATCTTTTAAATTTTTTTCATGACACTGGGAAAAGTATAATAGTCAACAGTGAGGTGACTACGAGGTATTGGAGGCTAGGGATGTATATATTGAAGAAATGTATAATAAAATTACTATGGATAATGACATATGGAGGAAAGGTGATGGAACGATGGACAGGGTTGTGAGTGGTAAATTGACGAACGAGAACAAGGGGATGGCTAAGGAGAGGGGCAATGTAAGAGGTAAAACTATAATGAGAAATGTAGGGGAGAATGATAACGAAGAGTCCTTTAAACTAGACGAGGAATCTCTCAACTCACAATCAAGACATAGTAGTAGACACACTAGATAAGACATGGAAGTTGAACAAAGGTGGTATGAAACACTGAGGAGACGAGTCTTTTTGGCAAATCAACAATTTTTGTGGCCGAGAATCCTTAAGAGAAAGGCGTATATGGGAGGACATTATAAGATGAGCAAGTACAATTGGGAGGAAGTCAAAATTATGGCTAGGATAATTAGCAAGATGCATGCGTTTATGGATGATATTTACGCTAGTTTATGTGATGTCCAGGCTCAAGCACTTGTGCTTGATCGAACAAAGTGTTATAACGATTATGTAATTGAGGAAGGTGAGTCTGATATTAGGAGAAACTAATATTGTAATGAGGTTGTTTGTTATGTTCATACGTATGGTGAAGATATTAGTGATAGTAGTACGGAGGACGACTTTAGTACCCGTGTTGTTCATGAAGTCTAAGGGACGACAACCAGTCCTAGAAAGTGGCCGAGCTTGATGGTAGAATTATTCTCTAAAATATTCAAGGAGCGAGGACGTCTTTGAATAGGAAAATGTTTAAGTCCCTCTAATATAATATATTGTTTCTATCACTTGTTTACTAGGGTAAAATATTATAAGAAAATACCGTAAGTCTTGCAAGCAATTTATATATTTTAATAATTTCCATGTGGTTGACCCTGAAGGAAGAGCTTATAGGTCTGGTGGAATAGTACTTGCTTGGAAAGATTGTGTTAGCCTAAGGGCTGTCGTCTCAAATAGTTCAATAGTAACCAGTAAGATCGAATAATCTAGTTTTATTTTATGGTATATTATTTAATTACATGCGCTGACTTGAGAGAGAGAGAGAGAGAGAGAGAGAGAGAGAGAGAGAGAGAGAGAGAGAGAGAGAGAGAGAGAGAGAGAGAGAGAAAGAAAGAGAAACTTTGGGACGAACTCACATATTGGAAAGCTTCTATTGATGAGTATGTTCTCTTTATTAGACACTTAATGAGAACGAAAAAGTTTGGGAAAAACATGTAAAATTACACCTAAAGCATGTTTCTTTACATGGTCCACTAAGAGGAAAGTAGATGAAAACGTTAGAGAAAGGTTGGATAGAGCCCTGGCATCCACTTCATGTTTAAATATTTTTCTAACTCGATTGTTAAAATGGTACCCCTTATTGGGTCGAACTATTCCCCTCTCATTGTCCAAAAAAACAGGATAATCAATCGAAATATTTCACGTTTTAATCTAGATGGCTCAAGAAGCAATTATGTAGGAATATGATTAAAAGTGCTTGTGATAAATCATCTAATATTAACATTATTAAATATTTTTACCTTAAATGAGATGTGACGTGTCTTACAATTGACTGATTGGAGCAAATAAACATTCATGAATAACAGAAAGATCATAAAAAAATACTAGCAAAATGTTAACAAATATCCAAAAACAAATTTTTATAGAGGTAAATAAAAAACGAAGTAGGAAATCACTAGAACACTTGATAAACTTTGGGAAATCAATAAACACTTTACGCGGTGGTGGGGCCTAGGGTGTTATAAAATAAGATATAAATAACGTGCAAATAACACCCTAAAGCTACACGGTTTTGTAAGTATACAGATCGTATGCAAGTTTGAGTTAAAAGATTAAGATTCGTTCCGCAGAGACTACGAAGGTTAGATGAATCTTATGCAATAATCAGGTGCAATAAATTAAAGCTAGAACAACTAAACGCAAATAAAAGTAAAGACAAATAAAGATGGATTTGATAAAGTAATTAACTAAATTAAAACTAAGAATCAAAAGACAGAAAATAAATATGAAAGAGAAGTGATATGAGAATATAGCTCGAGTTATTAGCATGCAATCCCCACTAGTTTTTCCGTTCTAAACATGTAAGGGTGAATTATGTAGTATTTCCCTAATCGGTCCCAATTCGCTATCGGTAGTTTCAAATAGGATTTACCTGTGTCAATAAGGCTTCCTAAGCAAACTTTTCCTGTAATTGGTAAATAGTCACAAGAACTAAACCATAGTGATTATCTAGCTAGGTTGGATTGTCAGATCAGACCTAAGACTAGACGTTATGTATTAAACATGTAATTAAACACCGTTGTCAATGGTGACCTAACTACTAGATGGTAATTCTATATGGCGGCCGTCCACAAGAACACAGAATATAAATTCAAACACATAAACAGAGAATAAAAACTATAATTCAATTTAAAACATTAAATTCCCAAATTAGATAGATGTCAATCAAAACTAGGGTTCATACATATATGCTAAAACTCAAGCTAAAGAAATTTAGTTCATGCAAGAAAAGAAAGAAATTACAAATTTAAAGGTAGAAGAAGACATAATGATGAACAGCTCCTTCCAGACTTCTCTCTTGTGTTGTAAACTTCCTCTTGGTTTAAGGTTTCACCAAGGATGATTTAAGAGTGTTAAGAGGTTGTATTTATAGTGTATAGGTTGACCTAATTCGTTTCTTGGAGATAAGGCCGAGTAATAGACTCCAAGCCCAACTCAAATTCGTAAGGAAATAAAGATAAACACTGCTGGACCGTTTTGGGCATATCTTCTTCGTTATTGGTCGGTTTGAGCTCCATAAGATACCAAAAGAATCGTAACAGAATTATCCTTGTCCCTATGAAAGGAATCTTCCAAAATCGGCTTCCTTGTAGGAGTAATTACCACTTCTTTAGGCGTGTGCTGCAGAAATTCAGATTAGGCAGCTTTTCCTTTTCCATGTTTTTAGCATTTGTTTCCTTTATCTCCAATTACCATGTAAATCTCTTTCCATAAGTTGTTGTCTTTGACTTGGACTCTAATAAATCTCCATAATTATCTTTAAAGCTTCACACTAAATAAACAATTAAACCCAATATGCTCTAAAAATATTATGTTCCTAAATCAAGACTCAAAATAGGAAAGTGCACTAAACTTAGCTAAAATCAACCTATAAACTAATAAATAAGCCTAAAATGATGTCTCGGAAGTATATTTTATTATCATAAATGAGGAGACATCAAGACCCCCAACTCAAAGTTGTATCGTCCCGATCCAATAAAAGTAAAGAACAGTAGGGTAGTCAAAATAAACAAGAAGAAGTCGGAGGAGAATAAGAACAAAATATAATGAATGATCCTATAGCATAAAATCCAAAAAGTCTCATGTAATAATGCTCAAGAAATAATGCACAAATATACCTAATATACATGTAATCAACAATCCATAAATTCAAGTTAAGATTAATTTCGCAATGCCAGAAGGAGAGGATGATAACTTAGTTCAGGTTAATGGATATAGGTTGTTCATAGGTCCCAAATACAGTATCCAATGGTCCACTTACCTACTACCTAATAGCTCAATTGTTTCTCCATCTAGCAGTTAGAAATCCTAAGGTCTTGGTTATGACTTGTCTTAAGGACGGGTGTGGTATATTTGGATAATGAAAAGTGAGCTTTTGGCTCTCTCCTCACTAGCCATCAACGAATCGCCCTAGAGCTTCAGTTTTCGCTCGAAGATGTTCTTACTCAACCCAATTTATTGATGCTTTTTTTATGTGCATCCCCAATAATCCCAATTAAAACCTTTGATGATATAGAATCCACTTTACCGGTCCGAATATACATTCTCTTTTTCACATCAATATTTTTCTTTTGTATAGCTATGATTCTCTTTTGATGTTGAGATATCACACTATATTTTTTTTTCTTCATATACATATTCTTTTTATGCCCTTGTTGGAAAAACTAGCTCGTAGCTTCTTTTCCATTCACTATTACCCCGGCAAAGGGTTACAATAATCAATTTCATCATCAATAAAATCACAAAGATAATTCCCAATTCCCAAAGTTCCCTAATTATGAAACCCACCACCCCAAACTCAAGCTCTAAAACGAGTTTGTCTCAGGTTTTGCGATTCGAGTGCGGGTCATATAGATAAGTCCTAAAAAATAGGTTATGGATTATAATGTGTTTCAAATAAAAGGCTTTAGAAAGGCTCAGAGGGGTTAAGACGGATAAATAATAATATCAAACTAAAGGGTGAGAAAGTCTAAAGGCTTCAAGTGTTTTATCATGAAAGAACCGCCTTAGTCATTTTTCTAACTACCGGATTTCGTTACGTTTTAATTATTAGTTCATAGACAAGTGGGTTTTCAACTAATTTTAAACCTCACGTTCTACACACCAAATAACTATTCCTAAGTTTCAACGTGAATTCTTAGCGTTGCTCATTAACTTTTCTATCCTTTATTTCCTGTTTTCATACATGCATGTTAAACAATTTTGTTGCATCTTTCAAAAACATACTACTTACTATCATTGACCTAATAGAATCATGCTCAAATAGGTACATTCAAGATATTCTATGCCTTAATTCAACCTAAAAAATTTAAATTTTATGCAAAAACGAAAAGAAGATGAGGACAACGAATCCCCACCCCCAACTCAAAAGTGAGCCGTGTCCCCACGACTCGAAAAAGACTCAAGAATGGAATAAAATTTAAAATAAAACTAACTAAACTACCTAATGCATACAAGCTATTAAGAAAAATTAGAATGACCTACCTGGCTGGCCATAGAGATCCATCATATCATCCTCCTCCTCCGAAGCTGAAGGATCGGTATAACTATCAATATCCCTTGTCAAGGTCAAATCTTCTATATGTGATTCCATCTGTATGACTTATGTCCAAAGTTCTATGTTATCTTCTCGTAATCTTTCTATTTCGTTCTGTGACTTGAGAGCCCAAGGAGGAAGATCATAAACAATTTCAGAGGAAGAGGTAGAAGAACCTTTGTCTTGGATTTTTATTTTCTTCAAAGGCCTCCTTGATGGTATGGACATTCTAGCAGTTAACTTCTTTTGTAGTGGTTGTACTGGTGCCTTTTATTTTGATTCTTCAGTAACCTCATCAAGATTGATGGGTTTTTCAATGGTGTCCCCAGGCAATTTCTTATTCTTCCGAAGGATTGAGCACTTTCTCTTGTATTCCATAGCTTCAGATCTGTTAGTCATGCTTGATTTACCCACAACTCAAGTTATACCAAGGATGGATTAAAAGTTTAAGGAAAAGTTGGTGTAGCTTGATGTTGTTGCTTGGAATTGGTGGAAGAGAAAGGTTTCTTTGATGGATCTTGGAAGAAACTTTAAAGCTTGATGAATTTGATGGTGTTTTAATGGTGTAGAGTGATGAATTTGATGAAGAGATTGTGTTTATAGAAGATGGAGGAGAGGATTTGAGGAGTTGTTGTGTTAATTGTGAAGGTTTGCACAAGCTTTAAAGTGTTTATATAGGGTTTGGGTCTGAAAAATTTGTATGGGAGAGGCTAGGGCTTATCTTGTTAAGGTAAGAAGTTGATTAGGAAACAAATTTCTCACAAACCGCCTAGCGCGGTGCATCCCTGTGGTGCATGGGTAGTCCGCGGGGGTAGTCCGTGCACAACAGCTGTTGAGATTTTTGGCCTCTGCCTTACACCCGTGGTAGCACCCCGTGGCACGTGTTTTGTGCCTGCGGTATAGGGGTACGGTGCATGGGTAGTCCGCGCCATCTTCGTCAAAAAACCCGCTGTACATCACCCCGTGACACGCGTTTTGTGCGTGCGGTATAGGGGTGTGGTGCACCGCAGTGATCAGCTTCTTTTTTCTCGTCTCTGGATAAAACCCGTGGTGCCCGACCCGTGGTACAGGTTTTCTGGGCACGGTACATCCCTGCGGTACATGGGTAGTCCGCGGGGGTAGTCCGCGCCAGTCCTAGAAGTTTTCCAGCTTTTTCCCTTTGACCCCAAACTCATTTCCTGCACAATAGCACACTACCTTTCTCTCCTATTAGCTTGTAAACACAATTAAAAATATACACTAACTTAATATTATACACTACAAAGCAATAAAACTAATCTAAAAAGCAATTAAAACAAGGGGTGTCTCCCAAGAGCACTTTTGTTTAACGTCTTTGAGTTAGACGTGTACCTCAGGCTAAGCGCATTCAACGAGATGGATTGTCTCCTCTCGCCCAAAGTCCTCACTGTCATGGTATCTCTTCAAACGCTGGTCATTCACCATGAATGTCCGTTGCTCGGTTGGATTTTCAATTTCAATCGCTCCATGAGGTGTGACTTTAGTAACAATGTACGGTCCTCCCCAACGGGATTTAAGCTTTCCTGGGTAGTTCGAAAATCGAGAGTTGTATAATAAAACTTTCTGTCCTCTCTCGAAATGCTTTGGACGGAGCCGTTTATCATGCCATCGCTTTGTTTTCTCTTTATAGAGGCGTGAATTTTCATAGGCAAGATAACGAAACTCCTCCAACTCGTTCAACTAAAATTAATTTAATTAATAATGACGAAATTTCCACCCTTTTCCTTTGATTCCCACAAACTTTTCAGCTCGATTCTTCATAAGTATGGATGGTTCCATCCAAGATTTCGTGGGAAGGGGCTCTTCTGGTGGTAACTTGATAGCATAACACCCCTCTGGTGATCCACTCATATCCGCGGTTTCTATACTTCGTTTGTTCGAAAGAATGTCCTTCATGAATTTTAGATATTTCGGCATTCTTTTTATAGCTTCAACAAACGGCATTTTAATCTCAACCTTGCTCACCATGTCATCGAACTTCTTAAATTCCAGGTCATTGTCCTTCTTTCTGACACGTGAAGGGTATGGTGGTGGAGGGCGTGTATTAAGTTCTACTGGTTTTCTTGTCTGGTTAGGTGTCTCGGTTTGGACACTCTTTGGTTTAACTACCTCTTTAACTGTATCTTTGATTGTTTCTTCCCCCCTCTGTTCTGGAATAGGGATTGGTTCTGGTCTTGGTGGAGGTAGTTGTTTTCCACTTCACAATTCAACTGCATGGCAAGAATCATCTGTAGGAGCAATAGTGTCACTTGGGTGTTGCCCTTTTGGCCGATTTTGTAATGTACTCGCCAGATGTGATATAGTATGCTCTAGTTGCTTGATAATCTTCTGTTGGGCTTGAACCCTCTGTTGGCTACGACTCATGTTGTTTTCAACTGTTTGCATTATGTGAGCCATAATCGAATTCGAGCTCTGGAGTAGTTCTTGTTTTGCCAATTGCATCGATTGTTTAGGTGGATATTTCTTTGTCTATCGACAAACTTTCTAAACAATTGGTGCCTTTTCTTGAATAGGTTGTGGTGGATTATAAGATTGAAGTTGGGGTTGATGATAAGTTTCTTGCTTTTTGACCCAACTCTTTTGTTGTGGAAGTTGTTGATAATTAACGTAGCTTTCTTGAGAATAATCATAACTATTGGAGTAATAGTTATCTTGAGGATATGTAACGGAAGCTACTGCTGGATTATTCATACACCCTTCCCACACGTGATTTCTTGATCCACAACCAGGACATGAAGGAATTGTGCGTACCGTATTCACCTGAGTAATTGGTCGGGCTTGTTCTTGTAGTTCCTCGAGTTGTTTAGCCAATTCTTTAAGCTTCAGAGATTCTAAAGTGTTCTCTTTTTCTAATCTCTTTGGCCAACTTCTCTCGTTCTCAAGAATTCTTTCCATCCCCACCTCAGCTTCTTCAGGATCTAGCAACACAAAACCTGCGTTTCCTAACGAATTTGCTTTCTCTCTTGATTTATCATTAAGGCCTCCATAAAACAAGGTTAAATAATATTCCGGCGAGGATTTATGATATGGACATCTCGCCTTCTTTTCTGTAAATCGTAACCATGCTTCACCCAAACTTTCTCCATCTTTCTGTATAAATTGTTCAAGCTCCAACATAACTTTTAAACGTCTACTAACCGGATAAAAACGGTCTAGGAATCTTGTTTGAAGCTTGTCCCAATCTGGAATAACATGAGGGTATTGGGTATCATACCAATCGCTTGCACATTCGTTCAAGAAGAACTGGAACATCAGGTAATATACTTGTTCCCTAGTAACTCCTCTTACGATATAAGCATCACAGATCTGCATGAATTTCTGAATATATCGGATCGGATCTTGATGTGCAGCTCCGCTGAATAATCCATGAGATGCAAACTAAGTTAGCATCCCTGGATCAGGTTTAAATTTTGCGGCTTGGATTTCTGGAGCGCGAATTCCTCGTGGCTCCACTCTGAATTTGATGGGTAGCTCAAGTCTCCTTGGGTTCTCCATCTGTAACTAAATCTGAAAAACAAAAACTAAAAACAAAAGCGTAAAATAGAACTAACTGAAATTAAAAGCACAAGATATATGCACAAGGACTAACGATGTAGTCCCCGGCAGCGGCGCCAACAACTTGGTGGGGCCTAGGGTGTTATAAAATAAGATATAAATAATGTGAAAATATCACCCTAAAGCTACACGGTTCTGCAAGTATACAGATCGTATGCAAGTTTAAAACTATAATTCAATTTAAAACATTAAATTCCCAAATTAGATAGATTTCAATCAAAACTAGGGTTCATACATATATGATAAAACTCAAGCTAAAAAAATTTAGTTCATGCAAGAAAAGAAAGAAGTTACAAATTTAAAGGTAGAAGAAGACATAATGATGAACATCTCCTTCCAGACTTCTCTCTTGTGTTGTAAGCTTCCTCTTGGTTTAAGGTTTCACCAAGGATGATTTAAGAGTGTTAAGAGGCTGTATTTATAGTGTATAGGTTGACCTAATTCGTTTCTTGGAGATAAGGCCAAGTAATAGACTCCAAGCCCAACTCAAATTCGTAAGGAAATAAAGATAATCACTGCTGGACCGTTTTGGGCATATCTTCTTCGTTATTGGTCGGTTTGAGCTCCATAAGATACCAAAAGAATCGTAACAGAATTATCCATGTCCCTATGAAAGGAATCTTCTAAAATCGGATTCCTTGTAGGAGTAATTACCACTTCTTTAGGCGTGTGCTGCAGAAATTCAGATTAGGACGCTTTTCCTTTTCTATGTTTTTAGCCTTTGTTTCCTTTATCTCCAATTACCATGTAAATCTTTTTCCATAAGTTGTTGTCTTTGACTTGGACTCTAATTAATCTCCATAATTATCTTTAAAGCTTCACACTAAATAAACAATTAAACCCAATATGCTCTAAAAATATTATGTTCCTAAATCAAGACTCAAAATAGGAAAGTGCACTAAACTAAGCTAAAATCAACCTATAAACTAATAAATAAGCCTAAAATGATGTCTCGGAAGTATATTTTACTATCACAAATGAGGAGACATCACGCAGATAGGGCAAAAAATCTTTAGACCCAAAAAGACGATAGAAATACTAGATTTATTTATGCAGCACCAATTATGAGAAGAAATATTAATTGTATTTTTAGCCACAAGGATGAAGAGGGTAAATGGGTAGAAAAGGCAAAAAAGATTAAGGAAATGATTTAGACCTTGAAGTTTATCAAGTCACCAGTATGGAGGATGTCTCATTCATAATCCATGTAAAATTACTAAATACATGAATGATTGTCAAGTAAAACAATTGAAGGAAATAAAATTTGCAGTATTCAGCATGTCAGATTCAAAGGCTCCAGGGCCGGATAATTTACCCAGAAACTTCTATCAATATTATTGGGATATTCTCTAGGATTATATTTATATATTGGTAATGGAATGTTTCAACAATAACACGCTACTTAGTGGGATCAACGATACATTCATTACCCTGATACCCAAAGGTGGATCTCGAGAACATGTGAGTGATTTCATGCAAATATTGTGTATTAATTTCAGTTATAATATCATCATAAAAATATTATCGCTCATGCTACAATCGTTCATGGACAATATTGTTTCGCCAACAGAACCGGCATTCATTAGAGGAAGAAGCATCCATGATAATCTTGATTGCTCAGTAAATATCTTTCTTTCTTTTTGAAAAGACGATCTAAGAAACATTGTGTGGTTGTTAAATTGGATATTGATAAAGAATACAACCAAGTTAACTGGGAAGTTGATGTCTCCTCATTTGTGATAATAAAATCTACTCATGAGACATCATTTTAGGCTTATTAATTAGTTTATAGGTTGATTTTAGCTTAATTTAGTGCACTTTCCTATTTTGGGTCTTGATTTGTAGAATTATTATTTTTAGAGCATATTGGGTTTAATTGTTTATTTAGTGTGAAGCTTTAAAGATAATTATGGAGATTAATTAGAGTTCAAGTCAAAGACAACAACTTATGGAAAGAGATTTGCATGGAAATTGGAGATAAAGGAAACAAAAGCTAAAAAGATGGAAAAGGAAAAGTTGCCTAAATCTGGGATTCTGCATACACGTCCAAAGATATGCGTTTTTACCTAAGAAATAGGCAAGATAATTCTGTTGATTTCCTTCTAGAGGGTCAAGATAATTCTGTTGCGATTCTTTTGGTATCTTATGGAGCTCAATCCGACCAATAACGAAGAAGATACACTCAAAACGGCGCAGCAGTGTTTATCTTTATTTCCTTACGAATTTGAGTTGGTCTAGAAGTCCATTACTTAACTTATCTCTAAAGAAACGAATTAGGTCAACCTCTACACTATAAATACAGCCTCTTAACACTCTTAAATGATCCTTGGTGAAACCTTAAACCAAGAGGAAGCTTACAACACAAGAGAGAAGTCTGGAAGGAGCTGTTCATCATTATGTCTTCTTCTACCTTTAGATTTGTAATTTCTTTCTTTTCTTTCATGAACTAAATTTCTTTAGCTTGAGTTTTAGCATAAATGTATGAACCCTATTTTTGATTGACATCTATCTAATTTGGGAATTTAATGTTTTAAATAGAATTGTTGTTGTTATTCTCTGTTTATGTGTTTGGATATATATTCTGTGTTCTTATGGACTGCAGCCATTAGAATTACCATCTAGTAATTAGGATACCATTGACAACGGTGTTTAATTGCATGTTTAGCACATAACGTCTAGTCTTAGGTCTGATCTGACAACCCAACCTAGCTAGATAATCACTATGGTTTAGTCTTTGTGACTATTGGCCAATTACAGGAAAAGTTTGCTTAGGAAGCCTTATTGACACAGGTAAATCCTATTTTAAACTACCGATAGCGAATTGGGACCGATTAGGGAAATACTACATAATTCACCCTTACATGTTTAGAACGGCAAAACTAGTGGGGATTACATGCTAATAACTTAAGCTATATTCTCATATCACTTCTCTTTAATATTTATTTCCTGTCTTTTAATTCTTAGTTTTAGTTTAATTAATTAATTATCTAAAATCTCTATTTGTCTTTACCTTTATTTGCGTTTAGTTGTTCTATCTTTAATTTATTTGCACTTGGTATTTGCATAAGATTCTTCTAACCTCTGTAGTCTCTGCGGAACGAATCTAAATCTAAAACTTGCATACGATCTGTATACTTGCAGAACCGTGTAGTTCTAGGGTGTTTTTGCACTTTATTTATACCTTATTTTATCACACACTAGGCCCCACCAGAAGTCTTGATGCAAATAATCGATAAGCTCGGTTTTTGCAAGAAATGGAGAGACTGTATTCTTACTTAAGTATGATAGTTTCATTCCAGGTCAGGGTTAATGGGGAAATAATTAAAAGATTTTCGTTGAAACAAGGAAATAGACAATGAGATACTTTATCCCCATTACTTTTCTAACTCTTTATAGAAGGACACATCTGACTAATCAATTCACAGTGCATGGAAGGATATATGAAAGATATTGCTATATCAAGATCTTCCCCAAAAATCACTCATCTTATTTTTTCCAATGATGCGCCTCTCTTTGTTGAAATTAATAAAAAATAAATTGAGGCATTCAAGCAAATAATCACGAGACACTACCAGGCTTCAGGCCAAAGGATTAATTTCAAAAAAAATTAGCTATGTTATGCGATAGTGGCACACCAGAGCAGGTGTGTGAGGAGGTCTCTAACACGTTAAACATTGGATGTACCAAAAAATTAGGAAGATACCTGAGAATCTTACTCACGATAAATAGAAAAAAATGGATAATCTGGCATATATTAAATATAGAATTCGACAAAACTTGGCTAGTTGGATATCTAATCTATTGTTAGATGGCGATAAAGAAGTCTTGATTAAAGCTGTGATCCAGGCAATCGCTAATTATCCAATGTCGGTTTTGAATTTCCTAAAACACTTCGTAAAAAGATGGCAACCATAATTATAAATTGTTGGTGGAAATCTCTAGGTTTTGTCACCAAAAACCTTCCTTGTTGACAGAACGTTCCGCTACTGACTCTTGAAAAAGCAGCTTTTAAGGTCTCGTCGCTTCGGTGAATCACTTGAGCCCTTATACATTTTCGGTGCCATAGAGTTAGACCAGTGAGCTATCATCACTACATATTCTTCTTCTCTGAGCAGTAACGAGGAGGGAATTCTTTCTATGCTTATCCTATTACTGTTACCTGAGAATGCAGGTTAAGAGTTAAGCTAGCGCGCCTCAGGCGAAAGGCTCTGTTCGGCCCGAGTACCATAAGAAGAAAATTCAATAGGTTTCATGGAAAATAATTGTTAGCTAAAAAACTATTGAAGTATTGGTTTCAAATATTTTCAAAAAATAAATGTTGCCTACTAGACAACCAAGCATGGAGAATCATTAATTACCCAAATTCTCAAGCAGACAGTGTTCTTAAAGGTATTTATTTCCAAGATCATCTACGTTGGTTAACAGCTAGCAAAAAATAGACCGTGGAGCTAGGATAGTATATACAAATAGATGCAACTATTAAAGAGAGAGTGTATTTGAAAACTTGGAAATGGGCCAATGACAAATATATGGGAGCATGCTTGGGTTAAAAAAGGAACAAAGATGGAAAATCCTAAGGAATTTTGCCTCAATATGGTAGCACAACTATTTAATTAAGATATGACTGGTTGGGACATTGGTCCAGTCTATAAAAAAGGTCCTAGAGAGATGGACAATGAAATTATTAAGATACCAATCATTCAACTGGATAAAGAAGATAAGATCATTTGGCCATCTACGAAAGAAAGAACCTATGCTACCAAGTCAGGATACCATTGCCTTAACCAAGATGAGATTGTTAGAAAGTGTCAATCATCAAGGACGTGGGAAGATAATCAAAGAGAATTCTAAAATATTGTATGAAAATCTAATATTCCATCTAAAATCAAGATCTATGAATGGAATATATATAGTCAGGCGGTACCAACGAAAGCTAGCCTGGACAAGAGGAAATGTACTGAGAATAGGAAATCTGAGTGGTGTAAATTAAAGGAGGAATTGGACGAACAACATTTTCTTAAGTGATTTATTTTGTGAAGGAGTTTGGGAATCTTCATCAATACAAGCAAAGATTGATGGTGACTATGGTGGAAGCATTAAAGAATGGATTATTAATAAACTTAACTCATATGCCAATAATGGATGGGATCGTAGAAAAGTGGGTGCGTATATACAGTGTATTTTATGGAATATCTGGAAGGCTTGGATGCAAGAATTATTTTGAAAGAAAAAAGGGGACATCAAATGAGAATGTTATAAAATCATATAAGCTTATTAATAATCATTTTGACGCAATTGTCGCAGTACAAAGAGAGGTCACTGAGAAGTAAAAATCGGCGGAGGAGGAAAATTATTTGAATAACGCGATACTTGGTAAAGAATATGAGATTATCTGGCTCAACGCTGCGTAATTTACTAACGAATGAGAAATGTCATGTATAATTAGTGGTTGTCAATAATGAGGGTAATGTAACTCATAGAATCGCGAAGCATCGTAAAATTAATTATTGTCTTGAGGGTGAAGCTTGGGCCATTCTGGTGGCCATGCGGTCATCCGCTAACCTCAATCTAAGGAGTTTCTCATTTTACTCCGATAACTTTAAAATTATACAAGGTATATACAAGAATACTGGAATATTTATGTTTGTCTGACCAATGGTGGAAGAAATCTGGAAATGGATGGGATTATTTCTAGAATGGAATGTGCATTACATTAAGAGAAGTCTTAATGACATCGCATAATCTTTTGCTAAGTTTGCAAGACATAACTTAGATTTGTTGAGATGAAGAAGTATTCAGTTGTATGAAATCTTCAGATACTTGAATAACTTATATAGTAAAAGTGTTGTTGGATAAGTAGGATGTCGTGATTGTTTTGTCGTCTCAAACTGATAAAAAAACCAAATGTCACAAACCATACTAGTGTATATCTACTATCTAAAATTATCAAAATATCATAATTCAATTAATCTAATAATTGGATTAATTGAAATATTAGTCAATGTTTTAGACAAAATGTCCAAATGTTCTGAGTAATTCAAAAGTAGCAAATATATCCTAGTGTTATAAAACCATCCAAGGTATATTTACTATTTTATGGAATTTCGTATATACATTATTCTGGAGTATAAAAAATTTATAGTTACTACTTTTTTAAGTGTACATACAAGAAAGCGGCCATGAGTTTTAAGCCTCCCCACGTTCACATACCAAACACTATTTTTTTGTCATTACAATAAAATATTAAGGGGGTGTTTGTTTGCACTTAATGAGATCTGAATCTGGTTCATTAAGACATTTGATCAATCAGACTGTTTGTTTTTCTTGACCAATTCAGATCTGAATGGCTCTTAACTGGTCTGATTCATTTAGATTTCAAACTAAGTCAGAATCATTCAGACACCGCCTCTTAACAGAATAAGTTCTATTCAGCTGTGCATTCAGCATTCAGCACTTATTACTTAAAAAAACAAACGACACCTAAGAGTTATTACACATCAAGTTAAGATAACTAATAGAACCAAACAAAGAAAAATCCTGCCATTGCGAAAAATTTATGTTATGTCAAGTATATTTTGCCAAAGCATCCGCTAGAGTTGAAAGATCGATTGATATGAATGACCTTCCACAAAGGAAATTTGACAAGCTAGTTCTTAATCTCGACAATGATTGGAGAAATCTGCCATCGAACACCTAAAATTTTTGAAATACCTTGAACTAACTCAAGGTTGTCGTGGTAAAAGGATGAACTCCGAAGATGAGGCTACTAGTAAGCCTCAAAGAGTATTAAATTGCCTAATACTCCCCTTCGATAGCACTTTTAACCATACCTCTTTTATCTTCCTCATGAGTAACAATACCCTCTGGATTAATAGCAACTGAAGCTATACATGTGGGTTCATAGTATTTGGGAAAGAAGCATCACGTAACCATAAAAATTCAGCATCATCCGATAAGAGTGGAAGATTTTGACTCTCGATTTTTTTTATCCTTACTACTATTAAGCTTAGTGATGGTTCCATTATCTTCTCTGTTATAAAAAATACTTCGTAAATCATTATTTACGTTAAGAGTGATCTCTCATATGTTCCAAACTTTATTTTCAAATAATCCTTTCATCTTGTCATTCCAGATGTTCCAAATAGTGAGAAGAATGTATTTTGTAATTCTCTCTTATCCCGACCATTAGCCAAGTAATTATCTATAGCATCAAGCATCCAATTTCCAATATCAATTTTGTTTTCTCTATTGATTTGTATCTGCATTTTAGAATTGGCGCAAACTTAAATACTAAAATGGAATTAGAGGAAAATATGTTCAATATCTTCATTATCAGCTTTGCACCACTCACATCGATCATCATGTGTATATTTACGTATGGAGATTTTTCTTAGTCGGAATAGCCCATTACAAATTTTACATTTTGTCGGCACATTTGAGTTCAAAATAGTCTTCCATAGGTGCCTATTGTTATGTTCCCCTTATTTAGATTATTGAGCTTCTTTCTGTATTTCATTGTTAACCAATGTATAATACCCAAACTTGGTAGAATAAATCTCATCCTTGGTCATTGGCCAAATCAAGTTATGATCATCTTTAATATTCATAACTAGAATCTTGAGAATGTCATTGATAATGTTAGGTTGAAACAAATCTTCAACCAGGTTAATATCCAAGATGTTATAGAATCATGAAAAAGTTGAACAACCTTGTGAATATTACAGTTAGGTGGTTTGTCTCGTAGTCTTTTATTTCTAATCCACATAGGTTCCCATATATTTGATTTGAAACCATTACCAATTTTCCATATAACATGTTGTCTAAGAAATTGAATTCCTTTGTAAAGACTTTCCCAGCTCTAGGACCTTTCCTTAGCAAGTTTAGAATCAACTAATCTAGAGTTTGGACAATAAATACCTTTAAGAACTTTAGTGACCAGTGAATTCGGGTAATTAATATTCCTCCATGCTTATTTAGCCAGAAGTGTGATA
This sequence comes from Nemophila menziesii, assembly GCA_029959085.1. Taxonomy (NCBI): domain Eukaryota; kingdom Viridiplantae; phylum Streptophyta; class Magnoliopsida; order Boraginales; family Hydrophyllaceae; genus Nemophila; species Nemophila menziesii. Next base: position 2,160,065 of record JARWIR010000027.1, on the reverse strand, counting down.
TTCATCTTTTAAAAATCCCTAAAGTCAATACCACTAATCTTCTTAGACTTAGCAATTATATTCTAAGATATCTAATGGATTCTTCTTTTGGTATTAGAGTCCCGCCAAAATTAGTGATATTTCTGGAACGTTTTTTGCATAGTATTTTTGGAAATTAGAAAATAGACATGACATAGTTTGGTATGACTTGTAACACTACCGAGATAAGAACTTCTTTGCCCCCATCTGAAAGAAAATTCGCTATCCGACCGGATAGTTTGAAAAGAAGACGATATTTTATACAGTTAAGGTTCTCGGATTTGGCTCTTTTATGAGATAAAGGAATTACCAAATATTTACCAAATAAATTAGTTTTCCTGATATTAAGCGATAATGCAATTTTATCACAAGTAGCATGTGGAGTTCCTTTACTGGAACGATAGAAGATTTATGAAACTTAATTTCTGATTAGACGTTTGGCAGAAATCCAATAATACTTTTTTAAAAGCTTCAATCTTGTACTCCTCAATATTTATAAAGAATAAATCATTGTCCACAAAGAGTAAACGCATGATTTTCAAACAGTTTCTAGTGATGGAAATACCTTTGATGTTACCTTCTCTACATTGGAAATTTAACCAAATTAATACGGCTTTCTTTCTTCTCACCCTACCTAATACCTTGACTCAAAGAAAATTTGTCAAGTCTTTGACCATTAACTTTAACTTGAAATGAGACTAAAGAAATACAGTTAAAAATCTATTATGTTCATCTATCGCAGAAACCACGACTTTTGAGAGTATTGATAAGAAAAGACCAATTAACTTGATCATATGCTTTAGCCATGTCAATTTTAACTACATCATAATTCTTCTTGGATTTCCTTTTATTTTTAAGATAGAAGGAATCTTCTTGTGATATTAAAATATTATCTTTGATACTTCTTCCTTTGATAAATGTTGATTGATTTGGAGAAATTATCTCATCCATGAACGGTTATAATTTTCGCAATAATTTTCTATCTGAATTTAATACAAGCGATTGACCTAATATCCGCTACCCTCTCTTGGTACTCACCCTCCGGAATAAGAGAAATGAGAGTACCATTAATACCATGAAGAGGTGTATTGTATATGAAGAAGTTTAAAACCATTCTAAAAATGTCATCTTTAATGATATCCCAATATTCTTGATAAAATTTACTAGGTAGACCGTCTGGGCCTGGAGCTTTAGAGCCGGACATACTAAAAACCATATTTTTACTTCACCCGTATCAGGAAGTTTGATTAATGAATCATTCATGACAGGTGTAATTTTATAAGAAATTGAATAAAAAATATATGTCATCACAATTTAGAATGAGAAGTAGTAGTTTTATCATTTCAATTTTAACTTGAGTTAAAATGTGTAGTTTAAATTTGATAATGACATATACAAATCATAGTTATGGATACTAAAATTTTAAATATCCTTCAAATATCTTAAATAAATTTATAGATATTTTGAAATAATTATTATAACGTACATAAACTTTATAATAAATGATGAAAAATAAAATTACAAATATTTTGACTACAAAAAACAGACTCGCAGTTTGGAGGACAAAGACTAATACATTCGTCGCTTTCCTTACACGAAGCTTGTTGTGGATAGATTTTAGAGGGTGGATCTAAACAATAACAATAACCCCAAACACATGGTTTTTCTATTTGGGTTGGCACAAAAACTATTACAATAAAAAATATTTGTGCATTTTGCGCTTGTTGCTAGCTTCAATGATGGAATACCTATAGTTTAAGAAAATTAAGACAAATTTGGTCAATTAATATTAATATATATATAAATAAAATGACGAAATATAAATTTGTACTTTAAATCTGAGTAATTACTTTTATACTTTCATCCATTCTAATTTATCTTTTTTTAATAAAACTGTATGTTTTCCGCCATAAGTTAAAAAACAAAAAAAATAAAGTTTTCTTAATCCATCCACAATACAACGAATAAATATCTTCTAATTTTGACATCATGATCAATAAAAAATATAACATATCACCTTGATGGTGGATGAATTGGTTGTATATGGGTGGGATTTACAAAAAACAATATGATAATGATTTATATACATAGGAAAAAAAGAAAATATTATGTATGAAATATAAAATATATAAGACATGTAAGGTATGAGAGTAAAAAAATAAAATGTATAATGATAAGTAACTAACCTATTACAACAAGAAATATAACAATAGTAAGCAAATTTTTTGTTGAGATATTTGGTAGAAGGGATATATAATTCAATAAGATAGTTCAAATTATTTGCGAAATTTATAGGTGCAAGGTATTTTTGTATATACTATACAATTAAAACTCTATTTTAAATACCATTATAAACAATGTGCATTATAAGCATCTACTAATTTCTTACAAAATTATTTAATGTATAGCCTTTGTAGTTTATATTGATAGATCAAACCATATCCATGAAAATGAACAAATAATGAAAGTCTTTTGGGGATATTTTCTATTAAAATAAAATAGAAAATTGAGAATGACATCTATAGAGATGGGTACATGACCAAAATAAAGTAAACTTTTGTATGATTTGTAATGGATTATATTCATTTTTAAGCTATAGAGTTAATGTCATCTTCTAGTTGCATCCAGATATTCAGAAACTTACATAGATCAAATGTTATGTTATGTTAGTAATAGTAATTAATTTTTTTATTGTATTCTTTCGACATCAATTTTGAAATTGGTGCCTATTTGATAATTTTAAATTCTTGAAAACATTGTAAGGAATTTTAATATAAATATAGGGTTCCAAGCTTATTACTCCAACACAAGGAAATTGGATTGGGCTTGCAAGGGTTTGTGGATTTGGAAGAAAATTACATACAAAAGAATGTAAATATTATTTCATTTTAATTTAAAGGAAATTGGAAATCTATGTTTTTATCTCTTTCGCTATGCAGTCATATTTACTTAGCTCTTTAGCCAGTTAATCACTTAGAGATTAATCCAAAAATTAAAGTTACTCGTCTCTTCAACTAGAGCTACTCGACTCTTTAGTAGATAGTGTCTCTTGTTTTGTGATGGATTTACAAGGTCACGAGATATCATTTTGTAAGGTTATATTAATTATTCTATATTCTTGACATATTGTGATTTCTTGTCTATTCTCAGATGTTTCGTTATTTTTGGATATTTTTTGTGTTAATTGTATGTTAAAATTGTATCTTATAGGTACTTCGATGATACAAGATCCCGAGATGATTGGGAGAAGTCAAAAAGTCAATTTCAAACCCAATTCAATGTGTGAAAGGATAATAAAAGGCACTTTAGAAGGTCGAGTGGATCAACCGATTAAACTTTGAAGTCAACTTGAGACACCACACACATTCGATGAAGAGTATGAAAAACCCCCAAGAATTTCCTTCGATTGGGGAGCGCGTGAGAAGTTATTGTTTGAAATTTGGAGCTAAGATGAACAAGTTATGATATTGTTTCTATGGTGGCTCGAACCAGTCCTGAAAATGTAAAAAGGTTTTTGGGTCACTTTAACCACTCAAGTGGGTCCAACACTTCCCAAAAACGTTTACCATTTTTATATATCTTAATTTTTGAATCAAACGGAATTACACAACATTTGGGAGAGAAGCTATGCGCCTGGAGTCAAGAACAAAAGAGGAGAAGTAAGTGTTTTTCATCATTCCACCTATTTCACCATCAATTTCATTAATATTTTGTGTAATCCTTTATCTTTTTCTATTCTAGTATTAAATGTGACTCTTCTAAGCTTTATATTTCAGTTTTTAATTATACCCTAAACTTATTATAGCTTGAGAATTGCTTTATGTATAAGACTATAGTTCATAAAATTGATGTTTTATCGTATTTTAGGATTATATTATTGAAATGAATTGATTGAATATATGTCGAGTATGAAAGTTTATTGCATTTTTCAGCCCTTACCTTGATCAAGTTTTTGATTGGGTTAGTTTTCTATACTATTTCCGGAAGGGGGTCGGGATACCAAACTCGTTCATATGTATTTGATGTTCGTTTATGAACCGATGGGGCTAGACTAGTCAAATAGTCAAGAGGGTTTGAGTTAACTCATCTAATGAATTTTGTAGGGTCGCTCGAGAAAGGTATTTAGAGTCTAAGGACAACCCCTCATCTACCTAGAAGGGATTATTGTGGATTATTTTATCCCGACAAACACAAAATGACCAGTTCACCCTTATGTCTGGTGACATCTAATTTGTCACTAACGGGGATTATTAGCAAGACTCAAGCTATACTCTCATCTCATATTTTTCACTTTATTTATAATTTAGTCCCTTCTGTCATGTACATATTGTTTGATATTCAATATATCACTCTGGTCCATTCGCAAGTTTTTTAGTTATTGGAAATTAAAAACCAACTATCATTTTACTTTATTTTTCAACTCAAACCTCGAGCACTTCATATAGCACAAAAAATTAACCTCGTAGTCCATATGGATAATGATTAACAATACTTACTATAATTACTTGGGATGACTCGTACACTTGGAAGGAGTGCACTCGCGAGTGTGGTTTTCATATCACGCCTCGGGGACCACCATCCAGTCACCACCTCGATCTGAATCCCAAAGTTATAACTTCATGACTCTTTAATCAGAGCTACTCAACTCTTTAGCTGCAGAAACACTTGTATATTAATCTGTAAGTTATATTTACTCGGGTCTTCAGCTTCAACTAATCATCACTTCACCTAGAGCTACTTGGCTCTTCAATCGATCAACCATTAAGACGTTAATACCTAACTTATGACCACTCGACTCTTCATCCGATCAACCATTTAGATATTACTCCAAAATTTATAGCAACTCAACTCTTCATCAAATCAACCACTTAGACATTAATCCATATGTTAAAGGTACTTGGCTCTTCAGCCAAGACTACTCCGCTACCAGACGATGAACCAACTAGACAATAATCCCTAAGTCATAGATATTTGATTCTTTAGTCGACCAACAACTTATTCATTAATTGTTAAACTATAGCTAATAGGATCATTCACCAAAGCTATTTGTATCTTCCTTCGATCTCCTAGTGGGACAATGATTCCTGAATTATAGTTACTCAACTCTTTTTAGCTAGAGCTCCCCGGCTGTTGAATCAATCAAACACTTAGTTGTCGATCCTCAATGTATATATAGTTGGGAAAAATACAACAAAAATTCTTATTTATAAGTCGTGATGGAATTGTGAAAGATAATTTGCATGCAACATGTTGGTAAAAAGACGACGTGGTAGCTAAAGCTCGTGGTCTTTAGGTGAATGGTATCAAGAAAATAGTGTAATGATTGCATCATTAGCTAAAAAGTTTGACGTTCAAAGAACCTAGGATGATATAAAAGATGATAATCATAAAGTAAACAAAAAACACAAAAGTATGACATGGTGATAAAGAAAACCTAATACCCACGATGCCTCAATAGTAGTCAGGAAGTGGATTCCGGCTCATCTCCCCGAACATAATCATAATAATCCTCATGCAATTTACCTAAATCCAACGGGATCGGTGATAAGTCAAAATTGTACCCAGACAACCCTTGTCTAGAATAATTTATTTATCTTCTACTCGACATATGTAAATAGTCACCATGAAGCACTCGACTACACATAACCATTACTAAGGTTAGCAGAAGTTATGACTTGTGATAGTGTCTCAAAAAATTAACTAGAAGAACCTTTATTACCTATTAAATGATTTGCAATGATGTGTCTACAAATTATTGGATTACAAAAATATATGTTGAAATATATAATAGACTAGGTATGAATTTCCAACTATAACTATTGACAATCACACTATCTATAAAAATTAATTAATACTTCATTAAAGAGAAATCATTAATGCCATGTTAAAAAGATATCCATTACAAAATAAAAGTCAATTGTCGAACATAGGGTGATTAACCAATAGAGTCCACAACCAATAGAACATTTCCCATCAGGTCCAACCCATCATGAAAGTCAAAATTTCCCCTATGATCCATTTAATGACGTTTGGTTTACCAAAACTGAATACCCTTATTTCATGCAAGTCAATATTTATCAAAAAGAAAAATTCGAACCGCCAAAAAATTATTTGGAAATTAAATCAACAACCCATCGTCTCTTTCCCAGAATCCAATCCCAAACCCTAACAACACTCATAGCTCTACCATGGCGAAAACAAACAGTAGTAAGAAATTACTGACATTGGAGAAAATAGTGAAGGTTTGAAGAAAAATAAGATGAAGCAACCATTGTTAAACGATGGTGTGAAATTGTTATGTGTTTGTGTGACGTTGTCAAACGATGGTCTGTCATGGACGCTCTTCCACGAATATTCAACGAGATCTTCACCCTTAATGATATATTCTCACCGGATCTACGCGAACGGAATATGGCTCGCCTGAGCTTCGTGAAAGGCGCCTGAGATGAGGCCCAAAAGAGGCTGTTGGAGCTTTATGTTCGAGAGAGGCATAGATAGAGAGTAAAGAGAGAGAAATGGAGGGAAAAAAACTAATAATTAGGGTCTTTAAAATATTAGGATATCGATAAATATGGAAAAGATTGGATATGATATCTAGTAGTAGGGGTATGTATGGTATTAGCTAAATAACGTTGGACTCTATAAGGCAGAAATCTAGATCTAGACTTATTGGGGGTGGGTTATTGGGTCTAAGGACTTTTTAAGCTAATATCTCTCGAACATAATAAGGTTACTTTCTTAGGGGTAATACTAATAAAATTAATTTAAAAAACTTGTATAATTTATTATATAATTACAAATAATATTGAATACATCCTTTTAAAAATATTAATTTATAATAAGTTTAATTATAATCTCTCATTTCACAAATCACTATTTTTTGAAATAGTTTTCTATAAATGATTGTCTATTTTAAAAATTAAGACATATTTTGATTATTTATACCACTTCTATCTCAATTTAAATATTCAAATTTATGTTTCAATAAATATTTAAAAAACATAGTATCAAATAATAACTCTTCCTAGATTATGGTTGAAAGAAAATGTGATAACTTTTTGTACTGGGAAATAATAGACGCACCTTTCTAGAAAAATTACTCTATAATTATTATATAGTCATAACGTTTCTTAAAAGGGGCGTCCATAAATTATATTTAATAACATTTATTATTATTTCTCATGCATCAAACGACCGATTATGTTTTTCTCTATATAAGATTGTCATCATAACCGTATATCTTGCCTACAAGAAACAACTACATTTTTTATAGTCCTTAATAAAATACAACAAGTTTCAAAGGAAATAAATATGTATATGACATTTTATTTAAGATTTTCACTTATTTTTTTCTTCACTTCTACTAGCATTTTTATCTAGTACCCAGACTGGTTTGATTGACCAAATTTCCCCCAAAACAATCATCTCTATGCTTTGTACAAGTACTTTAAGATTTGATTCTGGTGCTAATAATAATACTATTAACGATCATGGTCAAATTTCAATAGATAAGGCACTAGTCCCTACTATAGTAATCAAGAACTTAGTGGAATCATATTTCAAGGACTTGACAGACACATAATTGAAAAGGAGATACAATGTATATCTGAAAGTTTTTGGTGACATTGTTATAATATTAATAGTTGTAGAAGTTACTTGAATTCTAATAATTATGAAGTCATGGCTAACTCTTCCTTATCGTCACTGACTAATGAGCTTGCTTGTGATCAACAGTTCAAATCACCTCCAACAAAACCTAAACAATTTAAAATGAAAAATAGGAAGTATAAGGTATCATAGTGTCGTTGAGGTCATTGCCAATTTTCTTCTCGAATAACTTTAATTTGAATAATAATTAGATTATATTCAGAAAATAAAGTTTTAAAAATATAATCGAAGAAAATATGTATTGCATAAGCTTATATCACAACTGTTTATTATTATAAATTCACATTGCTTATTATATTTGCTCACATATACACACACACACACATATATTGGCCGGGAAACAAATGTTGATGCAATTGAATGAATTGGAGGAGTTTCGCTACCATGCCTATGAAAATCTGCGTCTTTACAAGGAGAAAACAAAGAGATGGCATGATAAACGAATCCATCCAAAGAATTTTGAGAGAAGACAAAAGGTACTATTATACAACTCTTGATTCTCGAATTACCCAGGAAAGCTCAAATCCTGTTGGGGAGGACCTTCCATTGTTACGAAAGTCACACCTCAAGGAGCGATTAAAATTGAACATCCAACCGAGCAAAGGACATTCATGGTGAATGGCCAGCGTTTGAAACTATACCATGACAGTGGAGACATTGGTCGAGTGGAGACAATCCATCTCAAAGAACACGCTTAGCCTGAGGTACACGTCTAACTCAAAGACGTTAAACAAAAGTGCTCTTGGGAGACACCCCTTGTTTTTAATTACTTTTTAGATTAGTTTTATGTTTTGTAGTGTATATTTTTAAGTTAGTGTATATTTTTAATTGTGTTTACAAGCTAATAGGATAGAAAGGTAGTGTGCTATTGTGCAAGAAATGAGTTTGGGGTTAAACGGAAAAAATTGGGAAAAATTCGTTTCACTGGCCGGTAGGCCGGTCAAACCACCGGTATGCCGGTGGGGAGACACGTGCCCACGGGTTCGTGACTCGGGTTCTTTGCCGAGAGTGTGTCTAAGAAAATCCAGGCGCACCGGTATGCCGCTTACGGCATCGATATGCCGGCCAGAGGAAAAACACGTGCTCACGGGTTCAAGACTCGGGTATTTTGACGGAGTTAGCTTCTGGACAAAACGCGCACCGGTATGCCGGTGAATACCGCCGGTAAGCCGGCGTCCAAAAAAACGTGGCCACGGGTATCGATACGGGTTCAAGGTAGAAAGTTACAAGAAGGAATCACGTCCAGCACCGGTATACCGGCGGGCTGGCCGGTAAGCCGGTCCGAGGTAGGTTTTGAAGAGATTCTTTTCTAATCCACTTCTTACCTTATCAAGAGTTAACCCTAGCCTCCTCAACACGAATTTTTCAGACCCAAACCTTATATATAGACTTTGAAGCTTGTATAAACCTCCACAATTAACACAACAACATTAATAATCCTCTCTTCCATCCTCCATAAACACAAATTCTTTATCAAATTCATCACACTACACCATTAAAACCATCAAGCTTTCAAGAATTCTTCCAAGAATAATCAAGAAACCTTCTTCTTTCATCAAATCCAAGCAAGAAACTCAAGCCACACCTATATTTCTTAACTTTAATCCATCCTTGGTGTAACTTGAGTTATGGGTCAATCAAACATGACAAACAGAACTGATGTTATGGATTATAAGAGGAAGTGTTCCATCATAGGGAAGAACAAAAATTTTCTTGGAGCTACAATTGAAAGGCCTATCAATCTTTATGAGCCTATTGAAAAGAAACATAAGATAAAGGCACCAACACAACCACTACCCAAGAGATTAACAACTAGGATGTCTGTACCATCAAAGCTTAAAGAAAATATACAAAATCAAGATCAAGGTTCTTCTTCTTTCTCTTCATCTAAGGATAATTCTTGTATTCCCCCATGGGCTATCAAATTCCAACATGAAGTAAATTATTTAAGATAAGAAAACAAGGCACTTTGGGTGGAAATTGCACAGATTAATTCACAATTGGGAGAGGTAACTGAGATCATGGATATTGATAATTATTCTTCTTCTTCAGAGGAGGATATGATGGATCTCTATGGCTAGCCAGGTACACCGTTCTAATTCTTCATCTTAATTTCTTGTATGCATTAGGTAGTTTAGTTTAGTTTAATATTAAATTTTATTTCTTTATTAAGTCTATTTCGAAACGTGGGGACACGACTCACTTTTGAGTTGCGGGTGGGGATTCGTTATCCTCATCTTCTTTTCCTCTCATCTTCGTTTCGTTTTTGCATAAAATTTAAAAATTTTGGGTTGAAATAGACATAGAATATGTTCAATGTACCTATTTGAGCATGATTTAATTAAGTTGATGATAGTAAGTAGTATGTTTTTGAAAGATGTCACAAATAGGTTTAGTATTCATGTATGAAAACAGGAAATAAAAGATAGAAAAGTTAATGAGCAATGATAAGAAGTTACGTTGAAACTTAGGGAGATTATTTGGTCTGTAGAACGTGAGGTTTGAAATTAGTTGAAAACCCGCTTATCTATGAACTAGTAGTGAAAAAGTAACAAAATCCGGTAGTTAGAAAAATGAATAAGGAAGTTCTTTCATATTGAAGCCTTCTTAGCCCCTCTGAGCCTTTCTAAAGCCTTTTATTTAACCACATTATAATCCATACCCTTAGTTTGTAGGACTTATCTATATGACCCGCACTCGAATCGCAAAACCTGAAACAAGTTGTTTTTAGAGCTTGAGTTTAGGGTGGTTGGTTTCATCATTAGGGAATATTGGGTTTTGGGAAATTGTAATTGTGATTTTATTGATGATGAAAAAGTTAATATTGTAACCCTTTGTCGGGGTAATAGTGAATGAAAAAGAAGCTACGAGCTAGATTTGAAAAGAAAAAAAATATATATGAGAAAAAACAGCGTGATATCTCGAACATCAAAAAGAGAGTCATAGGTATACAAAAGAAAAAAATTGATATGAAAAGAATATATATTCGGACCGGCAAAGTGGAATTTGTATATCATCACAAAAGGTTTTACTTGGGATTATTGGGGATGCACATCAAAAGCATCAAAAATTGGGTTGAGTGAGAACATCTTCGAGTGAAAACTCAAGCTCTAGGGTGATTCGTTGATGGAATGTGAGGAGAGAGCCAAAAGCTCACTTTTTCATTATCCAAATATACCACACCGTCCCGAAGCCCCGTTATAACCAAATACCTTAGGATTTCTAACTGCTTGGTGGAGAAGCAATTGAGCTATTAGGTTGTAGGTAAGTGGACCATTGGATTCTATATTAGAACCTATGAACAACCTATAGTCATTAACACGAACTAAGTAAAGACATCTCCTTCTGGCATTGTGAAATTAATCTGGACTTGAATTCATGGATTGTTGATTATGTGTATATTAAGCATACGTGTGCATTATTTCTTGAGCATTACTACATGAGACTTTTTAGATATTATTCACTAGGATCATTCATTGTGTTTTGTTCTTATTCTCCTCCTACTTCTTCTTGTTATTTGACTACCATACTGTTCTTTATTATTATTGTATCGGGATGATACAACTTTGAGTTGGGGGTCTTGATGTCTCCCCATTTGTGATGATTTAATCTACCTTGGACACATCATTTTAGGTGTATTTATTAGAGTATTGGTCGATTTTCTCATGATTTAGTACACTTTTCTATTTTGTGTCATTATTTATTATTTTTAGACAATACTGGGTTTAATTATTTATTTAGTGTGAAGTTTTAAAGATATATGGTAATTAATTAGAGTCCATGTTAATTCTAAGAGCTAAATGAAAGAAGATAAACACGGAAATTGGAGATAAGGAAACAAAAGCTAAAGTATGAAAAGATAAAACTGTCAAATAAATCTTAATTTCACCACCCACGACAACAAATTGGCTTATATGTCCCAATCGGTGAGGAATTTGGAAGAACGGTCAAGAGAAAAGTTAAAGATCATTCCGAGACAATGAATTTCGACTACTCATACGCGTCAAACGGATAAGTATTGAAGCTGTTAGGATCAAAACAATAACGGGGCTGATTACATATTTTAGGGTTACGAATTTGAGTTGGGCTAGGAGTCCATTACTTACCTTTTCCTTCAAGACAACGAATTAGGTCTTCCTATACACTATAAATACAGCCTCTTATCATTAACAAATCATGCAGCTTGATAAAGAAGATAAGATCATTTGGCCATCTACGATAGAAAGAATCTATACTACCAAATTTGGATACCACCGCCTTGACCAAGATGAGATTTTGAGAGAGTGTCAATCATCAAGGACGTGGGAAGATAATAAAAGAAAAATCTAGAATATTATAAGAAAATATAATATTCCATCAAAAATTAAGATATTTGAATGGAATATCGGTAATCAGGCAAGACCAACGAAATCCAGCCTGGACAAGAGGAAATGTACCGATAATAGGAAATATGAGTGGTGTGAATTAAAGGAGGAATTGGACGAACAATTTTTTATTTAATGATTCGTTTTGTGGAGGAGTTTGGGCAGCTTCGTCAATACAAGCTAATATCGATGGTGACTATGGTGGAAGCATTAAAGAATGGATTATTAATAAAGTTAACTCATATGCCAAGAATGGATGGGATCGTAGAAAAGTGGGTGCGTATATAAGGTGTATTTTATGGAATATTTGGAAGGCTAGGATCCAAGAATTATTTTGAAAGGAAAAAGGGGACACAAAAGAGAATGTAGAAAATCGTATAAGCTTATTAATAATATTTTTGACGCAATGGTCGCAGTACAAAGAGAGGTCACTAAGAAGTAGAAATCGTCGGAGGAGGAAAAAAACTGAATAACGCGATACTCGTGGACGAATATGAGATTATTTGGCTCAACGATGCGTCGTTTACTAAGGAATGGGAAGTGGCATGTATCATCAATGGTTGTCAATAAGGAGTTTAATGTAAGTCATAGAATCGTGAAGCGTTGAAAAATTAATAATTGTCTTGAGGGTGAAGCTTCGGCCATTTTGGTGGCCATGCGGTCATCCGCTAACCTAAATCTACAGAGTTTCTCATTTTACTCCGATAAATTTGAAATAATACAAGGTATTTACAAGAATACTGGAATATTTCCGTTTGTCCGACCAATGGTGGAAGAAATCTGTAAATGCATTGGAATTTTTCTGGAATGGAATGTGCATTACATTAAGAGAAGCTTTAATGACATCGCAAAATATTTGGCTAAGTTTGCAAGACATAACTTAGAATTGTCGGGATGAAGAAGTATTCAGTTGGATGAAATCTTTAGATACTTGAATAACTTATGTTGTAAAAGTGTTGTTGGATAAGTAGAATGTCGTAAATTGTTTTGCCGTCTCAAACTGATAAAAATACCAAATGTACTGCAATAATTCAATAGTAACAAAAATATTCAAATGTCACAAACCCTACTGGTGTATATCTACTATCTAAAATTATAAACATATCATGATTCTATTAATCTAACTATGGGATTAATTGAAATATTAGTCAATGTTGTAGACAAAATGTCCAAATGTCCTGAGTAATTCAAAAGTAGAAAATATATTCTATTGTTACAAAACCATCCAAAGGTATATTTACTATTTTATGGAATTTCGTATATAAATTTGTTATTCTGGAATATACAAAATTTATAATTACTACTTTTTTAAGTGTACATGCAAGAAAGTGACCATGAGTTGTAAGCCTCCCCACGTTCACATACCAAACACTATTTTTTTGTCATTACAATAAAATATTAAGAGTTATTACACATCAAGATAAGATAACTAATAGAACCAAACAAAGAAATATCCTTCCATTTGGAAAAAATTAAGTTATGTCGGGTACATTTTGCCAAAGCATCCGCTGCGGAGTTGAAAGATCGATTGATATGAATGTCCTTCCACAAAGGAAATTTAATAAGCTAGTTCTTCATCTCGGCAATGATTGGAGAAATATGCCATCGAAGACCAAATTTTTTTGAAATACCTTGAACTATAACAAGGTTGTCGGAGTAAAAGGATAAACTCCGAAGATGAGGCTACCAACAAGCCTCATACAGAGTAAAACTGCCTAACAATCCCCTTCGATATCACTTTTAACCATAGATGTGGGTTCCCAGTCATTGGGAAAAGAAGCATCACATAACCATAAAATATCTACATCATCTGATAAGAGTGGATAATTTGGACTCTTGATTTTTTAATCCTTACTACTATTAAACTTAGTGTTGATTCCCTTATCTTCTTTGTTATCAAAAAGACTTCTTACATCATTATTAACGTTAAGAGTGATCTCTCTTATGTTCCAAACTTTATTTTCAAATAATTCTTTCATCTTGGCTTTCCAGATGTTCCAAATAGTGAAAAGAATGTATGTTGTAATTATCTCTTATCTCAACCATTAGCCGAGTAATTATCTATAGCATCAAGCATCCAATTCCCAATGTAAATTTTATTTTCTCTATTGATTTTAATCTGCAATTTAGAATTGGCCCAAACTGAAATACTAAAATGGCATTGGAGGAAAATATCTTCATTATCAGCTTCGTACCACTCACATTGATCATCCTGCGCATATTTACGTATGAAGGTTTTTCTTAGTCGGAATAGTCCATTACAAATTTTCCATCCAAAGGCTCTAACTTTTTTCGGAACATTTGAGTTCAAAATAGTGTTCCATAGGTTCCTATTGTTATGTTCTCCTTCTTTAGATGATTGAGCTTCTTTCTGAACATTGTTAACCAGTGTATGATACCCAGCCTTGGTAGAATAAATCCCATCCTTGGTCATTGGCCAAATCAACTTATGATCACCTTTAATATTCATAACTGAAATCTTGATAATGTCATTGATAATGTTAGGTTGAAACAAATATTTAAGCATGTTAATATCCAAGATGTCATAGAATCATTAGAGAGTTGAACAACCCTGTTGATATTGCAGTTAGGTGGTTTGTCCCGAAGGCTTTCATTTCCAATACAGTTATGTTTCCATATATTTGTGTTGAAACCATTACCAATTTTCCATACAACATGTTTTCTGTAAAGGCTGGCCCAGCTCCAGGACCTTTTCTTAGCAAGTTTAATCTAGAGTTTGGAGAGTAAATACCTTTAAGGACTTCAGCGACCAATGAATTTGGGTTATTAATAACCATACATGCTTCTTTAGCCAGAAGTGCGATATTCATCTTTTGAAAATCCCAAAACCCAATACCACCAAACTTCTTAGACTTAGCAATTTTATTCCAACATATGTAATGGATTCTTCTTTTGGTATTGGAGTCCCACCAAAAATTGGAGATAATTCCGGAGAGTTTTTTAAATAGTGTTATTGGAAATTCAAAAATATACATGTAATAGTTTGAGATGGCTTGTAACACTTCCTTGATAAGAATCTCTTTTCCCCTATCTGAAAGAAAATTCGCAATCCAACTGGCTGGTTTGAAAAGAAGACGATATTTTATATAGTTAAGTTTCTCGAATTTGGATCTTTTGGAGAGAAAGGATTTACCAAATATTTACCAAAGAAATTAGTTTTCTTGATATTGAACGATAATGCAATTTTATCACAAGTAGCCTCTGGAGTTCCGTTATTGAAAGGATAGAAGATTTATGAAAATTAATTTTCAGACCTGACGCTTGGCAGAAATCCGATAACATTTTTTTAAAAGCTTCAATCTCATTCTCCTAAATATTTATAAAGTATATCTCATCATACTCAAAGAGTGAACGCGTGAGTTTTAGACAGTTTCTAGTGATGGAATTACCTTTGATGTACGTTCTCTACATTGGAAATTAACCAAACTAATAAGTCTTTCTGTCAATAAAGAGAAAAGTAAATGTGAAAGGGGATCACCTTGCCTAATCCCTTGACTCGAATAAATTTGTCAAGTCTTTGACCAATAACTTTATCTTGAAATGAGACTTAAGATATATAGTTAAAAATCCATTCCGCCCATCTATCGCAGAAACCAAGACTTTAGACAGTATTGATAAGAAAAGACCAATTAACTTGATCATATGTCTTAGCCATGTCAATTTTAACTACATCAAAATTCTTTTTGGATTTCCTTTTATTTTTAAGGTAGAATGAAACTTCTTGTGCTATTAAAATATTATCCTGGATGATTCTTCCTTTGATAAATGTTGATTGAGTCGGAGAAATGATCTAATCCATGAACGGTTATAATCTAAGCGCAAGAATTATTGCAATGATTTTGTATCTAAAATTAATACAAGTGATTGACCTAAAATCCTCTATCCTCTCTTGGTACTCACCCTTTGGAATAAGAGAAATGAGAGTATCATTAATACCATGAAGAGGCGTATTGTATATGAAGATGTTTAAAACCATTCTAAAAAATCATCTTTAATGATATTCCAATATTCTTGATAAAAATTACTAGGTAGACCGTCTGGGCCTGGAGCTTTAGAGTCAGACATAATAGAAACCGTTTCTTTGACTTCACCCATATCGGGAAGTTTGATTAATGAATAATTCATGACAGGTGAAATTTAATAAGGAATTGAATAAAAAACGTACGTAATCACAAATTAGAATGACAAGTAGTAGCTTTATCATTTCAATCTTAACTTGAGTTAAAATGTGTAGTTTTTTTAGTAACACATACAAATCATAGTTATGGATACTAAATTCTAAATATTCTTCAAACTTCTTAAATAAATTTATTGATATTTTGAAATAATTATTAGAACTTACTTAAACTTTATAATCAATGATGGCAAATACAATTACAAATATTTTGACTACAAAAAACAAACTCGCAGTTTGGAGGATATATACTAATACATTCGTCGCTTCCCTTACACGAAACTTGTTGTGGATAGATTTTAGAGGGCGGATCTAAACAATAACAATCACCCCAAACATGTAGTGGATTTTTATTTGGGTTGGCACAAAAACAATTACAATCAGAAGTTTTTGTTCATTTTGCGCTTGTTGCTAGCTTCAATGATGGAAAACCTATCAATTAAAAAAATTAAGACAAATTTGGTCAATCAATATTATCATATATATATATATATATATATATATATATATAAGGAAGTTTAACAACGTGGCTGACACTCTTGCTAAGTGTATCAAGATCAATATGGATATTTCTGAATGTCCACGTAGTTCTCTAGTTGAGTTTTATTCTAGTATTAGTTATTCGTATTTGAAATGTATCAGTAAACGATGCTAGGACTTTGTATTTGACAATATATATATATATATATATATATATATATATATATATATATATATAATGACGAGATATAATATTGTACATTAAATCTGAATAATTACTTTTATACTTTCATCTATTCTAATTTATCTTTTTTTAATAAAACTATATGTTTTCCGCCATAAGTTAAAAAATTAAAAAAATAAAATTTTCTTAATTCATGAACAATACAACATATAAATATCTTCTAATTTCGACACCATGATCAATAAACAATATAACATATCACTTTGATGGTGGATGAATTGGTTGTATGTGGGTGGGATTTACAAAAAAAAAAAAATATGGTAATGATTTAAATACATAGAAATAAAGAGAAAATATTATGTATGAAAAATAAAATATATAAGACATGTAAGGTATGAGAGTAAAAAAATAAAATGTATAATAATAAGTAACTAATCTATTGCAACAAGCAATATAACAATAGTAAGCAAAAGTTTTGTTGACATCTTTGGTAGGAGGGATATATAATTCAATAAGTGTTATAAACCCATATGTGGATAGTCAGTCCAGCCCATTATCTTGTAGTCAAGTGTGTCGCCTAGGGTGTGATAAAAATAAGATCAATTTAAGTATGGAAAACTATGCACTCTCACCCTAGACATGCACAGTACTGCAAGTATTACAGGACGTATGCAAGTTTTAATGATAAGTAGAGTTCGTTCTCAGGGACTTAAGTGTGTTAATCGCGTAGGAAACAATGACGAGTAAAAGTAAATAACTAGAAGACAGAAAATAAAGAAAATAGGAATTCGAGATTAACAATTAAAACTAAGGAAAATAAAGACAATAAAATAAAAGATTAAGAATATGAGATGAGAAGTATAGCTTAGGTTTTGCTAGTATGCACTAGTCCTTCTAATTCTATCTATAAATCTAGTTCATAAGGGAGAATATCTCTTGGTAATACTTAGTCAGGATTCTAAATTCCCCAAGCTTAGACCTTGAGAGCGACTAAGGGGGCTACGTCACAACTAAGAAGTGATTTCAAATAGGGTTATCAAACGCCACTAAGGCCCTAAGCAAATACAGCAATCTTGGTGATACGGTGGTTAAAACAAACCCTAATGACTATCTAGTTAGAGGTATGTTTTGTCAGAACTGCTATCGACACTAGACATTATGTGGTGGTTCAATAGTTAAACACCCTGTCAAGGAGACCATCGAACTACTCTTAAAATAATCCTAAAGTGATCAATTCTAGGAAAGACATTAAATCAAAACACATAAGTAAATATAAAGTAAGAAGCTAATATAAGATTAAAACATATAATTCCCAAAGAAACTTAGATAGAAGAATTAGGATTCATAGTTTATACATATGCAAAACCCAAGCTATAGGAAGTTTAGTTCATACCTGAAGGAAATAAACTAAAAGAAATAAATAAAGACATCATCTTGCTCTCTACAATAAACTGGAAGAATAAAACCTTAAGAACTAATTACTATGAGGCAAGGATGATTTACAAGTGATATAAGGGTGTATTTATAGGTGTTTAGAAGACCTAATTCGTTTTCTTGAGGAAGAGGTAAGTTATTGGACTTCTAGCCCAACTCAAATTCGTATGGAAATAAAGATAAACACTGCTGCACCGTTTTGAGTGTATCTTCTTCGTTATTGGTCGGATTTTGCTCCACAAGATACCCAAAGAATCGCAACAGAATTATCGAGGCCCTTGAGAAGGAAATCATCAGATTCGGCCTATTTCTTAGGTAAAAACGCCTATCTTTGGACGTGTATGAAGAATCCCAGATTTAGGCAGCTTTTCCTTTTCCATCTTTTTAGCTTTTCTTTCCTTATCTCCAATTACCATGCAAATCTCTTTCCATAAGTTGTTGTCTTTGACTTGGACTCTAATTAAGCTCCATAATTATCTTTAAAGCTACCCACTAAATAAACAATTAAACCCAATATGCTCTAAAAACATTATTTCTACAAATCAAGACTCAAAATAGGAAAGTGCACTAAAACTCAAGAAAATCGACATTATTGACTTCTAAATCACTTAAAATGATGTCTTATCCTAACATTAATCTATCACAAATGAGGAGACATCAAGACCCCCAACTCAAAGTTGTATCGTCCCGATACAATAAAGATAAAAACATAGGGAAGTCTATAAATACACACTTATAAAATTCTCAACACAATGGGGAAAAGCATAGCAGAATATATAGAATAAACCTAAAGCACATAACTCAGAAAATTTCATGCAATAATACTCATAAACTACATACCTGCACACTTCTCATATATACAGTCAACACGGCTTGAATTCAAGATCAGATTAGTTTCGCAATGTAAGAAGGATTGGGACTTTACTCAGTTCCCAAGAGAGCTATAGATTGTTCATCAAACCTCACTAGTATCCAAGGATCCACTTAACTAATCTCTAATGGCTCAATCACTTCTCAATTACATAGCAAAGAATTAAAAGGTCTTTAAGGTTGTAATGTAGGATTAGGGACGGTATGATAGTATATTTGGATAATTTGGAGTGAGCTTTTGGCTCTCTCCTCACTAGCCATCAACGAATCGCCCTAGAGCTTGATTTACTCTCATAAAACGTTTCTCACTCAAACCAATGAATTCCTTGATGCACATTTAGCATCCCCAATAACCTAATTAAAGCTTTAGATGTTCACATAAACATCCACTTTGCCGGTCCGAATATATATATTTTCTTTTCTTTTCAAATCAGTTTTCTTTTATAGCTATGACTCTCTTTTATGTTGAGATATCATGCTAATTTTCTCATATATATATTTTTTCTTTTAATGCCCTTGTTGGCAAAATTAGCTCGAAGCTTCTTTTTCATTCACTATTACCCCGGCAAAGGGTTACAATACAAATCTGTGAATCATCATCAATATAAAGCACAAAGCACAATTAATAAGCTCAAAAATCCCAACAAAATAACAATTCCCATAATGGTGGACCCACCACCCCAAACTCAAGCTCTAAAACAACTGTCTATGCATCGCGATTCAAGTGTGGGTCATATGGAAAAGTCCTAAAATCTAAAGGATATGGCTTATAACGTGTTGCAATAAAAAGCTTTAGAAAGGCTAGAAGGGGCTGAGAAGGATATAATATAAATTCAAAATTCACAAGGTGAGAAGGTATAAAAAGGCTTCAAGGGCTTCAAAATATGAAAGAACCGCCTTAATCACTTTCTACACTATGTAATTTAGAAAATTTCTTACCTTTAGCACTTTCATCAAATGGTTTTTCAACTAGCTTGGATCTCACGGCCTACACACTTCCAAGGTTCCCTAAGTTCGAACATACTTTCTATCGCATTGCTCACTAATCTTTTCTTTACTATCAACGTGTGTTTTCCTGCAAATACTCAAAGCATACAAATACATAGCTCATAAACATATTACTTACTATCATCAATCTACTGAGCTTATGCTTTCAAGCTATTAAACACACTCTACATCTAATTTCCATGTATCAAAAATTTTAATTTCACCCAAAAACAGAAAAATGGAGATGAGAGACAAAGAATCCCCACACCCCCAACTCAAAAATGAGCCGTGTCCCCACGACTCGAAAAACAGAAATTAAAACTAGCAAATAGACATATTTACAGAAATGGTAAGGAAGAAAGAGAACATACTCTCGAGGCTATTGCCTCGCATCATTGATCTCCAAGGTTGGAATTGCTGGACCTTTCGTTAATTGCTCAAGGAGTTTCATGATGTGCACTTGATTAGCGTTTATTTGTGCCACATCATTGACTAAGGAAGTTTGAGCTGCTTCAAATTTTGTTAAACGCTCCTCCATCGTCTCTTGCCAAGTTTCCTCCTTTTCTTCCTTCGAGACTTGCGTAGAACCCGCTCTTCGAAGAATTTCCTTGATCCAAGCATTATCAATATAACTCGCTTTAAACTCGAGTTTCTCTTCTTCAGCCAATACTACATTCGCTTTTCGCACAAGACACGTGATCATAGTTGGAAATTTAACATTATAAACTGATTTAGGAGAGACCGAAAATCGTATCACCTCCTCATAGATCAACTGTGCAACATCAACTTCTTCTCCTCTCAAAATACAGTCCAACAGTAGAGCGTACTTCATAGTCACATCCAAAGTTCGTGTGTTCCCAAAGATATTAGGGACAAGGAAATTGTGCCAAATTCGCGCATCTGCTTGAAGATATTTGTAAGGCCAAAATGACTTCAATTCTCCTTTATGTGATTGCACTTTCTCTTTGTCTAATACATGCTCAAAAAGTAATTCCTCATCAAAGATCTTTCGTTTAGCAACTGCTTCTTCAAATTTGCATAAACCTTTCAGTTTCTTAAACTTGAAGTGGTTTCTAATCTCCTCAACTGTGAAAGGAACTAACTTTCCTCTAATCGAAACACTATTACTATCTCGGCTAAAGAGGCCTAAATAGAACTCCAAAACTAATTCATGACATAATTTCGAACGTCTTACCATGAACGTAGACCAACCCAATTTCTCACCAAGCTCTAGGAATCTAGCATATTCTCCATCTCTAATTTCTTCCTTGAATACTTTCTCATAAGCAAAAGGTAGTTCTTTTAATTGTTTCTCCGCAGAAATCTTCAGAGCTCTTGAAATATCCACTTTCTCTATAGGTATAAGATCTTGTTGAGGTTGAGTCTTCTCCTTTGCATAATAATAAAGCTTTTTACCATTACGATCATACGAAGGTTTCCCACTCTTCTTCACATTCTCTTTACCCTTTGATTTAGAACTAGCACCCTTGTCAATTGATTTCTTCTTGTTTAAATCCAATCCCTTGTTACTCTTCACCTCCCTCTTGTTAGCTAAAATTGTTGTTCTATTAGTCATCGTCAATTAACCCCCAACTCAAAGCTTTAGCAACCCTTGAAATTTAACTTTTGAATTAATGGTTGAACAAGCTTGATTTGGCCTAGGATGGGTGAATCAGTGATGAATCTCTATGTGGGTGAGGTGGATTTGTAATGGGTAGGCTTGGATTTTAGAAATTGTAGGATGAATTTTGAAAATTTGGCTCATTGATTCTTCAATTTGAATGAATTTGGTGAAGATTGGGTGTTTGATTCTCTCTTGTAATGATGTGGAGAGAAGATTTGATGTGTTTTTCTTGATGATTGGGTAGTGTTTTGGTGATTGGTGAAGGTTTTGATGAGCCTGATTCCTACACACCAAAAACACTAATACCTTCCTCAAATATGCATTATCAACTAAAAACAACTAAAATAAACTTAAACTAAAAACGTAAAAGACATGAAAACATAAAAAAAACTACGGGTTGTCTCCCGTACAGCACTTTTGTTTTACGTCTTTCAAAGTTAGACGTGTTACCTCTGTCAAGATTTGCGAATATAGCCTTCCAAACAACGAGTAAGGCTATGAACGTCAACTAATCTGAGCTTGACCCCAGTTTTGGGGCGAATTTCTATCACCTTGGCTGAAACAACCTTAGTGACGATGAATGGTCCCATCCACGAGTCCTTGAAACTTCGTGGCCTGTTCTCGCGTTTGTGGGCTTTCCATAGGACTTCATGGCCAACCCCAAACTCAATGTTTGGCTCAGTCTCCACAGGCTTTAAGTGGATCTCCTCAGGAGGGACTTTGTGATGTGAAAGGCTGTGGATGATAGGCACTGTGGGATCCAACTTCCTCGGTTTCTTACCCAAGACATAGAAAGTCTCAGATACATTCTTAGCATGAAGGGTGATGGTCCCATCTTGGAAGTTGATCACACTTTGACTTGTGGCCATGAAGGGCCGTCCAAGTATGATCGGAACCTGTTTATCTGCATCAAACTCAAGAATAACAAAGTCAGTAGGGATGGCGATATTACATGCACGGACTAAGACGTCCTCCACTGTTCCCAATGTCCTCTTCACTGAGTTGTCAGCAAACTGCAACTTCACTGGAGTCTTCTCTGATTTCTGAAGTCCAAGCCTCTCGAACACGGACTTAGGCATAAGATTCACACTAGAACCCACATCGTACATAGCTTTCACTTTGAGCATACCATGTAATTGAATAGGAAGGTTGAAACTTCCCGGATCTTTAAGCTTGGTAGGCAGCTCTTTTTCACTTCTCCTTGAAACCCTCAGGTTCTCTCTCGGGATCTCTACACTCGCTTCTTTCTCAGGAATAACTTGCGTATAAACTTGTTGCGGTGTAAGTCCTCTCTTCGCAATCTCAAGCATTTGGGCGTTGATATTTTTAGGTTGGTACGCCTCTACAAATGTCTTGAGAACAGTGTCATCTTTAGGATTTGTATCAGGAATAGTTGATGACACTGGTTGAACAACAGGTGGCGATTCCACCTTCTCTTCTTCTTTCTCTTCTAGCACAGCAGGTGCCACTTTATCTTTCGATTCCTCCCTTGAGGCTTCTTCCTCTTTCTCTTTAGCCAACTCAGCTGCATATTCCACTACCGATCGCATCTCCTCTTGCACCTTCCTCAGTAACTCTATGAACTCGTCCTTCTCTTGATCGTCCTCCACATAAACTTCAGAACAGTCAGATTCCTCGGGGCTATATTTGGTTGGTTCTTCTTTATTACTGGGAACTTCCACGGCACTAATGGCAGCATGTGGTGCTTCCTCTTTTGCTTCCTCAATCTCAAGACATATAGCCTTGCAAGCTTCGAACTCATCCTTGTCTTCACCTCCTTCGATTGCCTTCACTTCCTTTTGTTCTACAACACTTGTTAATACTTTGTTTAACCGTGTCACTTGAGTAGTTAGCATCTGAAGTATGGCATCATGTCCTCTGACCTTCTCGTCTTGAGCATTAAGAGTTGTGTTCAAACGGTCTAGAGCTTGTACTATCTGTGTATTGTCCATAGATCCTTCTTGCGGATACTGAGGTAAAGATTTCTAATCTAAGGACTCGGTATAGGCGTCTTGAGCAGGTTGTTGTGGAGGAGCAGGTCTATTCTGATATTGATTCTGGTACTGACCTCTCTGTTGGTAAGAGTTGTTCTGGGGTCGTGATTGATATTGACTAGGATTAGCGGCCCCTTGTGGATTTGAATATTGCATACCCGGATGGTTTCGGTTGCCCCATCAGTTGGATATAAAGTAAACAGATTGCGGATTTGATTCGCACTCTTCCCATACATGATCGTTAACTCCACATTGTTGACAACCTTGTGCTTCTTGTACTACCTTTGTAGCGGCTAAATTCTTCTCCATCGCGATTCTCAGCTCCTTGATTTGATTTTCTAATGAGGATATTTGAGCTGAGTTCGCAGTTTCTGCATCTAAACGAAGCGTTCCTCGGGTCTTTGCTACAGAAGCTCGCGTTGAAGGCCAACTTCTTTCTTGTTCCATAATATTTTCCAACACCTCAGAAGCTTCATTATGATTCATGGAAACAAAAATTACCCTTTCCAATGTTATCGACCTTTTCTCTACCTTTATCATTAAGACCTTCATAGAACATAGCAAGTTGTAGAGCAGGTGTATAACCATGGAGCGGACATCTTGTTAATTTTTGTTGGAACCTTGTCCATGCTTCTCCCACTGTTTCTCCATCTTCTTGGGAAAATCTTGCAAGCTCGGTTTGATCTTTAAGTCTCATGCTCTTCGGGTAAAATCGGTTAAAGAATGCGGCTTGAAGTTCCCTCCAAGAGTGAATGGTTCCATGTGGTTGTCTTTCTAGCCAATCGCTAGCTCTTCCGGTCAAGAAAAACGAAAACATATGACAATACAGTTGCTCGCGTGTAATGCCAGGAGTAATGTAGGCATCACAAATCTGCATGAACTTCTGAATCGCTTTTACCAGATCTTGAATAGCTGTGTCCGAAACTTTGAAATTGACTGAGCATGCCTGGATCGGGTCTAAATTTGATATTCGGAATCTCAGGAGGGCGGTAACGGATGGCTTGAACATGGAATGGTACATTAAGGCCAGGAAGGTCTTGTTCAACTCGGTTTTGTTGATTATTAAGATTGTTCCCATTACCTCCTCCTGCTGGTAGTTGTTGTCCTTCTTGTCCACCGAGTGGTGGATCTTGTGGACCGAGAGGTGCACCAAGTGGTGGATCTCCTCCCGGTAATTGTTGTCCTCCTGCTGGTGGATCTTGTTGAACTCCACCAAGTGGTGGCTCTTGTTGGGATGCCATAACTCTTCTCAAGGCTCTTTCCTCACGAACTCGTTTGTTGTAAGGTCTGAAGCTCCTCTCAGGCTCCGATAAGGGAGGCCAAGAATTAAACACTGTGAAACCTGAAAAAGACTAAAGCAAACCACAAGCGTAAATCTGGAAAAATAAAAACAAAACTAAAAACAGACAAGTAAAACTAATTAAAAACTAAAACTCGAAATAGATAACCCACACGCTAACGAGACACAAGTCCCCGGCAGCGACGCCAAAAACTTGGTGTCGCCTAGGGTGTGATAAAAATAAGATCAATTTAAGTATGGAAAACTATGCACTCTCACCCTAGACAGGCACAGTATTGCAAGTATTACAGGACGTATGTAAGTTTTAATGATAAGTAGAGTTCGTTCTCAGGGACTTAAGTGTGTTAATCGTGTAGGAAACAATGACGAGTAAAAGTAAATAACTAGAAGACAGAAAATAAAGCAAATAGGAATTCGAGATTAACAATTAAAATTAAGGAAAATAAAGACAATAAAATAAAAGATTAAGAATATGAGATGAGAAGTATAACTTAGGTTTTGCTAGTATGCACTAGTCCTTCTAATTCTATCTATAAATCTAGTTCATAAGGGAGAATATTAGCTCTTGGTAATACTTAGTCAGGATTCTAAATTCCCCAATCTTAGACCTTGAGAGCGACTAAGGGGGCTACGTCACAACCAAGAAGTGAATTCAAATAGGGTTATCAAACGCCACTAAGGCCCTAAGCAAATACTGCAATCTTGGTGATACGGTGGTTACAACAAACCCTAATGACTATCTAGTTAGAAGTATGTTTTGTCAGAACTGCTATCGACACTAGACATTATGTGGTGGTTCAATAGTTAAACACCCTGTCAAGGAGACCATCTAACTACTCTTAAAACAATCCTAAAGTGATCAATTCTAGGAAAGACATTAAATCAAAACACATAAGTAAATATAAAGTAAGAAGCTAATATCAGATTAAAACATTTAATTCCCAAAGAAACTTAGATAGAAGAATTATAATTCATAGTTTATACATATGCAAAACCCAAGCTATGTGAAGTTTAGTTCATACCTGAAGGAAATAAACTAAAAGAAATAAATAAAGACATCATCTTGCTCTCTACAATAAACTGGAAGAATAAAACCTTAAGAACTAATTACTATGAGGCAAGGATGATTTACAAGTGATATAAGGGTGTATTTATAGGTGTTTAGAAGACCTAATTCGTTTTCTTGAGGAAGAGGTAAGTTATTGGACTTCTAGCCCAACTCAAATTCGTATGGAAATAAGGATAAACACTGCTGCACCGTTTTGAGTGTATCTTCTTCGTTATTGGTCAGATTTTGCTCCACAAGATACCAAAAGAATCGCAACGGAATTATCTAGGCCCTATAAAGAAAATCATCAGATTCGGCCTATTTCTTAGGTAAAAACGCCTATCTTTGGACGTGTATGCAGAATCCCAGATTTAGGCAGCTTTTCCTTTTCCATCTTTTTAGCTTTTCTTTCCTTATCTCCAATTACCATGCAAATCTCTTTCCATAAGTTGTTGTCTTTGACTTGGACTCTAATTAAGCTCCATAATTATCTTTAAAGCTACACACTAAATAAACAATTAAACCCAATATGCTTTAAAAACATTATTTCTACAAATCAAGACTCAAAATAGGAAAGTGCACTAAAACTCAAGAAAATCGACATTATTGACTTCTAAATCACTTAAAATGATGTCTCATCCTAACATTAATCTATCACAAATGAGGAGACATCATCAAGCCCATGAAAACTAGGGTTTAGGGTTTCCTATTCTCTATATATAGGCGTCTATAGTATGTAATTCTACACACTCTGATAATAAACTGGACGCTTCTCTTTCTTTCTCTACCATTCATAACACGTTATAGACCACAAAGTTGTCAAGCGCGCAAGAGTCAATTCAGCGGTAGAAGGAGAAAGTTGGGCTGTCCTCTTGGCCATGAGGGCGGGCGCAGAACTTTAGATACAGAATAACTTGTTCTATTCAGACAACCTTGAATTTGTTCAAGGTATCGCCAAAGGAGGGTGCATTAGTTGGCAAGCCAAAGTTTTGTGAAGCACTCGGATGGATGAAAAGATTCCCGAGGTGGAGGATTTTCTGTATCAAGAGAGATTTGAACCAGATTGCATATCTAGCCGCCAAAGCTACCAAGCGGGGTTATAACATCTCGGACACCACGTCAAGTTCTATCATTGATCTTTATAATTATTTATCTAGGGTTAATGTAATATTTACTTTTGCTTGCTGTTGGCAAAAAAAAGACATGCTTTTAAGTATTTCGTATTTGAACTTCACTATTGTAAGCAAGATATATGTATGAAAAAAAATCACCGCTGTGAAATCTAAATCAAAGTTATAGGTTTGTAGACATGCTTTTAAGTATTTCGTATTTAAGCTTCATTATTGTAAGCAAGGTATATGTATGAAAAAAAAATTACCGCTGTGAAATCTAAATCAAAGCTATAGCTTTGTCGAATAACCAAAGAAAGAAAAACAGACCATGTTTGTATAAAGCAAGCTCCATCAATTTATCATATGAATGTGCTATTAATCAAAAATGTAATCTATTATCTATCTCATGTCTTGTTTAAAAAAATGTGTAGGCGGTTGTTTACTTGCTTTCCAATTGTGAAAGAGAAAAAAAATTACTCAAAATTAATTGATTAACAATCAGACCAATTATGATTTTTCTACATGTAAGGTAATGTTTAACAAATGATTTTCTTCTTTTTTTCTTTCAATATTAAGGTAATATATTATATTTTATTTCATTATATTAACTTTTTTTAAGCTTTCGTTCCTTTTGTTGGCCAATATATTGGCCACTATGATTAGTTTTTCAAATAAATAAATGTATATATACATTTTTTTTTATTCATAGAAAAGAAAAGAGCCTGCATTTCTTATGATGTTGATGTCATTATGGTGTGCGGAAAAAGAAAAAAAATGCTTATCTTGCTGTTATATGGTGTACAACCAGAGAAAAGAACCATAAACAATTTCATTGACCAAACAAGGTTTAAAAAAATATCCATGTGCATTTACTAAATTTACTAAATTTGAAGAGTGAACTGTTTTGTGATTTTATCACTTAAATTCAGAAAATATTATTGCCAACATTATCATATGTATATTTGGGAGTTTAAATTCTACTAGAATATTCACAAGTGATAATATTAAAGATCGAGATTATCAAGTAAATATTAGCATATTGGCTATGCCTACATAAGTATTTTTATCTTAAATAATTTTGTTATTAAATCGACTATTTTTTCAAGACAAGATCAAGCAATAAATACGAGTCTAGCTCATTCATATACTGAATTTGTCTATGATGAATTGCTACGATCATTGCTCATTACAATACTCCCTATTGCTTAAAGACGAAAAAAAATATATCCATTAAGATAATTTGATTGTGCAATTTCTACTATAACTGCTCCACCACCGTGCACAAAAGATAGATTTTGAGAACATGTTATATATATATATATATATATGATATTCTCAAGAATAGGGGAAAAATAAATAAATAACTGGAATATAAGAATACACCATTTATATTGATCCTCGTACAATCATACAAATAAAAATATTGTAAAGGTGTAGATTAAGTCACAATATCCAGTTATCAATGCTCCTGATTAAATATATGTCTCAAAAGAGCTATCTCATAAAATTAGACTATTGTATGCTTAAAGCGCAATAGATCTATTTGGTTACAAAGATAGCATAAAGGAGCAACAACATGAGCAAGTTGTTGATTATGAGATTTTTGACATCTTATAAATGTCAAAGTAGTGTATATAACTAAAAATTAACATACTCCTATTGAGTATCAGGTACCTGATTATATATTGAGATCTCAAGCAGTTATTTTACTACTTTAAATTATTGGAACTTAACTAAAAGTTGATCATGATCGAACATTTATATATACGCGTAATAACTATTAATATATGAATGAAAATCGAGGATTATCTTGATTAAAATGTCTAAATAAACTGACTGGCCATCAGTAGAAAGACATAAATAAAGCAAATATTTTTTAATTTCACTTGTACAACGTGAAATTTTTACAATATTGAAACAAATGTGCTATAAGGGGGAGTCACTATATAAGATAGTATGTTGTAGCACACGTAATATATTTATTAAAGAGATATAGTCTCCAGTGGTGGATGAACTTTTATTTGATATTATTTATTATGAAAGAATTTATATAAGTCGTATGTCGAGCACTTTAGATCATTATATATGAATGAAGTGTCGATCCAATTTATGTCGTATTATTTATTACTCCTATTAAATGTCTCAAGTTATACACCATTGTGTTATACTTACATCAGGGGGAGACATTTACTGATGTCTCATCATTTGTGATAGATTTATATTAGGATGAGACATCATTTTTAGTGATTTAGAAGTCTTTCTAATAGTTTTTCTTGAGAAATAGTGCACTTTCCTATTTTGAGTCTTGAATTAGTAAAATAATATTTTTAGAGCATATTGGGTTTAATTATTTATTTAGCGTGAAGCTTTAAAGATAATTATGGAGATTAATTAGAGTCCAAGTCAAATACTACAATATATGGAAAGAGATAAGCATGTAAATTGGAGATAAGGAAAGAAAAGCTAAAAACATGAAAAAGGAAAAGCTACCTTAATCTTGAATTTCTGCACCTACGACCACAAATCAGGTTATATCTCAAAACCGGTGTGGAATTTGGAGAAACGGTAAAGAGAAAAGTTGAAAATTATTCCGAGAAGATAAATTTGGTGTACTCATACGCGTCAAAGGGATGAATACATGTTTTTAGGGTTAAGAATTTGAGTTGGGCTTGGAGTCCATTACTTACCTTTTCCTTCAAGAAAACGAATTAGGTTTTCTAAACACCTATAAATACACTCTTATATCACTTGTAAATCATCCTTGCTTTATAGTAATTAGTTCTTAAGGTTTTATTCTTCCAAGTTATTGTAGAGAGCAAGATGATGTCTTTTATTATTTTCTTTAGTTTATTTCCTTCAGGTATGAACTAAACCTCCCATAGCTTGGGTTTTGTATCATGTATAATCTATGAATTCTAATTTCTTTCTATCTAAGTTTCTTTGGGAATTTAATGTTTTAATCTGATATTATCTGCTCACCTTTATATTTGTTTATGTGTTTTGATTTAATGATTGTTTTCCTTGCTAGTGCACGAGTATAGGATTACCTTAATAATAGTTAGATGATCACCTTAGCTGGGTGTCTAATTCTTGAAACACCACATAACTTCTAGTGTCGATATTGGTCCTGACAACACTAATTCTAACTAGATAGTCATTAGGGTATGATTTAATCACTATCCCCATGTATGGAAATTGATTGCTTAGGGCCTTGGTAGCGCTTGATAACCCTATTTGAACCAGCCTCGTGGTGTGTCAGTAGCCCCCTTAGTCGCTCTCAAGGTCTAAGGTATGGGAATTTAGAATCCTGACTAAATATCTAAGAGCTAATTATCTCCCTTATTAACTAGATTTAATAGAAAGAATTAGAAGGATTAGTGCATACTAGCAAAACCTAAGCTATACTTCTCATCTCATATTCTTTGTATTTATTTTATTGTCTTTTATTTTCTTAGTTTAATTAATTAACCTCGAATTTTATTCCTTTTATTTTCTGTCTTTTAATTATTTACTTCTTACTCATTATTGCTACCCATTCGACTAGCACACTAAGCCCCTGAGAACGAACTCAAATTATCATTAAAACTTGCATACGTTCTGTATTACTTGCAGTACTGTGCCTGTCTAGGGTGAGAGTGCGTAGTTTTCTTGACTTATATTTATCTTATTTTTATCACACCCTAGGCGACACCATTTACGGAATGCACTCTTTTTCCCTTAGCATAGGTTTTCTCCCACTAGGTTTTCCTTGCAAGGTTTTTAATGAGGCAATTTATATACACGTATAGAAGAATACTGTACTCTTTTTCCTTTACTAAGATTTTGTCCCATTGGGTTTTTCTTAGAAAGGTTTTAATGAGGTATCTTCTCAAAACTAAATATTTAAGGGGAATGCAATCTTTCAACAAGTAAACAAAGTCCAACAATATGCTACTTTCATCACTCAAGACAAAGGAAGCTAAATCAAAGATTTTCATCAAATTCGCTCTAGTGACAAATTGGACGATTTATATACAAAGGCATTACCTACATCTACATTCAAGAAATTAATACATAAGATTGGCATGCAACAACTTCAAGATCTTTCTTAAGAGGCTGACAAGAGGGGGAGACAAATATGCACTACACTCTTTTCCTTCATCATGGTTTTGTCCTAATAGGTTTTCCTGATAAAGGTTTTTAATGAGGTAGTTTTAGTTAGCGTATAAAGAAATGTATTTTTTTTCTTTCACTAGATTTTTTCCTACTATGTTTTACTAGGAAAGTTTTAACGAGGCATATTCTTAGGGATTGAATATCCAAGGGGGGAGTGTTATAAACCCATATGTGGATAGTCAGTCCAGCCCATTACCTTGTAGACAAGCCTATAAAAACTAGGGTTTAGGGTTTCCTATTCTCTATATATAGGAGTATATACTATGTATAACTACACGCTCTATGATAATAAACTGAACGCTTCTCTTTCTTTCTCAACCATTCATAACAATAGGATAGTTCTTGCAATTCTATGAGAAACATTCTCTAATTTATACATATTTTTTTGTTCCAATTTATACGTTTCAAAAACTATTCCAGATAAAGAATGTCAATAAGATAATTATACACATGTACAATATAATAATATTTTAAAATTTAAAATTATTAATGATTAATTAATTATTATTCCAAATAAAATTAAAGATGTACTAACATAAGTTTGGGAAAATAATTTATTCTTTATTGTGTATTGACCTTAAAAGGTCTTAAAAAATTATAGATTTTCATAAGTATCTCCTGAAAAAGTATCAGTCAGTATTTACATATACAAAGTGTATAATACGCATAAACTTTTTATGGATAACATAATTAATTTTGGCCCATTTTTTGTCATTATTCCTTTTATAAAAATATTAAATTTCTTAAATGGGTTAATATTTATAATTTCTACTAAAAACAAGGCAACTAGTTTAAAGTTTCCCAAATTAAGCCACGAGTAACCATATATACAAAAATTATATCATTAGGAAAATTTCGTTAAAAAATTGATTGAGAATTACATGAATAACTCTAATGCGGATTATTAACTTACTAGTTTTGGTGTTTAAATTTAATATTATTTTACAATTTATATTTAATTTTGTTATCTTTTAACTCAAATCAAAATTTATACGCAACCCACCTCACTCCACACCACCTTGCCCTATTCTTTTCAACTTGAGTAACAAGTTTAAAACTTGTTATAAGAGTTCCAATAAAAAAAATTGTGTAATTTATATTGGAAATACTTCACCATAAAATTCAAATATAGTTATATATTCTAACCTCCAAGAAAACATTATTTAGGGTAAACTTCACCTTCCATTAAGATCCATAATGGCTACATTGATTATAAGACTTAAATTTTATTACACTTCATCAGACTTAAATCGCAATAATACACCCAAAACTAATCAATAATCTCTATAAAATCACAAAACTCATTCTTAAACACCTAAAATTCCACTCCTAGCAGTTTCAATATAACTTGTTGGTGATTATAAATGGCTAATTTACTTTGAAAATGAGTTTTTTAAGGCCATATATTTTTTATTTTTTTCTAACATTAATTATCAGTTCAAATTATTTGCGAAATTTATATGTGCAAGGCATTTTTATATATACCATACAATTAAAGCTCTATTTTAAATATCATTATAAACAATGTGCATTATAAGCATCTGCTAATTTTTTACAAAATTATTTAATGTACAGCCTGTGCAGTTCATATTGAAAGATCGAACCATATTCATGAAAATACACAAAAGATGAAAGCCTTTTGGGGATATTATCCCTTACAATAAAATAGCTAATTGAGAAATACATACATTGAGAAGGGTACACGACCAAAATAAAGTTAACTTTTGTATGATTTGTAATGGATTATATTCATTTTTATGCTATAGATTTAATGTTATCTTCTAGTTGAATCCAACTATTCAAAACTTACAGAGATCAAATGTTATGTTAGTAATAGTAATTATAAAATTTTTGTTGTTTTCTTTCGACATCAATTTTGAAATTGGTGCCTATTCGATAATTTTGGATTCTTAAAAAATATTGTAAGGAAATTTAATTTAAATATAGGGTTTCAAGCTTATTACTCCAATAGAGGCAAATTGGCTGGGCTTGCAAGGGTTTGTGTGTTCGGAAGAAATTAGATACAAAAGAATATAAATATGATTTCATTTATTTGAAGGCAATTGGAAAATATTTTATATGTTTTTAGCTCTTTAGCTATGCAGTTAGATTTACTTAGCCTTTAGCCATCAAATCCCTTAGAC
This sequence comes from Nemophila menziesii, assembly GCA_029959085.1. Taxonomy (NCBI): domain Eukaryota; kingdom Viridiplantae; phylum Streptophyta; class Magnoliopsida; order Boraginales; family Hydrophyllaceae; genus Nemophila; species Nemophila menziesii. The sequence continues at coordinate 2,126,488 of JARWIR010000027.1, read as the reverse complement.
ATTCATAAAAAAAAAGTTACTTGTATCTTAAACTATAGCTACTCGACTCTTTAGTAGACAATGTCTCTTGTTTTGTGATGGATTTACAAGGTCACGAGATATCATTTTGTGGGGTTGTATTGATTATTCTATATTATTGACATATTGTGATTTCTTGTCTATTATCAGATATTTCGTTATTTTTGGATCTTTTGTGCGTTAATTGTGTGTTAAAATTGTATCTCATAGGTACTTCGATGATAAAAGATCCAGAGATGATTGGGAGAATTCAAAATAAAATTTCAAACCCAATTCATGGCGTGAAAGGATAAAAAAGGCATTTTAGAAGGTCGAGTGTATTAACCGATTAAACTTTAAAGTCAACTTGAGAGACCACACATTCGGTGAAGAGTATGAGAAAACCCCTAGAATTTCCTTCGATTGGGGAGCACGTGAGAAGTTATTATTTTCAATTTGGAGCTAAGATGACAAAGTTATTATATTGATTCTATGGTGGCTCGAACTAGTCCTAAAAATGTAAAAAGGTTATTGGGTCATCCAAGACGTCCCAAAAACGTTTACCACTTTTATATATCTGATTTTTTGAATCAAACAGAATTACACAATATTTGGGAGAGAAGTTACGTGTCTGGAGTCAAGAACACAAGAGGAGATGTAAGTGTTTTTCATCATTCCACCCATTTCATTAATTTTTTCTGTAGTCCTTTATCTTTTTTCATTCTAGTATTGAATGTGAATCTTCTAAGCTTTATATACCAGTTCTTAGTTATACCCTAAACTTATTATAGCTTGATAATTGTTTTATCTATAAGAATTGTAGTTGATAAAATTGATGTTTTCTCGTATTTTGGGATTATATTATTGAAATAAATTGATTGAATTTATGTCGTGTATGAAAGTTTATTACATTTTTCAGCCCTTACTTTGATCAAGTTGTTGATTGGGTTAGTTTTCTTGACTATTTCTGGAAGGGGTTCAGGATACCGAACTAGTTCATATGTATTTGATGTTCATCTATGAACCGATGGGGCTAGACTAGTCAAATAGTCAATAGGGTTTGAGTTAACTCGTCCAATGAATTTTGTAGGGTCACTTGAGAGATGTATTTATAGTCTAAGGACAAAACCTTATCTACCTAAAAGGGATTATTGTGGATGATTGAATCCCGACTAACACAAAATGACCAGTTCACCCTTATGTCTAGAGATATCTAATTTGTAACTAATGGGGACTATTAGCAAGACTCAAGCTATACTCCCATCTCACATTTCTCACTTTAGTTTTTATTTAGTCTCTATTCTTATCTATATTATTGTTTGAAATTGAATATTGCACTCTGGTCCATGCGCAAGTTTTTTAATTATTGGAAATCAAAACCCAACTATCATTTTACTATATTTGTTTTCAACTCAAACCTCGAGCACACTTACTATAATTACTTGGGATGACTCGTACACTTGGGAGGAGTGCACTCACGACCGTGGTTCTCAAATCACGCCTCAGGGATCACCATCCGGTCAACCACCACGATGTAAATCCGAAAGTTATAACTTCGTGACTCTTAAATTAGAGCTACTCGACTCTTTAGCTGAAGAAACACTAATATATTAATCTGTAAGTTATAGTTACTCGGCTCTTCAGCTTCAACTAATCATCTCTTCACCTAAAGCTACTTGGCTCTTCAATCGATCAACCATTAAGACGTTAATACCTAAGTTATGATCACTCGACTCCTCATCCGATCAACCATTTAGACATTACTCCAAAATTTATAGCAACTCGACTCTTCAACAAATCAACCACTTAGACATTAATCCATATGTTAAAGCTACTTGGCTCTTCACCAAGACTACTTCTCTATCAGACGATGGACCACCTAGACAATAATCCCTAAGCTATAGCTATTTAATTCTTCAGTCGACCAACAAATTATTCATTAATTGTTAAAATATAGCTAATAGGATATTTCACCAAAGCTACTTGGATCTTCCTTCAATCTCTGAGTGGGACAGTGATTCCTAAGTTATAGTTACTCAACTCCTTTTAGCTAGAGCTTCTCGGCTGTTGAATGGACGAACACTTAGTTGTTGATCCTCAATTTATATATATTTGGGATAAATCCAACAAAAATTCCTATTTATAAGTCATTTTGAAATTGTGAAAGATAATTTGCATGCAAAATGTCGGTAAAAAGATGACATGGTAGCCGAAGTTCGTGATCTCTAGGTGAATGATATCAAGAAAATATTGTAATGATTACATCATTAGCTAAAAATTTTGACGTTCGAAGAACCTAGGATGATAGAAAAAATGATAAACATAAAGTAAACAAAAAACACAAAAAGTACGACATGGTGATCAAGAAAACATAATACCCACGACGCCTCAATCGTAGTCAGGAAATAGGATTCCGACTCATCTCCCCCCAACATAATCAAAATAATCCTCATGAACTTTACATAAATCCAACGGGATCGGTGAGAAGTCAAAATTGTCCCCAAACAACCCTTGTCCAGAATAATTGATTTATCTTCTACTCGACATCTGTAAATAGTCACCATGAAGCACTCGAATATACATAACCATTACTAAGGTTAGCCAAAGTTATGACTTGTGATAGTGTCTCAAAAAATTAACTAGAAGAACCTTTATTACCTATTAAATGATTTGCAACGATGTGTCTACAAATTATTGTACTACATAATTATATGGAGACATATGTAATAGACTAGATATGAATTTCCAACTATAACTATCGACAAGCACACTATCTATAAAAATTAATTAATACTCCATAAAAGAGAAATCAGTAATGCCATATATTAAGAAGATATCCACTACAAAATAAAAGTCAATTGTCGAACATAATGAGGTTACTTTCTTAGGTGTAATACTAATAGATTTATTTTATAAAATTTATATTATTATTATATATTTATAAATAGTATTGGATATATCCTTTTAAAAATATTAATCTATAATAAGTCTAATTATAATCTCTCCTTTCACAAAAGATTGTCACTATTTTTTGAAATAGTTTACAATAAATGATTGTCTATTTAATAAAACAAGACATGTTTTGATTATTTGTACCACTTCTAAATCTATTTAAATATTCAAATTTATGTTCCGATAAATATTTAAGATAGTATCAAATAATAACACTTCCTAGTTTATGGTTGAAAGAAAATGTGATAACTTTTTAATACTGGGAAATAATAGACGGACCTTTCTTGAAAAATTAATCTATAACTTAATATATAATCATATAACTTTTCTTAAAATGGGTGTCCATTAATTAGATTTAATAACATTTATTATCATTTCTCATGCGTCAGACGACCGTCATTATGTTTTCTCTCTATAAGATTGTCATCATAACCGTATATCTTGCTTACAGAAACAACTACATTTATTATAGTCGTTAATAATATACAAAAAGATTCAAAGGAAAGAAATATGTAAATGACCTTTTATTTTAGATTTTCAATTCTTTTTTGCTTCACTTCTACTATCATTTTTATCTAGTACCCAGGCTTGATTTGATTGACCAAATTTTCCCCAAAACAAATAGCCCTATTCTTTGTAATAGTACTTTAAGATCTGATTCTGGTGTTAATAATGCAACTATTAACGATCTTGATCAAATTACAATATATAAGGCACTAGTCCCTCCTATAGTAATTAAAAACTTAGTGGAATCATTTGTCAAGGACACGACTGGCCCATAATTGGAAAGGAGATACAATGTATGTCTGAAATTTTATGGTGACATTGTTATACTATTAATAGTTGTAACGTTACTTGAATTCTAATAATTATGAAGTCATGGTTAACTCTTCCTCATCTTCATTGACTGATGAGCTTGCTTGTGATCAACAGTTCAAATCACCTCCAACAAAACCTGACAATTTAAAAATAAAAATCAGGAAGTACAAGGTATTAGTATTATTGTTGAGGTCATTACCTATTTTCTTCTCGAATAATTTTATTTTTTCAATAATTAAATTTTATTCCAAAAATAAAGTTTTTGAAATATAACCGAAGAAAATATGTATTGCATAAGCTCATAGCACAACTGTTTATTATTATAAATTCACATTGCTTATTATATTTGTTCACACATACATACACACACACACACATATATATATATATATATATATATATATATATATATATATATATATATATATATAGGTATGATAAGTGGTCAATATATCAATACAATTATTTTTATTATTTGAGTTTTGTGACAGCATAAATATTTTTTGTGAGAAATGGATTTGATAAGTGTTGGAAAATCAGGTTCCTTGATCTGAGCACAACTAATAGATCTGGGAGTAGGATGTAGTCCATAGGATAAAACGTTATGGATCATTTAAACAAAAATTTTAGATTGTGTTGATTCATAGATATGAACTCCTAATATTTAAATCGTTGATTGATCCTCTATGTTATCTTCCCAATCAACCCCCTTTCTAGCAAAACATCTCATTTATTGAACACTATAAAAATCGATGCATGGATTTCGTTGAATCCTACTTAGCTTCCCTCAAGCTAGACAAACCTAGGGACTTGTATACAATATTACGAGAAGTCTGCAAGGTAGAGCTATAAGGGATTCTCAAATAACATGATATACCCTCTAGTCCTAATCCCATCACTTTATATATTATTTATGGGGACATTTTCCTTTCCTCTTATCACGATATGGGATCTAAATATCCTAGCCCTTACAATGAAGCGATGGATCTTTTAGTGGCTGGAACAACTCAAGATGAGTTGATTTGCCTCCACCTAAGAATGATTCAAAAGGTTAATATCACTAATTGATATCTCCCTATTTGTGATGAATTAATCTAGGTTCGTTAAAGACATCATTTTAGGTGTATTTGAATGTTTAATATTATATTTTTATTCGTATTTTGATAAATTCCTATTTCCTGTCTTGATTTGATGAATTATTATTTTTAGAGCATATTTGGTTTAATTTGTGTATTAATGTGAAGCTTTAAAGTTATATGGTAATTAATTAGACGTCAAATAAATTCTAAAGAGATAAGGAAAGAAAATATGGATAGAAATTGGAGATAAAAGAAAGTAGAGATTGAATAGGAAAGGAAAAGCTAGCAAGTAAATCTGAAATTCTGCAGCTACACCCACTAAAGTGAAGATAACTTAATATCGTCTAGGATTTTGGAGGAGAAATCTAAAGTAAAGGTGTAGATCTTTTTGACGCGGTCATTTCGATATAAAGTAGGCAAAATTTGGATCAATAACGAATGGGATACGACCAAAACAAGACAACAGTGTTTATCTTATCTCCTATATTTTAGGAAACAAATTTGATTTAGAAAAGGAGTCCAATTACTTGCCTTCTACTCCAAGCATTCGACCTAGAGGCCTCTTAACACCTATAAAAATACCCTTTAATTATAATAAACATGTCCTTGCTCAGTCCTAAACCTTATATTAATTCTTAGTCATTTAAGAGAAGCAAGTTGACATTATTTATCTTTATTTTAGTTTTGTTCTTATTAGCATGGACAAAATTTCCCACGGCTTGGATTTCGCATGTGTATAATCTATGAATTCTATTTCTTCTATCTAAGTTTTTTGGGAAAACTATTATAAATTGATTCTATCTTCTTAACCATAAATTTGTGTTATGTTCTTTGATTTATTGTCTTTCTTAATCTTGTTCACGTTAGGGTTGTGCTAATAGTAGTTAGATGGTCACCCAAAAGGGGTATCTAAATATTGAAACATCACTAATGGGTCTACTGTGCGGTAGTGATCCGGAAGGACTTTCCTAACTAGATAGTCATTAAGGTTTGAGATTTAATCAACGATCATTGCGTAGGGTCCCTTTAACCAACTCCCCTGGTAATTGTTAGGTCGCCACCTAAGTCCACCCGGAAGGGGGTTAGGAGGAATATGGAATCATGGCTACTTATCTAAGAGCTATAATCACCCTTATTAACTAGTAGACGAAACAGAAGGATTAGTGCATACTAGCGAAACCTGAGCTATACTCTCTCATCTCATTCTTACATCTTTTAATTTATTGTCTTTAGTATAATTAGTTTACCCATTAATCTCGTTATTCATTCAGATTCACTTTTATTTGTCTTTTATATCCATTGAGCTATTTATTACTACGCTATTATGTTAAACCATTACTATAACACACTAAGTCCCTGAGAACGAATCTTTACTTATCATTAAGACTTGTGTATGACATGTGACACTCGCAGTGAGTGCCGTGCTCGGTTAGGGTGTTTAGTACCATCTTTATAATCTTATTTTTGTCACACCTTAGCTGACACCAAGTTTTTGGCGCCTTTGTCGGGGACTTGTGTCTCGTTAACGTGTGGGTTTATATTTTCGTGTAGTAATTTTTGGTTATTTTTCGGATTTACGCTTTTTGGTTGTTTTTGTCTCTTTCAGGTTTTAGTGTATGCTCAAGAATCCTGAAAGTGTGTTCACAACATACAACAAACGCTTGAGAGAAGAAGAGAACAAAGAAAAGCAATGGCAGACAAGAGGATTTGTTTCCACCAGTAGGGGATAATCTTAATCTTAACAATAATCAGAACCCTCCGGTGTTGCCTATTCCTCGAGTGAAACCAATAGGAGATAACATAAATAATATACGTCGTGAACAAGATCTCTCAGGATTGGGAGCACCTTTTCGAGTTCAAACTTTAGGTTATCGTCCTCTAGAGATCCAAAACATCAAATTCAGGCTGATCCTCTATGTTATCTTCCCAATCAACCCCCCTTCTAGCAAAACATCTCATTTGTTGAACACTATAACAATCAATGCATGGATTTCGCTGAATCATACTTAGCTTCTCTCAAGCTAGACAAACCTAGGGACTTGTATACAATTTCACGAGAAGTCTGCTAGGTTGAGCTATATGGGATTCTCAAATAACATGATATACTATCTAGTCCTAATCCCATCACTTTATATACTATTTATGGGGACATTTTCCTTTTCTCGTATCTCGATATGGGATCTAAAGATCCTAGCCCTTTCGATGAAGCGATGGATCTGTTGGTGGCTGGAACAACTCAAGATGAGTTGATTTGCCTCCACCTAAGAATGATATTAAATGTTAATCTCATTCATTGATATCTCTCTATTTGTGATCAATTAATCTAGGTTCATTCAATACATCATTTTAGGTATATTTGAATATTTAATATTAGATTTTTATTCGTATTTTGATAAATTCCTATTTCTTGTCTTGATTTGATGAATTATTATTTTTAGAGCATATTTGGTTTAATTTGTGTATTAATGTGAAGCTTTAAAGTTATATGGTAATTAATTAGATGCCAAATAAATTCTAAACAGATAAGGAAAGAAGATATGGATGGAAATTGAAGATAAAAGAAAGTAGAGATAGAATAGGAAAGGAAAAGCTAGCAAGTAAATCTGAAATTCTGCAGCCACATCCACTAAAATGAAGATAACTTAATATAGTCTAGGATTTTGGAGGATAAATCTAAAGTAAAAGTGTAGATCTTTTTGACGCGGTCATTATATATAAAGTAGGCAAAAATCAGATGAATAACGAATGGGATACGACCAAAACAAGACAACAGTGTTTATCCTATCTCCAATATTTTAGGAAACGAATTTGATTTAGAAAAGGAGTCCAATTACTTGCCTTCTACTACAACAATTCGACCTAGAGGCTTCTTAATACCTATAAATATACATTTTAATCATTATAAACATGTCCTTTCTCATTCCTAAACCTTATATTAATTCTTAATCATTCAAGAGAAGCAAGTTGACATTATTTATATTTATTTTAGTTTTATTCTTATTAGCATGGACTAAATTTTCCACAGCTTGGATTTTGCATATGTATAATCTATGAATTATATTTTCTTCTATCTAAGTTTTTTTGGGAAAACTATTTAAAAATGATTCTATCTTCTTAACCATAAATTTGTTTTATGTGCTTTCATTTATTGTCTGTCTTAATCTTGTTCATGTTAGGGTTGTGCTAATAGTAGTTAGATGGTCATCCAAAAGGGATGTCTAAATATTGAAACATCACAAAAGGGCCTAGTGTGCGGTAGTGATCCGGAAGGGCTTGCCTAACTAGATAGTCATTAGGGTTTGAGATTTAATAACCTATCATTGCGTAGGGTCCCCTTGACCAACTCCCCTTGTAATTGTTTTGTCGCCACCTAAGTCCACCCGGAGGGGGTTAGGAGGAATATGGAATCATGGCTACTTATATAATATCTATAATCACCCTTATTAAGTAGTAGAATAAATGGAAGGATTAGTGCATACTAGCGAAACCTGAGCTATACTCTCTCATCATTTTTACATCTTTTAATTTATTGTCTTTAGTTTAATTAGTTTACTCATTAATCTCGTTAATCAGTCATATTCACTTTTATTTGTCTTTTATATTCATTGAGCTATTTATTACTACGCTAGTCTGTTAAACCATTCATATAACACACTAAGTCCCTGAGAACGAATCTTTACTTATCATTAAGACTTGCGTACGACATCTGACACTTGCAGTGAATGTCGTGCTCGGTTAGGGTGTTTAGTACCATCTTTATAATCTTATTTTTATCACACCTTAGTCGAAACCAAGTTTTTGGCGCCGTTGCAGGGGACTTGTGTCTCGTTAGCGTGTGGGTTTTTATTTTTCGTGTAGTAGTTTTTGGTTATTTTTTGGATTTACGCTTTTTGGTTATTTTTGTCTCTTTCAGGTTTTAGTGTATGCTCAAGAATCCTGAAAGTGTGTTCACAACTTACAACAAACGCTTGAGAGAAGAACGAGAACAAAGAAAAGCAATGGAAAACAAGAGGATTTGATTCCACCACTAGGGTGTAATCTTAATCTTAACGATAATCAGAACCCCCTGGTGTTGCCTATTCCTCGAGTGAAACCAATAGGAGATAACAGAAATAATATACGTCATGAACAAGATCTCTCAGGATTGGGAGCACCTTTTCGAGTTCAACTTTTAGGTTTTCGTCCTCTAGAGATCCAAAACATCCAATTCAGGCTGATCCAGGTATGCTAAGTCAATTTACAAGCTTTGGACTCTATAGCGGTGCAACAATTCAAGATCCGGTAAGAGCGGTTCAGAAGTTCATGCAGATTTTTTTGGCCTACATTATTCCTGGCATTACACGCGAGCAACTATATTGTCACATGTTTTCGTTCTTTCTGACCGGAAAAGCTGGTATTTCGCTAGATAGACAACCACCAGGTACACTTAATACTTGGGCAGGACTTCAAGCATTGTTCCATCCAAAGAATATGAGACTCAAAGATCAGATGGAGCTTGCTAAGTTTCGTCAAGAGAATGAAGAAGAAGTAGGAGACGCATGGACGAGGTTTCAACATAAATTAGCCAGATGTCCACTTCATGGTTACACCCCATCATTATAGTTAGCTATGTTTTATCAAGGTATTAATGCAGAGAGTAGATTGAGGGTATATAATCTAGACATAAGAGGATTTGTGTCCATGGATCCGGCAGAAGCCGCCAAAGGGATGGAACGTAACATTGAAACTGAAAGGAGTTAGCCACTTTCGCGATATCCAATTAAAAATACCAAAGGGACGCTTCGATTCGAATTAGGAACTCCTCATTCAGCTTGATTAACAACATTTAAGAATCAATTCAAGGAGATAATGCTTGAGATGCAATAAAGACGTCAGAATTTAGCTACAACAAATGTAGTGCAAGAGGCACAAGGTTGTCCAAAGTGTGAGGTACCGAATCATACAAGGGAAGAGTGTGAAGGAAATCCAGCATCTGTTTATTTCATATCCAACCAAGGAAATTACCAATTTGGTAACAAAAAACATTCGGGTATGCAGTATTCAGATCCACAAGGGGCCGCAAATCAAGGTACTTACCAAACTCGTCCCTAAAATAACTCTTACCAACCGAGGGGTCAAAGTAAGTATCAAGGAAATCAAATTTATAATAGACCAGCTCCTCCACAACAACCTATCAAGGACGCTTGTACTGATACTTTAGATCATAAGGCTTTACCACAACATCCTCAAGATGGAGTAGTTGGAGATAAGTTATTAAAGAATTTCATGGATCTAATGACGAGTAATATTCATACATAGAATGAGAAGTTGAGAGAGCAAGAGGCTTCAATTCATATTTTAGGAACACAAGTAGATCAAATGAATAAAGTTCTAGCAAATATCATGGAAGCAAGAGAATTTAAGGCTATTGAAGGAGGTGATACCAATATTGGGTTCTAAGCTTGTAAGGAAATTTTTCTTGAAATAGAAGAGAAAAAGGAAGTACCAAATGTTGCAGAAATAGCCGTGGAAGTTCCATAAATTAAAGAAGAACCACCCAAGTCTATCCCCGAAGACTCTGACTTTTCTGAAGATTCAGATTCATCCGAAAGATACCTTATTTCCATATGACGCATCATGATTTATAGGTTCAAAAAAGTCTTTGAACATTGATTCGATATTCTGATTTATCTCATTAATATTCCAAGATTTATTCTCAAATAAACCCTTCATTCTAACTTTCTAAATGAACCAGCATGTGAGTAATAAATAAGCTGTAACTTCTTTTTAGTTCCAGCCGTTCGTAGCATCTGTATCTATTATCTCCAGAAACCAAGTTCCAATTTTAACATCGTTGTTTTTGTCAATTTTGATTTGCATCTTTGAAGTAGCCCATACTGACATACTAAAAGAACAATGTAGGAATAAATGTTCAATATCTTCCGTACCTGACTCACACCATTCACAGTTATCATCTTGGGAGCATTTCCTACTTCGGAGATTACTTTTTGTCGGGAGAGCATCATTACAAATGTTCCAACCAAAGTTTATAACTTTCGTGTTGACATTAGAATGCCAAATAATGTTAAAGAGTAGACCATTGTTATTTTCCCCTTGTTTTGATGATTGATCTTCCTTATACATATCAAGTTCAATAAGTTTATGGTATCTATATTTGGTCGTGTATATGCCATCTTTTGTCTATGGCCAAATAAGATTGTCTTCTTCATTTAACAACATGATCGGGATTTCGCATATTTGACTGACAATATTCGGTGTGAAGATATTTTTAAGATTATTGATGTTCCAAGATGCCATATTATTATCAAAAAGTTGTGCGACCCAGTCAAGGTGACAATATTTAGGTTTTTCAAGATTAAAGTTGCCACCTATCCAGTTATGCTCCCATATATTTGTTATGCATCTGTTACCGATACGCCATATGGAGTGTTTCTCAATGAATTGTAATCCTTTGAAAATGCTTTCCCAACTCCAGTACCTTTTTTTGGCTAACTTTGCATAAAAACATCTACAGTTTGGAGAGTATATACCCTTGAGAACTTTAGCAACCAGGGAATTAGGGTTATTAATAATCCACCAGACTTGTTTAGCGAGAAGAGAAATGTTCATTCAAAAACCAATACCCCCAACAACTTTAGATCTAGCAATCTTTCCCCATTTTACATAGTGAATCCTTTTTTCGACTTCTAAATCCCACAAAAAAATTGAGATAATTCCTGATAACTTTTTACATAAGTTTTTAAGGAATTAAAATATAGACATTGCATAATTTGATATTGCTTGTAATACTGCTTCGATAAGGACTTCTTTCCCTCCGTCACTCAATAAATTAGAAATCCAACTTACGGATTTGGAGAGCAATCGGTCTTTGGTATAATTAAGATTTTCCGACTCGGCATGCTTAAGGGAAAAAGGGATACCCAGATACTTACCGAATAAAGTTGTTTTTCTATATTTAATAGCTGAGTAACCTCATCGCAAACCGTATCAGGGATACCTTTACTAAAAAGAATGAAGGATTTCTGAAAATTAATTTTTTGTCCCGAAACTTGACAATTTTTTTATAGAATGTCTTTGAATGCTTCAATTTCATTACGTTCAATGTTGATAACGAAAAGGAAATCCTCCTCAAAGAGGAGGTGTGTGAGTTTTAGACAATTTATTTCCATCGAAATACCTTTAATATTTCCTTCTCTACAATGATAATTAATAAGAAATGAGGCTCTCTGTCAGAAGAGCAAACAAAAGTGGAGTGATGTCTCCTTATTTGTCATGAATTAATACTAGTTGGAGACATCATTTTAGATGTATTTATTAGAGTATAGGTCGATTTTCTCATGATTTAGTACACTTTCCTATTTTGTGTCTTGACTTAATTATTTATTATTTTTAGAGCATATAGGGTTTAATTATTTATTTAGTGTGAAACTTTAAAGATATATGGTAATTAATTAGAGTCCAAGTTAATTCTAAGAGCTAAATGAAAGCGAATAAACATGGAAATTGAAGATAAGGAAACAAAAGCTAAAGTATGGAAAGATAAAGCTGCCAAATAAATCTGAATTTCACCACCCACGACCACAAATTGGCTTATATCTCATAGTCGGTGAGGATTTTGGAAGAACGGTCAAGAGAAAAGTTAAAGATCTTTCCGAGACGATGAATTTCAACTACTCATACGCGACAAACGGATACGTATTGAAGCTGTTAGGACCAAAACTAAAATGGGGCTAATTCCATATTTTAGAGTTACGAATTTGAGTTAGGCTAGGAGTCCATTACTTACCTTCTCCTTCAGGAAAACGAATTAGGTCTTCCTATATCCTATAAATACAGCCTCTTATCATTAGAAAATCATCCTTGGCAAAACCTTAAGCCAAGAGGAAGCTGCAACACAAGAGAAGAAGTTTTGGAAGGAGCTGAACACCATATAATGTCTTCTTCTACCTTTAAATTTGTAAACTATTTTTTTTCTTTCATTAGTATGAACTAATTTACTTTTAGCTTGAGATTTAGCATATATGTATGAACCCTAGTTTTTCTATTTGATTTGGGATACTACGGTATTTAATTTGAATTCATGTTTTATGTTTTGTTTATGTATTTTGATTTAATGACTGTTCTCCCTGCTAGTGCACGAGTATATGATTACCTTAATAGTAGTTAGATGATCACCTTAACTGGGTGTCTAATTATTGAAACACCACATAATGTCTAGAATAAGGATTAGACCTGACAAATCAACATAGCTAGATAATCACTAGGGTATGTTTTCACCACTATCACCATGTTTGGAATTGAATTGCTTAGGGCCTTGGTGGCGCTTGATAACCCTATGTTTAGGCTGCCTCATGGTGTGTCCGTAGCCCCCTTAGTCGCTCTCAAGGTCTAAGGTATGGGAATTTAGAATCCTGATTATTTCATATTACATGATTCATCCTTACTTCTCTCTTTATTTAATTTTCTGTCTTTAAATTCTTAGTTTAATTTTCTTAATTAAAAATCAACAAAAATCTCTTTTCTTTTATTTCTCTGCGTATTATTTGTTCTAGCTTTCAATATCTGCACTTGAATATTTGCATAAGTTCTTCCTAGCCTTCGTAGTCTCTGAGGAACGAATCTTACTTATTCATTAAAACTTGCATACGTCCTGTATACTTGCAAAACCGTGCTAGGCTAGGGTGTCTACTTTTTTCACTTATTTATATCATCTTTTTATCACACCCTAGTCGACACCAAGTTTTTGGCGCCGCTGCCGGGGACTACATCGTTAGTCCTTGTGCAATTATTTAGTGCTTTTATTTTTGTTAGTTCTGTTTTACGCTTTTCTTTTTAGTTTTTGTTTTACAGATTTTACAGATGGGGAGCCCAAGGAGACTTGATCTTCCCATCATATTCATAGTACAACCACGCAGAATCCGCACTCCAGAAATCCAAGCCGCTAAATTTAGACCAGATCCAGGGATGATAGCGCAGTTTGCAAATCATGGACAATTTAGCGGTGCTGCACAACAAGATATGGTCCGGTATATTTAGAAATTCATGCAGATCTGTGACGCTTATATCATAAAAGGCGTTACAAAGGAGAAGATGTATTACATTATGTTCCAGTTCTTTTTGACCGGATGTGCAAGTGATTGGTACGATACCCAACACCCTGATGTTATTCTAGATTTGGACAAGCTTCAATCCAAATTCCTAGACCGATTTTATCCGGTTAGTAGACGATTAAAAGATATGTTTGAGCTTGAAAAGTTTATGCAGGAAGACGGAGAGAGTGTTGGTGAAGCATGGTTACGTTTTAACGAGATGAAGGTGAGATGTCCATTCCATGTATCATCACCAGAATATACATTAACCATGTTCTACGGAGGACTAAATAACGAGTCCAGAAGAAGAGCAGATTTGTTAGGAGATAAGGGTTTTGTGTTATTAGATCCTGAAGAAGCTGAAAATATTATGGAGAAAGTTCTTGAGACCGAGAGAAGTTGGCCGATTGAAACCGAAAAACAAGAAGAGACCTTAGAATCTTTAAGGCTCAAAGAGTTAAACCAATAATTTGAGGAATTACGAGAATAAGCGCAAACTATTCAAGCGAATCTAGTACATACTTTACCTCTATGTCCAGGTTGTGGAGCACGAAACCATTCGTGGGAGAATTGCATGAATAATATATCTTCAATTTCCTTCGTATCTCATCAAAGAAACCATTATTCTAATGGTTATTATCATTCTCAAGGAAGTTACACTGATTATCAGCCCCCACAAAATCAAAATTGGGTCGAAAATCAAGAGACTTATTATCAACCTCGACCTCAATCTTACTATCCACCACAACCTATCTATCAAGAAGCGCCAATCTATAAAGAAATCCACAAAGAAGTGCCAACTTACATAGAAGCTTATCAAGAACCACCTCAATATTTAATGCAACAAGCTATACAAAAACAACCTTTGAGTTTGAATTCAAGTATGGCTTCAATGATGAAACTAGTTGAAGAAAATATGAAGATGAGCCAGCAAAGAATCCAAATCTAGTCTGAGTTAATCAAGAATCTCGAGCATACTATATCACAAATGGCGAGTACATTGCGAAACAGGCCAACGGGGCAACTCCCAAGTGATACTATTGCTCCAGAAGATGATGCTTGTCATGCAGTTGAATTAAGAAGTGGAAAACAATTACCTCCGCCTAGAGTAGAACCAGAACCAACCTCTATTCCTGAAAAAGTGGTTGAAGAAACAATTGAAGACAAGGTGGAAGAGGTAATTTAACAAACGAGTGTCCCAGAGAAGACACCAGAAAAGAAAGAGAGCCCAGTGGTAACCAATACACGTCCTCCTCCACCATTCCCGTCACGTGTCAAAAGACAGAACAATGAAAAAGAATGCAAGAAGTTCCTTGACATAGTGAACGAGTTAAATATCAACATCCCGTTTGTAGAAGCTCTCACAAGAATATCGTAAATTCATGAAGGACATTATTTCTAACAAACGAAGCTTAGAAACCGGAGAGATGAATGGATTGCCAGAGGAGTGTAATGCTACACATGAAATAAAGTTACCACAAGACACACATACACCCCAGAACTTTTGGATGAAACCATCCATTGCTACAAAGAATAGATTCGAAACGTTCATGGGAGTGAAAGGCAAGGGATTCAAGTTTCGCATGCCAAATGTTAATAAACCTGATTGTTGCTGTGGAGGTGATGTTCAACCATGACTGAGGTAACACGTCTAACTTTGAAAGACGTTAAATGAAAGTGCTATACGGGAGACAACCCGCAAGTTTTACGTTTTGGGTTTTTAATTCATGTTTAGTTTAGTTATTTTTAGTTGACATTGCATATTTGAGAAAGGTATTAGTGTTTTTGATGTCCATGTATTAAAGAAATCGAGTCGGGGAGAAAAACAGAATTTTTTGGGCATGTTCTGACCTGCCACCGGTATACCGGGCCTTATCGGCGGTATACCGCATGTCAGAATCACGAGCCCACGGGTGTCGTCATGTGTTCAATGCCGAAGCTTAAATTTTCGAAGGATGACAGCTCCGGTATACCGGGCCATTCCTCACGTATAGCGGACAGACCAAAAACCCGAGCCCACGGGTTCGCAACACGGGTTTTTTGACGAAGCATGAATCTGAAAGAACAGTAGCTCCGGTATATCGGGCCCTACCGCCGGTATACCGCCCGACACCACTGAGAAAAAATATTGTGTTTTTAAGGTTATAAAGAAGAGGAGGTGAGTTCTAGTATGAATTTCTCAATCCTTAAGCTTCACTTTCTTCTCCAAACCTCTCCAAACTCCATGGAAGCTTCATCAAACCTTCCCTAAACATCAAAACACTACCCAATCACCATAAAAACACATCCAATCTTCTCTCCACATAATTACAAGGAAGATTCAACCACCCATATCATACCAAAACACATTGAATCCAAGAATCAAAAGCTTAAATTTCAGAAATTCATCCAACAATTTCTTAGATCATAACCAATCCATCAAGAATTCATCTTACCCACATAGAGAATCATCATCAAAACACCTTTCCTAACCGAAATAAAGCTTGTACAACCAATAATCAAGAGTTTCAATTTTCAAGAGTGGTTAAAGCTTTGAGTTGGGAGTCAATTGAGATGATTAAGAGAACATAAACATTATCTACTGTAAGGGAGATGAAGAAAAGCAAGGTATTGGGTTCTATTGAGAAGAAATTAAATAAGAAAAATTCTAGTTCTAACACAAAGGGTAAAACAAGTCAAGAGAAGAGAGGTCAGCTAGCTGTGTTTGTATCATATGGGAAAAAAGGTTCCAACTTTCGTGAAGAAGACAACACAACCTCTCCAATTAAAAGGTCCTACACCCAAAGAAAAAGAGAAGGCTTCAAAGGCCATGATAGCTTCTCCAGAGAAAAAATTAAATGAACTACCTTTTGCTTAAGAGAAAGTATTTGAAAGAAGTTGGTAAAGGAGAATATAAGAAGATTCTTGGAGATTAGATTGGAAAGATTGGGTTGGTCTACGTTAATGGTAAGACGTTCTAAAAACACTCTCTTTGTGAATTGTATTTTTTGAGGAGAAGAAGAGGATGTGGTACATTTGATCTATGAGGAGGTGATGCAATTTTTGGTCTCTCCTATGTCGTTATTTAATGCAATATCCTACTATGATCACGTGTCTTGATTGGAAAGTGAATATAATTTTGGGTGAAGAAGAAACACGTGAGTTTAAGATGAGTAACAATATTGACAATGCTTGGATCTTTATAGTTTTGAGAGTAATTACGCAACTTTCAAAAGAAGAAAAGGAGTACATCATAACACTCTGTGAGCAATTAAAGAAAATCCAGCAAATCCTATCTTGGATATCGATAAGGCGAGGCAATAGCCTCGAAGAGTATGTTTTCTTTCTTCCCTACCATTTCTTTATGTGCAATATGTATGCTAATTTTAAATTTTATTTCTTTCTTGAGTCTTTTTCGAGTCGTGAGGACACAACTCACTTTTGAGTTGGGGGTGGGGATTCGTTGTTCTCATCTTCCTTTATGTTTTTGCATAAAATTTAAAATTTTTGGGTTGAAATAGGAATAGAATATGTTGAATGTACCTATTGAGCATGATTTTAATTAGGTCAACGATAGTAAGTAGTATGTTTTTGAAAGATGTCACAAATATGTTTAGTATGCGTGTATGAAAACAGGAAATAAAAGACAGAAAAGTTAATAAGCAATGCTAATAAGTTACGTTGAAACTTAGGCAGAGTTCTTTGATGTGTAGAACGTGAGGTTTGTTATTAGTTGAAAACCCGCTTGTCTATGAACTATTAGTGATAAAGTAACAAAATCTGGTAGTTAGAAAAATGAATAAGGCAGTTCTTTCATATTGAAGCCACTTGAAGCCTTTTATACTTTCTCACCCTTTTTATTTGATTATTGTTATTATTTATCCGTCTTAGCCCCTCTGAGCCTTTCTAAAGCCTTTTATTTAACCACATTATAATCCATACCATTAGTTTGTAGGATCTATCTATATGACCCGCACTCGAATCGCAAAACCTAAGACAAATCATTTTTAGAGCTTGAGTTTGGGATGGTGGGTTTCATCATTAGGAAACATTGGGTTTGGGAAATTGTAATTGTGATTTTATTGATGATGAAAAAGTTAATATTGTAACCCTTTGCCGGGGTAATAATGAATGAAAAAGAAGCTACGAGCTAGATTTGAAAAAGATAAAAAAAAATTAATTAGCGTGATATCTCGAACATCAACAAGAGAGTCATAGCTATACAAAAGAAAAAAATGATATGAAAAGAATATATATTCGGACCGGCAAAGTGGAAGTTGTATATCATCATGAAAAATGTTTTATTTGGGATTAATTGGGGATGCACATCAAAAGCATCAGAAATTGGGTTGAGTGAGAACATCTTCGAGTGAAAACTCAAGCTCTAGGGCGATTCGTTGATGGAATGTGAGGAGAGAGCCAAAAACTTACTTTTCATTTATCCAAATATATCACACCATCCCTAAGCCACGTTATAACCAACGACCATAGGATTTCTAAACTGCTTGGTGGAGAAAAAAGTGAGCTATTAGGTAGTAGGTAAGTGTACCATTGGATTCTATATTAGGACCTATGAACAACCTATAGCCATTAGCACGAACTAAGTTGAGACCTCTCCTTCTGGCGTTGTGAAATTAATCTTGACTTGAATTCATGGATTGATGATTATTTGTATATCAGGCATACGTGTGCATTATTTATTGAGCATCACTACATGATACTTTTTAGATACTATGCTCTAGGATCATTCATTGTGTTATGTTCTTATTCTCCTCCTACTTCTTCTTGACTTCCCTATTATTCTTTATTTTTATTGTATCAGGACAATACAACTTTGAGTTGGGGGTCTTGATGTCTCCTTATTTGTCATGAATTTATCTTAGTTGGAGACATCATTTTAGGTGTATTTATTAGAGTATAGGTCGATTTTCTCATGATTTAGTACAATTTCCTATTTTGTGTCTTGAATTAATTATTTATTATTTTTAGAGCATATTGGCTTTAATTATTTATTTAGTGTGAAGCTTTAAAGATATATGGTAATTCATTAGAGTCCAAGTTAATTATATGAGTTAAAGTAAAGAGGATAAACATGGAAATTGAAGATAAAGAAACAAAGGCTAAAGTATGGAAAGATAAAGCTGTCAAATAAATCTGAATTTCACCATCCACGATCACAAATTGGCTTATATCTCAAAATAAGTGAGGATTTTGGAAGAACCCTCACGAGCAAAGTTAAATATCTTTCCGAGACGATGAATTTCGCCTACTCATACGCGTCAAACGGATAAGTATTGAAGCAATTAGGACCAAAACAAACACGGGGCTAAACACGGGGCTGATTCCATATTTTAGGATTACGAATTTGAGTTGGGCTAGGAGTCCATTACTTACCTTCTCCTTCAAGAAAACGAATTACGTCTTCCTATACCCTATAAATACAGCCTCTTATCATTAGAAAATCATCCTTGGCAAAACCTTAAGCCAAGAGGAAGCTTCAACACAAGAGAAGAAGTTTGGAAGGAGCTGAACACCATATAATGTCTTCTTCTACCTTTAAATTTGTAATTTCTTTCTTTTCTTTCATTAGTATGAACTAATTTACGTTTAGCTTGAGATTTAGCATATATTTATGAACCCTAGTTATTCTATTTGATTTGGGATACTACGGTATTTAATTTGGATTCATGTTTTATGTTCTGTTTATGTGTTTTGATTTAATGATTGTTCTCCTTGCTAGTGCACGAGTATAGGATTACCTTAATAGTAGTTAGATGATCACTTTAGCTGGGTATCTAATTATTGAAACACCACATAACGTCTAGAATAAGGATTAGACCTGACAAATCAACCTAGCTAGATAATTACTAGGGTATGTTTTCACCACTATCACCATGTTTGGAATTGAATTTATTAGGGCCTTGGTGGCGCTTGATAACCCTAGGTTTAGGCTGCCTCATGGTGTGTCTGTAGCCCCCTTAGTCGCTCTAAAGGTCTAAGGTATGGGAATTTAGAATCCTGATTATTTCATATTACATGATTCACCCTTAAACGATAGAATAACCAAAACTAGTGCGATTACTTGTTAATATCTCGAGCTAAAATCTCATACTACTTGTTTCTCTCTTTATTTAATTTTCTGTCTTTAAATTCTTAGTTTAATTTTCTTAATTAAAAATCAACAAAAATATTTTTTTTTTATTTCTCTGCGTATTATTTGTTCTAGCTTTCAATATCTGCACTTGAATATTTGCATAAGTTCTTCTTAACCTTCCTAGTCTCTGAGGAACGGATCTTACTTATTCATTAAAACTTGCATACGTCTTGTATACTTGCAGAATCGTGCTAGGCTAGGTTGTATACATTTTGCACTTATTTATATCATCTTTTTATCACACCCTAGTCGATACCATGGAGAGAGTTGATCACCTTGCCTAATACCCCTACTTGGAGAAAACTTATCCAACCTTTGTCCATTAACTTTAACTAGAAATGAAACAGAAGAACTGCAGTTAAAGATCCAGATTGTCCATTTATCACAAAAACCATGACTCTTAAGTGTTTGTATGAGGAATTTCCAGTTCACCTGGTCATAAGCTTTCTCCATATTTTTGACAGCCGCAAAATTCTTCTTAAACTTTCTCTTCTTTTGAAGAAATAACGCAAGATCATGGGCAATAAGGATATTATCTTGTATACTTCTTCCTTTAATAAAAGCAGATTGGGTAGGGGAACTGATATCATCTATAAGAGGCTGGAGTCTCAGGGCAAGTATTTTAGCGATACTTTTATAACTTAAATTGATACAATCAATCGGTCTAAAATCCTCCATCGTTTCTTATTTATCACCTTTTGGAACAAGTGTAGTTAAAGTATCATTGAGTTTATCGAGAGATGTATTATTATCAAAAATGTTGCTAGCCACTTTATAAATATAATTTTTAATAATATCCCAATACTCTTGATAAAATTTTCCCGGAAGGCCATCTGGGCCAGGTGCTTTCAAACCTGATATACTAAAGACCGCATTTCTGACTTCCTCAATATTAGGTTGTTTAGTAAGAGCATCATTCATAGACGTGGTTATTTTACAAGGAATAATCTTAGTAATATATTCAGAATTATTATTATGCGGATCTTTAAAGAGATTAGAATAAAATTTACCAATTATCATATTAATATTACATGAGTCCTCAGTCCATGTATCATCATCAAATTTAAGTATCGTGATACGGTTAATTTTTCGATGATTCAAAGTAGATGCATAAAAATAACTAGTATTTTTATCGCCTTTCTTGATCCATTTATCTCTAGCTTTATCAACCCAAAATAATTCTTCCTGATTCCATGCCTCCTCTAATTTATTATATATAATCTTTTCCTTTTCCCAATTTTCATCGAAGACAACTTCATTTTGTAGCATCATGAGTTCAGATTGGTATTTATCGATAAGTTTCCTATTATTATAGAAATATGTTTTACTCCATCCTGTAAGCGTTAGGCACATGACATCCCTTTTTGTACAGAAATCTTGAATATTATTCACTTTATTAGTTGGTTCCAAGCTATGTTAATAATCTCTTTACATTGTTCATTTCCCATCCATCGAGACTCGAACATGAAATACTTACAAAAAATTTGTCTAGCGGAATCTTTGCAAAGAATAAGCGAGAATGGTCCACTCGATAGCCGGCGGGACTTGAAGAGAGAAATTTGGAAATAAATTACACCATGATGTTGAAGTAAGTCCACAATCTAACCTTTCTTTGATATTATCCTCCCATTTTCTTTTATTGGTCCAAGTAAAGTAACAAACCTTACTAGAGAGATCGATAAAACAATTATCATTTATAAACTCATTGAACTTGATGATTCTATCAAAATTCGGATCAACTTTACCTTGCTTTTCAGAAGTTATTGAAATATCATTAAACTCTCCAATAAAAAGAGAAGGTTTATCAGTTTTAGCATTCCACGATGTAAGCGATTTCCATACTGATTGTCTTTCCGTGTCATCGTTAGGACCGTAAACACAAACCAAGTACCAAATAAGATTACTAGATTCTTCAACTTGCGCAATTACAAAAGAAGTCGTAGAGTTGAAAACTCTAAGCTTAACGTAACTATTCCACATATTCCCCCAAACATATACGATCCTCCTCTAGGTTCCACTATGTGTGAATTATCAAAAGACTTAAAATGCTTACATGAATTAAAACTTTTACTTCTAAGCTTAGTTTCTAAAAGACATGCAACAAAGATACGATATTTCGAAACAAGGGAATTAAAATCTTTCTTTATCGTGGGTTCCCTCACCCCCCGACAATTCCTCACCGTTAAGTTATCCATCAACCTTGGCCCTATTGAGGGATAGGCCGCCATCCGCTAAAGAGTAATTAGGCAAGGTTTCCATCACGGGAGGTCCCCGGGTACTCGCCACCTAGTCAAACAAAGTTTCATCACTCGAACCATCGCCTAAGTATCTATCACATCATTCATCGTTACAGTTATAAACCTTCTCATTAGTTCCAACTTCATTGATTTTTGTCTGGACTTCAAACTCTTCCATCTCATTCGCATTAAGGACTTGGTCTTTAACATCATAGAAACTCCTGTATAATTCTTCCACAAAAATTTGAATATCATTTATACGTCTTTTTATCAAACTAAAATCAATTTTGTTGAGCTTTATCACCTCCCCCGAACTAGATTCACCACTAGACTTACCACACAAATGGCCTTCACAATCAAGGCCCTTACAAAAATATAAGTTCTCCTTCTCCTCCTCGCAATTATTTCCAAAAGAGTTAATATTGACCTCATCCATTTTAGTATTAAGAATTTGTTCTTTCCCATCACAAAAGCTCGTATAGAGTTCGTCAAGGAATATTTGCATATTGTTATATAGTTTTACATGACATTGAAGTTATTCACATCAAATTTCTGAATTTTGTAAGGTCTACCCATTTAAATTACGGTTAAAGCCGATTTAGATTCTTAAATTCCAATACATGAAAGATGACAAACGAGAATTTTACAACGATCATTTCTAAGAAAAAGAGAATAAATATCACAGCGTTTCCCAAAATCATAATTATTTATCCAACTATCTTTGATGAAAAAGGGAGAAAAAACATTATAATTTTTCCAAAAATAACAATTAGCTTTCCAACTATTTTTATTAAAATTGGGAGGAGAAACACTATAGCATTTTAAAAAGCATAATTAGGTTTTCAACTATTTTTTCTGAAAAAGGTTGAAAAATTCCATAGAATATCTCAAAGTCACTACTGAAGTTCCAAATTAATTCCATATTGAGTAAAGACCGCCAGATAACACTAAAAGAAAATGTTCTCCAAAAAACACAATTGCAAATTGACAATTCTCAACCTCCATTTTTGAGTAATTTTATTAAATAAAAAGTAATACACATGAGAGGTAGAATATAGTAGAACTAGGTATTACCTGTGCCTGAAGACACTGCAAAAAATAAAAAGTGAAAATAAAAAAATAAAAAAATCTTAAGAGATTTATGAGAAGAATAAAATAATAATGAGAGAAATAAGGGATTGATTTAAGATTTTTTATTTTAAAATATAATTCTTTTATTAAGTAAATAAAGATTAATTAATAAGAGATTTATGAGAAGAATAAAAGAATAATGAGAAAAATAAGGGATTGATTTAAGGTATTTTATTTTATAATATAATTTTTTTAATTAAAGAATAAATAGATAATGGTATTAATGATAGGTGGGGCCGGAAACGATCCTGACCACCACTTATGTTTGGCTAGAATCGATCTGCCTGAAGGCAGTGCAAAAAATAAAAAGTGAAAATAAAAAAAATAAAAAATCTTAAGAGATTTATGAGAAAAATAAAATAATAATGAGAGAAATAAGGGATTGATTTAAGGTTTTTTATTTTAAAATATAATTCTTTTATTAAGTAAATAAAGATTAATTAATAAAAAATTTATGAGAAGAATAAAAGAATAATGAGAAAAATAAGGGAGTGATTTAAGGTATTTTGTTTTATAATATAATTTTTTTAATCAAAGAATAAATAGATAATGGTATTAATGATAGGTGGGGCCAGAAACGATCCTAACCACCACTTATGTTTGGCTAGAATCGATCCTGTCCACCACTTATCAAAAAACCTTGTAATATAATATAGATATACAGCTAAAACCTTTACTTCAGGTGAACAATAATTAAAAGAAAAATAAATAGGCCAATACACGAATATTTGAATACAATAATATAGAATTAATAGTTTAACAAAAGGGGCAATTATATAATAAAGCCCCTACAACATGAAAGTATCAAAGGAAAGCCTAACCCCCAAATCTCATTAGACCCTAACTAGAAAGGGAGAAAAAGACCAAAAGCACCCCCTCTCTCTCTTATACACTCTGAAACAGGAAACAAAAAACAAAAACCAAAACCAAAAACCTGTTAGGTTTTGTTTTCTGAAAACTCTCCCCATCTCTCTACCCCCCCTCTCTCTCTCTCCCACCTTCCCACCACTGCTCCCTCCCCCACTGCTGCTGTAACACCACCACCACCCACCTTCTCACCTCGCGCCACCACTGTTGCTGCAACACCTCATCCTCCTCACCTCTCCACTTGTGCTGTAACACCACCACGACCCACCTTCTCACCTCGACTCTCCACTACTGCTGCAGATATGGCCCTCCATGAAGCTCCGCAACTGCTGGCCCTCCACGAAGCAACTTCTGTTAGCCACCACGAAGCACCGACGCGACGAAGCCACCACGCCACGACGCCGCTGCACCACCTCGCGCGAACCACGAAACAGAACAAGATCTGCGAACCACGACTACGAACCACGAACCAGAATAAGATATGTGAACCATGAACCACGAACCACAAACCACGAACCACGAACCAGAACCAGATCTGATTCCGCCGTTGCCGACCTTCCCTTCCCTTCCCTTCCCGTCGCCTCTGCGCACAGCACCATCAATAAAGCTCCGCTGCAACACCACCAACATGAACCACTGCTGCAGATCTCAAGCTTCTTCATCAAAGCCCTCCGAGACACCACCACACCGCCCCGTTCTGCTTCCCACCACCTCCACTCCGTTCTGCTTTGCCACCAGCCTCCATTTCCACCACCAGCGACAACAGCCACCACCAGTCACTGCTGCGCTCGAAATTTCCCTCCACCGCTGTCCAGATTCTTGTCTACACAGTTATGTGGTCCAGCCCATCTGGGTCCAGCCACAGTAGTCCAACCTGATTGGGTCCAGCCTATTATGGGCTTTGTTAATATTTTCTTGATTTTTTTCAATGACTTTTCTGGGCTCAGCCCGTTTTAAAAAAAATCAACAAAAGTATATAGGTCCAGCTTTCGTTCTATTCGACTTTTTTTTAAAACGTGTTTTGTCCATCACTTGTTTTCTTTACAGATTATCCAATCTAATTTTTTTTGTTTTGATTAAAATATTGGTTTTGTCTAATTTCCTTTCCTTTTTCCATTGTTTTTCAGGTAAAAAATAAATAAATTAATTGGTATAGACATTGGGGTCCATACCCAAGCAAAATTCTACTTGTTTCACTAGTTTTTTTAAGTGTTATTATGAATGTACAACCCCTACTGTATAGACACTACATATATGTACATCCCATTGGATGTATTGTGTACATCCCTACATTGGACAATTGGACAAATAGATAGACAATTGGATAATTAGATGGACAATTGGATAATTAAATAGACAATTGGACAATTACATGGACAATTGGACAATTACATGGACAATTGGACAATTATACTTTGACAACTATAATTGTAATTATATAAAAATTCATTTTACTTAACTTAACAAACTTAAAAATTAACATAGGTGTGGGTACGGATTCATCCGTTAAATGAAAAGAACACAAAAAATGAAAAACGAATAATTGGAAAGAAAAAAGAATAAAAAAATTGAATAGGAGAGAGAAACAGATATAAGGGGGTATTATAGTAAAACTGCATAGTGTCTTGATCTAGTGAAGAGTTCCATGAACTTAGACTCATTTTGGTTTGTGTATTTCAACACCCCCTTCAAACCAAAATAATCTTTATACCGACCAATGATCTTGACTTCTTGAACGCTACAACTGGTAACGCCTTTGTGAGAATATCAGCAACTTGTTATGAAGTGTTACAGTATTCCAACATTGTCGTCTTTTCTTTCACATGATCTCTTAAGAAGTTAAACTTAAGATCTATATGCTTTCTTCTTCCATATTGTACCGGATTTTTAGACAACTCGATCGCCGACTTGTTATCCACATAATTAATAGTCGGATCTTCTTGTTCGTGATTTAAATATTTCAATAAATTTCTTAACCAGATTGCTTCACAAACTGCTGAAGATAATGCAACATATTCAGCCTCACAAGAAGATAACACAACCACACTTTATTTCTATGAAGTCCACGTAAATGCTGTCGACCTAAGAAAAAATATATACCCACTAGTGCTTTTCCTTTCATCTTGATCGCCTAATAACTATAAGAATATCCATACAATATAGCATCTTCTTGATAAGGATAAACTAAACCAAAATTTATAGTACCTTTGGTGTACCTCAGAATCCTCTTTGCGGCAAGCCAATGAGACTCTTTCGGAGTTTCCATATAACGACTCAGTAAACTAACAAGATAAACAATATCTGGCCTTGTGATCGTGAGGTATCGTAAACTTCCAATTAAACTTTTAAACAATGTGGAATTCGCACATTTTCCTTCTCCTTCTTTTGTCATTTTCAAACCAGGTGATATCGGAGTTTCTACGGGATTACAGTTTTCCATTTTGAATTTCTCAAGTAGTTCTGAGGCATACCTTTTTTGTGAAATACATATCCCGCCATCTTGTTGATGTACTTCGATGCCAAGGAAAAATGACATAAGCCCAGAGTCTGTCATTTCAAATTCCTTGAACATGGCTTGTTTGAACTGAACAAACATTTCTTCACAATTTCCCGTAAAAAGCAAGTCATCGACATAAAGATATGCAATTATCACTTTACCTTGATGATTTTTCTTCGAATAAAGTGCATGCTGAAATGGACATTTGACAAAACCATTTTCAATAAGATAATTGTCGATTCAAGAATTCCACGCTCGGGGAGCTTGCTTTAAGCCATACAAAGATTTCTTTTATCGGTACACTTTATCTTCTTTACCATTTATGGTAAAACCTTATGGTTGTTCGATGTAAACTTCTTCTTCAAGTATACCATTCAAAAATTCAGACTTGACATCCAATTGGTGTATTTTCCATTTTATGATGAGCTGCAAGCGATATCAACATTCTCACAGTGTCAAGCCGAGCAACAGGGGCAAACACTTCATCATAATCAATTCCATATATCTGCTTCTATCCTTTTGCAACAAGCCTTGCCTTGTAGCTATCAATTTCTCCATTTGCCGTCCTCTTTATTTTATACACCCATTTGACTCCAATATGTCTATGTCCTTTTGGAAGAGATGTCAATTCCCAAGTATTATTTTTTCCAATTGATTGAATTTCTTCGACCATTGCTTTCTTCCAAGAATCTTCTTTCACGGCTTCCTCAAATGACAATGGCTCATGATCGGCATATAGACATACCAAATTCATCTCTTCAGTTTCTTCATATAATTCTGTCAAGTTTCGCATTCTTCTTGGCGGAGAAGAACTACCTGGACCTTCATTGTCTTGAGGATTTATGACTTGTTGAGGTGTCATGACAAGCGGTTCTTGATGTTGATGATTTGTTTCCTCTTCTTCAACTTCAGTTTGATTCTCTTTACTAGAATCTTCTTCATTCCACCTCCAAATTTCTTCTTCGCTAAAAACAACATCTCTACTCACCACTACTTTGTTTGTTAGTGGATTGTAAACATTGTATGCTTTTGACTCCTCGCTATAACCAATAAAAATGCACTTTTCACCTCGATCATCCAACTTCTTTCTTTTTGCATCTGGAAAACGAGCATAAGTAATGCAACCAAATACTCGGAGATGACTAATATTTGGCTTATAGTTGCTCCAAGCTTCTTGCGGTGTCATATTTCTCACACTCTTGGTTGGACATCGATTTAGCAAATAAGCAGTACACGCCACGGCTTCAGCCCAAAAATTCTTCGATAAATTTTCCTCCTTTAACATCGTTCTCGTCATGTTAAGGATGGTACGATTCTTCCTTTCTGCAACCCCGTTTTGTTGTGGGGTGTATGATGTAGTAAATTGCTGCTTGATGCCTCGTTCTCTACAAAAATCTCAAAATTCATTTGAGGTATATTCACAACCTCTGTCAGATCTCAGAATTTTTATTTTGTAGCCACTTTCCATCTCGACGGATGCTTTAAACCTTTTGAAAGTAGTAAAGGCAGCTGACTTCTCCTTGATCAGTTACACCCATAACTTTCGGCTGAAATCGTCAATAAAAGAAATGAAATATTTGCTTCCTCCAAAAGATTCAGTTTCGAATGGTCCACAAATATCACTATGAACCAAGTGCAATGGTGTTTGGGCTCTCCATTATTTTCCACTTTGAAACACATTTCGTTGTTGTTTTCCAAGAGTACATGATTCACACACAAATTCAGGCATTTCAATTGAAGGTAATCCACTTACCATATTTGCATTTGACAAGATCTTCAAGCCACTAAAATGTAAATGACCAAATCGAAGATGCCATTTCCATGACTCATTTCTTATCATCCCTTGTAAACACTCTTCAGAAGTTGTATTTAGATGCAAAGGAAACATTCGATTGCTCGCCATTTTGACTTTGGTGATAAGTCCTCCTTGTGCATCTTTCAAGTAAAGACAAAGATCTTCCATGTGTATTACATAACCCTTTTCAAGTAATTGCCCAAGGCTTAGAATATTACTTTTCATATCGGATACATAATACACATTTGAAATATATTGTGAAACACCATTCTTTTGTATAATTTTAATCTTACCTTTGCCTTTCACTGGAATCTTGGAGGAACCTCCCATGCTTATGTTTCCATGAAAATACTCTTCAAGATATTCAAAAATATCCTTCTTACCACACATATGATTACTTGCTCCTGAATCAAGAAACCATACATCTTGTTTTTTGTTGGAGTCCTTTTGTGCATAAAGTAGTGTGACATCTTCATCTTCTTGCTTTTGAGCAAAATTTGATTGATCATCTTGGTTAGGATATTTGTTCCAACATTCGGATGCATAGTGCCCATATTTGTGACAATTGTAACATTCAATATTTTTCTGTTATCTTGTCCACAAGCTCTTCCTCGTCCCCGAAAAAAATTGTTTGTGTTATTTTGCTGATTTTGATTTTGGTTGTCAAAGTTTCCTTGACCTCGACCTTGACTTTGACCTCGACCTCGACCTAGAAAGTTATTTCCTCTACCACCACGTTGAGATCCACGACCTCGGCCTCTTTGACCATTAATGTTAAGCTTTGATTCCAAAGCTTGCTCGATCGGGACATCATTAGAATCCTTTTTCATTCTTTGCTCGTGCACTTGTAAGGAACCCATCAACTCATCTATTGTGAGTTCATCCAAGTCTTTTGACTCTTCAATTTCCACGACAATGTGCTCAAATTTTTTGGTGAGTGATCGTAGTATTTTTTCTACCACTCGAATTTCTTCTATTTCTTCTCCATTCCTTTTCATTTGGTTTATTATAGATAATAGACTAGAACAAAAGTCAAAAATTGATTCACCTTCTTTCATTTTGGCACTTTCAAAATCGCCACGGAGTGATTGTAAACGAACACGTTTAACACGATCTACTCCTTTGAATTGAGTTGCAAGTGATTGTAAACGAACACGTTTAACACGTTTATCAATATCTCTAGTAACCTTCACATTATCTGCCTTATCAATGTGCCATGTCTTTAACTTATCACCAAAAAGTCTCCACATGTTATCTTTTACTCTATAAAAAATATCATCAATACACCATGATTTCTTCTCATGAAAACATTTCATTCTTTCCTTAGAAATATTCCACATTAAGGAAAGAATGTAAGCTATAACAACCTTTTTATCCCATCCATTATTAGAAACACTTGAAACCGTTTATAATAACCATTCCGCCATATTATCTTGAAGAGATGTATCAATTCTGATTTGAAGAGGAGATTTAGCCCAGACCTCCCTACTAAATGGACATTTAAGAATAAGGTGAGGCACATTTTTCCCCTTCTATTTCACACCATTCATATAAATCTTCCTTCAAGCATCTTCTTCTGACAAAATTATTTTTTGTTGGAATCGCATTATTACAGACTTTCCATCCAAAGTTTTTAATTTTTGCTTGTACATTAGCTCCCCAGATAATATTCCAAAGTTCACTTTTCAAAGCTCCCCCATTCCTAGAAGATTGAGATTCACTAGCGATGTCCTCACTAATAATGGCATGATACCCCGATTTTGTTGAATATTATCCATTTTTGGACAATGGCCAGTGATGTCTCCCTAATTGTTCTCATTTTATGCCCTTGGGAGACATCATTTTTGTTGTTTATTCGTTTATTTTGATAGACTTTTGGACTAAATATGTAATAATCCAACTTTCCTCTTTTCTTTCTAGCAATTTTTATTTATTAATCTTTTGCGCGTAATATTGTGTATTTTAGTGGAAAGTTTGTAGGTTTTAAATGTTAGCTAGAAGAGGAATCCGAGAAGAAAGTCAAAGATCGTGATATGGAGTCAAACCTCGATGATAAATCCCGAAAAGAATTAGATTTTGAAACTGCAAATCTGGAAACAAGCCAAAGATTGCTGATTTCGAGGCACTTTCGAGTTGATTTAGCTGCTGACCTTTGAAGAGATTATATTCCTTATCGAGTTACCGAAATTTAGCAAGTGATTTCAGATCAATCGGAGTTGTAACGAATCGGCTAGAGCTGATTTAGTGAAGGTGATGCAGCAGTTACGGGATTTTGGGTTGAGATAATGGACTTGAGCCTTTATTCTTTCATTTAATTATTAACCTAAAGGCCTGGTCCGAATTTATAAGTATAAAAGGGGCTTTTGACTTCTATTTTACACACAATTCACTTTTTATAAAAGAAGACATCAGAGAGAAGTCAAACAAAGGAAGCAAGAAAGATAGAGAACTAGAGACTGTCTATATCTCCAACTCACAGCTAACTCAATTCCGGAATTAGGTTTTTCTTTAAAGTCTTTCTGTAAAACAATATGAATTTGTCTTTTAATTTAGTATTTGTTTTTCCTTTAATTATGAGCTAAATCCTTTTAGTACTTGAGAATGCTTAATGGGTGATCCCTAAAACTATTAAATTTCATATGTTTGAATTTGGGTTTTTATGAATTAAATCGAATTGGGTCATTTACATTATTTGGTAATTTATGATTATTTACTGTTTTTGGAGTAGCTAACTAAGAACAGGTGTTGATACCTAGGCTATTCCACATATGTGGCGTGTGGATCATCCTGACGGAGGGTTTAGATATGGAATTAATTACTCAATATAAGGTATAAACTATTTGGCTTTGACGAGCGTAGTTAATCTTAGGGCCAATGAGGTAATATAAACTTAACCATTCAAAGTGGATCATATTTACCCTGACGGGACTAGTGACACTCTAGAATAGCTTTGTAGTCCACCCTTACGGGGGTACAAACACTCTCGAATCCCGACCAATGTTAATTGACCGATTTGACCCTTAAACAACATATGATATGAAATAGAGTTAGGAGGACCCCTTGCATTTCTCGAGTACTGCCTTCCATTTCTTGCGTCTAGCTATTTATTATTTGCGTCTTGTCATTTATTTACATTTTCGTATTAGTCTTAATCATCTTAGGAACTATAAAACAAAACAATCAATCATTATATCATTTACTGCTTTCATAAGTGCAATCATTCATTAATCGATAAGCATTGTAGTTAACCAAACCGTCCCTGCGAACGATCCTGTTATCACTATTATTACTTGGGACAACCGTACACTTGCGGTTGTGGTTCAATTACATATTGCATTATTTTTTAGAACACACAAAGGACCACCAAGTTTTTGGCGACACTGCCGGGGACGGTAGCGTGTGACCACGGTGTTTATCCTTTAGTGATAGTTGCATTTATCTTTATTTTTATCAGTTTTACGCTTTAGGTTTGTTCTTCTCTTTCAGATTTTTAAGTTTGGTGCATGCGAAGAAGGCTCAGATTTGAACCACCAGTTCAAATCCTTGATAA
The DNA here is from genome assembly GCA_029959085.1 of Nemophila menziesii. NCBI lineage: Eukaryota > Viridiplantae > Streptophyta > Magnoliopsida > Boraginales > Hydrophyllaceae > Nemophila > Nemophila menziesii. The sequence goes on along the minus strand of JARWIR010000027.1, from coordinate 2,094,342 downwards.
TCCAGATTCGTTAATCAGACTTGCAAATAAGAAAAGAAGAGAACAAGAAAAAGAGGAAAAAGAAATGGCGAATAACCAAGATCCCTGGTTTGTTAACGGTCCGGAAGAAGTTCCATTCGGTGCTCCTGCTCTAGGGGTAGGCACTCCAGATATAGATGTTCCGAGGTTTCGTCCATATTCGGGTATGTTAGCTCGATTCCAAAGTTTTGGAAACTTTCGTGGTACACCTGGTGAAGATCCCGTTCGAGCGGTACAGAAATTCAAACAGATATGTGATTCTTATATCACACAAGGGGTTTCAAAGGAACAAATGTATTTTGCTGCGTTTCGATTTTTCGTTATTGACAGAGCAAGTGAATGGCACGATACATAAGAACCTACTAAGATAACAAATTGGGATCAATTAGAAACTGCTTTCTTCGACAGGTACTACCCAAGTACCATGAGGTTAGATGATCAACTCGAATTAACTCATTTCCGTCAAGAATATGATGAAACCTTGGGTAAAAGCTGGACAAGATTTCAGATGTGTTCGCGTAGAGTTCCCGATCATGGCCTTTCATAACAACAACAGCTAAAAATCTTTTACAAGGGCCTTGATGGGACTTCAAGAAAAGACTTAGATTTTCTATGTGGTGCTGGGTTTTTACAAGTTCAACCTGCTCATGCGAAACTCATCCTAGAGAGAACAGTAAAGAATGAAGTTGGGTGGAATTCAGTAAGAACCCCAGTTAAAGGAGTGAATAAAATTAATATCAAAGAAAAGTTCGCCACTTTCGAGAACAAGATTCAAACCACCATAGAGCAACAATTAAAACAGCTCACTTTAGCTGTAAAAGAAGGATTTTCGGGTAAGACGGTAGCTGTGCAAGCTGCACAAGAAGTTTATATGTGTTCGTATTGTAGGGTAAATGATCATGATGAAGAGAATTGTCCGAATAATCAAGAGCCTGTGATGGTTGTCTCCAATAGAGGAAACTTTAATTCAAGTGGTAAGGGATATCAGCCTAACAGAAACCATCCTGGGTTTCAATATTCAAATCCTAATGGGGCAGCCAATCCTACATATGCGTATCAGCCGCATCCCCAAGGTAACAACTTCAACCCAAGACCACATAATAATTATCAAGGGGGACAGAATCAAGGAAACTATGTTCAAAGACAATCTCCTCAAGACAGTTACAATGAAACCATGAACCAAAAAGCCTTACCTGCCCACCCGCAAGAAGGTGTGATTACCCTTCAGAAAACCGTCGAGAGCCTAATTGCTCTCCAGACGCAAGCTATGCAGAATCAACAAGTGTCTGACGCAAGTCTCAAACTATTACAGAACCAGATGGAACAAATCACAAAACAACTTAATCAACGTCCACAAGGGCAACTCCCTAGTGACACAGAAAATCCGAGACAACATGAAGATTGCAAAGCTGTTACTCTAAGAAGTGGTAAGAACCTCCCTCCACCTCCTTTTCCCGTTATGAAAGAGAAAGAAGTTCCAAGAAAAGAAAAAGAGGTCATTGAGAAAGAGAAATATGTTGAGGTTGAAGAAATAGAGAGGCCGAGTGAAGTTACGAAGAAGAAAGACAATATTTTAACTAATCGCCCTCCTCCACCATTTCCGTCTCGAGTTCAGAAAAAGGGTGATTTAGCCGATTATCAAAAGTTCTTTAATAGAGTGAGAGGCCTTAGTATTAACATTCCGTTGTTGGAACTCATCCGAGACATTCCCAAGTATACAAAGTTTTTGATGAGGGTTCTCACTAACAAAAGGCCATACTGTGATAATGAGATGATTGGTCTTCCTGAAGAATGTAGTGCTATTTGTCAAAGTAAATTGCTTCCAATGTTACTTGATCCTGGGAGTTTCACAATTCCGATATCGATTGGAGAAGAATGGAAAGGTAAAGCACTATGTGATTTGGGTGCAAGCATCAATCTTATGCCCAAATCGATCTTTGATAAGCTGAAAATCGGAGAAGCAAGACCTACCTCTATGGTCTTGCAAATGGCGGATCGATCTCTTGCACATCCAGAAGGCCGAATTGAAGATGTCCTTGTTAAGGCAGGTACGTTAGTATTTCCTGTTGATTTCGTTATACTTGAATACGACGCGGATAGGAATGTCCCAATTATTTTGGGACGACCATTCCTAGCCACGGGGCATACATTGATTGATGTAGAAAACAGCGAATTGACGATGAGAGTCCAAGACGAGGAAGTCAAATTTAATGTGTTCCGAGCTATGAAGTTTCCGGATTCTCAAGAAGATTGCTTTTCGAATGGATGTAGTTGAGCACGCCACACAAGAGGTATATAATGAATTTACTTATGATGACATCTTGCAACAGCTTTAACTATTGATGCACCTGAGTTCATGGAATAGCTTGCCGAAACAGTGGCAGCTCTTAATTCTGAGAATCCGAAGTATAGGCGTCCTGCCTATGAACCTGTGAGAGAACCAGGGGAGATTATTCCTAAAAAAGAAGCCTTCAATCGAATCTCCTCCGGAATTGGAGGAAAAGCCATTACCAGCACACTTGAGGTATGCGTATTTAGGAACTAATGAAACTCTACCTGTTATTGTTTTAGCAAATTTAACAGGTCCTCAAGAAGATAAACTGTTGCGTGTGTTAAGAGCTAACAAAGAGGCAATAGAATGGACAATTGCTGACATCAAAGGCATTAGTCCCTCCTATTGTCAACACAAAATCATACTTGAAGATGATAACGCACGCTCAGTTGAAGGTCAAAGAAGATTAATGCCCGCTATGAAGGTGGTAGCGATAAAGGAAGTGATCAAGTTGTTAGACGCGGGGATTATTTATCCCATCTCGAGTAGTGAATGGGTGGGCCCAGTTCATTGTGTGTCGAAGAAAGGAGGAATCACAACAATTCTGAATGACCAAAATGAAGCGATACCTTCTAGAACGGTAGTTGGTTGGAGACTTTGTATGGATTATCGTAAACTGAACAAGGCCACCAGAAAGGATCATTTCCCACTCCCTTTCATTGATCAAATGTTAGATAAATTAGCTGGTAGAGAGTATTATTGTTTCTTAGATGGTTATTCCGGGTATAATCAGATTTACGTGGCTCCAGAAGATCAACATAAAACAACATTTACATGTCCCTTTGGGACTTTTGCATGTCGCAGAATTCCATTTGGGTTGTGTAATGCAATTGCTACCTTTCAAAGGTGTATGATGGCCATTTTCTAGGATATGATCGATAATTTTCTTGAAGTTTTTATGGACGATTTCTCCGTGTTTGGTGATGATTTCGATAAATGTTAAGATAATTTGGAGAAAGGGTTAATTAGATGCAAGGAAACAGATTTGGTTTTAAACTAGGAGAAGTGTCATTTCATGGTTCGTGAAGGAATAGTTCTGGGTCACAAAGTTTCAAGTGCTGGATTAGAGGTTGATAGAGAAAAGATAGAGGTAATTAAAACTCTACCCCCTCCTGTTTCTGTTAAAGGGGTAAGAAGTTTTCTTGTCCATGCTGGCTTTTATAGGCGTTTCATTAAATACTTTTCTAAGATTGCTAAACCGCTATGCAACTTACTTGAAAAGGATTCCGAATTACTTTTTGATGAAGCTTGTTTAGCGGCCTTTCAAACAATCAAAGAAAAGCTTATTTCTGCTCCTATAGTATTACCTCCAGATTGGAGTTTACCTTTTGAAGTTATGTGTGATGCGAGTGATTTGTGTATGGGAGCTGTATTGGGACAAAGAAAAGATAAGATATTTCATTCAATTTATTATGCTAGTAAAACTTTCAATGGGGCTCAGATTAATTATACAGTTACAGAGAAAGAATTGCTAGCAGTCGTGTATTCATTTGATAAGTTTCGTTCTTATCTTCTTGGAGCGAAAGTTATTGTTTATACAGATCATTCAGCGATTAGGTATCTTATGGAAAAGAAGGATGCTAAACCGAGGTTAATCAGATGGGTTTTATTGTTTCAAGAATTCGATTTAGAGATTAAGGATAGAAAGGGTTGTGAGAATCAGGTTGCAGATCACCTATCGCGTCTGGAAGGTTCGGAAACAATTGATGGAACTGAAGTAGTTAGAGAAGAGTTTCCTGACGAGAATTTATTTGCTGTTCGTGACTACGAAGCTCCTTGGTATGCAGATATTGCAAATTTAGTGGTAAGTGGTTCTTTTCCTGAAGGTTCAACTTATCAAGAAAGAAAAAGATTAGCTCACCGTGCTAGACAATTCTTTTGGGAGGATCCTTTCCTCTACAAAGTGTGTGCTGATCAAATGGTAAGAAGATGTGTAGCCAAGTAAGAAATTGAAACGATTGTAGCTGGATGTCACGATTCACCATATGGTGGACATTTTAAAGGAGATCGAACTGCTGCCAAGGTATTACAATCAGGTTTTTACTGGCCTTCTATTATGAAAGATTGTCATGAGTATGTTAAGAAATGTGAAAGATGTCAATTTACCGGAAACATATCCAAGAGGGATGAGATGCCACGTAATAATATGTTAGAATTTGAAATATTTGATGTTTGGGGTATAGATTTTTTGGGTTCGTTCGTCCCTTCAAATGGTAACCTCTACATTTTATTAGTTGTTGATTACGTGTCTAAGTGGTTAGAGGCCGTTGCTCTACCAACCAACGATTCGCGAGTAGTAATTGAGTTTCTTAAATCACACATCTTCACTAGGCATGGTACTCCGAGAGTAATTATTAGCGATGGGGGTACTCATTTCGTGAATAGGTATTTGAAGACAGTCTTAGAGAAGTATGGGGTGAGATATCCTGTATCTACCGCCTATCATCCACAAGCCAATGGTCAAGCTGAAGTCTCAAATCGCGAAGTAAAATCTATTTTAGAGAAAACCGTTGGTCCTACAAGAAAAGATTGGTCAATGAAATTAGATGATGCGTTATGGGCTTATCGTACTGCATTCAAGACTCCGGTTGGTGCATCCCCATATCGAATGGTTTATGGTAAGGCTTGTCACTTACCTCTTGAGCTTGAAATGGGTGCATATTGGGCTATTGCGCAGCTAAACTTAGGTCCTAATTTAGCCGGTCAGAATCGAATGATGAAACTTAATGAGCTTGATGAATTCCGATTACATGCTTAAGAAAACGCTAAACTTTACAAAGAAAATACTAAGAGGTGGCATGATAATCGGATTCGTGAAAAGAACTTTGAGGTAGGACAAAAAGTGTTTAAATATAACTCAAAGTTCAGCAATTATCCGGGTAAGTTAAGATCGAAGTGGTCAGGACCGTATATCGTGACCAAAGTTACACCTCATGGAGCAATAGAGATAGAATATCCACTTGAGAACCGTACATTCATGGTGAACGGTCATCGTTTAAAGATATACCATGGAGGATAAAATACCAATCGCTCAAAAGATCCACATCCCAGAGAGGTCATGTACCTCATCGAAACTCCTTAGAAGCGTGAGGTAACCCGTCGAGCTTAACGAAGTTAAACAAAAGCCAATTTCTTGTATATTAGTTAAAGTATTTTAATTTTCGTAGTATAAATAAGTTTGATTTTCGTTACATTTAGTGTTTAATATTAAGAAATGAGGAAGGGTATTTGTTTTTGATGATTTCAGGGGTAAAATGGTCATGAGTTTGGGGTCAAAACGATGAGAAAACAAAAAAATTATGGAGTCAACAGCAGGTTTGACCGGCTAGCCGGCGAGCTGGCCGGCATACCGGCCAAACGAGCTGCGAGACCCCAACTCTCTGACCACTGCGTCAGCAATGACGCAGCATGACTGCGTCTCGGAATGCGCCAGCGAGGAACCACCGGCATGCCGGTCAGATGACCGGCTAGCCGGCCAGAGAGGAAGAAGTTTATGATCACTGCGTCAGCAATGACGCAAGGACATTGCGTCTCCCATTACGCCAGCGACACGCGACCGGCTAGCCGGTCAAGGAAGATGGACTCTCTGATCACTGCGTCAGCAATGACGCAAGGTAGCTTGCGTCTGTGGTAAAAAAAATCGAATTTGGAAATTAATTTTCGCCGCCATCGCGACCGGCATGCCGGTCAGCCACCGGCTAGCTGGTGCGCTTTTGCGAGAGGCGGTTTTACATGCTTTTAACCTAGTTTTTTTTCCTTCTTTTACAAGCCTACATCATATTCCGAATCATTGCCTCCACCTACTCCTAAAATCATCAATAAACAACTATAAAATCATCGAACCAAGCCTTCTTTCATCACAAAAACACACAATCAACTGATATCTTCTCCAAAACATCACCAAATTTCATCTTTTCTCCAAAAGTTTCTTCTCCCTAACCTTCAAATTAAACCCAATTCTTCCACAATTCCTCTCAATTAACCTCTACCCATCTCATATTCCATCATATTCTTCAAGTTTAAAGCCTCAAAACATCAAAGTTCTAAACTTTTCTCTAGCTTTATCACTATTTGAAGTTTTGAGTTTGGGGTGAAAAAAGATGACTAACAGAACCGATTCCATGTGTAACTATCGAAGAAACTTACCAAGAAACAGGAACAATGTTGGAGCTAGCCCAGAACAAGCAATTGAGATTCCGGATTCGCGTTCCAAAAAGACTAAACAAATCCCAGTTGCTCCGAAAAGAAAGGAAAATCCAAGCAAGGCTAATCCGAAAAAGAGCATATTAATTGATGAAAGTGAGGAAGAAAGTGAAGAATAGATTGAGGAGGAAACAGAACAAGAAGTTCCCGAAGAACCCGTGCAACAACAGAAACCTCCGCGTAGGAAAACATGGGCTCAAAAGCCAAAACGAGTTTTCGTTCCTTGGGCTGATCAGGTTCGTGATAGAATTAATTTCTTGAAGTTTGGTGAGGAGATGAATCTTCCTAAGGGTATTTTACTAGTGCTTATAAAGATTATGGTATTACTTGTGACAAGTTGGGTTGGAAGGAATTAAGAGAAAGGAAGCTTGAGTATATTCCTACTTTGGTGCGAGATTTTTATGAAGGAATAGCCTTCTCGAAAGATGTAGTTGTGGTTCGCAAAAAGGTAGTTCCAATCTCCGTTGAGCTTATTCGTAAATCGTTACAATTACCCAACTTTACTGGACTATGCCCTTTCCAAGAATCCCTTAAAGAACCGTCTTTCGATTATGAATCCCTTTGGGGGACAGTACTTATTGATGGGGCTCGCCCAATTCCCGAAGGAGAGAGATATCCTGGACAGATGTATAGCAGTAACTTGTTACCATGTGCTAAGGTATGGTCCCGTTTCATAATCCCTACTTTCTTCGGAATTAAACACATATCGGAGGTGAAGAAGGAGCATCTTATATTTATCAAGTGTATTATTGAGGAGAAACCAATGGATGTTGCTCGTGTGATTTATGATACCATCATGGAATTTGCTAGAATTCTAACTTCACAACAAAATCTCAAATTCCCGTACTATCACTACTTTATGCGTAGACGCAAAAGTTCCGCGTAAGGACACAGAGATTGACCGTGTGGTAGTTGAAGAGAACATGGGTATAGCTTCAATCCAGAATGCTCATGATGAAGTGTTAAAAGCAGTAAGAACTCCTAGAGCTCCTCCAAAGAAAAAGATACATACCGATCATGAGTTGGAAGCGAAAGTGAAGGTGTTAGAAGAGAACCAAGTGAAGATGATTGCTTCCTTAGGAAACGTTACGAAAGAGTTAGAACATCTCCGAAACATTCTTATGGGGGTGAGCACGATTCAACATGCCACCTATGGTCTACTTACGAAGGAGAAAGTTCATGGACGCAACACCGATGACCAGCCACGCGCTGGTTGAGATACATTTTCTATCCCTTCCGCGTATTAGTTTAGTTTAGTTTATTTTATTGCGTTGAGTCTTTTTCGAGTCGTGGGGACACGGCTCATTTTTTGAGTTTGGGGTGGGGTTCGTTGCCTCATCCTAGTTTTTATGTGTTATGTGTTTTAATTGCTTCCAATAAAATAATTTCGGAGTTGCGTTAGACTGTAAAAGATTTTAAATGCTCCTCTAAGCATACTTTTAGTAAATCTATGATAGTAAATAGTGAACTTTAGGGAATAATATAAAACGCACTTAGAATTGCATGCGAACATAGGTAATTGATAGGAAAAATTAATAAACAATGCAAATGAAGTAAGCTTGTACTTAAGGAGTATGTTTGGTGTGTAGAACGTGAAATCCTAATTAGTAGAGAACCCACCTAGATATGAACTTAAAACGAACTATGTACTTAGGAAAATGATAGGGGCAGTTCTTTGTTAGCCACTTTGTAGCCTTTTAGCTTGTTATCCCTTATATTAATTTTATCCGTCTTAGCCCAATTTTGAGCCTTAAGCCTTTCTTTTGTTATCCACGATATAAGCCCATTATCCTTTAGATAATTAGGCATGACCAAATGACCCGCACTTGAATCACGATCCTGAGACCGGTCTCGAGCTTGAGTTTCGGGTGGAGGGTCTACATTTGGGAAATTTTATTTGGTGGGATTTATGTGTTTGTATTGAGGCACAAAAATATAGATGATATTATTATTTGTAACCCTTTGCCGGGTTTTGAAAAAAAAAAAAATTATAAGAGACATGACCTTTCACAGCCAAATGATGCTCATGGGTATCTTGAAAAAAAAATGAAAAAGAAAACAAAAAGAAAGAAAGAATATAATAAACCAGCAAAGTGGAATATTTTTGGAAATCATCTTAGTATATATTGGGTTGACATTGGGGACGCAACATTAGTGCGTCAAATGGGTTGAGTGAGAACATTATATGAGTGTAAACTCAAGCTCGTGGACAGTTGTTGATGGTAAGTGAGGAGAGAGCCAAAAGCTCACTTCAAATTTACCAAATATACATACCACACCGTCCCTAAGCCTACGCTAAAACCGTAAGGTCCTCGTGATTCCTAAGTGTATAGTGAATTTATGATTCTGTTGATAGGGAATATACTTAGTGGAGCGTTCAAAGCGAGTTAGGATTGAGGAACAACCTATAGCCATCATAAAGAGATGAGTACAAGTGTAACCTTCAAGCATTGCTAATTTAATTTTATGATTGATGTTATTTATGTTCGATTTTGCATGATAGGTGTATGTGTATATTAGTTCTTAGAGTTTTACTATATGAGATTTATTTTAAGAATTGCTTTAGGTTTATTTGCTAGTTTTTACCTTCTTGCGTTTACTTCTACCCCTTTGTTTTGTTTTGTTTTGCTTTGTCGGGACGACAAAGGTTTGAGTTGGGGGTCTTGATGTCTCCCTAATTGTTCTAATTTTATGCCCTTGGGAGACATCATTTTTTGTGTTTATTCGTTTATTTTGATAGACTTTTGGAGTAAATATGCAATAATCCAACTTTCCTCTTTTATTTCTAGCAATTTTTATTTATTAAGCTTTTGCGCGTAATATTGTGTATTTTAGTGAAAAGTTTGTAGGTTTTAAATGTTAGCTAGAAGAGGAATCCGAGGATAAAGTCAAAGATCGTGATATGGAGTCAAACCTCGAAGATAAATCCCGAAAAGAATTAGATTTTGAAGCTGCAAATCTGGAAATAGTCCAAAGATTGTTGATTTCGAGGCACTTACGAGTTGATTTAGCCGCTGACCTTTGAATAGATTATGTTCCTTATCAAGTTACGGAAATTTAGAAAGTGATTTCAGGTGAATCGGAGTTGTAACGAATCGGCTAGAGCTGTTTTAGTGAAGGTGATGCAGCAGTTACGGGATTTTGGGCTGAGATAATGCACTTGAGCCTTTATTCTTTCATTTAATTATTAACCTAAAGGCCTGGTCCGAATTTATAAGTATAAAAGGGGCTTTTGACTTCTATTTTACACAAAATTCACTTTTTATAAAAGAAGACATCAGAGAGAAGGCCAAGCAAGGAAGCAGGAAAGCTAGAGAACTGGAGACTGTCTATATCTCCAACTCACAGCTAACTCAATTCCGGAATTAGGTCTTTCTTTAAAGTCTTTCTGTAAAACAATATGAATTTGTCTTTTAATTTAGTATTTGTTTTTCCTTTAATTATGAGCAAAATCCTTTTAGTACTTGAGAATGCTTAATGGGTGATCCCTAAAACTATTAAATTTCATATGTTTGAATTTGGGTTTTTATGAATTAAATCGAATTGGGTCATTTACATTATTCGGTAATTTATGATTATTTACTGTTTTTTGAGTAGCTAACTAAGAACAGGTGTTAGTACCTAGGCTATTCCACATATGTGGTGTGTGGATCATCCTGACGGAGGGTTTGGGTATGGAATTAATTACTCAGTATAAAGTATAAACTATTTGACTTTGACGAGTGTAGTTAATCTTAGGGCCAATGAGGTAATATAAACTTAACCATTCGAAAGTGGACCATATTTACCCTGACAGGACTAGTGACACTCTAGAATAGCTTTGTAGTCCACCCTGACGGGGGTACAAAGACTCTCGAATCTCAACCAATGTTAATTGACCGATTTGACCCTTAAACAACATATGATATGAAATAGAGTTAGGAGGACCCCTTGCATTTCTCGAGTACTGCCTTCCATTTCTTGCGTCTAGCTATTTATCATTTGCGTCTTGTCATTTATTTACATTTTCGTATTAGTCTTAATCATCTTAGGAACTATAAAACAAAACAATCAATCATTATATCATTTACTTCTTTCATAAGTGCAATCATTCATTAATCGATAAGCATTGTAGTTAACCAAACCATCCTTGCGAACGATCCTGTTATCACTATTATTACTTGGGACAACCGTACACTTGCGGTTGTGGTTCAATTACTTATTGCATTATTTTTTTAGAACACACAAAGGACCACCAGCCAGACAATTTTATCATCATTATTATTGGTGGGGGAAAAGGCGTGATAAAATAATAGATAAATAAAGATAATAATAAAGAGTCACACACCCTTGAGAACCACGGAACTCACTGCAAGTATCACAGATCGTATGCAAGTTTTAATGATAAGTCAAGTTCGTTCGCAGGGATTGTATCCGTTAGATCTACTTATATTTAACAAGCGTAGATGAATTTAGATGTTTTAAATAAAAATATAAATAGATGAAATAACAATCTAATGCAAATAAATAAATAAAACAAATAAACAAAACAAATAACTAAATACGAAAGTAAGTCTAATAGATTAGGATTACTAAGTCTATTACTAAATTGTTATTCTAACCTGTCACATTAAGCATTATATATTAACCAGGATTCTAAATTCTACCTAGCCTTTTCTAGGCTTAGGAGCAACCTCTCCACTACTAGGGGTTCCTAAGTAATGATTGGTGATTAAATCAAACCTTAATGGCTATCTAGTTAGGCAAAGAATCAAAACTAGACGATTATGTGGTGTTGTCAATAACTAAAATTAATCCTAAGATTGATCAGATCTAGGGAAATAAGTCAAAACACATAATAACAATATACGACAAGCTTAATCAATTAGAATAAACAAATAGTATTTAAAGACAAAATAATAATCCAACAATTAAAAGTAAACTTACAGAATAAAAGCTTAGAAATATGGTTGAGAATAGATCTATAGCTAATTACTCTAAATATGGAGAAGGTGAGATGTAGAAGAGGAGTTGTCAGTCTCCAATCTTCTTCTTCTTGTCTTCCTCTACAGGTCAGCTTGCTTCTTGAATGAATAGCTTGATTCTAAGGATGAATATCTAATTAAAGGACTAAGCTATTGTTTATAATTAAGAAAATATAAGTAAAGACTAAGCATATACTTTGCAACTGAGCAAGGACATGTTTACAATGGTTTAAGGGTGTATTTATAGGTGTTTAGGAAGACCTAATTCATTTTCTTGAAGGAGAAATAAGTAGTGGACTCCAAGCCCAACTCAAATTCGTAACCCTAAAAACATGCAATCAGGCCCGTTTTTCTTTTGGTCCTAGTAGCTTCAATACTCATCCGTTTGACGCGTATGAGTACACCAAATTCATCTTCTCGGAAAGATCTTCGACTTTCCTCTTGTCCGTTTCTCCAAATTCCACACCGTTTTTGAAATATAAGCTGATTTGTGGACGTAGGTACAGAAATTCAGGATTAAGGCAGCTTTTCCTTTTTTATGTTTTTAGCTTTTATTTCCTTATCTCCAATTACCATGTCTATCTCTTTCCATATCTTGTAGTCTTTGACTTGGAATCTAATTAATCTCCATAATTATCTTTAAAGCTTCACACTAAATAAATAATTAAACCCAATATGCTCTAAAAATATTATTTTACTAAATCAAGACTCAAAATAGAAAAGTGTAGCATTTCTCAAGAAAATCGACTATAATGACTTCTAAATCACTAAAAATGATGTCTCATCCTAATATAAATCTATCACAAATGAGGAGACATCAAGACCCCCAACTCAAAGTTGTATCGTCCCGATACAATAAAGATAAAAACAAAGGGAAGTCTCTAAATACACACCTAGGTCAATTAAGCACAGAAGACGGAAGATAGAAGAACATGGAGAATAAACTTAAAGCAACTACTCAGAAGATTTCATGTAATAATATTTAAAAACTACATACCTGTACACTTCTCATATCCACAGTCAACACGGCTTGAATTCAAGATCAGATTAGTTTTGCAATGTAAGAAGGATTGGGACTTTACTCAGTTCCCCAAGGAAGGTATAGATGGTTCATCGAACTTCACTAGTGTCCAAAGATCCATTTAACTACTCTCTATTAGCTCAATCACTTCTCAATTACATAGCAAAGAATCAAAAGGTCTTCAAGGTTGTAATGTAGGCTTAGGGACGGTATGATAAGTATATTTGGATAATTTAGAGTGAGCTTTTGGCTCTCTCCTCACTAGCCATCAACGAATCGCCCTAGAGCTTGAGTTACTCTCATAAAACATTTCTCACTCAACCCAATGATTTCTTGATACATAATTTTAGCATCCCCAATAACCCAATTAAATCATAAGATGTTCACATAAAAATTCCACTTTGCCGGTCCGAATATATATATTTTCTTTTCAAATCAATTCTTTTCTTTTGTATAGCCATGACTCTCTTTTTAATGATGAGATATCACGCTATTTTCTCATATGTATATTTTTATGCCCTTATTGGCAACATTAGCTCGTAGCTTCTTTTCCATTCACTATTACCCCAGCAAAGGGTTACAATACAAATCTGTGAATCATCAATATAAATAACAGAGCATAATTAATAAGCTCAAAATCCCATACCAATAACAATTCCCATAGTGGTGGACCCACCACCCCAAACTCAAGCTCTAAAACAACTATCTATGCATCGCGATTCGAGTGCGGGTCATATGGAAAAGTCCTATAATCTAAAGGGATATGGCTTATAATGTGGCTAAATAAAAGGCTTTAGAAAGGCTAGAAGGGGCTGAGAAGGATATAGCATATAAAATTAAAAATAACATGGTGAGAAGGTATAAAAAGGCTTCAAAGGCTTCAAATATGAAAGAACCGCCTTAATCACTTTCTACACTATGTAATTTCGTTATTTTCTTACCTTTAGCACTTTCATCAAATGGGTTTATCAACTAGCTTGGATCTCACGGGCTACACACTTCTCAAGGTTCCCTGAGATCGAACATACTTTCTATCGCATTGCTCACTAATCTTTTCTTTACTATCAATGTGTGTTTTCCTGCAAATACTCAAAGCATACAAAATAAAATAGCTCATAAACATACTACTTTCTATCATCAATCTACTGAGCTTATGCTTTCAAGCTATTAAACACACTCTACATACATCTAAACCTTCTCATAAAAATTTTAATTTTACCTAAAAACAGAAAAATGGAGATGAGAGACAACGAATCCCCACACCCCCAACTCAAAAATGAGCCGTGTCCCCACGACTCGAAAAGACTCGAAAATTAAAATTTTACAGATATTGCACACATAGAAAAGGTAAGGAAGAAAGAAAACATACTCTCCGAGGCTATTTACCTCGCCTGATCAATACCCGGAATAGGGTGCAGTGCTTTCATGTATGTAAATTTCTATTATCACCAATTTCGCTTTCCCTTACATCTTCTTATGCTCCATCCCAATCAATCACACTCTAGAAATCTCTTGTTTATCTTCTTCCAATTGCTCTTTGAATAATCTCTCATGTGACAGTTGTTCATCCAGGAATATGTTTTGAACACAGCTACTAGCGTCCCAGAAGCTCTTGTTCATCTTGGGTTAAAGGACTATCGATTGTAGAGGTTGTGGTGTCTTCCTTATGAAAGTTTAAACCTTTTTGTTCTTTGAATTCACCACAGCTATCTTTCCTCTATTCTCTTGATCCGATTTACCTTGTAATTTATTCCCAAACCAGTACCCATCTCAATTGAAATCTTCTAGAGCTTACCCAATACCTTGCTTTGATTCTTTATCCCATACACTTGATAATATCTCTATTCTCTTAATCATCTCTTTTGACCCCCAACTCAAATCTTTGAGCACTCTTGAAATTTGTAACTCTTAATCATAGGTGGAACAAGCTTTATTGTGGTTAGGAAAGGTGTTAGGATGACAATTCTCCATGTGGGTTTGATTGAATCAAGCCTTGATGATATGGGTTTTTGGGAAAAAGATCTTGAAATTCATGGTTTTGATTCTTGGTTTCTAGGTGTTTTGATATAATTTGGGTGCTTGAATCTTCTTTGTAATGATGTAGGGAAGGATTTGGATGAGAATTAATGGTGATTTGGTAGTGTTTTGATGTTGGGTGAAGGTTTTTATGAGCTTCAATGGAGTTGGGAGAGTTTTGGAGAACAGAAAGAGGCTTGAGGTTTATGAAATTCGGAATTAATAGCTCTATACCTCTTTTATAAGCTTGAAAACCTGTTTTTTTTTCTCTCCCAAACGCGCCGCGCGGACCATGGGTGCGGACTAGGGGGTAGTCCGCAGGGGTACCCCGCGGCTCTGTAGCATCCTTCGTCAAAATACCTGTGGCAGCAACCCCGTGGCACGTGTTTTTGGCTTGCGGTGCAGGGCACAGACTAGGGTCCGGTGTACCGCAGCCAACAGCTCCAATTTTTTTCGTCTCTGGATAAAACACGTGGCTCTACCCCGTGGCACGGGTTTCTCCTCTTCGGTGCACCGCGGCTGAGGTCCGGTGTACCGCACTCGGCAAAAACCTCCCCAACAGCTAGATCTCGAAAAGTTATGCAGTTTAGGCTCAAAGATCACCTGATTTCGACATCCGAGCGCAAAGATATGACTTGCCGAAGTTTCGTTCCGAAAAATTTTGCTCGCCTTCCCTAACTCGATTTCTCCAATACATGATCATCAAAAACACTAATACCTTCCTCAAATATGCAATATCAACTAAAAACAACTAAATTAAACATAAGTTAAAAACGTAAAAGACATGAAAATAAAAAAACTACGGGTTGTCTCCCGTACAGCACTTTTGTTTAACGTCTTTCAAAGTTAGACGTGTTACCTCGATTAAGGCTTGCGTACATAACCTCCCCAACAATGGGTTAGGTTATGCTCATCTACTGTCCGAAGTTTGTGACCTTTCTTAGCTTGTATTTCAATCCGTTTTGACGAAATAACTCTTGTAACTACAAACGGACCCATCCACGAATCCTTGAATCCCCGTGGTCTATTTTCTTGTTTGGGGGCTTTCCATGCAACCATGTCACCAACCCCAAACTCACTTTTGATTCTAATTTTCACGGGTTTATTGTGGACTTTATTTTTAATTTCTTTTGTCACAACTCGGAGTGTCGGGGCTTTTTCTATACGTGATTCCTCATGCTTTTCATCCACCAAGTGGAATATTTTAGATTCTTTTCCCACTTGGAAAGTCACGGTTCCCCTATGCATATCAATTATGCTGTGACTTGTCGCCAAGAATGGGCGTCCAAGTATCAATGGAACATGTTGACCTGCAATGCTATCAAGGATAACAAAATCTGTAGGTATAGTTAAAGTACCTACTTGGACAAGCACGTCTTCAATGACTCCCCATGGCTTTATCGTTGAATTATCTAGGAGCAGCAAATCAATATTTTTTCTTTTGGCATCTCCCATGCCTAACTTCTCGAACAAATTCTTGGGCATGATATTCCTTCCTGAACCCAAGTCACACATCGCTTTAGCTTTGAAATTACCACCTATATTAATGTGGAGATATAAAGCTCTAAGATCTTGCATCTTTTGTGGTAGTTTCTTTGGAATGGTTGCCAAGCTTTCTTTAGTACGGTTCCTATTTTTGATCTCAACTTCTACACTTTCACTCTTCTTGGACAGATCTTCTTTGCAGACTATTGGTGATGTAGGCTCTTTATATGCGATTACGTCCTCTATGCCTATCGTGATGTGTTCTTCCCTTCTCGGAATATCTAGTTCATTAAGTGGAACTTGTGGTGATTCCACTTCCTCCTCTTCTTGAAGGCTGAACTCTTCAACAACATCGAACCAAACATCAATATCGATTTCAGTGGCCTCATCATCAATTTTTTTAACTAGGCCAGTTTGCATGTATGGGACGTCGAGTATAGGAACAATGATTTTTTCTGGGATTGACGTTTCAGATTTATTATCACCACTAGGATATGTAATTCTTTGTAGATGAGGTGGTGTAGGTGGTGGTTCCACCTTACTTTCTTCTGTTTGCACCTTTTGTGCGGTTGTCTCTTTTTTATCGGTTTCTTTTTCTTCTTCCACATGCTTGAATTCTGTATCAACCTCCTTCGCAATTTGATCTTTAACAATTACTTCTTCTAAGCTAAGCTTGGTTGGTTCTTCTACGGTTGAAATTTCGAACCCAACATTGCTATAAACCAGTTTCTTATGTAATTCTTGTTGTAAATGTTGATTGATCGTAGTGAGTTCCGTTAAATTTTGCTCCATTGCTTGATATTTTTGGTGCATAGAATGTATTAAGGTTGTATTAGCATCTATCATTGCCGCATTTTGCTCTTCCATATTCTCCAGATAATTTATACTCTCAAAAACTTGGTGAGACGGAAGTGCTTGTCGAACCTGTTCTTCTATGACACTTCGGATTAACGGTGGAAGCTCTTGTTGGAGTTTTAGAGAAGAATTGGTCACTTTAGTGACTTGTGTCTCCAAGGCTTCCACTTTTGCAGCTTGCTCCATGGATGTTTCCTTGGTGAGCTGCATACAATTTTGAACCAGAATCAATTATTTATCCATCATTTCTTTTTTAGCTTCATTTTGTGGATTATGCATGGGTTGTGGTGGAGCTTGTAATTGATAGCTCGAACCTTCTTGATAAAAATTTTGACTTCGGGCCCCATGCATATTTGGTGCGTAATAATTCTCCATACCTAATAAACCTGAGAAGAGACTAAAAAGAAAACGCGTAAAACTGAAAACAAATAAAAACTTCTACACGAAATAAACACAAATAGATTTAACTTAAAGATAAATCCCCGGCAGCGGCGCCAAAAACTTGGTGGGGGCAAAGGTGTGATAAAATAATAGATAAATAAAGATAATAATAAAGAGTCACACACCCTTGAGAACCACGGAACTCACTGCAAGTATCACAGATCGTATGCAAGTTTTAATGATAAGTCAAGTTCGTTCGCATGGATTGTATCCGTTAGATCTACTTATATTTAACAAGCGTAGATGAATTTATATGTTTTAAATAAAAATATAAAAAGATGAAATAACAATCTAATGCAAATAAATAAATAAAACAAATAAACAAAACAAATAACTAAATATGAAAGTAAGTCTAATAGATTAGGATTACTAAGTCTATTACTAAATTGTTATTCTAACCTGTCACATTAAGCATTATATATTAACCAGGATTCTAAATTCTACCTAGCCTTTTCTAGGCTTAGGAGCAACCTCTCACTACTAGGGCTTCCTAAGTAATGATTGGTGATTAAATCAAACCTTAATGGCTATCTAGTTAGGCAAAGAATCAAAACTAGACGATTATGTGGTGTTGTCAATAACTAAGATTAATCCTAAGATTGATCAGATCTAGGGAAATAAGTCAAAACACATAATAACAATATACGCCAAGCTTAATCAATTAGAATAAACAAATAGTATTTAAAGACAAAATAATAATCCAACAGTTAAAAGTAAACTTACAGAATAAAAGCTTAGAAATATGGTTGAGAATAGATCTATAGCTAATTACTCTAAATATAGAGAAGGTGAGATGTAGAAGAGGAGTTGTCAGTCTCCAATCTTCTTCTTCTTGTCTTCCTCTACAGGTCAGCTTGCTTCTTGAATGAATAGCTTGATTCTAAGGATGAATATCTAATTAAAGGACTAAGCTATTGTTTATAATTAAGAAAATATAAGTAAAGACTAAGCCTATACTTTTCAACTGAGCAAGGACATGTTTACAATGGTTTAAGGGTGTATTTATAGGTGTTTAGGAAGACCTAATTCGTTTTCTTGAAGGAGAAGTAAGAAGTGGACTCCAAGCCCAACTCAAATTCGTAACCCTAAAAACATGCAATCAGGCCCGTTTTTCTTTTGGTCCTAGCAGCTTCAATACTCATCCGTTTGACGCGTATGAGTACACCAAATTCATCGTCTCGGAAAGATCTTCGACTTTGCTCTTGACCGTTTCTCCAAATTCCACACCGTTTTTGAGATATAAGCTGATTTGTGGTCGTAGGTACAGAAATTCAGGATTAAGGCAGCTTTTCCTTTTCCATGTTTTTAGCTTTTATTTCCTTATCTCCAATTACCATGTCTATCTCTTTCCATATCTTGTAGTCTTTGACTTGGAATCTAATTAATCCCCATAATTATCTTTAAAGCTTCACACTAAATAAATAATTAAACCCAATATGCTCTAAAAATATTATTTTACTAAATCAAGACTCAAAATAGGAAAGTGTAGCATTTCTCAAGAAAATCGACTATAATGACTTCTAAATCACTAAAAATGATGTCTCATCCTAATATAAATCTATCACAAATGAGGAGACATCAATTATACATAATAACAGGAATTTCTCTAATGTATGAAATTGTCTCATCTAATAAAACTTTTTAAGCATATTGAAATCCCAATCATTGCCATGTTTGTTAATTAACTCACTAACCTTGACAGCCGAACAATTAGCAGGTTTCACCGCATAAAACCCTTTCCTAATCCAATAATGATTCCATATATTAATTTGCGACCCATTACCCACCTGCTAGATACAGTATTTTTTGAGAAATTGAACACCTTTAAAAAGACTAGCCCAACTCCACGATCTCTTCTTAGAAAGTTTAGCATCCCAGATATCACAATCAAGAAAATAAATTGCTTTTAAAACCCTTGTTGAAAAAGTATCTGGTTTATGAATAATTCTCCAAGCTTGTGTAGCAAGCATAGCAATATTTATTTTATGGAAATCTCTAAAACCAAGGCCACCAACTTTCTTGGACCTAGCAATTTTCTTCCACGCGACCCAGTGAATTCTTTTCGTATTAGATGAATCCCACCAAAAGTTTGCTACAATACATGAAATTTTTTACACAGTGTCTTTGGGAATTCAAATATCGATATAGCATAATTCGGTATAGCTTGTAAAACAGCTTTAATAAGAATTTCTTTACCTCCGTCAGACAATAGATTTGCCACCCAACTTGCTGATTAAGTAAGTAGTCGATCTTTAATATAATTGAGATTCTGGCTCTTCGCCCTTTTGATAGAAAGAGGAATTCCCAAATACTTACCCAAGTCATTGGTATTTTCAATATTCAATTCATTAGAGACATCAACCCATACCTCAGTCGGCGTATTCTTACTAAAAAGGATAGATGATTTCCGGAGATTAATACGTTGACCAGATGTGTTACAATATTCACTCAACACTTCTTGAAATGTCTCTATTTCTTTCTGATTAACATTAATAAAAAACAAAGCATCATCCGTGAACAGTAAATGAGTAAGAATCGGACACTGTCTTGTTATAGAGATTCCTTTAATAGATCCTTCTCGACAATGAAAATTAATAAGGCTGATAAGACTTTCCGTAAGTAGAGAAAAAAGAAGGGGAGACAAAGGATCCCCCCTTGTCTAAGGCCTTGAGAAGGATGAAATTTCTTTAACCTTTGTCCATTAACTTTAATTCGAAATGAAACTAAAGATACGCAATTCATAATCCATTTAACCCATTTTTCACAAAACCCGAAAGCCAATAAATTTTTAGCAAGGAAATTCCAATTTACCTGATCATATGCCTATTCCATATCTAATTTAACCGCGTCATAGTATTTTTTTTTAGTTCTCCTTTTGGTATTAAGAAAGAAAGCTATTTCTTGTGCAATAAGAATATTATCTTGTACATTCCTTCCTTTTATAAAAACAGTTTGTGTAGGAGATACTAAGTAATTCATATACATTTGTAGTCTGGAAGCCAACATCTTAGCAATAATTTTATAACAAAAATTTGCACAAGATATTGGTCTATAATCTTTAACACACTCGTGAGATGGTCCTTTAGGGATAAGAGTAATAACGGAATCATTAATTTTCTTTAAATATGGATTAGATCCAAAGAAATCTTTCACCATATTAAGTATATCACCTTTGATAGTGTCCCAGAATTCATGATAGAATTTTCCTGGTAACCCATCGGGACTAGGGGCTTTCGATCCAGACATATCAAAAGCAGCTTTCGTGACCTCTTCCATTGATGGAGCTCTAGTAAGCTCTTCATTCATTGAATACGTAACTTTAGATGGGATATACTGCGTAATGTTCTTATCATCGCTTGTAAGATTTTCTTTGAATAAGTTATGATAATACGAATTAATAATTTGCTTAATTTCTTTAGGCTTCTCCGTCCATTCTCCATCATTGTTCTTAATCGTAGCAATCTTATTCACCTTCCTTCTACTCATAGTTTTTGCAAAAAAAATACCTAGTATTTTTATCACCTTTTTTAATATGTAAGTCCCTAGCTCTATCCTCCCAAAACATCTCTTCTACTCTCCAAAGATCTTCAATTTCTTTTTTAATCATATATTCTTTACCCATATTTTCCTCATTATAAGGTTCATTATTCAACGTGATTAGTTCATTTTGTAGTTCATCTATTCTTCTTCTATTATTATGAAATGTCTTTTTACTCCAACCTTGTAACGCAAGACAAGTAGCATCCCGTTTATCATAAAACTTCACAATACTATTAGAATCCACTTTTGTCCTCCAACTGTCTCTTACAATCTCCTTACACTGTGAGTGTTCAATCCATCTAGACTCGAAAATAGAGTACTTATCATACCTATCCCTTTTATTGAAGCGCTTAAGAATTAGCGGTGAATGATCTGAGCCAATAGTCGGCGGAACCTTAATAGTAGCTTCAGGGAAAGATGCATACCAATCCATACTTGCAAGAGCACGATCCAGTCTTTCCTATGATTGTCCCATGTATAATAACATCCTTTACTTGGGATATCCACCCGATGGTTATGATTAATAAATTCATTAAACTTTAGAATGCGATCTAGATTAGGAGTTTTCTTACCCCTCTTTTCGTCAAATCTCGAAATATCATTAAAATCTCAAATAATAATAAACGGTTTATCGATATGATTAATATTCTTGTTAAGCGATTGCCAAAATTTAGATTTATCATCTTCTTTACTAGGTGCATAGACACAAAACAAAACCCAAGAAATATCTTTCGGTTCATTAACTTCCAAGATAACAAAGTTTGAAGAGGAAAACATAACAGAAATAGAAATAGAATCTTTCCAAACAACCACGATCCCTCTCAGACCTATAGGCTCTTCCTCTGGGGTCGATCACAAAATTATTATTAAACTACTTAAGATGAGAACAAGATTTAAGATATTTCTTTCTCAGACGGCTTTCTAACAAACAAGCTAACGAAACATTATTTTTCTTAACCAGGGACTTAAACGAACTTCTTGTCAGAGGCGTCCTCGCACCCTAACAGTTCCAAACCATTATACTATCCATTAGAGACAGACATATTAAAAGACGGAAGACAAAATTCAATGTATTCCAAAGATTCATCCGACGTTCATTTGGGCCATCGATCTTCCACATTCATTGTTCATTGATATATTAGATTAATTCTCCATTCAGATTCATTGGATTTTTTCTTGACTGTTGAAAAGTTCCATAAACTTAGACTCATTTTGGTTTGTGTATTTCAACATTTCGTTGGAGGATAACAGAGCACACAATGCAACAATAATACTCGGTGAAGAGAGAATAAAGACCAAAGGCAAAGCACCAATATAAAGCATAATAATAGATGGGATTAGGATATGTGCTTGACAGAATCAAGTGAACCACAAAATATAATAACGTGTCTAAGGGCGAAAATCCCCTGAATAAAGCTGAAGAGAAAATAGAGATATCCATTGATTGTATTAATTTGGATTTTACAGATCTTCACACAAAGAAACTTTGCAGAGAAACCATCGAATAAAGGAAAATATCCCAAGAATAAGACATGCATAGCAAGAGATTCCATAGCAGTTAAAAATTACAGAAGAATTGATGAAATTAGAAGTTTTAAATTCATCGCAGTGGTAGTTGAGTTCAATAACGTCACTGGCTTTACCATAACAACCGATGAAGGTGTCCAAAAGATAGAAACCAGAAAGATATAGTTTGA
Source organism: Nemophila menziesii (assembly GCA_029959085.1). Classification (NCBI taxonomy): domain Eukaryota; kingdom Viridiplantae; phylum Streptophyta; class Magnoliopsida; order Boraginales; family Hydrophyllaceae; genus Nemophila; species Nemophila menziesii. Next base: position 2,071,770 of record JARWIR010000027.1, on the reverse strand, counting down.
TAATGCTTTGCATGTGTTCAATAAAGACATAAATCATGGGATTAAAGACATTAAAGGAGTTTTTCACCTTGCCATATAAGTTGGACAGAGGATTACACTGATGCATGTGTAAGATGAGATCACTGCAGCAGTTTTTTGGCGAGGTTAAGGGTCGCCGGGCATGAAGAAGCCATGGTGGTCCTGGGTCGTGATTAAAATTTAAAAGAGACAAAGAGAATATTGTGAATTTGAGGTGAAGGACAGGAAGATCTATGGTAAATTAACCGTCAAAATTGGTCAAAGAAACCATTATTAAAGAAAGCTAAAATAGAAGACAATTTTTGGAGAGAGAGAGAAAACTCCTCCCATCATTTATAACAGCCATCATTTATAACAGCCTATAAAACATCAACTTTTATTTCAATCTCAGATAGACTGATAGAGTGAACACACTGCAAAAAATACTGAGATTGCTGAGAATGAACAGGTTAGAAGACTTGAATCGGAGTTCGTCTTCAGTACATTTCGTGTACGTACACGGTTAAAAAAAAAAAGCTTTAGCAATTTACCAGGATGCCCTTTAAATGTACTTTATTTTGTGGGGCTCGATGCGGATTTTATTTTTTGGTTCTGTATGAGGTACAACTTTTTGTTCTTGTGTCATTTTACTATAGTACCCTTCACGCTTTTTTGTTTTTTTTAGTTCATCTGTGTTCGATATTTTTTGTTCTACCAATACGTGTAGTGTATTATTTTGTTCTTTGTCATAGAATTTGTGTAATATACGTTTAACACTTGAATAACACGTGTCAAGCATGCAGATTTTTTAATTTCTTTTTGATATTCAAAAAAAAACTTTTGAGCGGCCTAAGGTAAGGGGACAAGTCACTTCGTCGTTTCACCTTACCCCAGCAGGTTTCTCTCTCCACCTAGGTACCCACCGTTGACGTTCTTAGGAGCTAGATTTGCTTGGAGTCTTGCAGGTAGGTACATTGATTTAGTCTTCATCGTCCTTGTGTCCTCTTTTTCCTTCTAAGTTGATCTGTACTAACTTCACCTCCTTCTTTCAACTGTAATTTTCAATCAATGGCATCTCGAATTACTTTAACCGGGTCTATTGCAAAGACTAAAATGGGTCTTAGTAGAGTGAAGAAGAATAACAGCAAAGGGTTAGTAATAAAGTTGTATTTGATTAGTTTCATCTTGTTAATTAAATTGTTTTATATTTGGTGTTAGAGAAGCGCCACCTAGAAGAGACCCAGCTGGGTTTCCGCCGCCGAAGAACGCCGCGGAGTACTACGCGTAAGTGGTTTAATTCGCAATCGTGAAGAATTGTTTTTGTTTATGTATTTGTGTACTGGTGTAATGTATATGCTATAATTTTGTGTTAATCAGGCAAAGTGTTGCGCGAGATGCTTTAGTGAATTGTCCCTATGTAGTTTTGGACTGGGATGCCCAAGTACTTCTGTTTGACACGCTTCCACCTCATCGGAGGGCGATTTATGAAGATGGCTTTCGTGGGAGCAAGCATCAACAAATTGAGATGGAAGATAGCGTAGAAGAGATTAGTGGGGATAATCCAGAGGGAAATCAAGCAAGAATCTATGTTTTGTTAAATTATTTTGCTTTTGTTTTTGGCTGCTAATAAAAACTTTTAGGAAAATGTTTATGTTTTTTAACATTAATCGACATCATATGTTATTTGAATTACAATGTGATTGATTATTGATTGTGTATATTTTTTGGTCTTCAATTCAAGTGTCATTTTTATTTATTATGGATTTGTTTCCTAAAGGGTGTGGTTTAGTAGATGTTATCTATAGTTGATGGTTTTTGGTAGTCTTATAATTTAATTGGTAAATTGCCGTGATTGTATTAATTGCAGGGTACATTTTTTTGTTGAATTATGGGACTACTTGTGTATAGTTTTTGTATATTGTAATCTAGTATACGTAATTTAATTGAGTATTGGCATATTTTCATTGTTTAAATTATAATATTCCATGTTTCTTACTCAAATTATATTAATTTCTAAAAGTGAAACGGTAGTTAGATATGTGATACCCCTTGCATGTGTTGAAGTTTTGTGTATGCAATGTAATTTATCTAGATGTGTATTGTATATGTAAATGCCTAAAATGCTTTTGTTTTGTACGTGTTAATGCAGGTTAAACTGTCCTCAAAGGTTTCATTAAATAAAATTACCTTTTTAAGCCAGCATCTTTCCAAGGAACAGAAGGCAGTTGTTACTGAAATGGGGTTTGGAGGATTACTTCTTCTTCCAAAGAGTGTTTTGAAGGCTGACATTTGTTCAGCAATGGCGGAAATATTCGATCCCGTGAATAGCGAATTTAACCTGTATGGCAGCAAATTATCTTTTTCTTATGTGGATGTGAACAGGGTTCTTGGAATACCAATGTCCGGCGAATTACCCCCGCTGAGTGGTGGGGATTTAGATAGGGTTAGCGAGCTAGAGGATATATTTAAACGCAACATCGTTAAGAAAAGTGTCGTCCACTTGAACGCCTTGGAGTCCCGATTCCTTGGGTGTGCCAGTCACGGAGACGGGTTTAAAGCGTTGTTTACGTTGTACGTAACTGGTTTTCTGTTGTGTCCAGCCAACGTGCATGGACTAGATATGTCCTTTTTTCATGCCGTTGCGGATGTAGATATGATTGGCCAGTATAATTGGTCACTGCTTGTGTATAATACAATTTGTCGAGGAATTGCGGTTTTTAATGGTGCTGATCCCAGTTGTAAGTCTAAGTATTTTCCTGGATGCGTTTATGTGTTACAGGTTAGTGATTTGGGTGTATTGTACCCTAAGTTTATTATTTTTGAAATGCAATTTTACTGAGGCTGTTTAGTAGGAGTTCTGCTATTGTCTCGCTGATGTATTGTATGTTTTGCAGATTTTGTTTCTTCAACATGTTCAGCGCATGAACAAATTTAAACCTGTTCCAATGGCGTTGCCGTTTTGTCAGCATTGGTCCACCGACACTACTTCGAAGAAGGTGAAGGAACTCGAAAGGTGTGGAGGGAAGAACTATAGCAGGTGTAGATTTTGGAAGTTGGTGTTTGAGGAGGGGGAAGATGATGTTGAGATGGTTGACTCTGAGAAAGCACCTAGGAAAGATATCTGGGACGAGGTGTTTGCGACCCCTTCAAGCGCGAAGAACAAGCGTTATGGATTCGCAAAAAGTAGCGGTGAGGAGTGGGTAAGAAGAAGCGAGTTAGATGAATTGAGAGGGTATGTGGATAGTCTAGCCGGTTCTATTAGCAGTAAAGGTAAGGCATTTGTAGATATCGCCGCAGGAGAAACCCGAAGTCTATTTGGTTCACCAACTGGGTCTTCCGTGGTTAGGGACGTGGAGATGGGATTCGAGTCACCAAGTCCCGTGGTAAAGTCTAGTGTTAAAAAACCACAACCTCCAAAATCTGGACTGATGAAGCCCCCCTCTATCAATGTTAAAGCTAAAAAGTCTAATAGATAACATGTTATAGAATGGTCTAGCGGGTGTATGACCCCCCTTAAGGTTTCTGCGTCTCCGTATAAAATACAAAGGGGTGATCATCATGGATGGTCTTCTTATTCCATTTCTCTAAACAAAGACGACAAGTTGCTGGTAAAGTATCTAAGTGACCCTTCACCGGATGATAGGTACATACAAAGTTTAAGTTTAGGGATTTGTACGATTTTTTAACTTTATTTCGTAACTGTGGTTGGACAGTGAGATGGTAATATCGTTCCCGCGCTTTAACCTAAATCGTTTACACTTGAGACAGCTTCTAAATCCTGCTAAATATGTATCTGCAGATGTGAGTCCCTGAAATCTATAAATTTCGAAATGTTGATTAACAGTTTTATTTCATGTAATTTCATTTAGTTTATAAGTTAAATTAATATATACCCGATACTGTGTGTTTTTTTAGGTTATTGATTTGGTCGGGGAGATCTTGGTGGAGGAGACCAAGTTAAGGGATCCAGCTTGCAAAATATGGTATATGCCGACATATTTTTCGGTAAGTGGCTAATTTAAGTTTCTATTCAAGTTTTATGTACATGATCATTCAGAGTTTAAGTTTTGATTCTTATTGCCTCGTAGTCGGTATTGGTAAATGGATTGCATATGCCAGAGGATAATGTCCGGGTTTATTATGGCGCAAAGCGATGTAACGGAGACGTCAAGGAAGTTGAACGGGTATGTTGAAGGAGTGGACCTTTTATTGGGCAACATTCATTATAATTATTTGTATTGTATTTCACCCAGCCCTCAATTTATAATCCTCTTTTGGTGTGTGCCTGGTTGTTTGCAGATATTTATGCCGGTAAATGTGAATGATAATCATTAGGTTATCTACGTTGTTGATTTTGTAGAGAAGGTGGTACATTTTTGTGATTCTATGCTTCCTAGCGAGAACCCCAGGAGATCATTCCTCAAACAGTATTACTATGTGGTACGTTTTTTTTTGTATTTCCCTAAAATCAAAAGTATCACAACTGTGTAATGTTTAAAATATTGTTCTTGATGGTGTAGATGGAAAAACTAGAAGAATGGCTGGGACTCATAGATAAGAATCATAAATTACCAGCTATTCGTACCCAACGTGGTTGCCCAAGCAAAATGGTACACTAGATTGTGCGCTGCATGTTTGTAACATGATGAGGTTTCCTGGTCTAGTTATTAATTGGGGTCACAAATGGTCAAGTAAAAGAAGGTTTGATCTGGCAAAAATGCTATTCAGATCAGAATACAATTCTTTGAGATATTTTATAGAACCTGTTGAAGATTGATGGTGAAGAGATTGACAGATGTTTGTTGGTTTTATGTTTGGATACATTTATACTTACTTGTTTGTTGGGTTTATCATGTAGTTGAACTTTTGTTTCATAGATTGATGGCTGGGGTTTTTAACACTAAGTATTGGTTGCATGTGTGATGGGGTTTTGTTTCACAGTTATCAGTTGTAATTTACCGCTTGATGTCCTTATTTCTGCACTTTGGAGTGTATTGTATCACAGACTAGTGGTTATGATTTTAGTAGTATGGTTGTAATTCTAACTCTAATTTAGAAACTGTTTGTCTTTCTTCCATTGTTGAATGTATGGATTCATGTTTAAAAGGAATGATGCAAGATGGAAGCCACTAGGTGTGTGATTGTTACCTTATGGATTTAATTTCCACTGTGTGATTTTGTAAGTGTGGTGGGGTGTTCTAATTTAGCTGTCATGGATTCATGATATTAGTTATTAGATAGTTGATGGCATTCACCACCAAAAAGGATTTCTGCAGAATTTTTAAGCTGAAACACTATTAACTACAAAATAAATTTTAAAACTGGTATGACTCTAATTTGAAATTATTTCCCATCTAGCTGGTATGACTTAAAAAATGGTTTGATTATTAAGCTTATTTCTGCACCAAAAGTCTTCAACTCTACATAAACAACAAAGCCTAATGGTTACTTAAAACATTCCACTAGTTCTATTCTTACATTTAACGCAGCAGTGCCTATTTGGTTCTTCCATGTAATATAGCATAAAATATTGAATTGAAGAACACATAACCAAACTAAAACATTGCAAAAATCAAATCACAGAAGATAAATAGTCAATAAGTAGTACATATTAGTAAATAAAACTAAGTCATTAAATCTGACTCATCAATCTAAGGATCCCAAAACATCATTACCAACATAAACAATGTTAAAAGAACTTGAATTCCTTTACACTGCTCTTTTGTGGTTTGGGACTTAAATCTGCTATTATTTCTTCAAGGCTCTTAAATCGTTCTTCCATTTTATCCAAACAACTTTGAAGACGCGTGTTGCAGACCAAGACAGCGTTCAAAGCCTATAAAATACGATCTCCATCTGTCATATACTTAATACCACCCTCGTTGATTCTTGATGCAGATCCAACTCGACTAGAATTTGTTGCTTCAATATCAATTTTTTTCTCCGGTAAAGTTTTTTTAATCACTCCACTACGCCTATATTTCCTGGGCATGTTATAAGTTCTTGTAAATCGAGGAACAAAATGGGATTGTAAGCTGGGTTTCATCACGTTCCCCTTCATTCAATAGATAGGCAACTAAAATGTTGAGAAGCAAGAAAACTGTGTAAGGGAAAAGTATCTGATAAATGTTAATAATATTGGTAGGTTTGGTTTCTGGGAATCTTTTCGACATCTAATATAATGTGAGGACCTAAAAGGCTTTTTAAACTTTGGGGACTGTGAACAAAGTAATAGCTATGACACATGTGGCATACAAATTCTTTACACATATTATATTTAATTTAAACATAATAAAAATCATGCCGTTGATTTCGCAACGGCTATAACTTCATGTCAGGACATATATAATGGACTTTATCGTGTGTAATTATCCATATAAATTTCATCTTATTAATAGGCGATTAAAGGTAAAAGGGAGGACATCATCTGTTAGCTGTGTTTCACTAATATGGCTGGGAGGAAGAGATATAAGGCTTCGATTTTCGTCGCACCAGTCAACTGCCGATGTAAACCACCCAACCTACTTGATCCTATAATAACTCGAGGTGGCTACACTGGGAACTATGGCGCTCTGTACTTCTACTACAACACTTGTGGCTTTTGGAGATGATGCCGACAAATTGGAGAAGAAGAAGTTACTACTGAAATTGGAGAGACTTCTTCAAGTAACGTAAGCGCTAGCGAAAGACCTACATCAAACCCCGCAGATTTAAACCACTCTCTTGAAGACTTTATGAAGACAATGAAATGTGTGTTGGCAATACTAATTTTACTCGTAATTATTGTTGTTTTGAAGTAAATTAAATTTAGAGTGTCAAAAAAACATAACCTCAGCTGCAACTAATTGTAATTTATGTTCCCTATTGCTTCAAATTGTAGTTTGAGTTGCTTAATTTTCTATTTCTTTTTTTTTTTACAATTTATTAAAGAAAGTGTGTGAGGAAATCATTTGTGTAGGGTGGTGATGTGACTGTTATTGCTTAGTCAACTCCTACAACTACGCTACCTACTAGGAAGCGACATATTGGCAAAATATACACTCTAAGTTGATAGGTAGTTTGACCTTTACGAAGTGATGGTTTTTTATTTTAAAACAATTCCATTTTTGGAGTTTTAGATTGGGAATTAGTTTCCCACGTATGTTCTTGAAGAACATGAAGATCATTAAACACACCATTTTTGGTTAGAATATTTACTTGAATTTAGAAACTCATAAATTGAATAGTAACCCACATACACTTATTATTAAATTTTGTGTTGCAAGGAGTGACTTGCATGCGAGTAGAAAACAAACATGTTTTTTAAACAACAAGAAGATTCAACTAGCATGCAATTTAACTACTACTTTAATACATAAACCATCTTATACAATTAAAGGAATGACAAGCAGTTTTGTGTTAACATTCAATTAATCCTAAGTTGGTCATATAATAGAGGTATCTATTTAGTGTTTTCAAAGGAAATTATACATACCATTCTTGGACATATAAAACTTTGTAGAAATAGGTAAAAGCTTTTGTTTTTTTTCCTTTTCCATATGATGGTTGTGGGTAATCCGTAGTTTTTTATTTATTCATTGAAACACTCAAATATTATAGAAAAAAATTCCCCTAATAGAAAAGGAGTTTTGCAATAACAAGTAAACTTCCAGGATGATTTAGTGAACCAAGGGCTAAATTCCATGTATAAAAAACAAATCAAAATGTACTTGATAATTCATATCAGACTTACAATAAGATCATTTTTAACCCAATTTAAAACTTAATCCCTAAAAATTCATTGTTAGCTAACAAGGATGATGTTTATACAAAACATTTTGCCCCTTGCATTGATAACATTGAAATGTTGAATAGAGAGTCTGTTTTAGAAGCCAAACAAAAAAAAATAACAAACTCCCTAGTAGAATAACATTTTCTATCCACAAAAAGTTTTGACCATCCAAAACCTAACATCAAACAAAATATGAAGTCTGAGAGAATCAAAATCAAACTCCAACCCAACAACACTTCACCCAAATGAAAACTTTCAAAAGAACGAGTGCTCTTTCTTTCTTTTACCAGATGCTCTGGTTGTGGATTCTAGCTTCTGTTCCATGTTCACCATACGCCATTCGAAATCAAACATTATCCTCTCTAAAGCCCTGTTCTTTTCAGTAAGGTCCTTAACTAACCTCAACAGAGCCGATGTTGATATTTTCTCTGACTCACACGAGGCCCTTTCAGCGTTAAAATGAGCGGACTTTGTCAAAAAATCCTTGAAAGGATTAGAGACGTTGGGGTGGACGAACGAACGTGTAGGCTTGTTATTATTGATTGGAATTTGCTGAATAAAAAAAATACATATATATTAAACTACAACTACTTACTACCTATCATGAATATATCATGCATGTATAAGATCTGCTTTCGTTGTGCATACTAACAAAAAAAAAAGCGGGAAGACTCTTACATTTGGGTTCGTGTCGAGGCTTTGTAGAATGTTAAAGTGTTGTTGTTGCTTGCTCACAACATCACTTACGCGGTTTGGATTGAATGCGTGACTGTTCTGTTGTTGTGCTTTGAGATCCTCTTCATATGCAGATAATTTTCTCTTCCCTAAAACTCACTCTAGTGTCCTAAGGCATGCTTGATCTCCCATGGTTTTTGACAAACTGGTTTTGAGAAATGAAACGCCGTTTGAAGTGGGGGAGATAAAGGGTTAGATGATAAAGGTTATATAGTGTTTTTTGATATGGTTAATCGTGATGCGTGATCACAGCTTTGGGCCCGTATACGAGATGGAAGTACTTGATTAATTACGTAGCATAAGTTTATGCCTCGGAAAGGATTACTTTCGTTATTGTTAAAAAAAAAGAAAAAAATGGCATCAGATTAAAAGAATTTTACCGTTTGTTATTTTTTTTATTAAATATTTTTTAAAAATATTTTCTGGAAAAAGGAAATTTTGACTATACGATGTTTTTGGAAAAAGTGGTATTAATAATTTTTAATTACCATAAGTAATACAGGAAACACTTATTAATGACTATTTGTTTATTATTTAATATTAATATTGTCCATTTATGTCTTATTCCTTAAAACATAAATGCTTTCACAAGAATAACGACTTTCACATGACCACATCATATTTGTCTAAACAACATTAATTTTTTTTAACAAGCTGCATAAATTCATCAGTGTATTTGTTAAGAAACCGAAATGTAATTACAAAATGTTAACATGAATGACTGTAAACAAAAGTATCAAGCACACAACCGCTATAGAATTTTCATGCTAATTCAATAACCTCATAAACAATCGAAGAAAGCTTGAATTTGTTAATTAAAATTTGTTTTCAACAATACAAAATCAAACCATCAGATTACAACTAATCTAGTTGGTCCACTATTACATTTCCTCAATAAACACAAACACATACACGAATATTATACAACCTAGCATCCCAGGATGTAATCACAAAACAAACAATCTACAATTAACTTGACAAGGAAAACTTGACTGGAGTAGAACTAATAGAGTGTGTAGACGTTTAAGTGAAATCTAGTTCCCTCATTCTTTTTCCTAAACAACTAGCCCTACCACCATCACGATCTCTGCCAATAAGTTTTGCTTCCACTTTACCAATACGCTCGTTTAATTCGTCGTACTTACGCTCTAACATCAGGTTCCTTTGAATCATCATGTTTAGTCGTTCCAGAATTTGGCGTTCAAGGAACGTGATGCGACATGGGGAACAGGGTGGTTTCTTTACCTCAGACATACCAACTATAGGAGAGCTATTGAGTGGTGAATTTTGCGCCACCACATGGAAAAATTACTTTCTTCTTGCGTAACCACGAGTGGGTGGGTTGTTAATTGGATTATTCTACAAAAAATCAATTCAAAATATACAATTTTGTTAAGCAAGTAGACATGCTTAAAAAATTAAACTTGTACAACTGAGTTGACCAGTTTAAATCAAACAAGACCCGATATTAATTTAATAGCAGAGATCTTCTATTTACACATAAATGTGAAATTCGTATGTTTAATGGTATATGGTATTATAATTTTGCTATCTAAATTTTATAATAGGGATAAAATAGCAATCTTTGACCAAATAGAGTATGTAACCCTAACTACCTACGACTCAAGAAGCAGAAATGCATTAACTTCGCGTGACTATGATGAATAACCCATACACAAAAAACTAACAATACCTGGTATCCACCTTCAACAAGCCGTTCATCATGAGAGAGTCTGGTTAACCTTAACATTGCGTCCCTGATAGTGTTCTCCAGTGATGGTTGTCGTGGATCCATGTCGGTAGAGGAGTTTTGTTGCTCTGCACTAATTGAATCACTTTCTTGAAGAAAAAAAGGAGTTATGGGGTACCCAAAAATTTCATCACCCATTACTCTTGTTTTGGAGAAGAGGATACGCAAAGAATGTTTTGTGAAGGAGGATGAAGATGGAGGTGGATGAATTATTGTGATGGGATAGTGCTAGGCTATAGGGCGGCTATATGCTCAAACCCTAAAACGTGTGTAGGTATTCTTGACAAATGCTCCTTATAGGTTTGATGAGCTAAGCCTACACCTCCTACATGAAAAGCTATATACAATATATTGGTTATGGCCTACATCAACTATGTTAAGAAGAGGAAATTTCCACAATTCATTAATGTAGAAGATAATACAATTAAGATAAATAATTATGATAAATCTAACTAAATAAAAATAATCTTATAAATCAAATCAAAATTTTACCCACGATTATTTTATAATCAGATTCTTAAAACTATTAAACATTCAATTAAAAAATATCTACAAATTAAAACACACGTTCTACTATATAACAACTTCTTTGGACACAAATCTACATCACTTATTCAATATCTAACTTCTCCAATTAAAAAAAAATTACACAAGAATTTAAAAAGTATTCAATATCTTCATATCAATATCAATACGGTTTATCAGAAACTTAAACATACAAAGATAAATTCATATAAACCACTCCAAATAACTCCTCCACTAAACCATAACACGTATATCTTTCCCACTAATAAAAAAAACTTCCCCACCAAAAAAATAAACTTCCCCATTAAATTTGTAGTTATTGAAAATTCTATAAAAATCATTTAGTATCACACGGATTTTAATAAAACAAATAGCCATTCTCTAAACATCTTAAATTTCAAATCTTATTCTCCTAGCATCATCATGCAACCAATGGAATTTTATTTTCCAGACCATGTTCTTGTTCTTATTTTGCTAAACTACACAGTCATGTAACTCATGCGAATGAAGTGTGTTAGTCAAAGGTGGCGCCAGTTGATAGAGACGGATTACTTTGTAAGGTTGCATTTCCAGGCAAACAGGAACAACAGTGATTATTATTTGGCTACCCACCCTTTATTTCATGAACCATTTTCTAGATTATCGATTATCCATTCTGAAACACTATCGTTATACTCTGTCATAGATGTACGTTCAAGGATTTTTAATTTCCCGCCTTCAATGTCTTGGTCTGCTCATGGCCTACTTGGTTTTTTTATCTATACAGACATCATCTTGTGCAACCCCGCTACTAGAACATTCAACAAGATCCCAGACGTAGTAGAATACTTGGAAAATTTTGTTGAAGCTGATGGTGTAACAAGAAAAGAAAAAAGATTCAAAGGATGGAACGGATTTGCTTCTGTATGAACGATTCGCCTTGGATGCTCACCGGTAACTAACGAGTTCAAAATTTTCGCATTCGTACAAGTTGATCGTACATTCGCTACATGCGTGTATAATTTTACAAGTAGATCATGGTTAAGGCTTGATTACGTATACCCCCACTGAACCGGTACAGGTGTGCCATGTAACGGAGTCCTACATTGGACAGCTAGGCCGAGAAATGGTAGGTTTCAACCAACAGAACCATCTGACATTCATCTATCTAGATACTCAATCGTCACTTGTGATGTCACAATACATGAATTTGGAGAAATGGAATTACCTAGGGGTGTTCTCGGAAATAACTTGGGATTGGTAAATGGATCCCTGGCCGTGTTCGAAAGAGTAGAAAACGAATTATATGGAGCACATGCGTGGTGTATTGATGTTTGATCGATGCATGATTACGGTGTGGAAGATTCGTGGGCCCAGCTATACCGAGTTGGTCCATTAGGGTACAATCATTGTCTATTCTATTGGCGAGACCAAGCGCTACTTTGTGGGAGCGACCACTACAACGAGGACCACCGATTCGAGGAAAGACTAGTCTCGTGCAATATTAACCAAAGACTTATTGGCCGGTTGAGAATTTACTTCAAACACATAAAACCGTACAAGGAAAGTCTGATTTCCGTTGACCAACCAACTATTTGAACAAGATCTTAAATAGATTGTTTATAGTATGTACTATTAGGTTGAATTATCTTTCGTGTTAGGCAAGTTTGGTATTTATTATTTAGGAAAATGATGCTCTAGGTTTCATAAGTAGTAGTAGATATAGCCAACACGGCTTTACTAATCGTATGTTTTGTAATATTTCTAATGCATTGTTTAGTTGCTTTTGATTTCCGAAATGCCCGCTTTTTAAATATAGTATTAAACATTTCATGGTAAAAACACTAGTTTTTAGGAAAAAAGAGTTAGATTTGACCATTAGTCAACTTACTTTAACCGGAAGCCAAATTTCACTTGTTTTAGACTCTTTCATGGTAAAAGAACTAGTTTTTAGGAAAAAAGAGTGAGATTTGACCATTAGTCAACTTACTTTGACCGGAAGTCAACTTTCACTTGTTTTAGACTCTTTCATGGTAAAAGAACTAGTTTTTAGGAAAAAAGAGGTTAGATTTGACCATTAGTCAACTTACTTTAACCGGAAGTCAACTTTCACTTGTTTTAGACTCTTTCATGGTAAAAGAACTAGTTTTTAGGAAAAAAGAAAGAGATTTGACCATTAGTCAACTTACTTTGACCGGAAGTCAACTTTCACTTGTTTTAGACTCTTTCATGGTAAAAACACTAGTTTTTAGGAAAAAAGAGTGAGATTTGACCATTAGTCAACTTACTTTGACCGGAAGTCAACTTTCACTTGTTTTAGACTTTTTCATGGTAAAAGAACTAGTTTTTAGGAAAAAAGAGTTAGATTTGACCATTAGTCAACTTATTTTGACCGGAAGCCAACTTTCACTTGTTTTAGACTTTTTCATGGTAAAAACACTAGTTTTTAGGGGAAAAGAGTGAGATTTGACCGTTACTCAACTTACTTTGACCGGAAGTCAACTTTCACTTGTTTTAGACTCTTTCATGGTAAAAGAACTAGTTTTTAGGAAAAAAAGAGTTAGATTTGACCATTAGTCAACTTACTTTAACCGGAAGTCAACTTTCACTTGTTTTAGACTCTGTCATGGTAAAAGAACTAGTTTTTAGGAAAAAAGAGTGAGATTTGACCATTAGTCAACTTACTTTGACCGGAAGTCAACTTTCACTTGTTTTAGACTCTTTCATGGTAAAAACACTAGTTTTTATGAAAAAAGAGTGAGATTTGACCATTAGTCAACTTACTTTGACCGGAATTCAACTTTCACTTGTTTTAGACTCTTTCATGGTAAAAGAACTAGTTTTTAGGAAAAAAGAGTTAGATTTGACCATTAGTCAACTTACTTTGACCGGAAGCCAACTTTCACTTGTTTTAGACTCTTTCATGGTAAAAACACTAGTTTTTAGGAAAAAGAGTGTGATTTGACCGTTAGTCAACTTACTTTGACCGGAAGTCAATTTTCACTTGTTTTAGACTCTTTCACGGTAAAAGAACTAGTTTTTAGGAAAAAAGAGTTAGATTTGACCATTAGTCAACTTACTTTAACCGGAAGTCAACTTTCACTTGTTTAGACTCTTTCATGGTAAAAGAACTAGTTTTTAGGAAAAAAGAGTTAGATTTGACCATTAGTCAACTTACTTTGACCGGAAGTCAACTTTCACTTGTTTTAGACTCTGTCATGGCAAAAACACTAGTTTTTAGGAAAAAAAAGTGAGATTTGACCATTAGTCAACTTACTTTGACCGGAAGTCAACTTTCACTTGTTTTAGACTCTTTCATGGTAAAAACACTAGTTTTTAGGAAAAAAGAGTGAGATTTGACCATTAGTCAACTTACTTTGACCGGAAGCCAACTTTCACTTGTTTTAGACAGTTTCAGGTAATCCACACAAGGTAAAATATTGTAAATTAAAACAAAGGTTGAGCATATAATTGACATAACAAAGTCACTACCCTGCCGTAGTGTCACTTCTTGGAATTAAAAAACATACTTCGAATTAAATAACTACTGGCTGAGTAATGCTTAACGGAGCCGCGTTACATTACATATTAAGGAATACAAAAAACAATACAACATACGTTACACTACATTAATAAAACACGAAATGGGGGGACATTTCTGGTACAACATCGGAATGAGATCTATCGTCCTCGGAAGCCTCGTCCTGCATCCTGGATCGTTTGACCGGGCAATTATTCTTCTAGTGTCCAGGTAGTCTACAACGACTACACCGACGAGGCTGGGCAGTGGTGGTTCCTTTGGGTCTTGCTACGAGCGGATCATTAGCGATGTTGTGTGTTGGCGGAGGTGGATTCTCGAAAATTTGTGCCATCTGTGTTTGGAAAGTCGCTTGTCCTAGCAACCAAATTAGTGAACGCTTCAAGTGTATCGTTGTAACCCCTATCGCTATGGGCCGCGTGGTACCGCAACTCCTTCCACTTTGCATTTAGGTAACCCAACCTGCCTAACTCTTTATCTGATGGTCTAAATTCGGCTAAACACTTGTCTCTTATGGTAAGGCTGCTATTAGGGGTCCATCTGAACATAACACAACTATCTGGGATCTGTCTAATCCGCTTGATCTTCATCACTTAGAACATATGTCTGCATGGTATTCCATGTGACTCATATAGAAGGCAATTGCAAGCCAATCTAAGAGTGCACCCGTCAGAGGAGATACAAACTTTCCTTACAATCCTGGGGTTTTGGTACGACGTGACAACAGAGGTGCGACTTCTGTATATCTGTGACGCTGTTGAATGAGATAGGTCTCCTTGGTTGACAATTTCCTTTTTTACTTTTAAAAAAAGGGCCCGGGTGAATTGCTTGTTGGCTTTAACTTCGATCTCATGCAACAAAGTCGTAGGCACGGGAGTAGTTTGGTTCGTGAGGTATTCTTCTTTGGTGGTGTTATCCCTAATAGTGACCATTCCGTTCAAAAATAGTTTTACAAATTCTATAAACCTGAGCTGCTTGTTTAAGAACCTGTTAATGTAAGCGTTCATAACTTCACAGCGCTGCGTTGACTTCACAAAACCAAAAAAATTACCCCGTATATATGCCTCATCCCACATGGTACGCTTCGCGTAAGTCTCACGTACCCATTTGTCATCTAGTAAACCATTCTCAGTCACCATCTTCCACCATGCTTCTTCAAACAACTCAATCGTAACTGGAAGCCGCATGAGCTTCTTGAAGATACTACCAAATCCCTCCACTTTTACATTTGTAACGGCGTTGCGAGTCAGATGCCAAGAACATAAACGGTGGCCTACGCGGGGGGTAAACTAGTTCGATTACCGCTGACATTGATCTATCGCCGTCCGTTACAACGGAAATCGGTTTCTTCCCGTGCATTGACTCAGTCAGTGTCTCTAGGACCCAAACATACGATTCTGTTATCTCGTACTTAAGCAACGCGATACCAAATATACATGTCTTACGGTGGTTGTTGACCCCCGCCAACACAACAACCGGGAAACAATAGGCGTTGGTCTTATAGGTGGCGTAAAAAACGAGGACGTCTCCGTAAAGCGCAAACTCTCTCCTGGACCTCTCATCGCAAAAGAACATCCTTTCCAAACGGTTCTCATCGTCTAACGTGTATTTACAAAAAAACAACGGATCGGTCTCACAACAAGCATCCAGGTACGCCAGTGTCACGTTAACATCCCCCGCGCTAACCTCGTCCGACCTAATCCTACCTAGAGTGTTGTAGAGGTCTTTCCTCAAAAAACCCACGTTTTGATATGACCCAGCCTCTCTAACAAATACGTCCATTATCTTAGTTGTAGGAACACCTGAATCTCTCAACGATTTGGCTTGATCAAGATGGCCTTCGTCAATGTGCCTGTGGGACCGCAGGTAGTGACAGCTAGCTGATGGAAATAAATCGTGATTGTGCTCATATACAAATCGAACCACAACGAAGCATCCAAATGATTTCTCGTATTTTATCTGTAGACGAGCCATACAGCCACACCTTGTCTCGGCCCTGTGACCTCGAACTCTTTCTTTCATATCGAGATACTGATGTCTCCCGATTTGTTCTAATTATTAGCCCTTTGGAGACATCCTTTTAAGTGAATAAATGACTTGTTTGATAGACTTTTAAGCTTATTTGATCATATTGCACTTTCTCCCCTTGGAAATTAACTATTTGCAGAATCTGAGCTTTTGTGCATAAATTTGACTATTTTTAATGCAAAGTTAATAGGTTCTTGAAAGACCAATCCAAGGAGAAAAAGTGAGAATAAAGTCTTAGTGTATTTTAGAGTGTTAGGAAGTAATTTCTAGTCGAGTTTCTATTTTTAGAGTGCACTTTCCTATTTCGTTGTCTTGATTTATTGATTTATTCTTTTTAAAGCATATGCGGTTTAATTATTTTATTTAATGTTAAGCTTTAAGAGATAAATGGTAATTACTTAGAGGCCAAGTCAAGATAAAGATGGAAGGAAAGAAGATTTACATGGAAATAAGAATATTTAGGAAAGATTTATTCAAAGGAGGAAAAGATAAAGCTGCCTTTTGAAATCTGAAAATCCAGCCACGTTTTAGAGATAAAATCATAATAAAAGATTGGCATGGATTCTGGACGAATGGTCTGCACCAATAGAAAGGGCTTTCCAAGACAAGCAGTTTCATATATTGGAACTTCTCAAACGGATAAGTATTGAAAAAGATATGACCAAATCAAATCAGCAGAATCTTATCTTTTAGAGCTACGAATTTGAGAGTCCTTGACTTGTCTTCCACTCCAAGCAAAATTCGACCTAGGTTCCTCCAACACCTATAAATACACCCCTTAACCTCCTACTTTCACACACTTCAGAGAATTAACAAGAGGCTTAAGGTTTTCAAGTCAGAGCACGAAGGAGAGAAGAAGCTAGAAGCTGGAGGAATCCTGTTCTTCCAACAATAGTCATTCAACCCTTTAGGTTTTTATCTATCTTTTGTAATTGAAACATGAATTCCTTTTCTTTTATGTTAGTTTTTAATTTCATCATGAGCTAAATTTCTTTATACTTGAGAATCGCATAAAAGGGATGAACCTTAATTAATGAATCTATGTTTTGAATTTGGGATTGTTTAGATTTAAATTGAATTGAGTTTTAGGTATTGGATATTACTTTGTTTTCATTACTAATTATTTTAGGAACAACTAGAATTAGCTTTTAGTATTTGGGCTATTCACTTTAGTGGCGAAGTGATCATCCGACAGGGGGGTTTGAATACAGATCTAGGTAATACCCGTGTAATGTCCGTTATTGACCGACAGGCTTAACTAGTTACATAGCCAAAGAGGTAAAATCATATCATCCGAAGAGCCATATTCGACCATGCAGGTGTTTATGATACTTTAGGATAGCTTCTAGGTCCACCCGACAGGGGGCTAGGAGATATTAGAGTCCCGACTAATATACTAATTCCAATTCTACCCTTAAACATAGCATAGATTACATTGATTAGGTGGATTCCTTTGCGAGGATCAAGTATCTCCCTTATCTGAAGTTAGTCGTTATTTGCTTTATTTCCTTTCTGTTTAGTTAATTTAGTCTTTACTTTATTTGCATCTTTTATTTTACAAAAAACCAAACAAAAATCTATTTCTTTTTATTTCTGTTTAGCAATTATCTCTACTATCTGATTAATATTTAGGTTGAACCTAATCCGTCCCTGAGAACGAACTTGATTATCATATATTACTTGGGACAACCGTACAATTTCGGTTAAGTGGTTCCTTTATTTTTGCACTTAATTTTATAATACCCCAGGACCCACCAAGTTTTTGGCGCCGCTGCCGGGGACGGTAGCGTGTGACCCCGGTGTTAGTCTTTAGTAGTTTAATTGTTAGTTTAGTTTTAATTTTTATTTTTCAGTTTTACGCTTTGGGTTGTTCTTGTTTTCTCAGATTTACAGGTTTTGGTAAATGCTTGGAGATATCGTGATCCTTGATAATCCCGAACGCCTATTACGAGAGAAAAACAAAAGAGATAAAGAAGCAAGAGAACAAGCAAGGTTAGAAAAACCAATGGCAGAAGATAATGCTCAATATCCCGTGATTCAAGATCCCGCGATTCAGTTAGATGACAACGGTCTTCCAATAGCTCCACCGGTAGGAGTTCAATTACCAATTCCACCGGTAGGAGTCCAAGTACCAGCCCCTCCCGGAAATCAACAACAAGTCAACAATAATGGTGGAGTACTTCACGATCATGGACCGCAGATCTTCCAACCGAACAACCATGGACCTTTTCTTCTACAACCACTAGGACTCCGTCCTCCTACAATTCAAGGAGTTCGATTTAGACCAGACGCAGGGATGATCAACCAGTTTACAACCGTGGGTCAGTATAGTGGTGCAGCTCGTGAAGATCCTATTCGTGCTATGTACAAGTTTATGCAAATCTGTGATGCATATGTCACCCCTGGAGTAACCCAAGAACAAATGTACTTTCATATGTTTCCATTCTTCCTTACCGGAGGAGCAAGTGAGTGGTATGATCAACAGCCACACACTGCGATTTTGACTTGGGATCAACTTCAAACAGCCTTTTTCGATAGGTACTATCCTCAAAGTGTTCGGCTCAGTGGGCAATTAGATATTGTATACTTTCGCCAAGAGCTAGGAGAAACTGTAGGTGCTGCATGGACTCGTTTTCAAACATTATTACGCAAGTTCCCATTACATGGGTACTCTCTTGAACTACAACTTGGAATATTTTATCGAAGTTTAGGTGATGCTGCGAAAGATAAAATCGATACTATGTGCCAAGGTGGTCTCATGATGGTCACAACTGATCAAGCTCTGATTATCATGGACCGAATTGTGAAGAAGTAAATGAGTTGGCAATCCTCGAAATCATTGGTTAGAGCTTCGGAACGAGGTACTTTGAATTTGAATACAGAAACAGCGTTGAACGCTAAGATTGCCGCACTTGAGAACAAGCTGAAACAATTATCTATGTCGAATAAAGCTGTGGTAAACGTTGTTAATGAACCAGAATTATGTTCTAGTTGTGGAGGAGATGATTATGGCTGGGAAGAATGTGCCAACAACCCAGAATCCGTATACTTCGTTAATCAGCGAGGTAGCTATTCATGAGGTCAAGGGTATGGAAATCAAAACAGAAATCATCCAGGCTTTCAATATTCAAATCCACAAGGGGCAGCCAATCCTGGAACTTATCAACAAAGGCCTCAAGGGAACAATTATCAGGTTCGAACACAAAACCAATACCAAGGAAATCAACCTAGAGCCGATCAAGACGCGTATGCCGACACATTAGCCCAAAAAGTACTTCCATCTCGACCTCACGAAGGCGAAATTACCGCAAGTGAGTTAGCACTTACCTTGACGCAATACATATCCCATGCGGATAAGAAGTCGGAGAAAATTGAAAAACAGCTATCGCGATTCATGGATGAAACCCACACGAGAGAGAATAGGATGCAAGAAACATTAAACTCACATTCTGCTTCGTTAAAAGTCTTAGAGACTCAAATATCAAAGATCGCCAATAGTTTAAAAGTTCGAGGTCAAGGCCAACTCCCGAGTAACACAGAACTTCCTACACAATACGAAGCTTGTAACGCTATCTCACTCAGAAGTGGTAAGCAATTGCAACCACCACCTTTCCCGATTATGAAAGAAAAAGAAGTTACGAGAAAAGAAAAACTATTAGAAGAGGTGGAAGAAAAAGAAGAACCTGAGGTGGTAGAAGTGGAGACGATTCCGGAAAAGCCAAAGAAGAAAGATGTTGTGGAAACCCATCCTCCTCCACCATTCCCTTCCAGAGTTCAGAAGAAAGGAGATACGGCTGAATATGAAAGATTCATGAACATGGTGAGTAAGCTCAATATTAATATACCTTTCTTAGAGGCTATCAAGGGGGTACCAAAGTATTTGAAATTCCTGAAAAGAGCTCTCACAAACAAACGCCGATATCTTGAGAATGAAATGGTAGGCTTGCCAGAAGAATGCAGTGCGATATGTCAGAGTAAGTTACCACCGAAGTTACTTGATCCTGGGAGTTTCACCATTCCCATCTCTATTGGTAATGAATGGAAAGCAAAAGCGTTATGCGATTTGGGAGCGAGTATTAATCTTATGCCCAAATCCGTTTTTGAAAAGTTGAAGATAGGAGACGCAAGACCAACTTCTATGGTCTTGCAAATGGCTGACAGACTCCTCGTGCATCCAGAGGGAAGAGTAGAAAATGTCCTCGTCAAGGCAGGTACGTTAATTTTTCTAGTTGATTTCGTTATACTTGACTACGACGCGGATAGGAATGTCCCCATTATTTTGGGAAGACCATTCCTAGCCACGAGGCGTACTATAATTGATGTAGAGAATGGAGAATTAACAATGCGAATCCAAGACGAGGAAGTGAAGTTCAACGTGTTCAGACCAATGAAGTTTCCGGAATCCAAGGAGGAGTGCTTCCGGATGGATGTGATTGAACAAGAGCCAACCAAGGTTGTGGGAAACTTAGGAATGGAGGAAAAAGAGCTCAGAAAGAAACCACCTAACAAAATTCCTCCATATCCTAAGAAAAATCCACATCTTGACCATGCTAAAAAGAAAGAAAAGGTGCGAGCTACGAAGGTTCCAAAAGAACCTAAGAAAGAGAGAAAGAGGAGGGCATTTAGTGTAGGCGAAGAGGTCGCAATGAAGAAGCCTGACCCCCCTCCGAAAACGCGCAAAGCCAAGAGTTCTTGGCAAGGACCGTTCAAGGTCACAAGGGTTATCTCTGATCAATTGGTGGTAATAAAAGCTAAGGGATGCAAGTTCCGTGTAGCAAATATTGATGACCTCACTCACTGCTGGGGAGGTTACGTGAAAAAATGATTCGAGAGGTAACCCGTCGAGCTTAACGACGTTAAACAAAAGTCATTTCATTGTATATTAGTTTATTGCTTTAAGTTTTTCAATTCCTAGTGTATAATTCTAAGTTAGTGTTGAGTTTTAGTGTCTACTTTTAAAAAGAAATGAGAAGGGTATTGTGTTAATGGTGCAGGAATCGAGTTTGGGGTGCTAGGAGAAATTTTTTGGAAAATTCAAGGCTGGCGCGGACTACCCCGCGGTGTACCCCCTATACCGCAGGGATGTACCGCGCCCCAAAAACCCGTACCACGGGTCGCGCACCACGGGTCTTATCCAGAAGCAAGAAAAAACAGAAGCTGATAGCCGCGGTGCACCGCACCCTACACCGCACGCCCATAACGCGTGCCACGGGGTGTGTACCGCGGGTTTTTTGACGGAGCACGTGCGGACTACCCCATGCACCGCACCCCTGCACTGCACGGCAAAAACGTGTGCCACGGGGTGCTAGCACGGGTACAAGACAGGGGCAAAAAATTAACATCAACAGCGCTGCGGTGTACCCCGCGGTATACCCCATGCACCGCAGGGATGCACTGCGCCAGGCGGTTTGTGAAGAGTACAAGGCCCAGTCAACTTCTAACCTTAAGATGATAAACCCTAGCCTCTTCCAAACGAATTTTCCAGCTCCCAACCCTATAAAAACACCTTGAAGCTTGATTAAACCTCCACAACAAACACATTAACATCATCAAATCTCTCCTCCATCCTCCATAAACATAACCTCTTCATCAAATTCATCACAAAACACCATTAAACACAATCAAGATCATCAAGCTTTCAAGAGTTCTTCCAAGATTTGTCAAGAACCAACTTCCTTCATCCAATCCAAGCAAGAAACTCAAGATATACCGAGTTTTCTTAACTTTATTCTATCCTTGGTACAACTTGAGTTTGGGGTCAATCAACCATGACAAACAGAACAGATGCTTTGGATTACAAGAAGAGATGTTGTATCCTAGGGAAGAACAAGAATTTGTCGGGTTCTACACTTGAAAAGGCCATCAATCTTGATGAGCCTACTAAAGAAACACAAGAAGAAAAGGCACCTGCACCACCACAACACGGGAAATTAACAGCAAGGATGAGGGTATCATCAAAGCCTACAGACAAGCTACAATTCCAAGTTCAAGGTTCTTCTTCTTCTCAAACTGATTTTGGTATTCCTCCATGGGCTCACAATTTGCAACAAGAGTTCGAACTTTTACGATTAGACATTGGAGCACTTTGGAAGGAAATTACACATATTAAGTCAACATTGGAAGAGGTAAATTTGTTCATGGATATTGATAATTATTCTCCCCCTTCGGAGGAGGACACGATGGATCTTCATGGCCAGGTACCTCGTTCTAATTCTTCTTCTTAATTGATGGTAGACACTAGTTAGGTAGTTAGTTTAATTTTATTGCTTTATTGAGTCTTTTTCGAGTCGTGGGGACACGACTCACTTTTGAGTTTGGGGTGGGGTTCGTTGCCTCATCCCAATTTTTTGTGTTTTACATGCTTTCAATAAAATTAATCTTAGGGTTGCGTGACTGTAGAGACTTTTAAATGCCCACATCAAGCATGCTTTTTATGAATTAATGATAGAAAATAGTTGACTTTAGGAGTTAATATGAAGCTGAACTTTAATTGCATGCAAATATGAGATAATTGATAGGAAGAATTAATGAACAATGCAAAAGAAGTAAACTTGTGCTTAAGGAAAATAGGTGGTTTGTAGAACGTGAGATCTAAATGAGTAGAGAACCCACTTAGGTATGAACTAGAGACAAGTTGTGTAATTAGGAAGATGATAGAGGCAGTTCTTTGTTAGCCCTTTGAATCCTTTTTGGCTGTCTATCCCTGAATTAATTTTATCCTTCTTAGACAAATTTTTAGCCTTTAAGCCTTTCTTTTGTCGTCACATTATAAGCCAATTTCCCTTTAGATTATTAGGCATGACCATATGACCCGCACTTGAATCACGATCCTGAGACTTCCTGTCTTGAGCTTGAGTTTGGGGTGGTGGGTCCACTATATGGGAATTTACATTGGGTTTGGAATTTTTGAGCTTATCAATGATGCTTTGTGCTATATATGATGATGATTCACAGGTTTATTATATTGTAACCCTTTGCCGGGGTAATAGTGAATGGAAAAGAAGCTTCGAGCTCAAGTTATGAATAGGCATAACTGTGAAAAATAGCATGATATCTCAACATCATAAAGAGAGTCATAGCTATAAGAAAAACGAATGATTTGAAAAAGAATATACATATTCGGACCGGCAAAGTGGAAATTTTTAGGCGAATCATCCTTAGTGCTTATTGGGTTAATTTGGGGACGCTAATCAAGCGCGTCAATTGGGTTGAGTGAGAACGTTATTCGAGTGTAAACTCAAGCTCTTGGACAGTTTTGTTGATGGTAAGTGAGGAGAGAGCCAAAAGCTCACTTCAAATTTACCAAATATACATACCATACCGTCCTTCAGCCTACGCTAAAACCGTAAAGACCTCGTGATTCCTAGATACACAGAGAGTTAATAGGGATTATCCTAAGTGGAACATTCAACACAAGTAAGGATCGAGGAACACCCTATAGCCACCATCTTGAGATAAGTGTTAAGCGTAACCTTCTAGCATTGTGAAATTAATTTTGGATTGATATTGTTTTGTATTTGATTTTGCATGATAAGTGTAGGTGTATATTAATTCCTAGGTTAGACTATATGAAATTTGTTTTAAGTTTTGCTTTGGGATTATTTACTAGATTCTACCTTCTGCGTTCACCTAAAAGATCCTTTGTTTTTATTTTACTTTGTTGGGACGATAAAGGTTTGAGTTTGGGGTCTTGATGTCTCCCTATTTGTTCTAATTATTAGCCCCTTGGAGACATCCTTTTAGGTGAATAAATGACTTGTTTGATAGACTTTTAAGCTTATTTGATCATATTGCACTTTCTCCCCTTGGAAATTAACTATTTGCAGAATCTGAGCTTTTGTGCATAAATTTGACTATTTTTAATGCAAGGTTAATAGGTTCTTGAAAGACCAATCCAAGGAGAAAAAGTGAGAATAAAGTCTTAATGTATTTTAGAGTGTTAGGAAGTAATTTCTAGTCGAGTTTCTATTTTTAGAGTGCACTTTCCTATTTCGTTGTCTTGATTTATTGATTTATTCTTTTTAAAGCATATGCGGTTTAATTATTTTATTTAATGTGAAGCTTTAAGAGATAAATGGTAATTACTTAGAGGCCAAGTCAAGATAAAGATGGAAGGAAAGAAGATTTACATGGAAATAAGAATATTTAGGAAAGATTTATTCAAAGGAGGAAAAGATAAAGCTGCCTTTTGAAATCTGAAAATCCAGCCACGTTTTAGAGATAAAATCATAATAAAAGATTGGCATGGATTCTGGACGAATGGTCTGCACCAATAGAAAGAGCTTTCCAAGACAAGCAGTTTCATATATTGGAACTTCTCAAACGGATAAGTATTGAAAAAGATATGACCAAATCAAATCAGCAGAATCTTATCTTTTAGAGCTACGAATTTGAGAGTCCTTGACTTGTCTTCCACTCCAAGCAAAATTCGACCTAGGTTCCTCCAACACCTATAAATACACCCCTTAGCCTCCTACTTTCACACACTTCAGAGAATTAACAAGAGGCTTAAGGTTTTCAAGTCAGAGCACGAAGGAGAGAAGAAGCTAGAAGCTGGAGGAATCCTGTTCTTCCAACAATAGTCATTCAACCCTTTAGGTTTTTATCTATCTTTTGTAATTGAAACATGAATTCCTTTTCTTTTATGTTAGTTTTTAATTTCATCATGAGCTAAATTTCTTTATACTTGAGAATCGCATAAAAGGGATGAACCTTAATTAATGAATCTATGTTTTGAATTTGGGATTGTTTAGATTTAAATTGAATTGAGTTTTAGGTATTGGATATTACTTTGTTTTCATTACTAATTCTTTTAGGAACAACTAGAATTAGCTTTTAGTATTTGGGCTATTCACTTTAGTGGCGAAGTGATCATCCGACAGGGGGGTTTGAATACAGATCTAGGTAATACCCGTGTAATGTCCGTTATTGACCGACAGCCTTAACTAGTTACATAGCCAAAGAGGTAAAATCATATCATCCGAAGAGCCATATTCGACCATGCAGGTGTTTATGATACTTTAGGATAACTTCTAGGTCCACCCGACAGGGGGCTAGGAGATATTAGAGTCCCGACTAATATACTAATTCCAATTCTACCCTTAAACATAGCATAGATTACATTGATTAGGTGGATTCCTTTGCGAGGATCAAGTATCTCCCTTATCTAAAGTTAGTCGTTATTTGCTTTATTTCCTTTCTGTTTAGTTAATTTAGTCTTTACTTTATTTGCATCTTTTATTTTACAAAAAACCAAACAAAAATCTATTTCTTTTTATTTCTGTTTAGCAATTATCTCTACTATCTGATTAATATTTGGTTGAACCTAATCCGTCCCTTAGAACGAACTTGATTATCATATATTACTTGGGACAACCGTACACTTGCGGTTAAGTGGTTCCTTTATTTTTGCACTTAATTTTATAACGCCCCAGGACCCACCAGATACTCTTTTAGACGAAAGCCAGCACACGAACAAAGTGTTGGCATATAGCCTCCCTTAATAGGTTGTTTTAATGTGACAAATCCTCTTGTGTTTAGTGTGCTAATCACTATTGTTATATACATTCTATCTTGCACTCTAATTCATCAAAAAGCTCATTCTTTATCTTTTAGATCAAAGCTTTATTGTTTTATCTTAAGAAACTAATTCTCATACAAATGCTTTTAACCTTATCTTTGTGTACATTGAGAATTAGCTTTAGTGATCAACTACAAAGTTTCTTAAAATGATGTTTCCTACAACTCTCGTGAAGAAAACTTTTCCATCCGAGCATCACAGTAAAAGATATTCTCTATACATTGAGAAGAAGGTGTTTTAGACCTTTGGTGTGGTAGCCGGAGAGGTATACCGGCGGATTGAGCGGTATACCGCCCGAAGCAAGTGAATTAAGCGAAGGTTCATGCGGTACACCGCACGAGACCCGCGGTGCACCGCAAGTTAGGGTTTTCTGCAGCAAAATGAAGACAAAAATGCATATATCCGTTGGGGATATTAATATATCCGTTGGAGACAATTCTTATGACCGTTGGGAGCATTTTGCAGCTATATATTGAAGGTCTTTCAAGGCTACAACTACACCTTCAACCCATATACACTAAGGGGCTTAATTGTTATCATCCAAGAAGGTGTCAAGAGCTTAAAAAGTCTTATCTACTCAATTAAGGAGTTAATCCAATAAGCCACAAAGTTCTATCTACTCAAGAGGAGTCTTTCATGCTTAAGTGTTATATCTACTCAAGAGAAGTATTAAGCTAATAGTTATATCATCTCTTTAGGAGTTCATTAGCAAAGTTGTTTCACCCTTTAAACACTTTGTATTTATCCTCTTAAGTCTAGTTCTTGTAATAGATAGATTAAGAGAGAATTTGAGTATCGATAGTATACTCGGTGTCCTTGTGTTGAGATAGCACAAGTGTTTGAGTATCGGGAGTATACTCGGTGTCCTTGTGTTGCGATAGCACAAGTGTTTGTCCTTCGTGTTATCGAAGAGGTTGTAAGGGTTTTTGTGTTATCGACCCGGTTAAGAGAGACACGGGAGCTTAGTGAAAAGCTTGAAATCCTAAGGAGGCTTCCTTAGGTAGTGGATGTAGGGAAACCGAACCACTATAAATCGTGTGTATCTTTCTATCCCTACTCTATTTACTTTCCGCACTTTATATGTTTGATAATATGCTAGTATGAATATTGTGATATTGATTATCTAGTTTATCTAACATATTGTCATCTAGAGTAGTAAGAGATTAGAAACTCGTTTTACTTGATAAAATGCTTATATGAATAGTTTGATAATATTGTCTTTTAGGATTATCTAATTCATGACTATTTAGTTTTGATTATATGCTTACTAGTATGAATATCGTGATTATGTTTTTCTAGCTAATCAAACTTTGGTCTTCTAAATTAGTAAGAGAATAGATAATCGATTTACTTGTTTAACTTATATATCGAACCTCTAACTTATCCTTTGCATGATCCCATGAGTGTTTGATATATTAGTTGACTTAGAAGTTTTTCTCTTAAACTTATTATTGTCCAAAAGATTTTTAATTAGGCATTAATCTTATTAGTAATCCTATTCACCCCCCCCCCCTCTAGGACTTTCACAAAGAAACAGCCTACCAACAACTTCGCTACCCTTTCCCGCCGCCCTATCCAACCGATCCTTCCGAACACTAAACCCGATTGCACGAGCGTAAGTGTTATAGAACACGTACGCTTCTTCCTCGTTATTGAACCGCCTCCTCATCACATCTTCATGGGTCAGAGATATTACCATGTCATCACCAATCGGTTCGGCAACAACGTTTACGGAACTGCTACCTACAAGGCCTACAACTGGTAAGGATTAGGACGCAAGTACTAGGGTTTGCATGTTAGAATATGAAATTCGAAAATATAGCAAATACGTATAATTAGATATCTCTTTACATTAAAAAAAAATAACATGGAAGACTACCGATTAAAATACATCCGTAAATACGTTTATGATAGTATTATTAATTTTGACAAAATAAAACTAACTCTTTCGTAAACTAAAGGAAAAAAATATTATTTAATGTCTAGGATAGAAAAAAAAATTACGGATTTATTTAAAACCGTTACATTATGTTGATTTTCCAATTTAAATAACTAGTACGATAACTTTTACAAGAAACATTACCGATGTTTGATATAAATTTTAATAAATGGAAAAAATATCAAATATATCAACAATATATAAATTTTATACGGCAAGATGAATTTTTCAACGATTTTTACGTACATAACCTTCTATAAACTATTTTAAGAAATGCTTAATACATACGTCAAGTTTAGTCGATAGTAACGGAATTTGTTGATATCAATTAAAATATTAAAAAAAGGATTATTTTTTAGGGTTAAAGACATATCTTTCAGGTTTAGGGTTAAGGGGTTAGGTTTAAACAAATAAAATTCTCAACAAATCAATGCATTTACATATTACATAAAATCAAAAATCGATTCAACCCAACACATATTTAATGTACAAATATAGAGACTAACGATTACGATATAGATACAGGTTTAATGGGTAAATATTATTGACCTACTATTTATTTAAAATATTAAAAGCACAAAACCTATAATATAGTAAATACGATACTCCAACCCTAAAAATAATAAATTAAATGCAATTACTAACCATTTGAAGACATTCTTCTTGCTGGTTTCTCAACCGGTTAAAAACTCCTACACTATGATAATCTCGAAACTTCAAGTAATATGATTGAACTATGGATGGTTTTCCCTAACTCCTCACAACTCTTCCTTTTATAGGCAAATTCTACCTCCATCACTTACTAAAACACCTCTTCGGTGGTTGAAAGGTCACTTTATATCCACTACATTATCTACCTACCATATCACAATCACCCATCCCGTCAACATCCCGTCAGCCGTACTATATCTACTACCTAGAAAAGGAACACAAATTACAACAACACCACACCAATACTAATATATACATTTTTGAATTACACAATTAACCTAATACATAAATATCCCTTCATATTTAATATACTTAATAACTAAAAAAATTAAAAAAAAATCGACAACACCACATCCAATATATGCAATTTTAAATCGTAAATAAAAAACAACTAGATCCTAAAAAAAAACGAACCTAAACAAAGGTTTAATCCGACCCGATCGGAAACTAATTACGCATAACATAACCCCATCCTAAAGAAAAATCTTCACTAAACGACAAAACAAAAAAAATAAAGAGCAATGGAACAAAAAATTACACTACATCTACATATCTTGTGAACGGAAAAATACACTAAGAAAATTAATTCAAAAATGCTGATCCACTTGTTTCGATGTGACGTATTAAAATATTGCAATTTAATTACAGCTTGACACGTGTAATTCTTTTTTTTATTATTTTTAGTCGGACGTTTGACATTAAGGAACAAAAATTATGCCGCGCCGTATTTTTTGGAACAAAAAAATGCACACCCGCCACCATTAAAGAAAAGTGTCGGAACAAAAAAATTAATAAAATAATAATATTTTTACATTAAAAAATAATATATTTACTATTCATCGAATAAAAAAAAGACACTATTCACTAACATGACCATACATAATCATTACCTGCAGAGGGGTGTATTGGTCATTTGTCAAACTAATTAAATAATATTATAATTTCGATGGCCGAGATTTCGCCACCTCATCGATCCGCTGTCACGTGTCTTCCTCTCCAAGCCGCGTACGTACATGGAATTTACGGAAGACGAACTCCTTGAATCGCATTACCAGCTAATGTACTAGACATAAACTTGAAGAGGGCCCACTAGGCAAGTAGTTAGGGGAAAATCTAAATCTAACAACAAACTACCACAAAGCACGTTTTAAAGCAAACACCAAAAAATTGGAAAACCAAATCTGAATACTCCTCACAGGAAGACTTGTCAAAACCAAAAACCATTTGATATAAGGAAAAGAGATGGAAAGTCGATGATAATATTTCAAAGTCTCAAGATGATTTTTCTTGAACTGTGTTTCAGCAATAATACAACGGTAAAATGGACACTATTTTCTTAACGGGGGTGGCCGTCAAGGGAGTATATCATTTGTTTTGACGTATATTTTTCATTTAGGCTTCGACCCCTTGGTTTCCGGTGCTTTATTTGTGATTTTTCATGTAAAATATCAATGGGTATATACTTCAATTCCCTAGATGGTGCCACGGATAGAACGACGATCTTCATACAATTGGACGATCTTCCCGTTAAATCTTTATCTGTTGTATAATTTTACTCGAGGGATTTACTTTTCCTTCGATGATCCTTGCTATCCAATACCTTGAATCATGTTATCAGCAAACAACGGGTTACTAGTGGACGGGAGGGGGTCACTCGCGACTTTTATACATTTGCCACGCTGCCGATAACCAACCCTATCATTCCAATCCGGATTTTATACCAATCAATAGAAAAAAGTTGCACCACGGAACCGGAGCCACTTGAAGATCGTTGAGCTACTCAAAAAGCGGGACCATGTACTCCCAACGGGTTAATGACATGGCATTCACGTTGAAGAAGCTCGACGCTCCGAAGATGAAGTCGCCATCGAAAATGTTAAAGATGAAGTTATGCTATTACATGGAAAGTATCCAAAATGTCAGAAACTCCTCGGTTCTCGGAAGATTCCCTCCGAAGCGAAGCTCCAATTATTAGAGCTTGCCGAATATTAAGTTCGACGACCAAGAGAATCTGAAGGTCGAAACTTGCCATAGGAAATCGATAAGGCTTCTGTCAGCGATTGGGCAGTTCTTACAACATAGAGATCTTACAAGGCTCCACGAACTACTCGGTATTCGTTTACGTTGCATTTTCCGGAATGACAGAGATCTCGTGAGCTAATAGTTGGAGAGAAAGTTTACATGTTTGATCCAACTTATCTCGAACATCACCGAGAATCACCCTATGGTTCATTCGGGGGAACTTGTTTCCAGAATTAATTCTAAATTCGAAACGAAAACATAATAGTAATTTTAAGAACTTGTTCGCGAAGCAGGAATTAAACTTTTACATATGTAAAGTTTTGTGTCTCTCTTTGTAGTAATCACGAGTTCATCTGATTGAGTAGGAAGCTCGTTGGTACAAACGCTAGAGAGCTGCGAAAAGGAAACGAAAGGACTTATATAACGATTAACTCAAACAAATTAATCTTAGGACTTTTAGTGCAATCCTACTTATACGTCAAACATCAAACTCTTCGATCTATGAGTAATATAGATTTAGCAGCCATCATTCTAGCCAATAAGCAAACATCCCTCGTGACTTTGGGTGTTACACATAAATTACCTAAAACGCAACATTTAATCTCAAAATTTGATCTTTTTTTCTGTTTTTCTACTAATAATTCTCATTAATGGGAAATAAATTCTTATACTGTCATCATCACCGCCCATTGAAGAAGAAAACTGAATTAGATATGTGCTGCCATGCTAGTTTGCCAAATAAAGGCGTTTTGGAACATTCTACTTGATGGTTGTACGAATTTCAAACTGGATGCCAAACTGGTTGAGTCAACGACCGAACTGACGCTTGTAAAAGTGCAGCTTGTTTACCTAGTAAGATGAATTAAAAAAATCTGCCCTTGTGTTTTTAAATAACACAAATAGACCCTTGTGTTTCAACAAAGATCTTTAATCCCCAATTCCCGTCATTCCTTCAACGTTCATTTTTATTTTCAGATTCAAACATAAAAACAATATCTGACGTCTATTTTTTATTTTTTTTGTTCAACCCCTCAACGTTCAACAACGTCTCTTTCATTTCAAAGCGGCCTATTTAAACTAAGTTGCACTCACATAGACACACTCACTATCTCATTACACATTTACAATATTAAAGATGAATATTCAAATAGGTGATCTTGTGGAAGTAAGTATCGACACAGATGGCTTCTTTGGCTATTACTACGAGGCTAGAGTTCTTCAAAAAATAAGAAATGGAGAGAAATTTGAAGTGAATTATTTAATATTCCTGGAAGATGCACAAAAGCTGTTAACTGACGTTGTTGAAGCTAAACAGGTGAGGCCAAAGCAACCTTTGATATTTGAAAGGTTCAATTATATGGTCTCCGATAGAGTCGATGTGTATGATTTCGAAGGTTGGCGGCTCGGTATAATCACGGATAGAATTGATCATGAAACGTTTTCTGTGTTTTTTGATGTCTCACGTGATGAGGTTCGTTTTCATGTTTCAAGATTGAAACCTCATCACGATTTCATAAATGGTGAATGGATTCGTTTTAAAAGATCGGCATGAGACTAGATAGGATGGTAGTCAATTTCCGCATGGATTTTAAAGTTTAATAATATTACTTCTCCTGTTCTTTTCATTTCTGTTTTCATTTCTGTTTGTCAGACTTGTATTTGATTTATTTTTATGAATGAATGCTAGTAATAAAATTTGAATCGATATTTTTGGGGTTTTTTTTTTTTGTTCGAAATGATATTTTTGGGGTTGACTAATGTATAAAAGGTGAGTTTCAAAATCTAAGTTTCAAAAAACGTTGATAGATTCGTAGGAAATTGTCATATAAAATAAACATATGATCTGGTTCATAGCCGAATGAGATAAAAATCAAACGATTCCCATCTGATTTTTTTTTTACCAAAAATTATTTCAATTAAAACCAATTAACTTATTACCGATCAACCAATTCCGAAAGAAGAGCTTCGTTTTTAGTAATCTCATCTATTCTACTTGGATACACACAAAAATGCGATTTATTCATGTTGTAAAATAGATTATGTTTGGTTACCCTATTATTTAAATTATTCCTATCTTTACTTATCCCAGACCAACCTTGAATGGTAAACGAAAGAAACAAGGTTTTAGGACCCCAAATTTGTTAATGATTTTTAGGGCCTCCAAAATTTAAAAATCAAACTATAAATATTGTCCAAGTCATGTAAAAAAAAATGTTGTCTAAGTCCGCAAATGCAAGTCCATTAGTCCAAACAAATTCATCCAAGTCCATTAGTCCAAAGTCCAAACAAATCCGTATCGAAGTTGAATTCTAATTTTCAATTCTAATGCCATTTAATTGGACCAAACCTCTATTTACCTTGCATCTTGCCATTGAATAAAAAAAAAAAAACAATACTTTACTGTTGCATATAAAGAATTTATCTCACGGCCACACAAAAAAATTTGTATTCTAAATTTTCAAGGTTAGTTATTTTTTTTAAACTTTGTTGATTATTAAATTTTATTAATTTAATTATTTAAATTGTGTATGTTATATTATATTTTAATTGAATTTTTTTATTTGTTTAAATTTGTTAATAATATATTTTTTAAATTGAATTTATATTATATAGCCATCTTATAAATTATATGATTTATTTATAACTAATTATAATTTATTAAATTTATATAAATACATTAAATTACTGAAATAGTGTATTTTTATCGGCTTCTAATTTTGATTTAAGTGAATTAATATATTTTTTATCGTTAATAATGATATAAAATTAATTTTGATTAAAAAATATTAAATTGATTAACAAAAGATTAAAAAATATGAAGCATTATTAAAAAAAACTAACTTATAAGTATTATATTTTTGTGTCTTAATTAAACTAAATATTAAATAACTATTAAAGTTATCCTTTTATGCTATAAATCAATTTTTAGTCTTTTTTTACTTTTGAATATTCATTATTTGCTAATATAATATTCATAATTAATTTTATAATTTAGATGGACCAAGAAAATATACTTCTGGATATGAGAAAAGGAAAATGAAACAAAAGGAGAAAGAATTAGTTCAATATCAAGCTGGAAATATTTTTAAATTTTTTCAAAGCAATAAATAATCGGAAGATTTGGTCTCGAACGAAGATATATTGAATGAAGAACATTACTCAAACGAATGAAAGTCATGGTCCGGATAAAAATTCGAAAAAGGATCAACATGTAACTCAAAACAATATTGAGAACAGAGATGATGAAGTAGAAGATTTGGAGAACGAAGAAAATCAACAGGTGTAAATGCAGACGGTGGATGATAACGACATCTCCAATAAAAGTAGAGGAGTTCTTTTTAGAATTTATTAAGGTGGATGATACATCAGGGTTTGGTTTATTTAGCGAACTTAAACAAGTATTGGTTTCTTTTCAACTTGATATTAATGATGTAAGACGACAGGGTTATAATAACGGCGCAAATATGAAAAGAAAACATATAGATGTGCAGAAAAGACTACTTGAAATCCTCGAGCTTTTTATACACCATGTGGTTTTCATAGTCTGAATCTTACCCTTTGTGATATGGCCAATTCATGTCGCAAAGCTAGATCCTTTTTTGGAGTATTTCAACATTTGTATTCATTATTTTCCAGTTCCACAAAACGGTGGAAAATTTTCAAAGATAATGTGAAAGGTCTCACACTTAAGTCATTATCACAAACACGTTGGGAAAGTCATGTAGAAAGTGTAAAAGCAATAATTAATCAAACTCCACAAATTAGACATGCTTTAATTGAGTTGGCGAAAACTACCAATGATTCCAAAACAATGAGTGAAGCCGAATCTTTAGCAAAATATCATATCCAAGATTTTGAGTTTTTTTTAGCATGGTTATTTGGCACACAGTGTTGGTTGCGGCTAATACTATTAGTAAAGCATTCCAAGCAAAAAATATGCAACTTGATGTAGCTATACAACTATTGAAAGGACTCATCTCTTTTTTTGAGGAGTATCGAAAAACAGGTTTTGAAAAATCTATGATGGAAGTTAAAAAATTGCTAGTGTAATGGAAACTGAACCAGCGTTCCATGAAAACACATCATTCAAAGAAATGAAAAATTTGATGAAAACCCTGATAACGAGGTAAGACTATCTACTCAAGAATCATTTCGAGTGGATTACTTTTTGTATATAATGGATCAAGCTCTCGAGTCACATAGAAGTAGGTTTGAACAGTATGAGGTATATGAAAAAAAAAATTGGCTTCTTATTTAATTTAGGATGGGTTGATTTAAACGATGATAATGTTTTGATGGACCATTGCACCAAAGTAGAGATTGCTTTGAAACATGACATGCTTTCGGATATTGGTGGAGAAGGCTTATGTTTTGAAATGATTTTGTTGAGAGAAATGTTGCCAACCGATGCAGAAAAACCAATTGAAGTGCTTAATTTTTTGAAATTAATGGAAGGTTGTTTTCCTAATGCGTAGATTGCGTATAGAATATTGTTGACAAGACCCGTCACAGTTGCATCTGTCGAAAGAAGTTTTTCAAAACTAAAGTTGATCAAGTCATACCTTCGGTCGACAATGTCGCAAGAAATATACGTATCACACCTACCCTAAGCCTACATTATATTCTTAAAGACCTTAGGATTCTTGATTATACACTTTAGTAGCTTTCTAATTATAGAGAGTAGTTAGACGGGCCTTAGAAACTAGTGAGGATCGAGGAACACCCTATAGCCACCATTATGAACTAAGACAGGACTTAACTTTGCGCATTGTAAAACTACGTTGATCTTGAAATTAATTTGTGTCAATGGTATATTATATAGGTATATATTTTCTTTAGTTTGTAAATTATACTATATGATACTTGTTAATATTTGTGCTTTAGTATCATTTATTACTTTTCTACTCTTCCTCTTTTCTTTGACTTATTAAAATTAGACCCTTCTAAACTCTATTTTCTTTTCTATTTTGTCAGGATGCCAAAACCTTGAGTTGGGGGTCTTGATGTCTTTCTTTTTGTGATGGATTAATTCATTCACGAGATATTATTTTGGGAGTTTATTGGGCCTAAGTAAGGGATTTTTCCCTATTATTTGCTATTGCACTTTTACTTGTAGTTACAGACATATTACTATTTATAGAGTTTTTATGCCTCAATTCTGTGTTAACTGTTGGTGGTCCTTTGTGTGTTCTAAAAATAATGCAATAAATAATCGAACCACAACCGCAAGTGTACGGTTGTCCCAAGTAGTATTTCTGATAAATCAGATTCGTTCCAAGGACGGAATGGTTGATCACAATGTTTAGCAAGTAGTGATTGATGCACTTACGAAAATAAAAGACAATAATATATTTGTTTGGTTTTTGTTATAAGACTAATGAATGAAAGACAAATATTAAATTGCAAGTAAAAGCTAAGACGCAAGTAAAATGATGTAAAACGCAATATGAGAAGTAGCACTTGAGAACGCAAGGATCCTCCCTATCCTATTTCTTAACTTATGTTGTTTAAGGGCTAAATTAGTCTATTACAATGGTCGGGATTCTAATGTCCTTATACCCCCGTCAGGGTGGACTATAAGGCAATCCTAAAGTATCACTAGTCCCGTCAGGGTAAATATGATCCACCGTTGGATGATTAAGTATTATTACCTCATTGGCCCTAGGATTAGCTAAGCTCGTCAGAATCATTAACTTCTATCCTAGATTGAATAAATGGTTCCGTATTTAAACCCTCCGTCAGGATGATCCAATTGCCACTAATTGGAATAGCCTAAATACTATTACTTGTTCCTAGTTCATGACGCTAAAAACAGTAAATATTCATAATTTATCGAAAAGAGTAAAAGCCCTAATTTAGTTTAATTCAATAAAAACCCAAATTCAACATTCGTTAATTAATAGGAATTGGGATTCACCCATTATTTGTTCTCAAGCACTAAATAAAACTTAGCTCATATTAAAATGAAATATGAAATTAAAATTAAAGGAATTCATATTGTTTACAGAATTAAAAAGATAAAAGAACCTAATTTCCGGAATCGGAATGACTACGAACGGAGATATAGACCCTCTCCAGCTCTTGTAGCTTCTTCTCCTTCCTTCAGTTGCTTCTCTCTGCTGTTTTTAATCTTGCAGAATGTGAATTGTGTGTAAAATAGAAGTCAAGGGCTGATTTTATAGGTGGAAATTCGGACTTGGACCTAGGCTTTTAATTAAATGAAATATAAAAGGCCCAAGTCCACTAACTTAGCCCAAAATCCCGTAACTGCTGATATACCTTCACTAAAACAGCTTTTCCCGATGCGTTACAACTCCGATTGACCTCATTCCAGTTGCTAAAGTTCCGTAATTCGATAAGGAATGATTTCTCTTCAAAGGTCAACAGCTAGATCATCGCTTAAGAACCTCGAAATCAGCAATCTATGGCCTGGAAAATGGATTTTCAGCTCTAAAAATAATATCTTCGGGATTTCTTTTCAAGTCTTGACTCTATCTTTTGATCTTTGACTTTCTCCTTGGATTCCTCTTCTAGCTAACATCTAAAACCTGTAAAATACTCACTAAAAATACCAATATTACGCGCAAAAGCTTAATAAATCAAAAATGCTAGAAATAAAAGAGGAAAATCATATTATTGCATATTTAGTCCAAAAGTCTATCGAAATGATTAAATAAACACCAAAAATGATGTCTCCTAAGGGTCGAAAATAAGAACATTTAAGGAGACATCAAGACCCCCCAACTCAAACCTTTGTCGTCCCGACAAAGCAAAACAAAACAAAACAAGGGGTGGAAGTAAACGCAAGAACAAATAGAAGCTTAGCAAATAAACCTAAAGCAATTCTTAAGATAAATCTCATATAGCAAAACTTTAAGAACTAACATATACATACACTAATCATGCAAAATCAAACATAAATAATCTCAATCGTAAAATTAAAGTTGCAATGCTTGAAGGTTACACTTGTACTCATATCTGTATGATGGTTGTAGGGTGGTCATTAATCATAAATCGCTTTGAATGTTCCACCTAAATATTCCCTATCAACAGAATTATAAATTCACTATGTACTTGAGAATCAAGAGGTCTTTATGGTTTTAATATTGGCTTAAGGACGGTATGGATATATATTTGGTAAATTTGAAGTGAGCTTTTGGCTCTCTCCTCACTTACCATCCACATGTCCTCGAGCTTGAGTTACGCTCAAAAATGTTCTCACTCACCCATTTGATGCGCTAAAGTTGCGTCCCCTATGTCAACCCAAATAAATTTAAGATGATTTCCAGAAACATCCCACTTTGCCGATTTTTTTTTTTTTTCTTTCTTTTTTTTTCTCTTTTTTTTTTTTTTTTTTCTTTTCAAATATCGGCAAAGGGTTACAAAATAATCATATCATCTATATTTTTGTGCCTCAATACAAACACATATAGTCCCTTCCCAATGTATCTTCCCAAATGTGGTCCCACCACCCCAAACTCAAGCTCGAGACAAGTCTCAGGGTTGTGATTCAAGTGCGGGTCATTTGGTTATGCCTAATAATCTAAAGGATAATGGGCTTATATCGTGGCTACAAAAGAAAAGGCTTAAGGCTCAAAATTGGGCTAAGACGGATAAAATTATAATAAGGGATAGCAAGCTAAAAGGCTTCAAATGGCTAACAAAGAACTGCCCCTATCATTTTCCTAAGTACATAGCTTGTCTTTAGTTCATATCTAGGTGGGTTCTATACTAATTAAGATTTCACGTTCTACACACCAAACATATTCCTTAAGTACAAGCTTACTTCATTTGCATTGTTCATTAATTTTTCCTATCAATTACCTATGTTCGCATGCAATTGTAAGTGCGTTCTATATCAGTCCCTAAAGTCCACTATTTACTATCATAGATTCATCAAAAGTATGCTTAAAGGGACATTTAAAATCTTCTATAGTCAAACGCAACTCCGAAAATTATTTTTATTGAAAGCAAATAAAACATATAACACATAAAAATTGGGATGAGGCAACGAACCCCACCCCAAACTCAAAAATGAGTCGTGTCCCCACGACTCGAAAAGACTCAACGCAATAAAAATAAACTAAACTAACTAAAACGCGAAAGGGATAGAAAACGTATCTTAACCAGCACGAGGCTGGTTATCGGTGTTGCGTCCACGAACTTTCTCCTGTGTAAGAATACCATAGGTGGCGTGTTGAATTGTGCTCACCCCCATTAACATGTTTCGGAGAAGTTCTAATTCTTTTGTAACGTTTCCTAAAGACGCAATCATCTTCACTTGGTTCTCTTCTAACACCTTCACTTTAGCTTCCAACTCATCAGTTGTATGCATCTTCTTCTTTGGAGGAGCTCTAGGATTCCTTGTTGCTTTAACCACCTCATCATGAATATTCTTGATTAAAGTTAAACCCATGCTCTCACACACTACAACACGATCAATCTCTGCGTCTTTACGCGGAACCTTTGCGTCTAAACACAAAGTAGTGATGGTACAAGGAAATTTGAGATTTTGTTGTGAAGTAGGAATTTTAGCAAATTCCATGATGGTATCATATATCACACGAGCAACATCCATGGGTTTCTCCTCAATAATACATTTAATGAACAAAAGATGCTCCTTCTTCACTTCCGATATGTGTTTAACTCCGAAGAAGGTAGGTATTATGAAACGTGACCAAATCTTAGCACATGGTAGCAAGTTACTACTATACATCTGTCCAGGATATCTCTCTCCTTCGGGAATTGGGCGGGCCCCATCAATAGTCACTTTCCCCCAAAGGGATTCATAGTCAAACGAAGGCTCTTTAAGAGATTCTTGAAACGGACATATTCCGGAAAACTTGGGTAATTTTAATGATTTACGAATAAGCTCAACGGAGAAAGGAACTACCTTTTTGCGAATAATAACAGCTTCCTTTGAGAAGGCGATTCCTTCATAAAAATCTCGCACCAAGGTAGGAATATACTCAAGCTTCCTTTCTCTCAATTCCTTCCAACCCAATTTATCACAAGTAACACCATAATCTTTATAAGCACTAGTCATAATACCTTTAGGAAGATTCATCTCCTCTCCAAACTTCAAAAATTCAATTCGATCACGAACTTGAGTTTCCCAAGGAACGAAGACTCTCTTAGGCTTGTGAGCCCAAGCTTTCCTACGCAGAGCTTTCGGTTGTTGCACTGGTTCTTCGGGAATTACTAGTTCAGTTTCTTTAATTTCTTCAACTTCTTCCTCACTTTCTTCATCACTCTCGTCAATTAACCTGCTCTTTTTCGGATTAGCCTTACTCGGATTTTCTTTTCGTTTCGGAGCAATTGGGTTTTGGACAGTCTTTTTGGATCGCGAATCCGGAATCTCAATTGCGTGGTCTGGGCTAGCTCCAACAGTGTTCCTGTTTCTTGGTATGTTTCTTCGATAGTTACACATGGAATCGGTTCTGTTAGTCATCTCTTTTCACCCCAAACTCAAAACTTCAAATAGAGAAAAAGCTAGAGAAAAGCTTTGAAATTTGATGTTTTGAGGCTTAAAACTTGAAGAACTAGGTGTTATATGAGATGGGTTAAGGTTATTAGAGAGAGATTTAGAAAGAATTGGGTTTAATTTCAAGGTTGGGAAGAGGAAATTTTTGGAGAAAAGGTGAAATTTGATGATGTTTTGGAGAGGATGTGAGTTGATTTTGTGTTTTTGTGATGATAGAAGGCTTGATTTGATGATTTTATAGCTGTTTGTTGATGATTTTCGGAGTAGGTGGAGGCAAGAATTCGGATTATAAGGTTTGGCTTGGAAAAGAGGCAAAAAACTAGGTTTAATGAAGTCAAAACCGCCTCTCGCAACAGCTGGCCGGTATGCCGGGCGAGAGGTCGGCGAAATTTTTTTTTTTTTTTTTTTTTTACCTCAAAACGCAAGTGCATTGCGTCGTCGCTGACGCAATGGTCAGGGAATTTGAAATCCTTGACCGGCTAGCCAGTGGATTCGCCGGTATGCCTGTGAAATCTCGATGGCGCATTTGATGACGCAGCAACCTTGCGTCGTCGCTGACGCAAGGACCAGAACATTCTTCCTCGTTGGCCGGCTAGCCGGTCAGTTGGCCGGCATGCCGGTGCTTTCTCGCTGGCGCGAATGAAGACGCAGCATTGCTGCGTTGTCGCTGACGCAGTGGTCAGGGAGTTGGGGTCTACCTGCTCGTTTGGCCGGTATGCCGGCGGATTCGCCGGTTAGCCGGTCAAACCTGCTGTGGACTTCAATTTTTCTCCGTTTTTCCCATCGTTTGACCCCAAACTCATGACCATTATACCCCTGAAATCATCAAAAACAAACACCCTTCCTCATTTCTTAAAAATAAAACTAAAATAAACGAAAACTTTAACTAATTTATACTACGGAAATTGAAATACGTAAACTAATATACAAGAAATTGGCTTTTGTTTAACGTCGTTAAGCTCGACGGGTTACCTCGTGCTTCTAAGGAGCTTCGAGGAGGTACATGACCTCTCCGGGATGTGGGTCTTTTGCACGATCGGTGTCTTCACCTCCATGATATATCTTTAAACGATGACCGTTCACCATGAATGTACGGTTCTCAAGTGGATGTTCTATCTCTATAGCTCCATGAGGTGTAACCTTGGTTACAATGTAAGGACCCGACCACTTCGATCTTAATTTCCCCGGGTAATTACTGAACTTCGAATTATATTTCAACACTCTTTGTCCCACTACAAAGTTCTTCTCTCGAATTCGATTATCATGCCATCTTTTAGTATTTTCTTTATAAAGCTTAGCATTTTCATAAGCATGTAATCTAAATTCATCCAGCTCATTAAGTTTCATCATTCGATTCTCACCCGCTAGCGTAGGATCTAAATTTAACTTTGCAATAGCCCAATAGGCACCCATTTCAAGTTCAAGAGGTAAGTGACAAGCCTTACCATAAACCATTCGATACGGAGAAGCACCTACTGGGGTTTTGAAAGCAGTTCGATATGCCCAAAGTGCATCATCTAATTTCATAGACCAATCTTTTCTTGTAGGACCAACGGTTTTCTCTAAAATAGATTTTACCTCACGATTTGATACTTCGGCTTGACCATTGGCTTGTGGATGATAAGCGGTAGACACACGATGTCTGACTCCATATTTCTCTAGAACAGTCTTCAAATACTTATTAACGAAATGAGTACCTCCATCGCTAATAATCACCCTTGGAGTTCCATGTCTAGTGAAAATATGTGATTTTAAGAACTTAATCACCACTCTAGAATCATTGGTAGGTAAAGCCACCGCTTCTACCCACTTAGACACGTAATCAACAGCTAATAAGATGTAGAGGTTACCATTTGAAGGAACGAACGGACCCATAAAATCTATACCCCAAACATCAAATATTTCAACTTCTAATACATTATTACGTGGCATCTCATCCTTCTTGGATATGTGATATACTATATGCGTCCTAGAAGGGGGGTTGAATAGGACAATAGAAATTAATCGGCTAATTTTATTTCAAGTAAATAAAATTAAAAGCTAATTTGAATCCTATTGTATTAGCAAACTAAATAGTATAAAACTAGATAATCCTAATAGACAATAATATCAAACTATTCAAGTAGGCATTTTATCAAGCATATAGAGTGCGGAAATATAAAGAGTGTAGAGATAGAATACGATACACAACGATGTATAGTGGTTCGGTTTCCCTACATCCACTACCTAAGGAAGCCTCCTTAGGATTTGCAAGATTCTCAACTAATCTTCGTAACTCTTAACCGGGTGAGATACAAACCCTTACAACCACTTCAAAAACCCTTTGAAGGAAATACACTTGTGTTATCACCAACACAAGGAACCAAGCATAAACCTATGCTCACACTACTCTCTTAATCTATTACAAGAACTAAGAGGAAAGGGAAAAAGTGTTTAGGGGTGCTTATAAAAGCTTTGTAACTAAACTCCTAAATGAGTAGATAGAACTAATTAGCTTCACAATAAATATGACTTGAATGCTCCTTTGAAACCTCCTTAATGATAGAATTAATTGCTCTTAAGATTGGTAGATGGAAGGCTTAAGTTGTGTCTTGAATGAACTCCATTTTATAGCTGAAAAGATGATCCAACGGTCATAAGGCTTCTCTCCAACGGATCTATTTTATCTCTAACGGATATAAGCTTTGTCCTCTAGTAATAGTGCTGAAACCCTCTCGTGCGGTGTACCGCGGATATGGTCCGGTGCACCGCATGACTGTTCGACTAACTTTTGAGCTTACTGGTCGGACTATGTAGTGTACCGCATCCCTGCTCCGTGTAGTGGTCCGGTGTACCGTGACAAAGGTCCGGTGTACCGTGCAGATTTCTGAGCTTACTGGTCGGGCCATCTAGTGCACCGTGCTTCTGGTCCGTGACCTACGGTGTACCGCGTCACGCGTCCGGTGTACCGCAGGGCTGCTATTTTGAATTTCAAGCTAAGTAACAATGAAGTAAACACAACTAATCTAATGAGGGGTTTTGGAAAACATTTTAAGTGATACCAAAATGAATTTTAGTTTAAATAATGATTTGTCGAATATTAAAACGGGAATAAAAACAAGGTGAGGCTAACAATCTCCCCCTTTTTGATGTTTGACAAATCATAAACTTTTGAAGATGCCTAAGATTAAGTTTTGATCAAAAACTCCCCCTCAACCTAATCACTAGAGTTTTTATAAAACTCCCCCTCACAAAATGCATTTGAAAAAGTTTAACTACAATTTCTCCCCCTTTGTCAACAACAAAAAGAACAAATGATATGATTTTGAAAATTTTAAGGGGTCAAAACACATTTTGAGTAAAAACAAGGACCAAAGGAATAAATGGATAACAATTAGAAGCTTCAAGGACCCTAAAACATCAAGAAAATATTAGCCACACAAAAATATATACAAAAAGTACTAAACACTAATGGCATGAAATAAAAGCTAGAGAATTTGCATGCCAATTTCACACCGAATTTTCTCAAAAAGATCTTGGGGTAGAGGTTTGGTAAAGATATCGGCTAATTGATTTTCGGAGGTAACAAATTCAAGTACAATGTCCCCTTTTTGAGTGTGATCACGGATAAAATGATGGCGGATTTCTATGTGTTTTGTTCTAGAGTGTTGAATGGGATTTTTGGTAAGATTTATAGCACTAGTGTTATCACAACGAATGGGAACACGATCATACTCTAGGCCAAAATCTAGTAAGGGTTGTTTCATCCAAAGAATTTGAGTCACACAATTTCCGGCCGCAACATATTCGGCTTCGGCCGTGGATAAAGCAACACTATTTTGTTTTCTACTAGACCATGAGACAAGGGATTGACCTAAGAATTGGCAACTACCACTAGTGCTCTTCCTATCAAGTCTACAACCGGCATAATCGGCATCCGAATAACCTATTAGTTCAAAGGAGGTAAATCTTGGGTACCAAAGTCCTAGACTAAGGGTTCCTTTTAAATACCTAAAAATACGCTTAACGGCACTAAGATGGGTTTCTTTGGGAGAAGATTGAAATCTAGCACAAAGACACACGGGGAACATAATATCGGGTCTAGAAGCGGTTAGATAAAGTAAGCTACCAATCATACCTCGATATAGTTTCTCATCAACATCCTTACCATCTTCATCTTTGTCTAATTTTGTGGATGTGCTCATTGGAGTTCCAATTTCCTTTGCATCTTCAAGGCCAAATTTTTTGATCAATTCTCTTGTGTATTTGGCTTGATTGACAAAGATACCATCTTTCATTTGCTTGATTTGAAGTCCAAGAAAGTAATTTAATTCTCCCATCATGCTCATCTCAAATTCCTTATGCATGCTTTTAGAAAAATTCTCACAAAGATTTTCATTAGTAGCACCAAATATAATATCATCCACATAAATTTGAACAAGAAGGATATCTTTTGAAGACCTTTTTATAAATAAAGTGGAGTCAATTTTTCCTCTTTTAAAACCATCATCTAATAAAAATTTGCTTAATCGTTCATACCAAGCACGAGGAGCTTGTTTTAAACCATATAAAGCCTTTGAAAGTTTAAAAACATGATTTGGAAATTTTGGATCTTCAAAACCCGGAGGTTGTTTAACAAAAACTTCCTCGTCT
Source organism: Nemophila menziesii (assembly GCA_029959085.1). Taxonomy (NCBI): domain Eukaryota; kingdom Viridiplantae; phylum Streptophyta; class Magnoliopsida; order Boraginales; family Hydrophyllaceae; genus Nemophila; species Nemophila menziesii. The sequence goes on along the minus strand of JARWIR010000027.1, from coordinate 2,027,079 downwards.
ATAAAACCATTTAAAAAAGCACTTTTGACATCCATTTGATAAAGTTTAAAATTCATATAGCAAGCAAAAGCAAGTAGCATACGAATAGATTCAAGTCTAGCTACGGGAGCAAAAGTTTCATCGAAATCAATACCTTCTTCTTGATTGTACCCTTGAGCAACTAACCTTGCTTTATTTCTAGTAATGATGCCGGTGTCATCTAGCTTGTTGCGAAATATCCACTTAGTGCCAATAATAGTGGGGCCAATTGGTTTCTCCATTAATGTCCAAACTTTGCTACGCTCAAATTGATTTAATTCCTCATGCATAGCATTAATCCAATGATCATCTAACAAAGCTTCTTTAATATTCTTGGGCTCAATTTGAGATAAGAATGCTTGATGAGCACAAAGAGCAATAATACGGGAGCGAGTGGTAACACCTTCTTTTGGATCACCTAGAATTAATTCACTTGGGTGATCTTTGATATGTTTCCAACACCTTGGTAAATCCGTACTAGCTTCATTTAACACTTGATCATTTTCCTTAAGAGATTCTTCATGAGATTTGACTTCTTGAATAGGAGATTCTAAGGGTTGATCTAGTGGAGTATCTTCAACAACATCTACCACTTTCTTGATACAAAACGGATTAGTCTCATCAAAGTCAACATGCATAGATTCCTCAATGGTACGAGTACGTTTGTTGAAAATGCGATAGGCTTTTCCTTTAGTGGAATAACCAAGAAAAATGCCTTCATCCGATTTAGCATCAAATTTTCCCAAGTAGTCCCTAGTGTTTAGGATAAAACATTTGCACCCAAAAACACGAAAATAAGCAATGGTTGGTGGTCTACCATTCCAAAGCTCATAAGGGGTTTTCTTAATAAGGGGTCTAATAAGAACTCTATTTAACACATAACAAGCCGTATGAACGGCTTCACCCCAAAAGTATGTAGGCAAGCTATGTTCTTTTAGCATTGTTCTAGCCATTTCTTGTAGAGTTCGGTTTTTCCTTTCCACTACCCCATTTTGTTGGGGAGTTCTAGGGGCCGAAAAATTATGCTCAATCCCAAATTCATCACAAAAATGCACAAAAGGAGAATTCACGTATTCACTACCATTATCACTACGAATGCATGTAATAGAGTAGCCTTTCTCATTTTGCACCTTTCTACAAAGTTTTGCAAATTCATTGAAGGCATCACTTTTCAAAGCAAGGAACATCACCCATGTGAATCTAGTGTAATCATCAACAACAACAAAGACATATCTAGACCCTCCTAGACTAGTGACATCAACGGGACCAAAAAGGTCCATATGCAATAATTGAAGTGGCCTAACGGTGATGACCTTATTAATGGATTTAAAAGATGAACGATGTTGTTTACCAAGTTGACATGCATCACATAATTTATCTTTATCAAATTTGTAAATAGGCAAACCAACAACAAGATTTTTTCTAGATAATTTTGAAATTAAATCCATGCTAGCATGTCCTAAACGTCTATGCCAAAGCCAACTATCATTAACCACGGATAAGCATTTAATATTTTTGCACATAAGACTTTCAAGATCCACAACAAAAACATTATCCGATCTTTTTGCAATAAACATAGTATCTAACTCATCATTTTTGAAAACAACACATCTAGATGCTTCAAATTTAACACTAAAACCAACATCACAAAGTTGACTAATACTAAGCAAGTTAAAAGAGAGACCCTCAACAAGTAACACATTAGAGATAAGTAAAGAGTCCATATTACCAATGTTACCTTTACCCAAAACGCGTTTCTTAGTGTTGTCGGCAAAAGTAACTTTATCATCTTTAGTTTTATATAAATTTGTAAATAATGATGGATTTCCGGTCATGTGTCTTGAGCATCCACTATCAAGTAGCCATATATTTTGCTTCTTGATGCTCAACCCCTACAAACAAAAAGTAATTTAAGCTTTAGGTACCCAATTTGGATTGGGTCCATGAGGGTTAGTGGATTTTCTTTTTAAGACCCATTTAGGTCTTTTCCAAATTGGCACAAGAGATCCCAAATCTAATAATTTACGATAGTAACAATGGGATGCATCATGACCAAGTTTTTCACAATAGGTGCAAGTGATAGAAGATTTTGAAGAGGATGGAATTGCATTTGAAATTTTTGATTTTACAAAGACATTTTTCAAAGGTTTTTGGTGAGTGAATGGATCATATCCAACACCACTTTTTTCACAAGCCATTCTTTGAGAACCTAAAATCAAATCCAAGTTTTCTTGCCCACTAGTAAATTTCAAAATAATAACATTTTGATCCAAAATCTTTTTCTCTAATAAAGCTTTTTCTTCCAAAAGATTTTTCTCAATAAGATGAAGTTTTTCATTTTCATCTATACATTCATCACAAAGATTTTGACAATCTTCCAAAGCTTTCAAAACCTCTTTAGTTCTATTTTTCTCAAATTCTAAATCTTTTGTTAAAACTTTGTTTGTTTCAATAGAATTTAAAAAATCATTATAAAGAGAATCAAATGCCTCATGAATATCTTGTTCACTAGCATCATCATTAGTTAAAGAGAGTTTGGATTTAGGAGTTACCTCATCATGATTTGCCATAAAGGCAAAGTGAGTAGTACCGGTATCATCATCCGAAGAAGCATCTTCATCATTCTCAACTTTTCCCATAAAGGCAACAAGATTGACATTTTCATTATCACTTTCTTCTTCATCCGAATTTTGAGTATCCCAAGTGATATTGGCATGCATAGCTCTTTTCGGTTTATCCTTTTGAAGAAGAGGACAATAGGTTTTGATGTGACCAACCTTTTTGCAATGATAGCAAGTGGGTTCATCTTGTTTGATAGCTCTATCATTCTTCTTGTAAGGTGAGGAAGAACTTTCTTTCTTGGCAAAGCGTTTGTATCTCATGAATTTTTTCATATCTCTTGCCAACATAGCTACTCCTTCATCTTCACTAGTTTCTTCTTCATGTGAATTTTCTTCTTCACTATCCTTCCTTTCTTTTCGTTCTTTCAACTTGGTACTCATGGCATGGAAAGCAATAGATTTCTTAATCTTTTTCTCCTCATCATCTCTTATCTTTTCTTCTTCAAGCACAAGCTCTTCCGTCATGAGGTTGCAAATGAGTTCATGAACCGTCATTTTTGAAAGATCTTTAGTATCCCTTATAGAGTTGATTTTTGTCTTGTATTTCCTTGGAAGAGCAAATAAGATTTTTCGACATTGTTCCTTGTTGGTGTACTCTTGACCAAGAGTCTTCAAAGTGTTAACAATGTTAGAAAATCTTTGATGCATAGCATTCAAGGCTTCATCGGGCTCCATACGAAAAAGCTCATACTTAGTGATAAAGAGACCAATCTTGGTTTCCTTAATATCTTCCGTTCCTTGATATGATAGCTCCAAGAGTTGCCACATTTCATGAGCGGAATTGCATTCACTCACTCTAGCATATTCCGTGACACTTAATCCATTTATGAGGATGTTCATAGCTTTGTTGTTTTTGGTAAGTTTAGCTATGTCTTGATCATTGTAATCATCTTCATCTTTTACCTCCGTTGTACTTCCGGCAACGTAGGGAATATAAGGACCCTTTTTGATAGCCATCCATAAAAAGTAATCGATTCCTTTCACATGAATCTCCATCTTCTTTTTCCATCCAAAGTAGTCTTTTCCTACAAAAAGCGGAGGTCTAGTAGAACATGAACCTTCCGGTTGATTAGAATCCATATCGTATTAACTCTAGAAACGATTAAGTACAATAGAGCTAGGCTCTGATACCAATTGATATACTATATGCGTCCTAGAAGGGGGGTTGAATAGGACAATAGAAATTAATCGGCTAATTTTATTTCAAGTAAATAAAATTAAAAGCTAATTTGAATCCTATTGTATTAGCAAACTAAATAGTATAAAACTAGATAATCCTAATAGACAATAATATCAAACTATTCAAGTAGGCATTTTATCAAGCATATAGAGTGCGGAAATATAAAGAGTGTAGAGATAGAATACGATACACAACGATGTATAGTGGTTCGGTTTCCCTACATCCACTACCTAAGGAAGCCTCCTTAGGATTTGCAAGATTCTCAACTAATCTTCGTAACTCTTAACCGGGTGAGATACAAACCCTTACAACCACTTCAAAAACCCTTTGAAGGAAATACACTTGTGTTATCACCAACACAAGGAACCAAGCATAAACCTATGCTCACACTACTCTCTTAATCTATTACAAGAACTAAGAGGAAAGGGAAAAAGTGTTTAGGGGTGCTTATAAAAGCTTTGTAACTAAACTCCTAAATGAGTAGATAGAACTAATTAGCTTCACAATAAATATGACTTGAATGCTCCTTTGAAACCTCCTTAATGATAGAATTAATTGCTCTTAAGATTGGTAGATGGAAGGCTTAAGTTGTGTCTTGAATGAACTCCATTTTATAGCTGAAAAGATGATCCAACGGTCATAAGGCTTCTCTCCAACGGATCTATTTTATCTCTAACGGATATAAGCTTTGTCCTCTAGTAATAGTGCTGAAACCCTCTCGTGCGGTGTACCGCGGATATGGTCCGGTGCACCGCATGACTGTTCGACTAACTTTTGAGCTTATTGGTCGGACTATGTAGTGTACCGCATCCCTGCTCCGTGTAGTGGTCCGGTGTACCGTGACAAAGGTCCGGTGTACCGTGCAGATTTCTGAGCTTACTGGTCGGGCCATCTAGTGCACCGTGCTTCTGGTCCGTGACCTACGGTGTACCGCGTCACGCGTCCGGTGTACCGCAGGGCTGCTATTTTGAATTTCAAGCTAAGTAACAATGAAGTAAACACAACTAATCTAATGAGGGGTTTTGGAAAACATTTTAAGTGATACCAAAATGAATTTTAGTTTAAATAATGATTTGTCGAATATTAAAACGGGAATAAAAACAAGGTGAGGCTAACAATGTTCCCGGTAAATTGGCATCTATTACATCTTTTAGTATATTCATGACAATCTTTTATAATAGAAGGCCAATAGAAACCAGATTGTAATACCTTAGCAGCAGTTCGATCTCCTTTGAAATGTCCACCGTAAGGTGAATCATGACACCCAGCTATAATCGCCTCAATTTCTTCCTTGGCTACACATCTTCTTACCATCTGATCAGCACACACTTTATAGAGGAACGGATCCTCCCAAAAGAACTGTCTTGCACGGTGAGCTAATCTTTTTCTCTCTTGATAAGTTGAACCTTCGGGAAAGGAACCACTCACAACTAAATTTGCAATATCCGCGTACCAAGGGGCTTCATAGCCACGAACTTCGAATAGATTCTCGTCAGGAAATTCTTCTCTAACCGCTTCAGTACCACTATTCAACTCTGAACCTTCTAATCTCGATAGATGATCTGCAACCTGATTCTCGCATCCTTTTCTATCCTTGATCTCTAACTCAAACTCTTGAAGCAATAAAACCCATCTGATTAACCTTGGTTTAGCATCCTTCTTCTCCATAAGATATCGAATCGCTGAATGATCTGTATAGACAATAACTTTCGCTCCAAGAAGATAAGAGCGAAATTTATTGAATGAATACACAACCGCTAGCAACTCCTTTTCTGTAACTGTATAATTAATCTGAGCACCATTAAAAGTTTTACTAGCATAATAAATCGAATGAAAAACTTTCTCTTTTCTTTGTCCTAATACAGCTCCCATACATAAATCACTCGCATCACACATAACCTCAAACGGTAAATTCCAATCTGGAGGCACTACTATAGGAGCAGAAATAAGCTTTTCTTTGATTGCTTTGAAAGCCGCTAGACAAGCTTCATCAAAAAGGAATTTGGAATCCTTTTCAAGTAAGTTGCATAACGGTTTCGCAATCTTAGAAAAATCTTTGATAAATCGCCTATAAAAGCCAGCATGGCCTAGAAAACTTCTTACCCCTTTAACAGAAACAGGAGGGGGAAGAGTTTTAATTACCTCAATCTTTGCTCTATCGACTTCCAATCCAACACTCGAAACTTTGTGACCCAGAACAATACCTTCGCGAACCATGAAATGACATTTCTCCCAGTTTAAAACCAAATCTGTTTCCTTGCATCTGATTAACACTTTCTCCAAATTGTCTAAGCACTTATCAAAATCATCACCAAATACAGAGAAATCATCCATAAACACTTCAAGAAAGTTATCGATCATATCCCAGAAGATGGCCATCATGCATCTTTGAAAGGTAGCAGGAGCATTACACAACCCAAATGGCATTCTACGATATGCAAAAGTACCAAAGGGGCATGTAAATGTTGTTTTATGTTGATCTTCTGGAGCCACGTAAATTTGATTATACCCAGAATAACCATCCAAGAAGCAATAGTACTCTCTTCCGGCTAATTTGTCTAACATCTGATCTATGAAGGGCAAAGGGAAATGATCTTTTCTGGTGGCCTTGTTCAGCTTTCTATAATCCATGCAAACTCTCCATCCAACTACTGTTCTTGAAGGAATGGCTTCATTTTTATCATTAAGAACTGTTGTCATTCCTCCCTTCTTCGGTACACACTGAACCGGACTCACCCATTCACTACTCGAAATGGGATAAATAATCCCCGCATCTAAAAGCTTGATCACCTCTTTCTTTACCACATCCTTCATAGCGGGCATTAATCTTCTTTGACCTTCAACTGAGCGTGCGTTAACATCTTCAAGTATGATTTTGTGTTGACAATAGGATGGACTAATGCCTTTGATGTCAGCAATTGTCCAACCTATTGCTTCTTTGTTTGCTCTTAACACATGCAACAGTTTATCTTCTTGAGGACCTGTTAAATTAGCTGAAACAATAACAGGTAGAGTTTCATTAGTACCTAAATACGCATACCTCAAGTGTGCTGGCAATGGTTTTTCTTCCAATTCCGGAGGAGATTCAATTGAAGGCTTCTTTTTAGGAACAATCTCCCCCGGTTCTCTCACAGGTTCATAGGCCGGGCGCCTATACTTCGGATTTTCAGAATTTAGAGCTGCTATTGTTTCAGTAAGCTCTTCCAACATCTCAGGTGAATCTAATGTTAAGGCAGCCTGCAAGATATCATCAAAATTTAAACAATTAAATACCTCTTGCGATGCTTGCTCTACTACATCCATTCTGAAGCAATCTTCCTGAGAATCTGGGAATTTCATAGCTCGAAATACGTTGAATTTCACTTCCTCATCTTGTATCCTCATTGTTAATTCGCCATTCTCTACATCGATCAATGTTCTCCCTGTAGCTAGGAATGGTCTACCCAAAATAATGGGGACATTTCTATCTGCATTGTATTCAAGGATTACAAAATCAACAGGAAATATAAGTGTACCTGCCTTAACAAGGCCATCCTCAATGCGGCCTTCAGGATGAGCAAGAGATCTGTCCGCCATTTGCAAGACCATAGAAGTGGGTCTTGCGTTTCCAATTTTTAGCTTGTCAAAGATCGACTTGGGCATCAAATTGATGCTAGCTCCCAAGTCACATAGCGCCTTTCCTCTCCATTCCTCTCCATTCCTCTCCAATTGATATAGGAATCGTGAAACTCCCTGGATCTACTAACTTCGGAGGTAATTTACTTTGACAAATCGCGCTACACTCTTCTGGAAGACCAATCATCTCGTTATCACAATAGGGCCTTTTGTTAGTGAGGGCCCTCTTCAAAAACTTCGTATACTTCGGAATATCTCGAATTGCCTCAAGTAACGGAATATTAATACTTAAACCCTTCACTCTATTAAAGAATTTCTGAAAATCACCCAAATCACCCTTTTTCTGAACTCGCGATGGAAACGGTGGTGGAGGGCGATTAATCACCATATCGTCATTCTTTTTCGGAACTTCTCTTGGTCTCACTATTTCTTCCACCTCACTATTTTTGTCATTTTCTTTCTCTTTCTCCACCACTTCCTTTTCTTTTCTTGGTACTTCTTTCTCTTTCATAATGGGAAAAGGAGGGGGAGGAAGATTCTTACCACTTCTCAATGTAACAGCATTACAATCTTCGCGTTGCTTCGGATTCTCAGTATCGCTAGGAAGTTGCCCTTGTGGGCGCTGATTCAGCTGTTTATTAATTTGACTTAGCTGATTCTGGAAAATCTTCATATTCGCTTCAGCTGCGTTCTGACGTTCTAAGGCTTGTGTTTGAAGAGCAATCAAATTTTCAACGGTTTTCTGAAGGGTAACTACTCCTTCTTGTGGATGGGCAGGTAAGGCTTTTTGGTTTAAAGTTTCATCGTATGTATTCTGAGGAGCTTGCCTTTGTACATAATTTCCCTGATTCTGTCCTCCTTGATAATTGTTGTGTGGTCTTGGATTATAGTTATTACCTTGGGGACGCGGCTGATATGCGTAGGTAGGATTGGCTGCCCCATTAGGATTTGAATATTGAAACCCAGGATGGTTTCTGTTAGGCTGATATCCATTACCACTTGAATTGAAGTTACCTCTGTTGGACATGAACATCACAGATTCTTGGTTATTTGGACAACTTTCCTCATCATGATCATCTACCTGACAAATCGAACACATATAAACCTCTTGTGCAGCATGCACAGCTACCTTCTTACCCGAAAATCCTTCTTTCACAGCTAAAGTAAGCTGTTTTAATTGTTGCTCAATAGTACTCTGAATCTTGTTCTCAAACGTAGCAAATTTCTCTTCCATATCAACATTATTCACTCCCTTAACCGGTGCTCTTACTGAATTCCACCCAACTTCATTCTTGACTGTTCTCTCTAAAATGATTTTGGCATGAGCGGGTTGAACTTGAAGAAAACCTGCTCCACATAGCGTATCCAATTTCTCTCTTGAAATTCCATCAAGGCCTCTATAAAAGATCTTTAACTGTTGTTGTTCTGAAAAGCCATGATTAGGAACTTTACGCAAACACATCTGAAATCTTGTCCAACTCCTACCCACAGTTTCCTCATATTCTTGACGGAAATGCGTCAATTCTAATTCAGCATCTAACCTCATGTTACTTGGATAATACCTGTCAAAGAACGCAATCTCTAATTGGTCCCAATTGGTGATCTTTGTAGGATCTTGCGTATCGTGCCATTCACTTGCTCCCTCAGTAACAAAGAACTTAAAAGCAGCAAAATACATCTGTTCTCTTGAAACCCCTTGTGTGATATAAGAATCACATATCTGCTTAAATTTTTGTACCGCTCTAAGAGGATCTTCCGATGGTCTTCCGCGAAAATTTCCAAAGTTTTGGAACTGAGCTAGCATACCCGAATCTGGACGGAATCTCGGAACATTAATATCTGGAGCACCTACTCCTATAGCTGGAGCGCGGAATGGAACTTCTGGAGGGCCATTAGTGAACCACGGATCATGATTCATCACTATCTGGACTGGAGGATTAGGATTTAGTGGTTGAACTTGAGGAATAACGCCTGGAGCTAAAGGTTGGCCATTTGCATCTAACTGGCCTTGTCCATTCTGTTGATTATTTTGAAGATTGATGTCTGCCATTCTGTTACTTAACTCTTCTACCTCTAAAGCTTCTCGTTCTCTTCTTCTCTTGTTCGCAAGTCTAATCAACGATTCTGGATTACTAAGGATCGGAGGTGTTGGCTCTAGATCCTTGAATAGCCTTCTTCGCATACACCAAACCTAAAAACCTGAAAAGAAACTAAACAAAAAGCGTAAAACTGATAAAATAAAATAAAATGCACTTATCACTAAAGGATAAACACCGTGGTCACACGCTACCGTCCCCGGCAGCGGCGCCAAAAAACTTGGTGGTCCTTTGTGTGTTCTAAAAATAATGCAATAAATAATCGAACCACAACCGCAAGTGTACGGTTGTCCCAAGTAGTATTTCTGATAAATCAGATTCGTTCCAAGGACGGAATGGTTGATCACAATGTTTAGCAAGTAGTGATTGATGCACTTACGAAAATAAAAGACAATAATATATTTGTTTGGTTTTTGTTATAAGACTAATGAATGAAAGACAAATATTAAATTGCAAGTAAAAGCTAAGACGCAAGTAAAATGATGTAAAACGCAATATGAGAAGTAGCACTTGAGAACGCAAGGATCCTCCCTATCCTATTTCTTAACTTATGTTGTTTAAGGGCTAAATTAGTCTATTACAATGGTCGGGATTCTAATGTCCTTATACCCCCGTCAGGGTGGACTATAAGGCAATCCTAAAGTATCACTAGTCCCGTCAGGGTAAATATGATCCACCGTTGGATGATTAAGTATTATTACCTCATTGGCCCTAGGATTAGCTAAGTTCGTCAGAATCATTAACTTCTATCCTAGATTGAATAAATGGTTCCGTATTTAAACCCTCCGTCAGGATGATCCAATTGCCACTAATTGGAATAGCCTAAATACTATTACTTGTTCCTAGTTCATGACGCTAAAAACAGTAAATATTCATAATTTATCGAAAAGAGTAAAAGCCCTAATTTAGTTTAATTCAATAAAAACCCAAATTCAACATTCGTTAATTAATAGGAATTGGGATTCACCCATTATTTGTTCTCAAGCACTAAATAAAACTTAGCTCATATTAAAATGAAATATGAAATTAAAATTAAAGGAATTCATATTGTTTACAGAATTAAAAAGATAAAAGAACCTAATTTCCGGAATCGGAATGACTACGAACGGAGATATAGACCCTATCCAGCTCTTGTAGCTTCTTCTCCTTCCTTCAGTTGCTTCTCTCTGGTGTTTTTAATCTTGCAGAATGTGAATTGTGTGTAAAATAGAAGTCAAGGGCTGATTTTATAGGTGGAAATTCGGACTTGGACCTAGGCTTTTAATTAAATGAAATATAAAAGGCCCAAGTCCACTAACTTAGCCTAAAATCCCGTAACTGCTGATATACCTTCACTAAAACAGCTTATCCCGATGCGTTACAACTCCGATTGACCTCATTCCAGTTGCTAAAGTTCCGTAATTCGATAAGGAATGATTTCTCTTCAAAGGTCAACAGCTAGATCATCGCTTAAGCACCTCGAAATCAGCAATCTATGGCCTGGAAAATGGATTTTCAGCTCTAAAAATAATATCTTCGGGATTTCTTTTCAAGTCTTGACTCTATCTTTTGATCTTCGACTTTCTCCTTGGATTCCTCTTCTAGCTAACATCTAAAACCTGTAAAATACTCACTAAAAATACCAATATTACGCGCAAAAGCTTAATAAATCAAAAATGCTAGAAATAAAAGAGGAAAATCATATTATTGCATATTTAGTCCAAAAGTCTATCGAAATGATTAAATAAACACCAAAAATGATGTCTCCTAAGGGTCGAAAATAAGAACATTTAAGGAGACATCAACTGTGTAGATTTTAGGTATGTTCTTAGTAAAACGTTCCAATATGAGAAGAAGAAGTCAAAATGTCAAGATAAGCCCCAACCCAAAGCGGAATTTGAGCCTAGAGTCACTTCGGGAAGTTGGAAAATTTGCAGGAAAATTCTTTGCACCTTAGTGTTTAAGTCACTAAGACATATTGGTGAGATATTTAGACCTGGTTCCTTTTTATTTAAAGAGATATTGGAGTAGTGTCATGTGGGAAGTGACAGTAGTCAATTCGGAGTTAAGATGAAGCAGTTATGCCATTTGCTTCCACCATGGCTCGAACGAGAATTATGTTTAGTAAAACATGATAGGCCCGTTCTAAACCTAATTAAGCAAGCATAAAGGGGGCCCATACGATTTTACTTCATATTTAAGTCATTTGGGATCCCCCAACACACATACACTTCATTATCTAATTCATTATGCATCAGTTTCATCCGAATGTGGAAGAGGGAAGCAAAACAGTATAGGATGGTTTGTCTATGAACCTGTAGATTCTTCCTCAACCATTCATCATTTCCATTCAGCTTTAAGAGTTATCTTTAATTTTGCTTTTAAACATGATCATGTCATTAGTTTTAATTAGTTTTTCTTCTTTTATTATGAACTAAACCCTCATTGCTTGAGGATGCTTATGTAAGAGATTTTGCTTAGCTTTTTTAATGAGTTATTGAAATTGGGAAATTACAATATTTAATTGAGTTGGGTTTGATTAATCATTTGAATGATTTATATGTTTATTATAATACTATTGTACTTTGGACAAGTAGTGGGTAGTTGTAGTAATTGGGTATCCACCCGAAGAAGGGGGATTTGATTACAGACTTAGCATATAAACATCTAGTGTGTGGCATTGAACCTGATGGCCTTGCCTATTGGGTAGTCATTTGGGTAAGAATTAAATTCATTTGAAAGCCGATTTGTGGGTAGGATTGCGCTCTAAGTCTACCCTGATAGGAGTTAGAGAAACCATTGAATCCCGACTAATCTGAACCTCACCACTCGCCCTTATTAATAAAACAATTAAGTAGCGGCATAAATAATTACTAGCAATCCCTCAAGCAACTCTCTCATATTAGTTATTATCTTTTATTCTATTTACTTATTTATTTTCATCACTAGTTTAATTCTTGTTGCCATTACTTTCTTAGTTGTTAATAATTCAAAACCAAATAAACTTTTACTATTCAAATTCTTTAGCTTTTTTTATTTTTCATTGCGAGCTTTACGCATTTACACTACTTGAAGCACATTTGTTCTCACTGATAATTTTTGTGGAAAACGATAACCTTACTTATCAACTTTACTTGTCACCAATCCATACACTACGGAGTCTTGCCCTTTTATAGTGTTGATTTATCATATTACACTTTGGGGCAAAACATCTGTACTACTCTTTATAGGAATAAATCAGATAGTGGTCTTATATTTAAATATTTTCATGCAAATAACTTGCCTCTTTTGGCATCCAATGCCTAGAAACTTTTTCTAAAACCTGATTCAATTGCTTTTAAAATCTTGAAAGGAAAGTATTTTCCAAATAATGACTTTTTAGGAGCATCAGTTGGTAGTAATTGCTCCTAGGGTTGGAGGAATATTGTATCAGGGAGGGATATATTCAAGAAATATCTATTCTTGGAAAAGTAGGAAAGGAGACAAAGTTAGTATTTGGGATTCATATTGAACCCCCAGCATTAAATCTATTACCAAACCTGTTGGAGTTAATATGGTATGGGTTAGTGAATTACTAAACAATGATGGCTTAGGCTGGTATTGAAATACTTAGAACTTTATTTAACTCATCTTTGGTTGCAACCATTTTGACTGTTCATATATATCCTAAACAAATGGATTCCCGTGTGTAGATTAAGTCTAACTCAGGGTGTGTCACTGTGAGGGAGACTGATGTCTCCTCATTTGTGATGATTTAATATAATTATGAGACATCATTTTAGGCGTATTTATTAGTTTATAGGTCGACTTTAGCTTAATTTAGTGCATTTTCCTATTTTGGGTCTTGAATTGATTATTTATAATTTTTAGAGCATATTGGGTTTAATTATTTATTTAGTGTGAAGCTTTAGAGATATATGGTAATTAATTAGAGTCCAAGTTGGTAAAGAGAGCTAAAGGAAAGAAGATAAATATGGAAATTGAAGATAAGGAAGTAAAAGCTAAAAACATGGAAAAGGAAAAGCTGCCTTAAATCTGAATTTCTGCAGCTACGTCTAAAGAAGTGGTGATAACTCCAAAACGAAGCCGATTTTGGTAAATTCCTTTCATAAGGACGTAGATAATTCTGTGAGGATTCTTTTGGTATATTGTGGAGCAAAAACCGACCAATAACGAAGAAGATATGCTCAAAACAGTTCAGCAGTAATTATCTTTATTTCCATACGAATTTGAGTTGGGCTAGGAGTCCATTACTTTCCTTCTCCTTCAAGAAAACGAATTAGGTCTTCCTATACCCTATAAATACAGCCTCTTAACATTAGAAAATCATCCTTGGCCAGACCTCAAGGCCAAGAGGAAGCTGCAACACAAGAGGAGAAGTCTGGAAGGAGCAGAACACCATATGTCTCCTTCAACCTTTGATTCTGTAATTATTTTCTCTTCTTTTCTTAGTATGAATTAATTCTTTTTAGCGTGAGTTTTAGCATATATGTATGAACCCTAGTTTTGATTGACATCTATCTAATTTTGGAATTCTATTTTTTAAATTGAATTATTGTTTTTATTCTCTGTTTATGTGTTTGGATTTATATTCTGTGTTCTTGTGGAACCATGGCCATATAGAATTACCATCTAGTAGTTAGGTCACCATTGACAACGGTGCTTAATTACATGTTTAGCACATAATGTCTAGTATTCGGTTTAGATCTGACAAATCAACCTAACTAGATAATCACTATGGTTTAGTTCATGTGACTATTTACCAATTACAGGAACAGTTTGCTTAGGAAGCCTTATTGACACAGGTAAATCCTATTTAAAACTACCTACCGTAATTGGAACCGATTATTGAAATACTACATAATTCACCCTTACATGTTTAGAACGACAAAACTAGTGGGGATTACATGCTATTTACTCAAGCTAAACTTTCATACTACCTTCTTTTCTTTTCTTTTATTTAATTTTCTGTCTTTTAATTTATTAGTTTAGTTTTCTCAAATACTAATACTCAAGCAGTTTTAGTTGAGCATGATAATCTTATGAGTAATATTCGATCAAACTTAGCTTTTTATTTAACCAACACAGGTTGGGTACCACCCACCCTTGGTAAAATCAAAATTAAAATAGATGCTGCATTTGATGCTTTTAATTCTAACTCATGTGTGGCTTCTATTGTTAGGGATCACAATGGCAAGGTTTCAGATAGGATTGTGAAGTATGTGAGAGCTTTATCACCAGTAAAGGCTGAAACTAGATGGGTATACCAAACTTGTAGACTGACGGTTTCATATCCAAGTGGAGTAGTCGTTATAGAGAATGATTGTTCTTTATTTTTAAAGCCTCTATTGTGTAATAAAGTCAAACTATCTCATTGTATTAAACACTTTATTAGAGACATTAGAGTTAGTAGTTCCTTTTGTAATATTAAGTACTCCTTATTTCCTCGGAGTAAGAATTTGATAGCGGGTTGTGTAGCTAAACAAGGATTATGTGGCAAGCTGTTTAGCTTTAATTGGTTTCAATCGCCTCAATTGGTTAAACTACTTCGTAATGATTACAGTACAATAGGTATTGATTAGATTTTTTGTAATCGTTTACTATCAATGGAATTTTCTCGACTAAAAAAAAAAGATACAACATCATATAAATGCATTTTAAAAAAAATGTTGTTGGATATTATTTCAAATTACTTTTTTTTTTATTAACTTTTAGCTTGATTTTAAATTGACTAATTATTTAGTTTTTTTTTAATTTATTATTTTATTTTCTCTTTTATGATAGATATACATAAAAAATTATAAAAGATAATCTGATTTGAAGTAATATTCATTATTTTTAATAAAACGTAAAATGCATTTAAAAGCCTTCGACGTGGAAAGGTCAAATGGTAAAAAAGGTCAAAGTCTTATCTACTCAAAAATAGAATTGAGCAAAAATAATTACTCTACATAAAAATATATATTCCCAAACACATAAATCGCAAATAAATTTAAATTTCTGTTCATTACAGACACGGCACTTTCAGCTAAACCACACTGAGATATTCCAATTGAATTAAGAATCTGAAGATTCTTTTTGGCGAATTTCAAGAAAATGCCTAAGCAAAGGGGAAGTAAGCATCTCGGGAAGCGATCATCAACGGTGGCGTTGGTGTTATCCATGCTTTTGATGCTCACAATTGTGCTTCTTATGCTTTTAGCTCTCGGCATTTTATCACTTCCTCTTGGTTCCGAGGACCAACTTCTTGAAGATCGCATCACTTTCAAGCGGCTTAAATTAGATTTGTATGTTTTTATTCTTTTCCACTTTCAATTTTTTCCAAACAAAATACTAGCTTTGATTGAGACATTTTTCCGAACACTTTGTGTTCCGAATTATTGATGCAGAAAAGAAGATAGTGGAGATGACTTAGAGGAAAGAAAGAAGCAATGGGTAGAAATCGTTTCTTGGGAGCCTAGAGCTTTCATCTATCACAATTTTTTGGTGAGCTTTTCTTTTTCACCTTCTTAATTATTCAGTTTTCATAATAAAATAATCTTGTGGTGTATTGCTTTTGTATAGTCTAAAGAAGAGTGTGAGTATTTAATAAACCTTGCTAAACCTCACATGGTGAAATCAACTGTAGTTGATAGCAGAACTGGAAAGAGTAAAGATAGCAGGTTTGTACTATAAACGTCAAATCTAATTACTAAACAAAATTTAATTCTTTAATAATTATTTCCTCAGGGTGCGTACAAGTTCTGGAACATTTCTAAGAAGAGGACGAGATAAAGTAATTAAAGATATCGAAAAACGAATAGCAGACTATACATTTATCCCTATAGGTAAAAACAGATTGTATCAAAAAGAATATTCTTTAGTATCTAAACAAATATTGAAATTACAGAGCATGGAGAAGGTTTACAAATACTACACTATGAAGTTGGACAAAAATACGAACCTCATTATGATTACTTTCTTGATACATACAACATTCAAAAGGGTGGACAACGTATAGCTACAGTTTTAATGTATCTGTAAGTATATTATATTATATTCATGTAATTAAACATTATTTATGTTATTGATTGGTAATTATATAATTTATAGATCAGATGTTGAAGAAGGTGGTGAAACAGTTTTTCCTATGGCGAAAGGTAATTTTAGTGGTACTATAGGGTGGAATGACAAATCAGCATGTGCAAAAAAAGGTCTTTCAATTAAGCCAAAAATGGGTGATGCGTTGCTTTTTTGGAGTATGAGGCCTGATGCTACTTTAGATCCTTCGAGTTTGCATGGTAATTTTATTTTTTACTGATTGTAGTTATTGTAATTTAATTTGTTTTTATTATGTTTAGGTGGGTGCCCTGTGATTAAAGGTAATAAATGGTCATCAACTAAGTGGATGCATGTTCGTGAATACTAGTTTTAGGCTATTTTCTAAAGGTACTAATTCTTCATTAGTGATCTACAATTTCTTTTACATTTTTTTTAATTAAATATGTATTTTAATTTGTTTAGCAGTTGGTATAAATATGTATCGGCAGATCATGTGCACGGAGAGTTGTAATACATATTTGATTGAAAATGTATAATTGAAAGGACTTTAAGTTGTAAAGTTTGGCTGGTACATAAGATAGTATTGAGTACATTATTGTTTTTTTAAATGCTTTGTAACGTTTTAATGTGTATTCATATTGTGTCTTCTTTACTTCAACTTCAGGGTGTACTTTTTTCTTTTTCGGTTACTTCTGGTTAATTCTTGCTCAATGCTTATATTTGATAGAGTTGTGTTCGTATGTTGGTTTTATATGATTGGTATTTTTGGCAAGCTAGCTCAGACTTGGGTTTCAATTCAAAGGGTACATGATTCCTTGAAAAGAAAAATGGTTCAGATAAAGATTTAATGAGAATAGCTCTCTAGAAACCCGTTTGATTTGTGAAAATAATGGGTATTTTCTGTTTTCATTTTCTATATTTTCTATTTCCAAAATACTAATAAAAACAAAAACGTGTTTGACTGGAGAAAATAAAAATAGTTTTCTGAAAAATTAAATGAAAACACGGATATATTGGAGAACGTGAAATCAATGTTTTTCATATTTTCTGAAAATTTTGAAAAGAAAACAAAAATCATGTTTGGAAAATGTATTTTGAAAACGAAATAGGAAATGTTTTCTCAAACCAACAGGATCAGTGTTTTTTTGAGATAATTTTCTAATAGGTTTGAAAGCCTTTTCTCAAAACTCATTATATTTTTATTTTTTTTGTCATTACTAGATAATTAAACAAATTAGTACAACAAAATCCCAACATAAACCAATCCCACTACATCTATACAAAACATTAAGAAAAATAATTTTTTCAAATAGCAACATGGTTTTCCAACAAGAGAAGTTAATGTTTTGTCTTACAAATTTAACCACCAAGTCAGCTAGGCTATCAAAGTTTCCTTTTATGTGTGAAGCTTTTTTATTTTGGGAACTTTCTCATTTATTTCTCAATGATTGACTAGATCTTCAATTAACTTTCACTATTTTATAAATATTTTAAACTATTTCAAGGTTATTAGAGTAGCATCGCTGATCTTACAGCCATGAGAAGGGTCCATACTTCTCCTTTAGTACAAGATTTGATTCTACACTTCTTTATAACCTTATGAATGATTTCCCCATCACGGTTAACTACCAACGACGCTATATTCGTATCCTCCCATTCCTTAGTAAATGATACATCATTAAGCTACATAATGTCTGAATCATCTTAGAAGATGTTATTATTGTTGCAATCTTGATCTAGTATCACTATCCCTCCATTCTTATGTCTAGCACCATACCCAAAGTCTCCAAATAGATATTTAATAAGCAAGTTTCTCCTGACATTAATCTCTTTCAAATTCCTCTTCTTATTCTCAAACAAACCTTGAATCCTAACCTTCCAGATGAACCAAATCATGCTAAGGATGAAAGCGGATATAACTTTTCTGTCCTACCCATTGAATTTTTTTAAGAATCCAATCTTTGGTAGAATCTTCATGTTCTCAATCAATCTTACTCTGCATAGTTAATGAGGCCCGTAGATCACTACTAAAGGGGGATTTAAGAATAAGATGTTCAATTGATTCATCTTCCTTTTCGCACCAATCACACTTAGAGTCCTTGACAAACTTCCTTTTGTGTAAATTAACTTTAGTGGGTATCGCTCATTTACAAACTTTCCAAACAAAAATTCAAATCTTAGTTGGTATGTTAGTATACCAAATAATTTTCCAGATCTCATTTTTTGTTACCTTCGCCCATATACGATGACTGACATTCTTTAACAATCTCATCCTGGATTAAATAATGATCTCCCGCATTAAAAGGGTACTCGCATCTTTGGTATGCAGCTAAATAATTTTCACATCCTTGTCTAGCTGCATAATCGGGTGTCCGGTAATCTCATTAACCACAGGTTGGGGAAAACCTTAGTTAATGATATTCTTATTCCATCCAGAGATATCCTTATTTAACAATTATGCTACCACTATGAGCTCATATTGAATAGGGTTTCTGAACTTGAAACCCTTATGCATATATCCTTTAATGTGATAGATTTGTTGTATCACAAGACATTTTAAGGGGTTATTTGGAATTATTTGAGAGATTATTCCCTATCTTTAGACATATTCACATTGTTTCCCGTTTTGGATAATTCTTATACTTAGTGTTTTTTGTGCGTTAATTTTGTGTTAAGCATGCATCTCTTAGGCACTTGGATGATACGTGGCCTTAAGTCAAGGATAAGAAGTCGAGAAAGTTAGTTCAAACCCAAGTTATAGCTTTAAAAGACAAAAAAGCCACTTTTGGATAGATAAATCGTTTACCTACAAAACTTGGAAATCAACTTAAGAGGGTCATCACATGCAATTATTATGATTCTGAGAGAGCTCTTTGGTTTCATGGTAGAAATTGAAGTCAGAAGTGCGTGAGAGGTGACAATTTATGACAATCTTTTCCATAAATGGCTTAAGTCTATTAGTAATAATTTTAGCCACAATTTTTTTATACAAAATGTTTGTACAACTAATTGGCCTAATTGACCCAATGTTTAAGGATTAGCACATCCGGGATCAAGGCAATAGTCGTTCTATTAATTCTTTTGAGATCTGAGTATTCATAAGTAGATCTGAAATAACTCTAAGCATATCAATTTTGATCATTTCCAGTAGTTTCTATAGAAAAACCCTACATACCCAACAGAGTCAGGTGATTTTTCAACATCTAAGGACCAAACAACCTCTTTAAGTTTACCTATGTTAATAGATTTAGTCAACTCATTATTCATATCATTAGTGACAAGCTTTTTAGCACAATTCAAGAGGAAGGAGTAATCCCTAGGTTTATCACAAATAAAGATGTGATTGTAGTAGTTGTAAATTCAGTGAAAAATTCTTCAATTCTCTCTAAACAAGTACCATCATTCAATTTTATTCTAAGAATCTGGTTTTTTTATTCTTTTACTTTTAGTGATATCTTGGAAATACTTAGTGTTTTGGTTACCCAATCTGATCTAGTTAGTCTTGGACCTAGAGGCCTAGTGAGCCTCTTCTTTGTTCTAATATTTTTCAAGGCTTGAGGTAAGATATAATCCTAATTTTCAAGAGAAAATGACTTATTAAGCGTAATAACAATAAGCTTTATATTATTGAGGGTTCTAGTTGTGGCCCACTTAGAAACACATTTAGTAGTATCATTAACTTTAGAACTAACCTAGCAATGCCTCTACCCACTAAGTTTATTAGTCTTCTCCAAGTGTTTTGAATCTCAACGTGACAACTATCTTCGCAAAGCTAGTTTTGACCAAAAATATATCTTTTAGTAAACTTCTTCTTAGTCCTAAATTAAGAACAATAGGACTGTGATTACTCCCAATAGGTGGAAGTACACCATTCCAGCAATCAGGGTAAATAGCTAACTAGATATCATTCACAAGAATTACATCTAAAATTGTTTAGTTAGATCTTGACCATGTCTTTTATTGGACTAGGTAAAGTTTCATACCTGAGAGGGGATCTGAATTAGTTCAAGTTTATTAATAAAGTTGTTAAACCAATCCATGGCCTTTTTATTAATTGGTACTTCCCCTAGTTTATCACTGGAGTATTTTATTAGATTAAAATCCCACATACTACACCAAGGGATAGTGGTGTGGCCTAAGGTGTGATAAAAAGATGATATAATTTAGATGCAAATAAACACCCTAAGCTAACACGGTACTGCAAGTATTACAGGACGTATGCAAGTTTTAATGATAAGAAGATTCGTTCCTCAGGGACTGACGAAAGTTAGAGAGAACTTATGCAAATTTATCAAGTGCAGATATAAAAGATAGAAAGATAATACGCAAAGAAAGAAAGAAAAGGAAAATAGATTTTTATTTGGTTTTTATAAAGAAAACTAAACTACTAAATAAAAGACAATAAATAAAAAGAAAGACAAGAAGATAGTATGAAAGATATAGCTTAGGTTTTACTAGTATGCACCAATCCTTCTAATTCTATCTATTAGGTCTAGGTTATAAGGGAGAATATTATCTCTTGGTATACTTAGTCAGGATTCTAAATTCCCATACCTTAGACCTTGAGAGCGACTAAGGGGGCTACGGCACAACCAAGAAGTGATTTCAAATAGGGTTATCAAACGCTACTAAGGCCCTAAGCAAATACTGCAATCATTGGTGATATGGTGATTAAAACAAACCCTAATGACTATCTAGTTAGAATCATGTTTTGTCAGAACTAATATCGACACTAGACGTTATGTGGTGGTTCAATAGTTAAACACCCTGTCAAGGAGACCATCTAACTACTATTAAGGTAATCCTATACTCGTGCACTAGCAAGGAAAACAATCATTAAATCAAAACACATAATCAAATATAAAGGTAAGTAGCTAATATTCGATTAAAACATATAATTCCCAAAGAAACTTAGATAGAAGAATTAGAATTCATAGTTTATACATTATGCAAAACCTAAGCTAATAGAATTAATTCATACAAAGAAAAGAAGAGAAAAGAATTACAAGATAAGAGTTTGAAGGAGACATGATTGATGCACAGCTCCTTCCAGACTTCTTCTCTTGTGTCACTAAAGGAAAGGGTGAAACAAGGGTGACACAAGATTACGGGGTATCCGCCATCTACAATGGAATACCGTTTTACGGTGAATTGGTCAAGGTTGTAGAGATCACATATGACGATGACTGTTCTGTTGTGCTGTTCGAGTGTAATTGGTATGACACGAGTAAACCGAGGAAAAAGCATGGGGTAACTCTTGTCAACACGTCTAATTTTTTTTGGCAATCAGAGCCGTACATCTTAGCTACTCAAGCAAAAAAAGTTTTTTACATAGACGAGATTAGTTTAAGGAAATCACAAAAAGGTTGGAAAGTAGTATGGGAACTCAATGATAGACATGGATGGAGTCCTGAGTTATGGGGTGCAGAGTCAATGCCCACTGGTGGGGATACGAGTGTCGATATCCCTTTAGTGAATACCGAGACGATTTCCGATCCGGTGAACTTGGCATCCAGTGAGGAGATCGAGATTGACCCTGCTTATTTTTTTGTTGCTTTGAATTTTGATACGGTTGTTGATGAAAACGAGGAAATTGAAGATGACACCTTGGATGAGTACGGTGATGAGGAAGAACCCATTGAGGTTGATAGTGATGGCGAACCTATAGTTGTTAGTGGATATGATTCTGAGTAGGAGTTTTTTTTTTGGGTTTATTTGTATTAAAACATTTTATTTACTTAAACTTTTTATATTTGGATGATTTGACTCTAAACACTCAACTTTGACTCAAAACACTCAACTTTGACTCGAAACACTCAACTTTGACCACAAACACTCAACTTTGACCACAAACACTCAACTTTGACTCAAAACACTCAACTTTGACTCAAAACACTTAACTTTGACCACAAACACTCAACTTTGACTCGAAACACTCAACTTTGACTCAAAACACTTAACTTTGACCACAAACACTCAACTTTGACTCGAAACACTCAACTTTGACTCAAAACACTTAACTTTGACCACAAACACTCAACTTTGACTCGAAACACTCAACTTTGACCACAAACACTCAACTTTGACTCGAAACACTCAACTTTGACTCAAAACACTCAACTTTGACTCCAAACACTCAACTTTGACTCAAAACACTCAACTTTGACTCAAAACACTTAACTTTGACCACAAACACTCAACTTTGACTCGAAACACTCAACTTTGACCACAAACACTCAACTTTGACTCAAAACACTCAACTTTGACTCAAAACACTCAACTTTGACTCAAAACACTCAACTTTGACCACAAACACTCAACTTTGACTCAAAACACTCAACTTTGACCACAAACACTCAACTTTGACTCAAAACACTCAACTTTGACTCAAAACACTCAACTTTGACTCCAAACACTCAACTTTGACTCAAAACACTCAACTTTGACTCCAAACACTCAACTTTGACTCAAAACACTCAACTTTGACTCAAAACACTTAACTTTGACCACAAACACTCAACTTTGACTCGAAACACTCAACTTTGACCACAAACACTCAACTTTGACCACAAACACTCAACTTTGACTCGAAACACTTAACTTTGACCACAAACACTCAACTTTGACTCGAAACACTTAACTTTGACCACAAACACTCAACTTTGACTCGAAACACTTAACTTTGACCACAAACACTCAACTTTGACTCTAAACACTCAACTTTGACTCAAAACACTCAACTTTAATTTAAATAATTATTTGGTATTGAATTAAAATATTGGATAATTGTATAGTGTTTAGTGTTTTTTTTGGAAAAAAAAAAAAAATCTAGCGACTACATTTTACTTATAGCGACTAGTTCATGTACATGAACTAGTCGCTAATGATTCTAGAGCACTAGCGACTACATTGTAGTCGCTAGACAACGAAATAAATTCCCCAAAACCATGGCGGTCAGTTTTCCCGCCCACTCAATGTACACGCGTTTTACTTTTCAATCTAGCGACTACATTGTAGTCGCTAGTAGCTTGTTGACGTGGTCAATATCAAGACACGTGTAAGTAACCACTAATCTAGCGACTACTTTCTTGATTCTAGCGACTACACAAAGTAGTCGCTAGAAAGAAAACCCTATATCTAAACCGAGAGCTCATTTCTTCACTCTCATTCCTCAAACAAAATTTCTGAAAAACGAGAGCTTCATTCAACCACTCCAAGGGGCGATTCCATTCCATTCCAACACCATATCTTCATCAAAGGTAAGCTAATCCAACACCAAATCTCATTCTCTTCCATTTTCAACCTTATATTAAGCTTCTTTCCTCCATTTTTACATTTCTAATTAATTTTTTTTTTTGTTTGTGTTTCATTCCGAATCAATATGGTATGGATTCAACACCAAATCATCTCCAATTTCATCCAAAAAGGTTAGTATTCCAACCAATTTTTTATTTTTAATTTTCATGTCTTTTTTTTTATTTGATGATTACATGTTATTTTTAATTTCGAAAATAGTAGGGTGTAATTAGAGTGTTGTATGAATTTTTTAAACCAAAAATTGATGTTAAATGGGTGAAAAAATTAATTTGTGAAATCTACTTAAATTTTTTTCCTTTTTTTGATGCTTGATTCTTAATTCCGAGAATGATTAGTGTTAATAGGGTTTGGTTTTTGTTAATTTAAACAAGTTATTCATGGTTTTTGTTTGAAAATTTAGTAGGATGATTTTTTGGAATTTTTGTAATCTTTGTTATGTTTTTTAGAAAATGTTAGATTAATCTTTGTTATGTGTTACAAAATATATAGGGACCTTTATGCAAATTTTTAATCTTTGTTATGTGTTAAAAAATATATAGGGACCTTTATGCAATTTAAAAAAATATATAAGGACCTTTATGCAATTTTATAATAATGAATAAGGACTTTCATGAAATTTTAGAAAAAATAAATTGGGACTTTTATGCAATTTAAAACTACATAGGGACTTTCATGAAATTTAAGAAAAACTAAATATGGATTTTAGGGACTATTATGCAATTTTAAAAAATATTTAGGAATTTTTATGCTATTTAAGAAAAATTAAATATGGACTTTAGGGACTTTTATGCAATTTAAAAAAATATATAGGAATTTTTATGCAACTTTAGAAAAATTAAATAAGGACTTTTATGCAATTTAAAAATATATATAGGAATATTTATGGAATTAAATATGGACGTTTATAATTTATTTGATTTATTTTATTTATGATTGTAATAATTTATTTAATTTTATTTTCATGTTTTTTATTTTTGGTGATGTAATAATTTAGTATTTTTTATGTTATTTTTTATTCTGTATTTTAATTTACCTATAAATTGCTAGATGGCCGATGTCATGACTCGACAGCACGGAGGGGCTGGTGGTGGGAGGGACCCAAACGAGAATCCGAACCGAAACCTAGCCGACTGTGCAAACCAGCCTGGTAAAAAAACAAATTCAACTCAATACTTTGTTAAAAAATAAAGTCACTAATAGTTAATGTAATGTTAAAACAGATCCCCCTAGACGGAGAACAAGGGGTGGAGGTGCCTTAAAGACTGCGATGAAGGCACTTAAGGAAGTTGGGTGGCCTTTGCCGGTCAACTTTTGTGCGTTAGACGACACGTGGAGTCCGGGCAAGTACGGGCACCACGTTGCTCAAGTTATTGGAATCGCAGTACGAGAGAGGATTCCGCTCTATCACCCGTCTTGGAGAAAAGTGCCGGAGGCGGACAAAAACGCTGTTATTAAGAGATTATCGGTATTTAATTTAATTGTTAAATTTTTTTTAACTTAATTTATTATTCTTATTTAAATTTAACTAATGTATTTTTTTTACAGAAATATTTTAACATAAATGATTGGAGAAAGAGGAAAGATTGGAACAAGATTTTTGGGAATTTGGACGACACAATGAGGATGAGGTTTAAAGACTACAAATACTACGTGAAGAAGCATTTTTGGAGAAAGGGTTTGAAGCCGGATTGGATGTCAGATGAGGCGTGGGCTTTGTGCTGCGAGTATTGGGGCTCGAGAAAAGCTAAGGTTTATTTTTGATTAATTTTAATTTTCGTATATATTTAAAATTATAATTGTTTTTATTAATAAATGAATTTTATATTTTTTCAGAATCAAGCAAAAGAAAATCAAAAGAATCGAGAAAAGCAGAAAAACAAGAGTGGAGCGGGGTCGAGGAGGTATTCCCGAACTCGGGATATGCTATACGAGGTAATTTTTTATTTAAGTAAATTTTTTTTAATTAATTTATAATTTATTTTGAATATTCTTTATTTTCTTGAAACAGGGTGAAGAATTAATCCCGGGAGGGAATCTGGTGATAAGGGATGAGTCTACCGAACAAGACATCCCGATTCCGCGTATGGGTGCTTTTTACGAGGTGGTGGGGAAGACAAAGAAGACGAAAGAGTGGAGGTCTGTGGGGTACGAAAGAGCCGATGTAAGTTTTTCTTTATTAGATTGTTTTAATTAATTTTTTCATTTATTATCAAATTTAATTGATATATTGTTTTTTATGTAACAGAAATTGCTCAAGGACGCGATGAAGGAAAAGGTGACTCAAAGTCAATCAGAGTCAGGCGATTGGGGAGGATTGAGTCAAAAGGAGCAATACGATTACGTGAGGAGGACCGCGAAGGAGGTTGGGTCACCGAAGAGGAGCTTTATTCCGGGCATTGGCCGTCCAGGAAAATCGAAGAACAAGGCTAAGACTACTCCAGCCCGGAACGAGCAACACGAGGAGATGATGGCGGCTATTAACGAGCTCCGATTGTCCAGCGGTCTTCCCCCATTCCCCCGCCCTGAAGATTCTACTAGCACCGCGCCTGCACCTTTTTCGATGGCTACTGTGAATGATGCCATCGCATACGTTAATCAGTTGAGGGCGGATAAAGGCGAGGCCCCCTTCCAGCCTATGAATGCGGGCCCCACTCCTCCTAGCGATGACTCAGATGATGATAGTAGTAGTAGTGGTGAAGATGTTGAGATGGATATTGATTTGGATGAAGATGATGACGTGCTCGGGAATGAGGAAGACATTTATAGACGGCAAGGATTTTAGTGATGTTTTATTTATTTTATTTTAAGACTATTCGGATAAAGACTTTATTTTTTTTGGTTTGTACTAAGACTTGTGTAATGGTTTTATGTTTGGTGACTTTTACCTGGCTTGACCAGGTTTGACTTTGACCTGGCTTGACCGGGTTTGACTTTGACCTGGCTTGACCGGGTTTGAATTTGGTTTAATTTAATATTTTAATTAATTATTTAGAATTGTTAATTTTATTATTATTTTTATATTTTTTATTTTAAAAAAAAATAAAAAAATATGATTTTCGAATTATTTTTAATTACAGAAATGCAATTAAAAAAAATTCGAAAATTGTGTTTTTTTATTTTTTTTAAAAATAAAAAATTATTATTACCGACTACATTGTAGTCGACATTGACTACAAACAGTAGTCGCCATATCTTTAGAAATTAACGACTACATTGTAGTCGTTGATGTTGTTCACGTTTCTCGACTACAAAGTAGTCGCTAGGAGTTGCGTAATCTAGCGACTACATTGTAGTCGTTAATACCAACCCAAGCTCTAACGACTACTTATTGCCCAGTAGTCGTAAGGTTTAGCTTCTAACGACAAGTTTATCGCGACTAATTTCTAGCGACTACTTGTAGTCGCTAGAACCATGAACTAACGTCTAGCGACTACTTTTTAAACTTCTAGCGACTACTCATGTAGTCGCTAGTAGCTTGACGCGGAGTAGTGTCTTGGCCTTAAGGTCTGGCCAAGGATGATTTTAGAGTGTTAAGAGGCCGTATTTATAGGGTATAGGAAGACCTAATTCGTTTTCTTGAAGGAGAAGGAAAGTAATGGATTCCTAGTCCAACTCAAATTCGTATGGAAAGTAATAAGTTTTCTTGACAAGGTTTTAATGAGACATGTCCTCCCGTGAATATCCAAGGAGGAGAGTATAATGAATTATCTAATTATTGGTGGATAATATCGGATAAAGTCATATAGTATAGAAATGACTTGAAACTTAAGCAAGTAGATGCGTATATACTTACGTTTTTCTATGACATAATATTATATTGTACCAAAATCTGAATTCTACATGATTATCTTTCTTTATAACCTCGTTAATTTTATAACTAAAATTAATATAAAAAAATCACCAAAAACCCATGTACATCTAAAAAGGTAAACCATACAAAGAAAAAAGAGGTAACCTACCTTTTGATTTCAGAACAAAAAGATAAAAAAGAAACCGGGGTTGAAATGAAGCTGAATACTTGTTCAATTGGGTGGTTTCGGATCTGCTTTCGATCTTCTCCTTCCTCCTTGAACCCTTTTTTCCAATTCTTTAACGGTTCAATTTCGTCCAATTTTTTTGGAAAGATATTAATAATGTTGAAGAAGCTCGATTTGCGCTGAATCGAATGATCCGGATGAGACCTAAGCCTTCTATTGTGTGTTGTTGTAAAGCTGAAAGAACACTCCGGTGTTGTTTCTCTTTTCAAAGAAATGCGGATGTTAGGTGCTCCTATAGATGAATATTACTTTGAATTGTTACTGTTGTTTAAAACGCATTAGTTCAGGCTTTGCGATTCTGGGTTGTTTCTTCAAGTGTGGGTTTGTCCCTAATGTGGTTACCTATACCAACCTGATAAAGGGTCTCTTTGGTGAAGATAGAGGAGCTGAGGCACCAGAGAAAAACTTTGTGAGCCAAGTGAAGTTGCATTAGGGGTTGTACTGAATGGCCTTTGCAAACATGGACATACACTTAAGGCTCTTGAATGGCTCAGAGTATTTGAAATTAGGGGGATTTCTAAAGTTAGCATCCAATCTTATAGCACTGTAATTGATTGTCTATGCAAGGATAAGTTATTCTGTGAGATGAAAGATAAGGGTATAACCCCAGATGTTATCACTTATTTTTTTTTTTTGCTGGGCAAGTAGCAAATTATATTATAACTCAAACATATCAACGTACATGGGCTTTTTTTTTAAGGCCTATTACATTTTAGACTAACTAGTGGGCTAGTCTAATTCCTACCTAATGGGTCCATTAGGCCCATTTACATTTTTAAACCAACAACATAATAAGACAAACTAGAATCTATCGAAGTCCATCTAAGTACACAAAGTACACCGCCTTTTCACTTACACCACTTCGCTAAAGTCAGCTCTACTACTTTTCTCTCTCTCTCCTTCTGAAACCTTGTTAGGTTCTCTCGGAAGGCCAAAGCTATCTCGTCAAATAGCGTATCCTCCGATTTAAACTCCTTCTTGAATATCCGGTTATTACGTTCAATCCAAATCAAGTATACGGCCACCGATAGAAGAGCCTTCAAGATGTTGTCTGAAGTACTACTCGTATTGTGTTGAGAGACAAACCACCTCATAAGCGACTCCCAATCAGTAAGTTTCACTTTAATCCCCTGAGTTTGTAAACACTTAGACCAGATCCTGTTAGTTACTGAGCATTCCCAGTATATATGGTTACGATCTTCGCTCTTCAGATAGCAGAACTCACATATAGGGTTAGAAATAACCCCCCATGTGATTAATCTTTGTTTTGTAGCTAATCTGTCCCGATGAACCAACCACAGTATGAATTTATATCTTGGGTAACCTTTTGAGTTCCAAATAACCCTGCTCCATTCTTTTACAGGTTGCTTAATTCGGATCCTTTCATAGGTTTCTCGAAAGGTAAAAACTCCTCTCTTTGTATATTTCCATATAATCTTGTCTTCTACTTTATAATTATGTTGTGTCTCTTCTGTAATTTCTTCCATGAATGTAAATCTTGCAGGCCATTTCCATTGTTCTTTATTAATAAACTGAGATAGCTTACTATCAGTGAAGTACCCTGAAGCTAAACTGCTTCTTTGTATATCACAAAGTCTCTTACTATTTGGAAGCCAGTAGTCCCACCAAAGAGATATGTTTCTGCCATTTCCAATGTTATAAGCAATAAAGTCCTTAGCTAAATATCTTAATTTCAATATTTTCCTCCATCCCCATGATGTATCTTGAGGGATATCCACTTGCCAGAAAGATTTACCTTTAAGAAGGACCTGTTGTACCCAATTGGACCATAGTGTATTCCTCGGGAAACAACAGTTCCATAGCAATTTAAGAGTGGAGGCTTGGTTCTGATAGTAAGGATTCTTGATCCCCAAGCCACCCTCTTCCATTGGCAAACAGATGGTGTCCCATGCTACTTTAAAACCACCTTTAGCTTCACTAGTCCCTTTCCAGAGATATGAAGTGATCTTACTTTGAATGCCTTTGATAATCTTCTTAGGTATAGTAAATATGCTATACCAATAAGAAGCTAAATTGCTCAGTACCATCTTAATCAGTTGTAGCCTCCCAGCAAAAGATAAGTTCTTTGAACTCCAATGTTCTATATTTTTCACCATTTTTGATATAATTGGTTTACAATCCTCTATATTTAATCTTCCAGATATTAGAGGCACTCCTAGATATTTCATTGGGAGTTTCCCCTCAGGTATTTGCAGTATATTCCACATATTCTCCTTAGTTTTATCTTCACACCCACCATAAAAGATATTACTCTTACTTGTGCTTATTTGCAGGCCTGATAATCTGTGAAACAAATTTAGACAATCCTTAATGAGCTTAGCTGATCTCTCAGATGGTTTAAAGAAAACCATCAGATCATCAGCAAACATAAGATTGTTTAACTTTAAGCTCTTACATTTGGGATGCCAGTCAAACTCCTTCTTTGCCCCTATACTCTTCATCAGTTGGGTAAGTACCTCCATACAAATAACAAATAGATAGGGAGAGATTGGGTCCCCCTGTCTCAACCCTCTCTCACCCTTAAAGAAGCCTTTTGGCCTCCCATTTATCATGATACTATAAGAAGTTGAGGTTAGACACATCTTAATCCACTCAATTATTTTGGGTGGGTAACCAAGTGCCTCTAGAGATTTAATAACAAAGTCCCAATCTAGTGAATCATAAGCCTTCATAAGATCCAGTTTTAAAGCACATCTTTCTGATATTTGATTTCTACTGTACCCTCTAACTAGCTCTTGAGCTATCAGTATATTTTCTCCAATGTTTCTGCCTTGTATAAAAGCAGATTGATTATTAGAGATCAGTCCTGGTAGAGTGAGTTTTAACCTGTTAGCAATTATTTTTGATATACATTTATAGATCACATTGCAACAGGCAATTGGTCTATAACTTTTGACTGAAGTTGGATTTTGAATCTTTGGTATAAGTGTTATGACAGCTGAGTTAACTTCCTTAAGTAACTGATTATCCTTAAGTGTGCTTTGTATTGCTTTACACACATCTGTCCCAGTTATACTCCATGTCTTTTTATAGAAAGCTGATGTATACCCATCAGGTCCTGGGCTTTTAGAACTATCTATTGAAAACATAGCACTCTTGATTTCTTTCTCTGAAACAGGCTGAATCAACTCAGAGTGTAAGTCATCTTCAATTTTCTTCTTACATATTTTCTTTAAGATTTCTACTTCATATATTTCCTGATTACTTCTTCTTGTGCCTAGCAGGTTTTTATAATAAGTAAGGAATTCATTTTCAATTTCTTCCTCCTTTGTGGTAATATTCCCATCTTCTTTTGTGATATTAACTATAGTATTTTGAGCTTTTCTACCATTAATCCATTTCATAAAATATGAAGTATTTAATTCACCATCTGAGATCCAGATGGCCCTTGATTTTTGTCTCGCAATAGATTCTTCTTTAACTTTCTCACTATGTATTTCCTCCAATAACTTGTTTTCTTCTTGTAAAATATTACTAGCTTTATTACCCTTTAATCTTTGTTCTTGTAACACCCCCAATCTGTCTTGCATATGAAGTATATTATTGGCAGTATTTCTGAAGTATTTATTATTAAATTTCTTAAGTTCCTGTTTCAGGAGCTTAAGTTTTCTTGTGAGGATATACATTGGGGTTCCTTTGAATTCTACCTTCCATATTTTATCCACTAGAGGCAAGAATTCTTTGTGCTCCATCCAAATATTATAAAATTTGAAAGGTACTGGTCCTTTGCTCTTTTCATTAATCACTTGTAAATGTTGACTACAATGATCAGATACTCCCGGGGGTTTTAGTACCAAAGAAGTGAATGGGAAATTATTTATCCAAGTATTATTGACTAAAGTTCTGTCAATTCTACTAGCCCTCATTTCATCTTCTGAAGCTTTATTGGTCCAAGTATATTGTGGACCATTATATTTCAAATCAGTCAGTTCTAGCTCCTCTATACATTCAATCATATCTTCTGAGCTTTTAAGTAATGATGAACAATTGAGCCTTTCTTCAATCTTTGTAATTTCATTAAAATCCCCTTGAATAGCCCAAGGTTCATTTAATATGATACTATTCCAGCCCCTAAGTGTGCCCCACAAATGGTGTCTGAGCTTATCATCATTTAAGGCATATATTGGGGTAAAGAAAAATTCAATATTAGATTGTATATGCTTGACCTTGCTTAGAATAGCTTGATCAGTCATATCTAGTATTGTAACATTTACTTTAGTGGGGTCCCAACACATCCATATTCTCCCTTTAATATCATGAGCATAATTTGTTGCTACTTGCCATTTATTAAATATAGAATTAATAACATCTTTAGACTTATGTTGTTTGATCTTGGTTTCCAGAAAGCTGAACAACCAAACATCCTTATTAACTACTTGCTTCAAACAATCAATTTGTTTAAGCTTTTTATTCATCCCTCTAACATTCCAAGTAACAATCATTGATTTGATGGAGGGTCTGGAGGTTTTTTAGCCACCCCCTCTGTTTCATCATTGATTAACATATCCACTGCATCACTAATGTTATCCTGATGAAGTATCCCAAAACTGTTGTTGGTACTTGTAGAAGCAATATTATTCTGTTGATTTGGTGAGTTTGTTCTCCTTGCTACTACAGTAGTCCATTTTGGTTCACTTTGAACTGGATCTATATCTTTTGCTGGTTCAATTACTTTCTTAGGAACCCATACTTCTTTGGTATTCCTACAAGTAGTCTCTGAATGTCCTAACATTTTACATTTTTTACACAGGACTGGTTTCCATGTGTATTCCACCAACACAGTGTCAATCTTATCTTGTCCCATATCCAAATCAAAGTCTTCTATAAGCTCTTGATTCAAATCCATTTCAACACAAACTCTCGCATAGCTTAATCTTGTTTGTGAGGCTGTGATTTCATCCATCTGAATTGGTTTACCAAGGGCACTAGCCACTACACTTAGTCCCTCTTTATTCCAAAGTTCACCTGGAACTTTCCTCAGTTTTACCCAAACAGGTACCTTGTCTAATTTGAATTTTTCAAAATGTGTATTGGGAGCCCATTTTCTGAGGAGTAATGGCCTATTATTGACATGCCATAGCTCTCCTAAGACTTTTGAGCATGCCTCCTCTGTTTCAAATTTAAAGGTATACAAACCTTGCTCAGATGTACTTATTATGATCTTACCAAACTCCTTCCACTGTGTGTTAACCATGTTTTTCACCATGTGGAAAGGCTGAGGTCTCTCGAGAAATTGTCCCACTAAACAATTTATCCACTGTTTACAACCATTTTCTATAATTTTTGGTGAAGGAACAACCCTAATTCTGCCATTTACTTTAGTTGGTATGACAAAATCAAGCTTATGTTGCTCTTTAATAGACCCATCAAACATTGAACTCCAGGATTTAGATGGTGAAGCTGTTATGGCCATTGCCCTAGGTTCTGGAGTTCTAATTGTTTCTAAAACTTGAGGGGGAGGATGATGACATTGTTCTGACTCCTCAATAGACACAGATTCTATGGTTTTACCCATAGATGAAGGAAGAGACGGGAAATCCCCTTTGTTAGGCACTTTTTGCCCAATTTGACTGGTTGGATTTGCAGATCTGGGTAGTTGTACAGATCTGACCCCACTACTAGATGGTATGCTCTTCATCCCACTATTTTTATTATTAATAGTAGTAGGACTTTGGAAAATACCAGATCTCGAGCTAACACTTTGCTTTTGCTCTTTCAGATCTACTTGTTGTGCCCTAGTAACTCTTCCTCGAGCCATGATCTAAGCTATTCAGAAGGATATAGCTTAGAGATTGGGGAAAGAAGAAGGGAAAAGAAGAAGCGAATGAAGAAGACCAAGAAGAAAAACAGAGTATATGAGAAGAACTAAGCTAAATCTAGGATTTTTTTGTATTTTTTGGTTTATTTGACTGAAAATTAAACGTTTATGACTATTGGGTACACGTTAGCAAAGCTAACGTGCACCTAGATTGTAACTGACTCTAGAGAGAACTTTCGCATGAGAGAGAACTTTTGTTCGTGCTAGGTAAGCTTGTATCCTTTTACTCTTAGTTGATGTTATCACTTATTCTTAGTTGATCCATGGATTCTGTAATTTTGAAAGGAAGGAAGAGGCTTACATGTTGTTGATTGAGATGTTGGATTCTAAAGTTGTTCCAAATGTACATACATTTAGTATATTAGTTGATTCACATGGAAAGGAAGGCTTAGTTGAAGATGCCAAAAGATTCATAGAGATCATGATAGAAAGAGGTCATTGCTAGATGCTTATTGCTTAAGGGGTGAAATTGAGGAAGCTGAGGGGGTATTAAGTACCATGGTAGCTAGAGGAATCAATGGTTTGGTGAAGAAAGGGTGGGTTGATAAGGCTTTTCAACTTTTTCAAGATATTCCTTCCTGATACTGTTACATACAACAGTGTGATACAAGGGTTGTTTCAGAAGGGTAGATGTGTCATTGCACAGGATTTATTCACGTACATATGGAATAATGTTAAATGGATTGTGCAATAATGGACGTCTTACCGAGGCTATGTCTTTATTAGACTCCATGGAAAGTAGTAATATAACTCCTAACATTGTGATATATAGCACAATCATTCATGGACTTGATGCTGCATTGGACATTTTTTACAAGCTACCATCGAAAGGTTTGCAGCCTAATATATATACTCATAACATCATGATAGGTGGATTTTGTCGCAAAGGACTGTTTAAAGATGCAAACGAGTGGGTTTCAAGTATGAAGAAAAATGGTTTGTGTGACCTACAATGTTATTATCCAAGGGTTTATGAAGAAGCAATTGAAACAGTGGTTTCTCAGTGGATGCAACTACTTTTGAAATCATATTTAAACATCCTAAGCTACTTGATATGATTCAACAGATGTAAGCTTTTAACAAGCTTTCCTTAAACAAAGCATCACACAAAAAATAAATATTGAGGAACCACTTTTAATGGAGGATCGTATTTTGAGTCTTTTCCAGCTCACATCTCATACATGATCCTCCAAAAGCAGTTGTAAACTTATTCATATATGAAATAGAAATGGAAGCTACATTCAACTTTTAGCCATGGATGCATTTTTTTTCTTCTTCTCTTCCTCAAGACGTTGTAGCTCCACTAATCTTTCAGCCCATGCTCTTTCCCTTGCAACAGAAGCCATCTTTCTTTCTACCCTTTTTGCAACTTTCTTTCTGTTTGCCTCCTGTCCTGTACTAAAGCTTTACGCTTCTTTGTAATATTTTTCTGAATTTTCAATTATTTTTCGGAATTTGTAATATTCTATCGTCATTACTTGGTTTGAATTTTTCTCCGATGCCCAATTCAGTTAAGTCGTTAAATTGGTACATTTTATTTTGTGCAGAAGATAAGCATGTTTTGTGTTGATTACTGTAAAACCAGGAGTATATTTAATTAATTATTGATCTTATTTTACACAACTAATTTATATGATTTAATTTCTTAATCTAGTTTCCGAAGCTCCATTAAAGGGTCGGATATATCACGAAACATACGGGTGTCAAATGAATGTGAACGACATGGAAATAGTGTTATCTATAATGAAAAAAGAAGGATATAGCGAAAACAGTACCAATTCCTGAAAATGCAGAGATAATATTCATAAACACTTGTGCTATAAGAGACAATGCAGAACAAAAAGTATAATTACTTTTGGTTTCTTAAACGAAACTGGAAAAGCAATGTTACTAGTGGCACCCTCCAAAAGTAGTTGTTCTCGGTTGTATGGCCGAGAGATTAAAGGATGACTTGCCTCGTTTATTAGAAGAAGTTGACTATGGTCAAAAAGAAGGATACAATATTTGTAGTAGCATTCATGCATTTACCTGCACAATCAGGAAGTAGCATCGTTTTGGAAAAGATGAGACGAGGGTATACTCGAGAAGCATATTTAGAGCTTGTGGAAAAGATTAGAAATATTATTCCCGAGATTTGAATAAGCAGTGATTTCATATGTGGTAAGATTTATTTATTTATTCGTTAATTGCATATAGGTGTCCTTATATTATGCATTTTACAGGTTTTTGTGGGGAAACAGAGGAGGATCATGAAGACACGTTAAGTTTAGTAAAAGCTGTTGGGTATGACATGGCGTACATGTTTGCGTATAGTATGCGAGAGAAAACACATGAAGATGATGTTCCGGAAGATGTGAAACAGAGGAGATTATCGGAACTTATTGAGGTGTTTCGTGAAAGTACGGGGAAGTGTTTTGATATACAAATTGGGAGTACTCAATTTGTGCTTGTTGAAGGGCCGAATAAGAGAGCACCTGATACAGAACTTATTGGTAAAAGTGATAGGGGTCATAGGGTAATTTTTGAGAATTTACCGATTATTGATAAAGTTGATAATAATGGGAAACGGAATGCGAAAATAGGGGATTTTGAAATCAACTAGGGCATCTCTTTTTGGAGAAGCGCTTGGGATATCTAAGTTGAGTGCATTTTATAGCGTGCATGAACAAGCTGTGTCTTGTTGAAAGTTGAAACAGAAGCTTTTGTCTTTTCTTTATGTATTTTTCTGTGTATGATTTCGATGAGATTTTGTGGAAGACGGATTTTCAGGCTACATTGTTTACAAGATAGTGAAAATTTTATTGACCCTGTTTTTGTTAGCTGTAGTTTTTACGCTAGACTTTTGCTATATTTGTGTAATTGTCTCCATGTTTGGTGTTTCTTTTTGCTTTTAGTTGGTGACAATATGTGTGTTTGTTACTGTGATGATTTTGAGTGAATTGTGAACATGTGGTGAGGCATTTTCTTGATGGTGTTGAATCCATGAGATCTCCTAAAGTGTGGGTTTTATCCTTAATCCCTCGCTTTTCCTTTTGCCCTTTTCACTTTTCTATATTGGGTATCATAGTTCATAAAATTATATGATTCATACCGTATGACACGATAGTAATGTATCATAAAGTGTATTATAGAAGAGTAATGATATATATCACTGAAAATTATACTACCCATGACGTGTCGTAAATTAGTTGGCAATAAATCGTTAAGTTGATCAAGAAAATAAATAAATTAACGATATATAGTCTTCTTATTATTACTTGGTTTACCTTCAGAAACTTGTAGTACTACAAATTCAACTCGAGCTGATAACCTGAGTGATAACAGGAATAGGGGTTGGACACCTCCTCAACTTGGATACTATAAAATCAATTGTGATGCCTCATTTGATTATGCAACTACCAAGCTGCCTTTGCTTGTATTGTTAGGAATTCATCAGGAAGCTTGGTGGAGATGGTTTTGCGCAAAAGATGGTGGTCAACTCTCCCTATTGAAGCTGAAGCAAGAGGTCTGCTAGGAGCTTGTGATCTTGTCTCCAAGTACCCTACTGGTTTGGAAATAGAAAATGATTACCTTTACCTTATTAACCAAATAAAGAAAGGAGAGAAGATCTTTTGTAATACTAAATTGTTAGTTAAAAACATTATTAGGTGTAAATTTTTGTATAAACTTAAAATCTCTTTTGCAAGGAGATCCAAAAACTTGTGTGCTGATTGGGTGGCTAAACAAAAGGTTAAACGCTATTTGTTTAGCATTTGGAGTTGCCAACCTCCTTCCCAATTAGCTAATTTGCTAGCTAGAGACTTTAATCCTATTGAGCTTGGTTAACTGTAACTTGAAGTTTATTAGGAATCAATGTTAACCATCCAATCAATGAGAGTATTCCATAGATTGAGCCTTTTGTCATCATCATTTTCAGCATATATCATAATACAATTGAAAGTTTTCTTGTTATGTATATCATGTACCTCAAGGAGCATAGCTTGACTAGTAGAATAAATAAAATTCACCTCGATATTATTCCTATTCCACTTTATACAAATCCTGCCTCTAATATCTTTATCATGATTAGTAATGGATCCCAATTTGTAAGATAAGTAGTATTGAACTTATTGTAGCTTTGTATAGTCATTTTAGTTTCTAAAAAATCCAACAAGATCAACTCTTTTATCTTGGATAACATTAACAACTTCTTTCTATTTGAGGCTCAAATTTAAACCTCTAACATTCCAAGAGCTAACAATCATTAGGGTTAGGGGGTTTTCCTTCCCTATGGGTACTTCCATAACAAGTTTAGAGCATCCTCAAGGTTTTCAACTGCCTTGTTTAAAGAACAAAAAGAATTACTCAATCTACCAACAAAGAGGTTAGAATTTTGGGTACTACTCTTTAGTGTATTAGGAGATTCTCTTCTATCTTTAGCAGTAGTACTTAACATATTTCTTATTGGAGTTTTCATTGTGTTACTATCTTTAGGACTATGAACTTCATTGTACTTCTATCTTTTTTGCACAACTCTCCATTCATCATTCTTTCTCTAAACATTAGGTTGATTGAGGCTTTGGTTTCTCTTTAACAATTTCCTTCTTGACTTTGTCACAATTTGTAGCATTATACCCAAGTACCTTACAACTTGAACATCTTGGAGGAAGCCACTCATATTACACATCTACCTCATGAATTCAATCCTCTTCAAGACCAACTTTCAGCTTCTTAACAAGCTCTTTTGTCATATCAACCTCAACACAAGCTCTAGCAAAGCTCAATCTGTTTCTTGACTTTGTTATAGGATCAATCTGAATTGGTATTCCAAGAGCACTACATATATAACTCAAACCATCATTAGTCCATAATTGCAATGGAACTTTCCTCAATTTAGCCCAAAGAGGGACTTTGGTCATGTTTAGTTTCTCAAACGTCGTATTTGATTCCCATTTTCTTAGTATCATGATTCTTCCACCAACATGCCAAACTTGCTCAAGAATTTTGTTACAAGCTTGCTCATTCTGAAACTTGAAGAGGTAAACATCCATATCAATGGATTTTATCTCAATAGGACTACTGTTCTTCAATTGCACAAAAACCATACTCCTAACCATATGATAAGCAGAAGCCTCACCAAAGAATTGACCAACTAGACAATTATTCCATACTTTTACTCCATCCTTAACAATGTTTCTTGGAGGCTTCACTATGAGCTCCTTATCAACAAATCCAGGAGGGAAATACTTGAGTTTAAGATCTTGATCAACACATTTATTGAACAATTTAGTCCAAACACCCTTAATTTCATTACTATTTTCAACTTTCTTTATCTCATCATCCTTATTCAGAGCATTAGCCTCTCCCAAGAGAGCACTTTCATCAGGTAGAGGAGTTTCTCTTGTCATATTAGTAAAGTTACTCTCTTTGTGGCTTATAGCAAGACTTGATCTCTTGAGAGCCTTCAGAGCCTCACCCTCAGAAAGGCCCCATCTCGGCCAATTGCCCTCTACTACTGTACACTTAGTAGCAGGATCAAACTTGGTACATCCACTATAGTCAGCTATGCTCTGGTCCATCAAAACTACTGTTTCCACCTCAGTCTTCCTCTTAGTACTTTTATCGAACACCTTTCCATCACTCCAAATCTTACTATCCTTTGCACTAGCATCAGATTCATTTCCCTCCCCCATGATGTTTGCCATTAAGCTTTTCCCAGCATCACGCTTGGAGGCAGAGAAATTGTTGCTTACCTTGATAAATGGTGTAACTGGAACATAATTCACAATACTTTCATTGCTGTCAGTGCTTTCCTTTGACATTCTTGTTTCATGTCTTCTTCCGAGGCGCCATAGGTGCAGGATCAATATATGGGAATCCGGAATGCAAAAGTATGGAAAGGCCCGTCTCAGTGATATGGCAATAAGAAATCCAACACAAAAAGAATCACTTAAATTGGTTAAGTATTGAGCGAGAAATTGCAAAAATACTCAGCATCGATTCTGGTATAGTTTTCAGATTTCGATATTGATTTTCACAGAAAAAAGGTTGATTGTATCAGAATTTATCCCAATGATTACTTAATCAATGAAGCAAATCCTCTCCGTTTTCAGTGCGGTCCAAGTCAGCGAATCCCAACTCCCAATCTCTTCAGCGCGTGCGTTTACACTTCTAGTAATGGCCGACAAAAGCTTAACAAAAGCTCCACCTCACCTTTCCACTAAGCAGTAATATCAATTAATTCCGAATTGAATAATTCTTCAATTAATACCAATTAATTTTTCAATTAAAACAAAAATGAAAGATAAGAAGAAGAGCAATTCAATTTTCCGGTCAACCCCACGGTCAACCTCCAGTCAAAGTCCAGTCAAACTCTGGCCATGGACTTGGAGAGTCATCGGTAAGAGATTATGGTCAACGGAAGTCAACAGAAGTCAAAGCCTAGTCAAACAACTCCAAAAATCTACAAACCCTAGATAGAAAGTAGAGAGAAGGAGGAGCATTGTGTGTTTTAGGTGTTTGTGATGGTTTGTGTTTAGGGTGCTTTTTAAAATTCTTAAGGGCA
This sequence comes from Nemophila menziesii, assembly GCA_029959085.1. Lineage (NCBI taxonomy): Eukaryota > Viridiplantae > Streptophyta > Magnoliopsida > Boraginales > Hydrophyllaceae > Nemophila > Nemophila menziesii. Next base: position 1,986,792 of record JARWIR010000027.1, on the reverse strand, counting down.
GATACTTCCCTAATTTCTCTTTTAATGAAGCTAAACCAGGTAACAACCCCTCCTGGAGATGGAAGAGTGGTGGGGGAAAAGGTGTGATAAATAAACAGATAAATAAAGATAATAATAAAGGACATACTCTTGACTACCACGAGAAACTCACTGCAAGTACTACAGATCGTTTGCAAGTTTAGTTAGTAAGTAAAGTTCGCTCTCAAGGATTTGATCTATTAGATCTACTTGTATTCAATAAGGGTAGACGAATTTAGATGTTTAGATTAAAATGGAATAAGATGAATAATTAACTAATATGAATAAACAAATAAGAATACAGATAAATAAATATAAATGTAAGTCAAATAAATTAGGGTTACTAGTATGAGCCTATCTTACTAAGTTGTTATTCTAACCTTAAGAGTGAATTAATCAATATATATTAACCATGATTCTATATTCAACCTGACCCTCGTGAGGGTGGACTTAGGAGCAACCTCTCCACTACCAGGGGATTTGGGTAAGTCGACCCTGCGTAATGATCGGTGGTTAAATCAAACCTTTATGGATATCTAGTTAGGCAAGCCCGTCAGGATCACTACCACACACTAGACGATTATGTGGTGTTGGAAATAATTAAATCCCCTTTTCGGGTGTTAACTCAATTACTAAGGTTAGTCCTCAAGATTGGCCAAATCTAGGGCTGAAAACAATAAGTCAAAGCACACAATACCAATATACGCCAAGCTCAAATCAATTAAATTAACAAATAGTATTATGGAATTTAAGACAAAATAATAACCCAAATATATTAAGAGTAAAACTTACATGATAAAAGATTAGAAATATGGTGAAACCACAAATCTACTAATTACCCTAAATATAGAGAAGGAGAGATGTAGAAGAGGAGTTTGTCACTCTCCAACTTCTTGCTTCTTGTCTTCCTCTACAGGCCAACTTGCTTCTTCGGACGATAAGCTTGAGATTAAGGATTAATATTCAGATAAGGACAAAGCTAATGTTTAGAAATAAGCAAGGAAATGTTTACAATAGTTAAAGGGTGTATTTATAGGTGTTTAGGAAGCCCTAATTCGGATTTCTTGGAGTAGAAGGCCAGCAATTGGACTCCTTTTCCAAATCAAATTCGTAGCCTAAAAAATAGGCTAGGAAAAAATTGATGTTGTTTTGTTTTGGCCGTAACTTGTTCATTATTTCTTTGATTTCTGTCCACTTTATATCGAAACGAATTTATCGGAAACCTCTACACGTTTCCTTCAGATTATTTTGCCAAATTCTCAGCCAATTTTATGTTATGATCACTATAGCGGATGTAGCTGCTGAAATTCAGATTTACTTGACAACTTTTCTTTTCCTATTTTATCTTTTACTTCCTTTATCTCCATTTTCCATCATTATCTTCTTTACTTTATCTCTTGGAATTGATTTAGCATCTAATTAATTACCATATATCTTTAAAGCTTCACATTAATACGCAAACTAAACCAAATATGTTCTAAAAATAATAATTCATCAAATCAAGACAAGAAATAGGAAAATAGCATAATATGAATACAAATATAATATTAATTTCCTAAATATACCTAAAATGATGTCTTCAACATAGATTAATTAGTCACAAATAGAGAGACATCAAAGAGTATACTAGCTGGCATATATATCATGAATACAGACTTAAGATGGCATATAGGTACTAGTACTAATATTAATCTTCATACTGATGTATGGATTAATGGAAGTGAAGGTACTATAAAACCAATTAACCCCAATATATCTAAGGTCTTTGACCTCATGATAATGGGAAAAGAAATTGGAATCTCAATGTTATTAGACAAAACTTCCTACTAAACTATTATTACAAAAATTATTAAATTTTTTATACCTCTTGTTTATTCTAATGATACAATTTACTGGACCTTGAGTAATGATGGTATATACTTGGTTGAAATAGTTTATCAACACCTTAAACAAGAAAAGCTTAACAAAGAGTCAGTTAGAGACATTAAATCTTCCTCATCTTCTAATATAACTGATCCAGAAGTATGGAAAACAGCGTGGAAGATTGAAACCCCCTAAAGACAGAAACTTTATTTGGAAAGGTATGCAAAATTTGCTACCTACTAATGAGAATTTGTATATGAAAAAAATGTAGTGATACTAAGTTTGTACTATATGTAAGAATAAAGTGGAAACTATTGAGCATATCCTCTTTAATTGACCTTGGACTAGAGTAGATTGGTTTACTTCTTTTCTAGGTTTAATAACTGGCAACCATAACTACTCTAAAGTAGATATCTGGATGGCCAAAGTGATTAAGGGCCCGTTTGGAAGTGCTTATTTTAAAGTAAAAAATTGCTTTTTTAATAAATTTTAAATTTTGAAAATTTATTAAAAAATATTTGAAATCTAAAATTACTTTAGGTGCTTTTTTTAAGAAGCACCAAATTGGTGCTTCTCCTAAAAGTGTTTTTTAAGGTTTAAAACACTTTTAAAATTGTAAAAGCATTTTTGAGTGCTTCTAAAAAAACACTTCCAAACGGGCATTAAACTTGTGGAAAAAAAATATGGGAAAGGAAAGATTTTAACTGAATTGACATGTATTTTGGCATGGCAGATTTGGAAGGAAATAAATACTTATGTTTTTAAAAATATCTTACCAGACCTTATGAATACTGTAAATAAAGCTTTGACCCTGTGGGATGAACAATTAAAAACCCTCTCCAAAGATAACTATAATAATTTGAGGAGTGAAACTAATCAACTTAATGATGATACTATATATTTGAAGGAAGAGATTAAGAAATAAATCAACTTGAGGGATAAATCAACCCTAATCGCATCTAACCTTGTAAAAGGAAATTTTTTTTTACTAAGTCAGTTAAACACTAGTATAAATAGTAAGTGGTCTCCTTCTTTAGTAAACTTTTTAAAAATTTATAGTAATGCTTCCTATACTAAAGACAAATCTATTATTGCTTGTATTGTCAGGGACAACAAATGAGAAGTTACTAAAAGTAATGCATGGCGAATTGAAGCTGGAAGTGCACTTGAAGCTGAAGAACTTGGTGTGATGAAAGCTTGTCTTTGGGCAAGAGATTGTAAAGACACCAAATGCGAGATAGAGAATGATAATCGACAGCTGATGGTGCCTTTAGCTAGCAATCTAGAATTTATAATCCATGTACTATTAATTTAGTCTGTAGTATTCATTTTATTGCTCTAATTTGTTTCGCGTGAGAAAACATTAATGCGGATTGAATGTGCAAAAATATGTCACTAGACAATTTTTTTAACTTTCTAAATCCAATATCCACACAGTTAGGAATTTTTTTAAGGATTAATATCCAAAAAAAAACCTAAAGTTAGATTTAGTTCCTCCTCACCCCAATCTTCATTTTTTTTTCCCATAAAAGGCCACATACATTTTGTTTTTTTCCTTTTCTTCCCATAAAAAGAGTCGTTTGAGTTATGAGAAGTTTTACAGAACTAAAATTTGAGTTATGGGAAACTTTTCAAAACTTAAATTTTGAGTTTTGGGAAGCTTACCATAACTCGTTGTTCTTTAAAAAAGACGTTGCCTTTTATAGGCCAAGGTGTAAGGTGGCAGGGTGCCTATTGACCATTAACCTATTTTTTTTTTGCATACATGTGTGGCTTTGAAGCCGAAAACAATCAAAAAACAAGCCTCACACGGCGTCTAACACTAATCTAGGATACGCGCATCCGCTCTTATCCCTTGTGATACTTCACCATAGATAGTCCGGAGAGTCCTCTTGAATTCGCCTCACGATATATGTGATTTATCTCAAATCCCGGTTTTTTTCTTATTATCTCTTTACATTTCCGTTCAAGTGCACAAGGTCAACTACCTGAAGTACTACCGCCCTTCACTAGCGCGTGAATCTCCCTTGAGTCGGTCTCGATAACCACTTCGTTAATACCTCGATCAATCATCCACCGCAACCCGAAGTGTAACGCTAATTTTAATCCCTTAAGTAGTTGTAATAGTTTTTTCTTTATTTATACAAAGATTTAGTTAAAAAAAATAAATACTCCAATTTTGTATTTCAATAGACGCGGTCTGCCCGCGGCGATCTCAGACGCGGTGCACATACAAATGTTAATTCCATCAACCAATTATTTGTATACTTTTCAATGTTCATCCTCTACGTCATCCTCCTCTACGTCAGGGTTTAACATTTCAATCAGCGGTAATCTTTCCATTTATCCACCACTCACCTTGAGCATCTGCACCACCTTATTGACCTTAACATTACTCATACTTTAGTTTAATAACAAGATCAAAGCCTAGAGCCTATGCTTCTTCAACCTCAAGTTATAATAATTATAAAAAGTGTAATGCACGCACGATCAGAGCTAAAGAAACAAAATCTTTTAATTTAACTAAACCAACCCATATGTATATTAATATCAACCCAGACTTTTACTCCTTCGGAGTAAGGAAAAAGATACAAAAAAGTAACTGATAAAACTTTACTAAAGAATTTGTACAACAAAAAAGGTTGCTAATTAACCTAAACTCAAAGCTAAACTAACCCTAAAACATTGAACTTACCCTCAAGAATCTTTGACTTTGAGGCAATATTTTTCATTACTTTGGCAATCCAAATAATTCTCCAAACGCTTTATCAATCCATCGTGTTGACTTTCGAATAAGTTTTGTGTAGATAAAATCAAAGAATGATGTACAAGGGATGCCATCTCTGCTTAAATCGACATCATCTTCTTTTTCTCTTTCTCGTAGCTCCACTCGCCAATGAACCAATTTTCCATCTTCGTACTCAGGTGTTTTGACCTTGACATAACGAAAGTTCATGAATTTGGAGGTTGATGTTGATGGAAGCAAATTCTTCAATGTTATAAGCCTCGGAGCTTCATCATGTATTATCTCGTCTCTGGAAAACGATAATGTATGATCTCCATCTAATATTCTTGAAATTAGAGGAGAAGAGCGTGTTTCTTCTAAAGCCATTGGAAGTTTAGTTTATCAAGTTAACTAATGATCAAACTCTGAAAGTCCTCTCTCTACGATTCCATATATTTATATGGAACTTAGGAAAGCTCTATTTAAAATTGAAAAGTATTTACTTTGTATTGTAGTATACACGGACAAAGTTTTAGTTAGTTATCTAATAGGATTTGGAGACTGCCACATAAGCTAAATAATATCCAATTTATTTGGGATTTTCATTAACTAGATGTATTGTTCAACTGGATAAAAGATTCCAAAATATATATTTCTTCTTGATAAAACATTTATTTGAAACAAAAGAATGTGAATGCATCTCAACTCTGAAGTACCACGACTAATTAGGTCAGTGATAGTGATTGACCAATTATATAATGTGTGGTGGTGGCATTATTAATTCTTTATTACAATTTTATAAAAATTCTACTTCTCAAAGTCTACCTACGGGATTGTTGTATATCTTAGTTGCCAAGATATTCTATGATATTATCGGTTAATTAGTCTCGAGAAACCGTCTCATGATACAGCACACATATTTGACACTATTAGAGAACTAAACAAACTAAATGTAAGATCTAATAAACTTTTGCAAATATTAGAGGCCGAAATTTTTTCCCTAAATTAACTATTTATTTATAATCGTATGTACTTATCACATAATAATATATATATATATATAAAATTAACTATTTATTTATAATCGTATCACATAATAATATATATATATATATATATATATATATATATATAAAATTAACTATTTATTTATAATCGTATGTACTTATCACATAATAATATATATATATATATATATATATATATATATATATATATATATATATATATATATATGAAGGGATTCTCGATTAAATTATAAAAAAGAATTAGTTCCTAAATCTTGAAATCTAAATTTTTTTAATTTTAATATTATAAATTAGAAAATATTTACTATCTTTTTCCTACAAACAAATATTTTTAACTATTGAATTAAATAGAATTAAAGTTTACCAACATATATTTTTAATTATCGATTTAAATCAAAAATTGAATATGTTTATAATTTAAGTGGAAATTGTCTCTATCGACGTACCTTTTCTGATTATTTTTTTCGTACAAACCTTTTTAATTATTAATTTATAATTATATTAATTAATGAATTAAAAACAAATAATTATATGATATATTTTTTTTCGAGCAAAGGGTTCGAAACAATTTTATAATTCTTTTACTTTTCAAAAGAAGGAGGAACGTTTTAAATTTTTTGATCTTTATCTTTCCTAACAAAGGGCTTGGAGGCAATTTTTCATTTTATTTTCTAACAAGGGGCTAGGTAAAATTTTATTTAAGAATATTTTTTATTTTCCAAAAAAATGAGGCCAAGGGGGGCGGGAGAACGAAAGGCAAAGCGTAATTTATTTTCTTTCAGTTAATTTTTTTTCTTCAGCGGGGATCGGGAAAAGGGCAATTTATTTTAAATATTTTTTTCCTTATTTATAGGGGGTCTAGGGGCAAGTTTTCAATGTTTTAGATTTTCTCTTTTCAAGTGAGGAGCCTGGAGTGTAATTCTTTTTAGATTTTTTTCTTTTTTAAAAAAGGCCCCGTGGGGTAAATATATTTTTTTTAATTATTTTTTCTAGTAAAATGAAACTAACATCGATATCTGGTACATCTTATATATAAATTGCTAATACTAGAATAGAATACTAGCGACCGACGAGGACAATTAGAAATCTCAATATTCATCCTAACACATTTAGCGAGTGTGTCCGTAATTCCATTAAATTTTCTTTTGACATGATTTATTTTCCATTCCGGGAATCTTCCTATCCACCTCCATGCTTCGGAAATCATGGGGCGAATCCTCCAGTCGATCCTTACGCCTCGCTTAATACCTTGAACGACTTCAAGGTTATCTGAGTAGAACGAGCTACTCTTTATCCCGTGGGGTAAATATGTTTCTTTTAATAAATTTTCCTTTTCCAACGAAAAGCTGGTGGGCATATTTTTTTTAGATTTATATATTTCTTTTCAAGATTGAAAGGGGCAATGTCGGGCAACTTTTTTGATTTTTTTTTCTAGTAGAGGGGCCGGGGTAAATTTTTTTTCCTTTTCCAATGAGAGAATCGAGGGGGAGGGATTTGTCCCATCTCCATTCTAAGACTGAGATGTGATTTTCTTTCCAAGACCCAAAAAATATTTTACCCCCTCCTTCCACTCCTACTGAGATAGGATTTGTCCCATCAAATTTTTTGAGAGTTAAAAAGTTATAGGAAAATAAGTGTTTATTGATAATAATTTCTTGATTTGCTCCTCTTTTAATTGGCTTGATCCACACATTGTTGATATTATTACTCACTTTATATATCAATTTCTCTTCTTCACCCTTAACTACATTCTCTTTTCGTACAAGACACGCGATCATAGTTGAATATTCCACATTAAATAACAAAAATGTTGAGATAAAAAATCGCATCACCTCCTCAATGATCAACTATACCACATCTTCGTCTCCCCCTCTTAAAACACAATTAAAAAATATGGTATTTCTCTTATTTACATCCAAGGTTCGTGTGTTTCTAAAGGCATTTGGTGTAAGGAAATTGTTCCAAATTCTCGTATCAGGTTGGAGATATTTGTAAGGCGAAGGTGCCTTCAATTCTCCTTTGTGTGCTCGCACTTTTTCTTCATCTAACATATTCTCAAAAAGTTGATTTCGATCGAAAGTCTTGATATTCTCCACCGTTTTTTGATACTTGCATGGCCCAACCAATTGCTTGACCTCAAAGTGGTTTTGAATCTCTTCAACTGTAAAAGGGATTAACTTTCTACTAACTGGATTAGGACCTTCATTATCTGGACTAAAAAGGCCTAAATAAAACTCAAAAACTATTTTTATACATTAGCTTGAACGTCTCATCATGAATGTATTCCAACCCAATTTTTCTCCCATCTCTAGAAATCTCTTGTAATCACCCTCTCCAACTTCTTTTTTAAATATTCTCTCATGAGCAAAAGGTAAGTCGGGTAAATGCGTTTTCACGGAAGCTAGCAAGGCCTTTGAAGTTCCATTCATCTCAGGTATATGAATCTCGATTTGTAGAGGTTGTGGTGTATTTTCCTGAAAGTTGTAACTGCTTTGCTCTTTGATTTCACCACTTCATGATTTTTTCTATTATCTTGCCATGTTTTACCTTTTTTCTTTGTTCTTGAACTTGCATCTTTCTCATCTGTTTTCTTCTCAGTAGTACCGATACCTTATTTTCATTCTTCTTCATCTCCCTAACAGTAGATAATGTCTCTATTCTTTTTGCCATCTCAATTGACCCCCAACTCAAAGATTTGAACACTCTTGAAATTTTTACCCCTTGAATTTGGGTTGAAAAAGTGTTATTTGGGTCAGGAAAGGTATATGGATGATGATTCTTTATGTGGGTCATATGAACTCTTGCTTGCTTGGTATGGGAATAAGGAATTGTTGGAAATTTGGAAATTTTGGCTTTCTATTCTTGGATTATATTTGCTTTGATTTGATTTGGGTGGTTGAATATTCTCTATTGGATGTGGGGAAGGATTTGGATGTGAAATTATGGTGAATGTGGAGTGTTTTGATGTGAGGTGAAGGCTTGTAGAAGGTTTAAAGGAGTTTGGGAGGCTTGGTGAAAAAAGAGAGGCTTAAGGTTTAATATTTTCGTAGGTGTACGACTAACCTTATTTTATTCCTCTTTCTGGCGGCGTCATGCGGTGAGCCGCGGGTAAGGTGCGCTGTACCGCACAGATCTTCTGTTCCTTAGCGTGTCACGGTCTTGCGCGCTTGGTCGACACGGTTTTCTTTAAGGGGTCTCGGTATGTGACCAGATTTCACAATAGTGGCGACAGTTTTCACTTAGTGCGTTGCATCGCCGGTAGCATGCGGAATACCTCTTTCTCTTCTATTCGAGTGACGATACGATTTCCATTAGATGCCTCACATGTGTACTTGATGTATTGACTGTCGTGACCCTTTTTTAGGGTTTGGTGCACCACACGGATGGTGCGGTGTACCACAGGGTACTGCTGGAATTCGCTGATTTTTTTTGTTTCCTCACCCAAACTCGATTTCTATGTACCTACACATTGAAGACACTAATACGTTGCTCAATACTGCAATATCAACTAAAAACAACTAATCTAAACATAAACTAGAAACATAAAAACATAAAGTAGGTTGTCTCCCGGAGAACACTTTTGTTTAACGTCTTTTAAGGTTAGACACATTATCTCTATCAGCTCTTGCGTATATATCCTCCCCAACAACGGGCAAGGACATGAATGTCCACTAATCTCTGTTTGAGCCCTCCACTGGGTCTGATTTCAATCACTTTTTTCGAAACAACGTGCGTAACGACAAATGGTTCTGTCCACGCGTCTTTGTGACATATTCTATGGTTTGCGGGATTTCCATACAACTTCATGGCCTACCCCAAACTCACTCATAGATCTGGTATCCATCGATTTTGTGTGGATTTCTTCTGGGACTATGTTCCTAGTTGATATGTATAACAGGAACTGTGGGAGCTAACTTCCTTGGTTTATTACCCAAGACGTAGAATGTCTCATATATATTTTTAGCATGGAGGGTAACTGTTCCCTTCTGGAAGTTGATGATGCTTTGACTTGTGGCCAATAACAGTCTTCCAAGTATGATTGTAACATGCTTATCTGCATCATAATCAAGAATAACAAAGTTAGAAGGGATGGTGATATTACCTGCTTGGGCATGAGCGTCCTCCACTGTTCCCCATGTCTTCGTTATTGAGTTATCCATAAATTGTAAGTTCACGGGATACTTTTCCACCTTCTTGATGACAAGCCTATCGGACATGGACTTGGGCATAATATTCACACTCAAACCCACATCACACAGGGCTTTCACCTTGAGCATACCACTAATTTGAATAGGAAGGTTAAAACTTCTCGGATTTGAGCTTGAATGGTATCTCTTTTTCATCTCTTCTTGAGTTTCTCTCATTATAAGCCACAGACACTTTCCTGCCTTCTATACTCGCATCTTGTTCAGGAATAACTTGAGTTAATACTTGTTGCGGTGTAATCCCTTTTTCGCGATCTCAAGCATCTAGGTGTTGATTTTCTCTGGACTGTACGCCTCTACAAATTCTTTGAATTCTATGTCACCCTTTGGATTTGTCAAAGGAATAGATGCTGACATTGATGGAATACTAGGTGGCGAGCCCACCTTCTCTTCTTCTTTTCTTGCACAGCAGGTGCAACCACTTCTTCTTTCTTCTCTTGCACAACAGGTGCAAATTCTTCTTTCTTCAAACTTGAGGATTCTTTCTCTTTATCAATAACTCTACTAGCATGTAACTCAATGAACATTTTGTTCTCTTCTTGCATGTCCTTGAGGAGAAGTACAAAATCATATTACTTTTGGCTAGGCTTTGTTGAATCTTCTTTAATTTCAGGAACCTCTATGGCAATTTCTGCAACAGGTTTTGAAGTAATTCATAACATCTCTAATCCGCTTTGTGAATCTGAATTTCCGGCCACATTTTAAAGATTAATTCATAACTCACGATTGGCTAGGAATCTGGACGAGTGGTCTGCACCAATAGAAATCTCTTTCCAAGACAAGCAGTTTCATATATTGGAACTTCTCAAACGGATAAGTATTGAAAAAGATATGACCAAATCAAATCAGCACCAGAATCTTACCTTTCCTAGATTTTAGGGCTACGAATTTAAGAGTTCTTGCCTTGTCTTCCACTCCAAGTAATTCGACCTAGGGCTTGCTAACACCTATAAATACACCCCTTAAACCTCATAATTAAGTACCTCTCATATTTTACTCAATTCATAACATCCTTAGAGAGAGAGTCCAAGACTTCAGAGCAAGAAGACAAAGGAGAAGCTAGAGGTGGAGGAATTCTGTTCTTCTATCAACAATCATCTAATCCTTAGGTTATATATTTCTTTTCTGTAATTAAATATGATGTCTTTCTATTTAGTTTCAGTCTTTAAATTTATCATGAGCTAAACTTTTATATACTTGAGAATCGCATTAAAGGGATGAACCCTAATACATTTTAATCTTTGTTTTGAATTTGGGATTGTTTAGATTTAAATTGAATTAGGTCTTAGATATTGGATATTACTTTGTTCTTAATCACTATTTCTTTTCCGTACAACTAGAAATAGATTTTAGTATTTGGGCTATTCACTTTAGTGGCGAAGTGATCATCCGACGGGGGGGGGGGGGGGGGGGGGGGTTTGAATACAGATCTAGGTAATACCCGTGTAATGTCCGTTATTGACTGACAGGCTTAACTAGTTACATAGCCATAGAGGTAAAATCATATCATCCGAAGAGGCATATTCGACCATACAGGTGTTTATGATACTTTAGGATAGCTTCTAGGTCCACCCGACAAGGGGCTAGGAGATATTAGAGTTCCGACTAATATACTAATTCCAGTTCTACCCTTAAACATAGCATATATTATATTGATTAGGTGGATTCCTTTGAGAGACTCAAGTATCTCTCTTATCTGAAGTTAGTCGTTATTTTCTTTCTGTTAATTTAATTTTAGTCTTTACTTTATTTGCAATTTTAATTTCCAAAAACCAAACAAAAATTATTATCTTTTATTTTCTGTTTAGCAATTATTCCTACTATCTGATTAATATTTGGGTTGAATCTAATATGTCCCTGAGAACGAACTTGATTATCATATATTACTTGGGACAACCGTACACTTGCGGTTAAGTGGTTCCTCTATTTTTCACTTTATTTTATAACACCCTAGGACCCACCAAGTTTTTGGCGCCGCTGCCGGGGACGGTAGCGTGAGACCCCGGTGTTAATCTTTAGTAGTTTTAATTGTTTATTTTTTTTTTTCAGTTTTACGCTTGGTTTTTGTTTTTGTTTTTGTTGTACAGATTTTTATTCAGGTAATGATCAAAAGGTTTTATTGAAGATGTATAGAGGACATTACCCAGATCCCGATCCATATGACTATTGGGAAGACTCTTCGGGACAACAACAATGGGGTAGTAACTTCTACCAACAATCTTATCAATACCCGCAAGAGCAGGATTGGAACAATCAATGGATCGGGAATAATCAACAACAATAATCATATCACTATCCCCAGGAGCAAGGATGGAACAACCAATGGGTTGGAAACATTCAACAACCTCCACCTCATCACTATCAGCAAGAAATTGACAATGAGATACGTTCTAAACTCCAGCGCTTAGTAGAGGAAACTAACGCCACCCATGCACGCATGCAACAGATGGTAGAAGAATGGGGTAGTATGTCTTATGAAGATTCCACTCCCCCGAGGGATGGAAGCGATCAACCAGGAAAAGTAGTGGAGGAGGAGGTGTTGAAGGAAGATATTAGTGATAGTGATATGACCATCATGCCGGTTATAAATAAAGACCACCATGTGGTTGACAATCCTATTAGCATGGTGGAAGGAGAAGTAGCAACGAAAATCCTAGAAATTGAAACTGAGATTGCTATTCCTATGGTGCGCGCACATGATCAAGATACTAAACGCAAACAAGAAAAAGAGGTGACCGAGATTAAGATTCCACATCAAGAATATGATGAAGTAATAGTGGAAGATTGGGTTGAAAGCGAAGACGAATGTGAAGTGGTTGAGGAATCAATTGAAGAATTCAAAGTTCACAATAAAAGAGAAATCGAATCCCTAACACAAAAAGTTCACCAATCACTATCTCCACCACAAATCATCATTAGAGATAAAAAATCGGAATCACCTCTATCACTAAAAACTGATCAATAGGTGCTACGCAAGAAAGGTGCTACACCGCTAGAGTAAATCGACAAGGAGGAGCACCTACCCACCACACTTTAAAGAGGAACGCAAGATTAAAGAGAATAAAAATGAGCTTATACCGTTGAGGACGGTTATCTACTATCGTGTGGTGAAGAATAAGTTTCGTCGTGAAAGTAAGAAGGCGAAACGGAGATACTACCCTCCCCCTTTTAGAGATTGATTGAACAAAATTTTAAGGGGGAAGGTTTCAAAGCTTACATGCCAAGGACGAGGCGAATTAAAGCGGAGGAGAACCGCAAGGGCCTCAATACCATCTTCATGGAAGGTAACGCGTCGAACTTAAAGACGTAATAAACAAAAGTGCTTCTTGGGAGACAACCCATGTTTAATGCTTTAAGTTTTTCAATTCCTAGTATATAATTCTAAGTTAGTGTCAAGTTTTAGTGTCTACTTTTAAAAGAAATGAGAAGGGTAGTGTGTTAATAGTGCAGGAATCGGTTTGGGGTGCTAGGAAACGCAAAGAAAATTCTCGGAGAAACTCAAAGTCTGGTGCGGACTACCCCCGCGGTGTACCCCCTATACCGCAGGGATGTACCGCGCCCAAAAACCCGTACCACGGGTCGCGCACCACGGGTCTTATCCAGAGGCGAGAAACAGCGAAGCTGATAGCCGCGGTGCACCGCACCCTACACCGCACCCTACACCGCACGCCCAAAAACGCGTGCCACGGGGTGCTAGCACGGGTACAAGGCAGAGGCGAGAAATATCACACCAACAGCACTGCGGTGTACCCCCGCGGTACACCCATGCACCGCAGGTATGCACCGCGCCAGGCGGTTTGTGAAGAGAACAAAGCCCAGTCAACTTCTAACCTTAAGGAGATAAACCCTAGCCTCTTCCACATGAATTTTACAGCTCCCAACCCTATAAAAACACCTTGAAGCTTGATAAGACCACCACAACATGGAAAATTAACAGCAAGGATGAGGGTATTATCAAAGCCTAAAGACAAGATACAAATTCAAGTTCAAGGTTCTTCTTCTTCTCAAACTAATTCTGGTATTCCTCCATGGGCTCGCAATTTGCAACAAGAATTCGAACTTTTACGATTAGACATCGGAGCACTTTGGAAGGAAATTACACAGATTAAGTCAACATTGGAAGAGGTAACTTTGTACATGGATATTGATAATTATTCTTCCCCTTCGGAGGAGGACACGATGGATCTTCATGGCCAGGTACCCCGTTCTAATTCTTCTTCTTAATTGATGGTAGGCACTAGTTAGGTAGTTTTAGTTTAATTTTATTGCTTTATTGAGTCTTTTTCGAGCCGTGGGGACACGACTCACTTTTGAGTTTGGGGTGGGGTTCGTTGCCTCATCCCAATTTTTTGTGATTTACATGCTTTCAATAAAATTAATCTTAGGGTTGCGTTGACTGTAGAGAATTTTAAATGCCCCCATCAAGCATGCTTTTTGTGAATTAATGATAGAAAATAGTTGACTTTAGGAGTTAGTATGAAGCTGAACTTTAATTGCATGCAAATATGAGATAATTGATAGGAAAAATTAATGAACAATGCAAAAGAAGTAAACTTGTGCTTAAGGATAATGGGTGGTTTGTAGAACGTGAAATCTGAATGAGTAGAGAACCCACTTAGGTATGAACTAGAGGCAAATTGTGTAAATAGGAAGATGATAGAGGAAGTTCTTTGTTAGCCCTTTTATCCTTTTTGCTGTCTATCCCTGAATTATTTTATCCTTCTTAGACAAATTTTTAGCCTTTAAGCCTTTCTTTTGTCGCCACATTATAAGCCAATTTCCCTTTAGATTATTAGGCATGACCATATGACCCGTACTTGAATCACGATCCTGAGACTTCCTGTCTTGAGCTTGAGTTTGGGGTGGTGGGTCCACTATATGGGAATTTACATTGGGTTGGGATTTTTGAGCTTATCAATGATGCTTTGTGCTATACATGATGATGATTCACAGGTTTATTATATTTTAACCCTTTGCCGGGGTAATAGTGAATGGAAAAGAAGCTACGAGCTCAAGTTATGAATAGGCATAACTATGGAAAAAATAGCATGATATCTCGACATTAAAAAGAGAGTCATAGCTATAAGAAAAGAAAAAATGAATGATTTAAAAATAGAATATATTCGGACCGGCAAAGTGGAAATTTTTAGGTGAATCATCCTTAGTGCTTATTGGGTTAATTTGGGGACGCTAATTAAGCGCGTCAATTGGGTTGAGTGAGAACGTTATTCGAGTGTAAACTCAAGCTCTTGAACAGTTTTGTTGATGGTATGTGAGGAGAGAGCCAAAAGCTCACTTCAAATTTACCAAATATACATACCATACCATCCCTCAGCCTATGCTAAAACCATAAAGACCTCGTGATTCCTAGATGCACAGTGAGTTAATAGGGAATATGCTAAGTGGAGCGTTCAAAGCAAGTAAAGATCGATGAACACCCTATAGCCACCATCTTGAGATAAGTAATAAGTGTAACCTTCTAGCATTGTGAAATTAATTTTGGATTGATATTGTTTTGTATTTGATTTTGCATGATAAGTGTAGGTGTATATTAATTCCTAGGTTAGACTATATGAAATTTGTTTTAAGCTTTGCTTTGGGATTATTTTCTAGATTCTACCTTCTGCGTTCACCTAAAAGATCCTTGTTTTTATTTTACTTTGTCGGGACGACAAAGGTTTGAGTTTGGGGTCTTGATGTCTCCCTATTTGTTCTAATTATTAGCCCCTTGGAGACATCCTTTTAGGTGAATAAATGATTTGTTTAATAGACTTTTAGGCTTATTTGATCATATTGCACTTCCTCCCCTTGGAAAGTAACTATTTGCAGAATCTGAGCTTTTGTGCATAAATTTGAGTGTTTTTAATGCAAAGTTAATCGGTTCTTGAATTTCATGAAAGACCAATCCAAGGAGGAGAAGTGAGAATTTAAGTCTTAGTGTATTTTAGAGTGTTAGGAAATGTTTTCACTAGAGTTTCTATTTTTAGAGTGCACTTTCCTATTTCTATTTCTTGATTTATTGATTTATTCTTTTTAAGCATATGCGGTTTAATTAATTATTTGATGTGAAGCTGGTGTCGCCTAGGGTGTGATAAAAATAAGATCAATTTAAGTATGGAAAACTATGCACTCTCACCCTAGACAAGCACAGTACTATAAGTATTACAGGACGTATGCAAGATTTAATGATAAGTAGAGTTCGTTCTCAGGGACTTAAGTGTGTTAAATGCGTAGGAACAGATAACGAGTAAAAGTAATTAATTAAAAGACAAAAAATTAAAGCAAATAATTTCGAGATTAACTATTAAAACTAGGAAAATAAAGAAAATAAAGTAAAAGATTAAGAATATGAGATGAGAAGTATAGCTTAGGTTTTGCTAGTATGCACTAATCCTTCTAATTCTATCTATAAATCTAGTTCATAAGGGAGAATATTAGCTCTTGGTAATACTTAGTCAGGATTCTAAATTCCCCAAGCTTAGACCTTGAGAGCGACTAAGGGGGCTACGTCACAACCAAGAAGTGATTTCAAATAGGGTTATCAAACGCCACTAAGGCCCTAAACAAATACTGCAATCTTGGTGATACGGTGGTTAAAACAAACCCTAATGACTATCTAGTTAGAAGTATGTTTTGTCAGAACTGCTATCGACACTAGACATTATGTGGTGGTTCAATAGTTAAACACCCTGTCAAGGAGACCATCTAACTACTCTTAAAACAATCCTAAAGTGATCAATTCTAGGAAAGACATTAAATCAAAACACATAAACAAATATAAAGTAAGAAGCTAATATCAGATTAAAACATATAATTCCCAAAGAAACCTAGATAGAAGAATTAGAATCATAGATTATACATATGCAAAACCCAAGCTATGGGAAGTTTAGTTCATACCTGAAGGAAATAAACTAAAAGAAATTACAAAAGACATCATCTTGCTCTCTACAATAAACTGGAAGAATAAAACCTTAAGAACTAATTACTATGAGGCAATGATGATTTACAAGTGATATAAGGGTGTATTTATAGGTGTTTAGAAGACCTAATTCGTTTTCTTGAGGAAGAGTTAAGGTAATGGACTTCTAGCCCAACTCAAATTCGTATGGAAATAAAGATAAACACTGCTGCGTTGTTTTGAGTGTATCTTCTTCGTTATTGGTCCGATTTTGCTCCACAAGATACCAAAAGAATCGCAACAGAATTATCTAGACCCTGTAGAAGGAAATCATCAGATTCGGCCTATTTCTTAGGTAAAAACGCCTATCTTTGGACGTGTATGCAGAATCCCAGATTTAGGCAGCTTTTCCTTTTCCATCTTTTTAGCAATTGTTTCCTTATTTCCAATTTCCATGCATATCTCTTTCCATAAGTTGTAGTCTTTGACTTGGACTCTAATTAAGCTCCATAATTATCTTTAAATCTACACACTAAATAAACAATTAAACCCAATATGCTCTAAAAACAATAATTCTACAAATCAAGACACAAAATAAGAAAGTGCACTAAAACTCAAGAAAATCGACATTATTGACTTCTAAATCACTTAAAATGATGTCTCATCCTAACATAAATCTATCACAAATGAGGAGACATCAAGACCCCCAACTCAAAGTTGTATCGTCCAGATACAATAAAGATAAAAACATAGGGAAGTCTAGAAATACACACTTATAAAATTCTCAACACAAGGGAAAAAGCATAGCAGACTATATAGAATAAACCTAAAGCACATAACTCAGAAAATTTCATGCAATAATATTTATAAACTACATACCTGTACACTTCTCATATCTACAGTCAACACAGCTTGAATTCAAGATCTTATTAGTTTCGCAATGTAAGAAGGATTGGGACTTTACTCAGTTCCCCAAGAGAGCTATAGATTGTTCATCAAACCTCACTAGTATCCAAGGTTCCACTTAACTAATATCTAATTGGCTCAATCACTTCTCAATTACATAGCAAAGAATCAAAAGGTCTTTAAGGTTGTAATGTAGGCTTAGGGACGGTATGATCATATATTTGGATAATTTGGAGTGAGCTTTTGGCTCTCTCCTCACTAGCCATCAACGAATCGCCCTAGAGCTTGAGTTACTCTCATAAAACGTTTCTCACTCAACCCAATTAATTCCTTGATGCATAATTTAGCATCCCTAATAACCCAATTAAAGCTTAAGATGTTCACATAAAAATCCACTTTGGCGGTCCGAATATATATATTTCCTTTTCTTTTCAAATCAATTTCTATAGCTATGACTCTCTTTTAATGTTGAGATATCACGCTAATTTATCATATATATTTTTTCTTTTTAATGCCCTTGTTGGCAAAATTAGCTCGAAGCTTCTTTTTCATTCACTATTACCCCGGCAAAGGGTTACAATACAAATCTGTGAATCATCATCAATATAAAGCACAAAACACAATTAATAAGCTCAAAAATCCCAACAAAATAACAATTCCCATAATGGTGGACCCCCACCCCAAACTCAAGCTCTAAAACAACTGTCTATGCATCGCGATTCGAGTGCGGGTCATATGGAAGAGTCCTAAAATCTAAAGGATATGGCTTATAACGTGTTTCAATAAAAGGCTTTAGAAAGCCTAGAAGGGGATGAGAAGGATATAGCATATAAAATCAAAAATCACAAGGTGAGAAGGTATAAAAAGGCTTCAAGGGCTTCAAAATATGAAAGAACCGCCTTAATCACTTTCTACACTATGTAAATTCAAAAATTTCTTACCTTTAGCACTTTCATCAAATGGTTTTTCAACTAGCTTGGATCTCACGGCCTACACACTTCTCAAGGTTCCCTGAGATCGAACATACTTTCTATCGCATTTCTCACTAATCTTTTCTTTACTATCAACGTGTGTTTTCCTGCAAATACTCAAGGCATACAAATACATAGCTCATAAACATATTACTTACTATCATCAATCTACTGAGCTTATGCTTTCAAGCTATTAAACACACTCTACATCTAATTCCCATGTATCAAAAATTTTAATTTCACCCAAAAAAAACAGAAAAATGGAGATGAGAGACAACGAATCCCCACACCCCCAACTAAAAAATGAGCCGTGTCCCCACGATTCGAAAAAGACTTGAAAAACAGAAATTAAAATTAGCAGATAAAAATATTTACAGAAATGGTAAGGAAGAAAGAGAACATACTCTCGAGGCTATTGCCTCGCATCATTGATATCCATGGTTGGAATTGCTGGACCTTTCGTTAATTGCTCAAGGAGTTTCATGATGTGCATTTGATTAGCATTGATTTGTGCCACATCATTGACTAAGGAAGTTTGAGCTGCTTCAAATTTCGTTAAACGCTCATCCATCTTCTCTTGCCAATTTTCCTCCTTTTCTTCCTTCGAGACTTGAGTAGAACCCGCTCTTCGAAGACTTTCTTTGATCCAAGCGTTATCAATATAACTCATTTTAAACTCGAGTTTCTCCTCTTCACCCAATACTACATTCTCTTTTTGCACCAGACACGTGATCATAGTCGGAAATTTAACATTATAAACTGATTTAGGAGAGACCGAAAATCGTATCACCTCCTCATAGATCAAATGTGCCACATCAACTTCTTCTCCTCTCAAAATACAGTCCAACAGTAGCGCGTTCTTCATAGTCACATCCCAAGCTCGTGTATTTCCAAAGACATTAGAAATAAGAAAATTGTGCCAAATTCGCGCATCTGCTTGAAGATATTTGCAAGGCCAAGGTGCCTTCAATTCCCCCTTATGTGATTGCACTTTCTCTTTGTCTAAAACATGCTCAAAAAGTAATTCCTCATCAAATATTTTTCGTTTAGCAACTGCTTCTTCAAATTTGCAAAAACCTTTCAGTTTCTTAAACTTGAAGTGGTTCCTAATCTCCCCAACTGTGAAAGGAACTATCTTTCCTCTAATCGGAACACCATCACTATCTCGGCTAAAGAGGCCTAAATAGAACTCCAAAACTAATTCAGGACATAATTCAGAACGTCTTACCATGAACGTAGACCAACCCAATTTCTCACCAAGGTCAAAGAATCTCGCATATTCTCCATCTCTAATTTCTTCCTTGAATACTTTCTCATAAGCAAAAGGTAGTTCTTTTAACCGTTTTTCTGCAGAAATCTTCAAGGCCTTTGAAGTATCCACTTTCTCTATAGGTATAAGATCTGGTTGAGGTTGTGTTCTCTCCTTTGCATAATAATAAAGCTTTTTACCATTACTATCATATGAAGGTTTCCCACTCTTCAATTTATCTTTACCCTTTGATTTAGAACTAGCACCTTTGTCAATTGATTTCTTCTTGTTTAAATCCAATCCCTTGTTACTCTTCACCTCCCTCTTGCCAGCTAAGATTGTTGTTCTATTAGTCATCCTCAATTAACCCCCAACTCAAAGCTTTAGCAACCCTTGAAATTAAACTCTTGAATTAATGGTTGAACAAGCTTGATTTGGCTTAGGAAATATGAATTGATGATTAATCTCCATGTGGGTGAGGTGGATTTGTAATGGGTAGGCTAGGATTTATGAAATTGTAGGATGAATTTTTAGAATTTGGCTCTTTGATTCTTCAATTGGATTTGGTGAGGATTGGGTAGCTTGATTCTTTCTTGTAATGATGTGGAGAGAAGGTTTGATGTGTTTTTCTTGATGATTGGGTAGTGTTTTGGTGATTGGTGAAGGTTTTGATGAGCTTTAATGGAGTTAGGAGGGTTGTGGAGAAGAAAAATAGGGTTAAGGTTTAATAAATTCGGAATAATAGGATTTATACCTCCTTTATAACTCAATCCCGTAGGTTTCTCTCTCTCTGGCTGCGCTGCGGACTACCCCTGCGGACCATGGGGTGCACCGCAGGGTAGTCCGCGACATCTGATGCTCGAAAATTTTTGCTCACTGGATGAAACCCGTGGTAGGACCCCGTGGTACGGGTTTTTGGCTCGCGGACTAGGGTCCGGTGTACCGGAGGGTACACCGCGACATCTGTAGCTAACTCCATCAAAATACCCGTGGTACCCACCCCGTAGTACGCGTTTTTGGGGTGCGGACCATGGTGCGGTGTACCGGAGGGTAGTCCGTGGCAATTTTTCTGGTTTCTGGATCAAACCCGTAGTAGCAACCCGTGATACGGGTTTTTGACCACGCAGACCAGGGCACGGACCATGGGGTAGTCCGTGAGGGTAGTCCGTGGAGTGCATTCCTTTGCTCCGAAAATTTTCCTCGCGTTCCCTAACTCGATTTCTCCAATTCCTACACACCAAAAAAACACTAATACCTTCCTCAAATATGCATTATCAGCTAAAAACAACTAAATTAAAATTAAACTAAAAACGTAAAAGACATGAAAACATAAAAAAAACTACGGGTTGTCTCCCGTACAGCACTTTTGTTTTACGTCTTTCAAAGTTAGACGTGTTACCTCTGTCAAGATTTGCGAATATAGCCTCCCCAACAACGAGTAAGGCTATGAACGTCAACTAATCTGCGCTTGACCCCAGTTTTGGGGCGAATCTCTATCACCTTGGCTGAAACAACCTTAGTGACGATGAATGGTCCCATCCACGAGTCTTTGAAACTTCGTCGCCTGTTCTCGCGTTTGTGGGCTTTCCATAGGACTTCATGGCCAACCCCAAACTCAATGTTTGGCTCAGTATCCACAGGTTTTAAGTGGATCTCCTCAGGAGGGACTTTGTGATGTGAAAGGCTGTGGATGATAGGCACGGTGGGATCCAACTTCCTCGGTTTCTTACCCAAGACATAGAAGGTCTCGGATACATTCTTAGCATGAAGGGTGATGGTCCCATCTTGGAAGTTGATCACACTTTGACTTGTGGCCATGAAGGGTCGTCCAAGTATGATCGGAACCTGCTTATCTGCATCAAACTCAAGAATAACAAAGTCAGTAGGGATGGCGATATTACCTGCTCGGACTAAGACGTCCTCCACTGTTCCCCATGTCCTTTTAACTGAGTTTTCAGCAAACTGCAACTTCACTGGAGTCTTCTCTGATTTCTGAAGTCCAAGTCTTTCGAACACGGATTTAGGCATAAGATTCACACCAGAACCCACACCGTACATCGCTTTCACTTTGAGCATACCATGTAATTGAATAGGAAGGTTGAAACTTCCCGGATCCTTAAGCTTTAATGGTAGCTCTTTCTCACTTCTTCTTGAAACCCTCAGGTTCTCTCTCGGGATCTCTACACTCGCCTCTTTCTCAGGAATAACTTGCGTATATACTTGTTGCGGTGTAAGTCCTCTCTTCGCAATCTCAAGCATTTGGGCGTTGATATTTTCAGGTTGGTACGCCTCTACAAATGTCTTGAGAACAGTGTCATCTTTAGGATTTGTATCAGGAATAGTTGATGACACTGGTTGAACAACAGGTGGCGATTCCACCTTCTCTTCTTCTTTCTCTTCTAGCACAGCAGGTGCCACTTCAACTTTCGATTCTTCTCTTGAGGCTTCTTTCTCTTTAGCCAACTCAGCTGCGTATTCCACTACCGATCGAATCTCCTCTTGCACCTTCCTCAGTAACTCTAAGAACTCGTCTTTCTCTTGATCATAAACTTCAAAATAGTCAGATTCCTCGGGGCTAGACTCGGTTGGTTCTTCTTCAATATTGGGAACTTCCACGACACTAATGGCAGCATGTGGTGCTTCCTCTTTTGCTTCTTCAATCTCAAGACACATGGCCTTGCAAGCTTCGAATTCATCCTTGTCTTCACCTCCTTCGATTGATTTTACTTCCTTTTATTCTACAACACTTGTTAACACTTTGTTTAACTGTGTTACTTGAGTAGTTAGCATTTGAAGTATGACATCGTGTCCTCTAACCTTATCTTCTTGAGCGTTTATAGTTGTGTTCAAACGGTCTAGAGCTTGTACTATCTGTGTATTGTCCATAGATCCTTCTTGCGGATACTGAGGTAGAGCTTTCTGCTCTAATGAATCGGTATAGGCGTCTTGAGCAGGTTGTTGTGGAGGAGCAGGTCTATTCTGATATTGATTTTGGTACTGACCTCTTTGTTGGTAAGAGTTGTTCTGGGGACGCTGTTGATATTGACCAGGATTAGCGGCCCCTTGTGGATTTGAATACTGCATACCCGGATGGTTGCGATTGCCCCATCGGTTGGATATAAAGTAAACAGATTGCGGATTTGATTCGCACTCTTGAGGCTTCTTCCTCTTTCTCTTTAGCCAACTCAGCTGCGTATTCCACTACCGATCGAATCTCCTCTTGCACCTTCCTCAGTAACTCTAAGAAATCGTCTTTCTCTTGATCATAAACTTCAGAATAGTCAGATTCCTCGGGGCTAGACTCGGTTGGTTCTTCTTCAATATTGGGAACTTCCACGGCACTAATGGCAGCATGTGGTGCTTCCTCTTTTGCTTCTTCAATCTCAAGACACATGGCCTTGCAAGCTTCAAATTCATCCTTGTCTTCACCTCCTTCGATTGCTTTTACTTCCTTTTGTTCTACAACACTTGTTAACACTTTGTTTAACTGTGTTACTTGAGTAGTTAGCATTTGAAGTATGACATCGTGTCCTCTAACCTTATCTTCTTGAGCGTTTATAGTTGTGTTCAAACGGTCTAGAGCTTGTACTATCTGTGTATTGTCCATAGATCCTTCTTGCGGATACTGAGGTAGAGCTTTCTGCTCTAATGAATCGGTATAGGCGTCTTGAGCAGGTTGTTGTGGAGGAGCAGGTCTATTCTGATATTGATTTTGGTACTGACCTCTCTGTTGGTAAGAGTTGTTCTGGGGACGCTGTTGATATTGACCAGGATTAGCGGCCCCTTGTGGATTTGAATACTGCATACCCGGATGGTTGCGATTGCCCCATCGGTTGGATATAAAGTAAACAGATTTCGGATTTGATTCGCACTCTTCCCATGCATGATCGTTAACTCCACATTGTTGACAACCTTGTGCTTCTTGTACTACCTTTGTAGCAGCTAAATTCTTCTCCATCGCGATTCTCATCTCTTTGATTTGATTTTCTAATGAGGATATTTGAGCTGAGTTCGTAGTTTCTGCATCTAAACGAAGCGTTCCTCGGGTCTTTGCTGCAGAAGCTCGCGTTGAAGGCCAACTTCTTTCTTGTTCCATAATATTCTCTAACACCTCAGAAGCTTCATTATGATTCATGGACACAAAATTACCCTTTCCAATGTTATCCACCTTTTCTCTACCTTTATCATTAAGACCTTCATAAAACATAGCAAGTTGTAGAGCAGGTGTATAACCATGGAGCGGACATCTAGTTAACTTTTGTTGAAACCTTGTCCATGCTTCTCCCACTGTTTCTCCATCCTCTTGGCAAAATCTTGCAAGCTCGGTTTGATCTTTAAGTCTCATGCTCTTCGGATAAAATCGGTTAAAGAATGTGGCTTGAAGTTCTCTCCAAGAGTGAATGGTTCCATGTGGTTGTCTCTCTAGCCAATCGCTATCTCTTCTGGTCAAGAAAAACGAAAACATATGACAATACAGTTGCTCGCGTGTAATGCCAGGAGTAATGTAGGCATCACAAATCTGCATGAACTTCTGAATCGCTTTTACCGGATCTTGAATAGCTGTACCAGTATAGAGTCCGAAACTTTGAAATTGACTGAGCATACCCAGATCGGGTCTAAATTTGATATTCGGAATCTCAGGAGGGCGGTAACCAATTGGTTGAACATGGAATGGTATGTTAAGGCCAGGCAGATCTTGTTCAACTCGGTTTTGTTGATTATTATGATTATTCCCATTACCTCCTCCTGCTGGTAGCTGCACTCCTTCTAGTCCACCAAGTGGTGGCTCATGTTGTTGTCCACCTTGTTGGTTATTCTGCACTCCACCGAGTGGTGGTCCAAGTGGTGGATCTTGTTGACCAAGAGGTGTTCCAAGTGGTGGATCTCCTCCTGGTAATTGCTGTCCTCCTACTGGTGGGGTTGCCATAACTCTTCTCAAGGCCCTTTCCTTACGAACGCGTTTGGTGTAAGGTCTGAAGCTCCTCTCAGGCTCCGATAAAGGAGGCCAAGAATTAAACACCTTGAAACCTGAAAAAGACTAAAGCAAACCCAAGCGTAAATCTGGAAAAATAAAAACTAAACTAAAAACTGAAAAGTAAAACTAATTAAAAACTAAAACTCGAAATAGATAACCCACACGCTAGCGAGACACAAGTCCCCGGCAGCGGCGCCAAAAACTTGGTGTCGCCTAGGGTGTGATAAAAATAAGATCAATTTAAGTATGGAAAACTATGCACTCTCACCCTAGACAGGCACAGTACTGCAAGTATTACATGACGTATGCAAGTTTTAATTATAAGTAGAGTTCATTCTCAGGGACTTAAGTGTGTTAAACGCGTAGGAACAGATAACGAGTAAAAGTAATTAATTAAAAGACAGAAAATTAAAGCAAATAATTTCGAGATTAACTATTAAAACTAGGAAAATAAAGAAAATAAAGTAAAAGATTAAGAATATGAGATGAGAAGTATAGTTTAGGTTTTGCTAGTATGCACTAATCCTTCTAATTCTATCTATAAATCTAGTTCATAAGGGAGAATATTAGCTCTTGGTAATACTTAGTCAGGATTCTAAATTCCCCAAGCTTAGACCTTGAGAGCGACTAAGGGGGCTACGTCACAACCAAGAAGTGATTTCAAATAGGGTTATCAAACGCCACTAAGGCCCTAAACAAATACTGCAATCTTGGTGATACGGTGGTTAAAACAAACCCTAATGACTATCTAGTTAGAAGTATGTTTTGTCAGAACTGCTATCGACACTAGACATTATGTGGTGGTTCAATAGTTAAACACCCTGTCAAGGAGACCATCTAACTACTCTTAAAACAATCCTAAAGTGATCAATTCTAGGAAAGACATTAAATCAAAACACATAAACAAATATAAAGTAAGAAGCTAATATCGGATTAAAACATATAATTCCCAAAGAAACCTAGATAGAAGAATTAGAATTCATAGATTATACATATGCAAAACCCAAGCTATGGGAAGTTTAGTTCATACCTGAAGAAAATAAACTAAAAGAAATTACAAAAGACATCATCTTGCTCTCTACAATAAACTGGAAGAATAAAACCTTAAGAACTAATTACTATGAGGCAATGATGATTTACAAGTGATATAAGGGTGTATTTATAGGTGTTTAGAAGACCTAATTCGTTTTCTTGAGGAAGAGTTAAGGTAATGGACTTCTAGCCCAACTCAAATTCGTATGGAAATAAAGATAAACACTGCTGCGTTGTTTTGAGTGTATCTTCTTCGTTATTGGTCTGATTTTGCTCCACAAGATACCAAAAGAATCGCAACAGAATTATCTAGACCCATTAGAAGGAAATCATCAGATTCGGCCTATTTCTTAGGTAAAAACGCCTATCTTTGGACGTGTATGCAGAATCCCAGATTTAGGCAGTTTTTCCTTTTCCATCTTTTTAGCAATTGTTTCCTTATTTCCAATTTCCATGCATATCTCTTTCCATAAGTTGTAGTCTTTGACTTGGACTCTAATTAAGCTCCATAATTATCTTTAAAGCTACACACTAAATAAACAATTAAACCCAATATGCTCTAAAAACAATAATTCTACAAATCAAGACACAAAATAGGAAAGTGCACTAAAACTCAAGAAAATCGACATTATTGACTTCTAAATCACTTAAAATGATGTCTCATCCTAACATAAATCTATCACAAATGAGGAGACATCAGAAGCTTTAAAAGATAAATGGTAATTACTTAGAGACCAAGTCAAGATAAAGAAGTAAAGGAAAGAATATTTACATGGAAATAAGAAGATTTAGGAAAGATATATGCAAAGAAGGAAAAGATAAAGCTGCCTTGTGAATCTGAATTTACGGCCACGTTTTAAAGATTAATTCATAACTCACGACTGGCTAGGAATCTGGACGAGTGGTCTGTACCAATAGAAATCTCTTTCCAAGACAAGCAGTTTCATATATTGGAACTTCTCAAACGGATAAGTATTGAAAAAGATATGACCAAATCAAATCAGCTCCAGAATCTTACCTTTCCTAGATTTTAGGGCTACGAATTTAAGAGTTCTTGCCTTGTCTTCCACTCCAAGTAATTCGACCTAGGGCTTGCTAACACCTATAAATACACCCCTTAAACCTCATAATTAAGTACCTCTCATATTTTACTCAATTCATAACATCCTTAGAGAGAGAGAGAGTCCAAGACTTCAGAGCAAGAAGACAAAGGAGAAGCTAGAGCTGGAGGAATTCTGTTCTTTCATCAACAATCATCTAATCCTTAGGTTATATATTTCTTTTCTGTAATTAAATATGATGTCTTTCTATTTAGTTTCAGTCTTTAAATTTATCATGAGCTAAACTTTTATATACTTGAGAATCGCATTAAAGGGATGAACCCTAATTAATTTAATCTTTGTTTTGAATTTGGGATTGTTTAGATTTAAATTGAATTAGGTCTTAGATATTGGATATTACTTTGTTCTTAATCACTATTTCTTTTCCGTACAACTAGAAATAGATTTTAGTATTTGGGCTATTCACTTCAGTGGCGAAGTGATCATCCGACAGGGGGGTTTGAATACAGATCTAGGTAATACCCGTGTAATGTCCGTTATTGACCGACAGGCTTAACTAGTTACATAGCCAAAGAGGTAAAATCATATCATCCGAAGAGGCATATTCGACCATACAGGTGTTTATGATACTTTAGGATAGCTTCTAGGTCCACCCGACAGGGGGCTAGGAGATATTAGAGTCCCGACTAATATACTAATTCCAATTCTACCCTTAAACATAGCATAGATTATATTGATTAGGTGGATTCCTTTGCGAGACTCAAATATCTCTCTTATATGAAGTTAGTCGTTATTTTCTTTCTGTTAATTTAATTTTAGTCTTTACTTTATTTGCAATTTTAATTTCCAAAAACCAAACAAAAATTATTTTCTTTTATTTTCTGTTTAACAATTATTCCTACTATCTGATTAATATTTGGGTTGAACCTAATCCGTCCCTGAGAACGAACTTGATTATCATATATTACTTGGGACAACCATACACTTGTGGTTAAGTGGTTCCTCTATTTTGCACTTTATTTTATAACACCCTAGGACCCACCAGCTACTTTGTTATAATTTTGGTTCCCTTGATAAGGACCTTGAGCTCTTTGTTGGTAAGTGTTGTTCTAGGGACGTTGTTGATATGTATTACTTGGATTTTCGTCCATATGAGGATTAGAATACTGCATACCAAGATGATTTCGATTACCAAATTGGTAAAATACTCGATTTGTTATAAAGTACACAAATTCTGGATTGCATTCGCATTCTTCACAAAAATGATTATCTACCCCGCAATGCGGACAACCTTGTGCTTCTTGCACTACCTTCATCTCAGCTGGTTTCCTTTGAAAATGCTTGTCTATTGTAAGCGACATCTGCTTAATTTGATTTTCCATTGTGGATAGTTTGGCTTCATAAGAAGAATTTGTGTTTAATCAAAGTGTGCCTTTGTTATTTGTCATAGGAGCTCGCGAGATGGGCCAACACCATTTTTTTTCAATAATACGTTCCATACCTTCTACAGCTTCTGTGGGATCCATGTACAGAAATCCTCCTCTTCCAATATTATTTACCCTCAATCATTATTCTGCATCAATACCTTGATTGAACATAGCTAATTGAAGGGCTATGGTGTAACCATGGGGTGGACATCTAGATAACTTATGTTGAGACCTTGTCCATGCTTATCCTACACTTTTATCATTCTCTTGGCAAAAACTTGCAAGTTCTATCTAATCTTCTAATCTCATACTCTTTGGATAGAAACAGTTAAAGAATGCAGCTTGCAGTTCATCCCAAGTCGTAATTGTATATGGTGTTTGTCTTTCTAACCAATCGCCAGCACTTCCGATCAAGAAAAATTAAAACATGAAACAATAGAGTTTGTTGCACGTAATGTCCGGAGTAATGTGGGCATCACAAATCTGCATATACTTTTGGATCGCTCTTACCGGGTCTTGAATTGCTGCACCTGTGTAGTATCCATAGCTTGCAAATTGACTAAGCATACCCTGACCGGGCCTGGATTTTATAGCTTGGATCACTGGAGGTCGATACCTTGATAGTTGAACACGAAAAGGTGCTCCTAATCCTGGAATGTCTTATTCACGACGTTAATTATTGATGGGATATCCTCTTTGTGGTTCTCTTACCTAGTGGATAGGTACTTGTTGATTGTTGTTATTATTGAGGTTATCTCCCCCAGGTGGAATTAAGTTACCATCTACTAAAGACATGGCTGCTCTTTTCTTCTTTTCCTCTATTTTTTGTTTGTTGTAAGCATTTACTAAATCTTCGGGATTCGAGAGCATAAATCAAAACCTGAAGAAATAAAAACAAAAAACAAGTGTAAATCTGAAAAACAACTAAAATCTAAACACAAAACCTAACGAGATATAAGTCCCCGGCAGCAGCGTCAAAAACTTGGTGATGGATAGAGTGTGATAAAATAACGATATAATTTAAAAGAACTCACACCCGAAACCATTCACGGAAACTCACTGCAAGTACCACAGATCGTTTGCAAGTTTAATTAATAAGTAAAATTCGTTCGCAGGGACTTAGTATGTTAGAATTATGGTTAGAAGAGAAAGTGTAGTAAAGAACAGTTGTTTGAATTAAAGACAGTAAATAAAGATGAATAGTTTGGAGATATAATAATTAAACTAATAAGTAATGCAATAAATAAATACGAAAGAATGATAGGAGAGAGATAACTTAGGATTGCAAGTATGCACTTATCCTTCTAATTCTTCTTCTAGTTATAAGGGTGATTAAATCTCTTAGAGTAAGTAGTCAGGATTCTATATTCCTTTAACCCCCTTCAGGGTGGACTTAGATGGCAACCTAACAATTACTAGGAGACTTGGGTAAGGGGACTTGCGCAATGATCAATGGTTAATCTCAAAACCTAGTGATTATCTAGTTAGGCAAGCCCGTCAGGATCACTACTGCACACTAGATGCTTATGTGGTGTTTCAAAAATTAGACACCCCTTCTGGGTGACCATCCAACTGCTATAGTAACCCTATACTCATGCACTAGTAAGAAATACAGTCAATATATCAAAGCACATAAAACAAATACAAAGGTTAACAAGCTCAATCGATTTAAAAAGGTTTTTACCACACAAACTTAGATAGATGAAAATTGATTTCAAAGATTATACATATGAAAAACCCAAGCTATGGGGAATTCAGTTCATGCTAATGAGAAATAAACTAAAATAAAGATATATACTGTCAACTTTTTCCTGTGGATGACTTCTAAGAGTAATATTAATTAAGTTTGAGCAAGGACATGTTTACAATGATAACAAGGTATATTTATAGGTGTTAGATAACCCTAAGTCGAAATCTTGGAATGGTGGGCAAGTAATTGGAGTCCAAGTCCAATTCAAATTCGTTTCCTAAAATATAGGACAAGTAAATATTACTTAAATGATTTGGCTATATCTCCTTCGTTACTTAGCCAAATTTAGTGTACAACCTATCAAAACGGCTGAAATTCAAAGATCTATATGTTAGTAAAATATCTCATCCAAATTCGTAATAGACTTTCTCCAGTCTTCAAAACACTGGACGACTTTTCAGTATAACCGATTTACTTGGTAGGTTTTCCTTTCCGAATTCCACTTTGTTTCCTTTTATCTATAGATTTCACCTTGGATATTACTTATTTAGCTCTTTGACATTTCTTTGGTCTCTAAATATTTCCTTTTACTTAAGAGCTTCACAATAACACACAAATTATACAAAAAATGCTACAAAAGTAATAAATCTCCAAATCAAGACACGAATTAAGAAATTATTAAATAATAGGAAAAAGTCCCTTAACAATTAAAAAAATACACCTAAAATGATATCTTAAACCTAGATTAATATATCACAAATAAAGAGACATCAATAAGTCACTAGCGACGCGCCAAGTGTGTCGTCGGTAGTGGGTAGAATTTAAAAAACAATAAAATATTTTTAGAGATGACACGTTTTCGTCGCAAAAGATCAATATTATTAACGACGATAGTTTTTTCGTCTCCAATGATATATTTTGCGGCGTTATTTTTCCCACTAAAAATATTTGTAATATATTTGTCGTCTCAATTGATATAAGTCACTAGAGATGAAACTTCGTCTCTAAAGATGTCTTTGCTGATGACATTTATAGATAAATATGTAATAAAGACAGAGGCTTGACAGATTTATCCATGAATACCCATACCATCATTTTACCTCCCCAATCTCAAAACCTAATCCAAAACTGTGCCACCAGATCACTTCCATCTGCCAACCGTTTTTTGGCACATTATCACAAGAGGACCAAAACATCCACCTCCACGTGTGGGGTCCAATTCAACACCAAATCATCCGATAATTTTCTTGAAATTAGATATCCTTTTTAGATATGTATTTTTTAGGCTTAGAATATAGATATTTATGTGTATTATTGTGTGAAATTTTAGGATTCTAATATATGAATTTTCGGCATTTTTATATAATCGTTAGATTTTTCTATATCATTATAATTCTCGAATATGGTTATAATTA
This sequence comes from Nemophila menziesii, assembly GCA_029959085.1. Taxonomy (NCBI): domain Eukaryota; kingdom Viridiplantae; phylum Streptophyta; class Magnoliopsida; order Boraginales; family Hydrophyllaceae; genus Nemophila; species Nemophila menziesii. The sequence goes on along the minus strand of JARWIR010000027.1, from coordinate 1,955,329 downwards.
AATTATTATCTGATTATAGTTAATGAATACGATTGATAAGAAAGGTTGTATTAAATCAAATAATTATTTTACTCGGGAATTTATGTTGGGTTTGAGGGATTTTATTGAATTTTAGGAAAATCACATGGGTAAAACGATTCACAATTCTTTTCCATGTAACCGTTGTTCAAAATATTGGACAAACAGTATAGATGTTGTACAAGCCGATATATTAAGGTTTAGGTTTTTGTCAACGTATGAGGACTGGATAAAACATGGTCAAAAGAAAAAAAAATGAATACCTCTACCTGTATTATAGACGATGAAATGATGGACGTGCTAGATGTTTTGACGTCAAGTATTAATATCGAGATAGGTGACAAGAATATTCATAGGACAAAGCGTGGCTGTTTCGACGCTTTGTTTGAAGAAATGGAGAATGAGTTATACCCTAGTTCCACCGCAATGCGTTTGTTGAATTTCATTGTATAGTTGATGCACATAAGGGTCAAGAAAAAGTGGACGAACACCTCTTTCACTAAACTGCTTCAATTGTTGTTAGTGTTTTGCATGAAGGACACACTGTGCCTTTACCACATGAGGAGTGCAACCAAAAGTTGAAAAGATTGGGTATGGAATACATTACGATCGATGTTTGTTTGAATGACAATATTATGTATTATAAATAAAAAATGAAAAACTCAAGGTATGTAGTATTTGGTGAATCTAGGTGGAATCCGAAGAAAGTGAAGAAAGTGCCACACAAGAAACTGCGATATTTCCCCAAGATATTGATGGGTTTTGTCCATTCTCCATGAAAAACAACTCATATAGCATGTGGCCAGTAATATTCATGATCTAAAAAATTTCGTTGTGGTTATGCATGAAAAAATCTACGGTTATGCTTACTTTGTTAATTTTGGGTCTACGTTTACCAGGTAACGATATGGATGTATTTCTCCGTCCTATTATAGATAAGCTGGAAATATTGTAGGATACGATTAATAAAACTACCCGATTAGGTCATACACTTCAGGATGGTAGGGTAAAAGTTACAAAGCTTGCCCCAAATGCATGGATTCTATGCCGTCCTTGCGGTTGACTAAAGGTGATTTGTATTTCAATCACAACTGTGGCTACCTATATGAGATCGGTTTAAAAAAGATGTATCCTTATACGTTAGTTCAAAGTTCAGGCCCCGTCTTGGAAACATCGTCTCATAGATATTTAGACATAGCTATATGTGTTGCTTATTTTGTTTCAGGTAAACACAAGGACTTTGGTTGCAAGGCTAGAAAGAAAACAGGCCCTCGTGTGTTTAACTTGAAGAAACCGAGTATTTTCTGTCGTTTACCATATTGGTTGGAAAACTTGTTGAAACATAATATTGACCTTATGCATTGTGAGAGAAATGGGTGTGATAGTCTACTCGGTATTATGGTTGGACTAGAGGGAATAATTAACAAAGATAATGTGAAAGAAAGAAAGGATCTGAAAGATATGGGTATTAGGAAAGAGTTGTGGTTATTCCATGACCGAGGTAGGGTGATGCTACCGTACGTAAAGTATGTGATGACTTTGGAGAATAAACATATGTTTCTGGAATGGTTAAAGGTGCAAAAGTTCCTGATGGATTTACATTTAGTTTGAGGAGTAACTTTCAGAGGGATTTGGGTAAGACCATCAGTATGAAATCCCATGACTGTCACATAATGATGTAGTTTCTTTTTGTGGCTATGTCTTGGACTTATCGACAATTAATCAGTTAGCGATTCTATCATTAGGGTATGCAACGTGTTCAATATTGTTTGTAAAAAGAATCCAAGTATGCAAAAACTAGAAAAAGGAAAAGTTGAAGTGGTGGTGATTATGTGAAAGCTTGAAATGATATAATCTCCATCTTTTTTGACATAATGGTCAATCTTGTCATACACTTATACGAGGAAGACTAGTTAGGAGGTCTGGTTCAGATGTGTTGGATGTACACGTTTGAGAGGTACTTGAAGAAAATAAAGAATATATTCAGAATCCGGATAGGCCTGAGGGTTAAATATCCAAAGGATATGTTATAGAGGATAAAATTAATTTTATTTCACGGTGCTTACAAAAAGAAAGAACTAAGTTCAACAAACCGGGTAGATATGGTAAGGCACTTCCAGAACCCAGACAACTTTTGGTGTTTAAGAGTCAGTGTAAAAAAGATGGGTAAAATGGATTTTCAAAATTTACCACATTGATGTGTCCTTTATTATGATTGATTAATATAGTCACGATAAATATTTTTGGGGCTATATTATGCCTATTTGAGGGATTATTCCTTATATTTAGACATTTTCTCAATTCTGGTATAATATTAGAGAACTGTTACTTTTAGATCTATTTGTGCGTAATTGGGGTGTTAAGTGTGCATAACTTAGCTAATTGATTCTGTTAGATCCCAATACTAGGATAAGAAGTTTATAAAGGAAAGTCAAATCCATGTCAAGGTGTTAAAGGACCACAATGATACTTTTGGAAAGAGAGAGCACTTGGCGGCTGTAGTTGGAAATCAAATTATTGGTGTCACCATATAAAATTGATGAAGATTATGGAAGAGCCTTTGATTTCTAAATGTAATTGGATTCAGGAGCGTGTAGGAAAAGACAGTTCATGATTTCGAGCTAAATTGAAGTTCTTATTATAGTTGCAGTTGTCGCGGCTCGAACTAGTCAACTCTTTCTTGAAAATATTTTTGGGTTGACTTGACTCTCTAAAAGGGGCCCACAAGTCCAATTTTTTTTAAACACCTTTATATATCAGAATTTAAATGTATAAAAGGGTTTCCAATAATTATTATTTGGTTTTATTAACCATAGAAGAGAGAAATGCTTGGAGGAGAAGAAGACTAGAAGGTGGAACCCTACTACACCACATCTACACCATTCTACCTCTATCATTAGGGTAATTAGTATTAGCTACATGTCTTAAAAATGATTCTAACATTTTTACTATTTAGTTTTATTTCTTTCTTGATGAACTAATTCTTATTTAGTTTGAGTTTGCAATTACGTATAATTCTTGAATACTTTATTGACGTCTTTACGTTATTTGGGGTTGTTGGTTTCAACTGAATTGAGTCATGAGTTTTTAGTTGTTTATGAATTGGATACATTTATGATTTCTATATCCTGAACAAAATATGGATTGATCATAGTATCTTAAATTGTCACCCTAACGGGGAATTTAGGAACATAACTAATAACTTACGTTCGGTGTCCGGTGGTGATCCTAACAGGCTTGCCTAGACAAATAATTAAATATGTTAAATTTTTGTAACCCCGATATTTTTTTAGATAGAATATTCTCAACCAAGGACTCTAGTAAGAGTTAGGTAGCCTTATAAGCTACCCTGGCAGGTGTTAGAAGGAAGTTAGAATCGCAATCAGCATAACGACCCTAATTCACTCTTTTAACTCGAATCATCGACTTAGTAGGATAGGGGAATACTACCAATCTCGAGCTATTCTCTAATCTCGCATCCTCTTAGTTTATTGGATTAGTAGTTAATTAATTAGTTTACAATTATTTGCATCTTTTTGAAACGAAAACCAAACAAAATGCTATAATTTTATTTTTTTATTTTAGTAGTTTGCAACTAAATACATCTACGCTCCTTAAGAACACAATACCAATATTAACAAACTTAGTCCCTATGGAGAAGATTCTCTTTTACTTACTTTATTACTTGTCAATGATATGTACACTTTCGGTTAGGTAGGTGCCTTGATGTGTTAAATTGCTATCTTATTTTATCACACCTTGGAAGACGATAAGTTTTTGGTGCCGTTGCCGAGGACTACTTTGTTGATTATTGTGTTTTTGTTTAGTAAAGTAGAGTTAGTTGTTTTATGGTTTTACGCTAGTTTTTGTTTTTTTTCTCTTTTATAGATTCTTAGACTTGGTATATGCTCTCGGATCCCGATAAATTACTTTGGGCTCAAAGGTGAAGAGAAAGAGAGCAAAGGAAGAAAGAAGTTATGTCGGCTGTTAACGAGTCATTGAATGTAGACGTTGATGGGAATCTAATCCCAAGAGTATATGCTTTACCACCTAAGACTTAACAAGTCACTCAAAATCTGATTCCCCAAGGAGTTCAACCACAAGTAGGGGGTAATGGAGGAGTTCCAACTAACAATCCGCGTAGAGAGTAAGGTCTTCCGGGACAAGGAGGCCAATTCAAAGTTCAACTGTTACGGATTCGCCCTCTAGTTATTCAAGCTGCTCGTTCAAGCCCGACCCATGTAAATTAATTCACGAGTTATGGTAACTACAGTGGAGTCGCAAATCAAGATCTGGTCTGGTCCATTCAGAATTTTATGCAAATTTGTGATGCATACATTACTCTAGGTGTTACTCGCGAACAAATGTATTACTTAGTGTTCTAAAAAGCGCTAGTTGCTAAGCGGGTGGTCAACCACCTTCGAGCGCCTAAGGGATTGGGCGGGAGCCTAGGCGGATTTTATTTGTTCTCCTCCTAGGTAGTTTGAATCTTATATATGTATTTTATATATTATTAGTTTATTTATTTTTAAATCTACACAATATACTAGAAAGAAAAAAGGCAACACATTTGAAAAAGTCCCACAAAGTTATATGTTATTTCTTAGATACATATACAATTCAGGTGAATGATCAACGATTATATTTGAATATATTTTTGGATTTATATAATGTTTAAGATAGTTTTATATAATTTTTTGTGTCAAAAAATAGAAAAATTTGATTTTTCTGTTAAAAATGGATTTTTTTTAGTCTCCAGACTACCTAAGCGGCCGCCTAGGCTCGCCTGGACCTGCTGGGACCACCTGATCGCCAATCACAGGAACGAGTGAATTGTTAGATCGTCAACAACCCGAATCTATTACATCGAGGTACAAAATTCAAGTAAAATTCATAGATCGGAACCATCCATAGAGCATGAGATTGAAGGATCAAATGGAACTTTTTAATTTCTGCCAAGAAGATGGAGAAGTGTAGGAGAGACATGTACAAGATTTCAACAGAGGTTAGCTAAATGTCCACTTCATAGTTATACCCCGAGCTACAATTAACAATGTTTTATTAAGGACTCGACTAGATTTCATGATTAAAGGTTGATGATTTTTGAAGGGGTAGTTTTATTGTCCCTGGAGTTGAATGAAGCATCAATTGGCATGGAGAAGATTGTAGAAATTGAGAGGAGTTGGAAAACATCGCGAGCCCCTATTACTAATACTAAGATATGTAAGTTACAATTAGATAGTGACACTACAATGGATGCACAGTTTTCATAGTTAGAGAATCAATTGGAGTAGTTGGAACTAGTCGTTAAAGAAGGTCCCCAAGGGAGACAATCCAAGGTTAAGATAGTTCAAGAGGCATAGGGTTGTTTATGTTGTGTAGTTAATGATCATATTTGGGAAGAGTGTCAAGGTAATCCAGAGTTCACGTTTCATGTCAAATCGAGGGAACTACCAATCGAGTAAATATGAGTATCAACAGGGGAATCTCAATCATCCAGACATCAATGGTCAATACGAATGGTGTTGTGAATCAATGTAATTAGTATTACCCATGACCTCAATATAATTTTTTTTAACTAAGGTCCCAAAATCAATATCAATGGGACAAGTCTATGTAAATCATTCATAGCGATGACACAAGAGAACGTGAGAGCAAACATTTGCTTCGTTGAAGATATTGGAGAATCAAGTGGCCTAAATAGCCAACCATCTTCAAAATCGTCCAGACGGTCCATGATGTATCTTATTTTGTGATAGAATACTCATATTACAATACATCTTTTTGGGGGTTTATTGGACCTAAGTGAGGGGTTATTCCCTTATATTTGACATATCTTGCGAATTCCATCTCATTTTGGACATATTGAAATTTTAGAGATTTTGTGTCTTAATTGTGTGTTAAGTGTGCATTTTGTAGGTACATGTATGACATGAGACGCCAAGATGATGATGAGAAGTCAAGTACGAACCCAATACAAGGCGTAGAAAGAGCTAAAAGTCACTATGGAGAAGTTGGAGCGTTTACTAGAAAAATCTTGACATCACTTGATTCAGTCTCCCATGATTTAGTGGTCAGATATTTGGACAAATTTAATTTTTATTTGGATAGATCTTAAAGTCAGTGACGTGTGAGTAGTGATGAAGTCAATTCGGAGTTGAAATGAAGAAGTTATGCTACTTGCTTCCACCGTGACTCGAACTTGTCCAACACTAGCTAAAAACGGGTTGGGCTATTCTTAACCCATCTAAGTGAGATCATTAGACCCCAAAACGTTTTTAGCCTAGTACATAATCATTTTAGAAGCTCATAATTTAGTATACAAGCAACATTACACATTTTTGAGAGAGTTAAGCGCCTGGAGCAAGGAGAAGAGGAAGAGGAGAAGGGTTTCCACCCACTTTCCACCATTCTTGACTATTTCATATCTGATTCCCTTCGAGTGTAAGGTTAGTTTTATCCCTTTTTATATTCTAAAAATTATTCTTATTTTATTATTTATAATTTTTTTATTTAATTATGAACTAAACCCTTATTCCTTAAGGATTGCTAATGTATGAATCATTGCTCGTTGATTTAATTGAAGTGTTGTTTATTTCCATTGACTATATGCGTGTGATTTTTTCTTACTTGTATTCTGGACAAATATTGGTTAGTGTTAGTGGTGGTGGTTAGGGTGTAATAAAATAACAATATATATATATATATATTAAAATAACGAAACACCCTAGCCCACTACGTTATTCACTACAAGTATCATAGATCGTATGCCCGTATAATTGATAAGTAGAAATCGTTTGCAGGGACTATGAAAGTTAGTTAGGACTAATAAAAATATAAAGTGCAAACAATAAATTTTTGAAGAATAATACACTGGGAGACTCTGAAATATTTGTTTGGTTTTATGACTTTAAACAATTAACTAAATAAAATAAAGATAGGAAAATAAATCAAAATAAAGAAGTAGTATGAGAGTTTAGCTCGAGATATAGCCATGATTATGTAACAGAGAATTATGTAATATGCAAAAGCCAGGATTCTATATTCCTCTTAACCCCTTTCCGGGTGGACTTAGGTGGCGACCTAACAATTACTAGGGGACTTGGGTAAGGGGACCCTGCGCAATGAGCGGTGGTTAATCTCAAACCCTAGTGACTATCTAGTTAGGCAAGCCCGTCGGGATCACTACCGCACAGTAGACGTTTATGTGGTGTTTCAATAATTAGACACCCCTTCCGAGTGACCATCTAACTACTATGGTAATCCTATATATTTTCAACCGCAAGAACTACAGACAATACATCAGAGAACATAAAACAGAGATAACACTACTAATTTAAGTTAAATGTAAAATGACATCCCAAATTGAAATAGATATGAAACAAGTCTAGGGTTCATACCCTTATGCTAATCAGAATCTAAATAGAATTAGTTCATACTAGAGAAAAAAAGAAAATGAATTGCAAAGGTGAAGGGTTGGAATGGCATGAATAACTTTGGTGTGGCCTAAGGTGTGATAAAATAATGATATAAATAAGTGCAAATACACACCCTAAACTAACACTGTACTGCAAGTATTACAGGACGTATGCAAGTTTTAATGATAAGAAGATTCGTTCCTCAGGGACTAACAAAAGTTAGAGGGAACTTATGCAAATTATCAAGTGCAGATATTAAAGATAGAAAGATAATACGCAAGTAGAAAGAAGAGAAAGATATATATTTATTTGGTTTTCTAATAAATAAACTAAACTAATAAACTAAAGACAGAAAATAAATAACAGAAAAGAAAAGAAGATAGTATGAACGATATAACTTAGGTTTTACTAGTATGCACTAATCCTTCTAATTATATCTATTAAATCTAATTCATAAGGGAGAATATTAGCTCTTGGTATACTTAGTCAGGATTCTAAATTCCACTACCTTAGACCTTGAGAGCGACTAAGGGGGCAATGGCACAACCAAGAAGTGATTTAAAATAGGGTTATCAAACGCCACTAAGGCCCTAAGCAAATACTGCAATCTTGGTGATATGGTGGTTAAAACAAACCTTAATGACTATCTAGTTAGAAGTATGTTTTGTCAGAACTGCTATCGACACTAGACGTTATGTGGTGGTTCAATAGTTAAACACCCTTACAAGGTGACCATCTAACTACTATTAAGGTAATCCTATACTCGTGCACTAGCAAGGAAAACAATCATTAAATCAAAACACATAATCAAATATAAGGGTAAGTAGCTAATATCAGATTAAAACATATAATTCCCAAAGAACTTAGATAGAAGAACTAGAATTCATAGATTATACATTATGCAAAACCTAAGCTAAGAGAATTAGTTCATACAAAGAAAAGAAGAAGAAAGAATTACAAAATAAGAGGTTGAAGGAGACATAGTTGTTGCACAGCTCCCTCCAGACTTCTTCTCTTGTGTTGCAGCTTCCTCTTGGCCTTAGGGTCTGGCCAAGGATGATTTAAGAGTGTTAAGAGGCTGTATTTATAGGTTAGAGGTTGACCTAATTCGTTTCTTGGAGATAACTTCAAGTAATGGGCTCCTGGCCCAACCCAAATTCGTAAGATAAACACTGCTGCGTTGTTTTGGTCATAACTTCTTTGTTATTGGTCGGATTTTGCTCCACAAGATACCAAAAGAATCGCAACAGAATTATCTAGGACCTTGGTGGTCCTTTGTGTGTTCTAAAAATAAATGCAAATAATAATCGAACCACAACCGCAAGTGTACGGTTGTCCCAAGTAGTAATTCTGATAATCAGATTCGTTCCAAGGACGGATGGTTGATCACAATGTTTATGCAAATAGTGATTTGATGCACTTATGAAAATGAAAGAGGATAAATTGTTTGTTTTGGTTTTGTGATTTATTACTAAATAAATGAAAGACAAAATAATAATGCAAGTAAAAAGCTAAAACGCAAGTAAAATGAGTGAAAACGCAAGTATGAGCAAGTAGTACTTGAGAGACACAAGGGTTTTCCTAACTATCATTCATTTCATACATTGTTTAAGGGACAAATTTGTAAATTGGTATTGGTCGGGATTCTATAATCTCCTTACCCCCGTCAGGGTGGACTAAGGAGCAACTATCAAATGCTACAAACCCCGTCAGGGTGATTATAGTCCACTCTCAAGTGTTAAAATGTTCATTACCCAATAGGCCATAGGTTTAATTAAGCTCGTCAGAGTCAATAATTTCTAACCTACATTCATTAACTAGTTCGGTACCTAAACCCCCCGTCAAGGTGATCCAATCGCCACTAATTGGAATAGCCTAGATACTAAATCCTATCATTGGTTAATTACGTCAATAATAGTAATTAAAAATGCAAATTAAAGAAAAATACAATTTACCCAATTTGATTTAAATAATAAATATCCCAAATTCAAATGTATAGAATGAAATCAAATTGGGATTAACCCATTATGCGTTCTCAAGCACTATGGATTGTTTAGCTCATATTAAAAAGAAAAACTAAATTAAAATAAATGGAATTCATAATTGATTACAAATAAAAGATAAAAGAAACCTAATTTCCGGAATTGGAATGACTGAGAACGGAGCTATAGACCCACTCCAGCTCTAGCAGCTTCTTCTTCCTTCCTTCTGTTGCTTCTCTCTGGTGTTTTTAATTGTAAAGAATGAATTGTATGTAAAATAGAAGTCCAGACCTCCTTTTATAATAAGAAAAACGGATTAGGGCTTGGACCAGAAAATAAAAGCCTAATTAAATGTCCAAGCCCACTTTCTAAGCCCAAAATCCCGTAATTGATGACAGGCCTTCACTAAAACTGCTTTTCCCGATGCGTTACAACTCCGATTGACCTCATTCCAGTTGCTAAAGTTCCGTACTTCGATAAGGAATAATTTCTCTTCAAAGGTCAGCGGCTAAATCAGCTCTTAAGCACCTCGAAAACAGCAATCAATGGCCTGGAAAATGGATTTTCAGCTCTAAAAATAAAATCTTCGGGATTTCTCTTCAAGTCTTGACTCTATCTTTTGATCTTTGACTTTATCTTCGGATTCCTTTCCTAGCTAACATCTAAAAACCTGTAAACTTTACACTAAAAATACCAATATTACGCGCAAAAGTTTAATAATTCAAAAATGCTAGAAATAAAAAGGTAATTCCGAAATATTGCATATTTAACCCAAAAGTCTATCAAATTAATTAAATAAACACCAAAAATGATGTCTCCTAAGGGTCTAAAATAAGAACAATTAGGGAGACATCAAGACCCCCAACTCAAACCTTTGTCGTCCCGACAAAGCAAAACAAAATAAAACGAGGGGTAGAAGCAAACGTATAACACATAGAAGCTAACAAATAAACCCTAAAGCAATTCTTAAGATAAATCTCATATAGCAAAACTTTAAAAACTAACATCTACATACACTAATCATGCAACATCAAACATAAGTAATCTCAATCATAAAATTAAAGTCGCAATGCTTGAAGGTTACACTTGTACTTATCTCTGTATGATGGCTATAGGGTGGTCATTAATCCTACCTCGCTTTGAACGCTCCACCTAGGCTATTCCCTATCAACAGAATCATAAATTCACTATGCACTTAGGAATCACGAGGTCTTTACGGTTATAATATTGGCTTAAGGACGGGTATGGATGTATATTTGGTAAATTTGAAGTGAGCTTTTGGCTCTCTCCTCACTTACCATCAACATTGTCCTCGAGCTTGAGTTAACGCTCAAAAAGATGTTCTCACTCACCCATTACGCAACAATTTAGCGTCCCATGTCTACCCACTATAAACTAGATGATTTTCAGAAGAATTCCACTTTGCCGGATGTTTTATTCTTTCATACTTTTCTTTTTCTTTTCTATTCTCTTTTTCTTCTTTTTTTTTTGTACAGAGGAAAACCGGGTACCCGGATTTTGGAAACCGGGTTCCCGGATCCTACTGTATTGATTTTCAAAAAATTTCATTTTTTTCTTTCTTTTTCATTTTTTCTTCATTCCCGGCAAAGGGTTACAAGTATATATCATCTGCAATTTGTGCTACAATACAAAGCACATCAATCCCAACCCATTAAAGTCCCCATATGTGGTCCCACCACCCCAAACTCAAGCTCGAGACATGTCTCAGGATTGTGATTCAAGTGCGGGTCATATGGTCATGCCTAACAATCTAAGGGATAATGGTTTATATCGTGGCTACAAAGAAAAGGCTAAAGGCTCAAAGTGGGTTAAGACGGATAATAATTCATTCAAGGGATAGAAAGCTGAAAGGCACAAATGGCTAACAAAGAACTGCCCCTATCATTTTCCTAAGTACATAGCTTGTCTTTAGCTCATATCTAGGTGGGTTCTCTACTAATTAGGATTTCACGTTCTACACACCAAACATATTCCTTGAGTACAAGCTTACTTCATTTGCATTGTTCATTAATTTTTCCTATTAATTACCTATGTTCGCATGCAATTGTAAGTGCGTTTTATGTTAATCCCTAAAGTTCACTATTTACTATCATTGATTCATCAAAAGTATGCTTAAAGGGATATTTAAAAGTCTCTATAGTCAAACGCAACTCCGAAAATTATTTTATTGAAAGCAGATAAAACACATAACACATAAAAACTGGGATGAGGCAACGAACCCCACCCCAAACTCAAAAATGAGTCGTGTCCCCACGACTCGAAAGGACTCAAAGCAATAAAATAATATACACTAAATGAGAAGGATTAGGAAACGTATCTGAACCAGCGCGAGGCTGGTGTTCGGTGTTGCGTCCATGAACTTTATCTCGCGTCTAGACATTGGAAGTTGTTCTTTGAACAAATAAAGTTCAACTATTAGTAACGTTTCCCAAAATATCAATCATCGCATCCCGATTCTCTTTCAACACCTTGATTTGTGATTCCAACTCATCATCGGATCATGTTCTTTCTCACTTTCAGGTTCCTCAATTACTTTCCTCTTCTTCGGATTAGCTTGAATCGTAACCTTGTGTTTGAATGCGAATTAGGAATCCCAAGAGCTTGTTCATGAATAGTACTAAAAGCGTTTCTGTTTCTTGGAGAATTCCTTTGATAAGCACATATGAAGGCGGTTTTGATAGACATCTCTTTCCACCCCAAACTCAAAACTTCAAATAGTGAGAAGCTAAGGCTTAGAACTTTGATATTTTGAGGCTTAAGACTTGAAGATCATGGTGGAATATGAGATGGGTAAAGGCTAATTGATGTGTGGGAAGAGGGAAATGGATTGAATTTGAAGCTTGGATGAAGAACAATTGGAGAAAAGTGGGAATTTTATCGTATTTTGGATAGGAGATGAGTTGATTGCATGATATTGTGGTGAAAGAGAATAAGATTTGAGGATTGTGTGGTTGTAGTTGATGATGTTCAGGAAATTCTGGGTTTTGGGGGTGTTCTTGGAGGCTGGGTTGAAGATAGAGGTAAAAATTTAGGGTTGAAAAATTGAAAAACGGCCCTGTCACAGATGCAAACCGGGTCCCCGGATCCGAAAATCCGGGTTCCCGGTTCCGCGTCGCTGTGACGGCGCGGAAAAAAAAATAAAAATACTCTTTTTTTTTTTTTTTTTTTTTTTTTTTTTTTTTTTTTTTTTTTTTTTTTTTACCCCAAGACGCGCCAAACCGCTGGACTCCAAGACGCAGGGTCAGAAATTCTGCTCGCCGAAACCGGGTACCCGGTTTTGCAAATGCGGGTACCCGGATTTTGTCGATGGCGCGAGTCAAAACGCGCCAAAACGCCACCTCTGAAAACGCTGGGCCAGACTTGAGGAAAATTACAGCTCCGAAACCGGGTACCCGGTTTCGCCAAATGCGGGTACCCGGATTTGTGTCGATGCGCGAATCAAAACGCTCCAAAACGCAGGTCACCAACACGCAGGGTCAGACTCTTCAACTGTTACAGCACCAAAACCGGGTTCCCGGATTTCGCAAACCGGGTACCCGGTTTCGACGCTGTTGTCGAACCCCACACGCCACGTGCTGCGTTTGAAGAGGGTGGTACCAGCTCCAAAACCGGGTTCCCGGTTTTGTAAAAACGGGTACCCGGATTCTCCTGGACATCCAACCTCTTTTTCTTCTGTTTTCGCCAATTCGACCCCAAACTCAAGTCCTTTTTACCCCTGAAATCATCAAAAACAACTACCCTTCCTCATTTCTTAATAATAAACACTAAAATTACGAAAATCAAACTAATCTAAAATGCAAAAATTTAAAAACTCAGCTATTATACAAGAAATTGGCTTTTGTTTAACGTCGTTAAGCTCGACGGGTTACCTCAATCATTAGTCATTGACATAACCTCCCCAGCAGTGAGTGAGGTTGTCAATATTTGCAAGTCGAAATTTGCATCCCTTCGCTTTTATGCCCACTAGTTTGTCTGAGATAATCTGTGCGACCATGAATGGTCCTATCCAAGAACTTTTTGATTCACGTACCTTTGGGCGGGGGTTCGGTTTCTTCATAGCTACTTCTTCACCTACTTTGAACCCCTTTTTCTTTCTCTCTTTCTTAGGTTCCTTCGGAACCTTCGTGGCACGTGCTTTCTCTTTCTTCTTCGCATGATTGAGTTGTGGATCCTTGGGGTATGGAGGAGCTTTAATTGGTGGTTTCTTTCGTAGCTCTTTCTCCTCCACCCCTAAAGTTTCCACAACACTAATTGGCTTTGTTCTTACCGGTTCCATTACATCTACACGAAAACATTCATCCTTGGAATCCGGAAACTTCATAGGCCTGAACACGTTGAATTTCACCTCTTCGTCTTGGATCCTCATAATCATTTCTCCATTTTCTACATCAATAAGGGTACGCCCCGTGGCTAGGAATGGTCTTCCCAAAATAATGGGGACATTCCTATCCGCGTCGTAATCAAGAATAACGAAATCAGCGGGAAAAATTAACGTACCTGCCTTAACGAGGACATCTTCGATTCGGCCTTCCGGATGTGCAAGAGATCGATCTGCCATTTGCAAAACCATAGAAGTGGGTCTTGCTTCAATATTAAGCTTATCAAAGACTGATTTGGGCATCAAATTGATGCTTGCACCCAAATCACATAGCGCTTTTCCTTTCCACTCATTACCAATAGATATCGGAATTGTAAAACTCCCAGGATCAACTAACTTTGGAGGTAATTTACCTTGACAAATAGCACTACATTCCTCAGGAAGACCAATCATCTCATTATCACAATATGGCCGTTTGTTGGTGAGGGCTTTCTTCAGAAACTTAGCATACTTGGGTATATCTCGAATAGCTTCTAACAACGGAATATTTATGCTAAGACCTCTTATTTTGTTAAAGAATTTTTGATACTCACCCATATCACCTTTCTTTTGAACTCTTGATGGAAATGGTGGAGGTGGACGATTGATTATAGTCTCATCTTTCTTTTTCGGAATCTCAACAGGCTTCTCCACTTCTTCTACTTCAATTTCTTTATCTTTATTCACCACCTCTTTTTCTTTTCTAACTTCTTTTTCTTTCATAACCGGAAAAGGAGGTGGAGGAAGGTTCTTACCACTTCTAAGATTAATAACTTTACAATCTTCGATTTGTAACGGATTCTCAGTATCACTAGGAAGTTGTCCTTGCTGACGTTGATTGGGCTGTTTATTGATTTGACTCAGCTGATTTTGGAACATCTTCATATTTGCTTCAAGTGCATTTTGTCTTTCTATAGCTGCGTTCTGACGTTCTATCGCTGCATCCTGACGCTCCATCGCTGCGTTCTGACGTTCCATTGCTTGTGCTTGTAGAGCGATTAAACTTTCAACTGTTTTCTGAAGGGTATTTGCTCCTTCTTGTGGATGGGCAGGTAAAGCTTTCCGGTTCAAATTCTCATCATAAGTATTCTGAGGAGCTTGTCTCTGTACATAATTTTGATTCTGTCCTCCTTGATAGTTATTGTGTGGTCTAGGATTATAGTTGTCACCTTGGGGACGCGGTTGATACGCATGTGTAGGATTGGCTGCCCCATTAGGATTCGAATATTGAAACCCAGGATGGTTTCTGTTAGGCTGATACCCATTACCACTCGCATTAAAATTACCTCTGTTGGACATGAACATCACTGATTCTTGATTACTCGGACAATTCTCCTCATCATGATCATCAACTCTACAAATCGAACACATATAAACCTCTTGTGCAGCATGCACCGCTACTCTCTTACCCGAAAATCCTTCTTTTACAGCTAAAGTAAGCTGCTTCAATTGTTGCTCCAAAGTGTTTTGAATTTTTGTCTCAAAGGTAGCAAGTTTCTCTTCTATGTTAACATTATTAACTCCCTTGACTGGTGTTCTTACTGAGCTCCACCCAACTTCATTCTTGACTGTTCTCTCTAAAATAATTTTGGCATGAGCGGGTTGAACTTGAAGAAAACCTGCTCCACATAGCGTATCCAATTTCTCTCTTGAAATTCCATCAAGGCCTCTATAAAAGATCTTTAACTGTTGTTGTTCTGAAAAGCCATGATTAGGAACTTTACGCAAACACATCTGAAATCTTGTCCAACTCCTACCCACAGTTTCCTCATACTCTTGACGGAATTGTGTCAATTCTAGTTCAGCATCTAACCTCATGTTACTTGGGTAATACCTGTCAAAGAAAGCAATTTCTAATTGGTCCCAATTGGTAATCCTCGTAGGATCTTGCGTATCGTGCCATTCACTTGCTCCATCAATGACAAAGAATTTGAAAGCAGCAAAATACATCTGTTCTCTTGAAACCCCTTGTGTGATATAAGAATCACATATCTGTTTGAATTTCTGTACCGCTCTAAGAGGATCTTCCGATGGTCTTCCGCGAAAATTTCCAAAGTTTTGGAACTGAGCTAGCATACCCGAATCTGGACGGAATCTCGGAACATTAATATCTGGAGCACCTACTCCTATAGCTGGAGCGCGGAATGGAACTTCTGGAGGGCCATTAGTGAACCACGGATCATGATTCATCACTATCTGGACTGGAGGATTAGGATGTAGTGGTTGAACTTGAGGAATAACGCCTGGAGCTAAAGGTTGGCCATTTGCATCTAACTGGCCTTGTCCATTCTGTTGACCTTGAATAATGATATTCTCCATTCTGTTACTTAATTCTTCTACTTCTAAAGCTTCTCGTTCTCTTCTTCTTCTGTTCGCAAGTCTGATCAACGATTCTGGATTACTAAGGATCGGAGGTGCTGGCTCTAGATCCTTGAATAGCCTTCTTCGCATACACCAAACCTAAAAACCTGAAAAAGCTAACAAACAAAAAGCGTAAAACTGATAAAATAAAATAAATGCACTTATCACTAAAGGATAAACACCGTGGTCACACGCTACCGTCCCCGGCAGCGGCGCCAAAAACTTGGTGGTCCTTTGTGTGTTCTAAAAATAAATGCAAATAATAATCGAACCACAACCGCAAGTGTACGGTTGTCCCAAGTAGTAATTCTGATAATCAGATTCGTTCCAAGGACGGATGGTTGATCACAATGTTTATGCAAATAGTGATTTGATGCACTTATGAAAATGAAAGAGGATAAATTGTTTGTTTTGGTTTTGTGATTTATTACTAAATAAATGAAAGACAAAATAATAATGCAAGTAAAAAGCTAAAACGCAAGTAAAATGAGTGAAAACGCAAGTATGAGCAAGTAGTACTTGAGAGACACAAGGGTTTTCCTAACTATCATTCATTTCATACATTGTTTAAGGGACAAATTTGTAAATTGGTATTGGTCGGGATTCTATAATCTCCTTACCCCCGTCAGGGTGGACTAAGGAGCAACTATCAAATGCTACAAACCCCGTCAGGGTGATTATAGTCCACTCTCAAGTGTTAAAATGTTCATTACCCAATAGGCCATAGGTTTAATTAAGCTCGTCAGAGTCAATAATTTCTAACCTACATTCATTAACTAGTTCGGTACCTAAACCCCCCGTCAAGGTGATCCAATCGCCACTAATTGGAATAGCCTAGATACTAAATCCTATCATTGGTTAATTACGTCAATAATAGTAATTAAAAATGCAAATTAAAGAAAAATACAATTTACCCAATTTGATTTAAATAATAAATATCCCAAATTCAAATGTATAGAATGAAATCAAATTGGGATTAACCCATTATGCGTTCTCAAGCACTATGGATTGTTTAGCTCATATTAAAAAGAAAAACTAAATTAAAATAAATGGAATTCATAATTGATTACAAATAAAAGATAAAAGAAACCTAATTTCCGGAATTGGAATGACTGAGAACGGAGCTATAGACCCACTCCAGCTCTAGCAGCTTCTTCTTCCTTCCTTCTGTTGCTTCTCTCTGGTGTTTTTAATTGTAAAGAATGAATTGTATGTAAAATAGAAGTCCAGACCTCCTTTTATAATAAGAAAAACGGATTAGGGCTTGGACCAGAAAATAAAAGCCTAATTAAATGTCCAAGCCCACTTTCTAAGCCCAAAATCCCGTAATTGATGACAGGCCTTCACTAAAACTGCTTTTCCCGATGCGTTACAACTCCGATTGACCTCATTCCAGTTGCTAAAGTTCCGTACTTCGATAAGGAATAATTTCTCTTCAAAGGTCAGCGGCTAAATCAGCTCTTAAGCACCTCGAAAACAGCAATCAATGGCCTGGAAAATGGATTTTCAGCTCTAAAAATAAAATCTTCGGGATTTCTCTTCAAGTCTTGACTCTATCTTTTGATCTTTGACTTTATCTTCGGATTCCTTTCCTAGCTAACATCTAAAAACCTGTAAACTTTACACTAAAAATACCAATATTACGCGCAAAAGTTTAATAATTCAAAAATGCTAGAAATAAAAAGGTAATTCCGAAATATTGCATATTTAACCCAAAAGTCTATCAAATTAATTAAATAAACACCAAAAATGATGTCTCCTAAGGGTCTAAAATAAGAACAATTAGGGAGACATCAGACCTGTAGAAGGAAATTACCAAATTCGGCCTATTTCTTAGGTAAAAACACCAATCTTTAGACGTGTTCTGCAGAATCCCAGATTTAGGCAGCTTTTCCTTTTCCTAATTGAACTCAGTTTCCTTCTATCTCCAATTTCCATGCATATCTTTTTCCATAAGTTGTAATCTTTGACTTGGACTCTAATTAATCTCCATAATTATCTTTAAAGCTTCACACTAAATAAACAATTAAACCCAATATGCTCTAAAAATAATAATTTTACAAATCAAGACCCAAAATAGGAAAGTGCACTAAATTAAGCTAAAATCAACCTATAGACTAATAAATAAGCCTAAAATGATGTCTCAAGAGTGTATTTTACTATCACAAATGAGGAGACATCAAGACCCCCAACTCAAAGTTGTATCGTCCCGATACAATAAAAGTAAAGAACAGTAGGGTAGTCAAGAAGAAGAAGTAGGAGGAGAATAGGAACAGAACACAATGAATGATCCTAGAGCAAAATATCTAAAAAGTCTCATGTAGTAATGCTCAAGAAATAATGCACAAATATGCTTAATATACATGTAATCAACAATCCATAAATTCAAGTTAAGATTAATTTCGCAATGCCAGAAGGAGAGGATGATAACTTAGTTCAGGATAATGGCTATAGGTTGTTCATAGGTCCCAAATACAGCATCCAATGGTCCACTTACCTACTACCTAATCGCTCAATTGTTTCTCCATCTAGTAGTTAGAAATCCTAAGGTCTTTGGTCATAACTTGGCTTAAGGACGGGTGTGGTATATTTGGATAATGAAAAGTGAGCTTTTGGCTCTCTCCTCACTAGCCATCAACGAATCGCCCTAGAGCTTGAGTTGTTCACTCAAAGATGTTCTCACTCAACCCAATTTATTGATGCTTTTTAATGTGCATCCCCAATAATCCCAATTAAAACCTTTGATGATATAAAATCCACTTTGCCGGTCCGAATATATATTTTCTTTTCAAATCAATTTTTCTTTTTTGTATAGCTATGATTCTCTTTTTATGTTGAGATATCACACTATTTTCTTTTCATATATATATATTCTTTCTTTTTAATGCCCTTGTTGGCAAATTTAGCTCGTAGCTTCTTTTCCATTCACTATTACCCCGGCAAAGGGTTACAATAATAACAATTTCATCATCAATAAAATCACAAAGATAATTCCCAAACCCAATGTTCCCTAATGATGAAACCCACCACCCCAAACTCAAGCTCTAAAACGAGTGTCTCAGGTTTTGCGATTTGAGTGCGGGTCATATAGATAAGTCCTAAAACTAGGGTAAGGATTATAATGTGTTTCAATAAAAGGCTTTAGAAAGGCTCAGAGGGGCTAAGACGGATAAATAACAATAATCAAATAAAAGGGTGAGAAAGTATAAAGGCTTCAAGTGTTTTAATCATGAACGAACTGCCTTATTCATTTTTCTAACTACCGGATTTTGTTACGTTTTCATTATTAGTTCATAGACAAGTGGGTTTTCAACTAATTTTAAACCTCACGTTCTACACACCAAATAACTATTCCTAAGTAGTAACATACTTCTTAGCATTGCTTATTAACTTTTCTATCTTTTATTTCCTGTTTTCATACATGCATCTAAACAATTTTGCAACATCTTTCAAAAACATACTACTTACTATCATTAACTTAATAAAATCATGCTCAATAGGTACATTCAACATATTCTATGCCTAATTCAACCCAAAAAATTTTAAATTTTATGCAAAAACAAAAAGGAAGATGAGGACAACGAATCCCCACCCCCAACTCAAAAATGAGCCGTGTCCCCACGACTCGAAAAAGACTCAAGAAAAATAAAATTTAAAATTAGCATACATATTGCACATAAAGAAATGGTAGGGAAGAAATAAAACATACTCTTCGAGGCTTTTACCTCGCCTAGACGATACTCGGATTAAATCTAATGTATCTTCTGCACCCAACTTCTTATTCGCTTTTTGTTCAGGACACGTGATCATAGTAGGATATTGCATTATATAACGTTATGGGAGAGATCGAAAATCCGTATCACCTCCTCATAGATCAACTGTGCCCCATCTTCTTCTTCTCCTCACAAAATACAATTCACAAACCACCCAAGCATCCCAAATCTCCATGAATCTTCATGTATTCTCCTTATCAATTTCTACTTCAAAAACTTTCTCATAAGAAAAAGGTAGTTCCTTTAATTGTTATTTCGGAGAAGCTATCATGGCCATTGAAGCTTCCTCTTTTTCTTTGGGTGTAGGGTCGTTGATTTGTAGAGGTTGTGTTGTTTTCTTCACTAAATTTGGAACCTTTTTGCTCATTGAATCAAACACAGCTAGCTAACCTCTCTTCTCTTGACTTGTTTTACCCATTGAATTGGAACTAGGACTTGTCTCACTTGATTTCTTCTCAATTAGATCCAATACCTTGATTTCTTCATCACCCATACAGTAGATAATGTCTTAATCATCTTAATTGACCCCCAACTCAAAGCTTTAACCACTCTTGAAATTTGAAACTCTTGATTATTGGTTGTACAAGCTTAATTTGGGTTGGGAAAGGTGATTTGATGATGATTCTCTATGTGGGTAAGATGGATTCTTCATGGATTGGCTTGGATCTAAGAAACTGTAGGATGAATTTCTGAAATTTTAAGCTTTTGATCTTGGATTCAAGGTGTTTTGGTATGATATAGGTGGTTGAATCTTCCTTGTAATGATGTGGAGAATGAATTGGATGTGTTTTCATGGTAATTGGGTAGTGTTTTGATGATTGGTGAAGGTTTTGATGAGCTTCAATGGAGTTGGGAGAGTTTTGGAGAGAAGAAAGAGGTTTAAGGTTTAATAAATTCGGAATAATAAGCTTTAGATCTTCATATAACCTTGAAACCCTTTCTTTTCTCTCTCTGGCGGCTCGTGCGGACTACCCCTGCGGACCATGGGGTGCACCGCAGGGTAGTCCGCGACATCTGATGCTCGAAACTTTTTTGCTCACTGGTTAAAACCCGTGGTAGGACCCCGTGGTACGGGTTTTGGCTTGCGGACTAGGGTCCGGTGTACCGGAGGGTACCCCGCGGCTTCTGTAGCTATCTCCGTCAAAATACACGTGGTACCTACCCCGTGGTACGGGTTTTTGAGGCGCGGACCATGGTGCGGTGTACCGGGGGGTAGTCCGCGGCAATTTTTCTGGTTTCTGGATCAAACCCGTAGTAGCAACCCGTGGTACGGGATTTTGACCACGCGGTGCACCGCGAATGAGGTCCGGTGTACCGCACGTGACAAAAACCTCCCCAACAGATAGATCTCGAAAAGATTTGCAGTTTAGGCTCAAAAATCACCTGATTCCGATATCCGAGCGCAAAGATATGGCTTGCCGAAGTTTCTGTCCAAAAAAATTTTGCTCGCTTCCCTAACTCGATTTCTCCAATACCTAATCATCAAAAACACTAATACCTTTCTCAAATATGCAATATCAACTAAAATTAACTAATCTAAACAAAAATTAAAAACTAAAAACGTAAAAACATACAAGAAATTACGGGTTGTCTCCCGTACAGCACTTTTGTTTAACGTCTTTCAAAGTTAGACGTGTTACCTCGATTAAGGATGACGAAATTTCCACCCTTTGCCTTTAATTCCCACGAACTTTTCAGCTCGATTCTTTATAATCATGGATGGTGCCATCCAAGATGTCGTGGGAAGTGGTGGTAACTCAATTCCAAGTGTAGCATTACACTCCTCTGGTAATCCATTCATCTCGAATCTTCGTTTGTTAGAAAGAATGTCCTTCATGAATTGACCGTATTTTGACATTCTTGTGAGAGCTTCTACAAACGGGCTGCTGATCTTAAACTTGTTCACCGTGTCAACGAAGTTCTTGAATTCTAGGTAATTGTCCTTTCTGACACGTGAAGGGAATGGTGGAGGAGGACATGTGTTGGTTACCACTGGGCTCTCTTTCTTTTCTGGTGTCTTCTCTTGGACACTTTTTTGTTCAACTACCTCTTCGACCTTATCTTCTGTTGCTTCCTCCCCCCTCTGATCTGGAATAGGGACTGATTCTGGTTCTGGTCTTGGTGGAGGTAGTTGTTTTCCACTTTCTAATTCAACTGCATGACAAACTTTGTTTTCTGGAGCAGTATTATCACTTTGGAGTTGCCTTTCTGCAGGGATTAGAGTTTCATTCATCCTTTGTGACATTCTCTGCAACTTCTCCATAAGCGCATTCTGCGAGTCTTGGGATTCTTGCTGGCGACTCTCTATATTATCAAGTGTTTGCATCAGTCGAGCCAAACTTGAACTCAAACTCGAAGGTTGTTTTTGCTGCATTGAATAAGGAAGTGGTTCTTGATAAGCTTCATTATAAATCGGCGCTTCTTGATAGATAGGTTGTGGAGGATAATAAGCTTGTGGTCGTGGTTGATAATAATCATCATGATAATGGTTATCATAATGACATGGCTGTTGATCTCCGACCCAATTGTAACTCTGTGGGGGTTGATAGTCAGCGTAATTTCCTTGAGATTGATAATAACCATTATAATAATGGTCTCTTTGATAAGGCATGAAGGAAATTGAGGCTGGATTGTTCATGCAACGTCCCCACGAGTGATCTCTTGCTCCACAACTAGGACATGAAGGTGATGTATGTACTAGATTCCTCTGAGCTAGTTCTCGTAATTCCTCAAGTTGTCGGCTTAACTCCTTGAGCTTTAGAGATTCCATCTTTTAATAGCTTCTTCAGGATCTAATAGCACGAAACCTTTATCTCCTAATAAATCTGCTCTCGCCTAGAAAAAATCTGTAAAGACAAAAACTAAAAAGAAAAGCGTAAAATAGAACTCCTAAAATAAAAGCACAGGATAATTGCACAAGGACTAACAATGTAGTCCCCGGCAGCGGCGCCAAAAACTTGGTGTGGCCTAAGGTGTGATAAAATAATGATATAAATAAGTGCAAATACACACCCTAAACTAACACTGTACTGCAAGTATTACAGGACGTATGCAAGTTTTAATGATAAGAAGATTCGTTCCTCAGGGACTAACGAAAGTTAGAGGGAACTTATGCAAATTATCAAGTGCAGATATTAAAGATAGAAAGATAATACGCAAGTAGAAAGAAGAGAAAGATATATATTTATTTGGTTTTCTAATAAATAAACTAAACTAATAAACTAAAGACAGAAAATAAATAACAGAAAAGAAAAGAAGATAGTATGAACGATATAACTTAGGTTTTACTAGTATGCACTAATCCTTCTAATTCTATCTATTAAATCTAATTCATAAGGGAGAATATTAGCTCTTGGTATACTTAGTCAGGATTCTAAATTCCACTACCTTAGACCTTGAGAGCGACTAAGGGGGCAACGGCACAACCAAGAAGTGATTTAAAATAGGGTTATCAAACGCCACTAAGGCCCTAAGCAAATACTGCAATCTTGGTGATATGGTGGTTAAAACAAACCTTAATGACTATCTAGTTAGAAGTATGTTTTGTCAGAACTGCTATCGACACTAGACGTTATGTGGTGGTTCAATAGTTAAACACCCTTACAAGGTGACCATCTAACTACTATTAAGGTAATCCTATACTCGTGCACTAGCAAGGAAAACAATCATTAAATCAAAACACATAATCAAATATAAGGGTAAGTAGCTAATATCAGATTAAAACATATAATTCCCAAAGAACTTAGATAGAAGAACTAGAATTCATAGATTATACATTATGAAAAACCTAAGCTAAGAGAATTAGTTCATACAAAGAAAAGAAGAAGAAAGAATTACAAAATAAGAGGTTGAAGGAGACATAGTTGTTGCACAGCTCCCTCCAGACTTCTTCTCTTGTGTTGCAGCTTCCTCTTGGCCTTAGGGTCTGGCCAAGGATGATTTAAGAGTGTTAAGAGGCTGTATTTATAGGTTAGAGGTTGACCTAATTCGTTTCTTGGAGATAACTTCAAGTAATGGGCTCCTGGCCCAACCCAAATTCGTAAGATAAACACTGCTGCGTTGTTTTGGTCATAACTTCTTTGTTATTGGTCGTATTTTGCTCCACAAGATACCAAAAGAATCGCAACAGAATTATCTAGGACCTTTAGAAGGAAATTACCAAATTCGGCCTATTTCTTAGGTAAAAACACCAATCTTTAGACGTGTTCTGCAGAATCCCAGATTTAGGCAGCTTTTCCTTTTCCTAATTGAACTCAGTTTCCTTCTATCTCCAATTTCCATGCATATCTTTTTCCATAAGTTGTAATCTTTGACTTGGACTCTAATTAATCTCCATAATTATCTTTAAAGCTTCACACTAAATAAACAATTAAACCCAATATGCTCTAAAAATAATAATTTTACAAATCAAGACCCAAAATAGGAAAGTGCACTAAATTAAGCTAAAATCAACCTATAGACTAATAAATAAGCCTAAAATGATGTCTCAAGAGTGTATTTTACTATCACAAATGAGGAGACATCAAACTTCAACTCCTTCTTGTCTTCTTGCTTATGATGATTTCTTGGTATAATATTGATTAAGGAATGAACAAGAACGCAAGGATGCAAGGATGATTTCTCTAAGGCGGGAATGGATATATATAGACCATTGGATCGAAATATGGAGTAATTTCCAAGCTAAGGAGTTCTAATCTTACCATAGTTCGTATTCCTAAATTATAGGACAGAATAAACCTTTGCAGATTTTGATTTGGTCATATCTCCTGTGTGACTTATCAGAATTTAATGTTCTTTATATGGAGACAACCGCAATTAAAAGATCTATCTTCTAATATAAAAGGCTCCTCCTAATTCATGACCGAATTTTCTGCAGGAATTTAATTAGTAGACGTATTTGCAGTTTTGACCGCTTCTTTACTTTCTAAATATATCAAAACTTTTCCGTTTTGACATTGACTGAGGGATTTCCTTTACTTTTTCACTTCAAATCAGTTTCCATAGGCGTACTAGCTTCTATATACCTAAGTTCTACACAAATAACACATAAATTACGTGCAAAAGCTCACAAAATAGCAAAACACCTAAAACTAGACAAGAAAGTGTAAAATATGATAAAAGGGGGGAAATCCCGAAGTTAATTACTAAATACTCCTAAGATGGTGTCTAAAGTATAGATTAATATATCAATAATATGGGGACATCAAGACCCCCAACTCAGGGTAGTCTAAAATAGAAGAACAAGAAGAAGAATAGAAAGTAATGAATGATCCTAGAGCAATATCCTAAAATATTCCGTGTAGTAATGTTAAGGAAATAATGCACACACATGCTTAACATAAACATAATCAACAATCCATAATTTCAAGTCCAGATTAACTTCTCAATGCCAGAAGGAGAGGTCTTCAACTGAGTTTGTGTTAGCGGCTATAGGGTGAACACAGGTCCTAATATAGTATCCAATGGTCCACCTATCTACTATACTGTAGATATTGCCGCCTAGGCGCGCCTAGGCGCCGCCTAGGCGTCAACTCCCCCCTCAGCCGCTTACGCCTAGTAAAAATGCTAGACGTTTTAGCCTAGCGCCTTAGTCCCCGTGGAAGAGACGCCTAACCCGCCTAGGCACCGATTAATGGCAAAAAATGGCCGCCTAGTCCCTCTTTTAATTTTTTTTTACTCTCAGAAATTCTTGAATTGATATGATAACTCTAATTTTTGTATTTTCGTATTTAATATAGTGGTGTTAGATGAATTTTATGACTTAAATATATAAAATGATTATGATTTATACACATGTATTACTAAATATATAAAACTACATAGCGAGATTCAAAACCGCGTAATCCCGCCTAGGCCCCGCGTAGTCCCTCCTAGGCGCTAGGCCCCAGTCGACCGCGTAGACCGCGTAACCGAGATCTACAGCATAGCCTATCTATGGCCTAATTGTTCCATTGTTCCTCCACTAAGTATTTAGAAATCCTAAGGTCTTTATGGTTATAACGTTGGCTTGGGATGGTATGATATATTTGGATAATTGGTGGTCCTTTGTGTGTTCTAAATAAATGCAATAAATAATCGAACCACAACCGCAAGTGTACAGTTGTCCCAAGTAATATAGATGATAAAACAGATTCGTTCCAAGGACGGGATGGTTGACTACAATGTTTAACAAGTAATGAATGGTTGCACTTATGAAAACAAGTAAAGAAAATATGTTGTTTGGTTTTTTTTATTAAAGATACTAAATGAAAGACAAATTATAAATGCAATTAAAAGCTAAGACGCAAGTAAAATGATGTAAAACGCAGTATGAGAAGGTAGCACTTGAGAACGCAAGGATCCTCCCAATCCTATTTCCTAACTTATGTTGTTTAAGGGCTAAATTGGTCAATTACAATGGTCGGGATTCTAAATTCCTTATACCCCCGTCAGGGTGGACTATAAGGAGATCCTAGAGTGTCACTAGTCCCGTCAGGGCAAATATGATTCACTTTTGGATGTTTAAGTTTTATTACCTCATTGGCCCTAGAATTAGCTAAGTTCGTCAGAATCAATAGCTTCTATCCTAGATTGAATAAATGGTTCTGTATTTAAACCCTCCGTCAGGATGATCCAATTGCCACTAATTGGAATAGCCTAAATACTAACACCTGTTCCTAGTTCATGACGCTAAAAACAGTAAATAATCTTAATTTATAGAAAAGAGTAAAAGCCCCAATCTAATTTAATTTAACAGAAACCCAAATTCAACATTCGAAATTCAATAAGATTGGGATTCACCCATTAATTGTTCTCAAGCACTATTAAATGTTTAGCTCATACTAAAAAGAAAAACTAAATTAATTGAAATGGAATTCATATTTGATTACAAAATTAAAATTGAAAGAACCTAATTTCCGGAGTTGGAATGACTGAGAACGGAGATATAGACCCTCTCCAGTTCTTGCAGCTTCTTCTTTCTTCCTTCTGTTGCTTCTCTCTGGTGTCTAATCTTGTGGAATGTGAATTGTGTGAAAAATAGAAGTCAAAGGCTCCTTTTATATCTGTAAAAACGGATTAGGGCTTGGACCTAATAATAAAACACTAATTAATTGTCCAAGCCCAAATTCTAAGCCCAAAATCCCGTAACTGCTAATACACCTTCACTAAAACGGCTTTTCGCGCTTCGTTATGACTCCGATTGACTTGAAATCAGTTTCTAAATTTCCGTAACTCGATAAGGATTGTTTTCTCTTCAAAGGTCAGCGGCTAAATCATCTCTTAAGCACCTCGAAATCAGCAATATATGACCTAGAAAACAGATTTTCAGCTCTAAAAATAATATCTTCGGGATTTATCTTCAAGTCATGACTCTATTTCATGATCTTTGACTTTCTCCTCGGATTCCCCTTCTAGCTAACATCTAAAACCTGTAAACTTTTCACTAAAAATACCAATATTACGCGCAAAAGCTTAATAATTTAAAAATGCTAGAATTAAAAAGGAAATTCCGGATTATTGCATATTTAGTCCAAAAGTCTATCAAATTAATTAAATAAACACCAAAAATGATGTCTCCCAAGGGTCGAAAATAAGAACAATTAGGGAGACATCAAGACCCCCAACTCAAACATTTGTCGTCCCGACAAAGTAAAACAAAACAAAGGGGTGTAAGTAAACGTATAAACAAGCAGAAGCTAATAAATAAACCCTAAAGCAATTCTCAAAATAAATCTCATAGAGCAAACTCTAGAAACTAATATACACATACATCTAGAATGCAACATCAAACATAAATAATCTCAATCATAAAATTAAAGTTGCAATGCTTGAAGGTTACACTTGTACTCATCTCTGTATGATGGCTATAGGGTGGTCATTAATCCTAAATCGCTTTGAACGCTCCACCTAGTATATTCCCTATCAACAGAATCATAAATTCACTATGCACTTAGGAATCACGAGGTCTTTATGGTTATAATATTGGCTTAAGGACGGGTGTGGATGTATATTTGGTAAATTTGAAGTGAGCTTTTGGCTCTCTCCTCACTTACCATCAACAATGTCCTCGAGCTTGAGTTAACGCTCAGACCTCCGAGCGTCAAGTTATGATCTTCCGAAGTTTTGATTCCTGGGGTATAGCACCAAAAATGGGTCCCCGGTTTCTACTGTATTGGAACCCAAAATTTTCATTCTTTTTCGTTCTAACTACCCCAAACTCGTGACATTCACTCCTCTAATCATCAAAAACAACTACCTTCCTCATTTCTTACTAATAAACACTAAATTTATGAAAATCAAAAATAATTTACACTACGAAAAAAAAATCAAACCAATATACAATGAATTGGCTTTTGTTTAACGTCGTTAAGCTCGACGGGTTACCTCATTCATTAGTCATTGACATAACATCCCCTACAGTGAGTGAGGTTGTCAATATTTACAACTCGAAATTTGCATCCCTTAGCTTTTATTCCCACTAGTTTGTCTGAGATAACCTTCGTGACCATGAATGGTCCTAGCCAAGAGCTTTTGGATTTACGTACCTTTGTAGGGGGATCATGCTTCTTCATAGCTACTTCTTCACCTACTTTGAACCCCTTTTTCTTTCTTTCCGGGTTCCTTAGGAACCTTTGTGGTACGTGCTTTCTCTTTCTCCTTTGCATGATTAAGTTGTGGATTTTTAGGAACTAGAGGAGCTTTAATTGGTGGTTTCTTTCGCAGCTCTTTCTCCTCCACCCCTAAAGTGTCCACAACATTAATTGGCTCTATTCTTAACGGTTCCATTACATCTAGACGAAAACATTCTTCCTTGGAATCTGGAAACCTCATAGATCTAAACACATTAAACTTTATTTCCTCGTCTTGGATTCTCATAATCATCTCTCCGTTTTCTACATCAATTAAGGTACGCCCCGTGGCTAGGAATGGTCTTCCCAAAATAATGGGGACATTCCTATCCGTGTCGTAATCAGCTTGAAAAATTAACGTACCTGCCTTAACGGGGACATCTTCGATTCGACCTTCTGGATATGCAAGAGATCGATCCGCCATTTGCAAGACCATAGAAGTAGATCTTGCCTTCCCTATTTTCAACTTCTCAAAGATTGATTTGGGCATAAGATTAATACTTGCACCCAAATCGCATATTGCTATTCCTTGCCATTCATCACCAATAGATATCGGAATTGTGAAACTCCCAGGATCAAGGAGCTTCGGAGGTAACTTACTTTGACAAATGGCGCTACATTCTTCAGGAAGACCAATCATCTCATTATCACAATACGGCCTTTTGTTAGTGAGAGATCTTTTCAAAAACCTCGCATACTTAGGTATATCTCGAATAGCTTTTCACAATGGTATGTTGATGTTAAGATTACTTAGCTTATCCAAGAATTTCTGATATTCAGCCGTGTCATCCTTCTTTTGAACTCGTGATGGAAATGGTGGAGGCGGACGATTGATTATAATATCATTTTTCTTTTTCGGAATCTCAACAGGCCTCTCCACTTCTTCAACTTCCACTTCTTTCTCTTAACTCACCTTATCCTTTTCTTTTCTAACTTCTTTTTCTTTCATAACCGGAAAAGGAGGTGGAGGAAGGTTCTTACCACTTCTGAGAGTAATAGCTTTACAGTCTTCGATTTGGATTGGATTCTCAGTGTCACTAGGGAGTTACCCTTGCGGACGCTGATTAATCTGTTTTGTGATTTGATCCATTTGGTTCTGTAATAGTTTGATACTCGCGTCAGACACTTGTTGATTCTGAATAGCTTGCTTCTGGAGAGCAATTAAGTTCTCAATGGTTTTCTGAAGTGTAATCACACCTTCTTGTGGGTGGGCAGGTAAGGCTTTTTGGTTCATGGTTTCATTGTAAGTGTCTTGAGGAGCTTGTTTTTGCACATAATTTCCTTGATTCTATCCTCCTTGATAATTATTGTGTGGTCTTGGGTTGAAGTTACCTTGGGGACGCGGCTGATACGCATATGTAGGATTGGCTGCCCCATTAGGATTTGAGTATTGAAACCCAAGATGGTTTCTGTTAGGCTGATATCCATTACCACTTGACTTAAAGTTTACTCTATTGGAGACAAACATCACAGGCTCTTGATTATTCGGACAACTCTCCTTATCATGATCATCTACCCCACAATACGAACACATATAAACCTCTTGTGCAGCTTGCACATCTACCTTCTTACCTGAAAATCCTTCTTTTACAGCCAAAGTGAGCTGTTTTAATTGTTGATCTATGGTGGTTTGAATCTTGTTCTCAAGGGTAGCGAACTTTTCTTCGATATTAACTTTATTCACTCCTTTAACTGGGGTTCTTACTGAATTCCATCCAACTTCATTCTTTACCGTTCTCTCTAGGATGAGTTTCGCATGAGCCGGTTGAACTTGTAAAAACCCAGCACCACATAGCAAATCTAAGTCTTTTATTGAAGTCCCATCAAGACCTTTGTAAAAAACATTTAGTTGTTGTTGTTCTGAAAGGTCATGATCGGGAACTCTACGTAAGCACATCTGAAATCTTGTCCAGCTTTTACCCAAAGTTTCATCGAATTCTTGACGGAAATGAGTTAATTCAAGTTGATCATCTAAACGCATGTTACTTGGGTAATACCTGTCAAAGAAAGCAGTTTCTAGTTGATCCCAATTTGTTATCTTTGTAGGCTCTTGTGTATCGTGCCATTCACTTGCTCCATCAATAACGAAAAATCGAAACGCAGCAAAATACATTTGTTCCTTTGAAACCGCTTGTGTGATATAAGAATCACATATCTGCTTGAATTTCTATACTGCTCGGATGGGATCTTCTCCAGCTTTACCACGAAAGTTTCCAAAACTTTGGAATTGAGCTAACATACCCGAATCTGGGCGAAACCTCGGAACATCTATATCTGGGGCACCTAGCCCTAGAGCAGGAGCACGAAATGGAACTTCTTATGGACCGTTAACAAACCAGGGAGCTTGATTATTCGCCATTTCTTTTTCCTCTTTCTCTTGTTCTCTTCTTTTCTTATTTGCAAGTCTGATTAACGAATCCGGATTATCAAGGATTTGAACTGGTGGTTCAAATCTAAGCCTTCTTCGCATACACCAAACCTAAAAAATCTGAAAGAGAAGAACAAACAGAAAGCGTAAAACTGATAAAAATAAAAATAAATGCAACTATCACTAAAGGATAAACAGCGTGGTCACACGCTACCGTCCCCGGCAGCGGCGCCAAAAACTTGGTGGTCCTTTGTGTGTTCTAAAATAAATGCAAAAAGTAATTGAACCACAACCGCAAGTGTACGGTTGTCCCAAGTAATATTAGTGATAACAGATTCGTTCGCAGGGACGGTTGGTTAACTACAATACTTATCAACTAATGAATGGTTGCACTTATGAAAGCAATAAAAGATATAATGATTGAATTGATTGTTGGTTTGTATTAATCCTAAGTAATGAAAGACTAAAGTAAAAATGCAAATAAATACTAAGACGCAAGTAAATAAATGTAAAACGCAAATATGAGAAGGTAGTACTTGAGAAACGCAAGGGATCCTCCTAATTCTATTTTATAACATAAGTGGTTTAAGGGTTAAATTGGTCAATTGACATTGGTCAGGATTCTAAATTCCTTGTACCCCCGTCAGGGTGGACTACAAGGCTATTCTAGAGTGTCACTAGTCCCGTAAGGGTAAATATGATCTACTTTTGAATGATTAAGTAATTCTACCACATTGGCCCTAAAATTAACTAAGCTCGTCAGAGTCAAATAGTTTCGATTTTAGATTGAGTAATTGAGTCCATACCTAAACCCTCCGTCAGGATGATCCACACGCCACATATGTGGAATAGCCTAGATACTAACACCTGTTCTTGGTTGATCACTCTGAAAACATTAAATAATCTCAAATTACAGAAAAATGTAAAAGACCCAATTTAATTTAATTTATTAAAACCCAAATTCAGACATATGAAATTCAACAGAATAGGAATTCACCCGTTATGCATTCTCAAGTACTAAAAGGAATTAGCTCATACTAATTAAAAATAAAACTAAATTAAAAGAAAGGGACCTCATAATGTTTTACAGAATTAAAAATAAAGAAAACCTAATTTCTGGAAATGAATTTGGCTGAGAATGGAGATATAGACCCTCTCCAGCTCTACAGCTTTCTTCTTCTTCCTTCGTTGACTTCTCTCTGATGCTTCTGCTTATGAATAATGAGTTGTGTGAAAAATAGAAGTCAAAAGCCCCTTTTATATTGAGAAAAACGGATTAGGCCTTGGTCTTGAGATTAAATCACTAATTAAAAGCCCAAGTCTATTTTCTAAGCCTAAAATCCCGTAACTGCTGCACCACTTCCACTAAAACAGCTCCAGCCGATTCGTTATAACTCCTATTGACCTGAAATCACTTGCTAAATTTCCGTAACTCGATAAGGAACTTATTCTCTTCAAAGGTCAGCGGCTAAATCAACTCGTAAGTGCCTCGAACTCAGCAATCTTTGGCCTGTTTTCTAGATTTGCAGCTCCAAAATATAATTCTTTCAGGATTTATCTTCAAGCTTTGACTCCATATCACGATCTTTGACTCTCTTCTCGGATTCCTTTCCTAGCTAATATTCAAACCTAGCTAATATTCAAAACCTACAAACTTTTCACTAAAATACACAAGATTACGCGCAAAAGTTTAATAAATCAAAAATACTAGAAATAAAATAGGAATTCCATATTATTGCATTTTTAACTCAAAAGTCTATCAAAATATTCAATTAAACATAAAAAATGATGTCTCCCAAGGTTCGAAAATAAGAACAATTAGGGAGACATCAGTTAGTCCAGTGCAATGTGTTTCAAATAAAGGAGGTATCACTACCATCCTTAATGATAAAAATAAAGCCATTCCATCAAGAACAGTTGTGCGGTGAAGAGTGTGCATGGATTACCGCAAGCTTAACAAAGCCAAAAAGAAGGATCATTTCCCTTTACCGTTCATCGATCAAATGTTAGAAAAACATGCGGGGAGAAAGTATTACTGCTTCCTTGACAGATATTCAAGCTACAACCAGATTTGTGTACATCTACCTGATCAACACAAAACAACTTTCACTTGTTCGTTTGGCACCTTTACTTATAGAAGGATGTCGTTTGTTTTATGCAATGCACCTTCTACGTTCCAGAGGTGTATGATGGCTATATTTTGGGACATGATTGATAAATTCTAAGAAGTTTTTATCGATGATGTTTTGGTATATGGTGATAGTTTTGATGAGTGCCTCAACAATCTTGAAAAGGTACTTCTGCGATGTAAAGAAACAAATCTAGTTCTTAATTTGGAAAAATGCCACTTCATGGTTCAAGAAGGAATTGTGTTGGGACATAAAGTTTCAAGTTCATGAATGGAGGTTGATCATGCAAATATTGAAGTTATAAAACCCTTACCACCTCCTGTTTCTGTTAAAGGTGTTAGAATTTTCTTGGCTCACGTAGGATTTATAGAAGATTTATTAAAGATTTCTCCAACATCTCCAAATCGTTTTGTGCTTTACTTGAGAAGGATACTCCCTTCAATTTTAATGACATATGTCTTGAAGCATTTTTTACGATTAAAGAGAAACTCATCTCCATACCAATTGTCAGACCTTCAGATTGGAATGCTTCGTTCGAAATTATGTGTGATGCATGTGATCACGCCATGGGAGTTGTGTTAGGGCAAAGAAAAGAGAAGATCTTTCACGCGATATAATATGAAAGTAAGACCTTTACAACTGCCCAATTAAACTATACAATGACGGAGAAAGAATTGGTAGTTGTAGTATATGTTGCTGATAAGTTTCGTTCCTACCTGCTTGGGATGAAAACTATCATATACACGGATCATTCGACAATAAAATATGTGATTGCGAAAAAGGATGCTAAGCCGCGTCTAATTAGATGGGTATTATTTCTACAATAATTTGACATAGACATTCGATACTTAAAAGGGTGTGACAACCAAGTAGCTGATCATTTATCCAGGCTCGAAGTATCTGATGTCAACACAGGACCGGAATCGGTCAAAGAGGTATTCCCTGATGAACAACTTTTTACTATTAAAGATGTGTTTGTTCCTTGGTATGCAGATATACTTAACCTCATAGTGAGTGGTGTATTCCTTAGGGATTATAATCCACAACAGTGAAAGAGGTTAAGCCATATAGTAAGACAATTCTTCTGGGATGAGCCCTACCTCTTCAAAGTTTGTAGTTACCAAGTTATTAGACGATGCGTCCATGAGGGAGAAGCAAGGAATATCATTGCAAGCTCCCATGGTTCACCATATGGTGTCCACTTCAAAGGCGCGATAGAACCGCAACAAAAATTCTTCAATTCTGATAATATTGGCCCACCCTACACAAAGATTGTCATCAGTTCGTGCAGACTTGTCAAAGATGATAATTCACTGGAAACATATCGAAAAGAGATGAGATGCCACTCAATAATGTCTTAGAAGTAGAAATCTTTGATGTATGGGAAATAGATTTCATGGGACCTTTCATCTCTTCCCGTGGTAATCTTTATATTTTGTTAGTAGTAGATTATGTGTCAAAGTGGGTAGAAGCAGTGGCAAAACCAAAGAATGATGCCAAGACAGTCATTTCGCCAAATCAAATATATTTTCAAGACATGGCACGCCATGTGTGCTCATTAGTGATAGAGGTACCCACTTTATAATTTTCAGTTGAGAGCTGCCCTTCGTAACTT
This sequence comes from Nemophila menziesii, assembly GCA_029959085.1. NCBI lineage: Eukaryota > Viridiplantae > Streptophyta > Magnoliopsida > Boraginales > Hydrophyllaceae > Nemophila > Nemophila menziesii. The sequence continues at coordinate 1,920,678 of JARWIR010000027.1, read as the reverse complement.
GGGGGTGAGACACCGCACATCAACATGTTATCATCCCCAAACTAACGGTCAAGTTGAGGTCTTTAACCGAGAGATCAAATCTATCCTAGAGAAGACCGTGAACAAAACGAGGAACAACTAGTCATTAAAACTAGATGATGCTCTCTAGGCTTACTGAACATCATTCAAAACACCAGTTGGGGCATCTCCATATCGCATGGTCTACGAAAAATCTTGTCATCTTCCTATCAAGATTAAATCCCGTGCTTTTTGGGCTACTAAAGATAAAAATCTGAATGTAGAGTTAGCGGGTAAGCGAATGATGATGCAGTTAAATGAGTCAGATAAGTTCCGCTTTCATGCTTATGATAATTCACATCTCTACAAGGGGAAAACAAAAAGATGGCATGACAATCGGATTCATCCAAAGAGGTTCTAGAGAGGACAGAAAGTGCTCTTATACAATTCAAGATTCTCGAACTACCCGGGTAAGATTAAATCCCGTTGGGGGGGGGGGGCATATGTTGTTACGAAAGTCACACCTCATGGTGCAATAGAAATTGAACATCCAACCAAGAAAAGGACCTTCATGGTGAATGGTCATCGCTTAAAGTTATACAATGACAGTGAAGACTTCGGAAGAGAGGAGACGATACATCTCCAAGAACACGCTTAACCCGAGGTCACACGCCAAACTAAACGATATTAAACAAAAGTGCTCTAGGGAGACATCCCTTGTTTAATTACTTCTTAGTTAGTTTTATGTTTTGTAGTGTATAATCTTAAGTTAGTGTATATTTTTTTGCGTTTGAAAAAAAACTGTGGATCTCAGATTGCTGCATTCTTCTACTGCTGCCTTCTTCTCTAGCGGATCACGGGCTGCTGCCTTGTCTTCTCCGGCCACCAGTACGAACAGGATCTCGAACAAGCTTGGATCTTGAACAAGCTGGAAAGCTCACGAATGGCGGATCTCGAACTTCCCTCGTTGAAGACCAGCTTGGATCTCGAACAGCAGGAAAGCAGCTTGGATCTCAATCCCAGACGAGCACGAGAAGCGGAGATGGTGTAGACTCGCCGGAGGATAGCTTTGTGGAGCTCGCAGCTAGCTTGGATCTCGCGCCTGGATCTCCATGGCCGGTCTTCGTGCTCCTTCTTCAGAGGTTCGGTGGTGGTGACATCTCATTCGAGCTCACCGGAGCAAGTCACAACGGGTCGTGCAGGAAGAAGGCTGGTGTAGCCTAGGGTGTGATAAAAACAAGATAAATATAAGTCAAGAAAACTACGCACTCTCACCCTAGACAGGCACAGTACTTCAAGTATTACAGGACGTATGCAAGTTTTAGTTGATAAGTTGAGTTCGTTCTCAGGGACTTAGTGTGCTAGTCGAATAGGTAGCAATAACGTGTAAGCAATAATTAATTAAAAGACAGAAAATAAAAGGAATGAATTTCGAGATTAAGAATTAAACTAAGCAAATAAAAGACAATAAAATAAATACGAAGAATATGAGATGAGAAGTATAGCTTAGGTTTTGCTAGTATGCACTAATCCTTCTAATTCTTTCTATTAGATCTAGTTAATAAGGGAGAATATTAGCTCTTGTATACTTAGTCAGGATTCTAAATTCCCATACCTTAGAGCTTGAGAGCGACTAAGGGGGCTACGGACACACCACGAGGCTGGTTCAAATAGGGTTATCAAACGCTACTAAGGCCCTAAGCAATCAATTTTTATACATGGTGATAGTGATTAAATTATACCCTAATGACTATCTAGTTAGAATTAGTGTTTTCAGGACTAATATCGACACTAGACGTTATGTGGTGTTTCAATAATTAGACACCCAGCTAAGGTGATCATCTAACTACTATTGAGGTAATCCTATACTCGTGCACTAGCAAGGAAAACAATCATTAAATCAAAACACATAAACAAATATAAAGGTAAGCAGCTAATATCAGATTAAAACATGTAATTCCCAAAGAAACTTAGATAGAAAGAAATTAGAATTAATAGATTATACATGATGCAAAACCCAAGCTATGGGAGGTTTAGTTCATACCTGAAAGAAATAAACTAAAAGAAATAACTAAAGACATCATCTTGCTCTCTACAATAACTGGAAGAATAAAACCTTAAGAACTAATTACTATGAGGCAAGGATGATTTACAAGTGATATAAGGGTGTATTTATAGGTGTTCAGAAGACCTAATTCGTTTTCTTGAAGGAGAGGTTAAGTAATGGACTTCAAGCCCAACTCAAATTCGTAACCCTAAAAACATGAAATCAGGTCCGTTTTTCTTTTGGTCCTAGCAGCTTCGATTTTCATCCGTTTGACGCGTGTGAGTACACCAAATGCATCGTCTCGGAAAGATCTTCAACTTTGCTCTTGACCGTTTCTCCAAATTCTCCACCGATTTTGAGATATAAGCTGATTTGTGGTCGTAGGTGTAGAAATTCAGGATTAAGGCAGCTTTTCCTTTTCCATGTTTTTAGCTTTTGTTTCCTTATCTCCAATTTCCATGCTTATCTCTTTCCATATCTTGTAGTCTTTGACTTGGACTCTAATTAATCTCCATAATTATCTTTAAAGTTTCACACTAATTAAATAATTAAACACAATATGCTCTAAACATATTATTTTACTAAATCAAGACTCAAAATAGGAAAGTGTACTACTTCTCAAGAAAATTGACTATTATGACTTCTAAATCACTAAAAATGATGTCTCATCCTAATATAAATCTATCACAAATGAGGAGACATCAAGACCCCCAACTCAAAGTTGTATCGTCCCGATACAATAAAGATAAAAACAAAGGGAAGTCTATAAATACACACTTATGAAATTTTCAACACAATGGGAAGAACATAGCAGAATATATAGAATAATCCTAAAGAAATAACTCAGAAAATTTCATGCAATAATATTTATAAACTACATACATGTACACTTCTCATATCCATAGTCAACACGGCTTGAATTCAAGAACAGATTAGTTTCGCAATGTAAGAAGGATTGGGACTTTACTCAGTTCCCCAAGAAAACTATAGATTGTTCATCGAACTTCACTAGTATCCAAAGATCCACCTAACTACTCTCTAATGGCTCAATCACTTCTCAATTACATAGCAAAGAATCAAAAGGTCTTTAAGGTTGTAATTTAGGCTTAGGGACGGTATGATAGTATATTTGGATAATTTAGAGTGAGCTTTTGGCTCTCTCCTCACTAGCCATCAACGAATCGCCCTAGAGCTTGAGTTACTCTCATAAAACGTTTCTCACTCAACCCAATGAATTCCTTGATGCACAATTTAGCATCCCCAATAACACAATTAAAACATCTTACATAAAAAATCCACTTTGCCGGTCCGAATATATATATTTTCTTTTCAATCAATTTTTTCTTTTGTTATAGCCATGACTCTCTTTTTGATGTTGAGATATCACGCTATTTTCTCATATTTAAATATATATATATATATATATATATATATATATATATATATATTTCTTTTTATGCCCTTGTTGGCAAATTTTAGCTCGTAGCTTCTTTTTCATTCACTATTACCCCGGCAAAGGGTTACAATAAAAATCTGTGAACCATCATCAATATAAAGAACAGAGCACAATTAATAAGCTCAAAAATCCCATCCCAATAACAATTCCCATAATGGTGGACCCACCACCCCAAACTCAAGCTCTAAAACAACTGTCTATGCATCGCGATTCGAGTGCTGGTCATATGGAAAAGTCCTAAAATCTAAAGGGATATGGCTTATAATGTGTTTCAATAAAAATCTTTAGAAAGGCTAGAAGGGGCTGAGAAGGATATAGCATATAAAATAAAAAAAACAAGGTGAGAAGGTATAAAAAAGTTTCAAGTGGCTTCAAATATGAAAGGACCGCCTTAATCACTTTCTACACTATGCAATTTCGTTATTTTTTACCTTTAGAACTTTCATCAAATGGGTTTGTCCACTAGCTTGGATCTCACGGCCTACACACTTCTCAAGGTTCCCTGAGATCGAACATACTTTCTATCGCATTTCTCACTAATCTTTTCTTTACTATCAACGTGTGTTTTCCTGCAAATACTCAAAGCATACAAATAAAATAGCTCATAAACATACTACTTACTATCATCAATTCACTGAGCTTATGCTTTCAAGCTATTAAACACACTCTACATCTAATTCCCATGTATCAAAAATTTTAATTTCTACCTAAAAAAAGAAAAATGGAGATGAGAGACAATGCATCCCCACACCCCCAACTCAAAAATGAGCCGTGACCCCACGAATCGAAAAAGACTCGAAACAGAAATTCAAATTAGCAGATAAAAACATTTACAGAAATGGTAAGGAAGAAAGAGAACATACTCTCGAGGCTATTGCCTCGCATCATTGATATCCAAGGTAGGATTTGCTCGATATTTCGTTAATTGCTCAAGGAGTTTCATGATGTGCACTTGATTAGCGTTGATTTGTGCCACATCATTGGCTAAAGAAGTTTGAGCTGCTTCGAATTTGTTTAAACGTTCCTCCGTCTTCTCTTGCCAACTTTTCTCCTTTTCTTCTTTCGAGATTTGCGTAGAACCCGCTCTTCTCAAAACTTCCATGATCCAAGCATTATCAATATAACTCGTCTTATACTCGAGTTTCTCTTCTTCACCCAATGTAACATTCGCTTTTCGCACAAGACACGTGATCATGGTAGGAAATTTAACATTATAACTGATTTAGGAGAGACCGGAAATCGCATCACCTCCTCATAGATCAACTGTGCCACATCCACTTCTTCTCCTCTCAAAATACAATCCAAAAGTAGAGCGTTCTTTTTAGTCACGTCCAAAGTTCATGTGTTTCCAAAGACATTAGGAATAAGGAAATTGTGCCAAATTCTTGCATCCAGTTGAAGATATTTGTAAGGCCAAGGTGCCTTCAATTCTCCCTTATGTGATTGCACTTTCTCCTTGTCTAAAACATGCTCAAAAAGTAATTCCTCATCGAAGATTTTTCATTTAGCAACTGCTTCACTATACTTGCAATATCCAATTAATTTCTTAAACTTAAAGTGGTTTCTAATCTTATTAACTGTGAAAGGAACGAACTTTCCTCTAATCGGAACACAACCTTTACTATCTCGGCTAAAGAGGCCTAAATAGAATTCCAAAACTAACTCATGACATAATTCAGAACGTCTTACCATGAACGTAGACCAACCCAATCTTTCACCAAGCTCTAAGAATCTCTTATACTCTCCTGTACCAACTTCTTCCTTGAATACTTTCTCATAAGCGAAAGGTAGTTCCTTTAATTGTTTTTCTGCGGAAGCTTTCAAGGCCTTTGAAGCTTCCTCTTTATCCATGGGTGTAGGACCTTTGAAGGGGTGAGGTTGTGTTTTTTCCTTTGAATAAAAGTAAAGCCTTTTACCATTGCGATTAAACATAGCTAGCTTACCTCCATATTCAACATCGTTTTTACCCTTAGCTTTAGAACTAGAACCTTTGTTATTTGATTTCTTCTCAATTGAACCCAATACCTTGCTTTTCTTCACCTCCCTCTTGTTAGCTAATATTTCTGTTCTATTAGTCATCTTCAATTGACCCCCAACTCAAAGCTTTAACAACTCTTGAAATTTGAATTTTAGAATTTTTGATTGAACAAGCTTGATTTGGTTTAGGAAAGATGAATTGATGATGAATCTCTATGTGGGTAAGGTGAATTCTTGATGGATTGGCTTGGATTTATGAAATTGTAGGATGAATTTTGAAAATTTTGAGCTCTTGATTCTTCAATTTAATGTGTTTGGTGCGAATTGGGTGCTTGAATCTGCTTGCATGATTGCAAGACATTCTTTTAATTTAATAAATAATGATTGTGTTATTACACGCTTGTTCCAATTCTCTTTGTTGAGGAGATGCAAGTAAACAAGGAGATTGATGTCTCCCTATTTGTTCTAATTATTAGCCCATGGGAGACATCCTTTTAGGTGAATAAATGACTTATTTTATAGACTTATAGGCTTATTTGATCATATTGCACTTTCTCCCCTTGGAAAATAACTATTTGCAGAATCTGAGCTTTTGTGCGTAAATTTGACTATTTTTAATGCAAAGTTAATAGGTTTTTTGAATTTCATGAAAGACCAATCCAAGGAGGAGAAGTGAGAATTAAAGTCTTAGTGTATTTTAGAGTGTTAGGAAATGTTTCTACCCGAGTTTCTATTTTTAGAGTGCACTTTCCTATTTCTATTTCTTGATTTCTTGATTTATTCTTTTTAAGCATATGCGATTTAATTATTTATTTAATGTGAAGCTTTAAAAGATATATGGTAATTAATTAGAGACCAAGTCAAGATAAAGAAGTAAAGGAAAGAAGATTTACATGGAAATAAGAAGATTAAGGAAAGATATATACAAAGAAGGAAAAGATAAAGTTGTCTTATAAATCTGAAATTCCAGCCACGTTTTAAATATCAGTCCATAACTTACGATTGGCTAGGAATCTGGACGAGTGGTCTGCATCAATAGAAAGCTATTTCCAAGGCAAGCAGTTTCATATATTGGAACTCCTCAAACGGATACGTATTGAAAAAGATATGACCAAATCAAATCAGCAGCAAAATATTACCTTTCCTAGAATTAAGGGTTACGAATTTAAGAGTTCTTAACTTATCTTCCACTCCAAGTAATTCGACCGAGGGCTTGCTAACACCTATAAATACACCCCTTAGACCTCATAATTCAGTACCTCTCATAATTCATTCAATATAAACATCTTTAGAGAGAGAGAGTCAACCACTTCAGAGCAAGAAGATAAAGGAGAAGCTAGAGCTGGAGGAATTCTGTTCTTCCATCAACAGTCATCTAATCCTTAGGTTATATATTTCTTTTCTGTAATTAAATATGATGTCTTTCTATTTAGTTTCAGTCTTTAATATTGATATGAGCTAAACTTTTATTTACTTGAGAATCGCAATAAAGGGATGAACCCTAATTAATTTAATCTTTGTTTTGAATTTGGGATTGTTTAGATTTAAATTGAATTAGGTCTTAGATATTGGATATTACTTTGTTCTTAATCACTATTTCTTTTCCGTACAACTAGAAATAGCTTTTAGTATTTGGGCTATTCACTTTAGTGGCGAAATGATCATCCGACAGGGGGGTTTAAATACAGATCTAGGTAATACCCGTGTAATGTCCGTTATTGACCGACAGGCTTAACTAGTTACACAGCCAAAGAGGTAAAATCATATCATCCGAAGAGGCATATTCGACCATACAGGTGTTTATGATACTTTAGGATAGCTCCTAGGTCCACCCGACAGGGGGCTAGGAGATATTAGAGTCCCGACTAGTATACTAATACCAGTTCTACCCTTAAACATAGCATAGATTATATTAGTTAGGAGGATTCTTTGCGAGACTCAAGTATCTCTCTTATCTGAAGTCAGTATTTTATTTGCTTTTAATTATTTTAATTTAGTTTTTATTATTTGCATCTTTAGTTATTAGAAAACCAAACACAAATCTCTTTTTTACTTTTCTGTTAAACAATTATTCTTGATATTTGATTAATACTAGAGTTGAACCTAATCCGTCCCTGCAAACGAACTCGATTTATCGAATATTACTTGGACAACCGTACACTTGCGGTTAAGTGCTTCCTTTATTTTCGCACTTAATTTTATAACACACCAGGACCACCAGAGATTCAAGCCAATAAGATTCAAGTGAGTAAATATTACGTGCTTGGATTCCAATTAAATATTACTACAAGTAAACAATTGAATTATTGGCTAAATATTACTACCAAGCCAATTCAAGTAAATATGCAAGTAATTTACTTGCATCTCCTTGCATCTCCTTGCAAGTATAATTGATATAACCTTATTTAATAATTCATAACCTTGAATAACATGCACTTGAATTTAATAAAGTTAATTGTATTGGATGCAACTATATTGAATTATACAGTTGAATTATTGAATTATAACCTTGAATTTTAACCTTATTTTATTAAATTGAATTTTAAATTGAATTATAACCTTATTTTATTAAATTGAATTTTATTGAATTATAATTATTTGTTGATATAGGTTATTCAATCCAGTGTAACTGTATAATTGATATAACCTTATTCAACTGTATTGGATGCAATTATAAGGTAATTCAATCAATATAACCTTATTCAACTGTATTGGATGCAATCAAGTGTAACTGTATAATTGATATAACCTTATTCAATTATAAGGTTATAAATTATTGAATAACTGTATTGGATGCAATCAATAAAATTCAATAATTCTCCTTGCATCTCCTTGAATTCAATAAAATTGAACACCTATATCAAGATTACTTGCATTCAAGTGTAACTGCATATGCAAGTTTTACTTGAATTATTGGCTAAATATTACTACCAATCCAATAAAATTGAATTATTGGTAGTAATAATATTGGCTAAATCCAAGTAAATAATATTGGCTTGGTAGTAAATTACTAACCAATAATATTTACTTGCATATTAAATATTAAATACCCTCACAAAATAATATTTACAAGTGAGTAAGTAGGAGATGCAAGGGGATTCAAGCATATTTACTTGCATCTCCGAGTATATGAGATAAAATAATCTTAAAATTGGAATATGAGTGTAATAAACTTTAGTAAATATGATTGGGGAAACAATTGTAAATATGAGTGTCCCATTGCATGATTGCGTTAGTTATTTAGTGCACTTATTTTAATTTTTCAATATATTTTACATAATCTGGTATCAAAATTCATTTTTTTTGTGTTGGTTTGTTTCGACGGTGTATCAAAATTCAATTTTTTTCGTATTAAAATTTCATTTTTTCTTCTGGGGTGTTTCAAAATTCCCTTTTGATTGTGTTAATATATATAGTGATGTAAATTTTGAGCTTTCTGATTTGCATGTCAGTTGTCAGATACGTATGTATTTTCTTTCCATAAGATCTTTGTGGTCTGATCTTTTGTTGATCATGATTTATGACTGAATTTTTTTGAAGTTCAAATGCGACTATAGAATCGCCGAATGTTATTTTTTCTGTTCATAAACTACGATATTATAAATAAATTTATCAGAAGCTGAGTACATAGCTGATTTATCAGAAGCTGCTGTGAAAGAGCATGGTGTTTTTACCGTTGCTTTATCTGGTGGTTCTCTGATTAGCTTAATCAAGTATGTAAATAAGTTAAATTTATTTTCTCTTTCTTCAATTTTTCTTTATTTTTTTTTGCTCATAAATAAACAGAAAGCTATGTGAAGCTCCTTTCAATAAAACTGTTGATTGGGGTAGATGGCACATCTTTTGGGTTGATGAACGTGTGGTTCCAAAGGAAGGACTCATTTCCAAGGTAATAATTTGCATTACTAGTCCCTGTCAAATTTTCTAATAGACGAATAATTACTATAATTTTTCCTAGGTTCCGATTGTTCCGAGCCATGTTCATGCTATCCATGACACTGTCTCAGCAGAGCAAGCAGCTGAAGATTACGAGTTTATGATCCGACAGCTCGTAAGGACTCTCGTGTAATCAACGCTTCAGATGTTACCGATTGTCCGAAATTTGATCTGATTCTTCTAGGAACGGGTCCAGCTTTAGATGAGAAAGATGTGTGGGTGACTTTTATCACTGACTCACCTAAAGCACCATCTGAGCGTATCACTTTTACTTTACCAGTCATCAATGATGGTTTTTAAGTGTAATGAGGGGATTATTCTTCATTTGCTAAAGAGGGTAACTATTAGATCAATGATGGTCACTTTGTTTACTTTATATGTGTGGTAGTTATCAAATTTTCTGTTGGGTACAAGGGTTATGTATGCATGCTTAGGTGGGTATTTTTAGCTATTTCTTATAATATAATGATCGATGTTGCAATTACTTGACACCCGGGGGGGTGGGCTGATCGCAAGAAATACTTGGGTGGTTTCATACTACACGTGGGGCCGTAGTTTAGGTATTATAATACCCTTATTTTGTTACCAAGAAAGAGAGACTTCCCCAACGTAAATAGTACTAGTATTTAAAACTTCAATCATGTTATATCATTCTTTGTAAAAAATTTAGCAATTCAATTTTTTATTTATTATCTTTTCATATAAATTAAAGTAAACTAGTAAAGATAAAATTAAAGAAACAAATAATTCAATAGATAAAAGTATTATAAGAATAAAAAATAAACAATTCAATATTTGAATATATTTATAATCTTATGGTAAAAAAATATATGTGTTGTAATAAATATACAATTTAGACTAAGGTATAGAATACACTTATACAATCGGAAAAATCCAAAACAAAATATCATTTTTATTATATTCACCCTTATTACCGGTAAACGGTTCTTTAAGACCTCATCCAGTAGTAGAGGACAAATCAAAAATCTCAATTGGGATAATTGAATTCGTACTCGTTATTATGAAATACTACATTTAAAATTAATAATAGTTTACGACATAATTGTATTCTCCTATGATATATTCGATAATCTATATACTAAAGTTTGAAGTTACCTCTAATCAGGGGCGGAGCTAGGAATTTTCTATAAAGGGGCCCAAGGGGTTTAGGGGCAACGCCTCTGAATTTTTTTTAAAAACTTATTTACACTATAGGTTCATATATTATTCAAAAATTGTAAAAAACTTCTCTATAGATCCTTATATTATTTTAATATTGTACTATAATTCTCAATATTAATTATTTAATTATTTATCTTTTGTAAAATACAGTATAACATTAACATATAATTCATTAAGAAAAAATAAGATATTATATATAAATAAAATAATTATAAGTTTAATAAATTAAAATGTTAAGAGTTAGGAGTGCCAAATATATTTTTTTTTAAAATTTAAAAGGTAAATTGACTTATAATTAATTTTTCTTGTAAAGACCGGGAAGGCCATGTCACCCCTTAAGTTGTACATAACTCCACCCTGCCTTTGATATAGTTTTATGTTATAATTGAAATTTTCAGTATGTAGGTTGCCAAATATATTATAGAAGAATACTATTTTGTTGTAAACAGGGGCGATTCTAAATTTGAGTCGAGAAAGGCTATTATTTAGTATATAGTAAAATTAATATATAAATTTTAAGTTGAGGAGGACTAATTTTACAGTTAAGGGACTATAATTTTTTATTCATATTTTTACCTTTTTTTTAAATAAATAAATAAATTATATTGGTATCTCATAGGATAGGGTGGGTTGCAGCCCAACTCCACCGTACCCCAAATCCGCCCATGTACGTAAACTACTATGAATTTTAGATGTAGTATTTCATAATAACGAATATAAATTCAATTGTCGCAATCGAGATCTTTTGATTTGTCTCGTCTATTGAGTAAGATTTTAAAGAACCGTTTACTACTAATAAGTTGAATACAATAAAAATAATAATTTGCTATTGATTTTTTTTAAGTGTATGAGTGTGTATGAGTGTGTATGAGTGTATTTAGTCTAAGTTGTATATTTATTACGATATAGATATTTTTTGACCTAAAAATCATAAATATATTTAAATATTAAATTGTTTATTTTTATTTTTATAATTACTTTTGTTTATTATTTTTTTTTAAATTTATCTTTGCTAGTTTCCTTTACACTATTGCTAATTGGTATGAGAAGATGATGATAAAAAAAAAATTGACATGACAAAGGATGATATAGCATAATTGAAGTTTTAAATATTTAAAATATTATAACAGATAGTATAATTTACGTTGGTTGGAGAGTAATGTGTTTGGATTCTCTTTTTTTAGCAGAGTATAGTATGATGGTTTTTAACTTCAAAAAATTATGAAACTCTCTCTTCTCCCTACCCTCTCAAACAAACACAAACACAAAATCTAAACACAAACCTTCACCCTCACTCAAATCATACATGTTTTGAGTGATTTTCCTAAGATTTCTAGCTTAAATTCCTACTAAAACTCTTTTTTAAGCTACTACTCCTCTTCTCTTCTAGTCCAAAACCTTTTATTTCTTTTTCTTCTCCTATCTTCCTTTAACCTCGCATAATAGATCACCATGAACTTTTATGCTTCCTCCCATCCTCTTGCTAAGAACAATCAACTGGTTGTTACACCAGATGAATCTTCAAAATATAGAGTGGCATATGAACATAAGCTACTAGTCAAATTGCTACACAAAGACAAATTCAACCATATCTTTATCAAAAACCACATTAACAAGTACTGGGAATTAAAAAAACAAGCCGAAGTTGAAAGATGTGGAGATAATACCTTCATCATCAAGTTTGGAGCAGCTGAAGACAAAGAGAAAGTTTGGAATCAGAGACCCTGGACAGTGCAAGGCAAACAGTTAGCAATAAATGAGTATGAAAATGGAGATAAGAAAGAAGTATATAACACAACACTATGGCTTCAACTCACAGGTATACCAGCAAACCTACTTACTACTAAATGTATCAGCAATATGTTCAGTTATTTTGTCCAAGTACATGAAATCGAACTGCCAGCCTCACTTGAGATTGATGAGAGCTCGATTACGAGAATTAGGGTGGACTGGAATATCAAAAACCCCCTAATTGCGGGGATTAATTACTGGGAAAATGAATTCAAGGCATCATGGATTAAATTTAAATACGAGAATATTGGTCAGGTTTGCTATGGGTGTGGAATATTTGGGCATGAGGAACTAAACTGTAAGAACCCTAAAGTTTCCCCCAAAATCGGAGCTTGGATCAAAATTAGTAATCGGGGTCCTACTCAAAAAATGGTTCTTAAACCAGTGATTGAACAGAAAGAACGCTTCAAAATCGTTGAGAAACCCCAAAGTTACGAACAAAAGAGACAAGAATCATTACCTCAACTCAACAATGGTGGTGACTCGGTCTCGATGGAACTGAGTGAACCCAGTAACGGTACTACCAACGACGTTAAGAAAAACGACGTTATCTTTGAATTTGGTACGAAAAACAGTACTCACAAGGGACAAGGTAGTGGTCGTGGAGCGGATACGAAAAAGGACGATGGTTTTAGATCGAGTGGTAGTGGAGTTGGAAAGAAAGAGAAGGGTAAAGGTTTGGCGGTTTGTAGTGTGAAAGAAGACCGACTTGCCAAGCTGGCAAGTCATATGTTGAGTTAGCTTAATACCCCACCAGCCCAACAACCATCTATCCAGTTTGGGTCTTATAAAAGCCCATCAAATATTATTAAAAGCCCAAATGTTTTAATCTCTCCAAAAATAATTAATAAGAGCCCAAACCAAACAACTCAAAGGGTTAAACATTTTTCGGATTATCAAAATAACACCATTACACCCGAAAATCCCCAATCTCCCTCAAACCCTAAATCGCCCTCTACACCCGCTCTCAATGGAAACCTTTCAATCAAAGCTTCATCGTCAAACCTTATTAACCATAATACTGCTGAACCTTATGAAATGCATAATATTACTCCGATTTCTATCAACCTTTTCCAAAATTGTAGTAACGAGAAACAACTGATTAAGAAAAGAGTAGCGAAGAGAGTATATGAAGAATCTACTGGTAGACTTTCAGTCAAACTCAGAGCGAGCAAATTAAAGAATTATCTTAGCACTCAAGTCAATCAAAAAAGACAAAAAACTCTATGGAGTTTTCGATTAGAAAAAAAAGAAGAAAACAATGAAGAATCTGAAAATGAAGAAAGTAACAAGAAAAATGAAGAGATGGAAGTAATAGCTGACTACTCAGGTGGAGAGGAACTTGGTAATCAATCGGATGGAGAAAAGGAAGAGGAGCATCTTGATAATGCACCAATTGAAGTGGTTTGCGGGGTTGACCCAATTCAACCCCTAAAAGATCAATGACACAAATCGCCTGGAACTGTCAAGGGATTGGCACATCCTTGACAGTCCAGACCCTTACTGGTATGATTAGAAAATACCAGTCTCAGGTACTGTTCCTATCTGAAACTAAGAATACTTATCCTACTGTTAAGAAATTAGAAAAATTATTAAATATGAAACTGATAGATACGGTGGAACCCATTGGACTTAGTGGGGGGTTGGCAATTTTTGCTAAAAATGAGATTAATATTAAGGTTATCTCTAAAACTAGTAACCACATGCATTGTAAAATAAAAGATGATAATAATGATGAATACTTCACTACCTTTGTATATGGAGCCCCTACTGAGCAATATAAAGAAGCTTGTTTGGACCTTCTGAGCAGCTGTAGGCCTAAAAATAAGGAACCTTGGAATCTAATTGGTGATTTTAATAACATTAGAAATCTTTCTGATAAAAAAGGTGGTGATGCTAGATTTACTAAAAGTATGAAACAATTCAATGGTTTTATAAAACACAATAGACTTGAGGAAATTGTTCAAAAAGGTTGCAAGTTCTCATGGTCTAATAAGAGAAGTGAAGATGAGATTATTAAGACCTTGATTGATAGGGGTTTTTGCAATGAACAATGGGGTAATCTCTACCCTACAGCCTGGATTGCTCTACTACCAGCTGTAGGGTCTGATCACTCCCCTCAAATATTATTTATGAAAGATACCTATATTAATAAAGACGGGAGATTCTACTTTGAAAATCAATGGACAGAAGAAATTGAATGTTTAGAAATTATTAAAAAGGTATGGAGTACTAAAAATTACAGTGTTGGAATGTTTAGGAATATACTCAACAATAGATTAAAAAAATGTAGTAGACTCCTAACTCATTGGAGTAAAAAGAAGTTCAAAAACAATAGGAAAGAAATTGATAAGAAATTGGAAGTATTAGAAAATATTTATAATGACCCAAATACTAAGAATTGGGATGAATATCATAGTATTATAAAAGAAATAGAAAATCTCTGGTGCAAAGAGGAGGATTTTTGGGCTAATAGATCTCGCGTTTTATGGCTAAAAAAAGGAGATAAAAACACTTCTTACTTTCATGCAGCTACAAAAGAAAGAAGAAAGATCAACAAAATAAAAAACATTACTAAAGAAGATGGAATTTGGGTAGATAATTATATAGAGATACAAAATGAAATAAGCTCTTATTTCAATAATATCTTTAAAACTATTGGAAATAGAGACTTTACTTCTATATCCAACCTTATTAAACAAAAAATTAATAAAAATATGAATGAATCACTGGATAAACCTCTACTGATTGAGGAAATCACAATAGCTATTGATGGTCTAGGGCTTAATAAAGCCCCGGGACCAGATGGTTACTCTGGTATATTTTATAAAAAATATTGGGAATATATTAAAGGTGATGTGATTAAACTAATTAATGAATTTTGGTATAATGGAGGTAGTTTAGAAGAAATTAACCACACGTTTATTTCTCTTATACCTAAAATCCCAATACCTATCACAATAAAACCTTTTCGCCCCATTAGTTGTTCAAACTTTATTTACAAAATAATAGCAAAAATCCTTGTTAATAGAATGCAACCGGTAATGGATGCGATAATTGATGAAAATCAATCCGCATTCGTACGTGGAAGGCATATACAGGATAATACGATGGTGGCCCATGAAGTTATTACTTATATAAAAGAACAAAAGAAAACTAAAACACATTATCTTACCATTAAAGTCGATATTCAAAAGGCTTACGAAAATGTTGAATGGGATTTCTTAAAAACAATAATGGATAGAATGGGTTTTAGTGAGAAATGGGTTAGTAAAATAATGAGATGTGTTACTTCTGTAACTTACTCATATTTATTAAATGGTACCCCTATAAAATTAGATAACCCCCAACGAGGATTACGACAAGGTGACCCCTTATCGCCTTTCCTCTTTTGTATTGTTACTCAAATGTTATCTATTCTTATTGCTAAAAAAAATGAAGAACGAATATTAAATGGGATAAAAATTGCGAGATTGGGCCCTAGTGTTACTCATCTACTTTTCGCAGATGATAGTATTTTCTTTATGAAAGCTAATATGGAAGAAATTGAAGGTTTTAATGATGTAATTAATAAGTATAGCTACTCTACTGGTATGAAACTAAACCTCAATAAGTGTGGAGTTAAATTTAGTCCCAACACTCCTGACTATATTCAAAAAAACATGGCTTATAAGCTTAATATGCCTATTACTAATGATTTGGGTAATTATTTAGGTTTACCCACGGAATGGGGGAGATCTAAAATAAAAGATCTCAATATGTTGGTAGAAAAAACCTTAAAAAGAATAGAAAATTGGAAAAACCTCTATCTTTCCCTAGCTGGTAAAGAAATTCTAATAAAAGCCGTTTTACAAAGTTTACCAAACTACTTCTTATCTTCCTACCTTATACCTAAAAGAATTTGTGATTTAATCTCTTCTCTAATTGCAAATTTCTGGTGGGGTAGCAATGGAAAAAATAAATGCCACTGGGGCAGCTGGAACTCTATTACAAAGAGTAAAAGCGATGGAGGTCTTGGTTTTCGAGACCTCAATCTCATGAATGTGGCATTACTTAGTAAACAGGCCTGGAATTTGATTAATAATAATACCACTCTACTCTATAAATTACTAAAAGGAAATTATTTCCCTCTTACTTCATTTATGGAAGCACAATTAGGGAGTAAACCATCATGGGGATGGAAAAGTTTAATTTGTGGGAGAAATGCTATAAAAGAAGATATAAAATGGAAAATAGGAAATGACTATACTATAAATTTGCATACTAATAAATGGATTAATGGAATTAATGAGATAATAAAACCTAATAGAAATGACTTACAAAAAGTAAATGATCTTATGGTTGCTAATGATAGGAGATGGAATATGGATACTGTAATTCATGCCTACCCTAATGAAGTAGCAACTGCTATTTTTAATACTTTTATACCTCTATCTGGTGGAAAAGATATTCCTTTCTGGATACATGATAGAGAGGGTAACTTCTCGGTTAAAAAATGTTACTATATTATGAAAAACAAAAAAGAATGTGAGGAGAAGAATAGTTGTTCCAATAAAGCTACCTCCTCACACCAAGTTGATAATTCGATATGGAAAATGATATGGGGTTTAAAGATAACACCAAAAATAAAAAACTTCATATGGAAAGTTGTGAAACATCTTTTACCCACAAATGATAATGTGTACAAAAGAAAAATCACCTCTAGCCCAATTTGTGATATTTGTAATAAAGAATCTGAAACTGTTGAACATATGTTATTAAATTGTGAATGGACTAGAGCCATTTGGTTTGCCTCCCCTTTTAACTTGATTACTTGCAACCAATCTACCTCTAATGTAGATGTTTGGATGGCAAGTATAAGAGAAAAAAGGAAGGAGGCAGGAATGGATATAAGTTTCATGATGGAACAAGTATGTACCATTCTATGGCACATATGGAAAGGAAGATGCGCTTTTAAATACAAAGGTGCAAAACTTGACCCTTTAAGAAGTTTGATTAATGCTAAGAAATAGTGGGAAGAATACCAAAATATAATTTATCCTAATGATGTTAATCTCAAACTGAAGGATAATAAAAATAAAAATATAAGCACTAAACACAAGAAAGTAAGAAGTGAAATTCAAGAAAATGAGGTAAGTATTGAAGTAGATAAAGAAGTTCAAAATTCTAAATGGATTCCTCCCCCTAAAAATTTTATAAAAATTAATTGCGATGCATCTAATAAAGATAATAATGGAGCTATATCTTGTGTTGCTAGGGATTTTACAGGAAGAGTGCTTTTTTGCAAAGCATGGAAGATTAAGGTGGAAAGCGCTAAAGAGGCAGAAGCATTGGGGGTGTTAAAAGCTTGTCTTCTCGCTAAGGACTTCCCTCCTCATAGTGTGATCATTGAAAATGATTGCCTCCAAGTTATGCAACCTTTAGAGCTTAGGAACCATTTTAATTCTCCATTAATTTGTAATATTATTAAAAGTATTTATTTTGTTTCCGAGGAGTGTAAACCTATTTTTCGATGGATTAATCGTGATAGGAATAGACTAGCCGATGGGGTAGCTAAGTATAAGCTAAGTGGCAAAATGCAAGGCTCGTGTTTAGACACGTACCCATCTAGGTTAGAAGAAATAATCAAAACTGAAACCGTTCCTATGGGAATTGGTTAATTTTGTAATAATTTTTTAGATGTTTAATGAGAAGGATTTGGAAAAAAAAAAAAAGAGTAATGTGTTTCTCTTTCTTGTTTGGTAACAAAATAATGGTATTATAATACCTAAACCATGGCCCACGTGTAGTGTAGACACTACCCAAGTATTTCCCGCTGATCGCCCCTGATTTTTTTTTTTTTTTTGGTCGAAAATCAAAACAAACGAAACGAGAACTATCACTAATCCACGCTATTCATCCGATCCCCATCTTTTTCATCCGATCAGTAATTTGTGTTTCTGCTTCTTGTATTTGTTTGGCTCCGTGTCTAGCTTTTTTTGCAAGACGATCTGCCTGACTGTTGATCCTCCGGGGGATAAAAGTGAAGGATATCGGTCCAGCTTCCGCCGCTTTCCGCCTGATTTGACGAATAATCGGCTGAATTGTCCATCTTGCCCCTGACACCTGCCTTATACCTTGTATTAATCGCCCCTGATCATTCTTACCATTAGTAATATAAGTCATGTAGTCATTATTTATAAATGGAATAATATAAAAAGAAAACATCAAAATTATTAACTAGATAGAAACTAAGGGGTGTGTTTGAAATATTGTAAAATATTATACTAACATATAGTACAAATTTTGTACGACAATGATATATTTGTCAATAACAGAAGAACTAATGGTGCAATTTGTCTACACTGTTATAATGGTTCCAATTTAAAAACTAGTGGTATTTGTTGGCAGCTGAATCATCTAAACTAGTTCTCCTTTTTATTCGTCATATCTTTGGAAACGTTATGATAGTGTGGACAAATTGCATTGGAAACGTTATGTGTGATACGTCTTTCGAGACATCTCATCAACTGACGGGTATTGGAGTAGTACAAGTAACTAAGGAGACTGGTAATAGGCGGGAACACTCGGAAACTGCGAGGTGTAATACGAGTATGGAAGGAGAGGCTCAAGCAGTGATTGTTACACTAAAAAGAGCAATTAGAGAAAGGAACGAGGGGATTACGATCTTTTCGGATAACCTCGACTTAATTCGGGGTATTCAGCATGTGTCAGCTGCTAATTGGAGGCTTCGACCGTGGATTAGACAGATTAAAAGACTGGCAACGATGGTAGCCCCAGTCTATTTTAAACACATCCCAAGGAAGTACAACGGTCGGGCAGACAAATTAGCTAAACAAGCTAGGCACAGGGCACAACAGGAGGAAGGAAATACTTGCAATGTACTTGTCTCTCGATTTTCTCGATTAGGTATTGGTTGATGATTTGTAATAGGTTGTCTGAAATGTATTAAGTGTCCAAAAAAAAAAAAAATCTTGTGGTGAAATTTGTCCACACTATTATAATGTTTCCAAAGATATGACGAATAAAAAGGATAACTAACTTAGATGATCCAGCTACCAAAAAATTACCATCTATTATTTCGGGGTCAAGGTATAAATCTGATCTAAGACTTTAGTAATCTTTTTTTCTTTTCGTAATCTTGAATGTGAAGCTTGAGATTATCTCGTTTTAAGAACAATCAAATATGATAATATCTTATTTGAACAAAAAAAAAAAAAGATATGATAATATCTTACTTAGAATATATCTTTCAAACTTTTTCAGTGACTTGGAATTAATTTACACTTATCTATAATTATTGAAGTATAATAGTACAATACATCGAAGAAGGTGGGGTAAAAATTTAAGTTTCGGGATGAAATTAAATTTTATTAGTTTTTTTTAGGTCGGACAAATAATTTCACATGCCCAGGGATTTGAGGTGTTGCATCACACATACAACTCCGCCACCTCCCATCCCTCAGCCTAAATATTAAACTTGTAACTATCTCGAACTAAAAATTACCCTTTGAACGACAAAAAGATTAGAGATTACCTCAATTTTTTTCCAGGGATGTAGTGTCAAACCTCACTTGTTGTGGTAGTTTTTAGCCTTCTCCGTACAAAATTCTAGATCTGCCTTTAAATACATATAATGATCATTGGAATACCCATAAACGTGTATATTCACTAGTATGAAAGAAATCAACTGTGATATAATGGTAAATTTGTTTAGGGGAGATGTTTGGTGAAGAAATAGAGAAAGAAAATATATTTACTAAAATGTGTTTTGATGAAAAATGAAGATGGATGAATGAACCGAAGAGATTCACGGGAAGTACAAGGTATTTAGTGGAATGTGGGAGGTCTCATATGTGGTAATCAAATACAGCTGGTAAACATTTAATATTACGCGTGTACCAGCTGGTGAACATTAAATATTACGTGTATACTTCTCGGATGGCATATAATGGTGGTTCATGATCCACGTGTTTTGTTTAATAGGTCATATATAGTTTTGTTAAATGCGGTTGGGGATTATATTTTAAGTGATTTATTGTAATGGGTTCCTAAATTTTTAATTATATTTTTTTAACCTAAAAATCTTTAATTATTGAATTGAAATGAATATTTGACTAACAAAAAATGAATAAATTACTCTAGAGAACTCTCATATTTGCGTGTTTTTTTAAATATGAGAGATCTTTAAAAATATACATCTTAAACTTAATATTTCATTTTTCTGTTCTACATGATTTTGTTTATTATTGGACGAAATTAGCACGTGCAAAGCACGTTTACATCCCTATAAAAATATTATGTGTCTTGTACGTGTAAATTTCAGCTGATAATTGAAAGGGAGAATCATCCAAATACCTCAGGCAGAAGAGTCCAGGTAAAGGAAATGACATGAAGACTCCCCGTCAAGCCTGGTTAATCTATGAAAATAGTTAGGGACACCTCGACATGGCGAACTGGATAAGGGTCAGAAGAAAGGAGAAACTGATTTCTCCGCATACAGAGTAATCTCCCCTCCCATGTCGTCTATGACACGTGGCTAGGAAATGTTGGCTTCGTGCATATCATGGTAGTTATAACTCGGAAAGTCTACCCGTGAATCACTAGGAAGTACAATCACAAAAAGAGGTTTTCGTATAAATAGAAAAATTATGAACACCAGAAAGACCCCATGTAATCAAGGAAAGTTATGCCATACTTATTTGTATTAAGTATATTTATTATTTTACACTTTATCTTTATCAATTTACATCAAATCCAATCAATTCCCATGTTACTTTTCTCTATTTGGTAGTTTTTGTTCTCAGATTGGCACCGTTTGTGCGAAGCAACTAGCTTTTCACCCATTGAGATACCACAAATGATGAAAACATGAGCAAACAAAAGAAAATAGTCGCATCACAACCTATGCTGTAGATATCGCCACCTAGGCGCGCCTAGGCGCCGTCTAGGCGTCAACTCCCCCCTCAACCGCTTACGCCTAGTAAAAATGCTAGGCATTTCTGCCCAACGCCTTAGTCGCCGTGGAAGAGGCGCCTAGCCCGCCTAGGCACCGATTAATGGTAAAAACTTGCCGCCTAGGCCCTCCATTAAATTTATTTTACTCTCGGAAATTCTTGAATTGATATTATAACTCTAATTTTAGTATTTTTCATATTCAATATAGTGGTGTTAGATGAATTTTATGAATTAAATAGATAAAATTATCATAATTATACACGCGTATTACTAAATATATAAAATTACATAGCTGGATTCAAAACCGCGTAATCCCGCCTAGGCCCCGCGTAGTCCCTCCTAGGCGCTAGGCCCCAGTCGACCGCCTAGGCCGCGGAACCGAGATCTACAGCATAGATCACAACGAGTAGAGGGATGGATTAGCAACTTCTAACTCTATTGAATCACATTATGCAGAATCCATGATGGTACATGGAGAAATTCCCCCACAAGTACATGATCGGTGACAATTGAAACCATCGTTCCCATCAAAATCAAAGTGGTTAGAAGGAAAATGTCCCAATATGCAGAAGATTTGGGTGCCTAAAGTCAACAATAACAACAAGGATAAAGGTAAGGAGAAGAATAACGAGGACAATTGGCAGGTTGTTAGCAATAAGAAACATGAAAGTAAAGGTGAAACGTCTTCCTCTGTACTATGCTCTACTCCGTTTGATAAGTTGCAAGAGGATGGAGTGAGTAAGATTGATGGAGATGTGATAAAATTTATAAATCAAAGTGGAGCTAAAGAGGTAACAGACCTCCAAATTTATGAGTATAGTGTCTTGGAATGTGAGAGGGTTTAACAACCTTCTCAGACAGTTATATGTTAAAGATTTTATTATCAAAAATAATGTTAAATTCATTGGCCTTCTTGAAACTAAAGTGAAGGTTCATAAGAGTTTACCTATAATAAATGCTCATTTCTCTCACTTGGAAGTACTACATAATTTATAATAAATGTGAATCAAGTAGAATTTGGGTGCTTTGGGACAAAAATTATATGGAAGTTAACTTGATTTATGAATCTGCTCAGATTATATTTATTAATGTATTTATTTGGGCATTAAATCTCTCTTTCTTTGTAGGATTTATATATGCTAGCAATGATGATGATGAGAGAAAGACCCTTTGGATTGATATGATCAAACTTAGTCATTGGTGGTCCTTTGTGTGTTCTAGAAAAATGCAAATAAGGATAAGAGAACCACAACCGCAAGTGTACGGTTGTCCCAAGTAATATAAGTGATAATACAGATTCGTTCTCAGGGACGGAATGGTTGACTCTAATACTTATCATATAGTAGTTAATTGCACGTGAAAACAAGTAAATGATTTTAAGATTGATTGTTTGTTCGGTTTTCTGATGCTAAGACAATAAACTAAAATACTAAATTAATGCAAATAATTAACTAGACGCAAGAAAATAAAGTGTTTACGCAAGATGGGGAAGGCAGTACTTGAGAGACGCAAGGATTTCACCTAATTATCAATCACTTCATGTATTGTTTAAGGGACAAATTGGTAATTTTGTATTGGTCGGGATTCGGAATTCTCCTTACCCCCGTCAGGGTGGACTAAGGAGCTACTCTCAAGTGCTACAAACCCCGTCAGGGTGATTATAGTACACTCTCAAGTGATTAAGTCTAATTTACCCAAGAGGCCATAGGTTTAATTAAGCTCGTCAGAGTCTCTAATTTCTAACCTACATTCATTAACTAGTTCTGCACCCAGACCCCCCGTCAAGGTGATCCAATCGCTACTAATTGGAATAGCCTAGATACTAAGTCCTAATATTGAGTCGCGAATTCAATAAAAGTAAATAAAAGCAAATTAAAGAAAAATACAGTTTACCCAACTTGATTTCAATTATTAAAATCCCAAATCCAAACACATGAAATAAAATCAAATTGGGATTAACCCATTATGCGTTCTCAAGCACTTAATGAAATTAGCTCATGCTAATGCGAAAAACTAAATCAAAAGAAATAAAAATAATCATATTGTTTTACAGAAAAAAATAAAATAGAAACCTAATTTCGTAATTAGATTGGTTGCGATTTGGAGATATAGACAGTCTCCAGCTCTGTAGCTTTCTCCACTTCCTTGCATTGACTTCTCTCTGATGCTCTAACTTGTAAAAAGTGAATTGTATGAAAAATAGAAGTCAAAAGCCTTATTTATACTCTAAAAATCGGACTTGGACCTTAGGTTAATGTTTAAATGAAATAATAAAGGCCCAAGTCTATTATCTTAGCCCAAAATTCCGTAACTGTTGCACCGCCTCCACTAAAACAACTCTAGCCGGTTCGTTTCAACTCGGATTGACCTCATTAAAGTTGCTAAAGTTCCGTAACTCAATGAGGCACAATTTCTCTTCAAAGGTCAGCGGCTAAATCTACTCTTAGGTGGCTCGAAATCAGCAATCTTTATCAGTTTTCCAAATTTGTAGCTTTAAAATATCAATTCTTTCGGGATTTGTCTTCATGCTTTGAATCCATATCACGATCTTTGACTTTAATCTCGGATTCCTCTCCTAGCTAATATTCAAAACCTACAAACATTTCACTAAAATACCCAATATTACGCGCAAAAGTTTAATAAATTAAAAATACTAGAAATTAAAGAGGAAAATCAGATTATTGCATATTTAGCCCAAAAATTTATCAAAATAGTCGAATAAACACCAAAAATGATGTCTCTAAAGGGCATAAAATTAGAACATGTAGGGAGACATCAGTCATGCCTTCAAGGATTATAAAATATGTTTTATGGGGGATTATAATGAAATCTTGAGAGTGGAAGAGAGATTGAACTGTGAAAGTTTAATATAGTTTTTTGGAGTTTGCAAAATGCATTGATGATGCCTAACTTTATGAACATCAATTATGGTGGATAACGTTACACTTGGACTAACAAGAATGATTCTGTGCAGCTAAGAGCAAGTAAAATAGACAGAGATTTCATTAATAGTAAATGGTTAGACACGTGTCAGTCAAGTGTGACGATCATCCCACCTTCTACTTCTGACCACAGTTCTATTAAACTTATTCCTGGTTTGACTAAGAAGTCTCCACCTTGTGCTTTCAGATTTTTTAATATATGGTCTACTCATGAGAGCTACTTAGACCTAGTAAAGCAAAAGGAAGTAAAACTAGCTCTTAAGAAATTTAATAACAAATACTTCAAAAGAAATTCAGAAGATGTGAATAATATTAAATCTCATCTGGAAATTGTACAATTAAAGATCATGAGTGGGTGTCAAGATCTTACTGAAATCACTAAGGAGAAGATCCTAGTCAAGAAGTTGGAAATGGAAATTATTACTCAACATGAAGTCATGAAGTAGAATGCTAGAGCCATTTTCATCAATGATTATGACTGTAGTTCATCATATTATTACAAGATGATCAAAGGGAGACTAGCCAAAAACCATGTCTTTACAATAGTCAGAGACGATGGTGAGGTAATTAATGATCCTGAGCAAATTAAAAATGAATTTGTATCTTATTACAAAACTCTACTTGGGACTGAGTAAAATAATCAAGAAAAGTGCTCTATGCCTATTATTAAGAGCCTGCTAAATAAGGTGGTTCCTGAGGATCATGTGGCTTCACTAATCTCTCCAATTACCAATGAAGATATTAAGGCTGCATTGTTCTCTATTGGTGATGGAAAAAGTCTAGGGCCTGATGTATTTAGTGCTTGTTTCTACAAGTCTGTTTGGAGTATTGTTGAAGAAGATTTTTTCTCAGCTATTAAGCAATGCTTCAATTCAGGTGAGTTCCTAAGTCAAGTGAACTCTAAACATAATGTACTCATTCCTAAGGAAAAGAATGTTTCAAGTGTAAAAAAATTTAGACCAATATATTGTGTTAACATCACTTACAAAACATTATCAAGAGTGATTGTTAATAGGCTAAAGAAAGTATTAAACTCTATCATCTCTCTAAACCAAGATGCATATGTAGGAGGAAGATACATAAGTGACAATATTTTAGTTGCTCAGGAAGTAGTTCTTGGCTATGAGAAGAAGTCTTCACATCCATCTTGTACTATCAATTTGGATCTTCATAAGGCCTATGACAGTGTAAATTGGCACTTTCTTATATCTACTCTCTATGCGTTGGAGTTTCCTGTAAAATTTATAAAGTGTATTGAAATGTGTGTGTTCTCCTCACTATTCTATTTGTATTAATGGTGAAGCATGTGGCTATTTTAAGGGGAAGAGAGGGCTCAGGCAAGGAGACCCTCTCTCACCATATTTATTTGCTATATGTATGGAAGTATTTCAGGGTTGTTTCATCATGTAGCCAAGAAAAAAAGTTCAGTTTCCACCCAAGATGTAGAGAAGTTGAGCTTACTCGTATGGTGTTTGCAGATGATCTCCTCATTTTTCATGAACGGTGAAGTAAAGTCAGTTGTTATAGTGAAACAAGCTCTAGATTTGTTGACAAGAATATCTGGTCTTCATATAAATTTTCATAAATGTGAACTTTATTTTGGTGGAATAAATGACTCCACAAAATTAAATATTTCAAGAATCTTAAACATCAAAATGGGGAATCTTCATGTTAGATATTTGGGAATCCCTTAAATTCTAAGAATCTAAGTGTGAAGGATGTAAATTTACTTGTGGAGAGAATTTGTAGTTGCATAAATCAATGGAATTCAAAGCTTCTTTCATATGCAGGAAGAATAGAGTTAATAAGGGTTGTCCCGATCAGTAAGACTATGTTTTAGTGTATAGTTTTCTTACTTCCTAAACACTGATATATGAATTGAATGAAAATATGTCTAGTTTCTTATGGAAAGGAAATCTTGAAGGAGCTTACGGTGCAAGAGTATTTTGGGAAAACATTTTCTATAGTAAAGAAGAAGGAGGTCTAAACATTCCAAACATAGAGAACATAAACAAGGTTTGCCTTCTGTTTACATTTTGGAGACTTTACTCTCAGTGTGACAACCTATGGAGCAGATGGGTAAATGTTAACATCCTCAGAAATAAGTGTATCTGGAGTCTTAATGTTAAGCAACATCACTCTTGTATGTGGAAGCAATTGCTCAAGATTAGAAGTGTTGCCTACAAATTCATTCACCATGAGCTAAGAAATGGGAAGAAGACTTATACTTTATGGGATAGATGGTTGAACAAAGAAGGAAATTCTCCATATAAACAATGGTAGATATAACTCGTGTTGCAACAAAAAAGTAGCAGATTGCTATGGTAGAGGTAGGTGAAGACTTCCTCCCTGTATAGGTAAATTGCTACCTAAAGTTTAGTACATTGTTATATCCTCTAATTTTGACATTATCACATGGTATGAGAGCAAGAAATCTCAATTTTCGTTCAAAAAACTCTCAAAAGTATTACTGAGAAAAGAGAGACAATTGCATGGAGCAAAGTGGTTTGGGCGAAAGGTTTTCCTCGTTGTTCACTTATCTCTTGGCTAGCTGCTTTAAACAGATTACCAACAAGAAATAGAATGATTGGGTGGGGGATGTCAATTTCTCCTAATTGTGTGTTATGCAAGCACAGTCCTGGAGATATTGAGCATCTGCTCATTAACTGTACTTTTTCAAGGAATGTTCTTGATCGGATTTTGCGTTGATGTAATATTTACAGTTCACCAAATTAGATTAAGTTTTTGTTGGATGAAATTCAAAAAGTGTGCCCTGATTTGGAAATGTTGCTTATTACGAGTGTTTGTATCACTACTTATGTACTTCATATGGGGAGAACGGAATTTCACAGATCATGGCGAGACTGAGATGAGTGAAGAAATAATTACAACAAGATTATCTCCTTTGTTGTTGTTAAACTGAGAAGGAGGAGATTCAATTGCAAAAATGTGTTTCAAATGTTTGAAAAGATTTGTAACAGTTAGATATTTATATTTTGGACCATTGTAACAGTTAGTTCTTTATGTTTGGCCCATTGAAATAGTTAGCCCAATGTTTTAGTTTTAGTAATGTAATAGCCCGATAGTGATGGTGGGCCTATGGTGTAAGACATTGCTTGTTGTAGCGCTATTAATATAGTTTTTGATTTACCGATAAAAAAAAAGTGGTAACCCTACTAGAGTCAGGGTTAGCAGAGACTCCAATAGATTTACACAAAGAACGCCTAATAGGTCAAGTGGATCCAACACCTCCCATGTCAAACATCAACTTAGTAGTAATTCAACAACCCTGGAGGTAGAAATCAACTTTCAAAGACTGGTACGATTGCTACAAACTCTACAACAACCATATGATTACAACGGGTAGTCCAACTCCAAACCAAACAGGCCCCATTTCTAATTTAGGACATCATGGTCGTAAGAAATCCAATCGAAGGTTAAAACCATACAAAGTAGATAGATGTTCCAAAATTAATCAAGACACCTGTTCTCTTGAGAGATACTAGACGTGCCACTTCCTTGAAGGTTTAAGACAACCTAGCTACCAGCATATTATGGGTCAATAGATCCAAACCAACATGTCAACATGTATAAGAAGCACATGTAATTGATAACCAAATCAGATGCCATTTTTTGTTGCGTTTTCCCTGCAACCTTATAAGAAATAACCCAAAAATGGTTTCCAAAATTGGATTCAAAGTCAACTGAAACCATCGAGCATCTAAGTCAGAGGTTAAGAGCACGCTAAGCAGGAAGACAAACTTTGGATGATATTCTTATTCGATGTTGGAGCTATTTCAGCAAAAAGGAGAGACCCTACGGGAGTACACTAAAAGGTTCAGTAGCGGTGCCTACGATACTGATAACTTCATAATACAACAACACGACTAGCCTTTATGCATGGTCTCAACAACAAAGAATTCCAAATCAAATTAGCCTCGAGGCCATATTTGACTCTCGCTGAAATTTTGGATGAGGCCAAACCTTATATCGATGGTTGAAGATGTATTGACAATGTCAAAATAAAGGACCCAAATGCGCGATGGGAAAGAAATCCATATGAAGAAAGACAAAATTCGTAGACGGAAAAAGAGAAGTAAAACTGAGAAGTAAAGAAGTTATCAAGGTGACATATTATTACCCTCAAGAATATATCCCAATAGAGTTTTAAACCTAATTAAAAATGATACCGAGTTAAGATGGCCTAAAAAATGGCAGGCAACCCAATGGAATGGGACAAGAACTAATGTTGTCACTTTCACAAAGATATCGGTCATTAAACAAACGAATGCCAATCTTTTCTTGTTTAAATAAGGCAACTATAAGGGCTAGGAAAATTCACACATCCCAATGATGGGGTCCAACCCAACAATCATCATAAAAAGAGAAGAGTTTCCCCTCAAAATACCTTCACTAACAATCAACTACGGGGAGGCAGAGTCGTACGCTTTGAAAGGATGAATGAGATAAAGAGTGTCTTAAAATAAAAGATAGGGATAACCTACCAAGAAGAGGCTTTGAGATCAAATTTAAAATCATTGTTGGAGGTTTTACCATGGGAACAACTCTAACTGGAGAAAACTGACATGCTAAGAAGGGTGGCAGACCACCAGAGGAGGTACCAAAGCAAAATGATAATGTTAACGTCAAAGATGATGACAAAAAAGGTTTTATTTACCCCCACGATAATGCCCTGGTAATCCTCTCCATTATCAATAAACCTCCCACTAAAATGATATTAATCTATACAGAAAATTTTGTAAATTTAATATTTGTGTTAGCGATTGATAAAATGAAAATTACTCAAACCAACTTAATATATCCAGATATAATCAGGGGTTTTAATGGGAAAAGTGTAATACCCATGGTCATATCGATGTAATTAACAATGGGGATTCTTGAAAAATATGTCACCATCAAGACAAAGTTTATGGTGGTAGATTGTGAATCCTCTTATAATATTATCACCTTAACAGGTTTCGAGTTGTGGTATCTACTTATCACCTCACTATGTAGTTCCCGATCAATAAATGGGTAGTCACCATCAAAGGGAACCAAGATCGAGTGAGGGAGTGTTGTATAAATTATATAGTTGGTCCATATATCTTTTCTACATATATATTAAGAAAAAAAGTCAAGGCAAAGTCCTATAGGTCAAATCCCTATGGGCGAAATTTGTAATTCTGGGAAATTTGTTATTAATGTCGTTCATTCCAAATAAGGGGTGGGTAACAAATACAAAGGAAATCGATGCTCCAATCGAGAGTTATACCTTGAGTTTGATCAATCGAGGACTAGTAGTTGTATTTATAGTCACCGAGGAATTAAAAATAGGCAACAAAATCTTGGTACAGATAATCTAGAGCACGAGCTCGAAATCCAGGGTAACTACGAAGCCTATCATGCAGACCAAGGTACACACCAGTTAAATTAGAAGAATTAAGAGATCTTACCTTGATGTCTCCCTATTTGTTCTAATTATTATCCCTTTGGAGACATCCTTTTAGGTGAATAAATGACTTATTTGATAGACTTTAAGGCTTATTTGATCATATTTCACTTTCTCCCCTTGGAAATTAACTATTTGCAGAATCTGAGCTTTTGTGCATAAATTTGACTATTTTTAATGCAAAGTTAATCGGTTCTTGAATTTCATGAAAGACCAATCCAAGGAGAAGAAGTGAGAATAAAGTCTTAGTGTATCTTAGAGTGTTAGGAAATGATTTTTAGTCGAGTTTCTATTTTTAGAGTACACTTTCCTATTTCGATTTCTTGAATTATTGATTTATTCTTTTTAAGCATATGCGGTTTAATTATTTATTTAATGTGAAGCTTTAAAAGATAAATGGTAATTACTTAGAGACCAAGTCAAGATGAGGATGAAAGGAAAGAAGATTTACATGGAAATAAAAAGATTTAGGAAATATTTATTCAAAGGAGGAAAAGATAAAGCTGCCTTGTGAATCTGAAAATCCTGCCACGTTTTAGAGATTAAATCATAATTAAAGATTGGCATGGATTCTGGATGAATGGTCTGCACCAATAGAAAGAGCTTTCCAAGACAAGCAGTTTCATATATTGGAACTTCTCAAACGGATAAGTATTGAAAAAGATATGACCAAATCAAATCAGCAGCAAATCTTACCTTTTCTAGAATTTAGGGCTACGAATTTGAGAGTCTTTGACTTGTCTTCCACTCCAAGCAAATTCGACCTAGGGTCTTCCAACACCTATAAATACACCCCTTAGACCTCATAATTCATTCAATATATACATCGTTAGAGAGAGAGTCATAACTACCTCTCATATTTTACTCAATTCATACATCTTTAGAGAGAGAGTCAAAGACTTCAAGAGCAAGAAGGCAAAAGAGGAGCTAGAGCTGGAGGAATTCTGTTCATCCATCAACAGTCATCTAATCCTTAGGTTATATATTTATTTTCTGTAATTAAATATGATGTCTTTCTATTTAATTTCAGTCTTTAATATTGCTATGAGCTAAACTTTATTATACTTGAGAATCGCATAAAAGGGATGAACCTTAATTAATTGTTTTCTATGTTTTGAATTTGGGATTGTTTAGATTTAAATAGAATTGAGTTTTAGGTATTGGATATTACTTTTTTTTCATTACTAATTCTTTTAGGAACAACTAGAATTAGCTTTTAGTATTTGGGCTATTCACTTTAGTGGCGAAGTGATCATCCGACAGGGGGGTTTGAATACAGATCTAGGTAATACCCGTGTAATGTCCGTTATTAACCGACAGGCTTAACTAGTTACATAGCCAAAGAGGTAAATTCATATCATCCTAAGAGCCATATTCGACCATACAGGTGTTTATGATACTTTAGGATAGCTTCTAGGTCCACCCGACAGGGGGCTAGGAGATATTAGAGTCCCGACTAATATTATAATTCCAATTCTACCCTTAAACATAGCATAGATTATATTAATTAGGAGGATTCCTTGCGAGACTCAAGTATCTCTCTAATCTGAAGTCAGTCTTTTATTTGCTTTTATTTATTTCAATTTAGTCTCTATTTACTTGCATCTTAGTTTTAAGAAAACGAAACAAGAATCTATTATTTACTTTTCTGTTAAACAATTATTCTATCTAATACTGGAGTTGAACCTATTTCGTCCCTGAGAACGAACTCGATTTATCGAATATTACTTGGACAACCGTACACTTGCGGTAATTGTGGTTCCTTTACTTTCGCATTAATTTAATAACACACCACGACCCACCAAGTTTTTGGCGCCGCTGCCGGGGACGGTAGCATGAGACCCCGGTGGTAATCTTTAGTAGTTGTAATTGTTTATTTATTTTTTTCAGATTTACGCTTGGTTTTTGTTTTTGTTGTACAGATTTTTATTCAGGTAATGATCAAGAGGTTTTATTGAAGATGTATAGAGGACATTACCCGGATCCCGATCCATACGAATATTGGGAAGACTCTTCGGGATAACAACAATGGGGTAGTAACTTCTACCAACAATCCTATCAATACCCGCAAGAGAAGGATTGGAACAACCAATGGATCGGGAATAATCAACAACAATCATCATATCACTATCCGCAGGAGTAAGGATGGAACAACCAATGGGTTGGAAACATTCAACAACCTCCACCTCATCACTATCAGCAAGAAATTGACAATGAGATACGTTCTAAACTCCAGCGCTTAGTAGAAGAAACAAACGCCATCCAAGCACGCATGCAACAGATGGTAGAAGAATGGGGTAGTATGTCTTGTGAAGATTCCACTCCCCCGAGGGATGGAAGAGATCAACTGGAAGAAGTAGTTGAGGAGGAGGTGTTGAAGGAAGATACTATCGTTAGTGATATGACCATCGTGCCGGTTATAAAAGAAGACCACCATGTGGTTGACAATCTTATTAGCATGGTGGAAGAAGGAGTAGCAAAGAAAATCCTAGAAACTGAGATTGCTATTCCTATGGTGCGTGCACAGGATCATGATACAGAACACAAACAAGAAAAAGAGGTGATCGAGATTCAGATTCCACATCAAGAATATGATGAAGTAATAGTGGAAGATTGGGTTGAAAGCGAAGACGAATGTGAAGTGGTTGAGAAATCAATTGAAGAGTTAAAGCTTCATAATAAAAGAGAAATCGAATTCCCACCACAAAAAGTTCACCAATCACTATCTCCACCACAAGTCATCATTAGAGATAAAATATCGGAATCATCTCTATTATTAAAAATGATCAATAGGTGCTACGCAAGAAAGGTGCTACACCGCGAGAGTAAAGCGGCAAGGAGGAGCACCTACCCACCACACTTTAAAGAGGAACGCGATATTAAAGAGAATGAAAATGAGCTTATACCGTTGAGGACAGTTATCTACTATCGTGTGGTGAAGAATACGTTTCGTCATGAAAGTAAGAAGGCGAAACAGAGATACTACCCTCCCCCTTTTCAGAGATCGATTGAATAAAATTTTAAGGGGGAAGGTTCTAAAACTTACATGCCAAGGACGAGGCGAATTCAAGCGGAGGAGAACCGCAAGGGCCTCATTACCATCTTCATGGAAGGTAACGCGTCGAACTTAAAGACGTAATAAACAAAAGTGCTTCTTGGGAGACAACCCATGTTTAATTTTTCTTTAAGTTTTTCAATTCCTAGTGTATAAATTCTAAGTTAGTGTCGAGTTTTAGTGTCTACTTTTAAAAGAAATGAGAAGGGTAGTGTGTTAATGGTGCAGGAATCGAGTTTGGGGTGCTAGGAAATTCAAGGGAAAAATTTGGCGCGAGGTCCGGTATACCGCCCCAGAACCCCGGTATACCGCAAGAAGAAAACCCGTGTCACGTGTTACTCACGCGGGTTTTAATCAGAAAGGAGAAAAAAATTTCGATGCGCGGTCCGGTATACCGCGTGAGATGTCCGGTATACCGCAGGAGGGAAAAACCCGTACCACGGGTTAGGTACCGCGGGTTTTTGGACGTAAAAGAGATATTGAACAGTAGCAAAAAACCCTGTTAGCCTTACCTTGTTTTTATTCCCGTTTTAATATTCGACAAATCATTCTTTAAACTAAAATTCATTTGGTATCTCTTTTAAAGGTTTTCCAAAACCCCTCATTAGATTAGTTATCTTTAAATCCTTGATCTTAAGCTTGAGCTTCATTAGAACAGCGTCGCGGTACACCAGACAAGACCTGCGGTACACTGCAGTACCACGGACCAAAGGCGCGGTGCATAAGCTAGTCCGAACAGAAAGCAAGATTATATACGGTACACCGGACAGAGGCGCGGTACACCAGACCAAGGGTGCGGACCAAGAACACGGTGCATGGGGTAGCCCGTCAGTCAGCTATGAAATCAAGACGAGGAGATTTGCGGTACACCGGACCATATCCGCGGTACACCGCAAGAAAGGGTTTTCTGCACTATTAGAAGAGGACAGAGCTTATATCCGTTGGAGTTTAAATCTATCCGTTAGTGAGAAGCCTTTTGACCGTTGGAAGCTTATTTCAGCTATAAATTGAAGCTCATTCAAGACACAACTCATCCCTTCCATCTACCAATCTTAAGAGCAATTAATATTATCATTCAAGAAGGTTTCAAGGAGCATTCAAGTCATATTCATTCCTCAAGCTACATAGTTTATATCCACTCTTTTAGGAGTTTAGTTACAAGCTTTTATAACACCCCTAAACACTTTTCCTTTCCTCTTAGTTCTTGTAATAGATTAAGAGAGTAGTGTGAGTATAGGTTCTATACTTGGTTCCTTGTGTTGGTGATAACACAAGTGTATTTCCTTCAAGGTTTTGAAGTGGTTGTAATGGGTTTGTAATCTCACCCGGGTTAAAGAGTTACGAAGATTAGTTGAGAATCTTGCAAATCCTAAGGAGGCTTCCTTAGGTAGTGGATGTAGGGAAACCGAACCACTATACATCGTTGTGTATCTTTCTATCCCTACACTCTTTACTTTTCCGCACTCTATATGCTTGATAAAATGCTTACATGAATAGTTTGATAATATTGTCTTTTAGGATTATCTAGTTCTTGAATATTTAGTTTGCTAAAACAATAGGATTCAAATTAGCTTTTAATTTTATTTACTTGAAATAAAATTAGCCGATTAATTTCCATTTTCCTATTCAACCCCCCTTCTAGGACGCATATAGAATATCAATTGGTATCAGAGCCTAGCTCTATTGTACTTAATCGTTTCTAGAGTTAATACGATATGGATTCTAATCAACCGGAAGGTTCATGTTCTACTAGACCTCCGCTTTTTGTAGGAAAAGATTACTTTGGATGGAAAAAGAAAATGGAGATTCATGTCAAAGGAATCGATTACTTTTTGTGGCTTGCTATCAAGAAGGGTCCTTACATTCCTTATGTTGATGGTAGTCAAACCGTTGAGAAAGATGAAGAAAATTACAATGCTCAAGACATAGCTAAACTCACCAAAAACAACAAAGCTATGAACATACTCATCAATGGTTTAAGTGTCACGGAATATGCTAGAGTGAGTGAATGCAATTCGGCTCATGAATGTGGCAACTCTTGGAGTTATCATATCAAGGAACGGAAGATGTCAAGGAAACTAAGATTGGTCTTTTTATCACTAAGTATGAGCTATTTCGTATGGAGCCCGATGAAGCCTTAAATGCTATGCATCAAAGATTTTCTAACATTGTCAACACCTTGAAGACTCTTGGTCAAGAGTACACCAACAAAGAACAATGCCGAAAAATCTTATTTGCTCTTCCAAAGAAATACAAATCAAAAATCAACTCTATAAGAGATACTAAAGATCTTTCAAAAATGACGGTTCATGAACTCATTTGCAACCTCATGACGGAAGAGCTCGTGCTTGAAGAACAAAAGATAAGAGATGATGAGGAGAAGAAGATTAAGAAATCCATTGCCTTCCATGCCTTGAGTAGCAAGTTGAAAGAACGAAAAGAAAGGAAGGAAAGTGAAGAAGAAGAAAATTCACATGAAGAAGAAACTAGTGAAGATGAAGGAGTGGCTATGTTGGCAAGAGATATGAAAAAATTTATGAGATACAAACGCTTTGCCAAGAAAGGAAGTTCCTCCACACCCTACAAGAAGAATGTTAGAGCTATCAAACAAGATGAACCCACTTGCTATCATTGCAAGAAAGTTGGTCACATCAAAACTTATTGTCCTCTTCTTCAAAAGGAGAAACCAAAGAGAGCAATGCATGCTAATATCACTTGGGATACTCAAAATTCGGATGAAGAAGAAAGTGATAATGAGAATGTTAATCTTGTTGCTTTTATGGGAGAACTTGGAAATGATGAAGATACTTCTTGGGATGATGATGCCGGTTCAACTCACTTTGCCTTTATGGCAAATCATGATGAGGTAACTCCTAACTCTAAACTCTCTTTATCTAATGATGATGCTAGTGAGCAAGATATTCATGAGGCATTTGATTCTCTTTACAATGATTTTTTAAACTCTATTGAAACAAACAAAGTTTTAACAAAAGATTTAGAAATTGAGAGAAATAGAACTAAAGAGGTTTTAAAAGCTTTGGAAGATTGTCAGAATCTTTGTGATGAATGTATAGATGAAAATGAGAAACTTCATCTTATTGAGAAAAGTCTTTTGGAAGAAAAAGCTTTGTTAGAAAAAACGATTGTTGATCAAAATGCTATTATTTTAAAATTTACAAATGGGCAAGAAAACTTGGATTTGATTTTAGGTTCTCAAAAAATGGCTTTTGAAAAAAGTGGTGTTGGATATGATCCATCAACTAAACAAAAACTCTTGAAAAATGTTTTTGTAAAATCAAAAATTTCAAATGCAATTTCATCTTCTTCAAAATCTTCTATCACTTGCACTTATTGTGAAAAACTTGGTCATAATGCATCTCATTGTTACTATCGAAAATTATTGGATTTGGGATCTCTTGTGCCACTATGGAAAAGGCCTATATGGGCTATAAAAAGAAAATCCACTAACCCTCATGGACCCAAACCAAATTGGGTACCTAAAGCCTAAATTATTTTTGTGTGTAGGGATTGAGCATCAAGAAGCAAAATATATGGCTCCTTGATAGTGGATGCTCAAGACATATGACCAGGAACCCATCATTATTTACACATCTCTATAAAACAAAAGGTGATAGAGTTACTTTTTCCGACAATACTAAAAAACGCGTTTTGGGTAAAGGTAATATTGGTAATATGAATTCTTTACTTATTTCAAATGTTTTGCTTGTTGAGGGTCTATCTTTTAACTTGCTAAGTATAAGTCAACTTTGTGATGTTGGTTATAGTGTTAAATTTGAAGCATCTAGATGTATTGTTTTCAAAAATGATGAGTTAGATACTATCTTTATAGCTAAAAGATCGGATAATGTTTTTGTAGTTGATCTTGAGAGTCTTATGTGTCAACGTATAAAATGCTTATCCGTTGTTAATGATAGTTGGCTTTGGCATAGACGTTTAGGACATGCTAGCATGGATTTAATTTCAAAATTGTCTAGAAAAAATCTTGTTGTTGGTTTGCCTATTTATAAATTTGATAAAGATAAACTTTGTGATGCATGTCAACTTGGTAAACAACATCGTTCATCTTTTAAACCCATAAATAAGGTCATCACCATTAGGGCACTTCAATTATTGCATATCGATCTTTTTGGTCCCGTTGATGTCACTAGTCTAGGAGGATCTAGATATGTCTTTGTTGTTGTTGATGATTACACTAGATATACATGGGTGATGTTCCTTGCTTTAAAAAATCAAGCCTTCAATTAATTTGCAAAACTTTGTAGAAAGGTGCAAAATGAGAAAGGATACTCTATTACATGCATTCGTAGTGATAATGGTAGTGAATATGTGAATTCTCCTTTTGTGCATTTTTGTGATGAATTTGGCATTGAGCATAATTTTTCGGCTCCTAGAACTCCCCAACAAAATGGGGTAGTAGAAAGGAAAAACCGAACTCTACAAGAAATGGCTAGAACAATGCTAAAAGAACATAGCTTGCCTACATACTTTTGGGGTGAAGCCGTTCATACGGCTTGTTATGTGTTAAATAGAGTTCTAATTAGACCCCTTATTAAGAAAACCCCTTATGAGCTTTGGAATGGTAGACCACCAACTATTGCTTATTTTCGTGTTTTTGGGTGCAAATGTTTTATCTTAAACACTAGGGATTATTTGGGCAAATTTGATGCAAAATTGGATGAAGGTATTTTTCTTGGTTATTCCACTAATGGAAAAGCCTATCGTATTTTCAATAAACGCACTCGTACCATTGAAGAATCTATGCATGTTGACTTTGATGAGACTAATCCTTTTTGTGTCAAGAAAGTAGTAGATGTTGATTTACATGAAGATACTCCACAAGATCAAACCTTAGAATCTCCTACTCAAGAATTAAAATCTCATGATGAATCTCTTAAGGAAAATGGTCAAATCTCAAATGAAGCTAGTACGGATTTACCAAAGTGTTGGAAAAACATCAAAGATCACCCAAGTGAATTAATTCTAGGTGATCCAAATGAAGGTGTTACCACTCGTTCTCGTATAATTTCTCTATGTGCTCATCAAGCATTCTTATCTCAAATTGAGCCCAAGAATATTAAAGAAGCCTTGCTAGATGATCATTGGATAAACGCTATGCATGAGGAGTTAAATCAATTTGAGCGTAGTAAAGTTTGGACGTTAGTTGAGAAACCAATTGGCCCTACAATTATTGGCACAAAGTGGGTGTTTCGCAACAAGCTAAATGACACCGGTATTATCACTAGAAATAAAGCAAGGTTAGTTGCTCAAGGATACAATCAAGAGGAAGGTATTGATTTCGATGAAACTTTTGCTCCGGTAGCTAGACTTGAATCTATTCGTATGTTGCTTGCTTTTGCTTGTTATATGAATTTTAAACTTTACCAAATGGATGTCAAAAGTGCTTTTTTAAATGGTTTTATAGATGAGGAAGTCTTTGTTAAACAACCACCGGGTTTTGAAGATCCAAAATTTCCAAATCATGTTTTTAAACTTTTAAAAGATTTATATGGTTTAAAACAAGCACCTCGTGCTTGGTATGAACGTTTAAGCAAATTTTTGTTAGAAGATGGTTTTAAACGAGGAAATACTGACTCCACTTTATTTATAAAAAGGTCTTCAAAAGATATCCTTCTTGTTCAAATTTATGTGGATGATATAATATTTGGTGCTACTAATGAAAATCTTTGTGAGAATTTTTCTAAAAGCATGCATAAGGAATTTGAGATGAGCATGATGGGAGAATTGAATTACTTTCTTGGACTTCAAATCAAGCAAATGAAGGATGGCATCTTTGTAAATCAAGCCAAATACACAAAAGAATTGATTAAAAAATTTGGACTTGAAGATGCAAAGGAAATCGGAACTCCAATGAGCACATCCACAAAATTAGACAAAGATGAAGATAGTAAGGATGTTGATGAGAAAACATATCGAGGTATGATTGGTAGCTTACTTTATTTAACCGCTTCTAGGCCCGATATTATGTTCTCCGTGTGTCTTTGTGCTAGATTTCAATCCTCTCCTAAAGAATCTCATCTTAGTGTCGTTAAGCGTATTTTTAGGTATTTGAAAGGAACCCTAAGTCTAGGACTTTGGTACCCAAGATTTACCTCTTTTGAACTAATAGGTTATTCGGATGCCGATTATGCCGGTTGTAGACTTGATAGGAAGAGTACTAGTGGAAGTTGCCAATTCTTAGGTCAATCCCTTGTATCTTGGTCTAGTAGAAAACAAAATAGTGTTGCTTTATCCACGGCCGAAGCCGAATATGTTGCGGCCGGAAATTGTGTGACTCAAATTCTTTGGATGAAACAAACCTTACTAGATTTTGGCCTAGAGTATGATTGTGTTCCCATTCGTTGTGAAAACACTAGTGCTATCAATCTTACCAAAAATCCTATTCAACACTCTAGAACGAAACACATAGAAATCCGTCATCATTTTATCCGTGATCACACTCAAAAAGGGGATATTGTACTTGAATTTGTCACTTCGGAAAATCAACTAGCCGATATTTTTACCAACCCTCTACCCCAAGATCTTTTTGAGAAAATTCGTTGTGAGATTGGCATGCAAATTCTCTAACCTCTTATCTTGCCATTATTGTTAGTGCTTTTTGTGTATATTATCTTGTTGCTAATATTTTCTTGGTGTTATAGGGTCCTTGAAGCTTCTAATTGTTATTCATGTACTCCTTTAGCCTTTGTTTTTACTCAAAAGTATTTTGACCCCTTAAATTTTCAAAAATCATATCATTGATTCTTTTTGTTGTTGACAAAGGGGGAGAAATTTTAGTTAAACTTTTTCAAATGCATTTTGTGAGGGGGAGTTTTTCTAAAAACTCTAGTGATTAGGTTGAGGGGGAGTTTTTGATTAAAACTTTATCTAAGGCATCTTCAAAAGTTTATGATTTGTCAAACATCAAAAAGGGGGAGATTGTTAGCCTTACCTTGTTTTTATTCCCGTTTTAATATTCGACAAATCATTCTTTAAACTAAAATTCATTTGGTATCTCTTTTAAAGGTTTTCCAAAACCCCTCATTAGATTAGTTATCTTTAAATCCTTGATCTTAAGCTTGAGCTTCATTAGAACAGCGTCGCGGTACACCGGACAAGACCTGCGGTACACCGCAGTACCACGGACCAAAGGCGCGGTGCATAAGCTAGTCCGAACAGAAAGCAAGATTATATGCGGTACACCGGACAGAGGCGCGGTACACCGGACAGAGGCGCGGTACACCGGACCAAGGGTGCGGACCAAGAACACGGTGCATGGGGTAGCCCGTCAGTCAGCTATGAAATCAAGACGAGGAGATTTGCGGTACACCGGACCATATCCGCGGTACACCGCAAGAAAGGGTTTTCTGCACTATTAGAAGAGGACAAAGCTTATATCCGTTGGAGTTTAAATCTATCCGTTAGAGAGAAGCCTTTTGACCGTTGGAAGCTTATTTCAGCTATAAATTGAAGCTCATTCAAGACACAACTCATCCCTTCCATCTACCAATCTTAAGAGCAATTAATATTATCATTCAAGAAGGTTTCAAGGAGCATTCAAGTCATATTCATTCCTCAAGCTACATAGTTTATATCCACTCTTTTAGGAGTTTAGTTACAAGCTTTTATAACACCCCTAAACACTTTTCCTTTCCTCTTAGTTCTTGTAATAGATTAAGAGAGTAGTGTGAGTATAGGTTCTATACTTGGTTCCTTGTGTTGGTGATAACACAAGTGTATTTCCTTCAAGGTTTTGAAGTGGTTGTAATGGGTTTGTAATCTCACCCGGGTTAAAGAGTTACGAAGATTAGTTGAGAATCTTGCAAATCCTAAGGAGGCTTCCTTAGGTAGTGGATGTAGGGAAACCGAACCACTATACATCGTTGTGTATCTTTCTATCCCTACACTCTTTACTTTTCCGCACTCTATATGCTTGATAAAATGCTTACATGAATAGTTTGATAATATTGTCTTTTAGGATTATCTAGTTCTTGACTATTTAGTTTGCTAAAACAATAGGATTCAAATTAGCTTTTAATTTTATTTACTTGAAATAAAATTAGCCGATTAATTTCCATTGTCCTATTCAACCCCCCTTCTAGGACGCATATAGAATATCAAACCCGTGCCACGGGGTATATATCACGGGTTCTTGGCAGAGACGAAAATTTGGAGCAGCAGAAGCTGCGGTATACCGCGGGTCATGCCCGGTGTACCGCGCTATGTCGGTTTTGAAGAGTTTTCACCTTATAAGCTTCTTACCTTGTCAAGACTAAACCCTAGCCTCCCCCAATACGAATTTTCCAGAACTTAACCCTTATATACCTGCACAAAGACCACTACAACACCCAAGAACAGTAAATCCTTCCTCCTAATCCATTCCAAACACACATCCAACACCACAATCCTTCAAGAACATCAAGAAATCTTCTCCTTCAACCTTAAGCCTCTTCATAAAAGCTTCAATCCTATTTATTAAACCTTCCCCAAGCCATTATATATTCATTACCCATCTCATACAACACCGAAATCCTTCATTACAAATCCTCAAAACGTCAAATTTCAAAACTCTTCTCTAGTTTTTGATTATTTGAAGTTTTGAGTTTGGGGTTCATTGAGATGACGAAGATTGGAAGGTCAAGAATATCGTGGAGAGGAAGAAGAAGTTGGAGAACATCTTAGTAAACTTTTGGGTGTTGAAAGATGTAGTCGAAAGAATTTTGGGAGGATAATCATGAAGAGGTGTTGAAACCCATAGGAAAAATCACAAAAGAGTTGGAGCTTATGCAAATCATATTACGTGGAGTGAGCAATGTTCAACATGCCACCTACGCAACACAAGGAGCTCAACCTACACGCAACCATGGAAACCAGCTTCGTGCTGGTTCAGATACGTTTTCCTATCCCTTTCTTATTTGTTTTATTTTTTTATTTGCTTTATTGAGTCTTTTTCGAGTCGTGGGGACACGACTCATTTTTTAGTTTGGGGTGGGGTTCGTTGCCTCATCCCAATTTTATGTGTTTTACTGTTTTTTTTAAATTAATCTAAGGGTTGCGTTGACTGTAGAGTGTTTTAAATACCCCCATCAAGCATGTTTTTTATAAATTTATGATAGAAAATAGTTGACTTTAGGAGTTAGTGTAAAACGCACTTTGATTGCATGCAAATATGAGATAATTGATAGGAAAAATTAATGAACAATGCAAAAGAAGTAAACTTGTGCTTAAGGATAATGGGTGGTTTGTAGAACGTGAGATCTAAATGAGTAGAGAATCCACTTAGGTATGAACTAGAGACAAGTTGTGTAAATAGGAAGATGATAGAGGCAGTTCTTTGTTAGCCCTTTGAATCCTTTTTGGCCTTCTATCCCTGAATTAATTTTATCCTTCTTAGACAAATTTTTAGCCTTTAAGCCTTTCTTTTGTCGCCACATTATAAGCCAATATCCCTTTAGATTGTTAGGCATGAACATATGACCCGCACTTGAATCACGATCCTGAGACTTCCTGTTTTGAGCTTGAGTTTTGGGTGGTGGGTCCACCATATGGGAATTTACATTGGGTAGGGATTTTTGGAGCTTATAAATTGTGCTTTGTGCTATACATGATGATG
The DNA here is from genome assembly GCA_029959085.1 of Nemophila menziesii. NCBI lineage: Eukaryota > Viridiplantae > Streptophyta > Magnoliopsida > Boraginales > Hydrophyllaceae > Nemophila > Nemophila menziesii. The sequence goes on along the minus strand of JARWIR010000027.1, from coordinate 1,878,257 downwards.
ATTCACAGGTTTATTATATTGTAACCCTTTGCCGGGGTAATAGTGAAAGGAAAAGAAGCTTCGAGCTCAAGTTATGAATAGGCATAACTATGAAAAAATAGCATGATATCTCAACATTAAAAGAGAGTCATAGCTATAAGAAAAGAAAAGAAAAAAATGAATGATTTGAAAAGATTATATATTCGGACCGGCAAAGTGGAAATTTTTAAGTGAATTTTCCTTAGTGCTTATTGGGTTAATTTGGGGACGCTAATTAAGCGCGTCAGTTGGGTTGAGTGAGAACGTTATTCGAGTGTAAACTCAAGCTCTTGGACAGTTTTGTTGATGGTAAGTGAGGAGAGAGCCAAAAGCTCACTTCAAATTTACCAAATATACATACCATACCGTCCTTAAGCCTACGCTAAAACCGTAAAGACCTCGTCATTCCTAGATGCACAGTGAGTTAATAGGGATTATTCTAAGTGGAACATTCAACACAAGTAAAGATCGAGGAACACCCTATAGCCACTATCTTGAGATAAGTAATAAGCGTAACCTTCTAGCATTGTGAAATTAATTTTGAATTGATATTGTTTTGTATTTGATTTTGCATGATAAGTGTAGGTGTATATTAATTCCTAGATTAGACTATATGAAATTTGTTTTAAGTTTTGCTTTGGGATTATTTTCTAGATTCTACCTTCTGCGTTCACCTAAAAGATCCTTTGTTTTTATTATACTTTGTCGGGACGACAAAGGTTTGAGTTTGGGGTCTTGATGTCTCCCTATTTGTTCTAATTATTATCCCTTTGGAGGCATCCTTTTAGGTGAATAAATGACTTATTTGATAGACTTTAAGGCTTATTTGATCATATTGCACTTTCTCCCCTTGGAAATTAACTATTTGCAGAATCTGAGCTTTTGTGCATAAATTTGACTATTTTTAATGCAAAGTTAATCGGTTCTTGAATTTCATGAAAGACCAATCCAAGGAGAAGAAGTGAGAATAAAGTCTTAGTGTATCTTAGAGTGTTAGGAAATGATTTTTAGTCGAGTTTCTATTTTTAGAGTACACTTTCCTATTTCGATTTCTTGAATTATTGATTTATTCTTTTTAAGCATATGCAGTTTAATTATTTATTTAATGTGATTCTTTAAAAGATAAATGGTAATTACTTAGAGACCAAGTCAAGATGAGGATGAAAGGAAAGAAGATTTACATGGAAATAAAAAGATTTAGGAAATATTTATTCAAAGGAGGAAAAGATAAAGCTGCCTTGTGAATCTGAAAATCCTGCCACGTTTTAGAGATTAAATCATAATTAAAGATTGGCATGGATTCTGGACGAATGGTCTGCACCAATAGAAAGAGCTTTCCAAGACAAGCAGTTTCATATATTGGAACTTCTCAAACGGATAAGTATTGAAAAAGATATGACCAAATCAAATCAGCAGCAAATCTTACCTTTTCTAGAATTTAGGGCTACGAATTTGAGAGTCTTTGACTTGTCTTCCACTCCAAGCAAATTCGACCTAGGGTCTTCCAACACCTATAAATACACCCCTTAGACCTCATAATTCAGGACCTCTCATAATTCATTCAATATATACATCGTTAGAGAGAGAGAGTCAGAACTACCTCTCATATTTTACTCAATTCATACATCTTTAGAGAGAGAGTCAAAGACTTCAAGAGCAAGAAGACAAAAGAGGAGCTAGAGCTGGAGGAATTCTGTTCTTCCATCAACAGTCATCTAATCCTTAGGTTATATATTTATTTTCTGTAATTGAATATGATGTCTTTCTATTAAATTTCAGTCTTTAATATTTCTATGAGCTAAACTTTATTATACTTGAGAATCGCATAAAAGGGATGAACCTTAATTAATTGTTTTCTATGTTTTGAATTTGGGATTGTTTAGATTTAAATAGAATTGAGTTTTAGGTATTGGATATTACTTTGTTTTCATTACTAATTCTTTTAGGAACAACTAGAATTAGCTTTTAGTATTTGGGCTATTCACTTTAGTGGCGAAGTGATCATCCGACAGGGGGGTTTGAATACAGATCTAGGTAATACCCGTGTAATGTCCGTTATTGACCGACAGGCTTAACTAGTTACATAGCCAAAGAGGTAAATTCATATCATCCGAAGAGCCATATTCGACCATACAGGTGTTTATGATACTTTAGGATAGCTTCTAGGTCCACCCGACAGGGGGCTAGGAGATATTAGAGTCCCGACTAATATTATAATTCCAATTCTACCCTTAAACATAGCATAGATTATATTAATTAGGAGGATTCCTTGCGAGACTCAAGTATCTCTCTAATCCGAAGTCAGTCTTTTATTTGCTTTTATTTATTTCAATTTAGTCTCTATTTACTTGCATCTTAGTTTTAAGAAAACGAAACAAGAATCTATTATTTACTTTTCTGTTAAACAATTATTCTTACTATCTGATTAATACTGGAGTTGAACCTAATCCGTCCCTGAGAACGAACTCGATTTATCGAATATTACTTGGACAACCGTACACTTGCGGTAATTGTGGTTCCTTTACTTTCGCATTAATTTAATAACACACCACGACCCACCAATTTTACCTAACATATGTCATGAAGAACTTCTCCTTAAATTTTTTCGACAATTAATCTTGAGGAAAGAAGATGGATTCAAGGGATATAATTAGGTAAAAGGCTCGAATCAAGCCTTGCCACACTCTTTTTACTCATTAGGGTTTTTTGTAATGAGGTGGCTGACGACCAAGTTATAGTTAGATCCAAGTTTTTTTTTTAAATTTTTACTCTAAATTTTGAATTATACTTACATGTTATCATAACTAAAACATATAAAGAAAATTGGTTAAATTCCTGTAATTCCTACCTCCTTAATTAAACCCCAGGAAAGTTTATTGAGCTAAATATAAAGTTGGTTAAATACTACATCCTTGATTAAACCTCATGAAGGTCTATCGAGCTAAATAAAAATTTGGTTAAACTCGCGCAGGTACCACATCCTTTAGGTGGCACAATTTAATCTCGAAAATAAATGATCATTTGGTGTTAGTATAAAAACATAAACGTAACTTGTATGTGATACTAATTAAGAGACCACAAACCACTAACATTAATTATAAAATGAAAATAAGATGTTAGATGCATATCTATAAATATTGTATCATATTTAAGAACAATCGCGATAGCCTTGAAATTGTTTACCCTACACTTTTAGATTTCAACCAGATTTTCTTGTTTCACAAAAAAAACAAGGTTATATCATGATAATTAATAACAATTAGTCTATGTTTGTTTGTATTTAATGAAATCTTAACTTGATTTATTAAGATATTGATCAATAATTTTTTTTCATCCATTTAGTTTTTTTAATACAGGGGAGGTCTTTAGACCAATATAACGACTCACTAATTACCCCTAATGATTATTATAGACCATTTTATATGTCTTCCAACCACTTTTATCCTGCATCAAATGACATCGCAACATATCTGACTCCTCATGAAATACCTCACTTTGTTCGATGTAGACACACCCAATCTAGCTAGCCAATCGACACATAGATTAGCTTCCGTGTAAGTATTAGTTACTTCATATAACAATCTCCGACTTAGTATGCTCCTTATGTCTCTGATTCAGCTTGTTCCAGGACCCCGACTAATATTGCCATCTCTAATCATAGTCAACGCTTCCCGTGAGTCACATTCAATACTTACTCGTTCTAGTCCCAATTGATCTATGCAAGTCAAGCCTTCACAAACTGCGTTCACCTCCGCGATAGTGGGAAGTACCCATCCCAAAATCCTCGTGAACCCTCCAGACCAATTCTCCTTTTCGTCCCTTAATAGACCCCCTGCGCCCCCTATCCCATTACGCGGATTAAAACTCACAACTACATTTAGTTTTGTTCCAAGATTTGGTTTTATCCACCCTTTCCATTTTACCCTCCTATTGGAGCTACTCCTAGCCTTCAGAGGATCCCTCCAAGCACGCATAGTCTCTCACGAGACCCTTGGCCTTTCCAATTATTCCATTGCACTTATCATTTTCACATCATTGAAGACTACATCATTTCTATGCAGATATAACGACCAAATAACTGCTGAAAAAACACAATTACATGGGATTCCCGCGAATAAGTTTAACACTCCTCCCCTACCAATTCGCCCCTGATATATTTACCCCTTGAGTTATCATGCTCGACAAGTATGTGATCCCCATTCCAGTCCCTACACCACCCTCTTTGTCACCCAAATTTGATGTCTCCCCTTTTTATACCCTAAATTTGATGTTGTGTGTTGTTGTCTCATTGAAATTCCCAGTTGCTTGAGGTGTTGATCTGATTCCCTACCCGCCCCATTCACATCTCTTCTCACCATATTTGCTGACTAACCAAACCGTCTATCAATGTTGTTATCCTTTCTCGCAAGTCCCGTGACCTTATTCGAATCCTTCTATCCACCCAAACTGCCGACCAATTCCCAGCAGCAACAAAAATTTCCTTAAGATCTTGAGCACCTACATTTATCTTGCTATTATCAATTCAGATTTAAACGATTTATTTATTTATATTAAATTTAGATAAAAATTAATGTATCAAAACATTGTTTATTAATGGAATAAATTCAATCCCGCTTAAAAGAACAACTAACCTACATCTAAAAGGTTAAGTTAAAAGAGCATTTTGATTTGAAAAAATAAGAGAACGTATTTTAGTCTTTCTCGTGTTAAAGAGAAATCTGCTTAAAAAGTAGTGAAAAGTTTTGGAATAAGACATGTCTTACTTCTTTTTGGGTAGTTTTTGGGGAAAATAGAGATTTTTTAATACTTGGATTCAGAATTATTTTGACTTCAATAAAATTCAATTTCAAGACCTCTTACTCTTTGTCGAGTAGTCTAACCACTAGACCAACTATCGAGATTTTATTTTTCATAATAATAAATAATTATATAATTAAAAACTCCATAATAAATAATTGCAAATATTTTATGTACCTAATCCTTCCCTTCTTGTCAGCAAGAAGCAGCTCTTCTCAAAACTTAAAGTGTATATTTGCATTCTTGAAGCTTAAAGTTGCAAGCCTGTGATGAATATTTTCAGGCGTTTACTCCCCATCAAGAATGGGTTTAAAGGTGCTAAGAAGCCACTTAGAGGTGAGTCGTTTCAGCTTTTGAATCAATACATTTGTGTATTTATACTTGTATATGTCTGGATTCAAAAGTTCCAATTATGTGATTCAATAATTCTTAATGGGTCTGTATTAAGTAAATTGCACCATCTGTTTCTTAGTTATGCGAAACGTCTAAATTCACCCAATCAAATATACCCAATGTCCTGGTGTAATTGTGGAACGTTTCTTTTCTTTTGGTTTTATGATCGAGACCATGGCATTTCGTATTTCAGTTCATCTCCAGATTCTGTGGAAGTTCATACCCAAGAACAAGAAATAGTAATTGCTTTAGGAAGCAATGTTGGAGAAAGAGTAGAAAACTTCGATGAAGCTTTACGTTTAATGAAACAATCAGGTATACAAATCACTAAACACGCTTGTTTATACGAAACCGCACCAGCTTATGTTACAGATCAGCCTCGATTTCTCAAAAAGACTTAAATACCCTTCTCGATTCATGGGAGAAGCTAGGCGGTGAATCATTAATCGGAAAAGAAGGAATGTATAGAGTTATGCCGATTAAAAATCAGTTATGGGATTGGTCTATAAAAACCTCGATCATGGGTATACTAAATCTAACTCCCGATAGGTGGAAAATATTTCTCTATAGCGTGTTCATACAATTTTAGAAGAAGGAGTTGATATAATAGATTTGGGCGCACAATGGCAAAAAAACTTTCTCCAGAACAAGAATTGGATCGATTAATACCCGTTTTACAAGCCGTTACAAAAATTCCCGAGGTAAAAGGGAAGCTTTTATCTATAGACACGTTTTACTCACAAGCTATTAATAACGGAGCTCATATAATTAACGATGTATCGGGTGGTAAATTAGATTCTGATATGTACCGTGTTGTAGCGGATCTTAAGGTTCCGTATTCGATAATGCACCTATGTTGATAGGGCCGTCGCGAAAGAGATTTTTGGGGGAAATATGTGGTAGAGTTGAGGCTAAGGATAGAGATATGGCGACTATTGGTTCTGTAACGGTTGGGATATTGAATGGAGCTAATATTGTTAGAGATAATTTTGATGCTATGCTTCAAAGGAAACGAATGATGGTTTAATGTGTTGAACATTTATTTCATATTTTGCGCACTTGCAATATCTGTTTTGTTGTTGTTTGAGGTGTTTTTTCTCTTATATCAAGTAACACTTGTGTATGTCTTTGGAATTTGGCAATTTTTTTTATTAAATAGCATATCAAAGGCACATGATTTCATTATTGCTTGAACCCATATCTGGGAGTCCCATTAGAATAAGTTAAGTTTTGTTCTGATCTTTATTTGTTTTTTACTCGAGATGGGCGTACTCAATACCCTACGATGGTATGTATTCTGTGAGGATAGCAGTTCCTACTCTATACATATCTTGAAATACGGGGAAAAAATTTAGATAATAGAATGAATTAGGATTCTCCTAACTTGAATTCTATAATAACTATCCTAACTCCTATTGAAGTTAACATCCCATTGAATTTAATAGCCTTTGCATTTTAATTTAAGTATTTTGACAAAAAATAAATAAAAATAATAACCTTTGTATTGTTGTTTCTATCCTGGTAATGTCGTGTTATGTTGGTAATAATGGTAATAGAAATTTATTTGATTTCAAACCATAACAAATTTTAATAGAAATTTATTTAATTTCAAACCATAATAAATTTTATTTGATTTCAAATCTGACAAAAAAAAAAAGAACTATAACAAATTATTATGTATTTGGCTTAAAATTCATATTTATACTATTTTCTTTTTAAATTATAAATTTTATGTTTTAGTTAAAATTTTATATTTCTGTTAGACAAGTATATTTTATATTTATTTATACTTTTAGAATATATATATATACTAGATATAACCCTTATCTAAAGGCACTATAAAAAATTAGGTAATAATAAAAGTTGATTAAATACAATAGTCAAGGATAAATCTAGAGAAAATGGAATTATAAACTCCAATCGCTCAAAGCAATGTAATACAAAACTGTTCAATTTTTATTTTTTTTATATGAAGCTCTCATATAGTAAATTTTCTAGCAGCAAAGAATAAATAGAAGGTGACATATATTGTTTTTTGCCAAAAATATCTCAAGCCAAAATATATTTTTATATATAATTTCTTTCTATTTTGAATAAATGACTTAATATTCAAATAAACATGACAAACAAAATATCACCTTAACCTGGGTGCACATTATATCAAAAATTCCAGGAGGATAGAATTTTATAAGTAGTGATGCCCCAAAATTAAGAAGAGGTGATTAACTTTATTCACAATCGTTTGTTTTTTGACTTTGAATGTACTGCGTCATTATATCACAGGGACCCAAAGAACTATCCTCAATGCAGCCAATCTTTACAAAAAATATGAATTGACTCGATTTACTTCGGGACGTTGCAGATGTGAGAGGATATATGTTGAAAAAAAAAAAAGGATATATAGCATCCATAATATTGTTACTCATACAGGGATGAAACTGCCTTATGGAAATTGTGACAGGCTCTCCCAAATTTTTAGAAAAACCAAATTTTCACCCTTGTAAAAAATAAAAAAATAAAAAAATCAAAGTAATAAGTTCCGATCCCTCTCCCCAATTTTTTCAAAATCTTTTCACTTGCCCCTAGAATATAAAATTATAATTCCGTCATTGTACTTACATATCTAATACTTTTGAACTTCTTTGAACCGAAACACATTTTAAAAAATTAATTTTTTTAATATCACAAACTTTCAAAACCATATTGATATAAAATCCACACGATAAAAATGCCTAGAAATAGTAATGCTAAGCAACATGAATTAAAGACAATTTTCTAATTCATGGAAGTTACATAGTTCTTCAAATCTTTCTCCCAAATTTAAATATCATCTACCGACTCGTATAAAAGAAAAAGAGCATTATATACACATCTATACAAATAATCCAATCTAAGTGCACCAAATTATCATATATTATAGAATGGATTATACTTGAGCAATTTTGAGTATGAAGAAACTTTATCACAAAATACCCCATACATAAAATAAAAATGAGAAGACTAAGTGAGTCAGTCACATTAACTTAAATGGTAGAACAATAATTCATATATTACAAAAAACAAAAAAAAAGTAATAGTCACAAAATAATTGAATCTCAATGATATCATACCTCTCCGAGTCAAGAATATGATGATCATATTAAAAATACAATGAACCAAACCCCAGATAAACATTTAGTGGCCGTTTATAAGAAGTCCACTTCAAAGGATCCAAGAAGGAATTTTAATATTATAAAGAAAATTCCTTAATGGAGTATGATTGATACTTATGCAGTTAGCATTTCCCTCCAAAGTTTATTTGACGGCAGTATTCTGTCGAACACATGCTTACATGAGCATTTTGACATGAAATAGATATGAATTTTAAAAAAAACAGATCAAATATGATACTACGATTTCACTATGGATTCAATTTTTGGTTTGTCAAATGAACCAATAATTTATGTCCTCTTTTCTTATATTATCAAGCATGTGCATCTTCAGAAACTAACCCTTTAATCACAGTTTAAAAATTATAAGAATAGATTTTATTCTTCAATTGTAACGTGTTTTGTTAACAACAATTAAAGACATATTGTAATTTCTCTTAGTTTGAGTCTAATGCAACAAATTTATTTGATAGTAGACTAATGGATTGATCAAGATGAAGAAAATAACATAGATAAAATAAATTGACCTCATATGAATTTCAATAGATATAGACCAACTATGATGTTTATGGCAAGTCAAATAAACCAATAACTACTAACTACTGTTCTCCTCTTTCTAAGAAGTTCATATCAAAGAAAAATTGAATTTTAAAAATAAGTTCCTGCAAGAAAAATTAAAAAACTAAAAATTAAAATTTTTCTAAATAAAACAAAATAGTAAAAAATATCTTAATTTAACAAAAATTGATTCACCTTATAATGTCGCTTGGATTTCTCTTATATAATGCTAGATCCCGTCTTTAAGACCATCTCAAGCAGTTGTGCCAATCGGATATTTACTGCAAAATAATTCAAGCAGTATAAGACAAAGTTGCTCACTCCATCAATAACGGTATTTCATGAGACCTACAAAACTCACACGGCATTTCAGCGCATCAAGCCTTCCAACGATCATAATGAAGGCCATTATTGAATGTAAATCGGAATAATTCTGAAATATTGTAAAAATGATAAGATCGAGTTTGTAAAAAATTGTAAAATTAAGATGTGTAAAATTAGATCTATTTTGTAAAAGATTGTGAATATGAGAATATTATTGATAATTTGTTTAGAATATAGATTTAAAAATAGTCTGGTTGGATCAGTATACAAATTTAAAAAACTAATTTAATTTTCTACAACTGGTTGAAGATAAGGAAGAAATAAAATAAAAAATAAAGCGTGGAGAAGTTTATAAAAGCATTGAGGAGGTTGAGTTTTAGTAGAAGTGGTAATGGGAAGTTAAAAAAATGATGTTGAGAAAATGAATTAAAAACATGTGGATAGATCTTAACCATTTAAGGTGTTACATATTTTTGGTTTAGTGAAATCTGAACCGTTATTTGACTTTCGACTTGTTCAATATAATATAGATATATATTTTATTTTAAAAATATAATATCAATATATTTATATAAATATGGGGAGGGTTTGCAGGTTGAAGAATATTTATCTCTACAACTTGTCCCGTCTTGTGCGGGTTTTGAAAATCAATCTTCACAACCTTCCCTAACCCCCATTTAGTATCTCAAAATCTTTTCATTTAGAATTGCGAATGGGTGGGACGAGTACCAGCAAACCCACGCCCCATTAACATCTCTAGTAGCTATAAATAATAGGAGAATATGGAATTTTGCTTAAGTTTATTTAAGTATTGGATGATAGATGTTTACTAATAAAAATTTAAATATTTTCTAAGATGTATTTTTCAAAACGATGTACGACATGATTTTTCATGTAACTACCACCATTAGAAAAACTCCCACACCCATCTCTATTTTTAACTTTCAATAATCATCTTTTTCACCTTTTTTCTCCTTCACTATTCTCTTACTCTCTTCTACTCTCCTTCTTTAGTCCTCTTCATGTGTTTCTTTTTCTCCCTTTCTATCTATATTTTTTACAAAATCTTTAAATATAAAAACCTCCCTTATCATTAACCATAACCCCTCATTTTCAATCAATTTTCTCATCTCATTTATTCGAGTTCATAAATTTCCTCGCACTAACTGATGTCTCTCATTTGGTTCTAATTATATGCCCTTAGAAGACATCATTTTAGGTGATTAATTGACTTATTTGATAGACTTTTAAGCTTATTTGGTTATATTGTGTTTTCTCCCCTTGGATTTGTATTATTTGCGTTTTAGAGCTTTTGTGCGTTAATTTGTTTGTTTTTAGTGTAAATTTATTAGGTCCATGGATTAAATGGAGCACCAAGACAAGGAGGAGAAATGAGAATTAAAGTCTTAGATCGAGAGTCGAAGTCAAAGGCGAGAAAAGATGATCCGAAGAATTTATTAGAGGAGAGTGAAATCTGGAAGGCTGTTACAAATCACTGTTTTTGAGTTACTTAACCACTGATTCAGCCTTAGAGACGTAAAATAATGAATTTGCATCTTTGAGTTAGGAAGATTTTGCGACTGGAATGAAGTGATTTGGAGCTCCGACGTAAAAGTTACAGCCGTTTTACTAACTGTTGTACACCAGTTACGGGATTTCAAATTAAGATCGGGCTTTTATTTCATTTAACCTATTTCCTTTAAAGAGAAGAGCCCAATCCGATTTACACACTATATATAAGCCTTAGACTTCTTTTTTTACAAAAAACTTTTATTACACAAGTTAGATACTCTAGAAAAGAAGTCAGAGCAAAAAGGAGAGAAGAAGCTGAAGCTGGAGAATCTTATTTCTTCCATCAACAGTCAAAATCAATCTTTTAATTAGGTTACCCATTTTATTTCTGTAATTGAATATGAATTCCTTTTCTTTTATTTCAGTTTTTAATATCATTATGAGCTAAATACATTAGTTCTTGAGAATCGCAATAAAGGGATGAACCCTAATTAATTTCTTATGTTTTTGAATTTGGGATTTCTATAATTTAATTTAAATTGGGTATTATATATTGGTTATTATTTTGTGCTTGTTTATCATTTCTTTTCTGATCAATTAGAAATAAGAGTTAGTATTTGGGCTATTCACTTTAAGTGGCAAAAGTGATCATCCGACGGGAGGTTTGAATACGGACTTAGGTAATACCCGTGTAATGTTCGTCACTGACCTACAGGCTTGACTAGTTACATAGCCAAAGAGGTAAAAACTTCACATCCGAAGAGGCACAGTCGCCCATACAGGGGTTTATAGTACTTTAGGATAGCTCCTAGGTCCACTCGATAGGGGCTACGAGATATTAGAATCCCTTAAACAGAAACAGTAATGATATTGATTAGGTGAAACCCTTGCGAGACTCAAGTACGTCTTCCATTCTTGCGTCTGCTCATCTTTATTTACTTTCAGTTATTTTACTTGCGTTAGTTATTTAGTACTTGCATCTCACTTGTCCCATTGCATGATTGCGTTAGTTATTTAGTACTTTCAGTTATTTACTAATGATTAAGATTATTCTACCCTCACTAATGTTTCAAATCAGAATCACACAGACTATTTAGAGGGTCAAGATGCCTTTTACATATAGAAGGTACTTACTTTTTTAGCCCTATGTCCCTCAAATTATTATTAAATATCTTTTTTTCACCTCAAATTTGTTTTATTTAGGATTTTATAACCCAAGATTTAGCTGATCGTGACTATTTGTTCAATAATTTTAGGTCATTTGAAGTTCCTTCGTAAACCATGTCCAAAATAAAACTTGTCACAAAGAGAAATTTCAAGTAACTCACGAGGTATTTACTATTTACCATAATATAGCCTCTTTCTACTGAGTGTAATTTTTCTTTCAGATGCAAAAGCTCGGAATAAATTCACGTCTCGACTCAGTACTCGAAGCTCCAAGTGTTGTTAAAGAAGTTTTAGTCGGTCAATTTCATCTCGAACACTCGGTAAATTTTAAAAAATTACATTCTAATCAGCAGTTTTCGGATATACTAATTTTCAATTTTTTTTAGTATTTTGGATCAAAAGAGACGTATCAAAAAGAAAATGAAGTACAAAGAGCAGGAATAATGGATTTTTGGACACCGAAATATCATTACATGCGGAGTACTTCACGATATGGTCGTTCTCGCCTTTTATTGAGCAGTAAAAACTTTAAATTACCCTTCTTGGTAAATAAATTAATAAATTACTCACAAGGTTTATAATTTATTTTTGTTAAATAGATATGTATGCTATAGAAATGAATAGACTTAAGGATAAGATTAAAGATCTTGAGAAAAGTATTTCTCAGTTAGAGGGTGAGTTAAAAGCTCTTCAGGGTCAGTCTAGACGTGTTGAAGGTGAAGTAGCTAATCTTCATAAATAACGTGTAAGTATATATATGTGTGTGTTTTGTGTGTACATTTGTATGTGTTTGTGTATGTTTTGTGTGTGTAAGAATATATATGTGTGTGTATGTGTGTGGGTAAGTATATATATATATATATATACATATATATGTGTGTGTGTGTGTGTGTGTATGTGTGTGTCTGAATGTGTGTAAGTATATATATTTGTGTGTGTATGTGTGGTTTTGTGTGTAATGTTTTCTTAGTTAAATATAGGAAGAGATTGTGAAAATAGCACAAAATGAGAGAAATAATTGACGCACCATGGAAAATCGCATTAGTAGGTGTTGAAATTTATCTTTTTAATATTTGGTAAAATAGTACTTTTTTTTACAAAATAGTAATTCTTTTTCAGATCAATGTATGATGAAAAACTTAAAGGCTTAAGTTACCTATAAAAGAAAACAAACTATTTCATTAGCCCCCCCTGAATTTGAAAAGTAAAACTTTTGACTATATAGAAAAATTTATATTATTGCATTATGCCCCTCACAGGGACCTATAGTGCAATATTTGAATATTTGTTTTTTCGTTAACTTATTCTTTTGTGGGCCTGCTTTGATGCTACCTGGTGCAAGCACATCAGTTGTAAGTATCAATAGGCGACTCTTTTTAGAAGGGCGCTGGTAAATAGGAGTGTTATAGCCGACTATATTTTAGAAAAGTGCTGGGGATGGGGAACTCAATAGCCGACTGTAATTTGGAAGGGAGTCGGGAAAGGGTATCTCAATAGCGAATGTTTTGGAAGGTAGCCGGGAAAGGGTGTCTCAACAGCCCACTGTTTGGGAAGGAAGCCGGGAAAGGGGGTCTCAATAGCCGACTGTCTTGGAAAGGAGCTGGGAAATGGGGTCTCAAGAGCCGACTATCTTACCAGAGTGTAGTCATAACATTGGCAATTGTTATGACAACACGAGTATAGCCCACTATGGGATAAACAGCATGAAAAGATAAGACAACATTATAAAAGGGTCGTCTAAAGGATAAAACAAAGTCGTCAAAGGCTTGATTTCTTGTTGTGGGATTCAGTTTTAGTCGTATAAAAATACAATTTACACATCACTAGATCACATGCAATATAATAAGAATAAAATTTTAATAAGAAGAAAATAGAAAGATCAAACCTAGAGACTTTTGTCTGATGATCATAACATTGGCCTTGAATTGGTAGCCTAGTGCTCAGGAATGAGAGGTTACTGCAATGGCCGCATTTCATTGTCATTGTGTCCATTAACCTCTTGTATGGTATCCAACATATGTGAAACAAGAGAGATGCTCAGCAAAACTTTTAAAGAACATACACATAACTTACCTTTCTACAAGCACATATATATAATCTTTGACATAATACTAGTATTATTAACTATTATGCAACAACCTATATAAAGTTCTTACAGTAATATTTTATCATATTCTTGTTGTTACTAGAGTTTTCATTGATGGGCTAGGCTTTCATGTTGTTGTAAACCCACACTTGTGGGTGTAGGTAGAACTAACACTACTACAAGAAGCTTCTTTAGCGAGGACATCTTTTTGCGACGACTAAGTCGTCGCCTATAATTCAGCGGATAATTTACACGAATAAAAAAAATAAAAATAAAGTAGTCGTTGGATGTCCTCGCTAAAGGGGGATCTTTTGCGACGACTTACAAGTCCTTGCTAAAGGGGGTCTTTTGCGACGACGTTTTGTGTCTTTTGCGAGGACTTCGTGTCCTCGCTAAAGATGTCGCCGTATTAAATACAGCCACTTGGCAGTTTGCCATTAATGCGAGAAAAATCCCAAAAAACTCAAAAAAAACCCAAAATTCTCCCAATTTTTTCCCTAATCTTCAAAAAAATTCCGGATCAATCAATAACGAAGCTTCTCTGAATCATCTAGCTCTTTTTGGTCCAATGTTCAATCAATATTTTTTCATCACTTTCTCCACAAAAAAGGTATTTTCTAATTTTATTTCTTTTATTTGTTTATATTGTATAATTGTTGTTATATATTGTATTATATAAGTGAAATTAGTAGTGTTTATTGTTTCATATGTGATATATTGTTTATTTTTTGTTATATAATAATTATTCTATAATTTTGTGTTAATAATTTTAATTTGGATATTGATTTATAATAATTTTGGGTGATGTTTTATTAATGGAAAATTAATGTGAGGATATTTGTGAATAATTTTATTCAACTTTTAGTGCCTTAGTATATTTTTCTTAGAGTTTATGTGTTAAAGTGTAATTTTAATAAACTTGAGGGGTAAAAGAGATATTTGAATAAACTTTAGGTGCTTTAGAGTAATGTTTTAAAACTTTAGAGGTATTAAAGATATTTTTATATAGTGTAGGGGTTAAAGTGTAATTTTTTAAAACTTTAGTGGCCTTTTTTACTTTTACATAAATTTTTGGAGTAAAATTGGAATTGTAATAAACTTTAGGTGCTTTAGTGAAATTTAATAAACTTTAGTGGTAAAATTGGAATTTTATTGAACTTTAGGTGTTTTAGTGAAATTTAATAAAATGTAGTGGTAAAATTGGGATTTTATTAAATTTTAGGAGCCTTAGTGAAATTTAATAAACTGTAGTGGTAAAATTGAAATTTATTAAACTTTACGTGTCTTAGTGAAATTTAATAAACTTTAGTAATAAAATTGGAATCTTATTAAATTTTACGTGCTTTAGTGAAATTTAATAAACTTTAGTAATTAATAACCATTAATTTCTCTCTCTAAAAACACGCCCTCTCCCTTCTCTCATCTCCCTACGATTTCTGGTCGAATAATTTCTAGCATCTTCATTACCACCGTCTAATCGGTGGCCTCTCTTAGTTTTTGTTTCTCGCGTGCTATCAACACACATACGCTCTTTCCTTTTCGAGTGATATGGGGGTTTCGTCAGACGGATCTAAGGAACTAGGGTTAGGGTTCCATCAATTGGTTTTGGGAGGAAGGGTTTTGGATCGGAAGCAATTAATGGCTATTGGGCAGAATCAATTCAGGATGATTATTGAAGGAATCAAGAGTAATGATAACGACCTAGAGCACACACTAGAGCAAACGTTTGAGATTACCAAAGCTATTATCTGTGCAGACAACTTCTTATCGAGTTCCGAGGTGAAGGTTTTTTCAATTATTTTCTTTTCTTTTCTCGATTATCTTTGCGTGCAGGAATCAATTAAAGCAAATGAAGGGTTTCATTTGAGAAGTCGAAGAGACGAGAACCTGGATATAAGCATAAGACGTCAAAGATATGTAGCCAAACATGACCTTAGTTTATTGTTCTTTCCAAGATTAATTATTACTGCAGGTAATAATCAAGATGGGAAGAACAGAGGAAAGAAAAGCGTGCTTATCCCTTCCACTTACCAAGAGCGGATTTTTACTCAACTTTTCTTCTCTAACACCTTTAGGAAGAAAGCTAAAGAAGACAAGGAAAAAACTCTATATATAACCTGTATTTACTCGAGGTTTGTATCTTACTTTCCCTTTTACTACACTCTTTCCATCTTGTGGCCTTTCATCTGCTTCCTCTGCATCCTTTACTCCTTAAACACTTTTATTTCCCCTTCTTGTTTCTGGTCTGCTGTGCTGTGGTTTTTTTGGAGTGCAGGTACTAAAATGGCTTCCAGAGATCATCATGCTCTTCCAATCATCCCTCTCAATGATCACAAGGCTCGCAAACTAGGAGTTATCAACATAGGCTCAAAGGCTAGGCTTTCAGAAAGCATGAAGGAAGAGAAAGCCATCTTGATCAAAGCTATAGGTGTCTCCCCTATCTACGCAGTACAACTCAGGAATTATATAGAAGATAGATGGGGAATCCAAGGGCACTATAGGCTTACTGATGTGAAAAATAACATGTTCAAGCTAGAAGTTTTCAATGAAAAAGAATTTAGAAGAGTTTGGGAAATGAGGCCAGGCCTATATCAAAAACTTCATCTCAGCTTGACAATGTGGCCACTAACAGTTGATTTCAATGATCTCAATACTGACTACTCTTCTATCTGGGTTCAGGTCAGGGGCCTCGCGTTCAAACAAAACAACATTGACACTGTCAAAGCACTGGAAGTATGTTTCATCAGAATTGAAGCTGTGGATCTACCAACCACCCAAAACTGCGATGTGAAGGTTCTAAGATTTAGAGCAAGGATAAACACTAAACAACCCTTGCCTCCTGGAGCTTATTTGTATCAAGAAGAAGGGGCTGCTTGGGTCCTTTTCCAATACGAAAACACAGGACTTTTATGTTTCAGATGTGGCAGAATTGGCCACCAATATAGTGACTGTCCAGTAAAAGTTATCAAGCAAATTGAAGACATTGATGAACGTAGGAAAGCGTCGTGGAGTATAGATAATGTGGCGAAGTTTCCGCCCTTTAATCCTATCTATGGGTTACACATTAAAACTAATGGCGAATTCTCTAACTTTATATATGGTGAAAATTTTGCTAAAAATGCAGGTTCAAGCGTCAGGAACAATAATCTCACCCGTGGGATACAGAGCCGTGAGGAAGAAGAAGATACTCTAAGTAAATTCAACTACACAAAAAAGGGGGGCACTAGCAAAACAAATTATATTTCCCAAAACGAAGAGGAAAAAGAAAAAGAGAACCAGGATTGGGAGAACTGGAACAAGCAAATGCATGATATTCGCAATGAACTACATGAATCAACGCTTAAGATGGAGGCTTTTAAAAAGACTCATGGAATCACACAAAATGGCGAGGAGGGTAATGAGGGAGACATTCGTGCAGCCCTTTTAGCTTTCGAAGAAGAAATGAGGAAGATAAAAGGCAAGTACGCAGCTAATCACAGCAATACAACTGACCAAAACATGGACATTTCTTCCAACTCCCAACAAAATGTTAAAAGAAGAAGAGATAGTAGGGGAATTCGTATTGGTACTGCTAGTGGAGAGATCAGCTCCAAAGTCACAGGCAACTTTAAGAAACTCAGAGTAGTGGATCCAATTGAGAACTTTGTCAACAACAATCAATTCAGTTTACTTGAGAATGAGAAAGAAGGAGAAGAAGGTACTTATTTTTCGAAAAGTAAAGAGAGCGATATAGACAATACATCTAAACTCAATGAAGAATACAACTCGCAATTCGAACCAGAAGAAGAAGATGAAGGGAATTTCGAGAGTAGTGAGAATTATTTCGATAAAGATTATGAAGGAGGGGGAGATGATCACGATATGAATTTCCAGTATGAAGATGCGGAGGAAGGAAGTGATGAAGTAGTAGAGAAGAAAAATGGAGGCGGCTACTCCAAAAAAGCCGCGAAAGCAAAGTGACGACCCTCTTTTGGAATGTTCAGGGTCTTCGAGCGCCCTTAACATTATCCAAAGCAAGCTCGATGGTGGCTCAATTTAGACCTGGTGTGGTGGCTTTTTGTGAAACTATGATGAGAGAAGTGGACTCTCAGATTGTTTTGGCTCGTCTTGGTTTTGAAAACTCTTTTTTTGTAGAACCCTCTGGAAATGCTTTCCATTCTGGGGGGTTCTTGGTTTTGTGGCACTCTTACGTGCGATTGCAAGTTATTTCCAGTTGTAGTTCCTTTGTTATTGTCCTTATTAATGAACTTTCTTTTGCGTATTATTTAGTTTTTATACATGCTCCGAATGACTTTAAGCTTAGACTGGATACTTGGGAAAAAATTACAGATTGGAGCAAAGAAATTAATCTACCATGGGCAATTATGGGTGATTTTAATGAGATACTAAACATCAATGAGAAACTGAGCAAAAACCAAGCGAATATGGAACATATTAATGCGTTTATAGATTTTACCTCTAGCAACTCTTTAGCAGAAATCGATTCTAATGGGTGTTTCTTTACTTGGTCTAACAGGATTGAAGGTGAAAAAAACGTTAGAACAAGAATAGATCGAGGATTAGCAACATACGAATGGATGGAAAGATACCCAAGATCTCAAATTCATATCCCTCCGGCTATTGGGTCGGATCACTCTCCCTTAATCCTTCATTTTGATATTAACATGAAAATAGGGAAAAAGCATTTTAAATTTGAAACTAGATGGTTAGAGGATGATAATTGTAGGAGAATTATTAATGACAATTGGAAAATCCCGTCTGATAGAATCCCCATCCCGAATTATCTAAAAAAGAGAGAATACACTAAAAAGAAACTTAGAAGCTGGAGTGATAAAAACTTTAAAAATCATGAAAAAACTATAAAAAAATTACAGGATAAACTAATTGAACTTAATCGTGCTAATAATGGGATTAATATAGCTAAAGAGGAAATCGATATAAAAGAAAAAATTAAACAAGAATATGCGAAAGAAGAAAAATACTGGAGCGATAGAGCGAGGCAAAACTGGCTAACGTATGGGGATAAAAACACTAAATTTTTTCATTTAGCAACGATTAAAAGAAGAAAATTAAATAGAATTACTAGAATTAAAAATAAAGATGGAATATGGACTGAAGATTCCGAGAATATTAAAACTTGTTTCCAAGAATATTATAAGTCTCTCTTTAAAGATACTGAAGTCAATGAAGATATTACTAACAATGCTATTAATCTAATTAAACCTCGAGTTTCCAATAGCATGAATGAAGAGTTAACTAAAAAACCTAATATAGAAGAAATAGAAAATGCAGTAAGGGATCTATCAGCATCTAAAGCCCCTGGACCCGATGGTTTAAATGGAAAATTTTACAAAGAATTCTGGGATATTATTAAAGATGATATTATACAGGTCATTATGGATTTTTTCACGCATAATTGCTCTCTTGAAACTATTAATGACACACTTATAACACTTATCCCTAAAGGAACTATACAAGAAGAATTGGGTGATTTTAGACCTATCTCGTGCGTCAATTTCATTTATAAAATTATTACGAAAATTCTGTCAAATAGACTAAAAGGGATCATGGATCAAATCATTTCCCCTACACAATCGGCATTCATAAAGAGAAGAGCAATACAAGATAATATCATCATAGCACAAGAAATTTCGTTTTTCATGAGTAGGAAAAGGAAAAAAGATAAATATATGGCTGCAATAAAAATAGACATGGCTAAGGCTTATGATCAGGTAAGATGGTCTTTTATCTTAAAAATATTGGAACGATTAGGTTTTAGTGATACTTGGATAAAATGGATGGAAAACTGTATTACCTCATCTTCTTTTTACATCAACATCAATGGAGAAAGATTAGAAAAATTTAAACCAAATAGAGGGCTTAGACAAGGTGATCCACTATCTCCCTTCCTTTTCTCTATTATGACTGAATCCCTTATTTGTTTAATTGACCACTATATGGAGAATAATTATATTAAAGGCATAAAGATTAATAGAAATTGCCCGACGATATCTCATCTCTTATTTGCTGATGACTCTCTTCTCTTCATTGATTTAGAAAATACAGATATTGATAAACTAAAAGATTGCCTAGATACTTATTGTCAAATTTCTGGACAGAGGATAAATTTTCATAAATCAGCCATTATTTTTAGTAAAGAAACCCCAATGGTTATTAAAGATGATATTACTAAGAAGATTAATATTAAAGAGACAGAGGATTTGGGGAACTACTTAGGGATTCCCTTATGTCACAAAAGATCGAAAGTAGAGTCACTCGAATGGATAGCAAAAAAAGTTTTCAAAAACACGGAAGGATGGAAGGCAAAACTTCTATCAGAAGGAGGGAAGGAAGTTCTTATTAAAGCTATTCTTCAGGCTATCCCTAACTACTACATGTCTATCTTTTCTTTTCCAATTTCCTTTTGTAACAAACTTATTTCTGCCATTTCAAATTTTTGGTGGAATTCAGGTGAAAGAAACAGAATACACTGGGTAGCATGGGAAAAGATCACGGTTAGTAAGCTCATTGGAGGTCTAGGATTCAAAGATTTTAAAAAAATGAATACGGTCCTCCTTGCGGCACAAGCTTGGCGATTGATGAATAACCCAGATAATCTAGCCACAAAGTTACTTAAAGGTATTTACTTTAATAAATCGAATTTCCTTTCATGTAAATTGAAACAGAGTAGAACGTGGAGTTGGGCAAGCATTATAGAAGGAAGAGATTTCATTAAAAAACACGGTATTAAAATAATTGGAAAAGGGGAAGAAACTAATATATGGAACGAAAGATGGATTGATACTGAATGGGAATTAGAGAGACAAAAAGATACAAAGATGACTAAAGTATGCCAATTAATGAAGGAAGGGAAAAACGAGTGGGATTTGGAAATTATCGATGATCTCTTCCCAGAACCCATCTCCCAAATTATCAAAAAAACAAAAATAGGAGAATTTGGCTCAAAAGACAAGTTTGTCTGGCCTTTCTCTAAAGATGGAAATTATGATACAAAAACGGGTTACAAAGTCCTAATCAATGAACAACTTATAAATAAAGCAACAACAACGGAGGCTAAAGACAATAAAGACTCGGAGATTTGGAAAACTATATGGAAATCCAATATACCAAAGAAAATAAAGATGTTCATGTGGCGAATTATAAATAACGCAATACCTACAAGACAGAACCTCTATAATAGAAAATGCGCAGACAACAAGAATTGTTTATGGTGTAACCATCACAGGGAAGATGTGGAACATTTACTGTTACAATGTAGCATGTGCAAGGATATTTGGGCTGGATCTTTTCTTCAAATAAAGATCCAAGAGAATAATGAAGACAAAATGGAAGAATGGTTCCTAAAAGTAATTAAAACATTTACAAAAGGGGGTTGGGAAGAGAACATCATACGAGACTTCCTGATGATAAACCTGTGGAATATATGGAAGGCTAAAATGAAAGCAATCCATGAGGGTAGCAGTGTCGACGGCACAGGAATCAATTACGCATCAAAGAAACTAATGGAAGAAATACATGGGATAAATTGGTCAAAAAAGAGCTATAGCGGTTTTAACGACATAAGAGTAAATGAGAATAGCTCTCAGGAAAACCCTCAGGATAGCGATATTGTCTTATTTTGTGATGCGTCCTTCTCTAACAAAAATGATCCAGCTGGAACGGCAGTTGTTGGCAAACTAAATGGGAACAATAACACTTTCAACAAAAGCTCTAGTATCTATTGCGATTCCCCGCTGGAAGGGGAAGCTAAAGCTATCCTGGAAGCAACTAAAATTGGATCTCTTTTCCCAGGAAAGAAGATCACAATACACTCAGATAACCTTGAAGTGATTCAAGGTATAAAGCAGGTGTCAGCAGCGCGTTGGAATTTACAACCCACACTTCAAAAAATTATCCACAAAGCTGAAGAGCACGGGCAAATTTTTTTCAAACATATCAGCCGGAAGCTCAACAGAGAAGCGGATAAGTTGGCGAAGAAAGCTAGACACGAAGCATTACTCACTAATCGAAGCACTGCCAGCGTCTTCGATTTATCCTCCATGTTTAGTAAACTAGGGATAGGCTAGGTTTTTGTTTTTTTGGGTGCTTTGGCACCCCCATGTTGTCCAAAAAAAAAAAAAAAAACTTTAGTGGTAAAATTGGAATATGAGTGTAATAAAATTGGCTTGAATCTCCTTGTTTAAACACTTGGATTTATCAATTCAAAGAGAATTGGTCTTATTGCATCATATTTACTTGCATGTTATTCTAAAGCACGTAATATTTAACGTCTTGCATCATATTTACTTGCATCTCCTTGCATCATATTTACTTGCATGTTATTCAAGTTAATTAGTTATTGGAATCCAATACAGTTACACTTGGATTCTTTGTTGATATAGGTGTTCTGGGTGCATCTTATTTTATTAAATTGAATTTTATTGAATTATAATTATTTATTGATATAGGTTATTCAATCCAGTGTAATTGTATAATTGATATAACCTTATTCAACTGTATTGGATGCAATTATAAGGTAATTCAATCAATATAACCTTATTCAACTGTATTGGATGCAATCAAGTGTAACTGTATAATTGATAACCTTATTCAACTGTATAATAGATAACCTTATTCAACTGTATTGAATTTATAATTGATAACCTTATTCAACTGAATTATTCAATAATCAAGTGTAAGGTTATAATTCATAACCTTGAATAACACGCACTTGAATTCAATAATTCATAACCTTGAATAACCTTATAATTCAATCCAATACAGTTACACTTGAATTTTATTGATATAGGTGTTCTGGGTGTTCTGGGTAATCTTGATATAGGTGTTCATTATTATTGAATTCAAGTAAATTAGTTATTGGAATCCAATACACTTACACTTGGATTCTTTGTTAATAATTCAATTCATACGCAGTTACACTTGAATGCAAGTAATCTTGATATAGGTGTTCAATTTAATTGGAATCCAAGTAAACACTTGGAATCTTTGTTGAGGAGATGCAAGTAAACAAGGAGATTCAGTGTAATAAAATTGGAATATGCAAGTTAATAATATTTAATTTAGTGAGGGTATTTACTAAATTAGTTATTCTACCATTCACAACCTTATTTTATTTGGCTAAATTCATGTTATTTAGTTTGAATTTTTATTTTATTTTAAGCTCCAAGTATTCAATCATGCAATGGGACAAGTGAAAATAGGAGATGCAAACAATATTCTTTGTTGTTTAGAACTTGTAAGTAATAAAAATAGGCAGATACCTTAGGTTATTGGCTACAAACTTGTTATAGTGGACTCTTGGGAAGTCTACTTAACTCATCCAAGCCATAATAACCTGTAAAATTTAACAAATACCAATATTTCAGTTAATAAGAATAAAAATCAAGTCAATATTTCATCTACTGTCTTACCTCGTGCATTCTCTGCATATCATTCAACAAGATTTCCTAGATCAAGAAATAATTAATTATTATACTTCACTAATTCAATCAGTTAAATAGTTCTTGTATACATAGATTTATAAGGTGCTTACCAATTATAGTAACAAAAGGTTAACGTTACAGATTGATACCAAGCAGGCCAATTGCGAGCTTTATCGCCTAAACTTGAAAAGTTTGGAAATTTCAAAAAAGAAAAATTGAACACGAGGAAGAACTAAACACCATCAAACATTTAACTAATATAATTTTGACATTAAACTATTTACGAATATATTATCTATACATTTATATTATAAAATACAAGAATATAAAAAACATAACGATTTAAAGTTTCAATCATTTCAAATAATCATTTATATTATCAATAAAAACTAATAAAATTATAAAACATGCTTAATCAAATAGATCTATACATACAATCACTTAGTATAATTATAAGAATATAAAAAGTAGGGTTTTCGGAAAAAAAATCATACCTGGAAATGGGTTTTCAGATTATGAAACCCTAATTGTTGATTATATAGCCAACTCAGAACCCATTAAGCAAGTAACCATGGTAACCTATCAAATCTAATGTCATTTAAACAAGCAATAGAATAATCTGATATTTAATTTGAGTTCAAAAGAATTTATTTAAAAAATTACCTAAAACGGATATGAACACATCGGCTTTGGTATCTATCTTAGAAGAATCAAGTACTCAACCAAACAAACAAACAAACACATATTAACAAGGCTGAAAAAGGATATAAACGTCATTGATAATCAAACAAAGATTTTTTAACCATTTCAGAAGACATTTCCGAAGAGAAGGATGAGATATGTAAGGTTGAGAGAGAACGACGGATATAAGATAGAATTTTCTTGAGAGAATGGGATAAAGAATGAAGAGGCTAAAGTAAATAAGACCTGAAACAAAGTAATGGGCTGGACTAAAGAACAATTTTTTTATAAGGGTAGCTCGGGTCGGGTGTGGGTAACCGTGGTTTGGGCTGGTCCAAACCCATGGTCCGGCCCAAACTTAAAAAAAATGGACTCAACAAAGTCAATGTGTAGGCAGGTGCGGGTTAGGTCGAGTAGCGCGGGTTTGCGGGTTATTGGATTTGTTTGAGCAGCCCTAGCAGCCACGATGAGGTGACCTTTATTTCAATACTTTATACTTTCTTTGATAAGAGCTGTAATGATGATGAATTGATTAAGTCATAACAAATAAAAGAAAGAACAATTCTGACTTTGGTAATGAAATAATTAAGTATAGATTAATTAGATTATATTAGGTATTAATCAGATTATATTTGATATATTTTTTAACATATATATATATATATATATAATAATAACGATCAAATTATATTAGATAAACTCTATATAAAGTATTTGGAATAAAAAAAATTAGGCTAATATCGCGACAAGATAACAATTTTTTTTTTTGCATACATCTGAGGCTTTAAAGCCTAAATTGACAAAACATCAATTAATCCCTCATAGAGGTCTAGCACTAGTCTAGGTATCGCACAACCACTACTATCACTAGTAATATTTCTCCATAGATAGTCTAGAGGATCCACCATTTCGTGAGGCTCTCCGATCATCGCAGCTCCCCGTTTAGCTAACATATCCGCACACGTGTTCGCTTCTCGATAGATGCATCGTATCTCAAACCCCGGATGACCCCTTAACATCACATTACAATCACGCCCTATGGGACAATTCCAACCCGTAGAACTACCACCGCCCTTCACTAGGGCGTGAAGTTTTCTTAAGTCGGTTTCGATGTAAAGATCTGCGATGCCCCGGTTTATTACCTACTTTAACCCGTAATGTTACGCTAAAATTTCAGAATAAGTCGGGGATTCCATAACACAAGGGCCCGAAAAACCAGCAACAAAAACCCTTATCCGCATCTCTTAATAAGCCTTCAATGCCCGCGCGGTTTCTCGTTAAATCGTAACATCCATCAACATTAAGTTTTAACTTGTTTTTGGGCTTTTCCCACTTGATTAGCTCACTCTTTGCCGCCTTTATGATTCCTCCATCATGCTTCGTCCCCCATGCGGACAAAAATCCACTCGCCAACCTTATTATGTCCCGTTTTAATCCAACCATTCTCGGGACGCTACCTAGACTCTCAAAAATTGCTTCATTGCGTCTCGACCAAATGGTACCAACTGCTGCAATGAAGAAAAGCTTCTATTCTATTCCTCCATATTTTCCTTGGATTCTAAGTTAGTTTCAATCCACTGTTTAATACTTACCCCAAGAGAACCTCTCGGCTGCTGCAGATTTTCTACATTTTCATTCGTTCCTCCAAGCGAGGCTTGGTGGTAGCAGCTTCGCAATGCGCTGGAGAGGGAAGCACCAGCATCAACTGTTTCAGATTTGTTCAACCTGGCTGCATTCGAACTTCCCATGTTCAGATCAGATTCTCTTAAAGTTGTTATTACCCGTCCAGGCACCTGCAGATCAATGTTCAAGGGCTGCAATACTTTGGTTCTTGCCAGCCCAATTTTGGCCCAAACTCTCTTCGCCACTTTACAGTTGAGAAACACATGGTGCAAGTCCTCTACAGCTGCACCACGGATCTTGCATTCACCTGTTTCGATAACATTCTGGCGGTATAAATTAAGTGCAGTAGGCAGTCTATCCAATACCATCCTCCACAACAGAACGCAAAACTTATGTGAGCATTTTAATTTCCAGATGCACCCCCACTTAAAGGATAAATGAGGGACCTGCTCCGTAATACTCGCAAAGTCCGTCTTTACTGTAAAATTCCCGGAAGCCTCATGTGACCATTTATAATTCGAATCCACCCCGTCTGCCACCTCAACTACACCATTTCTAAGAACACTAATACCAACAACTATCGTTTTACAGATACTCGAGTCCGTCACCTTGTTTTGCTTCTGTAAAATCCCATTTTTAAAATATTTGTTTTTCAGAAGTTCTATCCACACAACTTTGTGATTCTTAAGCATTTTCTATCCTAGTTTCGCCAATAGAGTTAGGTTGAAATTTTTTGCTCCTCGGAATCCTAATCCACCACTCGATTTTAGCTTGCACAACTGGTCCCAGGCAACCCAATGTAACTTCCGTTGTTCATCCGAAGATCCCCAAACAAAATTTCGAACTATCCGATCAATTTCATCACACACGTAAATTGGTAACTTCATTACTTGCATTTGGTAGGTTGGTATTGCGCTTAAAATCGATTGAGCGAGAGTAATACACCCCGCAAGATACACACTTTTCGCCCTCCATGCCGTTAATTTTCTCCTCATTCCTTCCATAATACGCTTGTAGAAGCCTTTGGGTAACCTCCCAGAGTGAATAGGTACTCTCAAATATTTGCCGAACATGTCACTTAGGCAAAAACCACTTACTCCAGCTAATTCTTCTTGCAACACTAGGGGAACATTTTTGGAGAAATAGATGAGTGATTTCTCCGCGCTTATGGTTTGGCCCGCCTCTTGACAATATACATCGAGCGTGTCCTGTATTAGATTAACCTGTGACAATGAAGCCTCGCAAAACAAGATAAGATCGTCAGCGAAAAAAAGGTGGGATAATTTTGGACCTCCTCGCACCAAGCTAATTGGCTTCCAGCTCCCATTATCACACAACTCTTGTATTAAAATAGACAAACGCTCCATACATAAAATAAATATATATTGAGAGAGAGGGTCGCCTTGCCTTATCCCACGATGAGGTTTAAAGGCTGGTAAAGGCTCCCCATTCCATAGAATTCTCATCTCATTATCCGCCATACTCGTCATTATGATCGAAACCCAATTTTCTGGAAGCCCGAAATTCCTTACCGTATCCTCTATAAATTCCCACCGGATTTTATCATACGCTTTAGCAAGATCAATCTTCACCGCCATAATTCTATTCTTCCCTTTAATATGCCGCATTCTATGATCATTATCTGTTGTAGCTCGTCCTAGTATGAAACTACTTTGGTACGGTCCAGTTAATTTGGATAGAAAGGGCTGAAGTCTGTTGACCATGGCCTTCATAATGAATTTACAAGGTGAATTAATGAGGCTAATTGGACGAAATAAACTAAACCTTCCAGGGTCCACCACTTTCTGTATGAGATGGATGAGGGTTCCATTCAAATTCGAAGGAACGTGTCATGTTTCAATCGCCTGACGGAACATATCCTCCACTGAGGGTGCAACAGTTTCCCAACACTTTTGGTAAAAAGCGGCAGACATCCCATCTGGTCCAGGTGCCTTAGTCGGATCCGATTTAAAAACTGCTTCTCAAATTTCCTCCTTCGAGAAAGAAGTACATAATTCTTTGAATACACCGTCTCCCACAAACGTAAGATTCGGTAACGAGAATATCCCAATACTATCGTCAGGGGATTTATATAACATCTCGAAATAGTCTTTCACCATCACTTTCAACCTATCCTCATTCTCAACCCACTCATTATTCTCATTTAGAAATCTAACACATTTCTATTTCTTTTTCCTTATAATCCTGGAGAGATGATAATATCGCGTATCTCGATCACCATCCTTAACCCATATATCTCTCGAATTCTGAAAGTACATGATTTCTTCCTGCTTTAGAACACTCTAACATTCGTTCATTAGTCGAGTTTCTAATTGACGAAGGGAAGAATTATATGAGACCTGTAGTGATTTCTGAATGCCTCCTAGCCTTGCCGCTAAAGAACTCTTTCTCTTATGAATATTCCCGAAACTCTCGAACTTCCATTATCTCTGCCACACCCATACCAACTTTAGTGTTATCTTCTACCCACTTGTCTCGAATGAAGTCTTGAAACCCCTTATGAAGGCACCATGAAGTCTCGAAACGAAAAGGGCGCGAGTGAATTTTCCGGCTTTGTCCAGGACAGATTTGTATTAATATTGGCATATAATCTGAATGCATACGTGTTAAGTGTATCACCCTAACATTCGGAAATAAATCAACCCACTCTGAATTACCATATGCTCTATCCAATCTCTTCATAATCTGTTGACCATTGTTTCAGGAGTCACACCATGTAAACCGTGGTCCCTCGAACCTTAAATCGATAAGGCCACAACTTTCCTTCTATTCTTCAAATAACTCCATCCGTCTCGTAACCCCTTACACTCCTCCTCTTTTATCCTCTTCTTTTCCTATTTGGTTAAAATCACCTGCTACCAACCAAGGTATAGTTTCATTATGGAACGCTTTATGTAATGCATTCCATAACTCAACTCGCTCCTTGTGATGAGTACGCGCATATACTGCTGAAAAAATCCATGATTTACAGTCCTTTTGACTAACTTCTACATTTATTACTTGCTTACCAACTGACACAACTCGAACCGAGATATCCGAATTATCCCAAATAAGCCATATTCCGCCTTTAAAACCTTCCCAATCAAACCAAACAGAGTTGTCTTTTTGTAATGAATTGATTACCCTATTCGTGTTAATCCCACTAATTCTTGGTTCCACTATCACCGTAAGCCAAACCCTATGATTCGCCATCATATCTCTAACAACTCGCCGAAAATTTTCGTTAGCTGCACCATAACAGTTCCAAACAAGTATATTCATGGGTTGCGTAGAGCGTTCCCACATGTTAACTGCACTATCTTTTGTACACATCATTAAATAATTGAACAAAATGATAGTTGGGGAATACCCGAAAGCGCTTTAATTTGATGTCACGGACATCACCACATCGTTGTTGGGCCTGTTATGAATATCCGGGATTGCCCCTTCTGCTGGCGGGTCTGAGCCGTATGATTCCAGCATAAGGTGGTTGTTCTCCTCGTCAACTCCTCGCTCACTTAAAGGACCTCAATCAAGGCTCGATGGCGAGAAGTTATTTGCAGCAGGTGCGCCTGGAGGGACCACGGCTCCCAGCTGCTGTGGTCTGCTACTTTGATCATCCAACCTTGTGTTTGAAGTTTTAGCACCTTGATCCTGTCCAAATACTTCCAATCTACCCCCCATACTTCCACCACTTGTCTCTAACGCACCATTCCACTTTTCATTATTTGCTCCAGTAATGATCAAAGGAGTTGAAACTGCATATCCACCTTGCGCTACATTCTTTATTTTCCTGTGTCCTTGTCCTTTTCTAGTACTAGTTTTACCCTTATCGGTCTCCTGAACTACATTTGTTCCCGCTACAAATTCTCGTACCTCAACGACCGAGTGAAGCGCCTGCTGTTGTTCAAAATTTGGGACCTCTATTATTTTGTGTCCCATAGTACCTTGATTTTTCCCTCTTGTTTCCGCACCCCGGACTACTTTCTTTCCTTTGTTGTTTTTTGCACCCGCTCCAGATGACTGTCCCCTACTTAGATTTGATTTTCCATTTCTGTCATCCGAACCCCACACAATTTATTCTATACGTAACGCCTCATATCGCGATCCTAACCCTTTATTATTTGTTGTTTTTTGCACGTTTTGCCCGCTATTTATTTTTTCCTTTCCGTAACCCCGAGAATTCCTTCGAACGGTCATCCATTCCCCATATTTCTCCCCTGACTCTATTCTCTCCTTCTCAATTGTCTCTTTTGGAATGTTTGACACACTTCCACCGGCATTAGCCCCATTGCTCATAGGTGCATTAGGAAGAATGTTATCTTTTCTATGGCCGAATTTGCCACACCCGAAGCATATCAAATGCAACCCTTCATACTCTACTTTGCAAATATCAGATCCAATTCTAACTTCTGGTTCAAGAGGTTTACTTAGGTCTATCTCGATAGCTGATGTCTCCCCATTTGTGATGATTTATTATTAGTTGGAGGCATCATTGTAAACATATTTATTAGTTTATAGGTCGATTTTCTCATGATTCAGTACACTTTCCTATTTTGTGTCTTGAATTAATTATTTATTATTCTTAGAGCATATTGGGTTTAATAATTGATTTAGTGTGAAGCTTTAAAGATATATGGTAATTAATTAGAGTCCAAGTCAAAGACTAAGAGCTAAAGGAAAGAAGATAAACATGGAAATTGAAGATAGAGTAATGATATTTGTCACCCTTTTTGTATCACCTTTTTATCACCTCCTACGTGTATGCCCACATGTACCAATGAATTGATTTCTCTATCTTATTAATTTTGCTCTATCTTTTATTCAAGGAAATCAAAACATATATGTAGAAAGGTGATAAAAGGGTGACATGAAAAGGGGTGACATATATCATTACTCTTGAAGATAAGGAAGTAAAACCTAAAAATATGGAAAAGGAAAAGCTGTCTTAAATATGAATTCCAACACCTACGACCACAAATCAGCTTATATCTCAAAATCGGTGAGGAATCTGGAAGAACGGTCAAGATAAAAGTTAAAGATCTTTCCGAGACGATGAATTTCGACTACTCATACGCGTCAATCGGATAAGTATTGAAACTGTTAGGACCAAAACAAAAACGGGGCTGATTCCATGTTTTTGGGCTACGAATTTGAGTTGGGCTAGGAGTCCAATATTTACCTTTTCCTTCAAAAAAACGAATTAGGTCAACCTATACACTATAAATACAGCCTCTTAACATTAGAAAATCATCCTTGGCCAAACCTTAAGGTCAGGAAGAAGCTTACAACAAGAAGAGAAGTCCGGAAGGAGCTGTGCATCAATTATGTCTCTTTCAACCTTTAATTCTGTAATTCTTTTCTTTTATATTCTTAGTATGAACTAAATTCTATTTAGCTTGAATTTTAGCATATATGTATGAACCCTAGTGTTGATTGACATCTATCTAATTTTGGAATTTTATATTTTAAATTGAATTATTGTTTTTATTCTCTGTTGATGTGTTTGGATTTATATTATGTGTTCTTGTGGACTGCAGCCATATAGATTTACCATCATAGTAGTTAGGTCACCATTAACAACGGTGTTTAATTATAGGATTAGCACATAACGTCTAGAATAAGGTTTAGATCTGACAAATCAATCTAGCTAGATAATCACCATGGTTTAGTGTATTGCTATTTAACCAATTGCAGAAACAGTCTGCTTAGGACTCCTTATAGACACAGGTACACCCTATTTAAAACTACCTAGCGCAATTGGAACCGATTATTGAAATACTACATAATTCACCCTTACATGTTTAGAACGGCAAAACTAGTGGGGATTACACGCTATTTACTCAAGCTAAATAATCATACTATCTTCTTTTATTTTATTTATTTTCTGTCTTTAGTTTATTAGTTTAATTCTCCTTTATTAAAAACCAAATAAAAATCTATCTTTCTTTCTCTTGCGTATTATTATTCTAGCTTAATTATTTGCACTTGAATATTTGCATAAGTTCTTCTTAACCTTCGTAGTCTCTAAGGAACGAATTCTACTTATTCATTAAAACTTGCATACGATCTGTATACTTGCAGAACCGTAC
The DNA here is from genome assembly GCA_029959085.1 of Nemophila menziesii. Classification (NCBI taxonomy): domain Eukaryota; kingdom Viridiplantae; phylum Streptophyta; class Magnoliopsida; order Boraginales; family Hydrophyllaceae; genus Nemophila; species Nemophila menziesii. The sequence goes on along the minus strand of JARWIR010000027.1, from coordinate 1,846,414 downwards.
TTAGCCTAGGGTGTTTATTTTCACTTATTTATATCATTATTTTATCACACCTTAGACGACACCAATAGCTAATCTTGCATAATTACCTCTTAGCCTCCCTTTTGTTAATGGGTCGATTCGAACAGTATTTCCAATTTTATCTCCTATCTTTCTCAATATTCGAGCCATATAATTATGCATACCAACGTTCGATACTCTTACCCAAGCTGTGGTTGTAATGATTGAGTTATTAAGCGCATTGAAAGTTGGTGTCCGTTCTCATACAACTAAATAATGATCTAACACCATCCACGGTCCACCAGATATAGCGAAATTGAAATCCTCCCTATCTTCAAACTTCACCATATAATAGCCTTTCCCCACATCAACAAGTTCCAAATTACCTATTGGGTTCCATATTTGGCGAAGCTTAGACGAGAGGTAAGTGAATCCGACCTCCCTGCCTAGTAAACGCACCACCACAGTGTTCCTCCATAGTCGAATACCTTTACGTATTTCTTCCTTTGTTCTAAGCACAGTCGGGATAGCATCTTCCACCTCCACCACATCATCCTCTACAAGTGCCTCCAACTCTGTGATTTCGTCTTCATCACTAATTCTTTTGTGTTTGTCCTCCTCGTCGTCTATCAGTAAAGGAATCACGGCGTTGTGTCCTGTCAAGGACCCTTTCCAACCCCCCAATTTCAATGCTGGATTAGGCCCTTTTGTCCCAAATACAGTCGTCTGTTTTGGGCTTTGTTGAGAGCCAAAAGATGTCGCTTAAAACCCAGTTCTCATCGTTTGCGCAGGTTTGCTTCCAGTATTCGCTGGTTCTTTCTTAAACTCAGAAGCTCGCTGCCTTTTTCCTTGTCGCAGTGCTGCTAAGGAGTCTTGTAACGCAGAAAATTCCTCAGCGGGTATCTCTACAGGAGTGGTGTCATCTGTTTGCATTCTGTCAGTATTCTCGAACTGTTTCTTGGTGTTTTCATTTTCTGACCTAGCGTGGCCATCCGGCAGGTCCGGTGGCGGTTGCAGCGGCGAGTCCATTGTCAGCGCGTGGTGTTTGGATATTAGGGTTCTTAATTCTACGGAGTTTTTTTTTTCTTTAACTCGGTATAATTTTAGTAAAAAATTGAGTAGTTATAGAAAACAATATTTTAAATATAACCTAACAATATTTTAATTTTTAGTGCAATCAATCACCTTTTACCGTCTATACAAAAGCAAATGGAAGTTTTAGAACTCCGCGCATTACTATACTTTATAGTCAACTCTCAACTTTAACAGTACTAATACAATCATCAATTTGAGCATATCCAAGACTGAAATATAGTAATTAAAAGCAACATTTTGAGATGGAATAGCATAAGAATCATATTTAACTTACAAGAAAAATAGCCATTGCTCTCACTACTTTTTAGTTATTTATTGTTTAATAATTTTAAGATTAGCTTGGTAGCTATCACAATTGCTGATCACTTTATTCGTCTCTATTAATTAAGAATATTAAAGGCCATGAGGATAATTTGAGTTCTAATAATGTCATCATGCATGTTCATCTTATTCGAATCTTCTTTTTTACATGCATCACTATCGCATTCTACCATCGAACGTTAAATGTTCGTTGTACCACAAAAATTGAAAATCAGCCTAATTTAGAAAGAAAAAAGAAAAGTTGATAAATGGAATCACGAATAATAAAATATATTAAAGTACTCTCTACCAATAGTGAAAAAGCTAAAACAGAAAGTGAAAATGAAGTGTCCGAGTCTTGAAGATGATATTATCACTTGAAAAATGAAACGCCAATGTTAACGAAATATTCTCGTGTTTCATAACTGCACAAATTTAAGAGACGTTGTTAATTAAATTACTTTAAATTGTTAAGTTTTTTTATCTTTAGAGCTGATATGAGTCGTCGCTAATGAAGGATTTAGTCATCGTTATTAACATATGCTTGTCTTTAGCGACGATATATCATCACTTATGAGTCGTCTAGAGTTTAGTTGCTAAAGATTGGCAATTGCAGGAACAAAGGCGTCACTAGTGATTAGCGGTGACATTTTCTGAAAACTGGTGATGATGGTCTTCGTTATTAGCGACGACTTCTGTCGTCTCTAGAGACATTTTTAAAACGACGACAGTTATCGCCGTTGGAACTATTAGTCTTTAGAGACAAACTAATAACATAAGTCTTTAGTGACACACTTGTCATCACTATTTCTTTTTTTAAAATGACTAATTATAAAATTCGATATTTGATTATTTTAGTTTCTTATATTAATATTTTAGGAATCGAATTTAAATTGTCGAAAATACAAAAACTGAAAAACGATACGAATAACAATTATAAGCGAATAAAATGTTAGAAAAATTAACGATGTCAAAAAGTTCAAAACTAATAAAATCTAATAATAAATTTGAACGAGAAAAAAATCTAATAATAAAATCGATATTACAAACCAAACATAAGGGTCATACAAGTCATAAAAGTTTAACGATAATTCAATAAATTTTCTAAAACATCCTCTTTCTAATTTTCGGGTGGATTCAAATTTGAATTTGGAGGAAGAGTCGAATTCGGAGGAGGATATGTTGGAGTGGAGCCCTACAGTAGGGGGAACTTTCATCTGAGCAAACGGTTCAAAGGTCGGAAATCCTCGACTTGCATGTTGCGTGTTGAATGAGTTCATAAAATAGTTCATCTTCAGGCTGGCTCAGAGATTGTTGTGTGCTAGCGCTAGATGGCGATGACTCAATGGGAGGGAAAACAAACTACTCAAATCCCTGTTGCACCGTGTACTGGTTTACAAAGTTGATCATTTTTGTGTGTGCATATATCCTACGTAGGGATACCCGTAGACCAAAATATCTCAACTCATCGACAAGCGAGTGTAGAAAGACATCCATTTATTTACTAGAAAAACACGGACCCGGAATTAGAAAACTAAGCATGAAGGTGAATTTTTTCATGCATAACCACGGTGAAAGTTGTAGACGGTTAATATAAGTGGTCACATGCTATATGAGTCGTTTGCATGGGGAAAGGAGAAACACGTCGATGACCAAAACCAAGCGCGCATTTCGTAGAATCACCAACAAACTCAGGGTCTGCTTGTCAAATGTTTTTCAACTAATACCATCGACTAGATGACGTAACACGTCATTGTCTACAGACTTACCGGTGTGGTTTCAAATAATGTCTTTCACGATATGCACCAAAGCGTATAATCGTTTGAATCTTGGCGCAATAGGGAAGTATCGTAATTTCTTATGAGGTGTTGTCTTACCCTTCTTCAGATCCTACCTAAACTCACCACAAATTAGGCATGCATTGAGATGTTCATTCTCTTTATAATACAATACATAATTATTTAATCAAACATCGATAGTAATGTATCACATACCCAAACTTTTCAACATTATATTGCAATCCTCATACGATCCAGGAGTTCAGTGAAAGAGATATTCGTCCACTTGTTTTTCACTTTGACATGCATCAACTTAGCAATGAAATTTAAAGACCCCATTGTTGTGGAATCGGGGCACAACTCAATCTCCATTTACTTGAACAAAGTATCGAAACAACCTTGTATTTTAATCGGAACATTATCGCCCATAAACTCAATGGCACCAGATGAACCACCTACATCAAAAGTATGTCTCAAATTATCAAACATGTTTACCATTTATTCATCTACTATATTACGAGTAACATTATTTACAAGATCTTGTGTTATTTCACCGTATTTTGTCCAAATCTTGTACGTTGGCAAGATTTTGTACCTTAACAGATGTCCTTGACATCGGAAATACGTTACTTTTGATTTTCCAAACAACATTTACACTAACAAAAGTATAACCCGTACTATCCACGTGATTTTTTGCAAACCTAATAAAAATCATAACCTTAGCTGTATATTCACGTCTCGCAGTATTTGTAGATTTAATCCAACTTTTGCCGAGAAATGACTAATTTAAATTAAACAAATACCGTATAAATGTGATGATCAAAATAATATTCCTTGAAATTATTTCGTAAAATTATTTCATAAATGAATATAAAACATTAGATTATTAATATAAACAACATTAATACACAATATATATCTTTAACCATAACAAATTTATACCACTATTTAAAATAAATATATTCGAAAAAGATTATATTTGAAAAAATATATTTTTTTCAAAAATTTAGCAGGTATTTTGATTTCAAATGGGCCTCACACGTGGAAGAAGAGATTGTGATCTCCGGTAATGGCTCAGCGGATCTTTGATAGTTTGGATTGGTGATGGAGAAATTGATTTTCATATTAGAATTATGTGTCTGAAAGTTAAAAAAAATTAATTATTTATTAAAAGCTGAAATTTGTCCAACTGCAACTTTAATTCTCATAACTCTTTAGCGACAGCAACAAATAGTCGTTAATTTTATTATAAGCGACGAAGTTGTGACGTCGCTTATAATAAAGAATATTTAGTGACGTACAATGTCATAGCTTAAGATAGTTTTATTTTTGAATTATTTATATATATAAAAAGACGTCGCTGTTAATATTATAACGACGGAGTGTGTTCTTGCTAAAATATAAATATTCGGCGTATGTCGTCGTTAATGTTTGATTTTAATTTATGTATTTTTGGCCGCCTACAGGGTCGACACACGTGGGTCGCCTATTGACAAATTACAAACGACAACATCGTGTCGTCGTTAATGATTGTGCTACTAGAAAGACGCGGTGTAGTAGTGCAACAAAGAATTGTACAAAGTAGTGCTAAGATACTTCTGCAGGTGGTTGATTTGTTATGAAAAGCTTGCAATTAATGATAGAATGATAAATTAGGGAATGATAACTGCTACTGTTTGTGTCTTTTCTCATAGCACTACAAAAGATGGAGTTCATCTATTTGTATTTTTCTAAAGAATTTTATCGATTTTATACATCAATGTGAATTTAGTGGCTTATTCAATGGTTGGGATTTACTTGTTAGAGGTTGTTTAGTAAATTTTGAGGAAATACAAATTTCTTAATATTGTAATAAGTGAGTTAGTTCACTGAGTCAAGAGTGATATTTAATTGTTGAGGAATATTTAAATGATCAGGAATATTATTATTGATAGTTAGTATGAAATTGAAAGCTGGGATATATGTTGTAAGTTGCAACAGAGGTTTGAACAAAAAAAATATAAGTTGCAACAGAGGTAAATATGAGTATTATTCTAGCTTGACATCCTGAGAACATGATTGAAGTGTAATTCCTTTTGAGTTTGATATTTGTGAACTTATTGCAGACTAGGGGTGAGTGCTTGATTATTATTGTAATTGTATAACAATTTAGAGGTCTAAAGATAATTTTTCTTTATTTGGTTGTGTAGTTTGTTTAGTTCACTTCAGACTAAGAATATCATAGGAGTAAGGTGCTTCTAGATTGACCATTGATAATGATTTAATGGAGTTGTACTTGCTAGTTACAATGCAGTTTTTAAATATCGGTCCAATGCGATGAATTAGCAGTTTGAAAAAGCCATATCTACCAAGAACTAAACAAATACTCGGATATTAGTTTTTTTTTCTTTTCTAAACGCTTATATTAAACAAACGGAACAACAACCATTACAAAAGAGTTAGCCTATCTCCGAGGGGGACGAATCAAGGCTAACTAACTTAGTTAATTCTACAGGGATTGGGTGTAAGCAGAAATCATAAACATCGCCACAAGGCAAATTCCTACACACCCAATACGCTACTCTATTTTTCTCTCAACAAATGAAAGAGAATTTAGGATTACAAAATTCAGAAACACAGTAAATACTCCTAACAATATTCATAATACTAGAAAAATTAATAATGCGATTACAAGTTAAAGGACTCATAAGCTGCGAGTTGTCATTTTCCACAATTACAGAAAAATTGTTGAGTTCTTTAGCCCAAAGACAAGCCTTTAGAACCCCCAACGCTTCAGCTTCAAGTAAACTTGTAGCGCTTATTCTCCAAACCATGCATCTAAGAAGTTTTCCTTGGTGATTCCTGGCAACACAAGATATAGTACTTTTATTATTAGTAAACGAGGCATCACTGTTTATCTTAATAAAATTGAGTGGTGGGGGAACCCACTTACTACTCTTATCAATTTTAGTAATCCAAGTGCTTTTTAGTTCCAAATCATTCTTTTAACTTTGGAATTCCTTCACATTATTATTTTCATCATTAGGAGTTATTCCTTTTTCACCATCTATTATTTGCGCTTTTGAATGTATTATAACATTCTTAAAATTTGCTGCTAGATACTCGCTCCACATTTGTGTTGCTTTTGATATTGTTATTATAGGGTCTAATTTTTGTCTATTAAAGACATATGAGTTTCTATCTTTCCAAATAATCCAGGCTACGATGCAAGCCAATTCAATTAAGTAACTGTCTTTACCTGCCTCCTTAGCCACTAGTTTTATATTAACTTTGTTGCTAGATACAAACGAAATTAACGGCAAGACCGATCCTACATTTGTGTAATATGGGTTTTTTTTTTGAATACATGAGAGAGCCACTTTGGACTCGGAGTAAATGACTCCAATGAGATTCGATACCAGGACCTCTTGGTCTCTGCAGAGTAACCTAACCACTAGGCCAACTATCGATCTTAATATGGGTTTCCTTTTATTAAACAATAGCCTAACATGTAATAAGATAAATTAATTGGCAATTAAATAACATTTAATTTACGGTCTTTCGAGAGAGAATCATTATTGGATAAGATTTTTTATTATTAGAGATGCAACTTTGCATCAATGCCATCAATCCTCTCCAAATATTCATTTTGTAATGAAAACACTTATTTGCTTTTCAAGCTATCTCTTCACATATTTGCAAATATTCTTATCTTTTGATTTTAGACAATTTCAAATACTATTATCATATATACCTTCTATGGTATCTTTAGATATATTCCATTAAGAAACAATACTTAGTAACTAACCTAACAGTCTTTGAACTCTCTATTTCTCTATGTCAGAGCATCAACTTGCTATTATACCCCGTTATGGAATTAGGAGATGCTGGTTCGCGAATCTAAAGAAACTATTCTGCATGCACAAGAAGCTAATGCATATAGTGGAGATATTTGAACATAATTCGATCCTGAAATATTTAGTACCTAAAGTGAAATTTCAATACAAAATTTGATTATATAAGATTTCAAGAAATAATTTTTTTTGAGATCCAATGTATTTATAATTTTGGTGGGGATATCTTCTAATTATCTGTTATAAAAAATCTTATAGAAAAGATCAAAATAATATAGTATCGAATTTTACTTATAAAAACAAGGTACAATTTGATTAAAAAAAGCAAAATAAAAAAAGATAAAAAGAAATAATATGGAAAAAGTTAGCTAGGTTATAAAAACTTTATTGAGATTCTGATTTTGCACCTTTAAAACAATATATATAGTTGATCAATAAACCATTTAATTTATAGTGTTGTGATATTGAATCCAAAAATTTAAATATTTACATATAAAAGTTCGATTTCCAAAAAAAGAACCATAAATGATAAAACACTGAGGACTCAAAGCGGACGCTTCTTAGACTTATAGCCCAAGTCAGCCCTACTAAACGACATATATGCGATTGTTATCATTGAGTTGAATTCAGATTGGGCTGATCTCGGACTGTGAGAATTCTTAACCCTGGGGTAACTATGTTGGGTTGCTCAATTGGTTAAAATAACTTTAAGGTAATCGACAAAAATCTTAAAAGTTAGGTAAGATCAGGTAAGTGACGAGTTAAGAATGGTCAAAATTAGGTCAAAGGACTTTTTAAAATTAAAAATAAGGGGAAAAAAACTAAATATACCATTAAACTTAAATTACCTAATAATATAAGGGTGTTGTTGGTACGTGTTAATAGATTTGAAAATGGAATGTCAATATTTGTTAAATTTCATTCATGTGCTTGGTATGACTTCAAATAATTGAGAATCTCATTAAAATATAGGAAATTTAATCACACGAATATAGTAATACCTATTACATACATCCCTCATGCTATTGCCTATTTCTATTACAACAGAATGAGATTGTATTTATAATAAACCAATATATTTTTACGAAAAAGCACCACCATAACCACCTCACTCATACACACATTCAATGCCACCACACTACTAGTACCACATCCACCATATTTTATATACACATACACAAACAAATAAACCACTACCAATTACACCACCATCCAACCGCCACCACAAACACCACTACCCTACCAACACGATACATACACCACCTAACCATAGACATCCACTAACACCACCACCACACACACAACCAACATCACACACCACCTTACACACCTCACCCTACCATCACCATACATACACCAATCAACAACACATATTCACCAGCACCAGCCCACCACCACACACCACAAACATATTTCCATACACCTACACACAAACATATATACATACACGTTCACAACCACACACACGCACCACCACTACTAACCACCACACAAACACCATACCATTACCACTAGACACACAACCACCACCCACCCACACAACCCCTAGTTATAAGGGAGACATCAAACTAAAGTTAATAATGCAATGACTGGCACATGAAACTCAAACATTTTCCAAAGCTGAAGTTTCAAAGTTATATGATTTCAAGGTTCAAACTTGCGATTAAATTGAATAAGCACTTTGATATAGCTATAAACCTAGGAGAAAATAGAATGTCAAGTTTATTTTCTTATATATATATACACACACACACACACACATAACAACAAGTACTATTATTTGGATAATTCTTTACAATTAAGTTCCTCAAATCTCTCACAAAATTATTGAGTAAACCATTAACATATTAGTGCAATCAAGACAAATCATATATGTGTAAACTTATACGCATTCTCTTTACTTCCCTTCCTACCAAAATTTCTAAACCCTCTCGTTTTATTTCACCATTCCCAAATTTCCCTTGAAAAGTTTTTGTTTTTATGAATGAATTGATATGTCACATACATTTGATCGACAAAAAAACACAATAAATCGAGATTTTAGCCTAAATAAACTTAAATTGTGTATACATAGTTACATACGTAATGTGATGCAATAATGTATAAACCCATAATATGTAAATCTAAAATAAAACAAGTTTTCTAGAATAATTAAATTTAACATCTAAATAAAATTTCAAATCACAAAAAAAGAAAAAGAGAATACCTTTTGAAAAAAATGATATACACCATAATGGAACTATCATGGCCTTATATAGACCCAAAACTTCAAAATAATAACAAAAACCCACTTTCTCTCTATAGTGCTCTATCAAAATGGCGATTAAACACGTGCGATTATCAGAAATAGATTAGTTAGGACTGTAGAGTAAGTTTCTCTACTATGAATGCATCTCATCGACTTTACCAACCAAACATGATGACTTTAAATGCCAAAGATATCGTATATATATAGTTAAGAAACAAATTAATTGTTGCATAATAATCATGTGTTAGGAGTAAGTGTGATAAAATTATCCCAGATGAAAAGATATTCTAGGATTTTCACAGTAGAGAAGTGAAAAAGGATAAGAAAAAAATGAACGGTGTAAAATGAGTGGGAAAAAGTTAGGTTTTTATATATGATAGGGTAAATAGTGTCGGGTAATTCTAGTTGAACCAAGGCCATTTGGAAAAAAACCTGCATCTTTTTATTTCGGGTGGGATGCGCTGAAGTTGGGCACGTGACATTTTTTTATTTTTTGGGTATATGCTTATTTATTCCGGGTTTGGGTTCGACTTTCTGGTTAGGCAAAATTCTGGTCACCCATATGTATCAATATTATTAAAGATGGTAGCTTCCAAGGGATTAGCCGAGGTTAGACATTTATTCTTATGTTGTTTAAAATTTTATTTTATAAATTATTATTGATTATTTAAAAAACATTTCTACATAAGTTACTCGAAATAATAAAAAACATATTTGAAAAAGCTCACACAATTATATATTATTTCTTATATTAAATAATTAGTATACCGGGCACACTTGAAAGTTTATGTTTCATTGTTTTCAACGTTTTTGGTAATGAGAAATAGGCTTTTAGAGACTAGATTTTCGTCCTATAACAACTAGTAGAAATCTTATTTCTTTAAAGGGATCTCAAGTATAACCAAATACTAAAATATATCTATATGACACAAAAAACATTAAAAGATAAAAAAAGTTGTTAAGTGTTGGCACTGTTCATCTCCCGCCTCCGGCCACCAACCACCATACTTCCACCACTTGTCTCTAACGCACCATTCCACTTTTCATTATTTGCTCCAGTAATGATCAAAGGAGTTGAAACTGCATATCCACCTTGCGCTACATTCTTTATTTTCCTGTGTCCTTGTCCTTTTCTAGTACTAGTTTTACCCTTATCGGTCTCCTGAACTACATTTGTTCCCGCTACAAATTCACGTACCTCAACGACCGAGTGAAGCGCCTGCTGTTGTTCAAAATTTGGGACCTCTATTATTTTGTGTCCCATAGTACCTTGATTTTTCCCTCTTGTTTCCGCACCCCGGACTACTTTCTTTCCTTTGTTGTTTTTTGCACCCGCTCCAGATGACTGTCCCCTACTTAGATTTGATTTTCCATTTCTGTCATCCGAACCCCACACAATTTATTCTATACGTAACGCCTCATATCGCGATCCTAACCCTTTATTATTTGTTGTTTTTTGCACGTTTTGCCCGCTATTTATTTTTTCCTTTCCGTAACCCCGAGAATTCCTTCGAACGGTCATCCATTCCCCATATTTCTCCCCTGACTCTATTCTCTCCTTCTCAATTGTCTCTTTTGGAATGTTTGACACACTTCCACCGGCATTAGCTCCATTGCTCATAGGTGCATTAGGAGGACAGTTATCTTTTCTATGGCCGAATTTGCCACACCCGAAGCATATCAAATGCAACCCTTCATACTCTACTTTGCAAATATCAGATCCAATTCTAACTTCTGGTTCAAGAGGTTTACTTAGGTCTATCTCGATAGCTGATGTATCCCCATTTGTGATGATTTATTATTAGTTGGAGGCATCATTGTAAACATATTTATTAGTTTATAGGTCGATTTTCTCATGATTCAGTACACTTTCCTATTTTGTGTCTTGAATTAATTATTTATTATTTTTAGAGCATATTGGGTTTAATAATTGATTTAGTGTGAAGCTTTAAAGATATATGGTAATTAATTAGAGTCCAAGTCAAAGTCTAAGAGCTAAAGGAAAGAAGATAAACATGGAAATTGAAGATAAGGAAGTAAAACCTAAAAATATGGAAAAGGAAAAGTTGTCTTAAATCTGAATTCCAACACCTACGACCACAAATCAGCTTATATCTCAAAATCGGTGAGGAATCTGGAAGAACGGTCAAGAGAAAAGTTAAAGATCTTTCCGAGACGATGAATTTCGACTACTCATACGCGTCAATCGGATAAGTATTGAAACTGTTAGGACCAAAACGAAAACGGGGCTGATTCCATGTTTTTGGGCTACGAATTTGAGTTGGGCTAGGAGTCCAATATTTACCTTTTCCTTCAAAAAAACAAATTAGGTCAACCTATACACTATAAATACAGCCTCTTAACATTATAAAATCATCCTTGGCCAAACCTTAAGGTCAGGAAGAAGCTTACAACAAGAAGAGAAGTCCGGAAGGAGCTGTGCATCAATTATGTCTCTTTCAACCTTTAATTCTGTAATTCTTTTCTTTTATATTCTTAGTATGAACTAAATTCTATTTAGCTTGAATTTTAGCATATATGTATGAACCCTAGTGTTGATTGACATCTATCTAATTTTGGAATTTTATGTTTTAAATTGAATTATTGTTTTTATTCTCTGTTGATGTGTTTGGATTTATATTATGTGTTCTTGTGGACTGCAGCCATATAGATTTACCATCATAGTAGTTAGGTCACCATTAACAACGGTGTTTAATTATAGGATTAGCACATAACGTCTAGAATAAGGTTTAGATCTGACAAATCAACCTAGCTAGATAATCACCATGGTTTAGTGTATTGCTATTTAACCAATTGCAGAAACAGTCTGCTTAGGACTCCTTATAGACACAGGTACACCCTATTTAAAACTACCTAGCGCAATTGGAACCGATTATTGAAATACTACATAATTCACCCTTACATGTTTAGAACGGCAAAACTAGTGGGGATTACACGCTATTTACTCAAGCTAAATAATCATACTATCTTCTTTTATTTTATTTATTTTCTGTCTTTAGTTTATTAGTTTAATTCTCCTTTATTAAAAACCAAATAAAAATCTATCTTTCTTTCTCTTGCGTATTATTATTCTAGCTTAATTATTTGCACTTGAATATTTGCATAAGTTCTTCTTAACCTTCGTAGTCTCTAAGGAACGAATTCTACTTATTCATTAAAACTTGCATACGATCTGTATACTTGCAGAACCGTACTTAGCCTAGGGTGTTTATTTTCACTTATTTATATCATTATTTTATCACACCTTAGACGACACCAATAGCTAATCTTGCATAATTACCTCTTAGCCTCCCTTTTGTTAATGGGTCGATTCGAACAGTATTTCCAATTTTATCTCCTATCTTTCTCAATATTCGAGCCATATAATTATGCATACCAACGTTCGATACTCTTACCCAAGCTGTGGTTGTAATGATTGAGTTATTAAGCGCATTGAAAGTTGGTGTCCGTTCTCATACAACTAAATAATGATCTAACACCATCCACGGTCCACCAGATATAGCGAAATTGAAATCCTCCCTATCTTCAAACTTCACCATATAATAGCCTTTCCCCACATAAACAAGTTCCAAATTACCTATTGGGTTCCATATTTGGCGAAGCTTAGACGAGAGGTAAGTGAATCCGACCTCCCTGCCTAGTAAACGCACCACCACAGTGTTCCTCCATAGTCGAATACCTTTACGTATTTCTTCCTTTGTTCTAAGCACAGTCGGGATAGCATCTTCCACCTCCACCACATCATCCTCTACAAGTGCCTCCAACTCTGTGATTTCGTCTTCATCACTAATTCTTTTGTGTTTGTCCTCCTCGTCGTCTATCAGTAAAGGAATCACGGCGTTGTGTCCTGTCAAGGACCCTTTCCAACCCCCCAATTTCAATGCTGGATTAGGCCCTTTTGTCCCAAATACAGTCGTCTGTTTTGGGCTTTGTTGAGAGCCAAAAGATGTCGCTTAAAACCCAGTTCTCATCGTTTGCGCAGGTTTGCTTCCAGTATTCGCTGGTTCTTTCTTAAACTCAGAAGCTCGCTGCCTTTTTCCTTGTCGCAGTGCTGCTAAGGAGTCTTGTAACGCAGAAAATTCCTCAGCGGGTATCTCTACAGGAGTGGTGTCATCTGTTTGCATTCTGTCAGTATTCTCGAACTGTTTCTTGGTGTTTTCATTTTCTGACCTAGCGTGGCCATCCGGCAGGTCCGGTGGCGGTTGCAGCGGCGAGTCCATTGTCAGCGCGTGGTGTTTGGATATTAGGGTTCTTAATTCTACGGAGTTTTTTTTTTCTTTAACTCGGTATAATTTTAGTAAAAAATTGAGTAGTTATAGAAAACAATATTTTAAATATAACCTAACAATATTTTAATTTTTAGTGCAATCAATCACCTTTTACCGTCTATACAAAAGCAAATGGAAGTTTTAGAACTCCGCGCATTACTATACTTTATAGTCAACTCTCAACTTTAACAGTACTAATACAATCATCAATTTGAGCATATCCAAGACTGAAATATAGTAATTAAAAGCAACATTTTGAGATGGAATAGCATAAGAATCATATTTAACTTACAAGAAAAATAGTCATTGCTCTCACTACTTTTTAGTTATTTATTGTTTAATAATTTTAAGATTAGCTTGGTAGCTATCACAATTGCTGATCACTTTATTCGTCTCTATTAATTAAGAATATTAAAGGCCATGAGGATAATTTGAGTTCTAATAATGTCATCATGCATGTTCATCTTATTCGAATCTTCTTTTTTACATGCATCACTATCGCATTCTACCATCGAACGTTAAATGTTCGTTGTACCACAAAAATTGAAAATCAGCCTAATTTAGAAAGAAAAAAGAAAAGTTGATAAATGGAATCACGAATAATAAAATATATTAAAGTACTCTCTACCAATAGTGAAAAAGCTAAAACAGAAAGTGAAAATGAAGTGTCCGAGTCTTGAAGATGATATTATCACTTGAAAAATGAAACGCCAATGTTAACGAAATATTCTCGTGTTTCATAACTGCACAAATTTAAGAGACGTTGTTAATTAAATTACTTTAAATTGTTAAGTTTTTTTATCTTTAGAGCTGATATGAGTCGTCGCTAATGAAAGATTTAGTCATCGTTATTAACATATGCTTGTCTTTAGCGACGATATATCATCACTTATGAGTCGTCTAGAGTTTAGTTGCTAAAGACTGGCAATTGCAGGAACAAAGGCGTCACTAGTGATTAGCGGTGACATTTTCTGAAAACTGGTGATGATGGTCTTCGTTATTAGCGACGACTTCTGTCGTCTCTAGAGACATTTTTAAAACGACGACAGTTATCGCCGTTGGAACTATTAGTCTTTAGAGACAAACTAATAACATAAGTCTTTAGTGACACACTTGTCATCACTATTTCTTTTTTTAAAATGACTAATTATAAAATTCGATATTTGATTATTTTAGTTTCTTATATTAATATTTTAGGAATCGAATTTAAATTGTCGAAAATACAAAAACTGAAAAACGATACGAATAACAATTATAAGCGAATAAAATGTTAGAAAAATTAACGATGTCAAAAAGTTCAAAACTAATAAAATCTAATAATAAATTTGAACGAGAAAAAAATCTAATAATAAAATCGATATTACAAACCAAACATAAGGGTCATACAAGTCATAAAAGTTTAACGATAATTCAATAAATTTTCTAAAACATCCTCTTTCTAATTTTCGGGTGGATTCAAATTTGAATTTGGAGGAAGAGTCGAATTCGGAGGAGGATATGTTGGAGTGGAGCCCTACAGTAGGGGGAACTTTCATCTGAGCAAACGGTTCAAAGGTCGGAAATCCTCGACTTGCATGTTGCGTGTTGAATGAGTTCATAAAATAGTTCATCTTCAGGCTGGGTCAGAGATTGTTGTGTGCTAGCGCTAGATGGCGATGACTCAATGGGAGGGAAAACAAACTACTCAAATCCCTGTTGCACCGTGTACTGGTTTACAAAGTTGATCATTTTTGTGTGTGCATATATCCTACGTAGGGATACCCGTAGACCAAAATATCTCAACTCATCGACAAGCGAGTGTAGAAAGACATCCATTTATTTACTAGAAAAACACGGACCCGGAATTAGAAAACTAAGCATGAAGGTGAATTTTTTCATGCATAACCACGGTGAAAGTTGTAGACGGTTAATATAAGTGGTCACATGCTATATGAGTCGTTTGCATGGGGAAAGGAGAAACACGTCGATGACCAAAACCAAGCGCGCATTTCGTAGAATCACCAACAAACTCAGGGTCTGCTTGTCAAATGTTTTTCAACTAATACCATCGACTAGATGACGTAACACGTCATTGTCTACAGACTTACCGGTGTGGTTTCAAATAATGTCTTTCACGATATGCACCAAAGCGTATAATCGTTTGAATCTTGGCGCAATAGGGAAGTATCGTAATTTCTTATGAGGTGTTGTCTTACCCTTCTTCAGATCCTACCTAAACTCACCACAAATTAGGCATGCATTGAGATGTTCATTCTCTTTATAATACAATACATAATTATTTAATCAAACATCGATAGTAATGTATCACATACCCAAACTTTTCAACATTATATTGCAATCCTCATACGATCCAGGAGTTCAGTGAAAGAGATATTCGTCCACTTGTTTTTCACTTTGACATGCATCAACTTAGCAATGAAATTTAAAGACCCCATTGTTGTGGAATCGGGGCACAACTCAATCTCCATTTACTTGAACAAAGTATCGAAACAACCTTGTATTTTAATCGGAACATTATCGCCCATAAACTCAATGGCACCAGATGAACCACCTACATCAAAAGTATGTCTCAAATTATCAAACATGTTTACCATTTATTCATCTACTATATTACGAGTAACATTATTTACAAGATCTTGTGTTATTTCACCGTATTTTGTCCAAATCTTGTACGTTGGCAAGATTTTGTACCTTAACAGATGTCCTTGACATCGGAAATACGTTACTTTTGATTTTCCAAACAACATTTACACTAACAAAAGTATAACCCGTACTATCCACGTGATTTTTTGCAAACCTAATAAAAATCATAACCTTAGCTGTATATTCACGTCTCGCAGTATTTGTAGATTTAATCCAACTTTTGCCGAGAAATGACTAATTTAAATTAAACAAATACCGTATAAATGTGATGATCAAAATAATATTCCTTGAAATTATTTCGTAAAATTATTTCATAAATGAATATAAAACATTAGATTATTAATATAAACAACATTAATACACAATATATATCTTTAACCATAACAAATTTATACCACTATTTAAAATAAATATATTCGAAAAAGATTATATTTGAAAAAATATATTTTTTTCAAAAATTTAGCAGGTATTTTGATTTCAAATGGGCCTCACACGTGGAAGAAGAGATTGTGATCTCCGGTAATGGCTCAGCGGATCTTTGATAGTTTGGATTGGTGATGGAGAAATTGATTTTCATATTAGAATTATGTGTCTGAAAGTTAAAAAAATTAATTATTTATTAAAAGCTGAAATTTGTCCAACTGCAACTTTAATTCTCATAACTCTTTAGCGACAGTAACAAATAGTCGTTAATTTTATTATAAGCGACGACGTTGTGACGTCGCTTATAATAAAGAATATTTAGTGACGTACAATGTCATAGCTTAAGATAGTTTTATTTTTGAATTATTTATATATATAAAAAGACGTCGCTGTTAATATTATAACGACGGAGTGTGTTCTTGCTAAAATATAAATATTCAGCGTATGTCGTCGTTAATGTTTGATTTTAATTTATGTATTTTTGGCCGCCTACAGGGTCGACACACGTGGGTCGCCTATTGACAAATTACAAACGACAACATCGTGTCGTCGTTAATGATTGTGCTACTAGAAAGACGCGGTGTAGTAGTGCAACAAAGAATTGTACAAAGTAGTGCTAAGATACTTCTGCAGGTGGTTGATTTGTTATGAAAAGCTTGCAATTAATGATAGAATGATAAATTAGGGAATGATAACTGCTACTGTTTGTGTCTTTTCTCATAGCACTACAAAAGATGGAGTTCATCTATTTGTATTTTTCTAAAGAATTTTATCGATTTTATACATCAATGTGAATTTAGTGGCTTATTCAATGGTTGGGATTTACTTGTTAGAGGTTGTTTAGTAAATTTTGAGGAAATACAAATTTCTTAATATTGTAATAAGTGAGTTAGTTCACTGAGTCAAGAGTGATATTTAATTGTTGAGGAATATTTAAATGATCAGGAATATTATTATTGATAGTTAGTATGAAATTGAAAGCTGGGATATATGTTGTAAGTTGCAACAGAGGTTTGAACAAAAAAAATATAAGTTGCAACAGAGGTAAATATGAGTATTATTCTAGCTTGACATCCTGAGAACATGATTGAAGTGTAATTCCTTTTGAGTTTGATATTTGTGAACTTATTGCAGACTAGGGGTGAGTGCTTGATTATTATTGTAATTGTATAATAATTTAGAGGTCTAAAGATAATTTTTCTTTATTTGGTTGTGTAGTTTGTTTAGTTCACTTCAGACTAAGAATATCATAGGAGTAAGGTGCTTCTAGATTGACCATTGATAACGATTTAATGGAGTTGTACTTGCTAGTTACAATGCAGTTTTTAAATATCGGTCCAATGCGATGAATTAGCAGTTTAAAAAAGCCATATCTACCAAGAACTAAACAAATACTCGGATATTAGTTTTTTTTTCTTTTCTAAACGCTTATATTAAACAAACGGAACAACAACCATTACAAAAGAGTTAGCCTATCTCCGAGGGGGACGAATCAAGGCTAACTAACTTAGTTAATTCTACAGGGATTGGGTGTAAGCAGAAATCATAAACATCGCCACAAGGCAAATTCCTACACACCCAATACGCTACTCTATTTTTCTCTCAACAAATGAAAGAGAATTTAGGATTACAAAATTCAGAAACACAGTAAATACTCCTAACAATATTCATAATACTGGAAAAATTAATAATGCGATTACAAGTTAAAGGAATCATAAGCTGCGAGTTGTCATTTTCCACAATTACAGAAAAATTGTTGAGTTCTTTAGCCCAAAGACAAGCCTTTAGAACCCCCAACGCTTCAGCTTCAAGTAAACTTGTAGCGCTTATTCTCCAAACCATGCATATGAGAAGTTTTCCTTGGTGATTCCTGGCAACACAAGATATAGTACTTTTATTATTAGTAAACGAGGCATCACTGTTTATCTTAATAAAATTGAGTGGTGGGGGAACCCACTTACTACTCTTATCAATTTTAGTAATCCAAGTGCTTTTTAGTTCCAAATCATTCTTTTAACTTTGGAATTCCTTCACATTATTATTTTCATCATTAGGAGTTATTCCTTTTTCACCATCTATTATTAGCGCTTTTGAATGTATTATAACATTCTTAAAATTTGCTGCTAGATACTCGCTCCACATTTGTGTTGCTTTTGATATTGTTATTATAGGGTCTAATTTTTGTCTATTAAAGACATATGAGTTTCTATCTTTCCAAATAATCCAGGCTACGATGCAAGCCAATTCAATTAAGTAACTGTCTTTACCTGCCTCCTTAGCCACTAGTTTTATATTAACTTTGCTGCTAGATACAAACGAAATTAACGGCAAGACCGATCCTACATTTGTGTAATATGGGTTTTTTTTTTGAATACATGAGAGAGCCACTTTGGACTCGGAGTAAATGACTCCAATGAGATTCGATACCAGGACCTCTTGGTCTCTGCAGAGTAACCTAACCACTAGGCCAACTATCGATCTTAATATGGGTTTCCTTTTATTAAACAATAGCCTAACATGTAATAAGATAAATTAATTGGCAATTAAATAACATTTAATTTACGGTCTTTCGAGAGAGAATCATTATTGGATAAGATTTTTTATTATTAGAGATGCAACTTTGCATCAATGCCATCAATCCTCTCCAAATATTCATTTTGTAATGAAAACACTTATTTGCTTTTCAAGCTATCTCTTCACATATTTGCAAATATTCTTATCTTTTGATTTTAGACAATTTCAAATACTATTATCATATATACCTTCTATGGTATCTTTAGATATATTCCATTAAGAAACAATACTTAGTAACTAACCTAACAGTCTTTGAACTCTCTATTTCTCTATGTCAAAGCATCAACTTGCTATTATACCCCGTTATGGAATTAGGAGATGCTGGTTCGCGAATCTAAAGAAACTATTCTGCATGCACAAGAAGCTAATGCATATAGTGGAGATATTTGAACATAATTCGATCCTGAAATATTTAGTACCTAAAGTGAAATTTCAATACAAAATTTGATTATATAAGATTTCAAGAAATAATTTTTTTTGAGATCCAATGTATTTATAATTTTGGTGGGGATATCTTCTAATTATCTGTTATAAAAAATCTTATAGAAAAGATAAAAATAATATAGTATCGAATTTTACTTATAAAAACAAGGTACAATTTGATTAAAAAAAGCAAAATAAAAAAAGATAAAAAGAAATAATATGGAAAAAGTTAGCTAGGTTATAAAAACTTTATTGAGATTCAGATTTTGCACCTTTAAAACAATATATATATATAGTTGATCAATAAACCATTTAATTTATAGTGTTGTGATATTGAATCCAAAAATTTAAATATTTACATATAAAAGTTCGATTTCCAAAAAAAGAACCATAAATGATAAAACACTGAGGACTCAAAGCGGACGCTTCTTAGACTTATAGCCCAAGTCAGCCCTACTAAACGACATATATGCGATTGTTATCATTGAGTTGAATTCAGATTGGGCTGATCTCGGACTGTGAGAATTCTTAACCCTAGGGTAACTATGTTGGGTTGCTCAATTGGTTAAAATAACTTTAAGGTAATCGACAAAAATCTTAAAAGTTAGGTAAGATCAGGTAAGTGACGAGTTAAGAATGGTCAAAATTAGGTCAAAGGACTTTTTAAAATTAAAAATAAGGGGAAAAAAACTAAATATACCATTAAACTTAAATTACCTAATAATATAAGGGTGTTGTTGGTACGTGTTAATAGATTTGAAAATGGAATGTCAATATTTGTTAAATTTCATTCATGTGCTTGGTATGACTTCAAATAATTGAGAATCTCATTAAAATATAGGAAATTTAATCACACGAATATAGTAATACCTATTACATACATCCCTCATGCTATTGCCTATTTCTATTACAACAGAATGAGATTGTATTTATAATAAACCAATATATTTTTACGAAAAAGCACCACCATAACCACCTCACTCATACACACATTCAATGCCACCACACTACTAGTACCACATCCACCATATTTTATATACACATACACAAACAAATAAACCACTACCAATTACACCACCATCCAACCGCCACCACAAACACCACTACCCTACCAACACGATACATACACCACCTAACCATAGACATCCACTAACACCACCACCACACACACAACCAACATCACACACCACCTTACACACCTCACCCTACCATCACCATACATACACCAATCAACAACACATATTCACCAGCACCAGCCCACCACCACACACCACAAACATATTTCCATACACCTACACACAAACATATATACATACACGTTCACAACCACACACACGCACCACCACTACTAACCACCACACAAACACCATACCATTACCACTAGACACACAACCACCACCCACCCACACAACCCCTAGTTATAAGGGAGACATCAAACTAAAGTTAATAATGCAATGACTGGCACATGAAACTCAAACATTTTCCAAAGCTGAAGTTTCAAAGTTATATGATTTCAAGGTTCAAACTTGCGATTAAATTGAATAAGCACTTTGATATAGCTATAAACCTAGGAGAAAATAGAATGTCAAGTTTATTTTCTTATATATATATACACACACACACACACACATAACAACAAGTACTATTATTTGGATAATTCTTTACAATTAAGTTCCTCAAATCTCTCACAAAATTATTGAGTAAACCATTAACATATTAGTGCAATCAAGACAAATCATATATGTGTAAACTTATACGCATTCTCTTTACTTCCCTTCCTACCAAAATTTCTAAACCCTCTCGTTTTATTTCACCATTCCCAAATTTCCCTTGAAAAGTTTTTGTTTTTATGAATGAATTGATATGTCACATACATTTGATCGACAAAAAAACACAATAAATCGAGATTTTAGCCTAAATAAACTTAAATTGTGTATACATAGTTACATACGTAATGTGATGCAATAATGTATAAACCCATAATATGTAAATCTAAAATAAAACAAGTTTTCTAGAATAATTAAATTTAACATCTAAATAAAATTTCAAATCACAAAAAAAGAAAAAGAGAATACCTTTTGAAAAAAATGATATACACCATAATGGAACTATCATGGCCTTATATAGACCCAAAACTTCAAAATAATAACAAAAACCCACTTTCTCTCTATAGTGCTCTATCAAAATGGCGATTAAACACGTGCGATTATCAGAAATAGATTAGTTAGGACTGTAGAGTAAGTTTCTCTACTATGAATGCATCTCATCGACTTTACCAACCAAACATGATGACTTTAAATGCCAAAGATATCGTATATATATAGTTAAGAAACAAATTAATTGTTGCATAATAATCATGTGTTAGGAGTAAGTGTGATAAAATTATCCCAGATGAAAAGATATTCTAGGATTTTCACAGTAGAGAAGTGAAAAAGGATAAGAAAAAAATGAACGGTGTAAAATGAGTGGGAAAAAGTTAGGTTTTTATATATGATAGGGTAAATAGTGTCGGGTAATTCTAGTTGAACCAAGGCCATTTGGAAAAAAACCTGCATCTTTTTATTTCGGGTGGGATGCGCTGAAGTTGGGCACGTGACATTTTTTTATTTTTTGGGTATATGCTTATTTATTCCGGGTTTGGGTTCGACTTTCTGGTTAGGCAAAATTCTGGTCACCCATATGTATCAATATTATTAAAGATGGTAGCTTCCAAGGGATTAGCCGAGGTTAGACATTTATTCTTATGTTGTTTAAAATTTTATTTTATAAATTATTATTGATTATTTAAAAAACATTTCTACATAAGTTACTCGAAATAATAAAAAACATATTTGAAAAAGCTCACACAATTATATATTATTTCTTATATTAAATAATTAGTATACCGGGCACACTTGAAAGTTTATGTTTCATTGTTTTCAACGTTTTTGGTAATGAGAAATAGGCTTTTAGAGACTAGATTTTCGTCCTATAACAACTAGTAGAAATCTTATTTCTTTAAAGGGATCTCAAGTATAACCAAATACTAAAATATATCTATATGACACAAAAAACATTAAAAGATAAAAAAAGTTGTTAAGTGTTGGCACTGTTCATCTCCCGCCTCCGGCCACCAACCACCACCCACCGACCTCCGGCCACCACCATCGTCGGAAAAAGTATAGAGTATCGGAAAAAATATAGAGTATCGGAAAAATTATGGAGTATCAAAAAAGTATAGAGTATTGAAAAAAAATATAGAGTATCGTAAAAATTGAAGAGTACTCCATAAAACTCAGTGGGTACTCTATAAGAAACTATTGAGTATTTGATAAAATTAATGAGTAGTATTAACAAAATTAAGAGTACTCACAGTTTTTATTACAATTTTAACTAGTTACAACACACACAAACAACTAATTACAACCAAAAAAACTAACTAATTCATGTTCCACCTACTCTATATTTTGACCAGATCTGGGAAGCTATGTTTTCTAACAAAAAAATAAAAAAAGAAAAGCAAAACTAATCTAAACATTGCTGAGTATCGATTTTTTAAACAAAAAAAAAACTGGCATCTAGATCTCGAGATCTCAACACATATCTGCTTGTTCATCGATTGCACATCCTAGGCGATAATATCAAGCGGCGAGGTTTGAACGGCGGAGATCGAGCGTCGTAAGGAGCTAGAATGGCTCACGCGGCGGGTGCCTCACATCGGATTTCTCTTGTGCATGCGACTTGGCTTCATTTTCAGAAGGATGGAGGCTTGGCTTTGTCTTCAGGCGAGCTTGAACAAGAAGGCGACCTCGAGATGGCTCACGGCGACGACGGCAAACTCTGAAGGTTCTTCGTGGTGGTCAATCTGGTATCTCCACTACCATGGTTGCTTTCGGCCTTCTTTTCCAAAACGATGTTGCTATGGTGCTCCGGACATGGCAGCTTCACGACTTGCTTCTCGCAGCAATCAGAACGGAGAAGCCACGACTGGCTTCATCAACGAATCTTCATCACTCGCAAAGAAGAGTTCATTTGCTTCTCCGGCGAGGTCACGGAAAGTTCATCTGCTCCGGAGAAGAGAGTCAAGCGGCCATTTTTTCTGGTTCCGTTTCAAGAGAGAGAGTGTGAGATAGAAAGAGAAAAAGTGAGTTAGGTTTATATAAAATCTGAAATACAATATTATATATAGAAAAACAAAAAAAACAAAAAAAAGGGTAAAAATGTAATTGGAATTTTAGATTATAGTGTAAAATTTTGTTTAAGGTCTTTAGTAAGAAGATAAGGTAAGTGGGGTTGGGAAAGGACATGAGAGTGTCTTCAAAACCCGGTGGATAAAAAACTCTATATTGTTTAACAAGTTTGAAAATTTATGAATGTCTTTTTTTGTTTTTCAACGTTTTCGGTAATTTTTTTTTGTTTAATATACTTTTTATTCATCTCGGCTCTATATTTACTTTGCTAAACCTGCATGATTATTAGCATAGCTATTCCTGGGCATAAGTCTTTTTTTTGTCATTAGTCATGGCATAAGCTTTGGAACCAACTTTTCCGGACTTCTAAATTTTTAGTATATTTAAGGGGTCCTTTAAAGATAATTATATATTTTATATATATACTAGGTATAGCTCGTGCGTGAAGGCACTTCAAAAAATAAAATTTCCAATTAATTGTTCATTTTCCGTTTTTACATAGCAAATGCTTAAAAGTTAGAATGATTATTTGTTTTAAATATGTAAATCTAAAATTAGAGCGTATACAAAAACGATACAAAAAAATTGGTTATAAAATTCAAATAAACCATAAATATGTGTATAATTTATCAAACAACTAATAAATAAGTTAAAATACAAAAATAAGTAAAAATTAACAGAATCGAAATGTGTGGATCGTATAAAATTGAGTTCTTAATCTGCGTGCATAGATCCCATAACGCTACAAAATATCGTCATGTCAACATACATATATCGCCCAATGTGGTGAACCTAAACGACAACCTATTCATTTGGAAAGTATAGAAAATTAGTTTTAATTTAAATATGATACACATTAGTGTTTAAGTTTATGTATTTTTTTACCATGTGATTGAGATTCCATCTAGTCAAGCGTTTTCCTTTTATACAGTCATCACGCATGATTTTCTTCCAATGCTACATATATAATTAAAATTAACTATTATTAGAAAACAACGAACTTGTATTAGAAAAAAATAGAAATAAAACATTTTATTATCTTACTTGTGGGTATCTTATGCGATATAATTCCTCCTCGTTCTTTAATGTTACAATCACATTTTTTGTACGAAAAAATTGTACCTACAAATAAATACAAGAGTATATTTCTAATAATATATACACCATCGAACTAAGTACTATGTATAAAATGTATTCACTTACGACATTCATGAGTTGTGGATTTCGTCGCAAAAATGCAGCACGGTTTATTACACGACTTGTGTAGATAGTCATTTCGATTCTTTTCTTTTCTGTGGAACCTGTATAATAATATCAATTATATATCAGTTACAATATAATGACATAAATGAATATATATATATATATATATATATATATATATATATATATATATATATATATATATATATATATATACATATATATGTATGATCATTCGTGTTGTATGCTTACTTATAATATACATTATATCAAAACTTCAAGGTATACAATATTAGTTGTTGTTTGTTCACGTATGTGATCATAACTCGTGCATCTAGATAATGCAACATACAGTTTTCCATGGCTAAATACAGGTATTCACAAATCGATCTATTACATCATCATTTCATGCCAATAGTATAGTGCGGTCATTTAGATAAGTGTTAGTTACAGTTTCAAAGTCACGCAAGTTGGGATATGTTGTAGATATCAAATCGTTCAAATCTGTTCACTTGCACATTATCGTTGGGATCTCTATTAATTCTTTGGGTTAGAGTCGATCTAGAATAATTAACAAACACTTAAATTTTTGAAAA
Source organism: Nemophila menziesii (assembly GCA_029959085.1). Taxonomy (NCBI): domain Eukaryota; kingdom Viridiplantae; phylum Streptophyta; class Magnoliopsida; order Boraginales; family Hydrophyllaceae; genus Nemophila; species Nemophila menziesii. The sequence continues at coordinate 1,820,843 of JARWIR010000027.1, read as the reverse complement.
TTAATTGAATACTTTTTTTTATTAGAATTAAGAAAAACCTTTAAATCACCTTTAGTAGGAATTCGGAAAAATCATAGTGCCCGGTAATTGAGTTGTTGAGACGCATAGTAATATCCAATGTAAGGACATGAATTTTTTGCAAAAAGTAAAGAACGTCTTAATGAGTCTCCCACTATTTGTCCGCGTACACCTCTTGGTATAACTGGTAAAATTTGTCAGATGTCACCTATGAGAACAACAGTGATGCCCCCAAATGGTTGGTCATTTTTATGTATATCCTGTAATGTTCGATTAACGGCTTCAACGTAATTTTGATTTTGCATCGGAACTTCATCCTAAATTATGAGACTTGATTTTCGTATCAATTCATCCTGGAGGGATTGTTTAGAAATATGACAAACAAACTCCTCCACGATTTTCAGTGGTATCCGTCTTATAGTGTGCACATTTTTTTGATTGTTTTGCAGTAAAAAAAACCATTTAATCTAATATCATGTAACATATGTAAGATATTTTATCTTTAATTTATTTTTTCGATTGTTTTGCAGTAAATATCCATTTATTTTTTTATTTTGATTACATTTTTGAGAAATTAAAGGGCCTTATAGTGCAATTAACTCAAAATATAGATTATTTTGCATCCAGTAGTGAATGTTTTACAAAATATATGGCCCTATAGTGCAATTAAGTACAACGATTGGTTTTTTGTATAGTTTAAGGACCTGGAGTGCATTTTTTGCAAAATACAGGATCCTATAGTGCAATTAACTCAAGATATATGGATTTTCGCATAATGTAAGGACATGTGGTTGTTTTTTTACAAAATATAGGGCCTTATAGAGCAATTAACTCAAAATATAGATTATTTGCATTGGCCCTATAGTGCAATTAAGTACAAAGATATAATTTTTTGTATAGTTCAAGGATCTTGAGTGTTTTTTTTTGTGCAAAATACAGGATCCTATAGTGCAATTAATTCAAGATATATGATTTTTTGCATAATTTAAGGACATGTGGTGGATTTTTCACAAAATATAGTGCCTTATAGTGCAATTAACTTAAAATATAGATTATTTTGCATCCAGTACTGTATAGTTTAAGGACGTGGAGTGCATTTTTTGCAAAATACAGGACCTATAGTGCAATTGACTTAAGATATATGATTTTTCGCACAATTTAAGGACTTATGGTGGATTTTTCACAAAAGATATGACCTTTTTGTGCAATTAACTCAAAATATAGATTTTTTTGCATCCAATACTGTATTTTTCACAAAATATATGACCCTATAGTGCAATTAAGTACAAAGATAGATTTTTTTAGGGTGATTGACTGGAAGAGTCCATCGGCTATTGTCAGTTGCCCATCAGGTCCACCCCACAAAAAATGTATGGATTGCCTTTTTGCTCTATTAATATTTTTTTACTTACCAAAACTAATTTCCTAATTATATGCAGTTAATCAATTAATTGCAAAACAAAAAAGAAAAAACATCAAATTAAAGTACAAAACAAAACTAATAAAACTAGTAGAAATTAATTTTTCTTTAATATTTGCATAGTAATTACAAAATAAATTGCACCCGTAATTACAAACCAACGGTATTAAGTAGCACACCACTGATATTAACTAGCACACCGCTGATATTCCACACGTAACCCATCAGAATTATGCAGTGTGTCCACGCGTAACCCATCAGTACAAATCACCGATATTAACTAGCACACCACTGAAATTCCACATGTAACCCATGAAATGTGCAGTGTCTTCACACGTAACCCATCAGTACAAACCATCAATACTACCTAACACACCACTAATATTCCATACGTAACCCATCAAAAATGTGACGTGTCTTCAACCTCACCAACAACACTTCTCCACCACCCAATAACCGCCACCACCACATTGCACCACCATCTCGCACCACGGACCCAGAATTAGTTTTAAACAAAGAGAGATAAACAAATCAAACGGACCCAGAAAAGAATAGAAAAGAGAAAAGACTTGAAAAGTGAAAGGCGGCTCGGCTCCACAGTCCACCACTTATAGACTTCAGTTGGTGATTTCCTCATATACTAACAAAACAAGAAGACGAAGAAGATTGTTGGATAAAAAGTTGCATTAGTAACTATGCTGTAGATCTCCCCGCCTAGGCGCCGCCTAGTCGTCAACTCCCCATTTAGCCGCTTACGCCTAGTTAAAACTCTAGGCGTTTTGCCTAACGCCTAAGTCGCCGTGGAATAGGCGCCTAACCCGTCTAGGCGCCGATTAATGGCAAAAAATGGCCGCCTAGACACCGATTAATGGGAAAACATGCCCCCATAAACCTTCTTGTTATTTTTCTTATTCTCAAGAATTCTTTAATTGATATTATAACTCAATTTTTAGTATTTTTATATTTACTTTAGTGTTGTTAGATGAATTTTATGACTTAAATAGTTAAATGCTATAATTACTACATATGTATTACTAAATATACAAAATTACACAACGGGATTCAAAACCGTATAATTCCGCCTAGGCCCCGTGTAATCCCGTCTAGGTGCTAGGCCCCGGTCGAGGGCCTAGCGTCCAAAACCGAGATCTACAGCATAGATTAGTAATAGTAAAAAAACAACCATTTCCCATTTATCCTTCTTCTCCTTATCTTGTTTTTAGCACATTCATACATAAATTAAATCCCTAGAAACCCTAGTATTAAAATTGATAATAGGTCGTCTCAAAATCTGATTTTGATATCTGGTCTGGGTCTTTCTCATCGAGTAGCTGGGGATTTGGAGTTTCTATTTTGCATCATTACAGTTGTGTTGGATAAAACTTAACTATTCTCGTTTGAAATGGAATTGGGATTTTGACTTCTTTGTTGTTTTGATGGTGTGCGCGGTAAATTTCATGTTCTGATTCGCAGCAATGATTTACCATAAGGAAGTGCAAGAATAATGGGATTTAATAGATATGTTGTTTAAATAGAAATAGTTACCAGCGACAATCATGGAAGATTTGATTTGATCTGATTGTGGTGAAGGGTTGATGTCTCCTCATTTGTGATGATAAAATATACTTCTGAGACATCATTTTAGGCTTATTTATTGGTTTATAGGTTGATTTTAGCTTAGTTTAGTGCACTTTCCTATTTTGAGTCTTGATTTAGGAACATAATATTTTTAGAGCATATTGGGTTTAATTGTTTATTTAGTGTGAAAATTTAAAGATAATTATGGAGATTAATTAGAGTCCAAGTCAAATACAACAACTTATGGAAAGATATTTACATGGTAATTGGAGATAAAGGAAACAAAGGCTAAAAACATGGAAAAGGAAAAGCTGCTTAATCTGAATTTCTGCAGCACACGCCTAAAGAAGTGGTAATTACTCCTACAAGGAAGCCGATTTTGGAAGATTCCTTTCACGGGGCTATAGATAATTCTGTTACGATTTTTTTGGTATCTTATGGAGCTCAAACCGACTAATAACGAAGAAGATATGTCCAAAACGGTCCAGCAGTGTTTATCTTTATTTCCTTACGAATTTGAGTTGGGCTTGAAGTCTATCACTTGGCCTTATCTCCAAGAAACGAATTAGGTCAACCTATATACTATAAATACAGCCTCTTAACACTCTTAAATCATCCTTGGTGAAACCTTAATCCAAGAGGAAGCTTACAACACAGGAGAGAAGTCTAGAAGGAGCTGATCATCAATATGTCTTCTTCTACCTTTAGATTTGTAATTTCTTTCTTTTCTTTCATGAACTAAATTTCTTTAGCTTGAGTTTTAGCATTAATGTATGAACCCTAGTTTTGAGTTGACATCTATCTAATTTGGGAACTTAATGTTTTAAATTGAATTATAGTTTTTATTCTCTGTTTATGTGTTTGGATTTATATTCTGTGTTCTTGTGGACGGCCGCCATTTAGAATACCATCTAGTAATTAGGGCACCATTGACAACGGTGTTTAATTGCATGTTTAGCACAAAACATCTAGTATTAGGTCTGATCTGACAACCCAACCTAGCTAGATAATCACTATGGTTTAGTTCTTGTGACTATTTACCAATTACAGGAAAAGTTTGCTTAGGAAGCCTTATTGACACAGGTAAATCCTATTTGAAACTACCGATAGTGAATTGGGACCGATTAGGGAAATACTACATAATTCACCCTTACATGTTTAGAACGGCAAAACTAGTGGGGATTATATGCTAATAACTCGAGCTATATTCTCATATCACTTCTCTTTCATGTTTATTTACTGTCTTTTACTTCTTAGTTTTAAGTTAGTTAATTAGAAAATCAAACAAACATCTATTTTGTCGTTACTTTTATTTGCGTTTAGTTGTTCTAGCTTTAATATTTTGCACTTGGTATTTGCATAAGATTCTCCTAACCTTCGTAGTCTCTGCGGAACGAATCTTAATCGTTTAACTAAAACTTGCATACGATCTGTATACTTGCAGAACCGTGTAGCTTTAGGGTGTTATTTTGCACGTTAATTATATCTTATTTTATCACACACTAGGCCCCACCAAGTTTTTGGCGCCGCTGCCGGGGACTACATCGTTAGTCCTTGTGCATATATCTTGTGCTTTTAATTTCAGTTAGTTCTATTTTACGCTTTTGTTTTTAGTTTTTGTTTTTCAGATTTAGTTACAGATGGAGAACCCAAGGAGACTTGAGCTGCCCATCGAATTCAGAGTGGAGCCACGAGGAATTCGCGCTCCAGAAATCCAAGCCGCAAAATTTAAACCTAATCCAGGGATGCTAACTCAGTTTGCGTCTCATGGATTATTCAGCGGAGTTGCACATCAAGATCCGATCCGGTATATTCAGAAATTCATGCAGATCTGTGATGCTTATATCGTAAAAGGAGTTACTAGGGAACAAGTATATTACCTGATGTTCCAGTTCTTCTTGACCGGATGTGCAAGCGATTGGTATGATACCCAATACCCTCATGTTATTCCAGATTGGGACAAGCTTCAAGCAAGATTCCTAGACCGTTTCTATCCGGTTAGTAGACGTTTAAAAGATATGTTGAAGCTTGAGAAATTTATACAGGAAGACAAAGAGAGTTTGGGTGAAGCATGGTTACGATTTACAGAAAAGAAGGCGAGATGTCCATATCATCGATCCTCGCCAGAATATTATTTAACCTTGTTTTATGGAGGCCTTAATGATAAATCAAGAGAGAAAGCAGATTCATTAGGAAACGCAGGTTTTGTGTTGCTAGATCCTGAAGAAGCTGAGTGGGGATGGAAAGAATTCTTGAGAACGAGAGAAGTTGGCCAAAGAGAGCAGAAAAAGAAAACAATTCAGAATCTCTGAAGCTTAAGGAACTGGCTAAACAACTCGAAGAACTACAAGAATAAGCCCGAACAATTGCTCAAGTGAATACAGACATACAATTCCTTCGTGTCCTGGTTGTGGATCAAGAAATCACGTGTGGGAAGGGTGTATGAATAATCCAGCAGTAGCTTCCGTTCAATATCCTCAAGATAACTATTATTCTAATGGTTATACTAATCCTCAAGAAAGCTACACTAATTATCAACAACCTCCACAACAAAAGAGTTGGGTCAGAAAGCAAGAGACTTATCATAAACCCCAGTCTCAATTCTATAATCCACCACAACCTATTCAGAATAAGGCACCCATTGTTGAGAAAGCTTGTCAAGAACCAAAGAAAGATCCACCTAAACAATCAACGCAACTGGCAAAGAAGGAACTAATCCCAATCTTGAAGTCGAGTATGGCTAAATTAATGCAAGCAGCTGAGAAAATGAGTCATAGCCAACAGAAAGTTCGAACCCAGGAGAAGATTATCAAGCAACTAGAGCATACTATATAACATTTGGCGAGTACATTACAAAATCGGCCAAAAGGGCAACTCCCAAGTGATACTATTGCTCCCAGAGATGATTCTTGTCATGCAGTTGAATTGCGAAGTGGAAAACAACTACCTCCACCAAGACCAGAACCAGAACCAATCCCTATTCCAGAACAGAGGGGGGAAGAAACAATCAAAGATACAGTTGAGGAGGTAGTTAAACCAAAGAGTTTTCAAGCCGAGACACCTGACCAGACAAGAAAACCAGTGGAACTTAATACACGCCCTCCACCACCATACCCTTCACGTGTCAGAAAGAAGGACAATGACCTGGAATTCAAGAAGTTCATTGACATGTTGAAGAAATTGGAAGTTAACATACCCCTTGTTGAAGCTCTCAAGAGAATGCCAACCTATCTTAAATTCATGAAAGACATTCTCTCCAACAAGCAAAGTATAGAAACTGGGGAAACAATTGGATTACCTAGGGAGTGCAGTGCTATATGTCAAAGTAAGTTGCCACCAAAACTAGAAGATCCCGGAAGTTTTACAATTCCTATCGGCATTGGAGATAGTTGGACCGGGAAAGCATTATGTGATTTAGGCGTGAGCATCAATCTCATGCCTAGATCCCTGTTCGAGAAGCTTAATATTGGAGAAGTAGTACCCACATTTGTGGTATTACAAATGGCGGATCGCTCCCTTTCATGACCAATAGGTAAAATTGAAGATGTTTTAGTTAAAGCTGGCTCTTTTATTTTTCCTTGCGATTTTATTATTCTTGACTACGACGCGGATAAGAATGTCCCCATCATTTTGGGTAGACCATTCTTAGCCACGGGACGTACACTAATTGATGTTGAGAATGGTGAGTTGATCATGAGAGTACAAGGCGAACAGATACGATTCAATGTGTTTCAGGCTATGAAATTACCAATGTCAAAAGATGAGTGCTTCAAAATAGATGTCATCGGAAAAATGGCGCAAGAAGTCTTCAATGAAGCAAGCTTAGATGGTGATCTTGACGAGGCCTTAGCACTTGAATCACCAGAGGAACTCGAGATTCCCCCTGAAGATGTTGCTGCATTAGGATCAAATGTGCGAGAACTACTTCGAGAACAGGTGACATAGAACCAATGAAACAACCATCTATAATATGTCCACCTGTTCTCGAAGAAAAACCACTTCTATATCATCTACGCTATGCGTATCTAGGTACGAATAAAACTTTGCCTGTTATTATTTCTGCTAACCTTTCAAGTCCTCAAGAGGAGAAGCTACTTCAAGTGCTTCGAGCAAACAAAGAAGCAATCGGATGGACTATTGCCGACATCAAGGGAATTAGTCCTTCCGTTTGCAAACACAAAATCATTCTTGAGAATGAAGGTGGGCGATCTATAGAGGGACAGAGAAGACTCATGCCAGCTATGAAAGAAGTAGTGAGGAAGGAAGTTATCAAGTTGTTAGACGCAGGAATTATCTATCTGATTGCTAGCAGTGATTGGGTTAGTCCAGTGCAATGTGTTCCGAAGAAAGGTTGTATCACTACCATCCTTAATGATCAAGGCGAAGCAATACCATCAAGACCAGTTGTGGGGTGGCGAGTGTGCATGGATTACCGAAGACTGAACAAAGCAACAAAGAAATATCACTTCCCGCTACCATTCATTGATCAGATGCTAGACAAACTTGCAGGGAGAGAATATTATTGTTTCCTTGACGGATATTCCGGTTATAATCAGATTTGTGTGGATCCCCTCGATCAACACAAAACAACTTTTACATGTCCGTTTGGTACTTTTGCTTATAGAAGAATGTTGTTTGGTTTATGTAATGCACCTGCCACGTTCCAGAGGTGCATGATGGCTATATTTTGGGACATGATTGATAAATATTTGGAGGTTTTTATGGATGATTTTTCGGTGTTTGGGGATAGTTTTGATGATTGTTTGAATAATCTTGAGAAAGTCCTGGTGAGATGTAGAGAAAAAGATCTTGTGCTTAATTGGGAAAAATGCCACTTCATGGTTCAAGAAGGAATTGTGCTGGGACATAAAGTTTCGAAGGAAGGGATGGAGGTTGATCGTGCAAAAATTGAAGTTATCAAAACACTACCACCTCCAGTTTCTGTTAAAGGAGTGAGAAGTTTCTTGGGTCACGCAGGATTTTATCGAAGGTTTATTAAAGATTTCTCCAAGATCGCCAAACCGCTTTGCTCTTTACTTGAAAAGGATACTCCTTTTAATTTCACTGAAGAATGTCTTCAAGCGTTTTTGACGATTAAAGAGAAACTAATCTCTACACCTATTGTTATACCTCCTGATTGGAAAGCTCTGTTTGAACTTATGTGCGATGCCAGTGATCACGCTATGGGTGTTGTGTTGGGACAGAGGAAAGACAAGATTTTCCACACGATTTATTATGCAAGTAAGACTTTCAACGCTGCCCAGATGAATTATACAGTGACGGAGAAAGAGATGTTGGTCGTGGTTTATGCTTTTGATAAATTTCGTTCCTATCTGGTTGGGAAGAAAACTGTTGTATACACAGACCATTCAGCTATTCGGTACCTCATGGAGAAAAAGGACGCTAAGCCGCGTCTTATTAGATGGGTACTATTACTTCAAGAATTCGACATAGATATTCGAGACCGAAAGGGATGCGAAAATCAAGTTGCTGATCATTTATCAAGGCTCGAAGGATCTGATGCGGACAAAGAACCATTGTTGGTTAAAGAGGTATTCCCTGATGAACAACTTTTTGCTATTAAACATGCTTTTGTGCCATGGTATGCAGATCTGGTCAACTTCATTGTGAGTGGTGTCTTTCCCAAAGATATCCACCCACAACAAAAACACAGATTAAGCCACCAGGCCAAGGAGTATTATTGGGATGAACCGTACCTCTGGAAGATTTGTAGTGACCAAGTGGTTAGAAGATGTGTACATGAAGGTGAAATGGAGAAAATCATTGAAGGTTGTCATAGTTCACCTTATGGAGGTCACTTTAAAGGCGATAGAACCGCAACTGAAATTCTTCAATCCGGGTACTATTGGCCTACCATACAGAAAGATTGTCATCGTTATGTCCAGTCATGTCAAAGATGCCAGTTCACTGGCAATATATCAAAAAGAGACGCGATGCCGCTTAATAATATTCTTGAAGTTGAAATCTTTGATGTATGGGGAATAGATTTCATGGGACCTTTCATCACTTCCCATGGAAATCTTTATATTTTGCTTGCGGTAGATTATGTATCAAAATGGGTAGAAGCAGTGGCAACACCAAAGAACGATGCTCAAACTGTGATTAAGTTCTTAAAATCAAACATCTTTTCAAGACATGGTACGCCACGTGTTCTCATCAGTGATAAAGGTACCCATTTTCTTAATGCTCCCCTGAGAAATTATCTTCGTAAGTTTGGAGTGAGACACCGTACTTCAACCAGTTATCACCCACAAACTAACGGTCAAGCTGAAGTTTCCAACCGGGAAATCAAATCTATTCTAGAGAAGACCGTGAACAAATCGAGAAAAGATTGGTCTTTAAAGCTATATGATGCTCTCTGGGCTTACAGAACAACATTTAAAACACCAGTTGGGGCATCTCCATATCGCATGGTCTACGGCAAAGCGTGTCATCTACCGATTGAACTTGAAGCTCGAGCCTACTGGGCTATTAAAACTTTGAATCTAGACCCAGACTTGGCCGGAAAACAAAGGATGATGCAGTTGAATGAATTGGAGGAGTTTCGTTATCTTGCCTATGAAAATTCACGCCTCTATAAGGAGAAAACAAAGCGATGGCATGATAAACAACTCCGTCCAAAGCATTTCGAGATAGGACAAAAAGTTTTATTATACAACTCTCGATTTTCGAACTACCCAGGAAAGCTTAAATCCCGCTGGGGAGGACCTTACATTGTTACTAAAGTCACACCTCATGGAGCGATTGAAATAGAAAATCCAACCGAGCAACGGGCATTCATGGTGAATGGCCAGCATTTGAAGAGATACCATGACAGTGAGGACTTTGGGCGAGAGGAGACAATCCATCTCGTTGAATGCGCTTAGCCTGAGGTACACGTCTAACTCAAAGACGTTAAACAAAAGTGCTCTTGGGAGACACCCCATGTTTTAATTGCTTTTTGGATTAGTTGTTTTTGCTTTGTAGTGTATAATTTTAAGTTAGTTTGTATATTTTTAATTGTGTTTACAAGCTAATAGGAGAGAAAGGTAGTGTGCTATTGTGCAGGAAACGAGTTTGGGGTCAAAAGGAAAAAGCTGGAAAACTTAAGGGACTGGCGCGGACTACCCCCGCGGACTACCCCATGGTCCGCAGGGATGCCCCGTGCCCAGAAAACCCATACCACGGGTCGGGTAACACGGGTTATATCCAGAAGCAAGAAAAAACAGACCTGATAGGCGCGGTGCACCGCACCCCTGGTCCGCACGCACAAAACGCGTGCCACGGGGTGATGCACCACGGGTTTTTTGACGGAGCACCCGCGGACTACCCATGCACCGCACCCCTATACCGCAGGCACAAAACACGTGCCACGGGGTGCTAGCTCAGGTATTATCCAGTGGGCAAAAATTTGAAGAGTTGTTGGGTCCGGTACACCGCGGGCTTAGCCCGGTACACCGCACAGAGGCGGTTTGTGAAGGAATTTGTTTCCTAATCAACTTCTTACCTTAACACGATAAACCCTAGCCTCTTCCACACGAATTTTTCAGACCCAAACCCTATATATACACTTTAAAGCTTGTGCAAACCTTCACAATTAACACAACAACTCATCAAATCCTCTCCTCCATCCTCCATAAACACAAATTCTTCATCAAATTCATCACACTACACCATTAAAACACCATTAAATTCATCAAGCTTTAAAGATTTCTTACAAGATCCATTAACAAACCTTTCTCTTTCACCAATTCCAAGCAACAACATCAAGCTACACCAAATTTTCCTTAAAACTTTTAATCCATCCTTGGTATAACTTGAGTTGTGGGTAAATCAAGCATGACTAACAGATCTGAAGCTATGGAATACAAGAGAAAGTGCTCTATCCTTGGGAAGAATAAGAAATTGCCTGGGGCCACCATTGAAAAACCCATCAATCTTGATGAGGTTACTGAAGAATCAAAAGAAAAGGCACCAGCACAACCACTACAAAAGAAGTTAACTGCTAGAATGTCCATACCATCAAGGAGGCCTTTGAAGAAGATAAAAATCCAAGACCAAGGTTCTTCTACCTCTTCCTCTGAAATTGTTTATGATCTTCCTCCCTGGGCTCTCAAGTTACAGAACGAAATAGAAAGATTACGAGAAGATAACAGAGAACTTTGGACAGAAGTCATACAGATGGAATCACAGATAGAAGATTTGACCTTGACAAGGGATATTGATAGTTATACCGATCCCTCAGCTTCGGATGAGGAGGATGATATGATGGATCTCTATGGCCAGCCAGGTAGATCATTCTAATTTTTCTTAATAGCTTGTATGCATTAGGTAGTTTAGTTAGTTTTATTTTAAATTTTATTCCATTCTTGAGTCTTTTTCGAGTCGTGGGGACACGGCTCACTTTTGAGTTGGCGGTGGGGATTCGTTGTCCTCATCTTCTTTTCGTTTTTGCATAAAATTTAAAATTTTTAGGTTGAATTAAGGCATAGAATATCTTGAATGTACCTATTTGAGCATGATTTTATTAGGTCAATTATAATAAGTAGTATGCTTTTGAAAGATGCAACAAATTTGTTTAGATGCATGTATGAAAACAGGAAATAAAGGATAGAAAAGTTAATGAGCAATGCTAAGAATTCACGTTGAAACTTAGGAATAGTTATTTGGTGTGTAGAACGTGAGGTTTAAAATTAGTTGAAAACCCACTTGTCTATGAACTAATAATGAAAACGTAACGAAATCCGGTAGTTAGAAAATTGACTAAGGCAGTTCTTCCATGATAAAACACTTGAAGCCTTTAGACTTTCTCACCCTTTTGTTTGATATTATTGTTATTTATCCGTCTTAACCCCTCTGAGCCTTTCTAAAGCCTTTTATTTGAAACACATTATAATCCATACCCTAGTTTTAGGACTTATCTATATGACCCGCACTCGAATCGCAAAACCTGAGACAAACTCGTTTTAGAGCTTGAGTTTGGGGTGGTGGGTTTCATAATTAGGAAACTTTGGGAATTTGGGAATTATCTTTGTGATTTTATTGATGATGAAATTGTTATTATCGTAACCCTTTGTCGGGGTAATAGTGAATGAAAAAGAAGCTACGAGCTAATTTTGCCAACAAGGGCATAAAAAGAATATATATAGGAAAAAAAATAGTGTGATATCTCAACATCAAAAGAGAATCATAGCTATACAAAAGAAAAAATTGATGTGAAAAGAGAATATATATTCGGACCGGCAAGGGGGATTTTATATCATCAAAAGGTTTTAATTGGGAATATTGGGGATGCACATCAAAGGCATCACTAAATTGGGTTGAGTGAGAACATCTTCGAGTGAAAACTCAAGCTCTAGGGCGATTCGTTGATGGCTAGTGAGGAGAGAGCCAAAAGCTCACTTTTCATTATCCAAATATACCACACCCGTCCTTAAGCCAAGTTATAACCAAGACCTTAGGATTTCTAACTGCTAGATGGAGAAACAATTAAGCTATTAGGTAGTAGGTAAGTGGACCATTCGATGCTGTATTTGGGACCTATGAACAACCTATAGCCATTAACCTGAATTTAGTTATCATCCTCTCCTTCTGGCATTGCGAAATTAATCTTAACTTGAATTTATGGAGTGTTGATTACATGTATATTAGGTATATTTGTGCATTATTTCTTGAGCATTACTACATGAGACTTTTTAGATTTTATGCTCTAGGATCATTCATTATATTCTGTTCTTATTCTCCTACGACTTCTTCTTGTTTATTTTGACTACCCTACTGTTCTTTACTTTTATTGTATCGGGACGATACAACTTTGAGTTGGGGGTCTTGATGTCTCCTCATTTGTGATAATAAAATATACTTCTGAGACATCATTTTAGGCTTATTTATTAGTTTATAGGTTGATTTTAGCTTAGTTTAGTGCACTTTCCTATTTTGAGTCTTGATTTAGGAACATAATATTTTTAGAGCATATTGGGTTTAATTGTTTATTTAGTGTGAAACTTTAAAGATAATTATGGAGATTAATTAGAGTCCAAGTCAAAGACAACAACTTATGGAAAGATATTTACATGGTAATTGGAGATAAAGGAAACAAAGGCTAAAAACATGGAAAAAGAAAAGCTGCTTAATCTGAATTTCTGCAGCACACGCCTAAAGAAGTGGTAATTACTCCTACAAGGAAGCCGATTTTGGAAGATTCCTTTCATAGGGCTATAGATAATTCTGTTATGATTCTTTTGGTATCTTATGGAGCTCAAACCGACCAATAACGAAGAAGATATGTCCAAACCGGTCCAGCAGTGTTTATCTTTATTTCCTTACGAATTTGAGTTGGGCTTGAAGTCTATCACTTGGCCTTATCTCCAAGAAACGAATTAGGTCAACCTATATACTATAAATACAGTCTCTTAACACTCTTAAATCATCCTTGGTGAAACCTTAATCCAAGAGGAAGCTTACAACACAAGAGAGAAGTCTGGAAGGAGCTGATCATCAATATGTCTTCTTCTACCTTTAGATTTGTAATTTCTTTCTTTTCTTTCATGAACTAAATTTCTTTAGCTTGAGTTTTAGCATTAATGTATGAACCCTAGTTTTGAGTTGACATCTATCTAATTTGGGAACTTAATGTTTTAAATTGAATTATAGTTTTTATTCTCTGTTTATGTGTTTGGATTTATATTCTGTGTTCTTGTGGACGGCCGCCATTTAGAATTACCATCTAGTAATTAGGTCACCATTGACAACGGTGTTTAATTGCATGTTTAGCACATAACGTATAGTATTAGATCAGATCTGACAACCCAACCTAGCTAGATAATCACTATGGTTTAGTTCTTGTGACTATTTACCAATTACAGGAAAAGTTTGCTTAGGAAGCCTTATTGACACAGGTAAATCCTATTTGAAACTACCGATAGCGAATTGGGACCGATTAGGGAAATACTACATAATTCACCCTTACATGTTTAGAACGGCAAAACTAGTGGGGATTACATGCAAATAACTCGAGCTATATTCTCATATCACTTCTCTTTCATATTTATTTTCTGTCTTTTACTTCTTAGTTTTAAGTTAGTTAATTAGAAAATCAAACAAACATCTATTTTGTCGTTACTTTTATTTGCGTTTAGTTGTTCTAGCTTTAATATTTTGCACTTGGTATTTGCATAAGATTCTCCTAACCTTCGTAGTCTCTACGGAACGAATCTTAATCGTTTAACTAAAACTTGCATACGATCTGTATACTTGCAGAACCGTGTAGCTTTAGGGTGTTATTTTGCACGTTAATTATATCTTATTTTATCACACACTAGGCCCCACCAAGGGTAAAGATGGAATGTCATGAAATTCGCTGGACCTCTTAGGTGGAAAATCAGGGGCTGGATCTGATGGGGGTGAATAGTTGGGTTCTGGGACTTAATAAGGATTTATCTTTTTTATAGTTTAAAAACTTAGAGTACAATATTTTGCAAAATACAGGACCCTATAGTGCAATTAATTACAAATATGGTATATTTGTAAAATTGCACTATAAGCCCCTGTATATTTATATCATTTTGTTTTTCATATGCTAAGGACTTTCTTATAAATTAAGATATTTTGATATTATTTTTTATAATAGAAGTAAGGTTTGAATTTCATCTCTAAACTTTTTTCAATATGATAAAATTAAATTAACGCTATAAATAAAATTCTCAATTTCTGTAATGTAAATTATATAGAAGTTCTTATTTTGAAATTTGGCCCCAAATTATACAGGATCGACCCTGATTATTAGAGTTTGCCCCTTGTAAAGTTATATTCTTCGACGTCTACCTCTGATTTATGGAGAAAAGAATTGATTAAGATGAGTCTTGGGAATATTTTTAAGATGGAAAAAATGGGAACCCACCAACGACGCTAAAGCCTTAATGCCTTTGCAAAGTGCGTTAGAAGGAACGTCAACCTCTCGGGATGGAAGGACTTTTCGGCTTCGGGCTCTTTCAGATTTCTGTCTAGTCGTTGTAATAGTTAGGCTTTTCTTTTTCAATGTCAAAAAAAAAAAAAAAAATTAAATTAAAAAAGACCTTTTATCTCCATGTATGGTCTCATGTCGTTATAAATATGTGTGTTTTTTCAGTTCACTTTTTTATACTATAACAAGAGTCAAGTGAAAAGCAAGTCTTTAATTGGTCTCTTAAACATATACTCTCCCCAATCACTATCACCGAATCTGGAGATTTTGCCCAAACCTGCAAACTCTCCCAGCGAATCAATGGCGAGTCGGTCTCTTAACACATCGGACTCTCCTTATTTACCTTACCATATAAAGAACAATCCAGTCTTTTTTTCCAACTGACACTTAACCCCATAACACTAAAGGTATGTTTTTCATTTTAAGTCCGAGAATTTGTACAACATTAAATATTAATTAATATGATCATTTATCAATATATTGCAGTTCAAAGAGATAATTTACAAGATGAAATACAAAACCAAAGAGAAGACGATACTAAATGGTGTAACAGGTATGGTTTCACCAGGAGAGATATTAGCAATGCTAGGGCCATCAGGCAGTGGGAAAACCACCCTTCTAACCGCCCTTGGTGGTCGTCTGATCTCCGGTAAGCTCACCGGAAAAATCACCTACAACGACCAACCATTTTCAGGCCACATTAAACGTCAAACTGGTTTCGATCGTTTCACAAGATGATATTCTCTACCCACATCTTACTGTATTCGAAACACTCCTCTTCACCGCATTGTTAAGATTACCTCAGAAGTTAACTAAAGAAGAGAAAGTTCGACACGTTGAGCATGTTATCACGGATTTAGGATTGACAAAATGTCGGAATACTATGATAGGAGGATCGTTGGTTAGGAGAAAAAGAGAGTAAGTATAGGTCAAGAAATGTTAATTAATCCGAGTTTGTTGTTGTTAGATGAACCAACTTCAGGGTTAGATTCGACCATGGCTCAACGGATAATGAATATCTTGAGAAGATTCGCCAAAGGTGGTCGAACCGTGGTGACGACAATTCACCAACCGGGAAGCCAGTTATATCATATGTTTGATAAAGTTGTATTGCTCTCGGAGGGTTGTCCGATTTATTAATTATTATGGGTCAGGATCTACTGCATGCCCTTGAGTATTTCTCTTCGATCGGGTTTTCTACTTCCATTAATGTCAATCCTGCTGATCTCTTGCTTGATCTTGCTAATGGGCTAATATATTGATTTCAGGAATTGGGCCTGATTCGAAGCATGCAATCGAGCAAATAGAAAAAAGAGAAGAAGAAGATAGGAAGAAAGTAAGAGAAGTTTTGCTCTCAGCATATGAGAAGCACATTTATACTAAGTTGAAAGATGAAGTATGCATTTTAGATCATATGATCAACTATCTTAATGGAAGTAGTAAGTTCCCTAGCTAGCTCCATTGTAGTAAAAAAAAATCACTAAACACCCCTTACGTACACTCAATATATAACTACGATGCAGCAAGAAAAGAAAAGAAGTCATCTGAGAAATGGTGAGTTTATGGTGCTTCTTATGAGGGGGTTGAAGGAAAGAAGATACGAAACATTCAACAAGTTAAAAATCATTCAAGTAATAAGTATTGCAATACTTGCAGGACTTCTATGGTATAGGAGATCGAGTAAGCATGTACCTAAAATATTTAGTTCTTTACTGTTATATTATACAAACAAGGTTTGCTTCATGTTATTTACAGGCTGCTATGTTATTCTTTTTCTCGGCTTTTACCCACTTTACAACGCAGTTTTCACGTTCACACAAGAAAGAAAAATGCTAATCAAAGAACGAGCATCAGGAATGTATCGTCTCTCCTCGTATTTTCTGGCTAAAACAATGGGAGATCTTCCATTAGAGTTGGCTCTACCAACAGCTTTCACTTTCATTCTTTACTGGATGGCCGGACTCAAACCGGACTTCATCACCTTCATTCTCACACTCCTCCTTGTTCTTTACAGTGTTCTCGTTTCGCAAAGCTTGGCATCAACGATGTAAAACAAGCGACAACGTTAGCATCAGTTACAACGTTGGTTTTTTTAATGGCTGGAGGTTATTATATTCAACACATTCCAACGTTTATAGTGTGGTTGAAGTATTTGAGCTTCAGTTATTATTCTTATAAGGTTCTTGTTGGTGTTCAGTACGATGACAATGATTACTATGAGTGTGGTAATGGAGTTTCACTACTACATTAATAGCCTTTAACGAGGACATCTTTCGCGAGGACATGATGTCCTCGCAAAAGGTTACCTTCTAGCGAGGACACCTTTTGCGACGGTAAAAGTCCTCGCTAAAGGTGTGCGTGGAAAATAAGCCACCAATAATAATTTAAAAAGATTTTGACCGTTGGAAGTCGTCGCTAGAACCCAACTATTTGCGAGGACTCCACTGTCCTCGCTAGAAACCACCTTTTTGCGAGGACTTTTAGGTGTTTTTGCGAGGACCTGGTGTCCTCGCAAAAGGTTTGACCCTATTAAATACGGCCAGTTGGCCATTAATGCGAGCTTGAGCTTCTAAAACCCCCAAAAAACCCAAAAAAAATCCCAAAATTCTCCTAATTTTTATATAAATTTCATAATTAATTCTTGGGCATCTCTAGCTTGTGGATTGAGCAACAAATCTATCTCCTTTTGATCAAGTGTTGGAGCAAATTATTTTCATCATTTTAAGGTAATTTCTTTTAATTTTTCATTTAATTTATTTTATTTTGTATAATTATTGTAATATTGTGTATGGTTTAGGTGTAGTTAATTGTTTTTAGTGTTTTGTTTGTGATATATTGTTAAAATATTATGATATGAATTTTTTATTTGAATATTTTGTGTATATTATGATTTTATTAAGTTAAATTGTATATTTAGGTGTTATATTTTTGCTTAGTTTGTGATATATTGATAAAATACTAATTATTTGTGATATATTGTTAAAATACTAATTATTTATAAATTTTTGCTTAGTTTTAAAAATATATTTTGGTATTAGTGACCATATATTTATTTGATTTTTGAACTAGGTGCCCTTTTTAATTATTGTGATAATGTAGTTGTTTTTTTTTGTTACATTTGAAGTATTTACTTTTGGTAATGAATTTAAATTTAGATAATGAACCCTCAAATAGACAAGAGTTGGATCAAATTAACGAATAAGGTTTCGAGGGAATACATTAAAGGTATAAGAGGGTTTATAGAATTTTCGCGAAACAAAGTGGATCGAGTCGGTAAAATATTCTGTCCATGTAATCATTGTTATAATAATCGAAGATTTCCAATCGATGAAGTTAAAGGTCATCTTTTTCAATGGGGTATGGATTCATCGTATGAAGTTTGGACGAAACACGGTGAAGTTATTGTTATCCCCGACGTTGAACCGGTCCAAGAAAACGTAATGGGTAATGTAATTCATGATTTAGGTCCCACGTTTGAAACTGGCGGGTATTCCGGTGACGCTGAGATGAGTGACGTGAATGGTAGTGGTACTGGTCGTGGGTCTTTGGACGCGTTGTTCACGGAAATGGAGACTGATTTGTACCCCGGTTGTACTAAGATGAGTTCTTTGGATTTCATTGCAAAGTTAATGCATGTGAAAGTGAAGAACAAGTGGACTAACACTTCGTTTACCGAGCTTCTGCAATTGTTAGGACGTGTTTTGCCTGAACCACATAACTTACCCGAGTCTTATGCGGATTGCAACAAGAAGTTGTCTAGTTTAGGCATGGGATACATCTCGATCGACGTCTGTTTAAACGATTGTGCTTTGTTTTATAAAGAGAATGAAAAAATGGAGAACTGTCCTGTTTGTGGAGAGTCACGGTGGGACCCGAAGAAAGGGAAGAGAGTGTCGCATAAGAAGCTGCGTTATTTTCCGATTGCTCCTAGGTTACAGAGAATGTATGCTTCGAGGCACACTGCGAAAGATATGATATGGCACCATACGGGAAAGAGCACCGACGAAGATGTGTTGCGTCATCCAGTTGACGGTGTTAGTTGGAAGACATTTGACGAGAGGAACCCCGAGTTTGCTAGCGAACCGCGTAACGTACGACTGGGTTTGGGGATCGATGGATTTTGTCCTTTCTCTATGCAAAATAACTCATACAGTATGTGGCCGGTAATATTGACGATTTACAACTTGCCGCCTTGGTTATGCATGCAAGAGTCTACGTTCATGCTCACGCTTTTGATACCTGGCCCTCGTTCACCTGGGAAGGATATGGATGTATTTCTCCGTCCTGCTATAGAGGAGTTGGAAACTTTGTGGAGTACCGGGATAGTTACATGGGATGCACATATGAAAGAGGAATTTGTCATGAAGGCGTGTGTGGTGTCCACGACGAATGATTACCCGGCTAGATCGTACACTTCAGGATGGTCGGGTCAGGGCTATTTAGCATGTCCCGAATGCATGGAATATACTCCTTCCGTGAAGGTTAATAAAGGAGTTGTGTATTTTGATCATAGGCGGTGGTTGCCCATGACCCACCGCTTTCGTTACGATAAAACTTCGTACGCTGAGGTTGAGGAGTTGCCGATTCCTCGGAAACATAGTATCGCTAACATTCAGACTCAGTTAGACGGGTTGCCGATTGTGTTTCCTGGTAAACACAAGGACTTTGGCGGAAAAATAGTGAAGAAAACGGGCCCTCGTATATCAAACTGGAAGAAAAAGAGTATATTCTATCGTTTACCCTATTGGTCAGAAAACTTGTTGAAACATAACATAGATGTGATGCATTGTGAGAAGAATGTGTGTGACGCCTTACTCGGTACAGTTGTTGGTTTGGATGGAAAAATTAACAAAGATAACGCGAAGTCGAGGGAAGATTTGAAAAAGATGAAAATTAGATCTGATTTGTGGTTAACAGTGAATACGCGTGGTAAGACCATTCTCCCTCAGGCAAAGTATGCGCTGACAACCGATAAAAGGCGAGATTTTTTAGAATGGTTGAAGGTGCAAAAGTTTCCAGATGGTTTCGCTTCTAGTTTGCGAAACAACATTCAGATTGACACCGGGAAGATTATCGGAATGAAATCTCATGACTGTCATGTGCTTATGCAGTATCTACTAGTGGCTAGTATTCCAGGCTTGATCAACGACAAATCCATTAGTGATCCGATCATTGGGCTGTGTAACGTATTCAGGAACGTTTGTAAGAAGAACTTGAGTAAGAAAGAATTGATTTCGGGAAAGTCTAAGGTAATCGAGCTTATGTGCAAGTTGGAGATGATCTTTCCTCCAGCTTTTTTTGATATTATGATCCACCTGGTTGTACACTTGTATGAGGAAGCTCGTTTAGGAGGCCCGGTACAGATGCGTTGGATGTACCCCTTCGAGAGGTACTTGAAGAAGTTAAAAGAATACATTCGAAACCCTGCTAGACCAGAGGGTTCGATCGCAGAGGGATACACTTCAGAGGAAACTTTGACTTTCATATCTCGTTACCTTCGAGAAGAAAGTACGAAGTTCAACGATCCCGGTAGATACGGTTACCAGATTCCAGAAAGCAAGGACATATCTGTATTTAATAGTCAGTGCAAGCCTATTGGGAAAAAGAAATTTGGACGTTTAGATTTCAAGGTGAAGGATCACATCGATTGGTACATCCTTAATAACTGCGACGAGATCCAAGATTACATGATGTAAGTGTTTCATTAGTATTTTTCTAAGTAAATATGCAGTTCTTTTATTAATCAATGTAATTTTACTATATACAGGGAACATAAGGCATCACTTCCATCCGTCGGCAGAGATCAAAAACACCGGGAGTATTTTCGAGTCTGGTTTATGAAAAAGGTAAAATAGCATAAAAAATGATTAATTACCCAGTACTGAACATTTGATTTCTATGTAGGTCGGCACAATGAGAAGAGAAAATAATCCCCTAGCAACCAAAGAGTTGATGTCGCTGTCCAGCATGTCCAACAGTGTCGTTTATGCGTATGATTCTTGCATTGTGGGCGGGGTGAAGTGGGTTACCCGTGAGAAGGGGGAGAAGCGAGTTACCCAAGATTACGGTGTGTGTACTATTACAGGTTGGTCCTTGCTCAATTTATATTAATTGTATTTGTTTTCACTAAATAATTTTTATCTATACAGACGGAGAAACATATTATGGTGAGTTGGTTAAGATCATTGAGGTTGAATTCACTGGTGGTAATTCGGTTGTGCTGTTTGAGTGCAAGTGGTATAACACGGATAAAAAGAAGAAATTACGTAGAACAGAACACGGTGCGACAATGATTAACACAAACTCTTATTGGTGGACTGAGGAGCCGTTCATTTTAGCTAGTCAAGCGAAAAAGGTCTTCTATATCGATCAAATTTACGCAAAAGGTTGGAAAGTGGTTTGGGAAGTGAACGACCGTCACGGATGGAGTACAGAATTATTTGGCGCTGAGTCAATTTCCACGGGAGAAGAACCTATAGAGATTCCATTGGCAGATACTATGTTGGATTCGGAGTACCCGGGTATTCAGTTGAGTACTGGACGGGGGATAGAGATTGATTTTTCGATGTTCGCTATTGTGCAAGAGACAACAATTCCCGTAAATGAAGATGATGAAGATGATGAAGTTGATGAAGATGATGAAGATGACACTATGGGCGAGTACGCGACTGACAATGACAGTATTCACCTCGATAGTGATGACGAACCTATCATAGTGGATGATGGTGACGATTCAGATTAGTTGTGTTGTATAAGTATTAGTTTTAACTACTTTTGATTAGTTGTGTTGTATAAGTATTAGTTTTAACTCACTAACTCACTAACATGGCCATTATATATGAATCTAGCAATTAAGTGCAAATATATGAACAACACAAATTATTCTCAATTTAATTAAACATAAAATCCAAAATTCACTTGAGTATATCTAAATCATAAACTAGGGCTCATACCAGGTTCAAAAAAGATACATATTTAAGCTAAGAATAAAAAAGAGATAAGAATTACACTGAGAAAAAGATTTAATAGTTGAACTTCCCCTAAACTTTTTTTGGAAATCAAAAACAGCCACTAATATCTCCCTATAATATACTTCCTCTAAACTTCAATTAAAAAAAAAAAGAATTAAAAAAAAAAAAAAAAAAAGTCCTCGCTAAAGGTTTCTGCGACGGGTTCTTATTAAGAACCCGTCGCTAAAGGTCTTTATTTTTTTAATTTTTTAATTGGTCAAATAGGCGGTGGAATTTCCCGCCTTCAATTTGGCCAAATTTAAACGGCGTCGTATAGCCTTTAGCGAGGACTTTGTTCCTCGCAAAAACCTTTAGCGAGGACCTAGGGTCCTCGCAAAAAGTCTACGCGGAAATAAGACCCGCGAGCTCCCTTCTTCTTCCCCATTTCTTCTTTCTCCATCACAAAACCCTCCATTTTTCTCTCCAAAATTCTTCCGATTTCACCCTCCAATCCTACCCCCGAGCAATTATAAGCATCTACAAACATCATCAACACCTTCCACAACTACAAAAAGGTAAGATTGTTTAATTTTTTTTTTTTTATCAAATACAAAATCTTTTTTTCACTAATTCCGGGTTTAATACGTAAATTTTGGTCTTGGATATGTGTTGTAGGGGTTAATTATCCATCAAAACACGCAATACACTTTGGATTAAAGGTATGTTCTTACTTTTTTTTTTTTTTTTTTTATTTCGAATTGTTTGTAGGTTATAATTAAATCCGAATTATGTAGGATGTTTTAGGTGATTATTTAGTGTATAAAACTTGCTAAATTATCTTGTATATGATTAATTTTTTTTTTAGTATGAAATAATATATTTTTGTTATCAAAATTGCTAATTGTAGCTTCATTTGTTGTTAATATTTTGTGTATATCATGATTAAACTAGTATTGTGTGGTGATAGGGGTATTTTAGTAATTTTATGACCGTAGGGGTATTTTAGTAATTTTATGAACATAGGGGTATTTTAGTAATTTTATGACCGTAGGGGTATTTTAGTAATTTTATGAACATAGGGGTATTTTAGTAATTTTATGACCGTAGGGGTATTTTAGTAATTTTATGAACATAGGGGTATTTTAGTAATTTTATGACCGTAGGGGTATTTTAGTAATTTTATGAACATAGGGGTATTTTAGTAATTTTATGACCGTAGGGGTATTTTAGTAATTTTATGAACATAGGGGTATTTTAGTAATTTTATGACCGTAGGGGTATTTTAGTAATTTTATGAACATAGGGGTATTTTAGTAATTTTATGAATATATTACGTGTATATTACTAGTTTCGTATAACTTTTTGTAGATGGCTCAAGTAGCACGGGGACACGATGGCGATGGTGATGGACGAGACCCATCACGGAATCCGAACATTCCTACCGGGGGATGTAACAAAAACACACGGGGCCCGACTACACTTGCTAGCGTGACTAAGGCCCGCCAACTATATGGGGGACGCCTTCCAATGGAGTTTGACGCAGAGGATCAGACATGGAACCCAATCGGTCCTTACTCTCAACACGTGACTCAGGTAATAAACCTGACTATTAGAGAGACGGTTCCACTATTCTACCCGAGTTGGAGTAAAGTCCCGGAGGATTACCATAGCAAAGTTTGGGAACGCTTAAGGGTACGTAATGTAATTTTATTTTTTTACCGTTTCATAAAGTATACACTTATTTATTTTTTAAATTGCTTACAGGACTACTTTTTAGTTGAGGATTGGGAGGCACGTGATGATTTTCCTAGTATTGTGAAAATGGTCAACCACAAATGCGGAGTTGGGTTATCGGACGCTAAATTCCGTGTGAAGAAGGCGTATTACGAGAGTCGTCAATGTCCGGATGACCAGTCGCCCGAGAATTGGGAACTTACGCTGCAGCATTGGGACTCGTTAAAAGCTCAGGTATTAATTCTTATTTATATTGATTTTAATTTCTATTAACTATTTTTTTTTTTTACAAGAACCAAGCAAAAGAAAATAAAAAGAACAGGGGGAAGTTGCAAAACCAAAGCGGGGCAGGCTCGAGGACCCACTCGAGGACGAGATATTCGTTGATGGATGACACGGTAGGTTGATTTTGTCAAATTTATTAATTTATCGAGATATTAATTGTATGGTTGACTAATGTTTGACTAATCTACATAAACAGGAGGTCGAAGAGGAGAATATGGAATTGGGCGAGGGATCGGGGGAAGGATCGTCTCGGCCTCCACCACTTCCGAAGATTAAAAAATTCTTCTCCCAAATTGGATTTAATACGAAAAAGAATTGTTGGCGGAGCAAAAAATACGAGCGGGCACATGTGAGTTTTACGAGACGTAAACTTTTAATTTTTTTAATTACTAACTAATTATTTCGTTTTTTCTTTATTTTACAGGCGGCTTTGAAGTCAATTCTCGAAATTCGAGTCCGTGAAGTGCAATCCCAAAGTGGAGATCCATCCTCGACCCCCAGATTATCCGCCCGAGAGAAGATTCAAGCTGTTTTGGACGCGGCAGGTATCGGTTTAGGTGGCGGGACCCGTAACTGGCTACCGGGAATTGGTCACACATTGTCACAGTCGAGCTCGAGCTCTTCTGCAAATCCGTCAGAACCAGTTTCCGCGAAGATATTAAAAGATTACCGGTGGATAGTGAAGTCGCTCAATTCCTACCTTGTCTCTCTCGGCAAGGAACCGATGCAAGAAAACGCCACTACCTCCTCCACGAGTACCCCCCCGACTCGAGACGCGATACATGAGGAGATGTCGAATGTAATTAACATGCTTAATAGATGCCGGAGGGAAAGCGGAATGGAAGAGCAAGACCCCCCTTCTCCCGAAGCCGATCGGACAGCTGAAGAAGAAGAAGATTATAATGATTTATTTTGACTGTTTTTAATGTTATATATGACTACTAGTACTGTATATTTTTGACTTTTTAAATTATCGGGTTTAAATTTGGGTTTTATTTTAATTAATTTTAATTGCTTTTAATTTTTATTGTTGATTGTATTCTAACAATACAAAACAATATAAAAAAAAAACAAATTAGAAAAGAAAAATTAACAATACAATAAATAAATAAAAAATCACATTTCTAAAAAAAAAAAGAAAAATCAAATTATTTTAATTTAATTAATTTTTAAATTCCTGTAATTAGGCTTTAGCGAGGACTTTGTTCCTCGCAAAAGGCATCCTCTAGCGAGGAAAATAGTTCCTCGTAAGAAAGGGAAACTTCTAGCGAGGAACACAAGTCCTCGCTAGAAAGTACCTCTAGCGAGGAACTTATGGTCCTCGCAAGAAGTTTTCGTTTCTCGACGACTTTGCCAGGTCGTCGTAAAATCAAACTTCTCTCGACGAACTTTTCGCGACGACCTTTAGGCGAGGACTTGTCCTCGTTAAAGGTTTTAGCGAGGACATAGTGAACCTCTTGCGAGGACTTAAGTCCTCGCTAAAGGTCTTACATGTAGTAGTGTTTCTTGCAAGGTAGCAGATTTTCCAGCTATTAAATCTGTAGGGTTTAATTTTTTTTGGATGGATTTGTGCATTATGGGACTAATCGGGTTCTGGCTTATCTTGCTTTGCGGAGGGTGAGATGAACCATAAGAGGTGTTTTTAAGGTCTTGAACTTGATCTACATGCTACTTTTTCAACTCAAACATTTGTAAATTATTATCTATTTTTATGGCTTTGACAAAAGGAAATAATAATATTAAACAAGTTAGGGGTTAGCGAAACTGGTTAGCGGAGCTGGATAGAGTCTTGAATCTCGTCCTAAGCGATATAGTTTGAATCGAGTCAATGACTTCGAGTCCAAAATTGCTCTTCAATGTATTTAAAAAATTAATAAACAATTTAACCCACTTTTTGTAAATATATACACATGTCTTACACGTGTCGTTTCAATTTTTAATAGTATGGTGAATAATGGTGGTTCAGTCTGATTCGGTTTGGTGGCAATTTCTTATCGGACAGGTTCGTTTGGAAGTGTAAAAGCGAAAACCTAACCTAGCTAGGTTCGGTTAGAATTATGTTAGGTTAAGTTAGATTCGGTCCAAACCAGATTTTTAATACATGTTAAGTTTTGGTATTTTGTTAACGGTTTGGTTCAGATTAGGTAGGTGTTAGGGTCGGCAATGATGTGACGTGAACACTAGTGTCAGTTTCTTCCTCGGTTGTCTTATAAGTACCTCGCCTGAGTCTCAGCGCGGAGATGAGGTCCTTGCCGAGCTACACGCTGACACTGACAATGGGTGTTGTGTTCCTCGAAGAATACTATCTCTTGAGCATCCACTATGAAAATATAGCAAAAGCCCATACATATATATTGGGTTTTCCTTATCTATAAATATACATGTCATTAGCTCCATGAGGTACCACTTATTTTATTGCATTGTTCCCATTTACAATTGTACCTAGTCCATGACTATTTTCACCAGTCTTTGGCCCCAATATTGACTTAAACGTCAGAGTGTCATCGATAAGCACACCTCCATGTGGTCCCGACTCTTGTGATTTATTTCATGTCACCAAGCTTATCAAGAGATAGATTTGGCTTGGGAAATTATCAAGATTAGTGTTGACCATATGTTGTATAACTCGGTTTTGGGGCCTTAGCAGTTAACGGGGCCTAACGCCTATGTGGGATTAGGCGATTTTGAATACTGGTATGTAATATTATATATTTAGTAATATATGTAATTATAGTGATTAACTATTTAAGTCATAAAATCCATCGAATAACATATAGTAAATATAACTATACTAAATTATAGTTATGATATCAAATCCAGAATTCAAGCGAAATAAAAAATAAAAAATGAGGGCTTAGGCGACCAGTTTTTCCATTAATCAGCGTCTAAGCAGGCAAGATGCTAAGCGGAAATGCCTAGTATTTTTACTAGGCGTAGGCACCTGAGGGGTAGTTGCCACCTAGGAGGAGATTTCTAGAGCATAACTTTGGAGTTCCACCATTTGCGTGTTTATATTGGTTGGGCATTTCAACCTCTATTAGTTGGCGTTGTATGTGAGAACAAAAGTTCCAAACCTATTGAGATACCACCAATTAAAACCAGATTCATACGAGATTTACCAAGCCAAGTAGAAACGAAAGCACCACCCGTAGTCCTAACCAATGTTGAGATGGAGTCACTTTCGCTAATAGAAAAACAGAGGCCCTTACAGAAGCGACGTTGAGTCATCCCCCGTCGCCAAGCGATAGCACCCCGCTCCACCAGGAGAGTGCTAGTGTCCATTAATCATCTAGCCGTTGTGGATGATGCAATGTATCTAGGAGTAATCAGATACTTAGTATGGTTAATACGACAAGTTGTAGAACAACTACGTAAGCGGCTGGCACCTTCTATTTAAGGTCCTCCTCAGACACCCTATGTTGTAAGCATATTGGACGACACCTCTATACGAAGTGAGCTCTTAGAGTGGCAATAGTGTAGATATTATCTTCTGCTTGAGCACAAAGAACTCCGACATGCACGCATCATCAAATTGGAAGGTAATACTCTTCTCTAGTAATTTTCAAAGTGGCTTAGCAACTTTAGAAAAGTCTTTGATGAATCAATGATAAAACCTTGTGTGGTCTAAGAAGCTTCTTATACCTTTAATAGAACCTGAAGGTGGTAAAGTCTTTATTACCTCAATTTTTGCACGATCGATCTCCATACCTTTACTCGAAACCTTTTTCCCCAACATGATCCCTTCACGAACCATGAAATGTCAGTTCTCCCAATTTAACACAAGATCGACCTCCTTACAAGGAATTAGAACCTTCTCAAGTTTGCTAATACAATCATCAAATTTATCCATGAACACCACCAAGAACTTTTCGGTCATATCCCATAACATGGTTATCATATGTTGTTGGAAAGTCGTCGGTGTATTGCATAAACCAAACGACATATTCAATAAGCAAAAGTACCAGATGGACATGTGAAGGTGGTTTTTTGTTTATCGTCTGGATCCACACAAATTTGGTTATAACCTAAATATCCGTCGAGAAAATAGTAGTGTTCTACACTTGCGAGTTTGTCCCCAACATTTGATCAATGAACGGAAACATGAAACGATCTTTCTTCGTCGCCTTGCTCAATTTCCAACAATCCGTACAAACACGCCACCCCATAATTGTTCTTGGTGGTATTACTTCATTGTCCATGTTGAGGTTAGTAGTTATTCCTCTCTTATTCAGCGCACATTATACCAGACTAACCACTCACCGTTAGAGATAGAAAAGTTGATACCGCATTTAACAACTTGATTACCTCTTTTCTTGTAACTTCTTTCATTACCGACATAATCAAGAATGACGAAATCGCATAGAGATATAAAGTTACATGGTTTCACCAAAACATCTTCAATCTTACTCTCATGTTGAGAGATCGATTTATCATCTATTTTCAAGATCACGATATTATTCCTATCTATCCAATGTTAAATTTATCAAATAACGAGTTTAGCAAGAGTTTGATACTCGTGCCTAAATCACATAACGTTTTACATATCTGTTCCTCATTGATAGAGATAGGAATGGTAAAAATCCTGCGTCCTTCAACTTTAGTGCCAACTTGCTTTCAAAAATTACGCCACACTCTTCTGGCAAGCTAGACATTCCACGTTTTTCATATTTGAGTTTGTTAGAGTAGAAATCCTTCATGAACTTCATCTATTTTGCATATGTTGTCTGACATATACAAGAGAAAAGTTATTTGCAACTTCAGAACCATATCGACAAACTTTCATAATCTTTATCAATTTTCAGCTTTTTCACTCTAGAAGATAATGTAAGGGGTATGATATATCTCTTGATGAATGACCAAAATTTTTTCTTCGTTTCTCTAGTACTTTGTTATGATTTTCATATGCAACTACCAGTACAGTTACTCTTCTTCAACCTCTTCTCTTCTCTCGGGATAGAAGGTGTCTCTTTTTCTTTCTCAACCACAAAGGAAGTGGGTAGTTGTTTCCCACTTCTTAGTGCAATCGCCTTGCACGTCTCATTGTTTTCTGGAATTCTGGTGTTGCTCGGGAGTTGACCTTCAGTTTGAATTTGTAAGTGTTGGCTATTTGAGACATTTTTTGCTCTATTATCTTTAAGATTGTGCCACGAAAATTCAATGTATCGTTGGTTTTCACCATCTCCTCACCTATCATCAACATAAACTATTCAAAGTTTTCTCCAACTCACTTGTACCTTCTTGTGGATGAGCATGGAGTACCTTTTGAGCGAGTTTTTTGCATACAAATTATACACGGATTTCTAATGAGCTTGTTTCCCATAGGTTCGTCAAAATTGATATTGGTTTTGAGGTCTTGGTTGGAAGTTGCTTTCATGAGGGTGTGGAAGACACAAATTACCTTTGTAGAATTTCCCTTGATTCGCGGCTCCGTTTGGATTCGATCATTGGAAACTCAGATGATTTTTCTATCACTTGTTTACAAACTTGATCACCCCGTTGGTAGTTTCCATGATCACCCATAAAAAAAACTGTCTCCAAATTACTTTGGCATTTCTCCCAAACGTGATCACTCATTCCATAACTCAAACACACATACGGTTCTTAAACTACATTCATCCTAGCTTGCGTACCTTGGTTCACACTCAAGGTAGTTTTTTCATTTGGTTATCAAGGGTATCACTTTTTGCACTTAATGTCATCTTAGTATCTAACCGCGAAGTACCTTTTGATGATTGGTTCACCAGAGCCCTCAAAGGTTGCCAACTCATTTAGTTCTTTACAATCCTATCCATTATCACCAATGCACCATTATGAAACCTTGTTTGCATATATCATCTAGCTTATTCCTAAAGTTTATATAGAGGCTTCGGTATTACATAACCAGTTGTATTTCTTTATTGTACCCATAAAGCGAGAACTTCTTCAATCCAGTTTGGAACCTTGTCCAAGTTGTATCCAGGGACTCACATTGGTCTTTTCAGAAAGTAGTTTAGTCCATTTGTACTTTCCCCCATATTGTAGGGTAGTACCTATCAATGAACGCGGTTGGAGTTGGTCCCACGTTGTGATAAGCTCATATGATTTGGAGTTCTAGCCATTCACTCGCTTCTCCATCAAGAAAAACATAAATATGATGCGCTACATCTATCCCCGAGTAACACCTTTAGTGACATAGGCGTCACATGTTTACGTAAACTTCTGAACTACACATTCTAGATCTTCGTTAGCATCCATATTGTAGTTTCCGTGGCTCATAAATTGGTTTAACATACCCACATTAGGCCTTAACCTTTTGACTTGAATAGTTGGTGGGCAGATCCTAAACGACTGAAAAGAAAATTGGGACCCGTATCCCGGTGGTTGCATAAATCATTACTCTGGTCTTCCTTGGACTTAAGCATCAACTTGGTTATCATTAGGATGAACTCCATTATAACCATTTGCACTCCCACTTAGCTTTAGAAGGTAGTTAAAATTTCAGGAATATTTGATTGATCGGTGGATTATTATGAACTCCAACCCGATATTTTAATTGTGTGCTCCTATTAAACTAAGTGTTTTAACTCATGGTGGTGTGATAGGTCACCATTCGCATTCATATTCGAATTCTTTGTTGTCGAAGCAGCGTCTCGGGTTTCGGAGGTATGCAATATATTTAGTACATGTGACATTAAAGTCAAAAGCAAAATGTAAAATTTAATTTATTTTGAAAGACTTGAAGGAGGTGGTTATGAATATGGAGGAGTTGGTTTTGGACCTTTGGTTGATAATTTGTTTTTACAAATTAATTTTTCTTTTCATTAAGTATATGACTTGTTTTAAATAATTTTCGATAAAAAAACGTTTAAACAAGTAGAGTATATGTAACATTTTATTATTTTTATTTATATAACAACTTTTGGAAAAAAAGGAAAACTTGCGTGGGAGTTCCAAAAAATTTCAATTCCCTCCAAAAGTTGGACGAAATATGAAACGATAGTTTCCCTCCGAACTAAACCTATGATGTAATTAGCGATCCCCGTCACATCTGAACCATCTACGGCCCTAAATCTTCAATATAATCAATCCGCAACATTCCCTTTCGACCAATCAGAATGCAACTCACACACCTATATATTAACTAGTGTTCCATATTCATTTCTTCATTACAAATTTACTCACATATTCAGTCTTTCACATTTGTCCTTTAGAAATCTCTTCACAATTTCCATATCTCAATACCATGGCACCAAAGGGAGAGAAGAAGCCAGCTGAGAAGAAACCAGTAGATGAGAAGAAGACCACCGTCGCCGAGAAAGCTCCAGCCGAGAAGAAGCCAAAGGCCGGAAAGAAGCTCCCAAAGGAAGCCGGAGCAGCTGCCGGAGACAAGAAGAAGAAGAGAAGCAAGAAGAACGTAGAAACATACAAGATCTATATCTTCAAGGTTCTGAAGCAAGTCCACCCAGATATTGGGATCTCAAGCAAAGCTATGGGTATCATGAACAGTTTCATTAACGATATCTTTGAGAAATTGGCTGGTGAATCTTCTAAGTTGGCCCGTTATAACAAGAAGCCCACTATCACTTCTCGTGAAATCCAGACTGCTGTGAGGTTGGTATTGCCCGGTGAATTGGCTAAGCATGCCGTGTCTGAGGGGACCAAGGCGGTTACTAAGTTTACAAGTTCTTGAACAATCAGATGTATTTTTGGGGAGAAAGAGTTAGGGTCAGTTTTTAATTTCTTAAGGTTTTATGATGATGATGATGTAATTATGTAAATCTTCATCAATGAATGAGAAAATGACTTTTTATTTCAAATTTTTCCTTGAATGAATGATCTGTTAGTTGTTTATGTATTGATTGATAAAATGTTCCTTTGACAGGCAATTTTGTGTATGACATAAAAGATTGTGAAATCATACAGAATTTGTGATGTTAAGAACTCAATTTGTTTTTTAATTCTACAGAATTATTAGTTTTATGTTCACTAATTATGTTGACAGACAAAGGAGAAGTTAGGTTATTGAGTTTTGAAGCTGAAGCTAAGGCGATTCGTAGCGCGCTACTTTTTGCTCTAGACCAAGCACCTAATTGCATCAGTATTGAATCTGATGCTGAAGCGGTTCTTCAAGCCATTTATTCCCCAGCGTGTCTTGTTCTTGGAAGAACAAGCCAATCCTTGAGGATATCAGAAATTTGGCTAAAGCCCACCATTCTTAGGGATGGCAGCGGTTCGGGTTTTAAACCGAAACCGATAGAAACCGAACCGATTAAAAAACCGTTTATGTAACCGTGGTTATAATTATGAGGTTATGGTTTTAAAAATTGTAACCGTGGTTAAAACCGTAAGGTTATGAGTTTGTTTTAAAAAAAATCCGAATAAACCGAAAACCGTTTTATATAATATATAATATATAAGATATAATATATTTATTCTAAATACAATCTGCTCACTTTTAAAATCCAATATTTATATTCTTAAGCAGCCCAAGAGACCAAAAGTCCAAGAAGACTGGTACTAACTTTTAACATGTAGTTAGTTTAATTTGAAAAATGAATTAGCTTTTATAAAAACTAATTCTAATAAATGTAATAAAAATATATTGTTACATATCTAAAATTTTATTAATTTACAGAACTAATATATATATATATATATATATATATATATATATATATATATATATATATATCTAAAATTATACTTTTATCAATTTATTTTATCATTATTAATTTTATTTTTGGATTATGTAGGCAAAAATATAACATCGGACTATCTTAAAGCGTGTACGGTTGAAGAAGAAAATATCGTTTGTTAATAAATTCTACACGTAGTATTTTTATGCGATTTTTGTTGAAACTCCATTGCAATTTTTTTTGCTTTAATGGTTTTTGGTGATGAATTGGATTATATGGTTATGTATATAGAATATTTAAGAGTTTTTAGTTATTTTTAATTAATTTTATATGTCCATGCTAAACGGTTCGGTTCGGTTTTTTGCACGGTTTTTTTTACTTTAATCGGTTTCGGTTATGGTTTTAGATTTTCATTCCTAAATGGTTTCGGTTTCGGTTATGGTTTTTTCTAATTTTAACGGTTTCGGTTACGGTTTCTGGGTTTTTTGCGGTTAACCGAACCGTTGCCATCCCTAACCATTCTCTACGTATCTGTGGGATTAGAAGAGCAGCAAACCAAGTCGCGGATTGGATAGTTAAAGCTATTGCTAGGAAATCTTTATCTTGTAATTGGTTTTGTAATTTGCCTTTAGAACTTATTCCTATTTTATGTAATGACTCTAATTTTGTAACAGCTGGAGTTGGTTAAACTCTAGCTGTATCCCTTCTTTTTAATATAAGTATTTTCGCCTAAAAAAAAAGGTTATTGAGTTATTATCTTTTTAATTTTTGTTGGGATAATTTGGACTAATGAGAACATTATTCCTGAGCTGGAGGAAGTTGGAGAAATGTAGAAGTATAGTTTTCAGTTTTCACTTTGTTCATCAGTTTGTGGGGGAATGGATTCATGGATCAATGGCAGTTATATAATGCAAGTAGTAGCTGATCAGAACTCCCACGTGGAGGTGACCCCACAATTTGCTTGTATACAACATGGAAGTATGCAGAAAATATCCCAAACCAACACGAAAGCCAAGCCGAACTTAAAACGAGGATTTTTAGCATTTAATATGCATAGGTTTGGCCCAAAATCCTAATCAGCCCAATCCGATAAATATTCTACCAATATAATTATCATAAAATATCCTAAATTCTCATTTTTTTTTCTTATTTGTTACCACCGATCTACTTGTTCTCTCTTATATTCCATCTTGTCTAGTCTTTACTTAGTCCCACTTCTCTCTAGGGGAGACATAGGTAGAGCTGCAAATGAACCGATACTCTCGCCAAAGGTTCGAGTTTGAATTCGCTAAAAGTTTGTTTGAGTTCGTCTCGTTAGTTGAACAAACCAAACTCAAGCTTTAAATTCAGACTCGTTTACTAAACGAGACAAACACAAACTTGTATAAGCTCGACTCGTTAAACTCGTGAACAGTTTGATAAGAGTTCATTAAGAGCTCGTTAATAGGTTTGATAGATATATTCAATTAAAAATTATATCTCGTTAAGTAATTTTTTTTTTCAAGTCAAATTATGTAATGTGTTGTATATTAGTTTTACTTAACTTCGTTTTAAATCACAGAAAATCCCATATATATATATATATATATATATCATAGAAAAATAAACGAGACTTAAATGAGTCTTAAATGAACCAATCCAAGGCGAACACAAGTTTGGAAAAAATAAGTTCGCTAAGGGTTTGTTTGAGTTCGGCTTGTTAGTTAACAAACCAAGCTCAAGAAAGTTAAAGTTCGACTCGGCTCGGTTCGTTTTAAATTCAAACCAAGCTCAAGCTCACTAAAATATTAGCAAACAAACTCAAGAAAACTAAAGTTCAGTTCAGCTCGATTCGTTTGCAGCCTTAGACATAGGTAAGATTGTGAATGAGTCTCATAGTCTCCCTCAATGAGAGGATCACAGTAAATGAGTCTCTTCCAATATTGTTAAAGATATTCTAGGTGTATGCCTAGGCGACAAGTTGAGGCGAGACAATCTTGGTTTGCCCCGTGATTGAGAGAGTCATGCTTAATCTAAAAGCGTGCCTAACTGGTAAGGCTAAAAGTAATTCTGTATATTAGCATGCGTAAGGAGGCTTGGATGAAAAGGTGAACCATTCTTCATATCTCAGAATGACTCGTTCTCGCGATAAATAGCCTAAATGGAGAAGTACGATGGGAGATGGAGATTTGGGGAAACATGGTAGAGAGAGAGAGAGAGAGAGAGAGAGAGAGAGAGAGAGAGAGAGAGAGAGAGATTTAAATTTGAAATTAAAAATTAGAAAAATGTGAGGTTTACTTAAAATGTTAAAATAATGGATTAATGCCCATGAAACCACTCACACTAGTTTTTATTCCATCTCACCACAATCTGCATTTACTCTCCATAAAAGGCACTATACATTTGGTTCTTTCTTTTTTATCCTTTTTTACATAGCCGCCGTCGATCTTCTCTATATCTTTTCTGTTTCTATTCATTTGATACCGCTGTAACTGCAAACCTCACTGGTAAATTATGAATTTATGATCCATCACAAAATCTAACATTGATCTTATTCCAATAATAAAAGTCTAAAAATATCAAAATTGAGAGATTCATGATAAAATAACTTATCATCTAACGTGTAAACAGAAGATGCACTTTTTATCTGGATCAAATTTTGACATACCCAAATCTATTTTTATGTTCACTGCAAAATTACAAACTTGTATCAATTGACCATTTGCAAGAGTCTGTTAACTGTAAACGGGGGATTAGCAGCATATGAAGAATAGAGTAAAATTGCACTATTGGTGAATGTTGAATTTTGAAATAGCCAAATCTATTTTTATGCTCAAAATCATGCGAAATATACATGTGCTATAAACTAATATTGGCAAATCTGCCCCAATAATTGGATTAAAGAACAAAAATGCATTAAAAAAAGTAGTTTGAGTTTTATGAGTTTTTAGAATGTTTACCGAAACTCAAACTGTTTTACTAGTTTGCTTCATTTTTGCATTCTTGATATTTTTTTTTAATGTTTGTAAATAACAAACAATAATAAATATCATATGTTTGCGGATTACAGAATAAAAATGATGCAAAAAAAGCAGTTTGTGTTCAGACAAATTCTCAAAACTCAGATTCTGAATTATGGGAAGTTTTCTAGAACTCAATTTGTTCTTCTTTTTGGCTTTATTTTTGTGTTTTTAATATATTTTAGTTCTTTTTTAGTATTTGTAAATAACAAAAAATAAGTATATATATCATAAAATATGATATATACCATATGTTTGTAGATTACAGAATAAAATTACAACTAAAAAAAGAGCAGTTTTGGATCTGAAAAAATTCTCAAAACTCAACTTTATGAGTTTTTTGGAATTTTCTCTTAACTCGAGTTGTCTTTCTTAAATAATAAAATACAATTTTTTTTGATGCATATCATTTAAGTGTTTTGTATTTAAAATAATTAATGACCCGTTTTTATGATATTTTTGTACAATTTCTTGATGTATACATTTAAGCTATTTTGTTACAATCAAATGTAAGCAAACTCAAGATATCTTAGAAGGGTAAAAAAGACAGTGCCTTTTACGGGATATGGACAAGTCTGCATAGGTTTTATTGAGTATTAACCCTAAAATAATATATAAAGTTTCATCAGAAAATATTAATATAAAAAAATTAAGTTGTTGTTGAGAATTGAAATAAATAAAAAATTAAATTATACTTTTTTTGGACAATAAATTATACTTATATAGTGTGTTATGAATTAAATATTTTATATATGATAATTAATTTTTATTTTCCTACAATTTCCAAAATTCATAAGCATTATCCATAAGTTTTCAGGTGTGAATCAAGATATAGTAGAATTAGACCATGTTCAATAAGGATAGGTTATCTCGATCAATGTAAAAGATGCATGTTTTAGGAACCTTAATTGTCTCATTGTGTGAATCCTTCGAATCATTGACTATGATCTCTTTTTGTCTCGGTATTCTAGTTATCGATGAGATCGATTGTTTCAGTCACTTGGAAGATAATTGTTTTGTGCCCAAGTTTTGAGTTCGTTTGATGCAACCAATCAGTGTAAAAAAGTGAGAGATGAACATGGTGGTGTTGGTCTTTGGCACTAATGGTGTTTCCCGACCAACTGAACCGGGAAAGAAGAGAGATGGCGTCTAAGAGAGTTATCCTACAATCGAATCATACGATTTTCAATAGTTGTTCCACGGTAAAGTGATTCTTAAATATCTTAAAATAAAACTTTAACACTATAGTTTTAATGATCATTAGGAAAAGAAAATTTTGATATTTGGAATTATTTTAACTATAAATTCAAAAATAAAATCATATAATCTATTAAAATGACATGCCTAAACTTTATAAATAGAAGACATGAAATTTTTCAAATATATTTTTGTCAAGAGAAAATTATTTAAATATTTAAATTTTAAGTTTTTACATGTGAAATAAATTCTTTTATACAAGGGATATTTTAGGACCCTGGGAATAAATATAGCTAATTTACGCTCTCTCTAAAATGCGTTGTATACTAGAGGTGAGCACAGGCAGGTTTTATCCCGGGTTGGGGTCTAGGGTAAGGGTAGGGTAATGTAGTCGGGTTTTGGTTTTGCCAAGGGTAAAGATAGGGTTAAATTTTACCCTACCCACGAGTTACTAATACACGACTTACCCCATCTTAACCCCAGGTTTACCCTAGGTTAATTATAACTAGAATTATTTTATAAATCTAATACAAAGTATAATATAGCAATAAGAAATACTCTTAAACCCCTCAAAATACTTAATATTTGAAATATAGTCATAAAATATTACACGTTCAATCAAAGTCATACAAGGTCTACAAAATAATACAATTTCACCAATTCACAAAAAAGTACAAATTTATTATTACATTTCAAGTTAACTCACAAAAATAGTCTTCATGTGTTGAGAAGTTCCGAGTTGCTTGCACATTCCTGTAAATTACACCATTTCAAACTAGTTTCACAATTGAATATATAGGTTTTAAGCCTTAAGCCTAATAATAGTTTCATCATAGGTTGGAAAGTATAACTTATAATTGGTAAATTTTCACTGGCCTCGTATAATATACACTTTCATCGGCCTCAGATATAGTTGACAATATCTCGGGATTCCTATAAAACCAACTATACCTAATCACTGTGTTGTGTTTCAAACATGTTGGAAATTCAACTACAAATGGTGGCTACCAAATACATGGTTAATAAACACAGTGATAATGAGTGTAAAGACTTGGTGGGAATAAGTAGAAATTGTTATTGATTTTTATCTAACGCTTCCGGGTGGTGTTAAGTCAAATTTGCCTAAAATAATAAAGTCAGATTGAACGAAGTCATGTAGAGAAAGTAAGAATCACACACTCAGTGTTCTACATATGGAATACGTTTTCTCAATATATGTTTAAAGTACTCTACTTCTTTATCTTCACTATAATCCATTGAAATAGTAAAATTCTTGTTGTCCTGGATATGCAGGTCATATGAAAAACCTATTTAATCGGTAAAGAAAATAACTTTTCCATTACTTTTATACAATAGTGCGAGACCTCCCACTTAGAGAAACTTTTCCATTACTTTTATATTCCTGTTGTCCTATTAAAAGAATAAATTATTTAATAGATAAAGAAAATAACTGAAGTAAATTGAAAAGTATATTCAACACGTTCATCCCAGGTGAAAAGGGGTAAGTAGCACCATTGCTCCCTGTGGTATGCAATCTGAGAACAACATCAATAAACTAGAATTATTTGGACAATCAAAAGTAACCATATCAGTCAACATTACTCGAATCCCAGGGTCTTACTACTAAAGAAGTTAAATACAAGCAATTTTCCCCAAAAACAAATATTAAAACTATACTTTTTATCATCAGAATCATAAATACACAACTACCGCCATATCTACCCTACGTAACAACCAAACTAGTTGAGATTGAGATATTTCTGTTCAAATTATCGTAAACTCAAATTTGGACAGGAAGGCTAATTTATAAGTAAGTGAACAATTATCGCACAAATAAAAAAAATCATAATCAATATCAAATTATAGGGTTTATTCTCATAAATAAGCACAACAACAAGATAAACAATACCATGTGATAAAACTCAAAAGTATTATTCTTTGACATAAAAAATGAGCCTTCTAAACTAACAATAATATTCAAATCAAACCCACAATAATGTATAAATATATGTATACCTTAGAAAACAGAAAACCCTAGAATTTGTGGACAGAAACAAAAACAACAAAAATCATTAATATATCAAAAATACACTAAAACATAAAAGAAAAGAAAAAATTAAAAGGAGAAGAACTATTTTACCTAAAAACGAATATATTTGTGACAAAACACAATTAATTATTGTATATCAAATAATTAACAGAAAAAGAAATGAAAAAGAGAAGAAGTAAGATACCTGGGTTTGTATCTCTTAATTTTGAAAACCCCTTCATTATATAGGGTAAACATATTTAATCTAAAGAGAATCCAGCAACACATGATTGAAAAGATAAAAAACGGCTACACAGACCTCATAACGGCTACACAGACCTCATAAGTATAATATCATAGTATATTTAGGCTATTAAAGTAAAAGAAGTAGCACAAAGAAGTGATTTGATGGAGTAGAGATAAATTAGATCTGATGGCTTTAGGTTTCACTTTTTTTCAGCAGAGAAAGTAGAGAGACGAAAACTTCTAATAGATGCTTGGCCAATGAGCCGTGACTTTTAATTTTCACTATATAAATGCTATTTTTTTTAATAAACAGTGGACGGACTGGCCAGGTCTAGCCCGTCTGTTAGAACCCAAATGTTAAAACCAGTATAAGAGGTAGTGTTTTATTTATTAAATGCTAAACTCTAATTAATTTATAACCTAAGGGTTTGTTTGGATATAGAAAGGATTAATTATTAAAGGATAAGAAATGATAGTATACTAAAGGAAAGGAGAGGAGAGTATTAATCTTGTTTGAATTGAGTAGAAAAAGAAAGGAAAATATTAGTAAAGGATTATTTGAATTTTGTGTTTGGATGGTATAAGTAAAGGAAATGAAAGGATTATTTTATGACTAAATTACTTTTATACCTCTAATAAAATATATTTTAAATAGAACATAAAGGTAATAAAGATATTTTACTATTAAAATTAATCCCTTCCTTCTAATGACTCCAAATTGGAGGGATAAGATATAAAGGATTAGAAAGTATAATTTTAATCCTTTAATAACTTATCCTTTCAAAAATTTATAATACAAACTAAGAAAGGATAATTATTATCCTTTATAATCCCTTCCCTCCTCTTCTAATCCCTCAATCCAAACATACCCTAAGATAATTATATCTAATATTTCACTAATTTTTTATCCAACTTGAGTCAAGTTTACACATACCCAAAATCTTGCTCGCTCCTATTGTATACTACTCTGGGACCGTCAATTCACCTCAATTTCGTGTCATGGCCCTACTCCACTTGGAGCCTCTAGGGATGTGTATCCTATAATTACTTATCTTATACCTTTGTGAGGGTTTGGCTTGGTCACAACTTAGAGGGTATCACAATGAACCAGAGATGGTCATTAGAGTGAATTTGTCGGGAAAAAAAATGATTTGGTTTAAAATGAATTAAGATACAAGGGTTTAATTGAAAAATGGGTTGACGTCATTCGAATATATTTTATTAGCATTTATCACCTTTTAGAAAAGGCAACGGTTTGGAAACACAGGCTCCGTTTGGTTCGTGAAAATAATAGGTGTTTTCTGTTTTCATTTTCTATATTTTTGAAAATACTAATAAAAACGTGTTTGGCTAGAGAAAATGAAAACAGTTTTCTGGAAAATTTAATAAAAACAGTGCTATATTGGAGAACGTGAAATCCACGTTTTCCATATTTTCTAAAAATTTTGAAAAGAA
This sequence comes from Nemophila menziesii, assembly GCA_029959085.1. Taxonomy (NCBI): domain Eukaryota; kingdom Viridiplantae; phylum Streptophyta; class Magnoliopsida; order Boraginales; family Hydrophyllaceae; genus Nemophila; species Nemophila menziesii. Next base: position 1,780,355 of record JARWIR010000027.1, on the reverse strand, counting down.
AACGAAAATCATTTTTTAAAAATATATTATAAAAACAAAATCAGAAAATGTTTTAACAAACTAAACAAGGCCTAATCTTCGCAACAAATAAAGCTTTTAAAAACCGCGGCCACTACTCAAAATCGTGGTTAAAAATTTGTTTCCAAACAGTAGGTTTTTTGTAGTGCGAAATTGCTAATATTAATATAATTAAAAAATCTAAAACGAAAAAATATGGGGATATAATAAAATTTTACTATAAAGGATTGGTTATTATGGAAACTGTAAAAGTTGCTGCCTCTTCTAATGGTATTAAAATTGAGGTTAAAATCTTAAATGGACCAAATCTTATAGATATTGGGATCATACAAGTCAAATCAATAATAATTTTATTAGCTAGTTTTGTTGTATTTCGGCTGGGTTTGTATAGTAGTGTTGCTGCAAATGAGCTTGTTAAAAACTTGGGTTAACTCAACTAGTCAAGGTATTGTTTCTTATTCTAAGAGGTAGTTGTTCAACCGAGTCAAAATGACTTCGAGACTTAAATGACTCTTCAATGTTAAAGAAACAAATGTGAACTTGTTTATAATTATTTCGAAATTTACAATGTGGTCTATTGGCAAGACCTGTTTTAACTAGTTACTTCAAAAGGTCACTACTCGTTAAGGATAGGCCATTTGACCCTTATGCAAACTACACAAGCCAATGTGAAACCGTTTTGTGCTTAAATCCCGGCCTTGTGGTCTTTTGAAAAACAAACAAGTCTTTTGGACTGGTACTCCTTTCGCCTATGGAATTCTTCTTGTGATTCGGTTCCTGGAAAAACACTGGGCTGTTTTGTGTCAAGATATTCGAACAGGGACACTGCTATTGTTACTGGGAGCATGTCCCAATACATACCCACTATTGAATATTATAGTAATTGTCCCCCCCTTGTTAGCTTGGTGTATGACTCATCAAGGTGTTACTTTGGTGTCAACCTTAACCCTTTCTGCAAACCTAGTGAAGTTTTCATATATTTTGATTCCCATCATGTCGTATTTCGAGTTCTTGCCTGTCCTCACAGATAAGGAACAAACAAAATTGGTTGATTTACGAAATTGTTGTCACAACTTATACATGTACTTCAAATTTCATTAGCATATTATAAAAGAGATTTAGAATTTTGTTTTTAATTTATACCGTTTAAAACTAGTGTTAAATTGCCAACTCAACCAACAGTCCGAACCGTTAGGAGAAGACATTCTATTAATGAGATTTTATATCTCAACAACTAGAATTAAAGGGTGGACTTGAAATAATAAAAATTTGGTAGGCGATATTCTTCAAGTTACTGAATTGAAGAACAAAGCCCTAAATTTACATTCATCTTTCATCAAAATGTTGATTTAAGCATTAATAAAGACAAAGGACTTTGATGTGCATATTTGTTACTAAGTGATCCCCTGTTTCAATCGTCATTTTGACATTCTTCATTATAATTCTAACCCCATTTGTCCTAAAGTTTATTTGTTTCAACCAAATTATAACTATTGAGCTCGTGCTCGGATTTTCTCATAACTGTGGTTAGTCTCTAAATCAAGTGCAGATTAGTCTTATACTCTTATTTCATTAAATTAATGTTTTAAAAGATCACAAAAAAATAATATATATTTCAAACCAGATGGGATTAGCTCACTGGGCAGGGCCTTGGTCTACTAATCTAGTGGTGCAGGTTCGAACCGAGTCAATGACTCCGAGTCCAAAGTGGCTCTCCTATGTAACCAAAAAAAAAAAAAAAAATTCAATTCATAATTCATAATCCATAAAATAGAATTAATAGCCAGATATGTATTGATTAATAACAACATGAAATCTTCATGAGAAATTACATTTAACTTCAATTAACGAAATCCCACATAACAAGCAGCTAATTAACAGAAACAAACCACCTTAACAGATCTACAATTCATTAACCTCCGAAACCATACAAAGTTCTTCCTTGCCTCTTGAGAGCATAAACGACATCCATGGCAGTGACAGTCTTTCTCCTAGCGTGTTCAGTATAGGTAACAGCATCACGGATAACATTCTCCAAAAATATCTTGAGAACACCACGAGTCTCTTCATAGATAAGACCTGATATACGCTTCACACCTCCTCTACGAGCTAAACGCCTAATAGCTGGTTTTGTAATTCCTTGAATGTTATCACGGAGGACTTTACGGTGTCGCTTTGCTCCTCCCTTTCCCAAACCTTTGCCTCCTTTTCCACGACCTGACATTTTGGATCGACTTAATTGAGAAGAGAATTGTGTTACTGAAGTAGAGATTGGAATAGTGAGAGTAATATATAGATTTGAATGGTGTTTAATGGAAATATCTTGACCGTTACTTAAGGTTTTAATCAACGGGTAATATTTTGATCCGTGATAACTGTATGCCGTGGATTAGGATTCATCGACGGCCCATAATTGTGTAATACTAGGTCACGTGGATTATGCTTTTGTATGAAAAGTTCATTTGTGAAAGTTGAAATTGTTGAGGCGGGAACAAAATGACAAAGGTTTCAAATCGCGTCGCATGTTTTTCAATATATTTTACTTAATTTATATTTCTATGAATAGAATTTTCATTAATCATAAATAAGAAATTTTAATTACTAAAAAAATCATCAAATTAACCCTGAAATATAGAATTTTGTTCTGAGATTATTACTCAAAGTGTTTCGAAGACACACCTTAAGATCTAGGGGTGTGCAGCGGGTTAGAAAACCCGCATAACCCGACCAACCCGACCACACTAACCCAAAATTATACGGGTTAGTTTTTAATTGGGTGGGTTTTGGTTTACATTTTTGAAAAAATATACACATTTTTGCGGGTTGTGGATTTTAAACTTGAAACCCGCAAACCCGCATATACTCGATTACCTTGTAATATAAAAAATTGAAAATTTCGTATTGCTCATTTTATTCAAATAAAATAGTGGGGGTCATGTGCTTTTCACTCTACATTTTTTTATTCCTTCTCCTTTTTTAAAAATATTTTGAAATCCCTCAATATTTCAATAATATTTTATCTAATGAATATGTTTTTCATTTCAATTATGATATTATTTGTACTCTTGTTCAATTCATATATTTAGTTTCCTAAAATCTCATTTTATATCTTTTAATCATAGATGATTTGAAATGCATATGTGTATCCTAAACAACATTTTTCGTTATAATTTTCAGTTGTAATATAAATTTGACTCGCCAAATGAATATGGATACAAATTCGTCTTCTTTATCGAACTAAATCACCCGCAATGCACCCGCAATGCACCCGCGATGCACCCACAACCCGCCTAACCCGAAACTCAATGGTTTAAGTAATGTATTGTGCGGGTGCGGGTCTTATTTTTCAAAATCCGCACAAGAACGGGCGGTTTGTGGGTTGAGCATTTTTCATACAAAACCGACCCGCGCACACCCCTAATAATCATCTCTTCTTACTAAAATCCACAAACAATAAGTAACACTGTAGACCTAGATTCTCATTAACTATTTTACGTTTTTTATTTATTTTCTATATATACTAATTTATTCATAAATATTTTAAACCCCTAATCATTAACATCTCTCTCCATTCTCTCTCTCTCTCTCTCTCTCTCTCTCTCTCTCTCTCTCTCTCTCTCTCTCTCTCTCTCTCTCTCTCTCTCTCTCTCTCCTCACATAAAAGTTCCCATGAAAGCAAAATTAAACACTCCATGGCTAAACAACACCATTGTTGCTGCACAAGGAAACCGTCATCGAAGCTCCGAGAAGCCTTCGTGTGAAGCTCTGTTCAAAGTGTCATGGTCGAGGTTCGCGAAACTCCAGCGAAGACTAGCTCGAATCTCCGTCGAATGGTGGTTCATCGCTTGAGCTAGGGGCCGCTGGAGAAGAGCGTCGCTGAGAAGAATGCTCAGAAGGATGTCGCCGAAAGAATGCTCATAAAGACTGTAGCTGGGATCAGAGCTTCAAGATTTGTTGCTCATCAACTTTTTCCTAAGCTTCAAGCGGCTAGCTCAGACCATCACGTAGCCCATCTCCAGCTCCAGATCTAGTTCTCAGACCATCTTCGGTGAACCAAGCCGAGCGAGGTCCGTTCCAGCACAACGAAGTTCTTCTCGCCTGAAACAAAAGCCTGCTCACGAACGAAGCCATACTAGCCAGTTTTTTTCTTCTCGCAGAAACAACGATCTCCGTGGTGATTCGAAGCAGATTGAGACAAGGCGTTCATGAGTGACCAGAGAATGCTCAGCTACTAGTCTGATCTGGTTCGTGACCTCCCTAATTGCATTTTTTTTCTTTTGACAGTGGTAGAAGAATGACCTCCCTGTCCCTTAACCGTTTTTTTTCTTTTATTTTGTTATACTTAATAAGCAAGTGACTCTTTATTTCTTTTTTTATTTTTATGTAAATGGTTTATTTTTTAAATTAGTATCCATATTTCCATGTAATAATTTTAGTTATATAAATTATATAAATTATATAAATTTATATAAACTTGTATGCAATTTTTATTTTTACTCAGGGATTTTTAAAAAGTGTAAAGATACACCTCTATTTGCTTCACCCTTATTTCACCTCCTATGCGGAGGTTTTAAAAACCAATTTAATCGTTTCTCTCTCCTAATGAATTATTTTTCTCTCTCTTTTGTTTAATGCCACATAGGGTGACACGTAGGAGGTGAAATAGGGTGAAGCAAATAGGGGTTCGATACTAAGTACTTTTTCTGGCGCTCAATAATTTTTTCTGATACTCAGCACTTTTTCTGATACTCAATACTGTTTTTGGTGACTCACTAAGGTTGTCGGTGGTGATCGGTGGTTGTGCTCGAATTTGGAAAGTATTGGTACTTAATGAAGGAATAGAGAGAAAAATGACAATGGAGAAAAGAGAAAGAATTATAAGGGAATAGAGAAAAAATAGTTATGGAGAACAGATAAAAACCTTTTTTTTTGTCCTATGTACACTATAAGGTAGTCGTGACATTAGTTATCTTAGAGGCCTCTTGGGAGGAGAGAAGAATGAGATGTTACTTTTGTGGCACTAAAAGGGTTTCCAAGACCCTATAGGTAATTCACTCTTTTTTTATTTAATTTTTAAATTTTTAAATTTTAAAATTTCAAAAACTGTAAATAATCTTTAAAGATCCTCATTATGACCAAGAAGTGAACTCATAACATATGAAATTCTTTCTAACTCTTGCCTCTCCTCTCCTTCCTTTTTTCTTCCTTTAACCAAGAAGTAAATAACTTACGTATGTCTCTGTTTATGGGGGTTGTTTCCACTAGTGATCTTCAATGAGACCCAGTTTTTAAGACTCCAAGACCTCGTCCTTCATCTTCATCTTCCTCTTTTACTTCTCCAAAAAATGAATTTCTTGATATTGAAGATAATTCAGTCACTAGTCGAGATGGTGGGTATCAAAACCTATTTACTCATGGTTCTACTTTTTCTTCTGATTCTCAATCTGGTTTTAATCCCTCAAATGATAAAGAAAAGTCCCTAACTCTTAATTCTATTTCCATTGATGGAAGGCCTAAAAAGAAGGCTAAAGCAATAAAGAAGATGTCAAAATTAGATGAACAAATGTCCACCGCACTTAAATTCATTATAGAAAATAATGATGGACCTTCATACGAAGAGTGTTTCGAGAAGTTGGATAAACACAGGTGGGATAAGATGGATGCTTTGTATGTGGTTGCTTTAGGTATATTTTTTCATGCTTCAAACTATCGCAAGAGTTGGTTGACACTACTATTGAAGAATGTTGAGCTGATGAGAAGTTGGATTACAAAGATTAGGAAGAAGTTAGGATATTGTGAATAAGCTCTGCTCTTTAGTAGGATGTTTGTTTTTAGTCGGTGATTATTGGATAGTTTGTTTTTGTTAAGCATTTACTTTATTCTGGACTTGGTAGTATTTTCTATTTGGGTTTCCTTTTGTAATGTTCAGATGATGGTATTTGTTTATAAAAATAAAGTTGGGATATTAAAGTATTTTGTTTTTATTTTCAAGTGAATCTAGTGGATTTCTAAGGCTAATTTCTTTTTTCATATTTTTTGTTGATTATTAATTGTATACTTCTTTACAAACTACCTAACAGGTTGAACATGGATGCGACTGAGCACGGTCTTCGTAATTATACACTTGTATATGCGTCATGTGCGATTAAGATCTTATAAGAGAAAATGAGATAATACATCGAACGTGTCTGAACGTGAACTCGCGTAGTCGCGTTGGAGTTACTCCCATGTAGGAGTAAACAATGCACTTAATTGTTGTGCATGTCACGTGATGCGTATATCAACGTATATATAACAATCAACCTAGTGGTAATGCAATGTATTAGTGCCCGTTTGGAAGTGCTTTTTTTGAAAAGCACTTAAAAGTGCTTTTCGATCTTTAAAAGTGTTTTAGTGCACGTTTGGAAGTGCTTCTAGCATTTTAAGAGTTCTTTTACTCTGAAAAGCACTTTTTTTAGAATCACCAAATATGTGCTTCTGGAAAAAAGCACTTACAATTATTTTAGATTTCAAAATTATTTTTAATAATTATTTTAAAATTTAAAATTTTATTCTAAAAACGTTTTGTTACTCCAAAATAAGCACTTCCAAACCGGCCCTTAGGCTCTGAAAATTACTTCTAGAAGTAGCACCAAATTGGTGTTTTTTTAAAAAAGTACTTAAAGTGATTCTAGATATCATAATTAATTTTAATAATTTTTCAAAGGTTTAAATTTTATTCTAAAAGAGTTATTTTATTCTAAAATAAGCAATTCCAAACGGACCATTTGTCTAGTGCAGATTGCGAGTTTGACTCACACCAAAAAACTACTAGGGAAAAAAACATAAGTAAGATATTTTCTCCCTATTTTTTGTATAATTAATTATATTTAATTTTTATACATATTTTAAGATTAAATTATGAAAAAATTACCATTTAAGTCATAAAACTAATAATAATAGCCGTCTAACATCTTCTAATTTACATTGTCTATAAAAGTCCCCTAATAAGATATAGTTTCCGTTTTTACCCTTGTTTTGTTTTGTTATACCTTTCCTTTTACTTAATCATTTTTTTTATAATTTCTCTTCAACGAAACAAAAATAACAAAACTAAACCTTCGCCTTCTCTCTTCTCCTCTGGAGCGCCGATGCTGCAACCATCGACGGCTGCCATCAATTCCCCGTGGAGTGGTGATGGGTGGAGTGGGGCTGACTTGAAGTTGATTATTGGGCTTCGATTAGAGTTGTGGCGGGTGTACAGGGCCTTGGATGTTCGCATAGTGGTGGCGTGACGTGGTTGAACGGCGATGGCGATTGAATCAGAAAATTAAAGTATTGGGATTTGAAGGTGATTTCACTATGTGAACCTTTTAATTGCATCTTTAATCTTCTATTTTTCATCAAATGTCAAATTTGAAACAATCGTATCATCCTTTTGTGGTTTATTTTAATGTTACACAGGATGAGCATTTGATGAACGATATTGGGAAGCACGACCAAACCTATTGTAGATGTTTTTGTTTCCGATGTAAATCATTATAATCTCTTGAAGTCTGCTATTCTTGAACTTTATATGCATATTCGAAAGGTACATACATATAATATATTATAATAGATAGATATTACAAATATAATATGTTGTATATATGTAATGTAGGAGAATTTGAAGATGCTAATATACCTCTTTGAAACCTTCTGGAATAAGTTGGCTAAATCTGAAAACCTTTCTTCAATTAATAATCTCAAAGTCAAGTAGCTGATGTAGGGAAAGCTTGGCATGTACTACTTGTTTGTGGAGGATTTTTGCCTTTATTGCTCTCAATTTTGTGGCTTTTAATGATTCGTCATTTAGTAGCTGCTATGCTATGGATAACAGTTATATTATTTAATGTGCTGACTATATCTGTCACAATGTTTTATTACTTGAAAGGTGAGAGAATTTTATAGGGACTTATTTGCAATTATGAAATACTCTTGACTAATTTAATTTGTTCTTTCTAATTTAGCTGGATGGATCGGGAATAATTTTGTGGGATTTACTTAATTTGCTAAGTATTATATCTTTGATGACAAATTTGTGGACCAGGATCTTGATGAATTCAAAAGCCAATGTGGCAGATGTAGTTGTTTCCTGTAAAACGGGAAATGAGATCATCTTCTTAATTTCTAAATTCTTTACAATTTGTATTCACCCTTGTACCTTCATTTCTATTTCATAATCACCATGGTTTCTTCTCGAAGACCTGCTTCTCTATCTAATTCCTTTCATAGCTAGTTACTTTTACCAGTGTGTACTCCTGAGCTTCTTCCATCAGACCCACTTGAGTTAGACTTCGCAGATGTATTTGGCCCTGAACCATCCATGACTCAAACTGTGCATCATCTGAGCTTGTCGTTTTTTAAAACATACCATGCTCACTATACATGAACTTGAAGATTCCATTAAAGAAGATGAGGCGTTGGAGTTGGTCTCGGATAAAGTCTCCATAAAATCACAGATGCATGGCCTTAATGATTTTGAAATAATGGAAGTTGTGGGTCAAGGAGCATTTGGAAACGTATTTCAAGTTAGAAAGAAGGGCACGGGAGAAATTTACGCAATGAATGTTATGAGGAAGGATATAATTATGGAGAAGAATCACGGTGAATACATGAAAGCCGAGCATGATATTTTGTCTTCAGTTGGTCTTCTTCAGCATTCTGTTATTTAATACATGAAAAAGAGAAGAAGGGAAACACTCAAAAGCGCGACCAAAAGAAAAGAATCACATACCTCAAGAAAGGAACAACAAAAAGAACCCTCGGTCAAATATATTTCCAAAGATATATTCTTCCATCCAATATTGAATGATCCTACATCAATTATATTAATACATATACCCCATGTTTTAAACTTACAAAAGAAACTTACTAATTAATCTCCTAATACGTATTTTTTTTGTAATAATCAATGGATGTGACGTAAATATTAGACCATCCAATATTGGATGAAAGTCTTACCCATTTCCAAAAGCTCTCTTATAGTAGTTATGATAAGTGTAGCAAACAATGAGAAGAATAAACCTTTATATGTACAACAAAAAGTAATTTGGCCCCCAAGACAATAAAGGACAGATTGTATACCAATATACATGTTTCACGTAGGATTACATATGGAACAACATGCATAAAATCACGTCACGAGAGAGATCAACCTTTGGGAATCCAACAAATATAATACCTGTATACTCATGCCATTGAGAATAAATAATGACACAAATATCCATAATTGAGTATTATATACTAAAATCTTAATCCGAAGGTACCCTCACAAGGGATCAGTTATGAACTTGATCCACCTGTAAACATACTCCAAACAATCAAGAAGCTAAAATACAAAGAAATGTTTAATCCAAAAGAAATAGAGCTCGAGATGAAATTCATCTTTCAAAGGAAAGTACAATAGATTCGAGCCTTAAAAGCCAAAAGAATGAGTGCCACCTATCAAGATAAAACAAAAAAGATTAAAACCAAAGAATAGAGAACCACATAAATGAACATTACATTACATGCATATGAAATAAAATAACACATCAAATAAGTGGACAAACTCTGCATCATCACATCACAAAGTTACTCAAAAGACTAACATTGCGTCGACACATCATGAAGTTACTCAAAAGACCAACTTATGCCTCAACACCTCATCAAATATTCGAAAGATCGACTTTATGTTGGCACATCATAGAATTACTCAAAATATTGACTCTACATCGGCACATCACAAAGTTATCAAAAGATCGTCTCTACGTTGGGACATAACTAAGTTACTCAAGAGGCTGACTTCTGCGTCGAAACCTTGCCAAATATTTGAAAACTGACTCTGCGTTGGCACATCACAGAATTACTCAAAAAATAGACTTTTGCTCGGTATCTCGCCAAATATTTGAAAATCGACTCTACGTCAGCACATCACAAAGATACTCAAAAATATGACTTTTGCGTCGACACCTCACCAAATATTCAACAGACCGACATTGTGTCGGCATTATCACGAAATTACTCAAAAGACTGAATATGTGTCGATACATTGCGAAGTTACTTAAGAGATCGACTTCTGCGTTGGTACATTACCAACTATGTGAAAGACTTACTCTCGTGTTAGCATATCACGAAATCACTCACAAGGCCGACTTATGCGTTCACACATCACATGATCTGTGAAAGACCGATTACTTCAATTGGCATATTACAGAATATTCAAAACCAACTCTCGTGTTGGCACCTCATGAAAAGGTAAACTAATTTTTGGTTATGTTGGCTAAAGAAAGGCGAACATCGATCATGCAAATTCTAGGGGGGTATTGATAAAATATAATGAAGTGTCGAGAATGACTTTCCAAAATAAAGCTATCATCAAAGGCAAAAAGGTACGCTTTCGACCAGTGACCAAATATATTGTCATTGTAAACCCAAAAAGGGAAAAACGACAAAAGTCTGTGGAAACATCATGGTCCACTGTTATCTATAGATACCCACACATCCCAAAAGAGGTACTAACTATTCATCAATCCTAATTCTATTTGTTCACAATAACAACCTAAATCTCTATAACTCTCTTCGGGTCATAAAATACCCCCAATTATAATACCGACTCGAGCGTCAAAATACATCGGGAACAAAACTCTCGGTGATCCTGACTTAGTGTCTGATTTCAGGTTTATCAGTTGCGTGAATCACAAGTTTGTAGGTAGATATAGAAAAAGCTTCAGTCAAACTACCATTTGCCTCATCTTACTCGTCAATCGTGTCAGCGAGTTCTCGAGTGTACCTACTCCAATTCATACGCAAACAAATTCTTTTGATAGAGTTTTTATACTTTATCAGATAAGAATTAATCTTTGAAAGAGTTAATTTTGGCTATAGTTGTAATACATTCCCATTTTTCATTCCTATTGGTAAATTAATCATTTTAAGTAAAAACATAATAATTTACAAATACATAGAAATGAAGAAACGGGACCCAGTCAAACACAATTCTTTCAAGTTTTTCAAAAAAGGAGTACTTTTTATTTTAGAAAAGAAGAAAAACTTTCGTGGGCGTTCCAAAAATTTCAGTTCCCTCCAAAAGTTGGACGAAATATTAAACGATAGTTTCCCTCCGAACTAAACCTATGATGTAATGAGTGATGTCTCCTCATTTGTGATAGATTAATGTTAGGATGATACATCGTTTTAAGTGATTTAGAAGTCAATAATGTCGATTTTCTTGAGTTTTAGAGCACTTTCTTATTTTGAGTCTTGATTTGCAGAAATAATATTTTTAGAGCATATTGGGTTTAATTGTTTATTTAGTGTGTAGCTTTAAAGATAATTATGGAGCTTAATTAGAGTCCAAGTCAAAGACAACAACTTATGGAAAGAGATTTGCATGGTAATTGGAGATAAGGAAACAAAAGCTAAAAAGATGGAAAAGGAAAAGCTGCCTAAATCTGGGATTCTGCATACACGTCCAAAGATATGCGTTTTTACCTAAGAAATAAGCCGAATCTGGTAATTTCCTTCTATAGGGTCAAGATCATTCTGTTGCGATTCTTTTGGTATCTTATGGAGCTCAATCCGACCAATAACGAAGAAGATATGCTCAAAACGGTCCAGCAGTGTTTATATTTATTTCCATACGAATTTGAGTTGGGCTAGAAGTCCAATACCTTAACTCTTCCTCAAGAAAACGAATTAGGTCTTCTAAACACCTATAAATACACCCTTATATCACTTGTAAATAATCTTTGCCTCATAGTAATTAGTTCTTAAGGTTTTATTCTTCCAGTTTATTGTAGAGAGCAAGATGATGTCTTTTGTAATTTCTTTTAGTTTATTTCCTTCAGGTATGAACTAAACTCCCCATAGCTTGGGTTTTGCATAATGTATAATCTATAAATTCTAATTCTTCTATCTAAGTTTCTTTGGGAATTATATGTTTTAATTTGATATTAGCTACTTACTTAATATTTGTTTATGTGTTCAGATTTAATGTCTTTCCTAGAACTGATCACTTTAGGATTGTTTTAATAGTAGTTAGATGGTCTCCTTGACAGGGTGTTTAACTATTGAACCACCACATAATGTCTAGTGTCGATAGTAGTTCTGACAAGACATGCTTCTAACTAGATAGACATTAGGGTTTGTTTTAACCACCATATCACTAGGATTGCAGTATTTGCTTAGGGCCTTAGTGGCGTTTGATAACCCTAAGATAAAACACTTCTTGGTTGTGCCGTAGCCCCCTTAGTCGCTCTCAAGGTCTAAGGTATGGGAATTTAGAATCCTGACTAAGTATACCAAGAGCTAATATTCTCCCTTATAAACTAGATTCATAGATAGAATTAGACGGATTAGTGCATACCAGCAAAACCTAAGCTATACTTCTCATCTCATATTTCTTATCTTTTATTTTATTGTCTTTTATTTTCCTAGTTTTAATTAGTTTACTTCTTAAATTCGAAATCTCCTTGCTTTAATTTCCTGTCTTCTAATTATTTACTTTTACTCGTTATTACTACTCACGCGATTAACACACTTAAGTCCCTGAGAACGAACTCTATTTACTAACTAAAACTTGCATACGTCCTGTAATACTTGCAGTACTGTGCCTGTCTAGGGTGAGAGTGCGTAGTTTCTTGGCTTATTTTATTCTTATTTTTATCACACCCTAGGCACCACCAAGTTTTTGGCGCCGCTGCCGGGGACTTGTGTCTCGTTAGCGTGTGGGTTATCTATTTCGAGTAGTAGTTTTTAATTAGTTTTTACTTTTCAGTTTTTAGTTTAGTTTTTATTTTTCCAGATTTACGTTTGTGGTTTGCTTTAGTCTTTTTCAGGTTTCACAGTGTTTAATTCTTGGCCTCCTTTATCGGAGCCTGAGAGGAGCTTTAGACCTTACAACAAACGAGTTCGTGAGGAAAGAGCCTTGAGAAGAGTTATGGCAGCCCAACTAAATCCACCAATTGGAGGGGGTCAACAAGATCCTCCCCTTGGTCAACAAGATCCACCGCTCGGTGGACAAGAAGGACAACAACTACCAGCAGGAGGAGGTAATGGGCAGAATAATCTTAATAATCAACAGAACCGAGTTGAACAAGACCTACCTGGCCTTAATGTACCATTCCATGTTCAACCCATCGGTTACCGCCCTCCTGAGATTCCGAATATCAAATTCAGACCCGGTCCGGGTATGCTCAGTCAATTCCAAAGTTTCGGACTCTATACTGGTACAGCTATACAAGATCCGGTAAAAGCGATTCAGAAGTTCATGCAGATTTGTGATGCCTACATTACTCCTGGCATTACACGCGAGCAACTGTATTGTCATATGTTTTCGTTTTTTTGACCGGAAGAGCTAGCGATTGGCTAGAAAGACAACCACATGGAACCATTCACTCTTGGAGAGAACTTCAAGCCGCGTTCTTTAACCGTTTTTATCCGAAGAGCATGATACTCAAAGATCAAGCCGAGCTTGCGAGATTTTGCCAAGAAGATGGAGAAACAGTGGGAGAAGCATGGACAAGATTTCAACAAAAATTAACTAGATGTCCGCTCCATGGTTATACACCTGCTCTACAACTTGCTATGTTCTATGAAGGTCTTAATGATAAAGGTAGGGAAAAGGTGGATAACATTGGAAAGGGTAATTTTGTGTCTATGAATCACAACGAAGCTTCCAGGGTTTTAGAGAATACTATGGAACAAGAAAGAAGTTGGCCGTCAACGCGAGCTTCTGTAGCAAAGACTCGAGGAACACTTCGTTTAGATGCAGAAACTGCGAACTCAGCTCAGATATCCTCGTTAGAAAATCAAATCAAGGAGCTGAGAATCGCGATGGAAAAGAATTTAGCCGCTACAAAGGTAGTACAAGAAGCACAAGGTTGTCAACAATGTGGAGTTAACGATCATACATGGGAAGAGTGCGAATCAAATCCGCAATCTGTTTACTTTATATCCAACCGATGGGGCAACCGAAACCATCCGGGTATGCAGTATTCAAATCCACAAGGGGCTGCTAATCCTAGTCATTATCAACAGCGTCCCCAGAACAACTCTTACCAACAGAGAGGTCAGTACCAAAATCAATATCAGAATAGACCTGCTCCTCCACAACAACCTGCTCAAGATGCCTATACCGATTCATTAGATCAGAAAGCCTTACCTCAGTATCCGCAAGAAGGATCTATGGACAATCAACAGATAGTACAAGCTCTAGATCGTTTGAACACAACTATAAACGCTCAAGAAGAAAAGGTCCGAGGACACGATGCCATACTTCAGATGTTAAGTACTCAAGTGGAACAGTTAAACAAAGTGTTAACAAATGTAGTAGAACAAAAGGAAGTAAAGGCAATCGAAGGAGGTGAAAACAATGTTGGATTCGAAGCTTGCAAGGCTATTTGCCTTGAAATTGAAAAAGCAAAAGAGGAAGCACCAGATGCTGCCGTTAGTGCCGTGGAAGTTCCGAGTACTGAAGAAGAACCAACCAAGTCTAGCCCCGTGGAATCTGACTATTCTGAAGTTATGTGGAGGACGATCAAGAGAAAGCTGAATTTATAGAGCTACTGAGGAAGATGCAAGAGGAGCTTCGATCGGTAGTGGATTATGCAGCTGAGCTGGCTAAAGAGAAAGAGGAAAAAGCCTCAAAATCAGAAGATGAAGTTGCACCTGCTATGCATGAAGAGAAAGAAGAAGAGAAGGTGGAATCGCCACCTATTGTTCAAATAGTGTCATCAACTATTCCTGATACAAATCCTAAGGATGACACTGTTCTCAAGACATTTGTAGAGGCGTATCGACCTGAAAATATCAACGCCCAAATGCTTGAGATTGCAAAGAGAGGACTTACACCGCAACAAGTTTTTACGCAAATTATTCCTGAGAAGGAGGCGAGTGTAGAGATCCCGAGAGAAAACCTGAGGGTTTCAAGAAGAAGTGAAAAAGAGCTACCAACGAAGCTTAAAGATCCAGGAAGTTTCAACCTTCCTATTCAATTACATGGTATGCTCAAGGTGAAAGCGATGTACGATGTGGGTTCTGGTGTGAATCTTATGCCTAAGTCCGTGTTCGAGAGACTTGGACTTCAGAAATCAGAGAAAACTCCAGTAAAGTTGCAGTTTGCTGACAACTCAGTGAAAAGGACATGGGGAACAGTGGAGGACGTCTTAGTCCGTGCAGGTAATATCGCCATCCCTACTGACTTTGTTATTCTTGAGTTTGATGCAGATAAGCAGGTTCCAATCATACTTGGACGGCCTTTCATGGCCACAAGTCAAAGTGTGATCAACTTCCAAGAAGGGACCATCACCCTTCATGCAAAGAATGTATCTGAGACCTTCTATGTCTTGGGTAAGAAACCAAGGAAGCTAGATCCCACCGTTCCTGTCATCCACAGCCTTTCACATCACAAAGTCCCTCCTGAGGAGATCCACTTAAAGCCTGTGGATACTGAGCCAAACATTGAGTTTGGGGTTGGCCATGAAGTCCTATGGAAAGCCCACAAACGCGAGAATAGGCCACGAAGTTTCAAAGATTCGTGGATGGGACCATTCATTATCACTAAGGTTGTTTCAGCCAAGGTGATAGAAATTCGCCCCAAAACAGGGGTCAAGCGCAGATTAGTTGACGTTCATAGCCTTACTCGTTGTTGGGGAGGCTATATTCGCAAATCTTGACAGAGGTAACACATCTAACTTTGAAAGATGTAAAACAAAAGTGCTGTACGGGAGACAACCCGTAGTTTTTTATTGTTTTCATGTCTTTTACATTTTTAGTTTAAGTTTATTTTAGTTGTTTTTAGTTGATAATGCATATTTGAGAAAGGTATTAGTGTTTTTGGTGTGTAGGAATTGGAGAAATCGAGTTAGGGAAGAAAACAAAAATTTTCGGAGCAAAGTTTTGACCCCCGCGGACTACCCCCGCGGACTACCCCCTGGTCCGTGCCCTGGTCCGCAGGGTAAAACACGTGCCACGGGTTTGATCCAGAACCGAGAAAAAAGTTTACCGCGGACTACCCCATGGACCGTGCCATGGTCCGCGAGGTCCAAACACGTGCCACGGGGTGAGGTCCACGGGTATTTTGACGGAGAAAGCTACAGAAGGCGCGGGGTACCCTCCGGTGTACCGCGCCCTGGTCCGCAGCTCAGAAACACGTGCCACGGGGTCCTCCCACGGGTGTTAACCAGTGAGCAAAAATTTTCGAGCATCAGATGTCGCGGACTACCCTGCGGTACACCCCATGGTCCGCAGGGGTAGTCCGCAGCGCCGCCAGAGAGAGAAAACCTACGAGATTTGTGTATAAAGGAGGTATTAAGCTTTTAGTTCCGAATTTTATAAACCTTAACCCTCTTTCTCTTCTCCAAAACTCTCCTAACTCCATTGAAGCTCATCAAAACCTTCACCAATCACGAAAACACTACCCAATCATCAAGAAAAACACATCAAACCTTCTCTCCACATCATTACAAGAGAGAATCAAACACCCAATCTTCACCAAATCCATTCAAATTGAAGAATCAAAGAGCTTAAATTTTCAAAATTCATCCTACAATTCCTAAAATCCAAGCCAACTCATTACAAATCCACCTTACCCACATAGAGATTCATCATCAATTCACCTATCCTTGGCCAAATCAAGCTTGTTCAACCATTAATTCACAAGTTCAAACTTCAAGGGTTGCTAAAGCTTTGAGTTGGAGGTTAATTGAAGATGACTAATAGAACAACAATTTTAGCTAACAAGAGGGAGGTGAAGAGTAACAAGGGATTGTATTTAAACAAGAAGAAATTAATTGACAAAGGTGCTAGTTCTAAATCAAAGGGTAAAGATAAAGTTGAGAAGAGTGGGATACCGTTGTTTGATCGTAATGGTAAAAATATTTACTTTTATGCAAAGGAGAAAACACAACCTCAACAAGATCCTGCACCCAAAGAGAAAGAGGATACTTCAAGGGCCCTGAAGACTTCTGCAGAGAAACAGTTAAAAGAGCTACCTTTTGCCTATGAGAAAGTATTCAAGGAAGAAATTAAAGATGGAGAATATGCAAGATTCTTAGAGCTTGGTGAGAAATTGGGTTGGTCTACGTTCATGGTAAGACGTTCTGAATTATGTCATGAATTAGTTTTGGAATTCTATTTAGGCCTCTTTAGCCGAGATAGTAATGGTGTTCCGATTAGAGGAAAGCTAGTTCCTTTCACGGTTGAGGAGATTAGGAACCACTTCAAGTTTAAGAAATTGAAAGGTTTTTGCAAATTTGAAGAAGCAGTTGCTAAACGAAAAATCTTTTATGAGGAATTACTTTTTGAGCATGTATTAGACAAAGAGAAAGTGCAATCACATAAGGGAGAATTGAAGGCACCTTGGCCTTACAAATATCTTCAAGCAGATGCGCGAATTTGGCACAATTTCCTTGTCCCTAATATCTTTGGGAACACACGAACTTTGGATGTGACTATGAAGTACGCTCTACTATTGGATTGTATTTTGAGAGGAGAAGAAGTTGATGTGGCACAGTTGATCTATGAGGAGGTGATACGATTTTCGGTCTCTCCTAAATCAGTTTATAATGTTAAATTTCCAACCATGATCACGTGTCTTGTGCGAAAAGCGAATGTTATGTTGGGTGAAGAAGAGAAACTCGAGTTTAAGACAAGTTATATTGATAATGCTTGGATCAAGGATATCTTTCGAAGAGCGGGTTCTACACAAGTCTCGAAAGAAGAAAAGGAGCAAAATTGGCAAGAGAAGATGGAGGAGCGTTTAACGAAATTCGAAGCAGCTCAAACTTCCTTAGTCAATGATGTGGCACAAATCAATGCTAATCAAGTGCACATCATGAAACTCCTCGAGCAATTAACGAAAGGTCCAGCAATTCCTACCTTGGATATCAATGATGCGAGGCAATAGCCTCGAGAGTATGTTCTCTTTCTTCCTTACCATTTCTGTAAATATGTTTATCTGCTAAAGTTAATTTTTGTTTTTTCGAGTCTTTTTCGAGTCGTGGGGACACGACTCATTTTTGAGTTGGGGGTCTGGGGATTCGTTGTCTCTTATCTCCATTTTTCTGTTTTTTTGGGTGAAATTAAATTTTTTGATACATGGGAATTAGATGTAGAGTGTGTTTAATAGCTTGAAAGCATAAGCTCAGTGAATTAATGATAGTAAGTAGTATGTTTGTGAGCTATGTATTTGTATGCTTTGAGTATTTGCAGGAAAACACACGTTGATAGTAAAGAAAAGATTAGTGAGCAATGCGATAGAAAGTATGTTCGATCTCAGGGAACCTTGAAAGTATGTAGGCCGTGAGATCCAAGCTAGTTGAAAAACCATTTGATGAAAGTGCTAAAGGTAAGAAAAAACTAAATTACATAGTGTAGAAAGTGATTAAGGCGGTTCTTTCATATTTGAAGCCCTTGAAGCCTTTTTATACCTTCTCACCATGTTATTTTTGATTTTATATGCTATATCCTTCTCAGCCCCTTCTAGCCTTTCTAAAGCTTTTATTGAAACACATTATAAGCCATATCCTTTAGATTTTAGGACTTTTCCATATGACCCGCACTCGAATCGCGATGCATAGACAGTTGTTTTAGAGCTTGAGTTTGGGGTGGTGGGTCCACAATTAGAATTGTTATTGGGTTGGGATTTTTGAGCTTATTAATTGTGCTTTGTGCTTTATATTGATGATGATTCACAGATTTTTATTGTAACCCTTTGCCGGGGTAATAGTGAATGAAAAAGAAGTTTCGAGCTAATTTTGCCAACAAGGGCATTAAAAGAAAAAAATATATATATGAGAAAATTAGCGTGATATCTCAACATTAAAAGAGAGTCATAGCTAGAAAATTGATTTGAAAAGAAAATATATATTCGGACCGGCAAAGTGAATTTTTATGTGAACATCTTAAGCTTTAATTGGGTTATTAGGGATGCTAAATTATGCATCAAGGAATTCATTGGGTTGAGTGAGAAACGTTTTATGAGAGTAACTCAAGCTCTAGGGCGATTCGTTGATGGCCAGTGAGGAGAGAGCCAAAAGCTCACTCCAAATTATCCAAATATACTATCATACCCGTCCCTAAGCCTACATTACAACCTTAAAGACCTTTTGATTCTTTGCTATGTAATTGAGAAGTGATTGAGCCATTAGAAAGTAGTTAAGTGGAGCTTTGAAACTAGTGAAAATCTATGAACAATCTATAGCTCTCTTGGGGAACTGAGTAAAGTCCCAATCCTTCTTACATTGCGAAACTAATCTGATCTTGAAATCAAGCCGTGTTGAATGTGGATATGAGAAGTGTACAGGTATGTAGTTTATAAATATTATTGCATGAAATTTTCTGAGTAATGTGCTTTAGGTTTATTCTATATATTCTGCTATGCTTTTTCCATGGTGTTGAGAATTTTATAAGTGTGTATTTCTAGACTTCCCTTTGTTTTTATCTTTATTGTATCGGGACGATACAACTTTGAGTTGGGGGTCTTGATGTCTCCTCATTTGTGATAGATTAATGTTAGGATGATACATCATTTCAAGTGATTTAGAAGTCAATAATGTCGATTTTCTTGAGTTTTAGTGCACTTTCCTATTTTGAGTCTTGATTTGCAGAAATAATATTTTTAGAGCATATTGGGTTTAATTGTTTATTTAGTGTGTAGCTTTAAAGATAATTATGGAGCTTAATTAGAGTCCAAGTCAAAGACAACAACTTATGGAAAGAGATTTGCATGGTAATTGGAGATAAGGAAACGAAAGCTAAAAAGATGGAAAAGGAAAAGCTGCCTATATCTGGGATTCTGCATACACGTCCAAAGATATGCGTTTTTACCTAAGAAATATGCCGAATCTGGTGATTTCCTTATTTAGGGTCAAGATCATTCTGTTGCGATTCTTTTGGTATCTTATGGAGCTCAATCCGACCAATAACGAAGAAGATATGCTCAAAACGGTCCAGCAGTGTTTATCTTTATTTCCATACGAATTTGAGTTGGGCTAGAAGTCCAATACCTTAATCTTCCTCAAGAAAACGAATTAGGTCTTCTAAACACCTATAAATACACCCTTATATCACTTGTAAATAATCTTTGCCTCATAGTAATTAGTTCTTAAGGTTTTATTCTTCCAGTTTATTGTAGAGAGCAAGATGATGTCTTTTGTAATTTCTTTTAGTTTATTTTTTTCAGGTATGAACTAAACTCCCCATAGCTTGGGTTTTGCATAATGTATAATCTATGAATTCTAATTCTTCTATCTAAGTTTCTTTGGGAATTATATGTTTTTATTTGATATTAGCTACTTACTTAATATTTGTTTATGTGTTCTGATTTAATGTCTTTCCTAGAACTGATCACTTTAGGATTGTTTTAATAGTAGCTAGATGGTCTCCTTGACAGGGTGTTTAACTATTGAACCACCACATAATGTCTAGTGTCGATAGTAGTTCTGACAAAACATGCTTCTAACTAGATAGTCATTAGGGTTTGTTTTAACCATCATATCACCAGGATTGCAGTATTTGCTTAGGGCCTTAGTGGCGTTTGATAACCCTAAGATAAAACACTTCTTGGTTGTGCCGTAGCCCCCCTTAGTCACTCTCAAGGTCTAAGGTATGGGAATTTAGAATCCTGACTAAGTATACCAAGAGCTAATATTCTCCCTTATAAACTAGATTCATAGATAGAATTAGAAGGATTAGTGCATACCAGCAAAACCTAAGCTAAGCTATACTTCTCATCTCATATTTCTTATCTTTTATTTTATTGTCTTTTATTTTCCTAGTTTTAATTAGTTTACTTCTTAAATTCGAAATCTCCTTGCTTTAATTTCCTGTCTTCTAATTATTTACTTTTACTCGTTATTACTACTCACGCGATTAACACACTTAAGTCCCTGAGAACGAACTCTATTTACTAACTAAAACTTGCATACGTCCTGTAATACTTGCAGTACTGTGCCTGTCTAGGGTGAGAGTGCGTAGTTTCTTGGCTTATTTTAATCTTATTTTTATCACACCCTAGGCACCACCAATGAGCGATCCCCGTCACATCTGAACCATCTACGACCCTAAATCTTCAACATAATCAATCCGCAACGTTCCCTTTCGACCAACCAGAATGCAACTCACACACCTATATATTAACTAGTGTTCCATATTCATTTCTTCATTACAAATTTACTCACATATTCAATCTTTCACATTTGTCCTTTAGAAATCTCTTCACAATTTCCATATCTCAATACCATGGCACCAAAGGGAGAGAAGAAGCCAGCTGAGAAGAAGCCAGTAGAGGAGAAGAAGACCACCGTTGCCGAGAAAGCTCCGGCCGAGAAGAAGCTCCCAAAGAAAGCCGGAGCAGCTGCCGGAGACAAGAAGAAGAAGAGAAGCAAGAAGAACATAGAGACATACAAGATATATATCTTCAAGGTTCTAAAGCAAGTCCACCCAGATATTGGGATCTCAAGCAAAGCTATGGGTATCATGAACAGTTTCATTAAAGATATCTTTGAGAAATTGGCTGGTGAATCTTCTAAGTTGGCCCGTTATAACAAGAAGCCAACTATCACTTCTCGTGAAATTCAGACTGCTGTGAGGTTGGTTTTGCCCGGTGATTTGGCTAAGCATGCCGTGTCTGAGGGGACCAAGGCGGTTACTAAGTTTACAAGCTCTTGAACAATCAAATGTTTTTTTGGGGAAAATTATTGAGTTAGGGTCAGTGTTTTAATTTCTTATGGATTAATGATGATGATGATGTAAGTAATGTAATCTTTGTCAATGAATGAAATGACTTTGCCTCAAATTTCTCTTTGAATGAATTATCTTTTTGTTGTTTACGTTATGATTGATAAAATGCTATATTGTTACCATGCAATTTTGTTTCATTTTCTGCATCTGTGACATAAAAGATTGAAGTATTGGACACTTAAAATGGTGAAACCTGTCTGAATTCGTGATGTTCTGATTTTAAGCTTATATATTTACCTCAATTGGTTTCATTCACCTTTAACTGCAGTTTGTTATAAGAAGTTTTTAAATCGTGATATGATTTAAGCTAACAAAGCATCAGTATCACAAACAACTAGAGTCTATAATTAAGATCAATAAGAAGAAGCGGCACACTTATACTCAAATTTATAAAGGAATGTTCTAGGTGCTAGAGGAAGTTCATACAGATAAGTGGGTGAGTTAAGACTAGATAAATGGGTGAACTAAGACTAGATTAAAGAATTAACATGCAAAAAAGTACCTGATATGGCTTTAGGATACTATACAGATAGTAAACTGTCTCAATTCATAAATGACCAGAAATGGAGATGGCCCCCAAAACTGGGGTTTATGAATGAACTTACAGAAAAACATGAAAATTTTGGGACTTAAGGATGAAATAAGTTGCACCTGCACAAAGAAAGGTAGGTTCAACTTCTCAGAAGTATATGAAGGACTTAGAGACAAAGGTAATGAAAATACTTGGTACAAATTAATTTGGGAATCGGAAGCGTTACCCAAATATAAGTTTGTATTTTGGCTTACTCATTTGGATAGATTTCCCACAAAACAGACTCATGAATTGAGGTATTGTAACAAACCCAATTTGTGAATTCTGCAAGATGTCTAGTGAAGATGGGGACCATTTGTTTTTGAATTGCCCAGCGATAAATTGGATTTGGCGAAAATGGAAGAATAAAGCGGATATTAGGGTCCAATCTAATGATTGGAAACGATAATATAGAGCTTTAACGGTAAGAAAGGTGAGAATATAAAAGAAGAGATTACCAAAATTGTTATACCGATTGTGTAAGAAATTTATAGGTTTCTAGACAAACCTTTTAGGCGGAATTAAGAATCGAAATGCTTTTCGGTATTGAATCCACTTACTTGACGAAAAATATTGCTATTCCACAACCTAAATGCCGCTGGATTTTCTATTATATGTTAATGAGATCTTGAGAGAATCTAATGATTTTGTTTCTCAAGTAAAAGGCAGAGAACAGAAATAAGCGTCTGTAAAAAATGAAATATGATAGTTTGTCTTATGAAATATATTTTTCAAATTTATTTATATATAGTTATTTAAAATATTAACTGACACAAAATGGGTCCGGCTAACCCATAATGGGCACACACAATATAGACTAGGTCCAAAAACCATTTCTTTCATTCTCCCACTTGCACATGATGGGTTCACTCTCATACCCATGTTCTATGCATCAGACAACTCTTTCTCTCATCTCAAACATATCAACAAAATCCATCATACTTGGCAAATAGTTCGTGCGACCGGCAAGCATACGAGCATTTCTTTTGCTATAAACCTGTTAGGGTAGATAGCTGCTGAAACGATTTATAATCCCTTCGTATCTTGCAGTTCCCTAGACTAAAAATTATAATATCAATATCATAGTAACTCTGACCCCTTGGATTCCATATCACATCATCTTTGTGATTGGAAGAGTTTACTAGCATAACATCGTGTGTCTCACTATCATGTCATAGTCCTTGATGACTTACACGATTGGTCGACCTGCAAGAACACACTTTGATATCCATTTTAGTCTTCCTTTTGCACTTGAATCTTCATATAATGACATGGTTGCTTTCCTAGACGTATCTCGTTAGGTCGAATTATTCATGACCATTGATAATATGCTAAAGTAGCAAACACTAAATCAAAACATCAAAATTAAGTCAAAAGTGATAAGGGTACTACTCAAAGGTCTCACACAATGAAGAAACAAGGATCATTTCTTCACTTCCTTTAGGTCACATGCGCACGCGGTATGACTCGTGTGCTACGATATTATTCATTTATTCATGTCATATGTCATGTAACCATTAATATCGTACATATATAAAATTAAAAATTCCTTGCTGTCTAAAATGAATCCTTCAATTGATCAACACTCTCTAAAATCAATTAAGAATTGCATATCTAGCTTTTATAGACTAAGATAGTGGGGATCTACTTCGATCACAAATTAAAATTAACATGTTGCGCTACATGTATGTGATCTCATCTTAACATGTGTTAAGGCGACTTTCGTAACTCACGTTATTCGTTACTCTTTTACATGAGTTAGTCTCATCCTTGCGCATCCTCTAATGCCAAAGGTGATTGCTCGTGTAAGAAGGCCAATCATCGTCTATCTGACATACCTATCCACACGTATATATTACCACTCAATAACGGAAATATAGCATTGCACATTACTTTGCAGTATACATAACAATATAGATCGAACATGATCTGGAATTGCATAACTTGCAATTTGTTCTAAAAATATATTCACAAGAATATCACGTGTGGATATTAACGGCAAATTCTCATAATCTTTTGTGCAATAATGTCTCTTATCACGATATACTTTATATCAATATGTTTGGATATATTGTAATACTATGTTCCTATCACATAAGTCATTGCCATTTCTCTATAACAATATTTCAAAAACTGGACTCCCACTATCACTTAATAATCATAAAAAGTACAAACAAACTTTTTAAACCAAACAAATGTTTTGAATCTTATTTGAGTAAGCCATAAACTCAACATTCACAATGGACATAGCAATATATAGGTTTGTTTCTTGCTACTCCATGGATATAGCACAATATTTCAGCAAGAATACACAACCTAAATACATTTACACTCATCCATTTTGTTAAACCCAAAGCATAACGAAATGCATGACCTAGTACACATCATGACATACATTATACTATCATCGATATGTAATTACTAATATGACATTGTTTACCTTTTCTATTTTCATCGATAGAGTATTAGGACACATAAGAAGATTAGAGCTTATTCTCTCATTTATTTGGAGTGTTAATGAGATTAAAGTCTGGCATGTAAAAGGGTTCACATCTCTTCTTGATGTAGAATTCTTTAAACAGGGACTACAAAATTCAAACGTTGTTTATGAATCATAACATCAAGAATAGAGCTCGCATTTCTCATACCTTTCACATCAACAAAGATTTGAAAGATAACAACTCCTTAATTTTGACAAATCATGTGTCATTCCTAACTTGTAGAATATCAAATACATAGAGATATAAATTCATACACTTTTCTTGTGTAACTTTTGATATGTAGACAAAGTGATATTCACATATCATTTCAAAAAGAACTTATTGAAATGACTCATGAATTTCGAAATCACTGTCTTTGGGCTTGTTTGAGACCATAGATTGTCTTCTTCAATCTACACTTCTTGGTCTTTAACATCATATCCTAAATATTGTTTCAATGAACCCTATTCTTTTATTCTCCACTGAGAAAAAAAGTTTTGAAATCAATCTAGTGCAGATCATAATCAAGATGCACCATAACATCTAGTATATAAGCAAATGAATCTCTTAACAATGGAAAAAATGTTAATCCCAAGAAAAATAAATCCTTCCTTGTAATATAGCCGTTTTGCCATTAGACGAGATTTGTACCTCACAAATGAAGTGTCTAGTTTTCTTCTCATTTCAAGAATCTATTTATTCTCAATCACTTTGTGTCCTTGGGAAGATCAACCAACTTTATGAATTGATTTCTCTTCATTGGCTCCATATTTCTTAGTAGGATATGAAGAGTTCATGTACTCTCTGAGGTTCTTCTTTATATTATGGATATATCATTAGATTTATCCATGGATCTTATATCGACAACAAAATATCTCTCGATGACTCCTTCTAGGTGAAGTTATTGTGAAATAGATTCACTATGTGATGCAATAATTTCTTTCGAGTCAAATTCGAGGCAGTCTTGCCTTCCTCGTGCATGTGGTACCTTATCTAGTAACACGTTTAATTGCATACATCTTCATCAACCTCATTTAATTCATGTAAAATAATATTTTCAATAACCACACCTTTATTTAGGAAAAACATTACTATCCAAATGAAACATTGTGTAACTTAGTCTTAACAAATTCCATCATTATGTTCAACCTTGAACACATATCCTTTAGAGTCTTTGAACATCTTACAAAGAAATCATTCTTACCTTTTGTGACCCAACTTTCCATACTCATTGGAAAAGTCACAAACATACCAACCCCCAGGTGATCAAGTATGAAAGGTGATATT
The DNA here is from genome assembly GCA_029959085.1 of Nemophila menziesii. Lineage (NCBI taxonomy): Eukaryota > Viridiplantae > Streptophyta > Magnoliopsida > Boraginales > Hydrophyllaceae > Nemophila > Nemophila menziesii. The sequence continues at coordinate 1,754,255 of JARWIR010000027.1, read as the reverse complement.
TCTTTTGTCCATAGTTCATATGGATTTTATGGAATTAACTTTGTGGGTACATAAATAAGTATATGAGTAGCAATAAAAGCTTATTTCCCAACCATATATTGAGAGATTGATTTTAGAAATCATACACCTGAATCAAGAGAGTTACATTCCTCCTTTTACCTACTATTCCATGTCATGGCATGTGAAAAAAAAATCATAAACTTATTTATGATCCCATTCTCATCACACCCTTCTTTAAAATTCCTCAAATAGATCTTCGTGATCACGGTTTCTTCTCAAGGTTTTACTCTTCCTCTCTATCTGATTCTCAAATTTCTAATTAACAAATTTGTGAAGCATCTCAGTGCTTCTAATTTGCAAGAAATCTGATAGATATCACTAAACCGTGTGAAATCATCTATAAGATGATTAAATAGTATACCACACATCTTGTTAACTCAATGAATCTACAAATGTTAGAACGTATCAATTTCAACGGTTATTGAAATATTTAGTTTAAGCTTTCCAAAAATAGTCACATTACTTTCATTACTAGGCAATATCCATAGTTTGGCCAAAGAATTTCATTAAGTGAATAAAATGAATATCCTTCACCAACAATGTGATTCTGGTCATAACTATTATGTCATAGACTAATATTTCATAAAGTTTCTAATATCTTTAGTATTATAAAAGACATTCATAGAAAATCAACTACTATCAAAATAATATTTATTTTAGTCAACCTTTTCCAAATACCAAAGAACCATTTGTACTAAAGACAGATCCATATTATGTAGAACACTTATTGTTTGTCATGATCATGGGTACTAGATTTAATCACAGAAGAACAATGATTGAGACCAAATTGTGCCAAAATTTGTACGCCTAAGATATCATGTAGATACAAGGTTTGACCACTTCGCTAGCTCAAATACTTGTGCCAAACCATTGACTTCAACATTATTATTGTCATCTAAATATATCTATCTTATACAAACTCAATTTTAATTCATGGTACACTATATAGGTCTCTCAATCTCTTGTCACAAGGTCTATTGCTCCTAAATCCATAATTCACATAGGATAAGATCAGTTAGTAACATGGTGCTAGCAATAGATGCAAAAATCATAAGAAGAAGAAAGTGATACTATATCAGGCACGCAAGCTAAGTGACACAACTTGTCATAAATGTAGCATCTCATCTTTCTATTTTATTTCTTATTATCACACTTTATTTTCTTGTGACTATTGATCTTGATATTCTTAGAACTAGATATATCACCCTTTCTTTCAATCCTCTTGCTCTATACTGTAATTCTGTATGAGAGCTATACCCAGTAATATGTACAACTATGAGGCCAATGAACCTCAAATACACTCATTCTTGAGTACAACACAAGTAGAATCATCAAACGTATTGATGTTATTACGGGTCATTCATTTTATAATACTTCTAATTATTTGAAAGAGATTGATGATCACTTGAATTTGTTGTTCATAATTGAAGATATCACCATATGTCTAGACTGTTCTAGTCACTTTAAACATCGCTCTTAGATGTGTTAAATGTCATGACCAGGCGTCCTTTTATGAGTATAATCGTTCATGTCCACTAACACAACATCGACATGGTAGTATACTTGATCATATCCTTAAGAGTATACCCACATTTCATAAGTGGTAGGATACTTGTGTTACTCATAAACTAAGCCATCCATATAACTTATCAATATTTCTCAAATAATATAGTGTTAATACCTCGAAATTTGATAAGTCAATATGATCATCATGTGATGAATTGGAAGCCTTCCTCAAGCTCAAGCATCACATTATTAACAACCTCAAATTCTAGTTCCTCGAGTACTCAATGCAACTCGAGTTCTCATAGGATATCGTTATATCACCACTCATCCTCGTCCTTCTTTAAAGGTCTAAAAGATGTTACTCATAACCATCATTAATATATAAAATATATTCAATGATACTATTGTCTCAAAATGCAATTTGAACTCGTAAATAGAAAACAAAAGAAGTGAAACAGAAAGTTCACTATGTTCCCAATCATGAATCACCATACTTTTGTTTATCTAAGTATAATTCAATTTCATCAAGACAAAATGCCAAGTTCTCTACATAACTCCCACTATTCCAAATCCAATACAATTAATTAAGATTGAATACACTACACCCGTATGATTTAGTGGTTATGGAATCAAATTTATCCATAAAATAACTGGTGGGTCCTGGGGTGTTATAAAATTAAGTGCAAAGATAAAGGATCCACTTAACCGCAAGTGTACGGTTGTCCCAAGTAATATATGATAATCAAGTTCGTTCTCAGGGACGGATTAGGTTCAACCCAAATATTAATCAGATAGTAGAGATAATTGCTAAACAGAAAATAAAAGATAATAATTTTTGTTTGGTTTTGGAAATTAAAAGATGCAAATAAAATAAAGACTAAAGATTAAATTAACAGAAAATAAATAAAGCAATTAAAAGTGACTAACTTCAGATAAGAGAGATATACTTGATCCTCGCAAGGGAATCCACCTAATCAATGTAATCTATGCTATGTTTAAGGGCAGAATTGGAATTATAATATTAGTCGGGACTCTAATATCTCCTAGCCCCCTGTCGGGTGGACCTAGAAGCTATCCTAAAGTATCATAAACACCTGTATGGTCGAATATGGCTTTTCGGATGATATGATTTTACCTCTTTGGCTATGTAACTAGTTAAGCCTGTCGGTCAATAACGGACATTACACGGGTATTACCTAGATCTGTATTCAAACCCCCCTGTCGGATGATCCATACGCCACTATATGGAATAGCCCAAATACTAACAGCTAATTCTAGTTGTTCCTAAAAGAATTAGTAATGAAAACAAAGTAATATCCAATACCTAAAACTCAATTCAATTTAAATCTAACAATCCCAAATTCAAAACATAGAAAACATTAATTAAGGTTCATCCCTTTTATGCGATTCTCAAGTATAAAGAAATTTAGCTCATGATGAAATTAAAAACTAACATTAAATAAAAGGAATTCATGTTCAAATACAAAAGATAAATGAAAAACCTAAAGGGTAGAATGACTATGGATGGAAGAACAGGATTCCTCCAGCTTCTAGCTTCTTCTCTCCTTCGTGCTCTGACTTGAAAACCTTACGCCTCTTGTTTTATTCTCCGAAGTGTGTGAAAGTAGGAGGTTAAGGGGTGCATTTATAGGTGTTGGAGGAGTCTAGGTCGAATTTTGTTTGGAGTGGAAGACAAGTCAAAGACTCTCAGATTCGTAGCTCTTTAGAAGGTAAGATTCTGCTGATTTGATTTGATCATATCTTTTTCAATACTTATCCGTTTGAGAAGTTCCAATATATGAAACTGCTTGTCTTGGAAAGCTCTTTCTATTGGTGCAGACCATTCGTCCAGAATCCATGCCAATCTTTTATTATGATTTAATTCCTAAAACGTGGCTGGATTTCAGATTTCAAAAGGCAGCTTTATCTTTTCCTCCTTTAAATAAATCTTTACCAAATCTTCTTATTTCCATGTAAATCTTCTTTCCTTTCATCTTTATCTTGACTTGGCCTCTAAGTAATTACCATTTATCTCTTTAAAGCTTCACATTAAATAAATAATTAAACCGCATATGCTTAAAAAGAATAAATCAATAAATCAAGAAATCAAAATAGGAAAGTGTACTCTAAAAATAGAAACTCGACTAGAAATCATTTCCTAACACTCTAAAATACACTAAGACTTTATTCTCACTTTTTCTCCTTGGATTGGTCTTTCAAGAACCTATTAACTTTGCATTAAAAACAGTCAAATTTATGCACAAAAGCTCAGATTCTGCAAATAGTTAATTTCCAAGGGGAGAAAGTGTAATATGATCAATTAAGCCTAAAAGTCTATCAAACAAGTAATTTATTCACCTAAAAGGATGTCTCCAAGGGGCTAATAATTAGAACAAAACGGGAGACATCAATAACCCACATTCTAATATATACATATGAATTTGACAAAACACAATATATATTAACTAGCAAGTCATGTATCAAACACACTTAAGATATATCGATTAACCTATTGAAAATACCTAGAGGGTTACATCTTAATCGTGTTACATGAAAGCATGGCTAACTCATTCTAAACACAAAATTCAAGTTCATGTTTAGTATAATAAGATCATAAGAACACATGCTTATAAGTTAAAAATATAGGCATATACATGAAACATGAAAAATAACCTATTAATTATATCATTCCTGTTATAAATTGAAGAAGAAGAACAAGAAGATATAGAGAGAAAATGATCTTGTATTTCAATATCAACTCTAGTATTATAATGAAATAAGCCTCATATATATAGAGTAATGAGTGACCTTTCACATTCCACATTACAAGTCATAAATTGAAAGATTAAACTTAGTCCATTGAACATCCACAATTAATAAAATGAGTTTATTCATAATACTCCCCCTTGGATGTCCATCCATTAAGATATATGCCTCGTTAAAACCTTGCCAAGAAAAACCCCGTGGGATAAAAACCTGGTCGAAGGAAAAAGAGTACATATAGATGGAACTAATCATCTTGAAACGCTGCCTCGTTAAAACCTTGCCAAGAAAACCCATTAGGACAAAACCTGGACGAAGGGAAAAGAGTACAGTCTTGTTTACGCTTCCCCTGATGTTGGCAAGAGATTGCTGAATTGTCGCATTTCATTATTGTGGACCTACTTCTTGAATGTTGTGGTTGACAATGATTTCATCAGGAAAATCTACAAAATTCGTGCGTGATTGTATCTGTCGAGTGTCAATATCCACATTCTTCTGTAGCTCGTGCGTGTAGGAGAATTCGGTGATATATGTTCTGTTTTGTCTCCTTTGATGTATCCATTCTAATTATGTGTGGTACAAGAAATAGTATCCTCATACAATACCATCTGTATATCTTTGTTGAAGATAAATCATTTTTAATTTTAGTATGTTGAATGACATAAACCACACTTCTTCTCGGTATGTTGAATAATCCACTTAAATATTTCATACCACTCCCCCTTGGATATTCACTGAAAGATATGCCTCATTAAAACCTTATCAAGAAAACCCATTGGGACAAATCTTGATGAAGGAAAAAGAGTACACTAATCCTTGGGGGTTATGACACGTATTCAATTTGTCTTGTTAAAACCTTACCAGGAAAACCCAATGGGAAAAAACCGTGGTGAAGGAAAAAAATGCAAAATTCATTATGTTCTCTCCCTCATTATGATAGTACATATTTCTAAATATATCTGCACCTTGATGTCGTCGTTAATGAAACTTTAATCAGTAAATCTTCTGGATTTTTACTTGAGGGTATTTAGTGATAGTAATATTTGCATGCCTCGTTAAAACCTTACTAGGAAAAACCCAGTGGGAAAAAAACCTTAGTGAAGGAAAAAGAGTACAATACGCAAATATCACATCATTGTTATTATGACAACAATTACCGAGTATCTTTTCATAATTCATACACTTTTCTCTTGTAATTTAAATAAGTTACGTTCTTCGAGAACTTTTGTACTCCAGGAACTTTTATATTTCAGGAACTTCTCAATCTTAGATAATTTCATATTTAAACGCTCTAAGTACTTCAAGTACCTATCGTGCTTCCGGCACGTGTTGTGCTTTCAAACACCTTTCTTGTTTGGGCACATGTCATGCTTCTAGCACCTATTTTGTTTATCAAAATTTTAATATCCATCTAATAATCACTACATTGTATCAATAACATAAGAATGAGGACGTCTCCCCATAGTTAAATCTAGGTTTCCGCAGGAACCTTCATGATACAAGTAGTGTTTTTTTTCTTTTCAAAAATTCACTATTACACTTCTATTGACATCGACATATTTCACCACTTTTTGGTTTAGGATCCTTATTATTTATTTCAAGCGCTATATTAAATGAAAATATATTAATCCCATAGATTGTCTAACCGTTTTAAATATTTTCAGTAGACTAATAATCTACATAATTTTTCTCGTATTTAGGTACCTAGGTATCTTTAATGGCCATTACTTCCTTTAAGATCAATGCATGTGCCAACATTAGTTGACTTAATAATTCCTGTCGTGTCACGTGGAGTGCACATTCCATAATATTTATCATTTAATCATTTACTCATGAGATTTTCTTCTTTGGGGCATGGTATACTTTAAATCGACATGCTTACCACGCTTCATGCGTTGGTTTGATACATTCGCTGGAATATTTTTTATGTGTATAATATGGGACAATAACCTATGTTGGAGTATTTACAATATATTTTGGGATTTTGAAGTATTCTACTTGCGAATGTATTAGGTATATTATATGCAATATTTTGCAAATGGAGTTCCTTTTAACTTCAAGTTCCTATTCTTTAGTTTGTGGATATGAATAATATGATAAATTGTATTCCACCATGTGCCACGCAACTTCAGGTTGCCTGGTCTATACGTCACGCAACTTCAGGTTGCCTGGTCTATATGTCACGCAACTTCAGGTTGCCTAGTCTATATGTCACGCAACTTTAGGTTGACTTGTCTCTCCCCCTAATAAGGGGTAGTCACTTGGTAAAATGAATCTTCTGGTTCTTTTAAGTAGAGACCAAGTGAGTAATCTATTAGTCGATATATCATTATTGTCACTAGTTGACCAAATCAGTCATTTAACAATACAAAGTTCTTTGGATTATGACATCTTTTCTTTTGTACAATGAGCATTACAACTGCTTGAATCTGTATATATATATATATAACCCCAAAGAAATAACATATTCTATTTGCATACACACTTCCAGTGAGACTTGTAGTAAATAATGCAAAGATATACATTGTTACGGACACTTGTGGTTTATACAAAATACTAATTTAGGAAAATATCCTTTAAAATTTAGTAAATTTATTCGGGATTTACTTAAAATACAATTCGCTAATTATGTTAATTTTGTACCACAAGGTAACATAACTTTTGGGCATCCAAAAACTTTTAATTAGATCGACTAAATGTCTTAGTATTCTACTGGTACGCGGACACTATATAGTTCCACTTTATCGATAATATTCATGCTTATCATTTCATGATGGCTTATCGACCTTTTACTTTCAAATTCCTTATTTATTCCACTTCTGGTGGTAAAGATTCTTTTTTTTTTACCTTAACCTCATCAAGAGTTTGGGTCACCAAGATGTCAATTCAAGACACATTGAAAAAACATTGCATTTTCTTCTAGAAATGCACTTCCATTCACTTCAATGAATGGTCTTTAGCTAGGAAAAACAGTATTTAAGTCACTCTAGGTCAGTTTTTGTAAAAGCTAGAAATAATGAATTTCCTTCAGAGAATGTGATTCTGTATCTCTAGAGAATAATTTCCAATCAGGAAATACAACATTAATTCACTTGTTTTGTCATCCACGCGTCTATTTATTTAAATAATGAAAACATTTACATTCACTTTAGGGAATGTAGATCCATTCACTCCGATGAATGAAAACGTTATAGTTTACAAGAATATAGAATGTTAAACCCTAATATTGGGATAAAACTCTACTTACGATATTACTACTTCAAGAGTACTTTCATGACATGAAATCTGTAAAAGGTCTTGACATTATCTTTTATTTTTCTTCAAAATACTTCTAGCTATAATATCTACTTTGGGAGCATAATTATGTAACCTTGAAGTTTGGAAGTATAGCAAAGATATTCCATTTTTCCTTTGTATTCTCATGTTTTAATTAGCCTCCTCTTTTTTCCGCTTTACTTTACTTCTAATCTTTTTTTTTCACGGTAAATCTTGTTCATCACCTCATTAGTAAAAACAATTATATATGTCTACATAAAAATCATATATACTTTACAAAAACATACCAGCAAAGCAAACTCCGAAACACTATCATGATTTTCAACTCAAGTGGAGTTATGATCACCACCACGCTGATTCCAATACACATTACAAGACCTAGAATTTTCTTCAGGAAATACAGTTTTATTCACTATAATGAATAATTTTAGCCAGAGAATACAATATTTAATCATATTTAACCCTACCCGTTTGTTTACATATCCATTTTCAAAGATATTGAATAATTTAACAATTGTTACAAGGAATGCAATTCCATCCACTACATGGAAAGGTTTTGAGCCAGAGAATGTGATTTTATTCTATCAAATTTTGTCACCACAATGTTTATTTTGATATGCATTTGAAAGCTATTCAATTCATTTAGGGAACGTAATTTTTATCACTTCAGGGAATAGTATTATGTAAATGGAACACGAATTATGATTATATCAATAATTCATTACTTTGCTTCGTACGAGACAAACAATCTCATGATATTTTGTAAACCTCGTATTCTCTCTATAGCTACTTTAGGAGTATATGCGTGATTTGATACAAGGAGACGTATATTTGTTCCACTCGATAATATTACATTTTCCCGTTTGAAATACTCACTTAATTTAGTAGGCACTGAAATTGTACTAACATTTGTTTTTGTCCAATTTACTAACAAATTATTAAATTGTCCAAATGGTAACACTATAAACATTCATAAGGGAGGATGTAGGTTTGAAACTTTTATTATGCAAATCTTGCATAAATTATCGCAAAATTTGGTTCACTTCATAAAATTATTTGGTTCAACTTTCTCCTCCTAATTTTATGTCATTTTCATGAATAAAATCATTTTTTTAACGAACTTCCAGTTCATAATATTGCTTCAGGAATTATTTATATATATGAACAAACCTCTGGTTCATAAAAGTATCTCTATAAATGTGTAATCAACGAACTCCGGGTTCATAAAACTTAGAATAATTTCATCATCGAGTCTTTTAAAAGATAGTCTATATTCCTTTTATTTGGAAAAAAATACCATTCTTAAATATTCATGAAACCCATATGAGTTATTCATCATAATTTTATCTTTGCTTCAGACCTACTTTTTTTTTAATTCTCGATCCATTAAATTGACTTCTGGTCTATTGAGATTTGTTACAACTTTCATGTAAAAAAAACTCAATTTATGCTTCCGGCATAAATATTTTTATTTAAGATTTGGACTTTAATAGTAATATTATGCTTCAGACATTATTTTTTGTCTTTAGTCATCGGGCCTATAACAATTAAGACTTCAGGCCAATAGGATTAATTTTGATACTTCTGGGATATGAGATTTTGTTTTAGGCTTCGAGCCTATAAAATTTGTTTTATGCTTCCAGCATATAAAGTTTGTTGTAACCTTTTCTTGAAAGATATAATTTCGTTCGGACATATAATTTTATTTCACCCTTCATGGATGTCTAGTTTATTTCTCGATTTATTTCTTTAATGAATTGTCAATATTAAGGAAATTCATGAAAAAATAGTCATTTAAATTTATATTAGCAATACACTTTATTTCTTAATTCTTTTGTGTAATTCTTTTTTTTTTTTAACAAAAATTGATATAGGCTTCTAGCCTTTAAAATTTGATCTAGGCTTCAAACCTTTAGATAATTTGCTTTTATGATTCAAGCATATAAATTTATTTTTAGACTTCGAGCCTATGAGTTGATTTATCCAAATCAAAACTTTTATGTCGGAAAACATCATAATCTTACAATTTTTCTTGTTTTCATAGTAGAGCCATATATAAAAAAAAGATCTTTGTTGTTACACTTTGGATAAGGCATATGACTAGCCACTATTAAAATTCAACATTCCATTGAAAAGCACACCTATGTTACTCCATATGATATAATTTTCGGCCTTTAAGTTTTCAATTTTATGCTTCGGACATATATTTTATTTCCTAGGCTTCGGGCCTATAATATAAAATTTAGGCTTCAGGCCTATACGATTATTTTTCCATGCTTATACGGTTATTTTTCCATGCTTCGGGCATTGCAAGCTTCAAGCCTAGAAAAACATCTCGTATTATTTTTAAGCCATTCAAAAATTATATTTACATATAGGCTTCCAGCCTCAGTTTTTTTCTAAAGTGATAACCGATTTATCTGCTTGAATAGTATAAGAGTATTGTATAGGATGCAATGGAAGTCCATGTAATATTTATCGCTTGTCCTCTGTTATTTTCTTTGTGAAAAGAAATATATATAAATTAGAACAATATAAATCATACCTGGAAATATTCTTCCTTGATTCGATCGGCAGAGACTCGTGCTGATAACGTGTTATAAATTGAAGAAGAAGAACAAGAAGATATAGAGAGAAAATGATCTTGTATTTCAATATCAACTCTAGTATTACAATGAAATAAGCCTCATATATATAGAGTAATGAGTGACCTTTCACATTCCACATTACAAGTCATAAATTGAAAGATTAAACTTAGTCCTTTGGACATCCACAATTAATAAAATGAGTTTATTCATAATAATTCCTGGGTTTGAAATATTGGTAAAAAGAAATTTCTTTTATTCCAAATATTCTAGGAACCAATGGTGAATATAAACAAAATATATTAGGAGTTAGAGAAATCCAACCTAAAGGACACACAAACATTTTTTTTAAAAAGAATTCCAAAAAAATCATAGCTTCATATACCAAAAACCGAAACTAACATAAAGGCAAGTCATGGTTTATTGGTTACCAAAGCATTTGTGTGGCTGGTGGTAAGTGGTTCAAACCACAACACAACTGTTTTTTTTTGTTTTTTTTTAAATTTTCAGAAACAAATTTGTTGACAAAAGAAAAACATTGCGCCAATTGAACTAAAAAAAAAGAGCACAACGGAAATGTCAGTTTGCAATTGACCTTTAGGTCGACTGTTCGAGACACGACAGTTACTCGAAAACTGATTTTTTTTATAATTCGAAGTGGCCAGAACGACGGCGTTTCGAGTCGTCTTCCACACCAGTCCAAAACCGAAAAACTCCATCAAAAAATTTCAAAAAACCATACCTTTTTCATTTTAAATCCAAATTTAACAAAATTTTCACCATTAATTTCCTTATTTCGAATAGAATATAAATCTATAACTTTAATTCAATTGTAAGACTATCATAAAATCTCATAAAATTAAATACATATCAGATCTAATATATAGACATGTATTAAACATATACGACATGAAAATCATTTCACAAAGACAAGCACCATGGCTCTGATACCATTTGTAAGAAATTTAAAGGTTTCTAGACAAACCTTTTAGGCGGAACTAAGAATCGAAATGCTTTTCGGTATTGAATCCACTTACTTGACGAAGAAGATTGCTATTCCACAACCTAAATGCCGATGGATCTTCTATTATATTATAATGAGATCTTGAGAGAATCTAATGATTTTGTTTCTCAAGTAAAAGACAGAGAACAGAAATAAGCGTCTGTGAAAAATGAAATATGATATTCTGTCTTATGAAATAACTTTCTCAAAGTTATTTATATATAGTTATTTAAAATAATAACTGACACAAAATGGGTCGGGCCAACCCATTATGGGCACACACAATATGGACCAGGGCCAGAAACCATTTCTTTCAGATTGCTATTCATACATTTTGGTTGGAGAGGAATAACAAAATCTTCGACCATTGTAGTAAGAGCGAGGAGAATATTGTGGAACAAATCTCTGTTTGTGTGATAGAGAATATGGTAAAGCTCCAAAAGTTTGGAAAGGACAAGATTGCAGAGATAATAGATCGCCTGAGAAGGTGATCGGAGCACGAGGGTCTTTGATTAGGGTTTGATGTACCTTAGCAGGATAAGACGATTTAGTTTCTATAGAGGTGTACTTTATCACGTGCAGTGGGCTGGGTAGTGCAGTCCACATGTAATAGACTAAATCCAGTCTTTGTTTTATTATGTCCAAACTGGTTACTTTGACCAAGTTGACGTGTAACGCATTTATTGGTTATGATATAAAATGACCTGGCTTGCTTAGCAAAAAAAAAAAAAAAAACATGCAAAAAGTAAAGATTTAAGAAAGAAAGAGAGGACAAATACAAAATTTATAGTGATTTAGCTTACTTACCTTACATCGAAAATCTAAGGTATGAACAACCCCTTACGATTTTAACTTCTCTACTGAAACTGTTTGTTTTCTCAAAGGTTAGAGCACAAACCTTCACACCCTTTTGAATCTCCTTCAAAGGGTCACACTTGTGTTGTCGCAAATACAAGGAAAATAAGCGGATAATCTCGATGTAATACTTGACATACCAGTGGAACCTCCTCTTGTGTATCTCTACACAAATAATATTGGACAATCTCTACCCCAATCAACCACTTCACATTATTTGAAACCTTCAACTCCGTGTCTCCTCTACACAAGCTCTAACTCACCTTGTTTAGTATATGGAAGAACATCCTATTCACTAGACCAAAAGCAAAACCCTAGGTTTTATGATTAAACCTAATATACTTAGCATACTCTAAACTCCTAAATGAGTTGATTACCAAAGTAGTTTTGGGTTAGAAATAAACAAAACAATATGTAAGGAATATTTATTCGGGACTCTCTTGAAGATAGCTTGAATAGGATTTGGATTGTAGAGAGAAAAAGTCACTTAATGTAGTCATACAATGCCTTTATAACCAGGTAAAAATTCTCCAACGTCTTTGTCCATGTGTTGCCCTCCGTTTGGCTGATTTTTGAACGTGCGAACGTCCATGTCTTTTGGTCGGATGCCCGGTGATGTAGTTAAAACGACTTCTTGACATATATTACACCAACAATTCTATTTTGTATCCTTTCAAGATGTTATTTATTACCCTATAGAATACCTATACTCAACATGTGTGTCCATACACTTGGAATCGAATCTTTATTCCCAATGATAAAGTGCATCGGGCACCCGGTGTATTTTGCTTAACTCACCTAGTCTTAATCTTCTCAGCTTCATTCTGCAACATGTTTAGGTATTCCGCCTAATTCTATCTTCATATGTCCACAATTTGCTTCTACTTAACTTCAGTCTCCAATGGGTTTAGGCATTCTGCCTAGTCTAGCTTTGGAGGCCCGATCTTCACTTTTTCTCAGCTCCAATCTCCAATAAGTTTAGGCATTTCACCTAGTTTTCATTTTCAGAGGCCTGGGTCTCCATTTCTTAATCATCCGAGCTCTCATTCATGTTATTTGCATCATATTTTTCTTATCTCTCGAAGCATCAAGACCCAAACACCCATTCTTCATCTTTTACGGTTCCATCCCATAGCTTCTAAGTACTCATCATTTTCTCATTAAATCTCATCTTCTTCACGTTAACTCTCCTCGTCTATTATCTTATTCTTTGTCTTTTACCATCTTCATTCTTCCTTGAACCTACACGTTACATTTCTAATCTCGTCTTTATCATAAGACTAAAAATGTTCAAGATATATTGTTTTGTCACCAATCATCAATAAAATACAACTTATAGACTAACAATCTCTCCCAATTTCACGATGAAACAATTCATGGATTACTCAAAAAGTATTTTGATTAATAAGGCATAAGAGCAAAATTTCCCTATAATAGCACATTCACGCTTTATATAACCAGACCAAGACAAAATAATAACCATACACACCTGTATCAAGGATATCACATGTCACTTACGCACATGATTAAGGTTGTAAATGAATCAAGCCGCTCGCGAGTAGTTCGAGCTAGGCTCAGGGAAATGTTTGTTCGAGTTCGACTCGAATATAAACATGTTTAAGCTTAAATTCCAATTTAAACTCGTAAAGTAAACAAGTCCACTCGAGTTTGTTCGTGATCGACTCGTTTATATTTTTAAATTATAGTTTGATATATTATTTACTTGTAAATATATTATTTGACCTTTAATATCAACTAGGGTATTTTTAATTTCTTTAGACTTTTATTTTTTCATTAATATTATGCTTTATATTTTAATACCACACATTCCACCAAATACCAGTTGTTCATAGAAGTTCTGTTCTAACCATAAAAAAATAAATTGTTCATGAGCAACTCGAGTTTGACTTAAAAATATTTGTTCTATAAGTTAAAGAAATTTTTTTTAACATCTCTTACTTAAATTGTTGAAAACTCGGCTCGTTTATATTTGAACTCGGCTCGGTTCGAGAAGTTAAACAAACAAGCCTGCATGTCTAGTATTCGCTTCGACTCGACTTGTTTACAACCCTACACATGATTAAGTGCCTCCCGTGTGGCTTAGGATCCCAACTTACATCTCGAGTGCGAGAGAAATGTCAACCCGTGACAAACTCCTCTACTCAAAGCGCTAACGTTCTTGTAACAGACTGTCTTTGTTGTCAATTTTTATTGGACACCATTCCCCCGGCATTCTCACAGGCTGAGATGGATAAACTGACCACTCCAAAAATAGTTGCCCCACAAGTTGTAGGCCATTGCACACACTATCACCACCGTCTTGGTAATACCTCTTTCAAGCGTGCATATCCACCAATACCTAATTCGCGGAAGCTCGACAAGACCGATTTGCCAGTCCCCTTTCTAGGCAACTCCACGACAACAACACCCACAAGTAAAAGGATGATGGACCCGCCTATCCAACGACGTCCCTTTGAGGTTGGCAAGTCCTCTGACTGATCAAGTGAGCATGCCCGATACAAATTTCGACATCCACAAAAACGTTTTTCAAACTACTTCTAAATATAATGATTTTTTTTATTGGACAACCTTGATTTATTAAATGTTCTTGATCGAATTTATATTTCAACCAATGACATGGTATAAGAGAATTAAAAGGAAATAGTGGACTTGTCCATCATGGTATCATATGTTTAAGAACATGGGGCAGTAATCCAAAAGGTCCACCACCAATATAATTTTCTTTTAGAGATCCAACCCACTAGTGTAATATTTGTTGTCCATATTGACCTTAGTAGTGAAAAAATTTGTGATTAAAAAAAGGCAGCTCATTTCTTGAGATCCCTTGATAAGCGTTTAACAAGGGAACGCTTATTTTTTTTTCTAAATCGACATCGGAAGTGTCTTCAAAACAAAACCCAAAGAACACGAAGAAATATTAACAACATGAAGAAGAGAGCTAGTCGGTCGGCGGAGACCATTGTTTTGAAACGTCAATCACGAAGGAGGGAAGAAGGATCGTCCAACAGCAGTATACACGAAACGGTGATGGCCAACCCTAACCAGACGGTGAAGCCCAATAACAACAACCCAACGAAGCCTAGGACAACGTACCTTGCGAATCCCAGATCGACGAGCACGACGAAGCCTAGTAGGGAAAACCTGGAGAAGCCTAGAACTTTGAACACGGTGAAGCCCAGTTCAAGGATTACAACGACTCGGCTACGACAACGAAGGGCAAAATTGACCATTGGACGGTTCGAGGCAGAAGAAGGCGCAACGACGAGTACAAAGAAAGACGAAACTAACCAATGGTGGGCTCGCGGGATCGATTATTGATGGCATAGTTAAGATTTATTGAAGATGGTGGACTCTGTGTTTGGTGGGCCAAGACCAATGTTGAAGATGGTGGAGAATGGCGGCGGTTTCCCTGTTCAGGTGAGTGACTTGTGTTTGGTGAAGAGTGGTCCATGAGTGGCGGCGGGTCCTTGCGTAGGTATGAGATGGTGGGCTCGTGGGATCGATTATTGATGGCATAGTTAAGCACTATTAAATATGGTGGACTCTGTGTTTGGCGGGCCAAACCCTGTGTTGAAGATGGTGGAGAATGGCGGCGGTTTCCCTGTATAGGTGAGTGGCTTGTGTTTGGTGGAGAGTGGTCCACGAGTGGCTGCGGTTCCTTACGAAGGTGTGAGATGGTGAGTTTTGTGTTTGGTGGACTCGATTTTTGGTGGCATAGTCAAGTCCTATGTTGAAGGTTGAAGATGGTTGAGAGGCGGCGGTTCCTTGTACCATTGAGCGCTTGGTGGGAAGAGACTTCTTTTTTGTTTTTTGTTTTAATGTGACAGTGAATAGATGATAAGGTTTTTATGTTACATTGTTTGTTAACAATTTAAGTTGTATACTTTTTGTTTATTTTAATTTTTTTTATTATAATTTATAAGGTTATATTAGGTATATTACCAGTTTAAAAGTTTATTTTGAAACTTATTCATCCAAACTTTTAGCCAATACTTCTTAAGACACGATTTGTTAGTTATAGACTTAATTAGAAATTACCTCTTTAAGTTATGATAAATAAATAATAATTAATACTATATATCACATAATAATGAGGTAGTATAAGCAGTTGTCTATAGCATTACTCTAAACAATTTTTGTATTAGATCTGTATGCCATGTTTATTTTTTTAAACTTAATTAGTGTCTCAAAATATTACCATTATTAAAGTAGCAGAACTAAAGTATGATATGTTATCATTTGGGACTTTACCCAAGTGAAACTGCTCACTTTAGCTCAATTTTTAAGTGGGACATGGACCTCTTTATAGGTCAGGACAAAGACAAATGTTGTTCGTCTTACTTTGGTAATGAATTTCATATATTCACTTGTGTAAAACAAATGGAAGGTGAATGAGAAATTGAGTGTTAAATGTGAGGTATATGAAGAGTTTTGGAAAAGTAAGGAAATAATAGTCACTTAGCTTAGCACTTAAGGATTGGGCCTTTGGGGGCACCAGCTTTTGGGCCTGGGCTTGGGCTTGGCTGGACTATATTTTGTAAAATTAAAACGTTATGTCTTTAACGTTCTAATTCTTAAAAATCTTCTATCTTCTTCCTCAAACGTCATCTCCTATGTCTGAAACGTTGCAGGTCAGTTTTAAACAGGTGCTTCTACACCTATAAATACTTGGCCAAAAATCATGTTCATCATTCAATATTTTTTTTTACAAACAAATATCATAAAAGAGAGAGATTAAACGCCATTTTAAAGTTCGAAGTTCTGCAGATTTTCAAGTGTCTGATATTTGCAGTGTTGATCGTTGTATCCTGGAGGTTGAAGCCATTACAAAACGAAAGACACCAGTGCGTGGCTAATAAACCTTAAAGACATAGGATCCAATCCTAGCCTCGATCAGTAACAGGTTTTCTGTTAATTTTCATTTCTGTCATTTCTGCATTTTTGTTTTTTCCTCCATTTTTGCTTTCTGAATCAAAATAAATCACTAGAGATAACAATTTAAGGTTTATTACTTCACAAGTTGTTTTGATTCAGTAATTGTTTTTTTTCAACTGTTGAATCTGAATTCTAAGTTCTACAACAAGATCTAAAAACTTGGGACTTTAATCTGCCTAACAAGAGCTAAACTCTTGGGAAAGATAAGAATCTAGATATTCAGTTGTAAGACGATTTTATTTTATACTTCTACAGTATCAAATTTCATCTTCTGTTTTGTTTTGTTGATCAGTAACAGTAACAGTAACAGTAACAGAATGTCTAACGAATCAGAAAATGCAAATGCTACTACAACAATGCAAAAGCAAAATGAAATTGGTGGTAGTTCAAGGCATAACATGCATATGACAGCACCTATGGGTCCTGCGGAAAAACCAGAGAAGTTTGGTGGTGCAAACTTCAAAACATGGCAACAAAAAATGTTGTTCTATTTGACTACTTTGAGTCTTGCAAGGTTTCTCAAAGAAGATGCTCCAGGATTGGGAGATGATCCCGATGCTCAAACTGTTCATGCCGTAGAAGCATGGAACCATTCAGACTTTTTGTGCAAAAACTACATTCTCAATTGTCTAGACAATTCTTTGTATAATGTGTATTGCACTATGAATTCGGCTAAACAACTCTGGGATTCCCTAGAGAAAAAATACAAAACTGAAGACGCCGGTACTAAAAAGTTTGTGGTTGGTAAGTTTTTGGAGTTTAAAATGGTAGACTCGAAATCTTTGATGTCGCAGGTGCAACAGTTTCAGTTAATACTACATGAGTTAGATGCTGAAGGAATGAGATTGGTGGAATCCTTCCAAGTTGCTGCATTGGTTGAAAAATTACCACCAATGTACAAAGACTTCAAGAACTATCTGAAGCACAAGCGCAAGCAGATCAGTCTTGAAGATTTAATCGTTCGGTTGAGGATTGAAGAAGACAACCGACTAGCCGAGAAAGGAAGTAACTTTCGTTCGTTTGAAGCCAAGGTTAATGTTGTGGAACAACCAAGGTCTAACCACAACAACAAACGGAAAAGGCAAGGACAATCTAATGACAAGAAGAAGAAGGCTAAGTTTGACGGAAATTGTCACAACTGTGGCAAACATGGTCATCGCGCAAAAGATTGTCGAAACAAGAAGGCACAAGGTAACCAGAAGAAAGGTAACAACAGTCAAGAAAATATGACAGAGCTTTCTGATGGTGTTGAAGAGATGAATCTCGCTGCAATGATTTCTGAGGTGAATCTCGTTGGAAACCCTAAACAGTGGTTGGTTGACACCGGAGCAACAAGGCATGTGTGTTCGGAGAAAAACATGTTCAAGACCTACAAGACATCTCCAAATGAAGAAATTCTTTATATGGGAAATTCGTCAACCTCAAAAGTTCAAGGAGTGGGGCAAGTTGTGCTGAAGATGACCTCTGGAAAGGAGTTAACCTTAAACAATGTGCTACATGTACCTGATATTCGTAAGAATCTGGTTTCTGGTTCCTTACTTAACAAGGCCGGATTTAAGCTTGTATTTGTAGCTGATAAATTTGTACTTTCGAAAAATGAGATGTATGTAGGCAAGGGTTACCTATGTGACGGTCTGTTTAAGCTAAATGTAATGACCGTGGTACCTCCTAAAAATGTAACAAATGATGTGATGAATAAGAATAATTCTTCTGTTTACTTGTTGGATTCTCCTAATTTATGGCATGATAGATTAGGACATGTTAATTTTGGTTCATTAACTAAACTTGTAAACGATGGTTTGTTACCAAATGTTAACTTTAAATCTCAAGAAAAATGTGAGATATGCGTAGAGTCCAAGTTGACAAGAAACTCGTTTAAAAATGTTGAAAGGTCATCAGAACCTTTAGAGTTAATTCACAGTGACATATGTGACTTAAAGTTCGTGCAAACTAGAAGTGGTAAGAAATACTTCATTACCTTTATAGACGATTGCACAAGATATTGCTATATCTACTTGCTTCATAGTAAGGATGAGGCCTTAGAAGCATTTAAGCAATATAAAACTGAGGTTGAGAATCAACTAAGTAAAAAGATCAAAAATCTCAGAACAGATAGGGGAGGAGAATATGTCTCTCCTTTTGAAGAATATTGTGCCGAACATGGAATAATCCATCAAACAACAGCCCCTTATTCGCCTCAACAAAACGGTGTTGCGGAACGCAAGAACCGTACATTAAAAGAAATGATGAATGCTCTTTTGATAAACTCGGGAGCACCGCAAAACTTGTGGGGAGAAGCTTTGCTTAGTGCAAATCATATCTTAAATAAAGTACCCCACAAGAAACTAGATAAGACCCCCTACGAACTTTGGAAAGGAAAACCGCCTTCATTCAAATACTTAAAAGTGTGGGGATGCTTAGCAAAGGTTGCTGTTCCAGCACCAAAAATGGTCAAGATAGGACCAAAAACGATAGACTGTGTATTCATTGGATATGCTCACAATAGTGCAGCCTATCAGTTGCTTGTGCATCGATCAAACAATGTTGACATCAGTGTTAACACGGTAATTGAATCAAGAAATGCATATTTCTTTGAAACAATTTTCCCTTGCAAAATTACACAAGAACGAAGTTCTTTAAAAAGGACTCATGTTGAAATAGAAGATGGTCATCAAGAGAAGGACCAAGAAGCATTACAAGATAACGATGAACCGAGAAGAAGTAAGAGAATGAGAACCTCTACTTCTTTTGGTCCTGACTTCCTTACCTTTTTATTGGAAGATGAACCGCGAACTTTCAAAGAAGCTATGTCTACTCCAGAAGCTCCATATTGGAAAGAAGCGATTAAAAGTGAGATAGATTCTATAATGCAGAACCATACGTGGGAGTTAGTAGATCTTCCCCCTGGGAGTAAACCACTGGGAAGTAAATGGATTTTCAAAAGAAAATTGAAAACTGATGGATCTATCGAGAAGTATAAGGCAAGACTGGTAGTCAAAGGTTATAGTCAAAAAGAAGGACTTGACTATTTTGATACCTTCTCACCAGTAACCAGAATTTCATCCATAAGAATGCTTATTGCAATAGCATCAATCTATAAGCTTGAAATTCATCAAATGGATGTTAAAACAGCTTTTCTCAACGGGGAACTTAAAGAGGAAATCTATATGGAACAACCGGAAGGTTATAAAGTTCCGGGAAAAGAAAGAAAGGTGTGCAGGCTGATCAAATCCTTATATGGATTAAAGCAAGCACCCAAACAATGGCATGAAAAATTTGATAAAGTCATGATTAGTAATGGCTTCAAAATAAATGAGTGTGACAAATGTGTATATGTAAAAGGCATTGATAAAGAATATGTCATTGTTTGTTTATATGTAGACGATATGTTAATTATTGGGAGTAATAATGACATAATCACTTCTACAAAGAAGATGCTCTCAAGTAAGTTTGACATGAAAGACTTAGGCATTGCTGATGTTATCTTAGGTATTAAGATAATGAGAAAATCTGAGGGGTTAGTATTAAATCAATCCCATTACATTGAAAAAATACTAAATAAGTTTAGTAAAGGCGATACTAATATCGCAAAGACTCCAGTTGACGTATATCTACACTTGGCAAAGAATACTGGTGATACAATCAATCAGTTAGAGTATTCTCGTATAATTGGAAGTCTAATGTACTTAATGAACTGCACAAGGCCTGATATTGCACATGCAGTTAGTAAGTTAAGTAGATTTACAATAAATCCAGGAAGAGATCACTGGATTGCAATAGTAAGAGTTCTAAGGTACTTGAGATACACTCTAAACGAAGGATTGCACTACACTGGAGAACCAGCTGTATTAGAAGGATATAGCGATGCTAACTGGATATCTGATTCCTCCGACTCAAAATCCACGAGCGGATTTGTCTTTATGTTAGGAGGAGCAGCAGTCTCGTGGAAATCTTCTAAACAAACATGTATAGCTCAATCCACCATGGAATCTGAATTTATAGCTTTGGATAAAGCTGCTGAGGAAGCCGAATGGCTTCGTAATTTCCTAGAAGATTTTCCTAATTGGCCAAAACCAGTTCCAGCTATCTGCATACACTGTGATAGTCAGGCTGTCATCGGTAGAGCCTCAAATGAAATGTATAATGGTAAGTCTAGACATATACGTCGTAGACACAATACTGTAAGACAACTGCTCTCAAACGGGGTTATCACAATTGACTATGTAAGGTCAAAGGATAACATTGCAGATCCCTTGACTAAAGGATTACCAAAAGAGCAAGTGCGTAACTTATCTAGGGGAATGGGTCTAAAGCCTATTGAAATGAGTTGCCATAATGGAAACCCTACTTAGTAGATTGGAGATCCCATGATCTAAGTTCAAAGGGAAAACCGAATTATGCAAAAAGCAACTCGGTGCTAAGCATTGTGGGGATTTCTCCCGAAACCATTCCTAGAACCTAAATACAATGCTTCTTGTACAAAGATGAGGTTAAGCAAAGCTTTTAATGGTTCTTGTATCTTAAATTAAAAGATAGGGCATAACATGATACTCTTGACAAGAGACCACCTATATGAGTAAAGGAGTGAGGGCCGCTCCTAAGAAAATTTGAAAGGCTGATTTTCTGAAAAAATACTCATGAATCCAGGAGTTGTCCAGGGCCAAAAATGGACACAACCGTGAGAACCATATAATGGTCAGAAGGGTACTATGTAATTTCTATTGACTTGATTTACATCAAAGCTGAACAGTTCAAGACATCAAGTTCACTGGTTAGCAAGTAAATCCGATAGCCCTTACTAGAGAAGGTTCAAGGCCAAAAGCTACCTTTCTCGACGTAGTATTCTTCCATGTTTTTTCTCTCTCATTTTGTTTTTCATATGCATTATGACCAGTCAATTTCATTCATGTGGGGAATGTTATCATTTGGGACTTTACCCAAGTGAAACTGCTCACTTTAGCTCAATTTTTAAGTGGGACATGGACCTCTTTATAGGTCAGGACAAAGACAAATGTTGTTCGTCTTACTTTGGTAATGAATTTCATATATTCACTTGTGTAAAACAAATGGAAGGTGAATGAGAAATTGAGTGTTAAATGTGAGGTATATGAAGAGTTTTGGAAAAGTAAGGAAATAATAGTCACTTAGCTTAGCACTTAAGGATTGGGCCTTTGGGGGCACCAGCTTTTGGGCCTGGGCTTGGGCTTGGCTGGACTATATTTTGTAAAATTAAAACGTTATGTCTTTAACGTTCTAATTCTTAAAAATCTTCTATCTTCTTCCTCAAACGTCATCTCCTATGTCTGAAACGTTGCAGGTCAGTTTTAAACAGGTGCTTCTACACCTATAAATACTTGGCCAAAAATCATGTTCATCATTCAATATTTTTTTTTACAAACAAATATCATAAAAGAGAGAGATTAAACGCCATTTTAAAGTTCGAAGTTCTGCAGATTTTCAAGTGTCTGATATTTGCAGTGTTGATCGTTGTATCCTGGAGGTTGAAGCCATTACAAAACGAAAGACACCAGTGCGTGGCTAATAAACCTTAAAGACATAGGATCCAATCCTAGCCTCGATCAGTAACAGGTTTTCTGTTAATTTTCATTTCTGTCATTTCTGCATTTTTGTTTTTTCCTCCATTTTTGCTTTCTGAATCAAAATAAATCACTAGAGATAACATGATATTATTAACTAGCTGGGATTAACTTACTGTCCAAGACCTTGATCATCGAGTCTAGTGGGTGCAACTTCGAACCGAGTCAATGAATCCGAGTCCAAATCTCCTACTTAACAAAAAAATGTATGATACTATTTCAATAGTTGTAATGCCATGCGCCAATAATTAGTTAAAGGAACTCGACAAGGGGGTCTAACGACTACTTCTGGCCACAAAACGATGTAATGATTGTTTAATATAGGAGTTATGATACACTAAAATTTAACACATATATACTCTCCCCATACCCACAACTCTCAGTCTAAGATCTTTTCATATCTTCAACGCAGAGATTTCACATAACCATGTCCAAATCAGGATCACCAAAGTCAACTGATCATCACAGTAGTGTAGAAACAAACAAGAAGGCTCTTGAGTTCATAGAAGATGTCACAACAAACGTTGATGAGGTTCAAAAAAGAGTTCTTGCTGAAATACTCTCAAGAAATGCTGAGGTCGAGTATCTAAAACGTTTTGGCCTTAATGGTCATGTTGATAGAGAAACTTTCAAGAAAATTGCGCCTCTCATCACTTATGAAGATATTCAATTTGATATCAAACGTATCGCTAATGGTGATAAATCTCCTATCCTTTGCTCACACCCCATTACCGAGTTCTTGACAAGGTAAATTACTAATTAATAAACTCTGTTCATATATATTTTTGATAACCTCATCAGGTAAATCTACTCTCTTTGTTTTTGATATGCAGTTCTGCTACATCTGGTGGGGAACGAAAACTGTTACCCTATATCGAAGAAGAGTTTAAGAGGAAGTCTTTTCTACTGAGTCTTTCAATGCCTGTAATTAGCCAATACATGCCTGGTTTAGAAAAAGGCAAAATGATGTTATTCCATTCCCTAAGAGAAGAGACTAAAACACTAGGTGGTATATTGGCACGACCTGCTATAACTAATTACATCAAAACTTCACTACTCGTTAAGGATAGACCATTCGATCCCTACGCAAACTACACAAGCCCATATGAAAACCTTTTGTGCTCAGATCCTCACCAAAGCATGTATTCACAAATTCTTTGTGGCCTTCTCCAAAACAAACAAGTCCTCCGTACTAGTGCTCCTTTCGCTACTGGCTTTATCTTCGCGATTAAGTTCCTGGAAAAACATTGGGATGTTTTATGTCAAGATATTCGAACAGGGACACTTAACGCAATGATTACTGACCCTTCACTTAGGGAAGCTGTGATGAAAATACTTAAATCTGACCCGGAATTGGCAGATTTTATTGAAGCGGAATGCAAGAAAGAATCATGGCAAGGGATTATACCTAGAATGTGGCCTAATACTAAGTACATACAGGTTACTGTTACAGGGTCTATGTCACAATACATACCAACTCTTGATTATTATAGCAATAATCTCCCTCTTGTTAGCATGATGTATGCCTCATCAGAGTGTTACTTTGGTCTCAACCTTAACCCTTTTTGCAAACCTAGTGAAGTTTCTTATACTTTGATTCCCACCATGGCGTATTTCGAGTTCTTGCCGGTTCATAGAAATAATGCATTATCCGTTGAATCCCTTGGTGAGAAGGAAGAACTAAAATTGGTTGATCTAGCTGATGTTGAACTTGGACAAGAGTACGAAATTGTTGTCACAACTTACGCAGGTACTTCAGTATTCCATTTTTAATATTTTAATTCAATTTTCATTAGCATATATCAGGGGATGAGAATTTAGATTTTTGGTTTTGATTTTTACAGGTTATAATAGTATTAGAATTCCAGGGGTGTCCTTAAAATAGTGGTTAACAGCTTGATCGCAATAATAAGAGTAAATGACACTTTTGCCCCCTGTGTTTATACCCGATTGACAGGTTGCCCCCTAACTCTTAAAATGCGCCTAGATGCCCCCTAAGATTTGTTTTTGTGACCCGTTACCCCCTACTGCGTGTTCCGTCCATTTATCACCGTTAAAAGTGACGTGGCAATTCCACGTCACAATTTTTTTTTTTTTTTAAATCCAGGTGTTAATTGCGTTTTTAATTAACTTAACCCTTATTTTAACAAGGGCAAGATGGGGAATTCACCAATGGCTATCCTATATATACCCCAAAAACACTTTAACAACTTAACTTAAACAAAAACGAAAATCAAAAGGGAGAAAACTCAAGGAGCGCGGGCTTTTTGAAGACACTCGACGAACACCAAATCCAAACCCAGAAAAGCAAAGTTCATGTGCTTTGAAGAAGATCAATGGCGCAGGCAAATCAATGGAGTAAGTGGGTTTATTTATTAACCCTAAATCCTTGCTCGTTGGCTAAGATCCTTTAACCCGAAAATATAGGGTTTTGTACTAAATTTATTAAATACATAGATATCACGCGTGGATTGAGGGATTTTCTAAGTAATAATAGCAGATTTTACGGGATTCGGTTACCATAGCCGTAGTGTCTTAATTGTTTTTCCATATTGTGATTCTTAATGTAATTGGTAACTAATTTATTCAATTTTGCTTGTTTAACAGAGAAATTCGCACTAAAGATTCACTTTGGTGGGTTCTTTAATGAAGATAAGAGTTACTATCATGAAGTGAGCATTGAGTATGTAGATGGTTGTCATTATGACAAGTTTAGTATACCAGTTCTTAGGAAAATTCTTTCGAAATTGGGTGTAATTTGTTACTCTGATGTTTATTATTTGAAAGTGGGAGAGAATCTACCTGATGGTTTAGTATGTTTAGATAGCGAGGACAAAGACTTGGAGATGTGTAGAATCGTAGACAACAACGTAATTGTGGACCTTTATGTTGTTAATAACCCCATAGGCCCTGATGCCCAAGTTCTTCAATCTCCCATCTACATGCCTTTGCTACTAACGTGGAACAAGGATGAAGAAACAGTTAAGCAGCGAGAAGAAGTTAATGTTAATGAAGTAGAAGTAGATGATCAAGAATTAGTTCAAGAATGTAATGATGCGAAAATCTTAGAGGAAAACAAAGTTGTACAAGAAGGATTAAAGGTAGAAACTCATTTGACAGTTTACCCCTTTCAGTTTTTTAACTTATATTTCATTCTTTGTTTCAGGTTGTTTCTGAAGAAGGAGCTCAGACTTGTGATAACAATGAAGGTGAAAAGGAGGAAGGAGTTAATGGTGAAGAAGTATCTCAGACTGCTGATGAAGTCCATAATAAAGTGGATGATAGTACTGTTGAAGAAGAAGTCCAGAATTGCAAAGACGGGACAAAGGTTGTGTGACAGTTTACCCCTTACTATTTCGTTTGCTTGACAAATTACCCCCTAAATATTTCATTCTTTGTTTCAGGTTGAAGAAGGAGCTCAGACTTGTGATAACAATGAAGGTGAAAAGGATGAAGGAGTTAATGGTGAAGAAGTATCTCAGACTGCTGATGAAGTCCATAATAAAGTGGATGATAGTAATGTTGAAGAAGAAGTCCAGAATTGCAAAGACGGGACAAAGGTTGTGTGACAGTTTACCCCTTACTATTTCGTTTGCTTGACAAATTACCCCCTAAATATTTCATTCTTTGTTTCAGGTTGTTTCTGAAGAACAAAGCACACAAATTAATGAGAAGGAAGGGGATGACAGTTTGGAAGAACAACTCTCTGATATAGGAGAGAAGGAGAAGTCTGTTAATGATATGTTGGATAAAGTGTTGAAAGCTTTGAACACTGAAGATAATGTGACTACGAGGAGTTCCAAACATAAATCTCCATTGAGGCCTTTCCGGCTTATAGATGAAGACCTAACAGATGACTCGGATAATGTCATTAACAAAGCTGATGGTGAAGAAGATGTGGATGAGGAGTTCAGTGATAATGAGTTACTTGCTAATGTCATAAAGAAGAAGAAGTTGGTTATACAACAACAGAAGAAACAAACCAGTTCACAAGTAAAGAAAACAGAAACAGTAGGTAACAAGAAAAGGACTAGGGCTAGTATAAAAAGAACAAGAGTAGATGGAGTGGGCCCTAGTGGTACCAAACGAGAGAGTTACAATAAAGGTTCTAGGAAAGATAGTTCTCAAAAGAAAAAGAAGGTGTCTGAACCTGATGAAGATGTGGATGAGGAATCCACAACTGATGACGATTATATAATAGATAGCGACATCGATTTGAGTGAGGGTGATGACGACCAGGATTATAATATATTCATTGACTCGGATGTGGAAGTGGATAGAATGAATGTGGAAAATGATGATGGAGATGTTTCTGAAGGCGATAGTGATGATGTTGGTGGTGGGACAGATTCGGATGAATATATACATGATTCCGAAGATCTGAGTACAGCTAGTTCTTCTTCTGGTACAGATGAAGATGGAAAAAATAAAAAGTTGCGCAAGAAAAAGATGAAATACCCCCTATTTAAGGCGAGTATAGATATGCAGAAGCCTAGATTTGTTTTAGGATTGACGTTTGCGAATGCCTCTGATCTTAGACAAGCAGTAAGAACACATGCCATAAGAAAGGTGGTCAACATTAAGTTTGTGAAGAACGATTGGAATCGGATTAGAGTTGTTTGCAAAGGAGCAGGATGTGGGTGGTTTTTATATGCATCGTATAAAGAAAAGGTTGGTGGGCTGGTGATAATGAGTTTATGTAATAAACATAGTTGTGGTAAAAACCTTAACCATAAGCATGTTACTGCAAAGTTCTTGGCAAATACTTTTAAAGATATGATAAGATTGAACCTCTACAGTAATGTGAGTGACTTTCAACAGTTAGTGCATCGGGATTATTCAGTTAATGTTAGTACCAGAACATGCTACAGGGCATATAAGTCTGCAAAAAGCATGATTGAGGCTGAATACAAGGATCAATACAAAAAGCTTTTTGATTATGCAGCAGAAATAAGAAGAAGTAACCCTGGAAGTACTGTAGCAATTGAAACAACTACTGATGAGGTCACTGGAGTAGAAAGATTTCAAAGAATTTATGTTTGCTTAGAGGGTTGCAGAAGGGGATTTTTAGAGGGTTGTAGAAAGGTTGTTGGGGTTGATGGATGTCACTTGAAAGGTCCACATCCTGGTGTAATTTTGACAGCAGTTGGTATTGATGGGAACAATTGTATATTCCCAATTTTGTATTGTGTAGCTGAGAAAGAAGATAGCAATTCTTGGAGATGGTTTTTTAATCTGTTGATACAAGATCTTGGTATTACTAATCAAGAAGAATGGACTTTCATATCAGATAGACAAAAGGTTGGTTATCCTTCACTGGCTTAATTAAAATGTTTTCTTTAGAACACTGAATTTATATCTAAATGTATGTGTGTATAGGGTTTGCTTCAAGTGATGAGTGACATGCTTCCAGATATTGAACATAGACATTGTGTAAGGCATCTCTACAATAATTTCAAAATCAAACATCCTGGAATGGCCTTAAAAGACAAAGTTTGGGAAGCTGCTAGGGCCCCCACAGAATACATATTTAATGAGGTCATGGCTGAGATTAAAAACATGAATGAGGAGGCATTCAATTGGCTATCTAGTTTAGATCCTAAGACATGGACAAGGTCTCACTTTAGTACTGTTACAAAATGTGATCTTCTACTTAACAACATCTGTGAAAGCTATAACAATGCCATAAAAAAAGTCAGGTATTATGACTACTTACCCCCTATAAAGTGCTAATTTATGACTACGTACCCCCTATAAAGTTTTATTTAGTGACTACGTACCCCCTATAAAGTTTTATTTGGTGACTACTTACCCCCTATAAAGTTTTATTTAATGACTACTTACCCCCTACTTAGTTTTACATAATGACTATTTACCCCCTATAAAGTTTTATTTAATGACCACTTACCCCCTATAAACCCTACACAACTGACAGTAAAGGTTTTTTTTTCTCAGGGACAAGTCTATCATCCTCATACTAGAGGGTCTGAGGATGTATAGTTTGAAAAGGCTTCAGTCTAAAAGGGCATGGATGACAAAATACGAAGGTGATCTATGTCCTAAGGTTAGGAAGTTGGTGAATAAAGGTAAAACAAACAGTGGAAAGTGGCATGCAGTGTTTTGCGGTGAAATGAAATTTGAAGTAAGGAACCTTGGAACAGATTCGTATGCTGTAGATTTAGATACAAATAGCTGTCCCTGCAGGAGGTGGGAGCTATCTGGGATACCTTGCTTTCATGCGATAGCGAGTATTCAATACATAGGTAAAGACCCAGAAAACTATGTCCACGAATGCTACTCAAAGGTGACGTATATGAAGGCTTATACACCAATGATATACCCTATAAATGGACCAAAGATGTGGCCTAGTACAAGGCCTGTAAGTGTAGAACCTCCAGTAGCTTTTAAGTTGGTTGGCAGACCCAAAAGGGCAAGAACTAAGGAGGCAGATGAGGACCAGGTTAAAAAGTGGAGGAAAGAAAGAACATCTGAAGGTGTTCAAAAGATGTTAATGAAAGGTACTTCACATAAATGTGCAATTTGCAAGGGAGAAGGCCATAACAAAAGGTCATGTAAGGCAAATTTAAGTACTACAGAACAGGAAACAGTAGGATTGGATGATATTCAAGGTGATAATGAAGTTATGGGAGATGGTGCAGCTGATGGTAGGGGTGTTGGTGACAATGAAGTTATGGAAGATGGTGCAGCTGATGGTAGGGGTGTTGGTGACAATGAAGTTATGGAAGATGGTGTAGCTGATGGTAGGGGTGTTGGTGTTAATGCAGATGTGGATGAGACCCCAGATGAGACGATTAACAAAATGTTTGATGAGTTAGAAGTCCAACCCTCTGCTCCTTCTAACCCACAGTCTACTCCATCTGAGCCTGAAAATTTAAATGTGACAAAAAAAGATACAATTGGTGAGAAAGACAAAGAGAAAAAAACAATTGCTAAGGCAACCAGAGGATCAAAACCAAAGATGCGCTTACCTCAGGAAAAGGATTCAGGAGTTAACTCACCCCCTAGATCCAGACCAAGGATGCGCTTACCAGGACAAACATCACAGGAGGCAGGTGATAATTCACCACACAGATCCAGACCAAAGATGCGCTTTCCAGTACACAGATCAGTTGAGCCAGTAGTTGATAGTCCACCTAAGTCCAGACCAAAGATGCGCATACCAGACAAAGCAGTGGAAAAACCAATACGCCAAAGCAGTAGAATTAAGGATCAAGGATTGAAGACAGTTTCAGGAGGTTCAAGCACAATGCCTATATCTTTAGAGGAAGATGAACCAGGGACACAAAAGGGAAATACTTCTGTTGCTCCTACATCACCATTAGAGGTCATTATTATTGAAATAGAAACTATTTTTTGCATTAGGTATTGTTTATAAGACATTGTATTATGTGAATAATGATTTCAGGTTGATGAATCTGGGAAACAAAAACAGAAGACTACAAATAATCCTCCTAAATCAATTTTAAAGGTTTGTACTAATACCCCCTTTAAAGTTATGGTTTATGACTAATTACCCCCTATACCTTATTATGTTTTGTCAACTTACCCCCTATAATTGTTTATGTCTTGACTACTTACCCCCTATAACTTACTTTGTTTATGCAGAAGGTAAAGATGGAGAAGTTAACAGAACTATTGGAAAAAGCAAAGCATAAAAATGCTGGGGATGCACAAACAAATGAGAATGAGAAAACAAGTGAGCAGATTAGCATAGACAAAACAAAGGAGAAAGCCCCCCCTAAGCAAAAAAAGAAGAATTCATTAAGGAACATCCCAGGGGTAAGTATATAATGATTTGACTAACTACCCCTTAGACTTTTATTTCAGTGACTAAATGCCCCCTGGATCTACAAAATTGTGCAAAAAAGACCTTCTGCAGATACCTTTATTGAATGCTTTTATTTGTTTACCATGTAGGTGAGGTTCAAACATGATAAACCACCAGCAGAATCAGGATCAAAAAGGAGTTTACCTGAGGTTAGCCATGTGTTGATTTTTTTTACACCATTACATACTACAGAATGCTTAACTTCTTCTTTATCATTCTACCAGGAAGGAGACACAAGACTACCAGAGAAAAAGCGGCGCGTAATCCAGCATAAACAGGGGGTGGTAATGCGAGAGGGTGATCCAAAGTATGTAACTGTTGCTGAAGCACTTCGTTTGAGGAAGGCAGCCAACAGTTCTTCAGTAAAAACTAGGAAAGAAGCTAAAGATTGAAGAATTCTGCAGATTTGAGTGTTTTATATTTCTGTGTTTTGTGACTTTTATTTTCTGTAAAAGTAGATCTTCACGCAGCAAGGATGTGGTTTTTAAGGGTTTCTAGTATGAGGTGTAGGTGGTATTTAAATACTGTTTTTTTGTTGGTAAGGCCTTTATTGCAGGTCTGTGGTGTTTTGTATGCTAGTGCACTAGTGGATGCTTTGAATATTTTTTTTGCTATGGTCTATGTAATGCCAGCACTTTATTGTTATCTTTATCTACTTTTTTTAGATTGCATTAGATTCTATTGTCCATTAAGTGTTTCTTTAACATACTATATTCATTGCACAGTAAAACACAACTTAAACAAACCGCAATAACTTCATAATCCATTTCAACTAAAACCAAAAACTTTTGTTCAACAGTCAATTACAAACAAAGCTGAAAACTAACACATTACACCAGATAAAACAAACTGATAAAACAAACACAAAACATCAACAGCTGCAAACTTCAACAAACTGATCAATCAAACACAAAACACCATCAGTTGCAACCACCTGCTCCATCACTCTGTCTACACCAAAATACACCTCCAACAACATTCTAATTCTTTGACACACTAATACAAGACAAAATGGAGAGGAAGAGGAATATAATCATGAAGCAGGTCCATTTCAGAAACTTGTTTTCCCGAGATATAGTGTCCATCGATATGTTAAGACGTTGCACCTCATTCTCCAAGACAGTTACTTTCACACGCTCAAATTTCAAATCTTTTGAGGCAACTTGTTCTTTTTCTTGCAATTCAACCAACTGTGTGTTCAGTTCATTCACTTTCTCATGTTCAAGCTTCCAATCTGCAAAAGCTTTTTTCTCTAACAGCATCATATCTCCGTAATCAGAGACCAACAAGTTCATCTTCGTCTCCATTGCATCTTTCTCAAGACAGTGATTGGAATCTTTAAATAGAAGCCCTCGAATTATCGAACTAGTAGCCTCCGGCAATGGCTCATCCAACCACATGAAGAACTTGCAATCCATTGAACACCCCCAATACATGCACCTGTAAAACCTCCTGCAAGGATTCGTATCTGTCCAAGAGGTGTGAAGCCTTGCTAATTTCTTGCATCTGCAATAGGGGACTTGAGAAGTGTAGTGCGAAGAAGAACCAGCGCTATCGGCTTTAAGGGGCGACATCGGCATCAACGTTGAAGGTATTGGGAGGATTCGACGCGAATTACTGTAGAAAGCTAGGGTTTTGGTGTTCTTCGAGTTCTTCCCCAAACCGAACCCGTTTTCTTCCTTTTGATTTTCGTTTTTGTTTAAGTTAAGTTGTTAAAGTGTTTTTGGGGTATATATAGGATAGCCTTTAGTGAATTCCCCATCTTGCCCTTGTTAAAATAAGGGTTAAGTTAATTAAAAACGCAATTAACACCTGGATTTAAAAAAAAAAAAAAAATTGTGACGTGGAATTGCCACGTCACTTTTAACGGTGATAAATGGACGGAACACGCAGTAGGGGGTAACGGGTCACAAAAACAAATCCTAGGGGGCATCTAGGCGCATTTTAAGAGTTAGGGGGCAACCTGTCAATCGGGTATAAACACAGGGGGCAAAAGTGTTATTTACTCCAATAATAATATATATGTATATGATGCAATTTGCAGGTCTTTACCGTTACAGGGTAGGCGATATTCTTCGAGTTACTGGATTTAAAAACAAAGCTCCTCAATTCAGCTTCGTATGTCGAGACAATGTTGTTTTAAGCATTGATGCAGAGAAGACCGATGAATTTGAGTTACAAAATTCAGTAAAAAATGGGGCGGCTCATTTAAGGCCATTCAATAAACATCTCACTGATTACACAAGTTATGGAGACACAAGTACAATCCCAGGCCACTATGTACTTTTCTGGGAATTAAATGTGAATGACTCATCCCACATTCCACCTTCAACATTCGAAGATTGTTGCCTCACAATCGAGGAGTCTCTCAACAGTGTGTATCGAATGCTTCGAGCTTCTGGAACAATTGGACCACTTGAGATCAAGATTGTGGAAAATGGAACATTTGATAAGCTATTGGATTATGCTATTAGTCTAGGTGGGTCAGTTAATCAGTACAAGACACCACGATGTGTGAAATCTGCACCTATTATTGAGCTATTAAACTCCAGGGTTGTGTCTACTTACTTCAATTCTGAATGCCCAAAATCCACCCCTAGCCACAAGGATTGGAGCAACATCAATAACAACTGAATACGAAGGCATGAAGGTCCATATCACTTCTTTGTGCTACTCCCACTTGAGAAACCTTAAAAAAAAATCACTCTTCATTCCATGTATTGCATCTAAGTTCTCCATTCAAATATTCCTCTTTCATGAAAGCTATTAATCATTATTCATTAATGCATATATATCCATTTATCTGTATTTATTTTAAATTGTGGCTTGGTGTGGAGCTGGCATCTTGTAAAGTGATACCCTGAGGCAGCTAGACTAAGGCCAATAGGACTGACCGAGACACTTAGTAACCCGAGGCGAGGAGACCTACAGATACGAGTAACACTAACAACACCAAAGCAGTCGGCTAATAAATGAATTTTGGAGAAACAGACTAATTCTAGCAAATCACATTATGAAGAGCAAAGAACCACCACTCAAATTATAAAAAATTAACCTGAGATTAACTACTACTGCGCGTGTCTCTAGCGTCAAAGGCATTAACGATTATACGCGAGTAGTCGCTAAAGACAAGTAATTAGCGACTAAAACTTATTAATTGTTGCTTCCTATATTAGATGATCAGGTTAAGATACTTTGTACTGGTGAAGCTGAATTATCACGTGGTAAAGTCTTTAAAGAGAATGTGGAAGTACATAAAATAAAATCAACTTCATGTTTGTTTGGAATTTGATAAAAGATATGATTTTGTGTCCATTCGGTGGTGTAATATAAATAAGAATAGAATGTTTTGTTTGATACTTTAATGTTTCTTTTTTTTCCAAAGAAACCTTACAAACAAATTATTCACAAACAAATTATTTATATTTATTACATAAATTCACTAGATAATCATTTGAAGCAATATAGAGATAAATCCTTCCATTCAGATAGGTCCATATCACTCCTAGTACACGTAGCAAGCGCATCTGCTATAGAATTATATCTTCTATCCACATGGGCAATGTTCCAATCTGAACCACAACCTTACCATTTCCTTACTTCCGAAATGATAGGTTTAAGACTCCAATGGAGTCCGGTCAAACCCAAAATTCCTTGAACTAATTCAAGATTGTCAGAGTAAAATGAAATACTCTGATCTACCAGATTTTTGCTTAATCTCATTTCCATTAAAATGGTCCATGCCTCCCCTTCAATAACACTGTTAACTTTACATTTCATGCTTGATCTTTTCACGATGTTTCCATCTTTAGCAACTCCAATTGTTGCGATACCTGCTGGTTCTTTGTTATTAGTAAATGATGCATCGCTCATCCAAATGATTTCAGCTTCATCCATTATCATAGGATTGTCTTTTTTATTACTTTTACTAGTATCCTTCTTTTTATTCTCTATTTTTTCCGAATCCATGCATGGTCCAAAGAGTTTTGAGATTAAATCCTTCGATTTATTTAAAATATTATTACTATTTCATTTAGCTCCTTCGTGAAAACATTTCATTCTTTCTCTCCATATATTCCATAAAATTATCATCACATATGCTATCACCTTTTTCTTCTCCCAACCATTTTTACTATAACCATCAATAATTTGCTTAAACCATTCAACAAATGTACCCATAAAATTTTGATCGATCTTAATCAGTAATGGTGATAAAGCCCATACCTCAATGCTAGAAGGACATTTCAAGAATAAATGAACAATATTTTCGTCCTCAAGTTCACACCATTCACATATCTCGTTATTAACACACTTTCTTTTCTTCAGATTATTTTTAACCGGTAGAGCACTATTGCAGATTATCCAACAATTTTTTTTAATCCTTGACGGTATATTATTTTTCCAAATTATATCCCAAATGCTGTTATCTATACTATCTCCCACATTAGATGATTGCGTCTCTTGAGCCATTTCTTCACTAACTAAAATATGATATCCTGATTTGGTGGAGTACTCCGCATTCTTACTATATGGCCATATCAATTTATCTTCGTCATCTATCATACATCTCGGAATGTTTTTAATATAATCACCCACTTCTTTGAAAAATATTGATTTAGTAACTCGTTATTCCACTCCATATCTGATTTATTAAACAATTCATGCACAAAACTAATTGAGCAGTTATTTGGTTTTTGAAGATTGATACCTTTACTAATCCAACAATGATTCCATATATTCGTACTTTTCCCATTCCCCACTTGCCATATCATATGCTTCTTTAAAAATTGTAATCTTTTATACATGCTTGTCCAACTCCAAGATCTTCGTTAACTCAATTTTGCATCAATCATATTAAAATTAGGAAAATAAATATCTTTAAGGATTTTGTAAGCAAATGAATCAGGGTTATTAAGCAGTCTCCAAGCTTGGTCAGCTAACATTGCATAGTTCATTTTATAAAATTCTCTGAACCCTAAACCCCCAATCTTCTTAGATCTTGACATTCTTTTCCAATTGACCCAATGAATTCTTTTTCTATACCCAGCATCCCACCAAAAATTTCCAACAATACTTGATAATTTCTTACAAAGTGTCTTAGGAAACTCCAAAATAGACATAGCATAATTTGGGATAGCTTGTAAAACAACTTTAATAAGAATTTCCTTACCTCCTGGTGGTCCTTTGTGTGTTCTAAAAATAAATGCAAATGCTAATCGAACCACAATCGCAAGTGTACGGTTGTCCCAAGTAGTATAACTGATAAATCAGATTCGTTCCAAGGACGGGATGGTTGATCACAATGTTTAACAAATAGTGATTGATGCACTTATGAAAATAAAAGATAGTAATATGTTTGTTTGGTTTTGTTGATTAAAGCTAATGAATGAAAGACAAATATTAAATTGCAAGTAAAAGCTAAGACACAAGTAAAATGAATGAAAACGCAATATGAGATGTAGTACTTGAGAACGCAAGGATCCTCCTAGTCTTACTTCCTAACTTATGTTGTTTAAGGGCTAAATTGGTCAATTACAATGGTCGGGATTCTAAATTCCTTATACCCCCGTCAGGGTGGACTATAAGGCAATCCGAAAGTGTCACTAGTCCCGTCAGGGTAAATATGATCCACCGTTGGATGATTAAGTGTTTTACCTCATTGGCCCTAGAATTAGCTAAGTTCGTCAGAATCAATAACTTTTATCCTAGATTGAATAATTAATTCTATACCTAAACCCTCCGTCAGGATGATCCACACGCCACATATGTGGAATAGCTTAGATACTGATACCTAATCTTAGTTCGCGACTCTAAAATCAGTAAATAATCACAAATTATCGAAAAGAGTAATGAACCCAATCTAATTTAATTTAATCTAAACCCAAATTCAACACTCGTTATTTCATAAAATTAAGATTCACCCATTGTTTGTTCTCAAGCACTATGAAAAGCTTAGCTCATATTAAAATTAAAAACTAAATTAAAAGAAATGGAATTCATATTGTTTACAAAATTAAAATATAAAAAGAACCTAATTTCCAGAATTGGAATGACTACGAACGGAGCTATAGACCCACTCCAGCTCTTGTAGCTTCTTCTTTCTTCCTTCTGTTGCTTCTCTCTGGTGTTTAATCTTGTGGAATGTGAATTGTGTGAAAAATAGAAGTCCAGACCTCCTTTTATAAGCATAAATTCGTACTAGGGCTTGGACCAGAAAATAAAATACTAATTAAATGTCCAAGTCCACTTTCTAAGCCCAAAATCCCGTAACTGCTGATACATCTTCACTAAAACGGCTTTTTCCGATGCGTTATGACTCCGATTGACCTCATTCTAGTTGCTAAAGTTCCGTAACTCGATAAGGAATGTTTTCTCTTCAAATGTCAGCGGCTAAATCATCGCTTAAGCACCTCGAAATCAGCACTCTATGGTCTGGAAAATGGATTTTCAGCTCTAAAAATAATATCTTCGGGATTTATCTTCAAGTCTTGACTCTAATTCACGATCTTTGACTTTCTCCTTGGATTCCTCTCCTAGCTAACATCTAAAACCTGTAAACTTTACACTAAAAATACCAATATTACGCGCAAAAGCTTAATAAATTAAAAATGCTAGAAATAAAAAGGAAATTCCGGATTATTGCATATTTAGTCCAAAAGTCTATCGAATTAATTAAATAAACACCAAAAATGATGTCTCCCAAGGGTCGAAAATAAGAACAACTAGGGAGACATCAAGACCCCCAACTCAAACCTTTGTCGTCCCGACAAAGTAAAACAAAACAAAGGGGTAGAAGTAAGCGTATAAACAAGTAGAAGCTAGCAAATAAACCCTAAAGCAATTCTCAAAATAAATCTCATATAGAAAACTCTAGAAACTAATATACACATACACTAATCATGCAACATCAAACCTAAATAATCTCAATCATAAAATTAAAGTCGCAATGCTTGAAGGTTACACTTGTACTCATCTCTGTATGATGGCTATAGGGTGGTCATTAATCCTACCTCGCTTTGAACGTTCCACCTAGTGTATTCCCTATCAACAGAATCGTAAATTCACTACGCACTTAGGAATCACGAGGTCTTTACGGTTATAATACTGGCTTAAGGACGGGTGTGGATGTATATTTGGTAAATTTAAAGTGAGCTTTTGGCTCTCTCCTCACTTACCATCAACAATGTCCTCGAGCTTGAGTTAACGCTCAAAAAGATGTTCTCACTCACCCATATACGCAACAATTTAGCGTCCCATGTCTACCCACTATAAATAAGATGATTTTCAGAAAAATTCCACTTTGCCGGATGTTTTATTCATTCATATTTTTCTTTTTCTTTTTTTTTGTACAGAAGCAAACCGGGTTCGCGGTTTTGATGAATCCGGGTTCCCGGTGCCTACTGTATGGATTTTTCATTTTTTCATTTTTTTCTTTCTTTTTCACTTTTTCTCATCCCCGGCAAAGGGTTACAAGTATATATTATCTGCAATTGTGCTACAATACAAAGCACATCGATCCCAACCCATTAAATTCCCCATATGTGGTCCCACCACCCCAAACTCAAGCTCGAGACATGTCTCAGGATTGTGATTCAAGTGCGGGTCATATGGTCATGCCTAATAATCTAAGGGATAATGGCTTATATCGTGGCTACAAAGAAAAGGCTAAGGCTCAAAGTGGGCTAAGACGGATAATCATTAATACAAGGGATAGAAAGCTAAAAAGGCACAAATGGCTAACAAAGAACTGCCCCTATCATTTTCCTAAGTACATAGCTTGTCTTTAGTTCATATCTAGGTGGGTTCTCTACTAATTAGGATTTCACGTTCTACACACCAAAAACATATTCCTTGAGTACAAGCTTACTTCATTTGCATTGTTCATTAATTTTTCCTATCAATTACCTATGTTCGCATGCAATTGTAAGTGCGTTTTATATCAATCCCTAGAGTCCACTATTTACTATCATAGATTTATCAAGAGTATGCTTAAAGGGATATTTAAAAATTTCTACAGTCAAACGCAACTCCGAAAATTCTTTTATTGAAAGAAAATAAAGCAAATAACACATAAAAAACTGGGATGAGGCAACGAACCCCACCCCAAACTCAAAAATGAGTCGTGTCCCCACGACTCGAAAAGACTCAATAAAGCATTTAAACTAATCTATACTAAGAGGAAAGTTTTGAAAAAGTATCTTAACCAGCGCGAGGCTGGTTATCGGTGTTGCGTTCTGGACCTTTATCTCGCGTAACCGCATCATAAATCGCGTTTTGAAGTGTATTTACGCCCAGGATTAAATTTCGAAGCAGATCCAATTCTTTTGTGACGTTTCCCAAGGTAGCAATCATCTTAACCTGATTCTCTTCCAACACCTGAATCTTCGCTTCCAACTCAGGTACAGTTTTCACTTTCTTTGATTGAGGAGTTCTCGGACTTCTTGTAGTTCGCGTTGCTTCCTCATGGATGTTCTTGATTGTGCTCAAAGCTATACTCACACCAACTGAAACAGTATCAATATCTACGTCCTTACGCGGAATCTTTGCGTCTAGACACAACTGAGTAATAGTACAAGGAAACTTCAGATTTTGTTGTTTCATTGGTGACTTCGCGAACTCCATGATTGTATCATAAATGATCTTAGCAACATCAAATGGTTTATCCTCCAAAATACACTTAATAACAAATATGTGCTCTTTCTTCAACTCGGAAGTGTGTTTAATACCAAAGAAAGTGGGTATTACGAAACGAGACCAAACCTTAGCACGAGGTGTCAAACTACTGCTGTAAAACTTTCCAGGATACCTTTCACCTTCCGGAATTGGGCTAGTCCCATTAACAAGCACGGTCCCCCAAAGGGATTCAAAATCAAAAGAAGGGTCATTAAGAGTTTCTTGGAAGGGGCATGTTCCAGAAAAGTTGGGTAGTTTCAATGATTTCCGAATACGTTCAATAGAGAAAGGAACTACCTTTTTGCAGATATCAATGGCATCACGGGAGGTAGCTAAACCTTCGTAAAATTCTCGCACAAAAGTAGGAATAAACTCAAGCTTCCTTTCTTGTAACTCTTTCCAACCAAACTTAGCACATGTCACAGCATATTCCTTGTAATCACTACTCATAATACCCTTAGGAAAATTCGTCTCCTCACCAAATTTCAAAAATTTAATTCTTTCACGAATCTGAGTATTCCAACAAGTGTAAACCCTCTTAGGCTTGTGGGCCCACATCTTCATACGCGGAGGTTTTTGAACGGGTGCTTCCGGAATCTCTTGTTCAGTTTCTTCCTCAATGTTCTTCGCAATTTCCTCTTCTGGTTCCTTCTCACTGTCAATCTCATCAATCAATCTTCTCTTGTGACCTGTGATTTCTTTTCTTTTAGAATCAAGCTTAACTTCGTCAATTTTTCGTTTAGGACGCGAATCAGGAATCTCAATAGCTTGATCTTGTGAACCACCAATGGTGGTCTTTCTTCTAGGAGCAGTTCTTCGAAAATCACCGGTTCTGTTAGTCATCTCTTATCACCCCAAACTCAAAACTTCAAATAATGAAAAACTTAGAGAAAAAGTTTAGAATTTTGATTTTTTGAGGCTTAGGAATTGAAGAACTAGGGTGAATATGAGATGGGTCTTGTTTAATTTGAATGGGAGAAGAAAGAATTGGGTTTTATTTAAGGATTTGATGAAGAAGAATCTTGGGAGAAACTAAGGATTTGATGTTATTTTGGAGAGGAGGTGAGTTGATTTTATGTTTTTGTGGTGAAAGAGGGTAGGAATTGATGATATATAGTGTTTTGGATGATGAATTTCGGAGGTGGGGAGGCTATTGGTGCGTTTTAGGTAAAGACTTGCAAAAGAGGCTAAGAAAACTAGGTTAAGGCCTCAAAAACCGACATCACAGCTTCAAAACCGGGTTCCCGGTTTCCGCAAACCGGGTTCCCGGTTCCGCGTCGCTGTGACGGCGCGGAAAATTAACTTAAAGACTTTTTTTTTTTTTTTTCAAAACGCACCAAAACGCTGGACCCCAAGACGCTGGGTCCGAGATTTTACTCGCCGAAACCGGGTACCCGGTTCTGTGGAATGCGGGTTCCCGGTTTTGTGTCGATGGCGCGAGTCAAAACGCGCCAAAACGCAGGACTCCAAGACGCTGGGTCAGAACTTTTGGACTTTTGCAGCTCCGAAACCGGGTACCCGGTTTTGCCAAATGCGGGTTCCCGGTTTTGTGTCGATGGCGCGAACCAAAACGCAGCAAAACGCAAGCCACCAAGACGCTGGGTCAGAACTTTTCAGAAATCACAGCACCAAAACCGGGTGCCGGTTTCGAAAATCCGGGTACCCGGTTCCGACGCTGTGTCGTGAACCAAGACGCCAAGTGTTGCGTTGAAGAGGGTGGTACCAGCTCCAAAACCGGGTTCCCGGTTTTGCGAAACCGGGTTCCTGGTTTCTCCTGGACATCCATCCTCTTTTTCTCCTGTTTTCGCCAAATCGACCCCAAACTCATGACCTTGTTATCCCTGAAATCATCAAAAACAACTACCCTTCCTCATTTCTTAATAATACACACTAAAATTACGAAAATCAAACTAATCTAAAATGCAAAAATTGAAAACTCAGCTAATATACAATGAATTGGCTTTTGTTTAACGTCGTTAAGCTCGACGGGTTACCTCACGCTACTAAGGAGTCTCGAGGAGATACATGACCTCCCCGGGATGTGGATCTTCCGAGCGATTGGTATCTTCACCTCCATGGTATATCTTTAATCTGTGACCGTTGACCATGAAGGTACGGTTCTCTAGCGGATGTTCTATTTCTATCGCCCCATGAGGTGTAACTTTGGTCACAATGTATGGACCTGACCACTTAGATTTTAACCTACCCGGATAATTGCTGAACTTTGAGTTATACTTTAACACTCTTTGCCCCACTTCAAAGTTCTTTGTACGAATCCGATTGTCATGCCATTTCTTTGTGTTTTCTTTGTAAAGTTTGGCATTTTCATAAGCATGCAACCGGAATTCGTCCAGTTCATTAAGCTTCATCATACGATTCTTTCCGGCTAAGATAGGATCTAAGTTCAACTGCGCAATTGCCCAATAGGCACCCATTTCAAGCTCTAAAGGTAAGTGACAAGCCTTACCATACACCATACGATAGGGAGATGCACCCACTGGAGTCTTAGACGCAGTACGATAGGCCCACAACGCATCATCTAACTTCATTGACCAGTTTTTTCTTGTAGGACCAACGGTTTTCTCTAGGATTGACTTGACTTCACGATTCGAAACTTCAGCTTGACCATTGGATTGTGTATGATATGCAGTAGATACACGGTGTCTAACTCCATACTTCTCTAGAACAGTCTTCAGATATTTATTAACGAAATGAGATCCCCCATCGCTAATAATCACTTTAGGTGTGCCATGTCTAGTGAAAATATGTGATTTCAAGAACTTGATCACCACTCGTGAATCATTAGTAGGTAAAGCCACCGCTTCTACCCACTTAGACACATAATCAACAGCCAATAAGATATAGAGGTTACCATTTGAAGGAACGAAAAGACCCATAAAGTCTATGCCCCACACATCGAATATCTCAACCTCTAACACATTATTACGCGGCATCTCATCCCTCTTAGATATGTTTCCGGTAAACTGGCATCTCGTACATTTCTTAACATATTCATGACAATCTTTAATAAGAGAAGGCCAGTAAAAACCTGATTGAAATACCTTCGCAGCAGTTCTGTCTCCTTTGAAATGTCCTCCGTATAATGAATCATGGCATCCAGCTATAATGGCTTGAGTCTCTTCCCTTGCTACACATCTTCGTATCATTTGGTCAGCACAAAATTTATAGAGGAAAGGATCCTCCCAAAAGAACCGTCTAGCACGATGAGCTAACCTCTTTCTTTCTTGATAAGTAGAACCTTCAGGAAAAACACCACTCACCACTAAATTCGCAATATCTGCATACCACGGAGCTTCATAATCTCGAACACGAATAAACTCTCATCAGGAAACTCTTCTCTAACTGCTTCAATACCACTATTCATCTCTGAACCCTCTAAACGCGATAGATGATCTGCAACCTGATTCTCACAACCCTTTCTATCTTTGATCTCTAAATCGAACTCTTGTAGCAATAACACCCATCTGATTAACCTTGGTTTCGCATCTTTCTTTTCCATAAGGAATCTGATCGCGGAATGATCTGTATAAACAATAACTTTCGCTCCAAGAAGATAGGAGCGAAATTTATCAAACGAATATACAACTGCTAGCAACTCTTTTTCTGTAACTGTGTAATTAATCTGAGCACCACTAAAAGTTTTACTAGCATAGTAAATCGAATGAAAAACCTTCTCTTTTCTCTGTCCCAATACAGCTCCCATACATAAATCACTCGCATCACACATAACCTCCCACGGTAAATTCCAATCTGGAGGTAACACTATAGGAGCAGAAATAAGCTTTTCTTTGATTGATTTGAAGGCCGCTAAACAAGCTTCATCAAAAAGGAATTTGCAATCCTTTTCGAGTAAGTTGCATAACGGTTTAGCAATCTTAGAAAAATCCTTAATAAAACGCCTATAAAAGCCAGCATGGCCAAGAAAACTCCTTACCCCTTTAACATAAACAGGAGGGGGAAGAGTTTTAATTACCTCTATCTTTGCTCTATCAACCTCTAATCCAGCACTCGAAACTTTGTGACCCAGAACAATACCTTCGCGAACCATGAAATGACACTTCTCCCAGTTTAACACCAAGTCTGATTCCTTGCATCTAACCAACACTTTCTCCAAGTTATCCAAACACTTATCAAAATCGTCACCAAACACGGAGAAACCGTCCATAAACACTTCCAGGAAATTATCAATCATATCCCAGAAGATGGCCATCATGCATCTCTGAAAAGTAGCAGGAGC
This sequence comes from Nemophila menziesii, assembly GCA_029959085.1. Lineage (NCBI taxonomy): Eukaryota > Viridiplantae > Streptophyta > Magnoliopsida > Boraginales > Hydrophyllaceae > Nemophila > Nemophila menziesii. The sequence continues at coordinate 1,710,874 of JARWIR010000027.1, read as the reverse complement.
ATTACACAACCCAAATGGCATTCTGCGATATGCAAACGTACCAAATGGGCATGTAAAAGTAGTCTTATGTTGATCTTCTGGAGCCACGTAAATCTGATTGTACCCGGAGTAACCATCCAAGAAACAATAGTACTCTCTTCCGGCTAATTTGTCTAATATCTGATCAATGAAGGGTAAAGGGAAGTGATCTTTTCTGGTGGCCTTGCTCAGCTTTCTGTAATCCATGCAAACTCTCCAACCTACTACCGTTCTTGAAGGAATCGCCTTATTTTTATCGTTAAGAATTGTTGTTATTCCTCCTTTCTTCGGTACACACTGAACTGGGCTCACCCATTCAGTACTCGAAATGGGATAGATAATCCCCGCATCTAAAAGCTTGATCACCTCTTTACCACATCCTTCATCACGGGCATCAATCTCCTTTGGCCTTCAACTGAGCGTGCGTTAACATCTTCAAGTATGATTTTGTGTTGACAATAGGATGGACTAATGCCTTTGATGTCAGCAATTGTCCAACCTATTGCTTCTTTGTTGGCTCTTAACACACGCAACAGTTTATCTTCTTGAGGACCTGTCAAATTAGCTGAAACAATAACAGGTAGAGTTTCATTAGTACCCAAATAAGCATACCTCAAGTGTGATGGCAATGGTTTTTCTTCCAACTCCGGAGGAGATTCAATTGAAGGCTTCTTTTTAGGAATAATCTCCCCCGGTTCTCTCACAGGTTCATAGGCAAGACGCCTATACTTCGGATTTTCAGAATTTAGAGCTGCCACTGTTTCGGTGAGCTCCTCCATCATCTCAGGTGAATCTAATGTCAAAGCAGCCTGCAAGATATCATCAAAATTTAAGCAATTAAATACCTCTTGCGATGCTTGCTCTACCACATCCATTCTGAAGCAATCTTCCTGAGAATCTGGGAATTTCATAGCTCGAAATACATTGAATTTCACTTCCTCATCTTGTATCCTCATTGTCAATTCGCCATTTTCTACATCGATCAATGTTCTCCCTGTAGCTAGGAATGGTCTACCCAAAATAATGGGGACATTTCTATCTGCATTGTATTCAATAATTACGAAATCAACAGGAAATATAAGTGTACCTGCCTTAACAAGGACATCCTCAATGCGGCCTTCAGGATGAGCAAGAGACCTGTCCGCCATTTGCAAGACCATAGAAGTGGGTCTTGCATTTCCAATTTTAAGCTTATCAAAGATTGACTTGGGCATCAAATTGATGCTTGCCCCCAAGTCACATAACGCCTTCTTCTCCGATCGATATGGGAATTGTGAAACTCCCCGGGTCAACTAACTTCGGAGGTAATTTACTCTGGCAAATCGCACTACACTCTTCAGGAAGGCCAATCATCTCATTATCACAGTAGGGCCTTTTATTAGTGAGGGCCCTCTTCAAAAACTTCGTATACTTAGGAATATATCGAATCGCCTCAAGTAACGGAATATTAATACTTAGACCCTTCACTCTATTAAAGAACTTCTGAAAATCAGCCATATCACCCTTTTTCTGAACTCGCGATGGAAACGGTGGTGGAGGGCGATTGCTTACAATTTCATCTCTCTTTTTCGGAATTTCTCTTGGTCTTTCTATTTCTTCAACCTCACTATCTTTCTCATTCTCTTTTTCTTTCTCACCCACTTCCTTTTCTTTTCTTGGAACTTCTTTCTCTTTCATAACGGGAAAAGGAGGTGGAGGGAGGTTCTTACCACTTCTTAATGTAACAGCCTTGCAATCTTCACGTTGTGTTGGATTTTCCGTATCGCTAGGAAGTTGCCCTTGTGGACGCTAATTCAGCTGTTTATTAATTTGGCTTAGCTGATTCTGGAAAATCTTCATATTCGCTTCAGCTGCGTTCTGACGTTCCAAAGCTTGTGTTTGAAGAGCAATCAAATTTTCAACGGTTTTCTGAAGGGTAACTACTCCTTCTTGTGGATGGGCAGGTAGAGCTTTCTGGTTTAAATTCTCATCGTAGGTATTCTGAGGAGCTTGTCTTTGTACATAATTGTTTTGATTCCGTCCTCCTTGATGATTGTTGTGTGGTCTTGGATTATAGTTGTTGCCTTGAGGACGCGGCTGATACGCGTAAGTAGGATTGGCTGCCCCATTGGGATTTGAGTATTGAAACCCAGGATGGTTTCTGTTAGGCTGATATCCATTACCACTTGAATTGAAATTACCTCTATTGGACATAAAATTCACTGATTCTTGGTTATTCGGACAACTTTACTCATCATGATCATCTACCTTACAAATTGAACACATATAAACCTCTTGTGCAGCATGCACAGCTACCTTCTTACTCGGAAAAACCTTCTTTTACAGCTAAAGTAAGCTGCTTCAACTGTTGCTCTATAGTATTCTGAATCTTATTCTCAAGCGTAGCAAATTTCTCTTCCATGTCAACATTATTCACTCCCTTAACTGGTGTTCTTACTGAGCTCCACCCAACTTCATTCTTGACTATTCTTTCCAAAATGATCCTTGCATGAGCGGGTTGAATTTGAAGAAAACCTGCACCACATAGCGTATCCAATTTCTCTCTCGAAGTTCCATCAAGGCCTCTATAAAAGATCTTTAACTGTTGTTGTTCTGAAAAGCCATGATTGGGAACTTTACGCAAACACATCTGAAATCTTGTCCAACTCCTACCCACAGTTTCTTCATACTCTTGACGGAAATGCGTCAATTCTAATTCAGCATCTAACCTCATGTTACTTGGGTAATACCTGTCAAAGAACGCAATCTCTAATTGGTCCCAATTAGTAATCTTCGTAGGATCTTGAGTATCGTGCCATTCACTTGCTCCATCAATGACAAAGAATTTAAAAGCAGCAAAATACATCTGTTCTCTTGAAACCCCTTGTGTGATATAAGAATCACATATCTGTTTGAATTTCTGTACCGCTCTAAGAGGATCTTCCGATGGTCTTCCGCGAAAATTTCCAAAGTTTTGGAACTGAGCTAGCATACCCGAATCTGGACGGAATCTCGGAACATTAATATCTGGAGCACCTACTCCTATAGCAGGAGCGCGGAATGGGACTTCTGGAGGACCATTAGTAAACCACGGATCTTGATTCATCACGATCTGAACTTGAGGATTAGGAACCACTGGTGGAACTGGAGAAATCACGCCTGGAGCTAAAGGTTGGCCATTTGCATCTAGCTGGCCTTGTCCATTCTGTTGACCTTGAAGAGTGATATTCTCCATTCTGTTACTTAATTCTTCTACTTCTAAAGCTTCTCGTTCTCTTCTTCTTCTGTTCGCAAGTCTGATCAACGATTCTGGATTACTAAGGATCGGAGGTGTTGGCTCTAGATCCTTGAATAGCCTTCTTTGCATACACCAAACCTAAAAACCTGAAAAAGCTAACAAACAAAAAGCGTAAAACTGATAAAATAAAATAAATGCACTTATCACTAAAGGATAAACACCGTGGTCACACGCTACCGTCCCTGGCAGCGGCGCCAAAAACTTGGTGGTCCTTTGTGTGTTCTAAAAATAAATGCAAATGCTAATCGAACCACAACCGCAAGTGTACGGTTGTCCCAAGTAGTATAACTGATAAATCAGATTCGTTCTAAGGACGGGATGGTTGATCACAATGTTTAACAAATAGTGATTGATGCACTTATGAAAATAAAAGATAGTAATATGTTTGTTTGGTTTTGTTGATTAAAGCTAATGAATGAAAGACAAATATTAAATTGCAAGTAAAAGCTAAGACGCAAGTAAAATGAATGAAAACGCAATATGAGATGTAGTACTTGAGAACGCAAGGATCCTCCTAGTCTTACTTCCTAACTTATGTTGTTTAAGGGCTAAATTGGTCAATTACAATGGTCGGGATTCTAAATTCCTTATACCCCCGTCAGGGTGGACTATAAGGCAATCCGAAAGTGTCACTAGTCCCGTCAGGGTAAATATGATCCACCGTTGGATGATTAAGTGTTTTACCTCATTGGCCCTAGAATTAGCTAAGTTCGTCAGAATCAATAGCTTTTATCCTAGATTGAATAATTAATTCTATACCTAAACCCTCCGTCAGGATGATCCACACGCCATATGTGGAATAGCTTAGATACTAATACCTAATCTTTGTTCGCGACTCTAAAATCATTAAATAATCACAAATTATCGAAAAGAGTAATGAACCCAATCTAATTTAATTTCATCTAAACCCAAATTCAACACTCGTTATTTCATAAAATTAAGATTCACCCATTGTTTGTTCTCAAGCACTATGAAAAGCTTAGCTCATATTAAAATTAAAAACTAAATTAAAAGAAATGGAATTCATATTGTTTACAAAATTAAAATATAAAAAGAACCTAATTTCCGGAATTGGAATGACTACGAACAGAGCTATAGACCCACTCCAGCTCTTGTAGCTTCTTCTTTCTTCCTTCTGTTGCTTCTCTCTGGTGTTTAATCTTGTGGAATGTGAATTGTGTGAAAAATAAAGTCCAGACCTCCTTTTATAAGCATAAATTCGTACTAGGGTTTGGACCAGAAAATAAAATACTAATTAAATGTCCAAGCCCACTTTCTAAGCCCAAAATCCCGTAACTGCTGATACATCTTCACTAAAACGGCTTTTCCCGATGCGTTATGACTCCGATTGACCTCATTTCAGTTGCTAAAGTTCCGTAACTCGATAAGGAATGTTTTCTCTTCAAAGGTAAGCGGCTAAATCATCACTTAAGCACCTCGAAATCAGCACTCTATAGCCTGGAAAATGGATTTTCAGCTCTAAAAATAATATCTTCGGGATTTATCTTCAAGTCTTGACTCTGATTCACGATCTTTGACTTTCTCCTTGGATTCCTCTCATAGCTAACATCTAAAACCTGTAAACTTTACACTAAAAATACCAATATTACGCGCAAAAGCTTAATAAATTAAAAATGCTAGAAATAAAAAGGAAATTCCGGATTATTGCATATTTAGTCCAAAAGTCTATCGAATTAATTAAATAAACACAAAAAATGATGTCTCCCAAGGGTCGAAAATAAGAACAACTAGGGAGACATCACCTCCTTCTGATAAAAGTGATGATATCCAGCTAGCTGATTTAGACAATAATTTGTCTTTAATATAATTAAAATTTTCACTTTTAGCCCTTTGGGTGTTAAAGGTAACCCAAGATATTTTTCGAGATCATTAGTACTTCTAATATTAAGTATACTTGATACCTCTTCCTTCTTAATTTCGGGCGTATTTTTGCAGAAAAGAATCGCGGATTTATTAAGATTGACTCTTTGTCCCGACGCCTTACAGTATTCCGTAATCAAATTTTTAAAAGCTTCGATTTCCGTTTGATTAAGATTAATAAAAAATAACGCATCATCTGCAAATAAAAGGTGAGTCAATCTAGGACAGTTCATCGTAATTTGAATACCTTGAACTGAGCCTTCTCTGCAGTGGAAATTAATTAAACTAATCAAACTCTCAGTAAGAAGAGAGAAGAGTAACGGTGATAGTGGATCCCCTTGTCTAAGACCTTGCTCCGGTTTAAATTTCCTCAATCTTTGACCATTAACTTTGACTTGAAAAGAAACTGATGAAATACAATTTCTTACCCAATCAATCCATTTTTTGCAAAATCCAAGAGCCTTTAAAGTTTTACAGAGAAAATCCCAGTTAACCTGATCATATGCTTTCTCCATATCAATTTTAACCGCACCATAGTATTTCTTTGACCTCCTTTTGGTGTTTAAAAAATAGGAAATTTCGTGAGCTATAATTATGTTATCTTGAATATTTCGACTCTTAATGAATGTCGATTGTGTTGGCGAAACAATTTTATCCATAAGAAGTTCTAGTCTTGAAGCCATAATTTTACTAATTATCTTGTAGCAAAAATTAGCACACGAAATTGGCCTGTAATCCTTTACTGATTCTTGCGAATTCCCTTTAGGTATTAATGTAATCACAGAGTCATTTATTTTACTAATATCCATATTATGGTCGAAAAAAATCCCTGACAACTTTAATAATATCGTCACTAATTATCTCCAAAAACTCATGATAAAACTTCCCAAGAAGACCATCAGCACCTGGAGCTTTTCTTCCCGACATACTAAATGCAGCAGCATTTTAATTTCCTCAATACTCGGTGACTTAACCAGTGCTTCATTCATCTCAAAAGTTATTTTACAGGAATATGTTGAGTAATATCATTAGAATCTGACGTACCTTTATTTTTAAACAAATTCATATAATAATCTTGAATTATTTCACTAATCTCATATGGTTCTTCAACCCAGTTTTCCTCTTTGTTTTTAATAGCACATATTTTGTTCACTTTCCTCTTTTTCATTGTTTTCGCGAAAAAATATCTTGTGTTTTTATCACCCTTTGTAATAACAAGATCTCTAGCCCTATCTTCCCAATACATTTCTTCAATTCATCATATCTTTTCAATATTTTCTTTAATATATCTTTCTTTCAATTTATTTTCCTCTGATATATGATCATTAATAACTAATGTAAGCTCCTGTTGCAGTTCCTGAATTCTTTTCCTATTATTAAAGAAATATTTTTTACTCCAACCTTTAAGTGCCAGACAAGTCGCATCTCTTTTATCACAAAAGTTAGCAACGCTATCACATAATTGTTTCGAATTCCAATTTTTCTTGATAACTTCTTTACATTGTTCATGTTCCAACCATCTTGATTCAAACATGAAGTATTTATTAATTTTACCCTTTTTTGTATCTCTACACAGAATTAATGGAGAGTGATCCGAACCAATCACAGGTGGAATTCTAAGTAGTGCATTAAGAAAATTGGCGCACCAATCCATTGAAGCGAGAGCTCTATCCAGTCTTTCCTTGACATTATCTTCAACTCCTCGATTATTCGACCAAGTAAATAAACAGCCTTTGCTAGGTAGGTCAACTAGATGATTTTTGTTGATGAACTCATTAAACTTAATAATCCGATCTATATTAGCAGCTTTACGCCCTTGTTTCTCAGAAAATCTCGATATATCATTAAAGTCCCCAATTATAATGTGTGGTTTATCAAGTTGATTGATCTTCTTAGATAAGGTTTGCCATAATATAAATCGATCATCATTATTAGTAGGAGCATTAACGTAAATGAGATACCAAGAAAAGCTGATAGATTCATTAATTTCTACTAACACATAATTAGAGCAAGCATATTTAACAAATACCCGTCATATCTTTCCATAATAGTAAGATACCCCCGGACCTATAAGCTCTTCCTCCAGGTTCTACTATATGAAAATTATTAAAATTCTTAAAGTGAGAACACGCACTAAAATCTTTCTAACGATGACTCGTCTCGAAAAGACACACAAAAGAGCAATTATTTTTACTAATTAGGGCTTAAAAGGACTTTTTAGTCAAGGGTGCCCTAGCCACTTGACAGTTCCAAAACAACGTATTATCCATTAGAGACATAAAGTTATCGCCATTTTAGGTTGCAGGAGCTTTTAGAGACATAAAGTTATCGCCATTTTAGGTTGCAGGAGCTTTTAGAGACAGAAAGTTAACCTTATAACCAAAGAAAAAAACCGTTCTGCATGCGTTGGAAAAGTGGATACCCATTCGATTGCTTTGGAAAAGTAGATACCATTCGATTCCTTTAGCAGATTAGCCAAAATTTAGGTTGTGAAATTGTAATTCTCAATTAAAATATTCTGCTTGTGCCAAATGAACCCCCAATGGTAGATTAAAACAACGAAAGCAGCTCGAATGAACAAATAATCAAGTTACTTGTTGAGAGATTCTAAAAATTCTTGGCCAGAAAGAGAAGATCAGCTAGTTGTATGAAACGTAGGACTCGTATGGACGTAAGTGTAAAGCTTCGGCTTTCTTCTTAATCAAAACATATTTGTGAAAAACATCTATGGTACTATTTTAGGCCATCGATCTATTTATATAAAGTTTAAAAATAAATTTAAGGAGAACTTTTTCTAGGCCATCGATCTTTTTTCTTGCATATGATTAAAAAACAAATTTTAAGAAGATCAAAGACTTTATAAATGTGAGACTCTTTATAACCTTTGATGACAAACTCAAAAACCTCAATGCATGTGAAATTAAATGAAAGGATATGAGATTAAATGAGGGAAAAGATGATAAAGTAACAAAAATTAGGAAAAAAGAGTCAAAGCAAGTAAGAAAGTTAACCCAAATGGTAGACAAAGTATTTCAGTTTGCAATTATTAATGTTGGAGGACCATGGAGTTTCTAATTTTGCTGTGATGAAGAAATTTGTGTCGACAACTCTAGTATTTGGAAAGTCAAACAAAGTCAACTGGCCATTGAAGAAGAAAGCGACATTTTAGGGAGAGAAAGTAGATCAATATATGTACATATTCGGTCAACTGATACTTTAATGTTTCGGGATTACAAGATCCAACTGATGAAAGAAGAATTATAGGTTAAGAAAGAAATTTCTTGGAAAAAACAGGTTTGATCAATATTAATTGCTTTACACCATAGGTTTGCTTTATTCCATATACAAATACTAGTTATTGCTCGTGCCTGAAGGCACTACGAAAAATCAAAATTCTACTATTGGTCTACAAATCATGTTTGATGTACAACTTTTCCATTTTCAACATTACTTATTAACCTAATCAAATCGCAAGACCAATTATTGTAAATCACATAATATGCCTAATACCAAGGAAGAAATTCAAATCTACTTATAGAAAAACTTATTGTAATTTTTTTTTTATTTATATCTTAAGAACAGGTAGAATTTAAGAAATATTAAGTTTCGACCACTTTAACGAAATGAGACGTAGGAAGAAACTCGAATTTATTTATAAAAAAAAATCATGTAATCGTTTGTTTTATTTATTTCTTAAGAGCATTTAGAATTTAAGAAGTGTTAAATTCCAATTACTTTATGCGAAATAGGACATAGGAAGAAACTTAAATCTACATATAAAAAAATTATGTAAATGTTCATTTTATTCATTTCTTATTGGAATGTAGGATTTAAGAAGTATTGAATTTTAATTACTTTATACCAAATGAAGTGTAGGAAGAAACTCGAATTCACTTATAAAAATTCATGTAATTTATTTTAATTACTTTATACGAAATATGATATATAATTGTAACAAAAATAAAAAGTAGAGGTTATAAAAGTATTTACATCAACGAATCACTAATTAATTACTATGAACAGATCATTATTGATTATAGTGTTAAAAATATTTTAGTGAATATATATTTTTTATTTTCTACATTAGAGATCAAACTTAATAAGGTTGAATTTCACAATAACTCAAATTTAATAGATTATTCATGATAAGAGAGATAGTGATGAATCGATAACCCCTATGGATGATGTTGGCATATTGCCTCCCTAATTAGGTGTTTTAATGTGACAAATCCTCTTGTGTTTAGTGTGCTATTTTCTCTTGTTATTAACATTCTTTCTTGCACTCTTTTCATCAAAAAGCTCCTTCATTATCATGTTGTTTAAACTTAATTATCTTAAGAATCTTATTCTCTTACAAATGCTATTAACCGTATCTTTATGTTTATTGAGAATTAGCCTTAGTGTTCAACTTCAAGGATTCTTAGAATAATGTTTACAACAACTTTCATGAAGAGGAATTATTGATCAAAGTCATTTCCTTCAAAGTTTACTAGGCGCGGTACACCGCTACGGTATACCGGACCAAGCGCGGACCAGGGCGCGGTATAGAGGACTAGCCCGACCAGTAAGCAAGAAAATTAAACACTGAAGCACGGTACACCGCTGCGGTATACCGCAAAGAAGGGTTTTCTGCACAAAAGCCAAGTCATAAGAAATATATCCGTTGGGAGATTAATAGATCCGTTAGACTCAAACCTTATGACCGTTGGGAGCCATTTTCTGCTATAAATTGAAGCTCTTTGAAGGCTACAACTACACCAACTAATTACAAACATTAAAGGGCTTAATTGCTATCATTCAAGAAGGTGTCAAGAGCTATACATAGTCAAATTCAATCTTAGTGTGCTTATTAATCCTTTCAAGGAGTTAATCAATTAAGCCACAAGATTCTATCCACTCAAGAAGGAGTATACAAGCTTATAGTCATATCCACTCTTTAGGAGTTTTAGTTACAAGCTTTAATTAGCAAACCTTTAAACACTTTGTTGCTATCCTCTTAAGTCTAGGTCTTGTAATAGATAGATTAAGAGAGAATTCAAGTATAGGGAGTATACTTGGTGTCCTTGTGTTGTGATTACGCAAGTGGTGTGTCCTTCGTGTTATCGAAGAGTTTGTAAAGGTTATTGTGTTCTCGACCCGGTTAAGAGAGACACGGAAGCTTAGTGAAAAGCTTGAAATCCTAAGGAGGCTTCCTTAGGTAGTGGATGTAGGGAAACCGAACCACTATAAATCGTGTGTATCTTTCTATCCCTACTCTATTTACTTTCCGCACTCTATATGTTTGATTATATGCTAGCATGAATTGTTTATCTAGGTTATCTAACATATAGTCTTCTAGAGTAGTTTAAGATATTGGATTAGCTTTTCACTAGTTATACTTTTATATCAAACCTTACTCTTTTCTTTGCATGATCCTATAAGTGTTTGATTTATATTAGTTGACTTAGAAGTTTTCTCTTAAACTTATTATTGTCCAAAAGATTTTAATTAGGCATTATCTTATTAGTAATCCTATTCACCCCCCCTCTAGGACTTTCAATTGGTATCAGAGCCTAACTCTACGTGAATAGCTTAATCGTTAGTAGAGTAAACGACATGGAATTTAATCTTTTGGAGAGTTCGTTTTCTACTCGTCCTCCACTTTTTGTAGGAACTCACTATTTTGCTTGGAGAACAAAAATGGAGGAATTTATCAAAAACGAAGATCCCGATCAATGGAGAATTGTAAAAGAAGGTCCATTTATCCCTTATAAAGAAGAGTTAAATGAACAAGGAGTTCTCAAGCTAAATCAAGAAGAAAAAGATTTTGATGAACTCACCATTGAGGAAAAGGCTAAGCTCACTCAAAATGCAAAACCAATGTACACTCTCATTCGTGGAATTTCCGAAGAAATTTTCTCACAAATGTTAGATTGTAAAACCGCAAAAGAGCTTTGGAATCGTTTGGAGTTTATATATGGAATTGTCGAAAATAATGAAGAAGAAGAAGTCTCAATCCATAATGAATCTCACAACGATTTTAAACCTAATCATGAGGTAGCACTTTATCCTAACTCTTTATCTCTTCCTTATAATTATTGTGATATTAGGCAAATTTCATCCCTTCTCAAAATTCTTGATTCTCAAATCCATTTGAATAATCTTATGTTAAAAAAGGGTAATATTGAGCCAAAGAATTGTTTTAAATGTTTTATTACCTTGGATGATATTCTTGGCAATACTAAAAACCCATGTTTTGAAAACATTTTTATCTTTAATAAATGGAAACATCCTTTGAAGAAAAACATAGAAGGTTTTAAAAAATTGGATGAAGCTTTTTCCCTTGCTCTTGATGCTCTAAAAAATCATCCTTTCTCAAATATCACCCCTTTTGATCCAAATGATTTTTTCAAAGAAAAGTTGTATGTTAGTGAAAATTTGGATATTGGAAAAAATGGGGAAACTTCTTGTTCAAAACCTCTACATGGTTATTCTATTCAAAAAGGAAGTTATTGCAACTATTGTGGTAAACCCGGTCATCATGCTTCTACATGCCATTATCATGAACAACTTATTAGTGGATCTTTGATACCTTCATGGGAAAAACCAATATGGATCGTGACAAATGCTAACAACATTTCCGGATCCATTCCACCTCGGTTACCATAGTAATATGCAAAGAAGGTGTTGAGCGTCAAGAAAATGGAATTTTATGCAAAAGGACGTTCAAACCTCATAAAAGGAAAATACGGTGATATTCTTTCCTCTCTTGTGTTTTTTTTTTATGTGTTTATTGTGTTTTATGTGTTTTATCAACTTGTGATGCTATCTTGTAGTTCTTGTCCTTTTTCATGCTTTAGTTTTGCTTTTTTCTTGCATAGGGTCTTTTTGCACTTTTAGAAAACTTAGGGTCTTTTGTGAAATTAACTGTTATATGAGTTTTTAGGTTCCCCTTGGCTCCTCTTTTCAAAACAAAGATGCTCAAAATTATTTTATATCATTCCGAGTCTTTTGGGGAAGTTTCGAGTGTGTTTCGGGAATTTTTTATTGTGCAAATCGAGGACTCGTGCGGTGCACCGGACGAATCCCGCGGTACACCGCACGTAAGGGTTTGACAGGTTTAAGAACCCGTTTTTTCTGCAATTCTTCTTCACTTCTTCATTTCATCTTCCTCCTTCTTCCTCCTTGGCGATTTCCGGCCAAAAACCCTCCGATTCCACCACCAAAAACACCCTCTTTCACCACCTAAATAACTCCTCTCTCTTCCTACTCCATTACCCACTTCAATTTCCACCATGGTTAGAACAAAATCAATTGCCAACAAGAAAAAGTCTTCCACCGGAGCCTCCTCAAGCCGCCACCGTGAACCATCTCCGGCGAAGTCACCATCACCACCACCACCACCACTCCGGCCATTCGATGTTCTACCGGGAAGAACGATTTGCCCCTCGGCTTTTCCCTCCGGTGATGATTCTCTATTTAAACTATTTTCAATTCAAAAATTTCATAAGATATTTGCTTTTTCGGGTAGTCATTTGGCAACCGGGTTAATCGAAGATTTTTATACGAATTTTGAATTTAATCATGCTAATACTTCGGTTAAATCAACTGTATCGGGTACCGTTATTCGTTTAAAATCAAATGCTTTGTGTTCTAAATTTGATGTACCCTCGGATGGTTTTAGCGGGTTTTGGTCAAGTGGTTGGGATAATTCAAATATAGATATTGTTGCTCAAAATGAAGTGAATGAGTTCGTTAATAGTAGAATGGTTGTTGCGGATAGAAATTGGAATATTCGTAATTTTGACCCGGAATTTATCGTGGCCCACAAGTTTCTTATCTCGGCCGTTATTCCAAAAGATAAGCATGATGCCAAGCTTATCCCATATGAAGCTTATCTTTTATTCTTGATCTTCTCCAAACAACCTATTAACATCATTGCTATTATGCTAAAATGGATGAATCACGCTCGTGCCTCTCGGGATAAAGTCCCTTACGGTATATTTCTATCCAAAATCTTTGAGATTAATGATATTTCTTTTGGAGGGACTAATGTGAAAGCAATGAATAAGTCTTGGAACTTCGATTATCTCACGATTCTTAGGATGAAATTTGTTATTTATAACAATACATATGTTTCGATCTCCTCTATTAATCGTATCTCGGATGATAATATTCGTAATCGCATTCTTGGAGCTAAAAGCGAAACCGATGGTCCGGAGCTTGAGACTCTTATTCTAGTAGATAACCCGGATCAACAAAACCCCATTCCCAATGAGCCCACTCCAAGCCAACCCACCTTTGTTAACCCTCCTAATCCATCCGGTTTCGAAAGTGCTATGTCCCGTTTTATGGATTATATAGGGAGTAAATTTGTGGCTTTGGAAGATAAAATAGAAAGAAAATTTGGAGTTTTGGAAGAAAAGATAGGAAATCTTGCGAATGAGCTCTCTTGTGTAAAAAGTGATGTTTCGTGTATTCGCAATGATATTGGAAATGGGAGTAGATCAAGGAGCCGCTCTCCTCGTGATTATCGTTAGTTCGTCTTGGTTTGGTACTTTGTGTTTGGTGGAGAAAATCCCTCTTGGTGGTTTTTGAGTCTTATATTGCTTAAGTGGTTTTTATTAGAACTTGTTTTATGGATGTTTATGCTTTTAAGTTTTTATGGGTCCGTGTTTTGGACATCTAGGATATTGCTACGTTGCTTTATTTGTTAGGATGCTAAATGCTTTATTTGGATAATTGGTACTTGCTTCTATCTTGATTGTTAGTTGCCTTTCTTTGTTGATTTGATCTTTATGTTGCTAACATGATCTTTGATGTTATAGGTACTTCTTGATATTGCTTCTTAGTCCCTATAGTTTGCTCTCTATAGCATTGTTCCTAACAAGTTTGAAATTTGCATTGTGGTCCCAAATAGATTTTTTCAAAATTGCGTTTAGACCCCAAAGTTTTGAAAAATACATCTTGACCCCTTGTTTTTCAAAAAAAAATACATTTTACCCCTAAACTTTCTTCAAAATGTTTTCAAGTGTTCTTTTTAGGGTAAAATTGTCAATCATACTTTTTCAAAATTAAAAAAAAAAAAAAAAAAAAAAAAAAAAAATCTATTCACTTGAGTTTTTAGCTCTTCTACTCTTAGTTGTTTTCACCCCGTCTTTTTGATGAAGACAAAGGGGGAGAAATATTATGTGCACTAAAACTTTCAAAACTTGCACGTTTTAAAAACTCACAAATGCATGCTTATTGTGAGGGGGAGCTTTATTTCATAAATGCTTAAACTTTTATATCTTTCCTAAGGTGTTTTAGTGAAGGATTTGTCATCATCAAAAAGGGGGAGATTGTTGGCATATTGCCTCCCTAATTAGGTGTTTTAATGTGACAAATCCTCTTGTGTTTAGTGTGCTATTTTCTCTTGTTATTAACATTCTTTCTTGCACTCTTTTCATCAAAAAGCTCATTCATTATCATGTTGTTTAAACTTAATTATCTTAAGAATCTTATTCTCTTACAAATGCTATTAACCGTATCTTTATGTTTATTGAGAATTAGCCTTAGTGTTCAACTTCAAGGATTCTTAGAATAATGTTTACAACAACTTTCATGAAGAGGAATTATTGATCAAAGTCATTTCCTTCAAAGTTTACTAGGCGCGGTACACCGCTACGGTATACCGGACCAAGCGCGGACCAGGGCGCGGTATAGAGGACTAGCCCGACCAGTAAGCAAGAAAATTAAACACTGAAGCACGGTACACCGCTGCGGTATACCGCAAAGAAGGGTTTTCTGCACAAAAGCCAAGTCATAAGAAATATATCCGTTGGGAGATTAATAGATCCGTTAGACTCAAACCTTATGACCGTTGGGAGCCATTTTCTGCTATAAATTGAAGCTCTTTGAAGGCTACAACTACACCAACTAATTACAAACATTAAAGGGCTTAATTGCTATCATTCAAGAAGGTGTCAAGAGCTATACATAGTCAAATTCAATCTTAGTGTGCTTATTAATCCTTTCAAGGAGTTAATCAATTAAGCCACAAGATTCTATCCACTCAAGAAGGAGTATACAAGCTTATAGTCATATCCACTCTTTAGGAGTTTTAGTTACAAGCTTTAATTAGCAAACCTTTAAACACTTTGTTGCTATCCTCTTAAGTCTAGGTCTTGTAATAGATAGATTAAGAGAGAATTCAAGTATAGGGAGTATACTTGGTGTCCTTGTGTTGTGATTACGCAAGTGGTGTGTCCTTCGTGTTATCGAAGAGTTTGTAAAGGTTATTGTGTTCTCGACCCGGTTAAGAGAGACACGGAAGCTTAGTGAAAAGCTTGAAATCCTAAGGAGGCTTCCTTAGGTAGTGGATGTAGGGAAACCGAACCACTATAAATCGTGTGTATCTTTCTATCCCTACTCTATTTACTTTCCGCACTCTATATGTTTGATTATATGCTAGCATGAATTGTTTATCTAGGTTATCTAACATATAGTCTTCTAGAGTAGTTTAAGATATTGGATTAGCTTTTCACTAGTTATACTTTTATATCAAACCTTACTCTTTTCTTTGCATGATCCTATAAGTGTTTGATTTATATTAGTTGACTTAGAAGTTTTCTCTTAAACTTATTATTGTCCAAAAGATTTTAATTAGGCATTATCTTATTAGTAATCCTATTCACCCCCCCTCTAGGACTTTCAGATGATCAATTACTGATTGATTCATCCATTACAAAAAATTCAAGAAAAGTATTTTCCTTCTGATTATGTGGCTAATTCTAAACTAAAAGCACATTGGTCCCTTGAATAGTAACAAAGGATTACCAATCATTCTTATACTTGGGTGGATAAGACTATTCTGACTTCTTAGGACCACCACTTTCCTTTTGCAACTACACTCAAGGCCAATAGTATAACACTGAATTTAATTGCAGAAATGCTTCTCAGGAAAGAGATCCCCTATTGAAAGAAGAGGTAAACGGCCTACTTCGTCGTTTATCAATAATACTTATTTATCTGTTAATTGTTAATGAGATGCATGATGTTAGTCCTTGTGTACTATATTTGTGATTGCTTCGACATGGTGATATCTTATCACCCTGGGCGGCGGCGGGCTTGCCAGGAATGGTAAGATCATCATGATCTATTCCCTTTCGGTGCATGGGCGGAGAGTCCCATGGCCATAGGGTCGTAGGATCGGTGTAACCGGGTTACAACCAGTGGGTGATATAAGGGGTTGAGATGAGATCGATGGTTAATTACTATTGTGATTCAGTGTTATTCTTGAACATTCTTATTTGTCATGCATTATATTAATATTACTTATAGATAAAATGGAACTATTTTCAAAACTCACCTTCTCACATACTCACTGAGCCTTATAGCTCATCACGTTATTTTAAAACGTCACAGGTGGAGATTTTGGAGGACAGGTATGATTAAAGTTTGGGTTATAAAAGCTAGCTGGATTTGTGCTAGGAGTCTTGTAATATTACTTTTGTTAGGACTTATTGTATAGCCCGAAATGAGCTTACCACTCCTTTTCGGTTCTAGCATTGTACATAGTATTCCAGTTTAGTTGGGATCTTGTTAACATCTATCTTTTGTCTTTTCTGTAGAAATTTATATAGCTGTGAACTTATTAACGATATCGTATTTTGTGTAAAATATTTAAGTCACTGTTGTATATTCAAGTTATTAGTTCTTCCTCATCCCAGATTCAAGTTTATTGCATAAAGTTCTTAGTTTCTGTAAATGTATTTTATGTAATTCTTTTGTAACATAGAGTTAAAGACAGTGAATTTACTAATACATATCATATAGCTATTATTCTAGAATCAAGTAAGTATAACCCCATACAATTATTTTAGTGTAGTGCATAAAACAGGGACCAAATGAGCAAATTAGAAATATTAAATACTACATTATTTATTTACCTGCGCGAATGAAGCTCTAAGAATGCAAGACCTAATTTGTATTAATTACATGCCATGTTGTATGAGATTTACCTTTTGTTTATGTTTTAAGTTCTCTTCAATTACTGAGTAATTTAATGTTAGCCATCCCTTTAGTTAGATGCTGAAACATAATGTTGTGTTTATTACTAATTAACTTAAAGGACTGCTTGCACAACTAGGTAATTAATAAGAAAGTAAAACACTAATTAATACATTTCGTTTACCTGACTTTTTTTTATCTATCATTTGTTATCGCCAACTTAAAATCTAGTTGTTTAGGGGGAGTAAAATGAAGTCAATAATAATAGTAAAGTTAGTAGGAAACTGAAACTGTTGAATTTGCTGATCCTGTAATTGCACATTAAACTAAATTTTTCTAAGGAATAAGGACGAATACTAGAATAACCTTTCAGGGCGTTACAATTGAGTGGTATCAGAGCTTGAAATTTTTATTTTAAGTGTAGCCGGGATAGGTTCCTCGGTCTGTAGGTAAAATGTGTTTGTAGGTCAGTAGATGAATTCTAAGTATTTAGCTTATAAAATGATATATGGCAGGCCTAATTTAACTGTGATAAAGTTTTGGCTTCGTGATATAAGTTACAAAGTATTTACGTTTATATCTTAGTGTAATCAGATGGCAGAACCACCACCTAGAGGAAGAGACAGGCGTCGTAGAAATATACCTGAACCTGAAATAGCAGAGACACCACCTGTTACAGAACAAGTATTGGATCGTGTCGCGAAAGCATTGGATAGAATGGCTACTTTATTGGAACGTCAAGCAAGGCAAGTGCCGAATGTTAATGAGGGTGATAATTTGCAAGATCTGAATGGAAACAATGATGGATACATGCTAGAACGCTTCTTGAAATATCGGCCACCAACTTTTAGAGGAGAACCAGATGATGAGAAGGCAGAGTCTTGGCTTGATGGGGTCGAAAATATTTACAATGCATTGAATTATCCAGATGACAAGAAACTTACATTTGCTGTGTTTATATTAGAAGATGCTGCTCGACATTGGTGGAGGACTGTGAAACTGAGGTAGGATCGTGATCATACTGAACCAACTTGGGCAAATTTTGTACGAGAATTCAAGGACAAATTTATCCCTCAAATTGTCCGAGAAAAGCGCGAAGAAGAGTTTATATCCCTCAGACAAGGAGATATGACAGTAGCTCGGTATGAAGCTCGTTTCAATAAGCTATCACAATTTGCTCCAGAGATGGTTCAAACTGAAGGAAAAAGAATTAGGCGATTTACCAAGGGCCTTCGATCAGAAATTCAAGACAGCCTTGCACCATTTCAGTTTACTACATATTCTGAAGCAATTGAGGCAGCCTGTCGTGTTGAAAGAAGGAAGGAAGAATCAGTGAGGTACATGAGTGGACGAAATAAGAGGCCTTTCCCATCGCAATAGCAACCAAAGCAAAATTCGAACAAAACAAATAATGTAAAGGGAAACCACAGTGGCTCCTCAAATAACCAAGTTCGACAACATTGCTCTTATTGTGATCGAAGTGGACATTTACAAGAAAATTGTTGGAGGAAATCAGGAAATTGTACGGGTTGTGGTAGCGATAAACATATGGTTAAAGACTGTCTGAAGTATCAGAACATTCAAAGTAAGGGAACTCAAGGGAAACCAGTAGCAAATACTTCCAAACCACGTTCTCAAGGTCGAATGTACGCCATCGATCAAAATGAGTTGCCTGATGCAGCCACTATTGTAGAAGGTAATCTCTCAATTCTAAACCAACTATGTAAAATATTAATTGATCCTGGAGCAACACATTCATTTATTTCACCACCTTGTTTGCATCGTACTGATAAATTAATTGATAAGCTACCTTATATTCTTGAAGTTAGTACACCTATGGGCACTAATTTTATAACAGATTCAGTTTGTAAGGCGTGTGAGGTAATTATTGGGGGTCAGAACTTTCCGGTTGATCTTATCTTACTTCTGATCCAAGGGTATGAAATTATTTTAGGAATGGATTGGCTTGAAAAACATCACGCTAATTTAGATTGTCGCTCTAAGAAAGTCAAGTTCTGCATTCCAGGAAGACCAGTCGTGGAATTATTCGGGGATAAAACATTGCCGAGGATATCGTTTATTTCCGCTATTAAAACATCAAGGTTAACTCAACAAGGATGTGTGGGGTATCTCGCTTATTTAATCAACAACAATGATGATAAGTTGAAACTACATGAAGTCCCAGTAGTTAAAGAATATCCAGATGTTTTTCCAGAAGAATTGACTACGTTGCCACCTGAAAGAGAGATAGAATTTGTGATTGAATTACAGTCGGGTACAACACCTATATCGAGAGCTCCTTATCGAATGGCTACTACCGAACTTAAAGAACTCAAAATGCAATTACAAGATTTATTGGAGAAATGATTTATTCAACCAAGCTCATCTCCTTGGGGTGCGCCAGTTTTGTTTGTGAAGAAAAAAGACGGTACGTTACGATTTTGTGTTGATTATCGAGGGATCAACCAAATGACCATCAAGAATAAATATCCGTTGCCGCACATCGATGAATTATTTGATCAGCTGCAGGGGGCTCAACTTTATTCTAAATTTGATTTGCGACAAGGGTATTATCAACTTCGAATCCGGAAAGATGACATTCCAAAGACAGCTTTTAGAACCCGTTATGGTCATTATGAATTTATGGTCATGCCGTTTGGATTGACAAATGCTCCTGCTGCCTTCATGGACTTAATGCACCGTATATTTAGGCTGTTTCTTGATCAGTTTGTTGTGATATTTATCGATGATATTCTTATTTATTCAAAGACCGAAGCCGAACATCAACAACACTTACATCAAGTTCTTCAATTACTGAAAAAAAATAAGCTGTATGCAAAGTTTAGCAAATGTGAGTTTTGGTTGCAGGAAGTTTCCTTTTTAGGCCATGTAATATCAAGACAAGGCCTCAGTGTGGATCCGATGAAAGTAGAATCAGTTTTAGCGTGGAAACAACCAGAAAATGTCACAGAGATACGGAGTTTTCTTGGACTGGCGGGATACTATCATCGATTTGTGAAAGATTTCTCGAAAATTGCTGGACCTCTTATAAAGCTTACGCAAAAAAAGATGAAATTTACCTGGGATGAAAAATTTGAAAAAAGCTTCCAGGATTTGAAGAAAAGATTGACTACTGCACCAATTCTTGCATTACCTGATGGAACTGAAAATTTTGTGGTTTAAAGTGACGCATCGAAAGAGGGTCTCGGGTGTGTATTAATGCAAAATGGGAGAGTAATTGCCTATGCCTCACGAAAGTTAAAACCGTACGAGCAAAATTACCCGACACATGATATGGAGTTGGCTGCCATTGTGTTTGCTTTGAAAAAATGGAGGCATCATCTTTGGGGAACTGTATTTGAAATATTTACGGACCACAAGAGCTTAAAATACTTATTCTCTCAAAAAGAGTTAAATATGAGACAAAGACGATGGATGGAACTCCTAAATGATTACAAGTGCACAATTAGTTACCTTCCAGGAAAAGCTAATGTTGTGACAGATGCGCTAAGACGGAAAGCAAGTATTGCAGAGTTGGCTGTCAAGGAATGGGAGCTACTGGAGGAAGTAAGTTTTTGGAAACCAAATCCAATTCAGACGGGAATTTTGTTTGCAAATTTACAAGTGAAACCCGTCATATTATCTCAGATTCGAGAACTTCAACAAAGTGACGAGTACCTTCAAAAGATGAAGGGGCGAATGGAACCAGGTAAACCAGACTTTAAATTGGGGGAAGATGGTATATTACGTTTTCAAAATAGAATTTGTGTTCCTGCTAAACCGAAGATAAAGACTGAAATACTCCAAGAAGCTCATAACTCAAGATATACGATCCATCCAGGAGAAAATAAAATGTATCAGGATTTACGGAAAAGTTTCTGGTGGAATAACATGAAAATGGAAATTGCTGAGTTCGTATCGAGATGTCTCACTTGTCAACGAGTTAAAGCCGAGCACCAGCGTCCATCGGGGTTACTTCAACCATTATCTATACCTGAGTGGAAATGGGAACATGTAACCGTGGACTTCGTCACAGATTTGCCAAGAACACCTCATGGGTTCGATGCAATATGGGTAGTGGTAGATCGGTTAACTAAGACGTCTCATTTTATAGCCATGAACAAGAAGGAATCTCTCGAGAAACTAGCTGAGAAGTACATCTCTAACATCGTAAGATTGCATGGTGTGCCGAGTAGTATAGTCTCCGACAGAGATCCAAGATTCACATCCAGATTTTGGAAGCAACTTCAGGTAGCACTTGGCACTAAGTTGAACTTTAGTACATCATCACATCCTCAGACCGATGGCCAGTCTGAAAGAACAATTCAGATTCTTGAAGATTTATTGCGTGCATGCGTAATGGACTTTGGAGGAAGCTGGGAGAAGCATCTATCTTTTGCCGAGTTCGCATACAACAATAGCTATCAATCAACTATTGGTATGGCCCCATACGAAGCACTTTACGGCCGCAGGTGCCGATCTCCTTTATATTGGGATCAAGTTGGTGAAATGAAGATTATATCCACTGATTTATTACCTGAGCATCTCGAAATGATTGAGAAAGTTAGCCTAATCCGGAAAAGGATGCTTACAGCCCAGAGTCGACAGAAAAATTACGCCGATAAAAGAAGGAAAGTTTTAGAGTTCAGAATTGGAGATTATGTATTTTTAAAAATATCTCCACGTAAGGGAATTATACGACATGGTAAAGGGGGCAAATTAAGCCCGAGATATGTGGGACCGTTTGAAATTACAGAAAGGATTGGCCAAGTCGCTTATAGATTATCCCTGCCACCAAATTTGGCTAAGATCCATCCCGTTTTCCACGTCTCAGTGTTAAAGAAGTATAATTCAGATCCGTCACATGTATTAGAACCTGAATCTTTAGAATTGCGAGACGACTTAATTTACGAAGAGAGACCAATTAGAATTCTGGATCACAAATTGCAAGAACTTCGCACAAAGAATATTCCATTGGTAAAGGTGTTGTGGAAGCATCATGGAATTGAAGAAGCTACATGGGAAAGGCAAGAAGAGATACAAGTCAGATATCCTGACCTATTTCCAAAGCCAGGTAGATATTTCGGGGACGAAATTATTTTAAGTGGGGGAGAGTGTGAAGCTTAGAAAAACCTAAATTGCTAGTTAGTTAGATTAGAGAGTCAAATAAAAGCTATTTATAGTTTTTGGGGGGCTTGAGTGTAATTTTGATAATTAATATTTTAAGCTAGTTTTTCTTTGGGGTCTAAGTGTAATAATTCTTAGTTGAGGGGGGGATTACTTGCATAATAAATTATCCACTTTTAGCATAAAGACAAAAGGATAGAAACAACAACGCACAGCTCATCCTTGCAAATAGCAGGTGCTGGCGATTGTTTACCCCTCTTAAAACACATACTTACTATTATCAAAGATAAAGGACAAAGAAGAAAAATTTAAGGGTATACTAAAGAACAACAACAAAACCTAGCTAATCAGTAAGAAGAATTTGTACAGCTTTTCTTTTAATCAGGTGAGATTTTCTTTGATTTCTTGTGTTATGTTTTAATCAATTGAATATGGATACTGGATAATAATTATAATTACTATTATTGTCCACTGGATTAGGTATTCAGTGGTATAAATTAGGAACTAAGAGTAATAGAAGAATAATAATGAAAAATTACAGGGGATAAAGTGGGTTTAAACATGAATTTAGGGCTTAAGCTGAACAATAAGAACAAATTAGGATGTAATGATCATAGGGTAAAATAGTTTAGGATATAATCAAAACTATATTGTGACTTGCAATTGTTTGTTAACCTGGTTTTTATGATACAGTAGTTTTATATTTCAATTACGAGACATTATGACTGCATTATTTGAGTAACAATTATTGTAATATGCATAATTTGTATTATAGGTAAACGGCCTACTTCGTCGTTTATCAATAATACTTATTTATCTGTTAATTGTTAATGAGATGCATGATGTTAGTCCTTGTGTACTATATTTGTGATTGCTTCGACATGGTGATATCTTATCACCCTGGGCGGCGGCGGGCTTGCCAGGAATGATAAGATCATCATGATCTATTCCCTTTCGGTGCATGGGCAGAGAGTCCCATGGCCATAGGGTCGTAGGATCGGTGTAACCGGGTTACAACCAGTGGGTGATATAAGGGGTTGAGATGAGATCGATGGCGGGAGATATAAGGAGCCTCTTTCAACGAGGAATACTGTATCCTTACTGTGTAATTAATTATGTGGTTAATTACTATTGTGATTCAGTGTTATTCTTGAACATTCTCATTTGTCATGCATTATATTAATATTACTTATAGATAAAATGGAACTATTTTCAAAACTCACCTTCTCACATACTCACTGAGCCTTATAGCTCATCACGTTATTTTAAAACGTCACAGGTGGAGATTTTGGAGGACAGGTATGATTAAAGTTTGGGTTATAAAAGCTAGCTGGATTTGTGCTAGGAGTCTTGTAATATTACTTTTGTTAGGACTTATTGTATAGCCCGAAATGAGCTTACCGCTCCTTTTCGGTTTTAGCATTGTACATAGTATTCCACTTTAGTTGGGATCTTGTTAACATCTATCTTTTGTCTTTTCTGTAAAAATTTATATAGCTGTGAACTTATTAACGATCTGGCTGATCGTATTTTGTGTAAAATATTTAAGTCACTGTTGTATATTCAAGTTATTAGTTCTTCCTCATCCCAGATTCAAGTTTATTGCATAAAGTTCTTAGTTTCTGTAAATGTATTTTATGTAATTCTTTTGTAACATAGAGTTAAAGACAGTGAATTTACTAATACATATCATATAGCTATTATTCTAGAATCAAGTAAGTATAACCCCATACAATTATTTTAGTGTAGTGCATAAAACAGGGACCAAATGAGCAAATTAGAAATATTAAATACTACATTATTTATTTACCTGCGCGAATGAAGCTCTAAGAATGCAAGACCTAATTTGTATTAATTACATGCCATGTTGTATGAGATTTACCTTTTGTTTATGTTTTAAGTTCTCTTCAATTACTGAGTAATTTAATGTTAGCCATCCCTTTAGTTAGATGCTGAAACATAATGTTGTGTTTATTACTAATTAACTTAAAGGACTGCTTGCACAACTACGTAATTAATAAGAAAGTAAAACACTAATTAATACATTTCGTTTACATGACTTTTTTTTTTATCTATCATTTGTTATCGCCAACTTAAAATCTAGTTGTTTAGGGGGAGTAAAATGAAGTCAATAATAATAGTAAAGTTAGGAGGAAACTGAAACTGTTGAATTTGTTGAATTTGCTGATCCTGTAATTGCACATTAAACTAAATTTTTCTAAGGAATAAGGACGAATACTAGAATAACCTTTCAGGCGTTACATATTCAACCCCCCTTCTAGGACGCATATATATATCACAATAGTATAACACCGAATTTAATTGCAGAAATGTTTCTCAGGAAAGAGATCCCCTATTGAAAGAAGAGAACTTGCATTCCATTCATACATAAGTGGCAATGCACTTCAAACATTTCTTAAGGTAATAATTTAAGGGGTAAATAAACCAGGTTATACATCCTTGTGGTTCAAAAAATAGAATATATACACAAAAATGATAATACGTTTGTAATACATTCAAAAAATTATCCTTTCTATAAACTTCACTCTTGAATCAACTAATAAAAGAGAAAATTGCACACATGGTCCCTGAGTTATAGGCTATTCGTACTTCAAAATTTAACCAAATGGTCCTCGAAATTCATTTGTGGTATAGGCCAGGGACCATTTGGGAAATTCTACCTATTAATAATTACAAAAACACCTGCTACCACTTGGACTTAACTCTGAAAATTTATGGAATTTGATGTGAGACACTTAAATAATGGACCTTACACTCAATCAAATAGTTTATTACAAAACAACTAATTATTAATTTTCCGGTTGCTGAAGAGTTCCAACCTCCTGCTTAGTGCATAAGTACTTTCTGTCTGAGTTGACTCAAAATCCGATATTCCAAGAACTTGACCTGACGTTATCCGACCACTAAATGCATCTCCTCCATCATGTGAACAAACTTTTGCTAATCCAGTTGGAGAAGGTGGTAAAGGGAACCTGAAAGAGTAACATTATAACCCTACTATTCAATGATAGCCAATATGAACTTTTTCAAAGATTAGAGGTGTTTTAGTATTTAATAAACAATGATTGTTACTTACTTTCAAACTTGCTTGTTTAAGAGCATTGATACATTTCCTTGTGGACCAAATATCAGGAAGTCTATGCATCTCGTTAAAGTTAAATAAAGTTAATATAGGGACCTACATTGAAAATAACTCTTTGAATCAAAAAGAGAAAAAGAAAAGTTGATTAAAAAGCCACTGGAGAAAGTAAGGAAAAATAGGAGAATTTCTTCATATTTATAGAGATAGGGAACATAATTCACATGGATATAGTAAGTCTCGCTTGGGCTGCTTTAATGGTAGTCTTTACATTTTCCCTTTCACTCGTAGTGTGGGGAAGAAGTGGACTCTAGAGGTACTACTAATAGTTGAGTTGAGGAACCAAACTGTAATTGTTTTATAGATCATTCTGCAACGCGTTTTGAACTATTTCAAATAAAAATATCTTCATTTTGAATTCAATTGGATTCAAATGGAGTAATAGATTATATGAATCGTATTCTTTCAATCAAACAGGATATTTAAATGATTCCCATGTTTGTATTTCGAAAGGGATCCAGATGATGGGAAATTTATTCCAACCGAAAATTCCTCTGAAATTTTAATAAATGTGAAGTTCATATCAACTTGCTTTCGTAAATATATATTTACGAACAGATTTGGAAATCAGAGATATATTCATATAATATAGGGACCTATAGTGTAATCAACTCACCTGTCAACCATTAGGATTGAGATTCATCAATTTACATTGAAATTCACCGATTCATCAATTAACGTGCCTACAATCAACTCACTTGTCAACCATAATCCGTTCCATCATTTGTTGGATTAAATCAATTAAAAAACTACCGGAAATCACCACTGACTGCGACGTGAACCACCATCGTTCGATGCTTGCTTATTGATCGAGAAATTATTAATGGTGGATTTGTGTTGTATGACAGCGGCGATGGGCTTTTCATTTTCCCTGTTTTGATGGTTGTAGGCACGTTAATTGCACGTGTCTGTGAAGGGATAATCATGACTGAGAATGTCGCGATTCGGTCTTTTGTTGGAGATATAGAAACCCGATGTGGTGTCGCTGGAGATGATTCGTCGGAAGAATGTCGCGATAGAGGTGATGTTGGTGATGGCGGTGATGGTGCGAGTAGATCTAAAGCAGAGGAATGATGGTGATGGGTCTTGAAGAGATCGCGATGGTGGTGATGGTGCGAGTGGCGGTGATGGTGATCGTGGAAAGTCGTGAGCGAGCGGCTGGGGAAAGGCGAAAGAGAAGGGGGAAAGGCGAAGAAGAGGGATGTTGTGTGAAGAGAAAGGCCGATAGTTCTTTTTTTCTTCTTCTTGTAGGGTTAATCAATAGTTAGGGATCTTTTGTCCTTTTATTTTTATTTTTTATTTGGGTATTAATGATAGGTAGGGCTAGAAACGATTCTGGCCACCATTTATGTTTGGCCAGAATCAATCCTGACCACCACTTATAAAAAAACCTTGTAATATAATATAGATATAGGTTGTGAATTTTTAGAAAGATGTAAAAAGGGAGGAAAACACAAGAGGGACTATGGTGGTGGATACTGCTTCTCCGTTGGATAAAGAGCCGAGGAAGACATTGTAGCTTCTTCAAGGCTTATAATGCACCAACTTAATCGTCCCTGGAATTGGTAATAATATTTTAAAATATATTAAAAATAATATGTTATAAACTATAAATTTTTTCTTTGACTTGACATGTTTGTTTCTAATTTATGCCAGTCATTAAGGAACTAGATTGTATGAAGAGGCATGGTAATTTCCTTAGAACAAAGAAAACATCTTTAGAATTACTATGGAAGATTGTATGAACAAGACAAAGTGGTGGATTCATGTGCAAAGTGTATCCAGGGAAGTAAAACTCACTGCTTTAACACAACCTACTACTTATTTATCTCATTTTAGCAATGAAAATAATACGATTTGGGGTAGTAGCTTGAATCTATTTTCTCTATCTGTTAGTCTGATGAAAATTATTACACCTATAGCTGAAGATCATATCCTGTAATGTGCTTTACTTTGAGAATAATCAAAACCAATGGGTGTTTTGTCCTTCTTAGTGATGATGTCACCTTGAAGATTAAAGCTACGTCAGAAGTAATTAGTATTATATTGTGAGGAAGGATCTTTCTTTTATGAATTTGCATTCGACATGAAATATTTGGCCTTCACTACAGTGGTAAATCATGTTTATAATTCTGTTATAGCAGGTTCAGATTTGACATGGAAAGCAGCTCCAAGCCGAGCTAGAATAGGGGGTTTCAAATGGTGATAGACAACACAAGGCGATCAATTACAAAATGGAAAGATGTAGTATGTTATTTTTTGCATTATAAAGGACTAGACTGTCAATATATAGAAATAAAAGATCAAATAAGTTATTTAATGTTTGTCAATCAAAAAAATTATGATTTTGCCGTGGTGTTTTCTCTTGATTAAACAGTCTCTAAGCAAGACGATCAATTACATGAGATCCCAAGAGTATAAAGGGATCACCAACTTTTAGTTAACTAGAACAAATTGAATCGAGCTTCTGTCTGAGGTTTTGCTGTACTTTTTGAGCTGCAATCCAAAGTATTGTTCCCGACCAATAAAAAGAGGATTGATTGAATTTAGGCATTCCCAGAAAATATTCAAAATTTAAGTTGGTCTCATTGGTTTTCGGATTTTGAAGTTAGTCGCCTACTGAGGTGATTATTTTGGTTATGTTCTAATAGTTCTTCTGTGTTCTTAATAATTGTTTTGTTCTGATGTATCTTACAAAGTGATATTTTATTTTCATAGTATTTTATTGTTATATATAAATATATACTCCATCCATTCTAAAATAATTAAACATTTACTAAAAATGGAGTTCAAAGATAATTATCTACTTAAAATATCAAAACATTTCTTTTCAACTTTTTCCACTATAATCCTCTATCCCAACTTCAAAAGCTGTGCATTGCTAACATGCTAAGACTACTACTCCTACAAGGCGAAATGGCACTCCCCCTAGGTAAAGGAATTGACTTGCAACTCCTTCTCTTCCAAACCTTATTATTAGAGAAAGGTTTGGAACCCGCCTTTGTTTCAGAGTTTTTGCCCCGACCATTCCTGGCTCGGCTCCGGTAATGCAATTCTGGGTGGAGTCGGTAGTTTAGTACTGGATCCCTTCAGATTCATTCTCTTCCCTTGTACAGATATGAACTCTTTTTGAAATATGGTTTTTTTAGATATTGGTCACAAAAAGTAGAATTTTAACTTGTCACCAGATGCTTAGTTAGAGCGGGACCTTATGAGGTAGGGGCCCTTCTTTCTTCAAATTCTCTATCCCAGTGGACTGACTCAATGACTTACAGGTTATAAGGTGTCTCAGCTCTATCGAGCCTTAAGGTCAAGATAAGAAATTTATGTTGATTCCTCTTATTAAATTATTGGAATTTATATTATCAATGAACATTTATGATTTCAAGAAACTTTGTAGAGGGGTTTGGTATTAGAAGGCCGAGTATTAATTAGATCAGAAGATTTACCTACATGTGTTTGATCAACACCTGGAGTAGGATGTAATGTAAGAACAAAGATGGATTCAGATCATCCTCCACTATCACTAATCTGCAAAACACAAACAAGTAAACAAACACTAGAAATAAAAACAATCATTATACACAGTGTATCAACAAAATATATAACAAAAATCAACTAATCTAATACCTATTGTATTTTGAAAATCAATTACCCTATTACTAACCAATACAATTTAATATTTCAAACTTTCTGAAAATTTAGTTTTATTTCAAAAAAATTAACAAATATAAAAAACCCTAGAACTACAATAAATCTTCAATACAATACATAGGAAATGAAATCAGTGAAGATTAAAGACAAGAAATGAAAGAATTTTACCTGAAAAAGGGTTTGTGATGAACATAAACCCTAACCTCGGCCTTTTATTCCATTTCAAAAAATACCAAATAATATTAACCATGGATTAATCAACTAACCACGGTAAGCTCGTAAATCAGAGGTGAACATCATCAGAGAAGCCACTCTCATTAAACGCGGACCTCAAAAGTAGGTGAAAACCCTCAAAATAATTAATGCGGAGTACAAAATGAGGCATATAGGAGACGGCTAAAGATGGGTGAAGAGACTGATTACAGAGCATAGCAAAAAGAAGGGATAAAGGTTAGGGTTTTTAGCCTTTATCGTGTTAGAGACGAGAGAGAGAAGGCTTAGCGTACAAAGGACGAGCAAATGAGGTGGGATAAAATATCCCACCGTTTATATAGCTAGGGTTATATAAAAAAAAAGTTGGGCCATGTATGCGGTTTGGGTTGGTTAACCACGGATTGGGCTGTGGTAAAACCAAGGCCCGGTCGAAAACCACCAAAAAGAAAATAATGGGCCCAATACCCATACCCCACAGGGATTTAAAAAGCAGGGCGAGGCGTAGGGAAAACAACGCAGGGCTTTTTCTTTTTTGTGGGGCGAAGTGCGGGGATAGGTAAACTTTAACATCCCTAATTGAGATGTCTTTTGGTAGCATTTCTTAATATCGAGTATTTTTATTAAAACTTTGATGATATCATGTTACATATATAGTGATTTCATAAATTTTTAAATCTATTGTTAAGTAAAGTAGGAAAAATTACTAAGAACGTATAATTTTTTTATATTTTGAACATTTATTAATAATCGATAGAGTAAATGCATTCACTATCTCCTGAAGTTTGCCTGTTTTGACAGTTTGCCCCCTACTAGATTTTTTGCGACTGGATGTCCCTTAAACTTCATTTTCGCGACTCGTTGTCTTTGTTAACGGATTTCGTCCACTTTGACAGTTCTTTTGATAAGACACCATGTGGTCTATTGGCACGACCTTCTATAACTAGTTACTTAAAAACTTCACTACTTGTTAAGGATAGACCATTTGATCCCTACGCAAACAACACGAGCCCATATGAAAGCATTTTGTGCTCAGATCCTCACCAAAGCATGTATTCACAAATTCTTTGTGGCCTTCTCCAAAACAAACAAGTCCACAGTACTGGTGCTATTTTCGCCACTGGTTTTATTTTCGCGATTAAGTTCCTGGAAAAACATTGGGATGTTTTGTGTCAAGATATTCCAATAGGAACACTTAACGCAAAGATTACTGACCCTTCACTTAGGGAAGCTGTGATGAAAATACTTAAACCTGACCCGGAATTGGCGGATTTTATTGTAGAGCAATGCAAGAAAGAATCATGGCAAGGGATTATACCTAGATTGTGGCCTAATACTAAGTACATACAGGTTACTGTTACAGGGTCTATGTCACAATACATACCAACTCTTGATTATTATAGCAATTATCTCTCTCTTGTAAGCATGACTTATGCCTCATCAGAGTGTTACTTCGGTCTCAACCTTAACCCTTTTTGCAAACCTAGTGAAGTTTCGTATACTTTGATTCCCACCATGGCATATTTCGAGTTTTTGCCGATTCATAGAAATAATGCATTATTTGTTGACTCAATTTCCATGTCTGAATCACTTTGTGAGAAGGAAGACCCAAAAGTGGTTGATCTAGCTGATGTTGAATTTGGAAAAGAATACGAAATTGTTGTCACAACTTACGCAGGTACTTCCAGTATTCCATATTTAATATTTTGGGTTTTGATTTTTACAGGTTATAACAGTTTTAGAATTCCAGGGTTTCCTTAAACTAGTGGTTAACAGTAATAGAAGTTCCGTACAATCATATTAATTATATATATGTTATATGTATATAATGAAATTTGCAGGTCTTTATCGTTACAGGGTAGGCGATATTCTTCGAGTTACTGGATTTAGAAACAAAGCTCCTCAATTCAGCTTCGTATGTCGAGACAATGTTGTTTTAAGCATTGATTCAGACAAGACCGATGAAATTGATTTACAAAATGCAGTAAACAATGGGGCGAGTCATTTAATGTCATTCAATGCACATCTCACTGATTACACAAGTTATGGAGACACAAGTACAATCCCAGGCCACTATGTACTTTTCTGGGAATTAAATGTGAATGACTCATCCCACATTCTACCTTCAACATTCGAAGATTGTTGCCTCACAATCGAGGAGTCTCTCAACAGTGTGTATCGAATGTATCGAGTTTCTGGAACAGCTGGACCACTTGAGATCAAGATTGTGGAAAATGGAACATTTGATAAGCTATTGGATTATGCAATTAGCTTAGGCACATCAATTAATCAGTACAAGACACCAAGATGCGTGAAATCTGCACCTATTATTAAGCTATTAAACTCAAGGGTTGTGTCTACTTACTTCAGTCCTGAATGCCCAAAATTCATCCCTGGCCACAAGGAATGGAGCAACATCAATAACAACTGAATACGAAGGCATGAAGGTCCATATCACTTCTTTGTGCTACTCCCACTTGAGAAACCTTAAAAAAAATTCACTCTTCATTCCATGTATTGCATCTAAGTTCTCCATTCAAATATTCCTCTTTCATGAAAGCTTATAATAATGCATGTATACCATTCATCTATATTTATTTTGGATTGAGGCAGCGAGACCAAGGCATATAGCCAGTCATTAAGTATTTATATGTGTAATATTGAAATACTTATATGTTTACTATAGTCGGATAATTCTATTTTGCTAATTAAAATGTATTTTGAGAAAACTTACCGTCATACAAAACGAAAGAAATGAAGAACAATATAAAATCTATTCGTTGTTGATTCTTTGGAAAAAGGAAATGCAATTTATGCCAAAGTTAAAGTTGCTTCTCCAATGCCAACAGAGAATCTTTTGATATTCGTAGAAGAGATCAACATTGAGAAAAAATTGCAAGTAAAAGCGTATGCTTATCTTCTTGATAGACCGACAAGTTATCAATACTTCTTGGTTGTCCATTGGAGATGCGAAAAGATTTGCTCAGCTTATATATGTTTGGTCACGATAGCTTATTTAATTTTGGATGTTTAGTGTGAGGATCTTTTGAATATTAAAAGAGTAATGCTAGATATAGCATTACTCTTTTAATATCACCCCAAATTGCATCGCTTTTATATAGCCCCTTATGTGGACCTAGGGGTGGAAATCGGAACTGAGATTTCCGATTTCCGACTTTTCCGATCCGAAAATTCCGATTTAGGAACAACTTTTTAAGGTTCCGAAATTCCGATTTCCGATTTTTCCGATAAAATCGGATCGGAATTGGAACTACATATATATTTCCGAATATTCCGGGTTTTCCGATCCGATTTTTGTTCCGATTTTTATTTTCAAATGTAATATATTAAATAAATAAAAATGAATACTAAGAATAAGATAAAAGAAAAAGGTACAACACGAAACTGAAAATTTTCCGAACAAAAATAAAAAAATATTAAACGTTGAAAAACAATGACAATTTTTTTATTTTTTTGGTAAAATAAATAGAATAATAAAACAATGAAACATGATAAAAGCTAAAACCCACCTTTTCACACTCTCATTGGAACAAGAAAAGAAATCACTTCACAAATTACTGTCTCACCTTCCCACCAAGCCACTCTCATACACAACAAAACGATTGTGACTTTTTAATTTTTAACTTAATGACTGATGTGATAACTATTGCTCTTAGTTTTAAAATTTTCAAAACAAAAGTTCCAAAATTCAAAACCAAAAGTTCCGATATTCCGAACCAAAAGTTCCGAAATTTCGGAACCAAAAGTTCCGAAAATTCCGCGCCGAAATTTCCGAATTTCGGGTAAATTCCGATATTCCGAATTCAGAATTTTTTTTCCAGTTCCGAAAAATAGGAACGGAGTTGGAATGGAAAAAATCTATTCCGAAAAAAATAGGAAATTTTCCGAAAGACCCTTTTTCCGATCCGTTCCTTCCGATTTCCACCCCTATGTGGACCAATCATGAAAGAGAGAGAAAATGATAAATCAGGAAAGAGAAATCACATGATTGGTTCATTTAAAATCTACCTAAAAGGCGATATAAAGGCGATGCAATTTGGGGTGATATCCAGCATTACTCATATTAATATTGTCCCACTTTTGCAAGACATTGATGTGATTTCTTTTATGTTCTTGTGGAATTTTTGTTGGTGTTTTGATTTTAATATAGGTAGAGAATCAATAAATGTAGAATTTCAGCTATTATTTTTCATTAGTGATAATATCAAATTAAGTCCAAAAACATAACATTCCACCTCTATAGGGTCCAGGAATTTTTCCACCCCCATGCAAGTCCATTTTTTTTTAGGTATTCCTTTTGTACCCCTATTACTTACCACGTTTATAGTTAATCAATATCTTTTAAAAAAGTAACAGATTCCTATCTTTTAGCTTATAATATAATATCCCTTAATTTTAGCTAATCATTATAGTAAGATTGTTATGATATTCCACGATTTAATACACCTTCTTCCATTCACAAACTCCAGTTAACTCTGCAACTATTGCTGCAAATCACACAAATTCATCTCTTTCAAGGTATCATTTTACTATCAACGTGATTTTTATTAATTTAAGTGCATTAAGAAACGTTGATAATTGTATATTTCACCACAATACATCGCTTTTCTTGTCGTTCAACAATTTGTGCTGTTAATTTCACCACATATTTGTTAGACATGAGTACTAATATGAATTTTCATACGATACATATTCTCGAACTTTGTTTGTTCCTTCTATTTGTTGATAAAATGAAACAAATATAATTAGTCTGTTGCAAAATCCATTTATTTGTCTGTTTGCTTATCTTTTTTTCACAAACATATATGGGTTATCTTACTTTTACATATTACTTTTACATATATGGGTTAACTACATATAGTCAACTAATCTTGATATTATACATTTAGTCAGGTTCTCATTCAACTTATGGCATCCAATGTTCTTGTTGTGTTTCGTTACTTGGATGAGAAAGCTCTAAAGCTATTCAGATTGTTCGATTCGTATGAGTCGGTTAAGGAGTACGTGTATGAATCATGGCCTACCTTGGTCGGGAAGAACATTGTGTTGTTTTACTCGATTGCTGAGCATGAGAAATGCAAGTTTGTTGGTGAGGGGGACTTCTCTACTGTATTATGGTTGTTAGACCACTGTCTGGTTGCGCAATTCGAGATATTAGTAGTTGAGGATACTAACGAAGTTAATGAACTAGCTATCAACCCAACAGCTTTGTTGGATGTTGTTCAACCACAACCACCAGTTCATGTGAATGACGAAAAAGAGGATGTCGATGAAGCTACCGAGAACAATTACCATCACAAGGTCAAAGTCCTGAAAAGTAATGCTTGGAAACACGCTCTCAGGGAAGTCGGACAATGCTTCCACGGTGGTATGAAAGAGTTTCGCTATTCTCTCGCAAAATACGCGTGCGAAACCGGATACTCTTTTTATTTCGGGCACAACCGCCCCACCCGAATAAGTGCCTACTGCTCCAGCTCAAAAGAATCAGGTAAAAAGCTCGAGTTCCATTATGATATATGCTTATAGTTGTTTCGTCATAACATTGATTGAATACAACCCATCATATAATACATATAACCCACCAGTTTCACACTCACACACCACTGATGTTTACTTTACTGTTTCTATGTAACCCATCAAGTTGAACACACAACCCATCAATATTACTAGCACACACCACCAGCTTTTATCTACTTATATATATAACCCACCATTAACATTCAAACAACCCATCAAGTATTCCACTCAGGACCACCTCCTTATGTGACCATTAACCCATATGTTTGTTGTGTTATATATACCAGGTTGTAAATGGTACGTGTACGCATCGAAAGACAAGGACAGTCATAAAGTGTACTTGAAGACATTCAACAAGACCCATAGCTGCGGCCCACCGCAAAGAAAATTCGCCAACCAACGGCTATCGTCTGATCTCATAAAGGATATTATAGTTGATATGATTCGTTCTAAACCCGATACCAAGCCAGGTCAGGTTATTAATTATCTTAAGTACGACTATGGATACAACATCTCGTACAAAATCGCATATGGTGCGTGCATAAAGCTCGTGATGATATTTTCGGCGATGCGGGACTTTCTTACAACAGGATTCAGTCATACTTTGACAAACTCAGTGCTGTCGACCCTTCCGGATCTGTCGCTCTCGAATGCGACCCTGATAACCGATCATTTACCAGATGCCATTTCGCCTTTGGTGCGTGTATCGAAGGATTCAATCACTGTCGACCATTGTTGTTCCTTGACGCGACATTCCTTAAGAACAAGTACAAAGGACAACTACTTGTCGCTACTGCGAAAGACGCTAACCAAGGTATTTCATACAAACCCTTCACAATTGTCATTTGACCCACTTGGTTATACCAACACACCACCGTATACTTTTATTGGTATATATATACACACCACCACTTTACTTTATCAACCCACCATCATATATATTCACACCATCAAAATATTGCACCAACCCACCATAATTACTCATACACACCATTGATTATACAACATTTTTACACAACTTGTTGTCATTTTGCAGGTCTATTCCCTGTTGAATTCTCGATTGTGAGGTCCGAAGATACCGTTAATTGGACCCATTTTCTTCGATTCCTTTCACCGCTCATATCGTCTCGTGACGTGACTTTCGTTTCTGACCGACACGGAGGTATTGCTAATGCCCTCGAAACTGTATTTCCGCTTGCCCACCACGCATACTGTCAGCGTCATCTCAAAGAGAACCTCAAGACAAAATTCAGAGGATCGAAGGCGCAAAGGGAGACTATGTTGTATTTGCTCGATAGGATGTGTTTCGCTGCCACAGTTGAGACCTTTGACAATTTCCATCAAATGTTTCTTAACAACGGGGGACAAAAAGCTGTTAACTTCTTAAAGAACCTGCCAAAAGAAAAATTTGCGAACACGCACTTCAAAGGTAAGTGTTACGGAGAGACAACATCCAACGCAGCCGAGTCTTTTAATAAACAAATAAGGGCTACAAGGGAGCTACCCGTTACCGAGCTTATTGATGCAATTCGTGTACTCCTAATGCAACAAATGTACGATAGATCCGTTGATGCTGAATCTTGGACAACTGTCCTATCTCCCAAGGCTTCTGCTGTTTACGAAATCAAATTTGACTATGCTCGCGCATGGTTTGTTTTACGTTCCAGCGAATCTCTATTTGAAGTATTGTCTGATCCAAACATGGTTGTTGACATCGCTGCTCATACATGTTCATGTGGTAAATGGCAAGTTAAAGGATTCCCGTGCGTTCACGCCGTAGCTGCTATTGAAATTGCATCTCCTGGTGTCCCTTTCCCATACATTGACAAGTTTTGGCATACTGCAAGTTATCGATCAACGTACGCGAAACACATTCCTGCTCTTACAATGTTCTTAACCCAACAAGAGGGTCTTGGTGACATGGTCGTAAATCCACCCGCTTTCAAAGCTCAGCCAGGCAGACCAAAGAAGAATCGTTATCCATCAGAAGGTGAACGGGCTAATTCTTCACAGCGCAGGATGTGTAGCAATTGTCACACATACGGATACCACAACCGTTCTACCTGCCCCAAACTACGTTGATTTCTTTTACATTTCTTATTCCTTGTTGTCTTGATTTTTTCTTATCAATAAGTGATCCTCAGTAATCACATATGAACCTCTAGTATTGTTTTTCATCTAATAATAACTGCGTTTTCCTTTTACTTTCTTTAAATTTTTTAGCCTGTGTATGTTATTATAGTTCTGTACTCACACACAGACAGATTAAACTGTCACACCACCAAATTTGAAAATATAACCCACATATTTGAACATATAACCCACCAAAGTTTAACACATAACCCACTAAAACTGAACATATAACCCACCACATTAGAACACATACCCCACCACATTTGAACACATAACCCACCAACAGTTTACCTACAACCCAACACGAATGGACATATAACCCACCCAAAATGGACATATAACAGTCTTAATTTATCAAATAATTAACCCATTATTTTTATTGAACACCCCATCAGAAATACCTAACCAACCCACCACTTGACATATGTTTACCCCACCCACTGATTTAGCCGTACAGCCCATCGGATTTATATGCACAACCCATTAGATTTAGATACGCAACCCATCAGATTTATTACACCCCATCCAACACATCACATACATGTATACAACCTTCATAGTAATAGATACATCCCGAAGCAAAGATATAATACTTATCAGAACAATGAAAAGTTTGCTAATACTTTAATAAATAGACTGCAATACAAATTCAGTTTGTTATCAAAACACAAAGTATAAAACCATCCAAATAATACTCAAACTACAGTCATGTTCACAAATTTTTGCAAACTACATTAAACAATCAAGCATAAACAAAATTAAAACATATTTTTGATGTCAAACTTATAATTCCTCAAGTCTCGGTCATCGCCCTCCGCGTCTCGAACACCGTCTCATCTGTTTGTTTGTCGTTCAGGACCCATGATATGATCTTCATACGATAATCATGAACCTCGATGTGTTCGTACTGCTGCTTCAAACTAACCCCTTTCATTATGCTAGCTGCGTATATCAATGAATAGTTACCCGTGTCAACCACACGGCTTTTCCCATGAACAACTTTAACATGTTCGATAACCGGTATGTCCGGTGTAGACCTCCTCGGCTCCACATTACAACCCTTAATTACATTGTCTAACAAGAACTCGTATAGGCAATCTGCGTTTGTGTTTGCCTTTGCGCCTATTGATGATTTGTGCATACACCCGAGCCCGTTGTAATGGTAGAACTTATCCTCACCATTCTTCCACAAGAGAATTGTCCAGTGCGTATTCTGTCTGTCTCTCGTCTCGATGGGTATTATGATGTCCTTCTTCTCCTTTAGATTTTTTCTGAATAACCCGAGCAAGTATCTTTCGATTTCAGGCAACTCACCTTTTCTCAAATACTCCTGCATTGTCATAAATTCATTTGTCAGTAAAACAAATATATTATGCATACATAATACGTATAACCCACCCAATTTGCACGTATAACCCACCCAATTTAAACGTATAACCCACCAAAAACGAACATATAACCCAACAATTTGTAAATATAACCCACCATAAATAGGCGTATAACCCATCAAATTGAACATATAACCCACCATAAATAGGCATATAACCCACCAAAATTAAACTTCATATAACTTTCTCACCATTACTCCTGAAGGCATTACACGGAACCCCAA
Source organism: Nemophila menziesii (assembly GCA_029959085.1). NCBI lineage: Eukaryota > Viridiplantae > Streptophyta > Magnoliopsida > Boraginales > Hydrophyllaceae > Nemophila > Nemophila menziesii. The sequence continues at coordinate 1,672,294 of JARWIR010000027.1, read as the reverse complement.
GTCCATCGACGGGTTTTTCGTCTTAACCAGCCTACTTCGAACGGCTGACTCAACTATCCATAGTGCTACGTCTAGCATCTGCCCATGTTTAAAAATAAATTAAACACACGATACAACAAATACGATTATTATACTTACCTTAGCACTGAGTTGCTCCTCTCTCGCTACTTCGTAGCAGTCCTCAACGGTCACGCGGTGTCCCATGAAACTCCACACCCCAACAGTGTACGGCTCATCCCCCGTCAGTAGCTCCAACAATTTCGAATCACTGGCCTTGATCACTAGTTTCTTTGGCTGTTCAATTAACTTTGTCTTCTTTTGTGGCGGAAGAACGAAATCCGGCATCGAAACTATTTTCCTGCCGGTCCTGTCTGTCTTTTTTATTGCGCGACTCAGAGAACTTGGACTAACCTTTGTGGTCTTTCTTTTTTTCTTGTCCGCTCCGATTGATTCACCTATCATCATTCCCCTGTTTGCTGCCCCTTTAACTGACCCTCTATTCCACCTTCTTGCATCTCTGTCACTAACATTATCCGCCTTCTTCACACCAACCAACTCCACACCTTCATCGCTTGACTCGTCAGTTTCTTCTATAGTTAAATTACTCCCTCCCACCACAACATCAGTTTGTCCTTTTTCTGAATGTTGTCTTTCTCCATGGTCATCCTTTTCCGGCCCTTTTACCCTTTCATCATCATCAACATTAGCAGACACACCAACTTCCCTATTTATCTTCCCATCATCCAATATTCCACTCGTTGAGCACGTACCCCTATATTGCACACTATCACCACCCTTGATCCTGTTCAACTCATCCGTTGCCGCTGAGTATGCGCCCCTAATCACCGCCAGCTCCTGTTCTGCATCCTTCAAAGCATTTCTAAGGAACTGTATCGTTTTGCCTTTCGCCACAACAGTCTTTGGCGTCGCTCCACTTGCATTTCTTAATATATTCAGCTCGTCTCTCATTCTCGCAATCTCAGCCTTCAATCCCACTACTTCAGGCCCGTCTTCAACTAACACATTCCCACGTAACTTCTTTCTCAATTCAGAATTTTCCTCCTCAACCCGCCTCAACTGTTCTATCCCTTTCGCCCTTGTCTCTTCGAGTTCTTGCTGCAGTGCTTTATTTCTTGCTTCCATATCCACAACCCGTTTCATCAGTTCAGGCACATCTGTGCTTCCTTCGATCTCGGTCGCACCTCCTTGACTATTATCTACATTTACATCTTCGCCCACTGCTGGAGAATTATCGCTCATGTGCATTTCCATGAGATTACCCGATTTTTCGTTAAATGTATCGTTTCTTTCGAACAGCTCACCCTCTTCCGCTTCAGTTCCTAAACCATCATCTATAAAACCACTACCCGTACCCGCGTCTGCGTCTTTATTAACTAAACCATCTGTACTACAATCCAACCCACCATCTACCACTGTTTCTTTTCTCATCGTAAATTCATTTGTATTACCCGCCACCTCATCAGCCACAGCAGTCTGATCATCATTTTTACCAGCTCCCATTGTCACACCTTCATCCACATCAACACTTTGTTCCATTCTGAACACCTCCCTCTCGAGATTCAATTCCTCTTCAGTCATACTCAAATCATTTCTGTGCACCTGTCCAAATACAAGAATTTATCAATTTTGATACATCAATCATTTATAATGTCTTTATTCAGATTCCTTATTACCTGGTGTGCTTTTAACAGACGGATTACATCGCGAATTGGTTTTTTTGTCACCAACCTCAGGTCCCATTTCAAAAACCTTGGATAACGGCCTCTGTGTTTCGGCTCCATAATGTTTACATGCTCCAAGAACCAGGGCTGAAACATATTATTTGTAGCGCGTTAGTAAAAGTGTGTCAAGATCTTCATAGTATTAAAAAACTAAATTACCGTAAAATACTTACCACGAATATTAACGCGCACCCCGATATATGATTGATGTTGCCATCTCTTATTGGTTTCATCACAAAATCCGTTACATGTGACGCCCAGTCATAGTCAAGCAAATGTTCTAGGTCTTCGCACAATTTCACAACCCACTTCGGTGTTCGAGACCCCGTTGTGAAAAAAACAGTAGACATTGATAGGATTCCCATCAATATTACGAAATCCCTCACCGTATCATCCGTCTGCGGGTTGATATTCAAAACATCTATTATTCTGCTCTTTATCTCTGAATCCTTCAACTGTCCGATCTTATTCGGAAAATGTCGGTCAAACCAATCCGAGTTTTGGCAATCATCTGTTTTGTATTCCGGAACTTGCTTTTCACCACCCACCACACCCATTACGATTCTCACATCCGTTGCAGTAAGGTCCAAAACTTTCCTTGCAATCACAAACCCTCCAGAATGAGAATCATACGTCTTTAATATTTCATGGATTGCCTTCACACCTTTCTTGAAGCTATCAACTGTTTCTCTGGTTTCATGAATTCCCTTTATCATTAGATAGAACGGTAAGGCCCGACACGCCTCCAAATGACGATTGCTTATTGGGTAGCGCTTCATAATCGAATACAGAGACTCGAGTGCCGACCTGTATTGAATTTTCCCTTCTCCTTGTTTACCTACTACACATTAACATGAAAACAAATGTAAATCACTCAGAAAACAGTGCTACACCATCAACAAGATACAAATAATAACAATTTAACATCGGTAGATTCACACACACCACCAACCATTGACATAACCCAATCCCATTTCATACACACCAACACTAATTGACAAAACCCACATCACATTTCATGATTTTGAATTCGTAAAGAAGTAATTCAATTACCTTCCATTATTTCATCGTCGGGTTGTATGTTTGGTTCAACATCTGCATCCAAAACCTTATTTTTTTTCTTCTTAACTTGAGGAACCGTTTTCTTCCCCTTCCCGTCATCATGAACGCTTCTTTTCTTTCTTGTACTCAACGGTACACCATCTACAAAATCGTCGTCACTGTTGTGAATGGCTTTTTCTTTATTTTTGGCACTAGTTTCACCTACAGAGTCGGGTTGTCTCACCATTTTCGTTCTCTTCTTTATCCGGGAGTCGTCTTCAGCGGTGGGTTGTTGTGGAAGCTTCGTTCTCGCCATTTTTGTTTTCTATGATGGTGTGTTAAACTGAAGGTTAGGGTTTAGTTCGTTTAAGTTTATCCAGCCGATGGGTTATTGGAAATTGAAATTTTTTCTGGCGGTTCGTTTTCCTTTTTTTTTTACTTCTTGATTGATACGTTTTGCATGAAATCAGCGTCATTAGTTATGGCAACTCAATGGTCAGTCAATGGGTAAAGGGGGTAAATCAGTCTTTAGTAGTGGGTTGGACCTGATGGGCAATGGTCCAACCTCTAAGGACTCTATTAAAAAATCACCCTTTTTCATTACTATTGAATTCATTATGGTGTTTTGTAAAACTCTCGTCTGGCCCTCTAACTATGCCTAAAGTGCGCGGACCGCCCCTGATCTTTAAAATTACCCTTTTACGTCCCATATCTTTACCTTTTGTGACACCGTTAGCTCTTTTTTTATTTTTCTGTCAGTTGACCGTTAGTCAACGCCACATGACGGCACGTCAGTGCCAACTCAGCGCCAACTCACCGCCTCTGTTTCCGTCAGCATCGTCCCTAACTTTTAAAAAAAAAAAACTTTGGAGGTTTGAATGCTTCAAACCTTCAACAATGAAGGAAAAATCAAAAAAACATTTTTTTACTTCTATATTTTTTCACACCATTTCAACACTAAAGCCTAACTAAGTTATTTAAGTTAGATGAATTAATAATATCACATTGCTTAAATCCAACTCTAAAAACTGATGTAATGAAAACAAAAAGAGGACAGGCGACAAAAGGCGATTAGGGTTCGGAGTGACGTCAGCTTAGGGTTTCTTATTTTCATCGGAAAAGATCATCGGCCACCTGCTTTTGACTACGCTTCTCACAGCGGCATCGATAAAGGACTATCGTAGCCGTTCTGTGGATTCGATCTACAAAGATGGGGCTCACATCGGACGGCGAAAGACGACGGAATAGTGGTGGGAATAAAGATTTTACAATACTCATAACGGTCGGAAGTGGTAGAGGTGACAAAAGCGACAAAGAGAACGGAAAATTACTTCGCATCCTCCGGCGAACATATGTCAACCTTGTTACAAACGCTCTTGAAAGGTCATCAGGCTTTAGATTCTTCTCCGCCATCTGTAGCGGTGGAGGTTTTAGCCTTTTCGGTGGTATAGGAAGCGCGATGGTTAAAGCTTTAAACGCTGATAGAGTGGTATTGGGATGACTGGTTGTTTCGACAAGACGTGAGGAGAGATGGATGAGTTTTGACATCAACTCTCATCCGGTGGCTGAGGGGAACCAACCTTTTGGACGAAGACGAGATATTATCGCGGGTCATTTTTGGAGTAATTGGAATGGCAGAGCAGCGGAAAGAATCGGGTTTACAAAATATTTCTGGTATGCTATGGGAGAAGCGTCGAGAATTGTTAGTGGGGTGGGTTTGGTGGAAGGTTCTAGTAATGAAACCTTAAGGTCAAGCTGGCACGCATGCAACATCATCACCTCGATCTCTCCAACGACGCTTATCGGTTGGAGAGTTCCAAGACACTTGAAACGTTCCACCTTCCGTAGTGGAGTACACGCGGCGAGTAACGAAAAAAGAAAAAAGATTAATGTAACCGGAATTGAACACCTGGCCCACTTTCTTGGTAGTCTGAAGCCAAGTGTTATGAGCACCGCTCCAAATTCTATCTTTATATACAGGAAACGATTCATTTTTACCTTTTGCTTATTCTCTACTACTCACAAAATCCTCTCTTTCTACACTCCTTTTCTTTTCAGGTTTGGTCAATCAATGGCGACTTACTCGCGACATGCTTTGCCGGTGACGTTCTTATTACCAGAAGAAGAGGAAGAGCTTGGCGTTATCGATCTTGACATTAAGGTTCGTCGTGTGGAGAACCTTGATCGGGGTAGAGTGTTGATGGTTCGGGTTATGGGAGACGATAAGGTTAATCTCGCTGGATTCCGTCGATGGGTCTTTGATCGATGGCAAGCTAGAGGTAACGTTGCTGTTTCTGAAACCTCTCCAAACTACTTCAAACTGGAGTTCGAGAACCCCAAGGAAAGAGATCGATTGTGGAATCTTCGTCCTGGAATAATGATAGGGCAACATGCGGGTTTTACGAAAGGGGATGGCAGTTTCAACGGCACTTTTACACCCTCCAACTACTCCGCAGCGTGGATTCAAGTCGGGGGTTTAGCTCATATCCAGAATACTATTGGAACGATCAAAAATATTGCTCGTACATTTACTGACTTGGAGGAGATTGACTTCCCTGAAGACGATGCAGCGGTGGTGCCAATCCTCAGATTCCGTGCTAGCTTCAGAGTGATTGACCCTCTTCCACCGGGTAAGTTCTTGAGACAGCAAGATGGTATAGGTTGGGTTACTTTTAAATATGAAAGTATTGGTTTACTCTGTTTTGCGTGTGGCAAGCTGGGTCACAAGCGAGAGAACTGTGATGACCCAGTGGATAAAGAAGGGCTCTCAGCGCCCAAACTACGACTAGTCACCTGGAGCCCAGAAAATATCATCAAAGACACGCTCGTGAACCCTTTATATGGGATAAGGAAAAGAGTTGGTGAGTCCTTTCTATCACATGCTAGCTATTTTAATTGGGACAGGGATGACGATGGTTCACACCCTAACCCACCGGAAGGACAAGATAGGGAGGTGCGCTCTAAACGTGGCAATGACAGAAAGTATCTAGCTAGGGAAGACAGGATGGGAGACAGTTCTGACACTAGAGGTGATATGGATATGGGGGGTGAACAAGTCGGAAGACAACAGATGAGACTGGAAGATGTTATTTTGGAAGCTAAGAAACAAGGTACATTTGTTCAACAGGCTGTTAGAACCGTGTTTATCAGTGATGACGAAAATGAGAAATCAAAGAATACTGAAGACACTACTAGCAGGGATAAGGTTTCACACACTCCTGAAAGAACAGCTATTTCTGACAGCACTAGTGAGTCTACAGATTCTGATAAGACAAGTACGGCTAGATTTAAGGGCGTGTCCAATGCTAACGCGAAGAAAAGAAGAAATGAATATATGAGGTTTCACACTGTTGCTAATAAGAGGCAGAAAACACAGACTAGCGTTTACAGTGTCGAAGGTAACAAGCTCAGGAAGCTCAGCTTGGAGGAACGTATTGCGCTACAAGATGTGGACACGGAAGGAGATCTTGGGAAACTACTGGAAAATGCGCTTGCAAAGGACAAACAGGAACAACTTCAGGTAGGTGATACTGGTACTGTTGGAAGAGCAGATGAGGGGATTACAGATGGTACAGGGGTTAATTTTGTGGTGGCGAATAATGAACAAGAAAAACAGATTACTGAACAACAGCAGGATTTGGTTTTTGGGGAAGCAGGTTTTGGAATGGATCAGATCAATGAACAAGAACAGAGGAACGCTCGTGGAAGGGGAGGAACTAGAGTTCGCGGTAGGGTTAGACGTGGTGGTAGGGGAAGACGAGGAGGCAGCCACCCGGTGATGGCTGCGAACCAGAAATGATCGTGTTATTCTGGAACTGTCAAGGCATCAGGGCACCCTTGACAGTTCAGGTTTTGAAGGCTATGGTTGGGGAGTACAAACCAGCCGTGGCTTGTTTTTGTGAAACCATGTTGATGGATTATGACGCTAAAACTGTTGTTAGAAACTTAAATTTTGAGAACTTTTTTGTGGTGAACCCCCAGGGCAGTCTCAATCACTCTGGGGGCTTTTTGTTGATGTGGGACTCGAAGGTCTCCATGTGCATTCTGGACTCTTGCCCTTATTATATTACTGTTAAAATTAATGATAGTTTGGATTGGTACTATTATATGTTTGTTCATACCCCTAATGCTTACCTTGAACGGCAAGTTTTGTATAAATCTATTACAGATTGGAGAATACGGCACGCAGGGCACTTTATCATAATGGGGGACTTCAATGATATCTCCAACAGTAACCAACGACTCAGCACAACCCCGTCAAACCAACAGCATATACTTAACTTTAATCTTTTTATTTCCAATAATATGCTCACTGAAATTCACAATTATGGTAGTTTTTTTACTTGGACTAATAGGCAAGACGAGCTGAATGTGGTCAAATCTAAAATCGATAAAGTCTTTGCGTCCACGGAATGGAATGATAAGTATCCCAACGCTTCTGTTTTCATTCCACCAGCGGTGGGATCCGATCACTCCCCCCTTGTACTCTTTCCGTATGGTAAAGGGAAACGTAATATGAAATACTTTCGTTTTGAAACAAATTGGTATCTTCACCCACAGTGTAAAGAGATTGTGGATAAAGCGTGGACAACCCCGGTGGATGACTCAGCTTTTCAAGTTGTACTGCAAAAGAGACAAATCACCTCTAACGCCTTAACTACTTGGGGAAAACAGAACTTCCCTAATAACAAAACAATGATTAAACAATTGGAACGCCAACTTATAGAGACTTCTAATGCCCCTTTTACACCTCAACAGCAAAGGGAGGAGACTGCGATACGTGAACAACTACTACAATATTGGAAAAGGGAGGAGATTTACTGGGCTGATAGGGCGAGAGACCAATGGATCAAATTTGGAGATAAAAACACCAAATATTTTTTTGCCCTCACGTCACAAAGAAGGAATTGCAACAGAATTATAGGAATACAAAACTCGGATGGGAATTGGATACATACGGACAAGGAGATTAAACAACAATTTAATACCTTTTACGCTAACCTTTTACATGAACAGGAACCCACAGAGCTGTGTGAAGCGCTTCGAGATATAATCCCCAAAGTCACGGAAGACATGAATGAATTCCTTACCAAAACCCCTGATGGAAATGAAATTAAACAAGCGGCTTTTGAGATGCACCCCAACAAAGCTCCAGGGCCCGATGGCCTGAATGGTAAATTCTTTCAGGAATACTGGGACACTATTGGAAATGATGTGATTAACCTTGTGGTGGACTTCTTCAATAACAATACCCCTCTTACACTACTAAATGAAACATTGATTACTCTGATTCCTAAAGGGGACTGCCAGATAGGGGTGGGAGATTTTCGCCCTATCTCCTGTGTTAATTTCGTTTATAAGATAATAGCTAGGATTATGGCTAACAGACTTCAAATGATTATCAACGATATCACGTCACCTACCCAGGCGGCATTTATCAAAGGGAGGGCAATTCAGGATAATATCCTGATTGCCCAGGAAGTTTCTTACTTCATGAAAAGAAATTTGAAAAACAAGGCTAATTTTGCAGCAATTAAACTTGATATGGCTAAAGCATATGATCAGGTTAGGTGGGAATTCCTCTGCCTACTGCTGGAGAAGTTGGGTTTTGCAACGAAATGGGTACAGTGGATATGGAATTGTATATCCACAGTCACTTTTCAGATCAATATTAATGGGGAACGTCAACCACCCTTTAAACCCGGGCAAGGAATACGGCAGGGGGACCCTTTATCCCCTCTTTTATTCGCTTTACTCACTGAATCACTTCTCACACTACTTGAAACTAAGGTGGAACAGGGACTGATCACTGGTATTCAGATAACGCGTAACTGCCCAACTATATCTCACCTGCTCTTTGCAGATGATTCATTATTTTTTATCTCCTTGGAAGGCCAGGATCTTCAGGAATTCAAAGAATGTATTGAGACCTATTGTCGATGCTCTGGACAAAAAATTAACTATCATAAATCTTCGGTTTGTTTCAGCAACAAAACACCGGAAGATCTGCGGCAACTGGTAACAGCAGCTTTACAAATACATGAGACTAGAGACCTGGGGAAGTACCTAGGTATACCGTTATGCCACAAGAGATCTCGCATGGACACATTGAACTGGATAGTGGAACGCGTTTTCAATAAAGCTCAAGGGTGGATTGCGAAACTCCTGTCAGAAGGGGGCAAAGAAATACTTATCAAAGCGGTTTTACAGGCTATTCCTTGTTACGCAATGTCTATTTTTTCTTTTCCTATTGGCTTTTGCAGGAAAGTTTCCTCTATTATTGCTCGATTCTGGTGGAACTCTTTGGAGAAAAGGAAAATACATTGGCTCGAATGGGAGAAGATGACTGCCGCTAAGGTGGTGGGAGGGATGGGCTTTCGAGATCTGAAAAGAGCGAATCGAGCTCTTCTTGGAGCTCAGGCTTGGAGGATCCTTAGTAATCCACACCTGCTGGTCTCCAGAGTCTTGAAGGGCATTTACTTCCCTCATGGCACCTTCTTGGATACTAAACTAAGACAAAACCGAACGTGGTCCTGGGCTAGCCTGATTGAAGGTAGGGACTTGCTAGTTGAGCATGGTCATATTCAGATTAGAAATGGAGAATCTACCAACATCTGGAAACACAAATGGTTGCCATCAGGTATTATTAAGGATAGACCGGCTGATACAAATATTGATACTGTTGACCAATTGATGACAACCCAAAAGAACAAGTGGGACTGGACGATTATAGATAGTAATATCCCCCTTCCTGTCCACGGAGAGATCTCGCGGATTCCTCTCCTGGAGCCGGAGTGTCAGGATATCTTTATTTGGCCCTTCACTAAAACTGGCACTTACACCACTAAGACGGGTTATAAGATTTTGTCACAAATGGCAACGAGGGGAACTGCTCAAACCTCAAACCAAGCGGAGTTGAACAACCCTAAACTGTGGAACCGTGTCTGGAAATCTAATGTTCCCAATAAAGTTCGATCTTTCAACTGGAAAGCTTGTAGGAACTTACTGCCAACAAAACAGAATTTATATAACAGACGATGCAGTGATACTAAATACTGCATTTGGTGTGATAAACGGACTGACACTGTGGTTCACATGCTACTAACTTGTAATTTTGCTAAACAGGTCTGGGCAGGTATTGCGCTTCAAGTCAGAATTCCAGAGGAAGACCCAAACTCTATTGGAGATTGGTTCTCTAATATTTGTGATACAATGGATAATAACACTTGGGAGGAGAACATCCTTATTGCAGCTCTTCAAATGACACTCTGGAACATCTGGAAGGCAAAAATGAAGATGCTTCATGAGCAGCTGCAGATACAACCGCAACAGATTGTTTTTTCAATCCATGCTGGTACGGGGGAGCTCTTTGGACCTGGTTGGGCGTCTACTCCGGTCCCTGCTCCGGCCGAAACGAGGATATCAGACATTAACCCTTTGGAGGAACAGGAACTTCAGGAAGCAGATTTCGTGTACACCTGTGATGCTTCTTTCATTTCAGCTAATGTCCCGAGTGGCATTGGGATTGTGCAAAGGAATACACGAACCGGTCATCGCGGTACTTTTGCTAAATCTATCTGGACAGATTCAGCAGCCGAAGGAGAAGCTGTGGCGGTTCTGGAAGCGGCTCAGCTTAGCTTACGCCATCCCGGTTCCAGAACCGTAATCTGTTCAGACAACCTTGATCTTGTTCAAGGCCTGAAGTCGTTGCCAGCTGCTTGGTGGAAAGTCCGCCCTTTCATTACGCGTATTCACCGGATGATTGAAGAACATGGATCGTTGTCCTTCAAACATCTCCCGCGTAGGTGGAATGGACTGGCTGACCGTGCCGCGCGTCGAGCTAGGCAATCGGCACCTTCTCACTTGGACCCTACGGGGTTAGGGTTGGTCTTTTCGCGACTCGGAATAGGATAATCTGTATCTGTTAAGTGCTACGATTACGACTGTCCAAAAAAAAAAAAAAAAAAAAAATCCAACTCTATATACGAACAAGATTTTTTTGGGTCCATTGAATGTGAATAGGATCCAAAAGAACTCGTGATAATAAAAGCGCTCGTGATACTTATCTCTATATTTACTCAATACATCAAGAAGAGCATCGATTGGGTATCCATATCGCCTTAATGTTACACCTAGTAGACTTACATAATCTTTGATTAATAACAAATGATTAGCAGTATGCATTCTTGAAAATTGATCTTCTAACACAGAACACATCTTACTCACAGCTGTATCCCATAAATTCTCCACTTCTAACTTCGATATTAATCCTCCTCCGGTTCTGAAAACACAATCCTCTACCACGAAAAAACCAGAAATTTGTGCGAAGGAAGTTTGATGTGATTCGAGAAATGGAGTCATAGATGATACCTGAAAATCTGAAGTCAATTGAAGCTTTCGATTCTCGAAATAGTACTGCTTGAACCTATCCTCAAGCCCTAAGGTCTGATTTATATGATAAGCTCTGTATAATGGTGTTAAATCAACTAACGAACCACCACCATTACTGTAACCGTCCCTGTTTTCATCACCGATTAAGTAAACCCCTCATCGACCTCTTCTTCAAGGGAGTAAACGCAATCTTTCAAGCTTAACCTGCTCTGTTCCTCTGCTTGGCGTTGTTTAATTCTTAATTCTTCTTCTCTTTGGCGAGCTGCTGAGGCTTAATAGACTGGTTTACAAACGCATTTCAATTCTTAAAAGACAGATTCGGGTTACCCGATGTAGTATGTCCGGCTTTAGGAGGTTTAGGAACCGGAATAATCGCTTTAAAATACCCGGGAGTACTATACTGGGGTTTCACAAATGTAGATGAAATTCTCCACACCGGAAAAACCGCTTCAGCTCCCGGAATCGATCTATTAGCACAACTAGCCGCCGCTAAAGTGGTGGCTACAGCTTTATGTAAAGGTTCAGGTTTAGTAGGAGGAATGTACGCACCGAGTTTAATGATTGGTTCAGCTGTAGGAGCGGTATTTGGTGGTGTTGCGGGAGAGTTAATAAACTCAGCTATTCCCGGCAATGCAGCGGTGGCTCAGCCACAAGCTTATGCTTTAGTGGGTATGGCGGCTACTTTAGCATCAGTATGTTCTGTACCTTTGACTTCTGTATTGTTATTGTTTGAACTTATGAAAGATTATAGAATATTGCTTCCGTTAATGGAAGCTGTTGGGTTGGCTATTTGGGTCTCGTCTTGACTAATCAGTCAAAGGAAGGTGAAGGGTTATCAATTGATGGGATATCAAGCTAAGATGCTTTCTGGCCAAACATCAACCATGAAAAATGATAAAAAAGTATATTAGTCAATTTCTAAATTTCTTAATAAAATTTCTCCAACTGAAGTTAATGATAATTTGGAGCTTTCTGTTATGGGTAATGCTAATGATTATGATGAGTTAGAAGAAGATGAAATGGAAAGGACGAGGTGTTGGTAAGGAAATGATGCGGTTGAAGAGGGTGTCCAAGAACTTTTTTGATTTTTAAAAAACTTTATTGTTGAAGGTTTGAAGTATTCAAAGGTTTTTTTTTTCTTTTTAAGTTAGGGACGATGCTGACGAAGACAGAGGTGGTGAGTGGGCGCTGAGTTGGCACTGACGTGGCGCCATGTGGCGTTGACTAACGGTCAACTGACAGAAAAATGAAAAAAGGGCTAACGGTGTCACAAAAGGTGAAGATATGGGACGTAAAAGGGTAATTTTGAAGATCAGGGGCGGTCTGCGCACTTTGGGCATAGTTAGAGGGCAGACGAGGGCTTCACCCTTGTTTTTATCAAATATGTTTTTATTATTATTATTGTTGTTATGATATTTTTTGGTCAGTAGTGAAGAAAAATTAGAACAGGACATATGGTGCAAGTTTTGCATAATATAGAGATCTATAGGGCAATTTTTGCATAATTTAGGGACTTGTAGTGCAACTTCACTGTACAGATCCAAATAAAATGATGTATCTGTCGATACTTGAAGCAAACTTCATTTTCTCATTCTTGGAAGATGTAGCAACATTTTTATCAGGTTCTGGAAGCTGTTCACTTGAGGTTGCACCTGAGTAACAGATGGTCAAGATTCTGAATTAGAAAAAAAATGATTTTGCATAGAATTGTGCAGGTACAACTGATAATGGCGTGAATTCTCGAACAAATGTTTCACTTACAGCCGGATTGAACCAAAAAAATAGACAGATCGAAGTATGGTTCATCGAGGAGGTAATCCAACTTGCCTGATTTGTGTATGTATTCATGCTTGACTAGTCTTGGCGTATCGCGCATATTCTTCTTTTTCGATTCATAAAGTGTCCGGCTCACAAAATTACCGCCACTGGTATTCGCGTATGTATATATATATATATATATATACGCCATGAGACCGCCACTGATAACTACCCCGTGAGATTTGTATTACCTTGTTGTGTACTATATATATATGATTTATTTTACAAATAATTGCACTACAAGTCCCTGTTGTTCATTCATATTTAGTGAATTTTATATTTTTCAATGAGTTGCACTTTTCTTGCACGTTTCAGGTTATTCATTCATTTTTGGTGTTTTTGGATAGTTTATATTTTTCAATATAACAAGTGCTCATTTGATTCCAATTCAAAATTTTATTCTTTAATCACTATACATTGAGAATCTCCTCTTAGCCTTCACGTTGAGAATCGCCTTCACTATACCGGCTAATATCGAGCTCCTCATATTGCAACATAACATCAACTGACGTGTGGTCCTTCCGTCGCATCTTTGTTGAGTTTCAAGCTTATTGTAGTGAAACGTGCACATTTTGTATAACTATAACCGTGCGAAATGTTACCTATCTTTGTGCGTTTTTCTCAACAAATTATCTATGTTTCAAAATTCCCTTAAAAAGCCATCATCTTTATAACTTTTGCCCGCCGTTAGTCACTTAACGAAATATTAACAGGTCAATATTAGTACTCAACGAGAAATCACTTGTGCGAGCCACACACATATATTTTTTGGGGTATTGCTGTCGGAATTCTTTGGTTTTTTTATTAATCGTAATAACCCAAAAATACACGGCCATAAAAAATTAACCACCATAGTCACAAAGATCCAAAACAAGAAGAACCGGTTGAAAATCTCTCGAGTTTTGCACATAAATGGCGCTAGTATTCCACAAATTTCACTAAGAATAATCATCGTATAACACGTTTAATAGGTAAGTTTTGTCTTATACTTAGTTCGAATTAATCTTTCCGTTTCTCTATTTCTTGGTTTAGGTTTCATATTTGGTGTGTACTAGCTTAGTATAGTTAAAAATTGTTGTAAGTTTAAATTATTATTGATGAATATGGTTGTGTTTCGTCTATGCAGGTGTAAATTTATTTAGTTATTTAAATTCAAGTTGGTCGAAATGACAAATTATAGTAAGTTTACAGGCCATTTAAGTTGCATATATAATTCTGTGGTTACATTTTATTGTATTTGTAATTTGAACCTTATAAATTGTTTCTATTTAATACATCGAAGAGCCACTTTGGACTAAGAGTTATTGACTCAGTTTGTATATGTATCGCTTAAAAGAAGAACTAATGCTCTGGCCCAGTTGAACTAACCCCAACTGGTTACCTTATTGATTGTTTATACCAAACAAAATATACAAGCATGCTTGTACGGTTGGATGTTCATATCTTTCAAAACTAATAAGAATTTATGCCCAATATTTACAGAAAATTACATATGTACCTATGAAGTTCAGATTAATTAGTGCACTTAGATCTTGCCTTATATTTCAAGAACTAATCATATTTCTATATTTTTTCCATGCAACAAATTTTATTATGATTAATGATCTGAAGACTCAACGTCTACTTACCCCAGGATTTGTATGGTTCACAATGTCGAGATCAATAATTGGAGTTATGAGAAAACATGAGTCACGAGTTTTATAGGTATGGTTTGACATCGTCTGAAAGAGATAAATATATGACACATGGTGCTAGAATTACAAAGGAAAACGTTGTATGCAGTTGTGCTTGAATTACAACTAGGGGTATCATGCAGTAACACATGTGCATGTCAAAATCCTTTATCAAATTATATATTGCAACATGGATTTAAATTTTAATCGGCCAAGATCTTGATATGTTATGATTTCAGTAATTTTATTCCAAAATAAATATAGAGAAATGGTATGTTTTATATGCATTTATTGAGAACTTCCATAAAAAAGAGATATTACAATGGAGATTTCAGATGCTATAAATGGAATAATTTAATTTCTAGGCTTCTCAGATGGAGGAGCACAAAGAAGTGACATGGACCTTCATGTATCGGTATCCAGGGTATTCAGGTATTGTTGATGTTCCTCCACTCCTTGTGGCCAAGGGTGACTTTTGGGACCTCAGAACTAAAGTAAGTAGATACAACCCTTGAGTTCAACATCTTAATAATAGGTGCAGATTTCACGCATCGTGGTGTCTTGTACTGATTAATAGATGCACCTAGGCTAATAGCATAATCCAATAGCTTATCAAATGTTCCATGTTCCACAATCTTGATCTTAAGTGGTCCAACTGTTCCAGAAGCTCGAACTAGTTTGTACACATTGTTGAGAGACTCTTCGATTATGCGGCAACAATCTTCAAATACCAAATGCGAAATTGGGGATGAGTCGCTCACATTTAGTTCCCAAAAAAGTACATAGTGTCCTGGAATTGTACTTGTGTCTCCATAACTTGTGTAATCAGTGAGTTGTGCATTGAATGACATTAAATGACTCGTCCCATTGTTTACCGCATTTTGTAAATCAATTTCATCGGTCTTGTCTGCGTCAATGCTTAAAACAACATTTTGTCGACCGATGAAGGCAAATTGAGGAGCTTTGTTCTTAAATCCAGTAACTCTAAGAATATCGCCTACCCTGTAGCGGTATAGACCTGCATATTTCATATACATTTAACATTTATCATTTATCATTTCCAAGCCGCCCCTGGAATTCTGATACAGTTATAAACAGTATAGACCAAAAACTAAATTTCTAAATTCTCTCCCGATCATATGCTAATGAAAATTGATTGAAAATGAAAAAATTAAAGTACCTGCGTAAGTTGTGA
This sequence comes from Nemophila menziesii, assembly GCA_029959085.1. Taxonomy (NCBI): domain Eukaryota; kingdom Viridiplantae; phylum Streptophyta; class Magnoliopsida; order Boraginales; family Hydrophyllaceae; genus Nemophila; species Nemophila menziesii. Next base: position 1,656,434 of record JARWIR010000027.1, on the reverse strand, counting down.
CAACAACTTCATACTCTTGTCCAATTTCAACATCAGTTAAAGCAACCAATTTTGGTTGTTCCTTATCTGTGAGGACAGGTAAGAACTCGAAATACGCCATTGTGGGAATAAAAGTATATGAAATTTCACTAGGTTTGCAGAAAGGGTTAAGGTTGAGACCAAAGTAACACTCTGACGAGGCATACATCACGCTAACAAGAGGGAGACCATTACTATAATATTCAAGAGTTGGTATGTATTGTGACATACTCCCAGTAATAATAACACTTATATACTTAGTGTTGGGCCACAATCTAGGTATAATCCCTTGCCATGATTCTTTCCTACATTCCTGCTCAATAAAATCCGCCAATTCCGGGTCAGGTTTAAGTATTTTCAGACTCACTAGAAATGACTTTCTCCCGAACTCTTCTTTGATATATGGTATCAGTTTTTGTTCCCCACCAGATGTAGCACAACTGCAATAAAAAAAATAACCCACATGCAAAAATTGACAAGATAGCTTTCACCACCTTCCACCTCCACCTCATATCATCTTCTTTCACCACCTCTTCCCCTTCCTCCACCACCTCTTCCTCTTCCTCCACCACCTCTTCCTCTTCCTCCACCACCTCTTCCTCTTCCACCATCACCTCTCCCCCTTCCACCACCTCTTCCACCACCTCTACCACCTCATCCACTAAACCTAATAATAGCAGCCATTAAAATAACTAATAAATATTTAAATTAAAAAAAAATAATAAATAAAATCATACTTCATCTTCTTTTCCATGACGTCTCCTTTTCTTTTGTTTTTGCAAATGTCTTTCACGATCAGCTTCTTCACTTAATAACTGTAAATCCACATCAGCATTAATTATACGTTCAGCTTTTGCTTCAGATCCAATACCCTTTTTTTTCATACTCAATTTCTCCTTTCTTGGTTTTTCTTCATTTTTTTCTTCTTTCAAAACTTTAAGACAAACTTCACTAAATTATTAACGCCTTAAAACAGAATTTACCTGGGATCTGAAGATGACTTTGGTTTCTCTGAAAATAACAAAAGGACATATTATTTAATGAGGGGTAAAAAAGGAAGAAAAAAAAAACTTACCGTTATTTGACTTTTCTTTAACAGGAATATCACCTAAATCGATACGTTTTTTAAGTATTTGTAAACGCATTCGAACATCGAAACTTGCTTAATCATCACTATGATTAGTGTCTTTTTCTCCAAATTTAAGTTGAGTTTCTTCTTTTTTCGAGGCTAAAGCATTTTTAACAGCTTCTCTTCTTGTTTTAGCTTCGGCTAATTCCGTATCATTTTTAGTACTTACTTCTTTTAGTAAACGAGGATCATCTAATACATCGTGACTACTTTTTATTTTAATATTCCTTTTCCTCTTCTTCTGCTTCTTCCCAAATGAAAGTAAATTCAACTTTCTGGAATTATAAACAGTTAATATTTATGTATAAGTTTAATTACACTGATTAAAATATCTACTTACTTTATAGTATACTAATTGGAGCCTAAACAGATGAACAATTTAGGCATTTTAGATCATGAGTAATTAAGGACTAATGGAGCAGCCTAGGCTGATTAATGACCATCTCTCTATCACTTGTAAATCTAAGGACTGTTGATTTTTAAAAGTTTACATTTTTTGAATCATATAAAGAAACTTAGGATGTTCATGTATGATTCTATAAGTAGTTGCATCTACTGAGAAACCATGTTTTCTCATTTCCTTGACTGATTCAATTGCCTCTTCATACTCTTTTTTCTTCATAAACCCCTGGATAATAACGTTGTAGGTCACACTATTTGGGGAGAAACCGTTTTTCTTCATACTTGAAACCCACTCTTTTGCATCTTCAAAGATTCCTCTTTGACAAAGTCCGCCTATAATAGTATTATGAGTATATAAATCAGGCATCAAACCTTTGTTTGATAGCTTGTAAAAAACATCTAATGCAGCATCAAGTTGGCCATATTTACATAATCCATGAATAATAGTATTATATGTCACAATGTTAGGAGTTATATTACTACTTTCCATGGAGACTAATAAAGACAAAGCCTCGGTAAAACGTCTATTATTGCACAATCCGTTTAACATTGTATTATATATCACAATGTCAAGAGTTTTGTTGCTACTTTCCATGGAGTCTAATAAAGACATAGCTTCGGTAACACGTCCATTATTACACAATCCGTTTAACATTATTCCATATGTAACAAAGTCAGGAGATTTCATCTTCTTGAATAATTCCTGCGCAATGACACATCTACCCTTCTGAAACAACCCTTGTATCATACTGCTGTATGTAACAGTATTAGGTTGTAGTCCCTTTAAAGGAATATATTGAAAAAGTTGAAAAGCCTTATCAACCATGCTATCCTTGCATAGACAATCAACAATGGTGGTATAAGATTGGATGTCAGGTTTAGAAATCTCCCTTTTTTCAAATACACGTAGCAATTCGAGAGCCTTGAGTGTATGTCCACATTTACAAAGCCCGTTTAATACAATCCCAAAAGTAACTGCACTTGGCTCACAAAGTTTTTCTGTGGTTAACCTTTCAAACAATTCTACAGCCTCAGCTCCTCTATCTTCACCAAAGAGGCCCTTAATCAGGGTGTTATACGTAACCACATCAGGAACATGACCACTTTTAAAGAGACAGCCTAATACCGCAAAACTCATATTACTTTTTCTTAACGAGCAGTAACAATTTATAGCTATAGTCATTGTGTAATTATCTACCGGAGCCCCCAAAATACGCATTTCTCTGAATACAGAAAGAGCATAAGAATAATTTTTCATCTTCACAACAGTACCTAATAGCTTATTGTAATCTATAACAGTAAGCTTAGGTAGCGTACGGATCATTTGATTCACAGTAAAACGAGCATCTTCGACAGGATTGATATCATTAAAAGATGAAATTGAAGAATAAAAGAAGAGGGGAAAAGGGTTACCGATTGTGTTGATGGAAGAAAGAGAAGATCTAAAGCAAAACAAAGAAGATCCAATCAGCTTCATGATGTTAATGTTGACGAGAGAAGGAAATGGTTGTTGCTAATATTGTAAAATGATTGTGAATCTGTGATGTTAGGTGAAGAGGGCGACTTGAGATGCTCTTTTGTGAACTAGTTAAAAAATCAGATCGCATATGTCAAATGTCTTTTTTTCGGTAGAATTGTCTTTTTTTTTTTCCTTTTTTTTTTAAAGTCAAATATCATTAAAAAATACTAATATTTGTACGAAATAGTAAAGGGTTAAAAATGCTTTCCCACTTATAAAATTTGTAAATCATGATTTAGTCCCTCACAAATTTTAAATAGATAAATTAGTCCCTATCTTTTATTGATCAACTATTAAATCAAAGTAAGTTACAATTTTATCCTTTATAATTTAATTAAATAGTATAAACTTGTAAAAAAAATATAAAGCAAAATTAAAAAAATATCCCTACTAATTATATCATAAATTAAGAATTTTAAGCATATTATATAGTTAAAATAGATTAAGGATCCAAATCTCTTATTTTTATTTTGGTCAAATCTCTCTTGATCTAAACAATACAATTCATCTATTTTAACCGAATATGGACACTTTTATTTTTAAATTAATTACACAATACTAGCAAGATTTTTTTACCATTTTATTTTACCCGTTATAATTTAATTAAATAAAATAACCTCTAAGTAACAAATTCATTTCACATCACTCATTTTATCCCTCTATACTAAACTTGATCGTAAAAGTTCCCCAAATTAGGGGCAGACTTAGGGGTCGAGTGGGGTGTGAGGCCGCCCACCTCAGTCCCAGAATGTAGTGAAAATTCATGCAAATTATTTTAACAAAAAAACATTAGTAGAAATTTACTTTTTTCCCAGAGCCTATATATTCTCCCCTAAACCTTCCAAAACTAGAAATTACATTAAAAAAAATATCGGGACTACATTCGCAAACCTTACTTGTTGTTCTAACTTTTTACGCCTCAGAGAAAATCTGCCCTGCCCTACCATGACGATGAAGTCATTGTTGCATCATCTACGATGGATTATTGATGAATCTAGTAGTCCAGTTAAAGTGGCGATGCCACCTTCTCTGGATGAGGAAAAGTAAAACACCATATTTTTTCAAGTTAAGTTAGCGGTGGTCATTGTTAGTTGTCAGACGGAGTTGTGTATTTCTCGTTTTGGTATATCTGTAGTAGGTTATTGTTGGGTTTATTTGACGAGAATTAAAGTCGGAGGATGAGCTACTTTGATTTTTTGAGTATTTATTTTGGTTTTTCAAGGTGTATCTAACATATTTCTTAACTTATTGTTGATTATAGTGTTAGTATCTAAGCCGCAACTAGTGAGAGTTTCCTTAATTTTATATCTCATCGAATCAAGTATATTAGGGGATATTAATAATTTTATATATCTTCAGTGTACATGCAATAGTATAGCGTAAGATAAATGGAAGCGGGAATCTACAAATATAGTAATTATGGAGAGAAATTCAAACAAATTCATTAAACTGTAAAAATTGAGTATAAATAAAATATGTAAAAAAAAGATGAATTTTTTTTTTGCTAGCATTGTTTAATCAATTTACAAATGAAAGATCCCCTTTTCGGTTAAACTAGAATTATTGAATTGTTTATATTATAAGAGTTTCGACCAAAATAAATAAGTTGGATTCATAATCTATTTTAACCATGTAGTATGCTAAAAAAATTTAACTTTTGACGTAATTAGTAGAGATATTTTTTCAAGTTTAGTCAATATTTATTTTCTTTTAGAAGTTTATATTATTTAATTAAATAATTAAAGGCAAAATTATAACTTAATTTGATTAAATAGTTAACCATTAAAAAATAGGGACTAATTTATCCATTTAAATTTGTGAGGGACTAAGTGCGCGTTTGGGATTGCTTTTCAAAATAATCACTTAAAGTGATTTTATATTCATAGCAATATTTAGACTCTTAAAATCACTTTTAAGAAAAGCACTAGATTAGTGATTATTAAAATAATCACTTAAAGTGATTTTAGATGTCAAAATATTTTTTAATATTTTTTACAAATAATTTAATTTTAATCAAAAAGCGCTTTTAGCTCCAAAATAATCAATCCCAAACGGGCTCTAAATCATGATTTATGCGTTTTGTAAGGAATGAAATTATTTTTAACCCAAATGGTAAAATGCAATGATCTAAACTCTTACTTATTTTTTTCTTTCTATAAAAATATCTTCACGTCTTGCATTGTTTGACAAGAGAAAAAAAATTTGGCATTAAAATTGAGAGATACATTATTTGTTTTTAATTCATTTCCAATTCTAAATTTTTTTAATTACAAAAAGGTTAAGTATAATTAATTTTAGAGGCAATTACCAATAACATCCTAGTAAGTGTTGATATTGACCTTAAAAGTCATGTATAATATAAATGACATAATAGACAATAATACCCTTGATTTTTCCCACCAAGGAATTCCTAAAAAAAATTCCCGGCCAAACTTTTTTCCGCCAAATTTTCCGACCATATTTTTTTCCCACCAAATATTTTCCAACGAATTATTCCAGTCAAATTTTTCCCGCCAAACAAAATTCCCACCAAATTTTTATGCGTTATTTGGTGGGAAATCTCACCAAATTATATTTGGGGGTTTATGTTGTTCACTAGACAAATCTTACCAAACTATATTTTAGTCTATTTTGTTATTTTCCACCAAATTACTTTTGTATTCATTCATCAAAATTTATGTTGTTTGGTGAATCAAACACCACCAAATTACATGTAGAAGTTTATATTATTGTTTGGTGGGACAATTCACACCAAAATATATGAAGAAATATTTATAAGCAGCTAACTAAAAGTGATTGAGCGTTTACATTTTACTCAACAACTAAGATAATAAAAGTAATAATTGCAACTAAAAAAGGCGTTGAAAATTTTACACAATCTAAAAGTTCCAACTGCTTCAAATCACGCAAATACTTCTAAACGCTTTATTACCAATGAAGATACTCCAAAGCAAGAACCTGAACATGCACAAATCTCATTACAAAAGGTCAAAAGAGTAAAAAGTGTAACTTCTAAATGCTTTATTACCAATTTCGCTACATATACACGCACCACGTTTTCATCTAAGCAACCGACTTTTCTAAGCAAAGAATACAAATCTCCACCATTCAAATATTCCATAACTAAAAACAGATTCTCCTTACTAGTGAATGAGTAAAAAAATCAAACCTGCACCAAAATATGTCACTTCTTTTAATAAGTAAAACTAATTTCTTAGCAATTTAAATTATTACCACAAAATATAAACCTTATTTTATATGTTTACCTTAGTAGATTCTCTATTCGAGAACCAAACGTATCCACTACAAGAGATTTAAACTTGCTCTTTAACAAAACATGATTCCATTCACAAAAGCTATCCCAAGGGATAGCATAATGATAAAGAAGTGCATAATGATAAAGCTATCCATTCACAAAATCATGATTCCATTCGTGAATACATGATTCCATTAATGTATGTGCATAATAATACTCATACTAGCATCAAGTGGCATAAAACTTTTAACTCTGAGCACAAAAGTTGATCACCTATTACTCATACTGTCAATTAATGGAAATCACACATTTTTCTTATGAGATAATTAAGTGGACAGATGGGAAGAGCTTAAATGAAGTTCTAAATGCAGATTTAAGAACTGAATGCTTGCATTTGAATAGAAACAATATCTGGTAATGCTGATTCACTATGTTCTTTTTCTTCCTCCTACATCTGATGATAATCATAGGAACACTCATATAAATAAAAATTTACATCTACCTTAACTTGAGCATTACAAAATGCATAAGATGATGTACTTTGGCATGAATGAAATCCATGGTCAAGGAGCCAGAATGGAGGAGCAAATACTCCACTTTATTAGTAAGATTATGAAAATCACGGGACCAAAATGCAAGAATAAAGCTAAAAGTATTTGTTGAAATTTAATGCCCATTTTCTAGAAATTTCTAGTAAAAAATGATAATAAAGATTTCTAGAAATTTCTTATTAAAATAATAAGAGTTCTAGAAAATACTTAATAAGACTAGAAAATAATTAGTCGATAGAATACTAGATTATTCTAGCCTAAATTAGAGTGAAGTCCACCGCCACAAAAAATAGTATAAATAAGTGATGGAGTTCATTTGTAGCATCATCAAGTAGAAAATTAAGCCACTCTACTAAAAACCAGACTTAAGAAATTCTCACCGACCAGGGGAATTAGACAAGGTGATCCATTATCTCCTCTTCTTTTTTCAATCCTCACTGAAAGCCTTATTGGACTAATTAATTATCAATGTCGGAGAGGATGCATAAAAGGTATTAAAATCACTAGAAACCGCCCAAGCCTTACGCACCTTTTATTCGCAGACGACACTTTTTTTTTCATTAACATTGAAGCTAAGGAGATTGAAACTTTCAAAGATACTATAAATCTTTTCTGTCAAGCGTTGGGACAAAGGATTAACTTCCAAAAATCTTCAATCTTATTCAGCAAAGGAACACCTGAAAGCACATGTGAAGAAGTAGCCAGAAATCTAAATGTTACAAGAACAGCTTCATTCGGAAAATATTTGGGAATTCCGTTCTCTCTTAAAAGGGCAAAATCGGAAAATCTGAACTATATTAAAGATAAGCTTCTAAGCAAATCTTCTAACTATTTTGCTAATTTACTATCGGATGGAGGTAAAGAGATACTTATCAAAGCTGTACTTCAAACAATACCAAATTATGCGATGTCCATATTCGAATTCCCTAAATCATTATGTAAGAAGTTATCAGGAATTATAGCAAACTTTTGGTGGGACTCAAGCAATAAGAAGAGAATTCATTGGGTAAAATGGAAAAGAATTGCGAGAGCGAAAAAGATCGGAGGAATTGGATTTAGAGATTTCCAAAAGATGAATTTGGCATTATTAGCTAAACAAGCATGGAGAATAATGGACAATCCTAACTCGCTAGTAGCTAAGATTCTTAAAGGTATATATTCTCCGTTTAATAGTTTCTTTAATGCAAAATTATCTAATAAGAGATCATGGAGTTGGGCTAGCATATACAAAGGAATTCAATTCATTAAACAACACTCAATTTGGAGAATTGGAAATGGCCTGAGTATCAACATATGGGATCATAAATGGGTAAATAATAGAATAACTCTGGAGAGACCGGCTGGATGCAAAGTGGAATATGTAGCACAACTTCTTAATGAGAACATGACAAATTGGAATATGGATCTACTTAGACAATTATTCCCTCCGAACATAGTATGTGATATCTGCAAGATACCGTGCTTAATTAGCAAAGAAGATGATAAGATGATCTGGCCTTTCTCAAAAGATGGTACTTACAGTACGAAGTCAGGATATCATAGAATGGTCGATTTGGAAGTTCACAATGAAGGTCAATCATCATCACAAGGTAAACATGAAAATAATGATCTTTGGGAAATCATTTGGAAATCAAATGTCATGAATAAGATCAGGGCCTTTGGATGGAAAATATGCAACGGAGCCATACCCACTAAAAGAAACCTTAAAACAAGGAACTGTATCAAAGATGATACATGCGAGTGGTGCGACTTGGGTAAAGAAGATATAGAGCATCTCTTTATTAAATGTCCTTTAAGCATGGAGATTTGGGCCAAATCAAGGCTACAATTGCTTATTGATAGAGAGAAGAAATATGAATTGGGAGATTGGTTAAGTGAAACACGTAAAAAGTGTATCAAAAATGGTTGGGATCAGAATGAGGTCACGGCTTATCTGCTACTAACTCTTTGGAACATATGGAAGGCGAAAATGAAGGGATTTCATGAAAAATCACCATGGGTAGTCAAAGATATCCTGTTTAAAATTCAATCAACAATGGACGATATGTTTAAAAATAGAGATATTATTAAGAAGAGCACAAAAGAAATCAACGAGAAAAGAGTTGGTAATAATGAGGAAGAGTTGATTGAGAATAACCCTATTCTTTCAGATGATGCAGAATATATCTTTATGAGTGATGCCTCTTTCAAAAAGGAATACGAACCTGCTGGAATGGCGGCAATTGCTATTGATAAAGAAGGTAAAGTGGCCCATAGGATTGTGTCGAGATCTATTATTAGAAGTTCTATTGAAGGAGAATGTTGGGCGGTCCTTCTTGCTATGAGAAGGGCGGCTAGTTGTGATTTACGGAGTGCCTCTTTTTACTCCGACAACCTTGAACTGATTCAAGGTATTTCAAGAGAAGCAGGTCTTCGATGGCAAATTTCACCTTTCATTGCCGAAATGAAGAGCTAGTTGGCGAAGTTCCCTAATTGGAAGATCAACTTCGTTAATAGGAAGTTTAATAACGTCACAGATCTCGCAGCTAAAAGTGCAAGACGGAACATTGATACGTCGAATGGAAGAATGAGTCCTTAAATGATTTTTATATATTCTTAAAATCGTTATATAAACGCTTTTAATGTTTACTTTTTCCTGAAAAAAAGAAAAGAAAAAAAGCCACTCTACTAAAGCATTGTAATATTTACTCAAACTAATAAAGTCCTTTCATTTCTTATACTACCGTCCATTTCTACTTCCTAATTTTCTATTACATTAATTTTTCCCTTCCTAATATAAAACCAACCTTTTACTTTTTCCTTTTTTAATATAAAAACTAACAAAGTGGTATCAGAATTACGTTTGATTATAAACTAAGCGATAACTAGCTTCCAACAAAAATACCTCTACCATATAATATTTTCATGGCCACTTTTCTAAGCAATACCCAAATTCCGATCCCGATTTTTTGGGAGAAAATTACGACTATTGGGCAATCAAGACGAGGACATACTTCATGTCCCAAAGTTTATGAGATATTGTTGATAAGGGATATACTGTTCCCGAAGATATGTCAACTATATCTGCAGCGGAGAAAGAAAAATTAACTAAGGAGATGGAGAAAGATAATCTGGCGCTTTACAGCATACAAATGGCCATGGCCGAGTCACTATTCTCAAGGATTAGCGGTGCTACTACAGCGAAGCAAGCTTGGGATACGTTGAAAGAGAAGTTTCAAGGAAACGTAAAGGTACGCAATATTAAACTTCAAACTCTAAGAAGGGAATTAGAAAATATGAAAATGAAAGAATCTGAGACCATAAAAAATTACTACACCAAATTACGAGAAATGGTTAATCAGTTAAGAGCCTATGGAGATCATATAACCGATAAAAGGGTCGTGGAAAAAATATTAATTACTCTTCCAGCTAAATACGATCCGATAGTAACTACTACTGAAGAAACTAAGGATATAGCCACTCTGTCAGTAACAGAGTTGGTAGGCTCTCTAAAAGCTTACGAGAAAAGACTAAGTATGCGTGAAAATGAATCCATGGAAAACGCATTTCAGTCTAAACTCAATATAAGGTCTCAAAATTCTAAAAATGAGGGGAGAAAATTTGGAGAAAATTCTGAAAATAGAGAAAATGGTGAATCTAATCAAAGATCGAGAAAATATTCGCCATGTCGTATCTGTAAGAAATTAACCATCTTGAAAAATATTGTTGGTTTCGTGGAAAACCACAATGCAAGAATTGCAAAAAAATTGGCCACTTGGAGAAAGATTGTCGGTCTAAACAAAAGCACCAGGCTAACTTCTCCGAAGAAAATAAAAATGAAGACAACCTATTCTACACATGTCACGCTGCTTCAGAAGTGAAAGATGACACCTGGTATATTGATAGCGGCTGCATCAACCACATGACCGATGATGAAAAAATCTTCCGAGATATAGACAAATCGGTCAAATCTCAAGTCAAGCTTGGAAATAGAGATCTAGTGAAGGTCGAAGGCAAAGGTACAATCACGGTCAACACACAAAAAGGTACGTGACTAATCCATGATGTACTGTTGGTCCCCAAAATAGATACAAATCTATTAAGTGTGGGTCAAATGATGGAAAAAGGATATAAACTCTTATTTAAAAATGACTCGTGCACGATATATGACAATAAAAATAAAAATCAAGAAATAGTTGTAGTAAAAATGCAGCAACAGAGAAATTTTCCAATCCAATGGAAATATGTTGAAACGGCCATGAAAGTTCAAGAAGACCAATCATGGCTATGGCACCGAAGGTTCGGGCACTTCAACTTTCATGGGTTAAAGATTCTCTATCAGAAGAATATGATGAAAAATCTACCAGTCATCCAAGTGAATAACGACGTGCGCGAGAGATGCTTAGAAGGAAAACAATACTGAAAGTCATTCCCTTCAGGCAAAGCATGGAGAGCCAAACACGTGCTAGAGTTGATCCATACAAACGTATGCGGACCAATGAGAACTCCAACATTTGAAAATAACAGGTACTTCATCCTTTTCATTGATGACTATACTAGAATGACTTGGGTCTACTTTATGCGAGAAAAGTCAGAAGTATTTGTTATCTTCAAGAAATTCAAAAACCTTGTCGAAAATCGAAGTGGTCGACGAATTAAAGTCATTCGAAGTGATCGCAGAAAGGAGTATACCTCAAAGGAGTTCAATAAATTTTGTGACAATGAAGGAGTAACACCAACTAACTGTCGGCTACGCTCCAGAACAGAATGGCGTGTCAGAAAGGAAGAATAGAACAATCATGGAGATGGCAGAACTATGTTAGCTAAGAAAGGAATTCCAAAGGAGTTCTGGGCAGAAGCAGTATACACTGCAGTCTATCTTCTCAATATATGTCCAACAAAAGCTGTTCAAAAGAAAACACCAATTGAAGCATGGAGTGGAAGGAAGCCGTCAGCGCAACATCTCAGAGTCTTCGGAAACATCTGCTACGTGCATATCCCAAAAGAGAAACGACACAAACTAGAAGAGAATACAGAGAAAGGAATATTCCTCGGCTATAGCTCAGAATCAAAAGGCTATAGAATCTATAATATCAAAACAAAGAAACTTATTGTCAGCCGGGATATCGAGTTCGAAGAAAATTCAACATGGAATTGGGATGAAGGAAAGGTGGAACGACAAAGTATTATGGTGCCAAGGGTACGCAATATGGATAATACCGAAGAAAAAGGTCCACGGAATACTCAGGAACCCATATCACCAAGAACTCCAAGATCATCTTCATCTTCATCCAGTAATGACGAGAAACACCAGGCAAGACAAGGTCACTTAGAGACATATATCAAACATGTTTTGTGACTTTGGAGCCCGAAAGCTTTGAAGCAGCATCAAAACAAAAAGAATGGGTAAATGTAATGGAGGAAGAGATCAAAATGACCGAGAAAAACAAAACATGGAAGTTGGTAGATCGGCCAACCAACAAAGAAGTCATCGGAGTCAAGTGGGTCTACAAGACGAAGCTCAACCCAGATGGCTCAATCCAAAAACATAAGGTGAGACTGGTTGCTAAAGGGTACTCACAACTACCAGGTATTGACTACAACGAGACATTTGCTCCAGTTGCACGCTTAGACACTATAAGAGCACTTATAGCATTAGCTGCTCAAAAGAAATGGAAGATATATCAACTAGATGTGAAGTCAACGCTCCTCAATGGCTATCTAAAAGAAGAAATATATGTCGATCAACCTCAAGGGTTCGTAGATAAAGGCCAAGAAGATCGAGTTCTAAAACTACAAAAAGCATTATACGGACTTAAGCAAGCTCCTCGAGCGTGGTACAGTCGAATCGACAATTACTTCACTGATCGAGGATTTATAAGAAGTCAAAACGAGCCTACTCTCTACATTAAAACCCAAGGTAATGATAACAGACTCATTGTCTCTCTTTATATAGATGACCTCATCTATACAGGAAACAATGAGAAAATGATCAAGGAATTCAAAGAAGACATGATGAAAACCTTTGAGATGACAGATCTCGGGTTAATGCACTACTTTCTCGGCATTAAGGTAAGACAAGATACAAGAGGAATATTCATCTCACAGAAAAAATATTCAGAGACTTTACTAAAGAAGTTCAAGATGCACGGATGCAAGACCGTTGCTACTCCTCTGGTCACCAACAAAAAACTAATCAAGGAAGACGACTCAGCAAAGATAGACCCAACAATATACAGAAGTCTCATTGGAAGTTTGTTATATCTTACAGCCACGAGACCAGAAATCATGTACGCTATGAGACTACTATCGAGATTTATGCATAGTCCAAGTCAGGTCCACTATGGAGCGGGAAAAAGAATATTACGATACTTGTCAGGTACAAAGGACTATGGCATATGGTATGAGCCTAGCACTGACTCAAGACTGATTGGCTACACCGATAGTGATTGGGCTGGATCGATTGATGATATGAAGAGTACCTCGGGTTATACTTTCTCACCCGGCTCAGGAATATTCTCATGGTCATAAAAAAAACAAGACTGCGTGGCACAATCTTTAGCAGAAGCGGAATATGTGGCAGCAGCACTAACGACAAGTCAGACGATATGGCTTACACGAATACTTGAAGACATGGGAGAGCAGCAAAAAACACCAACAAAAATCTACTGTGACAACAAGTCGGCAATAGCAATGGCAAAGAATCCTGTCCATCATAGTCGGACTAAACACATTGCTATCAGATATCACTTTCTTCGAGAAGCATCTAATAAAAGACAAATTGAGTTTCAATACATAAGAACCGAAGAACAACTCGCGGATATTTTTACGAAAGCACTTTCATGATCGAAATTTGAGACTCTACGAGAAATGTTTGGAATTACGAAAATGAGTATTAAAGGAGAGTGTTGAAATTAATATTCATTTTCCACTTTGATCTAGAATTATCTAGGTAAAGATTCTCTAGAAAATTCTAGAATAAATTATTGAGTCAAAGCTTTGGCATTTTCTAAAAATATTAGAAGCATTTTAGAATGTAGTATAGAATAATCTAGTATAAAATCCACCGCCATTGTAAGTAGTATAAATAGATGGCATGGTTCATTTGTAAGAATCATCCAAAGCAACTAAAACTAGTACTATCTTGTAAGAAGCCATTCACTAATAAAAAGTCTTCTTATATAAACCAAACGTCTATTTTTTAACAAATCATTCTTTTTTTATTTCCTTACAAATTATTTTTTATTATCCTTTCAAATATATTACAAAAAATCCAACAGTATTGTAGATAAAAAAAAACTACAGTCTTATGCTTTAGCTGAATTTTTTGGGTTATTAATTGATTTAGATAGTTGAATTTCTATGTTTTCACTTGGTGTATTTTTAGTATTTTACTATGTAGTTTTTTGAGGTAATTCTACATTTGTAAAAGTTTTATGGACCTATTTATAAATGATTTATATGTGTTAAAAGAGAGTGGCTTGATTCTATTAGCTTTGGAAAATACTCAATCGTTAGAATGCTTTTCTATTCATTTTTTCTCCTGTTTTTCTTTTTTTGACATGTTCTTTTTGCTGTTTTAAATTTAATTATCATTCTATGTATTATGTGTTTTTTTACTAGTTATGTGGTTGTATATTAGGTGTTTGTGTGTAAATCTGTTAGATTTTTCATAATCTTGATTTTTTCTATTTGTTTTTATATAATTTTGGTAGTGTTTGACTTTCGTGTAACATCCTCTAGGGCCCTAGAAAACCTTGAAAATATAATATTAAATATAACAATAAATATCAACCAACAGTATTATAGTTATTATAGTTAGAGTTTGTACTAAACTACCTAAACCCCTGGAATAAAATATTATTTAAACAAATAACGCAAACTATTTTATTAGTTCCAACTATATTTGCACTTTTTTTTTCTAAGAACAAGAAACATTCTCTATTCTACAATTTTCAAGGTAACAATATTTCATTTCAATAAATAAATACGCCAGTTCAATACGTGTGTCTATATATTTGAGTTATTTATGCTGTTAATAATTTTGTAAACTAGTTAGATATATATGACAAGATTAATTATAGTTATTCGATAACATAAAATAATGCTTATCTATGTGAATCAAATAGATAATAAAAGTTTCTAGATTAAGTTAATTGCACGGTTGGTCCCTATGTTATGCAAAATAGCTATATATAACCGTATTGATTATTGAAAGGCCGAGATTTGCGGATGGATATTAGAAAGATGCCATCTGGAGAGCTCAGAGAAATCACGGATAAGGATTTACATCTAGTGCAGTGTGCTATAGAAAAGTGCCTTAAAAAATACATGAACAAGAAAGACACTGTGAATGCTCTTTTACAGAATTATAAAATCGAGCCCAGTTTTACTAAGCTTGGTAATGTATTTGTTTTGAATTATTAGTTATATTTCAGCATAATGATCTTTATTTTATCCGCAGTGTGGGAAAAACTTGAAGAAGATAATAAGGAATTTTTTGAAGCATATTACCCAAGAATGTTATTAGGAGCAAATAATGACTTTTAATGCGTTACTCGAGGAACAAGTGAAGCTAATGAACGCCATGAATTTAAATAACGGTTCATCATGTAAGAATTCTATCTTAGTATATTCAGATATATTATAAATTTGTTTTACTTGTGAGTAACTTGTTAACAAATCCATAAAAATTTGAGCCGAAAAAACAAAGAAAAGTTTAATTTGGAATATATATGTATTCATGCAGTGCCTTTGAACGAGCCGGTTACTAATGTTTTTTTTTGTTCAAAGGTTACTAATGATAATACTAGTAAACATCAGTCTAGTTCAAAAATGTGGCATGACAAATCTTCGTAATAATCTTGGTAACTTCTTATCTCTTTATGTAATTTCCAAACTTGATTTTTTATTATGACTAAACTATTATAGCACCTCTATATTTGTGTTTTTTTGTGACTATTTTGTTACAGGTTGAACTTCTCTCTAGGCTAAAGCTCGTCTTGGATAAATTCGTCCATATAAGATATTGATTTTTTTATTCTTTCCATCTAAATATGTTGAGAAAGGAAGATTCTTGTGGTTTTAGATATTTTAGTCTCCAAGTAAATTTAGATATGACTAGAACGATAGGACTAATATTAGAATATTATTTGGTTTCATTTTGAATTTTGATAAACAAATATGGGAAAGTGACTTGTTTGTCTTTTCTTTAAATTATCATCTATTTAATAATTTATGTTAATGGCCTTCAAATCCTTGTGGGGAGCAAATGTATTGGTACGACTCACTAAACACTTTGGGTTATTCTTCAAACAAATATATGCTCCCCTGCAAGGTATTTAGACAAGTTGATTTAATACTCTTAGCTAAATTATAATGTAAAAAGAGAAGAAAGAATATCGAAGTGATGTGTCTTTACTGGATATAAACACGGGTTTATATGGTTCAGATGAGTTCATAATGTTTGTTGCACAAAAAAAAAGAGTTCATAATGTTTAGTTTCAACTTTCAAGGTTAAGCCTTGTTCTGAAGCTTATTCGCTAATTTGTTTTATTAGGACGTGATTATGTGTCTAACTAGAACAGTTTAGTAAGAATATTTTTGATCACTATTTGTATTTTTAGTGTATTTAATCATTTTTTATGGGTTGAGAATATATTGGAAATGGAGGGCCTTAGTTTGAGAATTCTATTTTTGTAAAATCGATCTTAAAAATGAAACATATTTGTTTCTGTATAGTTTAATAATGCTTTCTTACCCATTAATATTTTGCAGAATGCTCAAGTTGTTTATATATGTGAAATAATGCTTGATATAATTTAACATTCATTCATCACGAATTTAAATCAAATAATTTAACTTCCATTATACGTTTTAATATAAGGTAAAAATACAAGACAAAATTTCATAGTAAATGTGCCAAAAGTTACAAACTATAACTCAACCTCTTTAACAAAAAAACCATACTACACGTCATATCATCTTCTTTCACCACCTTCCACCTCCACCTCTTCCACCACCTCTTCCCCTTCCTCCACCACCTCTTCCTCTTCCTCCACCACCTCTTCCTCTTCCACCACCTCTTCCACCACCTCTACCACCTCGTCCACTAAACCTATCATTCTTAAGCTTTAAACTTTCAACACCTCTTCTATTTCCACCACGTGTCTCTCTATCACTCTGTCGCATTATCTTACTGTGTTCCGCGAGCCTCCTTGCTTCCTTAAGCCACCATTCAGGAGTCGAGGATGATAGCAGTTGGTGGAGGATGGACCCTCTGGAATCTCATGCGTGCGGAATAGCACTTTTTTCTGTACGCGAAGACTCGTATCTTCTATGCGATTGATAAAATCATAGCTTGGTTTATGTGCTACCCCTTTTTGTAGTTTTCTTAGTCATGGGAGTAAAAAAATTGATATACATAAGAAGAGTTTTATTATTTATTTATCAATTTACCTTGCCAAGAACTTAGAAAGGATAGGAGATTTATCACCATTAGCGATACGTTTGATATCAGATTGAATATCTTCATAAGTGATCACGGGCATGATTTTCTTAAAAGTTTCTCTATCAACTTGACCGTTAAGGCCAAAACGTTTTAGATACTCAACATGAGAATTTTTTGACAAGATTTCAGTAAGAACTCTCTTTTGAACCTCATCAGCGTTTGCTGTCACATCTTCTATGAACTCAAGAGCCTTCTTGTTTGTTTTTTCAATACACTGATAATCAGTTGACTTTGGTGCTTCAGACATGTAATCTGTGGAAGAGATCTAGATTGAAAAGCTACGGGAGCCTAGGAGAGTATATAAAAGTGAAAAGCAGTTGGAATTTGCTAATTAATATTACTAACGTTGCAACGCCAAGCGCCAATATATAATTTGTTTTTGTTTGGTTGTCTAAAAAAAATGTATAATTTTGTTCACCGACCGACCATGGGACCTATTTACATGTTAGAATTCGCTGCTAAAAAAAGGTTATAAGGATAGTTTATTTTATATAATATGGTGAGCAGTGTTCTAAAATTATAGACGTCTTTATTTTAAGAACAGAACATGAGTAACCTACTTCTGATTAAGTGAAAGTATGCATGAGAAGATGTGTATATTTTTTATAGAAATAGTCGTGATACGCGTAAGATGGTCTGGACACCCAGACATCAAAGAAAAAAAAAAGAATGACGTATAGGAGATTTAAAATACGATCCGCCTAGACTTTCTATTAAAGGTGGCTCAAGGTTCGTCTATGAAAAAATTAATAATCTCTCCAACTGATTAATGGGTCCTCCAAATCGAACACTACCTAGCATGCTAGCCAATAAATACCTAAATCAATCTAATACAACCCAACTCATAAGCAAAAGAAATAAAGAAAAAACTAATTAAGTTAGAGTTTGAACGTGTGAGAAAACGATAAAGGTATGATTTTTCAAATTTCAAATATAGATTTATTGAATTGGTCATTTTTTAGGTTAAGTATATATATTCATATGTTAAATTGATCTAATTTAAGTATATATTAGGATGTAAATAATAGTCAATTCAATGTAAATGTAATATATATTTAGTGTAACATAAAAACCGTCTAGGTAAGAACAGCTTAAATTCCGATTATTGGGCCGCCTAGCCATCTAGGTGCTCGAAGGTGGTCGACCGCCCTAGTAACGCCTAACTCCTTTTAGAACCATGAACCATGATGGTGAGTAATTAAAGGTGTTACCACCCAATTTTTCTATCATATTTAAAAAAATACATTACTCTTTGTATCCTATTAATATAGTTTTTTAAAAAATAAATGAAAACTACAAATTTTTATAAAGAAACAATAACGAAAAAAATTCTCCAAAATTAACTCTAATCCCAAATTCTTTCCATCCAAATATTACGTTAAAATCTACAACCGAATAATACAAATTCATATTACATTAATTCAAATTGAAGTGAGTTGGTAGTGGTGGTGGTTTGAAAATCTCAGGCGAGCTTCGCTAGAGACGAGTTTCGACAGAGCGTGGTGGTGGTCGTCGTTGTGGTTCTGTGGTGGTTCGAAAAGAACAGGTGAATTTCGTATAAGATGAGTTTCGACGGAGAGTGGTGGTCATCGTCGTGATCCGGTGGTGGTTCGAAAAGCTACGCGAGCTTCGTAAATGCGAGTTTCGACGTAGTGTGGTGGTGGCCGTCGTGATTTTGTGGTGGTTCGAAAAGCTCAGAAGGACTTTGTAGAATGAGAGTTTTGACAGAGGGTGGTGGTTGTCGTCGTGATTCTATGACGGTTCAAAAAGCTCAGACGAGCTTTGTTAAAAGCGAGTTTCGATGAAGGGTGGTACTGTAGTTCGTTAATAGCGGTGCGCTCGAGCTTTGGTAGTATGCTGGTGGTGGAGATGACAATCCATAACTACTATACATTAACCCCATAGATAAAACGTACGCAATTCACTGAAATTAAACTAACAACCCACTAAAACTGAAGTAGCAAATTATAGCGCAATTATACCACGCAATACACACTGAAATTTAACTAGCAATCCACGATAATTATGCCAGACACTCCACCAACATTTAACGCTTTATCTATCTATAAATATATTTATTTGTGACTATACATCATGTGTTTCAATTGATAAAAGAAAGATAAGATGTATCAAATCACACCATAATTAAAAATTGAATTCCTAATTAAACACATAGATGTAGTCTTTATTTTTAAAATTTTGTTATGGTAAATTGATTAGATATGTTTTGATTCTTTATTAAATATAACGATCATGCTATTTCAGTGATATTAAGAAAAAAAATAGAAAAATTACAAAATAATTGGGACACTCCAAAAGTAAAAAAATATAGGTTTATTATGAGTTTTAAGTATAGTGAATGGATATCCTAGGTTAATTAATATATGAGTTATTAACCTTTAAAGACCAAATACCCGAAACCCAACCTTTAACAAGTTCATGTTTTTTAAAGCTTCTCAAAAGGTCCAAAATAAACAATATATATACCAATATTGATTTTTTTTTCTTTTTTCTTTTCTCACGACATGTTTAATTATAGGAAAGCAACCCAATAAATAATCATTCTCAATCAATGTTTGTCTTCATCCTTAGTTAACCCAACACCCAATTGTTATGCCTTTATTCATGCCCATTAACGGAAAGATATCAATAATTGATATCTTTCATGTCCTTCCTATTAGTTTATTCAGTTCATTTGTTTCACAGCTCACAATTTGAGATATTCAGAAGAATTGCAAGCATGCTTTATTAGTGATATTCATTTGTAAGATTAGTGTGTTTGTTTTTGGTAATCGTTTATTATTTTGAAGTAGAAAACACATCTTTTTTAAATAGACGAATATGTTCATTTTTGTTATCAGAATATGTTAAGCTTGATTTTATATTATAACTCTACGTTAGTCATGATTGCTTTGTTGGTGGACTAGTTATGGGATAATTTAGTTTGCTATTACTTTATCTATTTTACTCATAACGCAGCCAATCAATCCTTGTTGTTAGAATCGCGATTTGGATATGATAAAGCAATTAAACCACTCATGTATTTAATTTCTTGTTTTGGTTTTTTGATTAGTAATTGCCAATCCTATTTGCATGAATTTCAAATGTCTTTGTTGTGAAATTTACACATCACCCACATCACCATCTCACTGAAAACCAGATTCATTAATTTGTTTCAATTTACTACACAAACCGGTAGTATAACTAGATTCTCTTGTTTTATTTGTGCATTACAGGCTAAGATATGGATTCAAATATCATGGTTATATTTTAAAACACCGATGAGAAAGCACTGAGATTGTTCTGATTATTTGAGTTGTTTGATTCCATTAAGAGTTCGTTGTCACATTGTGGAATATGCAACAACTGTCACACTTATGGATACCATTGTCATGCTACTTGCTCCAAGCCTCGCAAATGATCATGGCAGTAAACTACTATTTTGTTTGTTTAATACTCTACCTTTTTATTGTTTTTTATTTTTCTTGAAACTCTTTTGGTAGTTTTATTTTCAATAAATGGTATGAACTATCATTTTTTTATTCACATATAAAGCTTTTCTTTTCCAAAATCGTCTTCTCATATGACCCAGCCTCGCTCGATAATAATCAATCAATCAGTTCACTTTTGCTTCTAGATTTTTTCCTCCTACTCTTGGCAAGAGTAAAAGGCTCCTTGTCTACTTTGGAACCAATTAATTTGTCCCAGATTTGTTATACTCGAATCGGAGGTGATTCCATTGAAACTTGGCTCCAAAGTTGCATTTCCAGGGCAATACTCGCCTTTAAGTAGCTGTTGTTCAGGGGTTGTTTTGGCATAAATAAATTTTTGTTTCGGGCCCTCACAAGCTGAATTTTTTGCACCAATAGGAAGATGTATAATTATCGAGCATTGCTATACATCACCCTTTTTTGCTTCACCCATTTATCAACTTCTATGTGTCATCTAATGTGGCATTAAACAAAGGAAAGAGGAAATAATTATTTAAGAGAGAGGAACGTTTTTATTGGTGTTTAAAACCTCCACATAGGAGGTTACACATAGGTTATTCATATTTAGTGAATTTTATATATGATTTATTTTACAAATAACTCCACTATATATATGATTTATTTTACAAATAATTGCACTACAAGTCCCTGTTGTTCATTCATATTTAATTTAGTGAATTTTATATTTTTCAATGAGTTGCACTTTTCTTGCACGTTTCAGGTTATTCATTCATTTTTGGTGTTTTTGGATAGTTTATATTTTTCAATATAACAAGTGCTCATTTGATTCCAATTCAAAATTTTATTCTTTAATAACTATACATTGAGAATCTCCTCTTAGCCTTCACGTTGAGAATCGCCTTCACTATACCGGCTAATATCGAGCTCCTCATATTGCAACATAACATCAACTGACGTGTGGTCCTTCCGTCGCATCTTTGTTGAGTTTCAAGCTTATTGTAGTGAAACGTGCACATTTTGTATAACTATAACCGTGAGAAATGTTACCTATCTTTGTGCGTTTTTCTCAACAAATTATCTATGTTTCAAAATTCCCTAAAAAAGCCATCATCTTTATAACTTTTGCCCGCCGTTAGTCACTTAACGAAATATTAACAGGTCAATATTAGTACTCAACGAGAAATCACTTGTGCGAGCCACACACATATATTTTTTGGGGTATTGCTGTCGGAATTCTTTGGTTTTTTTTATTAATCGTAATAACCCAAAAATACACGGCCATAAAAAATTAACCACCATAGTCACAAAGATCCAAAACAAGAAGAACCGGTTGAAAATCTCTCGAGTTTTGCACATAAATGGCGCTAGTATTCCACAAATTTCACTAAGAATAATCATCGTATAACACGTTTAATAGGTAAGTTTTGTCTTATACTTGGTTCGAATTAATTTTTCCGTTTCTCTATTTCTTGGTTTAGGTTTCATATTTGGTGTGTACTAGCTTAGTATAGTTAAAAATTGTTGTAAGTTTAAATTATTATTAATGAATATGGTTGTGTTTCGTTTATGCAGGTGTAAATTTATTTAGTTATTTAAATTCAAGTTGGTCGAAATGACAAATTATAGTAAGTTTACAGGCCATTTAAGTTGCATATATAATTCTGTGGTTACATTTTATTGTATTTGTAATTTGAACCTTATTAATTGTTTCTATTTAATACATCGAAGAGCCACTTTGGACTAAGAGTTATTGACTCAGTTTGTACCTGTATCGCTTAAAAAAAGAACTAAGGCTCTGGCCCAGTTGAACTAACCCCAACTGGTTACCTTATTGATTGTTTATACCAAACAAAATATACAAGCATGCTTGTACGGTTGGATGTTCGTATCTTTCAAAACTAATAAGAATTTATGCCCAATATTTACAGAAAATTACATATGTACCTATGAAGTTCAGATTAATTAGTGCACTTAGATCTTGCCTTATATTTCAAGAACTAATCATATTTCTATATTTTTTCCATGCAACAAATTTTATTATGATTAATGATCTGAAGACTCAACGTCTACTTACCCCATGATTTGTATGGTTCACAATGTCGAGATCAATAATTGGAGTTATGAGAAAACACGAGTCACGAGTTTTATAGGTATGGTTTGACATCGTCTGAAAGAGATAAATATATGACACATGGTGCTAGAATTACAAAGGAGAACGTTGTATGCAGTTGTGCTTGAATTACAACTAGGGGTATCATGCAGTAACACATGTGCATGTCAAAATCTTTTATCAAATTATATATTGCAACATGGATTTAAATTTTAATCGTCCAAGATCTTGATATGTTATGATTTCAGTAATTTTATTCCAAAATAAATATAGAGAAATGGTATGTTTTATATGCATTTATTGAGAACTTCCATAAAAAAGAGATATTACAATAAAGATTTCAGATGCTATAAATCAAATAATTTAATTTCTAGGCTTCTCAGATGGAGGAGCACAAAGAAGTGACATGGACCTTCATGCATCGGTATCCAGGGTATTCAGGTATTGTTGATGTTCCTCCACTCCTTGTGGCCAGGGGTGACTTTTGGGACCTCAGAACTAAAGTAAGTAGATACAACCCTTGAGTTCAACAGCTTAATAATAGGTGCAGATTTCACGCATCGTGGTGTCTTGTACTGATTAATAGATGCACCTAGGCTAATAGCATAATCCAATAGCTTATCAAATGTTCCATGTTCCACAATCTTGATCTTAAGTGGTCCAACTGTTCCAGAAGCTCGAACTAGTTTGTACACATTGTTGAGAGACTTTTCGATTATGCGGCAACAATCTTCAAATACCAAATGCGAAATTGGGGATGAGTCGCTCACATTTAGTTCCCAAAATAGTACATAGTGTCCTGGAATTGTACTTGTGTCTCCATAACTTGTGTAATCAGTGAGTTGTGCATTGAATGACATTAAATGACTCGCCCCATTGTTTACCGCATTTTGTAAATCAATTTCATCGGTCTTGTCTGCGTCAATGCTTAAAACAACATTTTGGAGACCATTACTATAATATTCAAGAGTTGGTATGTATTGTGACATACTCCCAGTAATAATAACACTTATATACTTAGTGTTGGGCCACAATCTAGGTATAATCCCTTGCCATGATTCTTTCCTACATTCCTGCTCAATAAAATCCGCCAATTCCGGGTCAGGTTTAAGTATTTTCAGCACTGCTTCCCTAACTGAAGGGTCGGTAATGTTTGAGCTAATTGTCCCTGTTCGAATATCTTGACATAAAACTGCCCAGTGTTTTTCTAGGAACCGAATCGCGAAAATTATACCAGTGGGGAAAGTGGCACCAATCCGGAGGACTTGTCTGTTTTGAGAAAGGCTACAAAGCATTTGTGAATACATGCTTTGATGAGAATCTGAGCACAAAATGGTTTCGTATGGGCTAGTGTTGTTTGAGTAAAGGTCGAATGGCCTATCCTTAATGAGTAGTGTACTTTTTAAGTAACTAGTTAAAACAGGTTGTGCTAATAGACCACCAGGTGTCGTAGCCTCTGCTCGTATGGTCAGGAAAAGCCTCGCTTTGCCTTCTTCTAAACCAGGCACGTATTGGCTAATCCAAGGCATTATAAGACTCACTAGAAATGACTTTCTCCCAAACTCTTCTTTGATATATATGGTATCAGTTTTTGTTCCCCACCAGATGTAGCAGAACTGCAATAAAAAAAAATAACCCACATGCAAAAATTGACAAGATAGCTTTCACCACCTTCCACCTCCACCTCTTCCCCTTCCTCCACCACCTCTTCCTCTTCCTCCACCACCTCTTCCTCTTCCACCATCACCTCTCCCTCTTCCACCACCTCTACCACCTCGTCCACTAAACCTATCATTCTTAAGCTTTAAACTTTCAACACCTCTTCTATTTCCACCACGTGTCTCTCTATCACTATAATCATCATCATCATCATTTTCCTTATACGTACCACCACTTTTAGCTTTAAACGTAATTTCTCGTGAACCACCGGGTCCCACTTTAACCTCACCCAAATTATTTAAACTTTTTTCTTTATTTTTTAAAGCTTCAACTCTTTCACCCATTGATATTTTGTCCTCATTTGCTAATGATACCCTATTCCAAAACGCCAATTCAGAGATAGCTTCATCAAAAGCCTATGAAAAAAGTAGCATATTTAACCAAACCATATAAAAAAATATATAAAAACAAAAAAAAAAAACTACCTGCTTTGCAAGGTTACAAGCACGATCAGGTGAATTAAGGATTTCATAATAGAACACCGAGAAGTTAAGCGCAAGTCCAAGCATAATTGGATGAGTTGGCGCTAATTCAGCCAAAGCAATGTCCTGTAAAAATATGTATAGCCATAAAAAACAGGCTAACAAAGCAAAAGAAGTTTCTTTATAAGTACCTGAGCAGTTTTGTAAGCTAACAAAGTACTTTCAGCAGCTTCTTTCCTTTCAGAACCAGTCTTAAACTCAGCCAAGTACCTATGATAATCACCTTTCATCTTCAAGTAAAACACCTTAGACTCAGCAGATGAAGCAGAAGGAACCAAATGAGTTTCAAGAAGATTTAAGATCCCATCACAGATCTTGTTAAGCTCAGACTCGATCTTTAAGAACATTAACATGTATTCTATAAAGCACAAAATATTACTACATTTGTACATTGAGATGTCCTTTAAACATTTTCAATAATACATCAAAATAACAGAAATATACTATCAATCATACACATTTTCATAACTTGTTTACTTCATACATATCTATTATTAAGTAAGAGATTGACCAACCCATTCTCTTTCTCTTCGTTTTTGCTTAGCTTGCATTTTATTAAACTTCTCTTTCCCTTTCTCCAAAAGTGGATCAATCGGATCATTTCTTCTCGCCATTTTATCCTGTCCAACATATAATAATAATAATAATAATAAGAATAAAACACCTTCAATAATTAAATCAATATAATCAAAATACCTTATGCTCAGGACCAAATTCTAGCTTAATCTTCACCCTTAGCTTCCACCTTTTCAGCTTTCGATTTCCCACCCATAATTCCTTTAAACTTTTCAAGCCTCGCAAGCACCTAATAATAGCAGCCATTAAAATAACTAATAAATATTTAAATTAAAAAAAAATTATAAATAAAATCATACTTCATCTTCTTTTCCATGACGTCTCCTTTTCTTTTGTTTTTGCAAATGTCTTTCACGATCAGCTTCTTCACTTAATAACTGTAAATCCACATCAGCATTAATTATACGTTCAGCTTTTGCTTCATACTCAATTTCTCCTTTCTTGGTTTTTCTTCATTTTTTTCTTCTTTCAACCTTAAAAATTTCAAAAACTTTAAGACAAACTTCACTAAATTATTAACGCCTTAAAACAGAATTTACCTGGGATCTGAAGATGACTTTGGTTTCTCTGAAAATAACAAAAGGACATATTATTTAATGAGGGGTAAAAAAGGAAGAAAAAAAAACTTACCGTTATTTGACTTTTCTTTAACAGGAATATCACCTAAATCGATACGTTTTTTAAGTATTTGTAAACGCATTCGAACATCGAAACTTGCTTAATCATCACTATAATTAGTGTCTTTTTCTCCAAATTTAAGTTGAGTTTCTTCTTTTTTCGAGGCTAAAGCATTTTTAACAGCTTCTCTTCTTGTTTTAGCTTCGGCTAATTCCGTATCATTTTTAGTACTTACTTCTTTTAGTAAACGAGGATCATCTAATACATCGTGACTACTTTTTATTTTAATATTCCTTTTCCTCTTCTTCTGCTTCTTCTCCAAATGAAAGTAAATTCAACTTTCTGGAATTATAAACAGTTAATATTTATGTTAATCATCAGATAAGTGTATACTAATTGGAGCCTAAACAGATGAACAATTTAGGCATTTAAGATCATGAGTAATTAAGGACTAATGGAGCAGCCTAGGCTGATTAATGACCATCTAAGGACTGTTGATTTTTAAAAGTTTACATTTTTTGAATCATATAAAGAAACTTAGGATGTTCATGTATGATTCTATAAGTAGTTGCATCTACTGAGAAACCATGTTTTCTCATTTCCTTGACTGATTCAATTGCCTCTTCATACTCTTTTTTCTTCATAAACCCCTGGATAATAACGTTGTAGGTCACACTATTTGGGGAGAAACCGTTTTTCTTCATACTTGAAACCCACTCTTTTGCATCTTCAAAGATTCCTCTTTGACAAAGTCCGCCTATAATAGTATTATGAGTATATAAATCAGGCATCAAACCTTTGTTTGATAGCTTGTAAAAAACATCTAATGCAGCATCAAGTTGGCCATATTTACATAATCCATGAATAATAGTATTATATGTCACAATGTTAGGAGTTATATTACTACTTTCCATGGAGACTAATAAAGACAAAGCCTCGGTAAAACGTCTATTATTGCACAATCCGTTTAACATTGTATTATATATCACAATGTCAAGAGTTTTGTTGCTACTTTCCATGGAGTCTAATAAAGACATAGCTTCGGTAACACGTCCATTATTACATAATCCGTTTAACATTATTCCATATGTAACAAAGTCAGGAGATTTCATCTTCTTGAATAATTCCTGTGCAATGACACATCTACCCTTCTGAAACAACCCTTGTATCATACTGCTGTATGTAACAGTATTAGGTTGTAGTCCCTTTAAAGGAATATATTGAAAAAGTTGAAAAGCCTTATCAACCATGCTATCCTTGCATAGACAATCAACAATGGTGGTATAAGATTGGATGTCAGGTTTAGAAATCTCCCTTTTTTCAAATACACGTAGCAATTCGAGAGCCTTGAGTGTATGTCCACATTTACAAAGCCCGTTTAATACAATCCCAAAAGTAACTGCACTTGGCTCACAAAGTTTTTCTGTGGTTAACCTTTCAAACAATTCTACAGCCTCAGCTCCTCTATCTTCACCAAAGAGGCCCTTAATCAGGGTGTTATACGTAACCACATCAGGAACATGACCACTTTTAAAGAGACAGCCTAATACCGCAAAACTCATATTACTTTTTCTTAACGAGCAGTAACAATTTATAGCTATAGTCATTGTGTAATTATCTACCGGAGCCCCCAAAATACGCATTTCTCTGAATACAGAAAGAGCATAAGAATAATTTTTCATCTTCACAACAGTACCTAATAGCTTATTGTAATCTATAACAGTAAGCTTAGGTAGCGTACGGATCATTTGATTCACAGTAAAACGAGCATCTTCGACAGGATTGATATCATTAAAAGATGAAATTGAAGAATAAAAGAAGAGGGGAAAAGGGTTACCGATTGTGTTGATGGAAGAAACAGAAGATCTAAAGCAAAACAAAGAAGATCCAATCAGCTTCATGATGGTAATGTTGACGAGAGAAGGAAATGGTTGTTGCTAATATTGTAAAATGATTGTGAATCTGTGATGTTAGGTGAAGAGGGCGACTTGAGATGCTCTTTTGTGAACTGGTTAAAAAATCAGATCGCATATGTCAAATGTCTTTTTTTCGGTAGAATTGTCTTTTTCTTTTTCTTTTTTTTAAAGTCTAATATCATTAAAAAAAGGAGTTATTGTTGAAAACATCCTCCTTAAACTCTCTAATTATTTTTTTATGTCTTCAATAATCTTATTTATAAAAAAATGCCTAATGAAATAATTATTTATAGAAAACATCCCCTTTATATTTTCTATACCTTTATTAATTCCATCACATGCGCGCGTCCGTGAAATTTTTTTAAAATCGTCATAACTAATTCAAAAAAAATCAGAAAATTAAAAAAAAAATATTTTTGAATAAATCTAATTAATATTTACGTCTATGAATTTTTTTGATTTTTTTTGAATTTTTTTAATTTTTTCGAATTTTTTTAATTTTTTTTTCGCAGACATGGAATTCCATGTTTTAAACCGTGAAATAAACATGGAATTTCATGTTTAAACCGTGAAATAAACATGGAATTCCATGTTTTAAACATGAAATTCCATGTTTCAAACAAACATGGAATTTCGTGTCTGCGAAAAAAAAATTAAAAAAATCAAAAAAAATCAAAAAATTCAGAAAATTCCGAAAAAAATCATAGACGTAAATATTAATTTGATTTATCCAAATATAATTTTTTTTGATTTTTTTGATTTTTTTTGAATTAGTTATGACGATTTTAAAAAAATTTCACGGACGCGCGCGCGTGTTTATTAGTTTTTTTCTTATTTTTTAATTGTTAATTATAAGGGGGCTGTTTTCAATAAATATTTTTTTCAAGGCACCTTTTTCTAAATAAGTTTTTTAATAGGCATCAATCAACAATTGGCTCTTAAAAAAATACTAATATTTGTACGAAATAGTAAAGGGTTAAAAATAATTTCCCACTTATAAAATTTGTAAATCATGATTTAGTCTCTCACAAGTTTTAAATAGATAAATTAGTCCCTATCTTTTATTGATCAACTATTAAATCAAAGTAAGTTACAATTTTATCCTTTATAATTTAATTAAATAGTATAAACTTGTAAAAAAAAATATAAAGCAAAATTAAAAAAATATCCCTACTAATTATATCATAAATTAAGAATTTTAAGCATATTATATAGTTAAAATAGATTAAGGATCCAAATCTCTTATTTTTATTTTGGTCAAATCTCTCTTGATCTAAACAATACAATTCATCTATTTTAACCGAATATGGACACTTTTATTTTTAAATTAATTACACAATACTAGCAAGATTTTTTTTACCATTTTTATTTTACCCGTTATAATTTAATTAAATAAAATAACCTCTAAGTAACAAATTCATTTCACATCACTCATTTTATCCCTCTATACTAAACTTGATCGTAAAAGTTCCCCAAATTAGGGGCAGACTTAGGGGTCGAGTGGGGTGTGAGGCCGCCCACCTCAGTCCCAGAATGTAGTGAAAATTCATGCAAATTATTTTAACAAAAAAACATTAGTAGAAATTTACTTTTTTCCCAGAGCCTATATATTCTCCCCTAAACCTTCCAAAACTAGAAATTACATTAAAAAAAATATCGGGACTACATTCGCAAACCTTACTTGTTGTTCTAACTTTTTACGCCTCAGAGAAAATCTGCCCTGCCCTACCATGACGATGAAGTCATTGTTGCATCATCTACGATGGATTATTGATGAATCTAGTAGTCCAGTTAAAGTGGCGATGCCACCTTCTCTGGATGAGGAAAAGTAAGACACCATATTTTTTCAAGTTAAGTTAGCGGTGGTCATTGTTAGTTGTCAGACGGAGTTGTGTATTTCTCGTTTTGGTATATCTGTAGTAGGTTATTGTTGGGTTTATTTGACGAGAATTAAAGTCGGAGGATGAGCTACTTTGATTTTTTGAGTATTTATTTTGGTTTTTCAAGGTGTATCTAACATATTTCTTAACTTATTGTTGATTATAGTGTTAGTATCTAAGCCGCAACTAGTGAGAGTTTCCTTAATTTTATATCTCATCGAATCAAGTATATTAGGGGATATTAATAATTTTATATATCTTCAGTGTACATGCAATAGTATAGCGTAAGATAAATGGAAGCGGGAATCTACAAATATAGTAATTATGGAGAGAAATTCAAACAAATTCATTAAACTGTAAAAATTGAGTATAAATAAAATATGTAAAAAAAAGATGAATTTTTTTTTTGCTAGCATTGTTTAATCAATTTACAAATGAAAGATCCCCTTTTCGGTTAAACTAGAATTATTGAATTGTTTATATTATAAGAGTTTCGACCAAAATAAATAAGTTGGATTCATAATCTATTTTAACCATGTAGTATGCTAAAAAAATTTAACTTTTGACGTAATTAGTAGAGATATTTTTTCAAGTTTAGTCAATATTTATTTTCTTTTAGAAGTTTATATTATTTAATTAAATAATTAAAGGCAAAATTATAACTTAATTTGATTAAATAGTTAACCATTAAAAAATAGGGACTAATTTATCCATTTAAATTTGTGAGGGACTAAGTGCCCGTTTGGGATTGCTTTTCAAAATAATCACTTAAAGTGATTTTATAATCATAGCAATATTTAGACTCTTAAAATCACTTTTAAGAAAAGCACTAGATTAGTGATTATTAAAATAATCACTTAAAGTGATTTTAGATGTCAAAATATTTTTTAATATTTTTTACATATAATTTAATTTTAATCAAAAAGCGCTTTTAGCTCCAAAATAATCAATCCCAAACAGGCTCTAAATCATGATTTATGCGTTTTGTAAGGAATGAAATTATTTTTAACCCAAATGGTAAAATGCAATGATCTAAACTCTTACTTATTTTTTTCTTTCTATAAAAATATCTTCACGTCTTGCATTGTTTGACAAGAGAAAAAAAATTGGCATTAAAATTGAGAGATACATTATTTGTTTTTAATTCATTTCCAATTCTAAATTTTTTTAATTACAAAAAGGTTAAGTATAATTAATTTTAGAGGCAATTACCAATAACATCCTAGTAAGTGTTGATATTGACCTTAAAAGTCATGTATAATATAAATGACATAATAGACAATAATACCCTTGATTTTTCCTACCAGAAATTTTTCCCACCAAGGAATTCCTAAAAAAAATTCCCGGCCAAACTTTTTTCCGCCAAATTTTCCGACCATATTTTTTTCCCACCAAATATTTTCCAACGAATTATTCCAGTCAAATTTTTCCCGCCAAACAAAATTCCCACCAAATTTTTATGCGTTATTTGGTGGGAAATCTCACCAAATTATATTTGGGGGTTTATGTTGTTCACTAGACAAATCTTACCAAACTATATTTTAGTCTATTTTGTTATTTTCCACCAAATTACTTTTGTATTCATTCATCAAAATTTATGTTGTTTGGTGAATCAAACACCACCAAATTACATGTAGAAGTTTATATTATTGTTTGGTGGGACAATTCACACCAAAATATATGAAGAAATATTTATAAGCAGCTAACTAAAAGTGATTGAGCGTTTACATTTTACTCAACAACTAAGATAATAAAAGTAATAATTGCAACTAAAAAAGGCGTTGAAAATTTTACACAATCTAAAAGTTCCAACTGCTTCAAATCACGCAACTACTTCTAAACGCTTTATTACCAATGAAGATACTCCAAAGCAAGAACCTGAACATGCACAAATCTCATTACAAAAGGTCAAAAGAGTAAAAAGTGTAACTTCTAAATGCTTTATTACCAATTTCGCTACATATACACGCACCACGTCTTCATCTAAGCAACCAACTTTTCTAAGCAAAGAATACAAATCTCCACCATTCAAATATTCCATAACTAAAAACAGATTCTCCTTACTAGTGAATGAGTAAAAAAATCAAACCTGCACCAAAATATGTCACTTCTTTTAATAAGTAAAACTAATTTCTTAGCAATTTAAATTATTACCACAAAATATAAACCTTATTTTATATGTTTACCTTAGTAGATTCTCTATTCGAGAACCAAACGTATCCACTACAAGAGATTTAAACTTGCTCTTTAACAAAACATGATTCCATTCACAAAAGCTATCCCAAGGGATAGCATAATGATAAAGAAGTGCATAATGATAAAGCTATCCAT
This sequence comes from Nemophila menziesii, assembly GCA_029959085.1. Taxonomy (NCBI): domain Eukaryota; kingdom Viridiplantae; phylum Streptophyta; class Magnoliopsida; order Boraginales; family Hydrophyllaceae; genus Nemophila; species Nemophila menziesii. Next base: position 1,623,986 of record JARWIR010000027.1, on the reverse strand, counting down.
TCACAAAATCATGATTCCATTCATGAATACATGATTCCATTAATGTATGTGCATAATGATACTCATACTAGCATCAAGTGGCATAAAACTTTTAACTCTGAGCACAAAAGTTGATCACCTATTACTCATACTGTCAATTAATGGAAATCACACATTTTTCTTATGAGATAATTAAGTGGACAGATGGGAAGAGCTTAAATGAAGTTCTAAATGCAGATTTAAGAACTGAATGCTTGCATTTGAATAGAAACAATATCTGGTAATGCTGATTCACTATGTTCTTTTTCTTCCTCCTACATCTGATGATAATCATAGGAACACTCATATAAATAAAAATTTACATCTACCTTAACTTGAGCATTACAAAATGCATAAGATGATGTACTTTGGCATGAATGAAATCCATGGTCAAGGAGCCAGAATGGAGGAGCAAATACTCCACTTTATTAGTAAGATTATGAAAATCACGGGACCAAAATGCAAGAATAAAGCTAAAAGTATTTGTTGAAATTTAATGCCCATTTTCTAGAAATTTCTAGTAAAAAATGATAATAAAGATTTCTAGAAATTTCTTATTAAAATAATAAGAGTTCTAGAAAATACTTAATAAGACTAGAAAATAATTAGTCGATAGAATACTAGATCATTCTAGCCTAAATTAGAGTGAAGTCCACCGCCACAAAAAATAGTATAAATAAGTGATGGAGTTCATTTGTAGCATCATCAAGTAGCAAATTAAGCCACTCTACTAAAAACCAGACTTAAGAAATTCTCACCGACCAGGGGAATTAGACAAGGTGATCCATTATCTCCTCTTCTTTTTTCAATCCTCACTGAAAGCCTTATTGGACTAATTAATTATCAATGTCGGAGAGGATGCATAAAAGGTATTAAAATCACTAGAAACTGCCCAAGCCTTACGCACCTTTTATTCGCAGACGACGCTTTTTTTTTCATTAACATTGAAGCTAAGGAGATTGAAACTTTCAAAGATACTATAAATCTTTTCTGTCAAGCGTCGGGACAAAGGATTAACTTCCAAAAATCTTCAATCTTATTCAGCAAAGGAACACCTGAAAGCACATGTGAAGAAGTAGCCAGAAATCTAAATGTTACAAGAACAGCTTCATTCGGAAAATATTTGGGAATTCCGTTCTCTCTTAAAAGGGCAAAATCGGAAAATCTGAACTATATTAAAGATAAGCTTCTAAGCAAATCTTCTAACTATTTTGCTAATTTACTATCGGATGGAGGTAAAGAGATACTTATCAAAGCTGTACTTCAAACAATACCAAATTATGCGATGTCCATATTCGAATTCTCTAAATCATTATGTAAGAAGTTATCAGGAATTATAGCAAACTTTTGGTGGGACTCAAGCAATAAGAAGAGAATTCATTGGGTAAAATGGAAAAGAATTGCGAGAGCGAAAAAGATCGGAGGAATTGGATTTAGAGATTTCCAAAAGATGAATTTAGCATTATTAGCTAAACAAGCATGGAGAATAATGGACAATCCTAACTCGCTAGTAGCTAAGGTTCTTAAAGGTATATATTCTCCGTTTAATAGTTTCTTTAATGCAAAATTATCTAATAAGAGATCATGGAGTTGGGCTAGCATATACAAAGGAATTCAATTCATTAAGCAACACTCAATTTGGAGAATTGGAAATGGCCTGAGTATCAACATATGGGATCATAAATGGGTAAATAATAGAATAACTCTGGAGAGACCGGCTGGATGCAAAGTGGAATATGTAGCACAACTTCTTAATGAGAACATGACAAATTGGAATATGGATCTACTTAGACAATTATTCCCTCCGAACATAGTATGTGATATCTGCAAGATACCGTGCTTAATTAGCAAAGAAGATGATAAGATGATCTGGCCTTTCTCAAAAGATGGTACTTACAGTACGAAGTCAGGATATCATAGAATGGTCGATTTGGAAGTTCACAATGAAGGTCAATCATCATCACAAGGTAAACATGAAAATAATGATCTTTGGGAAATCATTTGGAAATCAAATGTCATGAATAAGATCAGGGCCTTTGGATGGAAAATATGCAACAGAGCCATACACACTAAAAGAAACCTTAAAACAAGGAACTGTATCAAAGATGATACATGCGAGTGGTGCGACTTGGGTAAAGAAGATATAGAGCATCTCTTTATTAAATGTCCTTTAAGCATGGAGATTTGGGCCAAATCAAGGCTACAATTGCTTATTGATAGAGAGAAGAAATATGAATTGGGAGATTGGTTAAGTGAAACACGTAAAAAGTGTATCAAAAATGGTTGGGATCAGAATGAGGTCACGGCTTATCTGCTACTAACTCTTTGGAACATATGGAAGGCGAAAATGAAGGGATTTCATGAAAAATCACCATGGGTAGTCAAAGATATCCTGTTTAAAATTCAATCAACAATGGACGATATGTTTAAAAATAGAGATATTATTAAGAAGAGCACAAAAGAAATCAACGAGAAAAGAGTTGGTAATAATGAGGAAGAGTTGATTGAGAATAACCCTATTCTTTCAGATGATGCAGAATATATCTTTATGAGTGATGCCTCTTTCAAAAAGGAATACGAACCTGCTGGAATGGCGGCAATTGCTATTGATAAAGAAGGTAAAGTGGCCCATAGGATTGTGTCGAGATCTATTATTAGAAGTTCTATTGAAGGAGAATGTTGGGCGGTCCTTCTTGCTATGAGAAGGGCGGCTAGTTTTGATTTACGGAGTGCCTCTTTTTACTCCGACAACCTTGAACTGATTCAAGGTATTTCAAGAGAAGCATGTCTTCGATGGCAAATTTCACCTTTCATTGCCGAAATGAAGAGCTGGTTGGCGAAGTTCCCTAATTGGAAGATCAACTTCGTTAATAGGAAGTTTAATAACGTCACAGATCTCGCAGCTAAAAGTGCAAGACGGAACATTGATACGTCGAATGGAAGAATGAGTCCTTAAATGATTTTTATATATTCTTAAAATCGTTGTATAAACGCTCTTAATGTTTACTTTTTCCTGAAAAAAAAAAAAGAAAAAAAGCCACTCTACTAAAGCATTGTAATATTTACTCAAACTAATAAAGTCCTTTCATTTCTTATACTACCGTCCATTTCTACTTCCTAATTTTCTATTACATTAATTTTTCCCTTCCTAATATAAAACCAACCTTTTACTTTTTCCTTTTTTAATATAAAAACTAACAAAGTGGTATCAGAATTACGTTTGATTATAAACTAAGCGATAACTAGCTTCCAACAAAAATACCTCTACCATATAATATTTTCATGGCCACTTTTCTAAGCAATACCCAAATTCCGATCCCGATTTTTGGGAGAAAATTACGACTATTGGGCAATCAAGATGAGGACATACTTCATGTCCCAAAGTTTATGAGATATTGTTGACAAGGGATATACTGTTCCCGAAGATATGTCAACTATATCTGCAGCGGAGAAAGAAAAATTAACTAAGGAGATGGAGAAAGATAATCTGGCGCTTTACAGCATACAAATGGCCATGGCCGAGTCACTATTCTCAAGGATTAGCGGTGCTACTACAGCGAAGCAAGCTTGGGATACGTTGAAAGAGAAGTTTCAAGGAAACGTAAAGGTACGCAATATTAAACTTCAAACTCTAAGAAGGGAATTAGAAAATATGAAAATGAAAGAATCTGAGACCATAAAAAATTACTACACCAAATTACGAGAAATGGTTAATCAGTTAAGAGCCTATGGAGATCATATAACCGATAAAAGGGTCGTGGAAAAAATATTAATTACTCTTCCAGCTAAATACGATCCGATAGTAACTACTACTGAAGAAACTAAGGATATAGCCACTCTGTCAGTAACAGAGTTGGTAGGCTCTCTAAAAGCTTACGAGAAAAGACTAAGTATGCGTGAAAATGAATCCATGGAAAACGCATTTCAGTCTAAACTCAATATAGGTCTCAAAATTCTAAAAATGAGGGGAGAAAATTTGGAGAAAATTCTGAAAATAGAGAAAATGGTGAATCTAATCAAAGATCGAGAAAATATTCGCCATGTCGTATCTGTAAGAAAACTAACCATCTTGAAAAATATTGTTGGTTTCATGGAAAACCACAATGCAAGAATTGCGAAAAAATTGGCCACTTGGAGAAAGATTGTCGGTCTAAACAAAAGCACCAGGCTAACTTCTCCGAAGAAAATAAAAATGAAGACAACCTATTCTACACATGTCACGCTGCTTCAGAAGTGAAAGATGACACCTGGTATATTGATAGCGGCTGCATCAACCACATGACCGATGATGAAAAAATCTTCCGAGATATAGACAAATCGGTCAAATCTCAAGTCAAGCTTGGAAATAGAGATCTAGTGAAGGTCGAAGGCAAAGGTACAATCACGGTCAACACGCAAAAAGGTACGTGACTAATCCATGATGTACTGTTGGTCCCCAAACTAGATACAAATCTATTAAGTGTGGGTCAAATGATGGAAAAAGGATATAAACTCTTATTTAAAAATGACTCGTGCACGATATATGACAATAAAAATAAAAATCAAGAAATAGTTGTAGTAAAAATGCAGCAACAGAGAAATTTTCCAATCCAATGGAAATATGTTGAAACGGCCATGAAAGTTCAAGAAGACCAATCATGGCTATGGCACCGAAGGTTCGGGCACTTCAACTTTCATGGGTTAAAGATTCTCTATCAGAAGAATATGATGAAAAATCTACCAGTCATCCAAGTGAATAACGACGTGCGCGAGAGATGCTTAGAAGGAAAACAATACTGAAAGTCATTCCCTTCAGGCAAAGCATGGAGAGCCAAACACGTGCTAGAGTTGATCCATACAAACGTATGCGGACCAATGAGAACTCCAACATTTGAAAATAACAGGTACTTCATCCTTTTCATTGATGACTATACTAGAATGACTTGGGTCTACTTTATGCGAGAAAAGTCAGAAGTATTTGTTATCTTCAAGAAATTCAAAAACCTTGTCGAAAATCGAAGTGGTCAACGAATTAAAGTCATTCTAAGTGATCGCAGAAAGGAGTATACCTCAAAGGAGTTCAATAAATTTTGTGACAATGAAGGAGTAACACCAACTAACTGTCGGCTACGCTCCAGAACAGAATGGCGTGTCAGAAAGGAAGAATAGAACAATCATGGAGATGGCAGAACTATGTTAGCTAAGAAAGGAATTCCAAAGGAGTTCTGGGCAGAAGCAGTATACACTGCAGTCTATCTTCTCAATATATGTCCAACAAAATATGTTCAAAAGAAAACACCAATTGAAGCATGGAGTGGAAGGAAGCCGTCAGCGCAACATCTCAGAGTCTTCGGAAACATCTGCTACGTGCATATCCCAAAAGAGAAACGACACAAACTAGAAGAGAATACAGAGAAAGGAATATTCCTCGGCTATAGCTCAAAATCAAAAGGCTATAGAATCTATAATATCAAAACAATGAAACTTATTGTCAGCCGGGATATCGAGTTCGAAGAAAATTCAACATGGAATTGGGATGAAGGAAAGGTGGAACGACAAAGTATTATGGTGCCAAGGGTACGCAATATGGATAATACCGAAGAAAAAGGTCCACGGAATACTCAGGAACCCATATCACCAAGAACTCCAAGATCATCTTCATCTTCATCCAGTAATGACGAGAAACACCAGGCAAGACAAGGTCACTTAGAGACATATATCAAACATGTTTTGTGACTTTGGAGCCCGAAAGCTTTGAAGCAGCATCAAAACAAAAAGAATGGGTAAATGTAATGGAGGAAGAGATCAAAATGACCGAGAAAAACAAAACATGGAAGTTGGTAGATCGGCCAACCAACAAAGAAGTCATCGGAGTCAAGTGGGTCTACAAGACGAAGCTCAACCCAGATGGCTCAATCCAAAAACATAAGGTGAGACTGGTTGCTAAAGGGTACTCACAACTACCAGGTATTGACTACAACGAGACATTTGCTCCAGTTGCGCGCTTAGACACTATAAGAGCACTTATAGCATTAGCTGCTCAAAAGAAATGGAAGATATATCAACTAGATGTGAAGTCAACGCTCCTCAATGGCTATCTAAAAGAAGAAATATATGTCGAGCAACCTCAAGGGTTCGTAGATAAAGGCCAAGAAGATCGAGTTCTAAAACTACAAAAAGCATTATACGGACTTAAGCAAGCTCCTCGAGCGTGGTACAGTCGAATCGACAATTACTTCACTGATCGAGGATTTATAAGAAGTCAAAACGAGCCTACTCTCTACATTAAAACCCAAGGTAATGATAACAGACTCATTGTCTCTCTTTATATAGATGACCTCATCTATACAGGAAACAATGAGAAAATGATCAAGGAATTCAAAGAAGACATGATGAAAACCTTTGAGATGACAGATCTCGGGTTAATGCACTACTTTCTCGGCATTAAGGTAAGACAAGATACAAGAGGAATATTCATCTCACAGAAAAAATATACAGAGACTTTACTAAAGAAGTTCAAGATGCACGGATGCAAGACCGCTGCTACTCCTCTGGTCACCAACAAAAAACTAATCAAGGAAGACGACTCAGCAAAGATAGACCCAACAATATACAGAAGTCTCATTGGAAGTTTGTTATATCTTACAACCACGAGACCAGAAATCATGTACGCTATGAGACTACTATCGAGATTTATGCATAGTCCAAGTCAGGTCCACTATGGAGCGGGAAAAAGAATATTACGATACTTGTCAGGTACAAAGGACTATGGCATATGGTATGAGCCTAGCACTGACTCAAGACTGATTGGATACACCGATAGTGATTGGGCTGGATCGATTGATGATATGAAGAGTACCTCGGGTTATACTTTCTCACCCGGCTCAGGAATATTCTCATGGTCATAAAAAAACAAGACTGCGTGGCACAATCTTCAGCAGAAGCGGAATATGTGGCAGCAGCACTAACGACAAGTCAGACGATATGGCTTACACGAATACTTGAAGACATGGGAGAGCAGCAAAAAACACCAACAAAAATCTACTGTGACAACAAGTCGGCAATAGCAATGGCAAAGAATCCTGTCCATCATAGTCGGACTAAACACATTGCTATCAGATATCACTTTCTTCGAGAAGCATCTAATAAAAGACAAATTGAGTTTCAATACATAAGAACCGAAGAACAACTCGCGGATATTTTTACGAAAGCACTTTCATGATCGAAATTTGAGACTCTACGAGAAATGTTTGGAATTACGAAAATGAGTATTAAAGGAGAGTGTTGAAATTAATATTCATTTTCCACTTTGATCTAGAATTATCTAGGTAAAGATTCTCTAGAAAATTCTAGAATAAATTATTGAGTCAAAGCTTTGGCATTTTCTAAAAATATTAGAAGCATTTTAGAATGTAGTATAGAATAATCTAGTATAAAATCCACCGCCATTGTAAGTAGTATAAATAGATGGCATGGTTCATTTGTAAGAATCATCCAAAGCAACTAAAACTAGTACTATCTTGTAAGAAGCCATTCACTAATAAAAAGTCTTCTTATATAAACCAAACGTCTATTTTTTAACAAATCATTCTTTTTTTATTTCCTTACAAATTATTTTTTATTATCCTTTCAAATATATTACAAAAAATCCAACAGTATTGTAGATAAAAAAAACTACAGTCTTATGCTTTAGCTGAATTTTTTGGGTTATTAATTGATTTAGATAGTTGAATTTCTATGTTTTCACTTGGTGTATTTTTAGTATTTTACTATGTAGTTTTTTGAGGTAATTCTACATTTGTAAAAGTTTTATGGACCTATTTATAAATGATTTATATGTGTTAAAAGAGAGTGGCTTGATTCTATTAGCTTTGGAAAATACTCAATCGTTAGAATGCTTTTCTATTCATTTTTTCTCCTGTTTTTCTTTTTTTGACATGTTCTTTTTGCTGTTTTAAATTTAATTATCATTCTATGTATTATGTGTTTTTTTACTAGTTATGTGGTTGTATATTAGGTGTTTGTGTGTAAATCTGTTAGATTTTTCATAATCTTGATTTTTTCTATTTGTTTTTATATAATTTTGGTAGTGTTTGACTTTCGTGTAACATCCTCTAGGGCCCTAGAAAACCTTGAAAATATAATATTAAATATAACAATAAATATCAACCAACAGTATTATAGTTATTATAGTTAGAGTTTGTACTAAACTACCTAAACCCTTGGAATAAAATATTATTTAAACAAATAACGCAAACTATTTTATTAGTTCCAACTATATTTGCACTTTTTTTTTCTAAGAACAAGAAACATTCTCTATTCTACAATTTTCAAGGTAACAATATTTCATTTCAATAAATAAATACGCCAGTTCAATACGTGTGTCTATATATTTGAGTTATTTATGCTGTTAATAATTTTGTAAACTAGTTAGATATATATGACAAGATTAATTATAGTTATTCGATAACATAAAATAATGCTTATCTATGTGAATCAAATAGATAATAAAAGTTTCTAGATTCAAAATAGCTATATATAACCGTATTGATTATTGAAAGGCCGAGATTTGCGGATGGATATTAGAAAGATGCCATCTGGAGAGCTCAGAGAAATCACGGATAAGGATTTACATCTAGTGTAGTGTGCTATAGAAAAGTGCCTTCAAAAATACATGAACAAGAAAGACACTGTGAATGCTCTTTTACAGAATTATAAAATCGAGCCCAGTTTTACTAAGCTTGGTAATGTATTTGTTTTGAATTATTAGTTATATTTCAGCATAATGATCTTTATTTTATCCGCAGTGTGGGAAAAACTTGAAGAAGATAATAAGGAATTTTTTGAAGCATATTACCCAAGAATGTTATTGAAGGAGCAAATAATGACTTTTAATGCGTTACTCGAGGAACAAGTGAAGCTAATGAACGCCATGAATTTAAATAACGGTTCATCATGTAAGAATTCTATCTTAGTATATTCAGATATATTATAAATTTGTTTTACTTGTGAGTAACTTGTTAACAAATCCATAAAAATTTGAGCCGAAAAAACAAAGAAAAGTTTAATTTGGAATATATATGTATTCATGCAGTGCCTTTGAACGAGCCGGTTACTAATGTTTTTTTTTTGTTCAAAGGTTACTAATGATAATACTAGTAAACATCAGTCTAGTTAAAAAATGTGGCATGACAAATCTTCGTAATAATCTTGGTAACTTCTTATCTCTTTATGTAATTTCCAAACTTGTTTTTTTATTATGACTAAACTATTATAGCACCTCTATATTTGTGTTTTTTTGTGACTATTTTGTTACAGGTTGAACTTCTCTCTAGGCTAAAGCTCGTCTTGGATAAATTCGTCCATATAAGATATTGATTTTTTTATTCTTTCCATCTAAATATGTTGAGAAAGGAAGATTCTTGTGGTTTTAGATATTTTAGTCTCCAAGTAAATTTAGATATGACTAGAACGATAGGACTAATATTAGAATATTATTTGGTTTCATTTTGAATTTTGATAAACAAATATGGGAAAGTGACTTGTTTGTCTTTTCTTTAAATTATCATCTATTTAATAATTTATGTTAATGGCCTTCAAATCCTTGTGGGGAGCAAATGTATTGGTACGACTCACTAAACACTTTGGTTTATTCTTCAAACAAATATATGCTCCCCTGCAAGGTATTTAGACAAGTTGATTTAATACTCTTAGCTAAATTATTATGTAAAAAGAGAAGAAAGAATATCGAAGTGATGTGTCTTTACTGGATATAAACACGGGTTTATATGGTTCAGATGAGTTCATAATGTTTGTTGCACAAAAAAAAAAAAAGAGTTCATAATGTTTAGTTTCAACTTTCAAGGTTAAGCCTTGTTCTGAAGCTTATTCGCTAATTTGTTTTATTAGGACGTGATTATGTGTCTAACTAGAACAGTTTAGTAAGAATTTTTTTGATCACTATTTGTATTTTTAGTGTATTTAATCATTTTTTATGGGTTGAGAATATATTGGAAATGGAGGGCCTTAGTTTGAGAATTCTATTTTTGTAAAATCGATCTTAAAAATGAAACATATTTGTTTCTGTATAGTTTAATAATGCTTTCTTACCCATTAATATTTTGCAGAATGCTCAAGTTGTTTATATATGTGAAATAATGCTTGATATAATTTAACATTCATTCATCACGAATTTAAATCAAATAATTTAACTTCCATTATACGTTTTAATATAAGGTAAAAATACAAGACAAAATTTCATAGTAAATGTGCCAAAAGTTACAAACTATAACTCAACCTCTTTAACAAAAAAACCATACTACACGTCATATCATCTTCTTTCACCACCTTCCACCTCCACCTCTTCCACCACCTCTTCCCCTTCCTCCACCACCTCTTCCTCTTCCTCCACCACCTCTTCCTCTTCCACCACCTCTTCCACCACCTCTACCACCTCGTCCACTAAACCTATCATTCTTAAGCTTTAAACTTTCAACACCTCTTCTATTTCCACCACGTGTCTCTCTATCACTATAGTCATGGGAGTAAAAAAATTGATATACATAAGAAGAGTTTTATTATTTATTTATCAATTTACCTTGCCAAGAACTTAGAAATGGGTTGTGAGCAAAGGATAGGAGATTTATCACCATTAGCGATACGTTTGATATCAGATTGAATATCTTCATAAGTGATCACGGGCATGATTTTCTTAAAAGTTTCTCTATCAACTTGACCGTTAAGGCCAAAACGTTTTAGATACTCAACATGAGAATTTTTTGACAAGATTTCAGTAAGAACTCTCTTTTGAACCTCATCAGCGTTTGCTGTCACATCTTCTATGAACTCAAGAGCCTTCTTGTTTGTTTCTTCAATACACTGATAATCAGTTGACTTTGGTGCTTCAGACATGTAATCTGTGGAAGAGATCTAGATTGAAAAGCTACGGGAGCCTAGGAGAGTATATAAAAGTGAAAAGCAGTTGGAATTTGCTAATTAATATTACTAACGTTGCAACGCCAAGCGCCAATATATAATTTGTTTTTGTTTGGTTGTCTAAAAAAAATGTATAATTTTGTTCACCGACCGACCATGGGACCTATTTACATGTTAGAATTCGCTGCTAAAAAAAGGTTATAAGGATAGTTTATTTTATATAATATGGTGAGCAGTGTTCTAAAATTATAGACGTCTTTATTTTAAGAACAGAACATGAGTAACCTACTTCTGATTAAGTGAAAGTATGCATGAGAAGATGTGTATATTTTTTTATAGAAATAGTCGTGATACGCGTAAGATGGTCTGGACACCCAGACATCAAAGAAAAAAAAAGAATGACGTATAGGAGATTTAAAATACGATCCGCCTAGACTTTCTATTAAAGGTGGCTCAAGGTTCGTCTATGAAAAAATTAATAATCTCTCCAACTGATTAATGGGTCCTCCAAATCGAACACTACCTAGCATGCTAGCCAATAAATACCTAAATCAATCTAATACAACCCAACTCATAAGCAAAAGAAATAAAGAAAAAATTAATTAAGTTAGAGTTTGAACGTGTGAGAAAACGATAAAGGTATGATTTTTCAAATTTCAAATATAGATTTATTGAATTGGTCATTTTTTAGGTTAAGTATATATATTCATATGTTAAATTGATCTAATTTAAGTATATATTAGGATGTAAATAATAGTCAATTCAATGTAAATGTAATATATATTTAGTGTAACATAAAAACCGTCTAGGTAAGAACAGCTTAAATTCCGATTATTGGGCCGCCTAGCCATCTAGGTGCTCGAAGGTGGTCGACCGCCCTAGTAACGCCTAACTCCTTTTAGAACCATGAACCATGATGGTGAGTAATTAAAGGTGTTACCACCCAATTTTTCTATCATATTTAAAAAAATACATTACTCTTTGTATCCTATTAATATAGTTTTTTAAAAAATAAATGAAAACTACAAATTTTTATAAAGAAACAATAACGAAAAAAATTCTCCAAAATTAACTCTAATCCCAAATTCTTTCCATCCAAATATTACGTTAAAATCTACAACCGAATAATACAAATTCATATTACATTAATTCAAATTGAAGTGAGTTGGTAGTGGTGGTGGTTTGAAAATCTCAGGCGAGCTTCGCTAGAGACGAGTTTCGACAGAGCGTGGTGGTGGTCGTCGTTGTGGTTCTGTGGTGGTTCGAAAAGAACAGGTGAATTTCGTATAAGATGAGTTTCGACGGAGAGTGGTGGTCATCGTCGTGATCCGGTGGTGGTTCTAAAAGCTACGCGAGCTTCGTAAATGTGAGTTTCGACGTAGTGTGGTGGTGGCCGTCTGATGTCTCCCGATTTGTTCTAATTATTAGCCCTTTGGAGACATCCTTTTAGGTGAATAAATGACTTGTTTGTTAGACTTTTAGGCCTATTTGATCATATTGCACTTTCTCCCCTTGGAAATTAACTATTTGCAGAATCTGAGCTTTTGTGCATAAATTTGACTGTTTTTAATGCAAAGTTAATAGGTTCTTGAAAGACCAATCCAAGGAGAAAAAGTGATAATAGAGTCTTAATGTATTTTAGAGTGTTAGGAAATGATTTCTAGTCGAGTTTCTATTTTTAGAGTACACTTTCCTATTTTGATTTCTTGATTTCTTGATTTATTCTTTTTAAGCATATGCGGTTTAATTATTTATTTAATGTGAAACTTTTAAAGATAAATGGTAATTACTTAGAGGCCAAGTCAAGATAAAGATGAAAGGAAAGAAGATTTACATGGAAATAAGAAGATTTGGTAAAGATTTATTTAAAGGAGGAAAAGATAAAGCTGCCTTTTGAAATCTGAAATTCAGCCACGTTTTAGGAATTAAATCATAATAAAAGATTGGCATGGATTCTGGACGAATGGTCTGCACCAATAGAAAGAGCTTTCCAAGACAAGCAGTTTCATATATTGGAACTTCTCAAACGGATAAGTATTGAAAAAGATATGATCAAATCAAATCAGCAGAATCTTACCTTCTAAAGAGCTACGAATCTGAGAGTCTTTGACTTGTCTTCCACTCCAAGCAAAATTCGACCTAGACTCCTCCAACACCTATAAATACACCCCTTAACCTCCTACTTTCACACACTTCAGAGAATTAACAAGAGGCTTAAGGTTTTCAAGTCAGAGCACGAAGGAGAGAAGAAGCTAGAAGCTGGAGGAATCCTGTTCTTCCATCCATAGTCATTCTACCCTTTAGGTTTTTCATTTATCTTTTGTATTTGAACATGAATTCCTTTTATTTAATGTTAGTTTTTAATTTCATCATGAGCTAAATTTCTTTATACTTGAGAATCGCATAAAAGGGATGAACCTTAATTAATGTTTTCTATGTTTTGAATTTGGGATTGTTAGATTTAAATTGAATTGAGTTTTAGGTATTGGATATTACTTTGTTTTCATTACTAATTCTTTTAGGAACAACTAGAATTAGCTGTTAGTATTTGGGCTATTCCATATAGTGGCGTATGGATCATCCGACAGGGGGGTTTGAATACAGATCTAGGTAATACCCGTGTAATGTCCGTTATTGACCGACAGGCTTAACTAGTTACATAGCCAAAGAGGTAAAATCATATCATCCGAAGAGCCATATTCGACCATACAGGTGTTTATGATACTTTAGGATAGCTTCTAGGTCCACCCGACAGGGGGCTAGGAGATATTAGAGTCCTGACTAATATTATAATTCCAATTCTGCCCTTAAACATAGCATAGATTACATTGATTAGGTGGATTCCTTTGCGAGGATCAAGTATATCTCTCTTATCTGAAGTTAGTCTTTTATTTGCTTTATTTCTTTTCTGTTTAGTTAATCTTGGTCTTTACTTTATTTGCATCTTTTAATTTACAAAAACCAAACAAAAATTATTATCTTTTATTTTCTGTTTAGCAATTATCTCTACTATCTGATTAATATTTGGGTTGAACCTAATCCGTCCCTGAGAACGAACTTGTTTATCATATATTACTTGGGACAACCGTACACTTGCGGTTAAGTGGTTCCTCTATTTTTCACTTAATTTTATAACACCCCAGGACCCACCAAGTTTTTGGCGCCGCTGCCGGGGACGGTAGCGTGTGACCCCGGTATTAATCTTTAGTAGTTTAATTGTTAGTTTAGTTTTAGTTTTATTTTTCAGTTTTACGCTTTGGGTTTTCTTTCTTTCTCAGGTTTATAGGTTTTGGTTTATGCGTGAAGATATCGTGATTCTTGCAAATCCCGAAAGCCTAGTTCGTGAAGCAAGCAAAAGAAAGAGAGACGCTAAAGCAAAAGAGTCAGAGGAGCAATTAGCAAGAGAAACAATGGCTGGTCAACTCAACCCAGCTGCTCCTCGAAACAATGATCCGTGGTTCGCCAATGGCCCTGCAGAAGCTCCGTTTCGAGCTCCTCCCCTCGGAATTGGCCCTGCAAATATTAATGTCGAGAGATTCAGACCCGATCCTGGTATGCTATCTCAGTTTCAAAGTTATGGCAATTACCGAGGTACACCCAGTGAAGATCCGATCCGTGCTGTACAGAAGTTCATGCAAATTTGCGATTCGTATATTACGCAAGGAGTAACTAAGGAGCAAATGTATTTTGCTAATTTTAGATTCTTCGTTATTGATGGAGCAAGTGAGTGGCATGAGTCGCAAGAACCCGGAACAATTACAACATGGGACGCATTACAAACCGCGTTCTTCGATAGATACTACCCAACGAATATGAGATTAGATGCGCAAGTTGAACTAACCTCATTCAAACAAGAGGAAGACGAGACTTTGGGTAGAAGTTGGAAGAGATTTCAGATTTGCTTACGAAGAGTCCCTGATCATGGCCTCACAGAAGTTCAACAGATGAAGATATTTTACCGAGGACTTGATGGCTCTTCAAGAAAGGATCTAGACTTGCTTTGTGGTGGTGGATTCCTACAGGTACAACCAGTTCATGCGAAGATTATTTTGAATAGAACTGTAACAAATGAACTTGGTTGGAACACTGTAAGAACACCTGTTCGAGGTGGAAATACTGCGTCAATTGAAGAAAAATTCACCGCCATGGAAAACAAACTCGAACAACAACTGAAACAGCTTACTCTAGCTGTTACAAAAGGTGCTACTGGTAGAAGAGCAGATGTTAATGTTACACAAGAAGTTTATGGATGTTCTAACTGCGGTACACAAGATCATGATTGGGAGACCTGTCAAAACAATCCAGAATCCGTAATGTTCATATCCAACCGAGGAAATTATAATTCAAGTGGTCAAGGCTATCAACCTAACAGAAACCATCCGGGTTTCCAATATTCAAATCCAAATGGGGCTGCTAATCCAACTTATGCATATCAACCACGCCCCCAAGGAAACAACTTTCAACCAAGACCTCAGAACAACTATCAAGGTGGACAAACATACGGATATCAAGCTCAGAGACAACCTCCTCAAGATGCTTATACTGAAACCATGAACCAAAAAAGCTTTACCTGCTCAACCTCAAGAAGGTGCTCTAGATGTTCAACAAACCTTGACAACACTAATCAGCATTCAACAGTCTACCACGGCAACACTTAAGATGATGGAAACACAAATGGCTCAGATAAACAAGCAATTAAATCAACGTCAGCAAGGACAACTACCGAGTGATACTGAAGAACCTAAGCAGAGAGAAGAATGTAATGCAGTAACACTTCGAAGTGGTAAGAAGCTCGCTCCACCTCCTTTTCCTGTAATGAAAGAAAAAGAAACCACTGTGAAAGAGAAACCGGCAAAAGAGGTGGAAGAAAAAGAAGATGAGCCTGAGATAATTGAAGTGGAGAAAATTCCGGAGAAGCCAAAATCCAAAGATGTCACAGAAACCCGTCCTCCTCCACCTTTTCCCTCAAGAGTTCAGAAGAAAGGAGACATGGCCGAATATCAGAAGTTCTTGAATATGGTACGTGGTCTCAATATTAACGTTCCGTTCTTAGATGCTATACGCGATGTTCCGAAGTACGTTAAATTCCTGAAAAGAGCCATTACCAACAAGAGACCATACCGTGAGAATGAGATGATAGGATTGCCAGAAGAATGCAGCGCTATATGCCAAAGTAAGTTGCCACCTAAACTACTTGATCCTGGGAGTTTCACGATTCCTATTTCTATTGGTAATGAGTGGCAAGGAAAAGCTTTGTGTGATTTGGGTGCGAGTATCAATTTGATGCCCAAGTCAATTTTCGAAAAATTGAAGATAGGAAACGCTAGACCAACTTCCATGATCTCACAAATGGCTGATAGATCCCTCGCTCATCCAGAGGGACGAATTGAAGATGTCCTCGTCAAGGCAGGTACGCTAATCTTTCCAGTTGATTTCGTTATTCTTGAATACGACGCGGATAGGAATGTCCCCATCATCTTGGGTCGACCATTCCTAGCCACGGGGCGTACTGTTATTGATGTAGAAAACGGCGAATTAACTATGCGAATCCAAGACGAGACGGTAAAGTTCAACGTGTTTAGGGCCATGAAGTTTCCAGATATTCCTGAAGAGTGTTTCCGCATGGATATACTTGATTTAGCTACGCAAGAAACGTTTGACTGTATGAATTTTAATGATATCTTGCGAGCAGCCCTAACACTTGACTTACCGGAATTGATGGAAGAACTGACCGAGACTGTAGCTGCTTTGAATTCCGGGATAATGAAACATAGGCATCTCGCCTATGAGCCATTCCGAGAGCCTGGGGAGATAGTATCTAAAAAGAAACCATCTATCGAATCTCCCCCACAACTAGAAGAAAAGCCGCTTCCATCACACTTGAGGTATGCGTATTTAGGTACTAACAACACTTTACCTGTTATTGTTTCAGCTACTTTAACAGGTCCTCAAGAAGACAAACTGTTGCGCATACTAAGAGCTAACAAAGAGGCGATTGGTTGGACTATTGCTGACATCAAAGGTATTAGTCCTTCCTATTACCAACAAAAAAATCATTCTAGACGATGAAAACGCGCGCTCAGTTGAAGGACAAAGAAGATTGATGCCAGCTATGAAGGAAGTAGTGAAGAAAGAGGTTATCAAGTTGCTAGATGCGGGAATCATTTATCCCATAGCTAGCAGCGAATGGGTGAGTCCAGTTCAATGCGTACCAAAGAAGGGTGGAATTACTACCATCTTGAACGAGCAAAATGAAGCCATTCCCTCAAGGACCGTTGTTGGTTGGAGAGTGTGTATGGATTATCGGAAGTTGAACAAGGCCACCAGAAAAGATCACTTCCCTCTTCCGTTTATCGATCAGATGTTAGACAAGCTAGCTGGTAGAGAATATTATTGCTTTTTGGATGGATATTCAGGATACAATCAGATTTATGTAGATCCAAAAGACCAACACAAGACAACCTTTACATGTCCTTTTGGTACCTTTGCCTTCCGAAGGATGCCATTTGGATTATGTAATGCACCAGCTACTTTTCAAAGATGTATGATGGCAATTTTCTAGGACATGATTGATGACTTCCTTGAGGTATTTATGGATGACTTTTCTGTGTTTGGTGATAACTTTGAGGAGTGTTTACGGAACTTGGAGAAGGTATTGATTAGATGCAAGGAGACTGACTTGGTTTTGAACTGGGAGAAATGTCACTTTATGGTTCGAGAGGGTATAGTGTTGGGTCACAAGGTTTCAAGTGCTGGTTTGGAAGTTGATCGTGCAAAGATTGAGGTAATCAAGACTCTTCCCCCTCCTATTTCTGTTAAAGGGGTAAGAAGCTTCTTGGGTCATGCTGGTTTCTACCGACGTTTTATCAAGGACTTTTCCAAAATCTCTAAGCCGTTGTGCAACTTACTCGAAAAGGACACCAAATTCCTTTTTGATGAAGCTTGCATAAAGGCATTCAACGAGATTAAGGAAAAGCTTATTGCTGCACCTATTGTATTACCTCCTGATTGGAAGATTCCGTTCGAAGTTATGTGTGATGCTAGTGATCTTGCGATGGGTGCTGTTCTGGGTCAAAGAAAAGAAAAGGTATTTCATTCCATCTACTATGCTAGTAAGGTCTTTACAAGTGCTCAAGTGAATTATACCGTAACTGAGAAGGAATTACTAGCAGTAGTATATGCATTCGACAAATTTCGTTCCTATCTTCTTGGGGCGAAAGTTGTTGTCTTTACTGACCATTCTGCGATTAAATACCTTATGGAGAAGAAAGATGCAAAGCCAAGGTTGATTAGATGGGTTTTAATGTTGCAAGAGTTTGATTTAGAGATTCGGGATCGAAAGGGTTGTGATAATCAGGTCGCTGATCATTTGTCACGTCTTGAAGGTTCTGAATCTAATGGAGGGCCTGAGTTGGTTAGAGAAGAGTTTCCTGACGAGAGTTTGTTTTCAGTTTATTCATTAGAAACTCCTTGGTATGCGGATATTGCAAATCTTATTGTAAGTGGTTCTTTTCCTCAAGGAGCTACTTCACAAGAGAAAAAGAGACTAGCCCACCGTGCTAAACAGTTCTTTTGGGAGGATCCTTTCCTCTACAAAGTATGCAGTGATCAGATGGTGAGGAGATGCATCCCAGATAAAGATATTCTATCCATTATTATGGGTTGTCATGATTCACCATACGGAGGGCACTTCAAAGGAGACCGAACAGCTGCAAAGGTACTACAATCCGGTTTTTATTGGCCCACTTTACATAAGGATTGTCATGAGTATGTCAAGAAATGTCACAGATGCCAGTTTACTGGTAATATATCTAAGAGAGATGAGATGCCGCGTAATAATGTTTTGGAAGTTGAGATATTCGATGTATGGGGTATTGATTTCATGGGTCCTTTTGTGCCTTCTAACGGAAACCTGTACATCCTACTAGCTGTTGATTACGTGTCTAAATGGGTAGAGGCTGTAGCTCTACCAACTAACGATTCGCGAGTAGTGATTAAATTCTTGAAGTCACACATCTTCACTAGACATGGTACACCTCGAGTTATAATCAGTGATGGAGGTTCACACTTTGTGAACAAATATCTGAAGAAAGTTCTAGAGAAGTATGGTGTGAGACATCGTGTATCTACCGCGTATCATCCACAAGCCAATGGTCAAGCTGAGGTCTCTAATCGAGAGATCAAATCCATTCTTGAGAAGACAGTTGGTTCCACACGCAAGGATTGGTCAATGAAATTAGATGATGCGTTGTGGGCATATCGTACTGCGTTCAAGACGCATGTGGGTGCATCTCCGTATTGTATTGTGTATGGTAAGGCTTGTCACTTACCTCTTGAGCTTGAAATGGGTGCCTATTGGGCAATTGCGGAGATGAATATGGATCCAACCTTAGCTGCGGAGAATCGTATGATGAAGTTGAATGAACTTGACGAGTTTCGATTTCATGCCTATGAGAATGCCAAGCTTTACAAAGAAAAATCGAAGAGATGGCATGACAATCGGATTCGTGAGAAGAAATTCAAAGTGGGACAGATGGTCCTCAAATATAACTCCAAGTTCAGCAACTATCCGGGCAAGTTGAGATCAAAGTGGTCTGGTCCGTTCGTGGTGACCAAAGTTACACCTCATGGGGCGATAGAGATAGAGAATCCAGACGAGCAACGCACCTTCATGGTGAATGGGCATCGTCTAAAACCGTACCATGTAGGCGAGGATACCAATCGCAGAATTGATCCACATCCGGGGGAGGTCATGTACCTCCTTGAAGCTGAATAGATGCGAGAGGTAACCCGTCGAGCTTAACGACGTTAAACAAAAGCCATTTCATTGTATATTAGTTTATTGCTTTCAGTTTCTCAATTCCTAGTGTATAATTCTAAGTTAGTGTCAAGTTTTAGTGTCTACTTTTAAAGAAATGAGAAGGGTATTGTGTTAATGGTGCAGGAATCGAGTTTGGATTGCTTGGAGAAATTTTTTGGAAAATCAAAGGCTGGTGCGGACTACCCCCGCGGTGTACCCCCTATACCGCAGGGATGTACCACGACCCAAAAACCCGTACCACGGGTCTGTACCACGGGTTTTATCCAGAAGCAAGAAAAAAATAAAGCTGATAGCCGCGGTGCACCGCGCCCTATACCGCGCCTCAAAAACCCGTACCACGGGTTGTGTACCGCGGGTTTTTTGACGGAGTATGTGCGGACTACCCCATGCACCGCACCCCTACACCGCAGGGCAAAAACCCGTACCACGGGGTGCTAGCTCGGGGTCAAGACAGAAGCGAAAAAAATCAATAGCTGTTGCGCGCGGACTACCCCGCGGACTACCCCGCGGACTACCCCCTGCACCGCAGGGATGCACCGCGGACTGGCGGTTTGTGAAGAATTCGAAGCCCAGTCAACTTCTAACCTTAAGGAGATAAACCCTAGCCTCTTCCACACGAATTTTCCAGCTCCCAACCCTATAAAAACACCTTGAAGCTTGATTAAACCTCTACAACAAACCCATTAACATCATCAAATCTCTCCTCCATCCTCCATAAACACATCCTCTACATCAAATTCATCACAAAACACCATCAAGATCATCAAGCTTTCAAGAGTTCCTCCAAGATTCATCAAGAAAACAACTTCCTTCATCTAATCCAAGCAAGAAACTCAAGCTATACCAAGTTTTCTTAACTTTATTCTATCCTTGGTATAAACTTGAGTTTGGGGTCAATTCAACCATGACAAACAGAACAGATGCTTTGGATTATAAGAGGAGGTGTTGTATCCTAGGGAAGAACAAGAGTTTGCCTGGTTCCACAATTGAAAAGGCCATCAATATTGATGAGCCTACTGAAGAAACACAAGAGAAGGCACCTGTACCACCACAACACGGGAAATTAACAGCAAGGATGATGGTATCATCAAAGCCTACAGACAAGCTACAATTTCAAGTACAAGGTTCTTCTTCTTCTCAAACTGATTCTGGAATTCCACCATGGGCTCACAATTTGCAACAAGAGTTCGAAATTTTACGATTAGACATCGGAGCACTTTGGAAGGAAATTACACAGATTAAGTCAACATTGGAAGAGGTAACTTTGTTCATGGATATTGATAATTATACTCCCCCTTTGGAGGAGGACACTATGGATCTTCATGGCCAGGTACCCCGTTCTAATTCTTCTTCTTCTTAATTGATGGTAGACACTAGTTAGGTTGTTTAGTTTAATTTTATTGCTTTATTGAGTCTTTTTTCGAGTCGTGGGGACACGACTCACTTTTGAGTTTGGGGTGGGGTTCGTTGCCTCATCCCAATTTTTTGTGATTTACATGCTTTCAATAAAATTAACCATAGGGTTGCATGACTGTAGAGAATTTTAAATACCCCCATCAAGCATGCTTTTTGTGAATTTATGATAGAAAATAGTTGACTTTAGGAGTTAGTATGAAGCTGAACTTTAATTGCATGCAAGTATGAAGTAATTGATAGGAAGAATTAATGAACAATGCAAAAGAAGTAAACTTGTGCTTAAGGATAATAGGTGGTTTGTAGAACGTGAGATCTAAATGAGTAGAGAACCCACTTAGGTATGAACTAGAGACGAGTTGTGTAGATAGGAAAATGATAGAGGCTGTTCTTTGTTAGCCCTTTGAATCCTTTTTAGCTGTCTATCCCTGAATTAATTCTATCCTTCTTAGACAAATTTTTAGCCTTTAAGCCTTTCTTTTGTCGCCACAATATAAGCCAATTTCCCTTTAGATTATTAGGCATGACCATATGACCCGCACTTGAATCACGATCCTGAGACTTCCTGTCTTGAGCTTGAGTTTGGGGTGGTGGGTCCACTATATGGGAATTTACATTGGGTTGGGATTTTTGAGCTTATCAATGATGCTTTGTGCTTTACATGATGATGATTCACAGGTTTATTGTATTGTAACCCTTTGCCGGGGTAATAGTGAATGGAAAAGAAGCTTCGAGCTCAAGTTATGAATAGGCATAACTATGAAAAATAGCATGATATCTCAACATCATAAAGAGAGTCATAGCTATAAGAAAAGAAAAAAAACGAATGATTTGAAAAGATTATATATTCGGACCGGCAAAGTGGAAATTTTTATGTGAGTCATCCTTAGTGCTTATTGGGTTAATTTGGGGACGCTAATTAAGTGCGTCAATTGGGTTGAGTGAGAACGTTATTCGAGTATAAACTCAAGCTCTTGGACAGTTGTTGATGGTAAGTGAGGAGAGAGCCAAAAGCTCACTTCAAATTTACCAAATATACATACCATACCGTCCTTCAGCCTATGCTAAAACCGTAAAGACCTCGTGATTCCTAGATGCACAGTGAGTTAATAGGGATTATTCTAAGTGGAACATTCAACACAAGTAAGGATCGAGGAACACCCTATAGCCACCATCTTGAGATAAGTAATAAGCGTAACCTTCTAGCATTGTGAAATTAATTTTGAATTGATATTGTTTTGTATTTTATTTTGCATGATAAGTGTAGGTGTATATTAATTCTTAAGTTAGACTATATGAAATTTGTTTTAAGCTTTGCTTCGGGATTATTTTCTAGATTCTACCTTCTGCATTCACCTAAAAGATCCTTTGTTTTATTTTTATTTTGCTTTGTCGGGACGACAAAGGTTTGAGTTTGGGGTCTTGATGTCTCCCGATTTGTTCTAATTATTAGCCCTTTGGAGACATCCTTTTAGGTGAATAAATGACTTGTTTGTTAGACTTTTAGGCCTATTTGATCATATTGCACTTTCTCCCCTTGGAAATTAACTATTTGCAGAATCTGAGCTTTTGTGCATAAATTTGACTGTTTTTAATGCAAAGTTAATAGGTTCTTGAAAGACCAATCCAAGGAGAAAAAGTGAGAATAGAGTCTTAATGTATTTTAGAGTGTTAGGAAATGATTTCTAGTCGAGTTTCTATTTTTAGAGTACACTTTCCTATTTTGATTTCTTGATTTCTTGATTTATTCTTTTTAAGCATATGCGGTTTAATTATTTATTTAATGTGAAACTTTTAAAGATAAATGGTAATTACTTAGAGGCCAAGTCAAGATAAAGATGAAAGGAAAGAAGATTTACATGGAAATAAGAAGATTTGGTAAAGATTTATTTAAAGGAGGAAAAGATAAAGCTGCCTTTTGAAATATGAAATTCAGCCACGTTTTAGGAATTAAATCATAATAAAAGATTGGCATGGATTCTGGACGAATGGTCTGCACCAATAGAAAGAGCTTTCCAAGACAAGCAGTTTCATATATTGGAACTTCTCAAACGGATAAGTATTGAAAAAGATATGATCAAATCAAATCAGCAGAATCTTACCTTCTAAAGAGCTACGAATCTGAGAGTCTTTGACTTGTCTTCCACTCCAAGCAAAATTCGACCTAGACTCCTCCAACACCTATAAATACACCCCTTAACCTCCTACTTTCACACACTTCAGAGAATTAACAAGAGGCTTAAGGTTTTCAAGTCAGAGCACGAAGGAGAGAAGAAGCTAGAAGCTGGAGGAATCCTGTTCTTCCATCCATAGTCATTCTACCCTTTAGGTTTTTCATTTATCTTTTGTATTTGAACATGAATTCCTTTTATTTAATGTTAGTTTTTAATTTCATCATGAGCTAAATTTCTTTATACTTGAGAATCGCATAAAAGGGATGAACCTTAATTAATGTTTTCTATGTTTTGAATTTGGGATTGTTAGATTTAAATTGAATTGAGTTTTAGGTATTGGATATTACTTTGTTTTCATTACTAATTCTTTTAGGAACAACTAGAATTAGCTGTTAGTATTTGGGCTATTCCATATAGTGGCGTATGGATCATCCGACAGGGGGGTTTGAATACAGATCTAGGTAATACCCGTGTAATGTCCGTTATTGACCGACAGGCTTAACTAGTTACATAGCCAAAGAGGTAAAATCATATCATCCGAAGAGCCATATTCGACCATACAGGTGTTTATGATACTTTAGGATAGCTTCTAGGTCCACCTGACAGGGGGCTAGGAGATATTAGAGTCCTGACTAATATTATAATTCCAATTCTGCCCTTAAACATAGCATAGATTACATTGATTAGGTGGATTCCTTTGCGAGGATCAAGTATATCTCTCTTATCTGAAGTTAGTCTTTTATTTGCTTTATTTCTTTTCTGTTTAGTTAATCTTGGTCTTTACTTTATTTGCATCTTTTAATTTACAAAAACCAAACAAAAATTATTATCTTTTATTTTCTGTTTAGCAATTATCTCTACTATCTGATTAATATTTGGGTTGAACCTAATCCGTCCCTGAGAACGAACTTGTTTATCATATATTACTTGGGACAACCGTACACTTGCGGTTAAGTGGTTCCTCTATTTTTCACTTAATTTTATAACACCCCAGGACCCACCACCGTCGTGATTTTGTGGTGGTTCGAAAAGCTCAGAAGGACTTTGTAGAATGAGAGTTTTGACAGAGGGTGGTGGTTGTCGTCGTGATTCTATGACGGTTCAAAAAGCTCAGACGAGCTTTGTTAAAAGCGAGTTTCGATGAAGGGTGGTACTGTAGTTCGTTAATAGCGGTGCGCTCGAGCTTTGGTAGTATGCTGGTGGTGGAGATGACAATCCATAACTACTATACATTAACCCCATAGATAAAACGTACGCAATTCACTGAAATTAAACTAACAACCCACTAAAACTGAAGTAGCAAATTATAGCGCAATTATACCAGGCAATACACACTGAAATTTAACTAGCAATCCACGATAATTATGCCAGACACTCCACCAACATTTAACGCTTTATCTATCTATAAATATATTTATTTGTGACTATACATATTACATCATGTGTTTCAATTGATAAAAGAAAGATAAGATGTATCAAATCACACCATAATTAAAAATTGAATTCCTAATTAAACACATAGATGTAGTCTTTATTTTGAAAATTTTGTTATGGTAAATTGATTAGATATGTTTTGATTCTTTATTAAATATAACGATCATGCTATTTCAGTGATATTAAGAAAAAAATAGAAAAATTACAAAATAATTGGGACACTCCAAAAGTAAAAAAATATAGGTTTATTATGAGTTTTAAGTATAGTGAATGGATATCCTAGGTTAATTAATATATGAGTTATTAACCTTTAAAGACCAAATACCCGAAACCCAACCTTTAACAAGTTCATGTTTTTTAAAGCTTCTCAAAAGGTCCAAAATAAACAATATATATACCAATATTGATTTTTTTTTCTTTTTTCTTTTCTCACGACATGTTTAATTATAGGAAAGCAACCCAATAAATAATCATTCTTAATCAATGTTTGTCTTCATCCTTAGTTAACCCAACACCCAATTGTTATGCCTTTATTCATGCCCATTAACGGAAAGATATCAATAATTGATATCTTTCATGTCCTTCCTATTAGTTTATTCAGTTCATTTGTTTCACAGCTCACAATTTGAGATATTCAGAAGAATTGCAAGCATGCTTTATTAGTGATATTCATTTGTAAGATTAGTGTGTTTGTTTTTGGTAATCGTTTATTATTTTGAAGTAGAAAACACATCTTTTTTAAATAGACGAATATGTTCATTTTTGTTATCAGAATATGTTAAGCTTGATTTTATATTATAACTCTACGTTAGTCATGATTGCTTTGTTGGTGGACTAGTTATGGGATAATTTAGTTTGCTATTACTTTATCTATTTTACTCATAACGCAGCCAATCAATCCTTGTTGTTAGAATCGCGATTTGGATATGATAAAGCAATTAAACCACTCATGTATTTAATTTCTTGTTTTGGTTGTTTGATTAGTAATTGCCAATCCTATTTGCATGAATTTCAAATGTCTTTGTTGTGAAATTTACACATCACCCACATCATCATCTCACTGAAAACCAGATTCATTAATTTGTTTCAATTTACTACACAAACCGGTAGTATAACTAGATTCTCTTGTTTTATTTGTGCATTACAGGCTAAGATATGGATTCAAATATCATGGTTATATTTTAAAACACCGATGAGAAAGCACTGAGATTGTTCTGATTATTTGAGTTGTTTGATTCCATTAAGAGTTCGTTGTCACATTGTGGAATATGCAACAACTGTCACACTTATGGATACCATTGTCATGCTACTTGCTCCAAGCCTCGCAAATGATCATGGTAGTAAACTACTATTTTGTTTGTTTAATACTCTACCTTTTTATTGTTTTTTATTTTTCTTGAAACTCTTTTGGTAGTTTTATTTTCAATAAATGGTATGAACTATCATTTTTTTATTCACATATAAAACTTTTCTTTTCCAAAATCGTCTTCTCATATGACCCAGCCTCGCTCGATAATAATCAATCAATCAGTTCACTTTTGCTTCTAGATTTTTTCCTCCTACTCTTGGCAAGAGTAAAAGGCTCCTTGTCTACTTTGGAACCAATTAATTTGTCCCAGATTTGTTATACTCGAATCGGAGGTGATTCCATTGAAACTTGGCTCCAAAGTTGCATTTCCAGGGCAATACTCGCCTTTAAGTAACTGTTGTTCAGGGGTTGTTTTGGCATAAATAAATTTTTGTTTCGGGCCCTCACAAGATGAATTTTTTGCACCAATAGGAAGATGTATAATTATCGAGCATTGCTATACATCACCCTTTTTTGCTTCACCCATTTATCAACTTCTATGTGTCATCTAATGTGGCATTAAACAAAGGAAAGAGGAAATAATTATTTAAGAGAGAGGAACGTTTTTATTGGTGTTTAAAACCTCCACATAGGAGGTTACACATAGGTTATTCATATTTAGTGAATTTTATATATGATTTATTTTACAAATAACTCCACTATATATATATATGATTTATTTTACAAATAATTGCACTACAAGTCCCTGTTGTTCATTCATATTTAGTGAATTTTATATTTTTCAATGAGTTGCACTTTTCTTGCACGTTTCAGGTTATTCATTCATTTTTGGTGTTTTTGGATAGTTTATATTTTTCAATATAACAAGTGCTCATTTGATTCCAATTCAAAATTTTATTCTTTAATAACTATACATTGAGAATCTCCTCTTAGCCTTCACGTTGAGAATCGCCTTCACTATACCGGCTAATATCGAGCTCCTCATATTGCAACATAACATCAACTGACGTGTGGTCCTTCCGTCGCATCTTTGTTGAGTTTCAAGCTTATTGTAGTGAAACGTGCACATTTTGTATAACTATAACCGTGAGAAATGTTACCTATCTTTGTGCGTTTTTCTCAACAAATTATCTATGTTTCAAAATTCCCTAAAAAAGCCATCATCTTTATAACTTTTGCCCGCCGTTAGTCACTTAACGAAATATTAACAGGTCAATATTAGTACTCAACGAGAAATCACTTGTGCGAGCCACACACATATAATTTTTGGGGTATTGCTGTCGGAATTCTTTGGTTTTTTTTATTAATCGTAATAACCCAAAAATACACGGCCATAAAAAATTAACCACCATAGTCACAAAGATCCAAAACAAGAAGAACCGGTTGAAAATCTCTCGAGTTTTGCACATAAATGGCGCTAGTATTCCACAAATTTCACTAAGAATAATCATCGTATAACACGTTTAATAGGTAAGTTTTGTCTTATACTTGGTTCGAATTAATTTTTCCGTTTCTCTATTTCTTGGTTTAGGTTTCATATTTGGTGTGTACTAGCTTAGTATAGTTAAAAATTGTTGTAAGTTTAAATTATTATTAATGAATATGGTTGTGTTTCGTTTATGCAGGTGTAAATTTATTTAGTTATTTAAATTCAAGTTGGTCGAAATGACAAATTATAGTAAGTTTACAGGCCATTTAAGTTGCATATATAATTCTGTGGTTACATTTTATTGTATTTGTAATTTGAACCTTATTAATTGTTTCTATTTAATACATCGAAGAGCCACTTTGGACTAAGAGTTATTGACTCAGTTTGTACCTGTATCGCTTAAAAGAAGAACTAAGGCTCTGGCCCACAGTTAAACTAACCCCAACTGGTTACCTTATTGATTGTTTATACCAAACAAAATATACAAGCATGCTTGTACGGTTGGATGTTCATATCTTTCAAAACTAATAAGAATTTATGCCCAATATTTACAGAAAATTACATATGTACCTATGAAGTTCAGATTAATTAGTGTACTTAGATCTTGCCTTATATTTCAAGAACTAATCATATTTCTATATTTTTTCCATGCAACAAATTTTATTACGATTAATGATCTGAAGACTCAACGTCTACTTACCCCAGGATTTGTATGGTTCACAATGTCGAGATCAATAATTGGAGTTATGAGAAAACACGAGTCACGAGTTTTATAGGTATGGTTTGACATCGTCTGAAAGAGATAAATATATGACACATGGTGCTAGAATTACAAAGGAGAACGTTGTATGCAGTTGTGCTTGAATTACAACTAGGGGTATCATGCAGTAACACATGTGCATGTCAAAATCCTTTATCAAATTATATATTACAACATGGATTTAAATTTTAATCGGCCAAGATCTTGATATGTTATGATTTCAGTAATTTTATTCCAAAATAAATATAGAGAAATGGTATGTTTTATATGCATTTATTGAGAACTTCCATAAAAAAGAGATATTACAATAAAGATTTCAGATGCTATAAATCAAATAATTTAATTTCTAGGCTTCTCAGATGGAGGAGCACAAAGAAGTGACATGTACTTTCATGCATCGGTATCCAGGGTATTCAGGTATTGTTGATGTTCCTCCACTCCTTGTGACCAGGGGTGACTTTTGGGACCTCAGAACTAAAGTAAGTAGATACAACCCTTGAGTTCAACAGCTTAATAATAGGTGCAGATTTCACGCAACGTGGTGTCTTGTACTGATTAATAGATGCACCTAGGCTAATAGCATAATCCAATAGCTTATCAAATGTTCCATGTTCCACAATCTTGATCTTAAGTGGTCCAACTGTTCCAGAAGCTCGAACTAGTTTGTACACATTGTTGAGAGACTCTTCGATTATGCGGCAACAATCTTCAAATACCAAATGCGAAATTGGGGATGAGTCGCTCACATTTAGTTCCCAAAAAAGTACATAGTGTCCTGGAATTGTACTTGTGTCTCCATAACTTGTGTAATCAGTGAGTTGTGCATTGAATGACATTAAATGACTCGCCCCATTGTTTACCGCATTTTGTAAATCAATTTCATCGGTCTTGTCTGCGTCAATGCTTAAAACAACATTTTGTCGACCGATGAAGGCAAATTGAGGAGCTTTGTTCTTAAATCCAGTAACTCTAAGAATATCGCCTACCCTGTAGCGGTATAGACCTGCATATTTCATATACATTTAACATTTATCATTTATCATTTCCAAGCCACCCCTGGAATTCTGATACAGTTATAAACAGTATAGACCAAAAACTACATTTCTAAATTCTCTCCCGATCATATGCTAATGAAAATTGATTGAAAATGAAAAAATTAAAGTACCTGCGTAAGTTGTGACAACAACTTCATACTCTTGTCCAATTTCAACATCAGTTAAATCAACCAATTTTGGTTGTTCCTTATCTGTGAGGACAGGTAAGAACTCGAAATACGCCATTGTGGGAATAAAAGTATATGAAATTTCACTAGGTTTGCAGAAAGGGTTAAGGTTGAGACCAAAGTAACACTCTGACGAGGCATACATCACGCTAACAAGAGGGAGACCATTACTATAATATTCAAGAGTTGGTATGTATTGTGACATACTCCCAGTAATAATAACACTTATATACTTAGTGTTGGGCCACAATCTAGGTATAATCCCTTGCCATGATTCTTTCCTACATTCCTGCTCAATAAAATCCGCCAATTCCGGGTCAGGTTTAAGTATTTTCAGCACTGCTTCCCTAACTGAAGGGTCGGTAATGTTTGAGCTAATTGTCCCTGTTCGAATATCTTGACATAAAACTGCCCAGTGTTTTTCTAGGAACCGAATCGCGAAAATTATACCAGTGGGGAAAGTGGCACCAATCCGGAGGACTTGTCTGTTTTGAGAAAGGCCACAAAGCATTTGTGAATACATGCTTTGATGAGAATCTGAGCACAAAATGGTTTCGTATGGGCTAGTGTTGTTTGAGTAAAGGTCGAATGGCCTATCCTTAATGAGTAGTGTACTTTTTAAGTAACTAGTTAAAACAGGTTGTGCTAATAGACCACCAGGTGTCGTAGCCTCTGCTCGTATGGTCAGGAAAAGCATCGCTTTGCCTTCTTCTAAACCAGGCACGTATTGGCTAATCCAAGGCATTATAAGACTCACTAGAAATGACTTTCTCCCGAACTCTTCTTTGATATATGGTATCAGTTTTTGTTCCCCACCAGATGTAGCAGAACTGCAATAAAAAAAAGAGTAAATAACACTTTTGCCCCCTGTGTTTATACGCGATTGACAGGTTGCCCCCTAACTCTTAAAATGCGCCTCGATCCCCCCTAAGATTTAGTTTTGTGACCCGTTACCCCCTACTGCGTGTTTCGTCCGTTTTTCACCGTTAAAAGTGACGTGGCATTTCCACGTCACAATTTTTTTTTAAATCCATATGTTAATTAATTATTTAATTAAGATTAAAAGAAGGGTAAATTAGGTTTTTTATAATAGTTTATATATTATTAAATAAAAATGATAAAATAACATCCCCACCCCCCCCCCCCCCACCGCACCCCCTACCCCCCCCCCCCCCCCCTCTCCTTCTTCTTCTTCCCCTTCTGCTTCCCCGCTGCAACTCCTTTTCTTAAAAAAAAAAAAAAAACATCACCATTGAAGCTTCTTCCCCTTCTTATTAGTTGGCGCTTCAAGCTCTTCCAACTTAGGCATTTAAGATCATGACTGGTGGTTCGTTGATGTCGTGATTTGTCGGAGCTTCACTGTTCGAAGCTAAATAGAACAACATCACCATTGAAGCTTTATGGCTGACCTGCTTCTTCATGTCCTCGACGTTTGACCATGGCTGCGAGATCCGTTCTAAGCTCGCCATGGAAGCTTCGAGATTGGTTAGACTCCGTCCGTTCAAGATCTATGAAAACAGAGCCATGGAATAAAGTTCTGTGAATCACAATGTATGGAGAAGACATAATCTAGAGAGCTCCGTGGACAAGATCTGAAGCTTCAATGGTGATGTTTTTTTTTTTTTTTTTTTTTTAAGAAAAGGAGTTGCAGCGGGGAAGAAGAAGAAGGAGAGGGGGGGGGGGGGGGGGGGGGGTAGGGGGTGCTGTGGGGTGGGGGTGGGGATGTTATTTTATCATTTTTATTTAATAATATATAAACTATTATAAAAAACCTAATTTACCCTTCTTTTAATCTTAATTAAATAATTAATTAACATATGGATTTAAAAAAAAAAAAATGTGACGTGGAAATGCCACGTCACTTTTAACGGTGAAAAACGGACGGAACACGCAGTAGGGGGTAACGGGTCACAAAACTAAATCTTAGGGGGCATCGAGGCGCAATTTAAGAGTTAGGGGGCAACCTGTCAATCGCGTATAAACCCAGGGGGCAAAAGTGTCATTACTCTAAAAAAAATAACCCACATGCAAAATAGTCATGGGAGTAAAAAAATTGATATACATAAGAAGAGTTTTATTATTTATTTATCAATTTACCTTGCCAAGAACTTAGAAATGGGTTGTGAGCAAAGGATAGGAGATTTATCACCATTAGCGATACGTTTGATATCAGATTCAATATCTTCATAAGTGATCACGGGCATGATTTTCTTGAAAGTTTCTCTATCAACTTGACCGTTAAGGCCAAAACGTTTTAGATACTCAACATGAGCATTTTTTGACAAGATTTCAGTAAGAACTCTCTTTTGAACCTCATCAGCGTTTGCTGTCACATCTTCTATGAACTCAAGAGCCTTCTTGTTTGTTTCTTCAATACACTGATAATCAGTTGACTTTGGTGCTTCAGACATGATGGTTATGTGAAGTAATTGTGTTGAAGATTTGAAGATATCTAGTTAGAAAAGCTATGAGTGTGGGGAGAGTATATAAAAGTAAAAAAACGCAAGAGTATACAACAAATACTTTTGTTCAATAATTTATGCAATATTGCTAATACTTATGCAGTGCTCCAATAATTAGATAATCATGCAATGCTCCATTAATTATATAAAGGAAGCCGACAACGACAAGGGGATGCTTTTATACATCAATTTTTTTTTTTTTACAATTCAACAAACACACAAGGATATAAAAGTATACATCAATGTAATCTGTGGAAGAGATCTAGATTGAAAAGCTACGGGAGCCTAGGAGAGTATATAAAAGTGAAAAGCAGTTGGAATTTGCTAATTAATATTACTAACGTTGCAACGCCAAGCGCCAATATATAATTTGTTTTTGTTTGGTTGTCTAAAAAAATGTATAATTTTGTTCACTGACCGACCATGGGACCTATTTACATGTTAGAATTCGACGCTAAAAAAGGTTATAAGGATAGTTTATTTTATATAATATGGTGAGCAGTGTTCTAAAATTATGGACGTCTTTATTTTAAGAACACTGAACATGAGTAATCTACTTCTGATTAAGTGAGAGTATGCATGAGAAGATGTGTATATTTTTTATGGAAATAGTCGTGGTACGCGTAAGATGGTCTGGACACCCAGACATCAAAGAAAAAAAAAGAATGACGTATAGGAGATTTAAAATACGATCCGCCTAGACTTTCTATTAAAGGTGGCTCAAGGTTCGTCTATGAAAAAAAATTAATAATCTATCCAACTGATTAATGGGTCCTCCAAATCGAACACTACCTAGCATGCTAGCCAATAAATACCTAAATCAATCTAATACAACCCAACTCATAAGCAAAAGAAATAAAGAAAAAACTATTTAAGTTAGAGTTTGAACGTGTGAGAAAACGATAAAGGTATGATTTTTCAAATTTCAAATATAGATTTATTGAATTGGTCATTTTTTAGGTTAAGTATATATATTCATATGTTAAATTGATCTAATTTAAGTATATATTAGGATGTAAATAATAGTCAGTTCAATGTAATAGTAATATATATTTAGTGTAACATAAAAACCGTCTAGGTAAGAACAGCTTAAATTCCGATTATTGGGCCGCCCAGCCATCTAGGCGCTCGAAGGTGGTCGACCGCCCTAGTAACGCCTAACTCCTTTTAGAACCATGAACCATGATGGTGAGTAATTAAAGGTGTTACCACCCAATTTTTCTATCATATTTAAAAAAATACATTACTCTTTGTATCCTATTAATATAGTTTTTTAAAAAATAAATGAAAACTACAAATTTTTATAAAGAAACAATAACGAGAAAAATTCTCCAAAATTAACTCTAATCCCAAATTCTTTCCATCCAAATATTACGTTAAAATCTACAACCGAATAATACAAATTCATATTACATTCATTCAAATTCATATTACATTAATTCAAATTGAAGTGAGTTGGTAGTGGTGGTGGTTTGAAAATCTCAGGCGAGCTTCGCTAGAGACGAGTTTCGACAGAGCGTGGTGGTGGTCGTCGTTGTGGTTCTGTGGTGGTTCGAAAAGAACAGGTGAATTTCGTATAAGATGAGTTTCGACGGAGAGTGGTGGTCATCGTCGTGATCCGGTGGTGGTTCGAAAAGCTACGCGAGCTTCATAAATGCGAGTTTCGACGTAGTGTGGTGGTGGCCGTCGTGATTTTGTGGTGGTTCGAAAAGCTCAGAAGGACTTTGTAGAATGAGAGTTTTGACAGAGGGTGGTGGTTGTCGTCGTGATTCTATGACGGTTCAAAAAGCTCAGACGAGCTTTGTTAAAAGCGAGTTTCGATGAAGGGTGGTACTGTAGTTCGTTAATAGCGGTGCGCTCGAGCTTTGGTAGTATGCTGGTGGTGGAGATGACAATCCATAACTACTATACATTAACCCCATAGATAAAACGTACGCAATTCACTGAAATTAAACTAACAACCCACTAAAACTGAAGTAGCAAATTATAGCGCAATTATACCAGGCAATACACACTGAAATTTAACTAGCAATCCACGATAATTATGCCAGACACTCCACCAACATTTAACGCTTTATCTATCTATAAATATATTTATTTGTGACTATACATCATGTGTTTCAATTGATAAAAGAAAGATAAGATGTATCAAATCACACCATAATTAAAAATTGAATTCCTAATTAAACACATAGATGTAGTCTTTATTTTGAAAATTTTGTTATGGTAAATTGATTAGATATGTTTTGATTCTTTATTAAATATAACGATCATGCTATTTCAATGATATTAAGAAAAAATAGAAAAATTACAAAATAATTGGGACACTCCAAAAGTAAAAATATATAGGTTTATTATGAGTTTTAAGTATAGTAAATGGATATCATAGGTTAATTAATATATGAGTTATTAGCCTTTAAAGACCAAATACCCGAAACCCAACCTTTAACAAGTTCATGTTTTTTAAAGCTTCTCAAAAGGTCCAAAATAAACAATATATATACCAATATTGATTTTTTTTCTTTTTTTTTCTCACGACATGTTCTATTATAGGAAAGCAACCCAATAAATAATCATTCTCAATCAATGTTTGTCTTCATCCTTAGTTAACCCAACATGCCTTTATTCATGCCCATTAACGGAAAGATATCAATAATTGATATCTTTCATGTCCTTCCTATTAGTTTATTCAGTTCATTTGTTTCACAGCTCATAATTTGAGATATTCAGAAGAATTGCAAGCAAGCTTTATTAGTGATATTCATTTGTAAGATTAGTGTGTTTGTTTTTGGTAATCGTTTATTATTTTGAAGTAGAAAACACATCTTTTTTGAATAGACGAATATGTTCATTTTTGTTATCAAAATATGTTAAGCTTGATTTTATATTATAACTCTACGTTAGTCATGATTGCTTTGTTGGTGGACTAGTTATGGGATAATTTAGTTTGCTATTACTTTATCTATTTTACTCATAACGCAGCCATTCAATCCTTGTTGTTAGAATCTCGATTTGGATATGATAAAGCAATTAAACCACTCATGTATTTAATTTCTTGTTTTGGTTGTTTGATTAGTAATTGCCAATCCTATTTGCATGAATTTCAAATGTCTTTGTTGTGAAATTTACACATCACCCACATCACCATCTCACTGAAAACCAGATTCATTAATTTGTTTCAATTTACTACACAAACCGGTAGTATAACTAGATTCTCTTGTTTTATTTGTGCATTACAGGCTAAGATATGGATTCCAATATCATGGTTATATTTAAAAACACCGATGAGAAAGCACTGAGATTGTTCTGATTCTTTGAGTTGTTTGATTCCATTAAGAGTTCGTTGTCACATTGTGGAATATGCAACAACCGTCACACTTATGGATACCATTGTCATGCTACTTGCTCCAAGCCTCGCAAATGATCATGGCAGTAAACTACTATTTTGTTTGTTTAATACTCTACCTTTTTATTGTTTTTTATTTTTCTTGAAACTCTTTTGGTAGTTTTATTTTCAATAAATGGTATGAACTATTATTTTTTTATTCACATATAAAGCTTTTCTTTTCCAAAATCGTCTTCTCATATGACCCAGCCTCGCTCGATAATAATCAATCAATCAGTTCACTTTTGCTTCTAGATTTTTTCCTCCTACTCTTGGCAAGAGTAAAAGGCTCCTTGTCTACTTTGGAACCAATTAATTTGTCCCAGATTTGTTATACTCGAATCGGAGGTGATTCCATTGAAACTTGGCTCCAAAGTTGCATTTCCAGGGCAATACTCGCCTTTAAGTAGCTGTTGTTCGGGGGTTGTTTTGGCATAAATAAATTTTTGTTTCGGGCCCTCACAAGCTGAATTTTTTGCACCAATAGGAAGATGTATAATTATCGAGCATTGCTATACATCACCCCTTTTTGCTTCACCCATTTATCAACTCCTATGTGTCATCTAATGTGGCATTAAACAAAGGAAAGAGAAAATAATCATTTAAGAGAGAGGAACGTTTTTATTGTTGTTTAAAACCTCCACATAAGAGGTTACACATGGGTGAAGCAAAAGGGGTGATATATATTTTTACTCATAAGTGTCCTAATCAGTGTAGCCCCTCAACATAAATGGATTTTCGTTTCAGGCCCTCACAAGCTGAATTTTTTGCACCACTCAGGACGATGTATAATTGTCCTAATCAGATCAGCCCCTCTATTATTAGCTGGCTGATATGGTGCAACTTTGTAATTGGGTTCATGAGAATAAGGTTTAGCCTCAGTAGATATAAATGTTGGACTTGTGTTGCAATATTCAATAAAACCTGTAACTCCCAAATTTGGTTTTTCAGCTCCATTTATTCTACCTACTCTATTCGCAAATTCGGTTACAACCCCTATACTTTCTAAACTTAGCATTTAGGTCCCTGAATTTTTGTTACTAGTTTCAGGATTTCTTAATATTAATGTTCAAGTTGCATAATTACCCTCAACTGGTGCATTGGTTATCAATTAGCTTGCAGCTCCTATAGTTTCCAAAAGAACAATTTTAGTCCATATAGTCTCATTTAATTCACGACTAGTCTCTGTGTTATTCGCGATAACACCAACATTTTGATGTATCCCATTTTGTTCTAAATATTAGCCCTTAGGAGACATTATTTTAGGTGAATATTAGACTTATTTGATAGAATTTTATGCTTATTTCGTTATATTACATTTCCCCCCTTAGAATAACGATATTTCATTTTTAGAGCTTTTTGCGTTAATTTGTTTGTTTTTAGTATAAAGTTCTTAGGTTCATGGATTCCATGGAGCTTCAAGACAAGGTGGAGAAGTGAGAATTGAAGTCTTAGATCAAGCGGAGGAGTCAAAAGCAAGAAAAGAATTTCCAATGAGTTGTCTAAAAGAGATTAAAATCTGGAAAACTGTTACTAATTGCTGATTTCAAGCCATTTAGGCGCCGATTCATCCTTAGAGCTGTGAAATAAGAAAGTTTCGCCTTTGAGTTAGGAAGATTTGGGGACTGAAATCAGGTGATTTGGGCTTGAAACACAAAAGTGCCACCGTTTTGCTACAAGCTGGACAGCAGTTACGGGATTCTTAAAGATGGACTTGGGCTTTTTATATTGTTGACCTAATATTCTTAAGTAAAAGCCCATTCTGAATTTCAGCTATATAAATAGGCTTTTAGACCTCCTTTTGACACAAACTTCAGAGATTTACATTCTACGCTTCATTATTTTCAAGTCAGAGCAAAAAGGCAGAAAAGCTAGAGCTGGAGGAATTCCATTCTTCCAACAACAACCAATCCAACCTTTAGGTTCTTTATTTCTTTTCTATAATTTAGGAACATGTGATGTCTCCCTATTTGTTCTAATTATTAGCCCCTTGGAGACATCCTTTTAGGTGAATAAATGACTTATTTGATAGACTTTTAGGCTTAATTGATCATATTACACTTTCTCCCCTTGGAAATTAACTATTTGCAGAATCTGAGCTTTTGTGCCTAAATTTGACTATTTTTAATGCAAAGTTAATTGGTTCTTGAATCTCATGAAAGACCAATCCAAGGAGAAAAAGTGAGAATAAAGTCTTAGTGTATTTTAGAGTGTTAGGAAGTGATTTTTAGTCGAGTTTCTATTTTTAGAGTACACTTTCCTATTTCGATTTCTTGATTTATTGCTTTATTCTTTTTAAGCATATGCGGTTTAATTATTTATTTAATGTGAAGCTTTAAAAGATAAATGGTAATTACTTAGAGACCAAGTCAAGATAAAGATTAAAGGAAAGAAGATTTACATGGAAATAAGAAGATTTAGGAAAGATATATTCAAAGGAGGAAAAGATAAAGCTGCCTTGTGAATCTGAAAATCCAGCCACGTTTTAAAGATAATTCCATAACTAAAGATTGGCATGGATTCTGGATGAATGGTCTGCACCAATAGAAATCTCTTTCCAAGACAAGCAGTTTCATATATTGGAACTTCTCAAACGGATAAGTATTGAAAAAGATATGACCAAATCAAATCAGCAGCAAAATCTTACCTTTCCTAGAATTTAGAGCTACGAATTTAAGAGTCTTTGACTTGTCTTCCACTCCAAGCAAATTCGACCTAGGGTCCTCCAACACCTATAAATACACCCCTTAACCTCCTACTTTCACACACTTCAGAGAATTACACAAGAGGCTTAAGGTTTTCAAGTCAGAGCACGAAGGAGAGAAGAAGCTAGAAGCTGGAGGAATCCTGTTCTTCCAACCATAATCATTCTACCCTTTAGGTTTTTCATTTATCTTTTGTAATTGAAACATGAATTCCTTTTCTTTTATGTTATTCTTTAATTTTATGAGCTAAATTTATTTATACTTGAGAATCGCATAAAAGGGATGAACCTTAATTAATTAATCTATGTTTTGAATTTGGGATTGATTAGATTTAAATAGGATTGAGTTTTATATATTGGTTATTACTTTGTTTTCATTACTAATTCTTTTCCACGCAACTAGAATTAGCTGTTAGTATTTGGGCTATTCACTTTAGTGGCGAAGTGATCATCTGACAGGGGGGGTTTGAATACAGATCTAGGTAATACCCGTGTAATGTCCGTTATTGACCGACAGGCTTAACTAGTTACATAGCCAAAGAGGTAAAATCATATCATCCGAAGAGGCATATTCGACCATACAGGTGTTTATGATACTTTAGGATATCTTCTAGGTCCACCCGACAGGGGGCTAGGAGATATTAGAGTCCCGACTAATATTATAATTCCAATTCTGCCCTTAAACATTACATAGATTATATTGATTAAGTGGATTCCTTTGCGAGACTCAAGTATCTCTCTTATATGAAGTTAGTCGTTTATTTGCTTTATTTCCTTTCTGTTAAGTTAATTTAGTTTTATTTTATTTGCATCTTTTAATTTACAAAAACCAAACAAAAAATTCTTATCTTTTATTTTCTGTTTAGCAATTATCTCTACTATCTGATTAATATTTGGGTTGAACCTAATCTGTCCCTGAGAACGAACTTGATTATCATATATTACTTGGGACAACCGTACACTTGCGGTTAAGTTGTTCCTCTATTTTGCACTTAATTTTATAACACCCTAGGACCCACCAACATGTCTTCTATTTATTTATTTTTAATTTTTAATTTGAATATGAGCTAAATTTCTAAGTACTTGAGAATCACATTATTAGGTTGAAACCCTAATTAATTAATTTCTGTTTTACGAATTTGGGATTTCAGTATTTAATTTAAGTTGGGTAATTTTTATTGAATATTATTTTATGCTTGTTTACTATTTCTTTTCCGCGCAACTAGAAATAGGTTTTAGTAATTGGGCTATTCACTTTAGTGGCGAAGTGATCATCCGACATCGGGGTTTGATTACAGACTTAGATAATATCCGTGTAATATCTGTTATTGACCGACAGACTTGACTAATTACATAACCAAAAAGGTAAAGATCTTCACATCTGTAAGTAAACTTGTTACCTTAGAGGGGCTTGTCTTACGTAAGATAGCTCTTAGGTCCACCGACGGGGCTAGGAGATATTAGAGTCCCGACTAGTATAAAATTACTGGCTTAGCCCTTACACAGAAACATTAATTATATTACTTAGGGGGATTCTCTTGCGAGACTCAAGTACATCTCTCATCTCTGCTTCTACATCTTTTTACTTCCAGTATTTTATTTCAGTTAAGCATTTAACTATTTTACCTTCTTGCATCATTAGTTATAATCAAAACCAAACAAAAAAAAACTTATCATATTTTACTTTTTTGTTTTAAAAATTACTTTTACTTGGTTGATTAATACCTGAGTTATAACTATCCGTGCCTGCGAACGAAACCCGATTTATCGGAGTATTACTTAGAAAACCGTACACTTGCGGTTTGTGGATCCTCTACTTTTATCGCATTATTTTATAACACTGCAGGACCCACCAAGTTTTTGGTGCCGCTGCCGAGGACGGTAGCATGTGACCCCGGTGTTAATCCTTTAGTAGTTTAATTGTTATTTTATTTCGTTTTTACGTTTTTGTTTGTTCGTTCTTTCTCAGGTTTTACAGGTCTGGTGTATGCTCTATAACCCCGAGATATTAGTCAGAATTCAAAACTGGAGAAAGAAAGAAGAAAAAGAAGCAAGAAAAGAAAGAGAAAGATTAGCCAGAGAAGCAGAAATGGCTAATGTTGATGACCTTAATCCTCAGATAGTAGTGGATAAGAATGGAAATCCCATAATCCGTAATCCACAAGTTGTTAACAATCAGAATCAACAAAATCCTCCTCCACCTGGAGGACACGCTCAACCTTAAATGTGTTATGATCCATGGTTCGTACAAGGTCCTGAACAAATTCCATATCGCGCTCCTGCTCTTGGTATTGGTCCTCCAGATATTAATGTCGCTAGATACAGACCCGACCCTGGTATGTTAGCTCAATTCCAAAACTTTGGAATTTTTTTGTGGAGTAGTTGGAGAAGATCCAATTCGTGCAGTACATAAATTCATGAAAATATGTGATACGTATATAACACAAGGCGTAACAAGAGAGCAGATGTATTATGCAAATTTTAGATTTTCCGTGATAGACGCAGCGAGTGTATGTCATGATTCACAAGAACCAGGATCAATCACTAATTGGGATGAGCTACAAATTGTGTTCTTTGATCGTTACTATCCGAGCAACATGAGACTGAACGCACAAATCGCGTTGACATCATTTGAACAAGAACAAGATGAATCCGTGGGAAAATGTTGGACAAGATTCTAATTATGTTTGAGAAGAGTTCCAGATCATGGCCTTACAGAACCACAACAAATGTCAATATTTTATAAAGGCCTTGAAGGACAATCAAGAAAAGATTTAACATCTGATTTTTCAATGCTCTTGGGCAAGAGCAGATTGATTGGCCAGTCCTTTGAGCTATAATTCAATTGTTGAACCATCATGCAACTTTCAGAAATGGATTTCTTTTGTTAGGCTATGCTCTATTGAAAGAGCAGATATTATTCCAGATATGGGAGAAATCTCATTCTTTATTGTTTGGTTCATTGGAAAGGTAGAAATAATTTTTTATTCAAAGGAACAGTCCCTGACTCATTCAATAGATTGCAAAAAACTATTATAGCCTATGATGAGTATTCAAAAGCGAATGCTAATACTACCGACGCTAATTATGAGGATAATTTTGGCTCTTTATGTAATCTTAACAGAGCTAGTAGCTTGATCAGAGCTAATATAAACCAATTGTCTAAAGTTGATACTTTATTCAACAATTATGAATATGACTTGAGTAGAACTTCTAAGTGGACCCCCCACCTAGTGGAAAATATAAAATAAACTGTGATGCCTCAGTTATTTTAAAAACTAACAAAGTTGCTTTTGCTTATGTTTTAAAGAATCCTACAGGACAACTAGTTGAAGGGTGGTGGTCCTTTGTGTGTTCTAAAAATAAATGCAAATGCTAATCGAACCAAAACCGCAAGTGTACGGTTGTCCCAAGTAGTATGTATGATAATACAGATTCGTTCCAAGGACGGATGGTTGATCACAATGTTTAGCAAGTAGTGATTGATGCACTTATGAAAGTAAAAGATAATAAAATGTTTGTTTGGTTTTGTTGATTAAAGCTAATGAATAAAAGATAAATAATTAAATGCGTAGAAGCTAAGACGCAAGTAAAATAAGTGAAACGCAATATGAGATGTAGCACTTGAGAACGCAAGGATCCTCCTAATCTTATTTCCTAACTTATGTTGTTTAAGGGCTAAATTGGTCAATTACAATGGTCGGGATTCTAAATTCCTTATACCCCCGTCAGGGTGGACTATAAGGCAATCCTAAAGTGTCACTAGTCCCGTCAGGGTAAATATGATCCACCGTTGGATGTTTAAGTGTTTTACCTCGTTGGCCCTAAAATTAGCTAAGTTCGTCAGAATCAATAGCTTCTATTTCAGATTCAATAAATATTTCCGTACCTAAACCCTCCGTCAGGATGATCCAATCGCCACTAATTGGAATAGCCTAGATACTAATACCTAATCTTAGTTCGCGACTCTAAAATCAGTAAATAATCACAAATTATTGAAAAGAGTAATGAACCCAATCTAATTTAATTTAATCTAAACCCAAATTCAACATTCGTTATTTCATAAAATTAAGATTCACCCGTTGTTTGTTCTCAAGCACTATGGAAAGCTTAGCTCATATTAAAATTAAAAACTAAATTAAAAATAAAGGAATTCATATTTGATTACAAAATTAAAGATAAGAAAAACCTAATTTCCGGAATAGGAATGACTACGAACGGAGATATAGACCCTCTCCAGCTCTTGTAGCTTCTTCTTCTTCCTTCCGTTGACTTCTCTCTGGTGTTTAATCTTGTAGAATGTGAATTGTCTTGACACTCTCTTCTAAGGATGAGATGATTTGAAGAACAAATTGAGAGGTACTGAATAATGAGGTCTAAAGACCTATTTATAATCATAAAATCGGATTAGGGCTTTTACTTAAGGATTAAGTAAAAATTAGAAAAGCCCAAGTCCACTAATTAAGCCCAAATCCCGTAACTGCTGATACACCTTCACTAAAACGGCTTTTCCCGCTTCGTTATGACCCCGATTGACCTCATTCCAGTTGCTAAAGTTCCGTAACTCGATAAGGAACATAATCTCTTCAAGGGTCAGCGGCTAAATCATCTCTTAAGCACCTCGAAATCAGCAATCTATGGCCTGGAAAATAGATTTTCAGCTCTAAAAAATATCTTCGGGATTTATCTTTAAGTCTTGACTCCATATCACGATCTTTGACTTTCTCCTCGGATTCCTCTTCTAGCTAACATCTAAAACCTGTAAACTTTACACTAAAAATACCAATATTACGCACAAAAGTTTAATAAATCAAAATTACTAGAAATAAAATGGAAATTCCGGATTATTGCATATTAGCACCAAAAGTCTATCTAAATATTCAAATAAACACCAAAAATGATGTCTCCAAAGGGCATAAAATTAGAACATTTAGGGAGACATCAAGACCCCCAACTCAAACCTTTGTCGTCCCGACAAAGCAAAACTAAAAACAAGGGGAGAGAAGTAGATGCAAGAGAAAATAGAAGCTAGCAAATAAACCCTAAAGCAATGCTAAAGATAAATCTCATATAGAAAACATTAAGAACTAACATATACATACACTAATCATGCAACATCAAACATAAATAATCTCAATCATAAAATTAAAGTTGCAATGCTTGAAGGTTACACTTGTACTCATCTCTGTATGATGGCTATAGGGTGGTCATTAATCCTAACTCGCTTTGAACGCTCCACCTAGTATATTCCCTATCAACAGAATCATAAATTCACTATGTACTTAAGAATCACGAGGTCTTTATGGTTTTAATATTGGCTTAAGGACGGTATGGATGTATATTTGGTAAATTTGAAGTGAGCTGTTGGCTCTCTCCTCACTTACCATCAACATGTCCTCGAGCTTGAGTTACGCTAAAAAATGTTCTCACTCACCCATTTGACGCGTTAATGTTGCGTCCCCAATGTCAACCCAAATAAATCTGAGATGATTTCCAAAAATATTCCACTTTGCCGATTTATTCATTCTTTCTTTTTATGTTATTTTTTTTATTTTTTTGTACAAGATACCCATGACCATCATTTTGATGTGAAAAGTCATGTCTCTTATATATTTTTTTTCTTTTTCTCTTTTTTTTTTTGTTTTTTTTTTCTTTTCAAATCCCGGCAAAGGGTTACAAATAATAATATCATCTATATTTTTGTGCCTCAATACAAACACATATAATCCCTTCCCAATGTATCTTCCCAAATGTGGTCCCACCACCCCAAACTCAAGCTCGAGACAAGTCTCAGGGTTGTGATTCAAGTGCGGGTCATTTGGTCATGCCTAATAATCTAAAGGATAATGGGCTTATATCGTGGCTACAAAAGAAAAGGCTTAAGGCTCAAAATTGGGCTAAGACGGATAAAATTATAATAAGGGATAACAAGCTAAAAGGATTCAAATGGCTAACAAAGAACTGCCCCTATCATTTTCCTAAGTACATAGCTTGTCTCTAGTTCATATCTAGGTGGGTTCTCTACTAATTAAGATTTCACGTTCTACACACCAAACATATTCCTTAAGTACAAGCTTACTTCATTTGCATTGTTCATTAATTTTTCCTATCAATTACCTATGTTCGCATGCAATTGTAAGTGCGTTCTATATCAATCCCTAAAGTCCACTATTTACTATCATAGATTCATCCAAAGTATGCTTAAAGGAACATTTAAAATCTTCTATAGTCAAACGCAACTCCGAAAATTATTTTATTGAAAGCAAATAAAAGCAAATAAACACATAAAAACTGGGATGAGGCAACGAACCCCACCCCAAACTCAAAAATGAGTCGTGTCCCCACGACTCGAAAAGACTCAAAGCAATAAAATAATTTACACTAAATGAAAAAGGAAAGAAAACGTATCTTAACCAGCGCGAGGCTGGTGTCGGTGTTGCGTCCAAGTTGAGGTTTCGAATTC
The DNA here is from genome assembly GCA_029959085.1 of Nemophila menziesii. Lineage (NCBI taxonomy): Eukaryota > Viridiplantae > Streptophyta > Magnoliopsida > Boraginales > Hydrophyllaceae > Nemophila > Nemophila menziesii. The sequence goes on along the minus strand of JARWIR010000027.1, from coordinate 1,579,478 downwards.
TTCTTCATCAATGGTTTCCTTTAAATTGTTCTTCATCACCTCGAACTTTTTCAATTTTTCCACGTTTTCATTTATTACTTGCCCTCTAAGCATCATCTCCTATAGTAAAATCTTTCCTTAATACCCAATTCTCTTTCTTCACCATGTTCTTCGTACCTTTCCTAACCTTCATGGTCATCTCCGATGACCCCAAACTCAAAGCTTCAAGACCCTTGGATAAAATTGTGATTTTAGTGTTCTTGAAGGTTTGGGTTTGAATTATGGATTGTTTAGAGCTGGGTCATGGATATTTCAAGGTTTGGGAAGGTTTAATGGATAAATTTTAGCTTTGGTGAAAGAAAACTTCGGATTAAAGTGTGAAGCTTTGGTATTTTGGAAGTTTAATGATTTGATTGTGATCTTGGATGATGTTTAGAGGGAAGGATTGGTGGTATGATGTTGTTTTAATGATGATTCTTGGAGTAGTTGGAGGCTAGGATTCGTCACTGGAGGCTTAGCATGAGAAAGAGGCTAATTTTTTTTTTTTTTTTTTACCTCTGACGCAAGCCTCTTGCGTCGTCGCTGACGCAGTGATCAGAAAGTCCTGCTTCTTCGGCCGGCTAGCCGGCGGATACGCCGGCATGCCGGCGAAATGTCGATGGCGCATTTCAAGACGCAGCAACCTTGCGTCGTCGCTGACGCAAGGACCAGAAACTCTTCCTCCAGTTGGCCGGCTAGCCGGCGGATTCGCCGGCATGCCGGTGGATTTCTCGCTGGCGCGAATGGTGACGCAGCAATGCTGCGTCATCGCTGACGCAGTGGTCAAAGAGTTTGGGGGTCTTCAGCGTTTTTGGCCGGTATGCCGGCGTATCCGCCGGCTAGCCGGTCAAACCTGCTGTTGACTCCATAATTTTTCGTTTTCTCATCGTTTTGACCCCAAACTCATGACCCTTTTACCCCTGCAATCATCAAAAACAACTACCCTTCCTCATTTCTTAAAAATAAACACTAAATAAAGAACCATTACTCTAATTTACACTAAGAATTTAAAGACATGAAAGCAATTTAAAACATGGGTTGTCTCCCAAGAAGCACTTTTATTTAACGTCATTTAAAGTTTGACGGGTTACCTCCATTATCCCTTGAGTATGTAGCCTCCCCAGCAATGGGTGAGGTTATGTATGTCTACAATTCGCCGCCTTTGACCTCTCAAAGGTTGTATCTCTATTAATTTTGCTGTCACCAATCGAGTAACAACAAATGGTCCCATCCACGCATTTTTGAAACCTCGTGGCTTATTCTCTTGTTTAGAAGCCTTCCAAGCAACCTTGGTTCCAACCCCAAACTCATCTTTAGCTCTCTTTTTCACGGATTCATGGTGGTGGTTCTTCTCTTTAACCTCTTTAGGTACTTCTAGAACAATGGGTAACTCAAGTTGCACCTCCTCTAGCTTTTTGTCCAAAACAATGGATGTTTCAGAACTTTCTTTTGTTATGAGGGCCACGTCTTCAATCTCAATCTCTACACTCGCATTCTCATTTAATTCTGAAATAGCTTCTGTGAATATTTGTTGCGGTGTGAGTTCTTTTGTATCACTTTCAAGCATTTGGGTGTTGATTCTAGCTTCGCTAAACGCTTCTACAAATGCTTTATTTACTGTATCATCCTCTAACATGTCTATCTTTATCGGATTTGGAGGTGATAAGAGAGGAGTATTAGGTGGAGAATCCATCCTAATCTCTTCTATTTCTTCTGTTTCTTTTTCAACCAAGGACTCAACATTTGATTCCTCTAAAACCAGCTTGGTAGATTCTTCTATAGCCGAAATATCATCTTTACAAAATTCAAACTCATCATCAACTTGCTTATCAATAGTTACCTCATCTATTCTTAGCGTGATTGGTTCTTCTCTCATTGGAATCTCTAGTTCACTAGTTGCAACTTGTGGCGATTCCAATTCATCCTCTTCTTGAAGACTAAACTCTTCAAATACATCAAACCAAACATCGCTATCAATTCCAATGGCCTCATCATCAATTGTTGTACCTTGGCCAAGTTGCATAGATGGTGCTTGTTGTATCCTCTCAATTGTCTCTGTGAGTTGCATCAATCTTTGCTCCATAATTTGATGTTTTTGTTGCATGTCTTGCACTAATGATGTGGTAGCGTTGATTATTGCCTCATCATTTTTCATATCAACCATTGAAGTGTTGATGAAACCATTGAGTGATTCTTCCAACTTCTTGAGTCTTTCCTCGTGATCTCTAAAGCTCCCTCGTGTCAAATTATGAAAAGTATATATTCTATCAAAGGAGTCTTGCAGTTGATCCCACCAGGATTGTGGTGGAGTTTGAACTTGATAACGAAAATTCTCCATACCTAAAGAAAAACCTGAAAAGAGACTAAAACAAAACAACGTAAAACTGAAAATAAAAATGCAACTAATCACTAACGGATAAACACCGTGGTCACACGCTACCGTCCCCGGCAGCGGCGCCAAAAACTTGGTGGTCCTTTGTGTGTTCTAAAAATAAATGCAAATGCTAATCGAACCACAACCGCAAGTGTACGGTTGTCCCAAGTAGTATGTATGATAATACAGATTCGTTCCAAGGACGGATGGTTGATCACAATGTTTAGCAAGTAGTGATTGATGCACTTATGAAAGTAAAAGATAATAAAATGTTTGTTTGGTTTTGTTGATTAAAGCTAATGAATAAAAGATAAATAATTAAATGCAAGTAGAAGCTAAGACGCAAGTAAAATAAGTGAAACGCAATATGAGATGTAGCACTTGAGAACGCAAGGATCCTCCTAATCTTATTTCCTAACTTATGTTGTTTAAGGGCTAAATTGGTCAATTACAATGGTCGGGATTCTAAATTCCTTATACCCCCGTCAGGGTGGACTATAAGGCAATCCTAAAGTGTCACTAGTCCCGTCAGGGTAAATATGATCCACCGTTGGATGTTTAAGTGTTTTACCTCGTTGGCCCTAAAATTAGCTAAGTTCGTCAGAATCAATAGCTTCTATTTCAGATTCAATAAATATTTCCGTACCTAAACCCTCCGTCAGGATGATCCAATCGCCACTAATTGGAATAGCCTAGATACTAATACCTAATCTTAGTTCGCGACTCTAAAATCAGTAAATAATCACAAATTATTGAAAAGAGTAATGAACCCAATCTAATTTAATTTAATCTAAACCCAAATTCAACATTCGTTATTTCATAAAATTAAGATTCACCCGTTGTTTGTTCTCAAACACTATGGAAAGCTTAGCTCATATTAAAATTAAAAACTAAATTAAAAATAAAGGAATTCATATTTGATTACAAAATTAAAGATAAGAAAAACCTAATTTCCGGAATAGGAATGACTACGAACGGAGATATAGACCCTCTCCAGCTCTTGTAGCTTCTTCTTCTTCCTTCCGTTGACTTCTCTCTGGTGTTTAATCTTGTAGAATGTGAATTGTCTTGACACTCTCTTCTAAGGATGAGATGATTTGAAGAACAAATTGAGAGGTACTGAATAATGAGGTCTAAAGACCTATTTATAATCATAAAATCGGATTAGGGCTTTTACTTAAGGATTAAGTAAAAATTAGAAAAGCCCAAGTCCACTAATTAAGCCCAAATCCCGTAACTGCTGATACACCTTCACTAAAACGGCTTTTCCCGCTTCGTTATGACCCCGATTGACCTCATTCCAGTTGCTAAAGTTCCGTAACTCGATAAGGAACATAATCTCTTCAAGGGTCAGCGGCTAAATCATCTCTTAAGCACCTCGAAATCAGCAATCTATGTCCTGGAAAATAGATTTCCAGCTCTAAAAAATATCTTCGGGATTTATCTTTAAGTCTTGACTCCATATCATGATCTTTGACTTTCTCCTCGGATTCCTCTTCTAGCTAACATCTAAAACCTGTAAACTTTACACTAAAAATACCAATATTACGCACAAAAGTTTAATAAATCAAAATTACTAGAAATAAAATGGAAATTCCGGATTATTGCATATTAGCACCAAAAGTCTATCTAAATATTCAAATAAACACCAAAAATGATGTCTCCAAAGGGCATAAAATTAGAACATTTAGGGAGACATCAAAGGGTTTGCCAAAGCAATTAACACAAGCTCAGTAGAAGATGCAGAAGGAAGGGGAAGTTATGCTGCTTGCGAGATGGCATCAAAGTATCCAATTGGAAGTGTCTTCATTGAGAGTGATAACTGTAGTATTATTAATCAAATTAATGCTAAGTGTAAAATTGCTAGTATTACTAAGGCTTTGATTAAGAACATTATATTTTGTAAAGAACTTTATGGGCTTAAAATCTCTTTTGTTAAGAGATCTAACAACAGGATAGATGATTGGATTGCTAAACAAAAATTTTGTGGAGGTTTGTTTGGTATTTGGAGTGCTTTCCCTCCTTCCCAATTAGCTAAGCTACTAGAGCTTGATTTTGAACAAACTGGAATAGGTTAAGTTGTAATATTTTGTGTTTAATGAAGTTTATTTTTGACTAAAAAATATTATAAATAAATAATAATTAATACTATATACCACATAATAATGGGGTAGTATAAACAGTTAGTATAACATTACTCTAAACAATTTTTATATCAGATCTACCTGCCATTTTAAATTTTGAAAACTTAATTAGTGTTTCAACGCATTACCATTATTTAAGTAGCAGACTTAAAGTATGATACTAATTCAATACTCTCTCTGCTCTACTAAAAATTGTGATACTACTATGCACATTAGAGGATTTGCATAATATTAAAGATATTACTTAGGTACAATGAATAACGATACCTTGGGGTTTGCAAGTCATCATGACATACCCAACCGACATGCCCTCTGCATATGTCCCCACTGTCGTATGTCTCCGTGGCTGCTTTGGCTTGACTAGAGACAAGTAGGCTCTGATACCAAACGAGACGGGCTGACACGTCAAACGTCGCCCACCCCTCTCCCCCGAGGTTTGGGAATGGTCCACATCTACACTGGGTTGATAGTACATTCACACTTTATATAACCAGACCAAGATAAAATAATAACCATATGCACCTGTATCAAGGATATCACACGTCGGTTACACATAAGATTAAGTGTCTCCCGTGTGGCTTAGGATCCCAACTTGTATCTTGAGTGTGAGAGAAATGTCAGCCTGCGAAAAATTTCCTCACTTAAGCCGATAATGCCCTCGTAGCGGACTGTCTTTGCTGTCGATTTTTAGCGCCCCCGGCCTTCTCACAGTGTGACTGATGTCTCCTTATTTGTGATAGATTAATGTTAGGATGAGACATCATTTTTAGTGATTTAGAAGTCATAATGGTCGATTTTCTTGAGAAATAGTGCACTTTCCTATTTTGAGTCTTGAGCTAGTAAAATAATATTTATAGAGCATATTGGGTGTAATTGTTTATTTAGTGTGTAGCTTTAAATATAATTATGGAGTTTAATTAGAGTTCAAGTCAAAGATTACAAGATATGGAAATAGATTTGCATGGTAATTGGAGATAAGGAAACAAAAGCTAAAAAGATGGAAAACGAAAAGCTGCCTAATCTAGGATTCTGCAGTACACGCCTAAAGAAGTGCTATTTTACCCAATAAATAGGCCGATTTTGGTAATTTCCTTTAATAGGGACAGAGATAATTATGTTGCGATTCTTTTGGTATCTTATGGAGCTCAAACCGACCAATAACGAATAAGATATGCTCAAAACGGTCCAGCAGTGTTTATCTTTATTTCCATACGAATTTGAGTTGGGCTAGAAGTCCAATACCTTACCTCTTCCTCAAGAAAACGAATTAGGTCTTCTAAACACCTATAAATACACCCTTATATCACTTGTAAAATCATCCTTGCCTCATAGTAATTAGTTCTTAAGGTTTTATTCTTCTAGTTTATTGTAGAGAGCATGATGATGTCTTTTGTAATTTCTTTTAGTTTATTTCCTTCAGGTATGAACTAAACTCCCCATAGCTTGGGTTTTGCATAATGTATAATCTATGAATTCTAATTCTTCTATCTAAGTTTCTTTGGGAATTATATGTTTTAATTTGATATTAGCTACTTACTTAATATTTGTTTATGTGTTTTGATTTAATGTCTTTCCTAGAACTGATCACTTTAGGATTGTTTTAATAGTAGTTAGATGGTCTCCTTGACAGGGTGTTTAACTATTGAACCACCACATAATGTCTAGTGTCGATATTAGTTCTGAAAAAACATGATTCTAACTAGATAGTCATTAGGGTTTGTTTTAATCACCATATCACCAATGATTGAAGTATTTGCTTAGGGCCTTAGTAGCATTTGATAACCCTATTTGAAATCACTTCTTGGTTGTGCCGTAGCCCCCTTAGTCGCTCTCAAGGTCTAAGGTATGGGAAATTAGAATCCTGACTAAGTATACCAAGAGCTAATATTCTCCCTTATTAACTAGATTCATAGATAGAATTAGAAGGATTAGTGCATACTAGCAAAACCTAAGCTATACTTCTCATCTCACATTCTTAGTATTTATTTTATTGTCTTTATTATCTTAGTTTTAATTCTTAAACACGAAATCTATTTGCTTTTATTTTTTGTCTTTAATTATTTACTTCTTACTCGTTATTCCTACTCACGCGTATAACACACTTAAGTCCCTGAGAACGAACTCAACTTACTAACTAAAACTTGCATACGTCCTGTAATACTTGCAGTACTGTGCCTGTCTAGGGTGAGAGTGCGTAGTTTCTTAACTTAATTTTATCTTATTTTTATCACACCCTAGGCGACACCAAGTTTTTGGCGCCGCTGCCGGGGACTTGTGTCTCGTTAGCGTGTGGGTTATCTATTTCGAGTAGTAGTTTTTAATTAGTTTTACTTTTCAGTTTTTAGTTTTTATTTTTCCAGATTTACGCTTGTGGTTTGCTTTAGTCTTTTTCAGGTTTCACAGTGTTTAATTCTTGGCCTCCTTTATCAGAGCCTGAGAGGAGCTTCAGACCTTACAACAAACGTGTTCGTGAGGAAAGAGCCTTAAGAAGAGTAATGGCAGCCCAAGATCCACCACTTGGACCACCACCTGGTGGATTACATCAAAATCAACCAGGGATCCAACAACAAGATCCACCACCTGGTGTACAACTACCAGCAGGAGGAGGTAATGGGCAAAATAACCAGAATAATCAATAGAACCAAGTTGAACAAGACCTACCTGGCCTTCATGTACCATTCCATGTTCAACCAATCGGTTACCGCCCTCCAAAGATTCCGAATATTAAATTTAGACCCGATCCGGGTATGCTCAGTCAATTTCAAAGTTTCGTACTCTATACTGGTACATCAATTCAAGATCCGGTAAGATCGATTCAGAAGTTCATGCAGATTTGTGATGCCTACATTACTCCTGGCATTACACGCGAGCAACTGTATTGTCATATGTTTTCGTTCTTCTTGACCGGTAGAGCTAGCGATTGGCTAGAGAGACAACCACATGGGACTATTCATTCTTGGAGAGAACTTCAAGCCGCGTTCTTTAACTGATTTATCCGAAGAGCATGAGACTCAAAGATCAAACCGAGCTTGCAAGATTTTGCCAAGAAGATGGAGAAACAGTGGGAGAAGCATGGACAAGGTTTCAACAAAAATTAACTAGATGTCCGCTCCATGGTTATACATCTGCTCTACAACTTGCTATGTTCTATGAAGGTCTTAATGATAAAGGTAGAGAGAAGGTGGATAACATTGGAAAGGGTAATTTTGTGTCCATGAATCACAATGAGGCTTCCGAGGTGTTAGAAAATATTATGGGACAAGAAAGAAGTTGGCCTTCAACGCGAGCTTCTGTAGCAAAGACCCGAGGAACGCTTTGTTTAGATGCAGAAACTGCGAACTCAGCTCAGATATCCGCATTAGAAAATCAAATCAAAGAGCTGAAAATAGCAATGGAAAAGAATTTAGCCGCTGCAAACGTAGTACAAGAAGCACAAGGTTGTCAACAATGTGGGGTTAACAATCATACATGGGAAGAGTGCGAATCAAATCCGCAATCTGATTACTTTATATCCAATCACGGAGGTTATCAATGGGGTAACCGAAACCATCCGGGTATGAAGTATTCAAATCCACAAGGGGCCGCTAATCCTGGTCATTATCAACCGCGCCCCCAGAACAACTCTTTCCAACAGAGAGTTCAGTATCAAAATCAACATAGACCTGCTCCCCCACAACAACCTGCTCAAGATGCCTATACCGATTCATTAGATCAAAAAGCTTTACCTCAGTATCCTCAAGAGGGATCTATGGACAATCAACAGATAGCACAAGCTCTAGACCGTTTGACCACGACTATGAACGCTCAGGAAGAGAAGGTCAGAGGACAAGATGCCATACTTTAGATATTAGGTACTCAAGTAAAACAATTAAACAAAGTTTTAACAAATTTGGTAGAACAAAAAGAAGTAAAGGCAATCAAAGGAGGTGAAAACAATGTTGGGTTCGAAGCTTGCAAGGCTATTTGCCTTGAAATTACAGAAAAAGAAGAGGAAGTACCGCATGCTGCCGTTAGTGCCATGGAAGTTCCGAGTACCGAAGAAGAACCAACCAAGTCTAGCCCTGTGGAATCTGACTGTTCTGAGGCTTATGTTGAGGACGATCAAGAGAAGGCCGAATTTATACAACTACTGAGGAAGATGCAAGAGGAAATTCGATCGGTAGTGGATTATGCAGCTGAGCTGGCTAAAGAGAAAGAAGCCTCAAAGGAGGAATCAGAAGATGAAGTTGCACCTGCTGTGCAAGAAGAGAAAGAAGAGGAGAAGGTGGAATCGCCACCTATTGTTCAACCAGTGTCATCAACTATTCCTGTTACAAATCCTAAGGATGACACTGTACTCAAGACATTTGTAGAGGCGTATCAACCTGAAAATATCAACGCCCAAATGCTTGAGATTGCGAAGAGAGGACTTACACCGCAACAAGTTTATACGCAAGTTATTCCTGAGAAAAAGGCGAGTGTAGAGATCCCAAGAGAGAACCTGAGGGTTTCAAGAAGAAGTGAAAGAGAGCTACCAACGAAGCTTAAAGATCCGGGAAGTTTCAATCTTCCCATTCAATTACATGGTATGCTCAAGGTGAAAGCTATGTATGATGTGGGTTCTGGTGTGAATCTTATGCCTAAGTCCGTGTTCGAGAGACTTGGACTTCAGAAATCAGAGAAAACTCCAGTGAAGTTGCGGTTCTCTGACAACTCAGTTAAAAGGACATGGGGAACAGTGGAGGACGTCTTAGTCCGTACAGGTAATATCGCCATCCCTACTGACTTTGTTATTCTTGAGTTTGATGCAGATAAGCAGGTTCCAATCATACTTGGACGGCCTTTCATGGCCAAAAGTCAAAGTGTGATCAACTTCCAAGAAGGGACAATCACCCTTCATGCAAAGAATGTATCCGAGACCTTCTATGTCTTGGGTAAGAAACCAAGGAAGTTAGATCCCACCGTACCTGTCATCCACAGCCTTTCACATCACAAAGTCCCTCCTTAGAAGATCCACTTAAAACCTGTGGATACTGAGCCAAACATTGAGTTTGGGGTTGGCCATGAAGTTCTATGGAAAGCTCACAAACGCGAGAATAGGCCACGAAGTTTCAAAGACTCGTGGATGGGACCATTCATTATCACTAAGGTTGTTTCAGCCAAGGTGATAGAAATTCGCCCCAAAACTGGGGTCAAGCGCAGATTAGTTGACGTTCATAGCCTGACTCGTTGTTGGGGAGGCTATATTCGCAAATCTTGACAGAGGTAACACGTCTAACTTTGAAAGACGTTATACAAAAGTGTTGTACGGGAGACAACCCGTAGTTTTTTAATTTTCATGTCTTTTATGTTTTTTTAGTTTAAGTTTATTTTAGTTGTTTTTAGTTGATAATGCATATTTGAGAAAGGTACTAGTGTTTTTGGTGTGTAGGAATTGGAGAAATCGAGTTAGGGACACAAGAAAAAAAATTTCGTAGTGAAGGAATGACCTGCGCGGACTACCCCCGCGGACTACCCCTAGTCCGCAGGTATGCACCGCAGGGTCAAAACCCGTACCACGGGTGGAGCCACGGGTCTTGTCCAGAACCGAGAAAAAATGACCCGCGGACTACCCCCCTGCACCGTGCCCTGGTCCGCAAGTCACAAACGCGTGGCACGGGGTAGGTCCACGGGTATTTTGACGAAGGAGGCGCAGAGTACCCCCGCGGTGTACCCCATGGTCCGCACCATGGTCCGCGAGGTCAAAAACGTGTGCCACGGGTCCTACCACGGGTATTATCCAGTGGGTAAAAATTTTCGAGCAACAGATGCTGCGGTGTACCCCGCGGTACACCCCATGGTCCGCACGATCCGCCACAGAGAGAAAAGAAAGGGATTCAAGGTTATAAGGAGATATAATGCCTATTATTCCGAATTTATTAAACCTAAAGCCTCTTTCTCTTCTCCAAAACTCTCCTAACTCCATTGAAGCTCATCAAAACCTTCACCAATCACCAAAACACTACCCAATCATCAAGAAAAACACATCAAACCTTCTCTCCACATCATTACAAGAGAGAATCAAACACCCAGTCTTCACCAAATCCATTCAAATTGAAGAATCAAAGAGCCAAATTTTCAAAATTCATCCTACAATTTCTTAAATCCAAGCCAACCCATTACAAATCCACCTCACCCACATAGAGATTCATCATCAATTCACCTATCCTAAGACAAATCAAGCTTGTTCAACCAATAATTCACAAGTTCAAATTTCAAGGGTTGCTAAAGCTTTGAGTTGGGGATTAATTGAAGATGATTAATAGAACAACAATTCTAGCTAACAAGAGGGAGGTGAAGAGCAACAAGGGATTGGATTTAAACAAGAAGAAATCAATTGACAAAGGTACTAGTTCTAAATCAAAGGGTAAAGATAAAGTTGAGAAGAGTGGAATACCTTTATTTGATCGTAATGGTAAATAGCTTTACTTTTATGCAAAGGAGAAAACACAACCTCCACAAGGTCCTACACCCAAAGAGGAGAAAGAGGAAGCTTTAAAAATCTTGAAAGCTTCTGCAGAGAAACAATTGAAAGAACTACCTTTTGCTTATGAGAAAGTATTCAAGGAAGAAGTTGGTACACGAGAATACGCGAGATTCTTAGAGCTTGGTGAGAAATTGGGTTGGTCTACAATCATGGTAAGACGTTCTGAATTATGTCATGAGTTAGTTTTGGAATTCTATTTAGGCCTCTTTAGCCAAGATAGTAATTGTGTTCCGATTAGAGGAAAGCTAGTTCCTTTCACATTTGAGGAGATTAGGAACCACTTCAAGTTGAAGAAATTGAAAGGTTATTGCAAATTTGAAGAAGCGGTTGCTAAGCGAAAAATATTTGATGAGGAATTACTTTTTGAGCATGTATTAGACAAAGAGAAAGTGCAATCACATAGGGAGGATTGAAGGCACCTTGGCCTTACAAATATCTTCAAGCAGATGCGAGAATTTGGCACAATTTCCTTGTTCCTAATATCTTTGGGGAACACACGAACTTTGGATGCGACTATGAAGTACGCTCTACTATTGGACTGTATTTTGAGAGGAGAAGAAGTTGATGTGGCACAGTTGATCTATGAGGAGGTGATACGATTTTCGGTCTCTCCTAAATCAGTTTATAATATTTAATTTCCTACTATGATCACGTGTCTTGTGCGAGAAGCGAATGTAGTATTGGGTGAAGAAGAGAAACTCGAGTTTAAGACGAGTTATATTGATAATGCCTGGATCAAGGATATCTTTCGAAGAGTGGGTTCTACGCAAGTCTCGAAAGAAGAAAATGAGCAAAATTGGCAAGATAAGATGGAGGAGCGTTTAACGAATTCGAAGCAGCTCAAACTTCCTTAGTCAATGATGTGGCACAAATCAAGTGCACATCATGAAACTCCTTGAGCAATTAACGAAAGGTCCAGCAAATCCTACCTTGGATGTCAATGAGGCGAGGCAATAGCCTCGAGAGTATGTTCTCTTTCTTCCTTACCATTTCTGTAAATATGTCTATCTGCTAATTTTAATTTCTGTTTTTCGAGTCGTGGGGACACGACTCATTTTTGAGTTGGGGGTGTGGGGATTCGTTGTCTCTCATCTCCATTTTTCTGTTTTTAGGTAGAAATTAAATTTTTTGATACATGGGAATTAGATGTAGAGTGTGTTTAATAGCTTGAAATCATAAGCTCAGTGAATTAATGATAGTAAGTAACATGTTTATGAGCTATGTATTTGTATGCTTTGAGTATTTGCAGGAAAACACACATTGATAGTTGATGGGTCCTGGGGTGTTATAAAATTAAGTGCAAAATAGACGAACCACTTAACCGCAAGTGTACGGTTGTCCCAAGTAATATATGATAATCAAGTTCGTTCTCAGGGACGGATTAGGTTTAACCCAAATATCAATCAAGTAGTAGGAATAATTGCTAAACAGAAAAATAAAAGGTAGAATCTTTGTTTGGTTTTTGTAAATTAAAAGATGCAAATAAAATAAAGACTAAAATTAAATTAACAGAATGGAAATAAAGAAAATAACGACTAACTTCAGATAAGAGAGATACTTGAGTCTCGCAAAGGAATCCACTTAATCAATGTCATCTATGCTATGTCTAAGGGCAGAATTGGAATTATAATATTAGTCGGGACTCTAATATCTCCTAGCCCCCTGTCGGGTGGACCTAGAAGCTATCCTAAAGTATCATAAACACCTGTATGGTCGAATATGGCTTTTCGGATGATATAATTTTACCTCTTTTGCTATGTAACTAGTTAAGCCTGTCGGTCAATAACGGACATTACACGGGTATTACCTAGATCTGTATTCAAACCCCCCTGTCGGATGATCACTTCGCCACTAAAGTGAATAGCCCAAATACTAACAGCTAATTCTAGTTGTTCCTAAAATAATTAGTAATGAAAACAAAGAAATAACCAATATATAAAACTCAATCCTATTTAAATCTAAACAATCCCAAATTCAACACATAGATTAATTAATTAAGGTTCATCCCTTTAATGCGATTCTCAGGTATAAAGAAATTTAGCTCATGATGAAATTAAAAACTAACATAAAAGTAAAGGAATTCATGTTCAAATACAAAAGATAAATGAAAAACCTAAAGGGTAGAATGACTATGGATGGAAGAACAGGATTCCTCCAGCTTCTAGCTTCTTCTCTCCTTCGTGCTCTGACTTGAAAACCTTAAGCCTCTTGTTTAATATACACCTACACTTATCATGCAAAATCAAATACAAAACAATATCAATCCAAAATTAATTTCTCAATGCTAGAAGGTTACGCTTATTACTTATCTCAAGATGGTGGCTATAGGGTGTTCCTCGATCTTTACTTGTGTCGAATGTTCCACTTAGAATAATGCCTATTAACTCATTGTGCATCTAGGAATCACGAGGTCTTTACGGTTTTAGCATAGGCTGAAGGACGGTATGGTATGTTTATTTGGTAAATTTGAAGTGAGCTTTTGGCTCTCTCCTCACTTACCATCAACAAAACTGTCCAAGAGCTTGAGTTTACACTCGAATAACGTTCTCACTCAACCCAATTGACGCTCTTAATTAGCGTCCCCAAATTAACCCAATAAGCACTAAAGATGATTCACCTAAAATTTTCCACTTTGCCGGTCCGAATATATATATTCTTTTCAAATCATTCGTTTTTTTCTTTTCTTATAGCTATGACTCTCTTTATGATGTTGAGATGTCATGCTATTTTTCATAGTTATGCCTATTCATAACTGGAGCTCGAAGCTTCTTTTCCATTCACTATTACCCCGGCAAAGGGTTACAATATAATAAACCTGTGAATCATCATCATATAAAGCACAAAGCATCATTGATAAGCTCAAAAATCCCAACCCAATGTAAATTCCCATATAGTGGACCCACCACCCCAAACTCAAGCTCAGGACAGGAAGTCTCAGGATCGTGATTCAAGTGCGGGTCATATGGTCATGCCTAACAATCTAAGGGGGTATTGGCTTACAATGTGGCGACAAAGGAAAGGCTTAAAGGCTAAAAATTTGTCTAAGAAGGATAAAATTAATTCAGGGATAGACGGCCAAAAAGGATTCAAAGGGCTAACAAAGAACTGCCTCTATCATCTTCCTATCTACACAACTTGTCTCTAGTTCCTACCTAAGTGGGTTCTCTACTCATTTAGATCTCACGTTCTACAAACCACCTATTATCCTTAAGCACAAGTTTACTTCTTTTTGCATTGTTCATTAATTTTTCCTAATAATCATCTCATATTTTCATGCAATTAAACTTCAGCTTCATACTAACTCCTAAAGTAAACTATTTTCTATCATTAATTCATAAAAATCATGCTTGATGGGGGCATTTAAAATACTCTACAGTCACGCAACCCTAAGATTAATTTTATTGAAAGCATGTAAAACACAAAAAATTAGGATGAGGCAACGAACCCCACCCCAAACTCAAGAGTGAGTCGTGTCCCCACGACTCGAAAAAGACTCAATAAAGCAATAAAATTAAACTAAAACTACCTAACTAGTGCCTACCATCAATTAAGAAGAAGAATCAGAACGGGGTACCTGGCCGTGAAGATCCATCGTGTCCTCCTCCGAAGGGGGAGAATAATTATCAATATCCATGAACAAAGTTACCTCTTCCAGTGTTGACTTAATCTGTGTAATTTCCTTCCATAGTGCTCCGATGTCTAGTCGTAAGAGTTCGAATTCTTGTTGCAAATTGTGAGCCCATGGAGGAATACCAGAATTAGTTTGAGAAGAAGAAGAACCTTGAACTTGAAATTGTATCTTGTCCGTAGGCATTGATGATACCCTCATCCTTGCTGTTAATTTCCCGTGTTGTGGTGGTGCAGGTGCCTTTTCTTCATGTGTTTCTTCAATAGGCTCATCAAGATTGATGGCCTTTTCAATTGTAGAACCAGGCAAATTCTTGTTCTTCCCTAGGATACAACATCTCTTCTTGTAATCCAAAGCATCTGTTCTGTTTGTCATGGTTGAATTGACCCCAAACTCAAGTTATACCAAGGATAGAATAAAGTTAAGAAAACTTGGTATAGCTTGAGTTTGCTTGGATTAGATGAAGGAAGTTGTTTTCTTGACAAATCTTGGAAGAACTCTTGAAAGCTTGATGATCTTGATTGTGTTTAATGGTATTTTGTGATGAATTGGATGAAGAGGTTATGTTTATGGAGGGTGGATGAGAGTTTTAAAGATGTTAATGTGTTTGTTGTGGAGGTTCAATCAAGCTTCAAGGTGTTTTTATAGGGTTGGGAGCTGGAAAATTCGTGTGGGAGAGGATAGGGTTAAGTTTGGTAAGGTAGGAGTTTGATTAGGTAAGAAACTCTTCACAAACCGCCTCTGTCCGGTATACCGGGCATAACCTCCGGTATACCGGACCCAACAGCTCCTCAATTTTTCGTCTAGGCCACGACCCCGTGATATATACCCCGTGGCACGGGTTTTTGCTACTGTTCAATATATCTTCTCCGTCCAAAAACCCGTGATATCCAACCCGTGGTACGGGTTTTTCAACCAGCGGTATACCGGAGGTATGGCCCGGTATACCGGACCGCGCATCGATTCTTTTTCTCGTCTCGGCATACAACCCGCGTTAGTAACCCGTGGCACGGGTTTTTGCCACTGTTCAATTTCTCGTCTTCCAGCGGTATACCGGGGTTCTGGGGCGGTATACCGGACCTCGCGCCGAATTTTTCCCTTGAATTTCCTAGCACCCCAAACTCAATTCCTGCACCAGTAACACACAACCCTTCTCATTTATTTTAAAAGTAGACACTAAAACTTGACACTAACTTAGAATTATACACTAGGAATTGAAAAACTTAAAGCAATAAACTAATATACAATGAAATGGCTTTTGTTTAACGTCGTTAAGCTCGACGGGTTACCTCTCGCATCTATTCAGCTTCAAGGAGGTACATGACCTCCCCCGGATGTGGATCAATTCTGCGATTGGTATCCTCGCCTACATGGTACAGTTTTAGACGATGCCCATTCACCATGAAGGTGCGTTTCTCATCTGGATTCTCGATCTCTATCGCTCCATGAGGCGTAACTTTGGTCACCACGAATGGACCAGACCACTTTGATCTCAACTTGCCCGGATAGTTGCTGAACTTGGAATTATACTTGAGGACCATCTGTCTAACTTTGAATTTCTTCTCACGAATGCGATTGTCATGCCATCTCTTTGTTTTTTCTTTGTAAAGTTTGGCATTCTCATAGGCATGAAATCGAAACCCGTCAAGTTCATTCAACTTCATCATACGATTCTCCGTAGCTAAGGTTGGATCCATATTCATCTCCGCAATTGCCTAATAGGCACCCATTTCAAGCTCAAGAGGTAAGTGGCAAGCCTTACCATAAACAATACCATACGGAGATGCACCCACAGGCGTCTTGAACGCAGTACGATAGGCCCACAACGCATCATCTAATTTCATTGACCAATCTTTGCGTGTGGAACCAACTGTCTTCTCAAGAATGGATTTGATCTCTCGATTAGAGACCTCAGCTTGACCATTGGCTTGTGGATGATACGCGGTAGATACACGATGTCTCACACCATACTTCTCTAGAACTATCTTCAGATATTTGTTCACAAAATGTGAACCTCCATCACTGATAATAACTCGAGGTGTACCATGTCTAGTGAAGATGTGTGACTTCAAGAATTTAATCACTACTCGCGAATTGTTAGTTGGTAGAGCTACAACCTCTACCCATTTAGACACGTAATCAACAGCTAGTAGGATGTACAGATTTCCGTTAGATGGTACAAAAGGACCCATAAAATCAATACCCCATACATCGAATATCTCAACTTCCAGAACATTATTACGCGGCATCTCATCCCTCTTAGATATATTACCAGTAAACTGGCATCTGTGACATTTCTTGACATACTCATGACAATCCTTATGTAAAGTAGGCCAATAAAAACCGGATTGTAGTACCTTTGCAGCTGTGTGGTCTCCTTTGAAGTGTCCTCCGTACGGTGAATCATGACAACCCATAATAATGGATAGAATATCTTTATCTGGTATGCATCTCCCCACCATCTGATCGCTGCATGTTTTGTAGAGGAAAGGATCCTCCCAAAATAATTGTTTAGCTTGGTGGGCTAGTCTCTTTTTCTCTTGTGAAGTAGCTCCTTGAGGAAAAGAACGACTCACAATAAGATTTGCAATATCCGCATACCAAGGAGTTTCTAATGAATAAACTGAAAACAAACTCTCGTCAGGAAACTCTTCTCTAACCAACTCAGGTCCTCCATTAGATTCTGAACCTTCAAGACGTGACAAACGATCAGCAACCTGATTATCACAACCCTTTCGATACCGAATCTCTAAATCAAACTCTTGCAACAGTAAAACCCATCTAATCAACCTCGGCTTCGCATCTTTCTTCTCCATAAGGTATTTAATCGCAGAATGGTCGGTAAACACCACAACTTTCACCCCAAGGAGGTAGGAACGAAATTTGTCAAATGCATACACGACAGCTAGTAATTCCTTCTCAGTTACGGTATAATTTATTTGAGCACTTGTGAAGGTTTTACTAGCGTAGTAGATGGAATGAAATACCTTTTCTTTTCTTTGACCCAGAACAACACCCATCGCAAGATCACTAGCATCACACATAATCTCAAACGGAATCTTCCAATCAGGAGGTAATACAATAGGTGCAGAAATAAGCTTCTCTTTAATCTCGTTGAATGCCTTTATGCAATCTTCATCAAAAAGGAATTTGGTGTCCTTCTCAAGTAAGTTGCACAACGGCTTAGAGATTTTGGAGAAGTCCTTGATAAAACGTCGGTAGAAACCAGCGTGACCCAAGAAGCTTCTTACCCCTTTTACAGAAATAGGAGGGGTGAGAGTCTTGATTACCTCAATCTTCGCACGATCAACTTCCAAACCAGCACTTGAAACCTTGTGACCCAACACTATACCCTCTTGAACCATAAAGTGACATTTCTCCCAGTTCAAAACCAAGTCCATCTCCTTGCATCTAATCAATACCTTCTCCAAGTTCCGTAAACACTCCTCAAAGTTATCACCAAACACAGAAAAGTCATCCATAAATACCTCAAGGAAGTCATCAATCATATCCCAGAAAATTGCCATCATACATCTTTGAAAAGTAGCGGGTGCATTACATAATTCAAATGGCATCCTTCGGAAGGAAAAGGTACCAAAAGGACATGTAAAGGTTGTCTTGTGTTGGTCTTTTGGATCTACATAAATCTAATTGTATCCTGAATATCCATCCAAAAAGCAATAATATTCTCTGCCAGCTAGCTTGTCTAACATCTGATCAATAAACGGAAGAGGGAAGTGATCTTTTCTGGTGGCCTTGTTCAACTTTCGATAATCCATACACACTCTCCAACCAACAACGGTCCTTGAGGGAATGGCTTCATTTTGCTCGTTCAAGATGGTAGTAATACCACCCTTCTTTGGTACGCATTGAACTGGACTCACCCATTCACTGCTAGCTATGGGATAGATGATTCCCGCATCTAGCAACTTGATAACCTCTTTCTTCACTACTTCCTTCATAGCTGGCATCAATCTTCTTTGTCCTTCAACTGAGCGCGCGTTTTCATCGTCTAGAATGATTTTGTGTTGGCAATAGGAAGGACTAATACCTTTGATGTCAGCAATAGTCCAACCAATCGCCTCTTTATTAGCTCTCAGTATGCGCAACAGTTTGTCTTCTTGAGGACCTGTTAAAGTAGCTGAAACAATAACAGGTAGAGTGTTGTTAGTACCTAAATACGCATACCTCAGGTGTGATGGAAGCGGCTTTTCTTCTAATTTTGGGGGAGACTCGATGGATGGTTTCTTTTTAGATACTATCTCCCCAGGTTCTCGGAATGGCTCATAGGCGAGATGCCTATGTTTCATAGTTCCAGAATTCAAAGCAGCTACGGTTTCGGTTAGTTCTTCCATCAATTCTGGTAAGTCAAGTGTTAGGGCTGCTCGCAAGATATCGTTAAAATTCATACAATCAAACGTTTCTTGCGTAGCTAAATCAAGTATATCCATGCGGAAACACTCTTCAGGAATATCTGGAAACTTCATGGCCCTAAACACGTTGAACTTTACCGTCTCGTCTTGGATTCGCATAGTTAATTCGCCGTTTTCTACATCAATAACAGTACGCCCCGTGGCTAGGAATTGTCGACCCAATATGATGGGGACATTCCTATCCGCGTCGTATTCAAGAATAACGAAATCAACTGGAAAAATTAACGTACCTGCCTTGACGAGGACATCTTCGATTCGTCCCTCTGGATGAGCGAGGGATCTATCAGCCATTTGTAGGATCATGGAAGTTGATCTAGCATTTCCTATCTTCAATTTTTTGAAAATTGACTTCGGCATCAAGTTGATACTCGCGCCCAAGTCACACAAAGTTTTCCCTTTCCACTCATTGCCAATAGAAATAGGAATCGTGAAACTCCCAGGATCAAGTAGTTTAGGTGGCAACTTACTTTGGCATATAGCGCTGCATTCTTCTGGCAATCCTATCATCTCATTCTCGCGGTACGGTCTCTTATTGGTGATGGCTCTTTTCAGAAATTTAACGTACTTCGGAACATCGCGTATAGCATCTAAAAACGGAACGTTAATATTGAGACCACGTACCATATTCAAGAACTTCTGATATTCTGCCATGTCTCCTTTCTTCTGAACTCTTGAGGGAAAAGGTGGAGGAGGACGGGTTTCTGTAACATCTTTGGATTTTGGCTTCTCCGGAATCTTCTCCACTTCCACTAATTCGGGTTCATCTTCTTTTTCTTCCACCTCTTTTGCCGGTTTCTCTTTCACAGTTGTTTCTTTTTCTTTCATTACGGGAAAAGGAGGTGGAGCGAGCTTCTTACCACTTCGAAGTGTTACTGCATTACAATCTTCTCTCTGCTTAGGTTCTTCAGTATCACTCGGTAATTGTCCTTGCTGACGTTGATTTAATTGCTTATTTATCTGGGCCATTTGAGTTTCAATCAACTTAAGTGCTGCGGCGGTGGATTGTTGAATGTTGATTAGTGTTGTCAAGGTTTGCTGAACATCTAATGCGCCTTCTTGAGGTTGAGCAGGTAAAGC
Source organism: Nemophila menziesii (assembly GCA_029959085.1). Classification (NCBI taxonomy): domain Eukaryota; kingdom Viridiplantae; phylum Streptophyta; class Magnoliopsida; order Boraginales; family Hydrophyllaceae; genus Nemophila; species Nemophila menziesii. The sequence continues at coordinate 1,559,299 of JARWIR010000027.1, read as the reverse complement.
TTTCTGGTTCATGGTTTCGGTATAAGCATCTTGAGGTGGTTATCTCTGAGCTTGATTTCCGTATGCTTGTCCACCTTGATAGTTGTTATGAGGTCTTGGTTGAAAGTTGTTTCCTTGGGGACGTGGTTGATATGCATAAGTTGGATTAGCAGCCCCATTTGGATTCGAATATTGGAAACCCGGATGGTTTCTGTTTGGTTGATAACCTTGACCACTTGAGTTATAATGTCCTCGGTTGGACACGAACATTACGGATTCTGGATTATTTTGACAGGTCTCCAAATCATGATCTTGTGTACCGCAGTTAGAACATCCATAAACTTCTTGTGTAACATTAACATCTGCTCTTCTACCAGTAGCACCTTTTGTAACAGCTAGAGTAAGCTGTTTCAGTTGTTGTTCGAGTTTGTTTTCCATGGCGGTGAATTTTTCTTCAAGTAGTGCAATATTTCTACCTCGGACAGGTGTTCTTACGGTGTTCCAACCTAGTTCATTCGTTACAGTTCTATTCAAAATAATCTTAGCATGGACAGGTTGTCCCCGAAGAAATGCACCACCACAAAGTAAGTCTAGATCCTTTTTCGAAGAGCCATCAAGTCCTCGGTAAAATATCTTCATCTGTTGTATTTCTGTGAGGCCATGATCAGGGACTCTTCTTAAGCAAATCTGAAATCTCTTCCAACTTCTACCCAAAGTCTCGTCTTCCTCTTGTTTGAATGACGTTATTTCAACTTGCGCATCTAATCTCATGTTCGCTGGGTAGTATCTATCGAAGAACGCGGTTTGTAATGCGTCCCAATTTGTAATTGTTCCGGGTTCTTGAGAATCATGCCACTCGCTTGCTCCATCAATAACGAAGTATCTAAAATGAGAAAAATACATTTGCTCTTTAGTCACTCCTTGCGTAATATAAGAATCGCAAATTTGCATGAACTTCTGTACAACACGGATTGGATCTTCGGTAGGTGCTCCTCGGAAGTTGCCATAACTTTGAAACTGAGATAACATACCAGGATCGGGTCTGAATCTATCGACATTAATATTTGCAGGGCCAATTCCGAGGGCAGGAGCTCGAAACGGAGCTTCTTCAGGGCCATTGATGAACCACATATCATTATTTTGAGCAACAGGAGCAGCTGGAGGGTTGAGTTGTTGTCGATTGTCAACTGGATCTTCAGCCATTGTTTCTCTTGCTAATTGCTCCTCTAACTCTTTTGCTTTAGCGTCTCTCTTTCTTTTGGTTGCTTCACGAACTAGGTTTTCGGGATTTGCAAGAATCACGATATCTTCACGCATAAACCAAAACCTGTAAACCTGAGAAAGAAAAACAACCCAAAGCGTAAAACTGAAAAATAAAACTAAAACTAAACTAACAATTAAACTACTAAAATATTAACACCGGGGTCACACGCTACCGTCCCCGACAGCGGCGCCAAAAACTTGGTGGGTCCTGTGGTGTTATAAAATTAAGTGCAAAATAGAGGAACCACTTAACCGCAAGTGTACGGTTGTCCCAAGTAATATATGATAATCAAGTTCGTTCTCAGGGACGGATTAGGTTTAACCCAAATATCAATCAGGTAGTAGGAATAATTGCTAAACAGAAAAATAAAAGATAGAATTTTTGTTTGGTTTTTGTAAATTAAAAGATGCAAATAAAATAAAGACTAGAATTAAATTAACAGAATGGAAATAATGAAAATAACTACTAACTTCAGATAAGAGAGATACTTGAGTCACGCAAAGGAATCCACTTAATCAATGTCATCTATGCTATGTCTAAGGGCAGAATTGGAATTATAATATTAGTCGGGACTCTAATATCTCCTAGCCCCCTGTCGGGTGGACCTAGAAGCTATCCTAAAGTATCATAAACACCTGTATGGTCGAATATGGCTTTTCGGATGATATGATTTTACCTCTTTGGCAATGTAACTAGTTAAGCCTGTTGGTCAATAACGGACATTACACGGGTATTACCTAGATCTGTATTCAAACCCCCTGTCGGATGATCACTTCGCCACTAAAGTGAATAGCCCAAATACTAACAGCTAATTCTAGTTGTTCCTAAAAGAATTAGTAATGAAAACAAAGTAATAACCAATATATAAAACTCAATCCTATTTAAATCTAAACAATCCCAAATTCAACACATAGATTAATTAATTAAGGTTCATCCCTTTAATGCGATTCTCAAGTATAAAGAAATTTAGCTCATGATGAAATTAAAAACTAACATAAAAGAAAAGGAATTCATGTTCAAATACAAAAGATAAATGAAAAACCTAAAGGGTAGAATGACTATGGATGGAAGAACAGGATTCCTCCAGCTTCTAGCTTCTTCTCTCCTTCGTGCTCTGACTTGAAAACCTTAAGCCTCTTGTTTAATTCTATGAAGTGTGTGAAAGTAGGAGGTTAAGGGGTGTATTTATAGGTGTTGGAAGACCCTAGGTCGAATTTTGCTTGGGGTGGAAGACAAGTCAAAGACTCTCAAATTCGTAGCTCTAAAAGATAAGATTCTGCTGATTTGATTTGGTCATATCTTTTTCAATACTTATCCGTTTGAGAAGTTCCAATATATGAAACTGCTTGTCTTGGAAAGCTCTTTCTATTGGTGCATACCATTCGTCCAGAATTCTAGCCATTCTTTTATTATGATTTAATCTCTAAAACGTGGCTGGATTTTCAGATTTCAAAAGGCAACTTTATCTTTTCCTCCTTTGAATAAATCTTTCCTAAATCTTCTTATTTCCATGTAAATCTTCTTTCCTTTCATCTTTATCTTGACTTGATCTCTAAGTAATTACCATTTATCTCTTAAAGCTTCACATTAAATAAATAATTAAACCGCATATGCTTAAAAAGAATAAATCAATAAATCAATAAATCAAGAAATCGAAATAGGAAAGTGTACTCTAAAAATAGAAACTCGAATAAAAATCATTTCCTAACACTCTAAAATACACTAAGACTTTATTCTCACTTTTTCTCCTTGGATTGGTCTTTAATGAAATTCAAGAACCGATTAACTTTGCATTAAAAATAGTCAAATTTAGGCACAAAAGCTCAGATTCTGCAAATAGTTAATTTCCAAGGGGAGAAAGTGTAATATGATCAATTAAGCCTAAAAGTCTATCAAATAAGTCATTTATTCACCTAAAAGGATGTCTCCAAGGGGCTAATAATTAGAACAAATAGGGAGACATCAATAGTAAAGAAAAGATTAGTGAGCAATGCGATAGAAAGTATGTTCGATATCAGGGAACCTTGGAAGTGTGTAGGCAAGCTAGTTGAAAAACCATTTGATGAAAGTGCTAAAGGTAAGAGAATAACAAAATTACATAGTGTAGAAAGTGATTAAGGCGGTTCTTTCATATTTGAAGCCCTTGAAGCCTTTTTATACCTTCTCACCTTGTGATTTTTGATTTTATATGCTATATCCTTCTCAGCCCCTTCTAGCCTTTCTAAAGCTTTTTATTGAAACACGTTATAAGCCATATCCCTTTAGATTATAGGACTTTTCCATATGACCCGCACTCGAATCGCGATGCATAGACAGTTGTTTGAGAGCTTGAGTTTGGGGTGGTGGGTCCACCATTATGGGAATTATTATTGTGTTTGGATTTTTTAGCTTATTAATTGTGCTTTGTGATTTATATTGATGATGATTCACAGATTTGTATTGTAACCCTCTGCCGGGGTAATAGTGAATGGAAAAGAAGCTACGAGCTAAATTTGCCAACAAGGGCATTAAAAGAAAAAAAATATATATATGAGAAAATAGCGTGATATCTCAACATTAAAAGAGAGTCATAGCTAGAGAAATTGATTTGAAAAGAAAAGAAAATATATATATTCGGACCGGCAAAGTGGATTTTTATGTGAACATCTTAAGCTTTAATTGGGTTATTGGGGATGCTAAAGTGTGCATCAAGGAATTCATTGGGTTGAGTGAGAAACGTTTTATGAGAGTAACTCAAGCTCTAGGGCGATTCGTTGATGGCTAGTGAGGAGAGAGCCAAAAGCTCACTCCAAATTATCCAAATATACTATCATACCCGTCCCTAAGCCTACATTACAACCTTAAAGACCTTTTGATTCTTAGCTATGTAATTGAGAAGTGATTGAGCCATTAGAGAGTAGTTAAGTGGACCTTTGAATATTAGTGAAAATCGATGAACAATCTATAGCTCTCTTGGGGAACTGAGTAAAGTCCCAATCCTTCTTACATTGCGAAACTAATCTGATCTTGAATTCAAGCCGTGTTGACTGTGGATATGAGAAGTGTACAGGTATGTAGTTTATGAATATTATTGCATGAAATTTTTTGAGTTATGTTGCTTTAGGTTTATTCTATATATTCTGCTATGCTTATTCCCATTGTGTTGAGAATTTTATAAGTGTGTATTTATAGACTTCCCTTTCTTTTTATCTTTATTGTATCGGGACGATACAACTTTGAGTTGGGGGTCTTGATGTCTCCTCATTTGTGATAGATTAATGTTAGGATGAGACATCATTTTTAGTGATTTAGAAGTCATAATAGTCGATTTTCTTGAGAAATAGTGCACTTTCCTATTTTGAGTCTTGAGTTAGTAAAATAATATTTTTAGAGCATATTGGGTTTAATTGTTTATTTAGTGTGTAGCTTTAAAGATAATTATGTAGCTTAATTAGAGTTCAAGTCAAAGATTACAAGATATGGAAATAGATTTGCATGGTAATTGGAGATAAGGAAACAAAAGCTAAAAAGATGGAAAAGGAAAAGCAGCCTAATCTAGGATTCTGCAGTACACGCCTAAAGAAGTGCTATTTTACCCAATAAAAAGGCCGATTTTGGTAATTTCCTTTCATAGGGACAGAGATAATTCTGTTGCGATTCTTTTGGTATCTTATAGAGCTTAAACCGACCAATAACGAAGAAGATATGCTCAAAACGGTCCAGCAGTGTTTATCTTTATTTCCATACGAATTTGAGTTGGGCTAGAAGTCCAATACCTTACCTCTTCCTCAAGAAAACGAATTAGGTCTTCTAAACACCTATAAATACACCCTTATATTACTTGTAAAATCATCCTTGCCTCATAGTAATTAGTTCTTAAGGTTTTATTCTTCCAGTTTATTGTAGAGAGCAAGATGATGTCTTTTGTAATTTCTTTTAGTTTATTTCCTTCAGGTATGAACTAAACTCCCCATATCTTGGGTTTTGCATAATGTATAATCTATGAATTCTAATTCTTCTATCTAAGTTTCTTTGGGAATTATATGTTTTAATTTGATATTAGCTACTTACTTAATATTTGTTTATGTGTTTTGATTTAATTTCTTTCCTAGAACTGATCACTTTAGGATTGTTTTAATAGTAGTTAGATGGTCTCCTTGACAGGGTGTTTAACTATTGAACCACCACATAATGTCTAGTGTCGATATTAGTTCTGACAAAACATGATTCTAACTAGATAGTCATTAGGGTTTGTTTTAATCACCATATCACCAATGATTGCAGTATTTGCTTAGGGCCTTAGTAGCGTTTGATAACCCTATTTGAAATCTCTTCTTGGTTGTGCCGTAGCCCCCTTAGTCGCTCTCAAGGTCTAAGGTATGGGAAATTAGAATCTTGACTAAGTATACCAAGAGCTAATATTCACCCTTATTAACTAGATTCATAGATAGAATTATAAAGATTAGTGCATACTAGCAAAACCTAAGCTATACTTCTCATCTCATATTCTTAGTATTTATTTTATTGTCTTTATTTTCTTAGTTTTAATTCTTAAACTCGAAATCTATTTGCTTTTATTTTCTGTCTTTAATTATTTACTTCTTACTCGTTATTCCTACTCACGCATATAACACACTTAAGTCCCTGAGAACAAACTCAACTTACTAACTAATACTTGCATACGTCCTGTAATACTTGCAGTACTGTGCCTGTCTAGGGTGAGAGTGCCTGTCTAGGGATCCAACAACAAGATCCACCACCTGGTGTACAACTACCAGCAGGAGGAGGTAATGGGCAAAATAACCAGAATAATCAATAGAACCGAGTTGAACAAGACCTACCTGGCCTTCATGTACCATTCCATGTTCAACCAACCAGTTACCGCCCTCCAGAGATTCCGAATATTAAATTTTGTCCCGATCCGGGTATGCTCAGTCAATTTCAAAGTTTCGGACTCTATACTGGTACAGCAATTCAAGATCCGGTAAGATCGATTCAGAAGTTCATGCAGATTTGTGATGCCTACATTACTCCTGGCATTACACGCGAGCAACTGTATTGTCATATGTTTTCGTTCTTCTTGACCAGTAGAGCTAGCGATTGGCTAGAGAGACAACCACATGGAACTATTCATTCTTGGAGAGAACTTCAAGCCGCGTTCTTTAACTGATTTTATCCGAAGAGCATGAGACTCAAAGATCAAACCGAGCTTGCAAGATTTTGCCAAGAAGATGGAGAAACAGTGGGAGAAGCATGGACAAGGTTTCAACAAAAATTAACTAGATGTCCGCTCCATGGTTATACACCTGCTCTACAACTTGCTATGTTCTATGAAGGTCTTAATGATAAAGGTAGAGAGGAGGTGGATAACATTGGAAAGGGTAATTTTGTGTCCATGAATCACAATGAGGCTTCGGAGGTGTTAGAAAATATTATGGGATAAGAAAGAAGTTGGCCTTCAACGCGAGCTTCTGTAGCAAAGACCCGAGGAACGCTTTGTTTAGATGCAGAAACTGCGAACTCAGCTCAGATATCCGCATTAGAAAATCAAATCAAAGAGCTGAAAATAGCAATGGAAAAGAATTTAGCCGCTGCAAACGTAGTACAAGAAGCACAAGGTTGTCAACAATGTGGGGTTAACAATCATACATGGGAAGAGTGGGAATCAAATCCGCAATCTGTTTACTTTATATCCAATCGCGGAGGTTATCAATGGGGTAACCGAAACCATCCGGGTATGCAGTATTCAAATCCACAAGGGGCCGCTAATCCTGGTCATTATCAACCGCGCCCCCAGAACAACTCATTCCAACAGAGAGGTCAGTATCAAAATCAACATAGACATGCTCCCCCACAACAACCTGCTCAAGATGCCTATACCGATTCATTAGATCAGAAAGCTTTACCTCAGTATCCTCAAGAGGGATCTATGGACAATCAACAGATAGCACAAGCTCTAGACCGTTTGACCATGACTATGAACGCTCAGGAAGAGAAGGTCAGAGGACAAGATGCCATACTTCAGATATTAGGTACTCAAGTAAAACAATTAAACGAAGTTTTAACAAATTTGGTAGAACAAAAAGAAGTAAAGGCAATCGAAGGAGGTGAAAACAATGTTGGGTTCGAAGCTTGCAAGGCTATTTTCCTTGAAATTACAGAAAAAGAAGAGGAAGTACCGCATGCTGCCGTTAGTGCCGTGGAAGTTCCGAGTACCGAAGAAGAACCAACCAAGTCTAGCCCCGTGGAATCTGACTGTTCTGAGGCTTATGTGGAGGACGATCAAGAGAAGGCCGAATTTATACAACTACTAAGGAAGATGCAAGAGGAAATTCGATCGGTAGTGGATTATGCAGCTGAGCTGGCTAAAGAGAAAGAAGCCTCAAAGGAGGAATCAGAAGATGAAGTTGCACCTGCTGTGCAAGAAGAGAAAGAAGAGGAGAAGGTGGAATCACCACCTATTGTTCAACCAGTGTCATCAACTATTCCTGATACAAATCCTAAGGATGACACTGTACTCAAGACATTTGTAGAGGCGTATCAACCTGAAAATATCAACGCCCAAATGCTTGAGATTGCGAAGAGAGAACCTACACCGCAACAAGTTTATACGCAAGTTATTCCTGAGAAAGAGGCGAGTGTAGAGATCCCAAGAGAGAACCTGAGGGTTTCAAAAAGAAGTGAAAGAGAGCTACCAATGAAGCTTAAAGATCCGGGAAGTTTCAATCTTCCTATTCAATTACATGGTATGCTCAAGGTGCAAGCTATGTATGATGTGGGTTCTGGTGTGAATCTTATGCCTAAGTCCGTGTTCGAGAGACTTGGACTTCAGAAATCAGAGAAAACTCCAGTAAAGTTGCAGTTCGTTGACAACTCAGTTAAAAGGACATGGGGAACAGTGGAGGACGTCTTAGTCCGTGCAGGTAATATCGCCATCCCTACTGAGTTTGTTATTCTTGAGTTTGATGCAGATAAGCAGGTTCTAATCATACTTGGACGGCCTTTCATGGCCACAAGTCAAAGTGTGATCAACTTCCAAGAAGGGACAATCACCCTTCATGCAAAGAATGTATCCGAGACCTTCTATGTCTTGGGTAAGAAACCAAGGAAGTTAGATCCCACCGTACCTGTCATCTACAGCCTTTCACATCACAAAGTCCCTCCTCAGAAGATCCACTCAAAACCTGTGGATACTGAGCCAAACATTGAGTTTGGGGTTGGCCATGAAGTTCTATGGAAAGCTCACAAACGCGAGAATAGGCCACGAAGTTTCAAAGACTCGTGGATGGGACCATTCATTGTCACTAAGGTTGTTTCAGCCAAGGTGATAGAAATTCGCCCCAAAACTGGGGTCAAGCGCAGATTAGTTGACGTTCATAGCCTGACTCGTTGTTGGGGAAGCTATATTCGCAAATCTTGACAGAGGTAACACGTCTAACTTTGAAAGACGTTAAACAAAAGTGTTGTACGGGAGACAACCCGTAGTTTTTTAATTTTCATGTCTTTTATGTTTTTTTTAGTTTAAGTTTATTTTAGTTGTTTTTAGTTGATAATGCATATTTGAGAAAGGTATTAGTGTTTTTGGTGTGTAGGAATCGGAGAAATCGAGTTAGGGACGCAAGAAAAAAAAATTTCGGAGCGAAGGAATGACCTGCGCGGACTACCCCCGCGGACTACCCCTAGTCCGCAGGTATGCACCGCAGGGCTATGTTGTAGATCTCGGTTTTGAGGCCTAGGCGGTTGACCCGGGCCTAGCGCCTAGGCGGGATTACACGGGGCCTAGGCGGAATTATACGGTTTTGAATCCCGCTGTGTAATTTTGTATATTTACTAATATATATGTAGTAATTATAGAAATTTTAACTATTTAAGTCATAAAAATTCATCTAACAACACTATAATATATATAAAAATACTAAAAATTGAGTTATAATATCAATTAAAAAATTCTCGAGAATAAGAAAAATAACAAGAAGGTCTATGAGGGCATGTTTTGCCATTAATCGGCGCCTAGGCGGCCATTTTTTGCCATTAATCGGTGCCTAAACGGGTTAGGCGCCTATTCCACAGCGACTAAGGCGCTAGGTAAAAACGCCTAGAGTTTTAACTAGGCGTAAGCGCCTGAGGGGGGAGTTGACGCCTAGGCGGCGCCTATGCGCGCCTAGGCGGGGAGATCTACAGCATAGCCGCAGGGTCAAAACCCGTACCACAGGTGGAGCCACGGGTCTTGTCCAGAACCGAGAAAAAATGACCCGCGGACTACCCCCCTGCACCGTGCCCTGGTCCGCAGGTCACAAACGCGTGGCACGGGGTAGGTCCACGGGTATTTTGACGAAGGAGGCACGGAGTACCCCTGCGGTGTACCCCATGGTCCGCACCATGGTCCGCGAGGTCAAAAACGCGTGCCACGGGTCCTACCACGGGTATTATCCAGTGGGTAAAATTTTTCGAGCAACAGATGCTGCGGTGTACCCCGCGGTACACCCCATGGTCCGCACGATCCGCCACAGAGAGAAAAGAAAGGGATTCAAGGTTATAAGGAGATATAATGCCTATTATTCCGAATTTATTAAACCTAAAGCCTCTTTCTCTTCTCCAAAACTCTCCTAACTCCATTGAAGCTCATCAAAACCTTCACCAATCACCAAAACACTACCCAATCATCAAGAAAAACACATCAAACCTTCTCTCCACATCATTACAAGAGAGAATCAAACACCCAATCTTCACCAAATCCATTCAAATTGAAGAATCAAAGAGCCAAATTTTCAAAATTCATCCTACAATTTCTTAAATCCAAGCCAACCCATTACAAATCCACCTCACCCACATAGAGATTCATCATCAATTCACCTATCCTAAGCCAAATCAAGCTTGTTCAACCAATAATTCACAAGTTCAAATTTCAAGGGTTGCTAAAGCTTTGAGTTGGGGGTTAATTGAAGATGATTAATAGAACAACAATTCTAGCTAACAAGAGGGAGGTGAAGAGCAACAAGGGATTGGATTTAAACAAGAAGAAATCAATTGACAAAGGTACTAGTTCTAAATCAAAGGGTAAAGATAAAGTTGAGAAGAGTGGAATACCTTTGTTTGATCGTAATGGTAAATAGCTTTACTTTTATGCAAAGGAGAAAACACAACCTCCACAAGGTCCTACACCCAAAGAGGAGAAAGAGGAAGCTTTAAAAATCTTGAAAGCTTCTGCAGAGAAACAATTGAAAGAACTACCTTTTGCTTATGAGAAAGTATTCAAGGAAGAAGTTGGTACAGGAGAATACGCGAGATTCTTAGAGCTTGGTGAGAAATTGGGTTGGTCTACGTTCATGGTAAGACGTTCTGAATTATGTCATGAGTTAATTTTGGAATTCTATTTAGGCCTCTTTAGACAAGATAGTAATTGTGTTCCGATTAGAGGAAAGCTAGTTCCTTTCACATTTGAGGAGATTAGGAACCACTTCAAGTTGAAGAAATTGAAAGGTTATTGCAAATTTGAAGAAGCGGTTGCTAAGCGAAAAATCTTTGATGAGGAATTACTTTTTGAGCATGTATTAGACAAAGAGAAAGTGCAATCACATAAGGGAGGATTGAAGGCACCTTGGCCTTACAAATATCTTCAAGCAGATGTGAGAATTTGGCACAATTTCCTTGTTCCTAATATATTTGGGGAACACACGAACTTTGGATGTGACTATGAAGTACGCTCTACTATTGGACTGTATTTTGAGAGGAGAAGAAGTTGATGTGGCACAGTTGATCTATGAGGAGGTGATACGATTTTTGGTCTCTCCTAAATCAGTTTATAATGTTAAATTTCCAACTATGATCACGTGTCTTGTGCGAGAAGCGAATGTAGTATTGGGTGAAGAAGAGAAACTCGAGTTTAAGACGAGTTATATTGATAATGCTTGGATCAAGGATATCTTTCGAAGAGCGGGTTCTACGCAAGTCTCGAAAGAAGAGAATGAGCAAAATTGGCAAGAGAAGATGGAGGAGCGTTTAACGAAATTCGAAGCAGCTCAAACTTCCTTAGTCAATGATGTAGCACAAATCAATGCTTATCAACTGCACATCATGAAACTCCTTGAGCAATTAACGAAAGGTCCAGCAAATCCTACCTTGGATGTCAATGAGGCAAGGCAATAGCCTCGAGAGTATGTTCTCTTTCTTCCTTACCATTTCTGTAAATATGTCTATCTGCTAATTTTAATTTCTGTTTTTCGAGTCTTTTTCGAGTCGTGGGGACACGGCTCATTTTTGAGTTGGGGGTGTGGGGATTCGTTGTCTCTCATTCTGTTTTTAGGTAGAAATTAAAATTTTTGATACATGGGAATTAGATGTAGTGTGTGTTTCATAGCTTGAAAGCATAAGCTCAGTGAATTAATGATAGTAAGTAACATGTTTATGAGCTATGTATTTGTATGCTTTGAGTATTTGCAGGAAAACACACATTGATAGTAAAGAAAAGATTAGTGAGCAATGCGATAGAAAGTATGTTCGATCTCAGGGAACCTTGGAAGTGTGTAGGCCGTGAGATCCAAGCTAGTTGAAAAACCATTTGATGAAAGTGCTAAAGGTAAGAAAATAACAAAATTACATAGTGTAGAAAGTGATTAAGGCGGTTCTTTCATATTTGAAGCCCTTGAAGCCTTTTTATACCTTCTCACCTTGTGATTTTTGATTTTATATGCTATATCCTTCTCAGCCCCTTCTAGCCTTTCTAAAGCTTTTTATTGAAACACGTTATAAGCCATATCCCTTTAGATTATAGGACTTTTCCATATACCCGCACTCGAATCGCGATGCATAGACAGTTGTTTTAGAGCTTGAGTTTGGGGTGGTGGGTCCACCATTATGGGAATTATTATTGTGTTGGGATTTTTGAGCTTATTAATTGTGCTTTGTGCTTTATATTGATGATGATTCACAGATTTGTATTGTAACCCTTTGTCGGGGTAATAGTGAATGAAAAAGAAGCTACGAGCTAAATTTGCCAACAAGGGCATTAAAAGAAAAAAAATATATATGAGAAAATAGCGTGATATCTCAACATTAAAAGAGAGTCATAGCTAGAGAAATTGATTTGAAAAGAAAAGAAAAAATATATATATATTCGGACCGGCAAAGTGGATTTTCATGTGAACATCTTAAGCTTTAATTGGGTTATTGGGGATGCTAAAGTGTGCATCAAGGAATTCATTGGGTTGAGTGAGAAACGTTTTATGAGAGTAACTCAAGCTCTAGGGCGATTCGTTGATGGCTAGTGAGGAGAGAGCCAAAAGCTCACTCCAAATTATCCAAATATACTATCATACCCGTCCCTAAGCCTACATTACAACCTTAAAGACCTTTTGATTCTTTGCTATGTAATTGAGAAGTGATTGAGCCATTAGAGAGTAGTTAAGTGGACCTTTGAATACTAGTGAAAATCGATGAACAATCTATAACTCTCTTGGGGAACTGAGTAAAGTCCCAATCCTTCTTACATTGCGAAACTAATCTGATCTTGAATTCAAGCCGTGTTGACCGTGGATATGAGAAGTGTACAGGTATGTAGTTTATGAATATTATTGTATAAAATTTTTTGAGTTATGTTGCTTTAGGTTTATTCTATATATTCTGCTATGCTTATTCCCATTGTGTTGAGAATTTTATAAGTGTGTATTTATAGACTTCCCTTTCTTTTTATCTTTATTGTATCGGGACGATACAACTTTGAGTTGGGGGTCTTGATGTCTCCTCATTTGTGATAGATTAATGTTAGGATGATACATCATTTTTAGTGATTTAGAAGTCATAATAGTCGATTTTCTTGAGAAATAGTGCACTTTCCTATTTTGAGTCTTGAGTTAGTAAAATAATATTTTTAGAGCATATTGGGTTTAATTGTTTATTTAGTGTGTAGCTTTAAAGATAATTATGTAGCTTAATTAGAGTTCAAGTCAAAGATTACAAGATATGGAAATAGATTTGCATGGTAATTGGAGATAAGGAAACAAAAGCTAAAAAGATGGAAAAGGAAAAGCTGCCTAATCTAGGATTCTGCAGTACACGCCTAAAGAAGTGCTATTTTACCCAATAAATAGGCCTATTTTGGTAATTTCCTTTCAAAGGGACAGAGATAATTCTGTTGCGATTCTTTTGGTATCTTATGGAGCTCAAACCGACCAATAACGAAGAAGATATGCTCAAAACGGTCCAGCGGTGTTTATCTTTATTTCCATACGAATTTGAGTTGGGCTAGAAGTCCAATACCTTACCTCTTCCTCAAGAAAACGAATTAGGTCTTCTAAACACCTATAAATACACCCTTATATCACTTGTAAAATCATCCTTGCCTCATAGTAATTAGTTCTTAAGGTTTTATTCTTCCAGTTTATTGTAGAGAGCAAGATGATGTCTTCTGTAATTTCTTTTAGTTTATTTCCTTCAGGTATGAACTAAACTCCCCATAGCTTGGGTTTTGCATAATGTATAATCTATGAATTCTAATTCTTCTATCTAAGTTTCTTTGGGAATTATATGTTTTAATTTGATATTAGCTACTTACTTAATATTTGTTTATGTGTTTTGATTTAATGTCTTTCCTAGAACTGATCACTTTAGGATTGTTTTAATAGTAGTTAGATGGTCTCCTTGACAGGGTGTTTAACTATTGAACCACCACATAATGTGTAGTGTCGATATTAGTTCTGACAAAACATGATTCTAGCTAGATAGTCATTAGGGTTTGTTTTAATCACCATATCACCAATGATTGCAGTATTTGCTTAGGGCCTTAGTAGCGTTTGATAACCCTATTTGAAATCACTTCTTGGTTGTGCCGTAGCCCCCTTAGTCGCTCTCAAGGTCTAAGGTATTGGAAATTAGAATCCTGACTAAGTATACCAAGAGCTAATATTCACCCTTATTAACTAGATTCATAAATAGAATTAGAAGGATTAGTGCATACTAGCAAAACCTAAGCTATACTTCTCATCTCATATTCTTAGTATTTATTTTATTGTCTTTATTTTCTTAGTTTTAATTCTTAAACTCGAAATCTATTTGCTTTTATTTTCTGTCTTTAATTATTTACTTCTTACTCGTTATTCCTATTCACGCGTATAACACACTTAAGTCCCTGAGAACGAACTCAACTTACTAACTAAAACTTGCATACGTCCTGTAATACTTGCAGTACTGTGCCTGTCTAGGGTGAGAGCGCGTAGTTTCTTGACTTAATTTTATCTTATTTTTATCACACCCTAGGCGACACCAGTGACATAAATAAACCGACCACTCCAGACTCCACAAGTTGTCCGCCCTGCACGCGTATGCCACCACTATCTTGGTAATACCTCATCCAAGCGTGCATATCAACCAATACCTAATTCGTGGAAGGTCGACAAGATCGACTCGCTAGTCCCCCTTCTAGGCAATTCCATGACAACGACACTCGCAAATAAAGTATTGATTATCCGCATATCCAACAATGTCCCCTTAGGTTGACAAGTCTTCTGACTAACCAAACCAGCATTGCCTGCAACAAAATTTTGACATCCACAAAAATAACTTTCAAATTGTTTCTAAATATAATAAATTGTTTTTATTTATTAAACAGCCTCGATTTATTAAATGTTATTGATCAAATTTATTTTTGAACAAAAGACATGGTATAAGATAAGAGAATTAAAAAAAAGGAACTGCTCCATCATGGTATCATATGTTTAAGTATAAGATAAATAAATAATAATTAAAACTATATACTACATAATAATGGGGGAGTATAAACAGCTGGTATATAGCATTACTTTAAACAATTTTTATATCATATCTACATGCCATGTTTAATTAGCATTACAGCTGGTTTATTGTTTTTCAACGTATTACAATTATTGAAGTAAATAATACTAATTTAATAGTTGTAATGCCATGCGCCAATAATTAGTTAGAGAAACTCGAGAAGGGGTCAACGACTACACCCACGATTCTCAGTCTAAGATCTGTTCATATCTTCAACGCAAATTATGTTCAAATCGGAATCACCAAAGTCCACTTATTATTACAGTATTATAGATGTTGAATACGACTTATTTTTTTTTAGTCGAAAATGGAATGCATTAATAAAAATATTATTATAAATTAGTCAATCTCTATTGGACAAAAGTAACATTAAAAAAGGTTTTTTTTTTTTTTTAGTTGAAAGAAGTACTTGTATTAAAAACTTCAAGAACGCAAAACCATCAACTTATCTCTAGAGGATCAAAATCCGCTCTAAGTAGTCTTGCTAATTGAGAAGGTGGAAATAAATTCCAAAGGCTAAACAAGGCGCTTTTAAGCACTTGTTTAGCCACCCAATCAGCAGCATAATTTTTAGACCTCCTAACAAAGAAGATTTTAATCCTGTTCTTAACTTTACATTTGACAATGAAGTTAGCTAAGTTATGGATATTACAAAACAATTTCCTACCAAAAACTACTTGATTTACAAGGACTAAATTATCACATTCAATTTCAACAGAACCAGGAGGATAAGCATCTGCCATAACACATGCTTGAGCCAGCCCTCTAGCCTCTGCTTCAAGACTTGAATTTGCATCCATCTTCCTCGCAAAGCCATCCACCATGCACCCTGTTGAGTCACGAATAATACAAGCATAAGAGGCCTTCTTATTTTCCTTCAAAAAGGATGCATCTGAATTAATTTTTAGAAAACCATAAGGAGGTGGTTTCCAATTCTCTTTTATGTCTTCTCCAAAGGATAAACCTTGAGTTACAGAATTAGAGTTAATATTGTTGTTTATCACATTTGTATCTGAGGCATCTGTAAAAGTATGTTTCAAATTAAGTTTTGCCTCAGAGTTAAGCCTATTCAAGGTGTTATTCTCATCATAGGCATTCAAAGCTTCCTGCAAAACAAAAAGAGGGTCTGGGGTAGTGCCTCTAAAGATACTTTGATTTCTCCCTTTCCAAATATACCAAACCAAGTAAAAAGCCATTTCTCCTGAGTAATTGTCCTTATTTTCAGTTTCCAGGCTACATTTTCTCACAAAAGCCACCCATTTCATAAAATTAAAGGTAGGCTCAGACATTGCATCAAAATTTAAAGGACTTGCCTTCCACAAAGCTCTTGCCCAAGAGCAGTGGAAAACAAGATGTTCAACATTTTCAATCTCCATCTCACAGATTGTACAAATATCTGAGTTACATGATTTCCTCTTTTTTCTATTCTCATTAGTTGCAAGCCCATTAACACAACATTTCCATATAAAATTTTTAACCTTTGGGTGAATTTTCATTCTCCAAATAAACTTCCATTCTTCAGAATTGAGTTTAAAAGATGAGGAACTAAGATTTTTATCCTTGATCTTCTCAGCTGCCAATTGTGCCCTCCAAAGCTCACTATACATATCCTTAACTGTGACACACCCATTCAAAGACACAGGCCAGAAAGGCATATCAACACAGTCAAAAGGAGGGATATATATAGTTGCAATGGTTGCAGCTATGTCAGTTGAGAAGTATTGTTCAAGTAAGTCAAGCCTCCATTCAAAAGAAATAGGATTAATTATTTCAGAAACCATTTTCAAGTCACAATTTTGGGGTTTCACAATTAGGCCTTGAGATGGGACCCAACAGTCCTCCCAGAGTCTAATGGAACTCTCATTACCAATATTCCATCTTAGAGAGTTCACAAAACAATTTTTACCTTCTACAAGGCTTTTCCAACCCCATGAGCAGTTGGAGCAAAGATTTGAGTTCAAAAAGTCATCTTTTGGAAAGTATTTACCTTTGAACAGTTTGAAAACCAAAGATTATTTTTTTAAGTAAAATTTCCAGGCATTTGAAGAAAGAAGAGCTAAATTTTGTAAGTGAAAATCTTTAAAACTTAACCCTCCATCCTCTTTTGAGTTCATGATAGTTTGCCATTTTACCCAATGGCATCTGTCCTCACCTTGATTATTCCAATAGAAATTT
The DNA here is from genome assembly GCA_029959085.1 of Nemophila menziesii. NCBI lineage: Eukaryota > Viridiplantae > Streptophyta > Magnoliopsida > Boraginales > Hydrophyllaceae > Nemophila > Nemophila menziesii. The sequence continues at coordinate 1,542,117 of JARWIR010000027.1, read as the reverse complement.
GCTATAAGTGAAGTCAAGTGAGAAGTTACCTTTTTTGGAATAAGAAAAACTGACATTATAAAATTAGGGATAGCACCAACCACTGCTTTGATCAGTACCTCCTTCCCACTTTTAGAAAGCATCTTAGTGTCCCATCTTTCCATCCTTTCCATAATCAATTCCACCAGCCATTCTAAAGATTTTACCTTAGATTTACCCCATGAGGAGGGAATTCCAAGATATTTTCCCAAATGCTCAAGTTTATTCATTCTGAGATTAGAGGCATATTGATTTCTCAGTTCAGTGGGGGTGTTTTTGCTAAACATTACCCCACTTTTATTCAAATTCACTTTTTGACCTGTTGCAAGAGTATACCAATTAATCACATTATTGAATATATCAATATTATTATCTGAGGCTTCTAAGAAAAAGAGGCTATCATCTGCAAATAAAACATGGGTGACTAAGGGGGCTGCTCTCGCAATTTTAATGCCTTTTAAAAGGCCTTGTTCAACAAAATAGTCAATAAGATGGGTCAGTGCTTGTGTTACCAAACAGAACAGGTAAGGGGATAGAGGATCCCCCTGCCTAAGTCCTTTTTGTGGGTTTTCCAAGTCATAGAGTTGACCATTGACTTGAATTTTATAAGTAACTGAGGTAATACAATTTTCAATCGAAGCTATCCATTTTGGGTGAAATCCCATTTTAGACAGTAGATCAATTAGAAAATCCCACTCAATGTTCTCATATGCTTTACTCATATCAGCTTTAATAGCTAGTGAGTAATTTTTTGAGTACCTCTTGTTATTAAGGTAATGAGTTAATTCCTGAGCAATCAAAATGTTCTCAAAAATTGACCTGTTTGGAATGAAGGCATTTTGTGTCTCAGAGACCAAATCACCAATCCACTCCTGTAGCCTGGAAGTTAAAATTTTTTAGATTACTTTATATATAAAGTTTGCACAGCTAATTGGCCTGTAAGAGGCCACAACATCTGGGTTATTGCACTTTGGAATTAGTGCAATAATGGTACAATTAATAGTTTCAAGTGGTGTATTATTTAAGATAAAATCAGACACCAGCTCAAAAAAATCATCTTTTAGTGTATCTCAAAATTTCTTAAAGAAAAAGCCTCCATACCCATCTGGTCTCGGAGATTTATCTCCTCCAAGTGACCAAATTGCATTTTTAACTTCTTCACAAGTGACAGGTTTAATAAGTGAGATATTCATCTCATCAGTAACAACCTTTTTAATTTTACTCAACACTGGATCATAATTTCTAGTCCCACAAGATTTAAAAACTTGATTATAATAGGAAGTAATAACATCAGGTATTGTATATGAATCTAAGACCCATTCTCCACTTAGGTCTTTGATCTTACCAATTCTATTTTTGGCTCTCCTGACTTTAGTTGAGACATGGAAAAATTTAGAATTCCTATCCCCAAGCTTAAGCCAGTTATTCTTTGACCTTAAGGACCAATACAATTCCTCTTTTTTCCAAATTTCTTCCAGTTCCTGACTCAGAGTTTTGAATTTTACTTCATACTCATCATTGTGAGGTTCATTAAAAAGTTTTCCAAGATCTTTAATCTTATTTTGAATGAGAATTCTGTTGTTTAGAATTCTTTTCCTAGCCCAGTTTGATGTAATTTTTTGGATCTGAGATAATTTGTACCTCAGCTTTGAGATACCTCTCAAATCCATCATAACACCAGATTTCCATTTCTCAACAATCTTAATACAAAGTTGTTTATCAAAAATCCAACCTTTTTCCAATATAAACCTTTTTTTATGTTTCTTAGAAAAAAGACCCAGTTTAAGAAGTATTGGAGAGTGGTCAGACCCCAGAGGGGTAAGTAATCAGTACAGGAGTTTGGAAATGAATCATTCCATTCCTGATTTACCAAAATCCTATCTAGCTTTTGCTTGATCAGCTGGTTGCCATTTCTCTTGTTAGACCAAGAGAAATTACACCCCTCAGCTTGAAGATCAATCAGAAGATTTGACTGGATAAAGGCATTAAAAAGCAACATGTTTTTTTTATGCACTGAGTTAAGATTTCCCCCTAATTTCTCAGAGGGGTATCTTATCATGTTAAAATCTCCCAAAAAACACCATTTTTCCTCCACATGAATCAAGTCATTCAGTTTTCTAATGAAAGAACTTTTGTCCTCATCATCAGGAGGGCCATAGACAAAAATAATCTCAATTATCCCACAAGTGTCACTTAGATAAGAACATTGAATAATGTTTTTATCTGAGTTAAAAAGTTTAAATTTCATTTCATCCTTCACAAACACTGCTAGACCACCACTTAAGCCCACAGGGTCAATTTGAGCAACAAGGGACATATGAAATTTAGAACACAAAGAAAGCACAAAATCAAATTTTTGTTTAGTTTCAGATAGAAATAGTACCTCTATTTGATGAGTCTTGATCATGTCAATCAAGCTCAGCTCTGTCAAGGCTGTGCCTAGGCCTTGACAGTTCCATGCTTGTATCATTGAAGGTCTAGGGGTTGATTTGGGTCAACCCCGCAAACCTCTTCAGCTTCCATTCCTTCACTTAACCCTTCCTCATACCATTGTTCAATACCTTCTTCAGCTTTTTCCATCTCAACATTCTCAGCCATCTCATCGTCATCCTCAAAGAGGTTGACAAGAGTTGCTGAGTTTTGATCACTTTTTTCCTCTTCAAGAGGTAGGCCAAGATCTTTTCTAACTTGTTCTGTTCTATTCTTATTTTTTTCAAGAGAACCAAACCGAATTATATCACTCGAGTTTTGAGTGATTGAAGGGTCAATGATCACTTTTTCTTCCAGTATTGGGATTGGACTAAACTTTGGATTTTCCTCATTTGCACCACATAACTTTAGAACCTCAGATGAAACCAGAGGTCTTATTTCAGTTTTGAAAGCAACACCTTCAATGACTTTGTTACCAATCTTGACAGTTGGTAGCATAAGAGACTTTTGAACATAATTCACTGTTTTGCTCTCATTTGAACCTGTAATTCCTTTTGAGGTATCAATTTCCCCTTCTTCAAGGGTTAAAGGTTTTTTCTTATTCTTATTCCTCAAAGATTTTTTGGTTTTTGAAACTAGATTGCCCTCTTTCATTGCTTTAAAAACAAAATTCTTTCCCCTTTTTTCAAGATCTGTAGCCTTAATCCAGTTACCCAACCTCACAGCAAGCTTGTTTGGATTATCACAATGCCTTTCCTCATGAGAAATTAATCCACATTTAAAGCAAAAATCAAAAAGTTTTTCATACTTAAACGAAATCCAGACTGATTGAGTTTTTGAAATTTTAAAATTAAATCCAGCTGAAAGTGGCTTCAAGACTGAAACATTCACTCTAGCTTTAATACAAGATTTTTCTTTAAATTTCAGAGGGTCTGGAAGAACTACCTCAGTAACTTTTCCAATTTTTGAAGCAATTTTGAAAACATTTGATTCCTTAATAAACAATGCTGGAATACCTTCCAGTCTAACCCAGAAAGTAGTTTCCTCTAATAGAGAAGGGTTTAATATCGTTTCATCATATTTGTGAACCAAGACGTGAAAACCAAACACATGATATGGTCTATTAGCCCACACAGTTTCAAGATCCTTTTCCTTATCAAATTGAATCGTACACAAATTATCACCTTTTTTTTCAATATTGATTCTACCTGAAATGCCCCAATATTGTATCGCTATCTTTTTGAGATAGTTAAAATTTACATTACCTGAAGCCAGAATTCGAACCAACAGCTTTGGTTCTTCATATTTCGAGTAAATAGCTTCTCGATCTGGTGATAGGCAAAAGTCATCTTCCGATTCTTCCGCCATATCCCCAAGACTTGCTAAAGCAACCATTTTAAAAGATAAGAGTGATAGAGAACTCAATAAAACACCTAACGGTGATTTTAAGATAATGAATCGAAGTTAGCGAGAAGTAGAAGATGTTAAATTTCATAGATCCTAAAAGGATCTTAAATTGAAACTTAAGCGGGTAGAAGAGGTTTGGGTGAGAACGAGAGGGTGGAGAGATTGAGATTTTGTTAGTATTTTGTTTGAGAGTAGGGTTTTTGGGAGAGAGGAGATCGGTGGTAGACGGTGGTCAAAGGGGAGGAGTTAGGGTTTCAGAGACGGGGAGGGGTTTTATCGGGTTTCGTGCCTGGGAGCATTTTAATAAAAATATGTTTAACAAGCTAAACAAATGCTAAACAAAGAGATTTTAGGCTTTTGTTTAGCAACTCCATCAGCATTCAAGATTTTGAATCTCTTAACACAAGAGATTTTCAAGTTATACGAAACCTTACAATTTCTAAACTTCTTAACTAACACTCTAACAGTACTAGTTTGGAAACTTAAGTAGTTGCAAACAATTTCCACAAAGTCTGAAATAAAAGAAAAAGCGGCATTCTTTCCTATCTTTCCTCTAGCCTCTGCTTTGTTATCTGAATTGTCTTTCAGGTTATTAGCATAGTCTTCTACCATTCTTCCTGCCTCATGATCTATAAAAACAAAACAGTGAACATAAAAGTAGAATATACTAACTCCTGTCTTGACAATAAAATCAAGCCCTGCACCAATATAAAGAATTAATGCATCAAAACAAATTAATTTAATCAAAATCTAACTTAAAGCATCACAAAACTGCATTTTATCCTTTAAGTTAGAGGAATACTCTAATTTTAATACGTTCCAAATCAAACCAGGCTTGATTTTAATAACTGTACCTAAGTGTGAAGGAAGGTTAAAACAATTTCTCTGGTTAGCCAAAAACACAAAGAGTTTAGCCCAAGAAAACGAAGTCAAATGAGCACTACTAAGTCCAGAAAATCTGAATCTTTGAATTGTGTTAGCACCATAATTGACAATACAGAAAATTTCTTCTAAAATTCTGTTTGTAAAGTCTAAGCAATTGGTTTAAAAAACCAACTTAACCAAGTAAATTTTGGTGTCATAAGACCCCTTCACTTCACAAAATATTATCTTATGAATAGAAATAGCTAATAAGTTTTTAACAACCAAACTCATCTGCTCTTTCTCAATCATATAATTGCAATAGTACAAAGTCCAGGGAAGTACCTGTCCGGACAACAATACTTTAACACACGCATTCTGCTTATCAGCGTGTTGTTGTAAACAAACATTGAGAGACAATTCGTTCTTATAAATTTCAAAAATTAAAGTATTATCCTTATTTTTGAAATTTATAAAATTATCTACTGAGTAATAAATACTAGCAGACATAAATACAAAGAAATTAGAAATCTCACCAAAGGCCCAAAAGGCATTGATTTTGATTTTGGATAGCTGGTGGGTCCTGGTGTGTTATTAAATTAATGCGAAAGTAAAGGAACCACTATTACCTCAAGTGTACGGTTGTCCAAGTAATATTCGATAAATCGAGTTCGTTCTCAAGGACGGATTAGGTTCAACTCCAGTATTAATCAGATAGCAAGAATAATTGTTTAACAGGAAAGTAAAATAATAGATTTTTGTTTGGTTTTCTTAAAACTAAGATGCAAAAAACTAAATGTAAATAAACAAAAGTAAATAAAAGACTGACTTCAGATAAGAGATATACTTGAGTCTCGCAAGGAATCCACCTACTCAATATAACCTATGCTTTGTTTAAGGGTAGAATTGGTATTAGTATACTAGTCGGGACTCTAATATCTCCTAGCCCCCTGTCGGGTGGACCTAGAAGCTATCCTAAAGTATCATAAACACCTGTATGGTCGAATATGGCTCTTCGGATGATATGATTTTACCTCTTTGGCTATGTAACTAGTTAAGCCTGTCGGTCAATAACGGACATTACACGGGTATTACCTAGATCTGTATTCAAACCCCCCTGTCGGATGATCACTTCGCCACTAAAGTGAATAGCCCAAATACTAAAATCTATTTCTAGTTGTACGGAAAAGAAATAGTGATTAAGAACAAAGTAATATCCAATATCTAAGACCTAATTCAATTTAAATCTAAACAATCCCAAATTCAAAACATAGAAATAATTAATTAAGGTTCATCCTTTTATTGCGATTCTCAAGTATATAAAAGTTTAGCTCATGGAAATATTAAAGACTGAAACTAAATAGAAAGACATCATATTTAATTACAGAAAAGAAATATATAACCTAAGGATTAGATGACTGTTGATGGAAGAACAGAATTCCTCCAGCTCTAGCTTCTCCTTTGCCTTCTTGCTCTTGAAGTCTCTGACTCTCTCTCTCTAAAGATGTATATATTGAATAATAATTGAGAGGTACTGAATTATGAGGTCTAAAGGGTATATTTATAGGTGTTGGAAGACCCTAGGTCGAATTTGCTTGGAGTGGAAGACAAGTCAAAGACTCTTAAATTCGTAGCTCTAAATTCTAGGAAAGATAAGATTTTGCTGCTGATTTGATTTGGTCATATCTTTTTCAATACTTATCCGTTTGAAGAGTTCCAATATATGAAACTGCTTGTCTTGGAAATCTCTTTCTATTGGTACAGACCATTCGTCCAGAATCCATGCCAATATTTAATTATTATTTAATCTCTAAAACGTGGCTGGATTTTCAGATTCACAAGGCAGCTTTATCTTTTCCTTCTTTGAATGAATCTTTCCTAAATCTTCTTATTTCCATGTAAATCTTCTTTCCTTTCATCTTTATCTTGACTTGGCCTCTAAGTAATTACCATTTATCTCTTAAAGCTTCACATTAAATAAATAATTAAACCGCATATGCTTAAAAAGAATAAATCAATAAATCAAGAAATCGAAATAGGAAAGTGTACTCTAAAAATAGAAACTCTAGCAAAAACATTTCCTAACACTCTAAAATACACTAAGACTTTATTCTCACTTCTCCTCCTTGGATTGGTCTTTCAAGAACCGATTAACTTTGCATTAAAAATAGTCAAATTTACGCACAAAAGCTCAGATTCCGCAAATAGTTAATTTCCAAGGGGAGAAAGTGCAATATGATCAAATAAGCCTAAAAGTCTATCAAATAACTCATTTATTCACCTAAAAGGATGTCTCCAATGAGCTAAGAATTAGAAATATAGGAAGACATCAAGACCCCAAACTCAAACCTTTGTCGTCCCGACAAAGTAAAATAAAAACAAAGGATCTTTTAGGTGAACGCAGATGGTAGAATCTAGAAAATAATCCCAAAGCAAAACTTAAAACAAATTTCATATAGTCTAACCTAGGAATTAATATACACCTACACTTATCATGCAAAATCAAATACAAAACAATATCAATCCAAAATTAATTTCACAATGCTAGAAGGTTACGCTTATTACTTATCTCAAGATGGTGGCTATAGGGTGTTCCTCGATCTTTACTTGCTTTGAATGTTCCACTTAGAATAATCCCTATTAACTCACTGTACATCTAGGAATCACGAGGTCTTTACGGTTTTAGCATAGGCTGAAGGACGGTATGGTATGTATATTTGGTAAATTTGAAGTGAGCTTGTGGCTCTCTCCTCACTTACCATCAACAAAACTGTCCAAGAGCTTGAGTTTACACTCGAATTATGTTCTCACTCAACCCAATTGATGCGCTTAATTAGCGTCCCCAAATTAACCCAATTAGCACTAAGGATGATTCACTTAAAAATTTCCACTTTGCCGGTCCAAATATATTTTCTTTTCAAATCATTCATTTTTTTTTTCTTTTATATAGCTATGACTCTCGTTTTAATGTTGAGATAATATGCTATTTTTTTCATAGTTATGCCTATTCATAACTTGAGCTCGAAGCTTCTTTTCCATTCACTATTACCCCGGCAAAGGGTTACAATATAATAAACCTGTGAATCATCATCATATATAGCACAAAGCACAATTGATAAGCTCAAAAATCCCAACCCAATGTAAATTCCCATATAGTGGACCCACCACCCCAAACTCAAGCTCAAGACAGGAAGTCTCAGGATCGTGATTCAAGTGCGGGTCATATGGTCATGCCTAACAATCTAAAGGGATATTTGCTTATAATGTGGCGACAAAAGAAAGGCTTAAAGGCTAAAAATTTGTCTAAGAAGGATAAAATTAATTCAGGGATAGAAGGCCAAAAAGGATTCAAAGGGCTAACAAAGAACTGCCTCTATCATTTTCCTATTTACACAATTTGTCTCTAGTTCATACCTAAGTGGGTTCTCTACTCATTTAGATCTCACGTTCTACAAACCACTTATTATCCTTAAGTACAAGTTTACTTCTTTTGCATTGTTCATTAATTTTTCCTATCAATTATCTCATGTTTTCATGCAATCAAAGTTCAGTTTACACTAACTCCTAAAGTCAACTATTTTCTATCATAAATTCATAAAAAGCATGCTTGATGGGGGCATTTAAAATACTCTACAGTCAACGCAACCCTTAGATTAATTTAAAAAAAAAACAGTAAAACACATAAAATTGGGATGAGGCAACGAACCCCACCCCAAACTTAAAAATGAGTCGTGTCCACACGACTCGAAAAAGACTGAATAAAGCAAATAAACAAATAAAACAAATAAGAAAGGGATAGGAAAACGTATCTGAACCAGCACGAAGCTGGTTTCCATGGTTGCGTGTAGGTTGAGCTCCTTGTGTTGCGTAGGTGGCATGTTGAACATTGCTCACTCCACGTAATATGATTTGCATAAGCTCCAACTCTTTTGTGATTTTTCCTATGGGTTTCAACACCTCTTCATGATTATCCTCCCAAAATTCTTTCAACTACATCTTTCAACACCCAAAAGTTTACTAAGATGTTCTCCAACTTCTTCTTCCTCTCCACGGTATTCTTGACCTTCCAATCTTCAACATCTCAATGGACCCCAAACTCAAAACTTCAAATAATCAAAAACTAGAGAAGAGTTTTGAAATTTGACGTTTTGAGGATTTGTAATGAAGGATTTTGGTGTTATATGAGATGGGTAATGAATATGTAATGGCTTGGGGAGGGTTTAATAAATAGGATTGAAGCTTTGGTGAAGAGGCTTAAGGTTGAAGGAGAAGATTTCTTGATGTTCTTGAAGGATTGTGGTGTTGGATGTGTGTTTGGAATGGATTAGGAGGAAGGATTTAATGTTCTTGGGTGTTGTAGTGGTCTTTGTGCAGGTATATAAGGGTTAAGTTCTGAAAAATTCGTATTGGGGGAGGTTAGGGTTTAGTCTTGACAAGGTAAGAAGCTTATAAGGTAAAGACTCTTCAAAACCGACATAGCGCGGTACACCGGGCATGACCCGCGGTATACCGCAGCTTCTGCTGCTCCAAATTTTTGTCTCTGCCAAGAACCCGTGATATATACCCCGTGGCACGCGTTTTTTGCTACTGTTCACTATCTCTTTTCCGTCAAAAAACCCGCGGTACCTAACCCGTGGTACGGGTTTTTCCCTCCTGCGGTATACCGGACATCTCACGCGGTATACCTGACCGCGCATCGAAATTTTTTTCTCCTTTCTGATTAAAACCCGCGTGAGTAACACGTGACACGGGTTTTCTTCTTGCGGTATACCGGGGTTCTGGGGCGGTATACCGGACCTCGCGCCGAATTTTTCCCTCCTAGCACCCCAAACTCGATTCCTGCACCATTAACACACTACCCTTCTCATTTCTTTTAAAAGTAGACACTAAAACTCGACACTAATTTATAATTAAAAACTTAAAGAAAAATTAAACATGGGTTGTCTCCCAAGAAGCACTTTTGTTTATTACGTTTTTAAGTTCGACGCGTTACCTTCCATGAAGATGGTATTGAGGCCCTTGCGGTTCTCCTCCGCTTGAATTCGCCTCGTCCTTGGCATGTATTTGAAACCTTCCCCCTTAAAATTTTATTCAATCGATCTCTGAAAGGGGGAGGGTAGTATCTCCGTTTCGCCTTCTTACTTTCATGACGAAACGTATTCTTCACCACACGATAGTAGATAACCATCCTCAACGGTATAAGCTCATTTTCATTCTCTTTAATCTCGTGTTCCTCTTTAAAGTGTGGTGGGTAGGTGCTCCTCCTTGCCGCTTTACTCTCGCGGTGTAGCACCTTTCTTGCGTAGCACCTATTGATCATTTTTAATAATAGAGATGATTCCGATATTTTATCTCTAATGATGACTTGTGGTGGAGATAGTGATTGGTGAACTTTTTGTAGTGGGACTTTGATTTCTCTTTTATTATGAAGCTTTAACTCTTCAATTTATTTCTCAACCACTTCACATTCGTCTTCGCTTTCAACCCAATCTTCCACTATTACTTCATCATATTCTTGATGTGGAATCTGAATCTCGATCACCTCTTTTTCTTGTTTGTGTTCTGTATCATGATCCTGTGCACGCACCATAGGAATAGCAATCTCAGTTTCTAGGATTTTCTTTGCTACTTCTTCTTCCACCATGCTAATAAGATTGTCAACCACATGGTGGTCTTCTTTTATAACCGGCATGATGGTCATATCACTATCAATAGTATCTTCCTTCAACACCTCCTCCTCAACTACTTCTTCCAGTTGATCTCTTCCATCCCTCGGGGGAGTGGAATCTTCACAAGACATACTACCCCATTCTTCTACCATCTGTTGCATGCGTGCTTGGATGGCGTTTGTTTCTTCTACTAAGTGCTAGAGTTTAGAACGTATCTCATTGTCAATTTCTTGCTGATAGTGATGAGGTGGAGGTTGTTGAATGTTTCCAACCCATTGGTTGTTCCATCCTTGCTCCTGGGGATAGTGATATGATGATTGTTGTTGATTATTCCCGATCCATTGGTTGTTCCAATCTTGCTCTTGCGGGTATTGATAGAATTGTTGGTAGAAGTTACTACCCCATTGTTGTTGTCCCGAAGAGTCTTCATCATTACCTGAATAAAAATCTGTACAACAAAAACAAAAACCAAGCGTAAATCTGAAAAAATAAATAAACAATTACAACTACTAAAGATTAACACCGGGGTCTCACGCTACCGTCCCCGGCAGCGGCGCCAAAAACTTGGTGGAACCTGGTGTGTTATTAAATTAATGCGAAAGTAAAGGAACCACTATTACCGCAAGTGTACGGTTGTCCAAGTAATATTCGATAAATCGAGTTCGTTCTCAAGGACGGATTAGGTTCAACTCCAGTATTAATCAGATAGCAAGAATAATTGTTTAACAGAAAAGTAAAATAATATATATTTGTTTGGTTTTCTTAAAACTAAGATGCAAATAAATAAAAACTAAATGTAAATAAACAAAAGCAAATAAAAGACTGACTTCAGATAAGAGATATACTTGAGTCTCGCAAGGAATCCACCTACTCAATATAACCTATGCTTTGTTTAAGGGTAGAATTGGTATTAGTATACTAGTCGGGACTCTAATATCTCCTAGCCCCCTGTTGGGTGGACCTAGAAGCTATCCTAAAGTATCATAAACACCTGTATGGTCGAATATGGCTCTTCAGATGATATGATTTTACCTCTTTGGCTATGTAACTAGTTAAGCCTGTCGGTCAATAACGGACATTACACGGGTATTACCTAGATCTGTATTCAAACCCCCCTGTCGGATGATCACTTCGCCACTAAAGTGAATAGCCCAAATACTAAAATCTATTTCTAGTTGTACGGAAAAGAAATAGTGATTAAGAACAAAGTAATATCCAATATCTAAGACCTAATTCAATTTAAATCTAAACAATCCCAAATTCAAAACATAGAAATAATTAATTAAGGTTCATCCTTATATTGCGATTCTCAAGTATATAAAAGTTTAGCTCATGGAAATATTAAAGACTGAAACTAAATAGAAAGACATCATATTTAATTACAGAAAAGAAATATATAACCTAAGGATTAGATGATTGTTGATGGAAGAACAGAATTCCTCTAGCTCTAGCTTCTCCTTTGCCTTCTTGCTCTTGAAGTCTCTGACTCTCTCTCTAAAGATGTATATATTGAATAATAATTGAGAGGTACTGAATTATTAGGTCTAAGAGGTGTATTTATAGGTGTTGGAAGACCCTAGGTCGAATTTGCTTGGAGTGGAAGACAAGTCAAAGACTTTTAAATTCGTAGCTCTAAATTCTAGGAAAGATAAGATTTTGCTGCTGATTTGATTTGGTCATATCTTTTTCAATAGCTATCCGTTTGAAAAGTTCCAATATATGAAACTGCTTGTCTTGGAAATCTCTTTCTATTGGTACAGACCATTCTTCCAGAATCCATGCCAATATTTAATTATGATTTAATCTCTAAAACGTGGATGGATTTTCAGATTCACAAGGCAGCTTTATCTTTTCCTTCTTTGTTATTTCCATGTAAATCTTCTTTCCTTTCATCTTTATCTTGACTTGGCCTCTAAGTAATTACCATTTATCTCTTAAATCTTCACATTAAATAAATAATTAAACCGCATATGCTTAAAAAGAATAAATCAATAAATCAAGAAATCGAAATAGGAAAGTGTACTCTAAAAATAGAAACTCTAGTAAAAACATTTCCTAACACTCTAAAATACACTAAGACTTTATTCTCACTTCTCCTCCTTGGATTTGTCTTTCAAGAACCGATTAACTTTGCATTAAAAATAGTCAAATTTACGCACAAAAGCTCAGATTCCGCAAATAGTTAATTTCCAATGGGAGAAAGTGCAATATGATCAAATAAGCCTAAAAGTCTATCAAATAACTCATTTATTCACCTAAAAGGATGTCTCCAATGGGCTAAGAATTAGAACAAATAGGGAGACATCAGTAGCGTGAAGAAAATGATGTCTGTGCTTCTTCGATGAATGGGCTTGGAGCCGCTGTTCCCTGATATGGACTGTAGTCGGCCGTCCAAAATTTGAAGGGGCCCAAGAAGATGATCCATCGGCTAGGGTTTGGACAGCCGTTATTGGTCTAGGCTGTGAAAGGTATGGCAGCGGTAAAAGATCGGTGGCCTGGATGGAGAGGCTTAGGGATGGAGAAGGAGGTGAGCCTTGATGAAAATAAGAAATGGGTTTGGATGATTTAGTGATGAAAAAAGAGGGTCGGCAGGGACTGGGGTAGTTTGGTGGTGGAAGTGGAGGATCGGTAACTTGGTGGGGTGAAGGAGATGACAATACTGTGAGGTTGGTTGGGTTGGTAGGCTGGCTGTCTGTGGAGGTCAACAGAGGTGAAGATTAGGTTTTTTGATAAATGTGCCAGAGAGCACATTTTGAACCGATTTTTTTTAAACCACCACGCTGTTCGACCCATTTTTTGAATACGACTTGATTGTTAAAGAAGACAATTAATTTGGACAATGAACCAAGTTCGTTAAAAGATATTGAGCCAAGTCTGAATTCCTATATGTGGGTCTAATACATGCACGCTGAGGCACTATAACGGTGTATGGACTGTAACCAAATTTCCTAAAAGCAAGAAAACCAACGGTCTAAATGGGTATTTAAAACTAAGAGAGATTATGCACAAATAAAAAAAGCCAAAAATAAGGTTAGAGATCTTTCTTCTAAATTCCTTCGATCTAGCGTCTTACCAACGGCTTTTCTTCTTGATTCATTACGAACATGACGGACCCGTCTCACTTGTCCAAAGATCGAAGAGTTTCTCCGTCCTATTTGGACCCGGGAGATGATTTTCTTCCCCACCTCGCCTCCTCCACCAAAGAGTCACCGGACCCCGAGAACCTCACGTCTCGGGTAAACCCGGATCCCCGATACCCTCTGGGTATGCCTAGCCTCACGCTAGATCATAACCCACCAGATCTTGGTCCTTTTGGTACTTTTTTAGGAGAGGATTTGAGGATTCCGAAGCCAAATTTAGAAACTACTCTTGAAAGCTCTTTAGAAGAGAGTTATGATGGGATATTACATTTTGATACATCATTGGAAGCAAAAAACAAATTCTTGCAAGTGTGTGGAAGATTTGACAAAAAAATTATGGAAAAAATTTGGGAAAAACTAGTGGCAAATCAAGTGTTTGACGAAATTCCCAACTCACAAAATTTAGAAATTGTGAAGCTTATTGAAGGAGAAATTGAGGGCACTCTAGTATCAAAGAAAATGGTCAATTTTAGGCGTAAAAAGACCACCAATAAATCCGTTACGACCGGAATAATTGACGCCGATGCTAAGTGCTCGGGTGTATCCAACTCAATTTGTGAAAAGGAGAAGAGAATTGATTATAAAGATATCCTCTTGAACAATAGAAAACCATCGGTTGGGAAAGAACTCAAGTACTATGAACCCGTGGAAGGAGAGTTATTGCAACTCTTGGAGACCGATGTATTAACTATAGAAGAAGCGTTTGGGTTTTCTCTTATAGGTTATGTAGCGGGAAAAAATCCCCGGATATGGAAGATATGAGGAGAATCGTAAAGACTTGGAATGTAGATTGTAAAGTGCGAAAACACCCAACCGGATGGTTGATATTTAAATTTGGAAAGGATGAAGATAAAAGAAATATTCTATTAAAAGGCCCCTACCTTTCGGATGGTAAACTTCTACTTCTAACGGAAATACCCGATTTCTTTGATTTTGGAAATCTAGAGATAAAAAAGATGCCTCTTGGATTATTTTACGAAAACTTTCGGAACAAGCTAGAACGGATAAAGGTTTAGCGAAAATTGCTTCACAAGTGGGTAAACCAATAAAAAAGGATGGGATTACGTTTGAAAGTGAAGACATAAGTTATGCGAGAGTATTAGTAGAGCTCGATTTGAGTAAGGAAAGGAAGCTATGTGTGGAGTTTGTCTCGCATAAGGGTATAAAGTATTGTGTGATTGTAGAATATGAGAATTTACCTTTATGTTGTTTTAAATGCAAAACTTTTGGACATGAGAATAGAAATTGCTAGTATATGGTTGATCAAGATAAGGTGGGTAATTTTTACAACAATTTTGGAGATGGGGTTAAAGGAAATAGGAAAAATTTAAATAAGGCACCTTTAGTGCAACCTAACGCTACAGGTCATTTAAAAGAACTTATATATGTTACTCTTAGGAGTATCCAGTACCTTCGGAGTAGCTGCATTAAAGCAGGTGAAGAAGCTATTAATAGCTCTAAGTCTGAGAAGCCTCAACAACAAAGTGTTAATTCTCAACTACTCAAAGATGCGGTCAACTTTAGTGCCTTAGTGGTGTGGTCAATGCATCAGAACCGCACATGGGTAGTGTCCAAAATTTAGTGATGCATCATCACAAGCATCACAAAGCTGCTACGAACCTTATACCGACTTCTAATGCCTTTGCGAACTTACAAGTTATCTTTTTTTTCTTTTTTTTTTTTTGTCATTAATTGAAATTCAATTACAATACCGTTTCAAAAGATTATTACAAAATTTAATATTTTCTTCAACACTATTCGAGTTCTTCACCGGTATTTCTCTCATTTTCCTAGCGCATTTTGCATAGTTATCAGCTAACACGTTTCTATCTCTTCTGATGTGTTCAACTTTCCATTTCGGATATCTTGCTGCCCATTTCCAAATTATTTCAATTATCGGTTTAATCTTCCAGTCAATGTTTTGTTTTTTGTTAATACTCTGGGCAATTTCCAGGTTGTCCGTGTAAAATCTCGCTTTTTCAATTTTAATAAAATCTGTGTCTTTCATAGCTTGAACAATGGCCCATGCCTCACCTTCCTTCGCAGTCTTATAGATGCCTCTTCTATACTTTTTCCGGGTCACCTTTCCTTCTTGGTTAATAGCTATAGATGCAATTCCACTCCATTCATTGTTACTAACAAACGACGCATCATTGTACCAAAAAAGGTTAACATCCTCCATGTCCTTTTTCCCTTCATTATTCTTGTTATCTTCTAAGCTCCTTATATTCTCCTTCCCATTCTCATGCATCTGACTATGCTTGAATACTCTGTTTATAAGACTGTTGGAACTATCAATAATCTCAGAAACGTTCCATTCTTTCCTTTCAAATAACCCTTTCATTCTTGCCTTCCAGATATGCCATAAATGTACAATTAAATTACTTATTACCCATCGTTTGTTATGTCCATTTTCCGAGAATTTTTCAGCGATCTTCATAAACCACTCGCTAAATTTTAATTTTTCGTTAACGTTAACCTTTAATTGAAGCGTTCATTGGGCCCACACCGCCATACTTAGGGGGCATTGGATAAATAGATGTTCTATTGATTCCTCCTTATTCTCACACCATTCACATAAAGTCGATTTGGCGCACTTTTTTTTCATATGGTTCTTTTTTGTAGGTATTGCATCATTACATAGCTTCCACACAAAATTCCTCATTCTTGTAGGTACGTTTGACTTCCACACCATTGCCCACATTGATGTTTCATTATTTGCTTCTCCCATTCTTGACGGCTGTGCTTCTAGACATACTTCATGGTTTACCAACACATGATATCCTGACTTAGTCTTGTATTCCCCATCTCGCGAATTTAGCCAAATTAGTTTGTCCTCTTTATCAATTCCTAGTAAAGGAATATTAACAACCTCCTTTTTTTCTCGTTCATTACAGATTAGATCAACAAGATTCTCGTTCCATCCCGTGCATCCATTATTGAACAACTCAGCAACTTTATTTATTGGTAGCCACTCGCATTTATCTAACTTCATTTTTGGGGCGATCCAAGCATCATCCCACACATTAGCTGTTAAACCATTTCCAATCTGCCAACAACATTCATTCCTAAGGAATTGTACCCCTTTCAATATACTAGCCCAAACCCATGACCTTTTAACTTTTAGCTTGGCGTTCCATATATCTGTCTTCGGGTAGTAGATACCTTTAAGCACTTTAGCAACAAGAGACTCTGGATTTTTAATAATCTTCCATGCTTGTCTAGCCAACATTGCTATGTTCATTTTATGAAAATCCCTGAATCCTAGTCCACCTATACTTTTTGATATTGATATTCATTACCATGACACCCAATGAATTTTTTTCTTATCCATCGAATCCCAGTAAAAATTAGACACAATACTAGATAATTTTTTACACAAGGCCTTTGGAAATTCGAAGATAGACATTGCATAATTTGGGATTGCTTGTATTACCGCTTTAATCAAAACTTCTTTCCCACCTTCAGATAAATATTTTGATGTCCAACTAGAAGCCTTGCTAATTATTCTATCTTTGATGTAATTCAAATTTTCCATTTTCGATCTTTTCAGTGTTAAGGGTAAGCCAAGATATTTACCAAGTGAACTGGTACTAGAAATTCCCATTATATCTTCAAGTTCTTTCTTTTTGCATTCCTCTATTCCTTTACTAAGTTATCACTGCAGAACATAAGGACAACACGGATTTGAGGCAATCACATACCACGGTCCAGCTCATGCAGAAAAATAAAACTGTAGCATGCCAATTTAGATATGAATAGGAAATAAACAACAGTGAGAAAACTTCCGGATTTCCGCAACAGATTTGGGAAAAACTTCTGGATTTCTGCAGCACAAACAAACAACAGTTCGTGAGCTTGAGAAAGAGCAAAGGGATCGAGAAAAGTTGCTAGATCTAAATGTGGTCCCGGAACTTGATAGTTGGTGTCGCCTAGGGTGTGATAAAAATAAGATCAAATTAAGTATGGAAAACTACGCACTCCCACCCTAGACAGGCACAGTACTACAAGTATTACAGGACGTATGCAAGTTTTAATGATAAGTAGAGTTCGTTCTCAGGGACTTAAGTGTGTTAATCGCGTAGGTAGAGATAACGAGTAAAAGTAAATAATTAGAAGACAGAAAATAAAGCAAATAGATTTTCGAGATTAAGAACTAAAACTAATTAAAACTAGGAAAATAAAGACAATAAAGTAAAAGATTAAGAATATGAGATGAGAAGTATAGCTTAGGCTTTGCTAGTATGCACTAATCCTTCTAATTCTATCTATAGATCTAGTTCATAAGGGAGAATATTAGCTCTTGCCTCTTGGTATACTTAGTCAGGATTCTAAATTCCCCAATCTTAGACCTTGAGAGCGACTAAGGGGGCTACGGCACAACCAAGACGAGGACTCAAATAGGGTTATCAAACGCCACTAAGGCCCTATCCAGCACACTACAATAAATTGGTGATATGGTGATTAAAACAAACCCTAATGACTATCTAGTTAGAAGTATGTTTTATCAGAACTGCTATCGACACTAGACATTATGTGGTGGTTCAATAGTTAAACACCCTGTCAAGGAGACCATCTAACTACTATTAAAACAATCCTAAAGTGATCAGTTCTAGGAAAGACAATAAATCAAAACACATAAGCAAATATAAAGTAAGTAGCTAATATCAGATTAAAACATATAATTCCCAAAGAAACTTAGATAGAAGAATTAGAATTCATAGATTATACATATGAAAAACCCAAGCTATGGGAGGTTTAGTTCATACCTGAAGGAAATAAACTAAAAGAAATTACAAAAGACATCATCGTGCTCTCTACAATGACTAAGAATTAATTATAAGGTTTTCAACTAAGTAAGGATGATTTACAAGTGATATAAGGGTGTATTTATAGGTGTTTAGAAGACCTAATTATTTTTATTGAGGAAGATGTAAGTTATTGGACTTCTAGCCCAACTCAAATTCGTATGGAAATAAAGATAAACACTGCTGCACCGTTTTGAGCATATCTTCTTCGTTATTGGTCGGATTTTGCTCCATAAGATACCAAAAGAATCGCAACAGAATTATCTTGACCCAAAATAAGGAAATCTCCAAATTCGGCCTATTTCTTAGGTAAAATCCCACACCTTTGGACGTGTATGCAGAATCCCAGATTTAGGCAGCTTTTCCTTTTCCATCTTTTTAGCTTTTATTTCCTTATCTCCAATTACCATGCAATTCTCTTTCCATAAGTTGTTGTCTTTGACTTAGACTCTAATTAAGCTCCATAATTATCTTTAAAGCTACACACTAAATAAACAATTAAACCCAATATGCTCTAAAAATATTATTTCTACAAATCAAGACTCAAAATAGGAAAGTGCACTAAAACTCAAGAAAATCGACATTATTGACTTCTAAAACACTAAAAATGATGTCTCATCCTAACATAAATCTATCACAAATGAGGAGACATCAATAGTAGTAGTGAAGTTTGTGCTTTCCAAGTAGGCTCAAATTCTAAATCCGGCGTTATGGTTGTTTTCACGGGACTAGAAGTGGCGAAACATGTAGATGAGGTAGAAAAAGTGATTGAGGATATAAAGGAGAATCCTTTTGAGATGGTTGTTAGTAAAAAACGAAAAAGCGTGAAGCTAGTTTCAAAAGAAACAATATTGGAAGGCTAGAAGTGCGAAGCTAAAAAGCAAAAATATGGGGAAACCCACCAAGTGTTCTTAATGATAATCACGACTTGGAATACTAGGGGTTTCGTCTCAACCCATAAGAGGCGAGGAGTTACGGATCTTATAAAGAGGAAGAATATTGATGTTCTTGGTATTGTAGAAACAAAAAGTAATACGATTCAAGTTGATTATTTTATGAATAGTATGCTTCGAGGGTTGAAAAGTGTAAATAATTTTGATCTTATCGAACATGGTAGGATTCTAGTAGTATGGGACTCGGATAAAGTAGAAATTGAGGTTATTGAGAGAAAATCTCAAGCAATTCATTGTAAAATCGTATGTAAGGTAACTTCCCAAAACTTGTACACATCTTTTATCTATGGCTTAAATGATAAGAACTTGAGAAAAACTTGTGGAAAAATCTTATTGATATTTCCGCTACTTTTGATGATTCATGGCTCCTTTTGGGAGATTTTAATAGTATCCTATCTTCGAATAAAAAAATAAGAGGGCAAAATGCAACGATTGGAGATTTTGAGGATTTTGCGGATTGTTGTAATATTTTAGGCCTTGAAGACATACAATTTACCGGACAATTCTTTACATGGGACAATAACCATGTCCTAAGTAAGATTGATCGTGCTTTGGGAAACCGAAAAACTGGATGAATCCAATCACTATATTCAAGCGGAATTCTTACCTAAATCAAGTGTATCCAATCATTCGCCGGTGTGGTAACTATTTTTTTACAAAATATTACAAGAGTAGTTCCGTTCCGGTTCTTTAATATGTGGGTGGAGCATGAAAGTTATAATTCAACGGTGGAAGATAGATGGAATAAGACCCTTGTTTCGGGTACTTAACAATATATTCTTTGCCAAAAACTTAAAGCGTTAAAATTCGATATGCGGAAGCTTAATAAGAATCATTTTTCTCATATTTCCGCAAGAGCTAAGAAAGCAGAGGAGGATCTTGAAAAGGCCGAGGTACATTTTCAAAAAAACTTATCTAATAATTCTAGCTTTGATGATTTAGTTGAGCTCCAAAATAAGGCGAGAACTCTCGAGAAAGCCGAGATCAGTTTTCTTAAACAAAAGGCTAAGCTTGGTTATTCTCTCAAGAGTGATAGATGTACTAAAATGTTTCATGGGCTTATGAAGAGTAATAACAAAGAAAACGCTTTATACCTAATATCTTGTGTGCAAATGGAGAATTATCACATTCTAAGGCCAGGGTCTATGAAGCTTTTCTTATTTATTTTCAAGACTTATTTGGAGTTAAGGATACTATAACACAAGTAAATCCCGGTGTGTTTGATTATGGAAATAAACTTTCCATTGAGCAAGGTGAAGAATTGTGTCGAGAAATAACCGATATAGAGATTAAAGAGGCTATTTTTAAAATAGAAAATGATAAAGCGCTTGGACCCAATGGATTTTCATCTCTTTTTTTCAAGCGTTCGTGGGATATTATTGTGGAAGATGTCATTTTAGCGGTACGTGAATTTTTTATTCGGGTTTTTTGCTTCGTCAATTAAATACCACGATAATTGTTTTGATTCCAAAGATTGACGATCCAAAGTGTGTTGATCATTTAAGCCCCATTTCTTGTTGTAATGTGGTTTATAAAGCAATAACTATGATAATGGCGGAGCGTTTAAAACCATGTTTAAATAATCTAGTAGATAAAGCTCAAAATGCATTTGTGGAGGGGCGATCTATGGTTGAGAGTATACACTTAATGCAAGAGCTTTTAAGGGGTTACAACAATCAAAGTAGCTCCTCGAGATGCACGATAAAGGTTGACTTTAGAAAGGCAAATGATTCGATATCTTGGGAATTTCTTCACGAGGTTTTAAAGGGATTAAATTTTCCGGAAAAATTTGCTAATTGGATTATGACTTGTGTCTCATATCCTTATTATTCGGTGACTATAAATGGTGAAACACAATGTTTCTTTAAAGGCGAAAAAGGTTTAAGACAAGGTGACCCTATTTTCTCTTATCTATTTATTCTTTGTCTTGAATATTTTTCTAGGCTCCTCAAGAAAAATACAAGCGTTAATTTTAATTATCATCCGAAATGTGATAAGGAAAAAATTACTCACTTAGCTTTTGCGGACGATTTAATGCTTCTTTCAAAGGGTGATAAAGGTGCGATAAAAATTCTCATGGATAGTCTAAAATTGTTTGGAGATTGTTCGGGGCTTCGATAAAATGTTGACAAATCAGATATATTTTTATTTTGGTGTCTCAAATGACGATTTAGTAAATGAGATAGAGGCAACACAATTCGAGAAAGGGGTCATGCCTTTTCGCTACCTAGGGGTCCCGCTTGGTTCATCCATCTTATTATCAAGAGATTATAAACCTCTTTTTGAAAAATTGAAAGGTTGTGTAAGAAGTTGGAGAGCTTCCTCACTCTCCTTTGCGGGAAGATTAGAACTTATAAGATCGATTCTTCAAGGGGTGATATGTTTTTGGTTTACTAGTTTTCCGGTCCCGGTTGGAGTTAAAGATCGAATCATTAGCATTTGCCGTAATTTTTATTGGGATAATAAACCACCCCAAGTTAGTTGAAAAAAGATATGTGTGCCGAAAGAAGAATGTGGAATTGGATTAAAAGATTTAGAAGCGTGGAACAAAGCATTACTTTTGAAAATACTTTGGAAAATTGTTGATAAAAAAGACTCGCTTTGGATTAGGTGGATTCATGGGGAGTATTTTAATGCTTGTGGTTTTTGGGAATGGCATCCTAAAAAGAGTAATTCCCCTCTTTTGAAAAATGTTTGGGAGCAAAAAGAAATTATGCGAGGGTCTTAAGGAGAAGAAGGAAGAGAAAAGATCTTGGCTTTGTGGTTTCATCCGTAAATGTGAGTCACCAACGTATGAGGTATCTAGTAAAGAGTTTTATGATATATATAAAAAACCATATGATTTATTTCATCGAAAAACTTTTGTGAAGCCTTGGGCTAATATTATTTGGGACTCGAGTGTGTTTCCTAAGCATGCTATTATTGTTTGGATGGCATTGAGGGAAAGACTTAAAACGAAGGATAGAATTACTTATATGGAGCTAGATTCGCTTTGTGAGTTGTGTGGGGAAGATTTCGAATCGAATAAACATCTCTATTTTGATTGTTCTTATGCAAGGTCAATTTGGGATGAGATTAAATCATGGCTAGGATTAAATAAGGAGATGAATACGATTCTTAGTGCTTTGAAATGGCTTAAAAAGTTTAAAGCTAGAGAAAATTGGAGGAGAAAAGCATGGAGAATCGGGTTTGGAGCAACCGTTTATTGCATTTGGAAAGCGAGAAATCACCTAGCTATGAGAGGTAATTCGATGACACGAGAAACGGTTACCAAGGAAATCAAATGGTGTGTATTTTCCATTTTATTTTTCTTATTTCCTCGTCATTCCTTTATGGATGAGAGTGGGAAACTAGCTTGTATTAGTTTAGTATGAGTTAGTTGTATTTTGTTTCTTTGTTGCTACCTTAAGCTTTTGGGTCTAAGTAGGCAACTCCTTTGTATAGTGTACATTTTTTCTTTTAATACAACCGTTTACCCAACGCAAAAAAAAGAAGACAATTAATATATTAAAAAACAAATTGATCTGGTACAAGTCAAATCTAGACTAGAAACAAATTGATTTGGTAAGATTCAAATAGATTAGGAAACAAATTCATTTGGTAAGAAGCCAATAGGAAACAAATTGGTTTGGTAAGAGGCCAATAGAAAACAAATTGATTTGATAAGGTCTTTTAGGATCTATATAAAGGATTCCTTGGGTTCTATAATTTGTGTACAAACATTGTAATTGTTCCTCTTAAGTAATAAAGAGTTCTTTTACGCCGTAAAAGTAGTTAACAGATTCTCCGTTAGCGAACCACGTAAAATCTCTTGTGATCTTCATTTTAATATATCGTTCGTGAGGTGGTTTGTCATAACAAACTGGTATCAGAGCAATAGTTGGTGAATTCTATCAATAACGATATCCGGATCGATGTTGAAGATCGATAGATTTACAGGAGGGAACAACTTCAGTCTGCGGAGGATCAAGATGTGTGCCCTATTAAAGTCGCAAGGCACCTGGACGCCTTTGGCCACATACAAGGGAGGCGTGGATATTTCGATGGAGTACAGGTTGATAAAGGAGAAGACACACTCGACAATTATGTTATGCCTATCAGATGACGTTATCACAGAGGTCGCAAATCAGACAATGACAGCAGCTTTATGGCTCAAGTTGGAGAGTCTCTACATGACGAAGTCACTCACCAGCAAGTTGATGTTAAAGCAACGATTGTTCAGTCTATGGATGACAGAAGGTACGGTTCTCAAGGATCACCTTGATCAATTAAATACAATTCTTCTAGATTTGCGTAGTATTGATGAGAAGGTGAAGGATGAGGATGCAACATTTATATTGTTAGTCTTGTTACCTCCATCATATGAGAACTTCGTGCAGTCTTTTATCATGAATAAGGAAAACATAACTCTAGAAGAGGTGAGATCTGCTCTCCATTCCAGGGAATTGCGCCACAAGGGCGCAGACACAAATACAGAAGACCATGCTTCCGGATTGATGGCGACAGGAGGAGGCAAGAAAGGTAATAAGAGTAAGAATAAATTTGCAGGCTCTAAGTTACCTAAGGATAAATGTGCTTGGTGCAAGGAAAAGGGGCATTGGAAGATAGATTGTTGGTGGGTCCTGGTGTGTTATTAAATTAAGTACGAAAGTAAAGGAACCACAATTACCGCAAGTGTACGGTTGTCCAAGTAATACTCCGATAAGTCGTATTCGTTCTCAGGGATTGGACTGGTATAACCCAAGTGTTCAGTAGATAAATTGTAATAATTGCAATTACAGAAAAGAAAATATGAAAGATATTTATTTGGTTTCGAGTTATTAAACTACTGGATGCAAAGAAAATAAATTACTGAAAATAAATACTAAAGGACTAGATGCAAATATGAGCTATACTTGAGTCTCGCTAGGGAATCACCTAAACTTACCTAATTAATGCTTTCGTTAAGGGCAGAACTGATATTTATATATTAGTCGGGACTCTATAATCTCCTAGCCCCCGTCAGGGTGGACCTAGGAGCTATTCTTAGGTGTTACAAACCCCGTCAGGGCGATTATAATCCCTTCCAATGAATACTAGTTTACACAATTGGCTATAAGGTTAACTAAGTCCGTCAGGATCAATAATTTCTACCTTACGTTTATTATCTAGTTCAGTAATTAAACCCCCCGTCAAGGCGATCACTTCCCCACCAAAGTGAATAGCTTAATTACTATGACCTATCTCCGATTAGCTAATTCATTGATAGTGAAATTAATATAAAATAAGAAACAATATGAAATACCTAATTCAAATTAAACTAGAAACTAATCCCAAATTGACATACATGAATTAAACAAATTAGGGTTCATCCCATTACGATTCTCAAGTAATTAAGGTTTAGCTCATATTGAAAGTAAAAACAATAAGAAAATTAATAATATACATGTTCCTAATAACAGAAATAAATTAAGAACCTAGATAGAGGAATTGGCTTGAACTGTTGTTGGAGATATAGACAGTCTCCAGCTTCTGCTCTTGCTTCCGCCTCTTGACGCTCTCTCTAAGGATGTATATATTGAATGAATTGTGAGAGGTGCTGAATAATGAGGTCTAAGGGGTGTATTTATAGGTGTTGGAAGACCCTAGGTCGAAATTGCTTGGAGTGGAAGACAAGTCAAGGACTCTCAAATTCGTAACTCTAAAAGATAAGATTATGCTGATTTGATTTGGTCATATCTTTTTCAATACTTATCCGTTTGAGAAGTTCCAATATATGAAACTGCTTGTCTTGGAAAGCTATTTCTATTGGTGCAGACCATTCGTCCAGAATCCATGCCAATCTTTTATTATGATTTAATCTCTAAAACGTGGCTGGATTTTCAGATTTCAAAAGGCAGCTTTATCTTTTCCTCCTTTGAATAAATCTTTCCTAAATCTTCTTATTTCCATGTAAATCTTCTTTCCTTTCATCTTTATCTTGACTTGGTCTCTAAGTAATTACCATTTATCTTTTAAAACTTCACATTAAATAAATAATTACTACGCATATGCTTAAAAAGAATAAATCAAGAAATCAAGAAATCAAAATAGGAAAGTGTACTCTTAAAATAGAAACTCGACTAGAAATCATTTCCTAACATTCTAAAATACACTAAGACTTTATTCTCACTTTTTCTCCTTGGATTGGTCTTTCATGAAATTCAAGAACAGATTAACTTTGCATTAAAATAGTCAAATTTAGGCACAAAAGCTCAGATTCTGCAAATAGTTAATTTCCAAGGGGAGAAAGTGTAATATGATCAATTAAGCCTAAAAGTCTATCAAATAACTCATTTATTCACCTAAAAGGATGTCTCCAATGGGCTAAGAATTAGAACAAATAGGGAGACATCAATTGTCCTAAACGAGCGCAACAGGGGCAGAACGGATCTGCAACCGTGGTGGAAAAAGGAAATTCATCCATGGATGATTATATTCTTATGGGGGATAATGTCACGCATCAACCGATATGTGGGTTCTTGACTCTGGGGCTTCCTATCATATTTTCTCTAACAAGGAGCTATTTTTGACATACAACTGCATAGATGGAGGGAGTGTCTATATGGCAAACGGAGATGTGTGTAAGGTGATCGAAAACAGTTCAGTTAGGTTCAAGACAGATGAGGGGAAGTTATGCACTTTGAAGGATGTAAGACATGTACCACTTGTCACAAAGAATCTGATTTCTTTGAGTCTACTCGACAGCAAGGGATTTAGTTTCAAGGGTGAAGGTGAAGATTTACAGGTCTGCAAGGGTTCGAAGGTAATTTTCAAGGGGGTCAAAGAGGGGACTTTGTATGTAATACAAGGTTAGACGGTCACAGGTTCTGCTAGAGTTGCTTCGGCCGAGTTTCAGGAATCTGATCAAACCAAGCTATGGCATATTCGGCTCGGTCATATGAGTGAATGTGGGATGCAGGAACTTCACAAGAAAGGTTATCTCGCTGGGAAACACCTAAGAGCCTAGGGTTTTGTGAGCAATGCGTGTATGGGAAACTACAACGTAGCAAGTTCCCAAAAGCTATTCACAGATCGAAAGGCACTTTGGTTTACATTCATTCGGATTGCTGGGGTCCATCTCGAGTTGAGTCATTGGGCGGTCACAGGTATTTTTTGTGTATCATTGACGACAATTCTAGGATGACTTGGATATTTGTGATGAAGAATAAGAGTGACGCATTTGGCAAATTCAAGGAGTGGAAACACTTGTAGAGAATCAGGCAGGGAAGAAGGTGAAGAGGCTGCCCATGGACAACGGCTTGGAGTTTTGTTCATCAGAGTTTGGTGATTTCTGCAAGGATCATGGTATTGCTCGCCATCACACGGTTTGACATACACCACAACAGAATGGTGTAGCTGAAAGGATGAATCAAACACTTTTAGCGAAGGCACGATGTATGCTTTTGAATGCAGGTCTTGCTAGGCGTTTGTGGGGAGAGGAAGTTGCTATGGCATGTTATCTCATAAATCGGAGCCCTCACTCAGGCAATGGATTTAAGAAACATTTGGATGTGTGGTCTGGAAAGGCTGCAGATTACTCAAAGATGAGGGTATTTGGTTGTGTTGCCTATTATCACATGATGATGGAAAGTTAGAACAAGGGGAAAAGAAGGGAGTTTTCTTGGGCTATGGCATAGGGGTGAAGGGGTACAAAATCATGTTGGACAACAAGATTATACTTAGCAGAAGTGTAGTCTTTCATGAGAGTTCGATGATGCATATCATGGAGATAGAGGTTGGAGTTGTAGAGAAGAAGGTGGAGACAAATTCAAATCCTAAGGAATCTGAAACGCCACCAACACCGCCACCAGAAACAGAAGAGAAAGGTGCAAAAGAATTTGAGGATGCATCACCACCAGCGGAACTTGTACATCAAAGCCTTGTTGCAAGTTGCACAAAAAGGGAAACAAGGCCACCATCATGGCTCGTGAATGACAATATGGTGGGTTATGCATTGCAGGTGTCCAAAGAGGTGGAGGATGAGCCATCTACCTACAAGGATGCGATTTTAGGTTCTGAGTCAGCATAATGGATTACTGCAATGGGAGAGGAGATGGAGTCACTTTGCAAGAACTCGACATGGGAGCTTGTACAATTGCTAGCAAAAAGGAAGAAGAAAGGAAGCAATTACAGCTGCAGAAGGCGTCAACTATAAAGCAAGATTGGTTGCAAGGGGTTTCATTCAGAAAGAGGGAGTTGACTACAACGAGATTTTCTCACCAGTGGTCAGACATACTTCGATTAGGTTTCTACTAGCGATAGTTGCACACCAGGACTTTGAACTTGAGAAGCTAGATGTGAAAACAGCCTTTTTACATGGAGAGCTGGAAAAGGAGATATACACGAGTCAGCCAGAAGGATATCAATTTCCTGGGAAAGAAGACTACGTGTGCAAGTTAAAGAGATATTTGTATGGACTTAAGCAGTCTTCGAGGCAATGGTACAAGAGGTTTGATAGCTTTATGCTGAAGATAGGTTATTAGAAGTGTGAGTATGATTGATGTGTGTATCATAAGTTGTTGCAAGGTGATTCACGCATCTACCTAGTTTTGTATGTGGATTATATTCTGGTTGCAACTCAGAATATAAGTGTCGCCTAGGGTGTGATAAAAAATAAGATAAAATTAACTCTAGAAAACTACGCACTCTCACCCTAGACAGGCACAGTACTGCAAGTATTACAGGACGTATGCAAGTTTTAGTTGATAAGTTGAGTTCGTTCTCGGGGACTTAGTGTGCTAGTCGAATGGGAAGCAATAACGAGTAAGCAATAATTATTTAAAAGACAGAAAATAAATAGAGATTGAATTCGAAAATAGCTAATTAAAACTAAGAAAATAAAGACAAAAAAATAAAATACGAAGAATATGAGATGAGAAGTATAGCTTAGGTTTTGCTAGTATGCACTAATCCTTCTAATTCTTTCTATTAAATCTAGTTAATAAGGGAGAATATTAGCTCTTGTATACTTAGTCAGGATTCTAAATTCCCATTCCTTAGACATTGAGAGCGACTAAGGGGGCTACGGACACACCACGAGGCTGGTTCAAATAGGGTTATCAAGCGCTACCAAGGCCCTAAGCAATCAATTTCCATACATGGTGATAGTGATTAATTCATACCCTAATGACTATCTAGTTAGAATCAGTGCTGTCAAGACTAATATCGACACTAGACGTTATGTGGTGTTTCAAAAATTAGACACCCATCTAAGGTGACCATCTAATTACTATTAAGAAACCTAAAGTGATCAGTTCTAGGACAGGCAATAAATCAAAACACATAAACAAATATAAAGGTAAGAAGCTAATATCAGATTAAAACATGTAATTCCTAAAGAAACTTAGATAGAAAGAAATTAGAATTCATAGATTATACATGATGCAAAACCCAAGCTATGGGAAGCTTAGTTCATACCTCAAGGAAATAAAGTAAAAGAAATAATGAAAGACATCATCTTGCTCTTTACAATAAACTGGAAGAATAAAACCTTAAGAACTAATTACTATGAGGCAAGGATGATTTACAAGTGATATAAGGGTGTATTTATAGGTGTTTAGAAGACCTAATTCTTTTTCTTGAAGGAGAGGTTAAGTAATGGACTCCAAGCCCAACTCAAATTCGTAACCCTAAAAACATGCAATCAGGCCCGTTTTTCTTTTGGTCCTAGAAGCTTCAATTTTATTAGTTTGATGCGTATGAAAATTCATCATCTCGGAACGATCTTCAACTTTGCTCTTGATCGTTTCTCCAAATTCCACACCGTTTTTGAGATATAAGCTGATTTGTGTCGTAGGTGCAGAAATTCAGGATTAAGGCAGGTTTTCCTTTTCCATGTTTTTAGCTTTTCTTTCCTTTATCTCCAATTACCATGCTTATCTCTTTCCATATCTTGTAGTCTTTGACTTGGATTCTAATTAATCTCCATAATTATCTTTAAAGCTTCACACTAAATAAATAATTAAACCCAATATGCTCTAAAAATATTATTTTACTAAATCAAGACTCAAAATAGGAAAGTGTACTATTTCTCAAGAAAATCGACTATTATGACTTCTAAATCACTAAAAATGATGTCTCATCCTAATATAAATCTATCAAAAATGAGGAGACATCAAATATGAATGACAATCAGACGTTGAAGAGGTCTCTCAGCGCGGAATTCGAGATTAATGATTTGGGTATTGCTCGTAAAATCCTAGGAGTTGAGATCTATAGAGATAGAAAGAAGAGAAAGCTTGTCTTGTCGCAGGCTGGATATATTAAGAAGATCTTGAGTAGATTTGGGATGTCATCATCCAAGTCTATAGATACTCCTATGGAATCTAACAACAAGCTAGGAATGTACACCGTTCAGACCGAGGAGGAGTTGGAGTACATGTCCAAGGTTCCGTATGCTAGCGCAGTCAGAAGCTTGATGTATGCTATGGTTTGCACTCGACCAGACATAGCATTTTCTATTAGTGTGGTAAGTCGTTTCATGGTTCAACCAAGCAAGGATTACTAGCAGGCACTGAAACGCATATTTAGGTACGTTAAGGGTACGTCAGACATTGTCCTATGCTATGGGGCCAATCAAGATGCTTTGGTAGCTGGTTTCTCAGATTTAGACTATGTAGGTGATATTGATAGAAGGAGATCTATGACCGGTTATGTGTTTACTCTAGGAGCATCTGTTGTGAGCTGGAAGGCGACGCTACAACCGATGGTAACTTTGTCTACCACGGAAGTGGAGTACATGGCTTTGACGGAAGCAGCAAATGAGGGAATCTGGGCTTAAAGGGATGGTCGTAATCTAGGCCTACATCAAGATCAATTGATAGTCTACTACAATAGCTTGAGTGCAATATGTTTGACTAAACATCAGGTTCATCATGAAAGAACAAAGCATATAGATGTCAGGTATCACTTTTTGAGAAACGAGAGCAGGATCGAGGTAAAGAAGGTGGGGACGGCTGGCAACCCCGCGAATATGTTCACCAAGCCGATCCCGGAGAGAAATTCCCAACATTGTTTGGACTTGTTCAACATGTTGAGCCATTGAAGCCTTTTGGGGCTGTCAGACCCGGTGGGTGGTCCAGTGAGTCTCTGTGTCAAGAGACATTAGGTGCGGAGAAGACGTAACTTTATTTACGAGAAGAGGATCAGCTGTTGTTGACTAGAATCCAAGTAAAGGTGGAGATTTGTTGAATATGACTTTATTGTCAAAGAAGACAATTAATATATTAAGAAACAATTGATTTGGTACAAGTCAAATATAGACTAGGAAACAAATTGGTTTGGTCAAGTCAAATATAGATCATGAAATAAATTGGTTTGGTAAGATGTCAATACGAAAAAAAAATTGGTTTGGTAGGAGGCCAATAGGAAAAAAATTGTTTGGTAAAACATTATAATTGTTCCTCATAAGTAATAACGAGTTTTTTTCCGCCGTGGAAGTAGTTAACGGATTCTCCGCTAGCGAACCACGTAAAATCTCTTGTGGTCTTTATTTTAATATATCGTTCATGAGGTGGTTTGTCATAACAGTAGAAACAAACAAGAAGGCTCTTGAGTTTATTTAATATGTCACAGCAAACGCCGATGACATTCAGAAGAGAGTTCTTGCTGAAATACCCTCAAGAAATGCTGAGGTCGAGTATCTAAAACTTTTTGGCCTTAATGGTCATGTTGATAGAGAAAATTTCAAGAAAATCATGTTTGTCATCACTTACAAAGATATTCAACCTCATATCAAACCTTTAGCTAAAGGTGATAAATCTCCTATCCTTTGCTCACACCAGATTTCCGAGTTCTTATCAAGGTAAATTAGTAAATAAACTATGTTTATGTTTTATAACCTCTGTAAATTTGATCTCTTTGTTTTTCGATATGCAATTCTGCTACATCTGGTGGGGAACAAAAATTAATACCCTATAAGAGTTTGAGAGGAAGTCATTTCTACTTAGTCTTACGATTCCTGTGATTAGCCAATACATGCCTGATTTAGAAAAAGGCAAATTGATGTACTTTTAGTCTATAAGAGAAGAGGATAAAACACCAGGTGGTCTATTGGCACGACCTGCTTTGACTAGTTACATCAAAACTACACTGCTCGTTAAGGATAGGCCATTTGATCCCTACGCAAACCACACAAGCCCATATGAAAGCGTTTTGTGCTCAGATCCTCACCAAAGCATGTATTCACAAACTCTTTGTGGCCTTCTCCAAAACAAACAAGTCCTCTGTGTTGGTGCTCCTTTCGCCACTAGTTTTATTTACGTGATTAGGTTCCTGGAAAAAAATTTGGGATGTTTTGTGTCAAG
This sequence comes from Nemophila menziesii, assembly GCA_029959085.1. Lineage (NCBI taxonomy): Eukaryota > Viridiplantae > Streptophyta > Magnoliopsida > Boraginales > Hydrophyllaceae > Nemophila > Nemophila menziesii. The sequence goes on along the minus strand of JARWIR010000027.1, from coordinate 1,510,505 downwards.
ATATTCGAACAGGGACACTTAACACAAAGATTACCGACCCTGTGATGAAAGTTCTAAATCCTGACCCAAAATTGGGGGATTTTATTGAAGAGGAATGCAAGAAAGAATCATGGCAAGGGATTATACCTAGATTGTGGCCTAACACTAAGTTTATATATGGTATTGCTACCAAGACTATGTCTCAATACATATCAATTCTTGATTAGTATAGCAATAATCTCCCTCTTCTTAGCATGACGTATGCCTCATCAGAGTGTTACTTCGGTCTCAACCTTAACCCTTTTTGCAAACCTAGTGAAGTTTCATATACTTTTATTCCCACCATGGCATATAAATCGAGTTCTTGTCGGTTCATAGAAATAATGCATTATTAGTTGGCTCAGTTTCCATGCCTGAATCCTTTTGTGAGAAGGAACAACCAAAATTGGTTGATCTAGCTAATGTTGAACTTGGAAAAGAGTATGGAATTGTTGTCACAACTTACTCAGGTACTTCAATTCTCTATTTTTAATATTTTTTAATCAATTTTCATTAGCATATATCAGGGGAGAATTAGAATTTTGGTTTTGATTTTTACAGGTTATAACAGTTTTAGAATTTAAGGGGTGGCCTTAAAATAATGGTTAACGGTACTAAAAGTTTCATATGGTCCTAATAATTATATACATCTATATACAATTTGCAGGTCTTTATCTTTACAAGGTAGGCAATATACTTCGAGTTACTGGATTTAAAAACAAAGCTCCTCAATTCAGCTTCGTATGTCGCGACAATGTTGTTTTAAGCATTGATGCATATAAGACCGGTGAATTTGAGTTACAAAATGCAGTAAATTATGGGGCTGCTTATTTTATGCCATTTAATGCACATATCACGTGTTGCACAAGTTATGGAGACACAAGTAAACTTCCAGGCCACTATGTACTATTCTGGGAATTAAATGTGAATGACTCATCCCACATTCCACCTTCAACATTCGAAGATTGTTGCCTCACAATCAAGGAGTCTCATAACAGTGTATATCAAATACTTTGAGCTTCTGGAACACTTGGACACTTGAGATCAAGATTGGGGAAAATGGAACAGTTTATAAGCTATTGGATTATACTATTAGTCTAGGTGCATCAATTAACATGTACAAGACACCACGATGCGTGAAATATGCACCTATTATTGAGTTATTAAACTCAAAGGTTGTGTCTACTTAATTCAATTCTGAATGCCCAAAATCCACCTCTGGACACAAGGAATGGAGTAACATCAACAACTGAAGAGTCTGGATATTGAGCTACGAAGGCCTGAAGGTCCATATGATTTCTTTGCGCTCCTCCAACTCGAGAAGCCTTAAAAATTTACTCTTCATTCCATGTATTGCATCTGAATTCTCCATTTAGATCCCTCTTTTATGAAAGCTATTAATCATTATTATGTATACCATTTATCTATATTTATTTATCCAGAGGTGTGATAAAATCACCTAACAATTCAACACCCCTAGAGATCACTCTATATAAGTGCACGAGTCGTTCATAAGTAATAAGTAATAATATCGTTCTCTACATGGACTATGAGGTTAATCTTAATATTGTGCTTTTAGGAAGCGTAGATGATTTAGTTACTATTATAAAAAGACAGAAATAAAATATAGAATAAACTAATAAAGAAAATAAACTACGAAGAGAGATATGTATGAGAGAGATATAGCTCAAATTTGCTAGTACTCGCCTGTCGTACTAAGTTGATGGTTCCGATTATTAGGGTGAACTAGGTAGTTATGCTGATCAAGATTTTAACTTCCTTCTAACTCCCGTCATAAAGCGTGTCATCTTGTAAAGTTTTACCCTGAGGCAGCTAAACCAAGGCCAATAGAACTGACCCAATCACCAAGTAACACGAGGAGACAAAGGTGGAGGGTATGCACAATGTATGATCTTAAGACTCAATGTCTACTATCTATAGGTCACAGACCTAGGGCCCTCTACTCCAGGATTGTTTTGCATTTCGGTCTGGATTTGTTCCCCTGCAATGAGCATCGTTGACCTTTTCTTCTTCGGGAGCAAGAATGTTGTATCACGTCCTGATTTCTCACCATTAAAACTCAAAAATCAGAACATAACATGCTGCAAATCTAAGTCAAGGATCTAAGTCCACCAAGGCACTAACACAAGTCACAACATAAGGGAAAACTGCAGATTTACATCAGCTATACACCATAAATATGAAGTATTTGACGACTTCGTTTTGGCCTTCAGACCGGTGTTATAAAACTCACAAAAATCGCACGCTTAATCGGTAAATCGCAGTGACGCGAGGCAGTTGCGCCTCGCCGTGACTAGGCGTGATTAATCCAAGATCGACGTTAATCCTACGCCTTATTGCATTTTGGGTTGATCCTTTAAGTGAACGATTAATGTGCTTTTGGGTTGATCAAATAACATTTAACAATTTAAAAATAAACCTATATATGTTTTGAGCGGCAAACCAAACCTAAAAAACTTTTTGAAAACCCTAAACCATATTAAACTAAAAATGTATATTAATGAGTAACAATAACATGAGTATTAATTATTCAAGATCCATCAAAATAGCAGTCCAAGATCAAGGCACTAACGAAGCAGTGACCAACCCGAGAGCCAATTAGAGATTAATGCCTATTAAAAAATTTATTTAAAAAAAGGTGCTTATGATAAGATTTTTTTATAGAAAACAGCCCCATCCCAAACTACCCTTATGATTAACAATTAAAAAAAAGAAATTAGAAAAAAACAAAACAAAAACTAATAAACACACGCGCGCGTCCGTGATTTTTTTTTTAAATCGTCATAACTAATTCTAAAAAAATAAAAAAATGAAAAAATTTATATATTTGGATAAAGCAAATTAATATTTACGTTTATGATTTTTTTCAAAATTTTTTGAATTTTTTCGAATTTTTTTATTCGCAGAACATGAAATTTGTTTTCCGCAGACACGAAATTCACTGTTTAAAACATGGAATTCCAAACAAACATGGAATTCCATGTTCTGCGAATTAAAAAATTAAAAAAAATCAAAAAAACCAAAAAATTCAGAAAATTCCGAAAAAAATCATAGACGTAAATATTAATTTGATTTATCCAAATATGATTTTTTTTGATTTTTCTGATTTTTTTTAATTAGTTATGGCGATTTAAAAAAAAAATTCACGGACGCGCGCGTGTGATGAAATTAGTAGTAGGTGGTGGTGGTGGTTGTGGTGGTGGAGGTGGTGATGGTTGTGGTGGCTGTAGTGGTGGTGGTGGTTGTGGTGGTGGAGGTGGTGATGGTCGTGGTGGTGGTGGTGGAAATACCCTATTATTTGTTTAAAATTTAAAAATAAATATTGTATTAAAAATAAAATAATATATTTAATAATAAGGATAGTATATGTATAAAAAATATAAAGGGGATGTTTTCAATAAATAATTGTTCTATTAGGCATTTATCTCTAAATAAGAAAATTAGAGGGTTAATAAATTTAAGACATCATTAAAGAGGCATTTATCTCTAATTACCTTATGTTATAACTACACATACATTCTTAACTCTTTTTTAAAATAGAGTAGGCTATTGATATTTAGATTTTCCTGTCTTTCTAGTAAATAGAGTAGGCCATTAACACATACATTTTTTAATTCACTTCTAAAATAAAGTAGGCTATTAACATTTATATTTCTCAGCTCTCTTCTAAAATAGAGTAGACGGTTGACACCAATATTTCCCAATTCTCTTTGAAAATAGAGTACACTATTACTTACCACATAGGAAAAAGGATTTGGATATGCCCCTCTTCGGTCTTCCTTATTTTCTAAAATTTATTTTTTATCCTACATATATAGGTCAATTAGTACCTAGTAGATCATTTAGAACCAACCTATCCATTTGGATCCCTCTGACCGGAAAAAAAACGAGAGAGTGATAGTGAGTTACAAATATATTTGACCTTTTGGCATTTGATTTCCTTGTCTCATAAATATAACATTTTAGTCCTTTATCTTTTAACTTTGTAACAACATTAGTATTTTTTCACAAAAGAGAAAGATAAAGCGATTAAAAGTTTACGTTTGCAAGATAAAGGATTAGCATATTGAATCAGATAATGAAGAAAAAAATTGTCACTTTTCCAAGATAAGGGACTATACTGAGAAAATATGCAAATGTTAGAGACCAAATCAGTTATTTTCAGTAATAAAAGCCAATTAGGGAAAGCAGATTACCTTGTCATTTAGATATATGGATATCGCAAGAGTTTCCGCGGGTCCATTTGCTCCAATACTAGACACATTTCGTATTAAAAGGGTAATTTCATAACAAAAAATTATAAATGCGTATACCTTGGATACTATCATAATAATCACAGCCACTGAGAATGCACAAGTCTAAACTGATCCATTGTAAGGTTTAGCTTCTCCAATATCTGAATTACAAAATATTTAAACAGTGCACTTAAGTGTAAAATACCAGACATAATCCTTTGGTCCGAGAAAAGGTCAAAAAACCCCTATGGTTTTAAAAAGGACAAATAGTATACCCCCTATGATATGTCACGAGTTTTCACAAGTTGGAAAACTATAAAGAAAACTAGGGGAGAGCATGGGTCGGTTTTACCCGGTTTTGAGGTTAGGGTAAACCAATGGTAATATATTTCGGTTTAAGGAATTGCTAGGGTAACCCAAGGATAGGGCAAAAAAAAGTTTACCCTCGGGTTAATTCGGTTTACCCTTCGGTTACCCTCGGTTTACCCTCGTTAGTCAACATTCGTCAAACTCTTTTTTTGACGCATGAAAAAATTAAATAAATGAGAAAATTTGAAAACACTTATATCATTATACTTCGAAAGATCAAAGATACAATCTTGACATTAGAAACGAAAAAATCGTGAATCAAATACTTCAAAATAAATTATGCATGTTTGGAATATCCGAGACGCCAAATGAAATGACTTCTCAAATATACATGTTTTGTATTTTTTTTATTTACACGGTTTTCGGTTTAGGTAACCCCAACCCAATAGCTTGGGTAATATATAGGTAAAATATATGGACCCGAAAAATCATAAGGTAACCCGATGGGTAAGGTTGGCCAAGGTAAAATTAACATATATCTTGGATCGGTTTGGTTAAAATTAACACGGTTTTTCGGTTTTGTTAAAATTTTGCTCACCCCTAAAAAAACATAGGAGTGGTTTTGAACTTTTGTCATACTACAAGGGTATTAATAAACGATTTTTACTTTCAAATTTCATAACTGGGATTTTCTTGGTACTAGTATCCATTAAATGGCAAGTAAACTTGGGTGCTCCAAAAGTTAGTAAATCCATATCTCCGGATTCACAACATAAAACTAAAAAGTCAAACATGAATAAAAGTCAACCATGGCTATATTTGTCACTTTTAAATCTATATTATGGGGTGTTTTTTAACCACATTGGGTTTTGACCTTTTGTCAATTTATAGCGAGTACAGAGCCTTATAGAATCCTCTGGAATTTGGCGAATTCTTATTAGGCTGGGTTGTACCTAGAGTGATAGTAGCTGATAATTAATAGGAAGTAGTACTTCCTAGTCTTTGATCTCACTTGTAACAAAAAAAGAATTGGTATTTTACCCCTCATTCTCCAAATAAAATATGACTAATTACCTGATAAAGCTTCTTCTTGTTATTTCCATCCCAGACATTAACATAACCATCACGACCTCCCATGACAAAGGTACCATATCTGCAAAATTGTATATTTTTCTTCTTGTTAGTAAGATTTGTGTTTAATCTTATATTATATATATTATATGTAAAATAGCCTCATACAATGGTGGTAAATTAAAAACTTTGGTAACTTACATGGGGTGAAAATCGATGGCATTAACAGTGTAACAATATCTCTTCCTGCTTCAGATATTTTATGACATTTAAACGCGTAGTTGTACATTGAAACAAATCATAAGCTCATGCACTCGATTTATAAATAGTTTGTAGAATTTAAAATACATACTTATTAACTTTACCAGCTTCAGAAAGATCAAATAACTCCATAGCTACACGTCCTTCAACAGAACTAAGGGAATAACATGCATCTTTTTCATAATAGTATATTCCCTTTTGTTTAATTTTTATGAAGTTAACAAGGCGAGATTAATATGTGATCCAGATAGAGAAAAATCGGAGTTATGAGAAAAAATGAGCCACGAGTTTAATGGGTATGTTTAGAGTTTGGTTGAAAGAGATAAACTATATGACACATAGTGCTAGAATTGCAAAGGAGAGCGTTAATGTTCTTGAATCACAACTATGGGTATCATGTGGTAACATATGTGCATGTCAAAATTCTTTATCAAATTAAAAATCGAGTATTGCAACGTGGATATAAATTTTAATCGGCCAAGATCTTGATATGTTATGGTTTAAATAAATCAGTAATTTTATTCCAAAATAAATATAGAGATGGTATGTTTTGTTGGAATTATTTAATAAAAGATAATTTATTTTATTATTCTTTCATACTCTTGGGAGAAGTGGAAAAGATTATTAGTGTACTAATAGTCCCACATAAAAATTTGAGAAAGAAATTGTTGGAATTAGTAAAATTAAAGAGTTTTATCTTATTAATTCTTTCTTTCTCTTAAGAAAAGTGGGTAACTTTATATGTGTTAAAAATCCCACCTAGAAAATGAAAAAGAAAAACCATTGGAATTATTGAATTTCAAATAATTCCTTATTCTTGATGGAGGATTAATAGTTTTCTTTTATATATTTGTGGTTATGGGAGTTACAAAAATTTGATAAAGAAAAAAAACGGCTAGCATTAAAGAGCATTGAAGAGGCATTTATGTGACGGTTTTTTTTTCTTTGTCTCATCATTTTCTCTATAAATGTCACTTGCTTTTTAAGAGAAGAGAAAAAATGTAATTCTAGAGAGAATGGAAAATGTTATTATAGAGAGAATAGGAAAATACTTTTAGTGAGAAAGAATATTATTCTAAAGAGAATGATATATTACTCTAGAAATTCAGAAAATGGAACACTCTATTCTCAGTGATTAGTCAAATTATTTTGACATAGAGATAAGAGTAGAAGAGGGATACGATTGTTGGAGATACCGGTACTCCCGGAATATCTTTTTCAACGATGCACGTTATGTGTAATCGTATCTAGTAATTTTTTTTTATATTTCCATGTATGTTCTTTTCCCATTTCTTGTAATAGTTGTTGTATTACGGTTTTTGGGATACCTTTATATTCCATTTTTCTATTGTATTGTAATAGTTGTAGTATTACATTTTTTCTAAATATTTTTATATGAAAATAATTTTTACTGTATCGGTGATTGTTAGTTTTTACCAACAATTTGAAAAAGATATTCTCATATCACCGATTGTAAAATAGTTTTCCTATTTCGGAGGCTGCTTCATCCTTGAATGCAAAAGCCATTCCCGACGTGATTATGTTGGATCCTTTCAATGGTTCCAATTTCAAACCTTGGGCACAAAAGGCACTGATATTCCTTGAACCATATGAACTAGATCTTGTTGTTCTCGAGGTACTCCCCGCCATTGAAGGCAATGTGGAAATTACCAAAGAACACTATGATAGGATCCTAGCTCTTGAAGTTGGGTTCAAGAAAGATAATTCAGTAGTTAGTGGATTGATCTTGGATAATGTGACGAACCCCGCCTTTATCTGTGTGCCGTTGAGAAGTCAATAAAGACTATCTGTGAAACGGTTTAGAAAAGGTACAAGGGTGATGAGTCTGATGAGAAGAAATACATCACTTGGGAATGACCCAAAAAGATCCAATCGGTCCCATACGAGTCAGAAAAGTGAATCGGCTCAAAGATAAGTCCTTAGTTTTCCATGTTTATATAAGTTTAAGGAATACTTTTCCCCTTTCTATTACAACTATTTAACTCTTGATGCATTAAATATCATTCATAGATTATATATCAATTGGATATTAAATCTATTTGTGAATGAAGATCTATATGAAGAGATCTATATGTTGCAACATGAAGGGTTGGTGGTTTTGGATTAAAGGGATAAAGTATGAAAACTTAGAACATCGTTTTGTGTTGTTAAACATGCACCTTGTTAATAGTACTTTAATAAAAGATAGATCAGGTTGTGTTACACTTTTTTCAATAGGTGTATGACATGATTGTCTTTTGGTACTCCATTTCATGGGGCTTACTGCTTCCAATCTTCTTTTTATATATAAAAGATGTGGGGGAAGCTGATCATAAGGATGAAATTCATTAGTCAATAATGGAATTTACCTTAGTTAGTCTCATTTTTGGTGGAAATGTTTGACTCTCTTGATATAATGTATGGTAAAACTCCTTATAATACAAATATTCATGAATAAGAGAATTGTGGGGGTGTGCACCCCTTGATTAATATGAAATAATTATAAGGACTATGATGTTATAAATGAACTATACTCAACTTGGTATTATCCATATTGTAAAGAGACTCAAGTGTTGAACATTGGATTATTTTTTGTCATTTAATAAAGTACGAGAGAGTACTATTGATCTAATCTGCGTTTTAAAATAATTCATGTAGTTCTTGAAGGATATTTTGTTACGCAAACTTGGTCTCATATAAATGATGAAATAAATGGTTGATTCTTTTACTAATAGACTTAATTGGGAGAATAATCCTAGAAATGTTGAGTGATAGGTTTAGAACCCATTAATGGGGAACCTATTACTAATGATTATATATGATGCACTAACTTCCTATCTATATAGTGTAAATTGTGCATACATGAGAAAATTCAAACTTAATGAATTCATAAGGGTGATGAGTCTGATGAGAAGAAATACATCACTTGGGAATGACCCAAAAAGATCCAATCGGTCCCATACGAGTCAGAAAAGTGAATCGGCTCAAAGATAAGTCCTTAGTTTTCCATGTTTATATAAGTTTAAGGAATACTTTTCCCCTTTCTATTAGAACTATTTAACTCTTGATGCAGTAAATATCATTCATAGATTATATATCAATTGGATATTAAATCTATTTGTGAATGAAGATCTATATGAAGAGATCTATATGTTGCAACATGAAGGGTTGGTGGTTTTGGATTAAAGGGATAAAGTATGAAAACTTAGAACATTGTTTTGTGTTGTTAAACATGCACCTTGTTAAAAGTACTTTAATAAAAGATAGATCAGGTTGTGTTACACTTTTTTCAATAGGTGTATGACATGATTGTCTTTTGGTACTCCATTTCATGGGGCTTACTGCTTCCAATCTTCTTTTTATATATAAAAGATGTGGGGGAAGCTGATCATAAGGATGAAATTCATTAGTCAATAATGGAATTTACCTTAGTTAGTCTCATTTTTGGTGGAAATGTTTAACTCTCTTGATATAATGTATGGTAAAACTCCTTATATTACAAATATTCATGAATAAGAGAATTGTGGGGGTGTGCACCCCTTGATTAATATGAAATAATTATAAGGACTATGATGTTATAAATGAACTATACTCAACTTGGTATTATCCATATTGTAAAGAGACTCAAGTGTTGAACATTGGATTATTTTTTGTCATTTAATAAAGTACGAGAGAGTACTATTGATCTAATCTGCGTTTTAAAATAATTCATGTAGTTCTTGAAGGATATTTTGTTACGCAAACTTGGTCTCATATAAATGATGAAATAAATGGTTGATTCTTTTACTAATAGACTTAATTGGGAGAATAATCCTAGAAATGTTGAGTGATAGGTTTAGAACCCATTAATGGGGAACCTATTACTAATGATTATATATGATGCACTAACTTCCTATCTATATAGTGTAAATTGTGCATACATGAGAAAATTCAAACTTAATGAATTCATAAGGGTGATGAGTCTAATGAGAAGAAATACATCACTTGGGAATGACCCAAAAAGATCCAATCGGTCCCATACGAGTCAGAAAAGTGAATCGGCTCAAAGATAAGTCCTTAGTTTTCCATGTTTATATAAGTTTAAGGAATACTTTTCCCCTTTCTATTACAACTATTTAACTCTTGATGCATTAAATATCATTCATAGATTATATATCAATTGGATATTAAATCTATTTGTGAATGAAGATCTATATGAAGAGATCTATATGTTGCAACATGAAGGGTTGGTGGTTTTGGATTAAAGGGATAAAGTATGAAAACTTAGAACATCGTTTTGTGTTGTTAAACATGCACCTTGTTAATAGTACTTTAATAAAAGATAGATCAGGTTGTGTTACACTTTTTTCAATAGGTGTATGACATGATTGTCTTTTGGTACTCCATTTCATGGGGCTTACTGCTTCCAATCTTCTTTTTATATATAAAAGATGTGGGGGAAGCTGATCATAAGGATGAAATTCATTAGTCAATAATGGAATTTACCTTAGTTAGTCTCATTTTTGGTGGAAATGTTTGACTCTCTTGATATAATGTATGGTAAAACTCCTTATAATACAAATATTCATGAATAAGAGAATTGTGGGGGTGTGCTCCCCTTGATTAATATGAAATAATTATAAGGACTATGATGTTATAAATGAACTATACTCAACTTGGTATTATCCATATTGTAAAGAGACTCAAGTGTTGAACATTGGATTATTTTTTGTCATATAATAAAGTACGAGAGAGTACTATTGATCTAATCTGCGTTTTAAAATAATTCATGTAGTTCTTGAAGGATATTTTGTTACGCAAACTTGGTCTCATATAAATGATGAAATAAATGGTTGATTCTTTTACTAATTGACTTAATTGGGAAAATAATCCTAGAAATGTTGAGTGATAGGTTTAGAACCCATTAATGGGGAACCTATTACTAATGATTATATATGATGCACTAACTTCCTATCTATATAGTGTAAATTGTGCATACATGAGAAAATTCAAACTTAATGAATTCATAAGGGTGATGAGTCTGATGAGAAGAAATACATCACTTGGGAATGACCCAAAAAGATCCAATCGGTCCCATACGAGTCAGAAAAGTGAATCGGCTCAAAGATAAGTCCTTAGTTTTCCATGTTTATATAAGTTTAAGGAATACTTTTCCCCTTTCTATTACAACTATTTAACTCTTGATGCATTAAATATCATTCATAGATTATATATCAATTGGATATTAAATCTATTTGTGAATGAAGATCTATATGAAGAGATCTATATGTTGCAACATGAAGGGTTGGTGGTTTTGGATTAAAGGGATAAAGTATGAAAACTTAGAACATCGTTTTGTGTTGTTAAACATGCACCTTGTTAATAGTACTTTAATAAAAGATAGATCAGGTTGTGTTACACTTTTTTCAATAGGTGTATGACATGATTGTCTTTTGGTACTCCATTTCATGGGGCTTACTGCTTCCAATCTTCTTTTTATATATAAAAGATGTGGGGGAAGCTGATCATAAGGATGAAATTCATTAGTCAATAATGGAATTTACCTTAGTTAGTCTCATTTTTGGTGGAAATGTTTGACTCTCTTGATATAATGTATGGTAAAACTCCTTATAATACAAATATTCATGAATAAGAGAATTGTGGGGGTGTGCACCCCTTGATTAATATGAAATAATTATAAGGACTATGATGTTATAAATGAACTATACTCAACTTGGTATTATCCATATTGTAAAGAGACTCAAGTGTTGAACATTGGATTATTTTTTGTCATTTAATAAAGTACGAGAGAGTACTATTGATCTAATCTGCGTTTTAAAATAATTCATGTAGTTCTTGAAGGATATTTTGTTACGCAAACTTGGTCTCATATAAATGATGAAATAAATGGTTGATTCTTTTACTAATAGACTTAATTGGGAGAATAATCCTAGAAATGTTGAGTGATAGGTTTAGAACCCATTAATGGGGAACCTATTACTAATGATTATATATGATGCACTAACTTCCTATCTATATAGTGTAAATTGTGCATACATGAGAAAATTCAAACTTAATGAATTCATAAGGGTGATGAGTCTGATGAGAAGAAATACATCACTTGGGAATGACCCAAAAAGATCCAATCGGTCCCATACGAGTCAGAAAAGTGAATCGGCTCAAAGATAAGTCCTTAGTTTTCCATGTTTATATAAGTTTAAGGAATACTTTTCCCCTTTCTATTAGAACTATTTAACTCTTGATGCAGTAAATATCATTCATAGATTATATATCAATTGGATATTAAATCTATTTGTGAATGAAGATCTATATGAAGAGATCTATATGTTGCAACATGAAGGGTTGGTGGTTTTGGATTAAAGGGATAAAGTATGAAAACTTAGAACATTGTTTTGTGTTGTTAAACATGCACCTTGTTAAAAGTACTTTAATAAAAGATAGATCAGGTTGTGTTACACTTTTTTCAATAGGTGTATGACATGATTGTCTTTTGGTACTCCATTTCATGGGGCTTACTGCTTCCAATCTTCTTTTTATATATAAAAGATGTGGGGGAAGCTGATCATAAGGATGAAATTCATTAGTCAATAATGGAATTTACCTTAGTTAGTCTCATTTTTGGTGGAAATGTTTAACTCTCTTGATATAATGTATGGTAAAACTCCTTATATTACAAATATTCATGAATAAGAGAATTGTGGGGGTGTGCACCCCTTGATTAATATGAAATAATTATAAGGACTATGATGTTATAAATGAACTATACTCAACTTGGTATTATCCATATTGTGAAGAGACTCAAGTGTTGAACATTGGATTATTTTTTGTCATTTAATAAAGTACGAGAGAGTACTATTGATCTAATCTGCGTTTTAAAATAATTCATGTAGTTCTTGAAGGATATTTTGTTACGCAAACTTGGTCTCATATAAATGATGAAATAAATGGTTGATTCTTTTACTAATAGACTTAATTGGGAGAATAATCCTAGAAATGTTGAGTGATAGGTTTAGAACCCATTAATGGGGAACCTATTACTAATGATTATATATGATGCACTAACTTCCTATCTATATAGTGTAAATTGTGCATACATGAGAAAATTCAAACTTAATGAATTCATAAGGGTGATGATTCTGATGAGAAGAAATACATCACTTGGGAATGACCCAAAAAGATCCAATCGGTCCCATACGAGTCAGAAAAGTGAATCGGCTCAAAGATAAGTCCTTAGTTTTCCATGTTTATATAAGTTTAAGGAATACTTTTCCCCTTTCTATTACAACTATTTAACTCTTGATGCATTAAATATCATTCATAGATTATATATCAATTGGATATTAAATCTATTTGTGAATGAAGATCTATATGAAGAGATCTATATGTTGCAACATGAAGGGTTGGTGGTTTTGGATTAAAGGGATAAAGTATGAAAACTTAGAACATCGTTTTGTGTTGTTAAACATGCACCTTGTTAATAGTACTTTAATAAAAGATAGATCAGGTTGTGTTACACTTTTTTCAATAGGTGTATGACATGATTGTCTTTTGGTACTCCATTTCATGGGGCTTACTGCTTCCAATCTTCTTTTTATATATAAAAGATGTGGGGGAAGCTGATCATAAGGATGAAATTCATTAGTCAATAATGGAATTTACCTTAGTTAGTCTCATTTTTGGTGGAAATGTTTGACTCTCTTGATATAATGTATGGTAAAACTCCTTATAATACAAATATTCATGAATAAGAGAATTGTGGGGGTGTGCACCCCTTGATTAATATGAAATAATTATAAGGACTATGATGTTATAAATGAACTATACTCAACTTGGTATTATCCATATTGTAAAGAGACTCAAGTGTTGAACATTGGATTATTTTTTGTCATATAATAAAGTACGAGAGAGTACTATTGATCTAATCTGCGTTTTAAAATAATTCATGTAGTTCTTGAAGGATATTTTGTTACGCAAACTTGGTCTCATATAAATGATGAAATAAATGGTTGATTCTTTTACTAATTGACTTAATTGGGAAAATAATCCTAGAAATGTTGAGTGATAGGTTTAGAACCCATTAATGGGGAACCTATTACTAATGATTATATATGATGCACTAACTTCCTATCTATATAGTGTAAATTGTGCATACATGAGAAAATTCAAACTTAATGAATTCATAAGGGTGATGAGTCTGATGAGAAGAAATACATCACTTGGGAATGACCCAAAAAGATCCAATCGGTCCCATACGAGTCAGAAAAGTGAATCGGCTCAAAGATAAGTCCTTAGTTTTCCATGTTTATATAAGTTTAAGGAATACTTTTCCCCTTTCTATTACAACTATTTAACTCTTGATGCATTAAATATCATTCATAGATTATATATCAATTGGATATTAAATCTATTTGTGAATGAAGATCTATATGAAGAGATCTATATGTTGCAACATGAAGGGTTGGTGGTTTTGGATTAAAGGGATAAAGTATGAAAACTTAGAACATCGTTTTGTGTTGTTAAACATGCACCTTGTTAATAGTACTTTAATAAAAGATAGATCAGGTTGTGTTACACTTTTTTCAATAGGTGTATGACATGATTGTCTTTTGGTACTCCATTTCATGGGGCTTACTGCTTCCAATCTTCTTTTTATATATAAAAGATGTGGGGGAAGCTGATCATAAGGATGAAATTCATTAGTCAATAATGGAATTTACCTTAGTTAGTCTCATTTTTGGTGGAAATGTTTGACTCTCTTGATATAATGTATGGTAAAACTCCTTATAATACAAATATTCATGAATAAGAGAATTGTGGGGGTGTGCACCCCTTGATTAATATGAAATAATTATAAGGACTATGATGTTATAAATGAACTATACTCAACTTGGTATTATCCATATTGTAAAGAGACTCAAGTGTTGAACATTGGATTATTTTTTGTCATATAATAAAGTACGAGAGAGTACTATTGATCTAATCTGCGTTTTAAAATAATTCATGTAGTTCTTGAAGGATATTTTGTTACGCAAACTTGGTCTCATATAAATGATGAAATAAATGGTTGATTCTTTTACTAATTGACTTAATTGGGAAAATAATCCTAGAAATGTTGAGTGATAGGTTTAGAACCCATTAATGGGGAACCTATTACTAATGATTATATATGATGCACTAACTTCCTATCTATATAGTGTAAATTGTGCATACATGAGAAAATTCAAACTTAATGAATTCATAAGGGTGATGAGTCTGATGAGAAGAAATACATCACTTGGGAATGACCCAAAAAGATCCAATCGGTCCCATACGAGTCAGAAAAGTGAATCGGCTCAAAGATAAGTCCTTAGTTTTCCATGTTTATATAAGTTTAAGGAATACTTTTCCCCTTTCTATTACAACTATTTAACTCTTGATGCATTAAATATCATTCATAGATTATATATCAATTGGATATTAAATCTGTTTGTGAATGAAGATCTATATGAAGAGATCTATATGTTGCAACATGAAGGGTTGGTGGTTTTGGATTAAAGGGATAAAGTATGAAAACTTAGAACATCGTTTTGTGTTGTTAAACATGCACCTTGTTAATAGTACTTTAATAAAAGATAGATCAGGCTGTGTTACACTTTTTTCAATAGGTGTATGACATGATTGTCTTTTGGTACTCCATTTCATGGGGCTTACTGCTTCCAATCTTCTTTTTATATATAAAAGATGTGGGGGAAGCTGATCATAAGGATGAAATTCATTAGTCAATAATGGAATTTACCTTAGTTAGTCTCATTTTTGGTGGAAATGTTTGACTCTCTTGATATAATGTATGGTAAAACTCCTTATAATACAAATATTCATGAATAAGAGAATTGTGGGGGTGTGCTCCCCTTGATTAATATGAAATAATTATAAGGACTATGATGTTATAAATGAACTATACTCAACTTGGTATTATCCATATTGTAAAGAGACTCAAGTGTTGAATATTGGATTATTTTTTGTCATTTAATAAAGTACGAGAGAGTACTATTGATCTAATCTGCGTTTTAAAATAATTCATGTAGTTCTTGAAGGATTTTTTGTTACGCAAACTTGGTCTCATATAAATGATGAAATAAATGGTTGATTCTTTTACTAATAGACTTAATTGGGAGAATAATCCTAGAAATGTTGAGTGATAGGTTTAGAACCCATTAATGGGGAACCTATTACTAATGATTATATATGATGCACTAACTTCCTATCTATATAGTGTAAATTGTGCATACATGAGAAAATTCAAACTTAATGAATTCATAGCCATGCGTGGTGGTCCTATTGAGACGGACTTGATGAATTCACCGTTGAGGTTGTTGTATATTTCTCAAACTTAATGAATTCATAGCCATGCGTGGTGGTCCTATTGAGTTGGACTTGATGAGTTCACCGTTGAGTTTGTTGTACATTTCTCAAACTTAATGAATTCATAGCCATGCGTGGTGGTCCTACTGAGATGGACTTGATGAATTCACCGTTGAGGTTGTTGTATATTTCTCAAACTTAATGAATTCATAGCCATGCGTGGTGGTCCTATTGAGATTGACTTGATGAATTTACCGTTGAGGTTGTTGTACATATATCAAACTTTATGAATTCATAGCCATGTGTGGTAGTCCTATCGAGACGGATTTGATGAATTCACCGTTGAAGGTGCTTGTATATTGCTTAAACTCAATGAATTCATAGCCATGTGTGGCGGTCCTATTGAGATTAAATTGATGAATTCACCGTTGAGGTTGTTGTATATTGATCATAATATGACTTTAAGGAGACGTCCTTGATGTTCCCAAGGGATGAGTTTTTAAACTCACCACAAATTCATAGCCCATAAGGGTGGTCCTAAAGAGAAAGGACTTGATGAATTCGCGAGACACATAATGAGGTTGGGCTTTATTGCTATTAATGATCTTGAAATCCGAGAGGGGTCGGCTAATGAGGCTAGACGCTCTTGGAGATCACCTATGTGTAAGAAAAAGGTGATGTTTGAGGAATTTGTAACTATCAGCCGGGTAGAGTATGTGCTGTGAGGGTCTCGATCGAAAACCGTCAAGTTCAAGAGTACGTTCACTTGACAGGAATTTGGTGGTTGCCTCACTTCACTACGTGTCAATTCAAATCGAAAGATATTGCCACTTAAGTACAATTCACCCATATGCTGATATTTATAAAAACTTGTTCACTTTCTCTCCCAAAGACCCTGAGTGGGGGATTGTTGGAATTATTTAATAAAAGACAATTTATTTTATTATTCTTTCATGCTCTTGGGAGAAGTGGAAAAGACTATTAGTGTACTAATAGTCCCACATAAAAATTTGAGAAAGAAATTGTTGGAATTAGTAAAATTAAAGAGTTTTATTTTATTAATTCTTTCTTTCTCTTAAGAAAAGTGGGTAAACTTTATATGTGTTAAAAAATCCCACCTAGAAAATGAAAAAGAAAAACCATTGGAATTATTGAATTTCAAATAATTCCTTATTCTTGATGGAGGATTAATAGTTTTCTTTTATATATTTGTGGTTATGGGAGTTACAAATATTTGATAAAGGATAAAAACGGCTAGCATTAAAGAGCATTGAAGAGGCATTTATGTGACGGTTTTTTTTCCCTTTGTCTCATCATTTTCTCTATAAATAGTGACTTTGTCACTTGCTTTTTAAGAGAAGAGAAAAAATGTAATTCTAGAGAGAATGGAAAATGTTATTATAGAGAGAATAGGAAAATACTTTTAGTGAGAAAGAATATTATTCTAAAGAGAATGATATATTATTCTAGAAATTCAGAAAATGGAACACTCTATTCTCAATGATTAGTCAAATTATTTTGACATAGAGATAAGAGTAGAAGAGGGATACGATTGTTGGAGATACCGGTACTCCCGGAATATCTTTTTCAACGATGCACGTTTTGTGTAATCGTATCTAGTAATTTTTTTTGATATTTCCATGTATGTTCTTTTCCCATTTCTTGTAATAGTTGTTGTATTACGATTTTTGGGATACCTTTATATTCCATTTTTCTATTGTATTGTAATAGTTGTAGTATTACATTTTTTCTAAATATTTTTATATGAAAACAATTTTTATTGTATCGGTGATTGTTAGTTTTTACCAACATGTTTTACATGCATTGATTGAGAACTTCCATAAAAGCGAGATATTACAATGGAGAATTCAGATGCTATAAATGGAATAATTTAATTTCTAGGCTTCTCAGATGGAGGAGCACAAAGAAGTGACATGGACCTTCATGCATCGGTATCCAGGGTTTTCAGGTATTGTTGATGTTCCTCCACTCCTTGTGGCCAGGTGTGACTTTTGGGACCTCAGAACTAAAGTAAGTAGATATATACAACCCTTGAGTTCAACAGCTTAATAATAGGTGCAGATTTCACGCATCGCGGTGTCTTGTACTGATTAATAGATGCACCTAGGCTAATAGCATAATCCAATAGCTTATCAAATGTTCCATGTTCCACGATCTTGATCTGAAGTGGTCCAACTGTTCCAGAAGCTCGAAGCAATCGATACACACTATTGAGAGACTCTTCGATTATGCGGCAACAATCTTCAAATACCAAATGCGAAATCGGGAACAAGTCGCTCACATTTAGTTCCCAGAAAAGTACATAGTGGCCTGGAATTGTACTTGTGTCTCCATAACTTGTGTAATCAGTGAGTTGTGCATTTAATAACGATAAATGACTCGCCCCATTGTTTACCGCATTTTGTAAATCAATTTCATCAGTCTTGTCTGAATCAATGCTTAAAACAACATTTTGTCGACCAATGAAGGCAAATTGAGGAGCTTTGTTCTTAAATCCAGTAACTCTAAGAATATCGCCTACCCTGTAGCGATATAGACCTGCATATTTCATATACATGTAAATTTTATTATAACCGAGGCCACCACTGGAATTGTAATAGAGTTATAAACAGTATAAATCAAAAACTAAATTCTAAATACTCCCCTGATCTCATATGCTAATGAATACTGATTAAAAATGAAAAATTAAAGTACCTGTGTAAGTTGTGACAACAAATTCATACTCATGTCCAATTTCAACATCAGTTAAATCAACCAATTTTGGTTGTTCCTTATCTGTGAGGAGAGGCAAGAACTCGAAATACGCCATAGTATATGAAATTTCACTAGGTTTGTAGAAAGCGTTAAGGTTGACACCAAAGTAACACTCTGACGAGGCATACACCAAGCTATCAAGAGGGAGACCATTACTATAATTTTCAAGAGTTGGTATGTATTGTGACATACTCCCAGTAATAATAGCACTTATATACTTAGTGTTGGGCCACAATCTAGGTATAATCCCTTGCCATGTTTCTTTATTGCATTCCTCTTCAATAAAATCCGCCAATTTCGGGTCAGGTTTAAGTATTTTCAACACTGCTTCCCTAACTGAAGGGTCGGTAATGTTTAAGCTAAGTGTCCCTGTTCGAATATCTTGACATAAAACTGTTATCTCCAGTGATTTATTTTGATTCAGAAAGCAAAAATGGAGGGAAAACAAAAATGCAGAAATGAAAAAATAAAAATTAACAGAAAACCTGTTACTGATCAAGGCTAGGATTGGATCCTATGTCTTTAAGGTTTATTAGCCACGCACTGGTGTCTTACGCTTTGTAATGGCTTCAACCTCCAGGATACAACGATCAACACTGCAAATATCAGACACTTGAAAATCTGCAGAACTTCGAACTTTAAATGGTGTTTAATCTCTCTCTTTTATGTTATTCGTTTGTAAAAAAAATTGAATGAATGAAAACTAGTTTTGGCCATGTATTTATAGGTGTAGAAGCACCTGTTTAAATCTAACCTGCAACGTTTCAGACATGGGAGATGACGTTTGAGGAAGAAGATGTTTTAGGAAAGATTAGAATGTTACAATTCAAAATTAAAATGATAGCCCAAGCTCTTTTAATTTTACAAAAGTATAGTCCAAACCAAGTCAATCCCAAGCCCAAAAGTGGATGCGCCCAATTCTTAAGTGCTAAGAACTTTACATATATTTTTTTTCTAGTTCAAAAAAAAAAAACTCTTCCTATACCTCAAATTTAAAACTCAATTTCTCATTTACCTTTCATTTGTTTTACACAAGTGAATACATAAAATTCATTACCGAAGTAAGACGAAAAACTTTAGTTTTTGTCCAGACTTATAACGAGGTCTGAGACCCACGAAAAAATTGATTTAAAGTAAGACATTTCACTTGGGTAAATTACCCAAAAATGATAACAAAAACAGTCCAGTGTTTTTACAGGAACCGAATCGCGAAAATTAAACCAGTGGCGAAAGTGGCACCAATCCGGAGGACTTGTCTGTTTTGGGAAAGGCCACAAAGCATTTGTGAATACATGCTTTGATGAGAATCTGAGCACAAAATGGTTTCGTATGGACTAGTGTTGTTTGAGTAAAGGTCGAATGGCCTATCCTTAATGCGTAGTGAACTTTTTAAGTAACTAGTTAAAACAGGTGGTGCTAATAGACCACCAGGTGTCGTAGCCTCTGCTCGATCGTATGGTCTGGAAGAGCATCAGTTTGCCTTTTTCTAAACCAGACACGTATTGGCTAATCAAAGGCATTAAAAGACAACCACTGGGACTAGCTCAGTGGCCAGGACCCTGTCTCTCAACTAGGAGGTACAGGGTTCGAATAACCTAGTTCTGATTAAGTGGGAGTATGCATGAGGAGGCGTGTATATTTCCTATGGGATTAGTCGTGGTGCGCGTAAGCTGGCCCGGACACCCATACATCAAAAAAAAAAAAAAAAAAAAAAAAAAAAAAAAAAAAAAAAAAAGGCATTAAAAGACTCAGTGGAAATGACTTCCTCCCAAACTCTTCTTTGATATATGGTATCAGTTTTTGTTCCCCACCAGATGTAGCAGAACTGTAAAACAAAAATGATCCACGTGCAAATTAGTCATCCAAGTAAAAAAATTGTGCTAGGAATATATACAGAAGAAAGATATACATGAGAAGAGATTTATTATTTATTTATCAATATACCTTGACAAGAACTCAAAAATGGGTTGTGAGCAAAGGATAGGAGATTTATCACCATTAGCGATACGTTTGATATCAGCCTTAATATCTTCGTAAGTGATGAGAGGCATAATTTTCTTAAAAGTTTCTCTATCAACATTACCATTAAGCCCAAAACGTTTTAGATACTCGACCTCAGCATTTCTTGAAAGTATTTCAGCAAGAACTCTCTTTTGAACCTCATCAGCGTTTGTTGTGACATCTTCTATGAACTCAAGAGCCTTCTTGTTTGTTTCTACAATTTTCCGGTAATCAGTTGACTTTGGTGCTTCAGACATGGTAATCTGTGAAAGAGATCTAGATTGAAAAGCTACGGGAGCCGAGGAGAGTATATAAAGTGAAAAGAAGTTGGAATTTGCTAATTAAATATTACTACGTTGCAATGTCATGCGCCAATATATAATTTGTTCACCAAATCCATATTATAACGTTGCAATGTCATGCACCAATATATAATTTGTTGTTTGATTTGTTGTCAAAAAACACATATAATTTGTTCACTTAAGCCGACAAGGGTAACCTATGTACATGTTCGAATTCGACTACGACTTTTGGTTAAAAGAGGTTGTAAGGATAGTTTATATATATGGTGAGTTATTGAAAAAGTTATAACCCAATTTTTCTGGTCGTGAAAGGTTCAACCCTTATTTAAAAATTATATTACCCTTTGTCTGTTATAATATGTCTTCTAAAAAAAAATTAATATCACATTAAACAAAAAAAAAAAAAAATCCCCAAAATCACCCTCGTCTTAAATTCATTTCATCCAAAAGTTACATTAGAAGAATCTGCAACTGAATCATACGTATTCATATTACATTCATCAAACTGAAGTAAGTTGGTAATGATGGTAGTTCAAAAAGCTTAGATAAGTTTTGACAGAAAGTGGTGGTCGTCGTCGTTGTGGTTCTGTGGTGGTTCGAAAAACTGAAGTGAGTTTCGTAAAAGGTGAGTTTCGACAAAGGGTGGTGGTCGTCGTCGTGATTCCGTGGTGGCAAAAAGGTAGGCGAGCTTCGTAAGATGCGAGTTTCGACAAAATGTGGTGGTCGCTGTCGTGATATTTTGGTGGTTCGAAAAGCTTAGGAAACCTTTGTAAAAGGAGAGTTTTGACAGAGGATGGTGGTGGTCGTTGTGATTCATTGATGGTTTGAAAAGTTCAGACAAGCTTTGTTAAAGGCAAGTTTCGATTGAGGGTGGTAGCGTTTTATTAGTTAATGGCGGTGCGCTAAAAATTTGGTAGTATGATGGTGGTGGTAGCATTGCATGGTGGTGGAGAAGACAACCCATAACTACAATACATTCAACCTAACCCATAGATAAAACGTACGCAACTCACTAAAATTGAACTAACAACCCAATAAAATTGAAGTAGCAAATCATAACGTGATTATACCCGGCACCACACACTGAAATTTAACTAGCAACCCACTAAACTTGAACTAGCAACCCACAATAATTATGCTAGACAACCCACCTACATTTAACACGTTGTCCGTTTATAAATTTATTTATTGTTACTATAAATCATGTGTTTCGTTTGATTAAAGAAAAATAAGGTGTATTAAATCACATCGTAATTAAAAATTAAATTCCTAGTTAAATGCATATAATTGTAATCTTTATTTTGGAAAGTTTGTTTGGTTAAATTGATTAGATATCTTTTGATTTTATATTAAATATAACATTTATACTATTTTAGTGAATGAAAAATAGAAAGATTATAAATAATTTAGACTCTCTAAAGGAAAAAAAACATAGGCTTGTTAAGGATTTTAAATATAGTAAATAAATATTTTAGACTTATATATATGTTAGAATTCGACTACGGCTTTTGGCTAAAAAGAGTTTGTAAGGATAGTTTATTGAGCAGTGGCGAATCTAGAAATCTAAATGAGAGTGAGCTTGAATAGTAAGGGGGTTCAAGGGTAACACCCTCGATTTTTTTTTTGATACTTAATAAAAATTATATAAAGATATAAAGATTATAGTTGTCGACAGTATCCTATTCTTCAAATAAAACAGATCAATCAGGTTCAATCAATTAGGGATAATTTTAATTGTATGAATGAATAATTTCCTACCCATTAATGTTTATTATGATATTAAAAAATTAACAAAAGTTTAAATAATACATGAGATCTTTAGAGATAAATTATTAATAAGTTAAAAGTTTTTTTTCGTTACAAAGGAGATATTTAGAGATCGTGTGTTACAGTAACAAGAAACAGAGATTTGAACAAAACAACAGCTAGTCTAGGACATCCCCAACTAAGCCGGGACTATGAATCAAACGTGGAACCTTCCATCCCATTCGATCACGAGTGAGGATACTCCAAGCACCATCAGGTGGATTGACATGCTTACTATACGGTGTCTCCTGATTAACCCCTAATTTTGCCAACCAATCTGCGCAAGAGTTACTTTCTCCGTCACACTAAAAGAAGGATTAGTATTGAGGGAATGATTGATTTGCTTGATCCATTCTACGGCAAGTCCCCACTTGTTCTCTTTCTGATTAATCATCTCCAAAGCTTCCCGGGAATCAATCTCCGCCACTACTTCCCTAAGTCCTGATTCCTCTGCCATTTGAAGGCCATAGCAAAGTTCCATAAGTTCAATTACCGTTACCATATCATGGTCTAACTTCATAGAGAAACCACTCACCCAATTCCCTTCACTGTCACAGATCACACCTCCTCCACCACCACATTTTCGCCACATGTTGAAACTATCATCGATATTTAACTTGAATCCGCTACTAGGTTTCACCCATCCAATATAATTAATATAGAGGTTACCTCACGCTGAATTTCCCGGCATTCTACCCCAGACCCTCGCATAACTGATTGCCACGAACCGCGCCTTTCTAATCAAGGCTGGTGGTGACGGAAAATCCACCCCATTGAAGATAGTATTATTCCTTGCTTTCCACATTAGATCGATCATTGTACCAAAGAACACACACCACGGAATGCCTGAATATGTGCTTTTACTCGAGATGTTTTTGTTCCACTATTGGCTACTTTCTAAATTCCGAACACCCATTGTAAAACCACTGCTCAATTCCTCTGAAACTGCCGCTGAAAACTCTCGATGCAAAGAAGCTTTTGTGCTGGTGACTTGCGCTCGCCTGAGCAGTATGTGTCCCTGTAAAGGCTTGTCATCGCATACATGTTCATCCATAGCTGCTCGTGAGGTAGAAGGTGTTCTCGAACCAGCAAAGTCCCCAATGTCTTGCCCGCGTGTGCCTTGTTTCAGCTCCAATCGAGGTGAACCGCCCCAAGATAGGAGCTGCTGTTGTACTAGATTCCCACTCCATAGCTGCTGTTGTCCCATAAAATGTGAGTTTCCTGAAATTGCACCTCCAGTTCCTACAATAAAATTAGTGTTCGAAAGACTATTTTCTCCTAAATCTTCCCACTGTCCAGCATCTTTAATGACCCCATCTCTTACAAGCTTCCAAATCTCTCTCACCCTAGTACACTCTTTGAAAATATGAAAAGAAGTTTCGTCTACCAAACCACACACCGGACACAAACCCGAGTCCACAACCCCTCTTTTTCTCAAGTTCCCACAAGTAGCTAGTCTCTCGAGAATTTCTCTCCAAATTAACACTCTAATGCGTTGAGGGCATTTTAACTTCCACACTCTATCCCACTTGACTCCCGGTTGCGAATCAATCATTTCATTCTCCCATAACGCCGATTTAGTTGTATAAACCCCATGTATCTCCTTTGTCCAAGAAAGTCTATCCTTATCTTCCAAATCTCGATGAATAATGACACTCGTAAGTTCTAACAGTTTAGAGGGGGCAATAAGGACTGAAATTGGTCCCATCCCAACCTCCACCCTCAAGTACATAATCCCTCACCTTTCTATATCGCTCGGAGATATCCACCGTACCAATATCACAATCAATTAGCGGACAATCCCCTCCCAAATCCAACCAAAAACTCACCTCTATTCCATTATACATGAGCCACCGGGATCCCCGTCTAACTACGGCAATACCTTCCACGACGGCTCTACTCATTCTCGAATCCCATGTTTTCGACTCGTAATGTAAATAGTTTGACTTGAAATATTTTTTCCTCATGACGGTAACCCATAACGAATTAGCTTCATGAACAATTTTCCAACCCAACTTACCCAATAAATGCCGTATTCATTTCTTCCACTGGTCGGAGCTCGAGACCCCCCAAAGACTTTGGCTTGCATATATTCTTCCAAGCTATCCAATTAATGTGTTTCCGTTCTTCTGTTATACCCCAAATAAACTCTCTTCGAATTTTGTCTATTTCATTACAAACATATACCGGTAATTTTTCAACTTGCATAACATACAACGGCGAAGCACTAAGCACGGATTGTGCTAAAGTAATACGTCCAGCTAAAGAGAGATCCCTTCCTTTCCATTTCGCGAGTTTACCATGAAGCTTAGTAATGAATTCTCCATATAACCCACTTGGTCTTCTTGCCGAGAGGATGGGTACTCTAAGATATTTCCCCAACCCCTCGCTTCTTCTATATCCGCTCCTAGCTTCAATGTATGCTGCTACTCTATCCACGACATTTCTGGAGAAATAAATCATTGACTTTTCCTTGCTAATTGTTTGAACCATGTCCTTACAAAAGGTGTCCAAGGTGTCCTGCAAAATATCAAGATTATGAACTGAAGCCTCCGAAAATAATATAAGGTCATCCGCAAAAAAAATGTGAGAGATTGGGAACCCCAATGAATTAAGTCGAATAGGCTGACACTCTAACTCATCCACTCTCCTTTGAATAAGTATAGAGAGATGCTCCATACAAATCATGAAAAGATATGGCGAGAGCGGATCACCCTGTCTGATTCCTCTTTCTGGTTGGAAAGGCGGCAACGGAGAACCCCGCCACAACACACTTAATTCATTATCCTTCATTCCATGGAGAATGATTGTGATCCACATCTCCGGTACTCCTAGGGATTCAAGTGAGTCTTTGATGAAATCCAAACGCACTTTTTCATAGGCTTTAGCAAGGTCTACTTTAATGGCCATGTACCCCTTCTTTCCTTTCGTGTGGCGAAGGAAGTGATACACTTCACTTACCAAAACCACATTATCTATAGTCGAACGCTGCGGTAGGAAGCTACTTTAAAACGGTCCAATATACTTTGCAAGAATGGGTCGGATACGGTTAACTAATACTTTCATACTGATCTTGTAGCAAACATTGATAAGACTAATCGGCTGAATTGCGTTATATATTCCAGACTGCCTATCTTAGGTATGAGATGAATGAGAGTCCTTAAAACCTCCTTCGGGAATTGACCTCGGCGAAGGGTACTTCTAATCAATTCTGAAACACTTGGTCCCACAGTCTCCCAGCATTTCTGGTAAAAACCAGCTGTCATTCCATCCGGCCCAGGGGCTTTAGATTCATTTGAAAAACCGTTATTCGTACTTCCTCGTCCGAAATACCCACTCTAAGTGATTTGATGTCTCTCTCGTTGAAACTCGGTAATTGGGGGTAACAAAAAAGGACTCGTTTCGCCCTCCTCAAGGGAGAACAAGTCCTTAAAGAAGTCTCGGACCCACTCTCGTTCCAAATTGTTGTCTTCAATCCACCTGTGATCCCCATTTCGGATACGCAACTCACCCCCTTTACTCTTCTTAACTTGCGCGACCCTGTGATAATATTCTGTGTTTCTCTCTCCCGAATTTACCCTATCTGTGTGGGCCCGCTGAAACCAAAGAGCCTCTTCCTGCTCAAGTGTACTTTCAAATTCTCTTCGAAGTCTATTCTCCAGGTCAACCAGCGATGAAATGTAGGAAACTTGCAACGCCTTCTGAATACCCGATAACCTCGCGAGAAGTCTCTTTTTTCTCTTAAAAATATTCCCGAAGGTTTCGTACTTCCACACCTGAAGGTCCTTCCTGACATTACTAATGTTGTCCTCAAAAGATTTCTCATTCTGAACCCAACTGTTAGCTACCAATTCTCGAAACCCATCATGATGACACTAGGCTGACTCGAAGCGAAATCTTCTCTCCCGAACTTCTGGTGCTACTGGTTTACCCAACTGAACAAGTATAGGGGCGTGATCAGTGTGAACTCGAGGAAGATGACTGGCCCTCGTAAATCTGAACGTCTTAATCCACCGCTGGTTACCATACGCTCGATCCAACCTCTTTAACAGACGTAACCCTGTATTCCACGAATCGCTCCAAGTGAATCTCAGGCCGCTAAATCCTAAGTCCTCTAGACCACAGTTACCCCTCCATCTCTCGAATTTAACCATATGTCGTGTCACTGTCACTTCTTCCCCTGATATGTCATTCAGAATTCCTACTTGATTGAAATCACCTATAACCGACCACGGTTCCTGAATTGTGTCTGCATCCTCTTCTAGTGCTTCCCAGAGAAAATCCCGAATCCAAGCCTTCGGACTTGCATAAACTACAGAAAGAATCCAAGAAATACATGAGGGTCTAGAAATCCAAACGTTAATTACCTGTTTACTAGCCGATAAAACTTGGATCTCGATATCCTCGTTGTTCCACATCATCCATATCCCTCCTGAGAAGCCCACCGCCTCAACTCTCAAAGATTTCGCCTTTTGGAGAGACTGAATAATTTTAGTTGCCTTCGAACCCGCCGCTTTGGTCTAAGCCACAATCGCAAACAATGGTTTATGACTTTGACAAAGATCGTTGAAGGCTCGTCAAAATCCTGCACTGTTAGATCCTCTACAGTTCCCAAAAAGCACATTAACTGGTTGGGTGGTCGAAGACTAATTCCCATTACAAGAGACAGATGCATAAGACATAAAAAATACTTAAAATAATTAAAATTAAAGGGATGAGGGACCAAACCCGTTTAATCGGAAGAAATCACAACATTCTCAGTCATGATAAACTCCACCCCCTCATTACCTCCCACGGAACCATGTTTGATAGCCTCCTTAGGTGGCGCTTCTGTATCTGACCCATCGAGAAATAAATCTTTGTAATCGGAAGCATTAGGTTTATCCGCAAAGAATTCTTTCAAAGCTCCCCCACCTTCCAATCATTGCAAGAGTTCGAGGGAAGTTTAGATAGTTTCGGGCTGGTACTGGGGTCATTCGCCTGTTTATTTGAGCTGTTGACATTCGGGTCTGAACTGTTCCCTTCGAGCCCTCGTGAGTCCGAAGCAATAGTGACTGAAGAAGGCTACTCTGTACCTGCTGTTACCATCACGGAATCTGCTTCCTCCCTCGGCAAAGACTATAAATTACCTTCTGATCCCCTATTATCAAAAATTGCAGACTCCCTCCTGATGTGATTCGCACCTAGCTGAAGCTCCCCAATTGCCGGAAAATGTTCCTGTCTGCAACCCATTTCACTGACCCTAGGAGAACCCAACTCCTCATCCCAATCGTCAACCACTACTATATCCATGTTTGACCCAATTTGTAGATTTTGCCCATTTTCAATCATGCCCAGTTTCGACTTGCCCAATTTGCCATATTTCTTATTTATTTGTTTATCTTTTCTATTAGGTGATGGTCCCACTTTCTCCCCATCTATTACTCTCAATTTTTCCGCATTAAAGAACCACTCTTCTAATTTGTCATTGACCAAATCAAGAACACTGTGGTTTGTTCCTTTATTCTCTATCTGTTTCGAGTTCTTCTCTTCTCGCTCTCTCACTTCCCCAACTGTCGGAATGTTATCTTTATCTTGAGGCTCCTCACCACTTGTTTCTCCAATCAAAATCTCATACCGTGAACCCAATGACTTTCCATTTGGAATACCACCTTTCTTCTTATTCAGAGAAGCGTTACTTTTGGTGATAACATCACTTCGTCCTCTTGACATGCCCCATGGATGTTGTTGATTACTCTTACCCCGTGGTCGACCCCTACCAAGACCATCCAGTCTCCATACAATGAAGCGGGCTTATCTGACTCTTTCGCAAGTGGCAAGTTAGGACTCCGTAATGTTCTTGTTTCTGGTTCTGTTCGAAATGGTCCGCTATCTCCGATATAGTTGTCCTTGACATGTCCAAACCTACTTCAACTAAATCATATCAAATGTATTCCCTCGTACTCTACCTTTTGCAGATGATCCCCGATACGAATAGTCAATACTAAAGGCTTCTCCAAGTCCACCTCCACAGCTATTCTAGAAAAATTACCTCTTTCTCTCGACCTAGTAAACGTATCCACCCGAATCATTTTACCCACAATATTACCTAGAGCCGTAAGAATTTTCTCTGTGTAATTTATAAGCGGAAGCCACGGAAATCGAACCCACACTGTTGTTTTGATAATTGGGGCATCATGTGGCATGAAATAGGGATCCCAAGCGCGCACAATAAGGTACCTGTCAAGAATCATCCAAGGACCTCCCCCATGGCCTTATCGTAGTCTTTTATATTAATAAAATTCGCCATAAAGTACCCAAAACCCACCTCTACTAAGTCCATATGTGCTTTCGGGGCCCAAATTTGTATTAGTTTATTGAATAAATATTTAAATCCCACCGAATAGCCTAATAACCTGATAATTAGAGAGCGTTGCCATACCTTGCACCCGTTTCGTTTTTGCTCCGCGGTTCGAATCAGCTGTGGGTACGAAGTATCGTCCGAAGGTATATCATCCACCATGTCGTAAAGATCCACCTCTTTCTCACAGGGAACAGTCTGATTATGATGCTTTAGGCTCCTAGATGAGTTCTTGAGTGGTGAATTACTACCCTCTCAAATGTTTCCTTCTGTATCCATCAGAGTATTCAAAGTCGCAGCGATGTATGAACGTCTTGTGTTGGTAGGCTTAACACTTTCCACCCTAATCTCTTGCACTGGTTTCTCACGCAAATGCTCCATACCTCTCAAACCTGCATCATTCAATTCCAAGTCAATAACACCCGAGTCAGAGAAATTTCGCTTACCTGCTGTGGGAGGATCAAGTTGATGTGAGGTGTGGGGCGCATGGAGGCAATTCCGACCCAAATTCTCTGGGTCAATTTGCTTCAGAGCCTATTGATCCAAATCTTCAACGGCATAGGTAGGATTCTCAATGACACTGCTCGAATGTAAAATTCCTTCCAGCCCAGAAGATGGGCCCTCTAATGCCAGAGCGGAATTCATCGGAATTATCAAATTGGGATTGTGATTGTCACTTGCAGGTTGATCATTGCCACCATCGATCACTGGCGAGAGTTCATCCCTATCTGGGTAATTTAAAGCCCTTTTGATCCTCGCTGACCTCCTCTCCCTACATCGGAATTACTCTCATTGCTAGGGCTCTTGAACGTGGATTTTGGAGGAGGATTGGCAAACATTTTCAGCCTCTTTGTTAATAGCTTCTTGATACTATTTGATTTCTCCTTGGGTGCAGTAGTTGTTCGAATTGGTGTAGCCGGGAGTGATGCTGATTGGTTCTGTCCTCCCTTTCCGGTCGACGTGAGGTTAAGGCCCGTATCCGGTGGCTGGGGCGGCGGAAGCCTTCCCCTGCCCGCCATGATATTACCGTTGTAGGCCCAAAAGGAAATAAAATATGTAAATTAGGAAAGAAATAATTAAACAATGAAATAAACACCTAAGTCAACCACCAGTGAAAAGCTGGTCAAACAAAGTCAAACGACTACTCTAGAGAGCATTACGTAAGTTAAAAGTTATAATAGGAGTAAAATATAGTTTTAAAGTTAAAGTTTAAAATTAAATAAACTAAAATTAAATAATATATTAGATTTTAAAAATATTTAAATAGACTAAACTATTTTTTTAATTAAAATTTGAGGGCGGGTTTAAGCCTCCCCTTTATATAGGCTAGACCCGTAATTGAGTAATATATCTTGTTTTCACACTTATATCATCTCGCCGATCTCATGTTTTCACACTTTAGGATTTATCATTCAAATTATTTTTCTCTCTTTTAAGTATTTTTTTTTTGGTCGACTCTTTTAAGTATTTATTTTGTCCCTTTATATAATATCACACAAGAGTGGTGGAATTCTTTTATTCTTATTCAAAACATTTCAATAAATATACCTAATTATTGTCCCTAGATTAAATATTTGTTTATATATTTTTTTATTTTTTATACTTAAATTGACCTTATTTTTATTATAATATTTTATTTTTAATATAATATTTATTTATTTTATAATATTAAACAATGAACCACTACCATCTTCGTCCATTGCCGCCACCACCACCATTGGAATTTCTTTTCAAAATTTTGGAAAAAAAAATTGACCACCACCGTCACAAGTTATATTTTTTTTCTTTTTAATTTCTGCCACCATCACATCTGACCACTGTTGCCGCATCCATCTACTCCAGGTTTTTTTTCCGCCAAATTATTTGCGTATCCATGAAATTCATTGTTCGGGAAAAAGAATTAGAAACATTGAAACTATTATGCATACATGAATTTCATTGTTCAAAACAAAAGATTCATTTTTCGGAACAAGGTTTTGTTGTTAAAACAGTAAAATTCACTATTTCGAGCAATAAATTCCTTATTCTGAACAATGAATTTCATGTTCTAAACATAAATGTTATGTTTTGCGAGTATTTCGCCAGATATCTAATCGAGAAAAAACTGTATAGGTTATTGACAGCGGCGGGAGAGGCCAGTGGTGATGCCGCTAAAAAAAATCTGGCAGGAGGTGGTGGTTGCAGCAAAAAGGAAAAAACTGGCCGGAGGTGGTGATGGCGGTGCTTGAAATTTTCTTCAATTTTTTTTACAAAACTGGTCGGAGGTAGTGGTTGTTGCAACAGTGTCTCTTATGGTGCCCGGAATTTGTTGCAAAAAAAACTGGCCAGAGGTAGTGCTCGGATTTTTTTATAGTCACTGATGATCGAAGTTAAGAAGCTGAATTGGGTTTGTGGGTTTGCACCAAAGCAAACCCATATGAAAAAATGATACAATCATTTGGAACTGCCAAGGTGCTGGAAATACCTTGATAGACCAGCTTCTCAAGAGAATATGTGCTAAAGACCAACGACATGTATGCTTTCCTTCAAAAACAAAAAACAGTTTAGATGTTATTAAAAATTTAGCTACTTCATTTAATATGATTGTGAAACATACAATTGAACCAATAGGATCTAAAGAAAGATTAACATGTTTAGTAAAAGAGGATACTCGAATTGAAATTATCAATAGATGTGAGAACTGTATACCGATTAATATTCAGTATGATAAAAATACATATGCCTATACAACTTATGTGTCCCCTATGAAACCCATAAAGCTAGTACCATTAATAACATGGCTAAATATAAACCATGAATTGAACTTTGGAACCTGATTGGTGATTTTAACACCATTAGGTATATTGATGAACAAATAGGAGGTAAAAAAAATCAATGAAAACCTTTAAATAAACTGATTAACCTTAACAACCTAGAGGAGACAACCAATTATGGATGTACCTTCTCTTGAACCAAAATGAGATCAGGTTCGAAACTGATTAAAGCAAACTTAGACAGCGGCCTTCATAATAATATTTGGTATAACTTATTTCCACAAGCATGGGTAGCAGTGACCCCTATCGTAAGATTAGACAACTCTCCCTTGGTCTTACACCTTATTAAACAATATATAACCAACAAAATAAGGTTCTATCTTGAATCATATAGGACCAATGATTATAAAAATATACTTTACCTAATAAAACCATCCATCATAAACACCATTAACAAAAATCTTAACAAACATATCTCTGTGACTGAAGTGAAGAAAGCCATCTGGGAATTAGGAGCCAATAAGGCTCTAGGCCTAGATTGATACACCGGTATATTCTTCAAAGCTCATTGGGATCTAATCAAATTAGATTTCATGAGAATAATAAACAAATTTTGGAATAAAGGATGAACTCTAAAAGAGATTATCAAGACTCTAATCACATTAATACCCAAGATCAACAAACCAGTTAATAGTAAACAATATAGACCAATAAGTTGTGGTAATTTCATTTACAAAATAATATCTAGAGTGATTGTGAGTAGACTACAACCTATTATTCCCCTCATAGTAAATGACAATCAGTCTTCCTTCATACCATATGGATTTATATAATACAACACTATGATTGCTCATGAAGTAACCACTTATATAAAAAATATACTGCAAAAAAAATACTATGTAGCAATAAAAGATGATGTAGAAAAGTTTATGAACATATTGAGTGGACTTTCTTAAATGACTTAATGAAAAGTATAGGTTTTGATGATGTCTGGGTTAATAAAACAATGGAATGCATAATCATGTAACTTACTCAATTTAATAAATGGAACAACACACCGTATAGGAAAACCTTCAGGCAGAATAAGGTAGGGTAACCCACTGTCCCCACTGCTCTTCTACCTAATATCACAAACACTCGGTGTGTTAATACAAGATAAAATTGACAAAGATTGAATATATGAGATAAAATCCGAAATAATAGTCCCCCTATAATTCATCTACTCTTTGCAGATGACAATATTTTTTTTCTTAAAGCAGATAACATAGAAATAAATGCTTTTAATGACATTATAAATATATATAAGTATTCAATAGGTTTATTCCTGAACCTGAATAATTGTGGGGCAATATTTAGCCCTAATACCCTATAGGTCATACAAAAAAATAATGGCTAGAAGATTAGATATGAAAATAGTTCATAACTTAGGTAATTATTTGAGAATCCCAGCTGAATGGAAATGGCCAAATCTAAAAACTTGGCTTACATCATTGGTAGATTGTTAAATAAAACTAAAAACTGGAAAACCATATACCTCTCATAAGGGGGTAATGAGGTATTAATTAAGTTTGTTTTACAAATTATACCAAATTATATAATGTCATCTTTTACTATTTTACTCAATATTTGTGACTTTTTTTATAGGATCGTAGCCAAAATTTGGTGGAGTAGTAAAGGAAAAAAAAGAACACACCTGTGTAAATGAAATAACTGAACCATATTCAAACACTGGTTTCAGAGATATTTATCTCATGAACCTAGTCGTACTAGGAAAACAAGTCTAGAAATTGGCTTGTAATCACACCCTACTGTATAAACTATTAAAAGGAAAATATTTCTAAAACTCTGCCTTTTTAGAAATTAAAATAGGCTCAAATCCCTCTTGGGGTTGGAGGAGCTTATTTTAAGGCACACAAATACTAACAACTAACACTAAGTGGAATATAGGAAATTGACATAGTACTAATTTAGTAAAACATAAATGGATAAATAATCACAATGATATATGTCAAAAACAAAACTGTAAACAGTTTGTATACCAACTTTTTAAAGAACATGGTGTTCCTTGGAACACTGACTTAATTGACAATCTATACAACCCAGTGATTTCTGATAAAATAAAAAATATGTGCATCCCTTCATTTGAAGCACATACAAATTAATATGGAATAAAAGAAAGATAGATAATTATACTGTGAAAGAAGCTTATCATTATCTAAAAGAAGATGAGTAAGAAAATAACAAAGAAAACAATAGCATTAAACCCTCCTTTTTACACAACTTATCAAAAGGACTTTGGTCCCTCGTTTGGAAAATGGAACTCCACCCAAAATTTTAAAAAAATAATATTTGGAGAGCAATAAAAAACTTGCTTCCCGCTGAGTAAAACCTCCAAAAAAGAATCATTACTAAAAAGAATATCTGTAAAATTTGTAAAATGGGTGAACATCTATTCTTTACATGTACATGGGCAAAGAGTGTATGGTTCAACCCCACCCCCCACCCTCCCCCCCCTTCTTAACATAAACACTTGTAATAACACTATCAATAGATTAGACCGTGTTTAGTAAATATCCATAAAGCTGTTACTAAAATATATTAAGGAAATAATAGAGTTTTTGAATGTCGAGTGACCCTAGCATGGCAAATATGGAAAGAAAAAAATAACTACGTTTACAAGAACATTAATTGTGACCCTGTGAGAATTATTAATTTATCTATTTCAAACCGGAAAGAAAATGTAAAGCTTGTTTCCCAACTGAAAATAGTACTTAAATGAAAACTAACCCTATAAAGGAGAGTAACAACAATAGTCCAAACATTACACTACTGAAGAATAATATATCTAAAGAAAATTATAAAAGACAAAATTTTGTAAAGAAAAACTGTGATGATGCATACTCTGATAATGATAAAGGCACTGCAGTATTGTATTGTAAGAAATGCTGAAGGTTATATGATTACAGGTAAAACTTAAAAGGTCAATACTGAGACGACTTTTGAGGCAGAGACAATCAGAATACTCAAAACTATAGAAATGTCATCTAAATTCCTGGCAAGACAAATTGTGATTGATAATGATTCAAACTCAATTATTGAACCTTTTACTTTGAATTCATCTATCAATATCGATAGTATTTCTAATATAGTAAGAAACATTTATAGACTCGTTGAGAATAGTATACTTATCTTTACTTTTATTACCAGGAGTAGTAATGTTACATCGGATTATGTATTCAAGTATGAGCCTTTAGGCACTTTGCTTGGTAATTGACACCTTTGTATGTAATTCATTTAGCTATTTTACTTAAGAAAGACATTTCTCCTAAAGAAATTGGCTAAGTACTTGTAACCAAATTTTAACTCTCTTTCTCTCGGGAAAAAAAGTATGCATTAATTAAGAAAGAGAGTAAAATGTAATTTTTTTTAGGGCTCAGATGTATAATTATTGACCAAGCAAGAGTCCGAGCCATGGCTGCAAAACCTGTTACATTATGTAAATGTGTCGGTGTAATCCTATATCAGTGTTCTTTGACTCATTGTTGTATACTGGGAATTAACGTTATTAACCAAGATACCCGTGTGTGGCTAAATTATTTTAAAAATGTTGGATTTGATCCGACTAATTTCTTTGCCGTATTAATTTTTGAATGTTTTTACTATATTTTTTCTGTTTTGTTTATTTTCTATTTTTTAAGAAAATTACACAATGAGCACTATATTCAGGTAATTTATATCGCTGTAATTTTCTTAGAAATATCATAAACGTTCAACAATTCTAAAAAATTCATTAGTTTTTATTTTCTACAAAAATTTCATCTATTCTGAAAAATTTGTTTATGGGCGAGTGCGTGCATGCATGCTAGAAAGATTCTTTCTTTTCTGAATCTATTTTTATTTCATTAATTCGTGATTTTTTTTATATTGAAAAAATAACAATCGAAACTAAATGTCAATGCTACTATCAATGGCCAAAAGCTGAACGAGGCAGGTGTTGTTTTCTCTCTTTCTTAAATTTAGCAAGGTTTTGAGGGAAGACGCGCCTGAACAAAGGGTTGACCCAAACGGTGTGAGACCTTTAACTTTCTATGTAAGAACTATATCTTGAATTGTTTGAAATATTCTTTATAAAATTGTGTACTATACAATAACCATAGTCAAGAAACTCTGTGAGCCACTTGGGAAGAAGTATAAGAAGTTTGTGGTATGTAAGTTTTTTAAATTCAAGATCTCTAATGTAGCAAGTGCATGAAGCAGTTTCATTTGATCTTACATGAGTCTTTACAATTACACACTGACAATATAACACAATAATACCTGCATTATTAAGAGGTTCCGTAAAAAAGGGATTTTGGATTGGAGAACTCAGATGCTATAAATGGAATTGAAGAATATATATATATATATGTTATGTTTATATATTCTCGGTGAAGTGTTTTAATTTGATTGGCCTCTTACTTAATGACGTGGCATCATCTGGGCGCTTGATATTTACTCACATCCTACGGCTCTCACTTGATTTTGGCTTATGTCTCTTATATAAGGAATATGGGTTTGACCGAAGTCATAACCCTTCTCTCTCAACTTACGCATTCTCTCTCTCGCCTCTCTCATACACTAAACCCTAGTTTATAGAAGATCAATCTCTGATTCTTCTTGTAATCGATTAGATAGCTTCTTGGTTGTAATATCTCGTGTAATTTGTGATAATCATCTTTATTAATCACTAGATAGCCTTATATAGCATATTTAGGGTTCGAGAATTAGATTAGAAGTGGTATTCAATCGATTGAGTGGTTTGTATTGTAAGGTGATCTGAAATATTGTATCTCTTGTGATTTCTAGTGGCTGAGCACCTCTCATCGGAGCTCAACGTGGATGTAGATCTAATTTGGACTGAGCCACGATAAAATCCGTGTTCTTACTTTCTCGCTTTATTTCTTGTGTTTGTGGTTATTGAGTATTGTGCTTTGGAGGTTAATCGTGATAGGAATTTACAACAATGGTATCAGAGCTTGAGTATTAATCTTGGGCTATTAGATTAAGGTTTCAAATCGGTGTTCTTGAAAATTAGGGTTTTACCTAATATATCTTGAGGGTTTTAATTCGGTATCTCTCCTTCTTGAATCAATTGTACGATGACTACCTCTACACGAATCGATATGTCCGTGTTCGATGGTAAGATGGACTTTGGGGTTTGGCAGAAAAAGATGAGGGTTCTACTCTCTCATCACAAAGTGGGAAGTGCTCTTATTGCTGATATTAAAGAGTGGCGTGAAGGAGAACTTGACAAAGAAGCACAAATCAAAGAAGAAGCTTACAATATTCTCTTCTTGAATCTTTCTGACTCTGTCATACGACAAGTTGATGGTGCTGATACAGCTCTCGAGCTGTGGGGTAAACTCGAAACTCTCTATGCCTCTAAATCTGTCCCTAATCTTGCTTTCTTGAAAGGTTCTTTGTTTAATTATAAAATGGATGTTTCTAAATCTATTGATGAGAATTTAGATGAATTTACTAAGATGTCCCTTGTTCTGAAAGGAACTACTATGGCATTAGATGACACTGGTAAATGTATGATCCTTTTGAATGTTATACCTGAATCTTTTCAAGTTGTGAAAGATGTGTTTCAATATGCTAGTACTGTCCCTACTTATGATCAAGTTGTTACTGCCTTAAAAACTCGAGAAAATGAACTTAAGTCCCTTAAAAGAACTGGAATAAATATGTATGTTAACTCTAGAACAGATACTACTCAAACACTTGACTTAGCTAAGAATAAGAAAGGAAAGAAAACCACTAGTTCTAAAAACAAAGAAACTAGGAAGTGTTTTCATTGTGGGAAAGCTGGACACTTAAAGAAGAATTGCTATAAGTTGAAAAACAAGATGAACAATAATGAATCAAATATTGCTAGTATGCCTAAGACTAATGATGATGTGTTTGAAGTCTTGAATGTGAGTAACTTGTCTGAGCATGCTAGTTGGATTCTTGATTCTGGTGTACCTTTCACATGTGTCCCATACTTGAACTATTTCATGATTTGTCTTATGTGAACAATGAAACTGTATATATGGGGAACAATAACACTTGTGAGGTTAAAGGTGTAGGAAAAGTTAAATTGAGAATGGGTTCTGGGAAATGTATTGAATTAACTAATGTTAGATATATTCCTGATTTGAAAAGAAATTTAATTTCTTTGGGTGCTTTAGATGATCTTGGTTGTGTTTCCAATGTTTCTAAAGGTGTTATTCATGTTTATAAGGGTGGTAAATTGTTATTATCTGGTGTTAAACATGCTGGTTTATATGTGCTTGATGGTACTCATATAATTGGTTCTGTGAATTCTGTTACTAATGCTTCATCTCAGGCTACCACTGAAAAGTGGCATTTAAGGATAGGGCATATGAGTCAACAAGGACTCAGTGTCCTTAGCAAACAAGGCATGATTGGAAAAGACACAGTTGGGGACCTTCCCTTCTGTGAGACTTGTGTGTTGGGTAAACAACATAGGGTAAGTTTCAAGCCTGGAACTCATAATTCCAAGGCTTGTCTTGAATATGTTCATGCAGACCTTTGGGGTCCTGAGAGGTATGATGCTCATGGTAATTTCAAATACTTTCTTTCTTTAGTTGATGATTTTAGTAGAAGGGTTTGGACCTTTTTACTTAAAACTAAAGATGAAACTTTTCAAAAAATCAAAGAATGGAAGTGTTTGGAAGAAAATCAAACTGGTTTAACTTTAAAGGTTTTGAGAACTGATAATGGTCTTGAATTTTGTAACATTGAGTTTGATTTATACTGTAAGACTAATGGAATTTTGAGGCACAGGACAGTTAGGCATACACCACAACAAAATGGTGTAGCTGAGAGGATGAATAGGACCCTTCTTGAGAAAGTCAGATGCATGCTCTTCACCTCAGGCTTACCCAAAGAATTTTAGGGAGAAGCACTTTACACAGCCACATATCTTGTCAATAGGAGTCCAAACAGATCTATAGGCCTTAAGACTCCTATGGAAATTTGGAAGGGGCAAAAACCAAACTTATCTTTTCTTAAACCCTTTGGGTGTGCAGCTTATGCACACACAAAGGAGGGTAAGCTTGATCCTAGGTCTATCAAATGCATAATGTTGGGTTATCAAAACCAACATGGTGTAAAGGGTTATAGACTGTGGGAAAAAGATAGTAGGGGTTTCAAAGTTATTGTTAGTAGAGATGTGATTTTTGATGAACTAACATTTCCTTTCAAAATTGGTACAGGTACAGGTGATGATGCTTTGCCTGAACCTGCACATCCTCAACAAGTGGTGGGAATTGAGAAAGAGGTGGAGCCTGAGTCTTCCAGTCCAGTTGGTAACCATGGGGATGATCTGAACCCTCCCCATGATGAAGCTGAGGCTACTGAGGAGAATGAGGGTGAAGAACATCCTCTTGAGTCTTCAACAGGGCAACTTCAAACCTATCAACTTACAAGAGATAGGGCAAGAAGGGAAACCAGGACACCATCAAGATATTCATATGCAGACCTTGTGTATACAGCTTTGAATGCTTCAATTGAGGTCACAAACTCTGAACCAACATCCTACATGGATGCTATGGAGGCAGAGGACAGTAAACAATGGGAAAAAGCTATGAATGAAGAAATTCAGTCATTACATGAGAATAACACATGGGTTCTTACTGAACTACCTCATAAACAGAAGGTGGTGGAATGTAGATGGTTATTCAAACTCAAAGAGCGCATATCTGAGACTGACCCTCCAAGGTATAAAGCTAGGTTGGTTGCAAAAGGCTACACTCAAAGGGAAGGTATTGATTTCAATGAAATTTTCTCTCCTGTGGTTAAATTTAAAACTATTAGGGCTATGTTAGCTTTTGATACTTGTTGTAACCTTGAAATTGAGCAATTAGATGTTAAGACTGCTTTCTTACATGGTGATCTTGAGGAAACAATTTTTATGAGACAACCTGAGGGTTTTATTGACCCTAAACTGCCTGATCATGTATGCTTATTGAAAAAATCTCTTTATGGTTTAAAACAGTCCCCTAGACAATGGTATAAGAAGTTTGACTCATTTATGCTTAAATGTGACTATGTGATTATGATGCTTGCTTGTATCTATCTGTTAAAACTGATCATCATGTGTATGTTTTACTCTATGTTGATGATATGCTCATTATTTCTAAGTCCCTTAAGTATATATCTGAGTTAAAGAGAAAACTTAGTAAGGAATTTGATATGAAAGACCTTGGAAATGCTAAGAAAATCTTAGGGATGATGATTGATAGAGATAG
This sequence comes from Nemophila menziesii, assembly GCA_029959085.1. Lineage (NCBI taxonomy): Eukaryota > Viridiplantae > Streptophyta > Magnoliopsida > Boraginales > Hydrophyllaceae > Nemophila > Nemophila menziesii. Next base: position 1,469,975 of record JARWIR010000027.1, on the reverse strand, counting down.
AGATAAATGCATGATTAAGTTTCACCAGGAACCTTATTTGAGAAAAGTGATTTCAAAATTTGGTAGCTTGAATTGCAAAACTGTTATGACTCCTTTGGCTGGTCATTTTGTTTTATCTAAACATTTGTGCCCCAAGTCACAGTCTGATATTGTTAAAATGAATTTAGTCTCATATGCTAATGTTATAGGGTCCCTTATGTATGCTATGATTAGTACTAGACCAGACTTGTCTTTTGCTATATGCTTATTGAGCAGGTACATGTCAAATCCTGGTTGGGATCATTGGTGTGCCCTTAAACATGTTCTTGCATATGTTGGAAGTACTTTGGGAGTTGGACTATGTTATGGGAATCATAATATACCTTTTGAGTTAATTGGATATGTAGATTCAGATTTTGCTGGAGATAGAGACTCAAGAAAGTCTACTACCTCTTACTGCTTTACTCTTGGAGGTAATTGTATTTCTTGGAAGTTTCAACTTCAACCTTTAGTAGCTTTGTCCACTACTGAAGCTGAATATGTGGCTATAACTGATTCAACAAAAGAAGCAATTTGGCTTCAAAACTTGCTATCTGAAGCTTGTATTGTTAAGGGTAAGGCTACTATATTTTCTGACAGTCAAAGTGCAATTCAACTGAGTAAAAACCCAGTATATCATGAAAGGACCAAACACATTGATGTTAAGTATCATTATATAAGAGATATACTGGCTAGTGGTGAAGTTAAGTTGTTAAAGGTGGCTACTGAGGAAAATCCTGCTGATTTTGGTACTAAAATTGTTACTAATGTCAAGTTCAAGTATTGCTTGGATTTGCTTTCTATTGGTTAATGTTTTGCAGGTATTTGGGCTGAGAAGATGATGGAGATGGCTCAAGTTGCTGGAAATCACTAAGGGATGCAGTTTCAGGTGGAGGTGGAGGATGAACACTTCAAGGTGAAGATTGAAGAATATATATATGTTATGTTTATATATTCTCGGTGAAGTGTTTTAATTTGATTGGTCTCTTACTTAATGACGTGGCATCATCTGGGCGCTTGATCTTTACTCACATCCTACGGCTCTCACTTGATCTTGGCTTATGTCTCTTATATAAGGAATATGGGTTTGACCGAAGTCATAACCCTTCTCTCTCAACTTACGTATTCTCTCTCTCGCCTCTCTCATACACTAAACCCTAGTTTATAGAAGATCAATCTCTAATTCTTCTTGTAATCGATTAGATAGCTTCTTGGTTGTAATATCTCGTGTAATTTGTGATAATCATCTTTATTAATCACTAGATAGCCTTATATAGCATATTTAGGGTTCGAGAATTAGATTAGAAGTGGTATTCAATCGATTGAGTGGTTTGTATTGTAAGGTGATCTGAAATATTGTATCTCTTGTGATTTCTAGTGGCTGAGCACCTCTCATCGGAGCTCAACATGGATGTAGGTCTAATTTGGACTGAACCACGATAAAATCCGTGTTCTTACTTTCTCGCTTTATTTCTTGTGTTTGTGGTTATTGAGTATTGTGCTTTGGAGGTTAATCGTGATAGGAATTTACAACAGGAATAACTAGTGAATTTATAAGGCTTTTGACGATGGATAAATAATTAAGTTCTTTAGTTGTTGTTTACATTGCTCCATTCCTTGTGGCCAGTGAATTTTGGGCATTTAGAACCGAAGTAAGTAGACACAACCGTTGAGTTTAGTAGCTCAATAATAGGTGCAGATTTCACGCATCGTGGTGTCTTGTACTGATTAATTGATGTGCCTAAGCTAATTGCATAATCCAATAGCTTATCAAATGTTCCATTTTCCACAATTTTGATCTCAAGTGGTCCAACTGTTCCAGAAGCTCGAAGACTTCGATACACACTATCGAGAGACTCCTCGATTGTGAGGCAACAATCTTCGAATGTTGAAGGTGGAATGTGGGATGAGTCATTCACATTTAATTCCCAGAAAAGTACATAGTGGCCTGGAATTTTACTTGTGTCTCCATAACTTGTGTAATCAGTGAGATGTGGGCGTTGAATGACATTAATTGAGCCGCCCCATTTTTTACTGCATTTTGTAACTCAAATTCATCGGTCTTGTCTGCATCAATACTTAAAACAACATTTGCTCGACATACGAAGCTGAATTGAGGAGCTTTATTTTTAAATCCAGTAACTCGAAGAATATCGCCTTCCCTGTAACGATAAAGACCTGCAAATTGCATCATATATATACATGTATATATAATCATACGAAACTTTTAGTACTGTTAACCACTATTTTAAGGCCACCCCTGGAATTCTAATAATTATAAGTTATAACCTTTAAAAATCAAAACCAAAAAACTAAATTTTATCCTTATGTATGCTAACGAAAATTGATTAAAAATGGAAAACTGAAGTACCTGCGTAAGTTGTGACAACAATTTCGTACTCTTGTCCAAGTTCAACATTAGCTAGATCAACCAATTTTGGTTCTTCCTTCTCACCAAGGGATTCAACGGATAATGCATTATTTCTATGAACCGGCAAGAACTCGAAATACGCCATGGTGGGAATCAAAGTATATGAAACTTCACTAGGATTGCAAAAAGGGTTAAGGTTGACACCAGAGTAACACTCTGACGAGGCATACACCATGCTAACAATTGGGAGATTATTGCTATAATAATCAAGAGTTGGTATGTATTGTGACATAGACCCTGTAACAATAACATATATGTACTTAGTGTTAGGCCACAATCTAGGTATAATCCCTTGCCATGATTCTTTCTTGCATTCTTGTTCAACAAAATCCGCCAATCTCTGGTTAGGTTTAAGAATTTTCATCACAGCCTCCCTAACTGAAGGGTCAGTAATGTTTGCGTTAAGTATCCCTGTTCGAATATCTTGACACAAAACATCCCAATGTTTTTCCAGGAACTTAATCCCGAAAATAAAACTAGTGGCGAAAGGAGCACCAGTACAGAGGACTTGTTTGTTTTGGAGAAGGCCACAAAGAATTTGTGAATACATGCTCTGGTGAGGATCTGAGCACAAAACGCTTTCATATGGGCTTGTGTAGTTTGCGTAGGGATCAAATGGCATATTCTTAACGAGTAGTGAAGTTTTGATGTAACTAGTTAAAGCAGGTCGTGCCAATAGACCACTTGGTGTTTTAGCCTCTTCTCTTATGGACTGGAAGAGCATCATTTTGCCTTTTTCTAAACCGGTCATGTATTGGCTAATCACAGGCATCCTAAGACTCATTAGAAGTGACCTCCTCCCAAATTCTTCTTCGATATAAGGTAATAGTTTTTGTTCCCCACCAGATGTAGCAGAACTGCATATAGAAAACAAAGAGATTTGACTTACCTGATGTTATCAAAAAAGTATGAACAAAATTTATTTAGTAATTTAATTACCTTGTCAAGAACTCGGTAATGGGGTGTGAGCAAAGGATAGGAGATTTATCACCATTAGCGATACGTTTAATATCAGATTGAATATCTTCGTAAGTGATGACAGGTATGATTTTCTTGAATGTTTCTCTATCAACATGACCATTAAGGCCAAAACGTTTTAGATACTCGACCTCAGCATTTCTTGAGAGTGTTTCAGCAAGAACTCTTTTTTGAACCTCATCAACGTTTGTTGTGACATCTTCTATGAACTCAAGAGCCTTCTTTATTGTTTCTACAATACTCTGATGATCAGTTGATTTTAGTTCTTCAGACATGATGGTTATGTGAAGTAATTGTGTTGAAGATTTGAAGATATCTAGTTAGAAAAGCTATGAGTGTGGGGAGAGTATATAAAAGTAAAAAAACGCAAGAGTATACAACAAATACTTTTGTTCAATAATTTATGCAATATTGCTAATACTTATGCAGTGCTCCAATAATTAGATAATCATGCAATGCTCCATTAATTATATAAAGGAAGCCGACAACGACAAGGGGATGCTTTCATACATCAATTTTTTTTTTTTTACAATTCAACAAACACACAAGGATATACAATTTTAAGCATGTCTTGACTAAATATATGTTAAAGAGGTATTGTATAATTTATTTTATTTTTTAGGGATAATTACCTGAAAGAATACAATTGTATCTTCTTTTTATAGACAAGCTATGATCTAAATTCTAATTATAGGACTACAATTCAATCTGCTAAGTGGACAGGTTCTTATGGTTCCATCACTGGACCAGATTGCCGGACCCGGAACCGATTCGAACCGATACGGTAGCTCAAGTGACTGAACTGGACCTTGCCTAATCGGTTTAGTTTGGTTCGGTTCTATAGAAAACAACTATTAGCCCCTACGAAGCAAACCGCAATATTATCCATAGGGGTCTTCTTAAGCGGACTGGTCCGGTTGGGCAACTGCTATTCATCCCAGGACCTTTTGGTCTCTGCGGAGTAGTCTAGCCACTAGACCAACTATCGATCTTCCCAATTTTTTTTTTAACATTATATAAAACAACATATAAAATTACCAACCCAAACCCATCAAACAAACCTTTAATGCTCCATCTAACGCATTAAACCCCCAATACCTAACCATCAAACTTCATTACTCCCCCAGTTCATACACCCCCAACACCTACCCAACAAACTTCATTACTCCCCCACTGATTCATCTCCATCTTTTTTGTGCATATATATTTGTTCTATGAATTTAGTCTCATATAATTCCTGCGATTTTTATGATGATGTTTGTGTGGGTAATATCTTTTCAGTGGTTATTTTTTATTTGCATTAGAAGGCTTAATATGGATTTTGTCTAAAATCTTTCTTATTTTTATTTCTTATTTTTATTTCTTATTTTTATTCAATTCAGCTTCGTATGTGCTTAAATGTTGTTTTAAGCATTGATGCAGACAACACCAATGAATTTGAGTTACAAAATGCAGTTGAATATGGGGCCGTTCATTTAATGCCATTCAATTCACATCTCACTGATTACACAAGTTATGGAGACAGTCCAATTCTAGGCCACTATAGAATTTTACTGGGAATTAAATGTGAATGACTCATTCCACATTCCACCTTCAACATTCGAAGATTGTTGCCTCACAATCGAGGAGTCTCTCAATAGTGTGTATCGAAGTCTTCGAGTTCTGGAACAATTGGACCACTCGAGATCAAGATTGTGAAAGATGGAACATTTGATAAGCTATTGGATTATGATATTAGCTTAGGCGCATCATTAATCAGTACAAGACACCACGATGTGTGATCTGCACCTATTATTGAGCTATTAAACACAAGGGTTGTGTCTACTTACTTCAGTTCTGAATCCCCAAAATTCACTGGCCACAAGGAATTGAGTAACGTAAACAACAACTAAAGAACCTGGATATTTATCCATCGTCAAAAGCCTTATAAATTCACTAGTTAGTCCATTTATAGCATCTGAATTCTCCATTCCATAATCCCTCTTTTATGGAAGCTCTTAATAATGCAGGTATTGTTGTGCTATATTATCGTGTATTTGTATAACTCATGTAAGATCAAACGAAACTGCTACATGAATCTATCGTCTTGAATTTAAAAAACTTACATACCACAAACTTTTTATACTTCTTCTCAGTTCTCAAGTGGCTCACAAATTCGCTTGACTATGGACATTGTATAGTACACATTTTATAAAGAATAATGCTAAAATCAGGCTAGGGTTTGTTGTTAGGGGGCCAAAGGAGTTTGGAGGCAATTTTTTTTTAAAACTTTTTTTTAAGGTAGGTTTATATATTATGCAAAAATTGCTAAAAAAGTTATTATCTTGTAAAAAATTACATTATATATCCTTATATAATGTAAAAATTGCACGTCTTTATATAATTTTTTTAAAATTATTTATCCTATAATATACAAAATAAAATTTATTTTTTTATTAAAATATCCATATATGTACAATAATTATAAGTCTAATAAATAAATTTTAAAAATTTGATAGGCTAAAATGAGTATTTTAAAAATTCATGGGGGCCAAATAATATATATATATATATATTGTTTATAAAGGATAATTTTTTTTAAAGTAATTTTTTTTTTTGAAAAATCAGGGGGGCCATGGCCCCCCTAACCTATAACGTGGCTCCACCATTGCTTAAAATAGAAGTGGTTAAGTTTGACCTTAAAAGCAAAGATTTAGTTATAATATCTTGATAAATAACTCTGCAACAAATATTTAGTTATAATATCTTGATAAATGACTCTGTGTGGTCCTTTTAAGTAAGTACATGCGTTACATTTTAAGTGTAAATGTGTTATAAAATGTTTAAGATAATAGTAAAGTTACATGTGTATCTTGATGATGCATTCTATTAGGAGTATAAAGAAACGAAATGGTCCATAAAGTGGATCAACGGCTACATAAATGTCCTTTTGAATTCTTTATAATAATGTCGAGGACTCAATATTGACTTTATAGGGAAAGATCTTGTAATTATCTTCTGTTTTGAGCAAGCGATGCGTACACATTTACGAGATAATAGATTTTTTTAAGGGATGTTCTTGTGATTTTTTAATGATTCAACTCATCATAATCGATCCGGGATAGCCAAGGCAATCATGCCAACGCATAAATAATTTGGGTGATTGAACTTCAGGTTCATAACTGTTGGCATATAACCTCTTTTTCTAGGTTTTTTTGATATGACAAATTATTAGGATGTTTGTTGCTAATTAAGTGATTGTGCTATCCTTCTTTACTCATCATATCATGCATCATTATTTAACAAAACACCTTGTAAGTATCATTGTTTGTCACCTAGAATTTATATCATGATAGTATTCTTTCTATATTTTACATAATATATATGTTACACACTTCATGATATATCTTTGTGTGTTTAATGTCTTATTACTATTGAGTTGTACTAACATTCTTTGTATGATATTTTATTGTACAATTCTTGTGAGGAAGATTATCCATTAAAAGTTTAAATTGCATCCTAGGTTTTTATTCTTCCTTAAATAAAAAATTGTATAATAGTTTTTTTAGAAGAAACAGTATGTCGTTTTTTATAAAGACTTCCTGATACTTACAGTGATCGGGGCCAGTGATCGGGGCCTTTGACAACACCCTTACCAACTTTCATAAAAACGGTATATAACGTTTTTTGGCATAAACTGTATGCAATTTTTCATATCGTGTGACGTCATTTCTCGTTATATGAGTTTGGGCCTGTTGAACAAATAACACCACGTGGAAAAGAGTCGTTGGGACAAAAATGGTATAACATTTTTACGCGAAAAGGTATAACGCTTTTAAGAGAACTTATGATCCTTCTTCATAGAGCAATTGCGACCATTTTTATCATATCTTATTTCGAATTTGGAATTAGCTCTTGAAGTCAGCTACAAACTTTCTACTTCATTTGAAAAAAATATCATTTAGGAAAGTTTTCCATTCAAATAACAGATCATATGGTAACATTTTTGAGAAGATACACTTACTTATGCTTAGAATCTTGCACATCTTCTTCCATAACTTTGTATACGTTGTGAATTGTCTTTTACGTTGAACTACAATGTTTCTCAAAATCATATTTTCATTGGGTAGATATCAACAAAAATATGCGAGATAGGCTCTTGAGAAAGTAGATCCTGATATCCGAGAGAGAAGTTATGGTCGTTAGACGTTTTGTATAAAAACAACACAAGTTGTCCAGTGGCACCTTAGGCGTGCCTAGGCACCAAATGGGGAACGCCTAGGCACCAAGTTGGTTGAGTTTAGGGCAATCCTATGCTAGGTTAGGAACTCCTTTGAGGGTTATATTGAGAAATCTCGGCCATATGCTTATATTTTTATTTTAATTTTCTCAATAAAATACTGAAAAAAAAACTTGAAATTTGACAAAATTGTTTCCTCTATTGACTCGAAATGACATTCCCGACGTACCGGTGCTCTCGGTTTTCCTAACGAATGTTCTAAATTTCACGAAAATCACAATTTTCTATTGTACCTTTGTGCTTTGACTTTGAATTCTTGACGAAATCAACCTACACACCAAATAAACTTCAATATCTTTCTCATTATGTGTAATATACACTTAATTAATATTAATCTGCTAAAATATTGTACACTAAACTAATGAAAAACAATATAAATTTGGGTTTTACCCCTTTTGACCTTGGGTTGCCTCCCAATAAGCACTTTCGTTTATCATGTCGCTGAACTCGACACGAAAGCTTCCCCATAAATTGTCTTGATTCCCTTGTGGTACTCATCCACTTCAACTCGTTTCCTTCTCAGAATAGTATCTTAAAGAGTCACTCACCCTTGGTTTTTCTTGATCGATCTTTGTATGGAATAGGGTAGCTTCCCCGTTTCGCCGCCTTGTTCTCACAATGAAACAATTCTTCCACGGTGATAATAGATGGCCATCTTAGAAGGGTTAATCTCTTTATTACCTTCAGGCAAACATTCATCTTTGTAAGGAGGTAGGTATTGTCCCCTTATTGTCCCCTTACTTCCGTGGTGTAAAACCTTGCTCCCAAAGTTTTTGTTGAACGATTGTTCTAATACTCATCGATCTTCAACGAGTTTTGCTCTAACTTCTTTCAAAACTTTAGATGATAATGGTGGCGGGCGAACTTCTGGTGGTGGAGGTTCAACTTTTGGTTTCTTTTGCACCATCGGTGCTTCCATTGGCTTCTCGGGCACTTTCTCTTCCACTTCATCGTCAACCCATTCTTCCACTATTAACTCATCCAAATTGGCTTATGAAGCTCTTTCTCCTTAACTTTCCTCTCTCGATCATATGCAAACTCCATTGGAATAGCATTTGATTATTTTTTGTTTTGTATAAGTCCAATTACACCTTTATCCACCATGTTAACACAAGGCTCAACCTTGTATTGGACTTTAAACGCATTCGGTAAAATCTTCGCATCACCTGTGCAAGTTTCTTCATCACTAACTCTTCTTCAATTATTTCTTTCGTTTGATCTATTTCATGTATCAATTGAGGATGAACGTCATCCCTCAAAAGAGTAGAAGCATGATAGGACTCATTACAATTATTGGTGATGCTAGAAGCTTGAATTTGGGCTTTCAAGAAGTTTAAAATTTGTGTTAAGCGCTCTTGTATCCTTTTAGACGTGTCCTTAAATTCAAAATTTTCCGCCTCATGTTTTGCCTTCTATTCTTCGCACATCCGTGTGAAGCTTATCAACGTCTCGTTCAATTGGGAAGCTTGAGATACCATTGGAGGTTGTTGAATATTCCCAATCCACTGATCATTCCATCCTTGTTCTTTTGGGTGTTGATAAGGTGTTTGTGTAGTATTTAAGGCCCCATTGCTGATAACCAGAGGAGTCTTCAACATAGTTAAATGGACCAGGATTCAAATAATATCCTACATACATGTTCAACTAGATTGGTGTCTCTACTCCATTACTCTATGTATAGTACCTATGATGAACAAAAAAAGAAAAGAACAAGCGTAAAATATAACAACGAAAAACTAAAAAATAATTAAAGAGTAATTCCCCACCAATGACGTAAAAAACTCGTTGTCTCCCAAAGCGTGATTTAAAATCAACACGAAGAGAGTTGCGTCCCACAAGTGTATGCGTTTCCAAGTAATATGAAAGTAAGTAAATTATCATTTCCTCAGGGATTTACAAGTTAATCTAAGGACTCTAGTTTAGAATTAGTAGTTCGTTGTTTATGAAAAGCCTAAAAAGAAAAAATAATCATTTGGTTTTTGTGTAAATAATACTACTAGATTAATTTAGCCAAATAAAATAAGGTTGTGAATGGTAGGAGAGTAACATAGCTCGAGACACTCATACTCAGCACTAGTCTAGATAGTGACTTAATTTTAATTTTGAAGGAAAAATAGGTAGTTGTTGCTAATCATGATTCAATTGTACACCCTAAGTCTCTTCTGAGTAAGTAGGAGCTGCCATTTAATACCAAGAGTTTCATTCGAATGAACCCTTAATATTTACTAATGATTAAGATTATTCTACCCTCGCTAATGTAACAAACAATTGTTATTTACCCAATTCTCACCAAACACATTGCGGTCAAGTGTTTAGCCAAATAAAATAATCCGAGTACTTGGTAAAATTGGAATATGAGTGTAATAAAATTAAAATAATCCAATAAAATAAAATTGGCTTGAATAATGATTGCAAGATTATTCTTTTAATTTAATTTAATCCGAGTACTTGCACTAAATAACTAACGAAAAAATAATCATTTGGTTTTTGTGTAAATAATACTACTAGATTAATTTAGCCAAATAAAATAGGGTTGTGAATGGTAGGAGAGCAACATAGCTCGAGACACTCATACTCAGCACTAGTCTAGATAGTGACTTAATTTTAATTTTGAAGGAAAAATAGGTAGTTGTTGCTAATCATGATTCAATTGTACACCCTAAGTCTCTTCTGAGTAAGTAGGAGCTACCATTTAATACCAAGAGTTTCATTCGAATGAACCCACAATATTTACTAATGATTAAGATTATTCTACCCTCATTGGAATTGGCTCATCAAGATCAACGGCCTTTATTTTGTTGCAAAAGGTAAATTTTTTTCTTCCTTAAGATGTAACACTTCCTCTTGTAATCCATAGCATTCATTTTGTTAGTCATCTTTGTTTATCCCACAACTCAAGATGCACCAAGTATTGAATAAAGTTATCTAATATTGGTGTGGTTGGAGGTTGTTGCTTGGATGAAGGATTATCAATAATAAAAGAAGGAAGATTTTTACTTGTGTTGGAAGAACTCTAAAAAACTTGGTGATCTTTGGTGTTTTGTGGTGTTGTGTAATGGATTTGATGAAGCATATATTGGTGGTCCTTTGTGTGTTCTAAAAATAAATGCAAATGCTAATCGAACCACAACCGCAAGTGTACGGTTGTCCCAAGTAGTAAAAAGGATAATACAGATTCGTTCCAAGGACGGAATGGTTGATCACAATGTCTAGCAAATAGTGATTGATGCACTTATGAAAATAAAAGAGAATAAAATGTTTGTTTGGTTTTTGTATTAAGACTAAACAAATGAAAGGCAAATATTAAAATGCAAGTAAAGCTAAGACGCAAGTAAAATGAGTGAAAACGCAATATGAGAAGTAGTACTTGAGAACGCAAGGATCCTCCTAATCTTATTTCCTAACTTATGTTGTTTAAGGGCTAAATTGGTCAATTACAATGGTCGGGATTCTAAATTCCTTATACCCCCGTCAGGGTGGACTATAAGGCAATCCTAAAGTGTCACTAGTCCCGTCAGGGTAAATATGATCCACCGTTGGATGATTAAGTGTTTTACCTCATTGGCCCTAGAATTAGCTAAGTTCGTCAGAATCAATAGGTTTTATCCTAGATTGAATAATTAATTCTATACCTAAACCCTCCGTCAGGATGATCCACACGCCACATATGTGGAATAGCTTAGATACTAATACCTAATCTTAGTTCGCGACTCTAAAATCAGTAAATAATCACAAATTATCGAAAAGAGTAATGAACCCAATCTAATTTAATTTAATCTAAACCCAAATTCAACATTCGTTATTTCATAAAATTAAGATTCACCCATTGTTTGTTCTCAAGCACTATGAAAAGTTTAGCTCATATTAAAAAGAAAAACTAAGAAAATAAATAAAAAGGAATTCATAATTGTTTTACAGAAAGGATAATAGAAACCTAATTAGGAAGATGAATTGGCTGCAACGTGGAGATATAGACAGTCTCCAACTCCAAGCTTCTTTTCTTCTTGACGCTCTCTTCTAATGATGTTTTAATTTGAAGAATATAATGAGAGGTCTTTGACTCTCTCTCTAAGGATTTGTAAATTGAAGAAAATATGAGAGGTGAGAAATAATGAGGTCAAAAGCTCCTTTTATAAGTTTAAAAACGGATTAGGGCTTGGACCTAAGAATAAAACACTAATTAAATGTCCAAGCCCAAATTCTAAGCCCAAAATCCCGTAACTGCTGATACACCTTCACTAAAACGGCTTTTCCCGATGCGTTATGACTCTGATTGACCTCATTCCAGTTGCTGAAGTTCCGTAACTCGATAAGGAATGTTTTCTCTTCAAAGGTCAGCGGCTAAATCATCGCTTAAGCACCTCGAAATCAGCAATCTATAGTCTGGAAAATGGATTTTCAGCTCTAAAATCGAATCTTTCGGGATTTATCTTCAAGCTTTGACTTCATTACACGATCTTTGACTTTCTCCTCGGATTCCTCTCCTAGCTAACATCTAAAACCTGTAAACTTTACACTAAAAATACCAATATTACGCGCAAAAGTTTAATAAATTAAAAATGCTAGAAATAAAAAGGTAATTCCGGATTATTGCAAATTTAGTCCAAAAGTCTATCTAATTAATTAAATAAACACAAAAAATGCTGTCTCCCAAGGGTCGAAAATAAGAACAATTAGGGAGACATCATATATGTTTATGGAAGATGGAGGAAAGATTTGATGTTGTTGTTGTGTTTGTTTAAAGGTTTAATCAAGCTTCAGGGTGTATTTATAGGGTTTGGGTCTGAAAATTTTGTGTTGAGAAGGTTGGAAGAAGCTAGGTATAACTCTTGTAAGGTAAGAATCCTATTAGGAATCAAATTATTCTTCGAAACCGCCTTCCTCGGAGACGTCATGTTCCTATGGCACGATTCTCCGAGTTTGACAAAACGGTCTTGGCTCTTTGACTCTCGGCATTGACCCTAATTTTGTTGACGACGAATTTTGTTGGCGCAGTGCACCGTGGTATTTATGTGGTGTCTGCATGAACGTTCTGTTTCTGGACCATGTCACGGTCGCAAGTTTGACGATACGGTCTTCTGATGCTACTCTCGGCCACAAACCTAATTTTTGTACCGTTCTAACGGTTTTACCTCCTACGGTGCACTGCAGAGCTCGTGCGGTGTACCGCATGAAGTCTCTAGATGACACCATGGCATGGTGTTTGCGCGTGTGTCAACACGGTTTTTTGGGGTGCGGTGCACCGTGGCTAGAATGCGGTGTACCGCATCAAGCTGCTGGGTTGAACAAATTTTCCTTCTTTTTGACCCCAAACTCATTTCCTGCACATTAACACGCTACCTTTCTCTCCTATTATCTTGTAAACACATTAAAAGTATACACTAACTAAGATTATACACTACAAAACTTAAAACTAACTATATATCAATTTAAACAAGGGATGTCTCCCTAGCTATGCCGTAGATCTCCCCGCCTAAGCGCGCCTAGGAATCAATTCCCCCCTCAGCCGCTTACGCCTAGTTAAAATTCTAGGCGTGTTTGCCTAGAGCCTTAGTCACCATGGAATAGGCGCATAGCCCATCTAGGCGCCTAATAGCCAAAAATGCCCGCCTAGGCGCCGATTAATGGCAAAACATGTCCGCATAGGCCTTCTTGTTATTTTTCTTATTCTCAAGAATTCTTAAATTGATGACTTAAACAGTTAAAATTGCTATAATTACTACATATATATTACTAAATATACAAAATTACACAGCGGGATTCAAAACCATATAATTACACCTAGCCCCGTGTAATCTCGCCTAGGCGCCAGGCCCCAGTCGTCCGCCTAGGCCGCAAAACCGAGATCTACAACATAGCTCCCTAAAGCAGTTTTGTTATCAAACGCTACTAAGGCCCTAAGCAATCAATTTCCATACATGGTGATAGTGATTAAATTATACCCTAATGACTATCTAGTTAGAATTAGTGTTGTCAAACTAATATCGACACTAGACGTTATGTGGTGTTTCAATAATTAGACACCCAGCTAAGGTGATCATCTAACTACTATTGAGGTAATCCTATACTCGTGCACTAGCAAGGAAAACAATCATTAAATCAAAACACATAAACAAATATAAAGGTAAGCAGCTAATATCAGATTAAAACATGTAATTCCCAAAGAAACTTAGATAGAAAGAAATTAGAATCCATAGATTATACATGATGCAAAACCCAAGCTATGGGAGGTTTAGTTCATACCTGAAGGAAATAAACTAAAAGAAATATAACTAAAGAGATCATCTTGCTCTCTACAATAACTGGAAGAATAAAACCTTAAGCACTAATTACTATGAGGCAAGGATGATTTACAAGTGATATAAGGGTGTATTTATAGGTGTTTAGAAGACCTAATTCGTTTTCTTGAAGGAGAGGTTAAGTAATGGACTCCAAGCCCAACTCAAATTCGTAATCCTAAAAACATGAAATGAGGCCCGTTTTTCTTTTGGTCCCAGCAGCTTCAATTTTCATCCGTTTGACGCGTATGAGTACACCAAATTCATCGTCTCGGAAAGATCTTCAACTTTTCTCTTGACCTTTTCTCCAAATTACCCACCGATTTTGAGATATAAGCTGATTTGTGGTCGTAGGTGCAGAAATTCAAGATTAAGGCAGCTTTTCCTTTTCCATGTTTTTAGCTTTTGTTTCCTTATCTCCAATTTCCATGCTTATCTCTTTCCATATCTTGTAGTCTTTGACTTGGACTCTAATTAATCCCCATAATTATCTTTTAAGCTTCACACTAATTAAATAATTAAACCCAATATGCTCTAAAAATATTATTTTACTAAATCAAGACTCAGAATAGGAAAGTGCACTATTTCTCAAGAAAATCGACTATTATGACTTCTAAATCACTAAAAATGATGTCTCATCCTAATATAAATCTATCACAAATGAGGAGACATCAACGGCGGGCCTCTCTTCATCATCGAACGACTGATGTCTCCCTTTTTGTTCTAATTTTATGCCCTTAGGAGACATCAATTTAGGTGAATAATTGACGAATATGGTAGAATTTTAGTGTTATCTCGTTATACTTCATTTTCTCTCCTTGAAATTTATTATTTTTCATTTATGAAGCTTTTGCACGTTAAATGGGTTGTTTTTAGTGCAAAGTTTGTAGGTTCATGGATTCTAGGGAGAACCAATACAAGGAGAGGAATCGAGAATTAAAGTCTTAGATCGTGTGGAAAAGTCAAAGGTGAGAAAAGATTTCCCGAAGAATTGACAAAGAAAGATGCAAATCTGGAAGACTGATATTGATTGCTGATTTTAAGCGATTTAAACATGGAATTAGCCTTGAGTAATTGAAACAAGGTTCGATTCCTTATTGAGTTAGGAAGATTTAGCAACTGGAATTAGTCAATTCGAAGTTGATTTGAGAAAGTTACAACCGTTTTAGTGAAAGCTGCACACCAGTTATGGGATTTTAGTTAAAAAATTGGACTTGTGCTTTTTAATATTTCACTAATTCACTTAAGTACAAGCCCAAGTCCGATTTTCACCTTATAAATAGACCTTTGGATTCTTATTTTACACACAATTTATTTTACGCTTAATTTTGAGAGCAAAAGTCAAGAGCAGAAGGCAGAAGAAGGAGCTAAAGGTGAAGAATCTTCATTCTTCCACCGGAAGTCAATTCCAACGCTTCAATTAGGTTCTTTATTTTTATTCTGTAATTTGAGAATATGAATTCCTTTTATTTTATTTTAGTTTTTCCTTTGAATATGAGCTAAACAATGAAGTACTTGAGACTCGCAATTATGGGTTAAACCTTTATTTATTTTAATTGATGTTTTTCCTGAATTTGAGATTATTTGATTTAAATTGAACTGGGTATTTTGTATTGACTATTATCGCATGTTAACTACTATTTTTATTCTGGCCAATTAGAAATAGGATTGAGTAATTAGGCTATTCACTTTGGTGGGGAAGTGATCACCATGACGGGGGGTTTAATTACGGACCTAGGTAATAGCCGTTGGTATTCGCCAATTACCTTAACAGGCTTGACTAACCAATAGCCAATTGGGTAAGAGACTAAAACCATTCGAAAGTAGGTATAATCTCCCTGACGGGGGTTAGGAGATTATAGAGTCCCGACTAGTAGATATATATCAATTCAGCCCTTAAACCGAAGCATTAATTAATTTTATATATATATATATATATATATATATATATATATATATATATATATATATATATATATATATAGGTAGATCCCTTGCGAGACTCAAGTACCATTCTCATCTTGCGTCTACATCTTTTTCTTTGCATTATTTTATTTCAGTAATTTATTTTCTTGCACTTTAGTTATAAAACAAAAACCAAACAAACTTTATTTGATTCACACTTGAGTTGTACCTAATCCGTCCCTGAGAACGAATCTGATTTATCGGTTTACTACTTGGACAACCGTACAATTGCGGTTTGTGAATCCTTAATCTTTATCGCATTATTTTATAACACACAAAGACTCACCAACGGCTCGTGCACGCAGAAGACGGCTCGTGTAGTGGTGGTGGTGCTCGGCAGTTTTTGCCAAAAAAATTGAAAGTCATGGGTGAGAGAGGAGATGCTAACGTGAGAGAGAGGAAAGAGATAAAAGTATTAGGGTTTAATAAAATGATTCATGAAATAAAATACAATATATATAGGAAATGAAAAACAAAAAGGAGTAATTTTATAAATGGGAATTTAGCATATAGTATTAAAATCTTATTGAATTTTTTAGTGAAAATAGTAATAAAATAGAATGAGGAATGTACCTTTTGAGGCCTCTAATTCATAAAAGAGATTTTTAAGGGCCTAGTTAGTTTTTATGTTTTTTAAGGGCCTAATCAGAAACGTTTTTAGGGGGTACACACCCGCTATTTTTAATTTTTGGGGGGTATACACCCCCTATTTTAATTTTTCGGAGGTACATGCCCACAATTTTTTTATTTTAAGTCCATATTGTTCAGAGTCCGTAATGTTCAGGTCAGTCCAAATAAACAGGTGAGTCCAACTTCAGTCTATTACCCACTAAAACTGCATCCTTACCCCTAAAATAACATGTTTACCCCCTAAAATAACAAGCTTTTCCCTTTATTACCCCCTACTAAAATAGCAAAACAAGGGGTATTTACCCCCTGAATATCCTGAAATAGCAAGTGTATCCCCCTAATAACCCCCTAAATAGAAAGTGTTTGTAGCAGTTTCAAGCTCCTTCTTCAGCACAACCTCGCGCCACCAGCACAACCTCGCGCCACCACCAGCACCACCTCGCGCCACCATCACTTGCAGCAACAAAAATATTATGCAAATCGACTTTTAACTGCAAACCTGCTTCGAGATCTTAACTGGATGGACGATGATGATGATGGTAGTAGTGGCGGTGCGAATCGGAGCGGCGGAAATGGCAGTTGATCTGAGCGGCTTCGTTTTGGTTTGACCTCGCCGGAAATGGCATGGGTTTCTTCGTGGAGCAGAGCGGCTTGGTGGAATACTGCTTCAGGCGTGGTGGTGGTGCAGATCTGGTTGGAAGATGTCGTCGCTGTGGTGCAGATCTGGTGGTGCAGTTCGCCGTGGTGGTGGTGGTGGTGTGTGTGGTGGCCTGGTTCACAGTTCTCCGTCGTGGTGGTGTTGATGTGCGTGGTGGCCTGGTTCGTAATTTGCCGTGGTGGTGGGTTGCGCGTCAGACGGGAGGCCAAGAACGTGAGAAGGTGGGAAGAGGGAGGTGGAGGGGCGCGTGGTGGGGCTGCGACGGGAAGCAGCAGCAAAGCTGCGACGGGAGAGAGATAAATGGGGAGGGGGTGGGTTTTCTGGGTTGCTGCAATTCTGTCGATAGATAAATGGAAAGGGGGCGTGGGTTTTATAGATTTTTTTTAGTTGGTTTCTAATTGGGCTAATTGGTTTTCAATTGAGGCCCTTTTTTAGAAAACAGATGTTGTTTGGGTCTCTAAACCTCTTTTACCCAAATAGAATTGAATTAGGAAGAAAGGGTGGGTGTTCAGGTCTTTGGGGTCAAAATCTCTAATATTTTTCCAACAAAAGAAAAAAAATGGTATCCTTTTTCTTTTGGCTGCCTAAAACAAAATCGTTTTAATTTTCGTAAATAAAGTGCTTCTTCATCAGTCTCATTTCAACTTTTGTTAGCTGCAGACCTTCAAAATAGCCGCCGTCAAAATGGCTCTCACTAAACCAAACCAACGCCTGATCCAACGCTTTTCTCAGCTCAACTTCAGCTTATACTCATCTTCTTCATCATCAAACGACGCCGTAGAAGATGAAGAAAACAACTACCACCATAACACCTCCGTCAAACTCTCCCCTTCCGAAAGTCTCCTCGCTGATAAATTCCACTCTATTATCAAACATCATTACATCAAAAACCCTAACCCTAATGTTACCACCTTAAACCCTAATCTCTCTTCAGAATTCTCAACTCTCTCCTCTAACGAACCCCTTTCCCCGTCCATTATACGTCACGTCATTGAAAAATGCGCCGCCGTACGCCACGGCATTCCATTTCCGCAAACTCTAGCGTTCTTCAACTGGGCCCAATCCAATTCCACATCTTTATCACCAGAACCCTACAATGAAATCATCGACGCAGCAGGAAAAGTACGCCAATTTGACATCGCTTGGAATGTAATAAACTTAATGAAAGAGAAAGGAGTTGAAATCCCAATAGAAACGTTTTCAATTCTAATCCGGAGATATGTACGTGCTGGGTTAGCAGCTGAGGCCGTACATTGTTTTAATCGAATGGAAGAGTTTAATTGTAAGCCTGATAGGAATGCATTTTCAATAGTGATTAGTGTTCTATGTAAGTTTAGAAGGGCTAAAGAAGCTCAAGCTTTTTTCGATAGTTTAAAAGACAAGTTCGAAGCAGATGTGGTAGTGTATACTAGTTTAGTTCATGGATGGTGCCGAGCTGGAGAGATCGGAGAAGCTGAGAGAGTATTCAAGGATATGAAAATAGCGGGTGTTCAACCAAATGTCGTTACTTACACAGTTGTGATCGATGCATTGTGTAGAAACGGGCAGATTACACGTGCACACGACGTGTTTGCTGAAATGCTTGAAATAAAATGTGAGCCAAACGCGATTACTTTCAACAATTTAATGAGGGTACACGTGAAAGCAGGAAGAACCGAGAAAGTACTACAAGTGTATAATCAAATGAAGAGACTTTCATGTGAACCGGATTTAATCACGTACAATTTCTTAATCGAGAGTCACTGCAAAGACGAAAATAGAGAAGATGCAATTAAAGTAATTACCATGATGGAGAAAAAAGGATGTAAGCCAAACGGATCTACTTTCAATCCTCTCTTTAAATTAATCGCTAAAGCACGTGATATTAATAGTGCTCATAGATTATATAGTAAGATGAAGGAATTAAGGTGTTTACCTAACACAGTAACTTATAATATATTAATGCAAATGTTTGCTGATGCGAAATCTATTGATATGGTGATTAAGCTTAAGAAAGAAATGGATGTTAATGAAGTTGAACCTAATGTGAATACATTCAAAATATTAATATGTATGTATTGTGGAATGGGACATTGGAATAATGCGTATAAGTATTTACGTGAGATGATTGAAGAGAAGAGTTTGAAGCCTAGTGATAGTGTGTATGTAATGGTTCTTGAACAATTGAGGAAAGCTGGACAGTTGAAGAAACATGAAGAATTGGTGGAGAAAATGAGAGATAGGGGATTTGTTTCTCGTCCTTTGTAAATGCTAATGTTTTTACCACTACAGTTTTGTAGTAGTAGATTAGTATTTAGGCATTCATAAAGTTGCTTGATTTATGTTTTTGTACCGTTTTATAATATATGACCAAAACAAGAACCTGTAATTGTTTAAAACTCAAAACTCTAAGCATTGAAAGAGGAAAAATGCTGCCTCGTTTGGACATCTATTTCCAAATAGTATTTATTGTCTTAAATATTACTGAATTTTGATATGTGTTTCAGTAATAGATGCTTGTGGAGACATTATAAATTTTAAATTTTAAAACCGTGGGTGCCTCCTTCTGCTACTATCGCCACCTTAGAGACTCCCTTCCATTGTATCTCGTTTTTCCATTTTTCCTCCCTTTTGTGATTTTTAGGTTCCGCCTTTTGTTTTTTGTATTGATGTCATTAAGCTTTACTCTAGGATTTACAACATGATAAGGCAAAATGAAACGTCGATACTATTTGAGACATATTAAGGCTGAAGACGAAGGTAAAAATCAAGAAGGCGATGATTATAACTGAAATTCGGGGTACATCATTGCAACTTGTGGTAGATATGTGTGATACAAGAGTGGGGAGGTAACAATCAAGTGCATGGTTATTAATCGAAGAGATCATCTCTCTGCATTCTCAACATGTAAGAATAAGACATAGATCTATTGAAAGCCTTATTCACAGACCAAAGGCATCTATAAATATCCTATACACATCTCTTAAAATTGGTACATGATGTCCCTCTCTATGGTCTTGACGTAGTATTTGGGTTCTGGTGTCACCAGTTACAAGAGAAAACGGACCAAAGGCATCTATAAATATCCTATACACATCTCTTAAAATTGGTACATGATGTCCCTCTCTATGGTCTTGACGTAGTATTTGGGTTCTGGTGTCACCAGTTACAAGAGAAAGCATTGCATCGATTGGTTACGGTAATACTACAAGAGTTCTTCAAGAGAAAGCATTGCATGAGTGGAAACGAGATCGAGACAAGCCAAGAAGTCAAAAAGATTAGTAGAAGTCGAAGTACCAAATCTGAAAAAATCGAGTTTATCAACTTTCAATGATGATTGGTAAGGAATTTGACCATAATTCTTAACTCAAAACATACATCTTTGAGTCTGGATCGTGTGACAAGAAACAGAGACCAATTTCAATTTCAAGTTCAGACAAGAAAGATATGAACGTTTTGGTAAGAGGACCTGAGCATCCCAAATTTAGCAAATAACTCAATGGACCGCCGTTGGCCTATTTTTTGGGCCCATGGCTTAAAAATACGAATTTAATAGTATATATTAATAGTTTTAAAGATTTTAAGAGACACAATTTATTACATCTAAGGATGTAAATGAACCAATCCGTTCGCGAGCAGTTCGAACTCGGCTAAAAAAAACCTCTGCTCGAGGTCGTTCATTAAATTAAACGAGCCGAGCTCCTGCCAAAAAACAAGCTTGTTTGTTAAACGAGCCGAGCCGAGCCTGCTCGCGAGCTTTTCATAAAAGCTCGTGAAAAATATAATCAAATTATAAATATCTATTGAATATTTTTTTCAATATTTGACAATTCAAAAATTTAAAACTAATTACTATATGGGGTTATTGTTGATAACATCCTCATTAAACTTTCTAATTGTTTTTTTATGCCTTCAATAATCTTATTTATAAAAAAATGTCTAATGAAGTAATTATTTATAGAAAACATCTCCTTTATATTTTCTATACCTTTACTAATTCCATCACATGCGCGCGTCCGTGAAATTTTTTTAAAATCGTCATAACTAATTCAAAATAAATCAGAAAATTAAAAAAAAAAAAAATTGAATAAATCTAATTAATATTTACGTCTATGAATTTTTTTGAATTTTTTTTAGTTTTTTCGAATTTTTTGAATTTTTTTTCGCAGACACGGAATTCCATGTTTTAAACCGTGAAATAAACATGAAATCCCATGTTTTAAACATGAAATTTCGTGTCTGCGAAAAAAAAAATTAAAAAAATCGAAAAAATTCAGAAAATTCCGAAAAAAATCATAGACGTAAATATTAATTTGATTTGTCCAAATATAATTTTTTTTGGTTTTTTTGATTTTTTTTGAATTAGTTATGACGATTTTAAAAAAAAAATCACGGACGCGCGCGTTTTTATTAGTTTTTTTTCTTATTTTTTAATTGTTAATTATAAGGATAATTTGGGATGGGGCTGTTTTCAATAAATATTTTTTTCTAGGCACCTTTTTCTAAATAAGTTTTTTAATAGGTATCAATCAACAATTGACTCTTACTATATTCAAAAATCGATCTTATCCCAACACTTACCTTTCACTCTTCCCCCTACCTACCCAATTATACAAGACCATTCAAAATTCAACAATCCAAAGAAAGAGTATATGATTGTATTTAATGATAGTTTGCAATGGTCAATTATGTTCTAATTGAAAATCTATATAATTAAAAGGTTTGTAACAATCTATCTTATTATGAATCCAAGTAAGCCCGAGACTAAAAAAATTCGAGCTCGAAATAGATTTAAAAAAGCATTTGAGCTCGAGTTCGAAACACTTTTAAACGAGCTTATGAGATCGAGGTCGAGCTTTGTTATATTCCCACGAGCCAATCTTGAACACTAACTTCATAACTCGACTCGTTTAAATCTATAAATAAATAAACAAGCCTGCACATCTAGTATTCAGCTCGACTCGTTTACATCCCTAATTACACATTTCATCCATTCAATAGTCATAACTTAGGGAGCAAGAGAGAAGTAAGGAGAGTAGGACAATGACACAAGAACTCATCCTGTTGTAATTCTTCTTCTCTTGAGCTCCATAGTATATCTATATTTCGTATTTTTTCTTGTCCAAGTATGAACTAAATATATTTTACCCCGAGATCGCACGTGTATGAACCGTAGCTATTATTTAAGATTATTTTCTATAATATATTGGATTACATGTTAATTTGATCATTTGTGGTTTGCTTTCTTGTTATAATTATTATGCTTATTTTAATACTTTATCTTTCATAGATTGAGTTGTGTTAGGGACTAAACGAAATCCAGGAAGGGGTATTCAATATTCGGAAAGTAGAATTATAATCTTTTAGTTTTGAGTTTGAGAATCGGGAGATCTT
Organism: Nemophila menziesii; assembly: GCA_029959085.1. Taxonomy (NCBI): domain Eukaryota; kingdom Viridiplantae; phylum Streptophyta; class Magnoliopsida; order Boraginales; family Hydrophyllaceae; genus Nemophila; species Nemophila menziesii. The sequence continues at coordinate 1,447,365 of JARWIR010000027.1, read as the reverse complement.
AACTATATAGATAATCACATAGGGTTTGAAATTTAGGTGTTTAGATAACATGCATAGGATGTCAGTTGGAACAGGTTTCTAGGGATAGATAACAACCCCATGTACAGGGTTCGAATTTTCTTCCTAACAGATGTAAAGTGAGAGGTACAAGGCTCGAACTTTTCCCTGAACATGGGTAACCTGGTTCTGATTTACCTGAGAATATACATGGGGAGGCGTGTATATTCGCGTGGGGTTAGTCGTGGTGCGCGCAACCTAACCCGGATCACCCACGTACCAAAAAAGAAAAGATAACAACTCCCATGCTTATCCTAGAGAAACTTATGGAGACTTTGGAATCTCGATTAGAAAGTGAAATTCCAGTTTACCCTTGTATCGTGAGTAGTCTGAATTCATAATAGTGGCGAGTACGCAATATTGAGCTATATATCTCTCCATCTTTTCTTTGTAATTTACATTTAAATCCTTCAATTTAGTCTTTCGTTTTCGTCTTAGTTAATTTAAAATCTAAAACAAAATAATATAATTTTTTCTTTATTTCAGTTTTTAATCAACAAATATCTAGAATTAGCTATAATTACATATCAACTCCTTATTCCCTTTATATCATGTGGAGAACAAACTTTACTTGCACTTTTATTACTTGTGACGTACACTTACAAGTTATCATACTTCATACTTAGAGTGTTGATTTATATCATACCATGAAGGACAACAATGTGAATGGAAAATGTTGAACATCTTATTGCTAAGTGTCCGTTAAGTTGAACATGTTGATTAAATTTTATAATTCAAATGAATATTGACCACAATAGGTCCATGAAACACGTTCTGTAGGGGATTGGATATTGAAAATTATCCAAGGTTTTGCAAAAAAGGCTTGGGACTGAAGGATTGTTACATGATTTGTTCTAATTTTGATGTGGCAACTCAGGAAGCTTCGTATGCAAGGTATTTTTAAACATCAAGCGTGGAAAGAGAGCATTGCATATCAATGCAACTTGTTCCCTTATGAAGAATACTTTTAGGTCTCAAAGTGATGTCAATCGATATGGTCATGAAATTCAATCATATAACACTATGAGTTAGTTTGAACAAAAAGGTTAGAATAGATAAAGAAGAATTTTGTGCAATGCGGCATTCTCACACGAATGAGATCAATTATGGATTGATGTGGTTATGTTAGATGAAAATAGTACCATCTCGATCACAATGTCAAAGAGGGTTTGGGCAAATTCGAGTTTAGAGTACCTCTAAAAAAAGCATGTATTTTGACAAAAGAACAAAATCATAATACAATATCAATCTACTCAAACTACCTTAAACCTTTTTTTTTTTTTTTTTTTTGTCAAACTAACTACCTTAAACTTTTTAAAACATAATAAAATATCCCTGAAATCCATTATACTTTACAAACAACCCTTATATTTAAAAAAAAAAAAAAAAAATAAGAAACATGCCTAAAATTATAAAAATACAAATTTCACTCAAAGTTTTCAAATTACGAAAATCTCAAGGATAGTTTTCAAATATTCCTCTAGATTTCGCAAGTGTATAGTTGTTAAATACTGTCGACTTTTGTATGCTGAGGAATCAAAGATGTGGATTTCACTGATTCCGATAATGGAGGTAAGATAAATTAAAAATGAAATAAACATCAAGGAAAACCAGATTCCATAACATAAGAATATAAATAACTAATATCCATCTCAAAATCTAACATATTACAAAAACCATAAATTAGTAGGATGAAAGTATAGTATTTCAAAACTTTCGAGACACTTGTTAGATAACGTTTCAAGCAGCATACAAAACCCAGAGTCCATTTCATATAGATATTTAATATCCAGCTTTAAATCACAAAATTACTAAACAAATAGGTAAATAGTGAGGCGGAAATATTATAAATGACCTTGCATATCAAGCGTTTCACTCAAACGTTTTACTCTTTCTAATCCTTCACTAATCAAATACCGAATTCTCTGTTTGTCATTGCAACTCCTGTTAATTTCCATCTCTTGTCTCATAATCTCTCCTAATTCAGCTGTCACCATTATAACAATTATATACCCATCAATAATTACTTCAACACTCCAATTGTCAGATATTATCAAAGACGATATTTGATACAAAAAACAAAAAATCGGAGAAAAGAGATTCGTTTACCTCTAGTATTAACAGGAGCTCTTCGAGCAGTTCTGAGAGCTAATCTGTACAGCTTTAGTACTCTAGCACGCAGAAGAAAATCCTGCAAATTCAACATGGGGCAATCACTCACACCCTTTTCAAAAACAAAGTTAGTTCTCCATTTTACAATTAAACAACATAAATGTAAAATATATTTTATTTTAATAATGGGTTTTATTTATAATTAGAAATATAGATTAAAAAAAAAAAAGGAGATTAGAGTACCTGAAAGCAGTGGGTTGGTTCACTGCCGGGTCGAGAAGAGAGACTAAACTAAAACGTAAATAATATGAAATGTTGACTTTACTCACTAAGCCCCTGTATTTTGTTACGTCCAACAATTTAGCATTCAAACTATTATATATTACTTTCCTAGCTTTTAGAATTTAGACTATTCGTCCTTTTGGGAAAAAAAAGATCACTCCTTTTTTTTTTTTTTTCAAAGTTCATAAATATATAAAAAAAATATAAGCGTCATTACAGGAAAAGATAGTATTACTAGGTAGAAGGGAGTTAGAAAGTATACTCATAGTTGGTGAGAAGGGTCGGAAACCCAATTATAAGATAACATACCTATAAATTTTTGTCTTACAACACAATCTGTAAACATATTGTCTATTCTAAAAATAAAATAGAAATACATTAATCTATTATAACATAAGTTATTAATATCAAAGTAAAATTATTTGTGTCGTGCATTTGGAGGAGTTTTGGGTAGCTTTAACATCTCTACAACCATCTTATTATTACAAAGGACCCTAATGTCTTAACAATGGAAGTTGACTGCTGAGCTAAGACCATTGCACATTCTAATCAACTCAGCTTCTTCGGGCTGTAACAGGAGAAGGACCAAGCATGTCCATAATTAAGTTTATTATTTTTATCTAAAAGAACACTAGCAGATAAAGTATTAAAATTAGTTTTAAAGAAGCATATGTAAACAAGACTATAGTATCTGAAGTCATATCCATATTCCATATAGAGTAATGCTGGGTATCACCCAAAAAGCTATCACCTAAACAACACCCATGATGTGGCGGTTAGGTGGACCAATAATGAATTTTCTCTTTCCAGGATTATTTTTTTCTCTCTCTTCTATTATTGGTCCACCTAACCGCCACATCATGGGTGATGTTTAGGTGATGGCTTTTTGGGTGATACCCAGCATTACTCTTCCATATATCACTTTTTGTTTTACTTTTATTTTTAACCTAACTTGAGTTACTCAGTAGCTTATTTACCTGCAAAAAAGTTGAATTAGGAGGCTAGTAGGGTTAGCATATTGTAAATTTAGGAGATTTGCCTCAGGGATATTTATTACTACAAAAGTACTTACCAGAGGCATTAAGGGACTATTTTAGAACCTGCATAGGGTTAGGAGTGATCCCTTCAAAGCAAGCTTTATTTCTAGCTTTCCATATATGCCATATAATTACCATACTAAGATCATAAATTTTCCTTCCAGCTATATCATTATATTTTTGCATATTTTTCATTTCAAAGAAGCATAATTCAAATCTTGCAGTAAAGCTAGAGTTTGATAACATTTGTACATGATATATAAGCCATAAAGCTCTAACCCATTGTCAATTAAATACCAAGTGTTCAACTGATTCTATCTCATAACTGCACACATTACATAAAGGAGTTTTTGAACATCTTCTTTTATATGTTAACTATTCAGTAGGTCCTTTCCTTTTACAGAGTTTCCATACAAAGTTCCTAATCTTAGGAGGTACCTTTAGTCTCTAAACATCCTTCCAAATAAAATTTGGGGTTGCATAGGTGCCACTAGTTTGGAACTCTTTAAATAAGGAATCTTTTTTCACTTCTATATATTTCAGGTAACCATACATAGCTTTGGAGGTAATTTCACCATCTTTAGAGTAATCCCAGAATTCATTATTATCACATATTTTGAAATGGGTCATAATATTTAAAATTTTACATGTAGTATCTGAATCAAACCACTTAGAGATCAAATCACGATCCCATATATTTAAACCTTCATGAAAGAGTTCAGAAAGTGAAATGAGAGGGCAGTTTTCAGGGCATGTAAGCCTTTTAATGCCAGGAATCCAACTACAATTCTAGATATTTGTAGATTTACCATTTCTCACTTTCCAAATAAGATATTTCTTGAAGTTATTTTTACCTTCAATCAAACTCCTCCAACCCCAGGAGGGTTGGTAGCCCAAGCTAGCTTCAGTGAAGTTAGATTTTTTAAAGTATAACCCTTTCAATGTTTTGGCTAGTAGTGAATATGAGTTATTAAATATTTTCCAGGCATTTCTAGACAAGAGGGCAATGTTTTTTAATCTCATACTTTGAAATCCCATGCCCCCTCTATCTTATTCACTGTCATGTTTTCCCATTCAATCCAGTGATTTCTTCTACTTTTATTTTTGTTCCACCAAAATTTATCAATCTATTTTATCACATACACTAATAGGAATAAGAAATGCAACCATAATATAAGAAGGGATTTCACTTATAACCGACTTTATAAGAGTTTCCTTCCCTCCCTCAGAGAGAAACATGGTGTTCCATTTATCCAGGTTATCATCAATAATATCCAAATCCAATTAAGGAATTTAACCTTGGATGTACCCCAATCGGCTGGTAAAGCAAGATATTTCCCCAAATTGACTAATTTATTCATTCTCATAAGATAACATTAATTTTTTCAGGAGGAGTATTTTTACAAAAAACTATGACACTTTTATTAAGGTTAATGCATTGCCCTGAAGCATGGCTATATTCATTGGAAACATCTTTAAATTGTTCTACATCTTTTAATTCATCTTTGATAAAAAATAATCTATCACCAGCAAACAATGTGTGGCTTAATAGAGCACAATGTTTATCATTTTTAGCCCTCTTATTAAGTTGTTATCAATTTTATCATTCATAAGAGAAGTTAACAAAAGAGGAAAGGTGAGAGGCACCCCCCGCCTAAGACCTTTAGAAGGGCTTTGGAGATGTATTTGGTCACCTAGGTAACTGAGGTAACACATCCCATCATCCAATTAACCCAAGTATTACAAAAACCCATTTTAATTCAAGATTCCTTTTGAAAGTCCCATTCCACATTCTCATAAGCTTTAGCAGTGTCAACTTTAATTGGCATGTAATGAGTTTCTGCATTTCTTTTCCTTTTAAGGAAATGACCTAACCTCATGAGCTAGTAAAATATTCTCAATAATTTCCCTCATAGGGATAAATGCACATTGGTTATCACTTATGATAATGGGCATATACTTTTGTAATCTTTTAACTAGGATTTTTGCCAAAATTTTGTATATTACATTGGAGCAACTTATAGGTCTATAGTGAGCTATTTTGGCCGGTTTTCAACCTTAGGAATAAGAGTAATTAGTTTTTTATTTATTTCATAAAGGTCACCATCATTCCACAAGAAGTAAAATATACATCTTAGTATATCAAATTTAAGATTTCCCATCGTTTTTTATAGAAATAAATTGGTTATCCATCAAGGCCAGGGGCCCTACCATTCCCCATCTCCCACGGGGCAATTTTTATTTCATTAGCACTCACAGGGCCAGTAAAACCAGTGTTCATTTCCTCAGTAATACATTCATCACGGGTATTGATCACTAAAGATAAATCTCTAGGACCTTTTGTGCTAAAAATTGTATTAAAATAGGTCTTAACTTCATTATCCATATCCACTTTTTTATCGACCCAAACATTGTTTTCAGTGAGAATTATAGTAAATTTAATCCGCTTTCTTGTACTCTTAGCTATAGAGTGAAAGTAGGCAGTGTCTCTATCCCCATGTGTTAACCATTTAATTCTATATTTTAGTTTCCAATAAGTATCTTCATTTTTCCATCTCTGTTCCATTCTTGCAACTATAGTATTATAATCATCCCAATTATTAGGATCATCAGAATTCATCATTTTTTGTAGCTTATCATTGTCTTTTCTAAGTGTATCCTTTTTATTTTTTGCCAAAATTTTAGCCCATAAGGTTGGCTTACTATAAAGAGAGTGTAATTTTTTACCAAGTTTACTTATTCCTTTGCCTCTAAGTAAAGTCATTTCTAATTTATGGTCAAATATGATCTTAATACAATCCTCATTATCTATCCATGATTTACAAAAGATGAATATTTTTAACAAAGGAATTTTTTTTTCATCTTTAATCAGAACCAGTAAAGCATGTTCAGAGCCCACAGTGGGAAGTACATCTGCCCATGCATTAGGAAATAAACTATCCCATTCTTTGTCAACACAACATCTATCAATCACCTGTTTTTTAGTTAAGAATTTCTTATTTTATTAGACCATGTAAATTTATAACCTTTAGTATGAAGATCATACATTATTAGTTTAGCTAACCAAGCATTTAATCTGTCCATGTTGTTTTGGTGGGGCCTAGTCCACCTAGTTTTCAGAGGAGGATCTATACATATTATACTCCTGAATAATGTTCCAAGCTAAAGAGGGATATAATCTTTTAAAATGTCGCTAACTTAGAGGTGCACCTTTTCCATTTGAACCACCGGGTCTAAATCTTCACCGTTTGGGCTCGGATAGACCTAGAAGTGACAACTTTTCAGTTTCGAGTGCTCCTCCTCCTTCACTAAATTGGTTTCTTTCTCTCTTTTGATACTTCTTTTATGCTCATGGACTTCAAACTTCACTTCTTCTCTTCATCTTGGTGCCTTCTAGCATTCATGTACCTAAGAAATTTATACTAAACAAACAAATTAACGCACAAAAGCTCTAAAAGTAACAATATTATATTTCTAAAGGAAGCAAGTGCATTATTTCATATTAAGCCAATAAATCAACAAACTAATTCCAATTTCTACCTAAAATGATGTCTCTTAAGGGTATGTAGTTATCACAAAAAGGAAGACATCAAGAATCCCAACTCAAACCTTTGTCGTCCCGACAAAGTATGAACAAAAGTAGAGGTCTAAGGTAAGAAGCAAATGCAGAATATCAGGAATGACACCCAAAGCACAACTCAAAATAAATCTCATATAGTACAACCTAAGAAATAATGCACACATACACCTATCCTACAAAATCAAACACAGATAATATTGATCCAAAATTAATTTTACAATGCTAGAAGGTTACACATGATACTTAGCTCGATATTGTAGCTATAGGGTGTTCATCGATCCTTTCTTGCTTTGAACGCTCCACTTAAATTACTCCTTATTAGCAACTGTTATTCCACTACAGATATAAGAATCACGAGGTTTATATGGTTTTAGCATGGGCTTAGGGACGGTGTGATATGTATATTTTGGAATTTCGAAGTGAGCTTTTGGCTCTCTCCTCACTAACCATCAATATACTACCCTAGAGCTTGAGTTTACACTCGAATACGTTCTCACTCAACCCATTTGACACACTAATTTAGCATCCCCAAATTAACCCAATAAACTCTAAAGATGATCTCCAAACTTTCCACTTTGCTGGTTACTTTATTTTCATTTATTTTTTCACCTTTTTTTTGTAAGATATCCCTGAAACTCATTTTGATGTGAGTAGTCATATCTCTAATAATTTTTTTCCTCTTTCTTTTTCTCATTTTTTTCAAAGACCCCGACAAAGGGTTACAATTAATGCATCATCAACAATTGCACACATAATACAAACGCATAACATTCACACCCAATATAATCTCCCATGATGAAGCCCACCACCCCAAACTCAAGCTCTAAAGACAGGAAGTCTTAGGGTTGGGATTCAAGTGCGGGTCATATGGAAAGTCCTATAAAACTAACGGGATATGGCTTATATCGTGGCGACAAAAGGAAGGCTTAAAGGCTAAAAATGGGGCTAAGAAGGATATAACATTAATAACGGGTTAGGAAGCTAAAAAGGCTCAAGTGGCTATCAAAGAACTGCCTCTATCATTTTCCTAGCTACGTAGTTTCACACTAGTCTCACCTTTAGTTCATGATTAAGTGGGTTCTCTACTCATCTAGATCTCACGTTCTACACACCACTCATTCTCACTAAGTACAAGCTTACTTCTTTTTCATTGTTTATTAATTTTCCCTATTTACCATCTAATGTTTGCATGCATTCAAGGTGCGTTTTACATTAACCTTAAGGTCTACTATTTCCTAACATTGATTTACAAAAAGTATTCTTATGGGGACATTCAACATACTCCACAGTCAAATCATTCCTTGAACTAATTTTTTTTGTTTTTATTTTTTTTCAAAAAGTAGTAAAAGCAGAAAACGGGGATGAGAACAATGACTACGCCACTTTTACCTCAAAACTGAGTCGTGTCCCCACGACTCGAGAAACTCGAAAAAGACTCTAAAACATTAAAACTCAAAGCACACAAGAAATTAAGAAGATGGATTAGAGTGTGATACCCGGTCATAAACCCCGTGTGTATATTCATCCTTGGAAGGAGAATCATCTTGTAATTCCCTCATAGCTATGATCTTATTCATATTTTAGTTCATCTTTAGTGTTTCCATCATGTGGCAGCGATATTTATTTTCTAACCTTGTGACTCTATTTGTTAATGTCACTGCCCACTCTGGTGGTGTAGATACACCTTCTGATTTGTTCAGCAGATTCGAAGATGAACCTTGAATTTCTGCTAGTGGCGTTATTTATTTAGGTATGGTTGGTATCTTCTTTCTCATGTAATACTTTCGTAGTGGTTGTGCAGTTACCTCGAGCTTTGGTTTCTTCATAGTTGGTCCATCAAAGTCGATGACTTTCTCTTTTGTAGCCGAAGTAAATCTTTCTTATTCCCTAAGATATAACACTTCCTCCTGTAATCCATGGCATCAATCTGTTAGTCATCTTTGTTCCACCCACAACTCAAGATACACTAACTATGGAATAAGAATATATAATATTGGTGTGGCTTGATGTTGTTGTTTTGATGAAGGATTAGGGAAAATAGATGAAGGATTTGATTAATAACAATGGAAGAAATTTTGAAGATTTGATGATATTTTGGAGTTGTATGGTGATTTGGAATGGATCTAATGTTTTTAGAGGATGGAGGGAAGATTATATGGTGTTTTTGTGCTTTATGGAAGTTTTAATCAATCTTCAAAGTGTTTTCATCGAGTTTGGGACTGAAAATTTTGTTTTTTGGGACTTAGGAACGGCTAGGGTTTGGTTTTATTGGATTAAAATCTAATAAGGTAACAATTTGCCTTTCAACCGACTCCTTGTGGTGTACTGCGGCTTCCTTGCGGACCGCGAGTGACGTCACGCTCTCTTGCCCTGTGTCACGGTCTTGTGCATCTGACGACATGGTATTGACAAATGGCCTCTTAGGAGCGAACCTGATTTGTTAGACCGTAATAACGGTATTTGCCCCTGCGGTGTACCGCGGCTTTTTTGCGGTCATACTACACAAATGTGTTGTTGCTCACAGGAATCAACTCGAACTCTCCAACCGTACGACTGTTTTATGACCCTGCGGTATACCGCGACTTCACTGCGGTGTACCGCAAGAGCTGACTGTTCGACCCCGTGGCACGGTACACACGCGAGTGATGACATGGTTTCTGTCTGAGTGTCTTGAACGTGTACCCCATTTCTCTACCGTCATGACTGCATTCGTAGGGTGTGGTGCACCGCGGCAAGGGTGCGGTGTACCGCACCAAGCTGCTATTTTTCACAATTTTCCCGCTCTGGTTCACCCCAAACTCGATTACTACAAAATAACACACTATATTTCTCTCCTTTTAGCTATGATAAACATTACGACTCTCAATAAAAACACTAACACTTAGTAATCTACACTACAAAATCAATAAAATAATATACAATTAATCTGGCTTTTGTTTAACGTTGTTAAGCTCGATGGGTTACCTCTGAGATAATTTCTTAACATAACCTCCCTAGCAGTGAGTGGGGTTATCAATATTTAGTATTTGGAATCTGCATCCCTTGACTTTGATACCAACTACCTTCTTAGAGATAATCCTTGTGAAACTGAATGGTCCCAACCAAGAACTCTTGGACTTACATGCTTTCTCTGGAGGACCAGGTTTCTTCAATTCAACTTCTTCGCCCACTATGAACTACTCCTTTTCATTTTCTTTCAAAGGTTCTTTTGGAACCTCTGTAGCACGCGTTTTGTTCTTTTTCTTTGCACAAGCAAGGTGTGGGTTTCTTTAATCCTAAAGTAGCCACAACCTTTTTTGGCTCTTTATCTACCTATTCAATGGCGTTCACAAAAAAACAATCTTCGGAGAACTGGGGAACATCATCACTTTGAGCACATTGAACTTCTCTTCCTCATCTTGTACTCGCATGATTAAGGTCACCACTATCTACATCAATCAAAGTACGCCCCGTGGCTAGGAATTGTCTTCCCAATATGATGGGGACATTCCTATCCGCGTCGTAATCAAGTATAACAAAATCACACAAAAATATAAAAATTACCTACTTTGACGAGGACGTCTTCGATCTTTCCTTCAAGATAGGATAGGGATCTGTCCGCCATTTATATGACCATAGTAGTAGGATTTGCAGGTCCAGTCCTCATCTTTTCAAACACTGACCTGGGAATGAGATTGATACTCGCACGCAAATCACACAAAGCTTTCCCGATCGACTCTTACTGATAGATATAGGAATATTGAAACTCGCGCGATCTTCTAACTTTGGAGGTAACTTTCTTTGACATATTGCGCTACACACCTCCAGCAAACCAATCATCTCACCCTCATAATATTTGTGTTTGTTGGAAAGGACCTCCCTCATAAATTTCAGATACTTTGGCACATTTTGGATGGCCTCTACAAACGACAAATTAATATGTAATTTTCTCACAATGTCCATGAACTTCTTGTACTCTTTGTCATTGTTCTTCTTTTGGACACATGATGGAAAGGGAGGGGGAGGATGGTTATCTTTTACGACCACATATTTTGTCACATTCTCCTTTGTAGCCTTAATAGGCTCCTCAATCACATCTTCACTCACATCATCAACCACATCTTCAACTACCTCTTCAACTATATCTTCAACTACATCTTCAACTACAACAGGTTCCACTTGTTTTTCAACCCTATCATTTACCATTTTCGCCTTGACAGTTGTTTCTTTCTCCTTCATGATTGGGAAAGTAGGTGGTAGGGGTTGCTTCCCACTTCTGAGAGAAATTGCTTTACACTCTTCAAAGTGACGAGGAATCTCTGTATCAATGGGTTGTTGTCCTTGTGGACGCTGATTTAGTTGTTTTGCCATTTGGAAAACTTAATTATCTAGGATCTTGAACGCGACACTTTGTTCTCTTAATTTGGCATTGAAAGATTGCTTTTTAATTGTTGCGTTTTCTGTGTAATAGAGATGAGCGTTAGTAAAGACTGTTGAACATCCAATGCACCTTCTGAAGGTTGAGCGGGTAAGGCTTTCTGATTCAAATTTTTTGCATAGGAGTCTTGAGCAGGTTGTCTCTAGCTTGATTTCCATAATGTTGTCCCCCTTGGTAATTATTCTGTGGCCTTTGTTGATAGTTGTTCCCTTAGCGTCGTGGATGATACACATAAGTAGGATTTGCGGCCCGATTCAGATTTTAATCATGGAAACCAGGGTGGTTTCTGTTTGGCTGATAACCTTGACCACCTGAATTATAGTTCCCTCGGTTGGAAACAAACATCACAGATTCTGGATTTCTTTGACAACTCTCCCAATCATGATCATGTGGTGGTCCTTTGTGTGTTCTAAAATAAATGCAATAAGTAAGTGAACCACAACCGCAAGTGTACGGTTGTCCCAAGTAATAATAGTGATAAACAGGATCGTTCGCATGGACGATATGGTTATCTACAATGCTTATCAGTTAATGAATGGTTGCACTTATGAAAGTAGTAAATGATTTGAATATTAATTTGTTGGTTTTGTATTAATCCTAAGTACGAAAGACTAAAGTGAAAATGCAAATAAATGACAAGACGCAAGGAATAAATAGCTAGACGCAAAAAATGGAAGGTAGTACTTGAGAGACGCAAGGGATCCTCCTAACTCTATTTCATATCATATGTTGTAAAGGGTCAAATTGGTCAATTAACATTGGTCGGGATTCAAGAGTCTTTGTACCCCCGTCAGGGTGGACTACAAAGCTATTCTAGAGTGTCACTACGCCCGTCAGGGTAAATATGATCCACTTTCGGATGATTAAGCTATTTTACCTCATTGTCCCTAAGAATAATTATGTTCGTCAGAATCAAATAATTTATATCTTATATTGAGTAATTAATTCCCTTCCTAAGCCCCCCGTCAAGACGATCCACACGCCACATATGTGGAATAGCTTAGATACTAACACCTGTTCTTAGTTAGCTACTCCAAAAACAGTAAATAGTCACCAATTACAGAATAATGTAAAAGATCCAATTTGATTTAATTAATTAAAACCCAAATTCAAACATATGAAAATCAAGAGTTTTAGGATTCACCCATTAAGCATTCTCAAGTACTAAGAAGAAATTAGCTAATGCTAATGGAATTTAAAACTGAATTAAAAATAATAAAAATTATATTGTTTTACAGAAAGAAAATACAGAGAAACCTAATTTCGGATTAGGAATGACTGAGAATCGGAGATATAGACAGTCTCCAGCTCTTGGCTTCTTCTTTTCCTTGCTTCTGCTCCTTCTCCGGACACTCTCTTCTAAGGATGGTTTAAATTGAAGAATAAAATGAAAGGTAAGAAATAATGAGGTCTAAAGGCCTATTTATACTAGTAAATTCGGACTAGGGTTTTATTTTAAATAAAAAGCCATTTTAGAAAATCCCAAGTCCATAATTAAGCCCAAAATCCCGTAACTGCTGCACCACCTGCAATAAATCAGCTCTAGCCAGTTCGTTACAACTCCGATTGACTCAATTCCAGTTGCTAAATTTCCGTAACTCAATAAGGAACACAATCTCTTCAAAGGTCAGCGGCTAAATCAACTCTTAAGTGGCTCGAAATCAGCAATCTTTGACAGCTTTCCAGATTTGTAGCTTTAACATATGACTTCTTTTCGGGATTTATCTTCAAGCTTTGACTCCATATCACGATCTTTGACTTTATTCTCGGATTCCTCTCCTTGATAATATTCAAAACCTACAAACTTTTCACTAAAACAAGCAATATTACGCGCAAAAGTTTAAGAAATTAAAAATACTAGAAATTAAAGAGGAAAATCGGATGATTGCATATTTAGTCCAAAAGTCTATCAAAATGATCAAATAAACACAAAAAATGATGTCTCCCAAGGGTCTAAAATAAGAACAATTAGGGAGACATAAAGACCCCCAACTCAAATCTTTGTCGTCCCGACAAAGTAAAATAAAAACAAAAGGGGTAGAAGCAAACGCAAGAAAGTAGAAGCTAGCAAATAAACCTAAAGCAATTCTTAAGATAAATCTCATATAGCAAACTCTAGAAATTAATATACACATACATCTATAATGCAAAATCAAACACAAATAATCTCAATCATAAAATTAAATTCGCAATGCTTGAAGGTTACACTTGTACTCATCTCTGTATGATGGCTATAGGGTGTTCATCAATTCTACCTTGCTTTGAACGCTCCACCTAGCATATTTTCTATCAACAGAATCATAAATTCACTATGCACTTAGGAATCACGAGGACTTTACGGTTTTAATATAGGCTTAAGGATGGTGTGGATGTTTATTTGGTAAATTTGAAGTGAGCTTTTGGCTCTCTTCTCACTTACCATCAACAAAGTCCTCGAGCTTGAGTTTACGCTCAAAAAAATGTTCTCACTCACCCATTTACGCAACAATTTAGCGTCCCATGTCTACCCATTACAAATAAGATGATTTTTCATAAAATTACACTTTGCCGGATGTTTATTCTTTCATATTTTTCTTTTTCTTTTCTTTTTCTCTTTTTTTTTCCAGTTTGTAAACCGGGTTCCCGGTTTTTGTGGACCGGGTTCCCGGTTCCTACTGTAATGGAATTTTGACTTTTTTTTCTTTCTTTTTCATTTCTTTCAACCCCGGCAAAGGGTTACAATAAGTATAATCATCTGCAATTGTGCTACAACATAAACACATACATCCCTTCCCAATAAATTCCCCATAAGTGGACCCACCACCCCAAACTCAAGCTCGAGACATGTCTCAGGATCGTGATTCAAGTGCGGGTCATATGGTCATGCCTAATAATCTAAAGAATAATGGGCTTATATCGTGGCTACAAAAGAAAAGGCTAAAGGCTTTAAGTGGGCTAAGACGGATAAAATTTAACATAAAGGATAGAAGACTAAAAAGGTCACAAATGGCTAACAAAGAACGGCCCTATCATTTTCCTAAGTACATAGCTCGTCTTTAGTTCGTATCTAAGTGGGTTCTCTACTAATTAGGATTTCACGTTCTACACACCAAACATATTCCTTAAGTACAAGCTTACTTCATTTGCATTGTTCATTAATTTTTCCTATCAATTACCTATGTTTGCATGCAATTCTAAATGCGTTTTATATCAATCCCTAAAGTCCACTATTTACTATCATAGATTCATCAAAAGTATGCTTAAAGGGATATTTAAAAAATCTTCTACAGTCAAACGCAACTCCGAAAATTATTTTATTGAAAGAAAATAAAACACATAACACATAAAAACTGGGATGAGGCAACGAACCCCACCCCAAACTCAAAGATGAGTCGTGTCCCCATGACTCGAAAAAGACTCAAAGCAATTAAACTAATCTACACTAAAAAGGAAGGATTATAAAACGTATCTTAACCAGCGCGTGGCTGGTTACTGGTGTTGCGTTCTGGACCTTTATCTCGCGTAAGAACATCATAAATACCGTTTTGAAGTGTGTTCACGCCAAGGATCAAATTTCGGATAAGGTCCAGCGCTCTTGTAACGTTTCCTAAGGTAGCAATCATCTTTTCTTGATTCTCTTCCAACACCCTAATTTTGGATTCCTTCTTCGCTTTCTTCTTTGGTGGAGGAGCTCTAGGAGTCTTCACAACTCGTGCTGCTTCATCATGGATATTCTGAATTGTACTTAATGCCATGATCACTCCAACTGTAACACCGTCAACCTCTGTGTTCCTACGCGGGATTTTTGCGTCTAGGCACAAAATAGTGATAGTACAAGGGAACTTGAGATTTTGTTGTTTCATTGCAGCTTTCGCGAATTCCATGATGGTGTTGTAAATAATTTGAGCAACATTCATCGGTTTCTCCTCAATAACACACTTGATAAAAATTATATGTTCCTTCTTCAACTCGGATGTGTGTTTAATTCCAAAGAAAGTAGGGATTATGAAACGAGACCAAACCTTAGCACGAGGTGTTAAATTACTACTGTAAAATTGTCCAGGATACCTTTCTCCTTCTGGAATTGGGCTACCCCCATTAATAAGAACAGTTCCCCAAAGGGATTCATAATCAAAAGATGGATCATTAAGTGATTCTTGGAACATACATAATCCAGTAAAGTTGGGTAATTTCAAAGATTTCTGAATAAGTTCAATCGAGAAAGGACCTACCTTTTTGCGAATTTCAATTGCTTCACGGGAAATAGCTAAACCTTCATAAAATTCTCGCACCAAGGTAGGAATAAACTCAAGCTTCCTTTCTCTTAATTCTTTCCAACCAAACTTGTCACAAGCAAGAGCATAATCTTTATAAGCACTTCTCATAATACCCTTAGGAAAGTCCATCTCCTCACCAAACTTCAAAAATTCAATTCTATCACGAACCTGATCATTCCAAGAAGTGTAAACCCTCTTTGGCTTGTGAGCACACATCTTTCTTCGCGGGGGTTTCTGTTGAACTGGTACTTCCGGAACTTCTTGTTCGCTTTCATCCTCAATTTATTTTTCAATCTTGTCTTCATTTACTTTCTCGCTTTCGGACTCATCAATTAATTTTCTCTTCTGACATGTGATTTCTTTCCTCTTGGGAGCAAGCTTAATCTCTTCAATCTTGCGCTTGGGACGCGAATCAGGAATCTCAATAGCTTGTTCTTGAGTACCACCAATAGTGGTTTTCTTTCTGGGAGTAGTTCTTCGGAAATCACCGGTTTTGTTAGTCATCTCTTTCCACCCCAAACTCAAAACTTCAAATAGTGAGAAGCTAGAGAAAAGCTTAGAACTTTGTTGTTTTGAGGTGTATAAATTGAAGATTAAGGTGAAATATGATATGGGTAATGGTTAATTGATGTGGGAGAAGCAAGAATTTGGTTTAATTTAAGGATTGGGTGAAGAACAATTTTGGTGAAAAACTAAGGATTTGATGATATTTTGGAGAAGAGGTGAGTTGATTTTGTGTTTATGTGGTGAAAGAGGGTAGGATTTGATGATATTTATAGGTATTAATGAGGATTTTCGGAGGTGGGAAGGTTATGGGAGCGTTTTTGGTAAAAACTTGCAGAAGAGGCTAAGAAAACTAGGTCAAAAAGGCAAAACCGCCTCATCACAGTGGAAACCGGGTTCCCGGTTTGTGAAAACCGGGTTCCCGATTTCGCGTCGCTGTGTCGGCGAGAAAACAATTACTAAATAAATTTTTGTTTTTTTTAAATTCCAACACGCAAGAATTGGCTGGGCCCCGAAACGCTGGGACAGAGAATCACCTTTCGAAACCAGGTTCCCGGTTTTCGTCGACGGCGCTAATGGATACGCAAGTGGTGACGCAGCAGATGGCGGGACCCAGAACGCTGGGTCAGAAAATTCTGAAAATCACAGCTCCAAAATCGGGTTCCCGGTTTGTGCGAAACCGGGTTCCCGGTTTTCGTCGATGGCGCGAGTTGACACACAGCAAACGGCAGATCCCCAAAATGACGGGTCAGAAACTTTGGGATTTTCAGCTCTCGAAACCGGGTTCCTGGTTTGTGAAAACCGGGTTCCCGGTTTTGCCCCTGGAACACCACCCATTTTTCTTCTATTTTCGCTCTTTCGACCCCAAAATCACGACCTTTTTACCCCTGAAATCATCAAAAACAACTACCCTTCCTCATTTCTTACTAATAAACACTAAATTAACGAAAATCAAAATAATTTACACTACGAAAATTAAAAACTCAAACTAATATACAAAGAATTGGCTTTTGTTTAACGTCGTTAAGCTCGACGGGTTACCTCACGCTTCTAAGGAGTTTTGAGGAGATACATGACCTCCCCGGGATGTGGATCTTCCAAGCCGTTGGTATCTTCACCTCCATGTTATATCTTTAAACGATGACCGTTCACCATGAAGGTGCGGTTCTCGAGTGGATGTTCTATTTCTATCGCCCCATGAGGTGTAACTTTTGTCACAATGTATGGACCCGACCACTTAGACCTTAACTTACCCGGATAATTACTGAACTTTGAGTTATACTTCAATACTTTTTGACCCACTTCAAAGTTCTTCACACAAATCCGATTGTCATGCCACTTCTTAGTGTTTTCTTTGTAAAGTTTAGCATTCTCATAGGCATTCAATAGGAATTCGTCAAGTTCGTTAAGCTTCATCATACGATTCTCTCCGGCTAAGGTAGGATATAAGTTCAACTGCGCAATTGCCCAATAGGCACCCATTTCAAGCTCAAGAGGTAAGTGACAAGCCTTACCATATACCATATGATACGAAGACGCACCAACTGGAGTCTTGAACGCAGTACGATAGGCCCACAACGCGTCATCTAACTTCATTGACCAATCTTTTCTTGTAGGACCAACAGTCTTCTCTAGGATTGACTTTACTTCACGATTCATGACTTCAGCTTGACCATTGGATTGTGGATGATATGCAGTAGATACACGGTGTCTTACTCCATACTTCTCTAGAACAGTCTTCAAATACTTATTAACGAAATGAGATCCCCCATCGCTAATAATCACTCTAGGTGTACCATGTCTAGTGAATATATGTGATTTCAAGAACTTAATCACCACTCGTGAATCATCGGTTGATAAAGCCACAACTTCTACCCATTTAGACACGTAATCAACAGCTAATAAGATGTAGAGGTTACCATTTGAAGGAACTAACGGACCCATAAAATCTATACCCCAAACATCAAATATTTCAACTTCCAACACATTGTTACGTGGCATTTCATCTCTCTTGGATATATTTCCGGTAAACTGGCATCTCGCACATTTCTTCACATATTCATGACAATCTTTCACAAGTGTAGGCCACTAAAAACCGGATTGGAATACCTTAGCAGCAGTTCTATCCCCTTTGAAGTGTCCTCCGTAGAGTGAATCATTGGTGGTCCTTTGTGTGTTCTAAAAATAAATGCAAATGCTAATTGAACCACAACCGCAAGTGTACGGTTGTCCCAAGTAGTATAACTGATAAATCAGATTCGTTCCAAGGACGGAATGGTTGATCACAATGTCTAGCAAATAGTGATTGATGCACTTATGAAAGTAAAAGATTATAAAATGTTTGTTTGGTTTTGTTGATTAAAGCTAATGAATAAAAGACAAATAATTAAATGCAAGTAAAAGCTAAGACGCAAGTAAAATGAGTGAAAACGCAATATGAGATGTAGTACTTGAGAACGCAAGGATCCTCCTAATCTTATTTCCTAACTTATGCTGTTTAAGGGCTAAATTGGTCAATTACAATGGTCGGGATTCTAAATTCCTTATACCCCCGTCAGGGTGGACTATAAGGCGATCCTAAAGTGTCACTAGTCCCGTCAGGGTAAATATGATCCACCGTTGGATGATTAAGTGTTTTACCTCATTGGCCCTAGAATTAGCTAAGTTCGTCAGAATCAATAGCTTTTATCCTAGATTGAATAATTAATTCTATACCTAAACCCTCCGTCAGGATGATCCACACGCCACATATGTGGAATAGCTTAGATACTAATACCTAATCTTAGTTCGGGACTCTAAAATCAGTAAATAATCACAAATTATCAAAAAGAGTAATGAACCCAATCTAATTTAATTTAGCATAAACCCAAATTCAACATTCGTTATTTCATAAAATTAAGATTCACCCATTGTTTGTTCTCAAGCACTATGAAAAGCTTAGCTCATATTAAAATTTAAAACTAAATTAAAAGAAATGGAATTCATATTGATTACGAAATTAAAATATAAAAAGAATCTAATTTCCAGAATTGGAATGACTACGAACGGAGATATAGACCCTCTCCAGCTCTTGTAGCTTCTTCTTTCTTCCTTCTGTTGCTTCTCTCTGGTGTTTTTAATCTTGCAGAATGTGAATTGTATGAAAAATAGAAGTCCAGACCTCCTTTTATAAGCATAAATTCGTACTAGGGCTTGGACCAGAAAATAAAATACTAATTAAATGTCCAAGCCCATATTCTAAGCCCAAAATCCCGTAACTGCTGATACACCTTCACTAAAACGACTTTTCCTAATGCGTTATGACTCCGATTGACCTCATTCCAGTTGCTAAAGTTTTGTAACTCGATAAGGAATGTTTTCTCTTCAAAGGTTAACAGCTAAATCATCGCTTAAGCACCTCGAAATCAGCAATCTATGGCCTGGAAAATGGATTTTCAGCTCTAAAAATAATATCTTCGGGATTTGTCTTCAAGTCTTGACTCTAATTCACGATCTTTGACTTTCTTCTCGGATACCTCTCCTAGCTAACATCTAAAACCTGTAAACTTAACACTAAAAATACCAATATTACGCGTAAAAGTTTAATAAATTAAAAATGCTAGAAATAAAAAGGGAATTCCGGATTATTGCATATTTAGTCCAAAAGTCTATCATATTAATTAAATAAACACCAAAAATGATGTCTCCCAAGGGTCGAAAATAAGAACAATTAGGGAGACATCAAGACCCCCAACTCAAACCTTTGTCGTCCCGACAAAGTAAAACAAAACAAAGGGGTAGAAGTAAGCGTATAAACAAGTAGAAGCTAGCAAATAAACCCTAAAGCAATTCTCAAAATAAATCTCATATAGCAAACTCTAGAAACTAATATACACATACACTAATCATGCAACATCAAACCTAAATAATCTCAATCATAAAATTAAAGTCGCAATGCTTGAAGGTTACACTTGTACTCATCTCTGTATGATGGCTATAGGGTGGTCATTAATCCTAACTCGCTTTGAACGCTCCACTTAGTGTATTCCCTATCAACAGAATTATAAATTCACTAAGCACTTAGGAATCACGAGGTCTTTACGGTTATAATATTGGCTTAAGGACGGGTGTGGATGTATATTTGGTAAATTTAAAGTGAGCTTTTGGCTCTCTCCTCTCTTACCATCAACATTGTCCTCGAGCTTGAGTTAACGCTCAAAAAGATGTTCTCACTCACCCATATACGCAACAATTTAGCGTCCCATGTCTACCCACTATAAACAAGATGATTTTCAGAAAATTCCACTTTGCCGGATGTTTTATTCATTCATATATTTTTTTTTCCTTTTTTTTTTCTTTTCTCTTTTTCTCTTTTTTTTGTGTACAGAAGCAATCCGGGTTCCCGGTTTTGACGAACCCGGGTTCCCGGTTCCTACTGTATGGATTTTTCATTTTTTCATTTTTTCTTTCTTTTTCACTTTTTCTCATTCCCGGCAAAGGGTTACAAGTATATATCATCTGCAATTGTGCTACAATACAAAGCACATCGATCCCAACCCATTAAATTCCCCATAAGTGGTCCCACCACCCCAAACTCAAGCTCGAGACATGTCTCAGGATTGTGATTCAAGTGCGGGTCATATGGTCATGCCTAATAATCTAAGGGATAATGGCTTATATCGTGGCTACAAAGAAAAGGCTAAAGGCTCAAAGTGGGCTAAGACGGATAATCATTAATACAAGGGATAGAAAGCTAAAAAGGCACAAATGGCTAACAAAGAACTGCCCCTATCATTTTCCTAAGTACATAGCTTGTCTTTAGTTCATATCTAGGTGGGTTCTCTACTAATTAGGATTTCACGTTCTACACACCAAACATATTCCTTGAGTACAAGCTTACTTCATTTGCATTGTTCATTAATTTTTCCTATCAATTACCTATGTTCGCATGCAATTGTAAGTGCGTTTTATATCAATCCCTAGAGTCCACTATTTACTATCATAGATTCATCAAAAGTATGCTTAAAGGGATATTTAAAAATTTCTACAATCAAACGCAACTCCGAAAATTCATTTATTGAAAGCAACTAAAGAAAATAACACATAAAAACTGGGATGAGGCAACGAACCCACCCCAAACTCAAAAATGAGTCGTGTCCCCACGAATCGAAAAGACTCAATAAAGCATTTAAACTAATCTACACTATGAGGGAAGTTTAGAAAACGTATTCTAACCAGCGCGAGGCTGGTTATCGGTGTTGCGTTCTGGACCTTTATCTCGCGTAACAGCATCATAAATCGCGTTTTGAAGTGTATTTACGCCTAGGATTAAATTTCGCAATAGGTCCAATTCTTTTGTAACGTTTCCCAAGGTAGCAATCATCTTCTCCTGATTCTCTTCCAACACCTGAATCTTCGCTTCCAACTCAGGTACAGTTTTCACTTTCTTTGATTGAGGAGTTCTCGGACTTCTTGTAGTTCGTGTTGCTTCTTCATGGATGTTCTTGATTGTGCTCAAAGCTATACTCACACCAACTGAAACAGTATCAATATCTGCGTCCTTACGCGGAATCTTTGCGTCTAGACACAACTGAGTAATAGTACAAGGAAACTTCAGATTTTGTTGTTTCATTGGTGATTTCGCGAACTCCATGATTGTATCATAAATGATCTTAGCAACATCAAATGGTTTCTCCTCCAAAATACACTTAATAACAAATATATGCTCTTTCTTCAACTCGGAAGTTTGTTTAATACCAAAGAAAGTGGGTATTATGAAACGAGACCAAACCTTAGCACAAGGTGTCAAACTACTGCTGTAAAACTGTCCAGGATACCTTTCACCTTCAGGAATTGGGCTAGTCCGATTAACAAGCACGGTCCCCCAAAGGGATTCAAAATCAAAAGAAGGGTCATTAAGAGTTTCTTGGAAGGGGCATGTTCCAGAAAAGTTGGGTAGTTTCAATGATTTCCGAATACGTTCAATAGAGAAAGGAACTACCTTTTTGCGGATATCAATGGCATCACGGGAGGTAGCTAAACCTTCGTAAAATTCGCGCACAAAAGTAGGAATAAACTCAAGCTTCCTTTCTTGTAACTCTTTCCAACCAAACTTAGCACATGTCACAGCATATTCCTTGTAATCACTACTCATAATACCCTTAGGAAAATTCGTCTCCTCACCAAATTTCAAAAATTCAATTCTTTCACGAACCTGAGTATTCCAACAAGTGTAAACCCTCTTAGGCTTGTGGGCCCACATCTTCATACGCGGAGGTTTTTGAACGGGTGCTTTCGGAATCTCTTGTTCAGTTTCTTTCTCAATGTTCTTCGCAATTTCCTCTTCTGGTTCCTTTTCACTTTCACTCACATCAATCAATCTTCTCTTGTGACCCGTGATTTCTTTTCTTTTAGAATCAAGCTTAACTTCGTCAATTTTTCGTTTAGGACGCGAATCAGGAATCTCAATAGCTTGATCTTGTGAACCACCAATGGTGGTCTTTCTTCTAGGAGTCGTTCTTCGAAAATCACCGGTTCTGTTAGTCATCTCTTTTCACCCCAAACTCAAAACTTCAAATAATGAAAAACTTAGAGAAGAAGTTTAGAATTTTGATGTTTTGAGGCTTAGGAATTTAAGAACTAGGGTGAATATGAGATGGGTCTTGTTTAATTTGGATGGGAGAAGAAAGAATTGGGTTTAATTTAAGGGTTGGGTGAAGAAGAATCTTGGGAAAAACTAAGGATTTGATGTTATTTTGGAGAGGAGGTGAGTTGATTTTGTGTTTTTGTGGTGAAAGAGGGTAGGAATTGATGATTTATAGTGTTTTGGATGATGAATTTCGGAGGTGGGGAGGCTATTGGTGCGTTTTAGGTAAAGACTTGCAAAAGAGGCTAAGGAAACTAGGTTAAGGCCTCAAAAACCGACATCACAGCTTCAAAACCGGGTTCCCGGTTTTGGCAAACCGGGTTCCCGGTTCCGCGTCGCTGTGACGGCGCGGAAAGAAACAATTATTGATTTTTTTTTTAATTTTTTTTTTCAAAACGCACCAAAACGCTGGACCCCAAGACGCTGGGTCAGAGATTTTCCTCGCCGAAACCGGGTACCCGGTTCTGTGGAATGCGGGTTCCCGGATTTTCTCGATGGCGCGAGTCAAAACGCGCCAAAACGCAGCATCCCAGAACGCTGGGTCAGAACTTTTGGATTTTTACAGCTCCGAAACCGGGTACCCGGTTCTGCCAAATGCGGGTTCCCGGTTTTGTGTCGATGGCGCGAATCAAAACGCACGAAAACGCAGGCCACCAAAACGCTGGGTCAGAAGTTTTCAGAATTCACAGCACCAAAACCGGGTCCCCGGTTTCGAAAATCCGGGTACCCGGTTCCGACGCTGTGTCGTGAACCAAGACGCCAAGTGTCGCGTTGAAGAGGGTGGCACCAGCACCAAAACCGGGTTCCCGGTTTTGCGAAACCGGGTTCCCGGTTTCTCCTGGACATCCATCCTCTTTTTCTCCTGTTTTCACCAAATCGACCCCAAACTCATGACCTTTTTACCCCTGAAATCATTAAAAACAACTACCCTTCCTCATTTCTTAATAATAAACACTAAAATTACGAAAATCAAACTATTCTAAAATGCAAAAATTTAAAAACTCAGCTAATATACAATGAATTGGCTTTTGTTTAACGTCGTTAAGCTCGACGGGTTACCTCACGCTTCTAAGGAGTCTCGAGGAGATACATGACCTCCCCGGGATGTGGATCTTCTGAGCGATTGGTATCTTCACCTCCATGGTATATCTTTAATCTGTGTCCGTTAACCATAAAGGTACGGTTCTCTAGCGGATGTTCGATTTCTATCGCCCCATGAGGTGTAACTTTGGTCACTATGTATTGACCTGACCACTTAGATCTTAACTTACCCGGATAATTGCTGAACTTTGAGTTATACTTTAATACTCTTTGCCCCACTTCAAAGTTCTTTGTACGAATCCGATTGTCATGCCATTTCTTTGTGTTTTCTTTGTAAAGTTTGGCATTTTCATAAGCATGCAACCAGAATTCGTCAATTTCATTAAGCTTCATCATACGATTCTTTCCGGCTAAGATAGGATCTAAGTTCAACCGCGCAATTGCCCAATAGGCACCCATTTCAAGCTCTAAAGGTAAGTGACAAGCCTTACCATACACCATACGATAGGGAGATGCACCCACTGGAGTCTTAAACGCAGTACGATAGGCCCACAACGCATCATCTAACTTCATTGACCAATCTTTTCTTGTAGGACCAACGGTTTTCTCTAGGATTGATTTGACTTCGCGGTTCGATACTTCAGCTTGACCATTGGATTGTGCATGATATGCAGTAGATACACGGTGTCTAACTCCATACTTCTCTAGAACAGTCTTCAGATATTTATTAACGAAATGAGATCCTCCATCGCTAATAATCACTCTAGGTGTGCCATGTCTAGTGAAAATATGTGATTTTTAAGAACTTGATCACCACTCGTGAATCATTAGTAGGTAAAGCCACCGCTTCTACCCACTTAGACACATAATCAACAGCTAATAAGATATAGAGGTTACCATTTGAAGGAACGAAAGGAACCATAAAGTCTATACCCCAAACATCGAATATCTCAACCTCTAACACATTATTACGTGGCATCTCATCCCTCTTAGATATGTTTCAGTAAACTGGCATCTCGTACATTTCTTAACATATTCATGACAATCTTTAATAAGAGAAGGCCAGTAAAAACCTGATTGAAATACCTTCGCAGCAGTTCTGTCTCCTTTAAAATGTCCTCCATATAGTGAATCATGGCATCCAGCTATAATGGCTTGAGTCTCTTCCCTTGCTACACATCTTCGTATCATTTGGTCAGCACAAACTTTATAGAGGAAAGGATCCTCCCAAAAGAACTGTCTAGCACGATGAACTAACCTCTTTCTTTCTTGATAAGTAGAACCTTCAGGAAAAACACCACTCACCACTAAATTCGCAATATCTATATACCACGGCGCCTCATAATCTCTAACAACGAATAAACTCTCATCAGGAAACTCTTCTCTAACTGCTTCAGTACCACTATTCATCTCTGAACCCTCTAAACGCGATAGATGATCTGCAACCTGATTCTCACAACCCTTTCTATCTTTGATCTCTAAATCGAACTCTTGAAGTAATAACACCCATCTGATTAACCTTGGTTTCACATCTTTCTTCTCCATAAGAAATCTGATCGCGGAATGATCTGTATAGACAATAACTTTCGCTCCAAGGAGATAGGAGCGAAATTTATCAAACGAATATACAACTGCTAGCAACTCTTTTTCTGTAACTGTGTAATTAATCTGAGCACCACTAAAAGTTTTACTAGCATAGTAAATCGAATGAAAAACCTTCTCTTTCCTCTGTCCCAATACAGCTCCCATACACAAATCACTCGCATCACACATAACCTCAAACGGTAAATTCCAATCTGGAGGTAACACTATAGGAGCAGAAATAAGCTTTTCTTTGATTGCCTTGAAGGCCGCTAAACAAGCTTCATCAAAAAGGAATTTGCAATCCTTTTCGAGTAAGTTGCATAACGGTTTAGTAATCTTAGAAAAGTCCTTAATAAAACGCCTATAAAAGCCAGCATGGCCAAGAAAACTCCTTACCCCTTTAACAGAAACAGGATGGGGAAGAGTTTTAATTACCTCTATCTTTGCTCTATCAACCTCTAATCCAGCACTCGAAACTTTGTGACCCAGAACAATACCTTCGTGAACCATGAAGTGACACTTCTCCCAGTTTAACACCAAGTCTGATTCCTTGCATCTAACCAACACTTTCTCCAAGTTATCCAAACACTAATCAAAGTCATCACCAAACACGGAGAAATCGTCCATAAACACTTCTAGGAAATTATCAATCATATCCCAGAAGATGGCCATCATGCATCTCTGAAAAGTAGCGGGAGCATTACACAACCCAAATGGCATTTTGCGATATGCAAAAGTACCAAAAGGGCATGTAAAAGTAGTCTTATGTTGATCTTCTGGAGTCACATAAATCTGATTGTACCCGGAGTAACCATCCAAGAAACAATAGTACTCTCTTCCGGCTAATTTATCTAACATCTGATCGATGAAGGGTAAAGGGAAATGATCTTTTCTGGTGGCCTTGTTCAGCTTTCTGTAATCCATGCAAACTCTCCAACCGACTACCGTTCTTGAAGGAATTGCTTCATTTTTATCGTTCAAAACTGTTGTCATTCCTCCTTTCTTTGGCACACACTGAACCGGACTCACCCATTCACTACTCGAAATGGGATAGATAATCCCCGCATTTAACAGCTTGATCACCTCTTTCTTTACCACATCCTTCATCACGGGCATCAATCTCCTTTGACCTTCAACTGAGCGTGCGTTAACATCTTCAAGTATGATTTTGTGTTGACAATAGGATGGACTAATGCCTTTGATGTCAGCAATTGTCCAACCTATTGCTTCTTTGTTGGCTCTTAACACACGCAACAGTTTATCTTCTTGAGGACCTGTTAAATTAGCTGAAACAATAACAGGTAGAGTTTCATTAGTACCCAAATAAGCATACCTCAAGTGTGCTGGCAATGGTTTTTCTTCCAACTCCGGAGGAGATTCAATTGAAGGCTTCTTTTTAGGAATAATCTCCCCCGGTTCTCTCACAGGTTCATAGGCAAGACGCCTATACTTCGGATTTTCAGAATTTAGAGCTGCCACTGTTTCGGTAAGCTCCTCCATCATCTCAGGTGAATCTAATGTCAAAGCAGCCTGCAAGATATCATCAAAATTTAAGCAATTAAATACCTCTTGCGATGCTTGCTCCACCACATCCATTCTGAAGCAATCTTCCTGAGAATCTGGGAATTTCATAGCTCGAAATACATTGAATTTTACTTCCTCATCTTGTATCCTCATCGTCAATTCGCCATTTTCTACATCGATCAATGTTCTCCCTGTAGCTAGGAATGGTCTACCCAAAATAATGGGGACATTTCTATCTGCATCGTATTCAAGTATTACGAAATCAACAGGAAATATATGTGTACCTGCCTTAACAAGGACATCCTCAATGCGGCCTTCAGGATGAGCAAGAGACCTGTCCGCCATTTGCAAGACCATAGAGGTAGGTCTTGCGTTTCCAATTTTAAGCTTATCAAATATTGACTTGGACATCAAATTGATTCTTGCCCCCAAGTCACATAGCGCCTTTCCCTTCCATTCTTCTCCAATTGATATGGGAATCGTGAAACTCCCCGGATCAACTAACTTCGGAGGTAATTTACTCTGGCAAATCGCACTACACTCTTCAGGAAGGCCAATCATCTCATTATCACAGTAGGGCCCTCTTCAAAAACTTCGTATACTTAGGAATATCTCGAATCGCCTCAAGTAACGGAATATTAATACTCAAACCCTTCACTCTATTAAAGAACTTCTAAAAATCAACCATATCACCCTTTTTCTAAACTCGCGATGGAAACGGTGGTGGAGGGCGATTGCTTACAATTTCATCTCTCTTTTTCGGAATTTCTCTGGGTCTTTCTATTTCTTCAACCTCACTATCTTTCTCATTCTCTTTCTCTTTCTCACCCACTTCCTTTTCTTTTCTTGGAACTTCTTTCTCTTTCATAACGGGAAAAGGAGGTGGAGGGAGGTTCTTACCACTTCTTAATGTAACAGCCTTGCAATCTTCACGTTGTGTTGGATTTTCCGTATCGCTAGGAAGTTGCCCTTGTGGACGCTGATTTAGCTGTTTATTAATTTGACTTAGCTGATTCTGGAAAATCTTCATATTCGCTTCAGCTGCGTTCTGACGTTCCATAGCTTGTGTTTGAAGAGCAATCAAATTTTCAACGGTTTTCTGAAGGGTAACTACTCCTTCTTGTGGATGGGCAGGTAGAGCTTTCTGGTTTAAATTCTCATCGTAGGTATTCTGAGGAGCTTGTCTTTGTACATAATTGTTTTGATTCTGTCCTCCTTGATGATTGTTGTGTGGTCTTGGATTATAGTTGTTGCCTTGAGGACGCGGCTGATACGCGTAAGTAGGATTGGCTGCCCCATTGGGATTTGAGTATTGAAACCCAGGATGGTTTCTGTTAGGCTGATATCAATTACCACTTGAATTGAAATTACCTCTATTGGACATAAAATTCACTGATTCTTGGTTATTCGGACAACTTTCCTCATCATGATCATCTAACTTACAAATTGAACACATATAAACCTCTTGTGCAGCATGCACAGCTACCTTCTTACTCGAAAAACCTTCTTTTACAACTAAAGTAAGCTGCTTCAACTGTTGCTCTATAGTATTCTGAATCTTATTCTCAAGCGTAGCAAATTTCTCTTCCATGTCAACATTATTCACTCCCTTAACTGGTGTTCTCACTGAATTCCACCCAGCTTCATTCTTGACTATTCTTTCCAAAATGATCTTTGCATGAGCGGGTTGAATTTGAAGAAAACCTGCACCACATAGCGTATCCAATTTCTCTCTCGAAGTTCCATCAAGGCCTCTATAAAAGATCTTTAACTGTTGTTGTTCTGAAAAGCCATGATTGGGAACTTTACGCAAACACATCTGAAATCTTGTCCAACTCTTACCCACAGTTTCCTCATATTCTTGACGGAAATGCGTCAATTCTAATTCAGCATCTAATCTCATGTTACTTGGGTAATACCTGTCAAAGAAAGCAATCTCTAATTGGTCCCAGTTGGTTATCTTCGTAGGATCTTGCGTATCATGCCATTCACTCGCTCCATCAATCACAAAAAATTTAAATGCAGCAAAATACATCTGTTCTCTTGAAACTCCTTGTGTGATATAAGAATCACATATCTGTTTAAACTTCTGTACTGCTCTAAGTGGATCTTCTGATAGGCTTCCACGAAAATTCCCAAAATTTTGGAATTGAGCTAACATACCCGAATCTGGACGGAATCGCGGAACATCTATATCTGGAGCACCTACTCCTATAGCAGGAGCGCGGAATGGAACTTCTGGAGGACCATTAGTAAACCACGGATCTTGATTCATCACTATCTGAACTTGAGGATTAGGAATCACTGGTGGAACTGGAGGAATAACGCCTAGAGCTAAAGGTTGACCATTCGCATCTAGCTGGCCTTGTCCATTATTCTGTTGACCTTGAAGAGTGATATTCTCCATTCTGTTACTTAATTCTTCTACTTCTAAAGCTTCTCGTTCTCTTCTTCTTCTGTTAGCAAGTCTGATCAACGATTCTGGATTACTAAGGATCGGAGGTGTTGGCTCTAGATCCTTGAATAGCCTTCTTCGCATACACCAAACCTAAAAACCTGAAAAAGCTAACAAACAAAAAGCGTAAAACTGATAAAATAAAATAAATGCACTATCACTAAAGGATAAACACCGTGGTCACACACTACCGTCCCCGGCAGCGGCGTCAAAAACTTGGGGGTCCTTTGTGTGTTCTAAAAACAAATGCAAATGCTAATCGAACCACAACCGCAAGTGTACGGTTGTCCCAAGTAGTATAACTGATAAATCAGATTCGTTCCAAGGACGGAATGGTTGATCACAATGTCTAGCAAATAGTGATTGATGCACTTATGAAAGTAAAAGATTATAAAATGTTTGTTTGGTTTTGTTGATTAAAGCTAATGAATAAAAGACAAATAATTAAATGCAAGTAAAAGCTAAGACGCAAGTAAAATGAGTGAAAACGCAATATGAGATGTAGTACTTGAGAACGCAAGGATCCTCCTAATCTTATTTCCTAACTTATGCTGTTTAAGGGCTAAATTGGTCAATTACAATGGTCGGGATTCTAAATTCCTTATACCCCCGTCAGGGTGGACTATAAGGCGATCCTAAAGTGTCACTAGTCCCGTCAGGGTAAATATGATCCACCGTTGGATGTTTAAGTGTTTTACCTCATTGGCCCTAGAATTAGCTAAGTTTGTCAGAATCAATAGCTTTTATCCTAGATTGAATAATTAATTCTATACCTAAACCCTCCGTCAGGATGATCCACACGCCACATATGTGGAATAGCTTAGATACTAATACCTAATCTTATTTCGCGACTCTAAAATCAGTAAATAATCACAAATTATCGAAAAGAGTAATGAACCCAATCTAATTTAATTTAGCATAAATCCAAATTCAACATTCGTTATTTCATAAAATTAAGATTCGCCCATGGTTTGTTCTCAAGCACTATGAAAAGCTTAGTTCATATTAAAATTTAAAACTAAATTAAAAGAAATGGAATTCATATTGATTACAAAATTAAAATATAAAAAGAACCTAATTTCCGGAATTGGAATGACTACGAACGGAGATATAGACCCTCTCCAGCTCTTGTAGCTTCTTCTTTCTTCCTTCTGTTGCTTCTCTCTGGTGTTTTTAATCTTGTAGAATGTGAATTGTATGAAAAATAGAAGTCCATACCTCCTTTTATAAGCATAAATTCGTACTAGGGCTTGGACCAGAAAATAAAATACTAATTAAATGTCCAAGCCCAAATTCTAAGCCCAAAATCCCGTAACTGCTGATACACCTTCACTAAAACGACTTTTCCCGATGCGTTATGACTCCGATTGACCTCATTCCAGTTGCTAAAGTTTCGTAACTCGATAAGGAATGTTTTCTCTTCAAAGGTCAACAGTTAAATCATCGCTTAAGCACCTCGAAATCAGCAATCTATGGTCTGGAAAATGGATTTTCAGCTCTAAAAATAATATCTTCGGGATTTGTCTTCAAGTCTTGACTCTAATTCACGATCTTTGACTTTCTCCTCGGATTCCTCTCCTAGCTAACATCTAAAACCTGTAAACTTTACACTAAAAATACCAATATTACGCGCAAAGTTTAATAAATTAAAAATGCTAGAAATAAAAAGGGAATTCCGGATTATTGCATATTTAGTCCAAAAATCTATCAAATTAATTAAATAAACACCAAAAATGATGTCTCCCGAGGGTCGAAAATAAGAACAATTAGGGAGACATCAATCATGACATCCAACTATAATTGCATCTGTTTCTTCCTTGGCTACACATCTTCTTACCATTTGGTCAGCACACACTTTGTAGAGGAAAGGATCCTCCCAAAAGAATTGTCTAGCACGATGAGCTAACCTCTTTTTGTCTTGATAAGTGGATCCTTCGGGAAAAGAACCACTTGAAACTAAATTCGCAATATCTGCATACCAAGGAGCTTCATAATCACGAACAGCAAATAGACTCTCGTCAGGAAACTCTTCTCTAACTACTTCAGCTCCACCATTTGTTTCTGAACCTTCAAGACGTGATAGATGATCTGCAACCTGATTCTCACAACCCTTTCTATCCTTAATCTCTAAATCGAATTCTTGAAGTAATAAAACCCATATGATTAACCTCGGTTTAGCATCTTTCTTTTCCATAAGATATCTAATCGCTGAATGATCTGTATAAACAATAACTTTCGCTCCAAGAAGATAAGAGCGAAACTTATCAAATGAATACACAACTGCTAGCAATTCTTTCTCTGTAACTGTAAAATTAACTTGAGCACCGTTGAAAGTTTTACTAGCATAATAAATCGAATGAAATATCTTATCTTTTCTCTGTCCCAATACAACTCCCATACACAAATCACTCGCATCACACATTACTTCAAAAGGCAAACTCCAATCTGGAGGTAATACTATATGAGCAAAAATAAGCTTTTCCTTGATTGCTTGGAAGGCCGCTAAGCAAGCTTCATCAAAAAGGAATTTGGAATCCTTTTCAAGTAAGTTACATAGCGGTTTAGCAATCTTAGAAAAATCTTTAATGAAACGCCTATAAAAGCCAGCATGACCAAGAAAACTTCTTACCCCTTTAACGGAAACAGGAGGGGGAAGAGTTTTAATTACCTCTATCTTCGCTCTATCAACCTCTAACCCAGCACTTGAAACCTTGTGACCCAGAACTATACCTTCGCGAACCATGAAATGACACTTCTCCCAGTTTAAGACCAAATCTGTTTCCTTGCATCTAATCAACACTTTCTCCAAGTTATCTAAACATATATCAAAATCATCACCAAACACGGAGAAATTGTCCATAAAAACTTCAAGAAAATTATCGATCATATCCCAGAAGATAGCCATCATACATCTCTGAAAGGTAGCAGGTGCATTACACAACCCAAATGGCATTCTGCGATATGAAAAAGTACCAAAGGGGCATGTAAATGTTGTTTTATGTTGATCTTCTGGAGCCACATAGATTTGATTATACCCAGAATAGCCATCTAAGAAGCAGTAGTACTCTCTACCAGCCAATTTATCTAACATTTGATCAATGAAGGGTAGAGGGAAGTGATCTTTCTTGGTGGCCTTGTTCAATTTTTGGTAATCCATACAAACTCTCCAACCAACAACAGTTCTCAAAGGAATGGCTTCATTCTGAGCATTTAGAACAGTTGTAATTCTTCATTTCTTTGGCACACATTGAACAGGACTCACCCATTCACTACTCGAGATGGGATAAATAATCCCCGCGTCTAACAGCTTGATAAATTCCTTCTTCACTACCTCCTTCATAGCGGGCATTAATCTCCTTTGACCTTCAACTGAGCGTGCGTTATCATCTTCAAGTATGATTTTATGTTGACAATAGGAGGGACTAATGCCTTTGATGTCAGCAATTGTCCAACCTATCGCCTCTTTGTTGTCTCTTAACACACGCAACAGTTTGTCTTCTTGAGGACCTGTTAAATTTGCTGAAGCAATAACAGGTAGAGTTTCATTAGTACCTAAATACGCATACCTCAAGTGTGCTGGTAATGGCTTTTCTTCCAATTCCGAAGGAGATTCGATTGAAGGCTTCTTTTTAGGAATGATCTCCCCCGGTTCTCTCACAGATTCATAGGCATGACGCCATACTTCGGATTCTCAGAATTAAGAGCTGCCACTATTTCGGCAAGCTCTTCCATGAACTCAGGTGCATCAATAGTTAAAGCTGCCTGCAAGATATCATCATAAGTAAATTCATTATATACCTCTTGTGTGGCATGCTCAACTACATCCATTCAATATCAATATTCTTGAGAATCTGGAAACTTCATAGCTCGGAACACATTAAATTTGACCTCCTCGTCTTGGATTCTCATCTTCAATTCACCGTTTTCTACATCAATCAATGTACGCCCCGTGGCTAGGAACGGTCTTACCAAAATAATGGGGACATTCCTATCCGCGTCGTATTCAAGAATAACAAAATCGACGGGAAATACTAACGTACCTGCCTTAACGAGGACATCTTCGATTCGACCTTCCGAATGTGCAACAGATCGATCCGCCATTTGCAAGACCATAGAAGTAGGTCTTGCTTCTCCAATTTTCAGCTTATCAAAGATCGATTTGGGCATAAGATTGATGCTTGCACCGAAATCACATAGTGCTTTACCTTTCCACTCTTCTTCAATCGATATCGGGATTGTGAAACTCCCAGGATCAAGTAATTTTGGAGGTAATTTACTTTGACAGATAGCACTGCATTCTTCAGGGAGACCAATCATCTCATTATCACAATACGACCTTTTGTTAGTGAGAGCTCTTTTCAAAAATTCGTATACTTGGGAATATCTCGGATGGCTTCCAACAACGGAAGGTTAATACTAAGGCCTCTCACTCTATTGAAGAACTTTTGATAATCGGCCAAATCACCCTTTTTCTGGACTCGAGATGGAAATGGTGGAGGAGGGCGATTACTTATAACATCATCTTTCTTCTTTGGAACCTCAATCGGCCTTTCTATTTCTTCAACCTCAACATCTTTCTCTTTCTCAATCACATCCTTTTCTTTTCTTGGAACTTCTTTTTCTTTCATAACAGGAAAAGGAGGTGGAGGGAGGTTCTTAACACTTCTGAGAGTAACAGCTTTGCAATCTTCATGTTGTCTCGGATTTTCTGTGTCACTAGGGAGTTGCCCTTGTGGACGCTGATTAAGTTGTTTTGTGATTTGAGCAATTGGATTCTCTAATAGTTTAATGTTTGCGTCAGACGCTTGTTGATTCTGAATAGCTTGCGTCTGAAGAGAAATTAAGTTTTCAACGGTTTTCTGAAGGCTAATTACACCTTCTTGTGGTTGAGCGGGTAAGGCTTTTTGGTTCATGGTTTCGTTATAACATTCTTGAGGAGCTTGTCTCTGAACATAATTCCCTCGATTCTGTCCTCCTTGATAAGTATTATGTGGTCTTGGATTGAAGTTATTACCTTGGGGACGCGGCTGATATGCGTATGTAGGATTGGCTACCCCATTAGGATTGGAATATTGAAACCCAGGATGGTTTTTGTTAGGCTGATATCCATTACCACTCGAGTTAAAGTTTCCTCTGTTGGAGACGAACATCACGGACTCTTGATTATTTTGACAATTCCCCGAATCATGATCATTCACACCACAATACTCACATCCATACACTTCTTGCGAAACCTTTACCTCAACTCTTTTATTCGAAAAACCCTCTTTCACGGCTAAAGTAAGTTGTCTCAATTGTTGTTCTAATGTGGTTTATATCTTTTTCTCTAAGGAGTTGAATTTTTCTTCGATGTTGACATTATTAACTCCTCCTTTAACTGGTGTTCTTACGGTGTTCCACCCTACTTCATTATCAACTGTTCTATCTAAATTAATTCTAGCATACGCGGGTTGAACTCGTAAAAACGCACCACCACACAACAAATCTAAATCTTTTCGCGAACTCCCCTCAAGACCATTATAGAAAATTTTCAATTGTTGTTGTTCTGAGAAGTCATGATTAGGGACTCTTCATAAACATTTCTGAAATCTCGACCAACTTCTACCCAACGCTTCATCGTATTCTTGTTTGAAATGTGTTAACTCAAGTTGAGCATCTAACCTCATGTTGGACGGATAATATCTGTCGAAAAGTGCAGCCTGTAACTGCTCCCAATTCGTAATCTTCCCTGGTTCTTGCGAATCATGCCAGTCACTCGCTCCATATATTAAGAAAACCTGAATGTAGCATAATACATTTGCTCCCTTGTTACTCCTTGCATAATGTATGAATCGCAGATTTACATAAATTTTTGCACTGCGCGTAGTGGGTCTTCTCCGGGCTTGCCACGAAAGTTTCCGAAATTCTGAAATTGAGCTAGCATACCCGAATCTGGACGGAATCTTGGAACATTGATATCAGCTGGGCCAATCCCGAGAGGAGGAGCAAGGAATGGTTCTTGAGCGGGACCGGTAAGAAACCGTGGATCGGCTATTTGAACTGGAACCGGAGGATTAGGAATTCTTGGAGGTACTAGTGGCTGACCATTTCCGTTTTGTTGAACTCCTGGGTTCTCTTGGTTATGAATATTAATATTTTCCATTCTGTTCACTAATTCTTCTACTTCTCTAGCTTCTTGTTCTTTCATTCTCTTGTTAGCAAGTCTGATTAATGATTCTGGATTATTAAGGATCGGAGGTGATGGCTCTAGATCCTTAAAGAGTCTCCTTCGCATACACCAAACCTAAAAACCTGAAAAAGATGAACAAACAAAAAGCGTAAAACTGATAAAAATAAAAATAAATGCAAGTATCACTAAAGGATAAACACCGTGGTCACACGCTACCGTCCCCGGCAGCGGCGCCAAAAACTTGGTGGTCCTTTGTGTGTTCTAAAATAAATGCAATAAGTAAGTGAACCACAGCCGCAAGTGTACGGATGCCCCAAGTAATAATAGTGATAAACATGATCGTTCGCAGGGACGGTATAGTTAACTACAATGCTTATCAGTTAATGAATGGTTGCACTTATGAAAGTAGTAAATGATTTGAATATTGATTTGTTGGTTTTGTATTAATCCTAAGTATGAAAGACTAAAGTGAAAATGCAAATAAATGACAAGACGCAAGGAATAAATAGCTAGACGCAAGAAATGGAAGGTAGTACTTGAGAGACGCAAGGGATCCTCCTAACTCTATTTCATATCATATGTTGTTTAAGGGTCAAATTGGTCAATTAACATTGGTCGGGATTCAAGAGTCTTTGTACCCTCGTCAGGGTGGACTACAAAGCTATTCTAGAGTGTCACTAGTCCCGTCAGGGTAAATATGATCCACTTTCGAATGATTAAGCTATTTTACCTCATTGACCCTAAGAATAATTATGTTCGTCAGAATCAAATAATTCATATCTTATATTGAGTAATTAATTCCATACCTAAGCCCCCCGTCAAGATGATCCACACGCCACATATGTGGAATAGCTTAGATACTAACACCTGTTCTTAGTTAGCTACTCCAAAAACAGTAAATAATCACCAATTACAGAATAATGTAAAAGACCCAATTCGATTTAACTAATTAAAACCCAAATTCAAACATATGAAAATCAAGAGTTTTAGGATTCACCCATTAAGCATTCTCAAGTACTAAGAAGAAATTAGCTCATGCTAATGGAAATTAAAACTGAATTAAAAATAATAAAACTCATATTGTTTTACAGAAAGAAAATACAGAGAAACCTAATTTCGGATTAGGAATTGCTGAGAATCGGAGATATAGACAGTCTCCAGCTCTTGGCTTCTTCTTTTCCTTGCTTCTGCTTCTTCTCCGGACACTCTCTTCTAAGGATGGTTTGAATTGAAGAATAAAATGAGAGGTAAGAAATAATGAGGTCTAAAGGCCTATTTTTACTAGTAAATTCGGACTAGGGTTTTATTTTAAATAAAAAGCCATTTTAGAAAAGCCCAAGTCCATAATTAAGCCCATAATCCCGTAACTGCTGCACCACCTCCACTAAATCAACTCTAGCCGGTTCGTTACAACTCCGATTAACTCAATTCTAGTTGCTAAATTTTCGTAACTCAATAAGGAACACAATCTCTTCAAAGGTAAGCGGCTAAATCAACTCTTAAGTGTCTCGAAATCAGCAATCTTTGACAGCTTTTCAGATTTGTAGCTTTAAAATATCACTATTTTTTGGGATTTATCTTCAAGCTTTGACTCCATATCACGATATTTGACTTTATTCTCGGATTCCTCTGCTTTCTAATATTCAAAACCTACAAAATTTTCACTAAAACGAGCAATATTACTCGCAAAAGTTTAATAAATTAAAAATACTAGAAATTAAAGAGGAAAATCGGATTATTGCATATTTAGTCCAAAAGTCTATCAAAATGATCAAATAAACACAAAAAATGATGTCTCCCAAGGGTCTAAAATAAGAACAATTAGGGAGGCATCACCATGTATACCACAATTTGAATACCCGTAAACTTCTTGCATAACGTTCACATCAACTTTTCTACCGTAAAAACCTTCTTTGACAGCCAAAGTAAGCTATCTCAATTGTTGCTCAAGTGTATTCTTCAGTTTGTTCTCGAATGAAGAGAACTTTTCATCAATTACGACACCACTATCTCGATATACTGTACACCGGGTAGGTGTTCTCACGGTGCTCCACCCCATCTCATTCTTTACTATTCTGTTTAATATTACTCTCACATGGTGTGTGGTGTCGGTTAAGGCATGATAAAATAATGATAAATAGAGATGCAACTAATCACCCTAATCAAAACACGTTACTCACTATAAGTATCACATATCGTACACAAGTTTTAATGATAAGTAGAATTCTTCCTCAGAGACTACGAAAGTTAGGAGAACTTATGCAATATAAAGTGCAAATAAGAAAGCTAGAAGAATAATACGCAGGAAATATAAGACTCTGAAATATTTGTTGAATTTTTAAGACTCTAACAATTAACTAAATAAAATAAAGACAAGAAAATAAATAAATAAAGAAAGTAGTATGAGAGTTTAGCTCGAGAAATAACAAGTAATCCCCACTAGCCTTGTTATAACCTATTTATGTAAGGGAGAATTGTGTGATATGCAATAGCCAGGATTCTGTATTCTTCCTAACCCCGTTCCAGGTGAACTTAGGCGGCGACCTAAAAATTACCAGGGGACTTGGGTAAGGGGACCCTGCACAGTGATCGGTGGTTAATCTCGAACCCTAGTGATTATCTAGTTAGGCAAGCCTTTCCAGATCACTACCGCACACTAGATGTTTATATGGTGTTTCAATAATTAGACACCCCTTCCGTGTGACCATATAACTACTATTAAGATAATCCCATACGTTATACACTGCAAGAACTATAGACAATAAATCAAAGCGCATGAAAACAGAGATAGCAACACTAATTTCAATTAAATGTAAAAGACATCACAAATTAAAATATATATAAAACAAGTCTAGGGTTCATACCCATATGCTAATATCAAGCTAAATATAATTAGTTCATACTAGAGAAAGAAAGGATATAAATTACAAATTTGAAGGATTGAGAAGGCATGAATACTTGTCCAACTCGTTCTAGTCTTCTTTTCTCTTGATTTAAGCTTCCCCTTGGTATTTTGATGATTAAGGACTGAACAAGGGTGATTTATCTAATGTAGGAATGGATATATATATATATATATATATATATATATATATATATATATATATATACAAACCCTTGGCCGATATTAGGAGTAATTCCCAAGTTAAGGAGTCCTGATCTTACTAAATTCGTAATCCTAACTTGTAGGAAGGGATAAACCTTGGCAAATTTTGATTTGGTCATATCTCCTTCGTTACTTATAGAAATTTAATGTTCTTTATATGTAAACAACCGCATTTAAAATATATATCTGCTCATATAAAAATATCCTCCTGATTCCGGACTTAATTTTTGCAGAAAATTAATAAGTTGATGTATGTTTAGTTTTGCCAACTTGTTTACTTTCTAAATATATTAGAACTTATCCTTTTTGAATTAGAGTAAGGGATTTTCTTTACTTTTTCACATCAAATCATTTTACATAGGTGTAATAACTTATATATACCTAAGTGCTACACAAATAACACACAAGTTATGCACAAAAGCTCCTAAAAATATCAAAACACCTAAAACTAAACAAGAAAGTGTAAAATAAAAATAAATGGGGAAAAAATCCCAAAATTTAATATTAAATATCCCTAAAAAGATGTCTCAAGTATCTATATAATAAAGCAGAATGAAACCTAACTTTTCCTATTTATCCTCAAACTTCCCAATTCATCTCATAATTCCCTCATTTGTTTCATAATTCCCCCATTCATCTCATAATTTCCTTATTATTCTCCTTTATTTTTATTTTATATATCCTATAATCGTTTGAGGAAAAAAAACTTTTACCTATAAATCTCCAATCAAAACGTAGCATCGTAGAACAAAAATATATTCTTAAATTTTACATTTTAAAAAATATATTTAAAAATTTTACATTTGTACAAGAATACGTTATACATTTCTGTTGGATTTAATAAAAAAAGAATTTTTTAAAAATATAAAACAAATGGAATTTACATGGGTTTAAGAAAAAAGTTGTAAAAAAAAGAAAATACAAATAATTTAGTAAACAATAAAATATTTTCTATATTTGTATTTTGATATAAAAATATAAAAATAATTGATAATTAAATAATTAAATAATTAAAATACTACTAAAATTAATAATTACTATTTGTGCATTTAGTATATCTATATTTTTATTATAAAATCGTAAAATCCTATTTATTTTTTGTTGATAAACTAAAAAAAGAATATGAATATTTTAATTAGTAATCGTATTACTATTTGAGTAGTTTGTAGATAATATTTTCCATTTCAAATACTCACTTTTAAAAAATATAGCATACAAATATTTACATATAATTTTTTCTATTCATAGTTATTTTTTGCAGGCTAAAACAAAAAATACAATGGACACACTCGAAATGCTAACTAAGACTATAACAAATTCATACGATGAATATGGTGAAATCGATAATATAACCCTTTTATGGACTGAATTCACTGACGAACCAATGAATTCAACTAAAAATGTGCTTGATCACATTAAACGAAAGGAAGAAAGTTATTATTCCTTTTGGAGTAGTACAAACGTTCCTTTAGATCTGCCCTCTTGCTATATGTCATAGTTGCCACGCTTCCTCAAGATTGG
The DNA here is from genome assembly GCA_029959085.1 of Nemophila menziesii. Classification (NCBI taxonomy): domain Eukaryota; kingdom Viridiplantae; phylum Streptophyta; class Magnoliopsida; order Boraginales; family Hydrophyllaceae; genus Nemophila; species Nemophila menziesii. Next base: position 1,407,095 of record JARWIR010000027.1, on the reverse strand, counting down.
GCAATAGCAAATATTCTACCTTTACTTAAAAATATGGATAAACTAGAAGATTTGAAAGTTTTACTTGATGATATTGAGTTTACGATGCTAGCAGATTTAACCCTTGCTAACATGGAACAGGGTACCTTATATTCGAATGGTTGTTATTTATCAATGTAATAGGTTTTTGGGAGTGGATTTTAATAAATTAGTCTAGATTCGACAATAAATTTATGGTATTGATTTGCTACTTTTTCATGAATAATCGTTTTTAGAGTAATTTGTAATAAATTGTTCTTGATTCGATAATAATTGTATTGTATTGGAGAACTACTTTTGTATGTATTGAAATAAATTAGTTGAACTTATTAAAATTATACTTACGTGTGTCGTATTTCAGTATATGTATTACTAGATTAATTGTTTCATTTGTATAACATGTAATATAGATTTATCGTATTATTTACCAAATGTTAATAAATCCTCATATTTTCAGATCATTGTACTATCAAATGACGAGCGTATCGAATAACAAAAACAAGGTCTAAAAAATGAGTGCATCCCGAGTCCAATCGAATGCAAAAGTTCGCAGACCTCAAGTAAGCCTGTAAAATCACTTTATGATCGAATACGTGTATTTCTTCTTGATGTTGAACAAACAACACCTAATATTGTATACCCTGAAGTTTCGAAATAATGTATATTATAAGTAAACACACAACACGAATGTCATTATATTGTAACTAATACATAATTGATATTATTATACAGGTTTTGCAGAAAAATAAAAGAATCGAAATGACTATCTACACAACTCGCACAATAAACCGTGCTCCAATTTTGAAACAAAATCCACAACTCATGAATTGGAACTTGGTTGTGGAAAATCGATTGATAAGAGAACATTTACAACTTCAAAGGGAAGCGAAAGACAGGGATGCAAATATAAACGTTGATTGACTTAACAGTGCACAAAGGCGCGCATAAAATAAGATTGTTGATTCCGTGTTTAATAGTAAAGGTGTAACTTTCTTCTTGAATGGAGGTGCTGGAACGGGAAAAACCTTTTTATACAATACGATATCAACAAAATGTCAGAGTTTAGATTATTTTGTGATTAATGTAGCTTCGTCAGGAATCGCATCTTTGTTATTGATTGGAGGTCGAACTGCACATTCCACATTCTCGATACCACTGAATATTGTGGAAGATTCTATTTGTCATATTTCTAAACAATCCCTCCATGCTAAGTTGATACGAAAAACAAGTCTCATAATTTGGGATGAAGTTCCGATGCAACATCAAAATTGTGTTGAGGCTGTTAATCGAACGTTACAAGATATACATAAAAATGAGAAGCCATTCGGGGGCATCACTTTTGTTCTCGGAGGTGATTTTTTACAAATTTTACCAGTTGTACCAAAAGGTGTACGCGAACAAATAGTCGGAGCCTATACTGTCCGCGAGAAATGATGATGTTAGTGAGATCAACAATCTTGCACTTAAGATTTTTCCTGGAATACAGAAGACGTATCTAGCAGCTGATAAGATAGTTGAAGAGGATCAAGTAGATAAATCTATAACATCTCTATATCCAAATTAGTATTTAAACTCATTGAATCCAAATGGGTTACCTCCGTTCAAATTGGAATTAAAAGTGGGTGCTCCTATCATGTTGTTAAGAAATATTGCCCCGAAGGATGGATTGTGTAATGGCACGCAGTTAATGGTTGTCAGATGTTCAACACGTGTTATTGAAGCCCGAATTTTGAATGGAGATAAATCCGGTAATTTGGTATTCATTCCAAGAGTATCATTGACGCCTTCTGACTCAGAAATACCCTTTGTGATGACAAGGAGACAATTTCCTGTGCGTTTAGCCTATGTCATTACCATCAATAAATCACAAGGTAAATCTGTGAAATTTCGTTGGGATCGATTTGCGAACACCAGTATTTAGTCATGGACAATTGTATATTGCATTATCAAGATGTACGAGTTATGATCGCATAAGTGTACTTCTTCCCGATGGTGAACAAACAACAACTAATACTGTATATCCTGAACTTTTAATATAATGTTTATTATAAGTAAGCACACAAGACGAATGATCATATATGTATTTTCGATTCCGTTTCTTTTTAATTTTTTTCGTATTTCAACTTCTTTATGAGTTGTTTGATAAATTATACACATATTTATGTTCATTTGAATTTTATAATAATTTTTTTATAATTTCTGTATAACACACTATCTATAATTTCAGTTTTTACATATTCAATCCTAAAAATCATTCTAATTTTTAAACATTTCATATGTATCAACAGTAAATGAACAAGTAACTAGAGTATTATTTTTTGGAGTGCCTTCAGGCACGGGCTATGCCTAGTAGATTAATATATCAGAATTAAGGAGACATCAAGACCCCTAAATCAAAGTTGTATCGTCTCGATACAATAAAGATAAGAACAGTAGGGAAGTGAACAATAAATATAGAAGAAGAAGAATAAGAAGTAGAAGAAGAAGAATAGAAAACAATGATTGATCCTAGAGCAAAATATCTAAAAGTTCTCATGTAGTAATGCTAAAGAAATAATGCACACATACCAGGGTAGCTATCGGTCTGTTTCGGACAGGTTCGAACCGGTCCTTAGCAGATCTGGGCCTTACCGGTCCGGTCCAGCTTACCAGTTCCATTCTTACCGTACTGGTTCGGTCCGGTTCTCGGGAAGGGGAAAGGAAGATCCGGACCGGTAAGAAGGACCGGTTCTTACCGGTTCTGACCTCTTTTATTTTTGAATCTCATGGGCATATTTCCACAGTCCACATAATTCAGGGACTAATTATGCAATTTACTATCAAATCTTCGACTTATTTCTTGTTTGAATTAGCTGAAGAAATAGCCGTGGCAGCTCCTATTTCTTGTATAATCGCAGCAGCCATTGAAGAATACACCAACAAAAACAAAATTAAAACTCTAACTTTGTTACAAATAAAAGCAATGCAGCATTTTTACAGTAAAAATATGTGTTTTTAGAGAAACAAATATAAGTTAATTGCATTAATAGGTCCCTGTAAATATAATTAAATTTGCAATTTAATGAAATTAAAAAAAATGCTATCAGACCGATTCTGCTCCTTAATTTTTTTTTAAAACCGGATCGATACACTATTCAACCGGTCCGGTGGACCAGTTCTCCAGGACCGTTAGCCAGGTTGACACACATATGCTTAATACACACATAATCAACATTCCATAAATTCAAGTCCATATTAATTTCGCAATGCTAGAAGGAGAGGTCTTCAACTCAGTTTGTATTAACGGTTATAGGGTGATCATAGGTCCTAATATAGTATCCAATTGTCCTCTCATCTATACCCTAACTTCTCCATTGTTCCTCCACCAAGTAGTCAGAAATCCTAAGGTCTTTATGGTTATCACGTGGCTTAGAGGCGGTAAGGTATATTTGGATAATGAAAAGTGAGCTTTTGGCTTTCTCCCCAGATTCCATCAATAAATCGCCCTAGAGCACAAGTTTCAATCGAATATGTTCTCACTCAACCCAATTTTGATGCCTTGATTTGCATCCCCAAATAACCCAGATAAAACCTTTTATGATGATTACATAACAAATTCCACTGTGCCGGTCCAAATCTTTTAAATCTTTTTGATATATTGATGTCTCCTTAAATGTTCTTATTTTCGACCCTTAGGAGACATCATTTTTGGTGTTTATTTAATCAATTCGATAGACTTTTGGACTAAATATGCAATAATATGATTTTCCTCTTTTATTTCTAGCATTTTTGATTTATTAAGCTTTTGCGCGTAATATTGGTATTTTTAGTGAAGATTTTACAGGTTTTAGATGTTAGCTAGAAGAGGAATCCAAGGAGAAAGTCAAAGATCAAGAGATAGAGTCAAGACTTGAAAAGAAATCCCGAAGATATTATTTTTAGAGCTGAAAATCCATTTTCCAGGCCATAGATTGCTGATTTCGAGGTGCTTAAGCGATGATTTAGCTGTTGACCCTTAAAGAGAAATCATTCCTTATCGAGTTACGAAACTTTAGCAACTGGAATGAGGTCAATCGGAGTTGTAACGCATCGGGAAAAGCCGTTTTAGTGAAGGTGTATCAGCAGTTACGGGATTTTGGGCTTAGAAAGTGGGCTTGGACATTTAATTAATATTCTATTTTCTGGTCCAAGCCCTAGAACGAATTTGCACTTATAAAAGGAGATCTGGACTCCTATTTTACAGAGAATTCACATTCTGCAAGATTAAAAACACCAGAGAGAAGCAACTGAAGGAAGGAGAAGAAGCTACAAGAGCTGGAGAGGGTCTATATCTTCGTTCGTAGTCATTCCGATTCCGGAAATTAGGTTCTTTTATCTTTTTAATTCTGTAAACAATATGAATTCCTTTAATTTTAATTTAGTATTTCTTTTTAATATGAGCTAAACAATTGATAGTGCTTGAGAACAAACAATGGGTGAATCCCAATCTTATTAATTAACGAATGTTGAATTTGGGTTTTTATTGAATTAAACTAAATTAGGGCTTTTACTCTTTTCAATAAATTGAGATTATTTTACTGTTTTTAGAGTAGCTAACTAAGAACAGGTGTTAGTATCTAGGCTATTCCAATTAGTGGCGATTGGATCATCCTAACGGAGGGTTTAGGTACGGAAATATTTATTTAATCTAGGATAGAAGTTAATGATTCTGACGAGCTTAGCTAATCCTAGGGCCAATGAGGTAATAAAACGTAATCATCCAACGGTGGATCATATTTACCCTGACGGGACTAGTGACACTTTAGGATCGCCTTATAGTCCACCCTGACGGGGGTATAAGGAAATTAGAATCCCGACCATTGTAATTGACTAATTTAGCCCTTAAACAACATAAGTTAAGAAATAGGATAGGGAGGATCCTTGCGTTCTCAAGTACTACATCTCATATTGCGTTTTCATTCATTTTTCTTGCGTCTTAGTTTTTACTTGCATTTTAATATTTGTCTTTCATTTATTTAGAATTAATAAACAAAACCAAACAAACATTTTATTATCTTTTACTTTCATAAGTGCATCAATCACTACTTGCTAAACATTGTGATCAACCATCCGTCCTTGGAACGAATCTGATTTATCAGTTATACTACTTGGGACAACCGTACACTTGCGGTTGTGGTTCGATTAGCATTTGCATTTATTTTTAGAACACACAAAGGACCACCAAGTTTTTGGCGCCGCTGCCGGGGACGGTAGCGTGTGACCACGGTGTTTATCCTTTAGTGATAGTGCATTTTTTTTTATTTTTGTTTTTATCAGTTTTACGCTTTTTGCTTGTTTAGTTTCTCAGGTTTTTAGGTTTGGTGTATGCGAAGGAGACTCTTTAAGGATCTAGAGCCAACACCTCCGATCCTTAATAATCCAGAATCATTAATCAGACTTGCTAACAAGAGAAGAAAAGAACAAGAATCCTTAGAAGTAGAAGAATTAATTCACCAAATGGAGAACGTTAATATTCAGAACAATAACGGACAAGCTCAAATCGTGATGAATCAAGATCCTTGGTTTACTAATGGCCCACCAGAAGTCCCATTCCGTGCCCCTGCTATAGGAGTAGGTGCTCCAGATATAAATGTTCCGAAGTTTCGTCCAGATCCGGGTATGATAGCTCAATTCCAAAACTTTGGAAATTTTCATGGTAGAGTTGGAGAAGATCCTCTTAGAGCGATACAGAAATTCAAACAGATATGTGATTCTTACATCACACAAGGAGTTTCAAAAGAACAGATGTACTACGCTGTGTTTAAATTTTTTGTTATTGATGGAGCAAGTGAATGGCACGATACGCAAGATCCGACGAAAATTACTAATTGGGATCAATTAGAGATTGCTTTCTTTGACAGGTATTACCCAAGTAACATGAGGTTAGATGCTGAATTAGAGTTGACGCAGTTCCGTCAAGAATATGATGAAACTTTGGGTAGGAGTTGGACAAGATTTCAGATGTGCTTACGTAGAGTCCCCAATCATGGCTTTTCAGAACAACAACAATTAAAAATATTCTGTAGAGGCCTTGATGGGACTTCAAGAGAGAAATTGGATATGTTATGTGGTGCAGGTTTTCTTCAAGTTCAACTGGCTCAAGCTAAAATCATTTTAGAAAGAACAGTCAAGAATGAAGTTGGGTGGAATTCAGTAAGAACACCAGTTAGAGGAGGAGTCAATAATGTTAATATCGAAGAAAAGTTTGCTACGCTAGAGACAAAGCTTCAGACCACACTAGAACAACAACTGAGACAACTTACTCTAGCCGTGAAAGAAGGTTTTTCGAACAAAAGAGGTGAGGTAAAGGTTGCACAAGAGGTATATGGATGTGAGTATTGCGGTGTTAATGATCATAGTTGGGAAAATTGTCAAAACAATCAAGAATCTGTGATGTTTGTGTCCAATAGAGGTAACTTTAATTCAAGTGGTAATGGATATCAGCCTAACAAAAACCATCCGGGGTTTCAATACTCAAATCCTGATGGGGCAGCAAATCCTACTTATGCGTATCAGCCGCGTCCCCAAGGTAACAATTACAATCCAAGACCACAAAATAATTATCAAGAAGGACAGAATCAGGGAAATTATGTTCAGAGACAAGCTCCTCAAGACAATTACGATGACACAATGAATCAGAAAGCCTTACCTGCCCATCCACAAGAAGGAGTTACCCTTCAGAAAACAGTTGAAAGTTTGATCGCTCTTCAGACACAAGCTATGGAACGTCAAAATGCAATCGAAGCTAATATGAATTTGTTTCAGGGTCAACTAAGCCAAATAAATAAGAAACTGAATCAACGTCCACAAGGGCAACTTCCTAGCGACACTGAGAATCCAATCCAAATCGAAGATTGTAAAGCTATTACTCTCAGAAGTGGTAAGAACCTTCCTCCACCTCCTTTTCCGGTTATAAAAGAAAAAGAAGTTAGAAAAGAAAAAGAGGTGGTCGATAAAGATAAACCAGTTGAAGTAGAAGAAGTGGAGAGGTCTAATGAAATTCCGAAGAAGAAAGATGATACTATAATAAGCCGTCCTCCTCCACCATTTCCATCAAGAGTTAAAAAGAAGGGTGATATGGCTGATTATCAAAAATTCTTTAACAAGGTAAGAGGTCTTAGCATAAATATTCCGTTGTTAGAAGCTATTCGAGATGTGCCCAAGTATGCTAAGTTTCTGAAAAGAGCCCTCACCAACAAAAGGCCTTATTGTGATAATGAGATGATTGGTCTCCCTGAGGAATGTAGTGCAATTTGTCAAGGTACATTACCTCCAAAGTTAGTTGATCCTGGGAGCTTTACAATTCCGATATCTATTGGTAATGAATGGAGAGGTAAAGCACTATGTGATTTGGGTGCAAGCATCAATCTTATGCCCAAATCTATCTTTGATAAGCTTAATATTGAAGCAAGACCCACTTCTATGGTCTTGCAAATGGCGGATCGATCTCTTGCACATCCAGAAGGCCGAATCGAAGATGTCCTCGTTAAGGCAGGTACGTTAATTTTTCCCGCTGATTTCGTTATACTTGATTACGACGCGGATAGGAATGTCCCCATTATTTTGGGAAGACCATTCCTAGCCACGGGGCGTACTTTGATTGATGTAGAAAACGGCGAAATGATTATGAGAATCCAAGACGAGGAGATGAAGTTTAATGTGTTTAGACCTATGAAGTTTCCGGATTCCAAGGAAGAATGTTTTCGTATAGATGTAATGGAACCGGTAAGAAAAGAGCCAGTTAATGTTGTGGAAACCTTAGGGGTGGAGGAAAAAGAATTAAGAAAGAAACCACCGATCAACGTTCCTCCAAATCCTAAGAGAAATCCACCACTCAACCATGTAAAGAAGAAAGAGAAAACACGTGTCACGAAGGTTCCGAAAGACCCTAAGAAAGAAAGAAAGAAAAAGGAGTTTAAAGTAGGCGAAGAAGTTGCTATGAAAAAGCCTAAACCTCCTCCAAAGACATGTGAATCAAAAAGCTCTTGGCTAGGACCATTCGTGGTTGCAAAGGTTATCTCAGATAAACTAGTGGGCGTAAAAGCTAAGGGATGCAAATTTCGAGTTGCAAATATTGACAACCTCACTCACTGCTGGGGAGGCTATGTCAATGACTAAAGAATGAGGTAACCCGTCGAGCTTAACGACGTTAAACAAAAGCCATTTCTTGTATATTAGTTAAGTATTTCAATTTCGTAGTTTAGTTTAGTTTGATTTTCGTTAATTTAGTGTTTATTATTAAGAAATGAGGAAGGGTAGTTGTTTTTGATGATTTCAGGGGTATAATGGTCATGAGTTTGGGGTCAAAACGATGAGAAAACGGAAAATTATGGAGTCAACAGCAGGTTTGACCGGCTAGCCGGCGGATACGCCGGCATACCGGCCAAAAACGCTGAAGACCCCCAAACTCTCTGACCACTGCGTCAGCGATGACGCAGCATTGCTGCGTCACCATTCGCGCCAGCGAGAAATCCACCGGCATGCCGGCGAATCCGCCGGCTAGCCGGCCAACTGGAGGAAGAGTTTCTGGTCCTTGCGTCAGCGACGACGCAAGGTTGCTGCGTCTTGAAATGCGCCATCGACATTTCGCCGGCATGCCGGCGTATCCGCCGGCTAGCCGGCCGAAGAAGCTGGACTTTCTGATCACTGCGTCAGCGACGACGCAAGAAGGCTGCGTCAGAGGTAAAAAAAAAAAAAAAAAAAAAAAAAAAAAAACCCTATATTTTTTGTGTTCTAAAAATAAATGCAAATGCTAATCGAACCACAACCGCAAGTGTACGGTTGTCCCAAGTAGTATAACTGATAAATCAGATTCGTTCCAAGGACGGATGGTTGATCACAATGTTTAGCAAGTAGTGATTGATGCACTTATGAAAGTAAAAGATAATAAAATGTTTGTTTGGTTTTGTTTATTAATTCTAAATAAATGAAAGACAAATATTAAAATGCAAGTAAAAACTAAGACGCAAGGAAAATGAATGAAAACGCAATATGAGATGTAGTACTTGAGAACGCAAGGATCCTCCCTATCCTATTTCTTAACTTATGTTGTTTAAGGGCTAAATTAGTCAATTACAATGGTCGGGATTCTAATTTCCTTATACCCCCGTCAGGGTGGACTATAAGGCGATCCTAAAGTGTCACTAGTCCCGTCAGGGTAAATATGATCCACCGTTGGATGATTACGTTTTATTACCTCATTGGCCCTAGGATTAGCTAAGCTCGTCAGAATCATTAACTTCTATCCTAGATTAAATAAATATTTCCGTACCTAAACCCTCCGTCAGGATGATCCAATCGCCACTAATTGGAATAGCCTAGATACTAACACCTGTTCTTAGTTAGCTACTCTAAAAACAGTAAAATAATCTCAATTTATTGAAAAGAGTAAAAGCCCTAATTTAGTTTAATTCAATAAAAACCCAAATTCAACATTCGTTAATTAATAAGATTGGGATTCACCCATTGTTTGTTCTCAAGCACTATCAATTGTTTAGCTCATATTAAAAAGAAATACTAAATTAAAATTAAAGGAATTCATATTGTTTACAGAATTAAAAAGATAAAAGAACCTAATTTCCGGAATCGGAATGACTAAGAACGGAGATATAGACCCTCTCCAGCTCTTGTAGCTTCTTCTCCTTCCTTCAGTTGCTTCTCTCTAGTGTTTTTAATCTTGCAGAATGTGAATTCTCTGTAAAATAGGAGTCCAGACCTCCTTTTATAAGTGCAAATTCGTTCTAGGGCTTGGACCAGAAAATAGAATATTAATTAAATGTCCAAGCCCACTTTCTAAGCCCAAAATCCCGTAACTGCTGATACACCTTCACTAAAACGGCTTTTCCCGATGCGTTACAACTCCGATTGACCTCATTCCAGTTGCTAAAGTTTCGTAATTCGATAAGGAATGATTTCTCTTCAAGGGTCAACAGCTAAATCATCGCTTAAGCACCTCGAAATAAGCAATCTATGGCCTGGAAAATGGATTTTCAGCTCTAAAAATAATATCTTCGGGATTTCTTTTCAACTGCTGTGATCGGCGATTTTCAGGGTTTAAAACCCTATATTTTTAGCTTCTTTCACCAAGCCTACCTCTCATTGACGAATCCTAGCCTCCTACCACTCCGAAAATCATCATCAAAACAACATCATACCACCAATCCTTCCCTCTAAACATCATCCAAGATCACAATCAAACCATTAAACTTCCAAAATACCAAAGCTTCACACTTTAATCCGAAGTTTTCTTTCACCAAAGCTAAAATTTATCCATTAAACCTTTCCCAAACCTTGAATTATCCATGATCCAGCTCTAAACAATCCATAATTCAAACCCAAACCTTCAAGAACACTAAAATCACAATTTTATCCAAGGGTCTTGAAGCTTTGAGTTTGGGGTCATCGGAGATGACCATGAAGGTTAGGAAAGGTACGAAGAACATGGTGACGAAAGAGAATTGGGTATTAAGGAAAGATTTTCATAGAGGAGATGATGCTTAGAGGGCAAGTAATAAATGAAAACGTGGGAAATTTGAAGAAGTTCGAGGTGATGAAGAACACTTTAAACGCAACCATTGATGAAGAAGAATTCAAAACCTCAACTTGGACGCAACACCGACACCAGCCTCGCGCTGGTTAAGATACGTTTTTTTTTCCTTTCTCATTTAGTGTAAATTATTTTATTGCTTTGAGTCTTTTCGAGTCGTGGGGACACGACTCATTTTTGAGTTTGGGGTGGGGTTCGTTGCCTCATCCCAGTTTTTATGTGTTATGTGTTTTATTTGCTTTCAATAAAAATAATTTTCGGAGTTGCGTTTGACTATAGAAGATTTTAAATGTCCCTTTAAGCATACTTTTGATGAATCAATGATAGTAAATAGTGAACTTTAGGGATTAACATAGAACGCACTTACAATTGCATGCGAACATAGGTAATTAATAGGAAAAATTAATGAACAATGCAAATGAAGTAAGCTTGTACTTAAGGAATATGTTTGGTGTGTAGAACGTGAAATCCTAATTAGTAGAGAACCCACCTAGATATGAACTAAAGACAAGCTATGTACTTAGGAAAATGATAGGGGCAGTTCTTTGTTAGCCATTTGAATCCTTTTAGCTTGCTATCCCTTATTATAATTTTATCCGTCTTAGCCCAATTTTGAGCCTTAAGCCTTTTCTTTTGTAGCCACGATATAAGCCCATTATCCTTTAGATTATTAGGCATGACCAAATGACCCGCACTTGAATCACAACCCTGAGACTTGTCTCGAGCTTGAGTTTGGGGTGGTGGGACCACATTTGGGAATTTACATTGGGAAGGGATTATATGTGTTTGTATTGAGGCACATAAATGAAGATGATATATTATTTGTAACCCTTTGCCGAAAGTTGAAAAAGTAAAAAAAAAAAGAGAAAAGAAATGAAAAAGAAAATAAAAAGAAAGAAAGAATAAAATAAACCGGCAAAGTGGAATATTTTTGGAAATCATCTTAGTTTTATTTGGGTTGACTTGGGGACGCAACATTAGTGCGTCAAATGGGTGAGTGAGAACATATTTGAGCGTAACTCAAGCTCGAGGACATGTGGATGGTAAGTGAGGAGAGAGCCAAAAGCTCACTTCAAATTTACCAAATATACATCCATACCGTCCTTAAGCCATCATTAAAACCATAAAGACCTCGTGATTCCTAAATGCATAGTGAATTTATAATTCTGTTGATAGGGAATATACTAGGTGGAGCGTTCAAAGCGAGTTAGGATTAATGACCACCCTATAGCCATCATACAGAGATGAGTACAAGTGTAACCTTCAAGCATTGCAACTTTAATTTTATGATTGAGATTATTTATGTTTGATTTTGCATGATTAGTGTATGTATATGTTAGATCTTAAAGTTTTGCTATATGAGATTTATCTTAAGAATTGCTTTAGGGTTATTTGCTAGCTTCTATTTGTTCTTACGTTTACTTCTACCCCTTGTTTTGTTTTGTTTTGCTTTGTCGGGACGACAAAGGTTTGAGTTGGGGGTCTTGATGTCTCCTTAAATGTTCTTATTTTCGACCCTTAGGAGACATCATTTTTGGTGTTTATTTAATCAATTCGATAGACTTTTGGACTAAATATGCAATAATATGATTTTCCTCTTTTATTTCTAGCATTTTTGATTTATTAACCTTTTGCGCGTAATATTGGTATTTTTAGTGAAGATTTTACAGGTTTTAGATGTTAGCTAGAAGAGGAATCCAAGGAGAAAGTCAAAGATCAAGAGATAGAGTCAAGACTTGAAAAGAAATCCCGAAGATATTATTTTTAGAGCTGAAAATCCATTTTCCAGGCCATAGATTGCTGATTTCGAGGTGCTTAAGTGATGATTTAGCTGTTGACCCTTGAAGAGAAATCATTCCTTATCGAGTTACGAAACTTTAGCAACTGAAATAAGGTCAATCGGAGTTGTAACGCATCGGGAAAAGCCGTTTTAGTGAAGGTGTATCAGCAGTTACGGGATTTTGGGCTTAGAAAGTGGGCTTGGACATTTAATTAATATTCTATTTTCTGGTCCAAGCCCTAGAACGAATTTGCACTTATAAAAGGAGGTCTGGACTCCTATTTTACAGAGAATTCACATTCTGCAAGATTAAAAACACCAGAGAGAAGCAACTGAAGGAAGGAGAAGAAGCTACAAGAGCTGGAGAGGGTCTATATCTCCGTTCGTAGTCATTCCGATTCCGGAAATTAGGTTCTTTTATCTTTTTAATTCTGTAAACAATATGAATTCCTTTAATTTTAATTTAGTATTTCTTTTTAATATGAGCTAAACAATTGATAGTGCTTGAGAACAAACAATGGGTGAATCCCAATCTTATTAATTAACGAATGTTGAATTTGGGTTTTTATTGAATTAAACTAAATTAGGGCTTTTACTCTTTTCAATAAATTGAGATTATTTTACTGTTTTTAGAGTAGCTAACTAAGAACAGGTGTTAGTATCTAGGCTATTCCAATTAGTGGCGATTGGATCATCCTGACGGAGGGTTTAGGTACGGAAATATTTATTTAATCTAGGATAGAAGTTAATGATTCTGACGAGCTTAGCTAATCCTAGGGCCAATGAGGTAATAAAACGTAATCATCCAACGGTGGATCATATTTACCCTGACGGGACTAGTGACACTTTAGGATCGCCTTATAGTCCACCCTGACGGGGGTATAAGGAAATTAGAATCCCGACCATTGTAATTGACTAATTTAGCCCTTAAACAACATAAGTTAAGAAATAGGATAGGGAGGATCCTTGCGTTCTCAAGTACTACATCTCATATTGCGTTTTCATTCATTTTCCTTGCGTCTTAGTTTTTACTTGCATTTTAATATTTGTCTTTCATTTATTTAGAATTAATAAACAAAACCAAACAAACATTTTATTATCTTTTACTTTCATAAGTGCATCAATCACTACTTGCTAAACATTGTGATCAACCATCCGTCCTTGGAACGAATCTGATTTATCAGTTATACTACTTGGGACAACCGTACACTTGCGGTTGTGGTTCGATTAGCATTTGCATTTATTTTTAGAACACACAAAGGACCACCATATATATATATATATTGATAGCTAGCTACGATTCTCTTTTTAATGTGAGATATCATGCACCTATTTTTTATATTATATTATATATATATATTTTGACTTTTACCCCAACAAAATGTTACACTAATAAACTCACCATCATCAATAATATCACAATTGCAATTAATTCCCCAATCCCAATGTTTTCCAATGATGGAACCCATCACCCCAAACTCAAGCTCTAAAACAACTTGTCTCAGGTTTTGTGATTCGAGTGCGGGTCATATGGATAATCGTATAAAGTAAGGGGTATGACTTGTAATGTGGTTAATAACAGTCTTTAGAAAATCTCAGAGGGGCTAAGACGGATAATAATAATCATCAAATAACTGGTGAGAAACCAAAAAGGATTCAAGTGACTTCAGTATGAAACAACTGTCGTATTCAGTTTCCTAACTACCAAATTTCGTTACTTTTTCACTATTTGGTCATAGACAAGTTATGTATCCCTATTTGTGATGAATTAATCTAGGTTGGAGACATCATTTTAGGTGTTTATGGTCAATTAATAAACGTTTTTATTTATATTTTGATATTTTCCTATTTCTTGGTTGATTTGATAAATTATTACTTCTAGAGCATATTTGGTTTAATTTGTGTGTTAAAATGTGAATCTTTAAAGATACATGGAAATTAATTAAATGTCAAATCAATTCTAAAGAGATAAGGAAAGAAGTTATGGATGGAAATTGGAGATAAAAGGAAGTAGAGATTAAATAGGAAAGGAAATGTTGCCAAGTAAATCAGAATTTCTGCAGCCACGTCCAATTAAGTGAAGATAACTTAAAATCGCCTGGGTATTTGGAGATTTAATCAAAATATAAATTGTAGATCTTTTTGACGCGGTCGTTTGATATGAAGTAGGAGAAAATTGGAGTAATATTGAAGAATTTACGACCAAAACAAGACACCAGCAGTTTTTTCCTTCTCCTATGTTTTAGGAAACGAATTTGATTTGGGAAAGTAGTCCAATTGCTTGCCCTATACTCCAAGAAATACTAACTAGGGCTTATTAAACACCTATAAATATACCCTTTAACTATTGTAAACATATCCTTGCTCAGTTCTAAACCTTAAGTATTATAGAAGTCATTCAAGAGAAGCAACAAGACTTGTAGAGAGGAAGACAAGAAGTTGGAAAGTAGAAAACTCCTCTTCTCCATCATCTCCCTCTATCATTTGGGTAATTTTATTATATTTTTTTGGCTTATATTTGTTTCTAATTACTTTTATCTGTAGTTTATTTCTATGTCTTTAGATATGAACTAATTTTTCCATAGCTTGGATTTGCATATGTATGATTTTTTTATTTCTAATTATTTATTTGCTTTTATGTTATTTGGGAAAAACTTTTTAAAACGATTCTAGCGTCTTAACCATATATTTGTTTTATGTGATTTGATTAATTTACCGTAGTTCTTGCGAATGCATGTGTATAGACTACCCCATCAATAGTGTTTAGATGGTCACCTGGAAGGGGTTTCTAATTATTGAAACACCACATAGGCGTCTAGTGTGCGGTAGTGATCCGGAAGGGCTTGCCTAACTAGATAGTCATTAGCGTTTTTTATTTAATCACCGATCATTGTGCATGACTGTCTCATCTAAGAACCTAGTGGCGTAGGACCACCTTATGTAAGTCCCCTGATAATTGTTAGGTCGCCTCTTAAGTCCACCCGGAAGGGGGTTTGGAGGAATTTAGAATTATGACTATATATCTAAGAGCTTTAATCACCCTTATAACTAGCATATTTATTTATAAGGATAAGTGCATACGAGCAAACCTAAGCTATATATCTCGTCTCCATTCTTTTAGTATTTATTTATTTGCATTATTATCTGCGAGATCTGAAAACCAAATAAATATTGTTACTTCTATTATCTTCGTATTTAACAAGTAATTTCTCCTACACTTCTTATATACATAAGTAGATCTAACGGATCAAATCCCTGCGAACGAACTTTTACTTACTAAACTAAACTTGAAAACGATCTTTAATACTTGCAGTAGGTTTCTCGTGGTAGTCAAGGGTGTGTTCTTTATTATTATATTTATTTATCTGTTTATTTATCACACCTTTACCTCCACCAAGTTTTTGGCGCCGCTTTCGGGGATTTATCTTTAAGTTAGTTTTATTTGTGTTTATTTAGTGTAGAAGTTTTTATTTGTTTTCAGTTTTACGCGTTTTCTTTTTAGTCTCTTTTCAGGTTCCTTAGGTATGACGAATTTTCTTACATCTATGGATCGATGTTCACACTGTGGGTTGCCAGGGCACCATTGGGAAGAGCGTGCATTCCCAAGATCAACCGTTTGGAACCCCACATATCAAAATAAATTACCACAACCACAACCAACCTACGCCACTAGGACCAATAATAATACTCAAAGGGAGTTTACCTTTCCTGAAAAATTAGAAGAATGCACGGCGCTACTCACCCAAGATCTCAAGATTTATGAAGACGCTCGACCTGCACCACAACTCATGGATAAGCCGCAAGAAGATTCCAACAATGAGCTCTCACAAACCCTGTAAATTTTCATGGAATCAACATTAACTAGCTTGAAAACATTATATGAAAAAGACATAGATCATTCCTCTGAATTAATTTATTCAAAAGATGCTCTTGCAAAGTCTATCAAAGATTCAACAGATAAAAGGAAAGAAAGTGACGCAAAGCTTAATGTTGCCCTATCAACATTGCAACTCCTGCACCAACATATTCAAGTGATGGAGCAAAGATTAATGCAAGTCACTATGATCAATCAAATATTACAACAAGAATTACATGTGAAACTAGGCGACATCAATGTTGGATTCAAAGTTTCAACCATAAAAGAGCCAACCAAGCTTAGCTTAGAAGAAGTAAGTGTTAAAGATCAGAATGCGAAAGAGGTTGAACAAGAATCCAAGCATGTAGTTAGAGAAGATGAAAAAGAGACTAAGAAAGAAGAGACAACTGCACAAAAGGTGCTAACAGAAGAATGTAAGGTGGAACCGCCACCTACACAACCATCATCACCAATCAAGTCAAATTTTATTGAGGTAATAATTGAAGATTGGGATAGTGAGGATGAGGTTGAAGGTACAACTGCGAGGAGTGCAGGAGAAATTCCAACACTAGAAGAACCCACGAAGCTTAATTTAGACAAAGTAACAATCAAAAATAGTGTTAAAGAGGTCGGAAAAGAAGAGAACAAGGTAGAGATACCTCCTACACATCCGCTACTATCACTACATTATCTACAAAGAATTACATATCTTCGTGGTGATAGTGAATCTGAAACGTCAAGCCCAGAAAAAATCATTGTTCCTGTACTCGAAATAATTGATAAAGAGCCTACAAAACCAAAAGTCTTCAAAGAGATTTTGCTCCAAGAAGAGTAAGAGTGTATAGGTTGAGATCGAGACTGTATACCTTACTAATGAAAGCTTGACAACAATTCCAAGGAAGCTACCACAAAAGATACAAGATCCAGGAGCCTTATACCTCCAAATCAATATAGGTGGTAACTTTGAAACTAAAGAGATATGTGTCTTGGGTTCAGGAAGTAATGTCATGCCCAAGAATATGTTTGAAAAGTTAGGCATGGGAGATGTCAAAAGAAAAGATGTCAATTTTCTGCTCCTAGATAGGTCTGTGATAAACCATGGGGAGTCATTGAAGACGTGCTTGTCAAAGTAGATACTTTAAATATACCTACATATTTCGTTATTCTTGATAGCATTGCAGGTCAACACGCCCATTCTCGGCAACAAGTCACAACATAATTGATGTTTATAAGGGAACCGTGACTCTCCGAATTGAAGAAGAATATGAAACACTCCACTTTGTGGATAAAAAGCCTGAGGAATCACGTGAAGTTCCAACACTCCAAGTTTTGAGAAAGGAAGCTGAAAAAAGTCCACAATAAACCCATGAAGAAGAGAATCAAAAGTGAGTTTGGGGTTGGTGACGAGGTTGCTTGGAAAGCCCCCAAGCGAGAGAATAGACCGTGGGGATTCAAGAATTCTTGGATGAGTCTGTTTGTAGTTACAGGAGTTGTTTCGGCAAAACTGATTGAAATACAAGCTAAGAAGGGTCACAAACTTCGGATAGTAGATGTGCATAGCCTAACCCTCTGTTGGGGAGGCTATATAAACAAGATATAATCGAGGTAACACGTCGAACTTTGAAATATGTTAAACAAAAGTGCTTTCTGGGAGACATCCCACAATATTTTATGTTTTTGTGTTATTATTCTTTTTAGTTAGTTTATGTGTTCTTAAGTGCATATTGCAGTAATGAGGAAGGTATGAGTGTTTTTGATGTGTAGGTATGCAAGGATTCGAGTTTGGGGTGAAAAAACTGGAAATTTTTTGGAGTTAAAAAGGCCTGGACATAAGTATTTTGCGGTACACCACAGGTATTCGCGGTGCACCGTTAGCGTGAAATTTTTTACCGAAAATTCGAACTGGCATAACTTTGTGCTCGGGTATCGGAATTCACTTTTCTCAAGTCTAAATCGCGTATTTTTTCGAGATTTATACAGTGGAGTAGAGAAAACTAGGTTTGGAGATAAAATGAAAAAACAGATTGTACATACGGTACACCGCACCATCCTTGCGGTGCACTGCACGGTCAAAACCTTTACCACGGTTCACAAATCCGGTCCAATGCCGAGACAAGAGAAGGGAAACCATGTCGCCATTTGCAACCACGGTATGGTCAACGTGCAGGTGTGGTATACCGCAGCAAGGTCCCGGTGCACCGCAGGTCAGAAAGCTGTGACAACGGTTTGTAAATCAGGTACATTGCCAAGAGCCCCTTAAGAAAACTGTGTCAATAATTCGCGCCCACGGTACGTTCAAACCTCGAGTCCGATACACTGTACCGCTGCTCTGGAGCACTACCGCCCGCCGCAAGAAAATTTGTTAAAATGGTTTGAAGAGAGAGGTTAGTACACAGTTACGAATTTCTCAATCCTTCAGCCTCTCTTTCTTCCCCATTCTTCCCTAACTCAATTAAATCTTCAACAAACCTTCACCATACAACAAAACACTACCCAATCACCATAAATTCATATACAAGTCCTTACCAACTTTCCTATAAACAAGAATCAAACACCCAAATCATTCTAAAACACCTAGAATCAAGATCCAGAATTTTCCATAAACCTTTTTAAATTTTCTTAAACCTTTCTCAACGATGCAATATTCCATCATACCCATATAATGTCTGGAGTTCTTGCGGTGGACAACGTATAGAATTACCTCATTAGAGATATAGAGAAGAATCAAAACAAGGTATTGGGAGAAAACAAGAAAGTAAGAAAAAGAGATTTCTAGAGTTGTATGATTGATTGAGATGGAGCATAAGAGGATGTAAGGGAGAGCAAAATTTGTGATACAAGAAGGTTACATACAAGAAAAGCACTGCACCCTATTTTGGGTGTTGATCATGCGAGGCAATAGCCTCGAAGAGTATGTTTTCTTTCTTCCCTACCATCTTTCTGTACTTGTAATATTTGTTAAATTTTAATTTTTATTGAGTCTTTTCGAGTCATGGGGATACGTCTCATTTTTGAGTTGGGGGTATGGGGATTTGTTGTCTCTCATCTCCATTTTTATGTGTTTTACTGTTTTTAGGAATAAATTAAATTTTTTGATAGAGGGGATTAGATGTACAGTGTGTTTAATAGCTTTAAAGCATAAGCTTAGTAAGTTGATGATAGAAAGTAGTATGTTTGTGGGATATTTTAGTCTGTATGATTTGAGTATTTGCAGGAAACACATATTGATAGTAAAGAAAAGATTAGTTAGCAATGAGATAGAAGTATGTTTGATCTTAGGGCGCTTTGAGGGGTGTGTAGGCCGTGATATCCAAGCTAGTTGATAAACCCATTTGATGAACGTGCTAAAGGTAAGAGAATGACGAAATTGCATAGTTTAGAAAACGATTAAGGCGGTTCTTTCATAAGCCTCTTGCTGTCTTTTAGCTTGCTTTCCAATTATTGTATTCATATCCTTCTGAACCCCTTCTAGCCTTTCTAAAGCCTTTTCATTAGCCACATTATAAGACATATCCCTTTATATTATAGGACATTTACGTATGACCTGCACTCGAATCGCGATGCATAGACAGTTGTTTTAGAGCTTGAGTTTGGTGTGGTGGGTCCACCGTGCTCTGTTTTATATTGATGATGATTCACAGGTTTATTATATTGTAACCCTTTGCCGGGGTAAAAGTAAATGAAAAAAGTTATGAAAAGAAAAAAAAATATGCGAAAAGAAATAGTATGATATATCAACATCAAAAGGAGAGTCATAGCTACATTACAAAAGAAAATTTTTTGATATGAAAATATTTAATATATTTTGACCGGCAAAGTGGAATTTTTATGTGAACATTTTATGCTTTAATTGGGTTATTGTGGATGCTACTTTATGCATCAAGGAAATCATTGGGTTGAGTGAGAACATTTATGAGAGTAACTCAAGCTCTAGGGCGATTCGTTGATGGCTAGTGAGGAGAGAGCCAAAAGCTCACTCTAAATTATCCAAATATACTATCATACCGTCCCTAAGCCAACATTACAACCTTAAAGACCTTATGGTTCTTTGATATGTGATTTAGAAGTAATTGAGCCGTTAGAGAGTAGTTAAGTGGATCTTTGGATACTAGTGAAATTCGATGAACAATCTATAGCCTCCTTGGTAAACAAAGTAAAGAACCACTCCTTCTTACATTGTGAAACTAATCTGATCTTGAATTCAAGCCGTGTTGATCGTAGATATGAAAGGTGTGCAGGTAATTTAGTTTGTAAATATTATTACGTGAAATTTTCTAGAGTAGTTGCTTTGAGTCTATTCTATATATTCTGCTATCTTCTTTCCTCTGTGCTTAATTGACTTAGATGTGTATTTAGAGACTTCCCTTTGTTTTTATCTGTATTGTATCGGGACGATACAACTTTGAGTTGGGGGTCTTGATGTCTCCCTATTTGTGATGAATTAATCTAGGTTGGAGACATCATTTTAGGTGTTTATGGTCAATTAATAATCCATTTTTATTTTGATATTATCCTATTTCTTGTCTTGATTTGATGAATTATTATTTATAGAGCATATTTGGTTTAATTTGTGTGTTAATTTGAAGATTTAAAGATATATGGAAATTAATTAAATGTCAAATCGATTCTAAAGAGATAAGGAAAGAAGTTATGGATAGAAATTGGAGATAAAAGGAAGTAGAGATTAAATAGGAAAGGAAAAATTGCCAAGAAAATCTGAATTTCTGCATCCACTTCCACTAAAGTGAAAATACTCAAAATAGGCTTGGAATTTGGAGATGCAATCAAAACATAAAGTGTAGATATTTTCGACGCGGTCGTTAAAGTAGGAGAAAATCGAAGTAATATTGAAGAATTTACGACGAAAACAAGACAACAACAGTTTTTCCCTTCTCCTATATTTTAGGAAACAAATTTGATTTTGAAAAGAAGTCCAATTGCTTGCCCTCTACTCCAAGAAATCCGAACTAGGGTTTTATAAACACCTATAAATACACCCTTTAACTATTGTAAACATGTCCTTGCTCAGTTCTAAAACTTAAGTATTTTAGAAGTCATTCAAGAGAAGCAACAAGACCTATAGAGAGGAAGACAAGAAGCTGGAAAGTAGCAAACTCCTCTTCTCCATCATCTCCCTCTATCATTAGGGTAATTTGTATTATATTATTTAGATTATCTTTGTTTCTAATTACTTTTATCCGTAGTTTATTTCTATGTCTTTAGATATGAACTAATTTTCCCATAGCTTGGGTTCGCATATGTATAATCTTTTTTTCTAAATATTTATTTGCTTTTATGTTATTTGGGAAAACCTTTTTAAATTGATTCTAGCTTCTTAACCATATATTTGTTTTATATGCTTTGATTTATTGACCGTAGTTCTTGCGAATGCATGGGTATAGACTACCCCCATTAATAGTAGTTAGATGGTCACCGGGAAGGGGTGTCTAATTATTGAAACACCACATAAGCATCTAGTGTGCGGTAGTGATCCAGAAGGGCTTGCCTAACTATATAGTCATTAGGGTTTGTTATTTAATCACCGATCATTGCGCGGGACCGTCTCATCTAAGAACATAGTGGCGTAGGACCAGCTTATTTAAGTCCCCTGGTAATTGTAAGGTCGCCTTTTAAGTCCACCCGGAAGGGGGTTTAGAGAAATTTAGAATCTTGACTATTTATCTAAGAGCTTTAATCACCCTTATATCTAGCATATTGATTTTGAAGGATAAGTGCATACTAGCAAACCTAAGCTATATTTCTCATCTCCATTCTTTTAGTATTTATTTATTTGCATTATTATTTCCGAGATCTGAAAACCAAATAAATATTATTACTTTTATTCTCTATGTATTTAACAAGTAATTTCTCCTACACTTCTCATATACATAAGTAGATCTAACAGATCAAATCCCTGTGAACGAACTTTTACTTACTAAAATAAACTTGCAAACGATCTCTAATACTTGTCGTAAGTTTCTCGTGGTAGTCAATGGCGTGTTCTTTATTATTATCTTTATTTATCTGTTTATTTATCACATCTTTGCCATCACCAACAAGTGGGTTTTCAACTAATTTCAAACCTCACGTTCTACACACCAATTAACTCTCACTAAGTTCCAACTTGCCACTTCTTACGCATTTCTTATTAATTTTCCCTATCTTTTACTTCCTGTTTTCATACATGCATACTAAACATATTTGTGACACCGTTCAAAAACGTACTACTTACGATCATTGGCTTAGTTAAAACATGCTCAATAAGGACATTCACCATATTCTATGCCAATTCTAACCCTAAAATTTTTACATTTTATGCAAAAACAAAAAGAAAGATGAGGACAACGAATCCCCACCCCCAACTCAAAAGTAGGCCGTGTCCCCACGCCTAAAAAATGACTCAATAAAGCAATAAAATTTAAACTAAACTAATGCATATAATCAATTAAGGAGAAGGATTAGAACGTGGTACCTTTCCATAAAGAATCATTTGTCATTCCTTTTCGAAAGGATAATCATTATTAATATCCAATTCTTCTGTAACTCGATTCATCACGTAGTCTAAACTCAGATTTCTATCCAGCAGGATTTATAATCGTACTTTAATCTATCAAATTTTTCATCAATGTAACTGCCCATGCTGGTGGTGTGGATACAGTTTTTGATTTTTCATTAATATTTGAAGATGAAACTTGATCTTGGATTGGCGTCTTTGATTTTGGCTTGACGGGTACACTCATTCTCTTTGTCTTCTTCGTAGTAGTTGTGTTGTTGCCTCGATCTTTGGTTTCTTTTCAATTGGGGTATCAATATCGATGGGCTTCTCTTTTGTAGATCCGGGAAAACTATTTTTCTTCCCTAAGATTGAACACTTCCTCTTGAAATTCATAGCATCCGTTTTGTTAGTTATCTTTGTTTAACCCACAACTCAAGTTGCACCAAGAATGAAATAAAGTTATGAAAGATTGGTGTAGCTTGAGTTGTTGGTTGGATGAATGATTATCAATAGTAATAGAAGGAATAATTTACTTGTGGTGGAAGAAATATTGAAAGCTTGATGATCTTTGGTGTTTTGTGGTGTTATGTAATGGATTTGAAGAATAACATGTCTTTATGGAAGATGGAGGATGATATACTATATGCGTCCTAGAAGGGGGGTTGAATAGGACAATAGAAATTAATCGGCTAATTTTATTTCAAGTAAATAAAATTAAAAGCTAATTTGAATCCTATTGTATTAGCAAACTAAATAGTATAAAACTAGATAATCCTAATAGACAATAATATCAAACTATTCAAGTAGGCATTTTAACAAGCATATAGAGTGCGGAAATATAAAGAGTGTAGAGATAGAATACGATACACAACGATGTATAGTGGTTCGGTTTCCCTACATCCACTACCTAAGGAAGCCTCCTTAGGATTTGCAAGATTCTCAACTAATCTTCGTAACTCTTAACCGGGTGAGATACAAACCCTTACAACCACTTCAAAAACCCTTTGAAGGAAAATACTCTTGTGTTATCACCAACACAAGGAACCAAGCATAAACCTATGCTTACACTACTCTCTTAATCTATTACAAGAACTAAGAGGAAAGGGAAAAGTGTTTAGGGGTGCTTGTTAAAGCTTTGTAACTAAACTCCTAAATGAGTAGATAGAACTAATTAGCTTCACAATAAATATGACTTGAATGCTCCTTTGAAACCTCCTTGAATGATAGAATTAATTGCTCTTAAGATTGGTAGATGGAAGGCTTTAGTTGTGTCTTGAATGAACTCTATTTTATAGTTGAAAAGATGGTCCAACGGTCATAAAGCTTCTCTCTAACGGATCTATTAATCTCCCAACGGATATAAGCTTTGTCCTCTAGTAATAGAGCTGAAACCCTGTCGTGCGGTGTACCGCGGGTAGGGTCCGGTGCACCGCGTGACTGTTCGACTGACTTTTGAGCTTACTGGTCGGACCATGTAGTGTACCGCATGCCTGCTCCGTGTAGTGGTCCGGTGTACCGTGCCAAGGGTCCGGTGTACCGTGCAGATTTCTGAGCTTACTGGTCGGCCCATCTAGTGTACCGTGGGACTGGTCCGTGACCTGCGGTGTACCGCGTCACTCGGCCGGTGTACCGCGGTGCTGTTACTTTGAATTTCAAGCTAAGGAATAAGAAGTAAACACAACTTAATTCTAATGAGGGTTTTGGAAAACGTTTTAAGTGATACCAAAATGAATTTTAGTTTAAAGGATGATTTGTCGAATATTAAAACGGGAATAAAAACAAGGTGAGGCTAACAATCTCCCCCTTTTTGATGTTTGACAAATCATAAACTTTTGAAGATGCCTAAGATTAAGTTTTGAACAAAAACTCCCCCTCAACCTAATCACTAGAGTTTTTATAAAAACTCCCCCTCACAAAATGCATTTTAAAAAGTTCAACTAAAATTTCTCCCCCTTTGTCAACAACAAAAAGAACAAATGATACAATTTTGAAAATTTTAAGGGGTCAAAAAACACATTTTTAGTAAAAACAAGGACTAAAGGCATAAATGGATAACAATTAGAAGTTTCAAGGAACCTATAACATCAAGAAAAGATTAGCAACAAGAATATATACACAAAAAGCTCTAAACAAAAACATGACATGAAAGAAGGGTTAGAGAATTTGCATGCCAATCTCACAACGAATTTTCTCAAAAAGATCTTGGGGTAGAGGTTTCGTAAAGATATCGGCTAGTTGATTTTCGGAAGTGACAAATTCAAGAGCAATGTCCCCTTTTTGAGTGTGATCACGGATAAAATGGTGGCGGATTTCTATGTGTTTTGTTCTAGAGTGTTGAATGGGATTTTTGGTAAGATTTATTGCACTAGTGTTATCACAACGAATGGGAACACGATCATATTCTAGGCCAAAATCTAGTAAGGTTTGTTTCATCCAAAGAACTTGAGTCACACAATTTCCGGCCGCAACATATTCGGCTTCGGCCGTGGATAAAGCAACACTATTTTGTTTTCTACTAGACCAAGAAACAAGGGATTGACCTAAGAATTGGCAACTACCACTAGTACTCTTTCTATCAAGTCTACAACCGGCATAATCGGCATCCGAATAACCTATTAGTTCAAAGGAGGTAAATCTTGGGTACCAAAGTCCTAGACTAAGGGTTCCTTTCAAATACCTAAAAATACGCTTAACGGCACTAAGATGGGTTTCTTTGGGAGAAGATTGAAATCTAGCACAAAGACACACGGGGAACATAATATCGGGTCTAGAAGCGGTTAGATAAAGTAAGCTACCAATCATACCTCGATATAGTTTCTCATCAACATTCTTACCATCTTCATCTTTGTCTAATTTTGTGGATGTGCTCATTGGAGTTCCAATTTCCTTTGCATCTTCAAGGCCAAATTTTTTGATCAATTCTCTTGTGTATTTGGCTTGATTGACAAAGATACCATCTTTCATTTGCTTGATTTGAAGTCCAAGAAAGTAATTTAATTCTCCCATCATGCTCATCTCAAATTCCTTATGCATGCTTTTAGAAAAATTCTCACAAAGATTTTCATTAGTAGCACCAAATATAATATCATCCACATAAATTTGAACAAGAAGGATATCTTTTGAAGACCTTTTGATAAACAAAGTGGAGTCAATTTTTCCTCTTTTAAAACCATCATCTAATAAAAATTTGCTTAATCGTTCATACCAAGCACGAGGTGCTTGTTTTAAACCATATAAAGCTTTTGAAAGTTTAAAAACATGGTTTGGAAATTTTGGATCCTCAAAACCCGGAGGTTGTTTAACAAAAACTTCCTCGTCTATAAAACCATTTAAAAAAGCACTTTTGACATCCATTTGGTAAAGTTTAAAATTCATATAGCAAGCAAAAGCAAGTAGCATACGAATAGATTCAAGTCTAGCTACGGGAGCAAAAGTTTCATCGAAATCAATACCTTCTTCTTGATTGTACCCTTGAGCAACTAACCTTGCTTTATTTCTAGTAATGATGCCGGTGTCATCTAGCTTGTTGCGAAATATCCACTTAGTGCCAATAATAGTGGGGCCAATTGGTTTCTCCATTAATGTCCAAACTTTGCTACGCTCAAATTGATTTAATTCCTCATGCATAGCATTAATCCAATGATCATCTAACAAAGCTTCTTTAATATTCTTGGGCTCAATTTGAGATAAGAAAGCTTGATGAGCACAAAGAGCAATAATACGGGAGCGAGTGGTAACACCTTCTTTTGGATCACCTAGAATTAAGTCACTTGGGTGATCTTTGATATGTTTCCAACACCTTGGTAAATCCGTACTAGCTTCATTTAACACTTGATCATTTTCCTTAAGAGATTCTTCATGAGATTTGACTTCTTGAATAGGAGATTCTAAGGGTTGATCTAGTGGAGTATCTTCAACAACATCTACCACTTTCTTGATACAAAACGGATTAGTCTCATCAAAGTCAACATGCATAGATTCCTCAATGGTACGAGTACGTTTGTTGAAAATGCGATAGGCTTTTCCTTTAGTGGAATAACCAAGAAAAATGCCTTCATCCGATTTAGCATCAAATTTTCCCAAATAGTCCCTAGTGTTAAGGATAAAACATTTGCACCCAAAAACACGAAAATAAGCAATAGTTGGTGGTCTACCATTCCAAAGCTCATAAGGGGTTTTCTTAATAAGGGGTCTAATAAGAACTCTATTTAACACATAACAAGCCGTATGGACGGCTTCACCCCAAAAGTATGTAGGCAAGCTATGTTCTTTTAGCATTGTTCTAGCCATTTCTTGTAGAGTTCGGTTTTTCCTTTCCACTACCCCATTTTGTTGGGGAGTTCTAGGGGCCGAAAAATTATGCTCAATCCCAAATTCATCACAAAAATGCACAAAAGGAGAATTCACGTATTCACTACCATTATCACTACGAATGCAAGTAATAGAGTAGCCTTTCTCATTTTGCACCTTTCTACAAAGTTTTGCAAATTCATTGAAGGCATCACTTTTCAAAGCAAGGAACATCACCCATGTGAATCTAGTGTAATCATCAACAACAACAAAGACATATCTAGACCCTCCTAGACTAGTGACATCAACGGGACCAAATAGGTCCATATGCAATAATTGAAGTGGCCTAACGGTGATGACCTTATTAATGGATTTAAAAGATGAACGATGTTGTTTACCAAGTTGACATGCATCACATAATTTATCTTTATCAAATTTGTAAATAGGCAAACCAACAACAAGATTTTTTCTAGATAATTTTGAAATCAAATCCATGCTAGCATGTCCTAAACGTCTATGCCAAAGCCAACTATCATTAACCACGGATAAGCATTTAATGTTTTTGCACATAAGACTCTCAAGATCAACAACAAAAACATTATCCGATCTTTTTGCAATAAACATAGTATCTAACTCATCATTTTTGAAAACAACACATCTAGATGCTTCAAATTTAACACTAAAACCAACATCACAAAGTTGACTAATACTAAGCAAGTTAAAAGAGAGACCCTCAACAAGTAACACATTAGAGATAAGTAAAGAGTCCAAATTACCAATGTTACCTTTACCCAAAACGCGTTTCTTAGTGTTGTCGGCAAAAGTAACTTTATCACCTTTAGTTTTATATAAATTTGTAAATAATGATGGATTTCCGGTCATGTGTCTTGAGCATCCACTATCAAGTAGCCATATGTTTTGCTTCTTGATGCTCAACCCCTACAAACAAACGATAATTTAAGCTTTAGGTACCCAATTAGGATTGGGTCCATGAGGGTTAGTGGATTTTCTTTTTAAGACCCATTTAGGTCTTTTCCAAATTGGCACAAGAGATCCCAAATCTAACAATTTACGATAGTAACAATGAGATGCATCATGACCAAGTTTTTCACAATAGGTGCAAGTGATAGAAGATTTTGAAGAGGATGGAATTGCATTTGAAATTTTTGATTTTACAAAGACATTTTTCAAAGGTTTTTGGTGAGTGAATGGATCATATCCAACACCACTTTTTTCATTAGCCATTCTTTGAGAACCTAAAATCAAATCCAAGTTTTCTTGCCCACTAGTAAATTTTAAAATAATGGCATTTTGATCAACAATCTTTTTCTCTAACAAAGCTTTTTCTTCCAAAAGATTTTTCTCAATAAGATGAAGTTTCTCATTATCATCTATACATTCATCACAAAGATTTTGACAATCTTCCAAAGCTTTTAAAACCTCTTTAGTTCTATTTTTCTCAAATTCTAAATCTTTTGTTAAAACTTTGTTTGTTTCAATAGAATTTAAAAAATCATTATAAAGAGAATCAAATGCCTCATGAATATCTTGTTCACTAGCATCATCATTAGTTAAAGAGAGTTTGGATTTAGGAGTTACCTCATCATGATTTGCCATAAAGGCAAAGTGAGTAGTACCGGTATCATCATCCGAAGAAGCATCTTCATCATTCTCAACTTTTCCCATAAAGGCAACAAGATTGACATTTTCATTATCACTTTCTTCTTCATCCGAATTTTGAGTATCCCAAGTGATATTAGCATGCATAGCTCTTTTCGGTTTCTCCTTTTGAAGAAGAGGACAATAGGTTTTGATATGACCAACCTTCTTGCAATGATAGCAAGTGGGTTCATCTTGTTTGATAGCTCTATCATTCTTCTTGTAGGGTGTGGAAGAGCTTCCTTTCTTGGCAAAGCGTTTATATCTCATGAATTTTTTCATGTCTCTTGCTAGCATAGCTACTCCTTCATCTTCACTAGTTTCTTCTTCATGAGAGTTTTCTTCTTCACTTTCTTTCCTTTCTTTTCGTTCTTTCAACTTAGAACTCATGGCATGGAAAGCAATAGATTTCTTAATTTTCTTCTCCTCATCATCTCTTGTCTTTTCTTCTTCAAGCACAAGTTCTTCCGTCATGAGGTTGCAAATGAGTTCATGAACCGTCATCTTTGAAAGATCTTTAGTGTCTCTTATAGAATTGATCTTTGTCTTGTATTTCCTTGGAAGAGCAAATAAGATTTTTCGGCATTGTTCCTTGTTGGTGTACTCTTGACCAAGAGTCTTCAAAGTGTTAACAATGTTAGAAAATCTTTGATGCATAGCATTCAAGGCTTCATCGGGCTCCATACGAAAGAGCTCATACTTTGTGATAAAGAGACCAATTTTGGTTTCTTTTATATCCTCCGTTCCTTGATAAGATAGCTCCAAGAGTTGCCACATTTCATGAGCGGAATTGCATTCACTCACTCTAGCATATTCCGTGACACTTAATCCATTGATGAGGATGTTCATAGCTTTGTTGTTTTTGGTAAGTTTAGCTATGTCTTGATCCGTGTAATCATCTTCATCTTTTACCACCGTTGTACTTCCGGCAACGTACGGAATGTAAGGACCCTTTTTGATAGCCATCCATAAAAAGTAATCGATTCCTTTCACATGAATCTCCATCTTCTTTTTCCAACCAAAGTAGTCTTTTCCTACAAAAAGCGGAGGTCTAGTAGAACATGAACCTTCCGGTTGATTAGAATCCATATCGTATAAACTCTAGAAACGATTAAGTACAATAGAGCTAGGCTCTGATACCAATTGATATACTATATGCGTCCTAGAAGGGGGGTTGAATAGGACAATAGAAATTAATCGGCTAATTTTATTTCAAGTAAATAAAATTAAAAGCTAATTTGAATCCTATTGTATTAGCAAACTAAATAGTATAAAACTAGATAATCCTAATAGACAATAATATCAAACTATTCAAGTAGGCATTTTAACAAGCATATAGAGTGCGGAAATATAAAGAGTGTAGAGATAGAATACGATACACAACGATGTATAGTGGTTCGGTTTCCCTACATCCACTACCTAAGGAAGCCTCCTTAGGATTTGCAAGATTCTCAACTAATCTTCGTAACTCTTAACCGGGTGAGATACAAACCCTTACAACCACTTCAAAAACCCTTTGAAGGAAAATACTCTTGTGTTATCACCAACACAAGGAACCAAGCATAAACCTATGCTTACACTACTCTCTTAATCTATTACAAGAACTAAGAGGAAAGGGAAAAGTGTTTAGGGGTGCTTGTTAAAGCTTTGTAACTAAACTCCTAAATGAGTAGATAGAACTAATTAGCTTCACAATAAATATGACTTGAATGCTCCTTTGAAACCTCCTTGAATGATAGAATTAATTGCTCTTAAGATTGGTAGATGGAAGGCTTTAGTTGTGTCTTGAATGAACTCTATTTTATAGCTGAAAAGATGGTCCAACGGTCATAAAGCTTCTCTCTAACGGATCTATTAATCTCCCAACGGATATAAGCTTTGTCCTCTAGTAATAGAGCTGAAACCCTGTCGTGCGGTGTACCGCGGGTAGGGTCCGGTGCACCGCGTGACTGTTCGACTGACTTTTGAGCTTACTGGTCGGACCATGTAGTGTACCGCATGCCTGCTCCGTGTAGTGGTCCGGTGTACCGTGCCAAGGGTCCGGTGTACCGTGCAGATTTCTGAGCTTACTGGTCGGCCCATCTAGTGTACCGTGGGACTGGTCCGTGACCTGCGGTGTACCGCGTCACTCGGCCGGTGTACCGCGGTGCTGTTACTTTGAATTTCAAGCTAAGGAATAAGAAGTAAACACAACTTAATTCTAATGAGGGTTTTGGAAAACGTTTTAAGTGATACCAAAATGAATTTTAGTTTAAAGGATGATTTGTCGAATATTAAAACGGGAATAAAAACAAGGTGAGGCTAACAGAGGAGATATTTGATGATGTTGTTGTGTTTGAAGGTTTAATCAAGCTTCAAGGTGTATTTATAGGGTTTGGGTCTGAAAAATTTGTGTTACAAAGGTTGGAAGAGGCTAGGTTTAACTCTTGTAAGGTAAGAATCCTTAAAGGACTAAAATTCCTTTTCAAACCGCTTCCCTGCAATGTACCGCAGATGTCATGAGGTGTATCACAAGTGAAATCATGCACATGTGGCACGGTCCTTCGCGTTTGACGATACGGTAGGTGATATTAAACTCTCCTTGTTAACCTTGATTTGCTGATTGTGGTAAAAAAATTCTTGATGGCGCGGTGCACCAGACTTGTCATGCGGTGTACCGCATGACTGCTCTGAATTTGACCGTTCCACGGTACCGTGTAACCTTGATGACATGGTTTCTTATGCTCACTCTCGACCATGAACCTAATTTCCCAACCGTTGTAACGGCTTTTCCTCCTATGGTGCACCGCAGAGCTCATGCGCTATACCGCAAAAAGTCTCTGGATGACACCGTGGCAAGGTGTTGCGCATGTGTCGACACGGTTTTGCCCACTTGGTCTCGCACGTGTACCTAAATTCTCCTACCGTTGTCACAGTTTTTTGGGATGCGGTGCACCGCAGCTAGGGTGCGGTGTACCGCACCAAACTCATATCCTACACAATAACACACTACCTTTCTCTCCCATTAGATTGTAAACACATTAAAAATATACACTATCTTAAAAATATACATTACAAAATATAAAACTAATGGGAAAACCAATTTAAACAAGGGTTGTCTCCCAGTAGCACTTTTATTTAACGTCGTTTAGTTCGACGTGTACCTCGGTGATTATGTCTTAACATAACCTCCCCAGCACTAAGTGAGTTTATCAATATCTACCATGAAAAATTTGAATTCCTTGCCTTTCACTCCCACGGCCTTCTCAGATCTATTCTTCGGTGTACGTGCATTTTGTGGAGCCTTAATCTTTTTCAATGCGACTTCTTTGCCTATTCTGAACTCCTCCTTCTTTCTTTCTTTATTGGGTTCTTTTGGAACCTTTTGGCACATTTTCTAGTTATCTTCTTTGCAACCCTTTTAATAGCGTCTAGGAACAAACAATCTCACGGAGAACCTGGGAACTTCATCTATTTGCATACTTTAAATTTGACCTGTTCGTCTTGAACTCTCATGATCAATTCACCATTCTCAACATCTATTAGTATATGACCCGTGGCTAGGAATGGTCTACCTAGGATGATGGGGACATTCTTATCTACGTCGTAGTCAAGAATAATAAAAGCACAAGGAAATATAAAACTACCAGCTTTAACGAATATATCTTCAATTTTATCTACTTGTTGAGAGAGGGAGCGATATGTCATTTGTAATACCACCGAAGTAGGTACTACCTCTCCTGTGTTGATCTTCTCAAATAGGGACTGTGGAATGAGATTCATACTCGCACCCATATCACATAAAGCTTTCCCGGTCCTTCTTTTGCCTATGGCAATAGGAATTGTGAAACTTATGGGATCTTGTAGCCTTGGTGGAAACTTGCTTTGACATATAGCACTACACTCCTCAGGTAATCCAATCAATTCCCCAATTTCTAAGCTTCATTTGTTAGAAAAAATGTCCTTCATGAATCTAAGATATTTTGGCATTTCCATGAGAGATTTTACAAACGGTATGATGATATCTAATTTTCTCACCATGTCAAGGAACTTCTTGAATTCTTTTTCATTGTTCTTGTTTTTGACACGTGATGGGAATGGTGGAGGAGGACGTGTATTGTTTACCACTAAAAATTTCTTCTTTTCTAGTGTCTTCTCTATAGGGACACTCTTTGATTCAATAACCTCTTCAATTTTATCTTCATATGTTTCTTCAACCTCCTCTTTGAGAATAGGGTTGGTTCTTTTGGTTGTTCTGTTTCTTCCACTCTAGGAGGAGGTAATTGTTTTCCACTTCTTAATTCAACTGCATGACAAACATTATCTTGAGGAGTTATAGTATCACTCGGAAGTTTCCCTTTTGGTCTGATTTGTATTTCATTAGCAATTTGTGATAGTGTATTCTCGAGATCTTCGATAACCCTATCTTTTTCTTTAAATCTTTGTTGACTCACCTTCATGTTTTGTGTAGAGCGTCCATGAATTTATCTAGATTTTGGTCCAAACTTGAAGGTTGCGATGGAGGTTGATCATATGCAGCTTGTTGCGTTGAATATGAATTATAATGTGGATCTTGATAATAATCTTCATACTTTGGAACTTGTTGATATATTGGCTGTGTTTAAGCTTGGTAATAATTTTGAGGTTGAGTTTGATAATAGTTACCTTGACTTGACCAAATTCTAATTCTGTGGGGAATAATAATTAGTGTGACATCCTGAAGGATGACAATTACCATTTGAATAATGGTTTATTTGATGAGATACGTAGGAAATCAAAGCTTGATTATTGATGCAATTCTCCCACGAATGATTTCTTTCTCCACAACCAAGACATGGAGGTATTGTGTGTATTTGATTTACCTGAGCTACGAAACTGCTCTTTGAACGTGATTGTTCTTGTGATTCTTTGAGTTGTTGGCTTAAATTCTTTGATCCCTAGAGCTTCTAAGGTATCTTCTTCTTATTTTTCTGTTTCTAATGGACAACTTCTTTTAGTTTCAATAACTCTTTCCATGACAATACGAGCATCCTCTGGATCTAATAACACAAAACTTCCATCTCCCAAGTTACTTACATTTTCCTTGGACTCGCTGTTGAGTCCTCCACAGTACATGGTCAATTGATATTCGGGCGACGAGACGTGGAATGGACACCTCGCTTTCTTCTCATAAAAATGTAAGCAAGCTTCACCAACACTTTCTCCTTCTTCTTGCATAAATTGTTCTAACTCAAACATATCTTTAAAGCGTCTACTAATTGGATAGAATCGATCTAGGAATTTTGCTTGGAGTTATCCCAATCTGAATTGAACCAGGGTGTTGGTAATCAAACCAATCGCTTGCACTTCCAGTTAAAAAGAACTAGAACATAACGTAAAACTTTGTTCCTGTGTGACACCTTTTGATGTCTCCTCATTTGTGATAATAAAATATACTTCCGAGACATCATTTTAGGCTTATTTATTAGTTTATAGGTTGATTTTAGCTTAGTTTAGTGCACTTTCCTATTTTGAGTCTTGATTTAGGAACATAATATTTTTAGAGCATATTGGGTTTAATTGTTTATTTAGTGTGAAGCTTTAAAGATAATTATGGAGATTAATTAGAGTCCAAGTCAAAAACTACAACTTATGGAAAGAGATTTACATGGAAATTGGAGATAAAGGTAACAAAGGCTAAAAACATGGAAAAGGAAAAGCTGCCTAAAATCTGAGATTCTGCAGCAACCCTAAAGAAGTGGCGATTACTCCAAGAAATAAGCCGAATTCGGTAAATCCCTTTCATAGGGACATAGATAATTCTCTGAGGATTCTTTTGGTATATTATGGAGCAAAAACTGACCAATAACGAAGAAGATATACCCAAACCAGTTCAGCAGTAATTATCCATACGAATTTGAGTTGGGCTTGGAGTCTAATACTTGGCCTTATCTTCAAGAAACGAATTAGGTCAACCTATACACTATAAATACAGCCTCTTAACACTCTTAAATCATCCTTGGTGAAACCTTAAACCAAGAGGAAACTTACAACACAAGAGAGAATTCTGGAAGGAGCTATTCATCACAATGTCTTCTTCTACCTTTAAATTTGTAATTTCTTTCTTTTCATTCATGAACTAAATTTCTTTAGCTTGAGTTTTTAGCATATATGTATGAACCCTAGTTTTGATTGACATCTATCTAATTTGGGAATTCAATGTTTTAAATTGAATTATAGTTTTTATTCTCTGTTTATGTGTTTGGATTTATATTTTGTGTTCTTGTGGATCGCGACCATATAGAATTACCATCTAGTAGTTAGGTCACCATTGACAACGGTGTTTAATTACACGTTTAGCACATAACGTCTAGTATTCGGTTTAGATCTGACAAATCAACCTAACTAGATAATCACTATGGTTTAGTTCTTGTGACTATTTACCAATTACAGGAAAAGTTTGCTTAGGAAGCCTTATTGACACTAGTAAATCCTATTTTAAACTACTGATAGCGAATTGGAAGCGATTATTGAAATACTACATAATTCACCCTTACATGTTTAGAACGGCAAAACTAGTGGGGATTACATGCTAATAACTCGAGCTATATTCTCATATTACTTCTCTTTCATTTTTATTTTCTGTCTTTTAATTCTTAGTTTTAATTTAGTTAATTAGAAAATCAAACAAACATCTATTTGTCTTTAATTTTATCTGCGTTTAGTTGATCTAACTTTAATTTATTGCACTTGATTATTGCATAAGATTCCCCTAACCTTCGTAGTCTCTACGGAGCGAATCTTAATTATTTAACTAAAACTTGCATACGATCTGTATACTTGCAGAACCGTGTAGCTTTAGGGTGTTATTTGCACTTTATTTACATCTTATTTTATCACACCCTAGGCCCCACCAAGTTTTTGGGGCCGCTGCCGGGGACTACATCGTTAGTCCTTGTGCATATATCTTGTGCTTTTATTTTTAGTTAGTTCTATTTTACGCTTTTGTTTTTAGTTTTTGTTTTTCAGATTTAGTTACAGATGGAGAACTGATGTCTCCCTAATTGTTCTTATTTTCGACCCTTGGGAGACATCATTTTTTGTGTTTATTTAATTAATTTGATAGATTTTTGGACTAAATATGCAATAATCCGGAACTCCCTTTTTATTTCTAGCATTTTTAATTTATTAAACTTTTGCGCGTAATATTAGTATTTTTAGTGTAAAGTTTACATATTTTAGATGTTAGCTAGGAGAGGAATCCGAGGAGAAGTCAAAGATCGTGAATTAGAGTCAAGACTTGAAGACAAATCCCAAAGATATTATTTTTAGAGCTGGAAATCCATTTTCTAGGCCATAGAGTGCTGATTTCGAGGTGCTTAAGCGATGATTTAGCCGCTGACCTTTGAAGAGAAAACATTCCTTATCGAGTTATGGAACTTTAGCAATTGGAATGAGGTCAATCGGAGTCATAACACATCGGGAAAATCCGTTTTAGTGAAGGTGTATCAGCAGTTACGGGATTTTGGGCTTAGAATTTGGGCTTGGACATTTAATTAGTGTTTTATTATTAGGTCCAAGCCCTAATCCGTTTTTCTAACTATAAAAGGAGCCTTTGACTTCTATTTTTCACACAATTCACATTCCACAAGATTAAACACCAGAGAGAAGCAACAGAAGGAAGAAAGAAGAAGCTACAAGAGCTGGAGTGGGTCTATAGCTCCGTTCGTAGTCATTCCAATTCCGGAAATTAGGTTCTTTTTATATTTTAATTTTGTAAACAATATGAATTCCATTTCTTTTAATTTAGTTTTTAATTTTAATATGAGCTAAGCTTTTCATAGTGCTTGAGAACAAACAATGGGTGAATCTTAATTTTATGAAATAACGAATGTTGAATTTGGGTTTATATTAAATTAAATTAGATTGGGTTCATTACTCTTTTCGATAATTTGTGATTATTTACTGATTTTAGAGTCGCGAACTAAGATTAGGTATTAGTATCTAAGCTATTTCACATATGTGGCGTGTGGATCATCCTGACGGAGGGTTTAGGTATAGAATTAATTATTCAATCTAGGATAAAAGCTATTGATTCTGACGAACTTAGCTAATTCTTGGGCCAATGAGGTAAAACACTTAATCATCCAACGGTGGATCATATTTACCCTGACGGGACTAGTGACACTTTAGGATTGCCTTATAGTCCACCCTGACGGGGGTATAAGGATTTTAGAATCCCGACCATTGTAATTGACCAATTTAGCCCTTAAACAACATAAGTTAGGAAGTAAGATTAGGAGGATCCTTGCGTTCTCAAGTACTACATCTCATATTGCGTTTTCACTCATTTTACTTGCGTCTTAGCTTTTACTTGCATTTAATTATTTGTCTTTTATTCATTAGCTTTAATCAACAAAACCAAACAAACATTTTATAATCTTTTACTTTCATAAGTGCATCAATCACTATTTGCTAGACATTGTGATCAACCATTCCGTCCTTGGAACGAATCTGATTTATCAGTTATACTACTTGGGACAACCGTACACTTGCGGTTGTGGTTCGATTAGCATTTGCATTTATTTTTAGAACACACAAAGGACTACCAAGTTTTTGGCGCCGCTGCCGGGGACGGTAGCGTGTGACCACGGTGTTTATCCTTTAGTGATAGTGCATTCATTTTATTTTATCAGTTTTACGCTTTTTGTCTGTTAGCTTTTTCAGGTTTTTAGGTTTGGTGTATGCGAAGAAGGCTATTCAAGGATCTAGAGCCAACACCTCCGATCCTTAGTAATCCAGAATCGTTGATCAGACTTGCGAACAGAAGAAGAAGAGAACGAGAAGCTTTAGAAGTAGAAGAATTAAGTAACAGAAAGGAGAATATCACTCTTCAAGGTCAACAGAATAATGGACAAGGCCAGCTAGATGCAAATGGCCAACCTTTAGCTCCAGGCGTTATTCCTCCAGTTCCACCAGTGATTCCTAATCCTCAAGTTCAGATAGTGATGAATCAAGATCCGTGGTTTACTAATGGTCCTCCAGAAGTTCCATTTCGCGCTCCTGCTATAGGAGTAGGTGCTCCAGATATAGATGTTCCGCGATTCCGTCCAGATTCGTGTATGTTAGCTCAATTCCAAAATTTTGGGAATTTTCGTGGAAGACCATCAGAAGATCCTCTTAGAGCAGTACAGAAGTTTAAACAGATATGTGATTCTTATATCACACAAGGAGTTTCAAGAGAACAGATGTATTTTGCTGCGTTTAAATTTTTTGTGATTGATGGAGCGAGTGAATGGCACGATACGCAAGATCCTACGAAGATAACCAACTGGGACCAATTAGAGATTGCTTTCTTTGACAGGTATTACCCAAGTAACATGAGATTAGATGCTGAATTAGAATTGACGCATTTCCGTCAAGAATATGAGGAAACTGTGGGTAAGAGTTGGACAAGATTTCAGATGTGTTTGCGTAAGGTTCCCAATCATGGCTTCTCAGAACAACAACAGTTAAAGATCTTTTATAGAGGCCTTGATGGAACTTCGAGAGAGAAATTGGATACGCTATGTGGTGCAGGTTTTCTTCAAATTCAACCCGCTCATGCAAAGATCATTTTAGAAAGAATAGTCAAGAATGAAGTTGGGTGGAATTCAGTGAGAACACCAGTTAAGGGAGTGAATAATGTTGATATGGAAGAGAAATTTGCTACACTTGAGAATAAGATTCAGAATACTATAGAGCAACAATTGAAGCAGCTTACTTTAGCTGTAAAAGAAGGTTTTTCGAGTAAGAAGGTAGCTGTGCATACTGCACAAGAGATTTATATGTGTTCAATTTGTAAGGTAGATGATAATGATGAGGAAAGTTATCCGAGTAACCAAGAATCAGTGAATTTTATGTCCAATAGAAGTAATTTCAATTCAAGTGGTAATGGATATCAGCCTAACAGAAACCATCCTGGGTTTCAATACTCAAATCCCAATGGGGCAGCTAATCCTACTTACGCGTATCAGCCGCGTCCTCAAGGCAACAACTATAATCCAAGACCACACAACAATCATCAAGGAGGACAGAATCAAAACAATTATGTACAAAGACAAGCTCCTCAGAATACCTACGATGAGAATTTAAACCAGAAAGCTCTACCTGCCCATCCACAAGAAGGAGTAGTTACCCTTCAGAAAACCGTTGAAAATTTGATTGCTCTTCAAACACAAGCTATGGAACGTCGTAACGCAGCTGAAGCGAATATGAAGATTTTCCAGAATCAGCTAAGTCAAATTAATAAACAGCTGAATCAGCGTCCACAAGGGCAACTTCCTAGCGATACAGAAAATCCAACACAACGTGAAGATTGCAAGGCTGTTACATTAAGAAGTGGTAAGAACCCCCCTCCACCTCCCTTTCCCGTTATGAAAGAGAAAGAAGTTCCAAGAAAAGAAAAGGAAGTGGGTGAGAAAGAGAAAGAGAATGAGAAAGATAGTGAGGTTGAAGAAATAGAAAGACCAAGAGAAATTCCGAAAAAGAGAGACGAAATTGTAAGCAATCGCCCTCCACCACCGTTTCCATCGCGAGTTCAGAAAAAGGGTGATATGGCTGATTTTCAGAAGTTCTTTAATAGAGTGAAGGGTTTGAGTATTAATATTCCGTTACTTGAGGCGATTCGAGATATTCCTAAGTATACGAAGTTTTTGAAGAGGGCCCTCACTAACAAAAGGCCCTACTGTGATAATGAGATGATTGGCCTTCCTGAAGAATGTAGCGCGATTTGTCAAAGTAAATTACCTCCGAAGTTAGTTGATCCGGGGAGTTACACGATTCCCATATCGATTGGAGAAGAATGGAAGGGAAAGGCGCTATGTGATTTGGGGGCGAGCATCAATTTGATGCCCAAGTATATCTTTGATAAGCTTAAAATTGGAAACGCAAGACCCACTTCTATGGTCTTGCAAATGGCAGACAGGTCTCTTGCTCATCCTGAAGGCCGCATTGAGGATGTACTTGTTAAGGCAGGTACACTTATATTTCCTGTTGATTTCGTAATTCTTGAATACAATGCAGATAGAAATGTCCCCATTATTTTGGGTAGACCATTCCTAGCTACAGGGAGAACATTGATCGATGTAGAAAATGGCGAATTGACGATGAGGATACAAGATGAGGAAGTAAAATTCAATCTATTTCGAGCTATGAAATTCCCAGATTCTCAGGAAGATTGCTTCAGAATGGATGTGGTAGAGCAAGCATCGCAAGAGGTATTTAATTGCTTAAATTTCGATGATATCTTGCAGGCTGCTTTGACATTAGATTCACCTGAGATGATGGAGGAGCTTACCGAAATAGTGGCAGCTCTAAATTCTGAAAATCCGAAGTATAGGTGTCTTGCCTATGAACCTGTGAGAGAACCGGGGGAGATTATTCCTAAAAAGAAGCCTTCAATTGAATCTCCTCCGGAGTTGGAAGAAAAACCATTGCCAGCACACTTGAGGTATGCTTATTTGGGTACTAATGAAACTCTACCTGTTATTGTTTCAGCTAATTTAACAGGTCCTCAAGAAGATAAACTGTTGCGTGTGTTAAGAGCCAACAAAGAAGCAATAGGTTGGACAATTGCTGACATCAAAGGCATTAGTCCATCCTATTGTCAACACAAAATCATACTTGAAGATGTTAACGCACGCTCAGTTAAAGGTCAAAGGAGATTGATGCCCGTGATGAAGGATGTGGTGAAGAAAGAGGTGATCAAGCTTTTAGATGCAGGGATTATTTATCCCATTTCGAGTAGTGAATGGGTGAGTCCGGTTCAGTGTAAGCCAAAGAAAGGAGGAATGACAACAGTTTTGAACGATAAAAATGAAGCGATTCCTTCAAGAACGGTAGTTGGATGAAGAGTTTGCATGGACTACAGAAAGCTGAACAAGGCCACCAGAAAAGATCATTTCCCTTTACCCTTCATCGATCAGATGTTAGATAAATTAGCCGGAAGAGAGTACTATTGTTTCTTGGATGGTTACTCCGGGTACAATCAGATTTACGTGGCTCCAGAAGATCAACATAAGACTACTTTTACATGCCCTTTTGGTACGTTTGCATATCGCAGAATGCCATTTGGGTTGTGTAATGCTCCCGCTACTTTTCAGAGATGCATGATGGCCATCTTCTGGGATATGATTGATAATTTCCTGGAAGTGTTTATGGACGATTTCTCCGTGTTTGGTGATGATTTTGATATATGTTTGGATAACTTGGAGAAAGTGTTGGTTAGATGCAAGGAATCAGACTTGGTGTTAAACTGAGAGAAGTGTCATTTCATGGTTCGTGAAGGTATTGTTCTGGGTCACAAAGTTTCGAGTGCTGGATTAGAGGTTGATAGAGCAAAGATAGAGGTAATCAAAACTCTTCCCCCTCCTGTTTCTGTTAAAGGGGTAAGGAGTTTTCTTGGCCATGCTGGCTTTTATAGGCGTTTTATTAAGGATTTTTCTAAGATTTCTAAACCGTTATGCAACTTACTCGAAAAGGACTGCAAATTCCTTTTTGATGAAGCTTGTTTAGCGGCCTTCAAAGCAATCAAAGAAAAGCTTATTTCTGCTCCTATAGTGTTACCTCCAGATTGGAATTTACCATTTGAGGTTATGTGTGATGCGAGTGATTTGTGTATGGGAGCTGTATTGGGACAGAGGAAAGAGAAGGTTTTTCATTCGATTTACTATGCTAGTAAAACTTTTAGTGGTGCTCAGATTAATTACACAGTTACAGAAAAGGAGTTGCTAGCAGTTGTCTATTCGTTTGATAAATTTCGCTCCTATCTTCTTGGAGCGAAAGTTATTGTTTATACAGATCATTCCGCGATCAGATTCCTTATGGAAAAGAATGATGCGAAACCAAGGTTAATCAGATGGGTGTTATTGCTACAAGAGTTCGATTTAGAGATCAAAGATAGAAAGGGTTGTGAGAATCAGGTTGCAGATCATCTATCGCGTTTAGAGGGTTCAGAGATGAATAGTGGTACTGAAGCAGTTAGAGAAGAGTTTCCTGATGAGAGTCTATTCGCTGTTCGAGATTATGAAGCTCCGTGGTATGCAGATATTGCAAATTTGGTGGTGAGTGGTGTCTTTCCTGAAGGTTCTACTTATCAAGAAAGAAAGAGATTAGCTCATCGTGCTAGACAGTTCTTTTGGGAGGATCCTTTCCTCTATAAAGTTTGTGCTGACCAAATGATACGAAGATGTGTAGCAAGGGAAGAGACTCAAGCCATTATAGCTGGATGCCATGATTCACTATATGGAGGACATTTCAAAGGAGACAGAACTGCTGCGAAGGTATTTCAATCAGGTTTTTACTGGCCTTCTCTTATAAAAGATTGTCATGAATATGTTAAGAATTGTACGAGATGCCAGTTTACCGGAAACATATCCAAGAGGGATGAGATGCCGCGTAATAATGTGTTAGAGGTTGAGATATTCGATGTGTGGGGCATAGATTTTATGGGTCCTTTCGTTCCTTCAAATGGTAACCTCTACATCTTATTAGCTGTTGATTATGTGTCTAAGTGGGTAGAAGCGGTGGCTTTACCTACTAATGATTCACGAGTGGTGATCAAGTTCTTGAAATCACATATTTTCACTAGACATGGCACACCTAGAGTGATTATTAGCGATGGAGGATCTCATTTTGTTAATAAATATCTGAAGACTGTTCTAGAGAAATATGGAGTTAGACACGGTGTATCTACTGCATATCATCCACAATCCAATGGTCAAGCTGAAGTATCGAACCGCGAAGTCAAGTCAATCCTAGAGAAAACCGTTGGTCCTACAAGAAAAGATTGGTCAATGAAGTTAGATGATGCGTTGTGGGCCTATCGTACTGCGTTTAAGACTCCAGTTGGGGCATCTCCCTATCGTATGGTGTATGGTAAGGCTTGTCACTTACCTTTAGAGCTTGAAATGGGTGCCTATTGGGCAATTGCGCAGTTGAACTTAGATCCTATCTTAGCCGGAAAGAATCGTATGATGAAGCTTAATGAACTTGACGAATTCCGGTTGCATGCTTATGAAAATGCCAAACTGTACAAAGAAAACACAAAGAAATGGCATGACAATCGGATTCGTCCAAAGAACTTTGAAGTGGGACAAAGAGTATTAAAGTATAACTCAAAGTTCAGCAATTATCCAGGTAAGTTAAGATCTAAGTGGTCAGGTCCATACATTGTGACCAAAGTTACACCTCATGGGGCGATAGAAATCGAACATCCGCTAGAGAACCGTACCTTTATGGTTAACGGTCACAGACTAAAGATATACCATGGAGGTGAAGATACCAATCGCTCGGAAGATCCACATCCCGAGGAGGTCATGTATCTCCTCGAGACTCCTTAGAAGCGTGAGGTAACCCGTCGAGCTTAACGACGTTAAACAAAAGCCAATTCATTGTATATTAGCTGAGTTTTCAATTTTTGCATTTTAGATTAGTTTGATTTTCGTAATTTTAGTGTTTATTATTAAGAAATGAGGAAGGGTAGTTGTTTTTGATGATTTCAGGGGTAAAAAGGTCATGAGTTTTGGGGTCGATTTGGCGAAAAGAGGAGAAAAAGAGGATGGATGTCCAGGAGAAACCGGGAACCCGGTTTCGCAAAACCGGGAACCCGGTTTTGGAGCTGGTACCACCCTCTTCAACGCAACACTTGGCGTCTTGGTTCACGACACAGCGTCGGAACCGGGTACCCGGTTTTGGTGCTGTGATTTCTGAAAAACTCTGACCCAGCGTTTTGGTGGCCTGCGTTTTCGTGCGTTTTGATTCGCGCCATCGACACAAAACCGGGAACCCGCATTCCACAAAACCGGGTACCCGGTTTCGGAGCTGTAAAAATTCCAAAGTTCTGACCCGGCGTCTTGGAGTTCTGCGTTTTGGCGCGTTTTGACTCGCGCCATCGACACAAAACCGGGAACCCGCATTCCACAGAACCGGGTACCCGGTTACGGCGAGGAAAATCTCTAACCCAGCGTCTTGGGGTCCAGCGTTTTG
Organism: Nemophila menziesii; assembly: GCA_029959085.1. Taxonomy (NCBI): domain Eukaryota; kingdom Viridiplantae; phylum Streptophyta; class Magnoliopsida; order Boraginales; family Hydrophyllaceae; genus Nemophila; species Nemophila menziesii. The sequence continues at coordinate 1,363,447 of JARWIR010000027.1, read as the reverse complement.
GTGCGTTTTGAAAAAAAAAAAATTCAATAACTGTTTCTTTCCGCGCCGTCACAGCGACGCGGAACCGGGAACCCGGTTTGCCAAAACCGGGAACCCGGTTTTGAAGCTGTGATGTCCGTTTTTGAGGCCTTAACCTAGTTTTCTTAGCCTCTTTTGCAAGTCTTTACCTAAAACGCACCAATAGCCTCCCCACCTCTGAAATTCATCATCCAAAACACTATATATCATCAATTCCTACCCTCTTTCACCACAAAAACACAAAATCAACTCACCTCCTCTCCAAAATAACATCAAATCCTTAGTTTTTTCCAAGATTCTTCTTCACCCAACCCTCAGATTAAACCCAATTCTTTCTTCTCCCATCCAAATTAAACAAGACCCATCTCATATTCGCCCTAGTTCTTCAATTCCTAAACCTCAAACATCAAAATTCTAAACTTTTTCTCTGAGTTTTTCATTATTTGAAGTTTTGAGTTTGGGGTAAAAAGAGATGACTAACAGAACCGGTGATTTTCGAAGAACGACTCCTAGAAGAAAGACCACCGTTGGTGGTTTACAAGATCAAGCTATTGAGATTCCTGATTCGCGTCCTAAACGAAAAATTGACGAAGTTAAGCTTGATTCTAACAGAAAAGAAATCGCGGGTCAAAAGAGAAGATTGATTGAGGAGATTGAAAGTGAGAAGGAACCAGAAGAGGAAATTGCGAAGAACATTGAGAAGGAAACTGAACAAGAGATTCCGGAAGCACCCGTTCAAAAACCTCCGCGTATGAAGATGTGGGCCCACAAGCCTAAGAGGGTTTACACTTGTTGGAATACTCAGGTTCGTGAAAGAATTGAATTTTTGAAATTTGGTGAGGAGACGAATTTTCCTAAGGGTATTATGAGTAGTGATTACAAGGAATATGCTGTGACATGTGCTAAGTTTGGTTGGAAAGAGTTGCAAGAAAGGAAGCATGAGTTTATTCCTACTTTGGTGCGAGAATTTTACGAAGGTTTAACTACCTTCCGTGATGCCATTGATGTCCGCAAAAAGGTAGTTCCTTTCTCTACTGAACGTATTCGGAAATCATTGAAACTACCCAACTTTTCTGGAACATGCCCATTCCAAGAAACTCTTAATGACCCTTCTTTTGATTTTGAATCCCTTTGGGGGACCGTGCTTGTTAATGGGACTAGCCCAATTCCTGAAGGTGAAAGATATCCTGGACAGTTTTACAGCAGTAGTTTGACACCTCGTGCTAAGGTTTGGTCTCGTTTCGTAATACCCACTTTCTTTGGTATTAAACACACTTCCGAGTTGAAGAAAGAGCACATATTTGTTATTAAGTGTATTTTGGAGGAGAAACCATTTGATGTTGCTAAGATCATTTATGATACAATCATGGAGTTCGCGAAATCACCAATGAAACAACAAAATCTGAAGTTTCCTTGTACTATTACTCAGTTGTGTCTAGACGCAAAGATTCCGCGTAAGGACGCAGATATTGACATTGTTTCAGTTGGTGTGAGTATAGCTTTGAGCACAATCAAGAACATCCATGAGGAGGCAACACGAGCTACAAGGAGTCCGAGAACTCCTCAATCAAAGAGAGTGAAAACTGTACCTGAGTTGGAATCGAAGATTCTGGTGTTGGAAGAGAATCAGGAGAAGATGATTGCTACCTTGTGAAACGTTACAAAAGAATTGGACCTATTGTGAAATTTAATCCTAGGCGTAAATACACTTCAAAACGCGATTTATGATGCTGTTACGCGAGATAAAGGTCCAGAACGCAACACCGATAACCAGCCTCGCGCTGGTTAAGATACGTTGTCTAAACTTTCCTCTTAGTGTAGATTAGTTTAAATGCTTTATTGAGTCTTTTCGATTCGTGGGGACACGACTCGTTTTTGAGTTTGGGGTGGGGTTCGTTGCCTCATCCCAATTTTTTTTATGTGTTATTTGCATTATTTGCTTTCAATAAAGGAATTTTCGGAGTTGCGTTTGACTGTAGAAATTTTTAAATATCCCTTTAAGCATACTCTTGATAAATCTATGATAGTACATAGTGGACTTTAGGGATTGATATAAAACGCACTTACAATTGCATGCGAACATAGGTAATTGATAGGAAAAATTAATGAACAATGCAAATGAAGTAAGCTTGTACTCAAGGAATATGTTTGGTGTGTAGAACGTGAAATCCTAATTAGTAGAGAACCCACCTAGATATGAACTAAAGACAAGCTATGTACTTAGGAAAATGATAGGGGCAGTTCTTTGTTAGCCATTTGTGCCTTTTTAGCCTTCTATCCCTTGTATTAATTATTATCCGTCTTAGCCCACTTTGAGCCTTTAGCCTTTTCTTTGTAGCCACGATATAAGCCATTATCCCTTAGATTATTAGGCATGACCATATGACCCGCACTTGAATCACAATCCTGAGACATGTCTTTAGCTTGAGTTTGGGGTGGTGGGACCACATATGGGGAATTTAATGGGTGGGATCGATGTACTTTGTATTGTAGCACAATTGCAGATGATATATAATTGTAACCCTTTGCCGGGAATGAAGAAAAATGAAAAAGAAAGAAAAAAATGAAAAAAGTTGAAAATTCATACAGTAGGAACCGGGAACCCGGATTCGTCAAAACCGGGAACCCGGTTTGCTTCTGTACAAAAAAAAAAAAAAAAAAAAAAAAAAAAAAAAAAAGAGAAAAAGAGAAAAGAAAAGAAAAAGAAAAATACATATGAATAAAACATCCGGCAAAGTGAAATTTTTCTAAAAATCATCTTGTTAATAGTGGGTAGACATGGGACGCTGAATTGTTGCGTATATGGGTGAGTGAGAACATCTTTTTGAGCGTTAACTCAAGCTCGAGGGCAATGTTGATGGTAAGTGAGGAGAGAGCCAAAAGCTCACTTCAAATTTACCAAATATACATCCACGCCCGTCCTTAAGCCAATATTATAACCGTAAAGACCTCGTGATTCCTAAGTGCATAGTGAATTTATTATTCTGTGATAGGAAATATACTAGGTGGAGCGCTCAAAGCAAGTTAGGATTAATGACCACCCTATAGCCATCATACAGAGATGAGTACAAGTGTAACCTTCAAGCATTGCAACTTTAATTTTATGATTGAGATTATTTATGTTTGATGTTGCATGATTAGTGTATGTGTATATTAGTTTCTAGAGTTTGCTATATGAGATTTATTTTGAGAATTGCTTTAGGGTTTATTTGCTAGCTTCTACTTGTTTATACGCTTACTTCTACCCCTTTGTTTTGTTTTACTTTGTCGGGACGATAAAGGTTTGAGTTGGGGGTCTTGATGTCTCCCTAATTGTTCTTATTTTCGACCCTTGGGAGACATCATTTTTTGTGTTTATTTAATTAATTTGATAGATTTTTGGACTAAATATGCAATAATCCGGAATTCCCTTTTTATTTCTAGCATTTTTAATTTATTAAACTTTTGCGCGTAATATTGGTATTTTTAGTGTAAAGTTTACAGGTTTTAGATGTTAGCTAGGAGAGGAATCCGAGGAGAAAGTCAAAGATCGTGAATTAGAGTCAAGACTTGAAGACAAATCCCGAAGATATTATTTTTAGAGCTGAAAATCCATTTTCCAGGCCATAGAGTGCTGATTTCGAGGTGCTTAAGAGATGATTTAGCCGCTGACCTTTGAAGAGAAAACATTCCTTATCGAGTTACGGAACTTTAGCAACTGGAATGAGGTCAATCGGAGTCATAACGCATCGGGAAAAGCCGTTTTAGTGAAGGTGTATCAGCAGTTACGGGATTTTGGGCTTGGACATTTAATTAGTGTTTTATTATTAGGTCCAAGCCCTAATCTGTTTTTCTAACTATAAAAGGAGCCTTTGACTTCTATTTTTCACACAATTCAGATTCCACAAGATTAAACACCAGAGAGAATCAACAGAAGGAAGAAAGAAGAAGCTACAAGAGTTGGAGTGGGTCTATAGCTCCGTTCGTAGTCATTCCAATTCCGGAAATTAGGTTCTTTTTATATTTTAATTTTGTAAACAATATGAATTCCATTTCTTTTAATTTAGTTTTTAATTTTAATATGAGCTAAGCTTTTCATAGTGCTTGAGAACAAACAATGGGTGAATCTTAATTTTATGAAATAACGAATGTTGAATTTGGGTTTATATTAAATTAAATTAGATTGGGTTTATTACTCTTTTCGATAATTTGTGATTATTTACTGATTTTAGAGTCGCGAACTAAGATTAGGTATTAGTATCTAAGCTATTTCACATATGTGGCGTGTGGATCATCCTGACGGAGGGTTTAGGTATAGAATTAATTATTCAATCTAGGATAAAAGCTATTGATTCTGACGAACTTAGCTAATTTTAGGGCCAATGAGGTAAAACACTTAATCATCCAACGGTGGATCATATTTACCCTGACGGGACTAGTGACACTTTAGGATTGCCTTATAGTCCACCCTGACGGGGGTATAAGGATTTTAGAATCCCGACCATTGTAATTGACCAATTTAGCCCTTAAACAGCATAAGTTAGGAAGTAAGATTAGGAGGATCCTTGCGTTCTCAAGTACTACATCTCATATTGCGTTTTCATCCATTTTACTTGCGTCTTAGCTTTACTTGCATTTATAATTTGTCTTCCATTTAGTAGTTTTAATAAACAAAAACCAAACAAACATCTTATTATCTTTTACTTTCATAAGTGCATCAATCACTATTTGCTAGACATTGTGATCAACCATTCCGTCCTTGGAACGAATCTGATTTATCAGTTATACTACTTGGGACAACCGTACACTTGCGGTTGTGGTTCGGTTAGCATTTGCATTTATTTTTAGAACACACAAAGGACCACCAAGAACCCAAGGAGACTTGAGCTATCCATCGAATTTAGAGTGGAGCCACGAGGAATTCGCGCTCCAGAAATCGAAGCCGCAAAATTTAAACCTAATCCAGGGATGCTAACTTAATTTGCAACCCATGGATTATTCAGCGGAGCTGCACATCAATATCCGATCCGATACATTCAGAAATTCATGCAGATCTGTGATGCTTATATCATAAGAGGAGTTACTAGGGAACAAGTGTACTACCTGATGTTCCAGTTCTTCTTGACCGGATGTGCAAGCGATTGGTATGATACCCAATACCCTCATGTTATTCCAGATTGGGACAAGCTTCAAGCAAGATTCCTAGACCGTTTCTATCCGGTTAGTAGACGTTTAAAAGATATGTTGGAGCTTGAGCAATTTATACAAAAAGACGGAGAGAGTTTGGGTGAAGCATGGTTACGATTTACAGAAAAGAAGGCGAGATGTCCCTATCATAGATCCTCGCCGAAATATTATTTAACCTTGTTTTATGGAGGCCTTAACGACAAATCAAGAGAGAAAGCAGATTCGTTGGGAAACGCAGGTTTTGTGTTGCTAGACCCTGAAGAGGCTGAGTTGGGGATGGAAAGAATTCTTGAAAACGAGAGAAGTTGGCCAAAGAGATCAGAAAAAGAAAACACGTCAGAATCTCTGAAGCTTAAAGATTTGGCTCAACAACTCGAGGATCTGCAAGAACAAGCCCGAACAATTGCTCAGATGAATGTGGTACGCGCAATTTTCTTCGTGTCCTGGTTGTGGATCAAGAAATCACGTGTGGGAAGGGTGTATGAATAATCCAGCAGTAGCTTCCGTTACATATCCTCAAGATAACTATTATTCTAATGGTTATACTTATCCTCAAGAAAGCTACACTAATTATCAACAACCCCCACAGCAAAAGAGTTGGGTCAGAAAGCAAGAAACATATCATCAACCCCAACTTCAATCTTATAATCCACCACAACATATTCAGAAAAAGGTACCCATTGCTGAAAAAGCTTGTCAAGAACCAAAGAAAGATCCACCTAAACAATCAACGCAACTGGCAAAGAAGGAACTAATCCCAAGCTTGAATTTGAGTATGGCTAAATTAATGCAAGTAGCTGAGAAAATGAGCCATAGCCAACAGAAAGTTCGAGCCCAGCAGAAGATTATCAAGCAACTAGAGCATACTTTATCACAGATGGCGAGTACATTACAAAATCGGCCAAAAGGGAAACTTCCAAGTGATACTATTGCTCCTAAAGATGATTCTTGCCATGCAGTTGACTTGTGAAGTGGAAAACAACTACCTCCACCATGACCAAAACCAGAACTAATCCCTATTCCAGAAACCAGGGGAAGAAAAAATTAAAGATACAGTTGAGGAGGTAGTTAAACCAAAGAGTGTTCAAGCCGAGACACCTGACCAGACAAGAAAACTAGTGGAACTTAATACACGCCCTCCACCACCATACCCTTCACGTGTCAGAAAGAAGGACAATGACCTGGAATTCAAGAAGTTCGTTGACATGTTGAAGAAATTGGAAGTTAATATACCTCTTGTTGAAGCTCTCAAGAGAATGCCAACCTATCTTAAATTCATGAAAGACATCCTCTCCAACAAGCGGAGTATAGAAACTGGGGAAACAATTGGATTACCTAGGGAGTGCAGTGATATATGTCAAAGTAAGTTTCCACCCAAGCTAGAAGATCCCGGAAGTTTTACAATTCCTATTGGCATTGGAGATAGTTGGACCGGGAAAGCATTATGTGATCTAGGCGCGAGCATCAATCTCATTCCTAGATCTCTGTTCGAGAAGCTCAATATTGGAGAAGTAGTACCCACATCTGTGGTATTACAAATGGAGGATCGCTCCCTTTCACGACCGATAGGTAAATTTGAAGATGTTTTAGTTAAAGATGGCTCTTTTATTTTTCCTTGTGATTTTATTATCCTTGACTACGACGCGGATAAGAATGTCCCCATTATTTTGGGTAGACCATTCATAGCCACGGGGCGTACACTAATTGATGTTGAGAATGGTGAGTTGATCATGAGAGTACAAGGCGAACAGATACGATTCAATGTGTTTCAGGCTATGAAGTTACCAAATTAAAAAGATGAATGTTTCAAGATAGATGTCATCGGAAAAATTGCACAAGAAGTCTTCAATGAAGCAAGCTTAGATGATGATCTTGACGAAGCCTTAGCACTTGAATCACCAGAGGATCTCGAGATTCCCCCTGAAGAGGTTGCTGCATTAGGATCAAATGTACGAGAACTACTTCGAGAATCAGGTGACATTGAACCAATGAAACAACCATCTATAATATGTCCACCTGTTCTCGAAGAAAAACCACTTCCAGATCACCTACGCTATGCATATCTAGGTACGAATAAAACTTTGCCTGTTATTATTTCTGCTAACCTTTCAGGTCCACAAGAGGAGAAGCTACTTCAAGTACTTCGAGCAAACAAGGAAGCTATCGGATGGACTATTGCCGACATCAAAGGAATTAGTCCTTCCGTTTGCAAACACAAAATCATTCTTGAGAACGAAGGTGGGCGATCTATAGAAGGACAAAGAAGACTCATGCCAGCTATGAAAGAAGTGGTGAGGAAGGAAGTTATCAAGTTGTTAGACGCAGGAATTATCTATCCGATTACTAGCAGTGATTGGGTTGGTCCAGTGCAATGTGTTCCGAAGAAAGGAGGTATCACTACCATCCTTAATGATCAAGGCGAAGCCATACCATCAAGACCAGTTGTCGGGTGGCGAGTGTGCATGGATTACCGAAGACTGAACAAAGCAACAAAGAAAGATCACTTCCCGCTACCATTCATTGATCAGATGCTAGACAAACTTGCAGGGAGAGAATATTATTGTTTCCTTGACGGATATTTGGGCTATAAACAGATTTGTGTGGATCCCCTCGATCAAAACAAAACAACTTTTACATGTCCGTTTGGTACTTTTGCTTATAGAAGAATGCCGTTTGGTTTATGCAATGCACCTGCCACGTTACAGAGGTGCATGATGGCTATATTTTGGGACATGATTGATAAATATTTGGAGGTTTTTATGGATGATTTTTCGGTGTTTGGAGATAGTTTCGATGATTGTTTGGATAATCTTGAGAAAGTCCTTGTGAGATGTAGAGAAAAAGATCTAGTGCTTAATTGGGAAAAATGCCACTTCATGGTTCAAGAGGGAATTGTGTTGGGACATAAAGTTTCGAAGGCAGGGATGGAGGTTGATGGTGCTAAAATTGAAGTTATCAAAACGTTACCACCTCCAGTTTCTATAAAAGGAGTGAGAAGTTTCTTGGGTCACGCAGGATTTTATCGAAGGTTTATTAAAGACTTCTCTAAGATCGCCAAACCGCTTTGTTCTTTACTTGAAAAGTATACTCCTTTTAATTTTACTGAATAATGTCTTCAAGCGTTTTTGACGATTAAGGAGAAACTGATCTCTACACCTATTGTTATACCTCCTGACTGGAAAGCTCCGTTTGAACTTATGTGCGATGCTAGGGATCACGCTATGGGTGTTGTGTTGGGACAAAGGAAGGACAAGATCTTCCACACGATTTATTATGCAAGTAAGACTTTCAACGCTGCCCAGATGAATTATACAGTGACGGAGAAAGAGATGTTGGCCGTGGTTTATGCTTTTGATAAATTTCGTTCCTATTTAATTGGAAAGAAAACTGTTGTATTCATGGACCATTCAGCTATTAGGTACCGTATGGAGAAAAAAGACGCTAAGCCGCGTCTTATTAGATGGGTACTATTACTTCAAGAATTCGACATAGATATTCGAGACCGAAAGGGGTGCGAAAACCAAGTTGCTGATCATTTATCAAGGCTCGAAGGATCTGATGCGAACAAAGAACCATTGTTGGTTAAAGAGGTATTCCCTGATGAACAACTTTTTTCTATTAAACATGCGTTTGTGCCATGGTATGCAGATCTGGTCAACCTCATTGTGAGTGGTGTTTTTCCCAAAGACATCCACCCACAACAAAGACACAGATTAAATCGCCAGGCCAAACAATATTATTGGGATGAACCATACCTCTGGAAGATTTGTAGTTACCAAGTGGTTAGAAGATGTGTGCATGAAGGTGAAATGGAGAAAATCATTGAAGGTTGTCATAGTTCACCTTACGGAGGTCACTTTAAGGGCGATAGAACCGTAGCTAAAATTCTTCAATCCGGGTTCTATTGGCCTACCATACACAAAGATTGTCATCGTTTTGTCCAGTCATGTCAAAGATGCCGGTTCACTGGTAATATATCAAAAAGAGACGCGATGCCGCTTAACAATATCCTAGAAGTCGAAATCTTTGATGTATGGGGAATAGATTTCATGGGACCTTTCATCACTTCCCATGGAAATCTTTATATTTTGCTTGCAGTAGATTATGTATCAAAATGGGTAGAAGCAGTGGAAACACCAAAGAACGATGCTCAAACTGTGATTAAGTTCTTAAAATCAAACATCTTCTCAAGACATGGTACGCCACGTGTTCTCATCAATGATAAAGGTACCCATTTTCTTAATGTTCCCCTGAGAAATTATCTTCGTAAGTTTGGAGTGAGACACCGTACTTCAACCGGTTATCACCCACAAACTAACGGTCAAGCTGAAGTTTCCAACCGGGAAATCAAATCTATTCTTGAGAAGACCGTGAATAAATCGAGGAAAGATTGGTCTTTAAAGCTAGATAATGCTCTCTGGGCTTACAGAACAGCATTTAAAACACCAGTTGGGGCATCTCCATATCGAATGGTCTACGGCAAAGCCTGTCATCTACCGATTGAACTTGAAGCTCGAGCCTACTGGGCTATTAAAACTCTGAATCTAGACCCAGAATTGACCGGGAAACAAAGGATGATGCATTTGAATGAGTTGGAGGAGTTTCGTTATCTTGCCTATGAAAATTCACGTCTCTATAAAGAGAAAACAAAGCGATGGCATGATAAATTGCTCCGTCCAAAGCATTTCGAGAGAGGACAAAAAGTTTTATTATACAACTCTCGATTTTCGAACTACCCAGGAAAGCTAAAATCCCGTTGGGGAGGACCTTACATTGTTACTAAAGTCACACCTCATGGAGCGATTGAAATTGAACATCTGACCAAGCAACGGACATTCATGGTGAATGGCCATCGTTTGAAAAGATACCATGAAAGTGAGGACTTTGGGCGAGAGGAGACAATCCATCTCGTTGAATGCGCTTAGCCTGAGGTACACGTCTAACTCAAAGATGTTAAACAAAAGTGCTCTTGGGAGACACCCCTTGTTTTAAATTGCTTTTTAGATTAGTTGTTTTTGCTTTGTAGTGTATAAATTTAAGTTAGTATATATTTTTAAGTGTGTTTACAAGCTAATAGGAGAGAAAGGTAGTGTGCTATTGTGCAGGAAACGAGTTTGGGGTCAAAAGGAAAAAGTTGGAAAAATTCAGAGGCTGGTGCGGACTACCCATGCGGTATACTCCTATACCGCAGGGATGTACCGTGCCCTGAAACCCCGTACCACGGGTCGAGCACCACGGGTTTTCTACCGAGACGAAAAAAAAGATAGCTGCTAGGCGCGGTGCACCGCACCCCTATACCGCACGCCCAAAACGCGTGCCACGGGGTGAGGTACCGCGAGTTTTTTCACGGAGTAGGCGCGGACTACCCATGCACCGCACCCCCATACCGCACGCATAAAACGCGTGCCACGGGGTGCTTTCACGGGTTTTATACCGAGGCCAAAATGTCAACAGCTACAGCGCGTGGACTACCCTCGCAGACTACCCATATACCGCAGGCATGTACCGCGCCAGGCGGTTTGTGAAAAATTTCTTTCCTAATTAACTTCTTACTTTAACAAGATAAACCCTAGCCTCTCCCATACGAATTTTTCAGACCCAAACCCTATATAAACACTTTAAAGCTTGTACAAACCTTCACAATTAACACAACAACTCCTCAAATACTCTCCTCCATCTTCCATAAACACAATCTCTTTATCAAATTCATCACACTACACCATTAAACACCATCAAATTTATCAAGCTTTAAAGATTTCTTCCAAGATCCATCAAGAAACCTTTCTCTTTCATCAATTCCAAGCAACAACATCAAGCTAAACCAATTTTCCTTAAACTTTTAATCTATCTTTGGTATAACTTGAGTTGTGGGTAAATCAAGCATGACTAACAGATCTGAAGCTATGGAATACAAGAGAAAGTGCTCTATCCTTGGGAAGAATAAGAAATTGCCTGGAGCCACCATTGAAAAACCCATCAATCTTGATGAGGTTACTAAAGAATCAAAAGAAAAGGCACCAGCACAACCACTACCAAAGAAGTTAACTGCTAGAATGTCCATACCATCAAGGAGGCCTTTGAAGAAGATAAAAATTCAAGGCCAAGGTTCTTCTACCTCTTCCTCTGAGATTGTTCATGATCTTCCTCCTTGGGCTCTCAAGTTACATAACGAAATAGAAAGATTACGAGAAGATAACAGAGAACTTTGGACAGAAGTCATACAGATGGAATCACAACTAGAAGATTTGACCTTGGACAGGGATATTGATAGTTATATCGATCCCTCTGCTTCGGAAGAGGATGAAGATATAATGGATCTCTATGGCCAGCCAGGTAGGTCATTCTAATTTTTCTTAATAGCTTGTATGCATTAGGTAGTTTAGTTAGTTTTTATTTTAAATTTTATTCCATTCCTGAGTCTTTTTCGAGTCATGGGGACACGGCTCACTTTTGAGTTGGGGGTGGGGACTCATTGTCCTCATCTTCTTTTCGTTTTTGCATAAAATTTAAAATTTTTAGGTTGAATTAAGGCATAGAATATTTTGATTGGACCTATTTGAGCATGATTTTATTAGGTCAATGATAGTAAGTAGTATGTTTTTGAAAGATGCAACAAATTGTTTAGGATGCATGTATGAAAACAGGAAATAAAGGATAGAATAGTTAATGAGCAATGCTAAGAATTCACGTTGAAACTTAGGGATAGTTATTTGGTGTGTAGAACGTGAGGTTTAAAATTAGTTGAAAACCCACTTATCTATGAACTAATAATGAATACGTAACGAAATCCGGTAGTTAGAAAAATGAATAAGGCAGTTCTTTCATATTAAAACACTTGAAGCCTTATACTTTCTCACCCTTTTGTTTGATATTATTGTTATTTATCCGTCTTAGCCCCTCTGAGCCTTTCTAAAGCCTTTTTATTGAAACACATTATAATCCATACCCTTAGTTGTAGGACTTATCTATATGACCCGCACTCGAATCGCAAAACCTGAGACAACTCGTTTTAGAGCTTTAGTTTGGGGTGGTGGGTTTCATAATTAGGGAACTTTGGGGATTTGGGAATTATATTTGTGATTTTATTGATGATGAAATTGTTATTATTGTAACCCTTTGCCGGGGTAATAGTGAATGAAAAAGAAGCTACGAGCTAAATTTGCCAACAAGGGCATAAAAAGAAAGAATATATATATGAAAAAAATAGTGTGATATCTCAACATCAAAAAGAGAATCATAGCTATACAAAAGAAAAAATTGATTTGAAAAGAAAATATATATTCGGACCGGCAAAGTGGATTTTATATCATCAAATGTTTTAAAAAGGGATTTATTAAGGATGCAAATAAAAAGCATCAATCAATTGGGGTGAGTGAGAACATCTTCGAGTGAAAACTCAAGCTTTAGGGCGATTCGTTGATGGCTAGTGAGGAGAGAGCCAAAAGCTCACTTTTCATTATCCAAATATACCACACCCGTCCTTAAGCCAAGTTATAACCAAAGACCTTAGGATTTCTAATTACTAGGTGGAGAAACAATTGAGCTATTCGGTGGTAGGTAAGTGGACCATTGGATGCTGTATTTGGGACCTATGAACAACCTATAACCATTAACCTGAACTAAATTATCATCCTCTCCTTCTGGCATTGCGAAATTAGTCTTAACTTGAATTTATGGATTGTTGATTACATGTATATTAAGTATATTTGTGCATTATTTCTCGAGCATTACTACATGAGACGTTTTAGATATTTTTCTCTAGGATCATTCATTATATTCTGTTCTTATTCTCCTCCGACTTCTTCTTCTTATTTATTTTGACTACCCTACCGTTCTTTACTTTTATTGTATCGGGACGATACAACTTTGAGTTGGGGGTCTTGATGTCTCCTCATTTGTGATAATAAAATATACTTCAGAGACATCATTTTAGGCTTATTTATTAGTTTATAGGTTGATTTTAGCTTAGTTTAGTGCACTTTCCTATTTTGAGTCTTGATTTAGGAACATAATATTTTTAGAGCATATTGGGTTTAATTGTTTATTTAGTGTGAAGCTTTAAAGAAAATTATGGAGATTAATTAGAGTCCAAGTCAAAGACTACAACTTATGGAAAGAGATTTACATGGAAATTGGAGTAAAGGTAACAAAGGCTAAAAACATGGAAAAGGAAAAGCTGCCTAAAATCTGAGATTCTGCAGCAACCCTAAAGAAGTGGCGATTACTCCAAGAAATAAGCCGAATTTGGTAAATCCCTTTCATAGGGACATAGATAATTCTCTGAGGATTCTTTTGGTATATTATGGAGCAAAAACCGACCAATAACGAAGAAGATATACCCAGAACAGTTCATCAGTGATTATCCATACGAATTTGAGTTGGGCTTGGAGTCTAATACTTGGCCTTATCTTCAAGAAACGAATTAGGTCAACCTATACACTATAAATACAGCCTCTTAACACTCTTAAATAATACTTGGTGAAACCTTAAACCAAGAGGAAGCTTACAACACAAGAGAGAAGTCTGGAAGGAGCTGTTCATCACAATGTCTTCTTCTACCTTTAAATTTGTAATTTCTTTCTTTTCATTCATGAACTAAATTTCTTTAGCTTGAGTTTTTAGCATATATGTATGAACCCTAGTTTTGATTGACATCTATCTAATTTGGGAATTTAATGTTTTAAATTGAATTATAGTTTTTATTCTCTGTTTATGTGTTTGGATTTATATTATGTGTTCTTGTGGATCGCGACCATATAGAATTACCATCTAGTAGTTAGGTCACCATTGACAACGGTGTTTAATTACATGTTTAGCACATAACGTCTAGTATTCGGTTTAGATCTGACAAATCAACCTAACTAGATAATCACTATGGTTTAGTTCTTGTGACTATTTACCAATTACAGGAAAAGTTTGCTTAGGAAGCCTTATTGACACTAGTAAATCCTATTTTAAACTACCGATAGCGAATTGGAACCGATTATTGAAATACTACATAATTCACCCTTACATGTTTAGAACGGCAAAACTAGTCGGGATTACATGCTAATAACTCGAGCTATATTCTCATATTACTTCTCTTTCATATTTATTTTCTGTCTTTTAATTCTTAGTTTTAATTTAGTTAATTAGAAAATCAAACAAACATCTATTTGTCTTTACTTTTATCTGCGTTTACTTGATCTAACTTTAATTTATTGCACTTGATTATTGCATAAAATTCCCCTAACCTTCGTAGTCTCTGCGGAACGAATCTTAATTATTTAACAAAAACTTGCATACGATCTGTATACTTGCAGAACCGTGTAGCTTTAGGGTGTTATTTGCACTTTATTTACATCTTATTTTATCACACCCTAGGCCCCACCACCTTTGATGATGTAGGCATCACAGATATGCATGAATTTATGAATATAACGAACCGGATCCTGATTCGCAGCACCACTAAATCGGTCGTAACTCGAAAATCGTTAAATCATGCCTGGACCAGGGCTAAATTTAGCGTCTTGGATTTTTGAAGTGCGCATTACTCTAGGTTGCACTCTAAATGAGATGGGAAGATCAAGATTTCTCGGACTTTCCATCTAAATTACCTAAAATGACAAAATTTAAAACATAAAGCGTAAAATAGAACTAACTAAAATAAAATCACTAAATAAATGCACAAGGACTAACATGTAGTCCACGACAACGGCGCAAAAAACTTGGTGTCGGTTAAGGCGTGATAAAATAATGATTAATGAAGATGCAACTAATTACCCTAACTAAAACATGTTACTCACTGTATCACAGATCGTACACAAGTTTTAATGATAAGTAAATTCATCCTCAGAGACTACAAAACTTAGGAGAACTTATGCAATATAAAGTGCAAATAAGAAATATAGATGAATAGTACGCAGGAAATAAAAGACTCTGAAATATTTTTTGGGGTATTAAGACTCTAACAACTAACTAAATAAAATAAAGCCATGAAAATAAATAAATAAATAAATAAAGTAGTATGAGAGTTTAGCTCGAGATGTAGCAAGTAATCCCCACAAACCTTGTTATGACCTATTTACGTAAGGGAGAATTGTGTGATATGCAATAGCCAGGATTCTATATACCTCCTAACCCCCTTCTGGGTTGACTCAGGTGGCGACCTAAAAATTACCAAGGGAATTGGGTAAGGGGATCCTACACAATGATCTGTGGTTAATCTCAAACCCTAGTGACTATCTAGTTAGGAAAGCCCTTTCGGATCACTACCGCACACTAGATGTGTATGTGGTGTTTCAATAATTAGATACCCCTCCCGGGTAACCATATAAATACTATTAAAGTAATACTATACGTTGTACACCGCAAGAACTACAGACAATAAATCAAAGCACATAAAAACAGAGATAGCAACACTAATTTCAATTAAATGCTAAAGACATCCCAAATTAGAACAGATATAAAACAAGTCTAGGGTTCATAACCATATGCTAATCTCAAGATAAATATAATTATTTCATACTAAAGAAAGAAAGGAAATATATTACAAATTTGAAGGATTGGGAAGGCATGAGTGGTTGTCACACTCGTTCTAGTCTTCTCTTCTCTTGATGTAAGCTTCCTCTTGGTCTTTTGATGATTAAGGACTGGCCAAGGATGATTTCTCTAAGGTAGGATTATATATATATATATATATATATATATATATATATATATATAGGCCCTTGGTTGAAATTATGAGTAATCTCCAAGTTAAAGAGTCCAAATCTTACCAAAATTCGTATTCCTAACTTGTAAGAAGGGATAAACCTTAGCAAATATTGATTTGGTCATATCTCCTTCGTTACTTACCGGAGTCCAAAAAAATGTTCTTTATATGGAAACGACCGCGTTTGAAAGATCTATCTGCTCACATAAAAATATCCTCCTAATTCTAGACTGGATATCTGCAGCAAATTAATTAGTGGACGTATATGCAGTTTTGACAGCTTCTTTACTATTCGTTAACACTTTGCTCAATTGCTCTACTTATGTACCTAAAGATTTGAAATGAAGCCTCTTGTTCTCTTAAGTTATTTTTTGTTGTATGAATATTGCTTATCATTAGATCCATGAAACTCTTTAATTGTTTATCAACCAGTACTCCCTCTTGAGGATGTTGTGGTAAAGCCTTCTGAGCTAATGTATCGGTATAAACGTCATTGGCAGGTTGTTGTGGAGGAACAGGTCTATTAAAATTCTGATTTCCCAGATAAGGATTTGGACCTCTTGGTTGGTAAGATTTATTCTGGGGACGAGGTTGATAGTGTCCTTATTAACGGCCCCCTGTGGATTTGAGTACTGCATACCCGAATGATTCATGTACCAAATTGATAAGTTCCTCGGTTGGATATAAAATAAACGAATTCTGGATATCCTTCACACTCTTCCCGTGTATGATTTGATACCTCGCAGTGTGGACAACCTTGTGCCTCTTGCACTACATTTGTTGCTGATATAGTCTGACGTCTTTGCATCTCAAGTTTAATTTCCTTGACTTGATTTTCTAAAGCAGTTAATTGAGCTGAATTAGAAATCTCTGGATCTAATCGAAGCGTACCTCTGGTATTTGTAATAGGAGCTCGCGAAATCGGCCAACTCCTTTATGTTTCTAAAATACGTTCCATACCTTCGGCAGCTTCTGTAGGATGCATGGACACAAATCCTCCTCTTCCAAGATTATCTACCCTCAATCTACTCTCGTCATTAATACCTTGATAAAATATCGCTAACTGTAAAGATGGGGTATAACCATGAAGCGGACATCTAGCTAACTTCTGTTGAAACCTTGTCCATGAGTCTCCTAATTCTTCTCCATTCTATTGGCAAAACTTAGCAAGCTCCATTTGATCTTTTAATCTCATGCTCTTTCGATAAAAACGGTTAAAGAACGCAGCTTGAAGTTCTGCCCAAGTATTAAGTGTACTTGGTGGTTGTCTATCTAGCCAATCACCAGCTTTGCCGGTCAGAAAGAACGAAAACATGTGACAATACAGTAGATCGCGTGTAATGCCATGAGTAATATAAGCATCACGAATTTTGCATGAACTTCTGAATCGCTCTTACCAGATCTTGAATTGCTGCACCATTATAGAGTCAAATGCTTGTAAATTGACTGAGCGTACCCGGATAGGGCCTGAACTTTATGTTTTGGATCTCTGGAGGAAGCTAACCTAAAGGATAAAGTCAAAAAGGTGCTCCCAAGCCTGGGAGATCTTGTTCTTGTCTGATATTATTTATGTTATCTCCTACTGGTGGTACTCGAGGAACAAGTGGTGGGACACGCGGGGTTGGTGGTTGACGTTGATCGTCATTATGATTAAGATTAATATTATCCTCTCGTGGTAGTACATCTTCATCTCGTAGAGCCATTGGTTTCCTTTGTTCTCGTTCTTCTCTCAAGCATCAGTTGTACACTATGAAACAACTTTTGGGATCCTCGAGCATACACTAGAAACCTGAAAGAGACAAAAACAAACCAGAAGCGTAAATCTGGAAAACAATTAAAAAATACTACTACTAAAAATTAAAAACCCACACACTAACGAGACACAAGTCCCGGGCAGCGGCGCCAAAAACTTGGTATCGCCTAGGGTGTGATAAAACTAATATAATAAACGACGTACTAACACCCTAGACTAAACACGGTTCTCACTATAAGTATCACAGGTCGTATGCAAGTCTTATTATTAGTAAGAATTTTTTTCTCAGGGACTTAGTGTGTTATACGAATGGATTTAACAGAAGGGTAATACTTCCATCCAATATTGGATGGTCCAATATTTAAATCACGGCCATGGATTATTAAAACAAAACACATGTCATTAGATTGATGTGATAGTTACTTTTGCAAGTTTAAAACATGGGGTATGTGTATAAAACTAATATAATAAACGACGTACTAACACCCTAGACTAAACACGGTTCTCACTATAAGTATCACAGGTCGTATGCAAGTCTTATTATTAGTAAGAATTTTTTTCTCAGGGACTTAGTGTGTTATACGAATGGATTTAACAGAATAGTGTAGAAAGAAATAGTTAAAGACAAGAAAAGTAAATAATAATGATTGAAGAGGAGATAAGATTACACTAAATCAAACTAAATACAATAAAATAAATTTGAGAATAAGATGAGAAAGTATAGCTCAAGTTTTGCTAGTATGCACTAATCCTTCTATTTCTTCTACTAGTTAATTGGTACTGTTTTGCAACATGTCAGAAAATTAATCTCAATAAAAGTGGTATTCATTTAAGTAAGAATACTACCTCTGAAGTCCAAAATAAAATTTCATCTCTTATGAGAATGAGAAAACTGGAAGACTTAGGTAAATATCTGGGAATTCTATCATCTTGGGGAAAATCAAAGGTCAAGTCTCTTGAATGGCTGGTTGAAATGATTCTTAAGAAAATGGATAGTTGAGATACAAAAATGCTTTCTAAGAGTGGAAAATAAATCCTTATTAAGGCTATCATAGGGGCTATACCTAATTTTATAATGTCAGTTTTCTTGATTCCAAAAAAACTCACCTATAATTTAACATCTTTAATCTCTAACTTCTATTGGAACAATCAAGGTGATAGTATATGCCATTGGGTGAAATGGCAAACCTTGATGAACTCAAAAGAGGACGGAGGTTTAGTTTTTAAAGATTTCCATACTGAAAACTTAGAACTTCTAGCATCCAATGCTTGGAAATTTATGCTAAATGAAAATTCACTCTTTTTTAAAATTTTCAAGGGCAAATATTTTCCAAACACCTCTTTTTTGAAAGCTTCTTTGAACTGTAATTGCTCTTGGGGCTGGAAAAGTTTGATTGAAGGGAGAAATTGTTTCAAAGATTATTTGTTTTGATCAGTGTGAAATGGAAAAAATATTAATATTTGGGATGATGTTTGGATCCCATTTAATCCTATCATTATTAAACTGCAAGGATGTAAGGTTAACTTTTTTTCTGAGTTGTTGGTTAAGGAACCGTTAGAATGGAATGAGGAATTGATTTCTGAGTTATTTCCACCAAGAGTTGCAGCAACCATTTGTGAGTTATTCTTACCCTCTTTTAACTATAATGACTCTCCATCTTGGAGTTTTTCCAAGACTGGAGATGTTACAGTTAAAGACTATTATAACAGACAGTGGAGGTCTCAACTTGGAAGTGAAAAATTTATTTCATTCTCTTTGGACACAAAAGACTGGAATTTTATTTTGCAAATGAAAGTCATGCCAAAAATCAAAAAAATTATTTGGAAATGTTGTGTTAATGGCCTTGCTACAAATGAAAATAGATTTAAGATGAGGTCAGTGGACTCCTTTATTTGTGATATATGTGGGGATAAGGAAGAAACAATTGAACATCTGTTATTTCAATGCTCTTGGGCAAGAAAATCTGGTTAGCTGGCCCACTTTGCTTCAACTCACTTGTTGAACCATCTTGTAATGTCCAGAAATGGTTACAGCTCATGAGACTTTTTTCCAATGAAAGAAAATATTATATCTCAGATTTGGGAAAGCTCAGTTTTTTATTGCATGGAATATATGGAAAGGGAGAATTGAATTTATTTTCAAGGAAATGTGTCTGACGTTATATATACACTTCAAAAATAAATACTAGCCTATGATGAGTACATCTTAGCAAATAAGAATACTACTGAGGCTAAAGGAGAAAATATATCTCATCCCATCCTGAATGCTATTACAGTTGTTAATAAGGGTGGAATGAGAGTGATAAATTTTATATCTGAACATGAAGAGGGAATTGGTAATGCTAATACAAGAGACTTATTGGTCTTTAAAGAGTCTAAGTGGTTACCACCTGATAATGGATATTACAAAATTAACTGTGATGCTTCAGTTAACATTAAAACTAACAAGGCTGCCTTTGCATGTTTCTTAAGGGACTCTACAAGTAAAATAGTGGAAGTTTTTGCTAAGAAGCTTAGTGTCAATTCAATAGCTGAAGCTGAAGGAAGAGGTATACTAGCACCTTGTGAGATGGCTTCAAGATACCCCTCTAGAAGTGTAGAAATCTAAAATGATAACTTAAGTATTATTAATCAAGTCAATGCTAGTTGTAATATTTCTATTGTAACTAAAGGGTTGGGTAAGAATATTGTATTTTGTTAAGCTTTGTATAAGCTTAAAATCTCTTATGTGAAGAGATTAAACAATAGGGTTGCTGATTGGGTAGCTAAACAAAAACTCAATGGAGCTTTGTTTGGTCTTTGGGATGCTTTTCCCCCTTCCCAATTAGCTATTACTTGATTATGACTTTGATCAGCTAGGTATTGGCTGAAGTGTTTTGTAACTCTTTACTATTTAATCTATTATGATTTCGACAAAAAAATAAGGGTGATTAAAGCTCTTAAATAAGTAGCCAGATTCAATATTTCTAAACCCCTTCTGGGTGGACTTAAGAGGCGACCTAACAATTATCAGGGAACTTGGGTAAGGGGACCCTGCAAATAATGATCGGTGATTAAATCTCGAACCCTAATGACTATCTAGTTAGGCAAGCCCTTCCGGATCACTACCGCACACAAGACGCTTATGTGATGTTTCAATAATTAGACACCCTTCCGGGTGACCATCTAACTATTATTAGAACAACCCTAATTCGATCAGGATTAAGACAGACAATAAATCAAAGCACATAAAACAAATATATGGTTAACAAGCTATAATAAATTTGAAATAGTTTTCCCAAACAAACTTAGATAGAAGAAAATAGAATTCAAAGATTATAAAGATGCAAAACCCAAGTTATGGGAAAATTAGTTCATACTAGAAAGAAATAAACTAAAATAAAGATACATACTGTCAACTTGCTTCTCTTGAATGATGAATAAACTTAAGGATTAATTGTGGGAGGCAAGCACATGCTTACAATGATTAAAGGGTGTATTTATAGTTGTTTAGGAAGCACTAGGTCGAAATCTTGGAGTAGAAGGCAAGTAATTGGACTTTTTTTCCAAATCAAATTCGTTTCCTAAAATATAGGAGATAGGATAAACTGCTGCTGTCTTGTTTCGGTCATAACTTCTTTGTTATTGCTTTGATTTTAATCTACTTTATACCGAAACGACCGCGTCGGAAAGATCTACACTTCATTTTTTTATTTCTCCTCCAAATTCCCAAGAGATTTTGAGTTATCTTCACTTTAATGGATGTGGTTGTAGAAATATTTACTTGGCAACTTTCTCTTTCCTATTTTATCTCTTATTCCTTTTATCTCTAATTTACATCCATATCTTCTTTCCTTATTTCTTGGAATTGATTTGGTATCTAACTAATTTTCATATATCTTTAAAGCTTCACAATAAATAAATAAATTAAACCCAATATGCTCTAAAAATAATAATTCATCAAATCAAGACAAGAATTATCAAAATACAAATAAAAATATATAATTAAATAACTAAATACACCTAAAATGATGTCTCCAATGTAGATTATTATATCACAAATAGGGAGACATCAGTTTATTGATTTGTAGCATATTTAGTATAATTTGTGTGTTATTGTGAAGCTCTTAAGTAAAAGGAAATATTTAGAGGTCAAATCAATGTTAATGAGTTAAGGAAATAAGATCCAGGATGAATCAAGAGATAAAAGGAAACAAAGTTGAATTAGGATAGGAAAAGCTGCCGAGTAAATTTATCATGCTGAAAAGTCGTCTAATATTTTGAAGAGTGCAGAAAATATATTACGAATTTGGATGATATATTTTACCAACAGATAGATCTTTGAAATGTGCTCGTTTTGACTAGTCGTACACTAAATTTGACCAAGTAACGAAGGCGATATGGCCAAATCATTGAAGTAGTGTTTATCATGTCCTATATTTTAGGAAACAAATTTGAGTTGGACTTGGACTCCAATTACTTGCCTTCCACTCCAAGATTTCTACATAGAGTTAGGAAACACCTATAAATACACCCTCTTATCATTGTAAACATGTCCTTGCTCAGCATTTAATTAATATTACTCTTAGAATTCATCCATATAAGGAAGTTGACAATATGTAACATTCTTTTAATTTATTTCTTATTGGTCTGAACTAAATTTCCCATATCCTGGGTTTAGCATATGTATAATCTTTGAATTCTAGTTTCTTCTATTTAAGTTTTTTTGAAAAAAAACTTTTTAAATCGATTGAGCTTCTTAACCTTTATAATTGTTTAATATGCTTTGATGTATTCATTGTAGTTCTTGCTAGTGCACAAGTATATGATTACCATAGCAGTTGGATGGTCACCCGGAAGTGGTGTCCAATTGTTGAAACACCATATAAACGTCTAGTGTGCGTAGTGATCCTGACGGACTTGCCTAAATAGATAGTCACTAGTGTTTAAGATTAACCACCAATCATTGCGTAGAGTCCCCTTAAGCAAGTCCCTTGGTAATTGTTAGATTGCCACCTAAGTCTACCCGGAAGGGGGTTAGGAGGAATATAGAATCCTAACTATTTAATCTTAGAGCTTTAATCACCCATATAACTAGAAGAAGAATTAGAAGGATAATTGCATACTCGTAAACCTAAGCTATATCTCACATCTCATTCTTTCGTATTTACTTTAGCTGCATTGGTAGTTTAATTAATTATTCTCTCCACCGGTGTTACCTTTATTTCCTGTCTTTTTATTTAAGCAACTATTCATTACTACGCTTTCTTTTCTAACCTTAATTCTAACATAATAATCACAGAGAATGAATCTTACTTACTTAACTAAACTTGAAAACAATCTGTGATACTTGTAGTGAGTTTTCGTGACTGGTTTAGGGTGTTAGGTTTTATCTTTATTTATCATTATTTTATCACACCTTAGCCACCACCAACACACTCAACAAAATATTTATTTTGTTGACAAGTATCAAACACAAGTTTCCGGGGTGAAAGTCAAGCTCAAGGTTCAGGTTAAGGTTAAGGTTAAGGTTAGGGTCAAGGTTAAGGTTAAGGTTAAGTTTAAGGTTAAGGTTAAGGTAAAGGTTAAGTTAAGGTTAAGGTTAAGGTTAAAGTTAAGGTTAAGGTTAAGGTTAAGGTTAAAGTTAAGGTTAATGTTAAGGTTAAGGTTAAGGTTAAGGTTAAGGTCAAGGTTAAGGTTAAGGTTAGGGTTAAGGTCAAGGTCAAGGTCAAGGTCAAGGTCAAGGTCAAGGTCAAGGTTAAATTCAAGGTCAAGGTTAAGGTTAAGGTTAAGGCTAAGGTTAAGGTTAAGACTAAGGCTAAGTTTAAGGTTAAGGTTAAGGTTAAGGTTAAGGTTAAGGTTAAGGTTAAGGTTAAGGTTAAGGTTAAGGTTAAGGTTAAGGTAAAGGTAAAGTTTAAGGATAAGGTTAAGGGTAAGGATAAGGTTAAGGTTATGGTTAAGGTTAAGGTTAAGGTTAAGGTTAAGGTTAAGGTTAAGGTTAAGGTTAAGGTTAAGGTTAAATTTAAGGTTAAGTTTAATTTTAAGGTTAAGGTTAAGGTTAAAAATAAGATCAAGGTTAAAGTTAAGCTCAAGGTCAAGCTCAAGCTCAAGGTTAATGTTAAGGTTAAGGCTAAGGCTACGGTAAAGTTTAAGGTTAAGGTTAAGGTTGAGGTTAAGGGTTAAGGTTAAAGTTAAGTTTAAGGTTAAGTTTAATGTTAAGGTTTTAGTTAAGGTTTAATATTTAACGATTAAGGTTTAATGTTACGGTCTAATAAGATATAAGTTTTAAGGTCGAATATCAGCACAAATAATTTTCATTTGGTTAAGGTTAAAGTTAAGGTTAAGGTTTAAAATTCAAGTTTTAAGGTAGAGCTTAAGGTAATGTTTAAATTAAATCTTAAGGTGAAGGTTATAGATAAATTTAAAGCTAAGGTTAAGGTTAAGGTTTATGGTTTATGGTTTAAGGTTTGAGGTTTAAGGTTCAAGGTTCAAGGTTCAAGGTTCAAGGTTCAAGGTTCAAGGTTCAAGGTTCAAGGTTCAAGGTTCAAGGTTCAAGGTTCAAGGTTCAAGGTGGTTCAAGGTTCAAGGTTAAAGGCTCAAGGTTAAAAGTTCAAGGTTCAAGGTTCAATAATGTTGTGGTTGTTTTAACTTTATGATTAAAGCTAAAAAAGTTAAGATGAAGGTGAAGGAGAAGGTGAAAGTTAATGTTAAGGTTTAAGGTTTAAGGTTTGAAGGTTAAGTCTAAATATAAGGTTAAGGTGAAGGTGAGGTTCAAGATTAAGGTTTTTGGTTTAAGGTTAAGTTTAGCTTTAAGGTTAAAGTTAAGTTTAAGATCAAATTTAGGTTAAGGGTATGGTTAAGATTAATAGTTAAGGTGTCGAGGTTATGGTTAAGTTTAAGTGGTTAAGGGTTATGGTTAAGGTTAAGTTTAAGGTTAAAGTTAAGGTTAAGGTTAATATTAATGTTAACGTTAAGGTTAAGCTTAAGAGTAAGTAAGAGACTAAGGCAAAGGCTAAGGCAAAGGCTAAGGCTAAGGATAAGGCTATGGTTAGGGCTAAGGCAACGGTTAAAGTTAAGGTAAAGGCTAAGGTTAAGTTTGAGTTCAAGGTTGAGGTTGAGATTAAGTTTTATGTTAAAGTTAAGTTTAAGGTTAAAGTTAATGTGAAGTACAATGTTGATGTTAAGTAGTTTACAATTTTGGGTTAAGGTTAAGGTAAAGGTTATGGTTAAGTATAAGGGTTATGATAAAGGGTTAAGGTCTAGGTTTAGATCAAGGATAAGGTTAAGTTTAATATTAAGGTTAAAGTTATGGTTAAGGTTATTAGTTAGGGGTTGAGGTCAAGATTGAGGTTAAGGCTACGGTGAAGTTTAAGGTTAGAATTAAGGTTAAGGTTAAGGTTTGGGTTAAGGGTAAGGTTAATGTTAATGTTAAGGTTAAGGTTAAGGGTAAGGTTAAGTTTAAGGTTAAGGTTAAGGTTTAAGTTAAGGTTTTAGGTTAATGTTAAGGGTAACTTTAAGGTTAAGGTTTAGGTCATGGTTAAAATTAATATTAAGGTTAAGGTTAATATTAAATTTAATGTTAAGTTTCAGTTTAAGGTTAAAGTTGATGCTAAGTCTAAGGTTAAGGCTAAGGCTATGGCTAAGTCTAAGGCTAAGGCTAAGGCTAAGACTAAGGATAAGGATAAGGATAAGGCCAAGGCTGAGCTAAGGCTAAGGCTAAGGCTAAGTCTAAGGATAAGAATAAGGCTAAGGTTAAGGCTAAGGCTAATGGTAAGGCTAAAGTTAAGGCTAAGACTCATGCTAAGGCTTAGGCTAAGGCTCAGTCTAAGGCTAAGGCTCAGGTTAAGGTTAAGGTTAAGTATAAGGTTAAGCTTAAGGTTAAGGTTAAGTTTAAGGTTATGGTTAAGGTTAAGGTTAAAACTAAGGTTAAGGTTAAGTTTAAGGTTGGGTTGAGGTTAAGTTTCAGGTTTACGTTAATTTTAAGGTTAAGGTTAAGGAAAAGGTTAAAATTAAGGTTAAGGTTAATGTTAAGGTTAAATTTGATGTTAATGTTAAATTTAAGGTTTATATTAAGTTTAAGGGTAAGGGTAAGGCTAAGGTTAAGGCTACAACTAAGTCTAAGGCTTGAGCTAAGGCTAAGGTTACTCATAAGGTTAAGGTTAAGTTTAAGGTTAAGTTTAAGGTTAAGATTATTGTTAAAACTAATGTTAATGTTATGTTTCAGGTTGGGGTTGAGGTTATGTTTCAGGTTAAAGTTTAGATTAAGGTTAGGGTTAAGATTAAGGTTAGTGTTAATTTTAATGTTAATATTATGGTGAAGGTTTAGGTTAAAGATAATGTTAATATTAAGCTTAAAGTTAAAGTTAAAATTTCTAGTCAAAATTAAGGTTAAGTCTAACGGTTAAGGTCAAGGATAAGGTTAAAGTTAAAGTTAAGGCTTAAGATTTAACGTTTAAGGTCATGGTTTAATAAGATTTAAGGTTTGAGGTTGAATATCAACGCGATGAATCGTCATCTGGTTAAGGTTAGATTTAAGTTTTAAACCTTAAGATTAAGGATAAGGTTAGTGTTAGAGTTAAGGTTAAAATTTAGGTTAAGGTTATAAAAATAAGGTTTGAGGTTGAATATCAGTGCAATGAATCTTCATCTGGTTAAGAATAGAATTAAGGATTAAACCTTAAGGTTAATGATATGGTTAGGGTTAGGGTTAAGGTTAATATTCAGATTAAGTTTAAGATGAAAGTTAAGATTCGGGTGTCAAGTTCAAGGTTTAAGGTTTATGGTTCAAGGTTAAGTTTATGGTTAAGGTAACTGTTAAGTTTAAGCTTGAATTTAATGTTATTATTTAATATATTAACTAATTTTTAATTTATGGTTCATGATTCCTAATATTACACATTTGTTTTATTCTATAATATATTTGTTGTATTTAGCTTGAATTTAAGGTTATTATTTAATATCTTAACTAAGTTTCAAGATTCAAGATTAATGGGGTTATAGTTCATAGTTATAGGAAAATGGTGTTCAGATAACAAGAATTGAAGCCAGATCCCCTAGGTGAACAACTGAAAAGTTTTGTTCTATTGACGGGAATCGAACCTTGATCTCGTAGGTGAAAGTCAGTTATTCAAACCGGTGAGACCAATATAATTTAGAGGATTGCGATCAGTGAGAATCGAATACGAAACTTTCATGTATCTAATGAAGTGGGATAAGGGACAATTAAGTCTTTTATAAGTAAAAATAAATTTAATGCAATTAATACGGATGAGCGAATTAAGGGGTCATAGATGATTCTAATCGTCTTTTATGTAAATGAAGCAGACTATTTAAAAAGTAATGATAAACGTCATCCTTTTTGTATCACTCTTTTTTTTATCATCTTTTAGTTGTATTCTTGCATGACTAACAATGACTTAGTGCCCGTTTGGGATTGTTTTTCAAAATAATCACTTAAAGTGATTTTATATCTATAGCAATATTTTAGACTCTTAAAACCACTTTTAAGAAAATCACTAGATTACTGATTATTGAAATAATCACTTCAAGTGATTTTGGATGTCAAAATATTTTTTAATATTTTTTACAAATAATTTAATTTTAATCAAAAAACGCTTTTAACTCCAAAATAATCAATCACAAACGGGCTCTTTATTTTTTTTTATCCTAATTAATCAAAACATATATATAGAAAGATAATAAAAAAATGACATAAATAAGTTTATTTTATTTTATATAAATATATCACCCCTTACCATTTTGTTTTAATTCAAACTAACTTTGTTTTATCATCAAGTTTTTGATCAATTTTCTTCCTCTCAATTTTCAGTTTATTTATGATTTATTATCTAATTTTCTTCTTTTATTTAGATTTTTCTTATCATTTAGCTTATTTTATTAGAA
Source organism: Nemophila menziesii (assembly GCA_029959085.1). Classification (NCBI taxonomy): domain Eukaryota; kingdom Viridiplantae; phylum Streptophyta; class Magnoliopsida; order Boraginales; family Hydrophyllaceae; genus Nemophila; species Nemophila menziesii. Next base: position 1,335,935 of record JARWIR010000027.1, on the reverse strand, counting down.
TTTCTCCAATCTCCATCATTTGCTTGGTCCTAGAGAAAAGACTTTGCAACTAACGTGCCCCACTCCAACCTCCTTCCAATCAATGTATCTATAATCGCGTTTTCTTGTTGCGGTCTTGTAGTGTACATGTTTGACCTCCTTAGTACTTAAAATTATATGGTTCCTCTATGGTTCGTAGGGCAATAGAAAGATATCTTATTTCAAAATTTGCAAGATTAATCAATCTATACGTCATCGTATTACAACTTGTGGTGACAAAGTTCAATGGTGGGCGGTCTAGTTCGTGCAAGTGCATTGAAAATTTAACATTTATCTTTTTCTTTTTCTTTTTGTCCGTTATAACATTACTCTTTTTTTTGTCGGAATTATAACATTAATCATCCTTAGTAATTTGAGTAGTAAGCGGGTTCAAAATTTTTATAAAAAGTTAACCTACCTATTGAACTATTTAAGGTGAAAGGAATATTTTCAGTAAGAATATTAAAATAGGGTAATTAGAGATAAATGATTTTTTAACGATGTTTTTAATTTTTTTAAATTTTTAATTTTTTTATTTAGAGATAAATACCTAATAGACCAATTATTTATAGAAAACATTCCTTTTATATTTTTTATACCTATACTATCTTTATTATTAAATATATTATTTTATTTTTAATACAATATTTATTTTTAAATCTTAAATAAATAATAGAATATTTCCACCACCACCACCACCATCACAACCACCACCTCCACCACTACAACCACCACAACCATCACCAACTCCACCACCACCACCACCACATACTATTAATTTTATCACAAGCGCGCGTTCGTGAATTTTTTTTAAAATCGCCATAACTAATTCAAAAAAAATCAGAAAAATCGAAAAGAATCATATTTGGATAAATCAATTTTTTTTCGGAATTTTCTGAATTTTCTGAATTTTTTTGTTTTTTTGATTTTTTTTTAATTTTTTAATTCGCAGAACATGGAATTAAACATGGAATTCCATGTTTTAAACATGGAATTCCGTGTCTGCGGAAAACAAATTCCTTATATCAAAACATGGAATTCCATGTTTTAAACATGGAATTCCATGTTCTGCGAATTAAAAAATTCTGAAAAAAATCATAGACGTAAATATTAATTTGCTTTATCCAGATATATAAATTTTTTATTTTTTTAATTTTTTTAGAATTAGTTATGACGATTTTAAAAAAATTTCACGGACGCGCGCGTGTGTTTATTAGTTTTTGTTTTGTTTTTTTTTCTAATTTCTTTTTTTTTAATTGTTAATTATAAGGGTAGTTTGGGATGGGGCTGTTTTCTATAAAAAAATTTTGTTATAGGCATCTTTTTTTAAATAAATTTTTTAATAGGCATTAATCTCTAATTGGCTCATATTAAAATTGATGTGAAATATTAATTGATAGATAATCTCAAATGGATTTGGATCCTCTCCTTACTAGCTTCTATACTAACTATCCTAACAACCAATCATAATTAAGAAAATTATATTTTATTATATTTATCTATAATTTATTTTTTAATTCCTAAAATATTACACAATTTACATCTATTATAAAACTCCTATGATAATCTTTTAATTGATTTACCAACCATTTATAATATATTTTCAAATCTTATTGTTTATAATCTTAACAGCAATGATATAATTGGTTGTTAGGATAGTTAGTATAGAAGCTAGTTAGGAGAGGATCCAAATCATACAATTACCGTATATAAGTTATAAAAACAGCTTGCATTAACTTGTGATAAATTCCCGTCCAAAACAAAAAAAAACTTGTGATAAATTAGACAGCTGCATATTTATTCAATTATATACCTATTTATATATTTGAATATATAATTCGATTATATGAGAAACTTAAAAACATCATTAGTAATATGAGTTGTAAGTAACAATTTGGGGAAATACCTTGGCATTCCACTTTGTCATAAGCAGTCTAAAGTTGAGACGCTTTAATGGATCGCTGAACGTTTTTTCGATAAAACAGAAGGATGGAAAGCAACATCCTTTAAGATGGAGGCATGGAAGTTTTAATAAAAGAGGTCCTCCAGGCGTTACCGTCTTATTCAATGTCTATATTTTCTTTCCCGACAACGTTTTGTACGAAGTTAATCTCGACAATCTCGAATTTTTGGTGGAACTCGGGTGAGAAATCCAAAATTCACTGGTTAGCTTGGAAAAAGTTAGCAATGAGCAAGCCACTTGGAGGGATGGGTTTCAAAGACTTTAAACGGATGAATACGGCTCTACTCGCAGCGCAGGCTTGGCGAATTCTTCAAAATCCTGACACTCTAGCTGCCCGTCTCCTAAAAGGTATTTACTTCCATAAAACTACCTTTCTAGATGTTAAGTTACGACAATCCCGAACATGGTCATGGGCAAGTCTTCTCGAAGGCAGAGACATGTTGAAAAAATATGGCAAATATCAAAAAGGTAATGGTAAAACTATTAATATTTGGGAAGATAAATGGTTAGATACTCCTTGGAAACTTGAAAGGCCGGAGGGATGTAACATTGAAAAGCTGAATGAGTTATGGACCAATGATTCGACGCAATGGAATACCGATCTACTCAATGACATCTTCCCCAACCCCATTATCCCTACTATCCTACGGGAAAAGATATTCTTGACTGACTTACCTGACAAGTTTATTTGGCCACACTCGAAAAAAGGAGAATACGTAAGAAAAACAGGATATAAAGTTCTTACCGACCATGTCATTTACGAGGAACCGCATCAGTCAACAGGCATCCCGAGAGAGAGTCTACTATAGAAAACAATCTGGTGGTCAAGTTTCCCGGCAAAGGTTAGAATTTTTAATTGGAAAGTATGCAACAATGCTATCTATCCTTACAGGTACAAATCTAGAAAAAAAGAAAGTGTGATTTACAAAGTAACTGTCGCTGGTGTTGTGCGGAGCACGAGACTACAAAACACCTCATACTTACTTGCGGCTTGTCCAAGCACGTTTGGGCCGGATCAGCTTTACAAGTGTTTATTGAACCAACTGAGGAAAATATAGGTGACTGGTTATTAAACACGATCAACTTATATACTACAGGATGGGGGAAGAAAGAGGTTGTCACCTCTTACTTGCTTCTCATGACTTGGAACATATGGAAAGCAAAAATGAAATGCAGACACTCAAATTTTGATGTCGACTCAACTGAAGTAATTAACACTACAACAGTCGATATTCAGGAGCACTTTGGCAAAAACTGGTTCGAAAATGGTTATGTTCAACCAGTACCAAATAACACGTTGACTAATATAAGAGAAGAGCTCGAATTTGATACAGTCATAGCTTTATCTTGTGATGCCTCTTTCACGGAAGCGCACCTGCCAACCGGAATTGGAGTGATACAACATAACAAGGCGGATGGAACACGAGTTAAATACCAAACGACGGTGGACTGTAGCGCAAGTACTATTGGAGAGGCACATGCAGTTGTCACAGCTCTCGAAATAGGAAAGCAATGGAAGAACAAGGAGAAAACTATTTTCTCTGATAACCTTGACGTAATTCAAGGTATCCAGCAAGTGTCGGCAGCTAGATGGGAGCTCAAACCGTGGATCAGACATATCCAACAACTGGCCAGTGAAACTGGTCCAGTTTTCTTCAAACATATTCCATGACGTCTCAACACCGGAGCCGATCTTCTAGTGAAAGACGCCAGACACAGGGCAATTTAACATCAACAAACGACATAGTCTCTTCACAGTAACTTCTCGAAGCTAGGAATATGTTAATTTGATTTGGCTTGTTTAGTTAATTGTTAGTTTATTTCTTGTATGTTGCGTTACATGTCCAAAAAAAAAAAATATGAGTTGTAAGTGTGTTCAAAATTTGACTACCTATTTAATTATTTTTTTGTAAAAATAAACAACTTATAAGACAATGGCAAAAAGAAAATTTGGAAAAATGATATCCTAAATATTTTGTTTTTTTATTTTTGGTCGGAAAGAAACCTTACATATCTACCTATTCAATAATTAAATTCATCTGATTTTTAACTAGTCAAAACCCTCCTGGATTCTCTTTATGCTTAATGACTCAGTACTAGCCCCGTGCCTCGCATATTTTGCCAGCCTGTCCGTCCTTGTGTTGAGGTTTTTAGGTATATGTATGAAGATGACTTCTTCCGTCTCTTTAGTTATGAGTTTGATTTTTTCTCAACATTGGCTTGATTCTCTATATCTTGCCGAATTATAGCAAGTCTTCCGGCGATATTCATAAGAGTGTTGTTGGACAATTTTACAGCCCAGAAAGAAAGTCTATAAATAAATAAGAATACCTTCAGATGAATTAATCCCTCCATTGTCCATTGTCCATTGGAAGGCGGTCGTGTTAGATTGAAGGAACAAGTGTAAGCTTCGCTGCTCGACAATATGGAGTACTTACTACACCGAGGGACAGGCCCTGAAGCGAAGGACGAGAACGAGCAGGATCAATGTGTGAATCGGTTAACAATACTAAGGAAGATGCCTAGCTAGTTTTATCCCAGAGTAGGGGCCTTGAAAAGGAGGATGCAAATCCTACTGGAAAACATCAAGCTTTGGCTTCAAAGCCAAGCTCCACCTTTGGCTCTCCCTCTCCGTCAGTACTTTCCTATCTGGGGAACCAATCTGATCCGTATATATGTAATATAATTCCTTCCCTTTCTTTAGGTATTAGTTGTAGTAGTGTCGGGATAGGAGAGACGATTCCTAGCCTTTAGATTGAATCGATAGTTCCACCACCTGGCATAAAGGGGGGCAATTCCACGTCCCGGGGCAGAAAGTCAAACTACCTTACCATAACATAAGTTTAAGGTTAATGTGAATCGGTGAGAAGTCGACTCGGCGATTTGACGACCCTAAAAGAGACGTTTCGCTTTCTGGATCACTTGAAGAGCATCCACAATCCTAAAATAGGAACAAATCTTTCAATTTCAGTGGACCACAAGATAAAGAAAGTGACTGAAGCAAGCATTAGTAGTATCCCCCTCCCTTAATTATTAAGAATATCTCTTTCGCTATCTTTTGTTCATTTGTCTGAGTCATTTCGTGGTCTAGTGAGCCCTCTTAAACCTCTTCTTGATTTGCTTTCATTGTCTTTAGCATTACTTAAAGAGCTTAAGCCCCTCTTTTCCAGCCAATGAACACTCTTATTCTCCCAAAACCGGTTTCCAAAATGCCCACCAACGGCCCTTCTAATTTCAAGGTCTGGTTTTTTTGCCCCGTTCAATGTCTTTGAGTCCCCTAAGGTTGTTCTTGATAAGCACCTTTTAACTCCAAAGAGAATGATTCTCGCCGAAGACTATGGGGATCTGGGATTTGCGAACACTGACTGACGACACTCAATTGATGGGACTTCGAGGCATGAATAAGAACGGGGAAGTCCGTGTCTAAGACAACCAGTGCTACTATATCAGATCGGAAAATCAGGGCTATAAGTAGGTATAATACAAAAACTTTAAAAGGGGCGTAGGTATAATGCACGCAGGCCAAGTCAAGAAAAGGACTTCCATAGTTTTCTTTCATAGTAGTCTTAATGACTATACGATAAAATTTAACTTTAGGGCACATCCAAAAAAAGAAAGAGCTTCGCTCGGTTGGCCTTCCTATGCTTACGAATGCCTCTTTTCTCTTAAGTTTACAACAAACAAGTGGGAGATCTAGTGGCTGAGAGTAAGAAAGCTACCTTCATTCAACAGTTTTTAGGTTGAGTCAATAATGTCAACATCCAGATGCTCGCTAAAAAGATCATTCGAAAAGAATATGATGGATCAAAATTCTCAAAAATTCGTCAGGAGAAAAAAAATGGAGTCTTGGTCAGAGCAAACCGCCCTATTCTATTACCAGACATAATTGAGAAAAGCTCATCCGAAACTAGAGCTAGAAACGCCTTATTTTGTTCCGTTCCCATTATTCATTTCCTAATTCAAGGGAGACTTCCTTTCTCTCATGCCCTTTACCTTAAACCTGACAAAGATAGAATATTTCACTTTCCCTATCGCTTTCATTGCTCGTGAAGACTCTAGTCGGTGGAACCGGTGAACCACGCGAGCTGGTTAGATGTACATGGTGGGCCAAAGAAAGCTATGGAAAAGAGTTGTAAGCCAAGGGTTGACTTAATATGTTTCATCTCTATCGAGTTAATCTCCCTACGTTCGATTTAATCAATTACCTCTGGTCGATCTAATAAATTCCTCTTTTTTTCATCCCTGCAGCTTTCCAGATTTTGTATTGAACGCATGTCGTAGCAATAAAGAAAGAGATGGTCTATATATTTGTATCGATCATAGGATCACTCTATGAATAGGTTGACCTCCCACCGTTTACGACATTCCTTGCTTCTCGCTATGAACGGCTTCTCGGTGGAGGAGTAGAAGCGATGGTCCTCTTCGGTCAAGTTGCTTGTGCCTGCTGTTACCTTACAATCATCTAGCCTTGTGATGTCTCCCTATTTTCCCTAAATATTATCCCTTAGGATACATCATTTTAGGTGAATATTTGACTTATTTGATAGACTTTTATGCTTATTTCGTCATATTGCACTTTCTCCCCTTGAAATTGAACTATTTGCATTTTTAGAGCTTTTGTGCGTTAATTTGTTTGTTTTTAGTGCAAAGTTAGTAGGTTCATGATTCTATGAAGAAACACTACAAGGAGGAGAAGTGAGAATTAAAGTTTTAGATCGAGTGGAGGAGCTAAAGGCAAGAAAAGAATTTCCAAGAACTTGACTGAAGAAGTTGCATATCTGAAAGGCTGTTAAAGATTGCTGTTTTTGGGCTACTTAGGAGCGGATTTAGCCTTGGGCCGTGAAATATGGTTTGAGGCCTTATTGAGTTAGGAAGATTCTCCAAGTTGAATCAGCCCATTTGGAGTTGATATGCAAACGTTAAAGGCTTTTTACTAGAGGTTGCACACCAGTTACGGAAATAAAAGAAGTAGATGTGCTTGGGCTTTTTATAATTTGACCTAATGCTCTTAACCTAAACCCTAATCCGATTTTGAGCACTATATAAGCTCCTTAAACCTCATTATTCAGCACCTCTCATTAAACCTTAAAACTAAATCATCCTTAGAGAGAGCGTCAAGAGGCGGAAGAACGAGCAGGAGTTGGAGAATCCTTTCCCTCCAACAACAACTCAAGTCAATTCCTCTATCTAGGTTCTTATTTTATTTCTGTTATTAGGAACATGTATATTATTAATTTATTTATTGTTCCTATTTCAATTATGAGCTAAACCTTAATTACTTGAGAACTGCATCATGGGTTAATCCCTAATTTATTCAATTAATGTATTTCAATTTGGGATTAGTTGCTAGTTTAATTTGAATAGTGTATTTTATATTGGATATTATTTTGTTCTTATTTACTATTTCTGACCTAGCTAATTAGAAATAGGTTATAGTAATTGGGCTATTCACTTTAGTGGTGAAGTGATCATCAGACCGGGGGGGGGGGGGGGGTTGATTACAGACTTAGGTAATATCCGTGTAATGTCCGTTATTGAACGACATGCTTAACTAATTACATAGCCAAAGAGGTAATTACATATAATCCGAAGAGGCATATTCACCCATATAGTGGTTTATAGTACTTTAGGATAGCTCCTAGGTCTACCCTGATGGGGGCTAGGAGACATTAGAGTCCCAACTAATATAGAAATACCAGTTCTACCCTTAACGAAAGCATTAATTACATAAGTTTAGGTGATTCCCTAGCGAGACTCAAGTATAGCTCATATTTGTGTCGTAATCTTTTAGTATTTACTTTTAATTTTTTTATTTAATTGCGTCTAGTAGTTCAATAACTCGAAACAAAACAAATACCTTTTATATTTTATTTTATGTATTAGCAATTACTACTACCTATCTATTAAAAACTTGGGTTATATCAGTTCGATCCCTAAGAACGAAACCCGATTTATCGAATTATTACTTGGACAACCGTACACTTGCGGTATTGTGGTTCCTTTTACACCAGTACTTAATTTTATAACACACCAGGACCCACCACCTTGGCACCTGTAGTTACCTTCATTTCATCATTTATGCTGCTATCTCTGGGCCGTCACATCTAGTATCGAATTTATAGCTCCATACCTATAGTGCTTGCGGTGATACCTAATATAAAATGTTCTCTGACTTAGCCATTCGAGTTCCATAGATCCGATCATTCAAATGCTTGTAATCAGAGGAGAGATTCTCAATTCTAGAGAAAAGCAAGGTTTGGAACCCATGCGATGCGCCTTTCTCTGTAAGCCTAGAAGCAAGTCAAGCGGTAAGAAAACCCATATCAATTCGGGCATGAAAAAGTAGGGCTCTTTCCCATGGGTGTAATAATGAATCCAAAAGGACCCCTTATTTAGATTGGGAAAAGCATCATGGATTTATAAGCATAAAGACAGGTGCGGGCAAAAAGAAAGTCGTTCTAGTCTGTAAAGTAAAGGATAATATTAATAGTTTGGGGTACTTTCAGAATACCAATTCCCTTATGAAATGGATGCCCCGGTTTCTAGTTTCTCTAAGATCACAGGTTGGGCTTCCCAAACGAGGTTCGGGATAATCTCCGAGATCATCCAACAAAACGGGTGAGACCGAGTCTCAAGTGATATGTGAATTGCTCAGTAGTGATTCACCACTACCATAGCTGGCGGAAATAGCTTAAGAAAGACTTGTTGAAAATTACCGATTGGCAGGAGACAACGAGGCGGGTAGTGTATCTAGGGAAGATGCCTCCTAAAGAGTAACAGAGGTGTGTGAAGGTAGGCTTAAGCTAAGATTCTTCTCGCGAGCGTAATGGTATAAGCCTGCCTATGAGACCTACTGGTCGAACAGAGATGAAAGTCGGCCATAGTGATCTGGGAGTCCCGTGTGGAAGGGCTCTCACTCAATGGATCAAAGGTACGCCGGGGATAACAGGCTGATGACTCCCAAGAGCTCTTATGATGCAGATTCAAAAAAATGGGTTGATTACTCGGATTAGTTCTCGCATCTCTGAGCCCAAAAGGATGGGTGTTCGAGATATTCTTGGGAACCTATCTCACTCGAAATAAGAATCCACCAATTAAAGATCTGACCCACCGCTAAGACCCATAGCCAAAGACAAATCGCTCAGACGAACTTCGAATCCAATAAATCCAATGTATCATAGAAGGATAACCTGTTAGTTAGGGTAATCTTGAATATTACAATGGATCAGACATGTTAGAATGGTAATATAGATAGGTATAAATAAGATCATGGCCTTACCACTCAGTCCCCGATGGCTAGTGGGGGATTCGGTATAGAAACTCAGATTTGTTTGGGCTACGCGAAGAAGGCTCGACCAAAAGAATGAGTCACAAGGTGAATTGTAAGCTCCAACGACAAACGAACCTACGTCCGGGGGCATTTTAGGGGACTAGTTTCCTTCCTTCTTATTCCAATTATGCTTTTTACAATAAAAAAAATCAAAATATGGGTGAATGTCGTTTTTAACCACTCAGTCGCTCTCCACTTCCCATGCCGAGGCCCCCCTCAATTAGTTCTAATTCTAAGAAGGGCCCTGAATCGATCAAATAGCTTACTGATTGATTTAATTTAAGGGAACTAAGACTATGAGCTTAACTAGCATTCTAGGAGAATATAGTCATATAGTTAGTTCATAACTATCTCAGTAAAGCAAGGGGTAAAGCTTCTACCTCATGTAGTCGTCAGCCTTCCCCAGACCCCCCTTCATCGCTTCTGGAGAAGCTGCGAGCCTACATAAATTGAATAGCTTACGTTTACCAAGCCTAATCTACTAAAATACGCTACATCAAGCAAAGCAAGTTTTCCCCAAAAAACAAAGAGTTGATGGAATGTCTGTCTATCCATAAATATTTATTCTATCTGTATATTTAAGGGATCTCTCTATACATATAAAAAGCTTTATGGCATGATATGATCGCTGGTGGGGCCTAGGGTGTGATAAAATAAGATATAAATAAAGTGCAAAAACACCCTAGAACTACACGGTTCTGCAAGTATACAGATCGTATGCAAGTTTTAGATTGAGATTCGTTCCGCAGAGACTACGAAGGTTAGAAGAATCTTATGCAAATATCAAGTGTAAATAATTAAAGCTAGAACAACTAAACGCAAATAAAAGTAAAGACAAATAAAGATGGATTTGAGAAAATAATTATGAAACTTAAACTAAAAATTAAAAGACAGAAAATAAATATGAAGGAGAAGTGATATGAGAATATAGCTTAAGTCTTTAGCATGTAATCCCCACTAGTTTTGCCGTTCTAAACATGTAAGGGTGAATTATGTAGTATTTCCCTAATCGGTCCCAATTCTCTATCGGTAGTTTAAAATAGGATTTACCTGTGTCAATAAGGCTTCCTAAGTAGTTCATAGATAAGTGGGTTTTCAGCTAATTTCAAACCTCACGTTCTAGACACCAAATAATTTCCCTAAGTTTCAACGTAACTTCTTAGCATTGCTCATTAACTTTTCTATCTTTTATTTCCTGTTTTCATACATGCATCTAAACAATTTTTGCAACATCTTTCACAAACATACTACTTACTATCATTAACTTAATAAAATCATGCTCACATAGGTACATTCAACATATGCTATGCCTAATTCAACCCAAAAAATTTTAAATTTTATGAAAACACAAAAAGGGAGATGTGGACAACGAATCCCCACCCCCAACTCAAAAATGAGCCGTGTCCCCACGACTCGAAAAAGACTCAAGAAAAATAAAATTTAAAATTAGCATACATATTGCACATAAAGAAATGGTAGGGAAGAAAGAAAACATACTCTTCGAGGCTATTACCTCGCCTTATCGACATCCAAGGTAGGATTTGCTGGATTTTCTTTGATTGTTCGAGGAGTGTTATAATGTACTCCTTTCCTTCTTTTGAAAATTGCGTAATTACTCTCACAACTTTAATGATCCAAGCATTGTCAATATTGTTCATCTTAACCTCATGTGTTTCTTCTTCACCCAACTTCATATTCGCTTCCCGATCAAGACATGTGATCATAGTAGGATATTGCATTAAATAACGACATGGGAGAGATCGAAAATTCGTATCACCTCCTCATAGATCAATTGTGTCACATCTTCCTCTTCTCTTCACAAAATACAATTCATAAAAAGAACGTTTTTAAAACGTCTTACCATTAACGCAAACCAACCCAATCTTTCCAAATCTCCACGAATCTTCATGTATTCTCCTTCAACTTCTTCTTCAAATACTTTCTTATAAGAAAAAGGTAGTTCCTTTAATTGTTTCCTTGGAGAAGCTATCAGGGCTCTTGAAGCTTTTTCTTTGGGTGTAAGGTCTTTGATTTGTAGAGGTTGTGTTGTCTTCTTCACTAAAGTTGGAATATTTTTGCTCATTGAATCAACACAGCATGCTAACCTCTCTTCTCTTGACTTGTTTTACCCTTTGAATTGGAACTAGGACTTTTCTCACTTGATTTCTTCTTAATTAAATCCAATACCTTGATTTTCTTCATCTCCCTTTCAGTAGATAATGTTCATGTTCTCTTAATCATCCCAATTGACCCCCAACTCAAAGCTTTAACCACTCTTGAAATTTGAAACTCTTGATTATTGGTTGTACAAGCTTTATTGGGTTAGCAGAGGTGATTGGATGATGATTATCTATGTGGGTAAGATGGATTCTTCATGGATTGGTATGGATTTAAGAAATTGTAGGATGAATTTCTGAAATTTAAGCTTTTGATTCTTGGATTCAAGGTGTTTTGGTATGGATTGGGTGTTTGATTTTCTCTTGTAATGATATGGAGAGAAGGTTTGATGTGTTTCTCTTGAGGATTGGGTAGTGTTTTGATGATTGGTGAAGGTTTTGTTGAGCTTTAATGGAGTTAGGAGAGTTTTGGAGAAGAGAAATAGGCTTTGGGTTTATAAAATTCGGAATTAAAAGCTTCATACCTCTTTTATAACCGAAATCCCGTAACTTTCTCTCTCTATCGGCGCTGTGCGGACCATGGCTGCGGTACAGGGGGTACACCGCACCTTCTGTAGCTCGAAATTTTTGCCTCGGCAAAATACCCGTGGCACGGGTTTTGGGCACGCGGACCATGGGTGCGGTATAGGGGGTACTTCGCAGGGGTACACCGCAGGGTACTCCGCATGGGTACTCCGCACGGGTTTTTCCTCTGTCCGAAAAATTCTGTTTCTTCCCTAACTCGATTTCTCCAATACCTAATCATCACAAACACTAATACCTTTCTCAAATATGCAATATCAACTAAAAATAACTAAATTAAACATAACTAAAAACGTAAAAGACATAATATATAAAAAAACCTACGGGTTGTCTCCCGTACAATACTTTTGTTTAATGTCTTTTAAAGTTAGACGTGTTACCTCGATTAAGGATGACGAAATTTCCACCCTTTGCCTCTAATTCCCACGAACTTTTCAGCTCGATTCTTCATAATAATGGATTGTTTCCTCCAAGATTTCGTGGGAATGGGTGTTTCTTGTGGTAACTTAGTATTACACTCCTCTGGTGATCCACTCATATCCTCAGTTTCGAATCTTCGTTTGTTAGAAAGAATGTCCTTCATGAATTTTATATATGTTGGCATTCTCTTGAGAGCTTCTACAAACGGTATTTTAATCTCTAACTTGCTCACCATGTCAACGAACTTCTTGAATTCCAGGTCATTGTCCTTTTTTCTGACACGTGAAAGGTATGGTTGGTGTGGCCTAAGGTGTGATAAAAATATGTATAAAATAAGTGCAAATAAAGACCCTAAGCTAACACGGTTCTGCAAGTATACAGATCGTATGCAAGTTTTAATGAATAAGTAAGATTCGTTCCTCAGGGACTACGAAGGTTAAGAAGAACTTATGCAAATTATTCAAGTGGAAATATTAAAGATAGAAAAGATAATACGCTAGTAGGAAGAAGAAGTAGACAAATATTTATTTGGTTTTTAAATAATAAAACTAAACTAATAACTAAAGACAAAAACTAAATAAAAGAAAAGAAAAGAAGGTAGTATGAAAGTTATAGCTTGAGTAATTAGCATGCAATCCCCACTAGTTTTGCCGTTCTAAACATGTAAGGGTGAAATATGTAGTATTTCCCTAATCGGTCCCAATTCGCTATCGGTAGTTTCAAATAGGATTTACCTGTGTTAATAAGGCTTCCTAAGCAAACTTTTCCTGTAATTGGTAAATAGTCACAAGAACTAAACCATAGTGATTATCTAGCTAGGTTGGGTTGTCAGATCAGACCTAATACTAGACGTTATGTGCTAAACATACAATTAAACACCGTTGTCAATGGTGACCTAATTACTAGATGGTAATTCTATATGGGCGCGCATCCACAAGAACACAGAATATAAATCCAAACACATAAACAGAGAATAAAAACTATAATTCAATTTAAAACATTAAGTTCCCAAATTAGATAGATATCAACTCAAAACTAGGGTTCATACATATATGCTAAAACTCAAACTAAAAAGAATTAATTCATACTAAGAAGAGAAGAGAAAAGAATTACAAAATAAGAGGTTGAAGGAGACATGATCGATGCACAGCTCCCTCCAGACTTCTTCTCTTGTGTTGCAGCTTCCTCTTGGCCTTAAGGTCTGGCCAAGGATGATTTTAGAGTGTTAAGATTCTGTATTTATAGGGTATAGGAAGACCTAATTCGTTTTCCTGAAGGAGAAGGAAAGTAATGGACTCCTAGCCCAACTCAAATTCGTAAGGAAATAAAGATAAACACTGTTGGACCGTTTCGAGCATATCTTCTTCGTTATTGGTCGGTTTGAGCTACATAATATGCCAAAAGAATCGTAACATAATTATCTATGTCCCTATGAAAGGAAATTACCAAAATCGGCCTATTTCTTAGGTAACTAACCACTTCTTTAGGCGTGTATTGCAGAATTCAAATGTAGGCAGCTTTTCCTTTTCCTAATTGAACTCTGTTTCCTTCTATCTTCAATTTCCATGCTAATCTCTTTCCATATCTTGTAGTCTTTGACTTGGACTCTAATTAATCTCCATAATTATCTTTAAAGCTTCACACTAAATAAACAATTAAATCCAATATGCTCTAAAAATATTATGTTACTAAATCAAGACCCAAAATAGGAAAGTGCACTAAACTAAGCTCAATTCAACCTATAAACTAATAAATAAGCCTAAAATGATGTCTCTGAAGTATATTATATTATCACAAATGAGGAGACATCAAGACCCCCAACTCAAAGTTTTATCATCCGGATACAATAAAAGTAAAGAACTGTAGGGTAGTCATATAGCAAGAGAAAGAAGTAGGAGGAGAATAAGAACAGAACACAATGAATGATCCTAGAGCATAACATCTAAAAAGTATCATGTAGTAATGCTCAAGAAATAATGAACCAGTATGCTTAATACACATGTAATCAACAATCCATAAATTCAAATCAAGATTAATTTCGCAATGCCAGAAGAAGAGGATGATAACTTAGTTCATGTTAATGGCTATAGGTTGTTCATAGGTCCTAATATAGCATCCAATGGTCCACTTACCTACTACCTAATAGCTCAATTGTTTCTCCACCAAGCAGTTAGAAATCCTAAGGTCTTGGGTTATAATTTGGCTTAGGGACGGTATGATATATTTGGATAATGAAAAGTGAGCTTTTGGCTCTCTCCTCACTAGCCATCAACGAATCGCCCTAGAGCTTGAGTTTTCACTCGAAGATATTCTCACTCAACCCAATTTATTGATGCTTTTGATTTGCATCCCCAATAATCCCAATTAAAACCCTTGATGATATAAAAATCCCTCTTTGCCGGTCCGAATATATATTTTCTTTTCATATCAATTTTCTCTTTTGTATAGCTATGATTCTCTTCTTGATGTTCGAGATATCATGCTATTTTTTTTTTCATATATATTCTTTTTATGCCCTTGTTGGCAAATTTAGCTCGTAGCTTCTTTTCCATTCACTATTACCCCGGCAAAGGGTTACAATAATAACTTTCTCATCATCACGAAATTCACAATTACAATTCCCAAACCCAATGTTCCCTAATGATGAAACCCACCACCCCAAACTCAAGCTCTAAAACGAATTATTTCAGGTTTTGCGATTCGAGTGCGGGTCATATAGATATGTCCTAAAACTAGGGGTATGGATTATGATGTGTTTCAATAAAAAGGCTTTAGAAAGGCTCAGACGGGTTAAGACGGATAAATAACAATAATCAAATAAAAGGGTGAGAAAGTATAACAGGCTTCAAGTGTTTTAATCATGAAAGAACTGCCTTATTCATTTTTCTAACTACTGGATTTTGTTACTGTTTCACTAATAGTTCATAAATAAGCGGGTTTTCAACTAATTTCAAACCTCATGTTCTACACACCAAATAACTCTCCCTAAGTTTCAACGTGACTTCATAGCATTGCTCATTAACTTTTCTATCTTTTATTTCCTGTTTTCATACATGCATCTAAACAAACTTATGACATCTTTCAAAAACATACTACCTACTATCATTAACTTAATTAAATCATGCTTACATAGGTACATTAAAAGATATTCTATGCCTAATTCAACCCAAAAAAATTTAAATTTTATGCAAAAACAAAGAGGAAGATGAGGACAACGAATCCCCACCCCCAACTAAAAAATGAGCCGTGTCCCCACGACTCAAAAAAAAGACTCAAGAAAAATAAAATTTAAAATTAGCATACATATTGCACATAAAGAAATGGTAGGGAAGAAAGAAAACATACTCTTCGAGGCTATTACCTCGCCTTATCGATACTCGGATTAAATCTAATGTATTTTCTTCACCCAACTTCTTATTCTCTTTTCGTTCAGGACACGTGATCATAATAGGATATTGCATTATATAACGACATGGGAGAGATCGAAAATCCGTATCACCTCCTCATAGATCAACCGTGCCACATCTTCCTCTTCTCCTCACACAATACAATTTACAAAAAGAACGTTTTGAACATCTTACCATGAGCGTAGACCAACCTAATCTTTCCAAGTCTCCACGAATCTTCTTGAATTCTCCTTCAACTTCTTCTTCAAATACTTTCTTATAAGAAAAAGGTAGTTCCTTTAATTGTTTCTTCGGAGAAGCTATCAGGGCCCTTGAAGCTTTCTCTTTTTCTTTGGGTGTAGAGTCTCGATCTATAGAGGTTGTGTTATCTTCTTTACTAAAGTTAGAACCTTTTTGCTCATTGGATCAACAAAGCATGCTAACCTCTCTTCTCTTGACTTGTTTTACCCTTTGAATTGGAACTAGGACTTTTCTCACTTGATTTCTTCTCAATTAAATCCAATACCTTGATTCTTCATCTCCCTTACAGTATATAATGTTCATGTTCTCTTAATCATCTCAATTGACCCCCAATTCAAAGCTTTAACAACTCTTGAAATTTGATCTTTTGATTATTGGTTGTACAAGCTTAATTTGGGTTAGGAAGGGTGATTTGATGATGATTTTCTATGTGGGTAAGATGGATTCTTTGGATTGGTATGGATTTAAGAAATTGTAGGATGAATTTTTGAAATTTAAGCTTTTGATTCTTGGATTCAAGGTGTTTTGGTATGATATGGGTGGTTGAACTTCCTTGTATTGATGTGGAGAATGAATTGGATGTCTTTTTATGGTGATTGGGTAGTGTTTTGATGTTTGGGGAAGGTTTTATGAAGCTCCAATGGAGTTGGGAGAGGTTTGGAGAAGACAAAGAGGCTTGAGGTTTAATAAATTCGGAATAATGATATTAACCCTCCTTATAAACCTTAAATCCCGTTTCTCTTTCCAGGCGGCGACCTGCGGTATACCGCGCAAAGGGTCCGGTATACCGCAACACCTGATGCTCCACAAAATTTCGTTCGTCAATAAACGCGCGCCACATACCCGTGACACGGGTTTTTGCTCTCGCGGTATACCGCGCATATGGTCCGGTATACCGGACTCATCGATCAGATTTTTTTTTCCTCTGGATAAAACACGTGGCATCCACCTGTGGAACGGGTTTTCTTACCTGCGGTATACCGCGGCTGAGGTCCGGTATACCGCACCTGTGGTCAGAATTTTCCGAAAATTTTTGTTCTTCATTCCCTAACTCGATTTCTCCAATACCTAAGCATCAAAAACACTAATACCTTTCTCAAATATGGAATATCAACTAAAATTAACTAAGCTAAACATAAATTAAAAACTAAAAATGTAAAAACATAAAAGAAATTATGGGTTGTCTCCCGTATAGCACTTTTGTTTAACGTCTTTTAAAGTTAGACGTGTTACCTCGATTAAGGATGATGAATTTCCACCCTTTGCCTCTAATTCCCACAAACTTTTCAGCTCGATTCTTCATGATCATGGATGGTTTCATCCAAGATTTCATGGGAAGGGGTGAATCTGGTGGTAACTCGATTTCATTTGTAGCATTACACTCCTCTGGCAATCCATTCATCTCTTTAGTTTCGAATCTTCGTTTGTTAGAAAGAATGTCCTTCATGAATTTTGTATATGTTGGCATTCTCTTGAGAGCTTCTACAAACGGTATTTTAATCTCTAAGGTGTGATAAAAAGATGTATAAAATAAGTGCAAATAAACACCCTAAGCTAACACGGTTCTGCAAGTATACAGATTGTATGCAAGTTTTAATGAATAAGTAAGACTCGTTCCTCAGGGACTACGAAGGTTAAGAAGAACTTATGCAAATTATTCAAGTGCAAATATTAAAGATAGAAAAGATAATACGCTAGTAGGAAGAAGAGATAGGCAAATATTTATTTGGTTTTTAAATAATAAAACTAAACTAATAACTAAAGACAAAAACTAAATAAAAGAAAAGAAGGTAGTATGAAAGTTATAGCTTGAGTAATTAGCATGCAATCCCCACTAGTTTTGCCGTTCTAAACATGTAAGGGTGAAATAAGTAGTATTTCCCTAATCGATCCCAATTCGCTATCGGTAGTTTCAAATAGGATTTACCTGTGTCAATAAGGCTTCCTAAGCAAACTTTTCCTGTAATTGGTAAATAGTCACAAGAACTAAATCATAGTGATTATCTAGCTAGGTTGGGTTATCTGATCAGACCTAATACTAGACGTTATGTGCTAAACATGCAATTAAACACCGTTGTCAATGGTGACCTAATTACTAGATGGTAATTCTATATGGGCGTGCATCCACAAGAACACAGAATATAAATCCAAACACATAAACAGAGAATAAAAACTATAATTCAATTTAAAACATTAAGTTCCCAAATTAGATAGATATCAACTCAAAATTAGGGTTCATACATATATGCTAAACTTAAACTAAAAATAATTAATTCATAATAAGAAGAGAAGAGAAAAGAATTACAAAATAAGAGGTTGAAGGAGACATGATCGATGCACAGCTCCCTCCAGACTTCTTCTCTTGTGTTGCAGCTTCCTCTTGGCCTTAAGGTCTGGCCAAGGATGATTTTAGAGTGTTAAGAGGCTGTATTTATAGGGTATAGGAAGACCTAATTCGTTTTCTTGAAGGAGAAGGAAAGTAATGGACTCCTAGCCCAACTCAAATTCGTAAGGAAATAAAGATAAACACTGATGGACCGTTTTGAGCATATCTTCTTCGTTATTGGTCGGTTTGAGCTCCATAGTATACCAAAAGAATCGTAACAGAATTATCTCTGCCCTATGAAAGGAAATTACCAAAATCGGCCTATTTCTTAGGTAAATAACCACTTCTTTAGGCGTGTACTGCAGAATTCAAATTTAGGCAGCTTTTCCTTTTCCTAATTGAACTCTGTTTCCTTCTATCTTCAATTTCCATGCTAATCTCTTTCCATATCTTGTAGTCTTTGACTTGGACTCTAATTAATCTCCATAATTATCTTTAAAGCTTCACACTAAATAAACAATTAAACCCAATATGCTCTAAAAATATTATGTTACTAAATCAAGACCCAAAATAGGAAAGTGCACTAAACTAAGCTCAATTCAACCTATAAACTAATAAATAAGCCTAAAATGATGTCTCTGAAGTATATTATATTATCACAAATGAGGAGACATCAATGGTGGTGGAGGATATATGTTGCTTACCATTGGGCTCTCTTTCTTTTCTGGTGTCTTCTCTGGGACACTTTTTTGTTCAACTACCTCTTCGACCTTATCTTCTGTTGTTTCTTCTTCCCCCTTTTCTGGAATAGGGACTGGTTCTGGTTCTGGTCTTGGTGGAGGTAGTTGTTTTCCACTTCTTAATTCAACTGCATGACAAACATTATCTTTGGGAGCACTAGTATCACTTCGGAGTCGCCCTTCTGCAAAGATTTACAGTTTATTCACCAATTGTGACACTGTATGCTCAACCTTCTTAAACGCATTGGCTGAGTTTTGGATTCTTTGCTGGCTCATCTCCATATTTTCAATTAGGTTCATTATCTTCGCCATGCTTGAATTCGAACTCGAAGGTTGTTCTTGTACGGTTTGCTGCATTAAATAAGGAGGTGGTTTTTTATAAGCTTCATTATGAATCGGCGCTTCTTGATAGATAGGTTGTGGAGGATAGTAGGATTGTGGTCGTGGTTGATAATAATCATCATAATAATGGTTATTATGATAATAAGTCTGTTGATCTCCGACCCAATTGTAATTTTGTGGGGGCTGATAATCAGCGTAATTTCCTTGGGATTGATAATAACCATCATAATAATGGTTTCTTTGATAAGGTATGAAGGAAATTGAAGCTGGATTATTCATGCAATATTCCCACAAGTGATCTCTTGCTCCACAACTAGGACATGAAGGTGTGGTATGTACTAGATTTCTCTGAGCTAGTTTTCGCGCTTGTTCTCGTAATTCCTCAAGTTGTTGGTTTAACTCTTTGAGCTTTAGAGATTCTAAAGTCTCTTTTTGTTTTTCTGATTCAAACGACCAACTTCTCTTGGGTTCAAGAAAATTCTCCATAATAGTATTAGCTTCTTCAGGATCTAATAATACGGAACCTTTATCTCCTAATAAATATGCTCTCGCCTAAAAAAAAATCTGTAAAACAAAGACTAAAAAGAAAAACGTAAAATAGAACTAACTAAAATATAAGCACAAGATAATTGCACAAGGACTAACGATGTAGTCCCCGACAACGGCGCCCAAATTTGGTGTGGCCTAAGGTGTGATAAAAAGATGATATACTTTAGATGCAAATAAACACCCTAAGCTAACACGGTACTGCAAGTATTACATGACGTATGCAAGTTTTAATTATAAGAAGATTCATTCCTTAGAGACTGACAAAAGTTAGAGAGAACTTATACAAATTATCAAGTGCAGATGTAAAAGATAGAAAGATAATACGCAAAGAAAGAAAAGGAAAATAGATTTTTATTTGGTTTTTATAAAGAAAACTAAACTACTAAATAAAATATAGAAAATAAAAGATATGAATTTCGAAGTAACTAATTAAAACTAAGAAAATAAAAGACAATAAAATAAATATGAAGAATATGAGATGAGAGATATAGTTTAGGTTTTACTAGTATGCACTAATCCTTCTAATTCTATCTATTAGATCTAGTTTATAAGGGAGAATATTAGCTCTTTGTATACTTAGTCAGGATTCTAAATTCCTATACCTTAGACCTTGAGAGCGACTAAGGGGGCTACGTCACAACCAAGACGTGGTTTTAAATAGGGTTATCAAACTCTACTAAGGCCCTAAGCAAACGCAACAATCAATTGGTGATATGGTGATTAAAACAAACCCTAATGACTATCTAGTTAGAATCATGTTTTGTCAGAACTAATATCGACACTAGATGTTATGTGGTGGTTCAATAATTAGACACCCAGCTAAGGTGATCATCTAACTACTATTAAGGTAATCCTAAACGTTGCGCACCGCAAGGAAAACAAGCATTAAATCAAAACACATAATCAAATATAAAGGTAAGTAGCTAATATCAAATTAAAACATGTAATTCCAAAAGAAACTTAGATAGAAGAATTAGAATTCATAGATTATACATTATGCAAAACCCAAGCTAATAGAATTAATTGATACAAAGAAAAGAAGAGAAAAGAATTACAAAATAAGAGGTTGAAGGAGACATGATTGATGCACAGCTCCTTCCAGACTTCTTTTCTTGTGTGCAGATTCCTCTTGGCCTTAAGGTCTGGCCAAGGATGATTTAAGAGTGTTAAGAGGCTGTATTTATAGTGTATAGGTTGACCTAATTCGTTTCTTGGAGATAAGGCCAAGTAATAGACTCCAAGCCCAACTCAAATTCGTATGGATAATTACTGCTGAACTGTTTTGGGTATATCTTCTTCGTTATTGGTTGTTTTTTGCTCCATAATATACCAAAAGAATCCTCAGAGAATTATCTATGTCCCTATGAAAGGGATTTACCAAAATAGGCTTATTTCTTGGAGTAATAATCACTTCTTTAGGCGTGTGCTGCAGAATTTCAGATTTAGGCAGCTTTTCCTTTTCCATGTTTTTAGCCTTTGTTTCTTTTATCTCCAATTTCCATGTAAATCTTTTTCCATAAGTTGTAGTCTTTGACTTGGACTCTAATTAATCTCCATAATTATATTTAAAGCTTCACACTAAATAAACAATTAAACCCAATATGCTCTAAAAATATCATGTTACTAAATCAAGACTCAAAATAGGAAAGTGCACTAAATTAAGCTCAAATCAACCTATAAACTAATAAATAAGTCTAAAATGATGTCTCAGAAGTATATTTTATTATCACAACTGAGGAGACATCAGTACCCAATACATTATTCCATTTCCAATGGTTGCAGGTATAACCAACGGCTATCGTGGAGATTGATCAGTATACTGGTGTCCTTATTACTAAATTGTATCTCATCACCATGTGAAGGATTGTTGTACTATTGTCTTATGCGAGCTGCTCGCACGTACTGTTTTCTTTCACTTCTCAAGCGACCACTCTCATCCCCCCATCACTCTTGTTTATATAATACCCTAACCTTTGTCTATTCTTGGGCCTCCCCGAAATATTACTTACCTCAAACTCATACCCCTAACTAGCTTAGTTGGGTCGGGTATTTTCTCATTCCCTTCTAGGCTCAACATCCATCAATAGGGATTCTTTCTTTCAGTTTTCCTTGATTGACGATGGGGTCTTGTTCTATCTTCAGATTCTTTAACTCTTCCATTGTAATCGTCTAGGTAAGGTAATTTAACCAAGTCCCTCAATTTCTCAATATCTCGTTTCAATTATATACACAACGATTTGTGTCGTGTCCATGTTCCTTATGGAAGTGACAATATTATGATATATGTCTAATCGTCTCTAATTGTTGCATAAGCGTACATTTTATGTGGCCAACGTACTTCCTCACCCTTTACTCAATTATTTATTATCTAAGTAGCTTATAGGGAGTCTTGTAATGCACCCTAGTATCACCATCTCGTACTCTGTTATCATCTCTAAGCTCAAGCTTACGCACTCCTTATACCTTTCATTGGGGTTTTCTTGTCGACTATTCTTTACTCGACTATGTACATTATTCATTGTATCCTCTCTTTCTTTGCACCTTATCAAGACAATTTTTCTCATTTATTCTGCTCAGATGCATTTCCTCGACTCGGCTATAATTTCAAACAATGTACATCTACGCCTTTGAGCCATTTAGATCTAAAAATCTAGGTTGACCAACACTCAGAAAAATACATAGTAAATTATGTAATTATCCAAGTCATCAACTTCGTACATAAACTCAATCAACCGATCCACGTAAAATTGAAGGCTCTCATTTCTTTTTAACATATATCTAATATGGTCGAGTTCGTTTGTCCATTTTTCCTAATTGGGAACATGCTCCGCAAACCATCGACTAATTGTGAAATATTGATTTATTTTGGTTCTAACATGGAAAACCATTTGTGTGTGTTACGAGATGAAATATTCGATAATAATCTACATCAGTTTAGGAAACAAATCCCATATGCCTCTGGTATGCATACACATATGCTTCATGTTTTGTGCTTCTATTAAAGGTGGCCTGAACTTCCTCAACCTCGGAGTATCTAATATCTCCCATGACAAGAAATTACTTTGATTAACCACCAGTTTTCTATCTACTAATTGGTTTTTTTAAAACTAGTCAGACTTCGTGTTCTTTGACGAAATTCCCTCAGGATTTTATGTTCCCTTTCTCTTTCCAGGACATATGGATTTATATACACCCCAGCCATTGAGGATAGGTACTTCAATAAATTCCCTCGGTTTATTCTAGAATGTGAACAAACGAGGCTCTTTTTGATGTTGCTCTAGAGGAGGCCTCCATTGGTTGCCAAGTGTGTGTAATAACTGATCAAGTTATTGCATCACCCTCGGGGTAAGCTCATTTCATTAGCTCTATTACGCATTGCTAGAATATACGGTTGAACACCATCCTTTGTCGTAGGTATAGTTTGAATGTATGGTTCAACTACCTTAGCAGTCTTCTACATAGTTGGCATATAAGGCTCAACTATTTGTGGTTGATTATCCGCAATGTACAGCTTCTTTGTAACATTATTCTCTCTTGACCAAGGGTAACTTATCTCAAAGGTAGATCCTTTACTTACTACCAAAGCATTATTTGTTATTTTTCCCTCCATTTGTCGCAATAAATTCCTCGCATATTGCGTCAAAACCATATGGAATCTCAGTTGGATGAAATATCGTTCCCATAGACGACACCAATTAATAGAACATGAAATATACCCCTTACTGATATATCTGCCCGATAAATCGATTGGAGACCGCAAACATAAAGATAGAGAAGTAGAAGTGTTGGCAGAAGATGAGATGTGATTGAACAAAGAATTATGACGATGAATCATGGTGAAACACTGTACCTATGTATCAATCACCTTCGCAAAGCTATCTTTTGACCTTATTGGGGCTTCAACTACGTTATTAACACTTCTCGAAACTAGAAGCTAGGTTAAGACCAAAGGGAGATGCACTCCTGATGGCAATCTAACAATCACCATTAGCATTGTTGCTAGTGTGTATTCTTATGACCCGAGGAGTTATTTGATATGTATGTAGACTATATAATATCCATATCCTTTTTAGAAAGAGATGGAGAGTATACAGAATGAGGTACTTATACGTGTCGTAGGTGTGCACGGAGAGAGTCATTGAGGACGAGTACGTATTTTAGGCCAATGTGAGGCCCGAGCCATAACCGTGTCTTGCAAATTAGCAATTAGTTACCTTCAGATAGAACCCTGAATAACCCTAACCTCCTTAATATATCTACCCGCAGGGAAGTTTATAGATCCACCCCAATTGGCAAACATACCTTATCTTCAGATCTGACCTGTAAAGCCTCGAACATAGCCCCTTTATTCCTCCAAGTAAACAATATCTGATATGTTGCTACTAACCCGAGAGTTGTATTTTAACAACTCACTAGTTATTATCCCGATATTTTTCTACTGATTTACAGTGGAAAATTCTATTTAAACACCCACATCCTCCTCTCGTGTTGTGTAACATCAATTAGGGTCCTTCATCTTCCTTTCACTTCGAATCCTATCAACAAAACTGCAGAATCTCGTTGTCTGAAGGGTACAACAATTGCTAAACTATTATCTCGGAGGGCTTAGTTGCAGTCTAAGGCCTCTCATTTATGGGGCCTTTTTCTATGATCCCTCAACCCACCACATACCTTTTTATTTCTAAAATAATCATAGCCAAATTGTCCTTTATTATTCACCATTCCTTATATTTACGGTTCACAAAATAAATGCATATTTCCTCAAATTGACTAATGGCTTTTCACTTTCCTTAACAAATATATATATATATTTAAATCAAACGAGAAATATGATACATGTTTTGAATTTTGGAGGAGTAATGATATATACCAACTATGACGTGACATGATTTGATTGGAAATAAATCGTTAATCTATTTATTTTCTTTAGTTGATTAAAGATTTACTTTCAAACAAATCACATCATATCATAAATAATATATTAAATGATATGAATTTAGATGGTATATATCATTACTCATTTGAAAGAAGAGAAATCATTTTTAATATTTCTCTTCTCTCTCTAGACTTTAGTAAAATGCCACCTTGCTCTTGGTATATGGTATTCAATATTATCATTGTGTCTTTTTCCTTTTGTTTTTGACCGGTAATTATCATTGTGTATGTATGTTAAGAAATTCTGGTTAACACGTAACTTAACGTTCATGAAATCCAATGCAAACTTAACTCTAAAAATTTAATAATTGGCTTGATATAATTGTCGACTCTATGTAATTAGGGATATATTAGTCTAAGTATATTTAATATTGTCTTGACTTAGTCTAGTTAGGACCAGTGGCTACTACAAGTAAGACAGTAATAGCATGACCACATTTTTTGTTGCTATTCACATGCTTACTTCATTTAAATGCTGTATTTAGTCTTTATCTTAG
Organism: Nemophila menziesii; assembly: GCA_029959085.1. NCBI lineage: Eukaryota > Viridiplantae > Streptophyta > Magnoliopsida > Boraginales > Hydrophyllaceae > Nemophila > Nemophila menziesii. The sequence goes on along the minus strand of JARWIR010000027.1, from coordinate 1,310,469 downwards.
ACATTTGAATATGGAAACCAATATTAAATGTTTTGTGTTATCAAAGACGAATTATACATCCAATTTCCTATATCATTAAATAATATGGTAGGCCTGTTTTAGTTTGACCTAACAGCTCTTCCTCTACCGAACCATATTTTTGACAAAGCACATATTTATATATACTACTTGCTCACTAGTCCTTCATAATCCATCTTATATTGTAATGGAGAAGCCTTCAGCAGCTAAATCATCTAAAATCAAGCTTTTGAAATTCATACCAAAAGCAGCCTCAGTAATAAAGTTCCAAAATTTCCCGTTTAGCCCTGGAAGGACAAAGAAAGCAACAAAGGTAGAAAATTATTCAGCTGATAATGGAAGTCCAAGTCAAATTTTATCAATATCTCCATCACCATCAGAAAAGAGCTCAAGCTTTCATGCAGAACCAATTTCGCCAAAAGTTTCATGCATGGGACAAGTCAAACTCAGGAAAAAGTGTTTTAAATCAAATCTTTTCTTAATACCTAATGAAATAAACACATCTTATTCATCCCCTTTTGTTTCCAAACATAATCCATCAGTAATGGAACCTGTATTGTTTCTCCCTGATGCAAAGAAAAAACTATTAAATTGTCGAAAACCTGGAAAAAAATCTGATATCATTCATTCTGGTAAGAGGTGTTCTCTTGTTGATAGAGCTGCTAGTTTGAGTCAGATGGCGAGATTTTCAAGTTGTCGTGGTCAACAGTTTGTGGATTTTGATTGGATTAGTTCACAAATTGAAGCAGATCGTGATTTAGATGAGTGGAAATGTTATTATAACGAAGGAGAAGAAAAAGAAAAAGTTGTGGTCCCATTCTTTGCAATTGCACCTATTTGTGCTGTAGGTGAAGGTGGGGGAGTAGCTATCGAGCCAAAGAAGGAGATCAATCTATGGAAGCGAAGAACTATTTGTCAACCTAAGGCTCTTCAAATATACTCATAGATCAGATTAAATATCTTTAATTTGTTAATAGTTTCTTCATGATAAACCCTTTTTCTGTTTCTTTTTCTTGATTTAATATATATTTAGATCTACTGGTTTAGTCATATAAAAATGTATATATATATATAACTGAATTTCGTTAGCCCATCTCCATTTCTGGTAAATTGCTGGCCTCTTAAATCTTCCATATCGTATAAACAAGAACCAAAGTAAAACGCGTCACTTTCATTCGAAGTACAAAATCATATGATTATGTCGATTATGTGATCTCTATTCCAAGCGGAAGATCTACACTATTAGGAATTTGTAACCCACTGACATAAGTATGACCATATACACCCTCAATTTTGTTTTATTTTTAGAATTACTAGTTAAAATAAATAAGTATGCAGCCGATTGAAAAAATTCCACACCCCTAATTTTACCTTTTACTTTTAACCTTTTAAAGAAACCATTATAGACTGTAAAAATAAAATATTCATGCGGCCTTGATTAATTTTGGTCTGGATTATGGCAATTATAGGTATATCTCCTATAGATATGTTCTTTTAAAGAAAAAAAATGAAACTATTCACTCTTTCTCCATTTTCATATCTTTTTTCATAACTAATATTATTTTTGCATTTGAAATTTTTTCAATTTTTTTAATCACATAACAAACCCTAACCTTAAGAATTCCTATTTTAGAGGTTAGGTTTGGTCTTTTTGGCTGATTTATGTCCTCCTTGTTCATCAATAATCTTAATTTTTTCTGTTTTCAAAATTGGTCATTTATATCTAGTACCCATCTTTTTTTATAATCTGAGATGGGCGGTGCCATGATGGAGCTCTCCCTCGATGGAGAAAGAAGGGGCGACTGGGAAGGGCGGCCTTAAGGTACATTAACAAGGCATCTAAAACCATTAACATACAATTTCGGATTTTTTACCAGAAGAATCGAAGCAACTTGGCTATTGATTACTACAATAGTCAAGCGATCACGGATTGAAAGCATCAAAAAGGGTGGAAGAAGGGGTTAAGCTTTGTAAAGGAAATAAGGTGTTGGTATGGGATTGGTAAGTGTTTTATTGGTTAAGACACGAGTCGGAAACCTCCCTAATGAAGGGCTTTCCTATGGTTTCAAGGAGGAAGAAAGAGGAGAATATAAAAGTTCTAATAATAATAATATTGGAGGAGAGGGGGATGTTTTTGTTTTTGTTGATAGAGTTTTTGGCACGAGTGATCAACTGGTGCAAGAGGCTTAAGGCGTTAGAAGCGATAGTGGTAGTATGCTCAATATAGCTAGGAAAATGAAGGATGATTGCTGGCAATCATTCAATTGTAAGACTCTTCATATTTGACATATTCTCGCGTGTTTTGTAGTTTTGTGCAGGTGTCAGAAGTGAATGCAAAAGATGATGGCGGACGCAATTACCTCACTCATCCCAAGTTATTCCATCTAGCCTCTTATGCATAACATAAACCTCTTTAGCTCCTAATTATCCACTATAAATACCAAAATAAATTTCATTTTCATTCATCATCTACCAAAAATTAGTTATGCTTAGTTGATTATGTGCCTTCTTACAAATATTATTTTAGTTGCCTAGTTTACCATTTTAGGTGCTTCTTCAAATCATTTTTCATACTCTCAAACTAGTTTTCATTTGCATCATTATATTAGTCATACTTTACCTTATCCTATAGACATGGCTACTAAATTTAGGCATGCACTCCCTATCTCCATTCTCGACGAGGTTAGGCTAAGAATCTAGGTATCCTCAGTATAGTAATTATATCAAAGTTGGAGGTACAACAACAAGGAGGTTTCACGATGGTGGTGCATGCTGTTAGGAACACCAAATTCTTTGTTGCAAGGTTTAGGAAAAATATTTGTAACATATGGTTAGTGAAGGGTCATATCTGGTGTACTGAACTTTGTGATAACGTATTCAAGCTTGAAATTGAATTTGATTATTTAGGAAAGTGACCGTTAATTGATTGAACCTCTTATTTACATATCTGTGTTATGTACTTTGACTTAATGTTTGTAGTCCTTGCTAGTGATCGAGTATATGGTTACCCCATTAGTAGTTGGATTGTCGCCCTGACAGGGGATTCAATTGTTCACAACACAACATAATCTTCTAGTGTGCAGTCCTAATCCTAACGGACTTGCCTAAGATACTCACTAATATTTGATTTGACCACCGATCATTGCGCAGGGTCCCCTTACCCAAGTCTACTGGTAGTGTTGAGGTTCCCAACTAAGTCTACCCTAACGGGAGTTAGGAGCATTATAGAATCCTGACTATTTATACTTTCTTAAAGCTTAAATCACCCTTATAATTAGAATCTTGATTTAGAAGGATAGGTGTATAGGAGCAACCTTAAACTATATTTCTCATCTCCATTCATTTAGTTTATTTATTTGCATTTGTTTAATTATTTTCTTTGAATTCTTATCTGATAACCAAACACATACTTATTTTCTTTATTTGTCTGTTAAGTTGTAAAATTTATCTCTTCTATTCTTTCATCTTAAACACAATTCGATCTAACAAACTAAATCCCTACAAACGAACTTTACTTATAAACCATAACTTGCAAACGATCTATGCACTTGCAGTGAGTTTCGCGTGGTAGTATAGGGCGTGTGTCTTTTATATATCTTTTATTATCATTATATTATCACACATCTACCTCCACCACCTAACCCAACCCTCTGGTTCCGGGTTTCATAATCTAGACCAATACTACAAACTCTAGTTCCATATTCGGTATTAATGTAAAAAGAACTTCTAAACTTATCATTAAACCAATCCTACTTTACAAATGTAGAAAGAAATAACTTTGCATACAAGTTATAGAGAACAAAAATTAAAAATATTTTGTAGGTCGGTTGTAAATGCCTCAAACTAGGTTTTACATAACTTTAATGGTCTGGTGTAGAGGGAAACCTAGAAAAAGCTAAAGTAAACCTATAGGTATAGGTTATTTTCACGTAATGTATAGGATGGAGTTAGGCGAATGGTTGAGACATGATGATAAACTTCTATGCCTAATTGAGAAAGACAAAAAATATTTTCACGAGAAGTATATAGTATTACTAACTAATGATTTCTTACCTGGTACCAATTATCCACGATCATATGGGAATGGCCAGCACATAACCATCCACTTTTTATTTATAAATCATCATGTTTATGCACAAAGTTAGATGTATATTTATTGATAACCTATCTTGCTATGTTTGTTTGATGCTATGTTTAAAACAAATCACACCATTTAATCAAGGGACTCTATCATCACCAAATTTTGGATCAACAAACTACGTTTATCAATTTATTTTGAATAAACTCACACATTGAAATTATTGATTAATCCAAAGATTGAAGAATCATGTTGTTCCATGATTCGTTCATCTTATTTATAACTATGCCGCACTTTATAGAGACATTGAAATACAATCTACACCAATGTTCGAGGGGGAACTTTACTCAACGATGTCTCTCTTTTTGTTATACATTAATCTATGCACGTGACATTATTTTAGGAGTTTATTGGGTCTAAATGATTGATTTTTTCCTAGTATTCGAATTATTTCACTTTGATATCTTGTTTTGGACATATCACTGTTTATATAGCTTTTATGCCTTAATTTTGTGTTAAGTGTATAGATTTTAGGCAGATGGTTGACAGTAGGTTCCAAAATAATGAGGAGAAGTCAAAAAGCGGAGATATACCCCAAGCCAAGACGTAATTGGAGCTTAAAAACACTTTGGGGAGTTAGAACGTTTACCAAAGAAATCTTAATGTTATATTGTTTCAGTCATCATGATTAATTGGTTAGAGTTTTGGACCTGATTTCATTTTATTTGAAAATATCATGAAATCCGTTTCATGTGAGAGGTGATAGAAGTCAATTTTGAGTTGAGACGAGAACATTATGTAATTTGCGCCACCGTGACTCGACCACGGGCAACACTACTTAAAAACGGTTGGGCATTAGTAACTCACTGAGTCCAAAATGTTTAGAAACTATTATATAAGCCTCATTATCCATTATCCATAAGAAGAAATCAGTTTTTTCAAGAGGAAAAGGAGAGAAGATCAGGTTGAGGGTTTCCACCCAATTTCATCATTCTCAACCATCCAACATTTGATTCCCGCCATTATTTTGGTTAATTTTATTCTGTTTTACCTTATGAACATGATTTTATCATTATATTTATTGTATTTTCATTCATTTAGTATAATCTAAACATAATTTTCTTGAAACTTGTAATAGGTATGAACGCTAATTGATTATTATGTGCATGTTGGATATTTCGGATAAGTGAAATAAATAGAATTTTGAATCATTCCACTGTTTTATACATTTATGCTTGTTCCCTATCCATGTCTTGATCACTCGTGGGTAGTTTGAGATTTTTGGTTGCACCTTAAGTCGAGGGGTTGGATTTCGGACATAGTATATAAACACCTAGTGCGAGGTATTGAACCAACGGTCTTGCCCGCTAGGTAGTCAAGAACTAAATTCATCAGAAAACTTATTCGTGTGTAAGATTGCGCTCTAAGACTATCCTGATGGGAGTTGGATATACGTTTGAATCTCGGCTAATGAGAATCACTTTGTTCGCCCTTATACCAATTACAAGATAATAAATGATTAGAAGAATTACTTGCAAGGATCAAGCACTATCTTTCATATTTTCTACTATTTTACTTATTTTCACTTTAGTTAAGTCTTCATTGTATTAGAATTTAGTCCTTAATTCGAGAATCAACCAAATATCATTTATATTATATTATTTACCCTACAACTCTACATTATATTACATTCAAAACATAGTTAGTATAACCTTGATAGTCCCTGAGGAAACGATAACCTTAAGCTTATCAAACTTTTACTTGACGACAACACGTACGCTTGCGGGAAGTCACTGTTCTTTTGGTCATTTTTATTGCAAGTGCTTGCCGCACTCCAAAATATCTCTTGCAATACCAGCCTTGATTTAAATTTTACTTAAAATGTATGAAACATATGTATTAAAAATCATCAGTGTGGTACTCCAGGGTACTTCTCTTCGAAGACTTCAAACAAACCATTTTGCATATTAGAGATGTAGGTCAAATTTTGAGTGTACGGGTCGACGATCAAGTGATGGATCTCAATCAAAAACCATTACCATTTATCCTGATTTCGAACCAGAACAATAGTACATGAAATAGGAACAATATCATCATTACCATCCATTCCAATTGCCATTAGGAGTTGAACACCATACGGGGTATTCAAGAAACACCCATCAACGCCAATGGTTGGTCTATACACTGCTAACCAACCTGAGGTCTTTGACTTTATAGACACAAATAACCTCTCGAATGTGGGGTTTCCTATATTTTGTGCTACTTCGATTCCCAATGTAATACCTGGATTGTGCTTCATTAGTGTTGCACAATAGGCTTGTAACTTTGCATATTGGACTACATGATTCATATTCATTGTCTTCCTTCTACCTCTCCTAACTTTAAACTTTTTCGCATTGACTTTGATTTTATGATTTTTTTCAAATCATCTATAGATACGACCTTACTCATTTTCCAATCAACGAATAAGGTGGCACAAATATTCTCAAATACATCACCATACCAAAATTCGACAATGTCTACACCAATGTTCCTAGCAAAATACTTTCAAAACTTATCAGCCTGAGGATCATATGTATTATCCCCTAAGCTTTATACAATGAAGACATTTCTTCATTAATGTCTTGGCACAAATTTGAAATGCGAATGCTGCGTTCCACTCTTCCTTCATATCTATAAATATTTCACCGTAACAAGACAATAACAAGATATAACATTATGTGACAAAAAAATGCAAAACAAATCATTCTTGAAATTATTGTATTTTCAAAACACAGAAATTATTTAAAAAAAATCATATCTGATACAAATAACAATTTCATATTTTTAATCACTAAATAATTGAAAGTATTCATCCAAATTCCAGAAAAAATTAAAATTGATTTTGAAATATGAAAATTATAATATTTTTATAAAATAATTAGAACAAACTATTTTTATCTGATTAGTTACAAAATTCAAACGAATCCAAAATTTTTCTCAATAAACTATACATAATTCTCACTTAGGAATTTGAGTGCTATCTGAATCCTTATTCCAGAGGGGGCAAGCAGACTTATTTGCTTGTACAAGTTACCATTGTAGTTCTTGGTATATAAAAAACTCATCTAAGAATGTTGTGTGTGGTTTTATTTCTATACCACTACCAAAATAGATACTTTTTAAACCTATTGTGTGCTATACAAGAGTATTTTTGTAACCAAGAAAGATCTAGATTGTTGGTGCTGCCAGAGAATTTACTGTTGACATATACGCATCACATCCCTTCTCAACATACTTATTTACCTCAACAAGTTTCACAACATAATAATGATTCTCACGTGTGATATATATTATTGAGATTGTTTACCACCAACTTCTTTGTATCCAGAATGCTAGCAAAGTGATTTAGCACACTAAGATATGGACTATCATCAAAAGTATACATGTTTCAAAACTATAAATCATGAGCGACCCTCTTGGTAATCGAGTCAATAATCAAGATGATGATTGGTCTTGTTTATTTTTCTTACATATATGGACGTCTTGACATAAACCTGTTTGAGAAAATGATATAATTTTAAATATTGAAGCATCTCCATTTTGAAAAAAATAAATATCATCTAAATAAAATAAAATAAAATATTCGTTTTCATTTTCCCGCAACTTAGTTTGGTTCTTAAATATTGCATAGACTAAACAATTTATTCTCGTATATGTTGTAAGGTATTTAAAATTGAAATATAAAAGTTATCAATATGTATATTTCTTATCCAGTATTACATAATTATTGTAAATAGGTATCGAATACATTGGTTGAAAATATTAAAAAGAGTTCATTGCTTGATTTACAAAAATAGAAATATACATATATTGAACTGAATAAGCTGAAAAGATAGTAGGGCGATCCCAAAGAAAAATTTACCCAATTAAAGTCATATTATTAGCTTGTGCTTTCTAAGTTTTTTCGAATATTCACTTGGCCCATATTTTTTCAACTTTATTTTATTATACATTAATCTATTTCACTTGTATGAATATTTGGTATAATAATATAATATATTTTATTTTATACAAAATAGAATAAGGGTGAATTATATATAGGGTCTTGGAGACAAATTGTCTTCTCTATAGAGTAGTTTCTTAAATGGCATTCTTCTTAGGGACCTCAATTTTGACAATAGTCTTTCTTACCCTTACTACCACTAAAAGACAAACAAATGTGATGTCACTGTTTCTCTCTCCTCTACCTACCACTACCCACCTACCTCCAACCTCCAACCACCTGCCACCGACCTCCGACCCCCGACCACCGACATCCGACCACCGACCACCGCCACCGACCTCCGACCACCAGTCACCGGTCACCGGAAAAAACATAGAGTACTCTGAGAAAAACGTAGAGTACTCTGAGAAAAACATAGAGTACTCTGTATATTTTAATGAATATTCTTAAAATCCGACCACCTACCTCCGGCTGCCAGAAAAATACAAAGTACCGTATAAAAATGTAGAGTACTCTAAGAAAAACTCGGAGTACTCTAAGAAATTCTCGGAGTACTCTAAGAAATTCTCGGAGTACTCTTAAAATTTGGGGTACTATTAAAACAAACAAAGAGTATAATCGGAAATGCTTAAAAAAAATAAAAATTGAGTATTATTTAAAAAAAACACATATACACATTATTCTATTACAAGGTAAAAAAAATAGAAATCTATTTGGTTTGACCAGATCTAGATCTGGTCAACCATTTTAAACTAAAAAAAAAAATCTAGCTTAGCCTTCACGCGTGAAACGACCAAAACACCACCACCATACACACCACCACCACCGTAACACCACCACCTCGCTCCAAACAGACCCGGCAACAAACCCTGCAACAAACCACTTATTCTCCAGCCTGGATCTTGACGAACGAACCCTGCAACAAAACTTCGGCGAAGCACGACCACTGCAGCACCCTGGCGAAGCACGACCACTGCAGCAAACGAAGCTCGAGCCACCATCAGTCCGGCGAAGCTCCCTCCTGCAGTTTTAGATCGAGATCCAGGCGCACCAGTCCGGCGAAGCTCCTTCCTGCATTTTTCGATCGAGATCCAGTGCAGCGGCAGCAGCAATGGTTCTCCTCCGGCGAAACAGCAACCGAACGGAGGTCGCGGCAGAGGTGGAGAAGCTTCAAGGTAGCTGAGGTGTCCAGTTGTGCTTGGATCTCAACCTGTCCGTGGTGGTGGAACTCCGTCGAGTGGTGGTGGTGCTCAGATCTCGAGCTTCGAATCTTCTTTGTGGTGTGATTTCATCCATGGATAGAGTATGGGAGGAGATAGAGGTAGGGGTGGTGGTTTTTTGCATTTACGGTGGTGGTTGTGTTATGGTGGTGGTGGTGGTTTGGGAGGGAGGTGGGGTATGAGAGAGGTAGTGGAGGAGAGAGATATGAGAGAAGAGAGATAATACGTGAATGAAAATGTAAAATTCTCTAATTTAGTATATATAGGAATAAAAAAAACAAAAGAGGGTAGTTTAGTACTTGGGGTTTTAGGCTTCATGTGTTAAAAACTTCCTGAGGTCTTTAGTAAGAAGAGGCTTTAGGCCGGGTCGCCATCTTGAAGAGGGGGTGTGGTCAAGACCCTAGGTGTAATTATCTCATAGAATAATAGTGTAAATAACTCAAAAAATTAATAGCGGGCCCAGTAGCACAATTCTTTTATAATATAAGGGCATATAATGTACTTTTCACAAAATATAAGAAATTAGGTTGATTGACCTATAAGGTCTTAGAGACAAGATTTTTGGCCTAAAGAAACTAGTAGAAATCTTATTTCTTTAAAGGGACCTTAATCATGACCAAATACTAAATACCCTTACTAACACTAAAAGACAAAAAGGTGATGTCACTGTTCATCTCTTTCCACTACCAACCTATCTCCGGCCTCCGACCACCTCCGACCACCCACCACCGACTCTGACCTCCGACCACCGATCTCTGACATCCGGTCACAGGAAAAATGATGGGTTGTATACAAAAATTGATGAGTTTCGAAAAAATGATGAGGTTCGACATTAAATGATGAGTATACTATAAAAAAGCAGAGTATACAATAAAAATAGCCGAGAATTCTATAATGAAAAAAGCAGAGTATCCTTATAAAACGATGAGTATTATTAAAAAAAGGTGAGTACCACTAAAGAAAGACGAGTATCACGTTACAACACATTATTACATCAAAAGCAACTAACTAATTACAAGAAAATAGGAAAAAACTAATTAATACAAAAAAAAAAAACTAACTAAACTTGTTTGACCAGATCTGAAGAAAAACTAATATGCGTAAAGAGTACGCGAATCAACAAAAAAAATGTTGCATGCCATGGCTGCAAGCTCTGGTGCGGTGTCCTTGGCAGCTCGAACCACCTGCTGTTCTTCTTGGCTCCATCCCAGGTCCATGGTTGCTTCGAGCTCTGTCTCTAGAAAGAGAGCTTCGAGCTCCGTGTTCGAGCTCCAGGTCCGCTTCAGATCTCGGTTGCTAGTGGTGGTTCGTTGGTGGTGTGTGATTAAACATGCTGGGAATGAAACCGTTCGCAGCAGCCCCAACTCCGATATGTTCTTCGAGCAGCAAATGTTCGTCGCCGGAGAAGACAGCGACTTCGTAAGGAGGGAGGAGCGGCGGTCTTCCTGCGAATCTGAGATCTGGACCAACGACGATGATTCCCAACACCACAGTACCACCGCCTGCGTTTTCAGATGTTTTTAAGCTCGCAATAGCACCGGGGAGAGGCTGTACAAATGGTTGAGCTCGCCGGGTAGACATGGGAAAATTTCGGCGGTGGTATCCATCGAGAGAGGAGAGCGTGAGTTGTGAGAGAATTAATAATAAAAAGCTGATAAAATTATTATATATAGGATAAAAAATCAAAAAGGGGCAATATTGTAAATATGATTTTTGGCTATAGTGTAAAATCTAATAGGAGGTTTTTAGTAAGAAGGCTAAAAAGAAGGGGTTGAGTTAGGATTAAGGAGTGTGTTCTCAAGACCTCTTGGGTCAAAATCTCAAGAATTTATAGTGCAATTAACATGAAATAATCGAGAGAGAAGAGGGAAGGTCCTGGGGATATGCCAACCCCCTTCACTCTTTAACAAACATTACTGACTCTACCCGTAAAAATTAGTGGTAATCCAACATTTTTTCTTTTCAAAGCAAAATTTTCAAAGAAAAAAAAAACTTACCATCAAATCGCAAATAAGAAAATAGATCTGGATAACTCTTTATTATTTCGCTATTCTTTTGAAACTACACATACTCAAGACTTTAAAACGATAAAATTTTATTGTGTGAATGGATAGATAAAAGATTGAGGAGGAATTGAGGCGGTTATGGAATTTGATAAGTGAAATGTGAATGGTGATTGGTAGAAATAGGTTAGATTTATTGTGTTATAGGATATATATACATATTTTACTAAAATTTCTATATTTTAAAAAAAATTATTACGCAAGTGTTTCATAATTTTGTTCTTTTTGGTTTAAACATGTACTAAAATTTCATTATTGAAATATGGATTACTAAATTACTTTTTATAAAGTTGTTTTGAAATATTAAATTCTTATATAAAACATACATTTTGAAAGTTAAATAGGGATAATAATTAAAAAAATAAGATTATTTTTCATTGAGATTATTATCATCTACACCTCAAAATTAACAATAACTTCCCTTTCCCATCTTCTTATATAATATTGTCTAAAAACGTCATAAAAATAAAGTTTACTCCAATCATACCTCCAATTATATCCCTGTTTTAAATTTTATATATATCGTTTGACTCACTAATAACCCAAAGAAAATATAAAAATAAAAATCCTCCACAACCATCGTCCCCAACCAACCGCCTCTCTCACAACAGAGGAAAATTGATACGCCGGAGGATCTAGGGTTCGTTTTACTTCAACTCTTTCTACATCTTCTTCTCTTCCCTCTTTACAGCTTCTCGTGGTCCTTCTAGAAGCTTTGTGGCTTCTTCACCTTCGCAATAGGCATTCGTGAATTTCTGACACTTGAATTTCTCCTCAGCTTTCCGACCTTTACGATGGCCAGTTCCGAAGTGGAGTCACGGTGTTGACTGGCGGTCGCCGCCTCGTTTAACGCCTCAAACTAAATCAGAGTAGAACCGAGTCTCCCGTTAACAAACACTTTGAGCGCAACCTCGCTGCTGCTATAGGTAATATATCATTTTAAATAAAATTATTTGTTATCTTATCTATTTAAATTCATCTGATTCTAATGGAAGCTTTTGAACATCCTTTCAAAAACTATTTAGTACTCTGCCTTAGCCTGGAAGTGTCGAGTTTGGACAATTCTAGATCCTTCTTGCTCTAAATGATCCTAGAAATGATATAAACTTTTAATCATTTTAGCCTTTAATTTCTATAAATTTATAAGCTGATTCAAGTGAAGTTTTCTCACTATAGGTGTATGCACTATGTCCCTTCTAGTTGAGACTAAATGATTGGGCCAAAACTGTAGGCTTCTGCACCATCTCTACTGTGTCCATGTCCCCTTAATGAAATATATTGGTTAGGCTTCTGTACCAACAAATTTTGGTGTATTGATCTCTCAAAGGTATAACCCTTTATGAACTTCCTAATGATGATCCACAATGCTCAGTAACTGAGGGGCCTTATGAGCAAGCTAACTAAAAATTCTAGTTTCGTGAGAAATTTAAGCCAATAATTTGATATTCTCTAAAAACATCTTTAATTTTTGTTTAAATGTTTATTATATGTTTTGTTTTAGTTTCAACTGTTATATGAAAAATCAGGTCCTTTTTTGGGTGAGATTTGGTGCATTTGTGTTAGTCTTGAGGGTCTATGCAAAAAAAGAAAAACACTATATGTGCTTTTTACCTGTGTAAGTTTTTGATTTCATTCCTAGGAATTGCAAATTTTATTTATATAGAAGCTAAGATTAATATGGAATTGGAAGCTTGGTGTGTTGAACAGTGAGACTTACTCCATTATAGATAATTTCTAGTTATTATATGCGATTGCGGTAGTACTGAGAGATGATTGAAAAAATTTCTTATTGTCGAATTTTTTACAATAACAATTATCACTTTTATTCTCTTAGATGGCTAAGACTCATAAAAACACAGCTACAACGCATCATCTTGGGTTGTCAAAGGTACACACTCAATTTGTATACAATAATTCACTATTTTGAATCGACATAATTGATCTTATTATTTGCTTTCATATAATTATAGGCGAAACTTGAGGGACCTTTTTGCACCACCTTCAAAAGGTGGTGGTGGTGACTAGCAATGGGCATAGATGAGTGAAAAGAATATCATCCCCTTCCATAGATTCATTACTTCTGGAAAAAAAAACCAATTTACTCAATAATTCACTAGTAAAACGAAAGAAGTGGTATTCCAGAAAAATTGGAAGTCAGAGGTTTTCAAAACGAAAGAAGTGGTATTCCAGAAAAACAATGTTCCGATTTAAGTAAACTAACTATTACAAAAATAGAATTACGAATTACAAATAATATGCCACTTACACGGAATTAGAAAAGAACAACACAATTTCACGGTAATCTGGCATTAAAAAGATATTCCGGCGTATCTATATCTCTAACAGAAACTCTACGACTATAGTTTTTCAGAGAGAAGATAGGTATAATTTTTGTTCTTTTCTGGTGTGTTTCATAAGTAAGACAAGGAGAGCAAGAGTTGTATTTATAGGGGAGTAGGTGAGGAGAGGCTTTGCAGAAACGTCCAAATTAATCACCTTGATTGTCTCCATAATTGGTTCTTGATTGACTGAGGGTTTTGGTTGACTCATATGTTACACGTTTTAATTTCTAACAATGAATCTGGACATTATGTTGACTTGATACGTTCCCGTATTGACCAAGTTCTGTAACAGTTGACTGTTGCGTAATCGGCAAACACTTGTCTTCTAGTGTGAAATTGGTGGACATTTGTCTTCTTGCTGAAAGGACTTGACTTGCCACCACCTACTATAAGAACTAGCCTTCTCCTAGTAGAGCCTCTTCCAAAAACTAGTTTTATTTTTCATTTTTTGACTCCCCAACTCCCCGAACTCCCCCACGATCCCACGATCCACGCCTACGCGTCGCCAGGCTGGGCCGGGCGGGTGGTGGTGGTGCGCGCATGTGGGGCTTTGCCTTTTTCCTTTTGTCTTTCATTGTCTTTGGTTCTTTTGAGAGTAATAGATGGGTAAGCTAATTAATGCTAATATATTTTCCATCTCTGCTCCTATGTGAGACATTTTCTTCACAAAAAAGTGTCTTTTCCACTTCTCCCATAAGAACATGGAAATGAATTATATTAATACTTTGTTAAATGGATTTAAACACACTTAATTAATTATAAATTCCAACAATCCCCCACTTAGGGTCTTTATGAGAGAATGTGAACATATATCCATAACTATCAGTATGTGGGTGAATTGTACTTAAGTGGCAATATCTTTTGATTTGAATTGACACATAGTGAAGTGAGGCAACCACTAAATTCCGTTTAAATGAACTTACTCTTGAACTTAACGGTTTTCGATCGAGACCCTCACAACACATACTCTACTCAACTAAAAGTTATAGTTCCTTTGAACATCACCCTTCAGTTTGTTCATCAAGTCCTTCTCTTAGGACCACCGCTTGCGGGCCATGAACTTTGTGGACTTATTAATATGAGACCATTAATGTGGTGTCCTTAATTTCTATCATGAATGTTGAGTCTCACTTTTGACAGCGTAATCATCAAGTCCTTCTTAAAAAGGACCACCATATGATGGCTCTAAATTCATTATGAGTTGAACACTCATCCTTGTGTTTTCTAGAATGATACACCTTATGGGTGAATTCATCAAGTCCTTCTCAATAAGACCACCACAAGTGGCTATGAATTCTTTAAGACGATTTATACATTCGTGTCATATCCCATGACTATTGAGTCTATTATATTCGGTCCAACAGTGACCTTACTTAGAACTCGGGTAATTTTTGCTAGACACCCCCACATTTGAGTTAGTGGGCCAGAACCGATTAACATAGCCTTTATCTATGTCATTACATAAGGGTATGTGAGGCACTAAGTTCGTCGATAATTCCGTTAATATCACAAAGCTATTTTACGGGATTTAGAACAACATTCGTGCCCTAAGTCTTTTGATTTGGCAAAAAAGTTGGTTTTCAACCTCGACCTTATGTTTTATAAACACATGATCCGTTTCACTTTTAGTATTTAGGAGATATACTTTCATGAACCTGGAATAGTTTCCTATGAATGTTATATAGTATGGGTTTTCTCCTTTACTAGTGGAATTTATAAAAGCATTTAGGTCTAAATGTACTAATTCTGGTAGTTTAGAATTCTCGTGGTTTCATATTAAAGGGTCATTTTCCTTTGAGTTTGGACTTTACACATATCATATAATATATAAAGTCATTGACCTTATTAGTCGAAAGGATTTTTAGCCTTTAAAAAGAAGAGAAAAAGAAAGGTAGCCAAATCTACCATTCAATACATCTAAACATTCAAATAGATAAGAAAAATTAGAAATGTCCTTATTAGAGGTTACAAGGTTCAATCACACAAACCCTTATTTGAAAAAAAAAAAACCCATTCCCCAAAAACTTATCATATTGGTACTAGTCACGGGTTACAGTATTTAAAACAATCAAACTATTATGTAAATACCCTTTTCCCATAAACTCATCAGTTTTGGTAATAACTATTTCCCCTCCTCGAAAACTAGTTTGAGTACCACTTTATTAAGAAGAGCTCCGGAAACTAAGTTCCTACGGAGCGAGGGGACAAAGAGAACATCGTTTAACTCAAAGATCTTACCAGAAGTGAGTTTGAGGGTAACTTGTTTTTTTCCAAGGACTTTAGAAGTGGATAAGTCACCTAGGTACACACATTCACCATTGGTTGCTTCCTCGAACTTTTTGAACAGGGCTTTGTTTGCACATAAGTGTCGTGAAGCCCCAGTGTCAAGGATCCACTCGATTTTGTTTTCCACCAAGTAAACCTCAACCATTACCGCGGCGATTATCTCTTCGATTTCAGTTAGGTTTGCAGTAGGTTTTGGATCAGGAATAACTCTAAGAGGACACTCAAAAGCCCCATGTCCTTCGTTACCACAACAATAACAAGAACCCTTAGGTTTCTAAATCTTACCAGAGATTTTAAACATTTTGTTTGTTTGTTGGAGTTGTTGCGGTTCTTAATTTCCTCCGGATTTGGAATTGTTAGCGCCTTGATGTTTTCCATTACTTTCGAACATGTCCTTGTTACGTTGCCCAGAACTTTCAAGAAGTTTAGACTTCGAGGAATGAGGAGGGAAAGAGAGTGACTTATCCTTGAGTCGATTGGCTTCTTCGACTTGTATGTGACTGATGAGTTCTTGGAGGGTCATTTCCTTCTTTTTGTGTTTGAGGGGTTACGGCATTCGCTCCAAGATGGGAGAAATTTCTCAAGCAAAATGTTGGCTTGGAAAACTTCTCACATCTTCATGCCTTCGGCGATTTCCTCCACGCATAGGTTTTCGTACACATGAAGTTGTTCGGTCATAGGTTTCTGATCAGTGAGAGTAAAGTTGTACCGGTTTCTGGTGTCGTACATCTTTTTACCGGAATCATCGGTCCCATACTTTTACTCAAGAGTTTCCTATATGACCTTTGTAGACTTTTTCTTTGGCAAGAAGATAAAAAATGGGATTCGTGACATTGTTCAACATCCAGCCCCGAGCTTTGGTATTAGCTCTTTTGAACCTGGCTTTGAGGATGAGATGTCTAGCCTGTTCTAGTTCAGTAGAAGCTCCATTTTCCACCATAAGTGGAGGAGCCTCGACTATAGCAAAGTCGAGTTCATACTGTTCAAGACAGATCATAATCTTTTGTACTCAACGCTTGTAGTTGGAACCATTAAGGGACTCCAACGTATTCATGTTGAGTAGTGGATTTGCGTTCAATGATGAAGCAGCAGCCGAGATAGGAAAAGCCAATTCAGAAAACGGTGATAAAAGCAAATATCTTTTTAAATTTTGAGTAAAATTGGAAGTCACCGGTTTTCAAAACAAAGGAAATGGTATTTCAGAAAAAACAATGTTCCGATTTAAGTAAACTCACTATTACAAAAATAGAATTACAAGTTACAAATAATAAACCACTTACACGAAATCAGAAAAGAACAACACAATTACACGGTAATTTGGCGTTAAAAAGATATTCTGGCGTACCGGTATCTTTAACAGAGGCTCTACGACTATAGTTTTTCAGAGAGAAGAGAGGTAGAATTTTTGTTCTTTTCTGGTGTGTTTAGTAAGTAAGACAAGAAGGGGAAGAGTTGTATTTATAGGGGAGTAGGTGAGGAGAGGCTTTGCAGAAACGTCCCAATTAATAAACTTGATTGTATCCATAATTGGTCCTTGATTGACTGACGGTTTTGGTTGACTCATATGTTACACGTTTTAATTTCCAGCAATGAATTTGGACACTATGTTGACTTGATACATTCCTGTATTGACCAAGTTCTGTAACAGTTGACTGGTGCGTAATTGGCGGACGCTTGTCTTCTGGTGTGTAATCGGTGGATGTTTGTCTTCTTGCTGAAATGACTTGACTTGCCACTGACTACTATAAGAACTGGCCTTCTTCCAATAGTGCCTCTTCCAAATACTAGTTTCATTTTTTATTTTTTGACTCCCCAAACTACCCACGACCCACACCCACTCCGTCGTCGGGCGGGTGGTGGTGGTACGCGCATGTGGGGATTCACCTTTTCCCTTTTGACTTTCATAGCCTTTGGTTCTTTTGAAGTAATAGATAGGTAAGCTAATTTAATCTAATATAGTTTCCATCTCTTCTCCTATGTGGTAAATTTTCTTCACAAAAAATTATCTTTTCCACTTCTCCCATAAGAACATGAAAACGGATTATATTAATATCTTGTTAAATGGATTTAAACACACTTAATTAATAATAAATTCCAACATGGAGGACATTGATGTCGTGTTTGTGGTGGTGGTTGATGTCTCCCTATTCTAATTATTAGCCCTTTGGAGACATCATTTTAGGTGAATAAATGACTTATTTGATGGACATTTATGCGTATTTGATCATATTACTCTTTCTCCCCTTGGAATTTAACTATCTGCAGTTTCTGAGCTTTTGTGCGTAAATTTGACTATTTTTAGTGCAAAGTTAATAGGTTCTTGCATTTCATGAAACACCAATATAAGGAGGAGAAGTGAGAATAAAAGTCTTAGGGTATTTTAGTGTGTTAGGATGTATTTTTACTCGAGTTTCTATTTTTAGAGTGCACTTTCCTATTTCTATTTCTTGAATTTATGATTTATTCTTTTTAAGCATATGCGGTTTAATTATTTATTTATTGTGGAAGCTTGAAAAGATATATGGTAATTAATTAGAGACCAAGTCAAGTCAAAGAAGTAAAGGAAAGAATATTTACATGGAAATAAGAAGATTTAGGAAGGATATACGCAAAGAAGGAAAAGATAAAGCTTCCTTATGAATTTGAAATTCCAGCCACGTTTCAAAGACGATTCCATAACTTAATATTGGCTAGGAATCTGGGCGAGTGGTCTGCACCCATGAAAAGAGCTTTCCGATACAAGCGGTTTCGAATATTGGAACGCGTCAAACGGATAAGTATTGAAGGAGATATGACCAAAACAAATCAGCAGCAGAATTTTACCTTTCCTAGAATTTAGGGCTACAAATTTAAGAGTTCTTAACTTGTCTTCCACTCCAAGTAAATTCGACCTAGGGCTTCCTAACACCTATACACCTCTTAGCCTCCTCTTTTCAAAAAACACTTCAGAGAATTACACAAGAGGTTAAGGTTTTCAAGTCAGAGCAAGAAGGCAAGGAGAAGCTAGTGCTGGAGAAGTCCTGTTCTTCCATCATCAATCATCTTACCCTTTAGGTTATCAATTTATCCTTTGTATTTGAACATGAATTCCTTTTATTTAATTTTAGTTTTTCATTGCGTTATGAATTAATTTCTTAATTACTTGAGAATCGTTATATGGGTTGAACTTAATTCTGTTTAATTTATGTTTTCTGAATTTGGGTTTTAATGGTTTAAATTAGACTAGGTATTTTGTGTTGACTATTATTTTGTTCTAATCACTAATTTTGAAGTCATGAATCAAACTTAACTCATAGTAATTAAGCTATTCCATATAGTGGCGTATGGATCACCTTGACGGGGGGGGGGGGGGGGGTTTAATTACAGACTTAGATAATAGATGCATATTATCCGTTATTGAACCTGACGGGCTTAACTAACCATGCAGCCAATGTGGTAAATTAGTATTCATTTGAAGGTAGCTTATATTTACCCTGGCGGGGTTTGTAATACCGTAGGATAGCTCCTAAGTCCACCCTGACGGGGTTAGGAGATATTAGAGTCCCGACAAGCACAATAATACCAGTTTAGCCCTTAAACAAAAGCATTAGATAGGTTAGGTGAAACCCTTGTGAGGATCAAATAATCTTTCTCATCTGAAGTTTCAAGTGTCTTTTATTTGCTTTCTTTTATTTCCGTACTTTATTTTCTTGCATCTTTTAATTTATAAAAACCAAACAAAATCTTTATTTTATTTTTCTGTCAAACAATTATTCTTACTTTTCGATTAATACCTGAGTTGTGCCTAATCCGTCCCTCCGAACGAACTTGTTTATCATATATTACTTGGACAACCGTGCACTTGCGGTTAAATGGTTCCCTAATTTTCAGTTCATAATTTATAAACACACCAGGACCCACCAATGGTACGAGTTGTTGTTTAAATGTGAGATTTTATTATCTACGAAGCTAGTTTGAAGGTCTTCATGCAATATCTTGTTCGAGCTAACTAAAATGAGAGACAAATTCATTTTCCTCTCAAGGAAGATACGATATTGGTTTTAATCTTCACATGGGATACAAATTTCATGCTAGCTAATGACAACATGATGGTGCCAATATATTGAAGTGAAAAATTTATTGTTGTATTTGTTCACCTTTCTCTTGGATATGTGCAAGTTGTAAATTGTAGTATAGTTTTATCATATTTTAAACTCATTTTTTTGTTTCTTTTCTTTTAAGTAGTTAAACAACTCTAAACTAATGTAGTTATTCAATTTAGTTATGTGGTGGTTTTCTATACACTAAGTGCATAACACTAAGCATGCTCACTAGTAATGATACAACAGTCTCGTAAAGTGTGCATGCGTATTTAAACTTTATTATCAGAATCTCAATCTTAGTAGTAAATTATGGAAGTGTTGTATACTGAGCTTGCTTAGTGATAAAATTATCCTCCCAGTGTCGAACATTTAGCATACTCACTGTCAAACTTTGATCATGATTAGTTCTTCCACCAACGGTGGCTACAAACATAATTAGTCTTGGAATCTGTGTATGCTCAGTGTTCAGGATCGAGCTTTATCAACATCAAAATCTGAGCATGCTTAGTAACACCACTAGTCATGGCTCTTACAGTAAACACTAAGAATGTTCAATATCAGACTCTAAGCATTCTTATTATTAGATTCTAAGCATGATCAGTGCGTCCTCTGGTGTTGTCTTATTTGACATGATTTGACGATGATAAGTGGAGGTCAAAGATACATTGTGTCACTTAGTGGGAAGCTTAATATTCATTTTGTCACTTTGTTTATCTTTCTGTGAGTTTTGTCCTATTTGGGGGTGTTTAAGTATTTTTCAAAATATTTGGCCCCTTATAAGAACAAAAAGGTTCTTTCCTCCGTATTGGCAATAAAAGACTTTCGCAAAACTTGTTTGTCAAACCCCCTATAATAAAACAAATGAAGTATTATCAACACACTTCAAATTTCTATATTCCATAATTGTTAAAAATATTATTATTATAATATATTATTACCTTTCTAGATTAGTTTGTTTCCATATCGTATTTGTTTTCTAGTTAGTTTAGTCTTACCTTACTTGTTCACCAAGTTATTAGTCCTATAAATAGGACTCATTCTATAGTATTAGATCATCAGTTCATTCACAAGTAGTCTCTAGTGCTCTAGTGTCTTCCACAAAAGAATAATTGCTAATATCTCCATCGAGGAAGCTTTTGATGAAACTTTATTCATGTCAAAGGTAAAATTATCCTAACATGATCTCAAGAAATGAAGCTTATAAGAGTAGTGAACTAGTTGTGTTAAGTGTATTGCAAGAAAAATACATTAACTTATAACATATAAGGTTCGCAAGTACATATTTGCTAAATGTGACGGCCTCTCAGATTGTCAAGGTTTAAAGATAAGGATGCAACTGTACATTTCATACCATTCTGGCAATGTATTGAAGACTGTTTCTCTACCTGTTGTTAGTATAGGGAAAAAGTTGTTACATCGGGTATTTACATTTGTTGTCCCCTAGAGTGTGAGAAATAAATCAAAACCTACGAGGAGCTACTACATGCAAGTCTAGGGGTCGTAAACAACTAACAAATAAGTATTAGAGTATCTTTCTCCACATGCACTACGAGGTTATTTCTTTTGTGTTTTAAGGAAGCGTAGAGGGGTCGAGTTGTAATTAACTAAAACATAAAAGATATTGTTTTATTTTATAAAAGCAAGGATTAAAGTGCAAAAAAAATAACATATGATTAAAAATCAAATAACTAAAGGATAAACTAACAAATACGAGAATATAGTTGAGAAGATAGCCTTAGTGTCGCTAGTAATTCTCACTAGTTATGAATTTACCTAGTTATGAATGTAAGGGTGAATAGTTATTTTAGCAATAGTCGAAACTCTAAAATTCTACAATTCTATGGATCTCTCCCGAATGAACCTACAAGACTTTCAAACGTAATTAATCCTAACCCGATGGACTATCTGGCTATCTGACGAGCCTTGTGAAGTTCAAGTTCCTCTTAGTCGATATTTCGGGGAAAGGGGCTAGTAGTCAGTGTGTAGATAATTTTTTACGGTCCTATTAATTAAAATTAAACGAATAAAATAATGTTTTTAAATTAGTTTTATGCACTTGGAGAATAAAAAAAAATAATGGTCTTTTTATTTTTACCACATCTGGTTTGGAAGAAGAAAAAAAATTTATATTACTTTTCTTGCGGGTAAGGTTATTTAGCAGTAAAAAATTTTTGTTTGCGATTGAGTTGTAAGGAGAACAACTACCTTTATTGTATCTATTTATTGGATATATGGTTATTTTCTTTTCTTCTATTTTATGAATAATATTTTTTTCTCTCTGTGAAAATTAAACTAACTTTATGTAATTATTCGTGAGTTTTAAAATTTGGCGGAAAAAAAAAACGAATACCCATACAAAAATAAAAATACAAGAATAATAAATGCTCAAGAGATTTAATTAAAGGTTTGGTGATACCTATAAAATATAAAAAAATTTATTTATTAACTTGGAAAAATAAGGAATAACAAATTCAATGCATTCCAAATAAAGTTAAGTTACACATAATTCAGAGCCATCGTGCATTTGATTATTCATGATGTACTCTATTTTCTTTGTAAGTCTCCTTCCATAATTAGATTAGAAGTTAATGTAAATAAATCATTACTACATTAACCTATATTTAGTGGATTGAACTTAAAATAGTATATCATATAAGAAAGCTTATCGATGACCCACTTTCAAAATTTGGCCCTTGAAGATTTATAATTGTTATACACAATAACTAAGCACTATACTTTTATATACTACTATTCGTGAAAGTGAAATTACATAGGTTAGATCATTACATTTACTATTTAGCACATATAATTTTAGCAACTAATAATACTAGTACTAACTACAAACAAAACAGTGTATGATTCTCTAAACTACATGTTTAAAAATGTTTAATACTTGACGGTAATATTCATAACATTAAATAAAACCTAGATACTTCTAAATATAAAAACCAATTCTAATCCATCTAGCTATCCTCATTACCTTATGCAACTACTATAATATAGATGATGTTAATAGAAGTGTATTCACTGTACAATGAAATGAAAAAAATATAAACACGAGAGTGATAAAAAATTCATAGTTTTGTATAAAAATGAAGAAATATTCAAATAAAAGGGAAGACAGAATTAACAAAGGTTATAAGAATATTGTTGTTAACCATTATTTTTTTCGTTTTCTAACCACTAGAAAAACTAATGATCTTCATTACTTTTATTCCTTAAGTCTGTAATATAGATATTTGGCATATCCTCGTTATATCTATATCCGAATTTTTATAGGAAAACAAAAAATCTGTATATAATTAGAAATACAAAATAGTATATGAGTAGATTTAAAAGATATTACAGCTACACACCCAACCTATAGCGATTTTTGTGGCATCTTTTTGAAAACATGCTTACTTACTTTCTTTTAGTAGAATAGGCCTATTTGCATTAACACATGCTATAGATAATTAGGTAAGCTACAAATTTGTAATAGTCCCATAAATATTAGATTTAACATCATTAATAAGGTCAAAGTTTAGATTATGACATTTAAAGATAATATAATTAAATAACATATTTTTCTGTGCTCCCCAATTTTCTGGTTACATTTCTTGGCTTCTTTGGTATTCTATGCACCCTGGGGCACATTACATCCCCGGTATAGAAACGAGTTGTTTTAGGTCTTCTTCCTCTTTTCTTGGGCTACATCACACCCATAGGTTTTAGGTCTTTTCTGCTCCAGCACACAATAGAAAATATACATCTTATAAAGTAAAATTATATTTTCTACTTATTCAACTATTTTGTCTAATATAGGGACCAACTATGCAATTAACCTTAATTTGATCACAAAATAATAGAATATATGATAAATAATAAAAAGATTCAGTTATCTTGCATCTTGAATTTGTCTCCATTATCTGGAATTTGGTAATCCTTTATTATAAAAATCCCAGGAAGCACATTCTGTAACAATCAAAATAAATTAAATATAATTAAAATTAAAATTCGACGATAAGAATTAACAAAAAGAACCACCATTAACTAAGGGGACATGATTACAAAAAATAAAAAATAAAAGTAATAAATAATTGAATTAGATAAACATTTAATTCATATGTTGTGTGTACTATTCTAATAATATAAGGTGACATTGTATACTTTTTTAAAGGGAAAAAGACACTGAAGTCCTCAAGTTTATTATATTGGGACACTTAGGTCCCTCCGTTTTTCTTTTTATTTTGATAGGTCCTATTTTTTAACATGGTTAGTTATATTTAACTGTTAATGATATGATTTTTTTTAAATTCCACTTATGCCCTTTATTTTATTAACCAAATTTATTTGATTTCACAATTATAAATACTCAACCATTTATTAGATATATTATTTAAATAATATAATTTTTTTTAAGGATTTGTACAGTGACTTTGTTTTCTTCTATTCATGTAGTATAAATCTTCAAAACTATGTATCATTTTTTTTAGAAAAAACTATATCAAACTTGTATCTTTTT
Organism: Nemophila menziesii; assembly: GCA_029959085.1. NCBI lineage: Eukaryota > Viridiplantae > Streptophyta > Magnoliopsida > Boraginales > Hydrophyllaceae > Nemophila > Nemophila menziesii. The sequence continues at coordinate 1,285,891 of JARWIR010000027.1, read as the reverse complement.
CTTTGTGCCTATCAAGAATCCTACTTAGCTAGTAGAATCCATCCTTTATCCAATTCATATCTATAAAACAACCTCATCTAATATACTTATCTGAATTTTATGTTCTATTACATTAAAATCAAATAACACGACAATCTCACACATGTATAAAAGATCACAATACTAATAAAATTAACATCCATAGTAAAATATAGAATTTTTTCAGATCATGTTCTTGTGCTAACATATTTTTTAAAAACTAACGAAATAGTAATCTAATATATGAGACAAAACAAAACGTATATTCTGAGCATACAATAACATGTTCATAGTACATGACAAAAGTAACTTTCATAATAAGAATTAGTTATCCACTATGTCGAGAATACGCAACCTCGTCAGATGTGTTGCTAGGTCTTGTACAAGTAAAGCACCCACAATGTACATAATTCTGGTTAATGTCCGTATTATGGTTTTCAACCTATACAAATATAATAATAAGTAATTAGATTAATTGTATCCATTAATGTAAAAAAAATACTTGAAAATAATTAAAGATATTACAATCAACAGTAACAAATAAGTTGCATCTATGTAAGTGGCTTATACGATCTAGGATGAACGAGTTTCCATGGTCCAATATGATCACATAAATTTTATTTTCAACTTTTATTTGAACTCATCAATTTAAAATATATACTATATCAGTACACTACTTTACATATAACCTCATAAAAAATCACATTAGATGCTTATTCTTTCTTGAAAAAATATAAGGTGTGTCAAAAGTGCAATAAAAGAAAAATATAAACAATATTACCTGTTTACTATATTGTTATCAAAACTCGTGTTAGCTCTTCTATCCTTTAGATGGCATGTAGATTTATTATGACCCAACGCTTTGCATAACGAGCATCTATGAAGTACTGATCTTTGATCACAAGATGGTGCAATTTCTCCAACTTCTTTGATTCTATTAACCTTTGGCATGGCTATTTTCCGTACCATTTCTAGAGGTGCCCATATAGGTGAATTGTCCGAATCTGTATTTTTAACAAAGGAATCAAGAAGAGGGTATAAAAGGTATTTTAAAGAAGTCAATTACTCTTGACTGTTAAAAAAAGTTAACTACGTTAAACAATAGGACTTATCAAGAGAATAAAAAGAACTAAGGAACTTATGTGTCCCAATATAAAAAACTAGAGGACCTGAGTGTCCTTTTCCCACTTTTTAAATCTCACGAGTTTATACACATATTTTTTTAAGACCACAAAAGATATGATGTATCTTTCAAACTAAATAAAAATACATTCACATATCTAAATCACAAGGAGATAAAATAAAAAGAATGTTTCGTTAGACTATCATATATGTTGTTAAAAAATATGCTTTCTCCAATAGGTGTCAATCAAGTCTTACAAATTAATTTAATTTTTCTTACTTCTATTTCTCTACTCTCCATATATATACTCGAACCACTATGAACAGATGGTCTAAAATTTAGTGAAAAAATATCTCTTGTGGTGTTGGTGTATATTTGGCTATTTTGTAAAATATATATATAATCCTAAAATATCTAACTAATTTTCTCAATATAATTAATTATAAATTTGAGAAAAAATGAAAAATTCCAATTAATTTACACCAGAGTGAAAAAACACATTGTAGAACAAATTTTGAAATTAAAAATAGTACCTTAGATTTTTAAATTGAAATGATATGGCCAACTATCTAAGATACTATCATTTAAAAATAGTATTTAGATAGAAGAATGCCGATCTATATTGAGATGAAACATCATAATGAAAGAAAAAGAGGGATATATTACAGAGAAATTGAAAAAAGTAGATTGGATGGAAGAAATGAATTATGATTAGAAAAGATTGAAAATTAGAAGATAACGAAGATTTAGACATTATAGTTTGATAGTAAAAATGACAAAAAAAGGGAATATCAAAAGGTGGATGACAGTAGGTTTGAAACTAAGAGTGGAAGAAAAAGCTGAAGAATATGTATGTGTATGTATAGCAAAAGGCGAAAACATTAGGGTTTAATGGGTTGTTTATTTTTTATTGAGTTTTTGAAATTAGCGTGACCCTAAATTGTATTAATATTTTAATTATAGTTTAAACTTAAAATTTTCATAAATAATATGATATTTTTTTTCTTATTATATATTTTCTAATAAAGTTTTATATATAACTTCTATGAATATAATTGTTTCTGATTATATAATTTTGATATTTGTTCGATAAAGTTTTAATCCCCTAATTGTCTTTATATGTTATCGTTTATTAATTGAACATAAACTATGTGAAAAATTAAAATTTAATATTTTATTTATTACTAATTAATCAAATTGTTTAAAAACTTAGTTTTATAAATAGTTAATTGTTCAATAGATAAACTTGGGTTCTTACAATAATTTAAGATAATTTATCTATTAATATATCCTTGAAGTTACCAATAATAGATGATGGTTACATTGTGATGCTAGTTAAATGTAATATTTTTGTCAAAGTTAAATTATGATATCTAAATTATAATGCATGTTACGACATTCATTGATGAATTGCATTCTCAAAAGTATAGTATATGAGTTTTACACTTATGTTTACTAAAATATGTGTTGTTATAAAGAAAACAAAATATCATTTGTAAATTTTTTCGAACATAGATAAGTTATAAATTCTTAAAGTCCTTTTAGAGCTAGTAGTGTCTTCCACAAAAGAATAATTGCTAATATCTCCATCGAGGAAGCTTTTGATGAAACTTTCATGTCAAAGGTAAAATTATCCTAACATGATGTCAAGAAATGAAGCTTATAAGAGTAGTGAACTAGTGTGTTAAGTGTATTGCAAGAAAAATACATTAACTTATAGCATATAAGGTTCGCCAAGTACATATTTGGTAAATGTGACGGCCTCTCAGATTGTCATGGTTTGAAGATAAGGATGCAACTTTACACTTCGTACCATTCTGGCAGTGTATTGAAGACCGTTTCTCTACCTGTTGTTAGTATAGTGTTACATCGTGTATTCACATTTGTTGTCCCCTAGAGTGTGAGAAATAAATCAAAACCTACGAGGAGCTACTACCCGCAAGTCTAGGGGTTGTAAACGAGTAACAAATAAGTATTTGAGTATCTTTCTCCACATGCACTACGAGGTTAATTCTTTTATGTTTTAAGGAAGCGTAGAGGGGTCGAGTTGCAATTAACTAAAACATAAAAGATATATATTTATTTTATAAAAGTAAGGATTAAAGTGCAAAACAAATAACATATGATTAAAAATCAATTAACTAAAGGATAGACTAACAAATACGAGAATATAGTTGAGAAGATAGCTTGAATGTCGCTAGTAATACTCATTAGGTATGAATTTACATATTTATGAATGTAAGGGTGAATAGTTATTTAAGCAATAGTCGAAACTCTAAAATCTCCCTAATTCCGTCCCTAGTAGATTGAGAGATATCTACAATTCTATGGATTTCTCCCGAGTGAACCTACAAGACTTTCAAACGTAATTAATCCTAACCCGAGTGACTATCTGGCTATCTGACGAGCCTTGTGAAGTTCATGTTCCTCTTAGTCGCTATTTCGGGGAATGGGGCTAGTAGTCATGGTGTAGATAATTTTTTACGGCCTATTAATTAAAATTAAACGAAAAAATTATGTTTTTAAATTAGTTTGATGCACTTGGAGAATAAAAAAAAAACTAATGGTCTTTTTATTTTTACCACATCTGGTTTGGAAGAAGAAAAAATATTTATATTACTTTTCTTGCAGGTAAGGTTATTTAGCAGTACAAAAATTGTGTTTGCAATTGAGTTGTAAGGAGAACAACTACCTTTATTGTATCTATTTATTGGATATAAGGTTATTTTCTTTTCTTTTATTTTATGAATAATATTTTTTTCTCTCTGTGAAAATTAAACTAACTTTATGTAATTATTCGTGAGTTTTAACATTTGGCGGAAAAATAAACCGAATACCCATACAAAAATAAGAATACAAGAATAATAAATGTTCAAGAGATTTAATTAAAGGTTTGGTGATACCCTATAAAATTCAAAATTTTTGTTTTATTAACTTGGAAAAATAAGGAACAACAAATTCAATGCATTCGAAATAAAGTTAAGTTACACATAATTCTGTGTGAAATTCTTGTAAGCCATCGTGCATTTGATTATTCATGATGTACCCTATCTTCTTTGTAAGTAGCCTTCCATAATTCAATTAGAACTTAATGTAAATAAATCATTACTACATAAACCTAGTTTTTGTGAATTGAACTTAAAATAGTATATGCTATAAGAAAGCTTATCGATGACACACTTTCAAAATTTGGCCCTTGGAGATTTATAATTGTTATACACAATAACTAAGCACTATACTTTTATATACTACTATTCGTGAAAGTGAAATTACATAGGTTAGATCATTAAATTTATTATTTATCACATACAATTTTAGCAACTAATAATACTAGTACTAACTACGAAGAAAACAGTGTATGATTCTCTAAACTACATGTTTAAAAATGTTTAATACTTGACGGTAATATTCATAACATTAAATAAAACCTAGATACTTCTAAATATAAAAACCAATTCTAATCCATCTAGCTATCCTCATTACCTTATGCAACTACTATAATATAGATGATGTTAATAGAAGTGTATTCACCGTACAATGAAATGAAAATATATAAACACGAGAGTGATAAAAACTTCATAGTTTTATATCAAAAATGAAGAAATATTCAAATAAAAGGGAAGACAGAATTAACAAAGGTTAATAAGAATATTATTGTTAACCATTATTTTTTTCGTTTTCTAACCACTAGAGAAACTATTGATCTTCATTACTTTTATTCCGTAAGTCTGTAATATAGATATTTGGCATATCCTCGTTATATCTATATCCGAATTTTTATAGGAAAACAAAACAAATTAAAAGTATCTGTATATAATTAGAAACATAAAATATTATATGAGTAGATCTAAAAGATATTACAGCTACACACCCAACCTATAGCGATTTTTGTGGCATCTTTTAGAAAACATGCTTACTTACTTTCTTGTAGTAGATTCGGCCTATTTTCATCAACACATGCTATAGATAATTAAGTAAGCTGCAGATTTGTAAGCATCCCATAAATAATTAGATTTTATATCATTAATAAGGTCAAAATTTATATTATGCTTTTGATTAAGAATATCAAATTTATATTAATTACTACACGAAACTCATTCTCACATTTAAAGATAGTACAATTAAATTACATATTTTTTTGTGCTCCCAAATTTTCTTGCTTTATTTTTCTTGGCTTTTTTGATATTCTATGCACCCTGGGAACATTACATCCCCTGTATAGAAAAACGAGTTGTTTTAGTTCTTCTTCTCTTTTCTTGGGCTACATCACACCCGTAGGTTATAGGTTTTTTCTACTCCAGTATACCCAAAAATAGAAAATATACATCTTATAAAGTAAAATTATATTTTTCTACTTATTCAACTATTTTGTCTAATATAGGGACCAAATATGCAATTAACCCTTAATTTTATCACAAAATAATGGAATATATGATAAATAATAAAAAGATTCAGTTATTTGCATCTTGAACTTGTCTCCATTGTCTGGAATTTGGTAATCCTCTATTGTAAGATATCCCAGGAAGCACATTCTATAACAATCAAAATAAATTAAATATAATTAAAATTAAAATTCGACAATAAGAATTAACAAAAAGAACCACTATTAACTAAGGACACAAGAATAAAAAAATAAAAAATAAAAGTAATAAATAATTGAATTAGATAAACATTTAATTCATATGTTGTGTGTACTATTCTAATAACATAAGGTGACATTGTACACTTTTTAAATCTCATGAGTTTATACACACATTTTTAAGACCACAAAAGATATGATGTATCTTTCAAACTAAATAAAAATACATTCACATATGTAAATCACGAGGAGATAAAATAAAAAGAATGTTTCGGTAGACTATCATATATGTTGTTCGAAAATATGTTTTCTCCAATAGGTGTCAATCAAGTCTTACAAACTAATTTAATTTTTCTTACTTCTATTTCTCTACTCTCCATATATGCTCCAACCACTATGAATAGATGATCTAAAATTGAGTGAAAAAACATCTCTTGTGGTGTTGGTGTATATTTGGCTATTTTGTAAAATATATAATCCAAAAATATCTAACTAATTTTCTCAATATAATTAATTACAAATTTGAAAAAAAAAATGAAAACAAATTCAATTAATTTACACCAAAGTGAAAAAACACATTGCAGAACAAATTTTTGAAATTAAAAAAGTACCTTAGATTTATAAATTGAAATGATATGGCCAACTATCTAAGATACTAGAATTTAAAAATAGTATTTAGACAGAAGAATGCCGATCTAGATTGAGATGAAACATCATAATGGAAGAAGAAGAGGGAGATATTACAGAGAAATTGAAAAAAGTAGATTGGATAGAAGAAATAAATTATGATTAAAAATGATTGAAAATTAGAAGATAACAAAGATTTAGACATTAGAGTTTGATAGTAAAAATGACAAAAAAAAGGAATATCAAAAGGAGGCTGACAGTAGGTTTGAAACTAAGAGTGGAAGAAAGAGTTGAAGAATATGTATGTGTAAGTATAGCAAAAGGCGGCAACATTAGGGTTAAATGGGTAGTTTATTTTTTATTGAGTTTGTGAAATTAGGGACCGTTTGGAAGTGCTTATTTTTAGAGTAAAAAAGCGCTAATTTAAAATTTAAAAAAATTATTAAAAATAATTTTGAAATCTAAAATTATTTTAAGTGCTTTTTTTAAGAAGCACCTAAAAGTTCTTTTCAAAGTCAAAAAATTTCTTAAAATGCTAAAAGCACTTTTAAGTGTTTCCCAAAAAGGCACTTCCAAACGAGCACTTAGTGTGGACCCTAAATTGTATTAATATTTTAATTATAGTTTAAACTTATAAGTTTCATAATTAATATGATATTTTTTTTTCATATTACATATTTTCTAATAAAGTTTTATATTTAACTTCTATGAATAACTTTGTTTCTGATTATGTACTTTTGATTTTTGTTCGATAAAGTTTTAATCTCTTAATTGTCTTTATATGTTATCGTTTATTAATTGAACATAACCTATGTGAAAAATTAAAATTTAATATTTTATTTATTACTAATTATTCATATTATTTAAAAACTTAGTTTTATAAATAGTTATTTGTTCAATAGATGAACTCTGGTTCTTACAATAATCTAAGATAATTTATCTATTAATATATCCTTGAATTTACCAATAACAGAGGATGGTGACATTGTGATGCTAGTTAAATGTAATATTTTTGTCAAAGTTAAATTATGATATCTGAATTATAATGCATGTTACGACATTCATTGATTAATTGCATTCTCAAAAGTATGGTATATGAGTTTTACACTTATGTTTACTAAAATATGTGTTGTTATAATGAAAACAAAGTATCATTTCTAAATTTGTTCGAACATAGATAAGTTTTAAATTCTTCAAGTCCTTTTAGAGCTAGTAGTGTCTTCCACAAAAGAATAATTGCTAATATCTCTATCAAAGAAGCTTCTGATGAAACTTCATGCATGTCAAAGGAAAAATTATCCTAACATGATCTTAAGAAATGAAGCTTATAAGAGTAGTGAACTAGTGTGTTAAGTGTATTGCAAGAAAAATACATTAACTTATAGCATATAAGGTTCGCCAAGTACATATTTGCTAAATGTACGGCCTCTCAGATGGTCAAGGTTTGAAGATAAGGATGCAAATGTAAATTTCCTACCACTCTGGCAGTGTATTGAAGACCGTTTCTCTACATGTTGTTAGTATAGGGAAAAAGTTGTTATATCGTGTATATACATTTGTTGTCCCCTAGAGTGTGAGAAATAAATCAAAACCTACGAGGAGCTACTACACGCAAGTCTAGGGGTCGTAAACGAGTAACAAATAATTATTAGAGTATCTTTCTCCACATGCACTACGAGGTTAATTCTTTTGTGTTTTAAGGAAGCGTAGAGGGGTCGAGTTGCAATTAACTAAAACATAAAAGATATTGTTTTATTTTATAAAAGTAGGGATTAAAGTGCAAAACAAATAAAATATGATTAAAAATCAATTAACTAAAGGATAGACTAACAAATACGAGAATATAGTTGAGAAGATAGACTTAGTGTCGCTAGTAATTCTCACTAGTTATGAATTTACCTATTTATGAATGTAAGGGTGAATAGTTATTTTAGCAATAGTCAAAACTCTAAAATCTCCCTAATTCCGTCCCTGGTAGATAGAGAGATGTCTACAATTCTATGGATCTCTCCCGAGTGAACCTACAAGACTTTCAAACGTAATTAATCCTAACCCGATTGACTATCTGGCTATCTGACGAGCCTTGTGAAGTTCAAGTTCCTCTTAGTCGCTATTTAGGGGAAAGGTGCTAGTGGTCAGGGTGTAGATAATTTTTTACGGTCCTATTAATTAAAATTAAACGAAAAAAATAATGTTTTTAAATTAGTTTGATGCACTTGGAGAATAAAAAAATAATAATGGTCTTTTTCCTTTTACCACATCTGGTTTGGAAGAAGAAAAAAATTTATATTATTTTTCTTGCGGGTAAGGTTATTTAGCAGTAAAAAAATTGTGTTTGCGATTGAGTTGTAAGGAAAACAACTACCTTTATTGTATCTATTTATTGGATATATGGTTATTTTATTTTCTTCTATTTTATGAATAATATTTTTTTCTCTCTGTGAAAATTAAACTAACTTTATGTAATTATTCGTGAGTTTTAACATTTGGCGGAAAAATAAACCGAATACCCATAAAAAAAATAAAAATACAAGAATAATAAATGTTCAAGAGATTTAATTAAAGGTTTGGTGAGACCTATAAAATATAAGAAATTTTATTTATTAACTTGGAAAAATAAGGAATAACAAATTCAATGCATTCCAAATAAAGTTAAGTTAAACATAATTCTGAGCCATCGTGCATTTGATTATTCATGATGTACTCTATTTTCTTTGTAAGTCTCCTTCCATAATTAGATTAGAAGTTAATAAAAATAAATCATTACTACATTAACCTATATTTAGTGGATTGAACTTAAAGTAGTATATCCTACAAGAAAGCTTATCGATGACACACTTTCAAAATTTGGCCCTTGGAGATTTATAATTGTTATACACAATAACTAAGCACTATACTTTTATATACTACTATTCGTGAAAGTGAAATTACATAGGTTAGATCATTACATTTACTATTTAGCACATACAATTTTAGCAACTAATAATACTAGTACTAACTACGCACAAAACAGTGTATGATTCTCTAAACTACATGTTTAAAAATGTTTAATACTTGACGGTAATATTCATAACTTTAAATAAAACCTAGATACTTCTAAATATAAAAACCAATTCTAATCCATCTAGCTCTCCTCATTACCTTATGCAACTACTATAATATAGATGATGTTAATAGAAGTGTATTCACTGTACAATGAAAGGAAAAAATATAAACACGAAAAAATATAAAAACGAGAGTGATAGAAACTTCTTAGTTTTATATCGAAAATGAAGAAATATTCAAATAAAATGGAAGACAGAATTAACAAAGGTTGATAAGAATATTGTTGTTAACCATTATTTTTTTCGTTTTCTAACCACTAGACAAACTATTGATCTTCATTACTTTTATTCCTTAAGTCTGTAATATAGATATTTGGCATATCCTCGTTATATCTATATCCGCATTTTTATAGGAAAACAAAAAATCTGTATATAATTAGAAACATAAAATAGTATATGAGTAGATTTAAAAGATATTACAGCTACACACCAAACCTATAGCGATTTTTGTGGCATCTTTTTGAAAACATGCTTACTTACTTTCTTTTAGTAGATTAGGCCTATTTGCATTAACACATGCTATAGATAATTAGGTAATCTACAAATTTGTAAGCATCCCATAAATATTAGATTTAACATCTTTAATAAGGTAAAAATTTAGATTATGACATTTAAAGGTAATACAATTAAATAACATATTTTTTTGTGCTCCCCAATTTTCTTGTTACATTTCTTGGCTTCTTTGGTATTCTATGCACCCTGGGGCACATTACATCCCCGGTATAGAAACTGAGTTGTTTTAGGTCTTCTTCCTCTTTTCTTGGGCTACATCACACCCGTAGGTTTTAGGTTTTTTCTACTCCAGCACACCCAAAAATAGAAAATATACATCTTATAAAGTAAAATTATATTTTCTACTTATTCAACTATTTTGTCTAATATAGGGACCAACTATGCAATTAACCCTTAATTTGATCACAAAATAATGGAATATATGATAAACAATAAAAAGATTCAGTTATCTTGCATCTTGAATTTGTCTCCATTATCTGGTATTTGGTAATCCTTTATTGTAAAAATCCCAGAAAGCACATTCTGTAACAATCAAAATAAAATAAATATAATTAAAATTAAAATTCGACGATAAGAATTAACAAAAAGAACCACCATTAACTAAGGGGACATGATTACAAAAAATAAAAAATAAAAGTAATAAATAATTGAATTAGATAAACATTTAATTCATATGTTGTGTGTACTATTCTAATAATATAATGTGACATTGTACACTTTTTAAGGGGAAAAAGACACTGAAGTCCTCAAGTTTATTATATTGGGACACTTAGGTCCCTCCGTTTTTCTTTTTATTTTGATAGGTCCTATTTTTTAACATGGTTAGTTATATTTAACTGTTAATGATATGATTTTTTTTAAATTCCACTTATTCCCTTTATTTTATTAACCAAATTTATTTGATTTCACAATTATAAATACTCAACCATTTATTAAATATATTATTTAAATAATATAATTTTTTTTAGGATTTGTACAGTGACTTTGTTTTCTTCTATTCATGTAGTATAAATCTTCAAAACTATGTATTATTTTTTTTAAGAAAAAACTATATCAAACTTGTATCTTTTTCTTTGTGCCTATCAAGAATCCTACTTAGCTAGTAGAATCCATCCTTTATCTAATTCATATCTATAAAACAACCTCATCTAATATACTTATCTGAATTTTATGTTTTATTAAATTAAAATCAAATAACATGACAATCTCACACATGTATAAAAGATCACAATACTAATAAAATTAACATCCATAATAATATATAGAATTTTTTCAAATCATGGTCTTGTGCTAACATATTTTTTTAAAACCAACGAAATAGTAATCTAATATATGAGACAAAACAAAACGTATATTCTGAGCATACGATAACATGTTCACAGTACATGGCAAAAGTAACTTTCATAATAAGAATTAGTTATCCAGAATACGCAACCTTGTTAGATGTGTTGCTAGGTCTTGTACAAGTAGACCTCCCACAATGTACATAATTCTGGTTAATGTCCATATTATGGTTTTCAACCTATACAAATATAATAATAAGTAATTAGATTAATTATATCCATTAACGTAAAAAAAAATACTTGAAAATAATTAAAGATATTACAATCAACAATAACAAATAAGTTGCATCTATGTAAGTGGCTTATACGATCTTGGATGAACGAGTTTCCATGGTCCAATATGATCACATAAATTTTATTTTCAAGTTTTCTTTGAACTCATCAATTTAGAATTTATACTATATCAATACACTACTTTACATATAACCTCATAAAAAATCACATTAGATGCTTATTCTTTCTTGAAAAAAGATAAGGTGTGTCAAAAGTGCAATAAAAGAAAAATATAAACAATATTACCTGTTGTACTATATTGTTATCAAAACTCGTGTTAGCTCTTCTATCCTTTAGATGGCATGTAGATTTATTATGACCCAACGCTTTGCATAACGAGCATCTATGATGTACTGATCATTGATCACGAGATGGTGCAATTTCTCAAACTTCTTTGATTCTATTAACCTTTGGCATGCCTCTTTTCTGTACCATTTCTGGAGGTGCCCATATAGGTGAATTGTCCAAATCTGTATTTTTAACAAAGGTATCAAGAAGAGGGTATAAAAGGTATTTTAAAGAAGTCAATTACTCTTGACTGTTAAAAAAAGTTATCTACGTTAAAAAATAGGACTTATCAAGAGAATAAAAAGAACTAAGGAACTTATGTGTCCCAATATAAAAAACTAGAGGACCTGAGTGTCCTTTTCCCACTTTTTAAATCTCACGAGTTTATACACATATTTTTAAGACCGCAAAAGATATGATGTATCTTTCAAACTAAATAAAAATACATTCACATATCTAAATCACAAGGAGATAAAATAAAAAGAATTTTTCGTTAGACTATCATATATGTTGTTCGGAAATTTGTTTTCTCCAATAGGAGTCAATCAAGTCTTACAAATTAATTTAATTTTTCTTACTTCTATTTCTGTACTCTCCATATATATACTCCAACCACTATGAACAGATGGTCTAAAATTTAGTGAAAAAAATATCTCTTGTGGTGTTGGTGTATATTTGGCTATTTGTTAAAATATATATATAATCCTATAATATCTAACTAATTTTCACAATATAATTAATTATAAATTTGAGAAAAAACGAAAAATTCAAATTAATTTACACCAGAGTGCAAAAACACATTGCAGGACAAATTTTGAAATTAAAAAAGTACCTTAGATTTATAAATTGAAATGATATGGCCAACGATCTAAGATACTAGCATTTAAAAATAGTATTTAAACAGAAGAATGCCGATCTATATTGAGATGAAACATCATAATGAAAGAAAAAGAGGGAGATATTATAGAGAAATTGAAAAAAGTATTGGATGGAAGAAATGAATTATGATTAGAAAAGATTGAAAATTAGAAAATAACGAAGATTTAGACATTATATTTTGATAGTAAAAATGATGAAAAAGGGAATATCAAAAGGTGGATGATAGTAGGTTTGAAACTAAGAGTGGAAGAAAAAGCTGAAAAATATGTATGTGTATGTATAGCAAAAGGCGGCAACATTAGGGTTTAATGGGTTGTTTATTTTTTATTGAGTTTGTGAAATTAGCGTGGACCCTAAATTGTATTAATATTTTAATTATAGTTTAAACTTATAAGTTTCATAAATAATATGGTATTTTTTTTTCATATTACATATTTTCTAATAAAGTTTTATATTTAACTTCTATGAATAACTTTGTTTCTGATTATGTACTTCTGATATTTGTTCGATAAAGTTTTAATACCCTAATTGTCTTTATATGTTATCGTTTATTAATTGAACATAACCTATGTGAAAAATCAAAATTTAATATTTTATTATTACTAATTAGCAAAATAATTTAAAAACTTAGTTTTATAAATAGTTATTTGTTCAATAGATGAACTCGGGTTCTTACAATAATCTAAGATAATTTATCTATTAATATATCCTTGAATTTACCAATAACAGAGGATGGTGACATTGTGATGCTAGTTAAATGTAATATTTTTGTCAAAGTTAAATTATGATATCTGAATTATAATGCATGTTACGACATTCATTGATGAATTGCATTCTCAAAAGTATGGTATATGAGTTTTACACTTATGTTTACTAAAATATGTGTTGTTATAATGAAAACAAAATATCATTTCTAAATTTGTTCGAACATAGATAAGTTTTAAATTCTTCAAGTCCTTTTAGAGCTAGTAGTGTCTTTCACAAAAGAATAATTGGTAATATATCCATCAAGGAAGCTTCTGATGAAACTTCATGCATGTAAAAGGAAAAATTATCCTAACATGATCTCAAGAAATGAAGCTTATAAGAGTAGTGAACTAGTGTGTTAAGTGTATTGTAAGAAAAATACATTAACTTATAGCATATAAGGTTTGCCAAGTACATATTTGCTAAATGTGACTGCCTCTCAGATTGTCAAGGTTTGAAGATAAGGATGCAACTGTACATTTAGTACCATTCTGGCAGTGTATTGAAGACCGTTTCTCTACCTGTTGTTAGTGTAGGGAAAAAGTTGTTACATCGGGTATTTACATTTGTTGTCCCCTAGAGTGTGAGAAATAAATCAAAACCTACGAGGAGCTACTACACGCAAGTCTAGGAGTCGTAAACAAGTAACAAATAAGTATTAAAGTATCTTTCTCCACATGCACTACGAGGTTAATTCTTTTGTGTTTTAAGGAAGCGTAGAGGGGTCGAGTTGCAATTAACTAAAACATAAAAGATATTGTTTTATTTTATAAAAGTAAGGATTAAAGTGCAAAACAAATAACATATGATTAAAAATCAATTAACTAAAGGATGAACTAACAAATACGAGAATATAGTTGAGAAGATAGCCTTAGTGTCGCTAGTAATTCTCACTAGTTATGAATTTACCTATTTATGAATGTAAGGGTGAATAGTTATTTTAGCAATAGTTGAAACTCTAAAATCTCCCTAATTCCGTCCCTGGTAGATAGAGAGATGTCTACAATTCTATGGATCTCTCCTGAGTGAACCTACAAGACTTTCAAACGTAATTAATCCTAACCCGATTGACTATTTAGCTATCTGATGAGCCTTGTGAAGTTCAAGTTCCTCTTAGTCGATATTTTGGGGAAAGGGGCTAGTAGTAAGGGTGTAGATAATTTTTTACGGTCCTATTAATTAAAATTAAATGAAAAATATAATGTTTTTAAATTAGTTTGATGCACTTGGAGAATAAAAAAAATAATGATCTTTTTATTTTTACCACATATGGTTTGGAAGAAGAAAAAAAAATTTATATCACTTTTCTTGCGGGTATGGTTATTTAACAGTAAAAAAATTGTGTTTGCAATTGAGTTGTAAGGAGAACAACTACCTTTATTGTATCTATTTATTGGATATATGGTTATTTTCTTTTCTTCTATTTTATGAATAATATTTTTTTCTCTCTGTGAAAATTAAACTAACTTTATATAATTATTCGTGAGTTTTAACATTTGGCGGAAAAATAAACCGAATACCCATACAAAAATAAAAATACAAGAATAATAAATGTTCAAGAGATTTAATTAAATGTTTGGTGATACCTATAAAATATAAAAAAAATTATTTATTAACTTGGAAAAATAAGGAATAACAAATTCAATGCATTCCAAATAAAGTTAAGTTACACATAATTCTGAGCCATCGTGCATTTGATTATTCATGATGTACTCTATTTTCTTTGTAAGTCTCCTTCCATAGTTAGATTAGAAGTTAATATAAATAAATCATTACTACATTAACCTATATTTAGTGCATTGAACTTAAAATAGTATATCCTATAAAAAAGCTTATCGATGACACACTTTCAAAATTTGGCCCTTGGAGATTTATAATTGTTATACACAATAACTAAGCACTATAATTTTATATACTACTATTCGTGAAAGTGAAATTACATAGGTTAGATCATTACATTTACTATTTAGCACATACAATTTTAGCAACTAATAATATTAGTACTAACTACGAACAAAACAGTGTATGATTCTCTAAACTACATGTTTAAAAATGTTTTATACTTGAAGGTAATATTCATAACATTAAATAAAACCTAGATACTTCTAAATATAAAAACCAATTCTAATCCATCTAGATATCCTCATTACCTTATGCAACTACGTTAATATAGATGATGTTAATAGAAGTGTATTCACTGTACAACGAAATGAAAAAATATAAACACGAAAAAATATAACCACGAGAGTGATAAAAACTTCGTAGTTTTATATCGAAAATGAAGAAATATTCAAATAAAAGTGAAGACAGAATTAACAAAGGTTGATAAGAATATTGTTGTTAACCATTATTTTTTTCGTTTTCTAACCACTAGACAAACTATTGATCTTCATTACTTTTATTCCTTAAGTCTGTAATATAGATTTTTGGCATATCCTCGTTATATCTATATCCGAAATTTTATAGGAAAACAAAAAATCTGTATATAATTAGAAACATAAAATAGTATATGAGTAGATTTAAAAGATATTACAGTTACACACCCAACCTATAGCGATTTTTGTGGCATCTTTTTGAAAACATGCTTACTTACTTTCTATTAGTAGATTAGGCCTATTTGCATTAACACATGCTATAGATAATTAGGTAAGCTACAAATTTGTAAGCATCCCATAAATATTAGATTTAACATCATTAATAAGGTCAAAATTTAGATTATGACATTTAAAGATAATACAATTAAATAACATATTTTTCTGTGCTCCCCAATTTTCTGGTTACATTTCTTGGCTTCTTTGGTATTCTATGCACCCTGGGGCACATTACATCCCCGGTATAGAAACGAGTTGTTTTAGGTCTTCTTCCTCTTTTCTTGGGCTACATCACAACCATAGGTTTTAGGACTTTTCTGCTCCAGCAAACCCAAAAATAGAAAAATATACATCTTATAAAGTAAAATTATATTTTCTACTTATTCAACTATTTTGTCTAATATAGGGACAAACTATGCAATTAACCCTTAATTTGATCACAAAATAATGGAATATATGATAAATAATAAAAAGATTCAGTTATCTTGCATCTTGAATTTGTCTCCATTATCTGGAATTTGGTAATCCTTTATTGTAAAAATCCCAGGAAGCATATTCTGTAACAATCAAAATAAATTAAATATAATTAAAATTAAAATTCGACGATAAGAATTAACAAAAAGAACCACCATTAACTAAGGGGACATGATTACAAAAAATAAAAAATAAAAGTAATAAATAATTGAATTTAATAAACATTTAATTCATATGTTGTGTGTACTATTCTAATAATATAAGGTGACATTGTACATTTTTTAAAGGGAAAAAGACACTGAAGTCCTCAAGTTTATTATATTGGGACACTTAGGTCCCTTCGTTTTTCTTTTTATTTTGATAGATCCTATTTTTTAACATGGTTAGTTATATTTAACTGTTAATGATATGATTTTTTTTTAATTTCCACTTATACCCTTTATTTTATTAACCAAATTTATTTGATTTCACTATTATAAATACTCAACTATTTATTAGATATATTATTTAAATAATATAATTTTTTTTAGGATTTGTACATTGACTTTGTTTTCTTCTATTCATGTAGTATAAATCTTCAAAACTATGTATCATTTTTTTAAAGAAAAAACTATATCAAACTTGTATCTTTTTCTTTGTGCCTATCAAGAATCCTACTTAGCTAGTAGAGTCCATCCTTTATCTAATTCATATCTATAAAACAACCTCATCTAATATACTTATCTGAATTTTATGTTTTATTAAATTAAAATCAAATAACATGACAATCTCACACATGTATAAAAGATCACAATACTAATAAAATTAACATCCATAATAATATATAGAATTTTTTCAGATTATGTTCTTGTGCTAACATATTTTTTAAAAACCAACGAAATAGTAATCTAATATATGAGACAAAACAAAACGTATATTCTGAGCATACGATAACATGTTCACAGTACATGACAAAATTAACTTTCATAATAAGAATTAGTTATCCAGAATACGCAACCTCGTTAGATGTGTTGCTAGGTCTTGTACAAGTAGAGCTCCCACAATGTACATAATTCTGGTTAATGTCCATATTATGGTTTTCAACCCATACAAATATAATAATAAGTAATTAGATTAATTGTATCCATTAATGTAAAAAAAAATACTTGAAAATAATTAAAGATATTACAATCAACAGTAAAAAATAAGTTGCATCTGTGTAAGTGGCTTATACGATCTTGGATGAACGAGTTTCCATGGTCCAATATGATCACATAAATTTTATTTTCAACTTTTCTTTGAACTCATCAATTTAGAATTTATACTATATCAGTACACTTCTTTACATATAACCTCATAAAAAATTACATTAGATGCTTATTCTTTCTTGAAAAAAGATAAGGTGTGTCAAAAGTGCAATAAAAGAAAAATATAAACAATATTACCTGTTATACTATATTGTTATCAAAACTCGTGTTAGCTCTTCTATCCTTTAGATGGCATGTAGATTTATTATGACCCAACGCTTTGCATAACGAGCATCTATGATGTACTGATCATTGATCACGAGATGATGCAATTTCTCCAACTTCTTTGATTCTATTAACCTTTGGCATGCCTCTTTTCTGTACCATTTCTGGAGGTGCCTATATAGGTGAATTGTCTGAATCTGTATTTTTAACAAAGGAATCAAGAAGAGGGTATAAAAGTTATTTTAAAGAAGTCAATTACTCTTGACTGTTAAAAAAAGTTAACTACGTTAAAAAATAGGACTTATCAAGAGAATAAAAAGAACTAAGGAACTTATGTGTCCCAATATAAAAAACTAGAGGACCTGAGTGTCCTTTTCCCACTTTTTAAATCTCACGAGTTTATACACATATTTTTAAGACCACAAAAGATATGATGTATCTTTCAAACTAAATAAAAATACATTCACATATCTAAATCACAAGGAGATAAAATAAAAAGAATATTTCATTAGACTATCATATATGTTGTTAAAAAATATGCTTTCTCCAATAGGTGTCAATCAAGTCTTATAAATTAATTTATTTTTCTTACTTCTATTTCTCTACTCTCCATATATATACTCCAACCACTATGAACACGGATGGTCTAAAATTTAGTGAAAAATATCTCTTGTGGTGTTGGTGTATATTTGGCTATTTTTTAAAATATATAATCCTAAAATATCTAACTAATTTTCTCAATATAATTAATTGTAAATTTGAGAAAAAATGAAAAATTCAAATTAATTTACACCAGAGTGCAAAAACACATTGCAGAACAAATTTTGAAATTAAAAAAGTACCTTAGATTTATAAATTGAAATGATATGGCCAACTATCTAAGATACTAGCATTTAAAAATAGTATTTAGACAGAAGAATGCCGATCTAGATTGAGATGAAACATCATAATGAAAGAAGAAGAGGGAGATATTACAGAGAAATTGAAAAAAGTAGATTGGATGGAAGAAATGAATTATGATTAGAAAAGATTGAAAATTAGAAGATAACGAAGATTTAGACATTATAGTTTGATAGTAAAAATGACGAAAAAGGGAATATCAAAAGGAGGCTGACAGTAGGTTTGAAACTAAGAGTGGAAGAAAGAGCTGAAGAATATGTATGTGTATGTATAGCAAAAGGCGACAACATTAGGGTTTAATGGGTTGTTTATTTTTTATTGAGTTTGTGAAATTAGCGTGGACCCTAAATTGTATTAACATGGGGTATGTGTATTAATATAATTGGTGTAGGATCATCCAATATAGGATTGAAGAATTTTCCATATTTTAATTATAGTTTAAACTTAAAATTTTCATAAATAATATGGTATTTTTTTCTTATTATATATTTTCTAATAATGTTTTATATTTAACTTCTATGAATAAAATTGTTTCTGATTATATACTTTTGATATTTGTTTGATAAATTTTTAATCCCATAATTGTCTTTATATGTTAACGTTTATTAATTGAACATAACCTATGTGAAAAATTAAAATTTAATATTTTATTTATTACTAATTAATCAAATTGTTTAAAAACTTAGTTTTATAAATAGTTATTTGTTCAATAGATGAACTCGGGTTCTTACAATAATCTAAGATAATTTTTCTATTAACATATCCTTGAATTTACCAATAATAGAGGATGGTGACATTGTGATGCTAGTTAAATGTAATATTATTGTCAAAGTTAAATTATGATATCTGAATTATAATGCATGTTACGACATTCATTAATGAATTGCATTCTCAAAAGAATAGTATATGAGTTTTACACTTATGTTTACTAAAATATGTGTTGTTATAAAGAAAACAAAATATCATTTGTAAAATTTTCCAACATAGATAAGTTTTAAATTCTTCAAGTCCTTTTAGAGCTAGTAGTGTCTTTCACAAAAGAATAATTGCCAATATCTCCATCGAGGAAGCTTTTGATGAAACTTTATTCATGTCAAAGGTAAAATTATCCTAACATGATCTCAAGAAATGAAGCTTATAAGAGTAGTGAACTAGTTGTGTTAAGTACATATTTGCTAAATGTGACGGCCTCTCAGATTGTCAAGGTTTGAAGATAAGGATGCAACTGTACATTTCGTACCATTCTGGCAGTGTATTGAAGACCGTTTCTCTACCTGTTGTTAGTATAGGGAAAAAAATGTTACATCGGGTATTTACATTTGTTGTCCCCTAGAGTGTGAGAAATAAATCAAAACCTACGAGGAGCTACTACATGCAAGTCTAGGGGTCGTAAACAACTAACAAATAAGTATTAGAGTATCTTTCTCCACATACACTACGAGGTTAATTCTTTTGTGTTTTAAGGAAGCGTAGAGGGGTCGAGTTGTAATTAACTAAAACATAAAACATATTGTTTTATTTTATAAAAGCAAGGATTAAAGTGCAAAACAAATAACATATGATTAAAAATCAATTAACTAAAGGATAAACTAACAAATACGAGAATATAGTTGAGAAGATAGCCTTAGTGTCGCTAGTAATTCTCACTAGTTATGAATTTACCTATTTATGAATGTAAGGGTGAATAGTTATTTTAGCAATAGTCGAAACTCTAAAATCTCCCTAATTCCGTCCCTGGTAGATAGAGAGATGTCTACAATTCTATGGATCTCTCCCGAATGAACCTACAAGACTTTCAAACGTAATTAATCCTAACCCGATTGACTATCTGGCTATCTGACGAGCCTTGTGAAGTTCAAGTTCCTCTTAGTCGATATTTCGGGGAAAGGGGCTAGTAGTCAGGGTGTAGATAATTTTTTACGGTCCTATTAATTAAAATTAAACGAATAAAATAATGTTTTTAAATCAGTTTGATGCACTTGGAGAATAAAAAAAATAATGGTCTTTTTATTTTTACCACATCTGGTTTGGAAGAAGAAAAAAAATTTATATTACTTTTCTTGCGGGTAAGGTTATTTAACAGTAAAAAAATTGTGTTTGCGATTGAGTTGTAAGGAGAACAACTACCTTTATTGTATCTATTTATTGGATATATGGTTATTTTCTTTTCTTCTATTTTATGAATAATATTTTTAACTTTATGTAATTATTCGTGAGTTTTAACATTTGGCGGAAAAAAAAACCGAATACCCATACAAAAATAAAAATACAAGAATAATAAATGTTCAAGAGATTTAATTAAAGGTTTGGTGATACCTATAAAATATAAAAAAATTTATTTATTAACTTGGAAAAATAAGGAATAACAAATTCCATGCATTCCAAATAATGTTAAGTTACACATAATTCTAAGCCATCGTGCATTTGATTATTCATGATGTACTCTATTTTCTTTGTAAGTCTCCTTCCATAATTAGATTAGAAGTTAATGTAAATAAATCATTACTACATTAACCTATATTTAGTGGATTGAACTTAAAATAGTATATCATATAAGAAAGCTTATCGATGACACACTTTCAAAATTTGGCCCTTGGAGAT
The DNA here is from genome assembly GCA_029959085.1 of Nemophila menziesii. Classification (NCBI taxonomy): domain Eukaryota; kingdom Viridiplantae; phylum Streptophyta; class Magnoliopsida; order Boraginales; family Hydrophyllaceae; genus Nemophila; species Nemophila menziesii. Next base: position 1,264,380 of record JARWIR010000027.1, on the reverse strand, counting down.
TTATAATTGTTATACACAATAACTAAGCACTATACTTTTATATACTACTATACGTGAAAGTGAAATTACATAGGTTAGATCATTACATTTACTATTTAGCACATACAATTTTAGCAACTAATAATACTAGTACTAACTACAAACAAAACAGTGTATGATTCTCTAAACTACATGTTTAAAAATGTTTAATACTTGACGGTAATATTCATAACATTAAATAAAACCTAGATACTTCTAAATATAAAAACCAATTCTAATCCATCTAGCTGTCCTCATTACCTTATGCAACTACCATAATATAGATGATGTTAATAGAAGTGTATTCAATGTACAATGAAATGAAAAAATATAAACACGAAAGTGATAAAAACTTCATAGTTTTATATCAAAAATGAAGAAATATTCAAATAAAAGGGAAGACAGAATTAACAAAGGTTGATAAGAATATTGTTGTTAATCATTTTTTTTCGTTTTCTAACCACTAGACAAACTAATGATCTTCATGATCCAAAGATTGAAGAATCATGTTGTTCCATGATTCGTTCATCTTATTTATAACTATGCCGCACTTTATAGAGACATTGAAATATGTTCTACAGCAATGTTCGAGGGCGAACTTTACTCAACGATGTCTCTCTTTTTGTTATACATTAATCTATGCACGTGACATTATTTTAGCAGTTTATTGGGTCTAAATGATTGATTTTTTCCTAGTATTCGAATTATTTCACTTTGATATCTTGTTTTGGACATATCACTGTTTATATAGCTTTTATGCCTTAATTTTGTGTTAAGTGTATAGATTTTAGGTAGATGGTTGACAGTATGTTCCAAAATAATGAGGAGAAGACAAAAAGCGAAGATAAACCCCAAGCCAAGACGTAATTGGAGCTTAAAAACACTTTGGGGAGTTAGAACGTTTACCAAAGAAATCTTAATGTTATATTGTTTCAGTCATCATGATCAATTGGTTAAAGTTTTGGACCTGATTTCATTTTATTTGAAAATATCATGAAATCCGTTTCATGTGAGAGGTGATAGAAGTCAATTTTGAGTTGAGACGAGAACATTATGTAATTTGCGCCACCGTGACTCGACCACGGGCAACACTACTTAAAAACGGTTGGGCATTAGTAACTCACTGAGTCCAAGATGTTCAGAAACTATTATATAAGCCTCATTATCCATTATCCATAAGAAGAAATCAGATTTTTCAAGAGGAAAAGGAGAGAAGATTAGGTTGAGGGTTTCCACCCAATTTCATCATTCTCAACCATCCAACATCCGATTCCCGCCATTATTTTGGTTAATTTTATTCTGTTTTACCTTATGAACATGATTTTATCATTATCTTTATTGTATTTTCATTCATTTAGTATAAGCTAAACATAATTTGCTTGAAACTTGTAATAGGTATGAACGCTAATTGATTATTATTTGCATGTTGGATATTTCGGATAAGTGAAATAAATAGAATTTTGAATCATTCCACTGTTTTATACATTTATGCTTGTTCCCTATCCATGTCTTGATCACTCGTGGGTAGTTTGAGATATTCGGTTGCACCTTAAGTCGAGGGGTTGGATTTCGGACATAGTATATAAACACCTAGTGCGAGGTATTGAACCAACGGTCTTGCCAGCTAGGTAGTCAAGAACTAAATTCATCAGAAAACTTATTCGTGTGTAAGATTGCGCTCTAAGACTATCCTGATGGGAGTTGGATATACGTTTGAATCTCGGCTAATGAGAATCACTTTGTTCGCCCTTATACCAATTACAAGATAATAAATGATTAGAAGAATAACTTGCAAGGATCAAGCACTATCTTTCATATTTTCTACTATTTTACTTATTTTCACTTTAGTTAAGTCTTTATTGTATTAGAATTTAGTCCTTAATTCGAGAATCAACCAAATATCATTTATATTATATTATTTACCCTACAACTCTACATTATATTACATTCAAAACATAGTTAGTATAACCTTGATAGTCCCTGAGGAAACGATAACCTAAAGCTTATCAAATTTTTACTTGACGACAACACGTACGCTTGCGGGAAGTCACTGTTCTTTTGGTCATTTTTATTGCAAGTGCTTGCCGCACTCCAAAATATCTCTCGCAATACCAGCCTTGATTTAAATTTTACTTTAAATGTATGAAACATATGTATTAAAAATCATCAGTGTGGTACTCCAGGGTACTTCTCTTCGAAGACTTCAAAAAAACCATTTTGCATATTAGAGATGTAGGTCAAATTTTTTGAGTGTACGGGTCGACGATCAAGTGATGGATCTCAATCAAAAACCATTACCATTTATCCTGATTTCGAACCAGAACAATAGTACATGAAATAGGAACAATATCATCATTACCATCCATTCCAATTGCCATTAGGAGTTGAACACCATACATGGTATTCAAGAAACACCCATCAACGCCAATGGTTGGTCTATACACTGCTAACCAACCTGAGTTCTTTGACTTTATAGACACAAATAACCTCTCGAATGTGGGGTTTCCTATATTTTGTGCTACTTCGATTCCCAATGTAATACTTGGATTGTGCTTCATTAGTGTTGCACAATAGGCTTGTAACTTTGCATACTGGACTACATGATTCATATTCATTGTCTTCCTTCTACCTCTCCTAACTTTAAACTTTTTCGCATTGACTTTGATTTTATGATTTTTTTCAAATCATCTATAGATACGACCTTACTCATTTTCCAATCAACGAATAAGGTGGCACAAATATTCTCAAATACATCACCATACCAAAATTCGACAATGTCTACACCAATGTTCCTAGCAAAATACTTTCAAAACTTATCAGCCTGAGGATCATATGTATTATCCCCTAAGCTTTATACAATGAAGACATTTCTTCATTAATGTCTTGGCACAAATTTGTACTACGAATGCTGCGCTCCACTCTTCCTTCATATCTATAAATATTTCACCGTAACAAGACAATAACAAGATATAACATTATGTGACAAAAAAATGCAAAACAAATCATTCTTGAAATTATTGTATTTTCAAAACACACAAATTATTTTAAAAAAATCATATCTGATACAAATAACAATTTCATATTTTTAATCACTAAATAATTGAAAGTATTCATCCAAATTCCAGAAAAAATTAAAATTGATTTAGAAATATGAAAATTATAATATTTTTATAAAATAATTAGAACAAACTATTTTTATCTGATTAGTTACAAAATTCAAACGAATCCAAAAATTTTCTCAATAAACTATACATAATTCTCACTTAGGAATTTGAGTGCTATCTGAATCCTTATTCCAGAGGGGGCAAGCAGACTTATTTGCTTGTACAAGTTACCATTGTAGTTCTTGGTATATAAAAAACTCATCTAAGAATGTTGTGTGTGGTTTTATTTCTATACCACTACCAAAATAGATACTTTTTAAACCTATTGTGTGCTATACAAGAGTATTTTTGTAACCGAGAAAGATCTAGATTGTTGGTGCTGCCAGAGAATTTACTGTTGACATATACGCATCACATCCCTTCTCAACATACTTATTTACCTCAACAAGTTTTACAACATAATAATGATTCTCACGTGTGATATATATTATTGAGATTGTTTACCACCAACTTCTTTGTATCCAGAATGCTAGCAAAGTGATTTAGCACACTAAGATATGGACTATCATCAAAAGTATACATGTTTTAAAACTATAAATCATGAGCGAACCTCTTGGTAATCGAGTCAATAATCAAGATGATGATTGGTCTTGTTTATTTTTCTTACATATATGGACGTCTTGACATAAACCTGTTTGAGAAAATGATATAATTTTAAATATTGAAGCATCTCCATTTTGAAAAAAATAAATATCATCTAAATAAAATAAAATAAAATATTCGTTTTCATTTTCCCGCAACTTAGTTTGGTTCTTAAATATTGCATAGACTAAACAATTTATTCTCGTATATGTTGTAAGGTATTTAAAATTGAAATATAAAAGTTATCAATATGTATATTTCTTATCCAGTATTACACAATTATCGTAAATAGGTATCGAATACATTGGTTGAAAATATTAAAAAGAGTTCATTGCTTGATTTACAAAAATAGAAATATACATATATTGAACTGAATAAGCTGAAAAAATAGTAGGGCGATTCCAAAGAAAAATTTACCCAATTAAAGTCATATTATTAGCTTGTGCTTTCTAAGTTTTTTCGAATATTCACTTGGCCCATATTTTTTAAACTTTATTTTATTATACATTAATCTATTTCACTATCTATTTCACTTGTATGAATATTTGGTATAATAATATAATATATTTTATTTTATATAAAATAGAATAATAGTGTAAGTAACTCAAAAAATTAATAGCGGGCCCAGTAGCACAATTATTTTATAATATAAGGGCATATAGTGTACTTTTCACAATATATAAGAATTTAGGTTGATTGACCTATAAGGTCTTAGAGACAAGATTTTTGGCCTAAAGAAACTAGTAGAAATCTTATTTCTTTAAAGGGACCTTAATCATGACCAAATACTAAATACCCTTAATAACACTAAATGACAAAAAGGTGATGTGACTGTTCATCTCTTTCCACTACCAACCTATCTTCGGCCTCCGACCACCTCCGACCACCCACCACCGACTCTGACCTCCGACCACCGACTCTGACCTCCGACCACCGATCTCTGACATCCCGTCACAGGAAGAATGATGGGTTGTATACAAAAATTGATGAGTTTCGAAAAAATGATGAGTTTCGACATTAAATGATGAGTATACTATAAAAAAAGCAGAGGATACAATAAAAATAGCCGAGAATTCTATAACGAAAAAAGCAGAGTATCCTTATAAAACAATGAGTATTATTAAAAAAAGATGAGTACCACTAAAGAAAGACGAGTATCACGTTACAACACATTATTACATCAAAAGCAACTAACTAATTACAAGAAAATAGGAAAAAACTAATGAATACAAAAAAAACTAACTAAACTTGTTTGACCAGATCTGAAAAAAAACTAATATGCGTAAAGCGTACGCGAATCAACAAAAATAATGTTGCATGCCATGGCTGCAAGATCTGGTGCGGCGTCCTTGGCAGCTCGAACCACCTGCTGTTCTTCTTGGCTCCATTCCAGGTCCATGGTTGCTTTGAGCTCTGTCGCCAGAAAGAGAGCTTCGAGCTCCGTGTTTGAGCTCCAGGTCCGCTTCAGATCTCGGCTGCTAGTGGTGGTTCGTTGGTGGTGCGTGATTAAACACGCTGGGAATGAAGCCGTTCGCAGCAGCCCCAACTCCGATATGTTCTTCGAGCAGCAACAGTGCGTCGCCGGAGAAGACAGCGACTTCGTAAGGAGGGAGGAGCGGCAGTCTTCCTGCGAATCTGAGATCTGGACCAACGACGATGATTCCCAACACAACAGTACCACCGCCTGCGTTTTCAGATGTTTTTAAGCTCGCAATAGCACCTGGGAGAGGCTGTACAAATGGTTGAGCTCGCCGGGTAGACATGGGAAAATTTCGGCGGTGGTATCCATCGAGAGAGGAGAGCGTGAGTTGTGAGAGAATTAATAATAAAAAGCTGATAAAATTATTATATATAGGATAAAAAATCAAAAAGGGGTAATATTGTAAATATGATTTTTGGCTATAGTGTAAAATCTAATAGGAGGTTTTTAGTAAGATGGCAAAAAAGAAGGGGTTGAGTTAGGATTAAGGAGTGTGTGCTCAAGACCTCTTGGGTCAAAATCTCAAGAATTTATAGTGCAATTAACATGAAATAATCGAGAGAGAAGAGGGAAGGTCCTGGGGATATGCCAACCCCCTTCACTCTTTAACAAACATTCCTGACTCTACCCGTAAAAATTAGTGGTAATCCAACATTTTTTCTTTTCAAAGCAAAATTTTCAAAGAAAAAAAAAACTTACCATCAAGTCGCAAATAAGAAAATAGATATGGATGTGTGAACTCTTTAGTATTTCGCTATTCTTTTGAAATTACACATACTCAAGAGTTTAAAACGATAAAATTTTATTGTGCGAATGGATGGATAAAAGATCGAGGAGGAATTGAGGCGGTTATGGAATTTGATAAGTGAAATGTGAATGGTGATTGGTAGAAATAGGTTAGATTTATTGTGTTATAGGATATATATACATATTTTACTGAAATTTCTATATTTTAAAAAAAAAATTATTACGCAAGTGTTTCATAATTTTGTCCTTTTTGGTTTAAACATATACTAAAATTTCATTATTGAATTATGGATTACTAAATTACTTTTTATAAAGTTGTTTTGAAATATTAAATTCTTATATAAAACATACATTTTGAAAGTTAAATAGGGATAATAATTAAAAAAATAAGATTATTTTTCATTGAGATTATTATCATCTACACCTCAAAATTAACAATAACTTTCCTTTCCCATCTTCTTACATAATATTGTCTAAAAACGTCATAAAAATAAAGTTTACTCCAATCATACCTCCAATTATATCCCTGTTTTAAATTTTATATATATCGTTTTACTCACTAATAACCCAAAGAAAATATAAAAATAAAAATCCTCCACAACCATCGTCCCCAATCAACCGCCTCTCTCACAACAGAGAAAAATTGATACGACGGAGGATCTAGGTATCGTTTTACTTCAACTCTTTCTACATCTTCTTCTCTTCCCTGTTTACAGCTTCTCGTGGTCCTTCTAGAAGCTTTGTGGCTTCTTCACCTTCGCAACAGGCATTCGTGAATTTCTGACACTTGAATTTCTCCTCAGCTTTCTGACCTTTACGATGGCCAGTTCCGAAGTGGAGTCACGGTGTTGACTGGCGGTCGCCGCCTCGTTTAACGCCTCAAACTATATCAGAGTAGAACCGAGTCTCCCGTTAACAAACGCTTTGAGCGCAACCTCGCTGCTGCTATAGTTAATTTATCATTTTAAATAAAATTATTTGTTATCTTATCTATTTAAATTCATCTGATTCTAATGGAAGCTTTTGAACATCCTTTCAAAAACTATTTAGTACTCTGCCTTAGCCTGGAAGTGTCGAGTTTGGACAATTCTACATCCTTCTTGCTCTAAATGATCCTAGAAATGATATAAACTTTTAATCATTTTAGCCTTTAATTTCTATAAATTTATAAGCTGATTCAAGTGAAGTTTTCTCACTATAGGTGTATGCATTATGTCCCTTCTAGTTGAGACTACATGATTGGGCTGAAACTGTAGGCTTCTGCACCATCTCTACTGTGTCCATGTCCCCTTAATGAAATATATTGGTTAGGCTTCTGTACCAACAAATTTTTGTGTATTGATCTCTCAAAGATATAACCCTTTATGAACTTCCTAATGATGATCCACAATGCTCAGTAACTGAGGGGCCTTATGAGCAAGCTAACTAAAAATTCTAGTTTCGTGAGAAATTTAAGCCAATAATATTATATTCTCTAAAAACATCTTTAATTTTTGTTTAAATGTTTATTATATGTTTTGTTTTAGTTTCAACTGTTATATGCAAAATTAGGTCCTTTTCGGGTGAGATTTGGTGCATTTGTGTTAGTCTTGAGGGTCTATGAAAAAAAAAACACTATATCTGCTTTTTACCTGTGTAAGTTTTTGATTTCATTCCTAGGAATTGCAAATTTTATTTATATAGAAGCTAAGATTAATATGGAATTCGAAGCTTGGTGTGTTGAACAGTGAGACTTACTCCGTTATAGATAATTTCTAGTTATTATATGCGATTGCGGTAGTACTAAGAGATGATTGAAAAAATTTCTTATTGTCGAATTTTTTACAATAACAATTATCACTTTTATTCTCTTAGATGGCTAAGACTCATAAAAACACAACTACAACGCATCATCTTGGGTTGTCAAAGGTACGCACTCAATTTGTATACAATAATTCACTATTTTGAATCGACATAATTGATCTTATTATTTGCTTTCATATAATTATAGGCGAAACTTGAGGGACCTTTTTGCACCACCTTCAAAAGGTGGTGGTGGTGACTAGCAATGGGCATAGATGAGTGAAAAGAATATCATCCCCTTCCATAGATTCATTACTTCTGAAAAAAAAAACCAATTTACTCTATAATTCACTAGTAAAATTGTGCATTGGCATGTTGCACCCAATTTACTTTAGGTTATTTGATTTCTCCGACTGAATTGATTCCCCTGCATTATCAATTTAAAGTGCAGGAAAATAAATCAAAAAACTAGAAAACTGATTATAGTAAAGAAGAATATATGTTCTGTCATGCTTGCTTCATATGCACAAACTGTATATTATGAAGAGACTTGTTGTTAGTATTAAACCAAATTGAGCTCTACTATTAAGCTTAGCTGGAGATTTTTTGGCTTTAGGTGATGTCTTTTGCTAAAAATATGTGGTCACTATCATTAATTTGTTCTTATTTAAATTATTAATATAGTGATTAACTTATGATCTTGACTTATATGTTAGGTATAAATTGAGGATATTGAGTATTACGTATATTGAGAAGCAAGCGTACATATACTCGACACAAGTTGGGATTTGTTAGATTGTATAAAATATACAATGTCTTTATTTACTTGCAATTGTTACTTTTATTATTTTAGTTGATGAGTAAAATGTAAACGTTTAAACACTTTTAGTTAGCTGCTTATAAACATTAATTCGTATATTTTGGTGGGAACTATCCCACCAAACAATAATATAAACGCCCAAATATAGTCTGGTGGGGTTTGATTCATCAAACAATAACATAAAAATTTAATGGATAAATCCAAAATTAATTTGTTACAAATATAGTTCGGTAAATTTTTATTTACCAAACAACATAAATTTCGAAATATAATTAGTGGGATTTTTCCCACCAAACAACAACATAAAAATTTGGTGGAGAAAAATTTAACGTGAATTGTTTTGGTGGAAAAAAAAATTTGGTCGGAATTTTTTGGTGGGAAAAAATTTGGTCAGAAAATTTTGGCAGGAAAATATCTAGTTGGAAAATTTTGGCGGAAAAAATTTTGGCCGAAAAATATTTGATGAGAAATTTTTGTTAGAATTTTTTTGGTGAGAAAATTTAATGAAATAGACATATTTCAAAGATATTCTGGTCTATTACATTATTTATATTATACATGAGTTTTAAGGATATTATTACTTTCTTTTAGAATGATATTGGTAATTGCCCTTTTTTATTAGTATGGTTAAAGTACTTTATAGTAATCAAAGTCTCTTGAAATCGAATTTTACCAAATCAAATAGCTCTTTCATGTAATAAAATATATCTTTCAATATTTTTAATGGACAATAATTTTCAAAAAACACTACTAATAAATGAAATTATATTATGAAGAAATATCAAAAACATGTGTGCGAGAGCCATGCATGCTGAAGACCCAAAAGAAGTTGAGTCTATTTATTATTTTTCTTAGAAACGACTTAAAAAAAAATTAAATTATAATATTTGCATACCCTAATTATCCCTTTCTATGTTATATAAACTCTAAATTTAAACACACACATGTATACACTAAAACCCTTTCACTCCTCCTTCCCCAAATACTTTCAAGGAAGATTGTAAAATGGCTCAACGACATTATTTTAATGGTGGTAGTTGTGGAGCCAAAAAATGGCGGTGTGGGTTAGAGTGGTGGTTTTGGCTAGTGGCTCGTTGTTGTGGTGGAGGATGAGATTGGAGCTCATTAGTGTTGGTTTTTTTGATCAACATGGACGCATAAAATATAAATCTCACTAAGAATGGTTTAGAGGCTCTGATCTGGTGGTATGGAGTGTGAGTAAAATTGGAAGTCACATGTTTTCAAAACGAAAGAAGTGGTATTCCAGAAAAACAGTGTTCCGATTTAAGTAAACTAACTATTACAAAAATAGAATTACGAATTACAAATAATATGCCACTTACACGAAATTAGAAAAGAACAACACAATTTCACGGTAATCTGGCATTAAAAAGATATTCCGGCGTATCTATATCTCTAACAGAAACTCTACGACTATAGTTTTTCAGAGAGAAGATAGGTAGAATTTTTGTTCTTTTCTGGTGTGTTTCGTAAGTAAGACAAGGAGAGCAAGAGTTGTATTTATAGGGGAGTAGGTGAGAAGAGGCTTTGCAGAAACGTCTAAATTAATCACCTTGATTGTCTCCATAATTGGTTCTTGATTGACTGAGGGTTTTGGTTGACTCATATGTTACACGTTTTTAATTCCAACAATGAATCTGGACATTATGTTGACTTGATACGTTCCCGTATTGACCAAGTTCTGTAACAGTTGACTGTTGCGTAATCGGCAAACACTTGTCTTCTAGTGTGAAATTGGTGGACATTTGTCTTCTTGCTGAAAGGACTTGACTTGCCACCACCTACTATAAGAACTAGCCTTCTCCTAGTAGAGCCTTTTCCGAAAACTAGTTTCATTTTTCATTTTTTGACTCCCCAACTCCCCGAACTCCCCCACGATCCCACGATCCACGCCTACGCGTCGCCAGGCTGGGCCGGGCGGGTGGTGGTGGTGCGCGCATGTGGGGCTTTGCCTTTTCCCTTTTGTCTTTCATTGTCTTTGCTTCTTTTGAGAGTAATAGATGGGTAAGCTAATTAATGCTAATATATTTTCCATCTCTGCTCCTATGTGGGACATTTTCTTCACAAAAAAGTGTCTTTTCCACTTCTCCCATAAGAACATGGAAATGAATTATATTAATACTTTGTTAAATGGATTTAAACATACTTAATTAATTATAAATTCCAACAATCCCCCACTTAGGGTCTTTGTGAGAGAATGTGAACATATATCCATAACTATCAGTATGTGGGTGAATTGTACTTAAGTGGCAATATCTTTTGATTTGAATTGACACATAGTGAAGTGAGGCAACCACCAAATTCCGTTTAAATGAACTTACTCTTGAACTTAACGGTTTTCGATCGAGACCCTCACAACACATACTCTACTCAACTGAAAGTTATAGTTCCTTTGAACATCACCCTTCAGTTTGTTCATCAAGTCCTTCTCTTAGGACCACCGCTTGCGGGCCATGAACTTTGTGGACTTATTAATATGATACCATTAATGTGGTGTCCTCAATTTCTATCATGAATGTTGAGTCTCACTTTTGACCGTGTAATCATCAAGTCCTTCTTAAAAAGGACCACCATATGATGGCTCTAAATTCATTATGAGTTGAACACTTATCCTTGTGTTTTCTAGAATGATACACCTTATGGGTGAATTCATCAAGTCCTTCTCAATAGGACCACCACAAGTGGCTATGAATTCTTTAAGACGATTTATACATTCGTGTCATATCCCATGACTATTGAGTCTATTATATTCGGTCCAACAGTGACCTTACTTAGAACTCGGGTAATTTTTGCTAGACACCCCCACATTTGAGTTAGTGGGCCAGAACCGATTAACATAGCCTTTATCTATGTCATTACATAGGGGTATGTGAGGCACTAAGTTCGTCGATAATTCCGTTAATATCACAAAGCTATTTTACGAGATTTAGAACAACATTCGTGCCCTAAGTCTTTTGATTTGGCAAAAAAGTTGGTTTTCAACCTCGACCTTATGTTTTATAAACACATGATCCATTTCACTTTTAGTATTTAGGAGATATACTTTCATGAACCTGGAATAGTTTCCTATGAATGTTATATAGTATGGGTTTTCTCCTTTACTAGTGGAATTTATAAAAGCATTTAGGTCTGAATGTACTAATTCTGGTAGTTTAGAATTCTCGTGGTTTCATATTAAAGGGTCATTTTCCTTTGAGTTTGGACTTTACACATATCATATAATATATAAAGTCATTGACCTTATTAGTCGAAAGGATTTTTAGCCTTTAAAAAGAAGAGAAAAAGAAAGGTAGCCCAATCTACCATTCAATACATCTAAACATTCAAATAGATAAGAAAAATTAGAAATGTCCTTATTAGAGGTTACAAGGTTCAATCACACAAACCCTTATTTGGAAAAAAACCCATTCCCCAAAAACTTATCATATTGGTACTAGTCACGGGTTACAGTATTTAAAACAATCAAACTATTATGTAAATACCCTTTTCCCATAAACTCATCAGTTTTGGTAATAACTATTTCCCCCCCTCGAAAACTAGTTTGAGTACCACTTTATTAAGAAGAGCTCCGGAAACTAAGTTCCTACGGAGCGAGGGGACAAAGAGAACATCGTTTAACTCAAAGATCTTACCAGAAGTGAGTTTGAGGGTAACCTGTTTTTTTCCAAGGACTTTAGAAGTGGATAAGTCACCTAGGTACACACATTCACCATTGGTTGCTTCCTCGAACTTTTTGAACAGGGTTTTGTTTGCACATAAGTGTCGTGAAGCCCCAGTGTCAAGGATCCACTCGATTTTGTTTTCCACCAAGTAAACCTCAACCATTACCGCGGCGATTATCTCTTCGATTTCAGTTAGGTTTGCAGTAGGTTTTGGATCAGGAATAACTCTAAGAGGACACTCAAAAGCCCCATGTCATTCGTTACCACAACAATAACAGGAACCCTTAGGTTTCTAAATCTTACCAGAGATTTTAAACATTTTGTTTGTTTGTTGGAGTTGTTGCGGTTCTTAATTTCCTCCATATTTGGAATTGTTAGCGCCTTGCTGTTTTCCATTACTTTCGAACATGTCCTTGTTACGTTGCCCAGAACTTTCAAGAAGTTTAGACTTCGAGGAATGAGGAGGGAAAGAGAGTGACTTATCCTTGAGTCGATTGGCTTCTTCGACTTGTATGTGACTGATGAGTTCTTGGAGGGTCATTTCCTTCTTTTTGTGTTTGAGGTGGTTACGGCATTCGCTCCAAGATGGGAGAAATTTCTCAAGCAAAATGTTGGCTTGGAAAACTTCTCACATCTTCATGCCTTCGGCGATTTCCTCCACGCATAGGTTTTCGTACACATGAAGTTGTTCGGTCATAGGTTTCTGATCAGTGAGAGTAAAGTTGTACCAGTTTCTGGTGTCGTACATCTTTTTATCAGAATCATCGGTCCCATACTTTTACTCAAGAGTTTCCTATATGACCTTTGTAGACTTTTTCTTTGGCAAGAAGATAAAAAATGGGATTCGTGACATTGTTCAACATCCAACCCCGAGCTTTGGTATTAGCTCTTTTGAACCTGTCTTTGAGGATGAGATGTCTAGCCTGTTCTAGTTCAGTAGAAGCTCCATTTTCCACCATAAGTGGAGGAGCCTCGACTATAGCAAAGTCGAGTTCATACTGTTCAAGACAGATCATAATCTTTTGTACTCAACGCTTGTAGTTGAAACCATTAAGGGACTCCAACGTATTCATGTTGAGTAGTGGATTTGCGTTCAATGATGAAGCAGCAACCGAGATAGGAAAAGCCAATTCAGAAAACGGTGATAAAAGCAAATATCTTTTTAAATTTTGAGTAAAATTGGAAGTCACCGGTTTTCAAAACAAAGGAAATGGTATTTCAGAAAAACAATGTTCCGATTTAAGTAAACTCACTATTACAAAAATAGAATTACAAGTTACAAATAATAAACCACTTACACGAAATCAGAAAAGAACAACACAATTACACGGTAATTTGGCGTTAAAAAGATATTCTGGCGTACCGGTATCTTTAACAGAGGCTCTACGACTATAGTTTTTCAGAGAGAAGAGAGGTAGAATTTTTGTTCTTTTCTGGTGTGTTTAGTAAGTAAGACAAGAAGGGGAAGAGTTGTATTTATAGGGGAGTAGGTGAGGAGAGGCTTTGCAGAAACGTCCCAATTAATAAACTTGATTGTATCCATAATTGGTCCTTGATTGACTGACGGTTTTGGTTGACTCATATGTTACACGTTTTAATTTCCAGCAATGAATTTGGACACTATGTTGACTTGATACATTCCTGTGTTGACCAAGTTCTGTAACAGTTGACTGGTGCGTAATTGGCGGACGCTTGTCTTCTGGTGTGTAATTGGTGGATGTTTGTCTTCTTGCTGAAATGACTTGACTTGCCACTGACTACTATAAGAACTGGCCTTCTCCCAATAGTGCCTCTTCCAAATACTAGTTTCATTTTTTATTTTTTGACTCCCCAAACTCCCCACGACCCACACCCACTCCGTCGTCCGGCGGGTGGTGGTGGTACGCGCATGTGGGGATTCACCTTTTCCCTTTTGACTTTCATAGCCTTTGGTTCTTTTGAAGTAATAGATGGGTAAGCTAATTTAATCTAATATAGTTTCCATCTCTTCTCCTATGTGGAAAATTTTCTTCACAAAAAATTGTCTTTTCCACTTCTCCCATAAGAACATGAAAACGGATTATATTAATACCTTGTTAAATGGATTTAAACACACTTAATTAATAATAAATTCCAACATGGAGGACATTGATGTCGTGTTTGTGGTGGTGGTTGATGTCTCCCTATTCTAATTATTATACCTTTGGAGACACCATTTTAGGTGAATAAATGACTTATTTGATGGACATTTATGCGTATTTGATCATATTACACTTTCTCCCCTTGGAATTTAATTATCTGCAGTTTCAGAGCTTTTGTGCGTAAATTTGACTATTTTTAGTGCAAAGTTAATAGGTTCTTGCATTTCATGAAACACCAATATAAGGAGGAGAAGTGAGAATAAAAGTCTTAGGGTATTTTTGTGTGTTAGGATGTATTTTTACTCGAGTTTCTATTTTAGAGTGCACTTTCCTATTTCTATTTCTAGAATTTATGATTTATTCTTTTTAAGCATATGCGATTTAATTATTTATTTATTGTGGAAGCTTGAAAAGATATATGGTAATTAATTAGAGACCAAGTCAAGTCAAAGAAGTAAAGGAAAGAATATTTACATGGAAATAAGAAGATTTAGGAAGGATATATGCAAAGAAGGAAAAGATAAAGCTTCCTTATGAATTTGAAATTCCAGCCACGTTTCAAAGATGAGTCCATAACTTAATATTGGCTAGGAATCTGGGCGAGTGGTCTGCACCCATGAAAAGAGCTTTCCGATACAAGCGGTTTCGAATATTGGAACGCGTCAAACGGATAAGTATTGAAGGAGATATGACCAAAACAAATCAGCAGCAGAATCTTACATTTCCTAGAATTTAGGGCTACAAATTTAAGAGTTCTTAACTTGTCTTCCACTCCAAGTAAATTCGACCTAGGGCTTCCTAACACCTATAAATACACCCCTTAGCCTCCTCTTTTCAAAAAACACTTCAGAGAATTGCACAAGAGGCTTAAGGTTTTCAAGTCAGAGCAAGAAGGCAAGGAGAAGCTAGTGCTGGAGAAGTCCTGTTCTTCCATCATCAGTCATCTTACCCTTTAGGTTATCAATTTATCCTTTGTATTTGAACATGAATTCCTTTTATTTAATTTTAGTTTTTCATTCCGTTATGAATTAATTTCTTAATTACTTGAGAATCGTTATATGGGTTGAACTTAATTCTGTATAATTTATGTTTTAATGGTTTAAATTAGCCCTTAAACAAAAGCATTAGATAGGTTAGGTGAAACCCTTGCGAGGATCAAATAATCTTTCTCATCTGAAGTTTCAAGTGTCTTTTATTTGCTTTCTTTTATTTCCGTACTTTATTTTCTTGCATCTTTTAATTTATAAAAACCAAATAAAATCTTTATTTTATTTTTCTGTCAAACAATTATTCTTACTTTTCGATTAATACCTGAGTTGTGCCTAATCCGTCCCTCCGAACGAACTTGTTTATCATATATTACTTGGACAACCGTGCACTTGCGGTTAAATGGTTCCCTAATTTTCAGTTCATAATTTATAAACACACCAGGACCCACCAGTGGTTCGAGTTGTTGTTTAAATGTGAGATTTTATTATCTACGAAGCTAGTTTGAAGGTCTTCATGCAATATCTTGTTCGAGCTAACTAAAATGAGAGACAAATTCATTTTCCTCTCAAGGAAGATACGATATTGGTTTGAATCTTCACATGGGATACAAATTTGATGCTAGCTAATGACAACATGATGGTGCCAATATATTGAAGTGAAAAATTTATTGTTGTATTTGTTCACCTTTCTCTTGGTTGTGCAAGTTGTAAATTGTAGTATAGTTTTATCATATTTTAAACTCAGTTTTTTTTGTTTCTTTTCTTTTAAGTAGTTAAACAACTCTAAACTAATGTAGTTATTTAATTTAGTTATGTGGTGGTTTTCTATACACTAAGTGCATAACACTAAGCATGCTCACTAGTAATGATACAACAGTCTCGTAAAGTGTGCATGCGTATTTAAACTTTATTATCAGAATCTCAATCTTAGTAGTAAATTATGGAAGTGTTGTATACTGAGCTTGCTTAGTGATAAAATTATCCTCCCAGTGTCGAACATTTAGCATACTCACTGTCAAACTTTGATCATGATTAGTTCTTCCACCAACGGTGGCTACAAACATAATTAGTCTTGGAATTTGTGTATGCTCAGTGTTCAGGATCGAGCTTTATCAACATCAAAATCTGAGCATGCTTAGTAACACCACTAGTCATGGCTCTTACAGTAAACACTAAGAATGTTCAATATCAGACTCTAAGCATTCTTATTATTAGATTCTAAGCATGATCAGTGCGTCCTCTGGTGTTGTCTTATTTGACATGATTTGACGATGATAAGTTGAGGTCAAAGATACATTGTGTCACTTAGTGGGAAGCTTAATATTCATTTTGTCACTTTGTTTATCTTTCTGTGAGTTTTGTCCTATTTGGGGGTGTTTAAGTATTTTTCAAAATATTTGGCCCCTTATAAGAACAAAAAGGTTCTTTCCTCCGTATTGGCAATAAAAGACTTTCGCAAAACTTGTTTGTCAAACCCCCTATAATAAAACAAATGAAGTATTATCAACACACTTCAAATTTCTATATTCCATAATTGTTAAAAATATTATTATTATAATATATTATTACCTTTCTAGATTAGTTTGTTTCCATATCGTATTTGTTTTCTAGTTAGTTTAGTCTTACCTTACTTGTTCACCAAGTTATTAGTCCTATAAATAAGACTCATTCTATAGTATTAGATCATCAGTTCATTCACAAGTACTCTCTAGTTCTCTAGTGTCTTCCACAAAAGAATAATTGCTAATATCTCCATCGAGGAAGCTTTTGATGAAACTTTATTCATGTCAAAGGTAAAATTATCCTAACATGATCTCAAGAAATGAAGCTTATAAGAGTAGTGAACTAGTTGTGTTAAGTGTATTGCAAGAAAAATACTTTAACTTATAGCATATAAGGTTCGCCAAGTACATATTTGCTAAATGTGACGGCCTCTCAGATTGTCAAGGTTTGAAGATAAGGATGCAACTGTACATTTCGTACCATTCTGGCAATGTATTGAAGACTGTTTCTCTACCTGTTGTTAGTATAGGGAAAAAGTTGTTACATCGGGTATTTACATTTGTTGTCCCCTAGAGTGTGAGAAATAAATCAAAACCTACGAGGAGCTACTACATGCAAGTCTAGGGGTCGTAAACAACTAACAAATAAGTATTAGAGTATCTTTCTCCACATGCACTACGAGGTTAATTCTTTTGTGTTTTAAGGAAGCGTAGAGGGGTCGAGTTGTAATTAACTAAAACATAAAAGATATTGTTTTATTTTATAAAAGCAAGGATTAAAGTGCAAAACAAATAACATATGATTAAAAATCAATTAACTAAAGGATAAACTAACAAATACGAAAATATAGTTGAGAAGATAGCCTTAGTGTCGCTAGTAATTCTCACTAGTTATGAATTTACCTATTTATGAATGTAAGGGTGAATAGTTATTTTAGCAATAGTCGAAACTCTAAAATCTCCCTAATTCCGTCCCTGGTAGATAGAGAGATGTCTACAATTCTATGGATCTCTCCCGAATGAACCTACAAGACTTTCAAACGTATTTAATCCTAACCCGATGGACTATCTGGCTATCTGATGAGCCTTGTGAAGTTCAAGTTCCTCTTAGTCGATATTTCGGGGAAAGGGGCTAGTAGTCAGTGTGTAGATAATTTTTTACGGTCCTATTAATTAAAATTAAACGAATAAAATAATGTTTTTAAATTAGTTTGATGCACTTGGAGAATAAAAAAAAAATAATGGTCTTTTTATTTTTACCACATCTGGTTTGGAAGAAGAAAAAAAATTTATATTACTTTTCTTGCGGGTAAGGTTATTTAGCAGTAAAAAAATTTTGTTTGCGATTGAGTTGTAAGGAGAACAACTACCTTTATTGTATCTATTTATTGGATATATGGTTATTTTCTTTTCTTCTATTTTATGAATAATATTTTTTTCTCTCTGTGAAAATTAAACTAACTTTATGTAATTATTCGTGAGTTTTAAAATTTGGCGGAAAAAAAAAACGAATACCCATACAAAAATAAAAATACAAGAATAATAAATGTTCAAGAGATTTAATTAAAGGTTTGGTGATACCTATAAAATATAAAAAAAATTTATTTATTAACTTGGAAAAATAAGGAATAACAAATTCAATGCATTCCAAATAAAGTTAAGTTACACATAATTCTGTGTGAAATTCTTATAAGCCATCGTGCATTTGATTATTCATGATGTACTCTATTTTCTTTGTAAGTCTCCTTCCATAATTAGATTAGAAGTTAATGTACATAAATCATTACTACATTAACCTATATTTAGTGGATTGAACTTAAAATAGTATATCCTATAAGAAAGCTTATCGATGACACACTTTCAAAATTTGGCCCTTGGAGATTTATAATTGTTATACAAAATAACTAAGCACTATACTTTTATATACTACTATTCGTGAAAGTGAAATTACATAGGTTAGATCATTACATTTACTATTTAGCACATACAATTTTAGCAACTAATAATACTAGTACTAACTACGAACAAGACAGTGTATGATTCTCTAAATTACATGTTTAAAAATGTTTAATACTTGACGGTAATATTCATAACTTTAAATGAAACCTAGATACTTCTAAATATAAAAACCAATTCTAATCCATCTAGCTATCCTCATTACCTTATGCAACTACTATAATATAGATGATGTTAATAGAAGTGTATTCACTGTACAATGAAATGAAAAAATATAAAAACGAGAGTGATAAAAACTTCATAGTTTTATATCGAAAATGAAGAAATATTCAAATAAAAGGGAAGACAGAATTAACAAAGGTTGATAAGAATATTGTTGTTAACCATTATTTTTTTCGTTTTCTAACCACTAGACAAACTAATGATCTTCATTACTTTTATTCCTTAAGTCTGTAATATAGATATTTGGCATATCCTCGTTATATCTATATCCGAATTTTTATAGGAAAACAAAAAATCTGTATATAATTAGAAATATAAAATAGTATATGAGTAGATTTAAAAGATATTACAGCTACACACCCAACCTATAGCGATTTTTGTAGCATCTTTTTGAAAACATGCTTACTTACTTTCTTTTAGTAGATTAGGCCTATTTAGATTAACATATGCTATAGATAATTAGGTAAGCTACAAATTTGTAATAATCCCATAAATATTAGATTTAACATCATTAATAAGGTCAAAATTTAGATTATGACATTTAAAGATAATACAACTAAATAACATATTTTTCTGTGCTCCCCAATTTTCTGGTTATATTTCTTGGCTTCTTTGGTATTCTATGCACCATAGGTTTTAGGTCTTTTCTGCTCCAGCACACCCAAAAATAGAAAATATACATCTTATAAAGTAAAATTATATTCTACTAATTCAACTATTTTGTCTAATATAGGGACCAACTATGCAATTAACCCTTAATTTGATCATAAAATAATGGAATATATGATAAATAATAAAAAGATTCAGTTATCTTGCATCTTGAATTTGTCTTCATTATCTGGAATTTGGTAATCCTTTATTGTAAAAATCCCAGGAAGCACATTCTGTAACAATCAAAATAAATTAAATATAATTAAAATTAAAATTCGACGATAAGAATTAACAAAAAGAACCACCATTAACTAAGGTGACATGATTACAAAAAATAAAAAATAAAAGTAATAAATAATTGAATTAGATAAACATTTAATTCATATGTTGTGTGTATTATTCTAATAATATAAGGTGACATTGTACACTTTTTAAAGGGAAAAAGACACTGAAGTCCTCAAGTTTATTATATTGGGACACTTAGGTCCCTCCGTTTTTCTTTTTATTTTGATAGGTCCTATTTTTTAACATGGTTAGTTATATTTAACTGTTAATGATATGATTTTTTTTAAATTCCACTTATACCCTTTATTTTATTAACCAAATTTAATTGATTTCACAATTATAAATACTCAACCATTTATTAGATATATTATTTAAATAATATAATTTTTTTTAGGATTTGTACAGTGACTTTGTTTTTTTCTATTCATGTAGTATAGATCTTCAAAACTATGTATCATTTTTTTTAGAAAAAACTATATCAAACTTGTATCTTTTTCTTTGTGCCTATCAAGAATCCTACTTAGCTAGTAGAATCCATCCTTTATCCAATTCATATCTATAAAACAACCTCATCTAATATACTTATCTGAATTTTATGTTCTATTACATTAAAATCAAATAACACGACAATCTCACACATGTATAAAAGATCACAATACTAATAAAATTAACATCCATAATAAAATATAGAATTTTTTCAGATCATGTTCTTGTGCTAACATATTTTTTAAAAACTAACGAAATAGTAATCTAATATATGAGACAAAACAAAACGTATATTCTGAGCATACAATAACATGTTCATAGTACATGACAAAAGTAACTTTCATAATAAGAATTAGTTATCCACTATGTCGAGAATACGCAACCTCGTCAGATGTGTTGCTAGGTCTTGTACAAGTAGAGCTCCCACAATGTACATAATTCTGGTTAATGTCCATATTATGGTTTTCAACCTATTAAAATATAATAATAAGTAATTAGATTAATTGTATCCATTAATGTAAAAACAATACTTGAAAATAGTTAAAGATATTACAATCAACAGTAACAAATAAGTTGCATCTATGTAAGTGGCTTATACGATCTAGGATGAACGAGTTTCCATGGTCCAATATGATCACATAAATTTTATTTTCAACTTTTATTTGAACTCATCAATTTAAAATATATACTATATCAGTATACTACTTTACATATAACCTCATAAAAAATCACATTAGATGCTTATTCTTTCTTGAAAAAATATAAGGTGTGTCAAAAGTGCAATAAAAGAAAAATATAAACAATATTACCTATTAAATATATTGTTATCAAAACTCGTGTTAGCTCTTCTATCCTTTAGATGGCATGTAGATTTATTATGACCCAACGCTTTGCATAACGGGCATCTATGAAGTACTGATCTTTGATCACAAGATGGTGCAATTTCTCCAACTTCTTTGATTCTATTAACCTTTGGCATGGCTATTTTCCGTACCATTTCTAGAGGTGCCCATATAGGTGAATTGTCCGAATCTGTATTTTTAACAAAGGAATCAAGAAGAGGGTATAAAAGGTATTTTAAAGAAGTCAATTACTCTTGACTGTTAAAAAAAGTTAACTACGTTAAAAAATAGGACTTATCAAGAGAATAAAAAGAACTAAGGAACTTATGTGTCCCAATATAAAAAACTAGAGGACCTGAGTGTCCTTTTCCCACTTTTTAAATCTCACGAGTTTATACAAATATTTTTTTAAGACCACAAAAGATATGATGTATCTTTCAAACTAAATAAAAATACATTCACATATCTAAATCACAAGGAGATAAAATAAAAAGAATGTTTCGTTAGACTATCATATATGTTGTTAAAAAATATGCTTTCTCCAATAGGTGTCAATCAAGTCTTACAAATTAATTTAATTTTTCTTACTTCTATTTCTCTACTCTCCATATATATACTCCAACCACTATGAACAGATGGTTTAAAATTTAGTAAAAAAATATCTCTTGTGGTGTTGGTGTATATTTGGCTATTTTGTAAAATATATATATAATTCTAAAATATCTAACTAATTTTCTCAATATAAGTAATTATAAATTTGAGAAAAAATGAAAAATTCCAATTAATTTACACCAGAGTGCAAAAACACATTGCAGAACAAATTTTGAAATTAAAAAAGTACCTTAGATTTATAAATTGAAATGATATGACCAACGATCTAAGATACAATCATTTAAAAATAGTATTTAGACAGAAGAATGCCGATCTATATTGAGATGAAACATCATAATGAAAGTAAAAGAGGGATATATTACAGAGAAATTGAAAAAAATAGATTGGATGGAAGAAATGAATTATGATTAGAAAAGATTGAAAATTAGAAGATAACGAAGATTTAGACATTATAGTTTGATAGTAAAAATGACAAAAAAGGGAATATCAAAAGGTGGATGACAGTAGGTTTGAAACTAAGAGTGGAAGAAAAAGCTGAAGAATATGTATGTGTATGTATAGCAAAAGGCGAAAACATTAGGGTTTAATGAGTTGTTTATTTTTTATTGAGTTTGTGAAATTAGCGTGACCCTAAATTGTATTAATATTTTAATTATAGTTTAAACTTAAAATTTTCATAAATAATATGATATTTTTTTTCTTATTATATATTTTCTAATAAAGTTTTATATCTAACTTCTATGAATATAATTGTTTCTGATTATATACTTTTGATATTTGTTCGATAAAGTTTTAATCCCCTAATTGTCTTTATATGTTATCGTTTATTAATTGAACATAACCTATGTGAAAAATTAAAATTTAATATTTTATTTATTACTAATTAATCAAATTGTTTAAAAACTTAGTTTTATAAATAGTTAATTGTTCAATAGATAAACTTGGGTTCTTACAATAATCTAAGATAATTTATCTATTAATATATCCTTGAAGTTACCAATAATAGATGATGGTTACATTATGATGCTAGTTAAATGTAATATTTTTGTCAAAGTTAAATTATGATATCTGAATTATAATGCATGTTACGACATTCATTGATGAATTGCATTCTCAAAAGTATAGTATATGAGTTTTACACGTATGTTTACTAAAATATGTGTTGTTATAAAGAAAACAAAATATCATTTGTAAATTTTTTCGAACATAGATAAGTTATAAATTCTTAAACTCCTTTTAGAGCTAGTAGTGTCTTCCACAAAAGAATAATTGCTAATATCTCCATCGAGGAAGCTTTTGATGAAACTTTATTCATGTCAAAGGTAAAATTATCCTAACATGATGTCAAGAAATGAAGCTTATAAGAGTAGTGAACTAGTGTGTTAAGTGTATTGCAAGAAAAATACATTAACTTATAGCATATAAGGTTCGCCAAGTACATATTTGCTAAATGTGTCGGCCTCTCAGATTGTCATGGTTTGAAGATAAGGATGCAACTGTACACTTCGTACCATTCTGGCAGTGTATTGAAGACCGTTTCTCTACCTGTTGTTAGTATAGGGAAAAAGTTGTTACATCGTGTATTCACATTTGTTATCCCCTAGAGTGTGAGAAATAAATCAAAACCTACGAGGAGCTACTACCCGCAAGTCTAGGGGTTGTAAATGAGTAACAAATAAGTATTTAAGTATCTTTCTCCACATGCACTACGAGGTTAATTCTTTTATGTTTTAAGGAAGCGTAGAGGGGTCGAGTTGCAATTAACTAAAACATAAAAGATATATATTTATTTTATAAAAGTAAGGATTAAAGTGAAAAACAAATAACATATGATTAAAAATCAATTAACTAAAGGATAGACTAACAAATACGAGAATATAGTTGAGAAGATAGCTTGAGTGTCGCTGGTAATACTCACTAGGTATGAATTTACATATTTATGAATGTAAGGGTGAATAGTTATTTAAGCAATAGTCGAAACTCTAAAATCTCCCTAATTCCGTCCCTAGTAGATTGAGAGATATCTACAATTCTATGGATTTCTCCCGAGTGAACCTACAAGACTTTCAAACGTAATTAATCCTAACCCGAGTGACTATCTGGCTATCTGACGAGCCTTGTGAAGTTCATGTTCCTCTTAGTCGCTATTTCGGGGAATGGGGCTAGTAGTCATAGTGTAGATAATTTTTTACGGCCTATTAATTAAAATTAAACGAAAAAATAATGTTTTTAAATTAGTTTGATGCAGTTGGAGAATAAAAAAAACTAATGGTCTTTTTATTTTTACCACATCTGGTTTGGAAGAAGAAAAAATATTTATATTACTTTTCTTGCAGGTAAGGTTATTTAGCAGTACAAAAATTGTGTTTGCAATTGAGTTGTAAGGAGAACAACTACCTTTATTGTATCTATTTATTGGATATAAGGTTATTTTCTTTTCTTTTATTTTATGAATAATATTTTTTTCTCTCTGTGAAATTAAACTAACTTTATGTAATTATTCGTGAGTTTTAACATTTGGCGGAAAAATAAACCGAATACCCATACAAAAATAAGAATACAAGAATAATAAATGTTCAAGAGATTTAATTAAAGGTTTGGTGATACCCTATAAAATTCAAAATTTTTGTTTTATTAACTTGGAAAAATAAGGAACAACAAATTCAATGCATTCGAAATAAAGTTAAGTTACACATAATTCTGTGTGAAATTCTTGTAAGCCATCGTGCATTTGATTATTCATGATGTACCCTATTTTCTTTGTAAGTCTCCTCCCATAATTCAATTAGAACTTAATGTAAATAAATCATTACTACATAAACCTAGTTTTTGTGAATTGAACTTAAAATAGTATATGCTATAAGAAAGCTTATCGATGACACACTTTCAAAATTTGGCCCTTGGAGATTTATAATTGTTATACACAATAACTGAGCACTATACTTTTATATACTACTATTCGTGAAAGTGAAATTACATAGGTTAGATCATTAAATTTATTATTTATCACATACAATTTTAGCAACTAATAATACTAGTATTAACTACGAAGAAAACAGTGTATGATTCTCTAAACTACATGTTTAAAAATGTTTAATACTTGACGGTAATATTCATAACATTAAATAAAACCTAGATACTTCTAAATATAAAAACCAATTCTAATCCATCTAGCTATCCTCATTACCTTATGCAACTACTATAATATATATGATGTTAATAGAAGTGTATTCACCGTACAATGAAATGAAAATATATAAACACGAGAGTGATAAAAACTTCATAGTTTTATATCAAAAATGAAGAAATATTCAAATAAAAGGGAAGACAGAATTAACAAAGGTTAATAAAAATATTATTGTTAACCATTATTTTTTTCGTTTTCTAACCACTAGAGAAACTATTGATCTTCATTACTTTTATTCCGTAAGTCTGTAATATAGATATTTGGCATATCCTCGTTATATCTATATCCGAATTTTTATAGGAAAACAAAAAAAATTAAAAGTATCTGTATATAATTAGAAACATAAAATATTATATGAGTAGATCTAAAAGATATTACAGCTACACACCCAACCTATAGCGATTTTTGTGGCATCTTTTAGAAAACATGCTTACTTACTTTCTTGTAGTAGATTCAGCCTATTTTCATCAACACATGCTTTAGATAATTAAGGAAGCTACAGATTTGTAAGCATCCCATAAATATTAGATTTTATATCATTAATAAGGTCAAAATTTAGATTATGCTTTTGATTAAGAATATCAAATTTATATTAATTACTACACGAAACTCATTCTCACATTTAAAGATAGTACAATTAAATTACATATTTTTTTGTGCTCCCAAATTTTCTTGCTATATTTTTCTTGGCTTTTTTGATATTCTATGCACCCTGGGAACATTACATCCCCCGTATAGAAAAACGAGTTGTTTTAGTTCTTCTTCTCTTTTCTTGGGCTACATCACACCCGTAGGTTTTAGGTTTTTTCTACTCCTGCACACCCAAAAATAGAAAATATACATCTTATAAAGTAAAATTATATTTTCTACTTATTTAACTATTTTGTCTAATATAGGGACCAAATATGCAATTAACCCTTAATTTTATCACAAAATAATGGAATATATGATAAATAATAAAAAGATTCAGTTATTTGCATCTTGATCTTGTCTCCATTGTCTGGAATTTGGTAATCCTCTATTGTAAGATATCCCAGGAAGCACATTCTATAACAATCAAAATAAATTAAATATAATTAAAATTAAAATTCGACAATAAGAATTAACAAAAAGAACCACTATTAACTAAGGACACATGAATAAAAAAATAAAAAATAAAAGTAATAAATAATTGAATTAGATAAACATTTAATTCATATGTTGTGTATACTATTCTAATAACATAAGGTGACATTGTACACTTTTTAAATCTCATGAGTTTATACACACATTTTTAAGACCACAAAAGATATGATGTATCTTTCAAACTAAATAAAAATACATTCACATATGTAAATCACGAGGAGATAAATAAAAAGAATGTTTCGGTAGACTATCATATATGTTGTTCGAAAATATGTTTTCTCCAATAGGTGTCAATCAAGTCTTACAAACTAATTTAATTTTTCTTACTTCTATTTCTCTACTCTCCATATATGCTCCAACCACTATGAATAGATGGTCTAAAATTGAGTGAAAAAACATCTCTTGTGGTGTTGGTGTATATTTGGCTATTTTGCAAAATATATAATCCAAAAATATCTAACTAATTTTCTCAATATAATTAATTACAAATTTGAAAAAAAAATGAAAACAAATTCAATTAATTTACACCAAAGTGCAAAAACACATTGCAGAACAAATTTTTGAAATTAAAAAATTACCTTAGATTTATAAATTGAAATGATATGGCCAACTATCTAAGATACTAGAATTTAAAAATAATATTTAGACAGAAGAGTGCCGATCTAGATTGAGATGAAACATCATAATGGAAGAAGAAGAGGGATATATTACAGAGAAATTGAAAAAAGTAGATTGGATAGAAGAAATGAATTATGATTAAAAAAGATTGAAAATTAGAAGATAACAAAGATTTAGACATTAGAGTTTGATAGTAAAAATGACAAAAAAAAAAGGAATATCAAAAGGAGGCTGACAGTAGGTTTGAAACTAAGAGTGGAAGAAAGAGTTGAAGAATATGTATGTGTAAGTATAGCAAAAGGCGGCAACATTAGGGTTAAATGGGTAGCTTATTTTTTTATTGAGTTTGTGAAATTAGGGCCTGTTTGGAAGTGCTTATTTTAGAGTAAAAAAGCGCTAATTTAAAATTTAAAAAAATTATTAAAAATAATTTTGAAATCTAAATTTTTTTTAAGTGCTTCTCAAAAAAGTTCTTTTCAAAGTCAAAAAATTTCTTAAAATGCTAAAAGCACTTTTAAGTGTTTCTCCAAAAAGGCACTTCCAAACGGGCACTTAGTGTGGACCCTAAATTGTATTAATATTTTAATTATAGTTTAAACTTATAAGTTTCATAAATGATATGATATTTTTTTTTTCATATTACATATTTTCTAATAAAGTTTTATATTTAACTTCTATGAATAACTTTGTTTCTGATTATGTACTTTTGATTTTTGTTCGATAAAGTTTTAATCCCCTAATTGTCTTTATATGTTATCGTTTATTAATTGAACATAACCTATGTGAAAAATTAAAATTTAATATTTTATTTATTACTAATTAATCAAATTATTTAAAAACTTAGTTTTATAAATAGTTATTTGTTCAATAGATGAACTCGGGTTCTTACAATAATCTAAGATAATTTATCTATTAATATATCCTTAAATTTACCAATAACAGAGGATGGTGACATTGTGATGCTAGTTAAATGTAATATTTTTGTCAAAGTTAAATTATGATATCTGAATTATAATGCATGTTACGACATTCATTGATGAATTGCATTCTCAAAAGTATGGTATATGAGTTTTACACTTATGTTTACTAAAATATGTGTTGTTATAATGAAAACAAAGTATCATTTCTAAATTTGTTCGAACATAGATAAGTTTTAAATTCTTCAAGTCCTTTTAGAGCTAGTAGTGTCTTCCACAAAAGAATAATTGCTAATATCTCTATCAAGGAAGCTTCTGATGAAACTTCATGCATGTCAAAGGAAAAATTATCCTAACATGATCTTAAGGAATGAAGCTTATAAGAGTAGTGAACTAGTGTGTTAAGTGTATTGCAAGAAAAATACATTAACTTATAGCATATAAGGTTCGCCAAGTACATATTTGCTAAATGTGACGGCCTCTCAGATGGTCAAGGTTTGAAGATAAGGATGCAAATGTAAATTTCCTACCACTCTGGCAGTGTATTGAAGACCGTTTCTTTACATGTTGTTAGTATAGGGAAAAAGTTGTTATATCGTGTATATACATTTGTTGTCCCCTAGAGTGTGAGAAATAAATCAAAACCTACGAGGAGCTACTACACGCAAGTCTAGGGGTCGTAAACGAGTAACAAATAAGTATTAGAGTATCATTCTCCACATGCACTACGAGGTTAATTCTTTTGTGTTTTAAGGAAGCGTAGAGGGGTCGAGTTGCAATTAACTAAAACATAAAAGATATTGTTTTATTTTATAAAAGTAGGGATTAAAGTGCAAAACAAATAAAATATGATTAAAAATCAATTAACTAAAGGATAGACTAACAAATACGAGAATATAGTTGAGAAGATAGACTTAGTGTCGCTAGTAATTCCCACTAGTTATGAATTTACCTATTTATGAATGTAAGGGTGAATAGTTATTTTAGCAATAGTCGAAACTCTAAAATCTCCCTAATTCCGTCCCTGGTAGATAGAGAGATGTCTACAATTCTATGGATCTCTCCCGAGTGAACCTACAAGACTTCAAACGTAATTAATCGTAACCCGATTGACTATCTGGTTATCTGACGAGCCTTGTGAAGTTCAAGTTCCTCTTAGTCGCTATTTCGGGGAAAGGGGATAGTGGTCAGGGTGTAGATAATTTTTTACGGTCCTATTAATTAAAATTAAACGAAAAAAATAATGTTTTTAAATTAGTTTGATGCACTTGGAGAATAAAAAAATAATAATGGTCTTTTTCCTTTTACCACATCTGGTTTGGAAGAAGAAAAAAAATTTATATTATTTTTCTTGCGGGTAAGGTTATTTAGCAGTAAAAAAATTGTGTTTACGATTGAGTTGTAAGGAAAACAACTACCTTTATTGTATCTATTTATTGGATATATGGTTATTTTTTTTCTTCTATTTTATGAATAATATTTTTTTCTCTCTGTGAAAATTAAACTAACTTTATGTAAATATTCGTGAGTTTTAACATTTGGCGGAAAAATAAACCGAATACCCATAAAAAAATAAAAATACAAGAATAATAAATGTTCAAGAGATTTAATTAAATGTTTGGTGATACCTATAAAATATAAGAAATTTTATTTATTAACTTGGAAAAATAAGGAATAACAAATTCAATGCATTCCAAATAAAGTTAAGTTAAACATAATTCTGAGCCATCGTGCATTTGATTATTCATGATGTACTCTATTTTCTTTGTAAGTCTCCTTCCATAATTAAATTAGAAGTTAATAAAAATAAATCATTACTACATTAACCTATATTTAGTGGATTGAGCTTAAAGTAGTATATCCTACAAGAAAGCTTATCGATGATACACTTTCAAAATTTGGCCCTTGGAGATTTTTAATTGTTATACACAATAACTAAGCACTATACTTTTATATACTACTATTCGTGAAAGTGAAATTACATAGGTTAGATCATTACATTTACTATTTAACACATACAATTTTAGCAACTAATAATAGTAGTACTAACTACGCACAAAACAGTGTATGATTCTCTAAACTACATGTTTAAAAATGTTTAATACTTGACGGTAATATTCATAACTTTAAATAAAACCTAGATACTTCTAAATATAAAAACCAATTCTAATCCATCTAGCTCTCCTCATTACCTTATGCAACTACTATAATATAGATGATGTTAATAGAAGTGTATTCACTGTACAATGAAATGAAAAAATATAAACACGAAAAAATATAAAAACGAGAGTGATAGAAACTTCATAGTTTTATATCGAAAATGAAGAAATATTCAAATAAAATGGAAGACAGAATTAACAAAGGTTGATAAGAATATTGTTGTTAACCATTATTTTTTTCGTTTTCTAACCACTAGACAAACTATTGATCTTCATTACTTTTATTCCTTAAGTCTGTAATATAGATATTTGGCATATCCTCGTTATATCTATATCCGAATTCTTATAGGAAAACAAAAAATCTGTATATAATTAGAAACATAAAATAGTATATGAGTAGATTTAAAAGATATTACAGCTACATACCCAACCTATAGCGATTTTTGTGGCATCTTTTTGAAAACATGCTTACTTACTTTCTTTTAGTAGATTAGGCCTATTTGCATTAACACATGCTATAGATAATTAGGTAAGCTACAAATTTGTAAGCATCCCATAAATATTAGATTTAACATCATTAATAAGGTAAAAATTTAGATTATGACATTTAAAGATAATACAATTAAATAACATATTTTTTTGTGCTCCCCAATTTTCTTGTTACATTTCTTGGCTTCTTTGGTATTCTATGCACCCTGGGGCACATTACATCCCCGGTATAGAAACGATTTGTTTTAGGTCTTCTCCCTCTTTTCTTGGGCTACATCACACCCGTAGGTTTTAGGTTTTTTCTACTCCAGCACACCCAAAAATAGAAAATATACATCTTATAAAGTAAAATTATATTTTCTACTTATTCAACTATTTTGTCTAATATAGGGACCAACTATGCAATTAACCCTTAATTTGATCACAAAATAATGGAATATATGATAAATAATTAAAAGATTCAGTTATCTTGCATCTTGAATTTGTCTCCATTATCTGGTATTTGGTAATCCTTTATTGTAAAAATCCCAGGAAGCACATTCTGTAACAATCAAAATAAAATAAATATAATTCAAATTCAAATTCGACGATAAGAATTAACAAAAAGAACCACCATTAACTAAGGGGACATGATTACAAAAAATAAAAAATAAAAGTAATAAATAATTGAATTAGATAAACATTTAATTCATATGTTGTGTGTACTATTCTAATAATATAAGGTGACATTGTACACTTTTTAAGGGGAAAAAGACACTGAAGTCCTCAAGTTTATTATATTGGGACACTTAGGTCCCTCCGTTTTTCTTTTTATTTTGATAGGTCCTATTTTTTAACATGGTTAGTTATATTTAACTGTTAATGATATGATTTTTTTTAAATTCTACTTATACCCTTTATTTTATTAACCAAATTTATTTGATTTCACAATTATAAATACTCAACCATTTATTAAATATATTATTTAAATAATATAATTTTTTTTAGGATTTGTACAGTGACTTTGTTTTCTTCTATTCATGTAGTATAAATCTTCAAAACTATGTATTATTTTTTTTAAGAAAAAACTATATCAAACTTGTATCTTTTTCTTTGTGCCTATCAAGAATCCTACTTAGCTAGTAGAATCCATCCTTTATCAAATTCATATCTATAAAACAACCTCATCTAATATACTTATCTGAATTTTATGTTTTATTAAATTAAAATCAAATAACATGACAATCTCACACATGTATAAAAGATCACAATACTAATAAAATTAACATCCATAATAATATATAGAATTTTTTCAAATCATGTTCTTGTGCTAACATATTTTTTTAAAACCAACGAAATAGTAATCTAATATATGAGACAAAACAAAACGTATATTCTGAGCATACGATAACATGCTCACAGTACATGGCAAAAGTAACTTTCATAATAAGAATTAGTTATCCAGAATACGCAACCTCGTTAGATGTGTTGCTAGGTCTTGTACAAGTAGAGCTCCCACAATGTACATAATTCTGGTTAATATCCATATTATGGTTTTCAACCTATACAAATATAATAATAAGTAATTAGATTAATTATATCCATTAACGTAAAAAAAATACTTGAAAATAATTAAAGATATTACAATCAACAATAACAAATAAGTTGCATCTATGTATGTGGCTTATACGATCTTGGATGAACGAGTTTCCATGGTCCAATATGATCACATAAATTTTATTTTCAACTTTTCTTTGAACTCATCAATTTAGAATTTATACTATATCAGTACACTACTTTACATATAACCTCATAAAAAATCACATTAGATGCTTATTCTTTCTTGAAAAAAGATAAGGTGTGTCAAAAGTGCAATAAAAGCAAAATATAAACAATATTACCTGTTGTACTATATTGTTATCAAAACTCGTGTTAGCTCTTCTATCCTTTAGATGGCATGTAGATTTATTATGACCCAACGCTTTGCATAACGAGCATCTATGATGTACTGATCATTGATCACGAGATGGTACAATTTCTCCAACTTCTTTGATTCTATTAACCTTTGGCATGGCCCATATAGGTGAATTGTCCAGATCTGTATTTTTAACAAAGGAATCAAGAAGAGGGTATAAAAGGTATTTTAAAGAAGTCAATTACTCTTGACTGTTAAAAAAAGTTATCTACGTTAAAAAATAGGACTTATCAAGAGAATAAAAAGAACTAAGGAACTTATGTGTCCCAATATAAAAAACTAGAGGACCTGAGTGTCCTTTTCCCACTTTTTAAATCTCACGAGTTTATACACATATTTTTAAGACCACAAAAGATATGATGTATCTTTCAAACTAAATAAAAATACATTCACATATCTAAATCACAAGGAGATAAAATAAAAAGAATTTTTCGTTAGACTATCATATATGTTATTCGAAAATTTGCTTTCTCCAATAGGAGTCAATCAAGTCTTACAAATTAATTTAATTTTTCTTACTTCTATTTCTCTACTCTCCATATATATACTCCAACCACTATGAACAGATGGTCTAAAATTTAGTGAAAAAAATATCTCTTGTGGTGTTGGTGTATATTTGGCTATTTGTTAAAATATATATATAATCCTAAAATATCTAACTAATTTTATCAATATAATTAATTATAAATTTGAGAAAAAACAAAAAATTCAAATTAATTTACACCAGAGTGCAAAAACACATTGCAGAACAAATTTTGAAATTAAAAAAGTACCTTAGATTTATAAATTGAAATGATATGGCCAACGATCTAAGATACTATCATTTAAAAATAGTATTTAAACAGAAGAATGCCGATCTAGATTGAGATGAAACATCATAATGAAAGAAAAAGAGGGAGACATTACAGAGAAATTGAAAAAAGTAGATTGGATGGAAGAAATGAATTATGATTAGAAAAGATTAAAAATTAGAAAATAACGAAGATTTAGACATTATAGTTTGATAGTAAAAATGATGAAAAAGAGAATATCAAAAGGTGGATGATAGTAGGTTTGAAACTAAGAGTGGAAGAAAAAGCTGAAAAATATGTATGTGTATGTATAGCAAAAGGCGGCAACATTAGGGTTTAATGGGTTGTTTATTTTTTATTGAGTTTGTGAAATTAGCGTGGACCCTAAATTGTATTAATATTTTAATTATAGATTAAACTTATAAGTTTCATAAATAATATGGTATTTTTTTTTTTCATATTACATATTTTCTAATAAAGTTTTATATTTAACTTCTATGAATAACTTTGTTTCTGATTATGTACTTCTGATATTTGTTAGATAAAGTTTTAATCCCCTAATTGTCTTTATATGTTATCGTTTATTAATTGAACATAACCTATGTGAAAAATCAAAATTTAATATTTTATTTATTACTAATTAGTAAAATTATTTAAAAACTTAGTTTTATAAATAGTTATTTGTTCAATAGATAAACTCGGGTTCTTACAATAATCTAAGATAATTTATCTATCAATATATCCTTGAATTTACCAATAACAGAGGATGGTGACATTGGGATGCTAGTTAAATGTAATATTTTTGTCAAAGTTAAATTATGATATCTGAATTATAATGCATGTTACGACATTCATTGATGAAATGCATTCTCAAAAGTATGGTATATGAGTTTTACACTTATGTTTACTAAAATATGTGTTGTTATAATGAAAACTAAATAGCATTTCTAAATTTGTTCGAACATAGATAAGTTTTAAATTCTTCAAGTCCTTTTAGAGCTAGTAGTGTCTTCCACAAAAGAATAATTGGTAATATATCCATCAAGGAAGCTTCTGATGAAACTTCATGCATGTCAAAGGAAAAATTATCCTAACATGATCTCAAGAAATGAAGCTTATAAGAGTAGTGAACTAGTGTGTTAAGTGTATTGCAAGAAAAATACATTAACTTATAGCATATAAGGTTTGCCAAGTACATATTTGCTAAATGTGACTGCCTCTCAGATTGTCAAGGTTTGAAGATAAGGATGCAACTGTACATTTCGTACCATTCTGGCAGTGTATTGAAGACCGTTTCTCTACCTGTTTTTAGTGTAGGGAAAAAGTTGTTACATCGGGTATTTACATTTGTTGTCCCCTAGAGTGTGAGAAATAAATCAAAACCTACGAGGAGCTACTACACGCAAGTCTAGGAGTCGTAAACAAGTAACAAATAAGTATTAAAGTATCTTTCTCCACATGCACTACGAGGTTAATTCTTTTGTGTTTTAAGGAAGCGTAGAGGGGTCGAGTTGCAATTAACTAAAACATAAAAGATATTGTTTTATTTTATAAAAGTAAGGATTAAAGTGCAAAACAAATAACATATGATTAAAAATCAATTAACTAAAGGATAAACTAACAAATACGAGAATATAGTTGAGAAGATAGCCTTAGTGTCGCTAGTAATTCTCACTAGTTATGAATTTACCTATTTATGAATGTAAGGGTGAATAGTTATTTTAGCAATAGTCGAAACTCTAAAATCTCCCTAATTCCGTCCCTGGTAGATAGAGAGATGTCTACAATTTTATGGATCTCTCCTGAGTGAACCTACAAGACTTTCAAACGTAATTAATCCTATCCCGATTGACTATTTAGCTATCTGACGAGCCTTGTGAAGTTCAAGTTCCTCTTAGTCGATATTTCGGGGAAAGGGGCTAGTAGTAAGGGTGTAGATAATTTTTTACGGTCCTATTAATTAAAATTAAATGAAAAAAATAATGTTTTTAAATTAGTTTGATGCACTTGGAGGATAAAAAAAAATAATGGTCTTTTTATTTTTACCACATATGGTTTGGAAGAAGAAAATAAAATTTACATTACTTTTCTTGCGGGTAAGGTTATTTAGCAGTAAAAAAATTGTGTTTGCAATTGAGTTGTAAGGAGAACAACTACCTTTATTGTATCTATTTATTGGATATATGGTTATTTTCTTTTCTTCTATTTTATGAATAATATTTTTTTCTCTCTGTGAAAATTAAACTAACTTTATGTAATTATTCGTGAGTTTTAACATTTGGCGGAAAAATAAACCGAATACCCATACAAAAATAAAAATACAAGAATAATAAATGTTCAAGAGATTTAATTAAAGGTTTGGTGATACCTATAAAATATAAAAAAAAATTATTTATTAATTTGGAAAAATAAGGAATAACAAATTCAATGTATTCCAAATAAAGTTAAGTTACACATAATTCTGAGCCATCGAGCATTTGATTATTCATGATGTACTCTATTTTCTTTGTAAGTCTCCTTCCATAATTAGATTAGAAGTTAATATAAATAAATCATTACTACATTAACCTATATTTAGTGCATTGAACTTAAAATAGTATATCCTATAAAAAAGCTTATCGATGACACACTTTCAAAATTTGGCCCTTGGAGATTTATAATTGTTATACACAATAACTAAGCACTATACTTTTATATACTACTATTCGTGAAAGTGAAATTACATAGGTTAGATCATTACATTTACTATTTAGCACATACAATTTTAGCAACTAATAATACTAGTACTAACTACGAACAAAACAGTGTATTATTCTCTAAACTACATGTTTAAAAATGTTTAATACTTGACGGTAATATTCATAACATTAAATAAAACCTAAATACTTCTAAATATAAAAACCAATTCTAATCCATCTAGATATCCTCATTACCTTATGCAACTACGTTAATATAGATGATGTTAATAGAAGTGTATTCAATGTACAATGAAATGAAAAAATATAAACACGAAAAAATATAACCACGAGAGTGATAAAAACTTCGTAGTTTCATATCGAAAATGAAGAAATATTCAAATAAAAGGGAAGACAGAATTAACAAAGGTTGATAAGAATATTGTTGTTAACCATTATTTTTTTCGTTTTCTAACCACTAGACAAACTATTGATCTTCATTACTTTTATTCCTTAAGTCTGTAATATAGATTTTTGGCATATCCTCGTTATATCTATATCCGAAATTTTATAGGAAAACAAAAAATCTGTATATAATTAGAAACATAAAATAGTATATGAGTAGATTTAAAAGATATTACAGCTACACACCCAACCTATAGCGATTTTTGTGGCATCTTTTTGAAAACATGCTTACTTACTTTCTATTAGTAGATTAGGCCTATTTGCATTAACACATGCTATAGATAATTATGTAAGCTACAAATTTGTAAGCATTCCATAAATATTAGATTTAACATCATTAATAAGGTCAAAATTTAGATTATGACATTTAAAGATAATACAATTAAATAACATATTTTTCTGTGCTCCCCAATTTTCTGGTTACATTTCTGGGCTTCTTTGGTATTCTATGCACCCTGGGGCACATTACATCCCCGGTATAGAAACGAGTTGTTTTAGGTCTTCTTCCTCTTTTCTTGGGCTACATCACAACCATAGGTTTTAGGACTTTTCTGCTCCAGCAAACCCAAAAATAGAAAAATATACATCTTATAAAGTAAAATTATATTTTCTACTTATTCAACTATTTTGTCTAATATAGGGACCAACTATGCAATTAACCCTTAATTTGATCACAAAATAATGGAATATATGATAAATAATAAAGAGATTCAGTTATCTTGCATCTTGAATTTGTCTCCATCATCTGGAATTTGGTAATCCTTTATTGTAAAAATCCCAGGATGCATATTCTGTAACAATAAATATAAATTAAATATAATTAAAATTAAAATTCGAAGATAAGAATTAACAAAAAGAACCACCATTAACTAAGGGGACATGATTACAAAAAATAAAAAATTTAAGTAATAAATATTTGAATTTAATAAACATTTAATTCATATGTTGTGTGTACTATTCTAATAATATAAGGTGACATTGTACACTTTTTAAAGGGAAAAAGACACTGAATTCCTCAAGTTTATTATATTGGGACACTTAGGTTCCTCCGTTTTTCTTTTTATTTTGATAGATCCTATTTTTTAACATGGTTAGTTATATTTAACTGTTAATGATATGATTTTTTTTAATTTCCACTTATACCCTTTATTTTATTAACCAAATTTATTTGATTTCACTATTATAAATACTCAACCATTTATTAGATATAGTATTTAAATAATATAATTTTTTTTAGGATTTGTACAGTGACTTTGTTTTCTTCTATTCATGTAGTATAAATCTTCAAAACTATGTATCATTTTTTTAAAGAAAAAACTATATCAAACTTGTATCTTTTTCTTTATGCCTATCAAGAATCCTACTTAGCTAGTAGAATCCATCCTTTATCTAATTCATATCTATAAAACAACCTCATCTAATATACTTATCTGAATTTTATGTTTTATTAAATTAAAATCAAATAACATGACAATCTCACACATGTATAAAAGATCACAATACTAATAAAATTAACATCCATAATAATATATAGAATTTTTTCAGATCATGTTCTTGTGCTAACATATTTTTTAAAAACCAACGAAATAGTAATCTAATATATGAGACAAAACAAAACGTATATTACATGACAAAAGTAACTTTCATAATAAGAATTAGTTATCCACCATGTCGAGAATACGCAACCTCGTTAGATGTGTTGCTAGGTCTTGTGCAAGTAGAGCTCCCACAATGTACATAATTCTGGTTAATGTCCATATTATGGTTTTCAACCTATACAAATATAATAATACGTAATTAGATTAATTGTATCCATTAATGTAAAAAAAATACTTGAAAATAATTAAAGATATTACAATCAACAGTAAAAAATAAGTTGCATCTATGTAAGTGGCTTATACGATCTTGGATGAACGAGTTTCCATGGTCCAATATGATCACATAAATTTTATTTTCAACTTTTCTTTGAACTCATCAATTTAGAATTTATACTATATCAGTACACTACTTTACATATAACCTCATAAAAAATCACATTAGATGCTTATTCTTTCTTGAAAAAAGATAAGGTGTGTCAAAAGTGCAATAAAAGAAAAATATAAACAACATTACCTGTTGTACTATATTGTTATCAAAACTCGTGTTAGCTCTTCTATCCTTTAGATGGCATGTAGATTTATTATGACCCAACGCTTTGCATAACGAGCATCTATGATGTACTGATCATTGATCACGAGATGGTGCAATTTCTCCAACTTCTTTGATTCTATTAACCTTTGGCATGCCTCTTTTCTTTACCATTTCTGGAGGTGCCCATATAGGTGAATTGTCTGAATCTGTATTTTTAACAAAGGAATCAAGAAGAGGGTATAAAAGTTATTTCAAAGAAGTCAATTACTCTTGACTGTTAAAAAAAGTTAACTACGTTAAAAAATAGGACTTATCAAGAGAATAAAAAGAACTAAGGAACTTATGTGTCCCAATATAAAAAACAAGAGGACCTGAGTGTCCTTTTCCCACTTTTTAAATCTCACGAGTTTATACACATATTTTTAAGACCACAAAAGATATGATGTATCTTTCAAACTAAATAAAAATACATTCACATATCTAAATCATAAGGAGATAAAATAAAAAGAATATTTCGTTAGACTATCATATATGTTGTTAAAAAATATGCTTTCTCCAATAGGTGTCAATCAAGTCTTATAAATTAATTTAATTTTTCTTACTTCTATTTCTCTACTCTCCATATATATACTCCAACCACTATGAACGGATGGTCTAAAATTTAGTGAAAAAATATCTCTTGTGGTGTTGGTGTATATTTGGCTATTTTGTAAAATATATAATCCTAAAATATCTAACTAATTTTCTCAATATAATTAATTGTAAATTTGAGAAAAAATGAAAAATTCAAATTAATTTACACCAGAGTGCAAAAACACATTGCAGAACAAATTTTGAAATTAAAAAAGTACCTTAGATTTATAAATTGAAATGATATGGCCAACTATCTAAGATACAAGCATTTAAAAATAGTATTTAGACAGAAGAATGCCGATCTAGATTGAGATGAAACATCATAATGAAAGAAGAAGAGGGAGATATTACAGAGAAATTGAAAAAAGCAGATTGGATGGAAGAAATGAATTATGATTAGAAAAGATTGAAAATTAGAAGATAACGAAGATTTAGACATTATAGTTTGATAGTAAAAATGACAAAAAAGGGAATATCTAAAGGAGGCTGACAGTAGGTTTGAAACTAAGAGTGGAAGAAAGAGCTGAAGAATATGTATGTGTATGTATAGCAAAAGGTGGCAACATTAGGGTTTAATGGGTTGTTTATTTTTTATTGAGTTTGTGAAATTAGCGTGGACCCTAAATTGTATTAATATTTTAATTATAGTTTAAACTTAAAATTTTCATAAATAATATGGTATTTTTTTCTTATTATATATTTTCTAATAATGTTTTATATTTAACTTCTATGAATAAAATTGTTTCTGATTATATACTTTTGATATTTGTTCGATAAATTTTTAATCCCATAATTGTCTTTATATGTTAACGTTTATTAATTGAACATAACCTATGTGAAAAATTAAAATTTAATATTTTATTTATTACTAATTAATCAAATTGTTTAAAAACTTAGTTTTATAAATAGTTATTTGTTCAATAGATGAACTCGGGTTCTTACAATAATCTAAGATAATTTATCTATTAACATATCCTTGAATTTACCAATAATAGAGGATGGTGACATTGTGATGCTAGTTAAATGTAATATTATTGTCAAAGTTAAATTATGATATCTGAATTATAATGCATGTTACGACATTCATTAATGAATTGCATTCTCAAAAGAATAGTATATGAGTTTACACTTATGTTTACTAAAATATGTGTTGTTATAAAGAAAACAAAATATCATTTGTAAAATTTTCCAACATAGATAAGTTTTAAATTCTTCAAGTCCTTTTAGAGCTAGTAGTGTCTTTCACAAAAGAATAATTGCTAATATCTCCATCGAGGAAGCTTTTGATGAAACTTTATTCATGTTAAAGGTAAAATTATCCTAACATGATCTCAAGAAATGAAGCTTATAAGAGTAGTGAACTAGTTGTGTTAAGTGTATTGCAAGAAACATACATTAACTTATAGCATATAAGGTTCGCCAAGTACATATTTGCTAAATGTGACGGCCTCTCAGATTGTCAAGGTTTGAAGATAAGGATGCAACTGTACATTTCGTACCATTCTGGCAGTGTATTGAAGACTGTTTCTCTACCTGTTGTTAGTATAGGGAAAAAGTTGGTACATCGGGTATTTACATTTGTTGTCCCCTAGAGTGTGAGAAATAAATCAAAACCTACGAGGAGCTACTACATGCAAGTCTAGGGGTCGTAAACAACTAACAAATAAGTATTAGAGTATCTTTCTCCACATACACTACGAGGTTAATTCTTTTGTGTTTTAAGGAAGCGTAGAGGGGTCGAGTTGTAATTAACTAAAACATAAAACATGTTGTTTTATTTTATAAAAGCAAGGATTAAAGTGCAAAACAAATAACATATGATTAAAAATCAATGAACTAAAGGATAAACTAACAAATACGAGAATATAGTTGAGAAGATAGCCTTAGTGTCGCTAGTAATTCTCACTAGTTATGAATTTACCTATTTATGAATGTAAGGGTGAATAGTTATTTTAGCAATAGTCGAAACTCTAAAATCTCCCTAATTCCGTCCCTGGTAGATAGAGAGATGTCTACAATTCTATGGATCTCTCCCGAATGAACCTACAAGACTTTCAAACGTAATTAATCCTAACCCGATTGAATATCTGGCTATCTGACGAGCCTTGTGAAGTTCAAGTTCCTCTTAGTCGATATTTCGGGGAAAGGGGCTAGTAGTCAGGGTGTAGATAATTTTTTACGGTCCTATTAATTAAAATTAAACAAATAAAATAATGTTTTTAAATCAGTTTGATGCACTTGGAGAATAAAAAAAAATAATGGTCTTTTTATTTTTACCACATCTGGTTTGGAAGAAGAAAAAAAATTTATATTACTTTTCTTGCGGGTAAGGTTATTTAACAGTAAAAAAATTATGTTTGCGATTGAGTTGTAAGGAGAACAACTACCTTTATTGTATCTATTTATTGGATATATGGTTATTTTCTTTTCTTCTATTTTATGAATAATATTTTTTTCTCTCTGTGAAAATTAAACTAACTTTATGTAATTATTCGTGAGTTTTAACATTTGGCGGAAAAAAAAAACCGAATACCCATACAAAAATAAAAATACAAGAATAATAAATGTTCAAGAGATTTAATTAAAGGTTTGGTGATACCTATAACATATAAAAAAATTTATTTATTAACTTGGAAAAATAAGGAATAACAAATTCCATGCATTCCAAATAATGTTAAGTTACACATAATTCTAAGCCATCGTGCATTTGATTATTCATGATGTACTCTATTTTCTTTGTAAGTCTCCTTCCATAATTAGATTAGAAGTTAATGTAAATAAATCATTACTACATTAACCTATATTTAGTGGATTGAACTTAAAATAGTGTATCATATAAGAAAGCTTATCGATGACACACTTTCAAAATTTGGCCCTTGGAGATTTATAATTGTTATACACAATAACTAAGCACTATACTTTTATATACTACTATTCGTGAAAGTGAAATTACATAGGTTAGATCATTACATTTACTATTTAGCACATACAATTTTAGCAACTAATAATACCAGTACTAACTACAAACAAAACAGTGTATGATTCTCTAAACTACATGTTTAAAAATGTTTAATACTTGACGGTAATATTCATAACATTAAATAAAACCTAGATACTTCTAAATATAAAAACCAATTCTAATCCATCTAGCTATCCTCATTACCTTATGCAACTACTATAATATAGATGATGTTAATAGAAGTGTATTCAATGTACAATGAAATGAAAAAATATAAACACGAAAGTGATAAAAACTTCATAGTTTTATATCAAAAATGAAGAAATATTCAAATAAAAGGGAAGACAGAATTAACAAAGGTTGATAAGAATATTGTTGTTAATCATTTTTTTCATTTTCTAACCACTAGACAAACTAATGATCTTCATGATCCAAAGATTGAAGAATCATGTTGTTCCATGATTCGTTCATCTTATTTATAACTATGCCGCACTTTATAGAGACATTGAAATACGTTCTACACCAATGTTCGAGGGCGAACTTTACTCAACGATGTCTCTCTTTTTGTTATACATTAATCTATGCACGTGACATTATTTTAGGAGTTTATTGGGTCTAAATGATTGATTTTTTCCTAGTATTCGAATTATTTCACTTTGATATCTTGTTTTGGACATATCACTGTTTATATAGCTTTTATGCCTTAATTTTGTGTTAAGTGTATAGATTTTAGGTAGATGGTTGACAGTAGGTTCCAAAATAATGAGGAGATGTCAAAAAGCGAAGATAAACCCCAAGCCAAGACGTAATTGGAGCTTAAAAACACTTTGGGGAATTAGAACGTTTACCAAAGAAATCTTAATGTTATATTATTTCAGTCATCATGATTAATTGGTTAAAGTTTTGGACCTGATTTCATTTTATTTGAAAATATCATGAAATCCGTTTCATGTGAGAGGTGATAGAAGTCAATTTTGAGTTGAGACGAGAACATTATGTAATTTGCGCCACCGTGACTCGACCACGGGCAACACTACTTAAAAACGGTTGGGCATTAGTAACTCACTGAGTCCAAGATGTTCAGAAACTATTATATAAGCCTCATTATCCATTATCCATAAGAAGAAATCAGATTTTTCAAGAGGAAAAGGAGAGAAGATCAGGTTGAGGGTTTCCACCCAATTTCATCATTCTCAACCATCCAACATCCGATTCCCGCCATTATTTTGGTTAATTTTATTCTGTTTTACCTTATGAACATGATTTTATCATTATCTTTATTGTATTTTCATTCATTTAGTATAAGCTAAACATAATTTGCTTGAAACTTGTAATAGGTATGAACGCTAATTGATTATTATGTGCATGTTGGATATTTCAGATAAGTGAAATAAATAGAATTTTGAATCATTCCACTGTTTTATACATTTATGCTTGTTCCCTATCCATGTCTTGATCACTCGTGGGTAGTTTGAGATTTTCGGTTGCACCTTAAGTCGAGGGGTTAGATTTCGGACATAGTATATAAACACCTAGTGCGAGGTATTGAACCAACGGTCTTGCCAGCTAGGTAGTCAAGAACTAAATTCATCAGAAAACTTATTCGTGTGTAAGATTGCGCTCTAAGACTATCCTGATGGGAGTTGGATATACGTTTGAATCTCGGCTAATGAGAATCACTTTGTTCGCCCTTATACCAATTACAAGATAATAAATGATTAGAAGAATTACTTGCAAGGATCAAGCACTATCTTTCATATTTTCTACTATTTTACTTATTTTCACTTTAGTTAAGTCTTTATTGTATTAGAATTTAGTCCTTAATTCGAGAATCAACCAAATATCATTTATATTATATTATTTACCCTACAACTCTACATTATATTACATTCAAAACATAGTTAGTATAACCTTGATAGTCCCTGAGGAAACGATAACCTTAAGCTTATCAAA
The DNA here is from genome assembly GCA_029959085.1 of Nemophila menziesii. Taxonomy (NCBI): domain Eukaryota; kingdom Viridiplantae; phylum Streptophyta; class Magnoliopsida; order Boraginales; family Hydrophyllaceae; genus Nemophila; species Nemophila menziesii. The sequence goes on along the minus strand of JARWIR010000027.1, from coordinate 1,220,384 downwards.
TTTTTACTTGACGACAACACGTACGCTTGCGGGAAGTCACTGTTCTTTTGGTCATTTTTATTGCAAGTGCTTGCCGCACTCCAAAATATCTCTTGCAATACCAGCCTTGATTTAAATTTTACTTTAAATGTATGAAACATATGTATTAAAAATCATCAGTGTGGTACTCCAGGGTACTTCTCTTCGAAGACTTCAAACAAACCATTTTGCATATTAGAGATGTAGGTCAAATTTTGAGTGTACGGGTCGACGATCAAGTGATGGATCTCAATCAAAAACCATTACCATTTATCCTGATTTCGAACCAGAACAATAGTACATGAAACAGGAACAATATCATCATTACCATCCATTCCAATTGCCATTAGGAGTTGAACACCATACAGGGTATTCAAGAAACACCCATCAACGCCAATGGTTGGTCTATACACTGCTAACCAACCTGAGGTCTTTGACTTTATAGACACAAATAACCTCTCGAATGTGGGGTTTCCTATATTTTGTGCTACTTCGATTCCCAATGTAATACCTGGATTGTGCTTCATTAGTGTTGCACAATAGGCTTGTAACTTTGCATACTGGACTACATGATTCATATTCATTGTCTTCCTTCTACCTCTCCTAACTTTAAACTTTTTCGCATTGACTTTGATTTTATGATTTTTTTCAAATCATCTATAGATACGACCTTACTCATTTTCCAATCAACGAATAAGGTGGCACAAATATTCTCAAATACATCACCATACCAAAATTCGACAATGTCTACACCAATGTTCCTAGCAAAATACTTTCAAAACTTATCAGCCTGAGGATCATATGTATTATCCCCTAAGCTTTATACAATGAAGACATTTCTTCATTAATGTCTTGGCACAAATTTGTAATGCGAATGCTGCGTTCCACTCTTCCTTCATATCTATAAATATTTCACCGTAACAAGACAATAACAAGATATAACATTATGTGACAAAAAAATGCAAAACAAATCATTCTTGAAATTATTGTATTTTCAAAACACACAAATTATTTTAAAAAAATCATATCTGATACAAATAACAATTTCATATTTTTAATCACTAAATAATTGAAAGTATTCATCCAAATTCCAGAAAAAATTAAAATTGATTTTGAAATATGAAAATTATAATAATTTTATAAAATAATTAGAACAAACTATTTTTATCTGATTAGTTGCAAAATTCAAACGAATCCAAAAATTTTCTCAATAAACTATACATAATTCTCACTTAGGAATTTGAGTGCTATCTGAATCCTTATTCCAGAGGGGGCAAGCAGACTTATTTGCTTGTACAAGTTACCATTGTAGTTCTTGGTATATAAAAAACTCATCTAAGAATGTTGTGTGTGGTTTTATTTCTATACCACTACCAAAATAGATACTTTTTAAACCTATTGTGTGCTATACAAGAGTATTTTTGTAACCAAGAAAGATCTAGATTGTTGGTGCTGCCAGAGAATTTACTGTTGACATATACGCATCACATCCCTTCTCAACATACTTATTTACCTCAACAAGTTTTACAACATAATAATGATTCTCACGTGTGATATATATTATTGAGATTGTTTACCACCAACTTCTTTGTATCCAGAATGCTAGCAAAGTGATTTAGCATACTAAGATATGGACTATCATCAAAAGTATACATGTTTTAAAACTATAAATCATGAGCGAACCTCTTGGTAATCGAGTCAATAATCAAGATGATGATTGGTCTTGTTTATTTTTCTTATATATATGGACGTCTTGACATAAACCTGTTTGAGAAAATGATATAATTTTAAATATTGAAGCATCTCCATTTTGAAAAAAATAAATATCATCTAAATAAAATAAAATAAAATATTCGTTTTCATTTTCCCGCAACTTAGTTTGGTTCTTAAATATTGCATAGACTAAACAATTTATTCTCGTATATGTTGTAAGGTATTTAAAATTGAAATATAAAAGTTATCAATATGTATATTTCTTATCCAGTATTACACAATTATTGTAAATAGGTATCGAATACATTGGTTGAAAATACTAAAAAGAGTTCATTGCTTGATTTACAAAAATAGAAATATACATATATTGAACTGAATAAGCTGAAAAAATAGTAGGGCGATTCCAAAGAAAAATTTACCCAATTAAAGTCATATTATTAGCTTGTGCTTTCTAAGTTTTTTCGAATATTCACTTCGCCCATATTTTTTAAACTTTATTTTATTATACATTAATCTATTTCACTATCTATTTCACTTGTATGAATATTTGGTATAATAATATAATATATTTTATTTTATATAAAATAGAATAATAGTGTAATTAACTCAAAATATTAATAGCGGGCCCAGTAGCACAATTCTTTATAATATAAGGGCATATAGTGTACTTTTCACAAAATATAAGAATTTAGGTTGATTGACCTATAAGGTCTTAGAGACAAGATTTTTGGCCTAAAGAAACTAGTAGAAATCTTATTTCTTTAAAGGGACCTTAATCATGACCAAATACTAAATACCCTTACTAACACTAAAAGACAAAAAGGTGATGTCACTGGTCATCTCTTTCCACTACCAACCTATCTCCGGCCTCCGACCACCTCCGACCACCCACCACCGACTCTGACCTCTGACCACCGATCTCTGACATCCGGTCACCGGAAGAATGATGGGTTGTATACAAAAATTGATGAGTTTCGAAAAAATGATGAGTTTCGACATTAAATGATGAGTATACTATAAAAAAAGCAGAGTATACAATAAAAATAGCCGAGAATTCTATAATGAAAAAAGCAGAGTATCCATATAAAACAATGAGTATTATTAAAAAAAGATGAGTACCACTAAAGAAAGACGAGTATCACGTTACAACACATTATTACATCAAAAGCAACTAACTAATTACAAGAAAATAGGAAAAAACTAATTAATAAAAAAAAACTAACTAAACTTGTTTGACCAGATCTGAAGAAAAACTAATATGCGTAAAGAGTACGCGAATCAACAAAAATAATGTTGCATGCCATGGCTGCAAGATCTGGTGCGGCGTCCTTGGCAGCTCGAACCACCTGCTGTTCTTCTTGGCTCCATTCCAGGTCCATGGTTGCTTCGAGCTCTGTCGCCAGAAAGAGAGCTTTGAGCTTCGTGTTCGAGCTCCAGGTCCGCTTCAGATCTCGGCTGCTAGTGGTGGTTCGTTGGTGGTGCGTGATTAAACACGCTGGGAATGAAGCCGTTCGCAGCAGCCCCAACTCCGATATGTTCTTCGAGCAGCAACAGTTCGTCGCCGGAGAAGACAGCGACTTCGTAAGGAGGGAGGAGCGGCGGTCTTCCTGCGAATCTGAGATCTGGACCAACGACGATGATTCCCAACACCACAGTACCACCGCCTGTGTTTTCAGATGTTTTTAAGCTCACAATAGCACCGGGGAGAGGCTGTACAAATTGTTGAGCTCGCTGGGTAGACATGGGAAAATTTCGGCGGTGGTATCCATCGAGAGAGGAGAGCGTGAGTTGTGAGAGAATTAATAATAAAAAGCTGATAAAATTATTATATATAGGATAAAAAATCAAAAAGGGGTAATACTGTAAATATGATTTTTGGCTATAGTGTAAAATCTAATAGGAGGTTTTTAGTAAGATGGCTAAAAAGAAGGGGTTGAGTTAGGATTAAGGAGTGTGTGCTCAAGACCTCTTGGGTCAAAATCTCAAGAATTTATAGTGCAATTAACATGAAATAATCGAGAGAGAAGAGGGAAGGTCCTGGGGATATGCCAACCCCTTCACTCTTTAACAAACATTCCTGACTCTACCCGTAAAAATTAGTGGTAATCCAACATTTTTTCTTTTCAAAGCAAAATTTTCAAAGAAAAAAAAAACTTACCATCAAGTCGCAAATAAGAAAATAGATCTGGATGTGTGAACTCTTTAGTATTTCGCTATTCTTTTGAAATTACACATACTCAAGAGTTTAAAACGATAAAATTTTATTGTGCGAATGGATGGATAAAAGATCGAGGAGGAATTGAGGCGTTTATGGAATTTGATAAGTGAAATGTGAATGGTGATTGGTAGAAATAGGTTAGATTTATTGTGTTATAGGATATATATACATATTTTACTGAAATTTCTATATTTTAAAAAAAAATTATTACGTAAGTGTTTCATAATTTTGTCCTTTTTGGTTTAAACATATACTAAAATTTCATTATTGAATTATGGATTACTAAATTACTTTTTATAAAGTTGTTTTGAAATATTAAATTCTTATATAAAACATACATTTTGAAAGTTAAATAGGGATAATAATTAAAAAAATAAGATTATTTTTCATTGAGATTATTATCATCTACACCTCAAAATTAACAATAACTTCCCTTTCCCATCTTCTTACATAATATTCTCTAAAAACGTCATAAAAATAAAGTTTACTCCAATCATACCTCCAATTATATCCCTGTTTTAAATTTTATATATATCGTTTTACTCACTAATAACCCAAAGAAAATATAAAAATAAAAATCCTCCAAAACCATCGTCCCCAACCAACCGCCTCTCTCACAACAGAGAAAAATTGATACGACGGAGGATCTAGGGTTCGTTTTACTTCAACTCTTTCTACATCTTCTTCTCTTCCCTTGTTTACAGCTTCTCGTGGTCCTTCTAGAAGCTTTGTGGCTTCTTCACCTTCGCAACAGGCATTCGTGAATTTCTGACACTTGAATTTCTCCTCAGCTTTCCGACCTTTACGATGGCCAGTTCCGAAGTGGAGTCACGGTGTTGACTGGCGGTCGCCGCCTCGTTTAACGCCTCAAACTATATCAGAGTAGAACCGAGTCTCCCGTTAACAAACGCTTTGAGCGCAACCTCGCTGCTGCTATAGGTAATTTATCATTTTAAATAAAATTATTTGTTATCTTATCTATTTAAATTCATCTGATTCTAATGGAAGCTTTTGAACATCCTTTCAAAAACTATTTAGTACTCTGCCTTAGCCTGGAAGTATCGAGTTTGGACAATTCTACATCCTTCTTGCTCTAAATGATCCTAGAAATGATATAAACTTTTAATCATTTTAGCCTTTAATTTCTATAAATTTATAAGCTGATTCAAGTGAAGTTTTCTCACTATAGGTGTATGCACTATGTCCCTTCTAGTTGAGACTACATGATTGGGCCAAAACTGTAGGCTTCTGCACCATCTCTACTGTGTCCATGTCCCCTTAATGAAATATATTGGTTAGGCTTCTGTACCAACAAATTTTTGTGTATTGATCTCTCAAAGATATAACCCTTTATGAACTTCCTAATGATGATCCACAATGCTCAGTAACTGAGGGGCTTTATGAGCAAGCTAACTAAAAATTCTAGTTTCGTGAGAAATTTAAGCCAATAATTTGATATTCTCTAAAAACATCTTTAATTTTTGTTTAAATGTTTATTATATGTTTTGTTTTAGTTTCAACTATTATATGCAAAATTAGGTCCTTTTTTGGGCGAGATTTGGTGCATTTGTGTTAGTCTTGAGGGTCTATGCAAAAAAAAAACACTATATCTGCTTTTTACCTGTGTAAGTTTTTGATTTCATTCCTAGGAATTGCAAATTTTATTTATATAGAAGCTAAGATTAATATGGAATTGGAAGCTTGGTGTGTTGAACAGTGAGACTTACTCTATTATAGATAATTTCTAGTTATTATATGCGATTGGGTAGTACTAAGAGATGATTGAAAAAATTTCTTATTGTCGAATTTTTTACAATAACAATTATCACTTTTATTCTCTTAGATGGCTAAGACTCATAAAAACACAGCTACAACGCATCATCTTGGGTTGTCAAAGGTACACACTCAATTTGTATACAATAATTCACTATTTTGAATCGACATAATTGATCTTATTATTTGCTTTCATATAATTATAGGCGAAACTTGAGGGACCTTTTTGCACCACCTTGAAAAGGTGGTGGTGGTGACTAGCAATGGGCATAGATGAGTGAAAAGAATATCATCCCCTTCCATAGATTCATTACTTCTGGGAAAAAAAACCAATTAACTCTATAATTCACTAGTAAAATTGTGCATTGGCATGTTGCACCCAATTTACTTTAGGTTGTTTGATTTCTCCGACTGAATTGATTCCCCTGCATTATCAATTTAAAGTGCAGGAAAATAAATCAATAAACTAGAAAACTGATAATAGTAAAGAAGAATATATGCTCTGTCATGCTTGCTTCATGTGCACAAACTGTATATTATGAAGAGACTTGTTGTTAGTATTAAACCAAATTGAGCTCTACTATTAAGCTTAGCTGGAGATTTTTTGGCTTTAGGTGATGTCTTTTGCTAAAAATATGTGGTCACTATCATTAATTTGTTCTTATTTAAATTATTAATATAGTGATTAACTTATGATCTTGACTTATATGTTAGGTATAAATTGAGGATATTGAGTATTATGTATATTGAGAAGCAAGCGTACATATACTCGACACAAGTTGGGATTTGTTAGATTGTATAAAATATACAATGTCTTTATTTACTTGCAATTGTTACTTTTATTATTTTAGTTGATGAGTAAAATGTAAACGTTTAAACACTTTTAGTTAGCTGCTTATAAACATTAATTCGTATATTTTGGTGGGAACTATCCCACCAAACAACAATATAAATGCCCAAATATAGTCTGGTGGGGTTTGATTCATCAAACAATAACATAAAAATTTAATGGATAAATCCAAAATTAATTTGTTACAAATATAGTTCGGTAAATTTTTATTTACCAAACAACATAAATTTCGAAATATAATTAGTGGGATTTTTCCCACCAAACCAAATTTGGTGGAGAAAAATTTAACGTGAATTGTTTTGGTGGAAAAAAAATTTGGTTGGAATTTTTTGGTGGGAAAAAATTTGGTCAGAAAATTTTGGCAGGAAAATATCTGGTTGGAAAATTTTGGCGGAAAAAATTTTGGCCGAAAAATATTTGATGAGAAAATTTAATGAAATAGACATAATTCAAAGATATTCTGTTCTATTACATTATTTATATTATACATGAGTTTTAAGGATATTATTACTTTCTTTTAGAGTGATATTGGTAATTACCCTTTTTTATTAGTATGGTTAAAGTACTTTATAGTAATCAAAGTGTCTTGAAATCGAATTTTACCAAATCAAATAGCTCTTTCATGTAATAAAATATATCTTTCAATAATTTTAATGGACAATAATTTTCAAAAAACACTACTAATAAATGAAATTATATTATGAAGAAATATCAAAAACATGTGTGCGAGAGCCATGCATGCTGAAGACCCAAAAGAAGTTGAGTCTATTTATTATTTTTCTTAGAGACGACTTAAAAAAAAATTTAAATTATAATATTTGCATACCCTAATTATCCCTTTCTATGTTATATAAACTCTAAATTTAAACACACACATGTATACACTAAAACCCTTTCACTCCTCCTTCCCCATATACTTTCAAGGAAGATTGTAAAATGGCTCAACGACATTATTTTAATGGTGGTAGTTGTGGAGCCAAAAAATGGCGGTGTGGGTTAGAGTGGTGGTTTTAGCTAGTGGCTCGTTGTTGTGGTGGAGGATGAGATTGGAGCTCATTAGTGTTGGTTTTTTTGATCAACATGGTCGCACAAAATATAAATCTCACTAAGAATGGTTTAGAGGCTCTGATCTGGTGGTATGGAGTGTGAGTAAAATTGGAAGTCACAGGTTTTCAAAACGAAAGAAGTGGTATTCCAGAAAAACAATGTTCCGATTTAAGTAAACTAACTATTACAAAAATAGAATTACGAATTACAAATAATATGCCACTTACACGGAATTAGAAAAGAACAACACAATTTCACGGTAATCTGGCATTAAAAAGATATTCCGGCGTATCTATATCTCTAACAGAAACTCTACGACTATAGTTTTTCAGAGAGAAGATAGGTAGAATTTTTGTTCTTTTCTGGTGTGTTTCGTAAGTAAGACAAGGAGAGCAAGAGTTGTATTTATAGGGGAGTAGGTGAGAAGAGGCTTTGCAGAAACGTCTAAATTAATCACCTTGATTGTCTCCATAATTGGTTCTTGATTGACTGAGGGTTTTGGTTGACTCATATGTTACACGTTTTTATTTCTAACAATGAATCTGGACATTATGTTGACTTGATACGTTCCCGTATTGACCAAGTTCTGTAACAGTTGACTGTTGTGTAATCGGCAAACACTTGTCTTCTAGTGTGAAATTGGTGGACATTTGTCTTCTTGCTGAAAGGACTTGACTTGCCACCACCTACTATAAGAACTAGCCTTCTCCTAGTAGAGCCTTTTCCGAAAACTAGTTTCATTTTTCATTTTTTGACTCCCTGATGTCTCCCTAATTGTTCTTATTTTAGACCCTTAGGAGACATCATTTTTGGTGTTTATTTAATTAATTCGATAGACTTTTGAATGAAATATGCAATAATTCGGATTTCCCTTTTTATTTCTAGCATTTTTGAATTATTAAACTTTTGCGCGTAATATTGGTATTTTTAGTGTAAAGTTTACAGGTTCTTAGATATTAGCTAGGAAAGGAATCCGAAGATAAAGTCAAAGATCAAAAGATAGAGCCAAGACTTGAAGAGAAATCCCGAAGATTTTATTTTAGAGCTAAAAATCCATTTTCCAGGCCCTTGATTGCTGTTTTCGAGGTACTTAAGAGCTGATTGAGCCGCTGACCTTTGAAGAGAAAACATTCCTTATCGAAGTACGGAACTTTAGCAACTGGAATGAGGTCAATCGGAGTTGTAACGCATCGGGAAAAGCAGTTTTAGTGAAGGCCTGTCATCAGTTACGGGATTTTGGGCTTAGAAAGTGGGCTTGGACATTTAATTAGGCTTTTATTTTCTGGTCCAAGCCCTAGTCCGAATTTTTAACTATAAAAGGAGGTCTGGACTCTTATTTTAAACACAATTCACTTTCCACAAGATTAAAAACACCAGAGAAGCTACAGCAGGAAGAAAGGAGAAGCTACAAGAGCTGGAGTGGGTCTATAGCTCCGTTCGTAGTCATTCTTATTCCGAAAATTAGGTTTTTCTTTTATTTTAATTTTGTAACGAATATGAATTCCATTTCTTTTTATTTAGTTTTTAATTTTAATATGAGCTAAATTTCCATTAGTGCTTGAGAACAAAACAATGGGTGAATCTTGATTTTATTATTATAACGAATGTTGAATTTGGGTTTTTATTGAATTAAATTAAATTAGGGCTTTTACTCTTTTCGACAATTTGTGAATGTTTACTGATTTTAGAGTCGCGAACTAAAATTAGGTATTAGTATCTAAGCTATTCCATATATGTGGCGTATGGATCATCCTGACGGGGGGTTTAGGTACAGAAATAATTGTTCAATCTAGGATAAAAACTATTGATTCTGACGAACTTAGTTAATCCTAGGGCCAATGTGGTAATAAATTTTAATCATCCAACGGTGGATCATATTTACCCTGACGGGACTAGTGACACTTTAGGATCGCCTTATAGTCCACCCTGACGGGGGTATAAGGATATTAGAATCCCGACCATTGTAATTGACTGATTTAACCCTTAAACAACATAAGTTAGAAAGTAAAATTAGGAGGATCCTTGCGTTCTCAAGTACTACATCTCATATTGCGTTTTCATACATTTTACTTGCGTCTTAGCTTCTACTTGCATTTAATTATTTGTCTTTCATTTATTTAGAATTAATAAACAAAACCAAACAAACAATTTATTGTCTTTTATTTTCATAAGTGCATAAATCACTACTTGCTAAACATTGTGATCAACCATCCGTCCTTGGAACGAATCTGTATTATCATACATACTACTTGGGACAACCGTACACTTGCGGTTGTGGTTCGATTAGCATTTACATTTATTTTTAGAACACACAAAGGACCACCAAGTTTTTGGCGCCGCTGCCGGGGACGGTAGCGTGTGACCACGGTGTTTATCCTTTAGTGATAAGTGCATTTATTTTATTTTATCAGTTTTACGCTTTTTGTTTGTTAGCTTTTTCAGGTTTTTAGGTTTGGTGTATGCGAAGAAGGCTATTCAAGGATCTAGAGCCAACACCTCCGATCCTTAGTAATCCAGAATCGTTGATCAGACTTGCGAACAGAAGAAGAAGAGAACGAGAAGCTTTAGAAGTAGAAGAATTAAGTAACAGAATGGAGAATATCATTATTCAAGGTCAACAGAATGGACAAGGCCAGTTAGATGCAAATGGCCAACCTTTAGCTCCAGGCGTTATTCCTCAAGTTCAACCATTACACCCTAATCCTCCAGTCCAGTTCGTAATGAATCAAGATCCATGGTTCACTAATGGCCCTCTGGAAATCCCATTTCATGCTCCTGCTATAGGAGTAGGTGCTCCAGATATTAATGTTCCGAGATTCCGTCCAGATCCGGGTATGCTAGCTCAGTTCCAAAACTTTGGAAATTTTCGCGGAAGACCATCGGAAGATCCTCTTAGAGCGGTACAAAAATTTAAGCAGATATGTGATTCTTATATCACACAAGGGGTTTCAAGAGAACAGATGTATTTTGCTGCTTTCAAATTCTTTGTCATTGATGGAGCAAGTGAATGGCACGATACGCAAGATCCTACGAGGATTACTAATTGGGACCAATTAGAAATCGCTTTCTTTGACAGGTATTACCCAAGTAACATGAGGTTAGATGCTGAACTAGAATTGACTAATTTTCGTCAAGAATACGATGAAACTGTGGGTAAGAGTTGGACTAGATTTCAGATGTGTTTGCGTAGAGTTCCAAATCATGGTTTTTCTGAATTACAGCAGTTAAAGATTTTTTATAGAGGCCTTGATGGAACTTCGAGAGAAAAGTTAGATACGTTATGTGGTGCAGGTTTCCTTCAAGTTCAACCAGCTCATGCCAAAATTATTTTAGAACGAACAGTCAAGAACGAAGTTGGTTGGAAATCAGTGAGAACACCTGTTAAGGGTGTTAATAATGTTGACATAGAAGAGAAATTTGCTACCTTTGAAACGAAGATTCAAAACACTTTGGAGCAACAATTGAAGCAGCTTACTTTAGCTGTAAAAGAAGGATTTTCGGGTAAGAAAGTAGCTGTGCAAGCTGCACAAGAGGTTTATATGTGTTCCGTTTGTAGAGTTGATGATCATGATGAAGAGAATTGTCCGAATAATCAAGAATCAGTGATGTTTATGTCCAACAGAGGTAATTTTAATTCGAGTGGTAATGGATATCAACCTAACAGAAACCACCCTGGGTTTCAATATTCGAATCCTAATGGGGCAGCCAATCCTACATATGCGTATCAGCCGCGTCCCCAAGGCAATAACTATAATCCTAGACCACAAAACAATTATCAAGGAGGACAGAATCAGAATACTTATGTACCAAGACAAGCTCCTCAGAATACGTACGATGAAACGCTAAACCAGAAAGCTTTACCTGCCCATCCACAAGAAGGGGTACTCACCCTTCAGAAAACTGTTGAAAATTTGATTGCTCTACAAGCACAAGCGATGGAACGTCAGAACGCAGCAATAGAACGTCAGAACGCTGCAATAGAAAGACAAAATGCAGCTGAAGCAAATATGAAGATGTTTCAGAATCAGCTGAGTCAAATCAGTAAACAGCTCAATCAACGTCCACAAGGACAACTTCCAAGCGATACGGAAAATCCAACACAACGTGAGGATTGCAAGGCTGTTACATTAAGAAGTGGTAAGAACCTCCTTCCACCTCCTTTTCCCGTTATGAAAGAGAAAGAAGTTCCAAGAAAAGAAAAGGAAGGGGGTGAGAAAGAGAAAGAGAATGAGAAAGATAGTGAGGTTGAAGAAATAGAAAGACCAAGAGAAATTCCGAAAAAGAGAGATGAAATTGTAAGCAATCGCCCACCACCACCGTTTCCATCGCGAGTTCAGAAAAAGGGTGATATGGGTGATTTTCAGAAATTCTTCAATAGAGTAAGGGGTTTGAGTATTAATATTCCTTTACTTGAGGCGATTCGAGATATTCCTAAGTATACGAAGTTTTTGAAGAGGGCCCTCACTAATAAAAGGCCCTACTGTGATAATGAGATGATTGGCCTTCCTGAAGAGTGTAGTGCGATTTGCCAGAGCAAATTACCTCCGAAGTTAGTTGATCCGGGGAGTTTCACGATTCCCATATCGATTGGAGAAGAATGGAAAGGAAAGGCGCTATGCGATTTAGGGGCAAGCATCAACTTGATGCCTAAGTCAGTCTTTGATAAGCTTAAAATTGGAAATGCAAGACCCACCTCTATGGTCTTGCAAATGGCGGACAGGTCTCTTGCTCATCCTGAAGGCCGTATTGAGGATGTCCTTGTTAAGGCAGGTACACTTATATTTCCTGTTGATTTCGTAATTCTTGAATACAATGCAGATAGAAATGTCCCCATTATTTTGGGTAGACCCTTCCTAGCTACAGGAAGGACATTGATCGATGTAGAGAATGGCGAATTGACAATGAGGATCCAAGATGAGGAAGTGAAATTCAATGTATTTCGAGCCATGAAATTCCCAGATTCTCAGGAAGATTGCTTCAGAATGGATGTAGTAGAGCAAGCAGCGCAAGAGGTATTTAATTGTTTAAATTTTGATGATATCTTGCAGGCTGCTTTGACATTAGATTCACCTGAGATGATGGAGGAGCTTACAGAAACAGTGGCAGCTCTCAATTCTGAAAATCCGAAATATAGGCGTCTTGCCTATGAACCTGTGAGAGAACCGGGGGAGATTATTCCTAAAAAGAAACCTTCAATTGAATCTCCTCCGGAGTTGGAAGAAAAACCATTGCCAGCACACTTGAGGTATGCTTATTTGGGTACTAATGAAACTCTACCTGTTATTGTTTCAGCTAATTTAACAGGTCCTCAAGAAGATAAACTGTTGCGGGTGTTAAGAGCCAACAAAGAAGCAATAGGTTGGACAATTGCCGATATCAAAGGCATTAGTCCATCCTATTGTCAACACAAAATCATACTAGAAGATGTTAATGCACGCTCAGTTGAAGGTCAGAGAAGATTAATGCCAGCCATGAAGGATGTGGTGAAGAAGGAGGTGATTAAGCTTTTAGATGCGGGGATTATTTATCCCATTTCGAGTAGTGAATGGGTGAGTCCGGTTCAGTGTGTACCGAAGAAAGGAGGAATTACAACAATTCTTAATGACAAAAATGAGGCGATCCCTTCAAGAACAGTAGTTGGTTGGAGAGTTTGCATGGATTACAGAAAGCTGAACAAGGCCACCAGAAAAGATCATTTCCCTTTGCCCTTCATTGATCAAATGTTAGACAAATTAGCCGGAAGAGAGTACTATTGCTTCTTGGATGGTTACTCCGGGTACAATCAGATTTACGTGGCTCCAGAAGATCAACATAAAACTACCTTTACATGCCCATTTGGTACTTTTGCATATCGCAGAATGCCATTTGGGTTGTGTAACGCTCCCGCTACTTTTCAAAGGTGCATGATGGCCATCTTCTGGGACATGATAGATAATTTCCTTGAAGTGTTCATGGATGATTTCTCCGTGTTTGGTGATGATTTTGATATATGTTTGGATAACTTGGAGAAAGTGTTAGTGAGATGCAAGGAAACAGATTTGGTGCTCAACTGGGAGAAGTGTCATTTCATGGTTCGCGAAGGTATTGTTCTGGGTCACAAAGTTTCGAGTGTTGGTTTAGAAGTTGATAGAGCAAAGATAGAGGTAATTAAAACTCTTCCCCCTCCTGTTTCTGTTAAAGGGGTAAGGAGTTTTCTTGGCCATGCTGGCTTTTATAGGCGTTTTATTAAAGATTTTTCTAAGATTGCTAAACCACTATGCAACTTACTCGAAAAGGATTGCAAATTCCTTTTTGATGAAGCTTGTTTAGCGGCCTTCAAAGCAATCAAAGAAAAGCTTATTTCTGCTCCTATAGTGTTACCTCCAGATTGGAATTTACCGTTTGAGGTTATGTGTGATGCGAGTGATTTGTGTATGGGAGCTGTATTAGGACAGAGGAAAGAGAAGGTTTTTCATTCGATTTACTATGCTAGTAAAACTTTTAGTGGTGCTCAGATTAATTACACAGTTACAGAAAAGGAGTTGCTAGCAGTTGTATATTCGTTTGATAAATTTCGCTCTTATCTTCTTGGAGCGAAAGTTATTGTTTATACAGATCATTCCGCGATCAGATTTCTCATGGAGAAGAAAGATGCAAAACCAAGGTTAATCAGATGGGTGTTATTGCTTCAAGAGTTCGATTTAGAGATCAAAGATAGAAAGGGTTGTGAGAATCAGGTTGCAGATCATCTATCGCGTTTAGAGGGTTCAGAGATGAATAGTGGTACTGAAGCAGTTAGAGAAGAGTTTCCTGATGAGAGTTTATTCGTTGTCCGAGATTATGAGGCTCCGTGGTATGCAGATATTGCAAATTTAGTGGTGAGTGGTGTTTTTCCTGAAGGTTCTACTTATCAAGAAAGAAAGAGGTTAGCTCATCGGGCGAGACAGTTCTTTTGGGAGGATCCCTACCTCTACAAAGTTTGTGCTGACCAAATGATACGAAGATGTGTAGCAAGGGAAGAGACTCAAGCCATTATAGCCGGATGCCATGATTCTTTATATGGCGGACATTTTAAGGGAGATAGAACTGCTGCGAAGGTATTTCAATCAGGTTTTTACTGGCCTTCTGTTATTAAAGATTGTCATGAATATGTCAAGAGATGTTCGAGATGCCAGTTTACCGGAAACATATCCAAGAGGGATGAGATGCCACGTAATAATGTATTAGAGGTTGAGATATTCGATGTTTGGGGCATAGACTTCATGGGTCCCTTCGTTCCTTCAAATGGTAACCTTTATATACTATTAGCTGTTGATTATGTTTCTAAGTGGGTAGAAGCGGTGGCTTTACCTACCAACGATTCACGAGTGGTGATTAAGTTCTTGAAATCACATATCTTCACTAGACATGGCACACCTAGAGTGATTATTAGCGATGGAGGTACCCATTTCGTTAATAGATATCTGAAGACTATTCTAGAGAAATATGGAGTCAGACACCGTGTATCTACTGCATACCATCCACAATCCAATGGTCAAGCTGAGGTTTCGAACCGTGAAGTCAAGTCAATCCTAGAGAAAACCGTTGGTCCTACAAGAAAAGATTGGTCAATGAAGTTAGATGATGCGTTGTGGGCCTATCGTACTGCGTTTAAGACTCCAGTTGGTGCATCTCCCTATCGTATGGTGTATGGTAAGGCTTGTCACTTACCTTTAGAGCTTGAAATGGGTGCCTATTGGGCAATTGCGCAGTTGAACTTAGATCCTATCTTAGCCGGAAAGAATCGTATGATGAAGCTTAATGAACTTGACGAATTCCGATTGCATGCTTATGAAAATGCTAAACTTTACAAAGAAAATACAAAGAAATGGCATGACAATCGGATTCGTCCAAAGAACTTTGAAGTGGGGCAAAAAGTATTAAAGTATAATTCAAAGTTCAGCAATTTTCCGGGTAAGTTAAGATCTAAGTGGTCAGGTCCATACATAGTGACCAAAGTTACACCTCATGGGGCGATAGAAATAGAACACCCGCTAGAGAACCGTACCTTTATGGTTAACGGTCACAGATTAAAGATATACCATGGAGGTGAAGATACCAATCGCTCGGAAGATCCACATCCCGGGGAGGTCATGTATCTCCTCGAGAATCCTTAGAAGCGTGAGGTAACCCGTCGAGCTTAACGACGTTAAACAAAAGCCAATTACTTGTATATTAGCTGAGTTTTTCTATTTTTGCAATTTAGATTAGTTTGATTTTCGTAATTTTATTTTTTTTATTATTAAGAAATGAGGAAGGGTAGTTGTTTTTGATGATTTCAGGGGTAAAAAGGACTTGAGTTTGGGGTCGATTTGGCGAAAACAGAAGAAAAAGAGGTTGGATGTCCAGGAGAAACCGGGAACCCGCATTCCACAGAACCGGGTACCCGGTTTTGGTGCTGTAATTTCTGAAATTCCCTGACCCAGCGTCTTGGTGGCTTGCGTTTTCGTGCGTTTTGATTCGCGCCATCGACACAAATCCGGGTACCCGCATTTGGCAGAACCGGGTACCCGGTTTCGGAGCTGCTGTTGGTGAAATTTTCTGGTCCAGCGTTTCAGGGTGCTGCGTTTTGGCGCGTTTTCATTCGCGCCATCGAGAAAATCCGGGAACCCGCATTCCACAGAACCGGGTACCCGGTTTCGGCGAACAAAATCCCTGACCCAGCGTCTTGGGATCCAGCGTTTTGGTGCGTTTTGAAAAAAAAAAAAAAAAAAAAAAAAAAAAAAAAAAAAAAAAAAAAAAAAAAAAAAAAAAAAAAAAAAAAAAAAAAAAAAAAAAAAAAAAAAAAAAAAAAAAAAAAAAAAGAGTCCACAATTATTTTTCCGCGCCGTCACAGCGACGCGGAACCGGGTACCCGGTTTTCCAAATCCGGGAACCCGGTTTGAAAGCTGTGAGAGGCGGTTTTGGGTATTTTAACCTAGTTTTCTTAGCCTCTTTTGCAAGTTTTTACCTAAAACGCACCAATAGCCTCCCCACCTACGAAATTCATCTACCAAAACACTATATATCATCAAATCCTACCCTCTTTCACCACAAAAACATAAGATCAACTCACCTCCTCTCCAAAATAACATCAAATCCTTAGTTTTTCCCACGATTCTTCTTCATCAAATCCTAAACTAAAACCCAATTCTTTCTTCTCCCACTCAAATTAATCAAGACCCATCTCATATTCACCCTAGTTCTTCAATTCCTAAGCCTCAAAACATCAAAATTCTAAACTTTTTCTCTAAGTTTTTCATTATTTGAAGTTTTGAGTTTGGGGTGAAAAGAGATGACTAACAGAACCGGTGATTTTCGAAGAACTGCTCCTAGAAGAAAGACCACCATTGGTGGTTCACAAGAACAAGCTATTGAGATTCCTGATTCGCGTCCTAAACGAAAAATTAACGAAGTTAAGCTTGATTCTAACAGAAAAGAAATCACAGGTCTAAAGAGGAGATTGATTGATGAGATTGAAAGTGAGATGGAACCAGAAGAGGAAATTGCGAAGACCATTGAGAAGGAAACTGAACAAGAGATTCCGGAAGCAACTGTTCAAAAACCCCCGCGTATGAAGATGTGGGCCCACAAACCTAAGAGGGTTTACACTTGTTGGAATACTCAGGTTCGTGAAAGAATTGAATTTTTGAAATTTGGTGAGGAGACGAATTTTCCTAAGGGTATTATGAGTAGTGATTACAAGGAAAATGCTGTGACATGTGCTAAGTTTGGTTGGAAAGAGTTACAAGAAAGGAAGCTTGAGTTTATTCCTACTTTTGTGCGAGAATTTTACGAAGGTTTAGCTACCTCACATGATGCCATTGATATCCGCAAAAAGGTAGTTCCTTTCTCTATTGAACTTATTCGGAAATCATTGAAACTACCCAATTTTTCTGGAACATGCCCCTTCCAAGAAACTCTTAATGACCCTTCTTTTGATTTTGAGTCCCTTTGGGGGACCGTGCTTGTTAATGGGACTAGCCCAATTCCTGAAGGTGAAAGGTATCCTGGACAGTTTTACAGCAGTAGTTTGACACCTCGTGCTAAGGTTTGGTCTCGTTTCATAATACCCACTTTCTTTGGTATTAAACACACTTCCGAGTTGAAGAAAGAGCACATATTTGTTATTAAGTGTATTTTGGAGGAGAAACCATTTGATGTTGCTAAGATCATTTATGATACAATCATGGAGTTCGCGAAATCACCAATGAAACAACAAAATCTGAAGTTTCCTTGTACTATTACTCAGTTGTGTTTAGACGCAAAGATTCCGCGTAAGAACGCAGATATTGATACTGTTTCAGTTGGTGTGAGTATAGCTTTGAGCACAATCAAGAACATCCATGAAGAAGCAACACGAGCTACAAGAAGTCCAAGAACTCCTCAATCAAAGAAAGCGAAAACTGTACCTGAGTTGGAAGCGAAGATTCAGGTGTTGGAAGAGAATCAGGAGAGGATGATTGCTACCTTGGGAAACGTTACAAAAGAATTGGACCTGCTTCGAAATTTAATCCTAGGCGTACATACACTTCAAAACGCGATTTATGATGCTGTTACGCGAGATAAAGGTCCAGAACGCAACACCGATAACCAGCCTCGCGCTGGTTAAGATACGTTTTCTAAACTTTCCTCTTAGTGTATATTAGTTTAAATGCTTTATTGAGTCTTTTCGAGTCGTGGGGACACGACTCATTTTTGAGTTTGGGGTGGGGTTCGTTGCCTCATCCCAATTTTTATGTGTTATTTGCTTTATTTGCTTTCAATAAAAGAATTTTCGGAGTTGCGTTTGACTATAGAAATTTTTAAATATCCCTTTAAGCATACTTTTGATAAATCTATGATAGTAAATAGTGGACTTTAGGGATTGATATAAAACGCACTTACAATTGCATGCGAACATAGGTAATTGATAGGAAAAATTAATGAACAATGCAAATGAAGTAAGCTTGTACTCAAGGAATATGTTTGGTGTGTAGAACGTGAAATCCTAATTAGTAGAGAACCCACCTAGATATGAACTAAAGACAAGCTATGTACTTAGGAAAATGATAGGGGCAGTTCTTTGTTAGCCATTTGTGCCTTTTTAGCCTTCTATCCCTTGTATTAATTATTATCCGTCTCAGCCCACTTTGAGCCTATAGCCTTTTCTTTGTAGCCACGATATAAGCCATTATCCCTTAGATTATTAGGCATGACCATATGACCCGCACTTGAATCACAATCCTGAGACATGTCTCGAGCTTGAGTTTGGGGTGGTGGGACCACATATGGGGAATTAAATGGGTAGGGATCGATGTGTTTTGTATTGTAGCACAATTGCAGATGATATATACTTGTAACCCTTTGCCGGGAATGAAGAAAAATGAAAAAGAAAGAAAAAATGAAAAATTTTGAAAAATCATACAGTAGGATCCGGGAACCCGGATTCATCAAAACCGGGAACCCGGTTTGCTTCTGTACACAAAAAAAAAAAAAAAAAAAAAAAAAAAAAAGAGAAAAGAAAAAGAAAAAGAAAAATATGAATGAATAAAACATCCGGCAAAGTGGAATTTTTCTAAAATCATCTTGTTAATAGTGGGTAGACATGGGACGCTAAATTGTTGCGTATATGGGTGAGTGAGAATATCTTTTTGAGCGTTAACTCAAGCTCGAGGACACTGTTGATGGTAAGTGAGGAGAGAGCCAAAAGCTCACTTCAAATTTACCAAATATACATCCATACCCGTCCTTAAGCCAATATTATAACCGTAAAGACCTCGTGATTCCTAAGTGCATAGTGAATTTATGATTCTGTTGATAGGGAATAGACTAGGTGGAACGTTCAAAGCGATTTAGGATTAATGACCACCCTATAGCCATCATACAGAGATGAGTACAAGTGTAACCTTCAAGCATTGCGACTTTAATTTTATGATTGAGATTATTTATGTTTGATGTTGCATGATTAGTGTATGTGTATATTAGTTTCTAGAGTTTGCTATATGAGATTTATTTTGAGAATTGCTTTAGGGTTTATTTGCTAGCTTCTATGTGTTTATACGTTTGCTTCTACCCCTCGTTTTATTTTGTTTTGCTTTGTCGGGACGACAAAGGTTTGAGTTGGGGGTCTTGATGTCTCCCTAATTGTTCTTATTTTAGACCCTTAGGAGACATCATTTTTGGTGTTTATTTAATTAATTCGATAGACTTTTGAATGAAATATGCAATAATTCGGATTTCCCTTTTTATTTCTAGCATTTTTGAATTATTAAACTTTTGCGCGTAATATTGGTATTTTTAGTGTAAAGTTTACAGGTTCTTAGATATTAGCTAGGAAAGGAATCCGAAGATAAAGTCAAAGATCAAAAGATAGAGCCAAGACTTGAAGAGAAATCCCGAAGATTTTATTTTAGAGCTAAAAATCCATTTTCCAGGCCCTTGATTGCTGTTTTCGAGGTACTTAAGAGCTGATTGAGCCGCTGACCTTTGAAGAGAAAACATTCCTTATCGAAGTACGGAACTTTAGCAACTGGAATGAGGTCAATCGGAGTTGTAACGCATCGGGAAAAGCAGTTTTAGTGAAGGCCTGTCATCAGTTACGGGATTTTGGGCTTAGAAAGTGGGCTTGGACATTTAATTAGGCTTTTATTTTCTGGTCCAAGCCCTAGTCCGAATTTTTAACTATAAAAGGAGGTCTGGACTCTTATTTTAAACACAATTCACTTTCCACAAGATTAAAAACACCAGAGAAGCTACAGCAGGAAGAAAGGAGAAGCTACAAGAGCTGGAGTGGGTCTATAGCTCCGTTCGTAGTCATTCTTATTCCGAAAATTAGGTTTTTCTTTTATTTTAATTTTGTAACGAATATGAATTCCATTTCTTTTTATTTAGTTTTTAATTTTAATATGAGCTAAATTTCCATTAGTGCTTGAGAACAAAACAATGGGTGAATCTTGATTTTATTATTATAACGAATGTTGAATTTGGGTTTTTATTGAATTAAATTAAATTAGGGCTTTTACTCTTTTCGACAATTTGTGAATGTTTACTGATTTTAGAGTCGCGAACTAAAATTAGGTATTAGTATCTAAGCTATTCCATATATGTGGCGTATGGATCATCCTGACGGGGGGTTTAGGTACAGAAATAATTGTTCAATCTAGGATAAAAACTATTGATTCTGACGAACTTAGTTAATCCTAGGGCCAATGTGGTAATAAATTTTAATCATCCAACGGTGGATCATATTTACCCTGACGGGACTAGTGACACTTTAGGATCGCCTTATAGTCCACCCTGACGGGGGTATAAGGATATTAGAATCCCGACCATTGTAATTGACTGATTTAACCCTTAAACAACATAAGTTAGAAAGTAAAATTAGGAGGATCCTTGCGTTCTCAAGTACTACATCTCATATTGCGTTTTCATACATTTTACTTGCGTCTTAGCTTCTACTTGCATTTAATTATTTGTCTTTCATTTATTTAGAATTAATAAACAAAACCAAACAAACAATTTATTGTCTTTTATTTTCATAAGTGCATAAATCACTACTTGCTAAACATTGTGATCAACCATCCGTCCTTGGAACGAATCTGTATTATCATACATACTACTTGGGACAACCGTACACTTGCGGTTGTGGTTCGATTAGCATTTACATTTATTTTTAGAACACACAAAGGACCACCACTCCCCAACTCCCCGAACTCCCCCACGATCCCACGATCCACGCCTACGCGTCGCCAAGCTGGGCCGGGCGGGTGGTGGTGGTGCGCGCATGTGGGGATTTGCCTTTTCCCTTTTGTCTTTCATTGTCTTTGGTTCTTTTGAGAGTAATAGATGGGTAAGCTAATTAATGCTAATATATTTTCCATCTCTGCTCCTATGTGGGACATTTTCTTCACAAAAAAGTGTCTTTTCCACTTCTCCCATAAGAACATGGAAATGAATTATATTAATACTTTGTTAAATGGATTTAAACACACTTAATTAATTATAATTTCCAACAATCCCCCACTTAGGGTCTTTGTGAGAGAATGTGAACATATATCCATAACTATCAGTATGTGGGTGAATTGTACTTAAGTGGCAATATATTTTGATTTGAATTGACACATAGTGAAGTGACGCAACCACCAAATTCCGTTTAAATGAACTTACTCTTGAACTTAACGGTTTTCGATCGAGACCCTCACAACACATACTCTACTGAACTGAAAGTTATAGTTCCTTTGAACATCACCCTTCAGTTTGTTCATCAAGTCCTTCTCTTAGGACCACCGCTTGCGGGCCATGAACTTTGTGGACTTATTAATATGAGACCATTAATGTGGTGTCCTCAATTTCTATCATGAATGTTGAGTCTCACTTTTGACCGTGTAATCATCAAGTCCTTCTTAAAAAGGACCACCATATGATGGCTCTAAATTCATTATGAGTTGAACACCCATCCTTGTGTTTTCTAGAATGATACACCTTATGGGTGAATTCATCAAGTCCTTCTCAATAGGACCACCACAAGTGGCTATGAATTCTTTAAGACGATTTATACATTCGTGTCATATCCCATGACTATTGAGTCTATTATATTCGGTCCAACTGTGACCTTACTTAGAACTCGGGTAATTTTTGCTAGACACCCCCACATTTGAGTTAGTGGGCCAGAACCGATTAACATAGCCTTTATCTATGTCATTACATAGGGGTATGTGAGGCACTAAGTTCGTCGATAATTCCGTTAATATCACAAAGCTATTTTACGGGATTTAGAACAACATTCGTGCCATAAGTCTTTTGATTTGGCAAAAAAGTTGGTTTTCAACCTCGACCTTATGTTTTATAAACACATGATCCGTTTCACTTTTAGTATTTAGGAGATATACTTTCATGAACCTGGAATAGTTTCCTATGAATGTTATATAGTATGGGTTTTCTCCTTTACTAGTGGAATTTATAAAAGCATTTAGGTCTGAATGTACTAATTCTGGTAGTTTAGAATTCTCGTGGTTTCATATTAAAGGGTCATTTTCCTTTGATTTTGGACTTTACACATATCATATAATATATAAAGTCATTGACCTTATTAGTCGAAAGGATTTTTAGCCTTTAAAAAGAAGAGAAAAAGAAAGGTAGCCCAATCTACCATTCAATACATCTAAACATTCAAATAGATAAGAAAAATTAGAAATGTCCTTATTAAAGGTTACAAGGTTCAATCACACAAACCCTTATTTGAAAAAAAAAACCCATTCCCCAAAAACTTATCATATTGGTACTAGTCACGGGTTACAGTATTTAAAACAATCAAACTATTATGTAAATACCCTTTTCCCATAAACTCATCAGTTTTGGTAATAACTATTTCCCCCCCTCGAAAACTAGTTTGAGTACCACTTTATTAAGAAGAGCTCCGGAAACTAAGTTCCTACAGAGCGAGGGGACAAAGAGAACATCGTTTAACTCAAAGATCTTACCAGAAGTGAGTTTGAGGGTAACCTGTTTTTTTCCAAGGACTTTAGAAGTGGATAAGTCACCTAGGTACACACATTCACCATTGGTTGCTTTCTCGAACTTTTTGAACAGGGCTTTGTTTGCACATAAGTGTCGTGAAGCCCCAGTGTCAAGGATCCACTCGATTTTGTTTTCCACCAAGTAAACCTCAACCATTACCGCGGCGATTATCTCTTCGATTTCAGTTAGGTTTGCAGTAGGTTTTGGATCAGGAATAACTCTAAGAGGACATTCAAAAGCCCCATGTCCTTCGTTACCACAACAATAACAAGAACCCTTAGGTTTCTAAATCTTACCAGAGATTTTAAACATTTTGTTTGTTTGTTGGAGTTGTTGCGGTTCTTAATTTCCTCCGGATTTGGAATTGTTAGCGCCTTGCTGTTTTCCATTACTTTCGAACATGTCCTTGTTACGTTGCCCAGAAGTTTCAAGAAGTTTAGACTTCGAGGAATGAGGAGGGAAAGAGAGTGACTTATCCTTGAGTCGATTGGCTTCTTCGACTTGTATGTGACTGATGAGTTCTTGGAGGGTCATTTCCTTCTTTTTGTGTTTGAGGTGGTTACGGCATTCGCTCCAAGATGGGGGAAATTTCTCAAGCAAAATGTTGGCTTGGAAAACTTCTCACATCTTCCTGCCTTCGGCGATTTCCTCCGCGCATAGGTTTTCGTACACATGAAGTTGTTCGGTCATAGGTTTCTGATCAGTGAGAGTAAAGTTTTACCAGTTTCTGGTGTCGTACATCTTTTTACCGGAATCATCGGTCCCATACTTTTACTCAAGAGTTTCCTATATGACCTTTGTAGACTTTTTCTTTGGCAAGAAGATAAAAAATATGATTCGTGACATTGTTCAACATCCAGCCCCGAGCTTTGGTATTAGCTCTTTTGAACCTGGCTTTGAGGATGAGATGTCTAGCCTGTTCTAGTTCAGTAGAAGCTCCATTTTCCACCATAAGTGGAGGAGCCTCGACTATAGCAAAGTCGAGTTCATACTGTTCAAGACAGATCATAATCTTTTGTACTCAACGCTTGTAGTTGGAACCATTAAGGGACTCCAACGTATTCATGTTGAGTAGGGGATTTGCGTTCAATGATGAAGCAGCAGCCGAGATAGGAAAAGCCAATTCAGAAAACGGTGATAAAAGCAAATATCTTTTTAAATTTTGAGTAAAATTGGAAGTCACCGGTTTTCAAAACAAAGGAAATGGTATTTCAGAAAAACAATGTTCCGATTTAAGTAAACTCACTATTACAAAAATAGAATTACAAGTTACAAATAATAAACCACTTACACGAAATCAGAAAAGAACAACACAATTACACGGTAATTTGGCGTTAAAAAGATATTCTGGCGTACCGGTATCTTTAACAGAGGCTCTACGATTATAGTTTTTCAGAGAGAAGAGAGGTAGAATTTTTGTTCTTTTCTGGTGTGTTTAGTAAGTAAGACAAGAAGGGGAAGAGTTGTATTTATAGGGGAGTAGGTGAGGAGAGGCTTTGCAGAAACGTCCCAATTAATAAACTTGATTGTATCCATAATTGGTCCTTGATTGACTGACGGTTTTGGTTGACTCATATGTTTGACTGGTGCGTAATTGGCGGACGCTTGTCTTCTGGTGTGTAATTGGTGGATGTTTGTCTTCTTGCTGAAATGACTTGACTTGCCACTGACTACTATAAGAACTGGCCTTCTCCCAATAGTGCCTCTTCCAAATACTAGTTTCATTTTTTATTTTTTGACTCCCCAAACTCCCCACGACCCACACCACTCCGTCGTCGGGCGGGTGGTGGTCGTACGCGCATGTGGGGATTCACCTTTTCCCTTTTGACTTTCATAGCCTTTGGTTCTTTTGAAGTAATAGATGGGTAAGCTAATTTAATCTAATATAGTTTCCATCTCTTCTCCTATGTGGGAAATTTTCTTCACAAAAAATTGTCTTTTCCACTTCTCCCATAAGAACATGAAAACAGATTATATTAATACCTTGTTAAATGGATTTAAACACACTTAATTAATAATAAATTCCAACATGGAGGACATTGATGTCGTGTTTGTGGTGGTGGTTGATGTCTCCCTATTCTAATTATTAGCCCTTTGGAGACATCATTTTAGATGAATAAATGACTTATTTGATGGACATTTATGCGTATTTGATCATATTACACTTTCTCCCCTTGGAATTTAACTATCTGCAGTTTCTGAGCTTTTGTGCGTAAATTTGACTATTTTTAGTGCAAAGTTAATAGGTTCTTGCATTTCATGAAACACCAATATAAGAAGGAGAAGTGAGAATAAAAGTCTTAGGGTATTTTAGTGTATTAGGATGTATTTTTACTCGAGTTTCTATTTTTAGAGTGCACTTTCCTATTTCTATTTCTTGAATTTATGATTTATTCTTTTTAAGCATATGCGGTTTAATTATTTATTTATTGTGGAAGCTTGAAAAGATATATGGTAATTAATTAGAGACCAAGTCAAGTCAAAGAAGTAAAGGAAAGAATATTTACATGGAAATAAGAAAATTTAGGAAGGATATATGCAAAGAAGGAAAAGATAAAGCTTCCTTATGAATTTGAAATTCCAGCCACGTTTCAAAGACGAGTCCATAACTTAATATTGGCTAGGAATCTGGGCGAGTGGTCTGCACCCATGAAAAGAGCTTTCTGATACAAGCGGTTTCGAATCTTGGAAGGCGTCAAACGGATAAGTATTGAAGGAGATATGACCAAAACAAATCAGCAGCAAAATATTACCTTTCCTAGAATTTAGGGCTACAAATTTAAGAGTTCTTAACTTGTCTTCCACTCCAAGTAAATTCGACCTAGGGCTTCCTAACACCTATAAATACACCCCTTAGCCTCCTCTTTTCAAAAAACACTTCAGAGAATTACACAAGAGGCTTAAGGTTTTTAAGTCAGAACAAGAAGGCAAGGAGAAGTTAGTGCTGGAGAAGTCCTGTTCTTCCATCATCAGTCATCTTACCCTTTAGGTTATCAATTTATCCTTTGTATTTGAACATGAATTCCTTTTATTTAATTTTAGTTTTTCATTCCGTTATGAATTAATTTCTTAATTACTTGAGAATCGTTATATGGGTTGAACTTAATTCTGTTTAATTTATGTTTTCTGAATTTGGGTTTTAATGGTTTAAATTAGACTAGGTATTTTGTGTTGACTATTATTTTGTTCTAATCACTAATTTTGCAGTCATGAATCAAACTTAACTCATAGTAATTAAGCTATTCCATATAGTGGCGTATGGATCACCTTGACGGGGGGCGGGGGGGGGGGGGGTTAATTACAGACTTAGATAATAGATGCATATTATCCGTTATTGACCCTGATGGGCTTAACTAACCATGCAGCCAATGTGGTAAATTAGTATTCATTTGAAGGTAGCTTATATTTACCCTGGCGGGGTTTGTAATACCGTAGGATAGCTCCTAAGTCCACCCTGACGGGGGTTAGGAGATATTAGAGTCCCGACTAGCACAATAATACCAGTTTAGCCCTTAAACAAAAGCATTAGATCGGTTAGGTGAAACCCTTGCGAGGATCAAATAATCTTTCTCATCTGAAGTTTCAAGTGTCTTTTATTTGCTTTCTTTTATTTTCGTACTTTATTTTCTTGCATCTTTTAATTTATAAAAACCAAACAAAATCTTTATTTTATTTTTCTGTCAAACAATTATTCTTACTTTTCGATTTATACCTGAGTTGTGCCTAATCCATCCCTCCGAACGAACTTGTTTATCATATATTACTTGGACAACCGTGCACTTGCGGTTAAATGGTTCCCTAATTTTCAGTTCATAATTTATAAACACACCAGGACCCACCAGTGGTTCGAGTTGTTGTTTAAATGTGAGATTTTATTATCTACGAAGCTAGTTTGAAGGTCTTCATGCAATATCGTGTTCGAGCTAACTAAAATGAGAGACAAATTAATTTTCCTCTCAAGGAAGATACGATATTGGTTTGAATCTTCACATGGGATACAAATTTGATGCTAGCTAATGACAACATGATGGTGCCAATATATTGAAGTGAAAAATTTATTGTTGTATTTGTTCACCTTTCTCTTGGATATGTGCAAGTTGTAAATTGTAGTATAGTTTTATCATATTTTAAACTCAGTTTTTTTTGTTTCTTTTCTTTTAAGTAGTTAAACAACTCTACACTAATGTAGTTATTTAATTTAGTTATGTGGTGGTTTTCTATACACTAAGTGCATAACACTAAGCATGCTCACTAGTAATGATACAACAGTCTCGTAAAGTGTGCATGCGTATTTAAACTTTATTATCAGAATCTCAATCTTAGTAGTAAATTATGGAAGTGTTGTATATTGAGCTTGCTTAGTGATAAAATTATCCTCCCAGTGTCGAACATTTAGCATACTCACTGTCAAACTTTGATCATGATTAGTTCTTCCACCAACGGTGGCTACAAACATAATTAGTCTTGGAATTTGTGTATGCTCAGTGTTCGGGATCGAGCTTTATCAACATCAAAATCTGAGCATGCTTAGTAACACCACTAATCATGGCTCTTATAGTAAACACTAAGAATGTTCAATATCAGACTCTAAGCATTCTTATTATTAGATTCTAAGCATGATCAGTGCGTCCTCTGGTGTTGTCTTATTTGACATGATTTGACGATGATAAGTGGAGGTCAAAGATACATTGTGTCACTTAGTGGGAAGCTTAATATTCATTTTGTCACTTTGTTTATCTTTTTGTGAGTTTTGTCCTATTTGGGGGTGTTTAAGTATTTTTCAAAATATTTGGCCCCTTATAAGAACAAAAAGGTTCTTTCCTCCGTATTGGCAATAAAAGACTTTCGCAAAACTTGTTTGTCAAACCCCCTATAATAAAACAAATGAAGTATTATAAACACACTTCAAATTTCTATATTCCATAATTGTTAAAAATATTATTATTATAATATATTATTACCTTTCTAGATTAGTTTGTTTCCATATCGTATTTGTTTTCTAGTTAGTTTAGTCTTACCTTACTTATTCACCAAGTTATTAGTCCTATAAATAGGACTCATTCTACAGTATTAGATCATCAGTTCATTTACAAGTAGTCTCTAGTTCTCTAGTGTCTTCCACAAAAAAATAATTGCTAATATCTCCATCGAGGAAGCTTTTGATGAAACTTTATTCATGTCAAAGGTAAAATTATCCTAACATGATCTCAAGAAATGAAGCTTATAAGAGTAGTGAACTAGTTGTGTTAAGTGTATTGCAAGAAAAATACATTAACTTATAGCATATAAGGTTCGCCAAGTACATATTTGCTAAATGTGACGGCCTCTCAGATTGTCAAGGTTTGAAGATAAGGATGCAACTGTACATTTCGTACCATTCTGGCAGTGTATTGAAGACCGTTTCTCTACCTGTTGTTAGTATAGGGAAAAAGTTGTTACATCGGGTATTTACATTTGTTGTCGCCTAGAGTGTGAGAAATAAATCAAAACCTACGAGGAGCTACTACACGCAAGTCTAGGGGTCGTAAACAACTAACAAATAAGTATTAGAGTATCTTTCTCCACATGCACTACGAGGTTAATTCTTTTGTGTTTTAAGGAAGCGTAGAGGGGTCGAGTTGTAATTAACTAAAACATAAAAGATATTGTTTTATTTTATAAAAGCAAGGATTAAAGTGCAAAACAAATAACATATGATTAAAAATCAATTAACTAAAGGATAAACTAACGAATACGAGAATATAGTTGAGAAGATAGCCTTAGTGTCGCTAGTAATTCTCACTAGTTATGAATTTACCTATTTATGAATGTAAGGGTGAATAGGTATTTTAGCAATAGTCGAAACTCTAAAATCTCCCTAATTCCGTCCCTGGTAGATAGAGAGATGTCTACAATTCTATGGATCTCTCCCGAATGAACCTACAAGACTTTCAAACGTAATTAATCCTAACCCGAAGGACTATCTGGCTATCTGACGAGCCTTGTGAAGTTCAAGTTCCTCTTAGTCGATATTTTGGGGAAAGGGGCTAGTAGTCAGTGTGTAGATAATTTTTTACGGTCCTATTAATTAAAATTAAACGAATAAAATAATGTTTTTAAATCAGTTTGATGCACTTGGAGAATAAAAAAAAAATAATGGTCTTTTTATTTTTACCACATCTGGTTTGGAAGAAGAAAAAAAATTTACATTACTTTTCTTGCGGGTAAGGTTATTTAACAGTAAAAAAATTGTGTTTGCGATTGAGTTGTAAGGAGAACAACTACCTTTATTGTATCTATTTATTGGATATATGGTTATTTTCTTTTCTTCTATTATATGAATAATATTTTTTTCTCTCTGTGAAAATTAAACTAACTTTATGTAATTATTCGTGAGTTTTAACATTTGGCGGAAAAAAAACCGAATACCCATACAAAAATAAAAATACAAGAATAATAAATGTTCAAGAGATTTAATTAAAGGTTTGGTGATACCTATAAAATATAAAAAAATTTATTTATTAACTTGGAAAAATAAAGAATAACAAATTCCATGCATTCCAAATAATGTTAAGTTACACATAATTCTGAGCCATCGTGCATTTGATTATTCATGATGTACTCTATTTTCTTTGTAAGTCTCCTTCCATAATTAGATTAGAAGTTAATGTAAATAAATCATTACTACATTAACCTATATTTAGTGGATTGAACTCAAAATAGTATATCATATAAAAAAGCTTATCGATGACACACTTTCAAAATTTGGCCCTTGGAGATTTATAATTGTTATACACAATAACTAAGCACTATACTTTTATATACTACTATTCGTGAAAGTGAAATTACATAGGTTAGATCATTACATTTACTATTTAGCACATACAATTTTAGCAACTAATAATACTAGTACTAACTACGCACAAAACAGTGTATGATTCTCTAAACTACATGTTTAAAAATGTTTAATACTTGACGCTAATATTCATAACATTAAATAAAACCAAGATACTTCTAAATATAAAAACCAATTCAAATCCATCTAGCTATCCTCATTACCTTATGCAACTACTATAATATAGATGATGTTAATAGAAGTGTATTCAATGTACAATGAAATGAAAAAATATAAACACGAGAGTGATAAAAACTTCATAGTTTTATATCAAAAATGAAGAAATATTCAAATAAAAGGGAAGACAGAATTAACAAAGGTTGATAAGAATATTGTTGTTAATCATTTTTTTTCGTTTTCTAACCACTAGACAAACTAATGATCTTCATTACTTTTATTCCTTTAGTCTGTAATATAGATATTTGGCATATCCTCGTTATATCTATATCCGAATTTTTATAGTAAAACAAAAAATATGTATATAATTAGAAATATAAAATAGTATATGAGTAGATTTAAAAGATATTACAGCTACACACCCAACCTATAGCGATTTTTGTGGCATATTTTTGAAAACATGCTGACTTACTTTCTTTTAGTAGAATAGGCCTATTTGCATTAACACATGCTATAGATAATTAGGTAAGCTACAAATTTGTAATAGTCCGATAAATATTAGATTTAACATCATTAATAAGGTCAAAGTATACAATTAAGTCCTCAAGTTTATTATATTGGGACACTTAGGTCCCTCCGTTTTTCTTTTTATTTTGATAGGTCCTATTTTTTAACATGGTTAGTTATATTTAACTGTTAATGATATGATTTTTTTTTAAATTCCACTTATACCCTTTATTATATTAACCAAATTTATCTGATTTAACAATTATAAATACTCAACCATTTATTAGATATATTATTTAAATAATATAATTTTTTTAGGATTTGTACAGTGACTTTGTTTTCTTCTATTCATGTAGTATAAATCTTCAAAACTATGTATCATTTTTTTTTAGAAAAAACTATATCAAACTTGTATCTTTTTCTTTGTGCCTATCAAGAATCCTACTTAGCTAGTAGAATCCATCCTTTATCCAATTCATATCTATAAAACAACCTCATCTAATATACTTATCTGAAATTTATGTTCTATTGAATTAAAATCAAATAACACGACAATCTTACACAGGTATAAAAGATCACAATACTAATAAAATTAACATCCATAATAAAATATAGAATTTTTTCAGATCATGTTCTTGTGCTAACATATTTTTTAAAAACCAACGAAATAGTAATCTAATATATGAGACAAAACAAAACGTATATTCTGAGCATACGATAACATGTTCACAGTACATGACAAAAGTAACTTTCATAATAAGAATTAGTTATCCACCATGTCGAGAATACGCAACCTCGTCAGATGTGTTGCTAGGTCTTGTAAAAGTAAAGCTCCCACAATGTACATAATTCTGGTTAATGTCCATATTATGCTTTTCAACCTATACAAATATATAAATTAGTAATTAGATTAATTGTATCCATTAATGTAAAAACAATACTTGAAAATAATTAAAGATATTACAATCAACAGTAACAAATAAGTTGCATCTATGTAAGTGGCTTATACGATTTAGGATGAACGAGTTTCCATTGTCCAATATGATCACATAAATTTTATTTTCAACTTTTCTTTGAACTCATCAATTTAAAATTTATATTATATCACAACACTACTTTACGTATAACCTCATAAAAAATCACATTAGATGCTTATTCTTTCTTGAAAAAATATAAGGTGTGTCAAAAGTGCAATAAAAGAAAATATAAACAATATTACCTGTTGTACTATATTGTTATCAAAACTCGTGTTAGCTCTTCTATCCTTTAGATGGCATGTAGATTTATTATGACCCAACGCTTTACATAACGAGCATCTATGATGTACTGATCATTGATCACGAGATGGTGCAATTTCTCCAACTTATTTGATTCTATTAACCTTTGGCCTGCCTCTTTTCCGTACCATTTCTGGAGGTGCCCATATAGGTGAATTATCCAAATCTGTATTTTTAACAAAGGAATCAAGAAGAGGGTATAAAAGGTATTTTAAAGAAGTCAATTACTCTTGACTGTTAAAAAAAGTTAACTACGTTAAAAAATAGGACTTATCAAGAGAATAAAAAGAACTAAGGAACTTATGTGTCGCAATATAAAAAACTAGATGACCTGAGTGTCTTTTTCCCACTTTTCAAATCTCACGAGTTTATACACATATTTTTAAGACCAAAAAAGATATAATGTATCTTTCAAACTAAATAAAAATACATTCACATAGCTAAATCACAAGGAGATAAAATAAAAAGAATGTTTCGTTAGACAATCATATATGTTGTTAAAAAATATGCTTTCTCCAATAGGTGTCAATCAAGTCTTACAAATTAATTTAATTTTTCTTACTTCTATTTCTCTACTCTCCATATATATATACTCCAACCACTATGAACAGATGGTCTAAAATTTAGTGAAAAAATATCTCTTGTGGTGTTGGTGTATATTTGGCTATTTTGTAAAATATATAATCCTAAAATATCTAACTAATTTTCTCAATATAATTAATTGTAAATTTGAGAAAAAATGAAAAATTCAAATTAATTTACACCAGAGTGCAAAAACACATTGCAGAACAAATTTTGAAATTAAAAAAGTACCTTAGATTTATAAATTGAAATGATATGGCCAACGATCTAAGATACTAGCATTTAAAAATAGTATTTAGACAGAAGAATGCCAATGTAGATTGAGATGAAACATTATAATGAAAGAAAAAGAGGGAGATATTACAGAAAAATTGAAAAAAGTAGATTGGATGGAAGAAATGAATTATGATTAGAAAAGTTTGAAAATTAGAAGATAACGAAGATTTAGACATTATAGTTTGATATTAAAAATAACGAAAAAGGGAATATCAAAAGGAGGATGACAGTAGGTTTGAAACTAAGAGTGGAAGAAAAGGTTGAAGAATATGTATGTGTATGTATAGCAAAAGGCGGCAACAGTAGGGTTTAATGGGTTGTTTATTTTTTATTGAGTTTGTGAAATTAGCATGGATCCTAAATTGTATTAATATTTTAATTATAGTTTAAACTTAAAATTTTCATAAGTAATATGGTATTTTTTTCTTATTATATATTTTCTAATAATGTTTTATATTTAACTTCTATGAATAAAATTGTTTCTGATTATATACTTTTGATATTTCTTCGATCAAGTTTTAATCCCATAATTGTCTTTATATGTTAACGTTTATTAATTGAACATAACCTATGTGAAAAATTAAAATTTAATATTTTATTTATTACTAATTAATCAAATTGTTTAAACAGTTAGTTTTATAAATAGTTATTTGTTCAATAGATGAACTCGGGTTCTTACAATAATCTAAGATAATTTATCTATTAATATATCCTTGAATTTACCAATAATAGAGGATGGTGACATTGTGATGCTAGTTAAATGTAATATTATTGTCAAAGTTAAATTATGATATCTGAATTATAATGCATGTTACGACATTCATTAATGAATTGCATTCTCAAAAGTATAGTATAAGAGTTTTTACACTTATGTTTACTAAAATATGTGTTGTTATAAATAAAACAAAATATCATATGTAAAATTTTCCAACATAGATAAGTTTTAAATTCTTCAAGTCCTTTTAAAGCTAGTAGTGTCTTCCACAAAAGAATAATTGCTAATATCTCCATCGAGGAAGCTTTTGATAAAACTTTATTCATGTCAAAGGTAAAATTATCCTAACATAATCTCAAGAAATGAAGCTTATAAGAGTAGTGAACTAGTTGTGTTAAGTGTATTGCAAGAAAAATACATTAACTTATAGCATATAAGGTTCGCCAAGTACATATTTTCTAAATGTGACGGCCTCTCAGATTGTCAAGGTTTGAAGATAAGGATGCAACTGTACGTTTCGTACCATTCTGGCACTGTATTGAAGACCGTTTCTCTACCTGTTGTTAGTATAGGGAAAAAGTTGTTACATTGGGTATTTACATTTGTTGTCCCCTAGTGTGTGAGAAATAAATCAAAACCTACGAGGAGCTACTACACGCAAGTCTAGGAGTCGTAAACAAGTAATAAATAAGTACCAGAGTATCTTTCTCCACATGCACTACGAGGTTAATTCTTTTGTGTTTTAAGGAAGCGTAGAAGGGTCGAGTTGCAATTAACTAAAACATAAAAAATATTGTTTTATTTTATAAAAGTAAGGATTAAAGTGCAAAACAAATAACATATGATTAAAAATCAATTAACTAAAGGATAAACTAACAAATACGAGAATATAGTTGAGAAGATAGCCTTAGTGTCGCTAGTAATTATCACTAGTTATGAATTTACCTATTTATGAATGTAAGGGTGAATAGTTATTTTAGCAATAGTCGAAACTCTAAAATCTCCCTAATTCCGTCCCTGGTAGATAGAGAGATGTCTACAATTCTATGGATCTCTCCCGAGTGAACCTACAAGACTTTCAAACGTAATTAATCCTAACCCGATTGACTATCTGGCTATCTGACGAGCCTTGTGAAGTTCAAGTTCCTCTTAGTCGCTATTTCGGGGAAAGGGGCTAGTAGTAAGGGTGTAGATAATTTTTTACGGTCCTATTAATTAAAATTAAATGAAAAAAATAATGTTTTTAAATTAGTTTGATGCACTTGGAGAATAAAAAACAAATAATGGTCTTTTTATTTTTACCACATCTGGTTTGGAAGTAGAAAAAAAATTTATATTACTTTTCTTGCGGGTAAGGTTATTTAGCAGTAAAAAAATTGTGTTTGCGATTGAGTTGTAAGGAGAACAACTACCTTTTTTGTATCTATTTATTGGATATATGGTTATTTTATTTTCTTCTATTTTATGAATAATATCTTTTTCTCTCTGTGAAAATTAAACTAACTTTATGTAATTATTCGTGAGTTTTAACATTTGGCGGAAAAATAAACCAAATACCCATACAAAAATAAAAATACAAGAATAATAAATGTTCAGAGATTTAATTAAAGGTTTGGTGATACCTATAAAATATAAAAAAAATTATTTATTAACTTGGAAAAATAAGGAATAACAAATTCAATGCATTCCAAATAAAGTTATGTTACACATAATTTTGTGTGAAATTCTTATAAACCATCGTGCATTTGATTATTAATGATGTACTCTATTTTCTTTGTAAGTCTCCTTCCATAATTAGATTAGAAGTTAATGTAAATAAATCATTACTACATTAACCTATATTTAGTGGATTGAACTTAAAATAGTATATCCTATAAGAAAGCTTATCGATGACACACTTTCAAAATTTGGCCCTTGGAGATTTATAATTGTTATACACAATAACTAAGCACTATACTTTTGTATAATACTATTCGTGATAGTGAAATTACATAAGTTAGATCATTACATTTACTATTTAGCACATACAATTTTAGCAACTAATAATACTAGTACTAACTACGAACAAAACAGTGTATGATTCTCTAAACTACATGTTTAAAAATGTTTAATACTTGACGGTAATATTCATAACATTAAATAAAACCTAGATACTTCTAAATACAAAAACAAATTCTAATCCATCTAGCTATCATCATTACCTTATGCAACTACTATAATATAGATGATGTTAATAGAAGTGTATTCACTGTACAATGAAATGAAAAAATATAAACACGAGAGTGATAAAAACTTCATAGTTTTATATCGAAAATGAAGAAATATTCAAATAAAAGGGAAGACAGAATTAACAAAGGTTGATAAGAATATTGTTGTTAACCATTATTTTTTTCGTTTTCTATCCACTTAACAAACTAATGATCTTCATTACTTTTATTCCTTAAGTCTGTAATATAGATATTTGGCATATCCTCGTTATATCTATATCCAAATTTTTATAGGAAAACAAAAAATCTGTATATAATTAGAAATATAAAATAGTATATGAGTAGATTTAAAAGATATTACAGCTACACACCCAACCTATAGCGATTTTTGTGGCATCTTTTTGAAAACATGCTTACTTA
The DNA here is from genome assembly GCA_029959085.1 of Nemophila menziesii. NCBI lineage: Eukaryota > Viridiplantae > Streptophyta > Magnoliopsida > Boraginales > Hydrophyllaceae > Nemophila > Nemophila menziesii. The sequence goes on along the minus strand of JARWIR010000027.1, from coordinate 1,184,295 downwards.
CTTTCTTTTAGTAGATTAGGCCTATTTGCATTAACACATGCTATAGATAATTAGGTAAGCTACAAATTTAAAAGCATCCCATAAATATTAGATTTAACATCATTAATAAGGTAAAAATTTAGATTATGACATTTAAAGATAATACAAATAGATAACATATTTTTTTGTGCTCCCCAATTTTCTTGTTACATTTCTTGGCTTCTTTGGTATTCTATGCACCCTGGGGCACATTACATCCCCGGTATAGAAACGATTTGTTTTAGGTCTTCTCCCTCTTTTCTTGGGCTACATCACACCCATAGGTTTTAGGTCTTTTCTGCTCCAGCACACCCAAAAATAGAAAATATACATCTTATAAAGTAAAATTATATTTTCTACTTATTCAACTATTTTGTCTAATATAGGGACCAACTATGCAATTAATCCTTAATTTGATCACAAAATAATGGAATATATGATAAATAATAAAAAGATTCAGTTATCTTGCATCTTGAATTTGTCTTCATTATCTGGAATTTGGTAATCCTTTATTGTAAAAATCCCAGGAAGCACATTCTGTAACAATCAAAATAAATTAAATATAATTAGAATTAAAATTCGACGATAAGAATTAACAAAAAGAACCACCATTAACTATGGGGACATGATTACAAAAAATAAAAAATAAAAGAAATAAATAATTGAATTAGATAATCATTTAATTTATATGTTGTGTGTACTATTCTAATAATATAAGGTGACATTGTACATTTTTTAAAGGGAAAAAGACACTGAAGTCCTCAAGTTTATTATATTAAGACACTTAGGTCCCTCCGTTTTTTTTTATTTTGATAGGTCTTATTTTTTAACATGGTTAGATATATAAAACTGTTAATGATATGATTTTTTTTTAAATTCCACTTATGCACTTTATTTTATTAACCAAATTTATTTGATTTCACAATTATAAATACTCAACCATTTATAAGATATATTATTTAAATAATATAATTTTTTTTAGGATTTGTACAGTGACTTTGTTTTCTTCTATTCATGTAGTATAAATCTTCAAAACTATGTATAATTTTTTTTAGAAAACACTATATCAAACATGTATCTTTTTCTTTGTGTCTATCAAGAATCCTACTTAGCTAGTAGAATCCATCCTCTATCCAATTCATATCTATAAAACAACCTCATCTAATATACTTATCTGAATTTTATGTTCTATTAAATTAAAATCAAATAACACGACAATCTCACACAGGTATAAAAGATCACAATACTAATAAAATTAACATCCATAATAAAATATAGAATTTTTTCAGATTATGTTCTTGTGCTAACATATTTTTTAAAAACTAACGAAATAGTAATCTAATATATGAGACAAAACAAAACGCATATTCTGAGCATACGATAACATGTTCACAGTATATGACAAAAGTAACTTTCATAATAAGAATTAGTTATCCACCATGTCGAGAATACGCAACCTCGTTAGATGTGTTGCTAGGTCTTGTACAAGTAGAGCTCCCACAATGTACATAATTCTGGTTAATTTCCATATTATGGTTTTCAACCTATACAAATATAATAATAAGTAATTAGATTAATTGTATCCATTAATGTAAAAACAATACTTGAAAATAATTAAAGATATTACAATCAACAATAACAAATAAGTTGCATCTATGTCAGTGGCTTATACGATCTAAGATGAACGAGTTTCCATGGTCCAATATGATCACATAAATTTTATTTTCAACTTTTCTTTGAACTCATCAATTTAAAATTTATACTATATCAGTACACTCCTTTACATATAACCTCATAAAAAATCACATTAGATGCTTATTCTTTCTTGAAAAAAGATAAGGTGTGTCAAAAGTGCAATAAAAGAAAAAAATAAACAATATTACCTGTTGTACTATATTGTTATCAAAACTCGTGTTAGCTCTTCTATCCTTTAGATGGCATGTAGATTTATTATGACCCAACGCTTTGCATAACGAGCATCTATGATGTACTGATCTTTGATCACGAGATGGTGCAATTTCTCCAACTTCTTTGATTCTATTAACCTTTGGCATGGCTCTTTTCCGTACCATTTCTGGAGGTGCCCATATAGGTGAATTGTCCGAATCTTAATTTTCAACAAAGGAATCAAGAAGAGGGTATAAAAGGTATTTTAAAGAAGTCAATTACTCTTGACTGTTAAAAAAAGTTAACTACGTTAAAAAATAGGACTTATCAAGAGAATAAAAAGAACTAAGGAACTTATGTGTCCCAATATAAAAAACTAGAGGACCTGAGTGCCCTTTTCCCACTTTTTAAATCTCACGAGTTTATACACATATTTTTAAGACCACAAAAGATATGATGTATCTTTCAAACTATATAAAAATACATTCACATATCTAAATCACAAGGAGATTAAAAAGAATGTTTCCTTAGACTATCATATATGTTGTTAAAAATATGCTTTCTCCAATAGGTGTCAATCAAGTCTTACAAATTAATTTAATTTTTCTTACTTCTATTTCTCTACTCTCCATATATATACTCCAACCACTATGAACATATGATCTAAAATTTAGTGAAAAAATATCTCTTGTGGTGTTGGTGTATATTTGGCTATTTTGTAAAATATATATATAATTCTAAAATATCTAACTAATTTTCTCAATATAATTAATTATAAATTTGAGAAAAAACGAAAAATTCAAATTAATTTACACCAGAGTGCAAAAACACATTGTAGAACAAATTTTGAAATTAAAAAGGTACCTTAGATTTATAAATTGAAATGATATGGCCAACGATCTAAGATACTAGCATTTAAAAATAGTATTTAGACAGAAGAATGCCGATCTATATTGAGATGAAACATCATAATGAAAGAAAAAGAGGGATATATTACAGAGAAATTGAAAAAAGTAGATTGGATGGAAGAAATGAATTATGATTAGAAAAGATTGAAAATTAGAAGATAACGAAGATTTAGGCATTATAGTTTGATAGTAAAAATTACGAAAAAGGGAATATCAAAAGGTGGATGACAGTAGGTTTGAAACTAAGAGTGGAAGAAAAAGCTGAAGAATATGTATGTGTATGTATAGCAAAAGGCGACAACATTAGGGTTTAATGGGTTGTTTATTTTTTATTGAGTTTGTGAAATTAGCGTGACCCTAAATTGTATTAATATTTTAATTATAGTTTAAACTTAAAATTTTCATAAATAATATGATATTTTTTTTCTTATTATATATTTTCTAATAAAGTTTTATATATAACTTCTATGAATATAATTGTTTCTGATTATATACTTTTTAAATTTGTTCGATAAAGTTTTAATCCCCTAATTGTCTTTATATGTTATCGTTTATTAATTGAACATAACCTATGTGAAAAATTAAAATTTAATATTTTATTTATTACTAATTAATCAAATTGTTTAAAAACTTAGTTTTATAAATAGTTAATTGTTCAATAGATAAACTTGGGTTCTTACAATAGTCTAAGATAATTTATCTATTAATATATTCTTGAAGTTACCAATAATAGATGATGGTTACATTGTGATGCTAGTTAAATGTAATATTTTTGTCAAAGTTAAATTATGATATCTGAATTATAATGCATGTTACGACATTCATTGATGAATTGCATTCTCAAAAGTATAGTATATGAGTTTTACACTTATGTTTACTAAAATATGTGTTGTTATAAAGAAAACAAAATATCATTTGTAAATTTTTTCGAACATAGATAAGTTATAAATTCTTAATGTCCTTTTAGAGCTAGTAGTGTCTTCCACAAAAGAATAATTGCTAATATCTCCATCGAGGAAGCTTTTGATGATACTTTATTCATGTCAGAGGTAAAATTATCCTAACATGGTGTCAAGAAATGAAGCTTATAAGAGTAGTGAACTAGTGCGTTAAGTGTATTGCAAGAAAAATACATTAACTTATAGCATATAAGGTTCGCCAAGTACATATTTGCTAAATGTGACGGCCTCTCAAATTGTCATGGTTTGAAGATAAGGATGCAACTGTACACTTCGTACCATTCTGGCAATGTACTGAAAATCGTTTCTCTACCTGTTGTTAGTATAGGGAAAAAGTTGTTACATCGTGTATTCACATTTGTTGTCCCCTAGAGTGTGAGAAATAAATCAAAACCTACAAGGAGCTACTACCCGCAAGTCTAGGGGTTGTAAACGAGTAACAAATAAGTATTTGAGTATCTTTCTCCGCATGCACTACGAGGTTAATTCTTTTATGTTTTAAGGAAGCGTAGAGGGGTCGAGTTGCAATTAACTAAAACATAAAAAATATATATTTGTTTTATAAAAGTAAGGATTAAAGTGCTAAACAAATAACATATGATTAAAAATCAATTAACTAAAGGATAGACTAACAAATACGAGAATATAGTTGAGAAGATAGCTTGAGTGTCGCTAGTAATACTCACTAGGTATGAATTTACATATTTATGAATGTGAGGGTGAATAGTTATTTAAGCAATAGTCGAAACTCTAAAATCTCCCTAATTCCGTCCCTAGTAGATTGAGAGATATCTACAATTCTATGGATTTCTCCCGAGTGAACCTACAAGACTTTCAAACGTAATTAATCCTAACCCGAGTGACTATCTGGCTATCTGACGAGCCTTGTGAAGTTCATGTTCCTCTTAGTCGCTATTTCGGGGAATGGGGCTAGTAGTCATGGTGTAGATAATTTTTTACGGTCCTATTAATTAAAATTAAACGAAAAAATAATGTTTTTAAATTAGTTTGATGCACTTGGAGAATAAAAAAAACTAATGGTCTTTTTATTTTTACCACATCTGGTTTGGAAGAAGAAAAAATATTTATATTACTTTTCTTGCAGGTAAGGTTATTTAGCAGTACAAAAATTGTGTTTGCAATTGAGTTGTAAGGAGAACAACTACCTTTATTGTATCTTTTTATTGGATATAAGGTTATTTTCTTTTCTTTTATTTTATGAATAATCTTTTTTTCTCTCTGTGAAAATTAAACTAACTTTATGTAATTATTCGTGAGTTTTAACATTTGTCGGAAAAATAAACCTAATACCCATACAAAAATAAGAATACAAGAATAATAAATGTTCAAGAGATTTAATTAAAGGTTTGGTTATACCCTATAAAATTCAAAAATTTTGTTTTATTAATTTGGAAAAATATGGAACAACAAATTCAATGCATTCGAAATAAAGTTAAGTTATACATAATTCTGTGTGAAATTCTTGTAAGCCATCGTGCATTTGATTATTCATGATGTACCCTATTTTCTTTGTAAGTCTACTTCCATAATTCAATAAGAAGTTAATGTAAATAAATCATTACTACATAAACCTATTTTTTGTGAATTGAACTTAAAATAGTATATGCTATAAGAAAGCTTATCGATGACACACTTTCAAAATTTGGCCCTTGGAGATTTATAATTGTTATACACAATAACTAAGCACTATACTTGTATATACTACTATTCGTGAAAGTGAAATTATATAGGTTAGATCATTAAATTTATTATTTATCACATACAATTTTAGAAACTAATAATACTAGTACTAACTACGAAGAAAACAGTGTATGGTTCTCTAAACTACATGTTTAAAAATGTTTAATACTTGACGGTAATATTCATAACATTAAATAAAACCTAGATACTTCTAAATATAAAAACCAATTCCAATCCATCTAGCTATCCTCATTACCTTATGAAACTACTATAATATAGATGATGTTAATAGAAGTGTATTCACCGTACAATGAATTGAAAAAATTTAAACACGAGAGTAATAAAAACTTCATAGTTTTATATCAAAAATGAAGAAATAATAAAAGGGAAGACAGAATTAACAAAGGTTAATAAGAATATTATTGTTAACCATTATTTTTTTCGTTTTCTAACCACTAGAGAAACTATTGATCTTCATTACTTTTATTCCGTAAGTCTATAATATAGATATTTGACATATCCTCGTTATATCTATATCCGAATTTTTATAGGAAAACAAAAATAATTAAAAGTATCTGTATATAATTAGTAACATAAAATATTATATGAGTAGATCTAAAAGATATTATAGCTACACACCCAACCTATAGCGATTTTTGTGGCATCTTTTAGAAAACATGCTTACTTACTTTCTTGTAGTAGATTCGGCCTATTTGCATCAACACATGCTATAGATAATTAAGTAATCTACAGATTTGTAAGCATCCCATAAATATTAGATTTTATATCATTAATAAGGTCAAAATTTAGATTATGCTTTTGATTAAGAATATCAAATTTATATTAATTACTACACGAAACTCATTCTCACATTTAAAGATAGTACAATTAAATTACATATTTTTTTGTGCTCCCAAATTTTCTGGCTATATTTTTCTTGGCTTTTTCGATATTCTATGCACCCTGGGAACATTACATCCCCCGTGTAGAAAAACGAGTTGTTTTAGTTCTTCTTCTCTTTTCTTGGGCTACATCACACCCCGAGGTTTTAGGTTTTTTCTACTCCAGCACACCCAAAAATAGAAAATATACATCTTATAAAGTAAAATTATATTTTCTACTTATTCAACTATTTTGTCTAATATAGGGACCAATTATGCAATTAACCCTTAATTCTATCACAAAATAATGGAATATATGATAAATAATAAAAAGATTCAGTTATTTGCATCTTGAACTTGTCTCCATTGTCTGGAATTTGGTAATCCTCTGTTGTAAGTTATCCCAGGAAGCACATTCTATAACAATCAAAATAAATTAAATATAATTAAAATTAAAATTCGACAATAAGAATTAACAAAAAGTACCACTATTAACTAAGGACACATGAATAAAAAAAATAAAAAATAAAATTAATAAATAATTGAATTAGATAAACATTTAATTCATATGTTGTGTGTACTATTCTAATAACATAAGGTGACATTGTACACTTTTTAAATCTCATGAGTTTATACACACATTTTTAAGACCATACAAGATATGATGTATCTTTCAAACTAAATAAAAATACATTCACATATGTAAATCACGAGGAGATAAAATAAAAATAATGTTTCGGTAGACTATCATATATATTGTTCAAAAATATGTTTTCTCCAATAGGTGTCAATCAAGTCTTACAAACTAATTTAATTTTTCTTACTTCTATTTCTCTACTCTCCATATATGCTCCAACCACTATGAATAGATGGTCTAAAATTGAGTGAAAAAACATCTCTTGTGGTGTTGGTGTACATTTGGCTATTTTGTAAAATATATAATCCGAAAATATCTAACTAATTTTCTCAATATAATTAATTATAAATTTGAAAAAAAAATGAAAAAAAAATGAAAAAAAAATCAATCAATTTACACCAAAGTGAAAAACACATTGCAGAACAAATTTTGAAATTAAAAAAGTACCTTAAATTTATAAATTGAAATGATATGGCCAACTATCTAAGATACTAGAATTTAAAAATAGTATTTAGACAGAAGAATGCTGATCTAGATTGAGATGAAACATCATAATGGAAGAAGAAGAGGGAGATATTACAGAGAAATTGAAAAAAGTAGATTGGATAGAAGAAATTAATTATGATTAAAAAAGATTGAAAATTAGAAGATAACAAAGATTTAGACATTAGAGTTTGATAGTAAAAATGACAAAAAAAAGGAATATCAAAAGGAGGCTGACAGTAGGTTTGAAACTAAGAGTGGAAGAAAGAGTGGAAGAATATGTATGTGTAAGTATAGCAAAAGGCGGCAACATTAGGGTTAAATGGGTAGTTTATTTTTTATTGAGTTTGTGAAATTAGGGCCCGTTTGGAAGTGCTTATTTTAGAGTACAAAAGCGCTAATTTAAAATTTAAAAAAATTATTAAAAATAATTTTGAAATATAAAATTATTTTAAGTGCTTTTTTTTTTAAGAAGCACCTCTTTGGTGCTTCTCAAAAAAGTTCTTTTCAAAGTCAAAAAATTTCTTAAAATGCTAAAAGCACATTTAAGTGTTTCTCCTAAAAGACACTTCCAAACGGGCACTTAGTGTGGACCCTAAATTGTATTATTATTTCAATTATAGTTTAAACTTATAAGTTTCATAAATAATATGATATTGTTTTTTCATATTACATATTTTCTAATAAAGTTTTATATTTAACTTCTATGAATAACTTTGTTTCTGATTATGTAATTTTGATTTTTGTTCAATAAAGTTTTAATCCCCTAATTGTCTTTATATGTTATCATTTATTAATTGAACATAAACTATGTGAAAAATTAAAATTTAATATTTTATTTATTACTAATTAATCAAATTATTTAAAAACTTAGTTTTATAAATAGTTATTTGTTCAATAGATGAACTCGGGTTCTTACAATAATCTAAGATAATTTATCTATTAATATATCCTTGAATTTACCAATAACAGAGGATGGTGACATTGTGATGCTAGTTAAATGTAATATTTTTGTCAAAGTTAAATTATTATATCTGAATTATAATGCATGTTACGACATTCATTGATGAATTGCATTCTCAAAAGTATGGTATATGAGTTTTACACTTATGTTTACTAAAATATGTGTTGTTATAATGAAAACAAAGTATCATTTCTAAATTTGTTCGAACATAGATAAGTTTTAAATTCTTCAAGTCCTTTTAGAGCTAGTAGTGTCTTCCACAAAAGAATAATTGCTAATATCTCTATCAAGGAAGCTTCTGATGAAACTTCATGAATGTCAAAGGAAAAATTATCCTAACATGATCTTAAGAAATAAAGCTTATAAGAGTAGTGAACTAGTGTGTTAAGTGTATTGCAAGAAAAATACATTAACTTATAGCATATAAGGTTCGCCAAGTACATATTTGCTAAATGTGACGGCCTCTCAGATGGTCAAGGTTTGAAGATAAGGATGCAAATGTACATATCTTAACACTCTGGCAGTGTATTGAAGACCGTTTCTCTACATGTTGTTAGTATAGGGAAAAAGTTGTTATATCGTGTATTTACATTTGTTGTCCCCTAGAGTGTGAGAAATAAATCAAAACCTACGAGGAGCTACTACACGCATGTCTAGGGGTCGTAAACGAGTAACAAATAAGTATTAGAGTATCTTTCTCCACATGCACTACGAGGTTAATTCTTTTGTGTTTTAAGGAAGCGAAGAGGGGTCGAGTTGCAATTAACTAAAACATAAAAGATATTGTTTTATTTTATAAAAGTAAGGATTAAAGTGCAAAACAAATAAAATATGATTAAAAATCAATTAACTAAAGGATAGACTAACAAATACGAGAATATAGTTGAGAAGATAGACTTAGTGTCGCTAGTAATTCTCACTAGTTATGAATTTACATATTTATGAATGTAAGGGTGAATAGTTATTTTAGCAATAGTCGAAACTCTAAAATCTCCCTAGTTCCGTCCCTGGTAGATAGAGAGATGTCTACAATTCTATGGATCTCTCCCGAGTGAACCTACAAGACTTTCAAACGTAATTAATCCTAACCCGATTGACTATATGGCTATCTGACGAGCCTTGTGAAGTTCAAGTTCCTCTTAGTCGCTATTTCGGGGAAAGGGGCTAATGGTCAGGGTGTAGATAATTTTTTACGGTCCTATTAATTAAAATTAAACGAAAAAAATAATGTTTTTAAATTAGTTTGATGCACTTGGAGAATAAAAAAATAATAATGGTCTTTTTAATTTTACCACATATGGATTGAAAGAAGAAAAAAAATTTATATTACTTTTCTTGCGGGTAAGGTTATTTAGCTGTAAAAAAATTGTGTTTGCAATTGAGTTGTAAGGAAAACAGCTACCTTTATTGTATCTATTTATTGGATATATGGTTATTTTATTTTCTTCTATTTTAATTTTTTCTCTCTGTGAAAATTAAACTAACTTTACGTAATTATTCGTGAGTTTTAACATTTGGCGGAAAAATAAACCGAATACCCATTAAAAAATAAATATACAAGAATAATAAATGTTAAGAGATTTAATTAAAGGTTTGGTGATACCTATAAAATATAAGAAAGTTTATTTATTAACTTGGAAAAATATGGAATAACAAATTCAATGCATTCCAAATAAAGTTAAGTTACACATAATTCTGAGCCATCGTGCATTTGATTATTCGTGATGTACTCTATTTTCTTTGTAAGTCTCCTTCCATAATTAGATTAGAAGTTAATAAAAATAAATAATTACTACATTAACCTATATTTAGTGGATTGAACTTAAAGTAGTATATCCTACAAGAAAGCTTATCGATGACACACTTTCAAAATTTGGCCCTTGGAGATTTATAATTGTTATACACAATAACTAAGCACTATACTTTTATATACTACTATTCGTGAAAGTGAAATTACATAGGTTAGATCATTACATTTACTATTTAACACATACAATTTTAGCAACTAATAATACTAGTACTAACTACGCACAAAACAGTGTATGATTCTCTAAACTACATGTTTAAAAATGTTTAATACTTGATGGTAATATTCATAAAATTAAATAAAACCTAGATACTTCTAAATATAAAAACCAATTCTAATCCATCTAGCTATCCTCATTACCTTATGCAACTACTATAATATAGATGATGTTAATAGAAGTGTATTCACTGTACAATGAAATGAAAAAATATAAACACGAAAAAATATAAAAACGAGAGTGATAAAAACTTCATAGTTTTATATCGAAAATGAAGAAATATTCAAATCAAAGGGAAGACAGAATTAACAAAGGTTGATAAGAATATTGTTGTTAACCATTATTTTTTTCGTTTTCTAACCACTAGACAAACTATTGATCTTTATTACTTTTATTCCTTAAGTCTGTAATATAGATATTTGGCATATCCTCGTTATATCTATATCCGAATTTTTATAGGAAAACAAAAAATCTGTATATAATTAGAAACATAAAATAGTATATGAGTAGATTTAAAAGATATTACAGCTACACACCCAACCTAAAACGATTTTTGTGGCATCTTTTTGAAATCATGCTTACTTACTTTCTTTTAGTAGATTAGGCCTATTTGCATTAACACATGCTATAGATAATTAGGTAAGCTACAAATTTAAAAGCATCCCATAAATATTAGATTTAACATCATTAATAAGGTAAAAATTTAGATTATGACATTTAAAGATAATACAAATAGATAACATATTTTTTTGTGCTCCCCAATTTTCTTGTTACATTTCTTGGCTTCTTTGGTATTCTATGCACCCTGGGGCACATTACATCCCCGGTATAGAAACGATTTGTTTTAGGTCTTCTCCCTCTTTTCTTGGGCTACATCACACCCATAGGTTTTAGGTCTTTTCTGCTCCAGCACACCCAAAAATAGAAAATATACATCTTATAAAGTAAAATTATATTTTCTACTTATTTTACTATTTTTTCTAATATAGGGACCAACTATGCAATTAACCCTTAATTTGATCACAAAATAATGGAATATATGATAAATAATAAAAAGATTCAGTTATCTTGCATCTTGAATTTGTCTCTATTATCTGGTATTTGGTAATCCTTTATTGTAAAAATCCCAGGAAGCACATTCTGTAACAATCAAAATAAATTAAATATAATTAAAATTAAAATTCGACGATAAGAATTAACAAAAAGAACCACCATTAACTAAGGGGACATGATTACAAAAAATAAAAAATAAAAGTAATAAATAATTGAATTAGATAAACATTTAATTCATATGTTGTGTGTAATATTCTAATAATATAAGGTGACATTGTACACTTTTTAAAGGGAAAAAGACACTAAAGTCCTCAAGTTTATTATATTGGGACACTTAGGTCCCTCCGTTTTTCTTTTTATTTTGATAGGTCCTATTTTTTAACATGGTTAGTTATATTTAACGGTTAATGAAATGATTTTTTTTAAATTCCACTTATACCCTTTATTTTATTAACCAAATTTATTTGATTTCACAATTATAAATACTCAACCATTTATTAGATATATTATTTAAATAATATAATTTTTTTAGGATTTGTACAGTGACTTTGTTTTCTTCTATTCATGTAGTATAAATCTTCAAAACTATGTATCATTTTTTTTAAGAAAAAACTATATCAAACTTGTATCTTTTTCTTTGTGCTTATCAAGAATCCTACTTAGCTAGTAGAATCCATTATTTATCTAATTCATATCTATAAAACAACCTCATCTAATATACTTATCTGAATTTTATGTTTTATTAAATTAAAATCAAATAACATGACAATCTCACACATGTATAAAAGATCACAATACTAATAAAATTAACATCCATAATAATATATAGAATTTTTTCAAATCATGTTCTTGTGCTAACATATTTTTTAAAAACCAACGAAATATTAATCTAATATGGAAAATTCTCTCATCCAATATTGGATGATCCTACACCAATTACATTCATACACATTCCCCATGTTTTAAACTTGCAAAAGTAACTATAACATTAATCTAATGACATGTGTTTTGTTTTAATAATCAATGACGGTGATTTAAATATTGGACCATCCAATATTGGATGGAAGTATTACCCATCTAATATCTATATTACATAATAGAACATACCTAATTTTCCTATTTTCCCTCTTCCCCCATTAAACTCATAATTACCCCAAATATCTCCTTAACCTTCTCAAAATTTTAATATTGACCAACTATATAGATTTAAAACTTATTTCTTTTATCTTTCTATTAGCTTAAACGAAAAAAAACAAAATGAAAGTTCACCTCCCTACAAGCCACTCTCCTGCCCTCTCTTCACACTCACCTTCCCACCAAGCGGCCACCATTCTCCACCATCATCAACCCGGCTTGGCTACGCCATCAATCGAAGATCCCAAATAAGGTAATAAATTAATTTCATCAAACCGGCTTGATGAATAACCAAATTAAGGTAAAAAATTAACAAATTTGAATTACTTTTAACCTAATCTCATCACTTTATACCGTTAGAAGCCTTTTACCGTAGAAGTGATGCGCCGAAAATAGAGTATATAGGTAGGGGATGCCGTGTGAGTTTTGTGGGTCCCATGATCTGCAGTGACTGTTGGAATCTTTTCCACCACCAAGCTGAACGGTACTTTTCAATTTTTTTTATAGTATTGAATTAATTCGATAATTCGTGTAACATAATGCAAGAATAGAGGAATATCATTTGTAGCCATTGATCATACTAGAACTAGAACTCTTACAGTCGCGATGTTTATTAGATTTTTATACAGTTAGAAGCCCTTTACTGTAGAATTGATGCGCTAAGAAACTAGAAAGAATTAAGGGTTAATTTTACCATTTGGTCACTATGGCACATTTTTTAAATAATAGTTATAGTTAATGCTTGAATCCTAGAACTTCATAGTTTGAATATTATTGCAATTTAAAGCCTTAGTGTATTGAAGATGCAGACCTTCATTTCACTTTATTACATGTAATTTTATTATTATTTGGAAATTTATAATTACAAGATAATATGCCTGTTTCAAATATTGGATTACCAAAGGAAATAGTATACCATATTGCTTGAAATGGTAATGATTGTAAGCCTAAGCCTACTGTTTTGCGCCAGAAAGGCAGATAATTGGTCCATGAATTGCTAGAGACTGTAATTTTATATTTCTTTCGCAATTTGTTTGGGAAGCCCGATGAGTAACCAAGCTAAATAAGGTAGAATTTAATTTCTCCTATTTTTATCTTTTTTACATCTGTGAAAGTTTATTGGTGTTCCTCAACTTTGAACTGAGATTTTGGCTTTTCAGGTGTTCTGCAAGCATATAGACAGGTTTTCCCTTCTCAGACTTTCCAGATGATTGAGAAAGAACCTGGATTTGGATTTGGCACTGTTGTTAATGGTTCATCATTAGCCACTTGAGTCTATATTTGACATCTGTAAATAGTAATATTGTGCATTTGTACTTCAAGGTCTTATTTTAAGTTAAATATAGATAATCTTTTCAGTTGTCAATTTCTTCAGGTATTAAGGTTAATTGCGCTATTAGTCCCTGTGTTATGAGGATGCATCCAAAAGAAGATAAACTTGCAAAATAAAGGCAGAAAGATATTTGAGAAAGATGGGACTTCATTGAACTATTCGAGGTATCCGAGAATAAGTTATGGTTTGGACTTGAATTCTTTTTAAAAACTCTTGAGGAAAAGATAAGAGTGATTCAACGGTATCTCTTACTCTGATATGGCTGATTACAGAGGTTTGATGCTGAGATAAATGTGTTTAGCTCTCATCAAACAATTGTTTCTTTTTTCAGAAAGATAAAAAGATGAATAACATGTGAAGACAATTCTTTTGTTCAATAGTTCAACATGAAAAGATTTGCCTAGCTATGGAATTGTATCCATTTATTTATGTTGAAATATTGTATCCTATGAGAGTTTTCTTGCAAAAGTTGTGTTGAATGAACATCACAGGGCCTTATATTTTGATTTCCTTTGCCTACTTAATTATCTTATACTTATATTGATCTGCATAAAATTATATGACATTTGGTACTTGACATATACTTATTAATCTTAAATAGAACTTTCGGTCTTCTTATTGATTTACTTGACTATGGAGTTTTATCCATTTATTTTTCTTGAATCGTCGATCATCTACTCCTTTTTCCTGAGCCACCAATTTTCTATTCCGCTTCTTGCGCCACCAATCTTCTACTTTGTATTACTCTTTTTGGATTATTGGATACTTTCCGTATGTATGCATGTCAGAAAGAATTTGAGATCAGATGCTTAAGCTTCGACTAAAGTGAGAATTAATGTTTAATTTTTTATCTACTTGCTCAAAAAGAATTTATTATTTTAATTCATTACCTTTAAAAAAAATATCTGTTTCATTTATCTATAATTTATAGATCATACTAGACTTAAATATTGATGAAGGATAAAACAAATTGTATTGGTTGACATCAACTTAAAACAAACGATCTTATTATCTATTCGAATTGATTTAGCTTATTATATATTTATCTATGTTATATTTATTAATTAGACAATGTGGTCTACTTTCAGTTTGTATCTTAATCCAATCTATAATCCAGTTTATGGGATTTTATGATCTTCTACTATTTGGTGATCCTCAATTGTTATTAATATACAATTTGAAAGAAATCTCGGTTTTCCTGACTTTCACGTCTTCTAGCCATTAGATAAGGTGAAGCTACTGGTAATTCGATTTGTTTAATTGGGAGTTGAGACTATTGTGAGTAGTTTACAATGTTGATTTTTGTTGTAAGGACTTGGGTGTAAGTATTGTGAAAGTGTTTGTGTCTTTATGGAATTCACAAAATTATAAGGGTTGATTTGGTATTTAAAAAAGGCAGGTTTTGGGTGGAAGAGTGCACGACGTAGCTAGCACAACTGTGTATTTAGCTATTTTACATAACTCATAGGACTATTATTATCATTATTTAAACCGAATCATTAAATTATTTCAGAATTTTGTGAAATTTGTTCTAACTTTTTTGGCCTGTGTTCCTGCTATAAATAACTTAGGGAACAAAAACAGATAAATTATTCAATTTTGAATAACTCAAGGGTGGAAATGGGTGTATTAGAATATATGCATAACTTATGGGCTAAAAAACGGGATCGAATTCTCATTTAAAATAGACAATGGTATATTTGCTAGCACGAGGGTGTATTTGGCTATTCAGCATAACTCAGGGACTATTATTGTAGTTACATTGCTACCATAGGGTGTATTTTACATACATGATGATGCTTCATGAACAAGAGACCATTCAAGTACGCAAAAGTAAGTGTTCGTGGTAGATTCTTAATATTGAAAAACTTATTATTAGCAAAAGACTATAAGCATAGTCATCCTAAATTTAACAATTATATTGTTTTGGAAGGTTTGAAAAATAAACCACTTTCTACAAAAGATAATTCAAGTTTCTTGATTGGTAATGTAAATATCTTGCAATTCAATTAAATTAACGAATAATGTAAAAGGTTATAACTGTCAAGTTTGTTGATATTCATAATCATATTAGTACATCTATTTTAGTCCTCGATTCAAATATAAGTTTCATTGTACACTATACATGATTTATGGATGATTAGCAGATAAATAGCAAAAAATTTATTTTTCGTAGTGCCTTAAGGCACGGGCAATACCTAGTATGAGACAAAACAAAACGTATATTCTGAGCATACGATAACATGTTCACAGTATATGACAAAAGTAACTTTCATAATAAGAATTAGTTATCCAGAATACGCAACCTCGTTAGATGTGTTGCTAGGTCTTGTACAAGTAGAGCTCCCACAATGTACATAATTCTGGTTAATGTCCATATTATGGTTTTCAACCTATACAAATATAATAATAAGTAATTAGATTAATTATATCCATTAACGTAAAAAAAAATACTTGAAAATAATTAAAGATATTACAATCAACAATAACAAATAAGTTGCATCTATGTAAGTGGCTTATACGATCTTGGATGAACGAGTTTCCATGGTCCAATATGATCACATAAATTTTATTTTCAACTTTTCTTTGAACTCATCAATTTAGAATTTATACTATATCAGTACACAACTTTACATATAACCTCATAAAAAATCACATTAGATGCTTATTCTTTCTTGAAAAAAGATAAGGTGTGTCAAAAGTGCAATAAAAGAAAAATATAAACAATATTACCTGTTGTACTATATTGTTATCAAAACTCGTGTTAGCTCTTCTATTCTTTAGATGGCATGTAGATTTATTATGACCCAACGCTTTGCATAACGAGCATCTATGATGTACTGATCATTGATCACGAGATGGTGCAATTTCTCCAACTTCTTTGATTCTATTAACCTTTGGCATGCCTCTTTTCTGTACCATTTCTGGAGGTGCCCATATAGGTGAATTGTCCAAATCTGTATTTTTAACAAAGGAATCAAGAAGAGGGTATAAAAGGTATTTTAAAGAAGTCAATTACTCTTGACTGTTAAAAAAAGTTATCTACTTTAAAAAATAGGACTTATAAAGAGAATAAAAAGAACTAAGGAACTTATGTGTCCCAATATAAAAAACTAGAGGACCTGAGTGTCTTTTTCCCACTTTTTAAATCTCACGAGTTTATACACATATTTTTAAGACCACAAAAGATATGATGTATCTTTCAAACTAAATAAAAATACATTCACATATCTAAATCACAAGGAGATAAAATAAAAAGAATTTTTGGTTAGACTATCATATATGTTGTTCGAAAATTTGCTTTCTCCAATAGGAGTCAATCAAGTCTTACAAATTAATTTAATTTTTCTTACTTCTATTTCTCTACTCTCCATATATATACTCCAACCACTATGAACAGATGGTCTAAAATTTAGTGAAAAGAATATCTCTTGTGGTGTTGGTGTATATTTGGCTATTTTGTAATATATATATATATATATATATATATATATATATATATATATAATCCTAAAATATCTAACTAATTTTCTCAATATAATTAATTATAAATTTGAGAAAAAACGAAAAATTCAAATTAATTTACACCAGAGTGCAAAAACACATTGCAGAACAAATTTTGAAATAAAAAAGTACCTTAGATTTATAAATTGAAATGATATGACTAACGATCTAAGATACTAGCATTTAAAAATAGTATTTACACAGAAAAATGCCGATCAAGATTGAGATGAAACATCATAATGAAAGAAAAAGAGGGAGATATTACAGAGAAATTTAAAAAAGTAGATTGGATGGAAGAAATGAATTATGATTAGAAAAGATTGAAAATTAGAAAATAACGAAGATTTAGACATTATAGTTTGATAGTAAAAATGACGAAAAATGGAATATCAAAAGGTGGATGACAGTAGGTTTGAAACTAAGAGTGGAAGAAAAAGCTGAAGAATATGTATGTGTATGTATAGCAAAAGACGGCAACATTAGGGTTTAATGGGTTGATTATTTTTTATTGAGTTTGTGAAATTAGCGTGGACCCTAAATTATATTAATATTTTAATTATAGTTTAAACTTATAAGTTTCATAAATAATATTGTATTTTTTTTCTTATTACATATTTTCTAATAAAGTTTTATATTTAACTTCTATGAATAACTTTGTTTCTGATTATGTACTTTTGATATTTGTTCGATAAAGTTTTAATCCCCTAATTGTCTTTATATGTTATTATTTATTAATTGAACATAACCCATGTGAAAAATTAAAATTTAATATTTTATTTATTACTAATTAATAAAATTATTTAAAAACTTAGTTTTATAAATAGTTATTTGTTCAATAGATGAACTCGGGTTCTTACAATAATCTATTAATATATCCTTGAATTTACCAATAACAGAGGATGGTGAGATTGTGATGCTAGTTAAATGTAATATTTTTGTCAAAGTTAAATTTTGATATCTGAATTATAATGCATGTTATGACATTCATTGATGAATTGCATTCTTAAAAGTATGGTATATGAGTTTTACACTTATGTTTACTAAAATATTTGTTGTTATAATGAAAACAAAATATCACTTCTAAATTTGTTCGAACATAGATAAGTTTTAAATTCTTCAAGTCCTTTTAGAGCTAGTAGTGTCTTCCACAAAAGAATAATTGGTAATATCTCCATCGAGGAAGCTTTTGATGAAACTTTATTCATGTCAAAGGTAAAATTATCCTAACATGATCTCAAGAAATGAAGCTTATAAGAGTAGTGAACTAGTTGTGTTAAGTGTATTGCAAGAAAAATACATTAACTTATAGCATATAAGGTTCGCCAAGTACATATTTGCTAAATGTGACGGCCTATCAGATTGTCAAGGTTTGAAGATAAGGATGCAACTGTACGTTTCGTACCATTCTGGCAGTGTATTGAAGACCGTTTCTCTACCTGTTGTTAGTATAGGGAAAAAGTTGTTACATCGGGTATTTACATTTGTTGTCCCCTAGAGTGTGAGAAATAAATCAAAACCTACGAGGAGCTACTACACGCAAGTCTAGGAGTCGTAAACAAGTAACAAATAAGTATTAGAGTATCTTTCTCCACATGCACTACGAGGTTAATTCTTTTGTGTTTTAAGGAAGCGTAGAGGGGTCGAGTTGAAATTAACTAAAACATAAAAGATATTGTTTTATTTTATAAAAGTAAGGATTAAAGTGCAAAACAAATAACATATGATTAAAAATCAATTAACTAAAGGATAAACTAACAAATACGAGAATATAGTTGAGAAGATAGCCTTAGTGTCGCTAGTAATTCTCACTAGTTATGAATTTACCTTATATGAATGTAAAGGTGAATAGTTATTTTAGCAATAGTCGAAACTCTAAAATCTTCCTAATTCGTCCCTGGTAGATAGAGAAATGTCTACAATTCTATGGATCTCTCCCGAGTGAACCTACAAGACTTTCAAACATAATTAATCCTAACCCGATTGACTATCTGGCTATCGGACGAGCCTTGTGAAGTTCAAGTTCCTCTTAGTCGCTATTTCAGGGAAAGGGGCTAGTAGTAAGGGTGTAGATAATTTTTTACGGTCCTATTAATTAAAATTAAATGAAAAAAATAATGTTTTTAAATTACTTTGATGCACTTGGAGAATAAAAAAAAATAATGGTCTTTTTATTTTTACCACATCTGGTTTGGAAGATGAAAAAAAATTTATATTACTTTTCTTGTGGGTAAGGTTATTTAGCAGTAAAAAAATTGTGTTTGCGATTGAGTTGTAAGGAGAACAACTACCTTTATTGTATCTATTTATTGAATATATGGTTATTTTCTTTTCTTCTATTTTATGAATAATATTTTTTTCTCTCTGTGAAAATTAAACTAACTTTATGTAATTATTCGTGAGCTTTAACATTTGGCGGAAAAATAAACCGAATACCCATACAAAAATAAAAATACAAGAATAATAAATGTTCAAGAGATTTAATTAAAGGTTTGGTGATACCTATAAAATATAAAAAAAGTATTTATTAACTTGGAAAAATAAGGAATAACAAATTCAATACATTCCAAAAAAAGTTAAGTTACACATAATTCTGAGCCATCATGCATTTGATTATTCATGATGTACTCTATTTTCTTTGTAAATCTCCTTCCATAATTAGATTAGAAGTTAATATAAATAAATCATTACTACATTAACCTATATTTAGTGGATTGAACTAAAAATAGTATATCCTATAAGAAAGCTTATCGATGACACACTTTCCAAATTTGGCCCTTGGAGATTTATAATTGTTATACACAATAACTAAGCACTATAGTTTTATATACTACTATTCGTGAAAGTGAAATTACATAGGTTAGATCATTACATTTACTATTTAGCATATACAATTTTAGCAACTAATAATACTAGTACTAACTACGAACAAAACAGTGTATGATTCTCTAAACTACATGTTTAAAAATGTTTAATACTCGACGGTAATATTCATAACATTAAATAAAACCTCGATACTTCTAAATATAAAAACCAATTCTAATCCATCTAGCTATCCTCATTACCTTATGCAACTACTATAATATAGATGATGTTAATAGAAGTGTATTCACTGTACAATGAAATGAAAAAATATAAACACGAAAAAATATAAACACGAGAGTGATAAAAACTTCGTAGTTTTATATCGAAAATGAAGAAATATTCAAATAAAAGGGAAGACAGAATTAACAAAGGTTGATAAGAATATTCTTGTTAACCATTATTTTTTTCGTTTTCTAACCACTAGACAAACTATTGATCTTCATTACTTTTATTCCTTAAGTCTGTAATATAGATTTTTGGCATATCCTCGTTATATCTATATCTGAATTTTTATAGGAAAACAAAAAAATCTGTATATAATTAGAAACATAAAATAGTATATGAGTATATTTAAAAGATATTACAGCTACACACCCAACCTATAGCGATTTTTTGTGGCATCTTTTTGAAAACATGCTTACTTACTTTCTATTAGTAGATTAGGCCTATTTGCATTAACACATGCTATAGATAATTAGGTAAGCTACAAATTTGTAAGCATCCCATAAATATTAGATTTAACATCATTAATAAGGTCAAAATTTAGATTATGACATTTAAAGATAATACAATTAAATAACATATTTTTCTGTGCTCCCCAATTTTCTGGTTACATTTCTTGGCTTCTTTGGTATTCTATGCACCCTGGGGCACATTACATCCCCGGTATAGAAACGAGTTGTTTTAGGTCTTCTTCCTCTTTTCTTGGGCTACATTACATAGGTTTTAGGTCTTTTCTGCTCCAGCAAACCCAAAAATAGAAAAATATACATCTTATAAAGTAAAATTATATTTTCTACTTATTCAACTATTTTTTCTAATATGGGGACCAACTATGCAATTAACCCTTTATTTGATCACAAAATAATGGAATATATGATAAATAATAAAAAGAATCAGTTATATTGCATCTTGAATTTGTCTCCATTATCTGGAATTTGGTAATCCTTTATTGTAAAAATCCCAGGAAGCACATTATGTAACAATCAAAATAAATTAAATATAATTAAAATTAAAATTCGACGATAAGAATTAACAAAAAGAAACACCATTAACTTAGGGGACATGATTACAAAAAATAAAAAATAAAAGTAATAAATAATTGAATTAGATAAACATTTAAATCATATGTTGTGTGTACTATTCTAATAATATAAAGTGATATGTACACTTTTTAAAGGGAAAAAGACACTGAAGTCCTCAAGTTTATTATATTGGGACACTTAGGTCCCTCCGTTTTTCTTTTTATTTTGATAGATCCTATTTTTTAACATGGTTAGTTATATTTAGCGGTTAATGATATGATTTTTTTTTAAATTCCACTTATACCCTTTATTTTATTAACCAAATTTATTTTATTTCACTATTATAAATACTCAACCATTTATTAGATATACTATTTAAATAATATAATTTTTTTTAGGATTTGTACAGTGACTTTGTTTTCTTCTATTCATGTAGTATAAATCTTCAAAACTATGTATAATTTTTTTAAAGAAAAAACTATATCAAACTTGTATCTTTTTCTTTGTGCCTATCAAGAATCCTACTTAGCTAGTAGAATCCATCCTTTATCTAATTCATATCTATAAAACAACCTCATCTAATATACTTATCTGAATTTTATGTTTTATTAAATTAAAATCAAATAACAGGACAATCTCACACATGTATAAAAGATCACAATACTAATAAAATTAACATCCATAATAATATATAGAATTTTTTCAGATCATGTTCTTGTGCTAACATATTTTTTAAAAACCAACGAAATAGTAATCTAATATATGAGACAAAACAAAACGTATATTCTGAGCATACGATAACATGTTCACAGTACATGACAAAAGTAACTTTCATAATAAGAATTAGTTATCCAGAATACGCAACCTCGTTAGATGTGTTGCTAGGTCTTGTACAAGTAGAGCTCCCACAATGTACATAATTCTGGTTACTGTCCATATTATGGTTTTCAACCTATACAAATATAATAATAAGTAATTAGATTAATTGTATCCATTAATGTAAAAAAAAAATACTTGAAAATAATTAAAGATATTACAATCAACAGTAACAAATAAGTTGCATCTATGTAAGTGGCTTATACAATCTTCGATGAACGAGTTTCCATGGTCCAATATGATCACATAAATTTTATTTTCAACTTTTCTTTGAACTCATCAATTTGGAATTTATACTATATCAGTACACTACTTTACATATAACCTCATAAAAAATCACATTTGATACTTATTCTTTCTCGAAAAAAGATAAGGTGTGTCAAAAGTGCAATAAAAGAAAAATATAAACAATATTACTTGTTGTACTATATTGTTAACTCGTGTTAGCTCTTCTATCCTTTAGATGGCATGTAGATTTATTATGACCCAACGCTTTGCATAACGAGCATCTATGATGTACTGATCATTGATCACGAGATGGTGCAATATCTCCAACTTCTTTGATTCTATTAACCTTTGGCATGCCTCTTTTCTGTACCATTTCTAGAGGTGCCCATATAGGTGAATTGTCTGAATCTGTATTTTTAACAAAGGAATCAAGAAGAGGGTATAAAAGTTATTTTAAAGAAGTCAATTACTCTTGACTGTTAAAAAAAGTTAACTATGTTAAAAAATAGGACTTATCAAGAGAATAAAAAGAACTAAGGAACTTATGTGTCCCAATATAAAAAAACTAGAGGACCTGAGTGTCCTTTTCCCACTTTTTAAATCTCACGAGTTTATACACATATTTTTAAGACCACAAAAGATATGATGTATCTTTCAAACTAAATAAAAATACATTCACATATCTAAATCACAAGGAGATAAAATAAAAAGAATATTTTGTTAGACTATCATATATGTTGTTAAAAAATATGCTTTCTCCAATAGGTGTCAATCAAGTCTTATAAATTAATTTAATTTTTCTTACTTCTATTTCTCTACTCTCCATATATATACTCCAACCACTATGAATGGATGGTCTAAAATTTAGTGAAAAAATATCTCTTGTGGTCTTGGTGTATATTTGGCTATTTTGTAAAATATATAATTCTAAAATATCTAACTAATTTTCTCAATATAATTAATTGTAAATTTGAGAAAAAATGAAAAATTCAAATTAATTTACACCAGAGTGCAAAAACACATTGCAGAACAAATTTTGAAATTAAAAAAGTACCTTAGATTTATAAATTGAAATGATATGGCCAACTATCTAAGATACTAGCATTTAAAAATAGTATTTAGACAAAAGAATGCCGATCTAGATTGAGATGAAACATCATAATGAAAGAAGAAGAGGGGGATATTACAGAGAAATTGAAAAAAGTAGATTGGATGGAAGAAATGAATTATGATTAGAAAAGATTGAAAATTAGAAGATAACGAAGATTTAGACATTATAGTTTGATAGTAAAAATGACGAAAAATGGAATATCAATAGGAGGCTGGCAGTAGGTTTGAAACCAAGAGTGCAAGAAAGAGCGGAAGAATCTGTATGTGTATGTAT
Organism: Nemophila menziesii; assembly: GCA_029959085.1. Taxonomy (NCBI): domain Eukaryota; kingdom Viridiplantae; phylum Streptophyta; class Magnoliopsida; order Boraginales; family Hydrophyllaceae; genus Nemophila; species Nemophila menziesii. The sequence goes on along the minus strand of JARWIR010000027.1, from coordinate 1,160,215 downwards.
AGCAAAACGCAGCAACATTAGGGTTTAATGGGTTGTTTATTTTTTATTGAGTTTGTGAAATTAGCGTGGACCCTAAATTGTATTAATATTTTAATTATAGTTTAAACTTAAAATTTTCATAAATAATATGGTATTTTTTTCTTATTATATATTTTCTAATAATGTTTTATATTTAACTTCTATGAATAAAATTGTTTCTGATTATATACTTTTTGATATTTGTTCGATAAATTTTTAATCCCATAATTGTCTTTATATGTTAACGTTTATTAATTGAACATAACCTATGTGAAAAATTAAAATTTAATATTTTATTTATTACTAATTAATCAAATTGTTTAAAAACTTAGTTTTATAAATAGTTATTTGTTCAATAGATGAACTCGGGTTCTTACAATAATCTAAGATAATTTATCTATTAACATATCCTTGAATTTACCAATAATAGAGGATGTTGACATTGTGATGCTAGTTAAATGTAATATTATTGTCAAAGTTAAATTATGATATCTGAATTATAATGCATGTTACGACATTCATTAATGAATTGCATTCTCAAAAGAATAGTATATGAGTTTTACACTTATGTTTACTAAAATATGTGTTGTTATAAAGAAAACAAAATATCATTTGTAAAGTTTTCCAACATAGATAAGTTTTAAATTCTTCAAGTCCTTTTAGAGCTAGTAGTGTCTTTCACAAAAGAATAATTGCTAATATCTCCATCGAGGAAGCTTTTGATGAAACTTTATTAATGTCAAAGGTAAAATTATCCTAACATGATCTCAAGAAATGAAGCTTATAAGAGTAGTGAACTAGTTGTGTTAAGTGTATTGCAAGAAACATACATTAACTTATAGCATATAAGGTTCGCCAAGTACATATTTGCTAAATGTGACGGCCTCTCAGATTGTCAAGGTTTGAAGATAAGGATGCAACTGTACATTTCGTACCATTCTGGCAGTGTATTGAAGACTGTTTCTCTACCTGTTGTTAGTATAGGGAAAAAGTTGTTACATCGGGTATTTACATTTGTTGTCCCCTAGAGTGTGAGAAATAAATCAAAACCTACGAGGAGCTACTACATGCAAGTCTAGGGGTCGTAAACAACTAACAAATAAGTATTAGAGTATCTTTCTCCACATACACTACGAGGTTAATTCTTTTGTGTTTTAAGGAAGCGTAGAGGGGTCGAGTTGTAATTAACTAAAACATAAAACATATTGTTTTATTTTATAAAAGCAAGGATTAAAGTGCAAAACAAATAACATATGATTAAAAATCAATTAACTAAAGGATAAACTAACAAATACGAGAATATAGTTGAGAAGATAGCCTTAGTGTCGCTAGTAATTCTCACTAGTTATGAATTTACCTATTTATGAATGTAAGGGTGAATAGTTATTTTTGCAATAGTCGAAACTCTAAAATCTCCCTAATTCGTCCCTGGTAGATAGAGAAATGTCTACAATTCTATGGATCTCTCCCGAGTGAACCTACAAGACTTTCAAACATAATTAATCCTAACCCGATTGACTATCTGGCTATCTGACGAGCCTTGTGAAGTTCAAGTTCCTCTTAGTCGATATTTCGGGTAAAGGGGCTAGTAGTCAGGGTGTAGATAATTTTTTACGGTCCTATTAATTAAAATTAAACGAATAAAATAATGTTTTTAATTTTTACCACATCTGGTTTGGAAGAAGAAAAAAAATTTATATTACTTTTCATGCGGGTAAGGTTATTTAACAGTAAAAAAAATTGTGTTTGCGATTGATTTGTAAGGAGAACAACTACCTTTATTGTATCTATTTATTGGATATATGGTTATTTTATTTTCTTCTATTTTATGAATAATATTTTATTCTCTCTGTGAAAATTAAACTAACTTTATGTAATTATTCGTGAGTTTTAACATTTGGCTGAAAAAAAAAAAAACCGAATACCCATACAAAAATAAAAATACAAGAATAATAAATGTTCAAGAGATTTAATTAAAGGTTTGGTGATACCTATAAAATATAAAAAAAATTATTTATTAACTTGGAAAAATAAAGAATAACAAATTCCATGCATTCCAAATAATGTTAAGTTACACATAATTCTAAGCCATCGTGCATTTGATTATTCATGATGTACTCTATTTTCTTTGTAAGTCTCCTTCCATAATTAGATTAGAAGTTAATGTAAATAAATCATTACTACATTAACCTATATTTAGTGGATTAAACTTAAAATAGTATATCATATAAGAAAGCTTATCGATGACACACTTTCAAAATTTGGCCCTTGGAGATTTATAATTGTTATACACAATAACTAAGCACTATACTTTTATATACTACTATTCGTGAAAGTGAAATTACATAGGTTAGATCATTACATTTACTATTTAGCACATACAATTTTAGCAACTAATAATACTAGTACTAACTACAAACAAAACAGTGTATGATTCTCTAAACTACATGTTTAAAAATGTTTAATACTTGACGGTAATATTCATAACATTAAATAAAACCTAGATACTTCTAAATATAAAAACCAATTCTAATCCATCTAGCTATCCTCATTACCTTATGCAACTACTATAATATAGATGATGTTAATAGAAGTGTATTCAATGTACAATGAAATGAAAAAATATAAACACGAAAGTAATAAAAACTTCATAGTTTTATATCAAAAATGAAGAAATATTCAAATAAAAGGGAAGACAGAATTAACAAAGGTTGATAAGAATATTGTTGTTAATCATTTTTTTTCGTTTTCTAACCACTAGACAAACTAATGATCTTCATGATCCAAAGATTGAAGAATCATGTTGTTCCATGATTCGTTCATCTTATTTATAACTATGCCGCACTTTATAGAAACATTGAAATACGTTCTACACCATTGTTCGAGGGCGAACTTTACTCAACGATGTCTCTCTTTTTGTTATACATTAATCTATGCACGTGACATTATTTTAGGAGTTTATTGGGTCTAAATGATTGATTTTTTCCTAGTATTCGAATTATTTCACTTTGATATCTTGTTTTGGACATATCACTGTTTATATAGCTTTTATGCCTTAATTTTGTGTTAAGTGTATAGATTTTAGGTAGATGGTTGACAGTAGGTTCCAAAATAATGAGGAGAAGTCAAAAAGCGAAGATAAACCCCAAGCCAAGACGTAATTGGAGCTTAAAAACACTTTGGGGAGTTAGAACGTTTACCAAAGAAATCTTAATGTTATATTGTTTCAGTCATCATGATTAATTGGTTAAAGTTTTGGACCTGATTTCATTTTATTTGAAAATATCATGAAATCCGTTTCATGTGAGAGGTGATAGAAGTCAATTTTGAGTTGAGACGAGAACATTATGTAATTTGCGCCACCGTGACTCGACCACGGGCAACACTACTTAAAAACGGTTGGGCATTAGTAACTCACTGAGTCCAAAATGTTCAGAAACTATTATATAAGCCTCATTATCCATTATCCATAAGAAGAAATCAGATTTTTCAAGAGGAAAAGGAGAGAAGATCAGGTTGAGGGTTTCCACCCAATTTCATCATTCTCAACCATCCAACATCCGATTCCCGCCATTATTTTGGTTAATTTTATTCTGTTTTACCTTATTAACATGATTTTATCATTATCTTTATTGTATTTTCATTCATTTAGTATAAGCTAAACATAATTTGCTTGAAACTTGTAATAGGTATGAACGCTAATTGATTATTATGTGCATGTTGGATATTTCGGATAAGTGAAATAAATAGAATTTCTAATCATTCCACTGTTTTATACATTTATGCTTGTTCCCTATCCATGTCTTGATCACTTGTGGGTAGTTTGAGATTTTCGGTTGCACCTTAAGTCGAGGGGTTGGATTTCGGACATAGTATATAAACACCTAGTGCGAGTTATTGAACCAACCGTCTTGCCAGCTAGGTAGTCAAGAACTAAATTCATCAGAAAACTTATTCGTGTGTAAGATTGCGCTCTAAGACTATCCTGATGGGAGTTGGATATACGTTTGAATCTCGGCTAATGAGAATCACTTTGTTCGCCCTTATACCAATTACAAGATAATAAATGATTAGAAGAATTACTTGCAAGGATCAAGCACTATCTTTCATATTTTCTACTATTTTTACTTATTTTCACTTTAGTTAAGTCTTTATTGTATTAGAATTTAGTCCTTAATTCGAGAATCAACCAAATATCATTTATATTATATTATTTACCCTACAACTCTACGTTATATTACATTCAAAACATAGTTAGTATAACCTTGATAGTCCCTGAGGAAACGATAACCTTAAGCTTATCAAATTTTTACTTGACGACAACACGTACGCTTGCGGGAAGTCACTGTTCTTTTGGTCATTTTTATTGCAAGTGCTTGCCGCACTCCAAAATATCTCTTGCAATACCAGCCTTGATTTAAATTTTATTTTAAATGTATGAAACATATGTATTAAAAATCATCAGTGTGGTACTCCAGGGTACTTCTCTTCGAAGACTTCAAACAAACCATTTTGCATATTAGAGATGTAGGTCAAATTTTGAGTGTACGGGTCGACGATCAAGTGATGGATCTCAATCAAAAATCATTACCATTTATCCTGATTTCGAACCAGAACAATAGTACATGAAATAGGAACAATATCATCATTACCATCCATTCCAATTGCCATTAGGAGTTGAACACCATACAGGGTATTCAAGAAACACCCATCAACGCCAATGGTTGGTCTATACACTGCTAACCAACCTGAGGTCTTTGACTTTATAGACACAAATAACCTCTCGAATGTGGGGTTTCCTATATTTTGTGCTACTTCGATTCCCAATGTAATACCTGGATTGTGCTTCATTAGTGTTGCACAATAGGCTTGTAACTTTGCATACTGGACTACATGATTCATATTCATTGTCTTCCTTCTACCTCTCCTAACTTTAAACTTTTTCGCATTGACTTTGATTTTATGATTTTTTTCAAATCATCTATAGATACGACCTTACTCATTTTCCAATCAACGAATAAGGTGGCACAAATATTCTCAAATACATCACCATACCAAAATTCGACAATGTCTACACCAATGTTCCTAGCAAAATACTTTCAAAACTTATCAGCCTGAGGATCATATGTATTATCCCCTAAGCTTTATACAATGAAGACATTTCTTCATTAATGTCTTGGCACAAATTTGTAATGTGAATGCTGCGTTCCACTCTTCCTTCACATCTATAAATATTTCACGTAACAAGACAATAACAAGATATAACATTATGTGACAAAAAATGCAAAACAAATCATTCTTGAAATTATTGTATTTTCAAAACACACAAATTATTTTAAAAAAATCATATCTGATACAAATAACAATTTCATATTTTTAATCACTAAATAATTGAAAGTATTCATCCAAATTCCAGAAAAAATTAAAATTGATTTTGAAATATGAAAATTATAATATTTTTATAAAATAATTAGAACAAACTATTTTTATCTGATTAGTTACAAAATTCAAACGAATCCAAAATTTTTCTCAATAAACTATACATAATTCTCACTTAGGAATTTGAGTGCTATCTGAATCCTTATTCCAGAGGGGGCAAGCAGACTTATTTGCTTGTACAAGTTACCATTGTAGTTCTTGGTATATAAAAAACTCATCTAAGAATGTTGTGTGTGGTTTTATTTCTATACCACTACCAAAATAGATACTTTTTAAACCTATTGTGTGCTATAAAAGAGTATTTTTGTAACCAAGAAAGATCTAGATTGTTGGTGCTGCCAGAGAATTTACTGTTGACATATACACATCACATCCCTTCTCAACATACTTATTTACCTCAACAAGTTTTACAACATAATAATGATTCTCACGTGTGATATATATTATTGAGATTGTTTACCACCAACTTCTTTGTATCCAGAATGCTAGCAAAGTGATTTAGCACACTAAGATATGGACTATCATCAAAAGTATACATGTTTTAAAACTATAAATCATGAGCGAACCTCTTGGTAATCGAGTCAATAATCAAGATGATGATTGGTCTTGTTTATTTTTCTTACATATATGGACGTCTTGACATAAACCTGTTTGAGAAAATGATATAATTTTAAATATTGAAGCATCTCCATTTTGAAAAAAATAAATATCATCTAAATAAAATAAAATAAAATATTCGTTTTCATTTTCCCGCAACTTAGTTTGGTTCTTAAATATTGCATAGACTAAACAATTTATTCTCGTATATGTTGTAAGGTATTTAAAATTGAAATATAAAAGTTATCAATATGTATATTTCTTATCCAGTATTACACAATTATCGTAAATAGGTATCGAATACATTGGTTGAAAATATTAAAAAGAGTTCATTACTTGATTTACAAAAATAGAAATATACATATATTGAACTGAATAAGCTGAAAAAATAGTAGGGCGATTCCAAAGAAAAATTTACCCAATTAAAGTCATATTATTAGCTTGTGCTTTCTAACTTTTTTCGAATATTCACTTGGCCCATATTTTTAAACTTTATTTTATTATACATTAATCTTTTTCACTATCTATTTCACTTGTATGAATATTTGGTATAATAATATAATATATTTTATTTTATATAAAATAGAATAATAGTGTAATTAACTCAAAATATTAATAGCGGGCCCAGTAGCACAATTCTTTTATAATATAAGGGCATATAGTGTACTTTTCACAAAATATAAGAATTTAGGTTGATTGACCTATAAGTTCTTTGAGACAAGATTTTTGGCCTAAAGAAACTAGTAGAAACTTATTTCTTTAAAGGGACCTTAATCATGACCAAATACTAAATACCCTTACTAACACTAAAAGACAAAAAGGTGATGTCACTGTTCATCTCTTTCCACTACCAACCTATCTCCGGCCTCCGACCACCTCCGACCACCCACCACCGACTCCGACCTCCGACCACCGATCTCTGACATCCGGTCACAGGAAGAATGATGGGTTGTATACAAAAATTGATGAGTTTCGAAAAAATGATGAGTTTCGACATTAAATGATGAGTATACTATATAAAAAAGCAGAGTATACAATAAAAATAGCCGAGAATTCTATAATGAAAAAAGCAGAGTATCCTTATAAAACAATGAGTATTATTAAAAAAAGATGAGTACCACTAAAGAAAGACGAGTATCATGTTACAACACATTATTACATCAAAAGCAACTAACTAATTACAAGAAAATAGAAAAAAACTAATTATTACAAAAAAAACTAACTAAACTTGTTTGACCAGATCTGAAGAAAAACTAATATGCGTAAAGAGTACGCGAATCAACAAAAATAATGTTGCATGCCATGGCTGCAAGATCTGGTGCGGCGTCCTTGGCAGCTCGAACCACCTGCTGTTCTTCTTGGCTCCATTCCAGGTCCATGGTTGCTTCGAGCTCTGTCGCCAGAAAGAGAGCTTCGAGCTCCGTGTTCGAGCTCCAGGTCCGCTTCAGATCTCGGCTGCTAGTGGTGGTTCTTTGGTGGTGCGTGATTAAACACGCTGGGAATGAAGCCGTTCGCAGCAGCCCCAACTCCGATATGTTCTTCGAGCAGCAACAGTTCGTCGCCGGAGAAGACAGCGACTTCGTAAGGAGGGAGGATCGGCGGTCTTCCTGCGAATCTGAGATCTGGACCAACGACGATGATTCCCAACACCACAGTACCACCGCCTGCATTTTCAGATGTTTTTAAGCTCGCAATAGCACCGGGGAGAGGCTGTACAAATGGTTGAGCTCGCCGGGTAGACATGGGAAAATTTCGGCGGTGGTATCCATCGAGAGAGGAGAGCGTGAGTTGTGAGAGAATTAATAATAAAAAGCTGATAAAATTATTATATATAGGATAAAAAATCAAAAAGGCGTAATATTGTAGATATGATTTTTGGCTATAGTGTAAAATCTAATAGGAGGTTTTTAGTAAGATGGCTAAAAAGAAGGGGTTGAGTTAGGATTAAGGAGTGTGTGCTCAAGACCTCTTGGGTCAAAATCTCAAGAATTTATAGTGCAATTAACATGAAATAATCGAGAGAGAAGAGGGAAGGTCCTGGGGATATGCCAACCCCCTTCACTCTTTAACAAACATTCCTGACTCTACCCGTAAAAATTAGTGGTAATCCAACATTTTTTCTTTTCAAAGCAAAATTTTCAAAGAAAAAAAAAACTTACCATCAAGTCGCAAATAAGAAAATAGATCTGGATGTGTGAACTCTTTAGTATTTCGCTATTCTTTTGAAATTACACATAATCAAGAGTTTAAAACGATAAAATTTTATTGTGCGAATGGATGGATAAAAGATCGAGGAGGAATTGAGGCGGTTATGGAATTTGATAAGTGAAATGTGAATGGTGATTGGTAGAAATAGGTTAGATTTATTGTGTTATAGGATATATATACATATTTTACTGAAATTTCTATATTTTTAAAAAAATTATTACGCAAGTGTTTCATAATTTTGTCCTTTTTGGTTTAAACATATACTAAAATTTCATTATTGAATTATGGATTACTAAATTACTTTTTATAAAGTTGTTTTGAAATATTAAATTCTTATATAAAACATACATTTTGAAAGTTAAATAGGGATAATAATTAAAAAAATAAGATTATTTTTCATTGAGATTATTATCATCTACACCTCAAAATTAACAATAACTTCCCTTTCCCATCTTCTTACATAATATTGTCTAAAAACGTCATAAAAATAAAGTTTACTCCAATCATACCTCCAATTATATCCCTGTTTTAAATTTTATATATATCGTTTTACTCACTAATAACCCAAAGAAAATATAAAAATAAAAACCCTCCACAACCATCGTCCCCAACCAACCGCCTCTCTCACAACTGAGAAAAATTGATACGACGGAGGATCTAGGGTTCGTTTTACTTCAACTCTTTCTACATCTTCTTCTCTTCCCTGTTTACAGTCGTGGTCCTTCTAGAAGCTTTGTGGCTTCTTCACCTTCGCAACAGGCATTCGTGAATTTCTGACACTTGAATTTCTCCTCAGCTTTCCGACCTTTACGATGGCCAGTTCCGAAGTGGAGTCACGGTGTTGACTGGCGGTCGCCGCCTAGTTTAACGCGTCAAACTATATCAGAGTAGAACCGAGTCTCCCGTTAACAAACGCTTTGAGCGCAACCTCGCTGCTGCTATAGGTAATTTATCATTTTAAATAAAATTATTTGTTATCTTATCTATTTAAATTCATCTGATTCTAATGGAAGCTTTTGAACATCCTTTCAAAAACTATTTAGTACTCTGCCTTAGCCTGGAAGTGTCGAGTTTGGACAATTCTACACCCTTCTTGCTCTAAATGATCCTAGAAATGATATAAACTTTTAATCATTTTAGCCTTTAATTTCTATAAATTTATAAGCTGATTCAAGTGAAGTTTTCTCACTATAGGTGTATGCACTATGTCCCTTCTAGTTGAGACTACATGATTGGGCCAAAACTGTAGGCTTCTGCACCATCTCTACTGTGTCCATGTCCCCTTAATGAAATATATTGGTTAGGCTTCTGTTCCAACAAATTTTTGTGTATTGATCTCTCAAAGATATAACCCTTTATGAACTTCCTAATGATGATCCACAATGCTCAGTAACTGAGGGGCCTTATGAGCAAGCTAACTAAAAATTCTAGTTTCGTGAGAAATTTAAGCCAATAATTTGATATTCTCTAAAAACATCTTTAATTTTTGTATAATGTTTATTATATGTTTTGTTTTAGTTTCAACTGTTATATGCAAAATTAGGTCCTTTTTTGGGTGAGATTTGGTGCATTTGTGTTAGTCTTGAGGGTCTATGCAAAAAAAAAAACACTATATCTGTTTTTTACCTGTGTAAGTTTTTGATATCATTCCTAGGAATTGCAAATTTTATTTATATAGAAGCTAAGATTAATATGGAATTGGAAGCTTGGTGTGTTGAACAGTGAGACTTACTCCATTATAGATAATTTCTAGTTATTCTATGCGATTGCGGTAGTACTAAGAGATGATTGAAAAATTTTCTTATTGTCGAATTTTTTACAATAACAATTATCACTTTTATTCTCTTAGATGGCTAAGACTCATAAAAACACAGCTACAACGCATCATCTTGGGTTGTCAAAGGTACACACTCAATTTGTATACAATAATTCACTATTTTGAATCGACATAATTGATCTTATTATTTGCTTTCATATAATTATAGGCGAAACTTGAGGGACCTTTTTGCACCACCTTCAAAAGGTGGTGGTGGTGACTAGCAATGGGCATAGATGAGTGAAAAGAATATCATCCCCTTCCATAGATTCATTACTTCTGGAAAAAAAACCAATTTACTCAATAATTCACTAGTAAAATTGTGCATTGGCATGTTGCACCCAATTTACTTTAGGTTGTTTGATTTCTCCGACTGAATTGATTACCCTGCATTATCAATTTAAAGTGTAGGAAAATAAATCAAAAAACTAGAAAACTGATAATAGTAAAGAAGAATATATGCTCTGTCATGCTTGCTTCATGTGCACAAACTGTATATTATGAAGAGACTTGTTGTTAGTATTAAACCAAATTGAGCTCTACTATTAAGCTTAGCTGGAGATTTTTTGGCTTTAGGTGATGTCTTTTGCTAAAAATATGTGGTCACTATCATTAATTTGTTCTTATTTAAATTATTAATATAGTGATTAACTTATGATCTTGACTTATATGTTAGGTATAAATTGAGGATATTGAGTATTACGTATATTGAGAAGCAAGCGTACATATACTCGACACAAGTTGGGATTTGTTAGATTGTATAAAATATACAATGTCTTTATTTACTTGCAATTGTTACTTTTATTATTTTAGTTGATGAGTAAAATGTAAACGTTTAAACACTTTTAGTTAGCTGCTTATAAACATTAATTCGTATATTTTGGTGGGAACTATCCCACCAAACAATAATATAAACGCCCAAATATAGTCTGGTGGGGTTTGATTCATCAAACAATAACATAAAAATTTAATGGATAAATCCAAAATTAATTTGTTACAAATATAGTTCAGTAAATTTTTATTTACCAAACAACATAAATTTCGAAATATAATTAGTGGGATTTTTCCCACCAAACAACAACATAAAAATTTGGTGGAGAAAAATTTAACGTGAATTGCTTTGGTGGAAAAAAAAATTTGGTCGGAATTTTTTGGTGGGAAAAAATTTGGTCAGAAAATTTTGGCAGGAAAATATCTTGTTGGAAAATTTTGGCGGAAAAAATTTTGGCCGAAAAATATTTGATGAGAAATTTTTGTTAGAATTTTTTTGGTGAGAAAATTTAATGAAATAGACATAATTCAAAGATATTCTGGTCTATTACATTATTTATATTATACATGAGTTTTAAGGATATTATTACTTCTTTTAGAGTGATATTGGTAATTGCCCTTTTTTATTAGTATGGTTAAAGTACTTTATAGTAATCAAAGTGTCTTGAAATCGAATTTTACCAAATCAAATAGCTCTTTCATGTAATAAAATATATCTTTCAATATTTTTAATGGATAATAATTTTCAAAAAACACTCCTAATAAATGAAATTATATTATGAAGAAATATCAAAAACATGTGTGCGAGAGCCATGCATGCTGAAGACCCAAAAGAAGTTGAGTCTATTTATTATTTTTCTTAGAGACGACTTAACAAAAATTAAATTATAATATTTGCATACCCTAATTATCCCTTTCTATGTTATATAAACTCTAAATTTAAACACACACATGTATACACTAAAACCCTTTCACTCCTCCTTCCCCATATACTTTCAAGGAAGATTGTAAAATGGCTCAACGACATTATTTTAATGGTGGTAGTTGTGGAGCCAAAAAATGGCGGTGTGGGTTAGAGTGGTGGTTTTGGCTAGTGGCTCGTTGTTGTGGTGGAGGATGAGATTGGAGCTCATTAGTGTTGGTTTTTTGATCAACATAGTCGCACAAAATATAAATCTCACTAAGAATGGTTTAGAGGCTCTGATCAGGTGGTATGGAGTGTGAGTAAAATTGGAAGTCACAGGTTTTCAAAACGAAAGAAGTGGTATTCCAGAAAAACAATGTTCCGATTAAGTAAACTAACTATTACAAAAATAGAATTACGAATTACAAATAATATGCCACTTACACGGAATTAGAAAAGAACAACACAATTTCACGGTAATCTGGCATTAAAAAGATATTCCGGCGTATCTATATCTCTAACAGAAACTCTACGACTATAGTTTTTCAGAGAGAAGATAGGTAGAATTTTTGTTCTTTTCTGGTGTGTTTCGTAAGTAAGACAAGGAGAGCAAGAGTTGTATTTATAGGGGAGTAGGTGAGGAGAGGCTTTGCAGAAACGTCCAAATTAATCACCTTGATTGTCTCCATAATTGGTTCTTGATTGATTGAGGGTTTTGGTTGACACATATGTTACACGTTTTTATTTCCAACAATGAATCTGGACATTATGTTGACTTGATACGTTCCCGTATTGACCAAGTTCTGTAACAGTTGACTGTTGCGTAATCGGCAAACGCTTGTCTTCTAGTGTGAAATTGGTGGACATTTGTCTTCTTGCTGAAAGGACTTGACTTGCCACCACCTACTATAAGAACTAGCCTTCTCCTAGTAGAGCCTCTTCCAAAAACTAGTTTCATTTTTCATTTTTTGACTCCCCAACTCCCCGAACTCCCCCACGATCCCACGATCCACGCCTACGCGTCGCCAGGCTGGGCCGGGCGGGTGGTGGTGGTGCGCGCATGTGGGGCTTTGCCTTTTCCCTTTTGTCTTTCATTATCTTTGGTTCTTTTGAGAGTAATAGATGGGTAAGCTAATTAATGCTAATATATTTTCCATCTCTGCTCCTATGTGGGACATTTTCTTCACAAAAAAGTGTCTTTTCCACTTCTCCCATAAGAACATGGAAATGAATTATATTAATACTTTGTTAAATGGATTTAAACACACTTAATTAATTATAAATTCCAACAATCCCCCACTTAGGGTCTTTATGAGAGAATGTGAACATATATCCATAACTATCAGTATGTGGGTGAATTGTACTTAAGTGGCAATATCTTTTGATTTGAATTGACACATAGTGAAGTGAGGCAACCACCAAATTCCGTTTAAATGAACTTACTCTTGAACTTAACGGTTTTCGATCGAGACCCTCACAACACATACTCTACTCAACTGAAAGTTATAGTTCCTTTGAACATCACCCTTCAGTTTGTTCATCAAGTCCTTCTCTTAGGACCACCGCTTGCGGGCCATGAACTTTGTGGACTTTTTAATATGAGACCATTAATGTGGTGTCCTCAATTTCTATCATGAATGTTGAGTCTCACTTTTGACCGTGTAATCATCAAGTCCTTCTTAAAAATGACCACCATATGATGGCTCTAAATTCATTATGAGTTGAACACTCATCCTTGTGTTTTCTAGAATGATACACCTTATGGGTGAATTCATCAAGTCCTTCTCAATAGGACCACCACAAGTGGCTATGAATTCTTTAAGACGATTTATACATTCGTGTCATATCCCATGACTATTGAGTCTATTATATTCGGTCCAACAGTGACCTTACTTAGAACTCGGGTAATTTTTGCTAGACACCCCCACATTCGAGTTAGTGGGCCAGAACCGATTAACATAGCCTTTATCTATGTCATTACATAGGGGTATGTGAGGCACTAAGTTCGTCGATAATTCCGTTAATATCACAAAGCTATTTTACGGGATTTAGAACAACATTCGTGCCCTAAGTCTTTTGATTTGGCAAAAAAGTTGGTTTTCAACCTCGACCTTATGTTTTATAAACACATGATCCGTTTCACTTTTAGTATTTAGGAGATATACTTTCATGAACCTGGAATAGTTTCCTATGAATGTTATATAGTATGGGTTTTTTCCTTTACTAGTTGAATTTATAAAAGCATTTAGGTCTGAATGTACTAATTCTGGTAGTTTAGAATTCTCGTGGTTTCATATTAAAGTGTCATTTTCCTTTGAGTTTGGACTTTACACATATCATATAATATATAAAGTCATTGACCTTATTAGTCGAAAGGATTTTTAGCCTTTAAAAAGAAGAGAAAAAGAAAGGTAGCCCAATCTACCATTCAATACATCTAAACATTCAAATAGATAAGAAAAATTAGAAATGTCCTTATTAGAGGTTACAAGGTTCAATCACACAAACCCTTATTTGGAAAAAAAACCCATTCCCCAAAAACTTATCATATTGGTACTAGTCACGGGTTACAGTATTTAAAACAATCAAACTATTATGTAAATACCCTTTTCCCATAAACTCATCAGTTTTGGTAATAACTATTTCCCCCCTCGAAAACTAGTTTGAGTACCACTTTATTAAGAAGAGCTCTGAAAACTAAGTTCCTACGGAGCGAGGGGACAAAGAGAACATCGTTTAACTCAAAGATCTTACCAGAAGTGAGTTTGAGGGTAACCTGTTTTTTTCCAAGGACTTTAGAAGTGGATAAGTCACCTAGGTACACACATTCACCATTGGTTGCTTCCTCGAACTTTTTGAACAGGGCTTTGTTTGCACATAAGTGTCGTGAAGCCCCAGTGTCAAGGATCCACTCGATTTTGTTTTCCACCAAGTAAACCTCAACCATTACCACGGCGATTATCTCTTCGATTTCAGTTAGGTTTGCAGTAGGTTTTGGATCAGGAATAACTCTAAGAGGACACTCAAAAGCCCCATGTCCTTCGTTACCACAACAATAACAAGAACCCTTAGGTTTCTAAATCTTACCAGAGATTTTAAACATTTTGTTTGTTTGTTGGAGTTGTTGCGGTTCTTAATTTCCTCCGGATTTGGAATTGTTAGCGCCTTGCTGTTTTCCATTACTTTCGAACATGTCCTTGTTATGTTGCCCAGAACTTTCAAGAAGTTTAGACTTCGAGGAATGAGGAGGGAAAGAGAGTGACTTATCCTTGAGTCGATTGGCTTCTTCGACTTGTATGTGACTGATGAGTTCTTGGAGGGTCATTTCCTTCTTTTTGTGTTTGAGGTGGTTACGGCATTCGCTCCAAGATGGGGGAAATTTCTCAAGCAAAATGTTGGCTTGGAAAACTTCTCACATCTTCATGCCTTCGGCGATTTCCTCCACGCATAGGTTTTCGTATACATGAAGTTGTTCGGTCATAGGTTTCTGATCAGTGAGAGTAAAGTTGTACCAGTTTCTGGTGTCATACATCTTTTTACCGGAATCATCGGTCCCATACTTTTACTCAAGAGTTTCCTATATGACCTTTGTAGACTTTTTCTTTGGCAAGAAGTTAAAAAATGGGATTCGTGACATTGTTCAACATCCAACCCCGAGCTTTGGTATTAGCTCTTTTGAACCTGGCTTTGAGGATGAGATGTCTAGCCTCTTCTAGTCAGTAGAAGCTCCATTTTCCACCATAAGTGGAGGAGCCTCGACTATAGCAAAGTCGAGTTCATACTGTTCAAGACAAATCATAATCTTTTGTACTCAACGCTAGTTGGAACCATTAAGGGACTCCAACGTATTCATGTTGAGTAGTGGATTTGCGTTCAATGATGAAGCAGCAGCCGAGATAGGAAAAGCCAATTCAGAAAACGGTGATAAAAGCAAATATCTTTTTAAATTTTGAGTAAAATTGGAAGTCACCGGTTTTCAAAACAAAGGAAATGGTATTTCAGAAAAACAATGTTCCGATTTAAGTAAACTCACTATTACAAAAATAGAATTACAAGTTACAAATAATAAACCACTTACACGAAATCAGAAAAGAACACCACAATTACACGGTAATTTGGCGTTAAAAAGATATTCTGGCGTACCGGTATCTTTAACAGAGGCTCTACGACTATAGTTTTTCAGAGAGAAGAGAGGTAGAATTTTTGTTCTTTTCTGGTGTGTTTAGTAAGTAAGACAAGAAGGGGAAGAGTTGTATTTATATGGGAGTAGGTGAGGAGAGGCTTTGCAGAAACGTCCCAATTAATAAACTTGATTGTATCCATAATGGGTCCTTGATTGACTGACGGTTTTGGTTGACTCATATGTTACACGTTTTAATTTCCAGCAATGAATTTGGACACTATGTTGACTTGATACATTCCTGTGTTGACCAAGTTCTGTAACAGTTGACTGGTGCGTAATTGGCGGACGCTTGTCTTCTGGTGTGTAATTGGTGGATGTTTGTCTTCTTGCTGAAATGACTTGACTTGCCACTGACTACTATAAGAACTGGCCTTCTCCCAATAGTGCCTCTTCCAAATACTAGTTTCATTTTTTATTTTTTGACTCCCCAAACTCCCCACGACCCACACCCACTCCGTCGTCGGGCGGGTGGTGGTGGTACGCGCATGTGGGGATTCACCTTTTCCCTTTTGACTTTCATAGCCTTTGGTTCTTTTGAAGTAATAGATAGGTAAGCTAATTTAATCTAATATAGTTTCCATCTCTTCTCCTATGTGGGAAATTTTCTTCACAAAAAATTGTCTTTTCCACTTCTCCCATAAGAACATGAAAACGGATTATATTAATACCTTGTTAAATGGATTTAAACACACTTAATTAATAATAAAT
Organism: Nemophila menziesii; assembly: GCA_029959085.1. Lineage (NCBI taxonomy): Eukaryota > Viridiplantae > Streptophyta > Magnoliopsida > Boraginales > Hydrophyllaceae > Nemophila > Nemophila menziesii. Next base: position 1,143,571 of record JARWIR010000027.1, on the reverse strand, counting down.
TCCAACATGGAGGACATTGATGTCGTGTTTGTGGTGGTGGTTGATGTCTCCCTATTCTAACTATTAGCCCTTTGGAGACATCATTTTAGGTGAATAAATGACTTATTTGATGGACATTTATGCGTATTTGATCATATTACTCTTTCTCCCCTTGGAATTTAACTATCTGCAGTTTCTGAGCTTTTGTGCGTAAATTTGACTATTTTTAGTGCAAAGTTAATAGGTTCTTGCATTTCATGAAACACCAATATAAGGAGGAGAAGTGAGAATAAAAGTCTTAGGGTATTTTAGTGTGTTAGGATGTATTTTTACTCGAGTTTCTATTTTTAGAGTGCACTTTCCTATTTCTATTTCTTGAATTTATGATTTATTCTTTTTAAGCATATGCGGTTTAATTATTTATTTATTGTGGAAGCTTGAAAAGATATATGGTAATTAATTAGAGACCAAGTCAAGTCAAAGAAGTAAAGGAAAGAATATTTACATGGAAATAAGAAGATTTAGGAAGGATATATGCAAAGAAGGAAAAGATAAAGCTTCCTTATGAATTTGAAATTCCAGCCACGTTTCAAAGACGAGTCCAGAACTTAATATTGGCTAGGAATCTGGGCGAGTGGTCTGCACCCATGAAAAGAGCTTTCTGATACAAGCGGTTTCGAATATTGGAACGCGTCAAACGGATAAGTATTGAAGGAGATATGACCAAAACAAATCAGCAGCATAATCTTACCTTTCCTAGAATTTAGGACTACAAATTTAAGAGTTCTTAACTTGTCTTCCACTCCAAGTAAATTCGACCTAGGGCTTCCTAACACCTATAAATACACCCCTTAGCCTCCTCTTTTCAAAAAACACTTCAGAGAATTACACAAGAGGCTTAAGGTTTTCAAGTCAGAGCAAGAAGGCAAGGAGAAGCTAGTGCTGGAGAAGTCCTGTTCTTCCATCATCAGTCATCTTACCCTTTAGGTTATCAATTTATCCTTTGTATTTGAACATGAATTCCTTTTATTTAATTTTAGTTTTTCATTCCGTTATGAATTAATTTCTTAATTACTTGAGAATCGTTATATGGGTTGAACTTAATTCTGTTTAATTTATGTTTTCTGAATTTGGGTTTTAATGGTTTAAATTAGACTAGGTATTTTGTGTTGACTATTATTTTGTTCTAATCACTAATTTTGAAGTCATGAATCAAACTTAACTCATAGTAATTAAGCTATTCCATATAGTGGCGTATGGATCACCTTGACGGGGGGGGGGGGGGGGGGTTTAATTACAGACTTAGATAATAGATGCATATTATCCGTTATTGACCCTGACGGGCTTAACTAACCATGCAGCCAATGTGGTAAATTAGTATTCATTTGAAGGTAGCTTATATTTACCCTGGCGGGGTTTGTAATACCGTAGGATAGCTCCTAAGTCCACCCTGACGGGGGTTAGGAGATATTAGAGTCCCGACTAGCACAATAATACCAGTTTAGCCCTTAAACAAAAGCATTAGATAGGTTAGGTGAAACCCTTGCGAGGATAAAATAATCTTTCTCATCTGAAGTTTCAAGTGTCTTTTATTTGCTTTCTTTTATTTCCGTACTTTATTTTCTTGCATCTTTTAATTTATAAAAACCAAACAAAATCTTTATTTTATTTTTCTGTCAAACAATTATTCTTACTTTTCGATTAATACCTGAGTTGTGCCTAATCCGTCCCTCCGAACGAACTTGTTTATCATATATTACTTGGACAACCGTGCACTTGCGGTTAAATGGTTCCCTAATTTTCAGTTCATAATTTATAAACACACCAGGACCCACCAGTGGTTCGAGTTGTTGTTTAAATGTGAGATTTTATTATCTACGAAGCTAGTTTGAAGGTCTTCATGCAATATCTTGTTCGAGCTAACTAAAATGAGAGACAAATTCATTTTCCTCTCAAGGAAGATACGATATTGGTTTGAATCTTCACATGGGATACAAATTTGATGCTAGCTAATGACAACATGATGGTGCCAATATATTGAAGTGAAAAATTTATTGTTGTATTTGTTCACCTTTCTCTTGGATATGTGCAAGTTGTAAATTGTAGTATAGTTTTATCATATTTTAAACTCAGTTTTTTTTGTTTCTTTTCTTTTAAGTAGTTAAACAACTCTAAACTAATGTAGTTATTTAATTTAGTTATGTGGTGGTTTTCTATACACTAAGTGCATAACACTAAGCATGCTCACTAGTAATGATACAACAGTCTCGTAAAGTGTGCATGCGTATTTAAACTTTGTTATCAGAATCTCAATCTTAGTAGTAAATTATGGAAGTGTTGTATACTGAGCTTGCTTAGTGATAAAATTATCCTCCCAGTGTCGAACATTTAGCATACTCACTGTCAAACTTTGATCATGATTAGTTCTTCCACCAACGGTGGCTACAAACATAATTAGTCTTGGAATTTGTGTATGCTCAGTGTTCAGGATCGAGCTTTATCAACATCAAAATCTGAGCATGCTTAGTAACACCACTAGTCATGGCTCTTACAGTAAACACTAATAATGTTCAATATCAGACTCTAAGCATTCTTATTATTAGATTCTAAGCATGATCAGTGCGTCCTCTGGTGTTGTCTTATTTGACATGATTTGACGATGATAAGTGGAGGTCAAAGATACATTGTGTCACTTAGTGGGAAGCTTAATATTCATTTTGTCACTTTGTTTATCTTTCTGTGAGTTTTGTCCTATTTGGGGGTGTTTAAGTATTTTTCAAAATATTTGGCCCCTTATAAGAACAAAAAGGTTCTTTCCTCCGTATTGGCAATAAAAGACTTTCGCAAAACTTGTTTGTCAAACCCCCTATAATAAAACAAATGAAGTATTATCAACACACTTCAAATTTCTATATTCCATAATTGTTAAAAATATTATTATTATAATATATTATTACCTTTCTAGATTAGTTTGTTTCCATATCGTATTTGTTTTCTAGTTAGTTTAGTCCTACCTTACTTGTTCACCAAGTTATTAGTCCTATAAATAGGACTCATTCTATAGTATTAGATCATCAGTTCATTCACAAGTAGTCTCTAGTGCTCTAGTGTCTTCCACAAAAGAATAATTGCTAATATCTCCATCAAGGAAGCTTTTGATGAAACTTTATTCATGTCAAAGATAAAATTATCCTAACATGATCTCAAGAAATGAAGCTTATAAGAGTAGTGAACTAGTTGTGTTAAGTGTATTGCAAGAAAAATACATTAACTTATAGCATATAAGGTGCGCCAAGTACATATTTGCTAAATGTGACGGCCTCTCAGATTGTCAAGGTTTGAAGATAAGGATGCAACTGTACATTTCGTACCATTCTGGCAATGTATTAAAGACTGTTTCTCTACCTGTTGTTAGTATAGGGAAAAAGTTGTTACATCGGGTATTTACATTTGTTGTCCCCTAGAGTGTGAGAAATAAATCAAAACCTACGAGGAGCTACTACATGCAAGTCTAGAGGTCGTAAACAACTAACAAATAAGTATTAGAGTATCTTTCTCCACATGCACTACGAGGTTAATTCTTTTGTGTTTTAAGGAAGCGTAGAGGGGTCGAGTTGTAATTAACTAAAACATAAAAGATATTGTTTTATTTTATAAAAGCAAGGATTAAAGTGCAAAACAAATAACATATGATTAAAAATCAATTAACTAAAGGATAAACTAACAAATACGAGAATATAGTTGAGAAGACAGCCTTAGTGTCGCTAGTAATTCTCACTAGTTATGAATTTACCTATTTATGAATGTAAGGGTGAATAGTTATTTTAGCAATAGTCGAAACTCTAAAATCTCCCTAATTCCGTCCCTGGTAGATAGAGAGATGTCTACAATTCTATGGATCTCTCCCGAATGAACCTACAAGACTTTCAAACGTAATTAATCCTAACCCGATGGACTATCTGGCTATCTGACGAGCCTTGTGAAGTTCAAGTTCCTCTTAGTCGATATTTCGGGGAAAGCGGCTAGTAGTCAGTGTGTAGATAATTTTTTACGGTCCTATTAATTAAAATTAAACGAATAAAATAATGTTTTTAAATTAGTTTGATGCACTTGGAGAATAAAAAAAAAATAATGGTCTTTTTATTTTTACCACATCTGGTTTGGAAGAAGAAAAAAAATTTATATTACTTTTCTTGCGGGTAAGGTTATTTAGCAGTAAAAAATTTTTGTTTGCGATTGAGTTGTAAGGAGAACAACTACCTTTATTGTATCTATTTATTGGATATATGGTTATTTTCTTTTCTTCTATTTTATGAATAATATTTTTTTCTCTCTGTGAAAATTAAACTAACTTTATGTAATTATTCGTGAGTTTTAAAATTTGGCGGAAAAAAAAAACGAATACCCATACAAGAATAATAAATGTTCAAGAGATTTAATTAAAGGTTTGGTGATACCTATAAAATATAAAAAAAATTATTTATTAACTTCGAAAAATAAGGAATAACAAATTCAATGCATTCCAAATAAAGTTAAGTTACACATAATTCTGAGCGATCGTGCATTTGATTATTCATGATGTACTCTATTTTCTTTGTAAGTCTCCTTCCATAATTAGATTAGAAGTTAATGTAAATAAATCATTACTACATTAACCTATATTTAGTGGATTGAACTTAAAATAGTATATCATATAAGAAAGCTTATCGATGACCCACTTTCAAAATTTGGCCCTTGAAGATTTATAATTGTTATACACAATAACTAAGCACTATACTTTTATATACTACTATTCGTGAAAGTGAAATTACATAGGTTAGATCATTACATTTACTATTTAGCACATATAATTTTAGCAACTAATAATACTAGTAATAACTACAAACAAAACAGTGTATGATTCTCTAAACTACATGTTTAAAAATGTTTAATACTGGACGGTAATATTCATAACATTAAATAAAACCTAGATACTTCTAAATATAAAAACCAATTCTAATCCATCTAGCTATCCTCATTACCTTATGCAACTACTATAATATAGATGATGTTAATAGAAGTGTATTCACTGTACAATGAAATGAAAAAATATAAACACGAGAGTGATAAAAACTTCATAGTTTTGTATAAAAATGAAGAAATATTCAAATAAAAGGGAAGAAAGAATTAACAAAGGTTATAAGAATATTGTTGTTAACCATTATTTTTTTCGTTTTCTAACCACTAGACAAACTAATGATCTTCATTACTTTTATTCCTTAAGTCTGTAATATAAATATTTGGCATATCCTCGTTATATCTATATCCGAATTTTTATAGGAAAACAAAAAATCTGTATATAATTAGAAATACAAAATAGTATATGAGTAGATTTAAAAGATATTACAGCTACACACCCAACCTATAGCGATTTTTGTGGCATCTTTTTGAAAACATGCTTACTTACTTTCTTTTAGTAGAATAGGCCTATTTGCATTAACACATGCTATAGATAATTAGATAAGCTACAAATTTGTAATAGTCCCATAAATATTAGATTTAACATCATTAATAAGGTCAAAGTTTAGATTATGACATTTAAAGATAATACAATTAAATAACATATTTTTCTGTGCTCCCCAATTTTCTGGTTACATTTCTTGGCTTCTTTGGTATTCTATGCTCCCTGGGGCACATTACATCCCCGGTATAGAAACGAGTTGTTTTAGGTCTTCTTCCTCTTTTCTTGGGCTACATCACACCCATAGGTTTTAGGTCTTTTCTGCTCCAGCACACCCAAAAATAGAAAATATACATCTTATAAAGTAAAACTATATTTTCTACTTATTCAACTATTTTGTCTAATATAGGGACCAACTATGCAATTAACCTTAATTTGATCACAAAATAATAGAATATATGATAAATAATAAAAAGATTCAGTTATCTTGCATCTTGAATTTGTCTCTGGAATTTGGTAATCCTTTATTGTAAAAATCCCAGGAAGCACATTCTATAACAATCAAAATAAATTAAATATAATTAAAATTAAAATTCGACGATAAGAATTAACAAAAAGAACCACCATTAACTAAGGACATGATTACAAAAAATAAAAAATAAAAGTAATAAATAATTGAATTAGATAAACATTTAATTCATATGTTGTGTGTACTATTCTAATAATATAAGGTGACATTGTATACTTTTTAAAGGGAAAAAGACACTGAAGTCCTCAAGTTTATTATATTGGGACACTTAGGTCCCTCCGTTTTTCTTTTTATTTTGATAGGTCCTATTTTTTAACATGGTTAGTTATATTTAACTGTTAATGATATGATTTTTTTAAAATTCCACTTATACCCTTTATTTTATTAACCAAATTTATTTGATTTCACAATTATAAATACTCAACCATTTATTAGATATATTATTTAAATAATATAATTTTTTTTAGGATTCGTACAGTGACTTTGTTTTCTTCTATTCATGTAGTATAAATCTTCAAAACTATGTATCATTTTTTTTAGAAAAAACTATATCAAACTTGTATCTTTTTCTTTGTGCCTATCAAGAATCCTACTTAGCTAGTATAATCCATCCTTTATCCAATTCATATCTATAAAACAACCTCATCTAATATACTTATCTGAATTTTATGTTCTATTACATTAAAATCAAATAACACGACAATCTCACACATGTATAAAAGATCACAATACTAATAAAATTAACATCCATAATAAAATATAGAATTTTTTCAGATCATGTTCTTGTACTAACATATTTTTTAAAAACTAACGAAATAGTAATCTAATATATGAGACAAAACATGAGCATACAATAACATGTTCATAGTACATGACAAAAGTAACTTTCATAATAAGAATTAGTTATCCACTATGTCGAGAATACGCAACCTCGTCAGATGTGTTGCTAGGTCTTGTACAAGTAGAGCTCCCACAATGTACATAATTCTGCTTAATGTCCATATTATGGTTTTCAACCTATACAAATATAATAATAAGTAATTAGATTAATTGTATCCATTAATGTAAAAATAATACTTGAAAATAATTAAAGATATTACAATCAACAGTAACAAATAAGTTGCATCTATGTAAGTGGCTTAACGATCTAGGATGAACGAGTTTCCATGGTCCAATATGATCACATAAATTTTATTTTCAACTTTTATTTGAACTCATCAATTTTAAATATATACTATATCAGTACACTACTTTACATATAACCTCATAAAAAATCACATTAGATGCTTATTCTTTCTTGAAAAAATATAAGGTGTGTCAAAAGTGCAATAAAAGAAAAATATAAACAATATTACCTGTTTACTATATTGTTATCAAAACTCGTGTTAGCTCTTCTATCCTTTAGATGGCATGTAGATTTATTATGACCCAACGCTTTGCATAACGAGCATCTATGAAGTACTGATCTTTGATCACAAGATGGTGCAATTTCTCCAACTTCTTTGATTCTATTAACTTTTGGCATGGCTATTTTCCGTACCATTTCTAGAGGTGCCCATATAGGTGAATTGTCCGAATCTGTATTTTTAACAAAGGAATCAAGAAGAGGGTATAAAAGGTATTTTAAAAAAGTCAATTACTCTTGACTGTTAAAAAAAGTTAACTACGTTAAAAAATAGGACTTATCAAGAGAATAAAAAGAACTAAGGAACTTATGTGTCCCAATATAAAAAACTAGAGGACCTGAGTGTCCTTTTCCCACTTTTTAAATCTCACGAGTTTATACACATATTTTTTTAAGACCACAAAAGATATGATGTATCTTTCAAACTAAATAAAAATACATTCACATATCTAAATCACAAGGAGATAAAATAAAAAGAATGTTTCCTTAGACTATCATATATGTTGTTAAAAAATATGCTTTCTCCAATAGGTGTCAATCAAGTCTTACAAATTAATTTAATTTTTCTTACTTCTATTTCTCTACTCTCCATATATATACTCCAACCACTATGAATAGATGGTCTAAAATTTAGTGAAAAAATATCTCTTGTGGTGTTGGTGTATATTTGGCTATTTATTAAAATATATAATCCAAAAATATCTAACTAATTTTCTCAATATAATTAATTACAAATTTGAAAAAAAAATGAAAACAAATTCAATTAATTTACACCAAAGTGCAAAAACACATTGCAGAACAAATTTTTGAAATTAAAAAAGTACCTTAGATTTATAAATTGAAATGATATGGCCAACTATCTAAGATACTAGAATTTAAAAATAGTATTTAGACAGAAGAATGCCAATCTAGATTGAGATGAAACATCATAATGGAAGAAGAAGAGGGAGATATTACAGAGAAATTGAAAAAAGTACATTGGATAGAAGAAATGAATTATGATTAAAAAAGATTGAAAATTAGAAGATATCAAAGATTTAGACATTAGAGTTTGATAGTAAAAATGACAAAAAAAAAGGAATATCAAAAGGAGGCTGACAGTAGGTTTGAAACTAAGAGTGGAAGAAAGAGTTGAAGAATATGTATGTGTAAGTATAGCAAAAGGCGGCAACATTAGGGTTAAATGGGTAGTTTATTTTTTATTGAGTTTGTGAAATTAGGGCCCGTTTGGAAGTGCTTATTTTAGAGTAAAAAAGTGCTAATTTAAAATTTAAAAAAATTATTAAAAATAATTTTGAAATCTAAAATTATTTTAAGTGCTTTTTTTTTAAGAAACACCTATTTGGTGCTTCTCAAAAAAGTTCTTTTCAAAGTCAAAAAATTTCTTAAAATGCTAAAAGCACTTTTAAGTTTTTCTCCAAAAAGGCACTTCCAAACGGGCCCTTAGTGTGGACCCTAAATTGTATTAATATTTTAATTATAGTTTAAACTTATAAGTTTCATAAATAATATGATATTTTTTTTTCATATTACATATTTTCTAAAAAAGTTTTATATTTAACTTCTATGAATAACTTTGTTTCTGATTATGTACTTTTGATTTTTGTTCGATAAAGTTTTAATCCCCTAATTGTCTTTATATGTTATCGTTTATTAATTGAACATAACCTATGTGAAAAATTAAAATTTAATATTTTATTTATTACTAATTAATCAAATTATTTAAAAACTTAGTTTTATAAATAGTTATTTGTTTAATAGATGAACTCGGGTTCTTACAATAATCTAAGATAATTTATCTATTAATATATCTTTCAATTTACCAATAACAGAGGATGGTGACATTGTGATGCTAGTTAAATGTAATATTTTTGTCAAAGTTAAATTATGATATCTGAATTATAATGCATGTTACGACATTCATTGATGAATTGCATTCTCAAAAGTTTGGTATATGAGTTTTACACTTATGTTTACTAAAATATGTGTTGTTATAATTAAAACAAAGTATCATTTCTAAATTTGTTCGAACATAGATAAGTTTTAAATTCTTCAAGTCCTTTTAGAGCTAGTAGTGTCTTCCACAAAAGAATAATTGCTAATATCTCTATCAAGGAAGCTTCTGATGAAACTTCATGCATGTCAAAAGGAAAAATTATCCTAACATGATCTTAAGAAATGAAGCTTATAAGAGTAGTGAACTAGTGTGTTAAGTGTATTTTCTGGTGTGTTTCGTAAGTAAGACAAGGAGAGCAAGAGTTGTATTTATAGGGGAGTTGGTGAGGAGAGGCTTTGCAGAAACGTCCAAATTAATCACCTTGATTGTCTCCATAATTGGTTCTTGATTGATTGAGGGTTTTGGTTGACTCATATGTTACACGTTTTTATTTCTAACAATGAATCTGGACATTATGTTGACTTGATACGTTCCCGTATTGACCAAGTTCTGTAACAGTTGACTGTTGCGTAATCGGCAAACGCTTGTCTTCTAGTGTGAAATTGGTGGACATTTGTCTTCTTGCTGAAAGGACTTGACTTGCCACCACCTACTATAAGAACTAGCCTTCTCCTAGTAGAGCCTCTTCCAAAAACTAGTTTCATTTTTCATTTTTTGACTCCCCAACTCCCCGAACTCCCCCACGATCCCACGATCCACGCCTACGCGTCGCCAGGCTGGGCCGGGCGGGTGGTGGTGGTGCGCGCATGTGGGGCTTTGCCTTTTCCCTTTTGTCTTTCATTATCTTTGGTTCTTTTGAGAGTAATAGATGGGTAAGCTAATTAATGCTAATATATTTTCCATCTCTGCTCCTATGTGGGACATTTTCTTCACAAAAAAGTGTCTTTTCCACTTCTCCCATAAGAACATGGAAATGAATTATATTAATACTTTGTTAAATGGATTTAAACACACTTAATTAATTATAAATTCCAACAATCCCCCACTTAGGGTCTTTATGAGAGAATGTGAACATATATCCATAACTATCAGTATGTGGGTGAATTGTACTTAAGTGGCAATATCTTTTGATTTGAATTGACACATAGTGAAGTGAGGCAACCACCAAATTCCGTTTAAATGAACTTACTCTTGAACTTAACGGTTTTCGATCGAGACCCTCACAACACATACTCTACTCAACTGAAAGTTATAGTTCCTTTGAACATCACCCTTCAGTTTGTTCATCAAGTCCTTCTCTTAGGACCACCGCTTGCGGGCCATGAACTTTGTGGACTTTTTAATATGAGACCATTAATGTGGTGTCCTCAATTTCTATCATGAATGTTGAGTCTCACTTTTGACCGTGTAATCATCAAGTCCTTCTTAAAAATGACCACCATATGATGGCTCTAAATTCATTATGAGTTGAACACTCATCCTTGTGTTTTCTAGAATGATACACCTTATGGGTGAATTCATCAAGTCCTTCTCAATAGGACCACCACAAGTGGCTATGAATTCTTTAAGACGATTTATACATTCGTGTCATATCCCATGACTATTGAGTCTATTATATTCGGTCCAACAGTGACCTTACTTAGAACTCGGGTAATTTTTGCTAGACACCCCCACATTCGAGTTAGTGGGCCAGAACCGATTAACATAGCCTTTATCTATGTCATTACATAGGGGTATGTGAGGCACTAAGTTCGTCGATAATTCCGTTAATATCACAAAGCTATTTTACGGGATTTAGAACAACATTCGTGCCCTAAGTCTTTTGATTTGGCAAAAAAGTTGGTTTTCAACCTCGACCTTATGTTTTATAAACACATGATCCGTTTCACTTTTAGTATTTAGGAGATATACTTTCATGAACCTGGAATAGTTTCCTATGAATGTTATATAGTATGGGTTTTTTCCTTTACTAGTTGAATTTATAAAAGCATTTAGGTCTGAATGTACTAATTCTGGTAGTTTAGAATTCTCGTGGTTTCATATTAAAGGGTCATTTTCCTTTGAGTTTGGACTTTACACATATCATATAATATATAAAGTCATTGACCTTATTAGTCGAAAGGATTTTTAGCCTTTAAAAAGAAGAGAAAAAGAAAGGTAGCCCAATCTACCATTCAATACATCTAAACATTCAAATAGATAAGAAAAATTAGAAATGTCCTTATTAGAGGTTACAAGGTTCAATCACACAAACCCTTATTTGGAAAAAAAACCCATTCCCCAAAAACTTATCATATTGGTACTAGTCACGAGTTACAGTATTTAAAACAATCAAACTATTATGTAAATACCCTTTTCCCATAAACTCATCAGTTTTGGTAATAACTATTTCCCCCCCTCGAAAACTAGTTTGAGTACCACTTTATTAAGAAGAGCTCCGAAAACTAAGTTCCTACGGAGCGAGGGGACAAAGAGAACATCGTTTAACTCAAAGATCTTACCAGAAGTGAGTTTGAGGGTAACCTGTTTTTTTCCAAGGACTTTAGAAGTGGATAAGTCACCTAGGTACACACATTCACCATTGGTTGCTTCCTCGAACTTTTTGAACAGGGCTTTGTTTGCACATAAGTGTCGTGAAGCCCCAGTGTCAAGGATCCACTCGATTTTGTTTTCCACCAAGTAAACCTCAACCATTACCACGGCGATTATCTCTTCGATTTCAGTTAGGTTTGCAGTAGGTTTTGGATCAGGAATAACTCTAAGAGGACACTCAAAAGCCCCATGTCCTTCGTTACCACAACAATAACAAGAACCCTTAGGTTTCTAAATCTTACCAGAGATTTTAAACATTTTGTTTGTTTGTTGGAGTTGTTGCGGTTCTTAATTTCCTCCGGATTTGGAATTGTTAGCGCCTTGCTGTTTTCCATTACTTTCGAACATGTCCTTGTTATGTTGCCCAGAACTTTCAAGAAGTTTAGACTTCGAGGAATGAGGAGGGAAAGAGAGTGACTTATCCTTGAGTCGATTGGCTTCTTCGACTTGTATGTGACTGATGAGTTCTTGGAGGGTCATTTCCTTCTTTTTGTGTTTGAGGTGGTTACGGCATTCGCTCCAAGATGGGGGAAATTTCTCAAGCAAAATGTTGGCTTGGAAAACTTCTCACATCTTCATGCCTTCGGCGATTTCCTCCACGCATAGGTTTTCGTATACATGAAGTTGTTCGGTCATAGGTTTCTGATCAGTGAGAGTAAAGTTGTACCAGTTTCTGGTGTCATACATCTTTTTACCGGAATCATCGGTCCCATACTTTTACTCAAGAGTTTCCTATATGACCTTTGTAGACTTTTTCTTTGGCAAGAAGTTAAAAAATGGGATTCGTGACATTGTTCAACATCCAACCCCGAGCTTTGGTATTAGCTCTTTTGAACCTGGCTTTGAGGATGAGATGTCTAGCCTGTTCTAGTCAGTAGAAGCTCCATTTTCCACCATAAGTGGAGGAGCCTCGACTATAGCAAAGTCGAGTTCATACTGTTCAAGACAGATCATAATCTTTTGTACTCAACGCTAGTTGGAACCATTAAGGGACTCCAACGTATTCATGTTGAGTAGTGGATTTGCGTTCAATGATGAAGCAGCAGCCGAGATAGGAAAAGCCAATTCAGAAAACGGTGATAAAAGCAAATATCTTTTTAAATTTTGAGTAAAATTGGAAGTCACCGGTTTTCAAAACAAAGGAAATGGTATTTCAGAAAAACAATGTTCCGATTTAAGTAAACTCACTATTACAAAAATAGAATTACAAGTTACAAATAATAAACCACTTACACGAAATCAGAAAAGAACACCACAATTACACGGTAATTTGGCGTTAAAAAGATATTCTGGCGTACCGGTATCTTTAACAGAGGCTCTACGACTATAGTTTTTCAGAGAGAAGAGAGGTAGAATTTTTGTTCTTTTCTGGTGTGTTTAGTAAGTAAGACAAGAAGGGGAAGAGTTGTATTTATATGGGAGTAGGTGAGGAGAGGCTTTGCAGAAACGTCCCAATTAATAAACTTGATTGTATCCATAATGGGTCCTTGATTGACTGACGGTTTTGGTTGACTCATATGTTACACGTTTTAATTTCCAGCAATGAATTTGGACACTATGTTGACTTGATACATTCCTGTGTTGACCAAGTTCTGTAACAGTTGACTGGTGCGTAATTGGCGGACGCTTGTCTTCTGGTGTGTAATTGGTGGATGTTTGTCTTCTTGCTGAAATGACTTGACTTGCCACTGACTACTATAAGAACTGGCCTTCTCCCAATAGTGCCTCTTCCAAATACTAGTTTCATTTTTTATTTTTTGACTCCCCAAACTCCCCACGACCCACACCCACTCCGTCGTCGGGCGGGTGGTGGTGGTACGCGCATGTGGGGATTCACCTTTTCCCTTTTGACTTTCATAGCCTTTGGTTCTTTTGAAGTAATAGATAGGTAAGCTAATTTAATCTAATATAGTTTCCATCTCTTCTCCTATGTGGGAAATTTTCTTCACAAAAAATTGTCTTTTCCACTTCTCCCATAAGAACATGAAAACGGATTATATTAATACCTTGTTAAATGGATTTAAACACACTTAATTAATAATAAATTCCAACATGGAGGACATTGATGTCGTGTTTGTGGTGGTGGTTGATGTCTCCCTATTCTAACTATTAGCCCTTTGGAGACATCATTTTAGGTGAATAAATGACTTATTTGATGGAGATTTATGCGTATTTGATCATATTACTCTTTCTCCCCTTGGAATTTAACTATCTGCAGTTTCTGAGCTTTTGTGCGTAAATTTGACTATTTTTAGTGCAAAGTTAATAGGTTCTTGCATTTCATGAAACACCAATATAAGGAGGAGAAGTGAGAATAAAAGTCTTAGGGTATTTTAGTGTGTTAGGATGTATTTTTACTCGAGTTTCTATTTTTAGAGTGCACTTTCCTATTTCTATTTCTTGAATTTATGATTTATTCTTTTTAAGCATATGCGGTTTAATTATTTATTTATTGTGGAAGCTTGAAAAGATATATGGTAATTAATTAGAGACCAAGTCAAGTCAAAGAAGTAAAGGAAAGAATATTTACATGGAAATAAGAAGATTTAGGAAGGATATATGCAAAGAAGGAAAAGATAAAGCTTCCTTATGAATTTGAAATTCCAGCCACGTTTCAAAGACGAGTCCAGAACTTAATATTGGCTAGGAATCTGGGCGAGTGGTCTGCACCCATGAAAAGAGCTTTCTGATACAAGCAGTTTCGAATATTGGAACGCGTCAAACGGATAAGTATTGAAGGAGATATGACCAAAACAAATCAGCAGCAGAATCTTACCTTTCCTAGAATTTAGGACTACAAATTTAAGAGTTCTTAACTTGTCTTCCACTCCAAGTAAATTCGACCTAGGGCTTCCTAACACCTATAAATACACCCCTTAGCCTCCTCTTTTCAAAAAACACTTCAGAGAATTACACAAGAGGCTTAAGGTTTTCAAGTCAGAGCAAGAAGGCAAGGAGAAGCTAGTGCTGGAGAAGTCCTGTTCTTCCATCATCAGTCATCTTACCCTTTAGGTTATCAATTTATCCTTTGTATTTGAACATGAATTCCTTTTATTTAATTTTAGTTTTTCATTCCGTTATGAATTAATTTCTTAATTACTTGAGAATCGTTATATGGGTTGAACTTAATTCTGTTTAATTTATGTTTTCTGAATTTGGGTTTTAATGGTTTAAATTAGACTAGGTATTTTGTGTGGACTATTATTTTGTTCTAATCACTAATTTTGAAGTCATGAATCAAACTTAACTCATAGTAATTAAGCTATTCCATATAGTGGCGTATGGATCACCTTGACGGGGGGGGGGGGGGGTTTAATTACAGACTTAGATAATAGATGCATATTATCCGTTATTGACCCTGACGGGCTTAACTAACCATGCAGCCAATGTGGTAAATTAGTATTCATTTGAAGGTAGCTTATATTTACCCTGGCGGGGTTTGTAATACCGTAGGATAGCTCCTAAGTCCACCCTGACGGGGGTTAGGAGATATTAGAGTCCCGACTAGCACAATAATACCAGTTTAGCCCTTAAACAAAAGCATTAGATAGGTTAGGTGAAACCCTTGCGAGGATAAAATAATCTTTCTCATCTGAAGTTTCAAGTGTCTTTTATTTGCTTTCTTTTATTTCCGTACTTTATTTTCTTACATCTTTTAATTTATAAAAACCAAACAAAATCTTTATTTTATTTTTCTGTCAAACAATTATTCTTACTTTTCGATTAATACCTGAGTTGTGCCTAATCCGTCCCTCCGAACGAACTTGTTTATCATATATTACTTGGACAACCTTGCACTTGCGGTTAAATGGTTCCCTAATTTTCAGTTCATAATTTATAAACACACCAGGACCCACCAGTGGTTCGAGTTGTTGTTTAAATGTGAGATTTTATTATCTACGAAGCTAGTTTGAAGGTCTTCATGCAATATCTTGTTCGAGCTAACTAAAATGAGAGACAAATTCATTTTCCTCTCAAGGAAGATACGATATTGGTTTGAATCTTCACATGGGATACAAATTTGATGCTAGCTAATGACAACATGATGGTGCCAATATATTGAAGTGAAAAAATTATTGTTGTATTTGTTCACCTTTCTCTTGGATATGTGCAAGTTGTAAATTGTAGTATAGTTTTATCATATTTTAAACTCAGTTTTTTTTGTTTCTTTTCTTTTAAGTAGTTAAACAACTCTAAACTAATGTAGTTATTTAATT
The DNA here is from genome assembly GCA_029959085.1 of Nemophila menziesii. Taxonomy (NCBI): domain Eukaryota; kingdom Viridiplantae; phylum Streptophyta; class Magnoliopsida; order Boraginales; family Hydrophyllaceae; genus Nemophila; species Nemophila menziesii. The sequence continues at coordinate 1,127,512 of JARWIR010000027.1, read as the reverse complement.
TAGTTATGTGGTGGTTTTCTATACACTAAGTGCATAACACTAAGCATGCTCACTAGTAATGATACAACAGTCTCGTAAAGTGTGCATGCGTATTTAAACTTTATTATCAGAATCTCAATCTTAGTAGTAAATTATGGAAGTGTTGTATACTGAGCTTGCTTAGTGATAAAATTATCCTCCCAGTGTCGAACATTTAGCATACTCACTGTCAAACTTTGATCATGATTAGTTCTTCCACCAACGGTGTCTACAAACATAATTAGTCTTGGAATTTGTGTATGCTCAGTGTTCAGGATCGAGCTTTATCAACATCAAAATCTGAGCATGCTTAGTAACACCACTAGTCATGGCTCTTACAGTAAACACTAATAATGTTCAATATCAGACTCTAAGCATTCTTATTATTAGATTCTAAGCATGATCAGTGCGTCCTCTGGTGTTGTCTTATTTGACATGATTTGACGATGATAAGTGGAGGTCAAAGATACATTGTGTCACTTAGTGGGAAGCTTAATATTCATTTTGTCACTTTGTTTATCTTTCTGTGAGTTTTGTCCTATTTGGGGGTGTTTAAGTATTTTTCAAAATATTTGGCCCCTTATAAGAACAAAAAGGTTCTTTCCTCCGTATTGGCAATAAAAGACTTTCGCAAAACTTGTTTGTCAAACCCCCTATAATAAAACAAATGAAGTATTATCAACACACTTCAAATTTCTATATTCCATAATTGTTAAAAATATTATTATTATAATATATTATTACCTTTCTAGATTAGTTTGTTTCCATATCGTATTTGTTTTCTAGTTAGTTTAGTCCTACCTTACTTGTTCACCAAGTTATTAGTCCTATAAATAGGACTCATTCTATAGTATTAGATCATCAGTTCATTCACAAGTAGTATCTAGTGCTCTAGTGTCTTCCACAAAAGAATAATTGCTAATATCTCCATCAAGGAAGCTTTTGATGAAACTTTATTCATGTCAAAGATAAAATTATCCTAACATGATCTCAAGAAATGAAGCTTATAAGAGTAGTGAACTAGTTGTGTTAAGTGTATTGCAAGAAAAATACATTAACTTATAGCATATAAGGTGCGCCAAGTACATATTTGCTAAATGTGACGGCCTCTCAGATTGTCAAGGTTTGAAGATAAGGATGCAACTGTACATTTCGTACCATTCTGGCAATGTATTAAAGACTGTTTCTCTACCTGTTGTTAGTATAGGGAAAAAGTTGTTACATCGGGTATTTACATTTGTTGTCCCCTAGAGTGTGAGAAATAAATCAAAACCTACGAGGAGCTACTACATGCAAGTATAGAGGTCGTAAACAACTAACAAATAAGTATTAGAGTATCTTTCTCCACATGCACTACGAGGTTAATTCTTTTGTGTTTTAAGGAAGCGTAGAGGGGTCGAGTTGTAATTAACTAAAACATAAAAGATATTGTTTTATTTTATAAAAGCAAGGATTAAAGTGCAAAACAAATAACATGTGATTAAAAATCAATTAACTAAAGGATAAACTAACAAATACGAGAATATAGTTGAGAAGACAGCCTTAGTGTCGCTAGTAATTCTCACTAGTTATGAATTTACCTATTTATGAATGTAAGGGTGAATAGTTATTTTAGCAATAGTCGAAACTCTAAAATCTCCCTAATTCCGTCCCTGGTAGATAGAGAGATGTCTACAATTCTATGGATCTCTCCCGAATGAACCTACAAGACTTTCAAACGTAATTAATCCTAACCCGATGGACTATCTGGCTATCTGACGAGCCTTGTGAAGTTCAAGTTCCTCTTAGTCGATATTTCGGGGAAAGCGGCTAGTAGTCAGTGTGTAGATAATTTTTTACGGTCCTATTAATTAAAATTAAACGAATAAAATAATGTTTTTAAATTAGTTTGATGCACTTGGAGAATAAAAAAAAAATAATGGTCTTTTTATTTTTACCACATCTGGTTTGGAAGAAGAAAAAAAATTTATATTACTTTTCTTGCGGGTAAGGTTATTTAGCAGTAAAAAATTTTTGTTTGCGATTGAGTTGTAAGGAGAACAACTACCTTTATTGTATCTATTTATTGGATATATGGTTATTTTCTTTTCTTCTATTTTATGAATAATATTTTTTTCTCTCTGTGAAAATTAAACTAACTTTATGTAATTATTCGTGAGTTTTAAAATTTGGCGGAAAAAAAAAAACGAATACCCATACAAGAATAATAAATGTTCAAGAGATTTAATTAAAGGTTTGGTGATACCTATAAAATATAAAAAAAATTATTTATTAACTTCGAAAAATAAGGAATAACAAATTCAATGCATTCCAAATAAAGTTAAGTTACACATAATTCTGAGCGATCGTGCATTTGATTATTCATGATGTACTCTATTTTCTTTGTAAGTCTCCTTCCATAATTAGATTAGAAGTTAATGTAAATAAATCATTACTACATTAACCTATATTTAGTGGATTGAACTTAAAATAGTATATCATATAAGAAAGCTTATCGATGACCCACTTTCAAAATTTGGCCCTTGAAGATTTATAATTGTTATACACAATAACTAAGCACTATACTTTTATATACTACTATTCGTGAAAGTGAAATTACATAGGTTAGATCATTACATTTACTATTTAGCACATATAATTTTAGCAACTAATAATACTAGTAATAACTACAAACAAAACAGTGTATGATTCTCTTAATTACATGTTTAAAAATGTTTAATACTGGACGGTAATATTCATAACATTAAATAAAACCTAGATACTTCTAAATATAAAAACCAATTCTAATCCATCTAGCTATCCTCATTACCTTATGCAACTACTATAATATAGATGATGTTAATAGAAGTGTATTCACTGTACAATGAAATGAAAAAATATAAACACGAGAGTGATAAAAACTTCATAGTTTTGTATAAAAATGAAGAAATATTCAAATAAAAGGGAAGAAAGAATTAACAAAGGTTATAAGAATATTGTTGTTAACCATTATTTTTTTCGTTTTCTAACCACTAGACAAACTAATGATCTTCATTACTTTTATTCCTTAAGTCTGTAATATAGATATTTGGCATATCCTCGTTATATCTATATCCGAATTTTTATAGGAAAACAAAAAATCTGTATATAATTAGAAATACAAAATAGTATATGAGTAGATTTAAAAGATATTACAGCTACACACCCAACCTATAGCGATTTTTGTGGCATCTTTTTGAAAACATGCTTACTTACTTTCTTTTAGTAGAATAGGCCTATTTGCATTAACACATGCTATAGATAATTAGGTAAGCTACAAATTTGTAATAGTCCCATAAATATTAGATTTAACATCATTAATAAGGTCAAAGTTTAGATTATGACATTTAAAGATAATACAATTAAATAACATATTTTTCTGTGCTCCCCAATTTTCTGGTTACATTTCTTGGCTTCTTTGGTATTCTATGCTCCCTGGGGCACATTACATCCCCGGTATAGAAACGAGTTGTTTTAGGTCTTCTTCCTCTTTTCTTGGGCTACATCACACCCATAGGTTTTAGGTCTTTTCTGCTCCAGCACACCCAAAAATAGAAAATATACATCTTATAAAGTTAAACTATATTTTCTACTTATTCAACTATTTTGTCTAATATAGGGACCAACTATGCAATTAACCTTAATTTGATCACAAAATAATAGAATATATGATAAATAATAAAAAGATTCAGTTATCTTGCATCTTGAATTTGTCTCTGGAATTTGGTAATCCTTTATTGTAAAAATCCCAGGAAGCACATTCTATAACAATCAAAATAAATTAAATATAATTAAAATTAAAATTCGACGATAAGAATTAACAAAAAGAACCACCATTAACTAAGGACATGATTACAAAAAATAAAAAATAAAAGTAATAAATAATTGAATTAGATAAACATTTAATTCATATGTTGTGTGTACTATTCTAATAATATAAGGTGACATTGTATACTTTTTAAAGGGAAAAAGACACTGAAGTCCTCAAGTTTATTATATTGGGACACTTAGGTCCCTCCGTTTTTCTTTTTATTTTGATAGGTCCTATTTTTTAACATGGTTAGTTATATTTAACTGTTAATGATATGATTTTTTTAAAATTCCACTTATACCCTTTATTTTATTAACCAAATTTATTTGATTTCACAATTATAAATACTCAACCATTTATTAGATATATTATTTAAATAATATAATTTTTTTTAGGATTCGTACAGTGACTTTGTTTTCTTCTATTCATGTAGTATAAATCTTCAAAACTATGTATCATTTTTTTTAGAAAAAACTATATCAAACTTGTATCTTTTTCTTTGTGCCTATCAAGAATCCTACTTAGCTAGTATAATCCATCCTTTATCCGATTCATATCTATAAAACAACCTCATCTAATATACTTATCTGAATTTTATGTTCTATTACATTAAAATCAAATAACACGACAATCTCACACATGTATAAAAGATCACAATACTAATAAAATTAACATCCATAATAAAATATAGAATTTTTTCAGATCATGTTCTTGTACTAACATATTTTTTAAAAACTAACGAAATAGTAATCTAATATATGAGACAAAACATGAGCATACAATAACATGTTCATAGTACATGACAAAAGTAACTTTCATAATAAGAATTAGTTATCCACTATGTCGAGAATACGCAACCTCGTCAGATGTGTTGCTAGGTCTTGTACAAGTAGAGCTCCCACAATGTACATAATTCTGCTTAATGTCCATATTATGGTTTTCAACCTATACAAATATAATAATAAGTAATTAGATTAATTGTATCCATTAATGTAAAAATAATACTTGAAAATAATTAAAGATATTACAATCAACAGTAACAAATAAGTTGCATCTATGTAAGTGGCTTATACGATCTAGGATGAACGAGTTTCCATGGTCCAATATGATCACATAAATTTTATTTTCAACTTTTATTTGAACTCATCAATTTTAAATATATACTATATCAGTACACTACTTTACATATAACCTCATAAAAAATCACATTAGATGCTTATTCTTTCTTGAAAAAATATAAGGTGTGTCAAAAGTGCAATAAAAGAAAAATATAAACAATATTACCTGTTTACTATATTGTTATCAAAACTCGTGTTAGCTCTTCCATCCTTTAGATGGCATGTAGATTTATTATGACCCAACGCTTTGCATAACGAGCATCTATGAAGTACTGATCTTTGATCACAAGATGGTGCAATTTCTCCAACTTCTTTGATTCTATTAACTTTTGGCATGGCTATTTTCCGTACCATTTCTAGAGGTGCCCATATAGGTGAATTGTCCGAATCTGTATTTTTAACAAAGGAATCAAGAAGAGGGTATAAAAGGTATTTTAAAGAAGTCAATTACTCTTGACTGTTAAAAAAAGTTAACTACGTTAAAAAATAGGACTTATCAAGAGAATAAAAAGAACTAAGGAACTTATGTGTCCCAATATAAAAAACTAGAGGACCTGAGTGTCCTTTTCCCACTTTTTAAATCTCACGAGTTTATACACATATTTTTTTAAGACCACAAAAGATATGATGTATCTTTCAAACTAAATAAAAATACATTCACATATCTAAATCACAAGGAGATAAAATAAAAAGAATGTTTCCTTAGACTATCATATATGTTGTTAAAAAATATGCTTTCTCCAATAGGTGTCAATCAAGTCTTACAAATTAATTTAATTTTTCTTACTTCTATTTCTCTACTCTCCATATATATACTCCAACCACTATGAACAGATGGTCTAAAATTTAGTGAAAAAATATCTCTTGTGGTGTTGGTGTATATTTGGCTATTTATTAAAATATATAATCCAAAAATATCTAACTAATTTTCTCAATATAATTAATTACAAATTTGAAAAAAAAATGAAAACAAATTCAATTAATTTACACCAAAGTGCAAAAACACATTGCAGAACAAATTTTTGAAATTAAAAAAGTACCTTAGATTTATAAATTGAAATGATATGGCCAACTATCTAAGATACTAGAATTTAAAAATAGTATTTAGACAGAAGAATGCCAATCTAGATTGAGATGAAACATCATAATGGAAGAAGAAGAGGGAGATATTACAGAGAAATTGAAAAAAGTACATTGGATAGAAGAAATGAATTATGATTAAAAAAGATTGAAAATTAGAAGATATCAAAGATTTAGACATTAGAGTTTGATAGTAAAAATGACAAAAAAAAAGGAATATCAAAAGGAGGCTGACAGTAGGTTTGAAACTAAGAGTGGAAGAAAGAGTTGAAGAATATGTATGTGTAAGTATAGCAAAAGGCGGCAACATTAGGGTTAAATGGGTAGTTTATTTTTTATTGAGTTTGTGAAATTAGGGCCCGTTTGGAAGTGCTTATTTTAGAGTAAAAAAGTGCTAATTTAAAATTTAAAAAAATTATTAAAAATAATTTTGAAATCTAAAATTATTTTAAGTGCTTTTTTTTTAAGAAACACCTATTTGGTGCTTCTCAAAAAAGTTCTTTTCAAAGTCAAAAAATTTCTTAAAATGCTAAAAGCACTTTTAAGTTTTTCTCCAAAAAGGCACTTCCAAACGGGCCCTTAGTGTGGACCCTAAATTGTATTAATATTTTAATTATAGTTTAAACTTATAAGTTTCATAAATAATATGATATTTTTTTTTCATATTACATATTTTCTAAAAAAGTTTTATATTTAACTTCTATGAATAACTTTGTTTCTGATTATGTACTTTTGATTTTTGTTCGATAAAGTTTTAATCCCCTAATTGTCTTTATATGTTATCGTTTATTAATTGAACATAACCTATGTGAAAAATTAAAATTTAATATTTTATTTATTACTAATTAATCAAATTATTTAAAAACTTAGTTTTATAAATAGTTATTTGTTTAATAGATGAACTTGGGTTCTTACAATAATCTAAGATAATTTATCTATTAATATATCCTTCAATTTACCAATAACAGAGGATGGTGACATTGTGATGCTAGTTAAATGTAATATTTTTGTCAAAGTTAAATTATGATATCTGAATTATAATGCATGTTACGACATTCATTGATGAATTGCATTCTCAAAAGTTTGGTATATGAGTTTTACACTTATGTTTACTAAAATATGTGTTGTTATAATGAAAACAAAGTATCATTTCTAAATTTGTTCGAACATAGATAAGTTTTAAATTCTTCAAGTCCTTTTAGAGCTAGTAGTGTCTTCCACAAAAGAATAATTGCTAATATCTCTATCAAGGAAGCTTCTGATGAAACTTCATGCATGTCAAAAGGAAAAATTATCCTAACATGATCTTAAGAAATGAAGCTTATAAGAGTAGTGAACTAGTGTGTTAAGTGTATTTTCTGGTGTGTTTCGTAAGTAAGACAAGGAGAGCAAGAGTTGTATTTATAGGGGAGTTGGTGAGGAGAGGCTTTGCAGAAACGTCCAAATTAATCACCTTGATTGTCTCCATAATTGGTTCTTGATTGATTGAGGGTTTTGGTTGACTCATATGTTACACGTTTTTATTTCTAACAATGAATCTGGACATTATGTTGACTTGATACGTTTCCGTATTGACCAAGTTCTGTAATAGTTGACTGTTGCGTAATCGGCAAACGCTTGTCTTCTAGTGTGAAATTGGTGGACATTTGTCTTCTTGCTGAAAGGACTTGACTTGCCACCACCTACTATAAGAACTAGCCTTCTCCTAGTAGAGCCTCTTCCAAAAACTAGTTTCATTTTTCATTTTTTGACTCCCCAACTCCCCGAACTCCCCCACGATCCCACGATCCACGCCTACGCGTCGCCAGGCTGGGCCGGGCGGGTGGTGGTGGTGCGCGCATGTGGGGCTTTGCCTTTTCCCTTTTGTCTTTCATTATCTTTGGTTCTTTTGAGAGTAATAGATGGGTAAGCTAATTAATGCTAATATATTTTCCATCTCTGCTCCTATGTGGGACATTTTCTTCACAAAAAAGTGTCTTTTCCACTTCTCCCATAAGAACATGGAAATGAATTATATTAATACTTTGTTAAATGGATTTAAACACACTTAATTAATTATAAATTCCAACAATCCCCCACTTAGGGTCTTTATGAGAGAATGTGAACATATATCCATAACTATCAGTATGTGGGTGAATTGTACTTAAGTGGCAATATCTTTTGATTTAAATTGACACATAGTGAAGTGAGGCAACCACCAAATTCCGTTTAAATGAACTTACTCTTGAACTTAACGGTTTTCGATCGAGACCCTCACAACACATACTCTACTCAACTGAAAGTTATAGTTCCTTTGAACATCACCCTTCAGTTTGTTCATCAAGTCCTTCTCTTAGGACCACCGCTTGCGGGCCATGAACTTTGTGGACTTTTTAATATGAGACCATTAATGTGGTGTCCTCAATTTCTATCATGAATGTTGAGTCTCACTTTTGACCGTGTAATCATCAAGTCCTTCTTAAAAATGACCACCATATGATGGCTCTAAATTCATTATGAGTTGAACACTCATCCTTGTGTTTTCTAGAATGATACACCTTATGGGTGAATTCATCAAGTCCTTCTCAATAGGACCACCACAAGTGGCTATGAATTCTTTAAGACGATTTATACATTCGTGTCATATCCCATGACTATTGAGTCTATTATATTCGGTCCAACAGTGACCTTACTTAGAACTCGGGTAATTTTTGCTAGACACCCCCACATTCGAGTTAGTGGGCCAGAACCGATTAACATAGCCTTTATCTATGTCATTACATAGGGGTATGTGAGGCACTAAGTTCGTCGATAATTCCGTTAATATCACAAAGCTATTTTACGGGATTTAGAACAACATTCGTGCCCTAAGTCTTTTGATTTGGCAAAAAAGTTGGTTTTCAACCTCGACCTTATGTTTTATAAACACATGATCCGTTTCACTTTTAGTATTTAGGAGATATACTTTCATGAACCTGGAATAGTTTCCTATGAATGTTATATAGTATGGGTTTTTTCCTTTACTAGTTGAATTTATAAAAGCATTTAGGTCTGAATGTACTAATTCTGGTAGTTTAGAATTCTCGTGGTTTCATATTAAAGGGTCATTTTCCTTTGAGTTTGGACTTTACACATATCATATAATATATAAAGTCATTGACCTTATTAGTCGAAAGGATTTTTAGCCTTTAAAAAGAAGAGAAAAAGAAAGGTAGCCCAATCTACCATTCAATACATCTAAACATTCAAATAGATAAGAAAAATTAGAAATGTCCTTATTAGAGGTTACAAGGTTCAATCACACAAACCCTTATTTGGAAAAAAAACCCATTCCCCAAAAACTTATCATATTGGTACTAGTCACGGGTTACAGTATTTAAAACAATCAAACTATTATGTAAATACCCTTTTCCCATAAACTCATCAGTTTTGGTAATAACTATTTCCCCCCCTCGAAAACTAGTTTGAGTACCACTTTATTAAGAAGAGCTCCGAAAACTAAGTTCCTACGGAGCGAGGGGACAAAGAGAACATCGTTTAACTCAAAGATCTTACCAGAAGTGAGTTTGAGGGTAACCTGTTTTTTTCCAAGGACTTTAGAAGTGGATAAGTCACCTAGGTACACACATTCACCATTGGTTGCTTCCTCGAACTTTTTGAACAGGGCTTTGTTTGCACATAAGTGTCGTGAAGCCCCAGTGTCAAGGATCCACTCGATTTTGTTGTCCACCAAGTAAACCTCAACCATTACCACGGCGATTATCTCTTCGATTTCAGTTAGGTTTGCAGTAGGTTTTGGATCAGGAATAACTCTAAGAGGACACTCAAAAGCCCCATGTCCTTCGTTACCACAACAATAACAAGAACCCTTAGGTTTCTAAATCTTACCAGAGATTTTAAACATTTTGTTTGTTTGTTGGAGTTGTTGCGGTTCTTAATTTCCTCCGGATTTGGAATTGTTAGCGCCTTGCTGTTTTCCATTACTTTCGAACATGTCCTTGTTATGTTGCCCAGAACTTTCAAGAAGTTTAGACTTCGAGGAATGAGGAGGGAAAGAGAGTGACTTATCCTTGAGTCGATTGGCTTCTTCGACTTGTATGTGACTGATGAGTTCTTGGAGGGTCATTTCCTTCTTTTTGTGTTTGAGGTGGTTACGGCATTCGCTCCAAGATGGGGGAAATTTCTCAAGCAAAATGTTGGCTTGGAAAACTTCTCACATCTTCATGCCTTCGGCGATTTCCTCCACGCATAGGTTTTCGTATACATGAAGTTGTTCGGTCATAGGTTTCTGATCAGTGAGAGTAAAGTTGTACCAGTTTCTGGTGTCATACATCTTTTTACCGGAATCATCGGTCCCATACTTTTACTCAAGAGTTTCCTATATGACCTTTGTAGACTTTTTCTTTGGCAAGAAGTTAAAAAATGGGATTCGTGACATTGTTCAACATCCAACCCCGAGCTTTGGTATTAGCTCTTTTGAACCTGGCTTTGAGGATGAGATGTCTAGCCTGTTCTAGTCAGTAGAAGCTCCATTTTCCACCATAAGTGGAGGAGCCTCGACTATAGCAAAGTCGAGTTCATACTGTTCAAGACAGATCATAATCTTTTGTACTCAACGCTAGTTGGAACCATTAAGGGACTCCAACGTATTCATGTTGAGTAGTGGATTTGCGTTCAATGATGAAGCAGCAGCCGAGATAGGAAAAGCCAATTCAGAAAACGGTGATAAAAGCAAATATCTTTTTAAATTTTGAGTAAAATTGGAAGTCACCGGTTTTCAAAACAAAGGAAATGGTATTTCAGAAAAACAATGTTCCGATTTAAGTAAACTCACTATTACAAAAATAGAATTACAAGTTACAAATAATAAACCACTTACACGAAATCAGAAAAGAACACCACAATTACACGGTAATTTGGCGTTAAAAAGATATTCTGGCGTACCGGTATCTTTAACAGAGGCTCTACGACTATAGTTTTTCAGAGAGAAGAGAGGTAGAATTTTTGTTCTTTTCTGGTGTGTTTAGTAAGTAAGACAAGAAGGGGAAGAGTTGTATTTATAGGGGAGTAGGTGAGGAGAGGATTTGCAGAAACGTCCCAATTAATAAACTTGATTGTATCCATAATGGGTCCTTGATTGACTGACGGTTTTGGTTGACTCATATGTTACACGTTTTAATTTCCAGCAATGAATTTGGACACTATGTTGACTTGATACATTCCTGTGTTGACCAAGTTCTGTAACAGTTGACTGGTGCGTAATTGGCGGACGCTTGTCTTCTGGTGTGTAATTGGTGGATGTTTGTCTTCTTGCTGAAATGACTTGACTTGCCACTGACTACTATAAGAACTGGCCTTCTCCCAATAGTGCCTCTTCCAAATACTAGTTTCATTTTTTATTTTTTGACTCCCCAAACTACCCACGACCCACACCCACTCCGTCGTCGGGCGGGTGGTGGTGGTACGCGCATGTGGGGATTCACCTTTTCCCTTTTGACTTTCATAGCCTTTGGTTCTTTTGAAGTAATAGATAGGTAAGCTAATTTAATCTAATATAGTTTCCATCTCTTCTCCTATGTGGGAAATTTTCTTCACAAAAAATTGTCTTTTCCACTTCTCCCATAAGAACATGAAAACGGATTATATTAATACCTTGTTAAATGGATTTAAACACACTTAATTAATAATAAATTCCAACATGGAGGACATTGATGTCGTGTTTGTGGTGGTGGTTGATGTCTCCCTATTCTAACTATTAGCCCTTTGGAGACATCATTTTAGGTGAATAAATGACTTATTTGATGGACATTTATGCGTATTTGATCATATTACTCTTTCTCCCCTTGGAATTTAACTATCTGCAGTTTCTGAGCTTTTGTGCGTAAATTTGACTATTTTTAGTGCAAAGTTAATAGGTTCTTGCATTTCATGAAACACCAATATAAGGAGGAGAAGTGAGAATAAAAGTCTTAGGGTATTTTAGTGTGTTAGGATGTATTTTTACTCGAGTTTCTATTTTTAGAGTGCACTTTCCTATTTCTATTTCTTGAATTTATGATTTATTCTTTTTAAGCATATGCGGTTTAATTATTTATTTATTGTGGAAGCTTGAAAAGATATATGGTAATTAATTAGAGACCAAGTCAAGTCAAAGAAGTAAAGGAAAGAATATTTACATGGAAATAAGAAGATTTAGGAAGGATATATGCAAAGAAGGAAAAGATAAAGCTTCCTTATGAATTTGAAATTCCAGCCACGTTTCAAAGACGAGTCCAGAACTTAATATTGGCTAGGAATCTGGGCGAGTGGTCTGCACCCATGAAAAGAGCTTTCTGATACAAGCAGTTTCGAATATTGGAACGCGTCAAACGGATAAGTATTGAAGGAGATATGACCAAAACAAATCAGCAGCAGAATCTTACCTTTCCTAGAATTTAGGACTACAAATTTAAGAGTTCTTAACTTGTCTTCCACTCCAAGTAAATTCGACCTAGGGCTTCCTAACACCTATAAATACACCCCTTAGCCTCCTCTTTTCAAAAAACACTTCAGAGAATTACACAAGAGGCTTAAGGTTTTCAAGTCAGAGCAAGAAGGCAAGGAGAAGCTAGTGCTGGAGAAGTCCTGTTCTTCCATCATCAGTCATCTTACCCTTTAGGTTATCAATTTATCCTTTGTATTTGAACATGAATTCCTTTTATTTAATTTTAGCTTTTCATTCCGTTATGAATTAATTTCTTAATTACTTGAGAATCGTTATATGGGTTGAACTTAATTCTGTTTAATTTATGTTTTCTGAATTTGGGTTTTAATGGTTTAAATTAGACTAGGTATTTTGTGTGGACTATTATTTTGTTCTAATCACTAATTTTGAAGTCATGAATCAAACTTAACTCATAGTAATTAAGCTATTCCATATAGTGGCGTATGGATCACCTTGACGGGGGGGGGGGGGGGGGGTTTAATTACAGACTTAGATAATAGATGCATATTATCCGTTATTGACCCTGACGGGCTTAACTAACCATGCAGCCAATGTGGTAAATTAGTATTCATTTGAAGGTAGCTTATATTTACCCTGGCGGGGTTTGTAATACCGTAGGATAGCTCCTAAGTCCACCCTGACGGGGGTTAGGAGATATTAGAGTCCCGACTAGCACAATAATACCAGTTTAGCCCTTAAACAAAAGCATTAGATAGGTTAGGTGAAACCCTTGCGAGGATAAAATAATCTTTCTCATCTGAAGTTTCAAGTGTCTTTTATTTGCTTTCTTTTATTTCCGTACTTTATTTTCTTGCATCTTTTAATTTATAAAAACCAAACAAAATCTTTATTTTATTTTTCTGTCAAACAATTATTCTTACTTTTCGATTAATACCTGAGTTGTGCCTAATCCGTCCCTCCGAACGAACTTGTTTATCATATATTACTTGGACAACCTTGCACTTGCGGTTAAATGGTTCCCTAATTTTCAGTTCATAATTTATAAACACACCAGGACCCACCAGTGGTTCGAGTTGTTGTTTAAATGTGAGATTTTATTATCTACGAAGCTAGTTTGAAGGTCTTCATGCAATATCTTGTTCGAGCTAACTAAAATGAGAGACAAATTCATTTTCCTCTCAAGGAAGATACGATATTGGTTTGAATCTTCACATGGGATACAAATTTGATGCTAGCTAATGACAACATGATGGTGCCAATATATTGAAGTGAAAAAATTATTGTTGTATTTGTTCACCTTTCTCTTGGATATGTGCAAGTTGTAAATTGTAGTATAGTTTTATCATATTTTAAACTCAGTTTTTTTTGTTTCTTTTCTTTTAAGTAGTTAAACAACTCTAAACTAATGTAGTTATTTAATTTAGTTATGTGGTGGTTTTCTATACACTAAGTGCATAACACTAAGCATGCTCACTAGTAATGATACAACAGTCTCGTAAAGTGTGCATGCGTATTTAAACTTTATTATCAGAATCTCAATCTTAGTAGTAAATTATGGAAGTGTTGTATACTGAGCTTGCTTAGTGATAAAATTATCCTCCCAGTGTCGAACATTTAGCATACTCACTGTCAAACTTTGATCATGATTAGTTCTTCCACCAACGGTGTCTACAAACATAATTAGTCTTGGAATTTGTGTATGCTCAGTGTTCAGGATCGAGCTTTATCAACATCAAAATCTGAGCATGCTTAGTAACACCACTAGTCATGGCTCTTACAGTAAACACTAATAATGTTCAATATCAGACTCTAAGCATTCTTATTATTAGATTCTAAGCATGATCAGTGCGTCCTCTGGTGTTGTCTTATTTGACATGATTTGACGATGATAAGTGGAGGTCAAAGATACATTGTGTCACTTAGTGGGAAGCTTAATATTCATTTTGTCACTTTGTTTATCTTTCTGTGAGTTTTGTCCTATTTGGGGGTGTTTAAGTATTTTTCAAAATATTTGGCCCCTTATAAGAACAAAAAGGTTCTTTCCTCCGTATTGGCAATAAAAGACTTTCGCAAAACTTGTTTGTCAAACCCCCTATAATAAAACAAATGAAGTATTATCAACACACTTCAAATTTCTATATTCCATAATTGTTAAAAATATTATTATTATAATATATTATTACCTTTCTAGATTAGTTTGTTTCCATATCGTATTTGTTTTCTAGTTAGTTTAGTCCTACCTTACTTGTTCACCAAGTTATTAGTCCTATAAATAGGACTCATTCTATAGTATTAGATCATCAGTTCATTCACAAGTAGTATCTAGTGCTCTAGTGTCTTCCACAAAAGAATAATTGCTAATATCTCCATCAAGGAAGCTTTTGATGAAACTTTATTCATGTCAAAGATAAAATTATCCTAACATGATCTCAAGAAATGAAGCTTATAAGAGTAGTGAACTAGTTGTGTTAAGTGTATTGCAAGAAAAATACATTAACTTATAGCATATAAGGTGCGCCAAGTACATATTTGCTAAATGTGACGGCCTCTCAGATTGTCAAGGTTTGAAGATAAGGATGCAACTGTACATTTCGTACCATTCTGGCAATGTATTAAAGACTGTTTCTCTACCTGTTGTTAGTATAGGGAAAAAGTTGTTACATCGGGTATTTACATTTGTTGTCCCCTAGAGTGTGAGAAATAAATCAAAACCTACGAGGAGCTACTACATGCAAGTATAGAGGTCGTAAACAACTAACAAATAAGTATTAGAGTATCTTTCTCCACATGCACTACGAGGTTAATTCTTTTGTGTTTTAAGGAAGCGTAGAGGGGTCGAGTTGTAATTAACTAAAACATAAAAGATATTGTTTTATTTTATAAAAGCAAGGATTAAAGTGCAAAACAAATAACATATGATTAAAAATCAATTAACTAAAGGATAAACTAACAAATACGAGAATATAGTTGAGAAGACAGCCTTAGTGTCGCTAGTAATTCTCACTAGTTATGAATTTACCTATTTATGAATGTAAGGGTGAATAGTTATTTTAGCAATAGTCGAAACTCTAAAATCTCCCTAATTCCGTCCCTGGTAGATAGAGAGATGTCTACAATTCTATGGATCTCTCCCGAATGAACCTACAAGACTTTCAAACGTAATTAATCCTAACCCGATGGACTATCTGGCTATCTGACGAGCCTTGTGAAGTTCAAGTTCCTCTTAGTCGATATTTCGGGGAAAGCGGCTAGTAGTCAGTGTGTAGATAATTTTTTACGGTCCTATTAATTAAAATTAAACGAATAAAATAATGTTTTTAAATTAGTTTGATGCACTTGGAGAATAAAAAAAAAATAATGGTCTTTTTATTTTTACCACATCTGGTTTGGAAGAAGAAAAAAAATTTATATTACTTTTCTTGCGGGTAAGGTTATTTAGCAGTAAAAAATTTTTGTTTGCGATTGAGTTGTAAGGAGAACAACTACCTTTATTGTATCTATTTATTGGATATATGGTTATTTTCTTTTCTTCTATTTTATGAATAATATTTTTTTCTCTCTGTGAAAATTAAACTAACTTTATGTAATTATTCGTGAGTTTTAAAATTTGGCGGAAAAAAAAAAACGAATACCCATACAAGAATAATAAATGTTCAAGAGATTTAATTAAAGGTTTGGTGATACCTATAAAATATAAAAAAAATTATTTATTAACTTCGAAAAATAAGGAATAACAAATTCAATGCATTCCAAATAAAGTTAAGTTACACATAATTCTGAGCGATCGTGCATTTGATTATTCATGATGTACTCTATTTTCTTTGTAAGTCTCCTTCCATAATTAGATTAGAAGTTAATGTAAATAAATCATTACTACATTAACCTATATTTAGTGGATTGAACTTAAAATAGTATATCATATAAGAAAGCTTATCGATGACCCACTTTCAAAATTTGGCCCTTGAAGATTTATAATTGTTATACACAATAACTAAGCACTATACTTTTATATACTACTATTCGTGAAAGTGAAATTACATAGGTTAGATCATTACATTTACTATTTAGCACATATAATTTTAGCAACTAATAATACTAGTAATAACTACAAACAAAACAGTGTATGATTCTCTAAACTACATGTTTAAAAATGTTTAATACTGGACGGTAATATTCATAACATTAAATAAAACCTAGATACTTCTAAATATAAAAACCAATTCTAATCCATCTAGCTATCCTCATTACCTTATGCAACTACTATAATATAGATGATGTTAATAGAAGTGTATTCACTGTACAATGAAATGAAAAAATATAAACACGAGAGTGATAAAAACTTCATAGTTTTGTATAAAAATGAAGAAATATTCAAATAAAAGGGAAGAAAGAATTAACAAAGGTTATAAGAATATTGTTGTTAACCATTATTTTTTTCGTTTTCTAACCACTAGACAAACTAATGATCTTCATTACTTTTATTCCTTAAGTCTGTAATATAGATATTTGGCATATCCTCGTTATATCTATATCCGAATTTTTATAGGAAAACAAAAAATCTGTATATAATTAGAAATACAAAATAGTATATGAGTAGATTTAAAAGATATTACAGCTACACACCCAACCTATAGCGATTTTTGTGGCATCTTTTTGAAAACATGCTTACTTACTTTCTTTTAGTAGAATAGGCCTATTTGCATTAACACATGCTATAGATAATTAGGTAAGCTACAAATTTGTAATAGTCCCATAAATATTAGATTTAACATCATTAATAAGGTCAAAGTTTAGATTATGACATTTAAAGATAATACAATTAAATAACATATTTTTCTGTGCTCCCCAATTTTCTGGTTACATTTCTTGGCTTCTTTGGTATTCTATGCTCCCTGGGGCACATTACATCCCCGGTATAGAAACGAGTTGTTTTAGGTCTTCTTCCTCTTTTCTTGGGCTACATCACACCCATAGGTTTTAGGTCTTTTCTGCTCCAGCACACCCAAAAATAGAAAATATACATCTTATAAAGTTAAACTATATTTTCTACTTATTCAACTATTTTGTCTAATATAGGGACCAACTATGCAATTAACCTTAATTTGATCACAAAATAATAGAATATATGATAAATAATAAAAAGATTCAGTTATCTTGCATCTTGAATTTGTCTCTGGAATTTGGTAATCCTTTATTGTAAAAATCCCAGGAAGCACATTCTATAACAATCAAAATAAATTAAATATAATTAAAATTAAAATTCGACGATAAGAATTAACAAAAAGAACCACCATTAACTAAGGACATGATTACAAAAAATAAAAAATAAAAGTAATAAATAATTGAATTAGATAAACATTTAATTCATATGTTGTGTGTACTATTCTAATAATATAAGGTGACATTGTATACTTTTTAAAGGGAAAAAGACACTGAAGTCCTCAAGTTTATTATATTGGGACACTTAGGTCCCTCCGTTTTTCTTTTTATTTTGATAGGTCCTATTTTTTAACATGGTTAGTTATATTTAACTGTTAATGATATGATTTTTTTAAAATTCCACTTATACCCTTTATTTTATTAACCAAATTTATTTGATTTCACAATTATAAATACTCAACCATTTATTAGATATATTATTTAAATAATATAATTTTTTTTAGGATTCGTACAGTGACTTTGTTTTCTTCTATTCATGTAGTATAAATCTTCAAAACTATGTATCATTTTTTTTAGAAAAAACTATATCAAACTTGTATCTTTTTCTTTGTGCCTATCAAGAATCCTACTTAGCTAGTATAATCCATCCTTTATCCAATTCATATCTATAAAACAACCTCATCTAATATACTTATCTGAATTTTATGTTCTATTACATTAAAATCAAATAACACGACAATCTCACACATGTATAAAAGATCACAATACTAATAAAATTAACATCCATAATAAAATATAGAATTTTTTCAGATCATGTTCTTGTACTAACATATTTTTTAAAAACTAACGAAATAGTAATCTAATATATGAGACAAAACATGAGCATACAATAACATGTTCATAGTACATGACAAAAGTAACTTTCATAATAAGAATTAGTTATCCACTATGTCGAGAATACGCAACCTCGTCAGATGTGTTGCTAGGTCTTGTACAAGTAGAGCTCCCACAATGTACATAATTCTGCTTAATGTCCATATTATGGTTTTCAACCTATACAAATATAATAATAAGTAATTAGATTAATTGTATCCATTAATGTAAAAATAATACTTGAAAATAATTAAAGATATTACAATCAACAGTAACAAATAAGTTGCATCTATGTAAGTGGCTTATACGATCTAGGATGAACGAGTTTCCATGGTCCAATATGATCACATAAATTTTATTTTCAACTTTTATTTGAACTCATCAATTTTAAATATATACTATATCAGTACACTACTTTACATATAACCTCATAAAAAATCACATTAGATGCTTATTCTTTCTTGAAAAAATATAAGGTGTGTCAAAAGTGCAATAAAAGAAAAATATAAACAATATTACCTGTTTACTATATTGTTATCAAAACTCGTGTTAGCTCTTCCATCCTTTAGATGGCATGTAGATTTATTATGACCCAACGCTTTGCATAACGAGCATCTATGAAGTACTGATCTTTGATCACAAGATGGTGCAATTTCTCCAACTTCTTTGATTCTATTAACTTTTGGCATGGCTATTTTCCGTACCATTTCTAGAGGTGCCCATATAGGTGAATTGTCCGAATCTGTATTTTTAACAAAGGAATCAAGAAGAGGGTATAAAAGGTATTTTAAAGAAGTCAATTACTCTTGACTGTTAAAAAAAGTTAACTACGTTAAAAAATAGGACTTATCAAGAGAATAAAAAGAACTAAGGAACTTATGTGTCCCAATATAAAAAACTAGAGGACCTGAGTGTCCTTTTCCCACTTTTTAAATCTCACGAGTTTATACACATATTTTTTTAAGACCACAAAAGATATGATGTATCTTTCAAACTAAATAAAAATACATTCACATATCTAAATCACAAGGAGATAAAATAAAAAGAATGTTTCCTTAGACTATCATATATGTTGTTAAAAAATATGCTTTCTCCAATAGGTGTCAATCAAGTCTTACAAATTAATTTAATTTTTCTTACTTCTATTTCTCTACTCTCCATATATATACTCCAACCACTATGAACAGATGGTCTAAAATTTAGTGAAAAAATATCTCTTGTGGTGTTGGTGTATATTTGGCTATTTATTAAAATATATAATCCAAAAATATCTAACTAATTTTCTCAATATAATTAATTACAAATTTGAAAAAAAAATGAAAACAAATTCAATTAATTTACACCAAAGTGCAAAAACACATTGCAGAACAAATTTTTGAAATTAAAAAAGTACCTTAGATTTATAAATTGAAATGATATGGCCAACTATCTAAGATACTAGAATTTAAAAATAGTATTTAGACAGAAGAATGCCAATCTAGATTGAGATGAAACATCATAATGGAAGAAGAAGAGGGAGATATTACAGAGAAATTGAAAAAAGTACATTGGATAGAAGAAATGAATTATGATTAAAAAAGATTGAAAATTAGAAGATATCAAAGATTTAGACATTAGAGTTTGATAGTAAAAATGACAAAAAAAAAGGAATATCAAAAGGAGGCTGACAGTAGGTTTGAAACTAAGAGTGGAAGAAAGAGTTGAAGAATATGTATGTGTAAGTATAGCAAAAGGCGGCAACATTAGGGTTAAATGGGTAGTTTATTTTTTATTGAGTTTGTGAAATTAGGGCCCGTTTGGAAGTGCTTATTTTAGAGTAAAAAAGTGCTAATTTAAAATTTAAAAAAATTATTAAAAATAATTTTGAAATCTAAAATTATTTTAAGTGCTTTTTTTTTAAGAAACACCTATTTGGTGCTTCTCAAAAAAGTTCTTTTCAAAGTCAAAAAATTTCTTAAAATGCTAAAAGCACTTTTAAGTTTTTCTCCAAAAAGGCACTTCCAAACGGGCCCTTAGTGTGGACCCTAAATTGTATTAATATTTTAATTATAGTTTAAACTTATAAGTTTCATAAATAATATGATATTTTTTTTTCATATTACATATTTTCTAAAAAAGTTTTATATTTAACTTCTATGAATAACTTTGTTTCTGATTATGTACTTTTGATTTTTGTTCGATAAAGTTTTAATCCCCTAATTGTCTTTATATGTTATCGTTTATTAATTGAACATAACCTATGTGAAAAATTAAAATTTAATATTTTATTTATTACTAATTAATCAAATTATTTAAAAACTTAGTTTTATAAATAGTTATTTGTTTAATAGATGAACTTGGGTTCTTACAATAATCTAAGATAATTTATCTATTAATATATCCTTCAATTTACCAATAACAGAGGATGGTGACATTGTGATGCTAGTTAAATGTAATATTTTTGTCAAAGTTAAATTATGATATCTGAATTATAATGCATGTTACGACATTCATTGATGAATTGCATTCTCAAAAGTTTGGTATATGAGTTTTACACTTATGTTTACTAAAATATGTGTTGTTATAATGAAAACAAAGTATCATTTCTAAATTTGTTCGAACATAGATAAGTTTTAAATTCTTCAAGTCCTTTTAGAGCTAGTAGTGTCTTCCACAAAAGAATAATTGCTAATATCTCTATCAAGGAAGCTTCTGATGAAACTTCATGCATGTCAAAAGGAAAAATTATCCTAACATGATCTTAAGAAATGAAGCTTATAAGAGTAGTGAACTAGTGTGTTAAGTGTATTTTCTGGTGTGTTTCGTAAGTAAGACAAGGAGAGCAAGAGTTGTATTTATAGGGGAGTTGGTGAGGAGAGGCTTTGCAGAAACGTCCAAATTAATCACCTTGATTGTCTCCATAATTGGTTCTTGATTGATTGAGGGTTTTGGTTGACTCATATGTTACACGTTTTTATTTCTAACAATGAATCTGGACATTATGTTGACTTGATACGTTTCCGTATTGACCAAGTTCTGTAATAGTTGACTGTTGCGTAATCGGCAAACGCTTGTCTTCTAGTGTGAAATTGGTGGACATTTGTCTTCTTGCTGAAAGGACTTGACTTGCCACCACCTACTATAAGAACTAGCCTTCTCCTAGTAGAGCCTCTTCCAAAAACTAGTTTCATTTTTCATTTTTTGACTCCCCAACTCCCCGAACTCCCCCACGATCCCACGATCCACGCCTACGCGTCGCCAGGCTGGGCCGGGCGGGTGGTGGTGGTGCGCGCATGTGGGGCTTTGCCTTTTCCCTTTTGTCTTTCATTATCTTTGGTTCTTTTGAGAGTAATAGATGGGTAAGCTAATTAATGCTAATATATTTTCCATCTCTGCTCCTATGTGGGACATTTTCTTCACAAAAAAGTGTCTTTTCCACTTCTCCCATAAGAACATGGAAATGAATTATATTAATACTTTGTTAAATGGATTTAAACACACTTAATTAATTATAAATTCCAACAATCCCCCACTTAGGGTCTTTATGAGAGAATGTGAACATATATCCATAACTATCAGTATGTGGGTGAATTGTACTTAAGTGGCAATATCTTTTGATTTAAATTGACACATAGTGAAGTGAGGCAACCACCAAATTCCGTTTAAATGAACTTACTCTTGAACTTAACGGTTTTCGATCGAGACCCTCACAACACATACTCTACTCAACTGAAAGTTATAGTTCCTTTGAACATCACCCTTCAGTTTGTTCATCAAGTCCTTCTCTTAGGACCACCGCTTGCGGGCCATGAACTTTGTGGACTTTTTAATATGAGACCATTAATGTGGTGTCCTCAATTTCTATCATGAATGTTGAGTCTCACTTTTGACCGTGTAATCATCAAGTCCTTCTTAAAAATGACCACCATATGATGGCTCTAAATTCATTATGAGTTGAACACTCATCCTTGTGTTTTCTAGAATGATACACCTTATGGGTGAATTCATCAAGTCCTTCTCAATAGGACCACCACAAGTGGCTATGAATTCTTTAAGACGATTTATACATTCGTGTCATATCCCATGACTATTGAGTCTATTATATTCGGTCCAACAGTGACCTTACTTAGAACTCGGGTAATTTTTGCTAGACACCCCCACATTCGAGTTAGTGGGCCAGAACCGATTAACATAGCCTTTATCTATGTCATTACATAGGGGTATGTGAGGCACTAAGTTCGTCGATAATTCCGTTAATATCACAAAGCTATTTTACGGGATTTAGAACAACATTCGTGCCCTAAGTCTTTTGATTTGGCAAAAAAGTTGGTTTTCAACCTCGACCTTATGTTTTATAAACACATGATCCGTTTCACTTTTAGTATTTAGGAGATATACTTTCATGAACCTGGAATAGTTTCCTATGAATGTTATATAGTATGGGTTTTTTCCTTTACTAGTTGAATTTATAAAAGCATTTAGGTCTGAATGTACTAATTCTGGTAGTTTAGAATTCTCGTGGTTTCATATTAAAGGGTCATTTTCCTTTGAGTTTGGACTTTACACATATCATATAATATATAAAGTCATTGACCTTATTAGTCGAAAGGATTTTTAGCCTTTAAAAAGAAGAGAAAAAGAAAGGTAGCCCAATCTACCATTCAATACATCTAAACATTCAAATAGATAAGAAAAATTAGAAATGTCCTTATTAGAGGTTACAAGGTTCAATCACACAAACCCTTATTTGGAAAAAAAACCCATTCCCCAAAAACTTATCATATTGGTACTAGTCACGGGTTACAGTATTTAAAACAATCAAACTATTATGTAAATACCCTTTTCCCATAAACTCATCAGTTTTGGTAATAACTATTTCCCCCCCTCGAAAACTAGTTTGAGTACCACTTTATTAAGAAGAGCTCCGAAAACTAAGTTCCTACGGAGCGAGGGGACAAAGAGAACATCGTTTAACTCAAAGATCTTACCAGAAGTGAGTTTGAGGGTAACCTGTTTTTTTCCAAGGACTTTAGAAGTGGATAAGTCACCTAGGTACACACATTCACCATTGGTTGCTTCCTCGAACTTTTTGAACAGGGCTTTGTTTGCACATAAGTGTCGTGAAGCCCCAGTGTCAAGGATCCACTCGATTTTGTTGTCCACCAAGTAAACCTCAACCATTACCACGGCGATTATCTCTTCGATTTCAGTTAGGTTTGCAGTAGGTTTTGGATCAGGAATAACTCTAAGAGGACACTCAAAAGCCCCATGTCCTTCGTTACCACAACAATAACAAGAACCCTTAGGTTTCTAAATCTTACCAGAGATTTTAAACATTTTGTTTGTTTGTTGGAGTTGTTGCGGTTCTTAATTTCCTCCGGATTTGGAATTGTTAGCGCCTTGCTGTTTTCCATTACTTTCGAACATGTCCTTGTTATGTTGCCCAGAACTTTCAAGAAGTTTAGACTTCGAGGAATGAGGAGGGAAAGAGAGTGACTTATCCTTGAGTCGATTGGCTTCTTCGACTTGTATGTGACTGATGAGTTCTTGGAGGGTCATTTCCTTCTTTTTGTGTTTGAGGTGGTTACGGCATTCGCTCCAAGATGGGGGAAATTTCTCAAGCAAAATGTTGGCTTGGAAAACTTCTCACATCTTCATGCCTTCGGCGATTTCCTCCACGCATAGGTTTTCGTATACATGAAGTTGTTCGGTCATAGGTTTCTGATCAGTGAGAGTAAAGTTGTACCAGTTTCTGGTGTCATACATCTTTTTACCGGAATCATCGGTCCCATACTTTTACTCAAGAGTTTCCTATATGACCTTTGTAGACTTTTTCTTTGGCAAGAAGTTAAAAAATGGGATTCGTGACATTGTTCAACATCCAACCCCGAGCTTTGGTATTAGCTCTTTTGAACCTGGCTTTGAGGATGAGATGTCTAGCCTGTTCTAGTCAGTAGAAGCTCCATTTTCCACCATAAGTGGAGGAGCCTCGACTATAGCAAAGTCGAGTTCATACTGTTCAAGACAGATCATAATCTTTTGTACTCAACGCTAGTTGGAACCATTAAGGGACTCCAACGTATTCATGTTGAGTAGTGGATTTGCGTTCAATGATGAAGCAGCAGCCGAGATAGGAAAAGCCAATTCAGAAAACGGTGATAAAAGCAAATATCTTTTTAAATTTTGAGTAAAATTGGAAGTCACCGGTTTTCAAAACAAAGGAAATGGTATTTCAGAAAAACAATGTTCCGATTTAAGTAAACTCACTATTACAAAAATAGAATTACAAGTTACAAATAATAAACCACTTACACGAAATCAGAAAAGAACACCACAATTACACGGTAATTTGGCGTTAAAAAGATATTCTGGCGTACCGGTATCTTTAACAGAGGCTCTACGACTATAGTTTTTCAGAGAGAAGAGAGGTAGAATTTTTGTTCTTTTCTGGTGTGTTTAGTAAGTAAGACAAGAAGGGGAAGAGTTGTATTTATAGGGGAGTAGGTGAGGAGAGGATTTGCAGAAACGTCCCAATTAATAAACTTGATTGTATCCATAATGGGTCCTTGATTGACTGACGGTTTTGGTTGACTCATATGTTACACGTTTTAATTTCCAGCAATGAATTTGGACACTATGTTGACTTGATACATTCCTGTGTTGACCAAGTTCTGTAACAGTTGACTGGTGCGTAATTGGCGGACGCTTGTCTTCTGGTGTGTAATTGGTGGATGTTTGTCTTCTTGCTGAAATGACTTGACTTGCCACTGACTACTATAAGAACTGGCCTTCTCCCAATAGTGCCTCTTCCAAATACTAGTTTCATTTTTTATTTTTTGACTCCCCAAACTACCCACGACCCACACCCACTCCGTCGTCGGGCGGGTGGTGGTGGTACGCGCATGTGGGGATTCACCTTTTCCCTTTTGACTTTCATAGCCTTTGGTTCTTTTGAAGTAATAGATAGGTAAGCTAATTTAATCTAATATAGTTTCCATCTCTTCTCCTATGTGGGAAATTTTCTTCACAAAAAATTGTCTTTTCCACTTCTCCCATAAGAACATGAAAACGGATTATATTAATACCTTGTTAAATGGATTTAAACACACTTAATTAATAATAAATTCCAACATGGAGGACATTGATGTCGTGTTTGTGGTGGTGGTTGATGTCTCCCTATTCTAACTATTAGCCCTTTGGAGACATCATTTTAGGTGAATAAATGACTTATTTGATGGACATTTATGCGTATTTGATCATATTACTCTTTCTCCCCTTGGAATTTAACTATCTGCAGTTTCTGAGCTTTTGTGCGTAAATTTGACTATTTTTAGTGCAAAGTTAATAGGTTCTTGCATTTCAT
This sequence comes from Nemophila menziesii, assembly GCA_029959085.1. Classification (NCBI taxonomy): domain Eukaryota; kingdom Viridiplantae; phylum Streptophyta; class Magnoliopsida; order Boraginales; family Hydrophyllaceae; genus Nemophila; species Nemophila menziesii. Next base: position 1,101,668 of record JARWIR010000027.1, on the reverse strand, counting down.
GAAACACCAATATAAGGAGGAGAAGTGAGAATAAAAGTCTTAGGGTATTTTAGTGTGTTAGGATGTATTTTTACTCGAGTTTCTATTTTTAGAGTGCACTTTCCTATTTCTATTTCTTGAATTTATGATTTATTCTTTTTAAGCATATGCGGTTTAATTATTTATTTATTGTGGAAGCTTGAAAAGATATATGGTAATTAATTAGAGACCAAGTCAAGTCAAAGAAGTAAAGGAAAGAATATTTACATGGAAATAAGAAGATTTAGGAAGGATATATGCAAAGAAGGAAAAGATAAAGCTTCCTTATGAATTTGAAATTCCAGCCACGTTTCAAAGACGAGTCCAGAACTTAATATTGGCTAGGAATCTGGGCGAGTGGTCTGCACCCATGAAAAGAGCTTTCTGATACAAGCGGTTTCGAATATTGGAACGCGTCAAACGGATAAGTATTGAAGGAGATATGACCAAAACAAATCAGCAGCAGAATCTTACCTTTCCTAGAATTTAGGACTACAAATTTAAGAGTTCTTAACTTGTCTTCCACTCCAAGTAAATTCGACCTAGGGCTTCCTAACACCTATAAATACACCCCTTAGCCTCCTCTTTTCAAAAAACACTTCAGAGAATTACACAAGAGGCTTAAGGTTTTCAAGTCAGAGCAAGAAGGCAAGGAGAAGCTAGTGCTGGAGAAGTCCTGTTCTTCCATCATCAGTCATCTTACCCTTTAGGTTATCAATTTATCCTTTGTATTTGAACATGAATTCCTTTTATTTAATTTTAGTTTTTCATTCCGTTATGAATTAATTTCTTAATTACTTGAGAATCGTTATATGGGTTGAACTTAATTCTGTTTAATTTATGTTTTCTGAATTTGGGTTTTAATGGTTTAAATTAGACTAGGTATTTTGTGTTGACTATTATTTTGTTCTAATCACTAATTTTGAAGTCATGAATCAAACTTAACTCATAGTAATTAAGCTATTCCATATAGTGGCGTATGGATCACCTTGACGGGGGGGGGGGGGGGGGGGTTTAATTACAGACTTAGATAATAGATGCATATTATCCGTTATTGACCCTGACGGGCTTAACTAACCATGCAGCCAATGTGGTAAATTAGTATTCATTTGAAGGTAGCTTATATTTACCCTGGCGGGGTTTGTAATACCGTAGGATAGCTCCTAAGTCCACCCTGACGGGGGTTAGGAGATATTAGAGTCCCGACTAGCACAATAATACCAGTTTAGCCCTTAAACAAAAGCATTAGATAGGTTAGGTGAAACCCTTGCGAGGATAAAATAATCTTTCTCATCTGAAGTTTCAAGTGTCTTTTATTTGCTTTCTTTTATTTCCGTACTTTATTTTCTTGCATCTTTTAATTTATAAAAACCAAACAAAATCTTTATTTTATTTTTCTGTCAAACAATTATTCTTACTTTTCGATTAATACCTGAGTTGTGCCTAATCCGTCCCTCCGAACGAACTTGTTTATCATATATTACTTGGACAACCGTGCACTTGCGGTTAAATGGTTCCCTAATTTTCAGTTCATAATTTATAAACACACCAGGACCCACCAGTGGTTCGAGTTGTTGTTTAAATGTGAGATTTTATTATCTACGAAGCTAGTTTGAAGGTCTTCATGCAATATCTTGTTCGAGCTAACTAAAATGAGAGACAAATTCATTTTCCTCTCAAGGAAGATACGATATTGGTTTGAATCTTCACATGGGATACAAATTTGATGCTAGCTAATGACAACATGATGGTGCCAATATATTGAAGTGAAAAATTTATTGTTGTATTTGTTCACCTTTCTCTTGGATATGTGCAAGTTGTAAATTGTAGTATAGTTTTATCATATTTTAAACTCAGTTTTTTTTGTTTCTTTTCTTTTAAGTAGTTAAACAACTCTAAACTAATGTAGTTATTTAATTTAGTTATGTGGTGGTTTTCTATACACTAAGTGCATAACACTAAGCATGCTCACTAGTAATGATACAACAGTCTCGTAAAGTGTGCATGCGTATTTAAACTTTATTATCAGAATCTCAATCTTAGTAGTAAATTATGGAAGTGTTGTATACTGAGCTTGCTTAGTGATAAAATTATCCTCCCAGTGTCGAACATTTAGCATACTCACTGTCAAACTTTGATCATGATTAGTTCTTCCACCAACGGTGTCTACAAACATAATTAGTCTTGGAATTTGTGTATGCTCAGTGTTCAGGATCGAGCTTTATCAACATCAAAATCTGAGCATGCTTAGTAACACCACTAGTCATGGCTCTTACAGTAAACACTAATAATGTTCAATATCAGACTCTAAGCATTCTTATTATTAGATTCTAAGCATGATCAGTGCGTCCTCTGGTGTTGTCTTATTTGACATGATTTGACGATGATAAGTGGAGGTCAAAGATACATTGTGTCACTTAGTGGGAAGCTTAATATTCATTTTGTCACTTTGTTTATCTTTCTGTGAGTTTTGTCCTATTTGGGGGTGTTTAAGTATTTTTCAAAATATTTGGCCCCTTATAAGAACAAAAAGGTTCTTTCCTCCGTATTGGCAATAAAAGACTTTCGCAAAACTTGTTTGTCAAACCCCCTATAATAAAACAAATGAAGTATTATCAACACACTTCAAATTTCTATATTCCATAATTGTTAAAAATATTATTATTATAATATATTATTACCTTTCTAGATTAGTTTGTTTCCATATCGTATTTGTTTTCTAGTTAGTTTAGTCCTACCTTACTTGTTCACCAAGTTATTAGTCCTATAAATAGGACTCATTCTATAGTATTAGATCATCAGTTCATTCACAAGTAGTCTCTAGTGCTCTAGTGTCTTCCACAAAAGAATAATTGCTAATATCTCCATCAAGGAAGCTTTTGATGAAACTTTATTCATGTCAAAGATAAAATTATCCTAACATGATCTCAAGAAATGAAGCTTATAAGAGTAGTGAACTAGTTGTGTTAAGTGTATTGCAAGAAAAATACATTAACTTATAGCATATAAGGTGCGCCAAGTACATATTTGCTAAATGTGACGGCCTCTCAGATTGTCAAGGTTTGAAGATAAGGATGCAACTGTACATTTCGTACCATTCTGGCAATGTATTGAAGACTGTTTCTCTACCTGTTGTTAGTATAGGGAAAAAGTTGTTACATCGGGTATTTACATTTGTTGTCCCCTAGAGTGTGAGAAATAAATCAAAACCTACGAGGAGCTACTACATGCAAGTCTAGAGGTCGTAAACAACTAACAAATAAGTATTAGAGTATCTTTCTCCACATGCACTACGAGGTTAATTCTTTTGTGTTTTAAGGAAGCGTAGAGGGGTCGAGTTGTAATTAACTAAAACATAAAAGATATTGTTTTATTTTATAAAAGCAAGGATTAAAGTGCAAAACAAATAACATATGATTAAAAATCAATTAACTAAAGGATAAACTAACAAATACGAGAATATAGTTGAGAAGACAGCCTTAGTGTCGCTAGTAATTCTCACTAGTTATGAATTTACCTATTTATGAATGTAAGGGTGAATAGTTATTTTAGCAATAGTCGAAACTCTAAAATCTCCCTAATTCCGTCCCTGGTAGATAGAGAGATGTCTACAATTCTATGGATCTCTCCCGAATGAACCTACAAGACTTTCAAACGTAATTAATCCTAACCCGATGGACTATCTGGCTATCTGACGAGCCTTGTGAAGTTCAAGTTCCTCTTAGTCGATATTTCGGGGAAAGCGGCTAGTAGTCAGTGTGTAGATAATTTTTTACGGTCCTATTAATTAAAATTAAACGAATAAAATAATGTTTTTAAATTAGTTTGATGCACTTGGAGAATAAAAAAAAAATAATGGTCTTTTTATTTTTACCACATCTGGTTTGGAAGAAGAAAAAAAATTTATATTACTTTTCTTGCGGGTAAGGTTATTTAGCAGTAAAAATTTTTTGTTTGCGATTGAGTTGTAAGGAGAACAACTACCTTTATTGTATCTATTTATTGGATATATGGTTATTTTCTTTTCTTCTATTTTATGAATAATATTTTTTTCTCTCTGTGAAAATTAAACTAACTTTATGTAATTATTCGTGAGTTTTAAAATTTGGCGGAAAAAAAAAACGAATACCCATACAAGAATAATAAATGTTCAAGAGATTTAATTAAAGGTTTGGTGATACCTATAAAATATAAAAAAAATTATTTATTAACTTCGAAAAATAAGGAATAACAAATTCAATGCATTCCAAATAAAGTTAAGTTACACATAATTCTGAGCGATCGTGCATTTGATTATTCATGATGTACTCTATTTTCTTTGTAAGTCTCCTTCCATAATTAGATTAGAAGTTAATGTAAATAAATCATTACTACATTAACCTATATTTAGTGGATTGAACTTAAAATAGTATATCATATAAGAAAGCTTATCGATGACCCACTTTCAAAATTTGGCCCTTGAAGATTTATAATTGTTATACACAATAACTAAGCACTATACTTTTATATACTACTATTCGTGAAAGTGAAATTACATAGGTTAGATCATTACATTTACTATTTAGCACATATAATTTTAGCAACTAATAATACTAGTAATAACTACAAACAAAACAGAGTATGATTCTCTAAACTACATGTTTAAAAATGTTTAATACTGGACGGTAATATTCATAACATTAAATAAAACCTAGATACTTCTAAATATAAAAACCAATTCTAATCCATCTAGCTATCCTCATTACCTTATGCAACTACTATAATATAGATGATGTTAATAGAAGTGTATTCACTGTACAATGAAATGAAAAAAATATAAACACGAGAGTGATAAAAACTTCATAGTTTTGTATAAAAATGAAGAAATATTCAAATAAAAGGGAAGAAAGAATTAACAAAGGTTATAAGAATATTGTTGTTAACCATTATTTTTTTCGTTTTCTAACCACTAGACAAACTAATGATCTTCATTACTTTTATTCCTTAAGTCTGTAATATAGATATTTGGCATATCCTCGTTATATCTATATCCGAATTTTTATAGGAAAACAAAAAATCTGTATATAATTAGAAATACAAAATAGTATATGAGTAGATTTAAAAGATATTACAGCTACACACCCAACCTATAGCGATTTTTGTGGCATCTTTTTGAAAACATGCTTACTTACTTTCTTTTAGTAGAATAGGCCTATTTGCATTAACACATGCTATAGATAATTAGGTAAGCTACAAATTTGTAATAGTCCCATAAATATTAGATTTAACATCATTAATAAGGTCAAAGTTTAGATTATGACATTTAAAGATAATACAATTAAATAACATATTTTTCTGTGCTCCCCAATTTTCTGGTTACATTTCTTGGCTTCTTTGGTATTCTATGCTCCCTGGGGCACATTACATCCCCGGTATAGAAACGAGTTGTTTTAGGTCTTCTTCCTCTTTTCTTGGGCTACATCACACCCATAGGTTTTAGGTCTTCTCTGCTCCAGCACACCCAAAAATAGAAAATATACATCTTATAAAGTAAAACTATATTTTCTACTTATTCAACTATTTTGTCTAATATAGGGACCAACTATGCAATTAACCTTAATTTGATCACAAAATAATAGAATATATGATAAATAATAAAAAGATTCAGTTATCTTGCATCTTGAATTTGTCTCTGGAATTTGGTAATCCTTTATTGTAAAAATCCCAGGAAGCACATTCTATAACAATCAAAATAAATTAAATATAATTAAAATTAAAATTCGACGATAAGAATTAACAAAAAGAACCACCATTAACTAAGGACATGATTACAAAAAATAAACAATAAAAGTAATAAATAATTGAATTAGATAAACATTTAATTCATATGTTGTGTGTACTATTCTAATAATATAAGGTGACATTGTATACTTTTTAAAGGGAAAAAGACACTGAAGTCCTCAAGTTTATTATATTGGGACACTTAGGTCCCTCCGTTTTTCTTTTTATTTTGATAGGTCCTATTTTTTAACATGGTTAGTTATATTTAACTGTTAATGATATGATTTTTTTAAAATTCCACTTATACCCTTTATTTTATTAACCAAATTTATTTGATTTCACAATTATAAATACTCAACCATTTATTAGATATATTATTTAAATAATATAATTTGTTTTAGGATTCGTACAGTGACTTTGTTTTCTTCTATTCATGTAGTATAAATCTTCAAAACTATGTATCATTTTTTTTAGAAAAAACTATATCAAACTTGTATCTTTTTCTTTGTGCCTATCAAGAATCCTACTTAGCTAGTATAATCCATCCTTTATCCAATTCATATCTATAAAACAACCTCATCTAATATACTTATCTGAATTTTATGTTCTATTACATTAAAATCAAATAACACGACAATCTCACACATGTATAAAAGATCACAATACTAATAAAATTAACATCCATAATAAAATATAGAATTTTTTCAGATCATGTTCTTGTACTAACATATTTTTTAAAAACTAACGAAATAGTAATCTAATATATGAGACAAAACATGAGCATACAATAACATGTTCATAGTACATGACAAAAGTAACTTTCATAATAAGAATTAGTTATCCACTATGTCGAGAATACGCAACCTCGTCAGATGTGTTGCTAGGTCTTGTACAAGTAGAGCTCCCACAATGTACATAATTCTGCTTAATGTCCATATTATGGTTTTCAACCTATACAAATATAATAATAAGTAATTAGATTAATTGTATCCATTAATGTAAAAATAATACTTGAAAATAATTAAAGATATTACAATCAACAGTAACAAATAAGTTGCATCTATGTAAGTGGCTTATACGATCTAGGATGAACGAGTTTCCATGGTCCAATATGATCACATAAATTTTATTTTCAACTTTTATTTGAACTCATCAATTTTAAATATATACTATATCAGTACACTACTTTACATATAACCTCATAAAAAATCACATTAGATGCTTATTCTTTCTTGAAAAAATATAAGGTGTGTCAAAAGTGCAATAAAAGAAAAATATAAACAATATTACCTGTTTACTATATTGTTATCAAAACTCGTGTTAGCTCTTCTATCCTTTAGATGGCATGTAGATTTATTATGACCCAACGCTTTGCATAACGAGCATCTATGAAGTACTGATCTTTGATCACAAGATGGTGCAATTTCTCCAACTTCTTTGATTCTATTAACTTTTGGCATGGCTATTTTCCGTACCATTTCTAGAGGTGCCCATATAGGTGAATTGTCCGAATCTGTATTTTTAACAAAGGAATCAAGAAGAGGGTATAAAAGGTATTTTAAAGAAGTCAATTACTCTTGACTGTTAAAAAAAGTTAACTACGTTAAAAAATAGGACTTATCAAGAGAATAAAAAGAACTAAGGAACTTATGTGTCCCAATATAAAAAACTAGAGGACCTGAGTGTCCTTTTCCCACTTTTTAAATCTCACGAGTTTATACACATATTTTTTTAAGACCACAAAAGATATGATGTATCTTTCAAACTAAATAAAAATAAATTCACATATCTAAATCACAAGGAGATAAAATAAAAAGAATGTTTCCTTAGACTATCATATATGTTGTTAAAAAATATGCTTTCTCCAATAGGTGTCAATCAAGTCTTACAAATTAATTTAATTTTTCTTACTTCTATTTCTCTACTCTCCATATATATACTCCAACCACTATGAACAGATGGTCTAAAATTTAGTGAAAAAATATCTCTTGTGGTGTTGGTGTATATTTGGCTATTTATTAAAATATATAATCCAAAAATATCTAACTAATTTTCTCAATATAATTAATTACAAATTTGAAAAAAAAATGAAAACAAATTCAATTAATTTACACCAAAGTGCAAAAACACATTGCAGAACAAATTTTTGAAATTAAAAAAGTACCTTAGATTTATAAATTGAAATGATATGTCCAACTATCTAAGATACTAGAATTTAAAAATAGTATTTAGACAGAAGAATGCCAATCTAGATTGAGATGAAACATCATAATGGAAGAAGAAGAGGGAGATATTACAGAGAAATTGAAAAAAGTACATTGGATAGAAGAAATGAATTATGATTAAAAAAGATTGAAAATTAGAAGATATCAAAGATTTAGACATTAGAGTTTGATAGTAAAAATGACAAAAAAAAAAAGGAATATCAAAAGGAGGCTGACAGTAGGTTTGAAACTAAGAGTGGAAGAAAGAGTTGAAGAATATGTATGTGTAAGTATAGCAAAAGGCGGCAACATTAGGGTTAAATGGGTAGTTTATTTTTTATTGAGTTTGTGAAATTAGGGCCCGTTTGGAAGTGCTTATTTTAGAGTAAAAAAGAGCTAATTTAAAATTTAAAAAAATTATTAAAAATAATTTTGAAATCTAAAATTATTTTAAGTGTTTTTTTTTTAAGAAACACCTATTTGGTGCTTCTCAAAAAAGTTCTTTTCAAAGTCAAAAAATTTCTTAAAATGCTAAAAGCACTTTTAAGTTTTTCTCCAAAAAGGCACTTCCAAACGGGCCCTTAGTGTGGACCATAAATTGTATTACTATTTTAATTATAGTTTAAACTTATAAGTTTCATAAATAATATGATATTTTTTTTTTCATATTACATATTTTCTAAAAAAGTTTTATATTTAACTTCTATGAATAACTTTGTTTCTGATTATGTACTTTTGATTTTTGTTCGATAAAGTTTTAATCCCCTAATTGTCTTTATATGTTATCGTTTATTAATTGAACATAACCTATGTGAAAAATTAAAATTTAATATTTTATTTATTACTAATTAATCAAATTATTTAAAAACTTAGTTTTATAAATAGTTATTTGTTTAATAGATGAACTCGGGTTCTTACAATAATCTAAGATAATTTATCTATTAATATATCCTTCAATTTACCAATAACAGAGGATGGTGACATTGTGATGCTAGTTAAATGTAATATTTTTGTCAAAGTTAAATTATGATATCTGAATTATAATGCATGTTACGACATTCATTGATGAATTGCATTCTCAAAAGTTTGGTATATGAGTTTTACACTTATGTTTACTAAAATATGTGTTGTTATAATGAAAACAAAGTATCATTTCTAAATTTGTTCGAACATAGATAAGATTTAAATTCTTCAAGTCCTTTTAGAGCTAGTAGTGTCTTCCACAAAAGAATAATTGCTAATATCTCTATCAAGGAAGCTTCTGATGAAACTTCATGCATGTCAAAAGGAAAAATTATCCTAACATGATCTTAAGAAATGAAGCTTATAAGAGTAGTGAACTAGTGTGTTAAGTGTATTACAAGAAAAATACATTAACTTATAGCATATAAGGTTCGCCAAGTACATATTTGCTAAATGTGACGGCCTCTCAGATGGTCAAGGTTTGAAGATAAGGATGCAAATGTAAATTTCCTACCACTCTGGCAGTGTATTGAAGACCGTTTCTCTACATGTTGTTAGTATAGGGAAAAAGTTGTTATATCGTGTATATACATTTGTTGTCCCCTAGAGTGTGAGAAATAAATCAAAACCTACGAGGAGCTACTACACGCAAGTCTAGGGGACGTAAACGAGTAACAAATAAGTATTAGAGTATCTTTCTCCACATGCACTACGAGGTTAATTCTTTTGTGTTTTAAGGAAGCGTAGAGGGGTCGAGTTGCAATTAACTAAAACATAAAAGATATTGTTTTATTTTATAAAAGTAGGGATTAAAGTGCAAAACAAATAAAATATGATTAAAAATCAATTAACTAAAGGATAGACTAACAAATACGAGAATATAGTTGAGAAGATAGACTTAGTGTCGCTAGTAATTCTCACTAGTTATGAATTTACCTATTTATGAATGTAAGGGTGAATAGTTATTTTAGCAATAGTCGAAACTCTAAAATCTCCCTAATTCCGTCCCTGGTAGATAGAGAGATGTCTACAATTCTATGGATCTCTCCCGAGTGAACCTACAAGACTTTCAAACGTAATTAATCCTAACCCGATTGACTATCTGGCTATCTGACGAGCCTTGTGAAGTTCAAGTTCCTCTTAGTCGCTATTTCGGGGAAAGGGGCTAGTGGTCAGGGTGTAGATAATTTTTTACGGTCCTATTAATTAAAATTAAACGAAAAAAATAATATTTTTAAATTAGTTTGATGCACTTGGAGAATAAAAAAATAATAATGGTCTATTTCCTTTTACCACATCTGGTTTGGAAGAAGAAAAAAAATTTATATTATTTTCCTTGCGGGTAAGGTTATTTAGCAGTAAAAAAATTGTGTTTACGATTGAGTTGTAAGGAAAACAACTACCTTTATTGTATCTATTTATTGGATATATGGTTATTTTATTTTCTTCTATTTTATGAATAATATTTTTTTCTCTCTGTGAAAATTAAACTAACTTTATGTAATTATTCGTGAGTTTTAACATTTGGCCGAAAAATAAACCGAATACCCCATAAAAAAATAAAAATACAAGAATAATAAATGTTCAAGAGATTTAATTAAAGGTTTGGTGATACCTATAAAATATAAGAAATTTTATTTATTAACTTGGAAAATTAAGGAATAACAAATTCAATGCATTCCAAATAAAGTTAAGTTAAACATAATTCTGAGCCATCGTGCATTTGATTATTCATGATGTACTCTATTTTCTTTGTAAGTCTCCTTCCATAATTAGATTAGAAGTTAATGTAAATAAATCATTACTACATTAACCTATATTTAGTGGATTGAACTATAAAAGAGTATATCATATAAGAAAGCTTATCGATGACCCACTTTCACAATTTGGCCCTTGGAGATTTATAATTGTTATACACAATAACTAAGAACTATACTTTTATATACTACTATTCGTGAAAGTGAAATTACATAGGTTAGATCATTACATTTACTATTTAGCACATATAATTTTAGCAACTAATAATACTAGTACTAACTACAAACAAAACAGTGTATGATTCTCTAAATTACATGTTTAAAAATGTTTAATACTGGACGGTAATATTCATAACATCAAATAAAACCTAGATACTTCTAAATATAAAAACCAATTCTAATCCATCTAGCTATCCTCATTACCTTATGCAACTACTATAATATAGATGATGTTAATAGAAGTGTATTCACTGTACAATGAAATGAAAAAATATAAACACGAGAGTGATAAAAACTTCATAGTTTTGTATAAAAATGAAGAAATATTCAAATAAAAGGGAAGAAAGAATTAACAAAGGTTATAAGAATATTGTTGTTAACCATTATTTTTTTCGTTTTCTAACCACTAGACAAACTAATGATCTTCATTACTTTTATTCCTTAAGTCTGTAATATAGATATTTGGCATATCCTCGTTATATCTATATCCGAATTTTTATAGGAAAACAAAAAATCTGTATATAATTAGAAATACAAAATAGTATATGAGTAGATTTAAAAGATATTACAGATACACACCCAACCTATAGCGATTTTTGTGGCATCTTTTTGAAAACATGCTTACTTACTTTCTTTTAGTAGAATAGGCCTATTTGCATTAACACATGCTATAGATAATTAGGTAAGCTACAAATTTGTAATAGTCCCACAAATATTAGATTTAACATCATTAATAAGGTCAAAGTTTAGATTATGACATTTAAAGATAATACAATTAAATAACATATTTTTCTGTGCTCCCCAATTTTCTGGTTACATTTCTTGGCTTCTTTGGTATTCTATGCACCCTGGGGCACATTACATCCCCGGTATAGAAACGAGTTGTTTTAGGTCTTCTTCCTCTTTTCTTGGGCTACATCACACCCATAGGTTTTAGGTCTTTTCTGCTCCAGCACACCCAAAAATAGAAAATATACATCTTATAAAGTAAAACTATATTTTCTACTTATTCAACTATTTTGTCTAATATAGGGACCAACTATGCAATTAACCTTAATTTGATCACAAAATAATAGAATATATGATAAATAATAAAAAGATTCAGTTATCTTGCATCTTGAATTTGTCTCCATTATCTGGAATTTGGTAATCCTTTATTGTAAAAATCCCAGGAAGCACATTCTGTAACAATCAAAATAAATTAAATATAATTAAAATTAAAATTCGACGATAAGAATTAACAAAAAGAACCACCATTAACTAAGGACATGATTACAAAAAATAAAAAATAAAAGTAATAAATAATTGAATTAGATAAACATTTAATTCATATGTTGTGTGTACTATTCTAATAATATAAGGTGACATTGTATACTTTTTAAAGAGAAAAAGACACTGAAGTCCTCAAGTTTATTATATTGAGACACTTAGGTCCCTCCGTTTTTCTTTTTATTTTGATAGGTCCTATTTTTTAACATGGTTAGTTATATTTAACTGTTAATGATATGATTTTTTTAAAATTCCACTTATACCCTTTATTTTATTAACCAAATTTATTTGATTTCACAATTATAAATACTCAACCATTTATTAGATATATTATTTAAATAATATAATTTTTTTTAGGATTTGTACAGTGACTTTTTTTTCTTCTATTCATGTAGTATAAATCTTCAAAACTATGTATCATTTTTTTTAGAAAAAACTATATCAAACTTGTATCTTTTTCTTTGTGCCTATCAAGAATCCTACTTAGCTAGTATAATCCATCCTTTATCCAATTCATATCTATAAAACAACCTCATCTAATATACTTATCTGAATTTTATGTTCTATTACATTAAAATCAAATAACACGACAATCTCACACATGTATAAAAGATCACAATACTAATAAAATTAACATCCATAATAAAATATAGAATTTTTTCAGATCATGTTCTTGTACTAACATATTTTTTAAAAACTAACGAAATAGTAATCTAATATATGAGACAAAACATGAGCATACAATAACATGTTCATAGTACATGACAAAAGTAACTTTCATAATAAGAATTAGTTATCCACTATGTCGAGAATACGCAACCTCGTCAGATGTGTTGCTAGGTCTTGTACAAGTAGAGCTCCCACAATGTACATAATTCTGCTTAATGTCCATATTATGGTTTTCAACCTATAAAAATATAATAATAAGTAATTAGATTAATTGTATCCATTAATGTAAAAATAATACTTGAAAATAATTAAAGATATTACAATCAACAGTAACAAATAAGTTGCATCTATGTAAGTGGCTTATACGATCTTGGATGAACGAGTTTCCATGGTCCAATATGATCACATAAATTTTATTTTCAACTTTTATTTGAACTCATCAATTTTAAATATATACTATATCAGTACACTACTTTACATATAACCTCATAAAAAATCACATTAGATGCTTATTCTTTCTTGAAAAAATATAAGGTGTGTCAAAAGTGCAATAAAAGAAAAATATAAACAATATTACCTGATTACTATATTGTTATCAAAACTCGTGTTAGCTCTTCTATCCTTTAGATGACATGTAGATTTATTATGACCCAACGCTTTGCATAACGAGCATCTATGAAGTACTGATCTTTGATCACAAGATGGTGCAATTTCTCCAACTTCTTTGATTCTATTAACCTTTGGCATGGCTATTTTCCGTACCATTTCTAGAGGTGCCCATATAGGTGAATTGTCCGAATCTGTATTTTTAACAAAGGAATCAAGAAGAGGGTATAAAAGGTATTTTAAAGAAGTCAATTACTCTTGACTGTTAAAAAAAGTTAACTACGTTAAAAAATAGGACTTATCAAGAGAATAAAAAGAACTAAGGAACTTATGTGTCCCAATATAAAAAACTAGAGGACCCTGAGTGTCCTTTTCCCACTTTTTAAATCTCACGAGTTTATACACATATTTTTTTAAGACCACAAAAGATATGATGTATCTTTCAAACTAAATAAAAATACATTCACATATCTAAATCACAAGGAGATAAAATAAAAAGAATGTTTCCTTAGACTATCATATATGTTGTTAAAAAATATGCTTTCTCCAATAGGTGTCAATCAAGTCTTACAAATTAATTTAATTTTTCTTACTTCTATTTCTCTACTCTCCATATATATACTCCAACCACTATGAACAGATGGTCTAAAATTTAGTGAAAAAATATCTCTTGTGGTGTTGGTGTATATTTGGCTATTTATTAAAATATATAATCCAAAAATATCTAACTAATTTTCTCAATATAATTAATTACAAATTTGAAAAAAAAATGAAAACAAATTCAATTAATTTACACCAAAGTGCAAAAACACATTGCAGAACAAATTTTTGAAATTAAAAAAGTACCTTAGATTTATAAATTGAAATGATATGGCCAACTATCTAAGATACTAGAATTTAAAAATAGTATTTAGACAGAAGAATGCCAATCTAGATTGAGATGAAACATCATAATGGAAGAAGAAGAGGGAGATATTACAGAGAAATTGAAAAAAGTACATTGGATAGAAGAAATGAATTATGATTAAAAAAGATTGAACATTAGAAGATATCAAAGATTTAGACATTAGAGTTTGATAGTAAAAATGACAAAAAAAAAGGAATATCAAAAGGAGGCTGACAGTAGGTTTGAAACTAAGAGTGGAAGAAAGAGTTGAAGAATATGTATGTGTAAGTATAGCAAAAGGCGGCAACATTAGGGTTAAATGGGTAGTTTATTTTTTATTGAGTTTGTGACATTAGGGCCCGTTTGGAAGTTAAAAAAGAGCTAATTTAAAATTTAAAAAAATTATTAAAAATAATTTTGAAATCTAAAATTATTTTAAGTGCTTTTTTTTTAAGAAACACCTATTTGGTGCTTCTCAAAAAAGTTCTTTTCAAAGTCAAAAAATTTCTTAAAATGCTAAAAGCACTTTTAAGTGTTTCTCCAAAAAGGCACTTCCAAACGGGCCCTTAGTGTGGACCCTAAATTGTATTAATATTTTAATTATAGTTTAAACTTATAAGTTTCATAAATAATATGATATTTTTTTTTTCATATTACATATTTTCTAATAAAGTTTTATATTTAACTTCTATGAATAACTTTGTTTCTGATTATGTACTTTTGATTTTTGTTCGATAAAGTTTTAATCCCCTAATTGTCTTTATATGTTATCGTTTATTAATTGAACATAACCTATGTGAAAAATTAAAATTTAATATTTTATTTATTACTAATTAATCAAATTATTTAAAAACTTAGTTTTATAAATAGTTATTTGTTCAATAGATGAACTCGGGTTCTTACAATAATCTAAGATAATTTATCTATTAATATATCCTTCAATTTACCAATAATAGAGGATGGTGACATTGTGATGCTAGTTAAATGTAATATTTTTGTCAAAGTTAAATTATGATATCTGAATTATAATGCATGTTACGACATTCATTGATGAATTGCATTCTCAAAAGTTTGGTATATGAGTTTTACACTTATGTTTACTAAAATATGTGTTGTTATAATGAAAACAAAGTATCATTTCTAAATTTGTTCGAACATAGATAAGTTTTAAATTCTTCAAGTCCTTTTAGAGCTAGTAGTGTCTTCCACAAAAGAATAATTGCTAATATCTCTATCAAGGAAGCTTCTGATGAAACTTCATGCATGTCAAAAGGAAAAATTATCCTAACATGATCTTAAGAAATGAAGCTTATAAGAGTAGTGAACTAGTGTGTTAAGTGTATTGCAAGAAAAATACATTAACTTATAGCATATAAGGTTCGCCAAGTACATATTTGCTAAATGTGACGGCCTCTCAGATGGTCAAGGTTTGAAGATAAGGATGCAAATGTAAATTTCCTACCACTCTGGCAGTGTATTGAAGACCGTTTCTCTACATGTTGTTAGTATAGGGAAAAAGTTGTTATATCGTGTATATACATTTGTTGTCCCCTAGAGTGTGAGAAATAAATCAAAACATACGAGGAGCTACTACACGCAAGTCTAGGGGTCGTAAACGAGTAACAAATAAGTATTAGAGTATCTTTCTCCACATGCACTACGAGGTTAATTCTTTTGTGTTTTAAGGAAGCGTAGAGGGGTCGAGTTGCAATTAACTAAAACATAAAAGATATTGTTTTATTTTATAAAAGTAGGGATTAAAGTGCAAAACAAATAAAATATGATTAAAAATCAATTAACTAAAGGATAGACTAACAAATACGAGAATATAGTTGAGAAGATAGACTTAGTGTCGCTAGTAATTTTCACTAGTTATGAATTTACCTATTTATGAATGTAAGGGTGAATAGTTATTTTAGCAATAGTCGAAACTCTAAAATCTCCCTAATTCCGTCCCTGGTAGATAGAGAGATGTCTACAATTCTATGGATCTCTCCCGAGTGAACCTACAAGACTTTCAAACGTAATTAATCCTAACCCGATTGACTATCTGGCTATCTGACGAGCCTTGTGAAGTTCAAGTTCCTCTTAGTCGCTATTTCGGGGAAAGGGGCTAGTGGTCAGGGTGTAGATAATTTTTTACGGTCCTATTAATTAAAATTAAACGAAAAAAATAATGTTTTTAAATTAGTTTGATGCACTTGGAGAATAAAAAAATAATAATGGTCTTTTTCCTTTTACCACATCTGGTTTGGAAAAAGAAAAAAAATTTATATTATTTTTCTTGCGGGTAAGGTTATTTAGCAGTAAAAAAATTGTGTTTACGATTGAATTGTAAGGAAAACAACTACCTTTATTGTATCTATTTATTGGATATATGGTTATTTTATTTTCTTCTATTTTATGAATAATATTTTTTTCTCTCTGTGAAAATTAAACTAACTTTATGTAATTATTCGTGAGTTTTAACATTTGGCGGAAAAATAAACCGAATACCCCATAAAAAAACAAAAATACAAGAATAATAAATGTTCAAGAGATTTAATTAAAGGTTTGGTGATACCTATAAAATATAAGAAATTTTATTTATTAACTTGGAAAAATAAGGAATAACAAATTCAATGCATTCCAAATAAAGTTAAGTTAAACATAATTTTGAGCCATCGTGCATTTGATTATTCATGATGTACTCTATTTTCTTTGTAAGTCTCCTTCCATAATTAGATTAGAAGTTAATAAAAATAAATCATTACTACATTAACCTATATTTAGTGGATTGAACTTAAAGTAGTATATCCTACAAGAAAGCTTATCGATGACACACTTTCAAAATTTGGCCCTTGGAGATTTATAATTGTTATACACAATAACTAAGCACTATACTTTTATATACTACTATTCGTGAAAGTGAAATTACATAGGTTAGATCATTACATTTACTATTTAGCACATACAATTTTAGCAACTAATAATACTAGTACTAACTACGCACAAAACAGTGTATGATTCTCTAAACTACATGTTTAAAAATGTTTAATACATGACGGTAATATTCATAACATTAAATAAAACCTAGATACTTCTAAATATAAAAACCAATTCTAATCCATCTAGCTTTCCTCATTACCTTATGCAACTACTATAATATAGATGATGTTAATAGAAGTGTATTCACTGTACAATGAAATGAAAAAATATAAACACGAAAAAATATAAAAACGAGAGTGATAGAAACTTCATAGTTTTATATCGAAAATGAAGAAATATTCAAATAAAATGGAAGACAGAATTAACAAAGGTTGATAAGAATATTGTTGTTAACCATTATTTTTTTCGTTTTCTAACCACTAGACAAACTATTGATCTTCATTACTTTTATTCCTTAAGTCTGTAATATAGATATTTGGCATATCCTCGTTATATCTATATCCGCATTTTTATAGGAAAACAAAAAATCTGTATATAATTAGAAACATAAAATAGTATATGAGTAGATTTAAAAGATATTACAGCTACACACCCAACCTATAGCGATTTTTGGTGGCATCTTTTTGAAAACATGCTTACTTACTTTCTTTTAGTAGATTAGGCCTATTTGCATTAACACATGCTATAGATAATTAGGTAAGCTACAAATTTGTAAGCATCCCATAAATATTAGATTTAACATCATTAATAAGGTAAAAATTTAGATTATGACATTTAAAGATAATACAATTAAATAACATGTTTTTTTGTGCTCCCCAATTTTCTTGTTACATTTCTTGGCTTCTTTGGTATTCTATGCACCCTGGGGCACATTACATCCCCGGTATAGAAACGATTTGTTTTAGGTCTTCTCCCTCTTTTCTTGGGCTACATCACACCCGTAGGTTTTAGGTTTTTTCTACTCCAGCACACCCAAAAATAGAAAATATACATCTTATAAAGTAAAATTATATTTTCTACTTATTCAACTATTTTTTCTAATATAGGGAGCAACTATGCAATTAACCCTTAATTTGATCACAAAATAATGGAATATATGATAAATAATAAAAAGATTCAGTTATCTTGCATCTTGAATTTGTCTCCATTATCTGGTATTTGGTAATCCTTTATTGTAAAAATCCCAGGAAGCACATTCTGTAACAATCAAAATAAAATAAATATAATTAAAATTAAAATTCGACGATAAGAATTAACAAAAAGAACCACCATTAACTAAGGGGACATAGTTACAAAAAATAAAAAATAAAAGTAATAAATAATTGAATTAGATAAACATTTAATTCATATGTTGTGTGTACTATTCTAATAATATAAGGTGACATTGTACACTTTTTAAGGGTAAAAAGACACTGAAGTCCCCAAGTTTATTATATTGGGACACTTAGGTCCCTCCGTTTTTCTTTTTATTTTGATAGGTCCTATTTTTTAACATGGTTAGTTATATTTAACTGTTAATGATATGATTTTTTTTAAATTCCACTTATACCCTTTATTTTATTAACCAAATTTATTTGATTTCACAATTATAAATACTCAACCATTTATTAAATATATTATTTAAATAATATAATTTTTTTTAGGATTTGTACAGTGACTTTGTTTTCTTCTATTCATGTAGTATAAATCTTCAAAACTATGTATCATTTTTTTTAAGAAAAAACTATATCAAACTTGTATCTTTTTCTTTGTGCCTATCAAGAATCCTACTTAGCTAGTAGAATCCATCCTTTATCTAATTCATATCTATAAAACAACCTCATCTAATATACTTATCTGAATTTTATGTTTTATTAAACTAAAATCAAATAACATGACAATCTCACACATGTATAAAAGATCACAATACTAATAAAATTAACATCCATAATAATATATGGAATTTTTTCAAATCATGTTCTTGTGCTAACATATTTTTTTAAAACCAACGAAATAGTAATCTAATATATGAGACAAAACAAAACGTATATTCTGAGCATACGATAACATGTTCACAGTACATGGCAAAAGTAACTTTCATAATAAGAATTAGTTATCCAGAATACGCAACCTCGTTAGATGTGTTGCTAGGTCTTGTACAAGTAGACCTCCCACAATGTACATAATTCTGGTTAATGTCCATATTATGGTTTTCAACCTATACAAATATAAATAATAAGTAATTAGATTAATTATATCCATTAACGTAAAAAAAAATACTTGAAAATAATTAAAGATATTACAATCAACAATAACAAATAAGTTGCATCTATGTAAGTGGCTTATACGATCTTGGATGAACGAGTTTCCATGGTCCAATATGATCACATAAATTTTATTTTCAACTTTTCTTTGAACTCATCAATTTAGAATTTATACTATATCAGTACACTACTTTACATATAACCTCATAAAAAATCACATTAGATGCTTATTCTTTCTTGAAAAAAGATAAGGTGTGTCAAAAGTGCAATAAAAGAAAAATATAAACAATATTACCTGTTGTACTATATTGTTATCAAAACTCGTGTTAGCTCTTCTATCCTTTAGATGGCATGTAGATTTATTATGACCCAACACTTTGCATAATGAGCATCTATGATGTACTGATCATTGATCACGAGATGGTGCAATTTCTCCAACTTCTTTGATTCTATTAACCTTTGGCATGCCTCTTTTCTGTACCATTTCTGGAGGTGCCCATATAGGTGAATTGTCAAAATCTGTATTTTTAACAAAGGAATCAAGAAGAGGGTATAAAAGGTATTTTAAAGAATTCAATTACTCTTGACTGTTAAAAAAAGTTATCTACGTTAAAAAATAGGACTTATCAAGAGAATAAAAAGAACTAAGGAACTTATGTGTCCCAATATAAAAAACTAGAGGACCTGAGTGTCCTTTTCCCACTTTTTAAATCTCACGAGTTTATACACATATTTTTAAGACCACAAAAGATATGATGTATCTTTCAAACTAAATAAAAATACATTCACATATCTAAATCACAAGGAGATAAAATAAAAAGAATTTTTCGTTAGACTATCATATATGTTGTTCGAAAATTTGCTTTCTCCAATAGGAGTCAATCAAGTCTTACAAATTAATTTAATTTTTCTTACTTCTATTTCTCTACTCTCCATATATATACTCCAACCACTATGAACAAATGGTCTAAAATTTAGTGAAAAAAATATCTCTTGTGGTGTTGGTGTATATTTGGCTATTTGTTAAAATATATATATAATCCTAAAATATCTAACTAATTTTCTCAATATAATTAATTATAAATTTGAGAAAAAATGAAAAATTCAAATTAAATTACACCAGAGTGCAAAAACACATTGCAGAACAAATTTTGAAATTAAAAAAGTACCTTAGATTTATAAATTGAAACGATATGGCCAACGATCTAAGATACTAGCATTTAAAAATAGTATTTAAATAGAAGAATGCCGATCTAGATTGAGATGAAACATCATAATGAAAGAAAAAGAGGGAGATATTACAGAGAAATTGAAAAAAGTATTGGATGGAAGAAATGAATTATGATTAGAAAAGATTGAAAATTAGAAAATAACGAAGATTTAGACATTATAGTTTGATAGTAAAAATGATGAAAAAGGGAATATCAAAAGGTGGATGATAGTAGGTTTGAAACTAAGAGTGGAAGAAAAAGCTGAAAAATATGTATGTGTATGTATAGCAAAAGGCGGCAACATTAGGGTTTAATGGGTTGTTTATTTTTTATTGAGTTTGTGAAATTAGCGTGGACCCTAAATTGTATTAATATTTTAATTATAGTTTAAACTTATAAGTTTCATAAATAATATGGTATTTTTTTTCATATTACATATTTTCTAATAAAGTTTTATATTTAACTTCTATGAATAACTTTGTTTCTGATTATGTACTTCTGATATTTGTTCGATAAAGTTTTAATCCCCTAATTGTCTTTATATGTTATCGTTTATTAATTGAACATATCCTATGTGAAAAATAAAAATTTAATATTTTATTTATTACTAATTAGTAAAATTATTTAAAAACTTAGTTTTATAAATAGTTATTTGTTCAATAGATGAACTCGGGTTCTTACAATAATCTAAGATAATTTATCTATTAATATATCCTTGAATTTACCAATAACAGAGGATGGTGACATTGTGATGCTGGTTAAATGTAATATTTTTGTCAAAGTTAAATTATGATATCTGAATTATAATGCATGTTACGACATTCATTGATGAATTGCATTCTCAAAAGTATGGTATATGAGTTTTACACTTATGTTTACTAAAATATGTGTTGTTATAATGAAAACAAAATATCATTTCTAAATTTGTTCTAACATAGATAAGTTTTAAATTCTTCAAGTCCTTTTAGAGCTAGTAGTGTCTTCCACAAAAGAATAATTGGTAATATATCCATCAAGGAAGCTTCTGATGAAACTTCATGCATGTCAAAGGAAAAATTATCCTAACATGATCTCAAGAAATGAAGCTTATAAGAGTAGTGAACTAGTGTGTTAAGTGTATTGCAAGAAAAATACATTAACTTATAGCATATAAGGTTTTCCAAGTACATATTTGCTAAATGTGACTGCCTCTCAGATTGTCAAGGTTTGAAGATAAGGATGCAACTGTACATTTCTTACCATTCTGGCAGTGTATTGAAGACCGTTTCTCTACCTGTTGTTAGTGTAGGGAAAAAGTTGTTACATCGGGTATTTACATTTGTTGTCCCCTAGAGTGTGAGAAATAAATCAAAACCTACGAGGAGCTACTACACGCAAGTCTAGGAGTCGTAAACAAGTAACAAATAAGTATTAAAGTATCTTTCTCCCCATGCACTACGAGGTTAATTCTTTTGTGTTTTAAGGAAGCGTAGAGGGGTCGAGTTGCAATTAACTAAAACATAAAAGATATTGTTTTATTTTATAAAAGTAAGGATTAAAGTGCAAAACAAATAACATATGATTAAAAATCAATTAACTAAAGGATAAACTAACAAATACGAGAATATAGTTGAGAAGATAGCCTTAGTGTCCTTAGTAATTCTCACTAGTTATGAATTTACCTATTTATGAATGTAAGGGTGAATAGTTATTTTATCAATAGTCGAAACTCTAAAATCTCCCTAATTCCGTCCCTGGTAGATAGAGAGATGTCTAAAATTCTACGGATCTCTCCTGAGTGAACCTACAAGACTTTCAAACGTAATTAATCCTAACCCGATTGACTATTTAGCTATCTGATGAGCCTTGTGAAGTTCAAGTTCCTCTTAGTCGATATTTCGGGGAAAGGGGCTAGTAGTAAGGGTGTAGATAATTTTTTACGGTCCTATTATTTAAAATTAAATGAAAAAAATAATGTTTTTAAATTAGTTTGATGTACTTGGAGAATAAAAAAAATAATTGTCTTTTTATTTTTACCACATATGGTTTGGAAGAAGAAAAAAAAATTTATATTACTTTTCTTGCGGGTAAGGTTATTTAGCAGTAAAAAAATTGTGTTTGCAATTGAGTTGTAAGGAGAACAACTACCTTTATTGTATCTATTTATTGGATATATGGTTATTTTCTTTTCTTCTATTTTATGAATAATATTTTTTTCTCTCTGTGAAAATTAAACTAACTTTATGTAATTATTCGTGAGTTTTAACATTTGGCGGAAAAATAAACCGAATACCCATACAAAAATAAAATACAAGAATAATAAATGTTCAAGAGATTTAATTAAAGGTTTGGTGATACCTATAAAATATAAATAAAATTATTTATTAACTTGGAAAAATAAGGAATAACAAATTCAATGCATTCCAAATAAAGTTAAGTTACACATAATTCTGAGCCATCGTGCATTTAATTATTCATGATGTACTCTATTTTCTTTGTAAGTCTCCTTCCATAATTAGATTAGAAGTTAATATAAATAAATCATTACTACATTAACCTATATTTAGTGCATTGAACTTAAAATAGTATATCCTATAAAAAAGCTTATCGATGACACACTTTCAAAATTTGGCCCTTGGAGATTTATAATTGTTATACACAATAACTAAGCACTATAATCTTATATACTACTATTCGTGAAAGTGAAATTACATAGGTTAGATCATTACATTTACTATTTAGCACATACAATTTTAGCAACTAATAATATTAGTACTAACTACGAACAAAACAGTGTATGATTCTCTAAACTACATGTTTAAAAATGTTTAATACTTGACGGTAATATTCATAACATTAAATAAAACCTAGATACTTCTAAATATAAAAACCAATTCTAATCCATCTAGATATCCTCATTACCTTATGCAACTACGTTAATATAGATGATGTTAATAGAAGTGTATTCACTGTACAATGAAATGAAAAAATATAAACACGAAAAAATATAACCACGAGAGTGATAAAAACTTCGTAGTTTTATATCGAAAATGAAGAAATATTCAAATAAAAGGGAAGACAGAATTAACAAAGGTTGATAAGAATATTGTTGTTAACCATTATGTTTTTCGTTTTCTAACCACTAGACAAACTATTGATCTTCATTACTTTTATTCCTTAAGTCTGTATTATAGATTTTTGGCATATCCTCGTTATATCTATATCCGAAATTTTATAGGAAAACAAAAAATCTGTATATAATTAGAAACATAAAATAGTATATGAGTAGATTTAAAAGATATTACAGCTACACACCCAACCTATAGCGATTTTTGTGGCATCTTTTTGAAAACATGCTTACTTACTTTCTATTAGTAGATTAGGCCTATTTGCATTAACACATGCTATAGATAATTAGGTAAGCTACAAATTTGTGAGCATCCCATAAATATTAGATTTAACATCATTAATAAGGTCAAAATTTAGATTATGACATTTAAAGATAATACAATTAAATAACATATTTTTCTGTGCTCCCCAATTTTCTGGTTACATTTCTTCGCTTCTTTGGTATTCTATGCACCCTGGGGCACATTACATCCCCGATATAGAAACGAGTTGTTTTAGGTCTTCTTCCTCTTTTCTTGGGCTACATCACAACCATAGGTTTTAGGACTTTTCTGCTCCAGCAAACCCAAAAATAGAAAAATATACATCTTATAAAGTAAAATTATATTTTCTACTTATTCAACTATTTTGTCTAATATAGGGACCAACTATGCAATTAACCCTTAATTTGATCACAAAATAATGGAATATATGATAAATAATAAAAAGATTCAGTTATCTTGCATCTTGAATTTGTCTCCATTATCTGGAATTTGGTAATCCTTTATTGTAAAAATCCCAGGAAGCATATTCTGTAACAATCAAAATAAATTAAATATAATTAAAATTAAAATTCGACGATAAGAATTAACAAAAAGAACCACCATTAACTAAGGGGACATGATTACAAAAAATAAAAAATAAAAGTAATAAATAATTGAATTTAATAAACATTTAATTCATATGTTGTGTGTACTATTCTAATAATATAAGGTGACATTGTACACTTTTTAAGGGGAAAAAGACACTGAAGTCCTCAAGTTTATTATATTGGGACACTTAGGTCCCTCCGTTTTTCTTTTTATTTTGATAGATCCTATTTTTTAACATGGTTAGTTATATTTAACTGTTAATGATATGATTTTTTTTTAATTTCCACTTATACCCTTTATTTTATTAACCAAATTTATTTGATTTCACTATTATAAATACTCAACCATTTATTAGATATATTATTTAAATAATATAATTTTTTTAAGGATTTGTACAGTGACTTTGTTTTCTTCTATTCATGTAGTATAAATCTTCAAAACTATGTATCATTTTTTTAAAGAAAAAACTATATCAAACTTGTATCTTTTTCTTTGGCTTATCAAGAATCCTACTTAGCTAGTAGAGTCCATCCTTTATCTAATTCATATCTATAAAACAACCTCATCTAGTATACTTATCTGAATTTTATATTTTATTAAATTAAAATCAAATAACATGACAATCTCACACATGTATAAAAGATCACAATACTAATAAAATTAACATCCATAATACTATATAGAATTTTTTCAGATCATGTTCTTGTGCTAACATATTTTTTAAAAACCAACGAAATAGTAATCTAATATATGAGACAAAACAAAACGTATATTCTGAGCATACGATAACATGTTCACAGTACATGACAAAATTAACTTTCATAATAAGAATTATTTATCCAGAATACGCAACCTCGTTAGATGTGTTGCTAGGTCTTGTACAAGTAGAGCTCCCACAATGTACATAATTCTGGTTAATGTCCATATTATGGTTTTCAACCTATACAAATATAATAATAAGTAATTAGATTAATTGTATCCATTAATGTAAAAAAAATACTTGAAAATAATTAAAGATATTACAATCAACAGTAAAAAATAAGTTGCATCTATGTAAGTGGCTTATATGATCTTGGATGAACGAGTTTCCATGGTCCAATATGATCACATAAATTTTATTTTCAACTTTTCTTTGAACTCATCAATTTAGAATTTATACTATATCAGTACACTACTTTACATATAACCTCATAAAAAATCACATTAGATGCTTATTCTTTCTTGAAAAAAGATAAGGTGTGTCAAAAGTGCAATAAAAGAAAAATATAAACAATATTACCTGTTGTACTATATTGTTATCAAAACTCGTGTTAGCTCTTCTATCCTTTAGATGGCATGTAGATTTATTATGACCCAACGCTTTGCATAACGAGCATCTATGATGTACTGATCATTGATCACGAGATGGTGCAATTTCTCCAACTTCTTTGATTCTATTAACCTTTGGCATGCCTCTTTTCTGTACCATTTCTGGAGGTGCCCATATAGGTGAATTGTCTGAATCTGTATTTTTAACAAAGGAATCAAGAAGAGGGTATAAAAGTTATTTTAAAGAAGTCAATTACTCTTGACTGTTAAAAAAAGTTAACTACATTAAAAAATAGGACTTATCAAGAGAATAAAAAGAACTAAGGAACTTATGTGTCCCAATATAAAAAACTAGAGGACCTGAGTGTCCTTTTCCCACTTTTTAAATCTCACGAGTTTATACACATATTTTTAAGACCACAAAAGATATGATGTATCTTTCAAACTAAATAAAAATACATTCACATATCTAAATCACAAGGAGATAAAATAAAAAGAATATTTCATTAGACTATAATATATGTTGTTAAAAAATATGCTTTCTCCAATAGGTGTCAATCAAGTCTTATAAATTAATTTAATTTTTCTTACTTCTATTTCTCTACTCTCCATATATATACTCCAACCACTATGAACACGGATGGTCTAAAATTTAGTGAAAAAATATCTCTTGTGGTGTTGGTGTATATTTGGTTATTTTGTAAAATATATAATCCTAAAATATCTAACTAATTTTCTCAATATAATTAATTGTAAATTTGAGAAAAAATGAAAAATTCAAATTAATTTACACCAGAGTGCAAAAACACATTGCAGAACAAATTCTGAAATTAAAAAAGTACCTTAGATTTATAAATTGAAATGATATGGCCAACTATCTAAGATACTAGCATTTAAAAATAGTATTTAGACAGAAGAATGCCGATCTAGATTGAGATGAAACATCATAATAAAAGAAGAAGAGGGAGATATTACAGAGAAATTGAAAAAAGTAGATTGGATGGAAGAAATGAATTATGATTAGAAAAGATTGAAAATTAGAAGATAACGAAGATTTAGACATTATAGTTTGATAGTAAAAATGACGAAAAAGGGAATATCAAAAGGAGGCTGACAGTAGGTTTGAAACTAAGAGTGGAAGAAAGAGCTGAAGAATATGTATGTGTATGTATAGCAAAAGGCTGCAACATTAGGGTTTAATGGGTTGTTTATTTTTTATTGAGTTTGTGAAATTAGCGTGGACCCTAAATTGTATTAATATTTTAATTATAGTTTAAACTTAAAATTTTCATAAATAATATGGTATTTTTTTCTTATTATATATTTTCTAA
Organism: Nemophila menziesii; assembly: GCA_029959085.1. Classification (NCBI taxonomy): domain Eukaryota; kingdom Viridiplantae; phylum Streptophyta; class Magnoliopsida; order Boraginales; family Hydrophyllaceae; genus Nemophila; species Nemophila menziesii. Next base: position 1,074,337 of record JARWIR010000027.1, on the reverse strand, counting down.
TAATGTTTTATATTTAACTTCTATGAATAAAATTGTTTCTGATTATATACTTTTGATATTTGTTCGATAAATTTTTAATCCCATAATTGTCTTTATATGTTAACGTTTATTAATTGAACATAACCTATGTGAAAAATTAAAATTTAATATTTTATTTATTACTAATTAATCAAATTGTTTAAAAACTTAGTTTTATAAATAGTTATTTGTTCAATAGATGAACTCGGGTTCTTACAATAATCTAAGATAATTTATCTATTAACATATCCTTGAATTTACCAATAATAGAGGATGGTGACATTGTGATGCTAGTTAAATGTAATATTATTGTCAAAGTTAAATTATGATATCTGAATTATAATGCATGTTACGACATTCATTAATGAATTGCATTCTCAAAAGAATAGTATATGAGTTTTACACTTATGTTTACTAAAATATGTGTTGTTATAAAGAAAACAAAATATCATTTGTAAAATTTTCCAACATAGATAAGTTTGTAAAATATCATTTGTAAAATTCTTCAAGTCCTTTTAGAGCTAGTAGTGTCTTTCACAAAAGAATAACTGCCAATATGTCCATCGAGGAAGCTTTTGATGAAACTTTATTCATGTCAAAGGTAAAATTATCCTAACATGATCTCAAGAAATGAAGCTTGTAAGAGTAGTGAACTAGTTGTGTTAAGTGTATTGCAAGAAACATACATTAACTTATAGCATATAAGGTTCGCCAAGTACATATTTGCTAAATGTGACGGCCTCTCAGATTGTCAAGGTTTGAAGATAAGGATGCAACTGTACATTTCGTACCATTCTGGCAGTGTATTGAAGACCGTTTCTCTACCTGTTGTTAGTATAGGGAAAAAAATGTTACATCGGGTATTTACATTTGTTGTCCCCTAGAGTGTGAGAAATAAATCAAAACCTACGAGGAGCTACTACATGCAAGTCTAGGGGTCGTAAACAACTAACAAATAAGTATTAGAGTTCTTTCTGCACATACACTACGAGGTTAATTCTTTTGTGTTTTAAGGAAGCGTAGAGGGGTCGAGTTGTAATTAACTAAAACATAAAACATATTGTTTTATTTTATAAAAGCAAGGATTAAAGTGCAAAACAAATAACATATGATTAAAAATCAATTAACTAAAGGATAAACTAACAAATACGAGAATATAGTTGAGAAGATAGCCTTAGCGTCGCTAGTAATTCTCACTAGTTATGAATTTACCTATTTATGAATGTAAGGGTGAATAGTTATTTTAGCAATAGTCGAAACTCTAAAATCTCCCTAATTCCGTCCCTGGTAGATAGAGAGATGTCTACAATTCTATGGATCTCTCCCGAATGAACCTACAAGACTTTCAAACGTAATTAATCCTAACCCGATTGACTATCTGGCTATCTGACGAGCCTTGTGAAGTTCAAGTTCCTCTTAGTCGATATTTCGGGGAAAGGGGCTAGTAGTCAGGGTGTGGATAATTTTTTACGGTCCTATTAATTAAAATTAAACGAATAAAATAATGTTTTTAAATCAGTTTGATGCACATGGAGAATAAAAAAAATAATGGTCTTTTTATTTTTACCACATCTGGTTTGGAAGAAGAAAAAAAATTTATATTACTTTTCTTGCGGGTAAGGTTATTTAACAGTAAAAAAAATTTGTTTGCGATTGAGTTGTAAGGAGAACAACTACCTTTATTGTATCTATTTATTTGATATATGGTTATTTTCTTTTCTTCTATTTTATGAATAATATTTTTTTCTCTCTGTGAAAATTAAACTAACTTTATGTAATTATTCGTGAGTTTTAACATTTGGCGGAAAAAAAAAACCGAATACCCATACAAAAATAAAAATACAAGAATAATAAATGTTCAAGAGATTTAATTAAAGGTTTGGTGATACCTATAAAATATAAAAAAATTTATTTATTAACTTGGAAAAATAAGGAATAACAAATTCCATGCATTCCAAATAATGTTAAGTTACACATAATTCTAAGCCATCGTGCATTTGATTATTCATGATGTACTCTATTTTCTTTGTAAGTCTCCTTCCATAATTAGATTAGAAGTTAATGTAAATAAATCATTACTACATTAACCTATATTTAGTGGATTGAACTTAAAATAGTATATCATATAAGAAAGCTTATCGATGACACACTTTCAAAATTTGGCCCTTGGAGATTTATAATTGTTATACACAATAACTAAGCACTATACTTTTATATACTACTATTCGTGAAAGTGAAATTACATAGGTTAGATCATTACATTTACTATTTAGCACATACAATTTTAGAAACTAATAATACTAGTACTAACTACAAACAAAACAGTGTATGATTCTCTAAACTACATGTTTAAAAATGTTTAATACTTGACGGTAATATTCATAACATTAAATAAAACCTAGATACTTCTAAATATAAAAACCAATTCTAATCCATCTAGCTATCCTCATTACCTTATGCAACTACTATAATATAGATGATGTTAATAGAAGTGTATTCAATGTACAATGAAATGAAAAAATATAAACACGAAAGTGATAAAAACTTCATAGTTTTATATCAAAAATGAAGAAATATTCAAGTAAAAGGGAAGACAGAATTAACAAAGGTTGATAAGAATATTGTTGTTAATCATTTTTTTTTCGTTTTCTAACCACTAGACAAACTAATGATCTTCATGATCCAAAGATTGAAGAATCATGTTGTTCCATGATTCGTTCATCTTATTTATAACTATGCCGCACTTTATAGAGACATTGAAATACGTTCTACACCAATGTTCGAGGGCGAACTTTACTCAACGATGTCTCTCTTTTTGTTATACATTAATCTATGCACGTGACATTATTTTAGCAGTTTATTGGGTCTAAATGATTGATTTTTTCCTAGTATTCGAAGTATTTCACTTTGATATCTTGTTTTGGACATATCACTGTTTATATAGCTTTTATGCCTTAATTTTGTGTTAAGTGTATAGATTTTAGGTAGATGGTTGACAGTATGTTCCAAAATAATGAGGAGAAGTCAAAAAGCGAAGATAAACCCCAAGCCAAGACGTAATTGGAGCTTAAAAACACTTTGGGGAGTTAGAACGTTTACCAAAGAAATCTTAATGTTATATTGTTTCAGTCATCATGATTAATTGGTTAAAGTTTTGGACCTGATTTCATTTTATTTGAAAATATCATGAAATCCGTTTCATGTGAGAGGTGATAGAAGTCAATTTTGAGTTGAGACGAGAACATTATGTAATTTGCGCCACCGTGACTCGACCACGGGCAACACTACTTAAAAACGGTTGGGCATTAGTAACTCACTGAGTCCAAAATGTTTAGAAACTATTATATAAGCCTCATTATCCATTATCCATAAGAAGAAATCAGACTTTTCAAGAGGAAAAGGAGAGAAGATCAGGTTGAGGGTTTCCACCCAATTTCATCATTCTCAACCATCCAACATCCGATTCCCGCCATTATTTTGGTTAATTTTATTCTGTTTTACCTTATGAACATGATTTTATCATTATATTTATTGTATTTTCATTCATTTAGTATAAGCTAAACATAATTTGCTTGAAACTTGTAATAGGTATGAACGCTAATTGATTATTATGTGCATGTTGGATATTTCGGATAAGTGAAATAAATAGAATTTTGAATCATTCCACTGTTTTATACATTTATGCTTGTTCCCTATCCATGTCTTGATCACTCGTGGGTAGTTTGAGATTTTCGGTTGCACCTTAAGTCGAGGTATTGGATTTCAGACATAGTATATAAACACCTAGTGCGAGGTATTGAACCAACGGTCTTGCCAGCTAGGTAGTCAAGAACTAAATTCATCAGAAAACTTATTCGTGTGTAAGATTGCGCTCTAAGACTATCCTGATGGGAGTTGGATATACGTTTGAATCTCGGCTAATGAGAATCACTTTGTTCGCCCTTATACCAATTACAAGATAATAAATGATTAGAAGAATTACTTGCAAGGATCAAGCACTATCTTTCATATTTTCTACTATTTTACTTATTTTCACTTTAGTTAAGTCTTTATTGTATTAGAATTTAGTCCTTAATTCGAGAATCAACCAAATATCATTTATATTATATTATTTACCCTACAACTCTACATTATATTACATTCAAAACATAGTTAGTATAACCTTGATAGTCCCTGAGGAAACGATAACCTTAAGCTTATCAAATTTTTACTTGACGACAACACGTACGCTTGCGGGAAGTCACTGTTCTTTTGGTCATTTTTATTGCAAGTGCTTGCCGCACTCCAAAATATCTCTTGCAATACCAGCCTTGATTTAAATTTTACTTTAAATGTATGAAACATATGTATTAAAAATCATCAGTGTGGTACTCCAGGGTACTTCTCTTCGAAGACTTCAAACAAACCATTTTGCATATTAGAGATGTAGGTCAAATTTTGAGTGTACGGGTCGACGATCAAGTGATGGATCTCAATCAAAAACCATTACCATTTATCCTGATTTCAAACCAAAACAATAGTACATGAAATAGGAACAATATCATCATTACCATCCATTCCAATTGCCATTAGGAGTTGAACACCATACATGGTATTCAAGAAACACCCATCAACGCCAATGGTTGGTCTATACACTGCTAACCAACCTGAGGTCTTTGACTTTATAGACACAAATAACCTCTCGAATGTGGGGTTTCCTATATTTTGTGCTACTTCGATTCCCAATGTAATACCTGGATTGTGCTTCATTAGTGTTGCACAATAGGCTTGTAACTTTGCATACTGGACTACATGATTCATATTCATTGTCTTCCTTCTACCTCTCCTAACTTTAAACTTTTTCGCATTGACTTTGATTTTATGATTTTTTTCAAATCATCTATAGATTCGACCTTACTCATTTTCCAATCAACGAATAAGGTGGCACAAATATTCTCAAATACATCACCATACCAAAATTCGACAATGTCTACACCAATGTTCCTAGCAAAATACTTTCAAAACTTATCAGCCTGAGGATCATATGTATTATCCCCTAAGCTTTATACAATGAAGACATTTCTTCATTAATGTCTTGGCACAAATTTGTAATGCGAATGCTGCGTTCCACTCTTCCTTCATATCTACAAATATTTCACTGTAACAAGACAATAACAAGATATAACATTATGTGACAAAAAAATGCAAAACAAATCATTCTTGAAATTATTGTATTTTCAAAACACACAAATTATTTTAAAAAAATCATATCTGATACAAATAACAATTTCATATTTTTAATCACTAAATAATTGAAAGTATTCATCCAAATTCCAGAAAAAATTAAAATTGATTTTGAAATATGAAAATTATAATATTTTTATAAAATAATTAGAACAAACTATTTTTATCTGATTAGTTACAAAATTCAAACGAATGCAAAAATTTTCTCAATAAACTATACATAATTCTCACTTAGGAATTTGAGTGCTATCTGAATCCTTATTCCAGAGGGGGCAAGCAGACTTATTTGCTTGTACAAGTTACCATTGTAGTTCTTGGTATATAAAAAACTCATCTAAGAATGTTGTGTGTGGTTTTATTTCTATACCACTACCAAAATAGATACTTTTTAAACCTATTGTGTGCTATACAAGAGTATTTTTGTAACCGAGAAAGATCTAGATTGTTGGTGCTGCTAGAGAATTTACTGTTGACATATACACATCACATCCCTTCTCAACATACTTATTTACCTTAACAAGTTTTACAACATAATAATGATTCTCACGTGTGATATATATTATTGAGATTGTTTACCACCAACTTCTTTGTATCCAGAATGCTAGCAAAGTGATTTAGCACACTAAGATATGGACTATCATCAAAAGTATACATGTTTTAAAACTATAAATCATGAGCGAACCTCTTGGTAATCGAGTCAATAATCAAGATGATGATTGGTCTTGTTTATTTTTCTTACATATATGGACGTCTTGACATAAACCTGTTTGAGAAAATGATATAATTTTAAATATTGAAGCATCTCCATTTTGAAAAAAATAAATATCATCTAAATAAAATAAAATAAAATATTCGTTTTCATTTTCCCGCAACTTAGTTTGGTTCTTAAATATTGCATAGACTAAACAATTTATTCTCGTATATGTTGTAAGGTATTTAAAATTGAAATATAAAAGTTATCAATATGTATATTTCTTATCCAGTATTACACAATTATCGTAAATAGGTATCGAATACATTGGTTGAAAATATTAAAAAGAGTTCATTGCTTGATTTACAAAAATAGAAATATACATATATTGAACTGAATAAGCTGAAAAATTAGTAGGGCGATTCCAAAGAAAAATTTACCCAATTAAAGTCATATTATTAGCTTGTGCTTTCTAAGTTTTTTCGAATATTCACTTGGCCCATATTTTTTAAACTTTATTTTATTATACATTAATCTATTTCACTATCTATTTCACTTGTATGAATATTTGGTATAATAATATAATATATTTTATTTTATATAAAATAGAATAATAGTGTAATTAACTCAAAAAATTAATAGCGGGCCCAGTAGCACAATTCTTTTATAATATAAGGGCATATAGTGTACTTTTCACAAAATATAAGAATTTAGGTTGATTGACCTATAAGGTCGTAGAGACAAGATTTTTGGCCTAAAGAAACTAGTAGAAATCTTATTTCTTTAAAGGGACCTTAATCATGACCAAATACTAAATACCCTTACTAACACTAAAAGACAAAAAGGTGACGTGACTGTTCATCTCTTTCCACTACCAACCTATCTCCGGCCTCCGACCACCTCCGACCACCCACCACCGACTCTGACCTCCGACCACCGATCTCGGACATCCGGTCACAGGAAGAATGATGGGTTGTATACAAAAATTGATGAGTTTCGAAAAAATGATGAGTTTCGACATTAAATGATGAGTATACTATAAAAAAAGCAGAGTATACAATAAAAATAGCCGAGAATTCTATAATGAAAAAAGCAGAGTATCCTTATAAAACAATGAGTATTATTAAAAAAAGATGAGTACCACTAAAGAAAGACGAGTATCACGTTACAACACATTATTACATCAAAAGCAACTAACTAATTACAAGAAAATAGGAAAAAACTAATTAATACAAAAAAAACTAACTAAACTTGTTTGACCAGATCTGAAGAAAAACTAATATGCGTAAAGAGTACGCGAATCAAGATCTGGTGCGGCGTCCTTGGCAGCTCGAACCACCTGCTGTTCTTCTTGGCTCCATTCCAGGTCCATGGTTGCTTCGAGCTCTGTCGCCAGAAAGAGAGCTTCGAGCTCCGTGTTCGAGCTCCAGGTCCGCTTCAGATCTCGGCTTCTAGTGGTGGTTCGTTGGTGGTGCGTGATTAAACACGCTGGGAATGAATCCGTTCGCAGCAGCCCCAACTCCGATATGTTCTTCGAGCAGCAACAGTTCGTCGCCGGAGAAGACAGCGACTTCGTAAGGAGGGAGGAGCGGCAGTCTTCCTGCGAATCTGAGATCTGGACCAACGACGATGATTCCCAACACCACAGTACCACCGCCTGCGTTTTCAGATGTTTTTAAGCTCGCAATAGCACTGGGGAGAGGCTGTACAAATGGTTGAGCTCGCCGGGTAGACATGGGAAAATTTCGGCGGTGGTATCCATCGAGAGAGGAGAGCGTGAGTTGTGAGAGAATTAATAATAAAAAGCTGATAAAATTATTATATATAGGATAAAAAATCAAAAAGGGGTAATATTGTAAATATGATTTTTGGCTATAGTGTAAATATAAAACATACATTTTGAAAGTTAAATAGGGATAATAATTTAAAAAATAAGATTATTTTTCATTGAGATTATTATCATCTACACCTCAAAATTAACAATAACTTTCCTTTCCCATCTTCTTACATAATATTGTCTAAAAACGTCATAAAAATAAAGTTTACTCCAATCATACCTCCAATTATATCCCTGTTTTAAATTTTATATATATCGTTTTACTCACTAATAACCCAAAGAAAATATAAAAATAAAAATCCTCCACAACCATCGTCCCCAATCAACCGCCTCTCTCACAACAGAGAAAAATTGATACGACGGAGGATTTAGGGTTCGTTTTGCTTCAACTCTTTCTACATCTTCTTCTCTTCCCTGTTTACAGCTTCTCGTGGTCCTTCTAGAAGCTTTGTGGCTTCTTCACCTTCGCAACAGGCATTCGTGAATTTCTGACACTTGAATTTCTCCTCAGCTTTCTAACCTTTACGATGGCCAGTTCCGAAGTGGAGTGACGGTGTTGACTGGCGGTCGCCGCCTCGTTTAACGCCTCAAACTATATCAGAGTAGAACCGAGTCTCCCGTTAACAAACGCTTTGAGCGCAACCTCGCTGCTGCTATAGGTAATTTATCATTTTAAATAAAATTATTTGTTATCTTATCTACTTAAATTCATCTGATTCTAATGGAAGCTTTTGAACATCCTTTCAAAAACTATTTAGTACTCTGCCTTAGCCTGGAAGTGTCGAGTTTGGACAATTCTACATCCTTCTTGCTCTAAATGATCCTAGAAATGATATAAACTTTTAATCATTTTAGCCTTTAATTTCTATAAATTTATAAGCTGATTCAAGTGAAATTTTCTCACTATAGGTGTATGCACTATGTCCCTTCTAGTTGAGACTACATGATTGGGCCAAAACTGTAGGCTTCTGCACCATCTCTACTGTGTCCATGTCCCCTTAATGAAATATATTGGTTAGGCTTCTGTACCAACAAATTTTTGTGTATTGATCTCTCAAAGATATAACCCTTTATGAACTTCCTAATGATGATCCACAATGTTCAGTAACTGAGGGGCCTTATGAGCAAGCTAACTAAAAATTCTAGTTTCGTGAGAAATTTAAGCCAATAATTTGATATTCTCTAAAAACATCTTTAATTTTTGTTTAAATGTTTATTATATGTTTTGTTTTAGTTTCAACTGTTATATGCAAAATTAGGTCCTTTTTTGGGTGAGATTTGGTGCATTTGTGTTAGTCTTGAGGGTCTATGCAAAAAAAAACACTATATCTGCTTTTTACCTGTGTAAGTTTTTGATTTCATTCCTAGGAATTGCAAATTTTATTTATATAGAAGCTAAGATTAATATGGAATTGGAAGCTTGGTGTGTTGAACAGTGAGACTTACTCCGTTATAGATAATTTCTAGTTATTATATGCGATTGCGGTAGTACTAAGAGATGATTGAAAAAAAAATTTATTGTCGAATTTTTTACAATAACAATTATCCCTTTTATTCTCTTAGATGGCTAAGACTCATAAAAACACAGCTACAATGCATCATCTTGGGTTGTCAAAGGTACACACTCAATTTGTATACAATAATTCACTATTTTGAATCGACATAATTGATCTTATTATTTGCTTTCATATAATTATAGGCGAAACTTCAGGGACCTTTTTGCACCACCTTCAAAAGGTGGTGGTGGTGACTAGCAATGGGCATAGATGAGTGAAAAGAATATCATCCCCTTCCATAGATTCATTACTTCTGGAAAAAAAAACCAATTTACTCTATAATTCACTAGTAAAATTGTGCATTGGCATGTTGCACCCAATATACTTTAGGTTGTTTGATTTCTCTGACTGAATTGATTCCCCTGCATTATCAATTTAAAGTGCAGGAAAATAAATCAAAAAACTAGAAAACTGATAATAGTAAAGAAGAATATATGCTCTGTCATGCTTGCTTCATGTGCACAAACTGTATATTATGAAGAGACTTGTTTTTAGTATTAAACCAAATTAAGCTCTACTATTAAGCTTAGCTGGAGATTTTTTGGCTTTAGGTGATGTCTTTTGCTAAAAATATGTGGTCACTATCTTTAATTTGTTCTTATTTAAATTATTAATATAGTGATTAACTTATGATCTTGACTTATATGTTAGGTATAAATTGAGGATATTGAGTATTATGTATATTGAGAAGCAAGCGTACATATACTCGACACAAGTTGGGATTTGTTAGATTGTATAAAATATACAATGTCTTTATTTACTTGCAATTGTTACTTTTATTATGTTAGTTGATGAGTAAAATGTAAACGTTTAAACACTTTTAGTTAGCTGCTTATAAACATTAATTCGTATATTTTGGTGGGAACTATCCCACCAAACAATAATATAAACGCCCAAATATAGTCTGGTGGGGTTTGATTCATCAAATAATAACATAAAAATATAATGGATAAATCCAAAATTAATTTGTTACAAATATAGTTCGGTAAATTTTTATTTACCAAACAACATAAATTTCGAAATATAATTAGTGGGATTTTTCCCACCAAACAACAACATAAAAATTTGGTGGAGAAAAATTTAACGTGAATTATTTTGGTGGAAAAAAAAATTTGGTCAGAATTTTTTGGTGGGAAAAAATTTGGTCAGAAAATTTTGGCAGGAAAATATCTGGTTGGAAAATTTTGGCGGAAAAAATTTTGGCCGAAAAATATTTGATGAGAAATTTTTGTTAGAATTTTTTTGGTGAGAAAATTTAATGAAATAGACATAATTCAAAGATATTCTGGTCTATTACATTATTTATATTATACATGAGTTTTAAGGATATTATTACTTTCTTTTAGAGTGATATTGGTAATTGCCCTTTTTTATTAGTATGGTTAAAGTACTTTATAGTAATCAAAGTGTCTTGAAATCGAATTTTACCAAATCAAATAGCTCTTTCATGTAATAAAATATATCTTTCAATATTTTTAATGGACAATAATTTTCAAAAAACACTACTAATAAATGAAATTATATTATGAAGAAATATCAAAAACATGTGTGCAAGAGCCATGCATGCTGAAGACCCAAAAGAAGTTGAGTCTATTTATTATTTTTCTTAGAGACGACTTAAAAAAAAATTAAATTATAATATTTCCATACCCTAATTATCCCTTTCTATGTTATATAAACTCTAAATTTAAACACACACATGTATACACTAAAACCCTTTCACTCATCCTTCCCCATATACTTTCAAGGAAGATTGTAAAATGGCTCAACGACATTATTTTAATGGTGGTAGTTGTGGAGCCAAAAAATGGCGGTGTGGGTTAGAGTGGTGGTTTTAGCTAGTGGCTCGTTGTTGTGGTGGAGGATGAGATTGGAGCTCATTAGTGTTGGTTTTTTTGATCAACATGGTCGTACAAAATATAAATCTCACTAAGAATGGTTTAGAGGCTCTGATCTGGTGGTATGGAGTGTGAGTAAAATTGGAAGTCACAGGTTTTCAAAACAAAAGAAGTGGTATTCCAGAAAAACAATGTTCCGATTTAAGTAAACTAACTATTACAAAAATAGAATTACGAATTACAAATAATATGCCACTTACACGGAATTAGAAAAGAACAACACAATTTCACGGTAATCTGGCATTAAAAAGATATTCCGGCGTATCTATATCTCTAACAGAAACTCTACGACTATAGTTTTTCAGAGAGAAGATAGGTAGAATTTTTGTTCTTTTCTGGTGTGTTTCGTAAGTAAGACAAGGAGAGCAAGAGTTGTATTTATAGGGGAGTAGGTGAGGAGAGGCTTTGCAGAAACGTCCAAATTAATCACCTTGATTGTCTCCATAATTGGTTCTTGATTGACTGAGGGTTTTGGTTGACTCATAAGTTACACGTTTTTATTTCTAACAATGAATCTGGACATTATGTTGACTTGATACGTTCCCGTATTGACCAAGTTCTGTAACAGTTGACTGTTGCGTAATCGGCAAACACTTGTCTTCTAGTGTGAAATTGGTGGACATTTGTCTTCTTGCTGAAAGGACTTGACTTGCCACCACCTACTATAAGAACTAGCCTTCTCCTAGTAGAGCCTCTTCCAAAAACTAGTTTCATTTTTCATTTTTTGACTCCCCAACTCCCCGAACTCCCCCACGATCCCACGATCCACGCCTACGCGTCGCCAGGCTGGGCCAGGCGGGTGGTGGTGGTGCGCGCATGTGGGGCTTTGCCTTTTCCCTTTTGTCTTTCATTGTCTTTGGTTCTTTTGAGAGTAATAGATGGGTAAGCTAATTAATGCTAATATATTTTCCATCTCTGCTCCTATGTGGGACATTTTCTTCACAAAAAAGTGTCTTTTCCACTTCTCCCATAAGAACATGGAAATGAATTATATTAATAGTTTGTTAAATGGATTTAAACACACTTAATTAATTATAAATTCCAACAATCCCCCACTTAGGGTCTTTTGAGAGAATGTGAACATATATCCATAACTATCAGTATGTGGGTGAATTGTACTTAAGTGGCAATATCTTTTGATTTGAATTGACACATAGTGAAGTGAGGCAACCACCAAATTCCGTTTAAATGAACTTACTCTTGAATTTAACGGTTTTCGATCGATACCCTCACAACACATACACTACTGAACTGAAAGTTATAGTTCCTTTGAACATCACCCTTCAGTTTGTTCATCAAGTCCTTTTCTTAGGACCACCGCTTGCGGGCCATGAACTTTGTGGACTTATTAATATGAGACCATTAATGTGGTGTCCTCAATTTCTATCATGAATGTTGAGTCTCACTTTTGACCGTGTAATCATCAAGTCCTTCTTAAAAAGGACCACCATATGATGGCTCTAAATTCATTATGAGTTGAACACTCATCCTTGTGTTTTCTATAATGATACACCTTATGGGTGAATTCATCAAGTCCTTCTCAATAGGACCACCACAAGTGGCTATGAATTCTTTAAGACGATTTATACATTCGTGTCATATCCCATGACTATTGAGTCTATTATATTCGGTCCAACAGTGACCTTACTTAGAACTCGGGTAATTTTTGCTAGACACCCCCACATTTGAGTTAGTGGGTCAGAACCGATTAACATAGCCTTTATCTATGTCATTACATAGGGGTATGTGAGGCACTAAGTTCGTCGATAATTCCGTTAATATCACAAAGCTATTTTATGGGATTTAGAACAACATTCGTGCCCTAAGTCTTTTGATTTGGCAAAAAAGTTGGTTTTCAACCTCGACCTTATGTTTTATAAACACATGATCCGTTTCACTTTTAGTATTTAGGAGATATACTTTCATGAACCTGGAATAGTTTCCTATGAATGTTATATAGTATGGGTTTTCTCCTTTACTAGTGGAATTTATAAAAGCATTTAGGTCTGAATGTACTAATTCTGGTAGTTTAGAATTCTCGTGGTTTCATATTAAAGGGTCATTTTCCTTTGAGTTTGGACTTTACACATATCATATAATATATAAAGTCATTGACCTTATTAATCGAAAGGATTTTTAGCCTTTAAAAAGAAGAGAAAAAGAAAGGTAGCCCAATCTACCATTCAATACATCTAAACATTCAAATAGATAAGAAAAATTAGAAATGTCCTTATTAGAGGTTACAAGGTTCAATCACACAAACCCTTATTTGGAAAAAAAACCCATTCCCCAAAAACTTATCATATTGGTACTAGTCACGGGTTACAGTATTTAAAACAATCAAACTATTATGTAAATACCCTTTTCCCATAAACTCATCAGTTTTGGTAATAACTATTTCCCCCCCTCGAAAACTAGTTTGAGTACCACTTTATTAAGAAGAGCTCCGGAAACTAAGTTCCTACGGAGCGAGGGGACAAAGAGAACATCGTTTAACTCAAAGATCTTACCAGAAGTGAGGTTGAGGGTAACCTGTTTTTTTCCAAGGACTTTAGAAGTGGATAAGTCACCTAGGTACACACATTCACCATTGGTTGCTTCCTCGAACTTTTTGAACAGGGCTTTGTTTGCACATAAGTGTCGTGAAGCCCCAGTGTCAAGGATCCACTCGATTTTGTTTTCCACCAAGTAAACCTCAACCATTACCGCGGCGATTATCTCTTCGATTTCAGTTAGGTTTGCAGTAGGTTTTGGATCAGGAATAACTCTAAGAGGACATTCAAAAGCCCCATGTCCTTCGTTACCACAACAATAACAAGAACCCTTAGGTTTCTAAATCTTACCAGAGATTTTAAACATTTTGTTTGTTTGTTGGAGTTGTTGCGGTTCTTAATTTCCTCCGGATTTGGAATTGTTAGCGCCTTGCTGTTTTCCATTACTTTCGAACATGTCCTTGTTACGTTGCCCAGAACTTTCAAGAAGTTTAGACTTCGAGGAATGAGGAGGGAAAGAGAGTGACTTATCCTTGAGTCGATTGACTTCTTCGACTTGTATGTGACTGATGAGTTCTTGGAGGGTCATTTCCTTCTTTTTGTGTTTGAGGTGGTTACGGCATTCACTCCAAGATGGGGGAAATTTCTCAAGCAAAATGTTGGCTTGGAAAACTTCTCACATCTTCATGCCTTCGGCGATTTCCTCCGCGCATAGGTTTTCGTACACATGAAGTTGTTCGGTCATAGGTTTCTGATCAGTGAGAGTAAAGTTGTACCAGTTTCTGGTGTCGTACATCTTTTTACCGGAATCATCGGTCCCATACTTTTACTCAAGAGTTTCTTATATGACCTTTGTAGACTTTTTCTTTGGCAAGAAGATAAAAAATGGGATTCGTGACATTGTTCAACATCCAGCCCCGAGCTTTGGTATTAGCTCTTTTGAACCTGGCTTTGAGGATGAGATGTCTAGCCTGTTCTAGTTCAGTAGAAGCTCCATTTTCCACCATAAGTGGAGGAGCCTCGACTATAGAAAAGTCGAGTTCATACTGTTCAAGACAGATCATAATCTTTTGTACTCAACGCTTGTAGTTGGAACCATTAAGGGACTCCAACGTATTCATGTTGAGTAGTGGATTTGCGTTCAATGATGAAGCAGCAGCCGAAATAGGAAAAGCCAATTCAGAAAACGGTGATAAAAGCAAATATCTTTTTAAATTTTGAGTAAAATTGGAAGTCACCGGTTTTCAAAACAAAGGAAATGGTATTTCAGAAAAACAATGTTCCGATTTAAGTAAACTCACTATTACAAAAATAGAATTACAAGTTACAAATAATAAACCACTTACACGAAATCAGAAAAGAACAACACAATTACACGGTAATTTGGCGTTAAAAAGATATTATGGCGTACCGGTATCTTTAACAGAGGCTCTACGACTATAGTTTTTCAGAGAGAAGAGAGGTAGAATTTTTGTTCTTTTCTGGTGTGTTTAGTAAGTAAGACAAGAAAGGAAAGAGTTGTATTTATAGGGGAGTAGGTGAGGAGAGGCTTTGCAGAAACGTCCCAATTAATAAACTTGATTGTATCCATAATTGGTCCTTGATTGACTTACGGTTTTGGTTGACTCATATGTTACACGTTTTAATTTCCAGCAATAAATTTGGACACTATGTTGACTTGATACATTCCTGTGTTGACCAAGTTCTGTAACAGTTGACTGGTGCGTAATTGGCGGACGCTTGTTTTCTGGTGTGTAATTGGTGGATGTTTGTCTTCTTGCTGAAATGACTTGACTTGCCACTGACTACTATAAGAACTGGCCTTCTCCCAATAGTGCCTCTTCCAAATACTAGTTTCATTTTTTATTTTTTGACTCCCCAAACTCCCCACGACCCACACCCACTCCGTCGTCGGGCGGGTGGTGGTGGTACGCGCATGTGGGGATTCACCTTTTCCCTTTTGACTTTCATAGCCTTTGGTTCTTTTGAAGTAATAGATGGGTAAGCTAATTTAATCTAATATAGTTTCCATCTCTTCTCCTATGTGGGAAATTTTCTTCACAAAAAATTGTCTTTTCCACTTCTCCCATAAGAACATGAAAACAGATTATATTAATGCCTTGTTAAATGGATTTAAACACACTTAATTAATAATAAATTCCAACATGGAGGACATTGATGTCGTGTTTTTGGTGGTGGTTGATGTCTCCCTATTCTAATTATTAGCCCTTTGGAGACATCATTTTAGGTGAATAAATGACTTATTTGATGGACATTTATGCGTATTTGATCATATTACACTTTCTCCCCTTGGAATTTAACTATCTGCAGTTTCTGAGCTTTTGTGCGTAAATTTGACTATTTTTAGGGCAAAGTTAATAGGTTCTTGCATTTCATGAAACACCAATATAAGGAGGAGAAGTGAGAATAAAAGTCTTAGGGTATTTTAGTGTGTTAGGATGTATTTTTACTCGAGTTTCTATTTTTAGAGTGCACTTTCCTATTTCTATTTCTTGAATTTATGATTTATTCTTTTTAAGCATATGCGGTTTAATTATTTATTTATTGTGGAAGCTTGAAAAGATATATGGTAATTAATTAGAGACCAAGTCAAGTCAAAGAAGTAAAGGAAAGAATATTTACATGGAAATAAGAAGATTTAGGAAGGATATATGCAAAGAAGGAAAAGATAAAGCTTCGTTATGAATTTGAAATTCCAGCCACGTTTCAAAGACGAGTCCATAACTTAATATTGGCTAGGAATCTGGGCGAGTGGTCTGCACCCATGAAAAGAGCTTTCCGATACAAGCGGTTTCGAATATTGGAACGCGTCAAACGGATAAGTATTGAAGGAGATATGACCAAAACAAATCAGCAGCAGAATCTTACCTTTCCTAGAATTTAGGGCTACAAATTTAAGAGTTCTTAACTTGTCTTCCACTCCAAGTAAATTCGACCTAGGGCTTCCTAACACCTATAAATACACCCCTTAGCCTCCTCTTTTCAAAAAACACTTCAGAGAATTACACAAGAGGCTTAAGGTTTTTAAGTCAGAGCAAGAAGGCAAGGAGAAGCTAGTGTTGGAGAAGTCCTGTTCTTCCATCATCAGTCATCTTACCCTTTAGGTTATCAATTTATTCTTTGTATTTGAACATGAATTCCTTTTATTTAATTTTAGTTTTTCATTCCGTTATGAATTAATTTCTTAATTACTTGAGAATCGTTATATGGGTTGAACTTAATTCTGTTTAATTTATGTTTTCTGAATTTGGGTTTTAATGCTTTAAATTAGACTAGGTATTTTGTGTTGACTATTATTTTGTTCTAATCACTAATTTTGAAGTCATGAATCAAACTTAACTCATAGTAATTAAGCTATTCCATATAGTGGCGTATGGATCACCTTGACGGGGGAGGGGGGGGGTTTAATTACAGACTTAGATAATAGATGCATATTGTCCGTTATTGACCCTGACGGGCTTAACTAACCATGCAGCCAATGTGGTAAATTAGTATTCATTTGAAGGTAGCTTATATTTACCCTGGCGGGGTTTGTAATACCGTAGGATAGCTCCTAAGTCCACCCTGACGGGGGTTAGGAGATATTAGAGTCCCGACTAGCACAATAATACCAGTTTAGCCCTTAAACAAAAGCATTAGATAGGTTAGGTGAAACCCTTGCGAGGATCAAATAATCTTTCTCATCTGAAGTTTCAAGTGTCTTTTATTTGCTTTCTTTTATTTCCGTACTTTATTTTCTTGCATCTTTTAATTTATAAAAACCAAACAAAATCTTTATTTTATTTTTCTGTCAAACAATTATTCTTACTTTTCGATTAATACCTGAGTTGTGCCTAATCCGTCCCTCCGAACGAACTTGTTTATCATATATTACTTGGACAACCGTGCACTTGCGGTTAAATGGTTCCCTAATTTTCAGTTCATAATTTATAAACACACCAGGACCCACCAGTGGTTCGAGTTGTTGTTTAAATGTGAGATTTTATTATCTACGAAGCTGGTTTGAAGGTCTTCATGCAATATCTTGTTCGAGCTAACTAAAATGAGAGACAAATTCATTTTCCTCTCAAGGAAGATACGATATTGGTTTGAATCTTCACATGGGATACAAATTTGATGCTAGCTAATGACAACATGATGGTGCCAATATATTGAAGTGAAAAATTTATTGTTGTATTTGTTCACCTTTCTCTTGGATATGTGCAAGTTGTAAATTGTAGTATAGTTTTATCATATTTTAAACTCAGATTTTTTTGTTTCTTTTCTTTTAAGTAGTTAAACAACTCTAAACTAATGTAGTTATTTAATTTAGTTATGTGGTGGTTTTCTATACACTAAGTGCATAACACTAAGCATGCTCACTAGTAATGATACAACAGTCTCGTAAAGTGTGCATGCGTATTTAAACTTTATTATCAGAATCTCAATCTTAGTAGTAAATTATGGAAGTGTTGTATATTGAGCTTGCTTAGTGATAAAATTATCCTCCCAGTGTCGAACATTTAGCATACTCAATGTCAAACTTTGATCATGATTAGTTCTTCCACCAACGGTGGCTACAAACATAATTAGTCTTGGAATTTGTGTATGCTCAGTGTTCAGGATCGAGCTTTATCAACATCAAAATCTGAGCATGCTTAGTAACACCACTAGTCATGGCTCTTACAGTAAACACTAAGAATGTTCAATATCAGACTCTAAGCATTCTTATTATTAGATTCTAAGCATGATCAGTGCGTCCTCTGGTGTTGTCTAATTTGACATGATTTGACGATGATAAGTGGAGGTCAAAGATACATTGTGTCACTTAGTGGGAAGCTTAATATTCATTTTGTCACTTTGTTTATCTTTCTGTGAGTTTTGTCCTATTTGGGGGTGTTTAAGTATTTTTCAAAATATTTGGCCCCTTATAAGAACAAAAAGGTTCTTTCCTCCGTATTGGCAATAAAAGACTTTCGCAAAACTTGTTTGTCAAACTTCTATAATAAAACAAATGAAGTATTATTAACACACTTCAAATTTCTATATTCCATAATTGTTAAAAATATTATTATTATAATATATTATTACCTTTCTAGATTAGTTTGTTTCCATATCGTATTTGTTTTCTAGTTAGTTTAGTCTTACCTTACATGTTCACCAAGTTATTAGTCCTATAAATAGGACTCATTCTATAGTATTAGATCACCAGTTCATTCACAAGTAGTCTCTAGTTCTCTAGTGTCTTCCACAAAAGAATAATTGCTAATATCTCCATCGAGGAAGCTTTTGATGAAACTTTATTCATGTCAAAGGTAAAATTATCCTAACATGATCTCAAGAAATGAAGCTTATAAGAGTAGTGAACTAGTTGTGTTAAGTGTATTGTAAGAAAAATACATTAACTTATAGCATATAAGGTTCGCCAAATACATATTTGCTAAATGTGACGGCCTCTCAGATTGTCAAGGTTTGAAGATAAGGATGCAACTGTACATTTCGTACCATTCTGGCAGTGTATTGAAGACTGTTTCTCTACCTGTTGTTAGTATAGGGAAAAAGTTGTTACATCGGGTATTTACATTTGTTGTCCCCTAGAGTGTGAGAAATAAATCAAAACCTATAAGGAGCTACTACATGCAAGTCTAGGGGTCGTAAACAACTAACAAATAAGTATTAGAGTATCTTTCTCCACATGCACTACGAGGTTAATTCTTTTTTGTTTTAAGGAAGCGTAGAGGGGTCGAGTTGTAATTAACTAAAACAAAAGCAAGGATTAAAGTGCAAAACAAATAACATATGATTAAAAATCAATTAACTAAAGGATAAACTAACAAATACGAGAATATAGTTGAGAAGATAGCCTTAGTGTCGCTAGTAATTCTCACTAGTTATGAATTTACCTATTTATGAATGTAAGGGTGAATAGTTATTTTAGCAATAGTCGAAACTCTAAAATCTCCCTAATTCCGTCCCCGGTAGATAGAGAGATGTCTACAATTCTATGGATCTCTCCCGAATGAACCTACAAGACTTTCAAACGTAATTAATCCTAACCCGATGGACTATCTGGCTATCTGACGCGCCTTGTGAAGTTCAAGTTCCTCTTAGTCGATATTTCGGGGAAAGGGGCTAGTAGTCAGTGTGTAGATAATTTTTTACGGTCCTATTAATTAAAATTAAACGAATAAAATAATGTTTTTAAATCAGTTTGATGCACTTGGAGAATAAAAAAAAATAATGGTCTTTTTATTTTTACCACATCTGGTTTGGAAGAAGAAAAAAAATTTATATTACTTTTCTTGCAGGTAAGGTTATTTAGCAGTAAAAAATTTTTGTTTGCGATTAAGTTGTAAGGAGAACAACTACCTTTATTGTATCTATTTATTGGATATATGGTTATTTTCTTTTCTTCTATTTTATGAATAATATTTTTTTCTCTATGTGAAAATTAAACTAACTTTATGTAATTATTCGTGAGTTTTAAAATTTGGCGGAAAAAAAACGAATACCCATACAAAAATAAGGATACAAGAATAATAAATTTTCAAGAGATTTAATTAAAGGTTTGGTGATACCTATAAAATATAAAAAAAATTATTTATTAACTTGGAAAAATAAGGAATAACAAATTCAATGCATTCCAAATAAAGTTAAGTTACACATAATTCTGAGCCATCGTGCATTTGATTATTCATGATGTACTCTATTTTCTTTGTAAGTCTCCTTCCATAATTAGATTAAAAGTTAATGTAAATAAATCATTACTACATTAACCTATATTTAGTGGATTGAACTTAAAATAGTATATCATATAATAAAGCTTATCGATGACACACTTTCAAAATTTGGCCCTTGAAGATTTATAATTGTTATACACAATAACTAAGCACTATACTTTTATATACTACTATTCGTGAAAGTGAAATTACATAGGTTAGATCATTACATTTACTATTTAGCACATATAATTTTAGCAACTAATAATACTAGTACTAACTACAAACAAAACAGTGTATGATTCTCTAAACTACATGTTTAAAAATGTTTAATACTTGACGGTAATATTCATAACATTAAATAAAACCTAGATACTTCTAAATATAAAAACCAATTCTAATCCATCTAGCTATCCTCATTACCTCATGCAACTACTATAATATAGATGATGTTAATAGAAGTGTATTCACTGTACAATAAAATGAAAAAATATAAACACGAGAGTGATAAAAACTTCATAGTTTTATATAAAAATGAAGAAATATTCAAATAAAAGGGAAGACAGAATTAACAAAGGTTATAAGAATATTGTTGTTAACCATTATTTTTTTCGTTTTCTAACCACTAGACAAACTAATGATCTTCATTACTTTTATTCCTTAAGTCTGTAATATAGATATTTGGCATATCCTCGTTATATCTATATCCGAATTTTTATAGGAAAACAAAAAATCTGTATATAATTAGAAATACAAAATAGTATATGAGTAGATTTAAAAGATATTACAGCTACACACCCAACCTATAGCGATTTTTGTGGCATCTTTTTGAAAACATGCTTACTTACTTTCTTTTAGTATAATAGGCCTATTTGCATTAACACATGCTATAGATAATTAGGTAAGCTACAAATTTGTAATAGTCCCATAAATATTAGATTTAACATCATTAATAAGGTCAAAGTTTAGATTATGACATTTAAAGATAATACAGTTAAATAACATATTTTTCTGTGCTCCCCAATTTTCTGGTTACATTTCTTGGCTTCTTTGGTATTCTATGCACCCTGGGGCACATTACATCCCCGGTATAGAAACGAGTTGTTTTAGGTCTTCTTCCTCTTTTCTTGGGCTACATCACACCCATAGGTTTTAGGTCTTTTCTGCTCCAGCACACCCAAAAATAGAAAATATACATCTTATAAAGTAAAATTATATTTTCTACTTCTTCAACTATTTTGTCTAATATAGGGACCAACTATGCAATTAACCTTAATTTGATCACAAAATAATAGAATATATGATAAATAATAAAAAGATTCAGTTATCTTGCATCTTGAATTTGTCTCCATTATCTGGAATTTGGTAATCCTTTATTGTAAAAATCCCAGGAAGCACATTCTGTAACAATCAAAATAAATTAAATATAATTAAAATTAAAATTCGACGATAAGAATTAACAAAAAGAACCACCATTAACTAAGGGGACATGATTACAAAAAATAAAAAATAAAAGTAATAAATAATTGAATTAGATAAACATTTAATTCATATGTTGTGTATACTATTCTAATAATATAAGGTGACATTGTACACTATTTAAAGGGAAAAAGACACTGAAGTCCTCAAGTTTATTATATTGGGACACTTAGGTCCCTCCGTTTTTCTTTTTCTTTTGATAGGTCCTATTTTTTAACATGGTTAGTTATATTTAACTGTTAATGATATGATTTTTTAAAATTCCACTTATACCCTTTATTTAATTAACCAAATTTATTTGATTTCACAATTATAAATACTCAACCATTTATTAGATATATTATTTAAATAATATAATTTTTTTTAGGATTTGTACAGTGACTTTGTTTTCTTCTATTCATGTAGTATAAATCTTCAAAACTATGTATCATTTTTTTTAGAAAAAACTATATCAAACTTGTATCTTTTTCTTTGTGCCTATCAAGAATCCTACTTAGCTAGTAGAATCCATCCTTTATCCAATTAATATCTATAAAACAACCTCATCTAATATACTTATCTGAATTTTATGTTCTATTAAATTTAAATCAAATAACACGACAATCTCACACAGGTATAAAAGATCACAATACTAATAAAATTAACATCCATAATAGAATATAGAATTTTTTCAGATCATGTTCTTGTGCTAACATATTTTTTAAAAACTAACGAAATAGTAATCTAATATATGAGACAAAACAAAACGTATATTCTGAGCATACGATAACATGTTCACAGTACATGACAAAAGTAACTTTCATAATACGAATTAGTTATCCACCATGTCGAGAATACGCAACCTCGTCAGATGTGTTGCTAGGTCTTGTACAAGTAGAGCTCCCACAATGTACATAATTCTAGTTAATGTCCATATTATGGTTTTCAACCTATACGAATATAATAATAAGTAATTAGATTAATTGTATCCATTAATGTAAAAACAATACTTGAAAATAATTAAAGATATTACAATCAACAATAACAAATAAGTTGCATCTATGTAAGTGGCTTATACGATCTTGGATGAACGAGTTTCCATGGTGCAATATGATCACATAAATTTTATTTTCAACTTTTCTTTGAACTCATCAATTTAGAATTTATACTATATCAGTACACTACTTTACATATAACCTCATAAAAAATCACATTAGATGCTTATTCTTTCTTGAAAAAATATAAGGTGTGTCAAAAGTGCAATAAAAGAAAAATATAAACAATATTACCTGTTGTACTATATTGTTATCAAAACTCTTGTTAGCTCTTCTATCCTTTAGATGGCATGTAGATTTATTATGACACAACGCTTTGCATAACGAGCATCTATGATGTACTGATCATTGATCACGAGATGGTGCAATTTCTCCAACTTCTTTGATTCTATTAACCTTTGGCATGCCTCTTTTCCGTACCATTTCTGGAGGTGCCCATACAGGTGAATTGTCCAAATCTGTATTTTTAACAAAGGAATCAAGAAGAGGGTATAAAAGGTATTTTAAAGAAGTCAATTACTCTTGACTGTTAAAAAAAGTTATCTACATTAAAAAATAGGACTTATCAAGAGAATAAAAAGAACTAAGGAACTTATGTGTCCCAATATAAAAAACTAGAGGACCTGAGTGTCCTTTTCCCACTTTTTAAACCTCACGAGTTTATACACATATTTTTAAGACCACAAAAGATATGATGTATCTTTCAAACTAAATAAAAATACATTCACATATCTAAATCACAAGGAGATAAAATAAAAAGAATTTTTCGTTAGACTATCATATATGTTGTTCGAAAATTTGCTTTCTCCAATAGGAGTCAATCAAGTCTTACAAATTAATTTAATATTTCTTACTTCTATTTCTCTACTCTCCATATATATACTCCAACCACTATGAACAACAGATGGTCTAAAATTTAGTAAAAAAAATATCTCTTGTGGTGTTGGTGTATATTTGGCTATTTGTTAAAATATATATATAATCCTAAAATATCTAACTAATTTTCTCAATATAATTAATTATAAATTTGAGAAAAAACTAAAAATTCAAATTAATTTACACCAGAGTGCAAAAACACATTGCAGAACAAATTTTGAAATTAAAAAAGTACCTTAGATTTATAAATTGAAATGATATGGCCAACGATCTAAGATACTAGCATTTAAAAATAGTATTTAAACAGAAGAATGCCGATCTAGATTGAGATGAAACATCATAATGAAAGAAAAAGAGGGAGATATTACAGAGAAATTGAAAAAAGTAGATTGGATGGAAGAAATGAATTATGATTAGAAAAGATTGAAAATTAGAAAATATAGAAGATTTAGACATTATAGTTTGATAGTAAAAATGATGAAAAATGGAATATCAAAAGGTGGATGACAGTAGGTTTGAAACTAAAAGTGGAAGAAAAAGCTGAAAAATATGTATGTGTATGTATAGCAAAAGGCGGCAACATTAGGGTTTAATGGGTTGTTTATTTTTAATTGAGTTTGTGAAATTAGCGTGGACCCTAAACTGTATTAATATTTTAATTATAGTTTAAACTTATAAGTTTCATAAATAATATGATATGTTTTTTTCATATTACATATTTTCTAATAAAGTTTTATATTTAAGTTATATGAATAACTTTGTTTCTGATTATGTACTTTTGATATTTGTTCGATAATGTTTTAATCCCCTAATTGTCTTTATATGTTATCATTTATTAATTTAACATAACCTATGTGAAAAATTAAAATTTAATATTTTATTTATTACTAATTAATAAAATTATTTAAAAACTTAGTTTTATAAATAGTTATTTGTTCAATAGATGAACTCGGGTTCTTACAATAATCTAAGATAAATTATCTATTAATATATCCTTGAATTTACCAATAACAGAGGATGGTGAATTGTGATGCTAGTTGAATGTAATATTTTTGTCAAAGTTAAATTATGATATCTGAATTATAATGCATGTTACGACATTCATTGATGAATTGCATTCTCAAAAGTATGGTATATGAGTTTTACACTTATGTTTACTAAAATATGTGTTGTTATAATGAAAACAAAATATCATTTCTAAATTTGTTCGAACATAGATAAGTTTTAAATTCTTCAAGTCCTTTTAGAGCTAGTAGTGTCTTCCACAAAAGAATAATTGGTAATATATCCATCAAGGAAGCTTCTGATGAAACTTCATGCATGTCAAAGGAAAAATTATCCTAACATGATCTCAAGAAATGAAGCTTATAAGAGTAGTGAACTAGTGTGTTAAGTGTATTGCACGAAAAATACATTAACTTATAGCATATAAGGTTTGCCAAGTACATATTTGCTAAATGTGACTGCCTCTCAGATTGTCAAGGTTTGAAGATAAGGATGCAACTGTACATTTCGTACCATTCTGGCAGTGTATTGAAGACCATTTCTCTACCTGTTGTTAGTGTAGGGAAAAAGTTGTTACATCGAGTATTTACATTTGTTGTCCCCTAGAGTGTGAGAAATAAATCAAAACCTACGTGGAGCTACTACACGCAAGTCTAGGAGTCGTAAACAAGTAACAAATAAGTATTAAAGTATCTTTCTCCACATGCACTACGAGGTTAATTCTTTTGTGTTTTAAGGAAGCGTAGAGGGGTCGAGTTGCAATTAACTAAAACATAAAAGATATTGTTTTATTTTATAAAAGTAAGGATTAAAGTGCAAAACAAATAACATATGATTAAAAATCAATTAACTAAAGGATAAACTAACAAATACGAGAATATAGTTGAGAAGATAGCCTTAGTGTCGCTAGTAATTCTCACTAGTTATGAATTTACCTATTTATGAATGTAAGGGTGAATAGTTATTTTAGCAATAGTCGAAACTCTAAAATCTTCCTAATTCCGTCCCTGGTAGATAGAGAGATGTCTACAATTCTATGGATCTCTCCCGAATGAACATACAAGACTTTCAAACGTAATTAATCCTAACCCGATTGACTATCTGGCTATCTGACGAGCCTTGTGAAGTTCAAGTTCCTCTTAGTCGATATTTCGGGGAAAGAGGCTAGTAGTCCGGGTGTAGATAACTTTTTACGGTCCTATTAATTAAAATTAAACGAATAAAATAATGTTTTTAAATCAGTTTGATGCACTTGGAGAATAAAAAAAAATAATGGTCTTTTTATTTTTACCACATCTGGTTTGGAAGAAGAAAAAAAATTTACATTACTTTTCTTGCGGGTAAGGTTATTTAACAGTAAAAAAATTGTGTTTGCGATTGAGTTGTAAGGAGAACAACTACCTTTATTGTATCTATTTATTGGATATATGGTTATTTTCTTTTCTTTTATTTTATGAATAATAATTTTTTCTCTCTGTGAAAATTAAACTAACTTTATGTAATTATTCGTGAGTTTTAACATTTGGCGGAAAAAAAAACCTGAATACCCATACAAAAATAAAAATACATGAATAATAAATGTTCAAGAGATTTAATTAAAGGTTTGGTGATACCTATAAAATATAAAAAAAAAATTATTTATTAACTTGGAAAAATAAGGAATAACAAATTCCATGCATTCCAAATAATGTTAAGTTACACATAATTCTAAGCCATCGTGCATTTGATTATTCATGATGTACTCTATTTTCTTTGTAAGTCTCATTCCATAATTAGATTAGAAGTTAATGTAAATAAATCATTACTACATTAACCTATATTTAGTGGATTGAACTTAAAATAGTATATCCTATAAGAAAGCTTATCGATGACACACTTTCAAAATTTGGCCCTTGGAGATTTATAATTGTTATACACAATAACTAAGCACTATACTTTTATATAATACTATTCGTGAAAGTGAAATTACATAGGTTAGATCATTACATTTACTATTTAGCACATACAATTTTAGCAACTAATAATACTAGTACTAACTACAAACAAAACAGTGTATGATTCTCTAAACTACATGTTTAGAAATGTTTAATACTTGACGGTAATATTCATAACATTAAATAAAACCTGGATACTTCTAAATACAAAAACCAATTCTAATCCATCTAGCTATCATCATTACCTTATGCAACTACTATAATATAGATGATGTTAATTGAAGTGTATTCACTGTACAATGAAATGAAAAAATATAAACACGCGAGTGATAAAAACTTCATAGTTTTATATCGAAAATGAAGAAATATTCAAATAAAAGGGAAGACAGAATTAACAAAGGTTGATAAGAATATTGTTGTTAACCATTATTTTTTTCGTTTTCTATCCACTAGACAAACTAATGATCTTCTTTACTTTTATTCCTTAAGTCTGTAATATAGATATTTGGCATATCCTCGTTATATCTATATCCAAATTTTTATAGGAAAACAAAAAATCTGTATATAATTAGAAATATAAAATAGTATATGAGTAGATTTAAAAGATATTACAGCTACACACCCAACCTATAGCGATTTTTGTGTCATCTTTTTGAAAACATGCTTACTTACTTTCTTTTAGTAGATTAGGCCTATTTGCATTAACACATGCTATAGATAATTAGGTAAGCTACAGATTTGTAAGAATCTCATAAATATTAGATTTAACATCATTAATAAGGTCAAAATTTAGATTATGACATTTAAAGATAATACAATTAAATAACATATTTTTTTGTGCTCCCCAATTTTCTGGTTACATTTCTTGGCTTCTTTGGTATTCTATGCACCCTGGGGCACATTACATCCCCGGTATAGAAACGATTTGTTTTAGGTCTTCTTCCTCTTTTCTTGGGCTACATCACACCCATAGGTTTTAGGTCTTTTCTGCTCCAGCACACCCAAAAATAGAAAATATACATCTTATAAAGTAAAATTATATTTTCTACTTATTCAACTATTTTGTCTAATATAGGGACCAACTATGCAATTAACCCTTAATTTGATCACAAAATAATGGAATATATGATAAATAATAAAAAGATTCAGTTATCTTGCATCTTGAATTTGTCTTCATTATCTGGAATTTGGTAATCCTTTATTATAAAATTCCCAGGAAGCACATTCTGTAACAATCAAAATAAATTAAATATAATTAGAATTAAAATTCGACGATAAGAATTAACAAAAAGAACCACCATTAACTATGGGGACATGATTACAAAAAATAAAAAATAAAAGAAATAAATAATTGAATTAGATAATAATTTAATTCATATGTTGTGTGTACTATTCTAATAATATAAACGACATTGTACACTTTTTAAAGGGAAAAAGACACTGAAGTCCTCAAGTTTATTATATTGGGACACTTAGGTCCCTCCATTTTTTTTTTTATTTTGAAAGGTCCTATTTTTTAACATGGTTAGTTATATTTAACTGTTAATGATATGATTTTTTTTAAATTCTACTTATACACTTTATTTTATTAACCAAATTTATTTGATTTCACAATTATAAATACTCAACCATTTATAAGATATATTATTTAAATAATATAATTTTTTTTTGGATTTGTACAGTGACTTTGTTTTCTTCTATTCATGTAGTATAAATCTTCAATACTATGTATCATTTTTTTTAGAAAACACTATATCAAACATGTATCTTTTTCTTTGTGCCTATCAAGAATCCTACTTAGCTAGTAGAATCCATCATTTATCCAATTCATATCTATAAAACAACCTCATCTAATATACTTATCTGAATTTTATGTTCTATTAAATTAAAATCAAATAACACGACAATCTCACACAGGTATAAAAGATCACAATACTAATAAAATTAACATCCATAATAAAATATAGAATTTTTTCAGATTATGTTCTTGTGCTAACATATTTTTTAAAAACTAACGAAATAGTAATCTAATATATGAGACAAAACAAAACGTATATTCTGAGCATACGATAACATGTTCACAGTACATGATAAAAGTAACTTTCATAATAAGAATTAGTTATCCACCATGTCGAGAATACGCAACCTCGTTAGATGTGTTGCTAGGTCTTGTACAAGTAGAGCTCCCACAATGTACATAATTCTGGTTAATTTCCATATTATGGTTTTCAACTTATACAAATATAATAATAAGTAATTAGATTAATTGTATCCATTAATGTAAAAACAATACTTGAAAATAATTAAAGATATTACAATCAACAATAACAAATAAGTTGCATCTATGTCAGTGGCTTATACGATCTAGGATGAACGAGTTTCCATGGTCCAATATGATCACATAAATTTTATTTTCAACTTTTCTTTGAACTCATCAATTTAAAATTTATACTATATCAGTACACTCATTTACATATAACCTCATAAAAAATCACATTAGATGCTTATTCTTTCTTGAAAAAAGATAAGGTGTGCCAAAAGTGCAATAAAAGAAAAATATAAACAATATTACCTGTTGTACTATATTGTTATCAAAACTCGTGTTAGCTCTTCTATCCTTTAGATGGCATGTAGATTTATTATGACCCAGCGCTTTGCATAACGAGCATCTATGATGTACTGATCTTTGATCACGAGATGGTGCAATTTCTCCAACTTATTCGATTCTATTAACCTAATTTATTTGATTTCACAATTATAAATACTCAACCATTTATTAGATATATTATTTAAATAATATAATTTTTTTTAGGATTTGTACAGTGACTTTGTTTTCTTCTATTCATGTAGTATAAATCTTCAAAACTATGTATCATGTTTTTTTAGAAAACACTATATCAAACATGTATCTTTTTCTTTGTGCCTATCGAGAATCCTACTTAGCTAGTAGAATCCATCCTTTATCCAATTCATATCTATAAAACAACCTCATCTAATATACTTATCTGAATTTTATGTTCTATTAAATTAAAATCAAATAACACGACAATCTCACACAGGTATAAAAGATCACAATAGTAATAAAATTAACATCCATAATAAAATATAGAATTTTTTCAGATTATGTTCTTGTGCTAAAATATTTTTTAAAAACTAACAAAATAGTAATCTAATATATGAGACAAAACAAAACGTATATTCTGAGCATACGATAACATGTTCACAGTACATGACAAAAGTAACTTTCATAATAAGAATTAGTTATCCACCATGTCGAGAATACGCAACCTCGTTAGATGTGTTGCTAGGTCTTGTACAAGTAGAGCTCCCACAATGTACATAATTCTGGTTAATTTCCATATTATTGTTTTCAACCTATACAAATATAATAATAAGTAATTAGATTAATTGTATCCATTAATGTAAAAATAATACTTGAAAATAATTAAAGATATTACAATCAACAATAACAAATAAGTTGCATCTATGTCAGTGGCTTATACGATCTAGGATGAATGAGTTTCCATGATCCAATATGATCACATAAATTTTATTTTCAACTTTTCTTTGAACTCATCAATTTAAAATTTATACTATATCAGTACACTCCTTTACATATAACCTCATAAAAAATCACATTAGATGCTTATTCTTTCTTGAAAAAAGATAAGGTGTGCCAAAAGTGCAATAAAAGAAAAATATAAACAATATTACCTGTTGTACTATATTGTTATCAAAACTCGTGTTAGCTCTTCTATCCTTTAGATGGCATGTAGATTTATTATGACCCAACGCTTTGCATAACGAGCATCTATGATTACTGATCTTTGATCACGAGATGGTGCAATTTCTCCAACTTATTTGATTCTATTAACCTTTGGCATGGCTCTTTTCCGTACCATTTCTGGAGGTGCCAATATAGGTGAATTGTCCGAATCTGTATTTTTAACAAAGGAATCAAGAAGAGGGTATAAAAGGTATTTTAAAGAAGTCAATTACTCTTGACTGTTAAAAAAAGTTAACTAGAGGACCTGAGTGCCCTTTTCCCACTTTTTAAATCTTACGAGTTTATACACATATTTTTAAGACCACAAAAGATATGATGTATCTTTCAAACTATATAAAAATACATTCACGTATCTAAATCACAAGGAGATAAAATAAAAAGAATGTTTCGTTAGACTATCATATATGTTGTTAAAAAATATGCTTTCTCCAATAGGTGTCAATCAAGTCTTACAAATTAATTTAATTTTTCTTACTTCTGTTTCTCTACTCTCCATATATATACTCCAACCACTATGAACAGATGATCTAAAATTTAGTGAAAAAATATCTCTTGTGGTGTTGGTGTATATTTGGCTATTTTGTAAATTATATATATATATAATCCTAAAATATCTAATTAATTTTCTCAATATAATTAATTATAAATTTGAGAAAAAACGAAAAATTCAAATTAATTTACACCAGAGTGCAAAAACACATTGCAGAACAAATTTTGAAATTAAAAAGGTACCTTAGATTTATAAATTGAAATGATATGGCCAGCGATTTAAGATACTAGCATTTAAAAATAGCATTTAGACAGAAGAATGCCGATCTATATTGAGATGAAACATCATAATGAAAGAAAAAGAGGGATATATTACAGAGAAATTGAAAAAAGTAGATGAAGAAATGAATTATGATTAGAAAAGATTGAAAATTAGAAGATAACGAAGATTTAGGCATTATAGTTTGATAGTAAAAATTACGAAAAAGGGAATATCAAAAGGTGGATGACAGTACGTTTGAAACTAAGAGTGGAAGAAAAAGCTGAAGAATATGTCTGTGTATGTATAGCAAAAGGCGATAACATTAGGGTTTAATGGGTTGTTTATTTTCTATTGAGTTTGTGAAATTAGCGTGACCCTAAATTGTATTAATATTTTAATTATAGTTTAAACTTAAAATTTTCATAAATAATATGATATTTTTTTTCTTATTATATATTTTCTAATAAAGTTTTATATATAACTTCTATGAATATAATTGTTTCTGATTATATACTTTTTATATTTGTTCGATAAAGTTTTAATCCCCTAATTGTCTTTATATGTTATCGTTTATTAATTGAACATAACTTATGTGAAAAATTAAAATTTAATATTTTATTTATTACTAATTAATCAAATTGTTTAAAAACTTAGTTTTATAAATAGTTAATTGTTCAATAGATAAACTTGGGTTCTTACAATAATCTAAGATAATTTATCTATTAATATATCCTTGAAGTTACCAATAATAGAGGATGGTGACATTGTGATGCTAGTTAAATGTAATATTATTGTCAAAGTTAAATTATGATATCTGAATTATAATGCATGTTACGACATTCATTAATGAATTGCATTCTCAAAAGAATAGTATATGAGTTTTACACTTATATTTACTAAAATATGTGTTGTTATAAAGAAAACAAAATATCATTTGTAAATTTTTTCGAACATAGATAAGTTATAAATTCTTAAAGTCCTTTTAGAGCTAGCAGTGTCTTCCACAAAAGAATAATTGCTAATATCTCCATCGAGGAAGCTTTTGATGATACTTTATTCATGTCAGAGGTAAAATTATCCTAACATGATGTCAAGAAATGAAGCTAATAAGAGTAGTGAACTAGTGTGTTAAGTGTATTGCAAGAAAAATACATTAACTTATAGCATATAAGGTTCGCCAAGTACATATTTGCTAAATGTGACGGCCTCTCAAATTGTCATGGTTTGAAGATAAGGATGCAACTGTACACTTCGTACCATTCTGGCAGTGTATTGAAAACCGTTTCTCTACCTGTTGTTAGTATAGGGAAAAAGTTGTTACATCGTGTATTCACATTTGTTGTCCCCTAGAGTGTGAGAAATAAATCAAAACCTACGAGGAGCTACTACCCGCAAGTCTAGGGGTTGTGAACGAGTAACAAATAAGTATTTGAGTATCTTTCTCCACATGCACTACGAGGTTAATTCTTTTGTGTTTTAAGGAAGCGTAGAGGGGTCGAGATGCAATTAACTAAAACATAAAAAATATATATTTATTTTATAAAAGTAAGGATTAAAGTGCAAAACAAATAACATATGATTAAAAATCAATTAACTAAAGGATAGACTAACAAATACGAGAATATAGTTGAGAAGATAGCTTGAGTGTCGCTAGTAATACTCACTAGGTATGAATTTACATACTTATGAATGTGAGGGTGAATAGTTATTTAAGCAATAGTCGAAACTCTAAAATCTCCCTAATTCCGTCCCTAGTAGATTGAGAGATATCTACAATTCTATGGATTTCTCCCGAGTGAACCTACAAGACTTTCAAACGTAATTAATCCTAACCCGAGTGACTATCTGGCTATCTGACGAGCCTTGTGAAGTTCATGTTCCTCTTAGTCGCTATTTCGGGGAATGGGGCTAGTAGTCATGGTGTAGATAATTTTTTACGGTCCTATTAATTAAAATTAAACGAAAAAATAATGTTTTTAAATTAGTTTGATGCACTTGGAGAATAAAAAAACTAACGGTCTTTTTATTTTTACCACATCTGGTTTGGAAGAAGAAAAAATATTTATATTACTTTTCTTGCAGGTAAGGTTATTTAGCAGTACAAAAATTGGGTTTGCAATTGAGTTGTAAGGAGAACAACTACCTTTATTGTATCTATTTATTGGATATAAGGTTATTTTCTTTTCTTTTATTTTATGAATAATATTTTTTTCTCTCTGTGAAAATTAAACTAACTTTATGTAATTATTCGTGAGTTTTAACATTTGTCGGAAAAATAAACCGAATACCCATACAAAAATAAGAATACAAGAATAATAAATGTTCAAGAAATTTAATTAAAGGTTTGGTTATACCCTATAAAATTCAAAAATTTTGTTTTATTAATTTGGAAAAATAAGGAACAACAAATTCAATGCATTCGAAATAAAGTTAAGTTACACATACTTCTGTGTGAAATTCTTGTAAGCCATCGTGCATTTGATTATTCATGATGTACCCTATTTTCTTTGTAAGTCTCCTTCCATAATTCAATTAGAAGTTAATGTAAATAAATCATTACTACATAAACCTATTTTTTGTGAATTGAACTTAAAATAGTATATGCTATAAGAAAGCTTATCGATGACACACTTTCAAAATTTGGCCCTTGGAGATTTATAATTGTTATACACAATAACTAAGCACTATACTTTTATATACTACTATTCGTGAAAGTGAAATTACATAGGTTAGATCATTAAATTTATTATTTATCACATACAATTTTAGAAACTAATAATACTAGTACTAACTACGAAGAAAACAGTTTATGGTTCTCTAAACTACATGTTTAAAAAATGTTTAATACTTGACGGTAATATTCATAACATTAAATAAAACCTAGATACTTCTAAATATAAAAACCAATTCTAATCCATCTAGCTATCCTCATTACCTTATGAAACTACTATAATATAGATGATGTTAATAGAAGTGTATTCACCGTACAATGAATTGAAAAAATATAAACACGAGAGTAATAAAAACTTCATAGTTTTATATCAAAAATGAAGAAATAATAAAAGGGAAGACAGAATTAACAAAGGTTAATAAGAATATTATTGTTAACCATTATTTTTTTCGTTTTCTAACCACTAGAGAAACTATTGATCTTCATTACTTTTATTCCGTAAGTCTGTAATATAGATATTTGGCATATCCTCGTTATATCTATATCCGAATTTTTATAGGAAAACAAAAAAAAATTAAAAGTATCTGTATATAATTAGAAACATAAAATATTATATGAGTAGATCTAAAAGATATTACAGCTACACACCCAACCTATAGCGATTTTTGTGGCATCTTTTAGAAAACATGCTTACTTACTTTCTTGTAGTAGATTCGGCCTATTTGCATCAACACATGCTATAGATAATTAAGTAATCTACAGATTTGTAAGCATCCCATAAATATTAGATTTTATATCATTAATAAGGTCAAAATTTAGATTATGCTTTTAATTAAGAATATCAAATTTATATTAATTACTATACGAAACTCGTTCTCACATTTAAAGATAGTACTATTAAATTACATATTTTTTTGTGCTCCCAAATTTTCTGGCTATATTTTTCTTGGCTTTTTTGATATTCTATGCACCCTGGGAACATTACATCCCCGTGTAGAAAAACGAGTTGTTTTAGTTCTTCTTCTCTTTTCTTGGGCTACATCACACCCGTAGGTTTTAGGTTTTTTCTACTCCAGCACACCCAAAAATAGAAAATATACATCTTATAAAGTAAAATTATATTTTCTACTTATTCAACTATTTTGTCTAATATAGGGACCAAATATGCAATTAACCCTTAATTCTATCACAAAATAATGGAATATATGATAAATAATAAAAAGATTCAGTTATTTGCATCTTGAACTTGTCTCCATTGTCTGGAATTTGGTAATCCTCTATTGTAAGTTATCCCAGGAAGCACATTCTATAACAATCAAAACAAATTAAATATAATTAAAATTAAAATTCGACAATAAGAATTAACAAAAAGAACCACTATTAACTAAGGACACATGAATAAAAAAAATAAAAAAAAAAGTAATAAATAATTGAATTAGATAAACATTTAATTCATATGTTGTGTGTACTATTCTAATAACATAAGGTGACATTGTACACTTTTTAAATCTCATGAGTTTATACACACATTTTTAAGACAACAAAAGATATGATGTATCTTTCAAACTAAATAAAAATACATTCACATATGTAAATCACGAGGAGATAAAATAAAAAGAATGTTTCGGTAGACTATCATATATATTGTTCGAAAATATGTTTTCTCCAATAGGTGTCAATCAAGTCTTACAAACTAATTTAATTTTTCTTACTTCTATTTCTCTACTCTCCATATATGCTCCAACCACTATGAATAGATGGTCTAAAATTGAGTGAAAAAACATCTCTTGTGGGGTTGGTGTATATTTGGCTATTTTGTAAAATATATAATCCGAAAATATCTAACTAATTTTCTCAATATAATTAATTATAAATTTGAAAAAAAAATGAAAAAAAAATCAATTAATTTACACCAAAGTGCAAAAACACATTGCAGAACAAATTTTGAAATTAAAAAAGCACCTTAAATTTATAAATTGAAATGATATGGCCAACTATCTAAGATACTAGAATTTAAAAATAGTATTTAGACAGAAGAATGCTGATCTAGATTGAGATGAAACATCAAAATGGAAGAAGAAGAAGAGGGAGATATTACAGAGAAATTGAAAAAAGTAGATTGGATAGAAGAAATGAATTATGATTAAAAAAGATTGAAAATTAGAAGATAACAAAGATTTAGACATTAGAGTTTGATAGTAAAAATGACAAAAAAAAGGAATATCAAAAGGAGGCTGACAGTAGGTTTGAAACTAAGAGTGGAAGAAAGAGTGGAAGAATATGTATGTGTAAGTATAGCAACATTAGGGTTAAATGGGTAGTTTATTTTTTATTGAGTTTGTGAAATTAGGGCCCGTTTGGAAGTGCTTATTTTTATTTTAGAGTACAAAAGCACTAATTTAAAATTTAAAAAAATTATTAAAAATAATTTTGAAATCTAAAATTATTTTAAGTGCTTTTTTTTTTTTTAAGAAGCACCAACTCAAAAAAGTTCTTTTCAAAGTCAAAAAATTTCTTAAAATGCTAAAAGCACATTTAAGTGTTTCTCCAAAAAGACAATTCCAAACGGGCACTTAGTGTGGACCCTAAATTGTATTAATATTTTAATTATAGTTTAAACTTATAAGTTTCATAAATAATATGATATATTTTTTTCATATTACATATTTTCTAATAAAGTTTTATATTTAACTTCTATGAATAACTTTGTTTCTGATTATGTACTTTTGATTTTTGTTCGATAAAGTTTTAATCCCCTAATTGTCTTTATATGTTATCGTTTATTAATTGAACATAACCTATGTGAAAAATTAAAATTTAATATTTTATTTATTACTAATTAATCAAATTATTTAAAAACTTAGTTTTATAAATAGTTATTTGTTCAATAGATGAACTCGGGTTCTTACAATAATCTATGATAATTTATCTATTAATATATCCTTGAATTTACCAATAACAGAGGATGGTGACATTGTGATGCTAGTTAAATGTAATATTTTTGTCAAAGTTAAATTATGATATCTGAATTATAATGCATGTTACGACATTCATTGGTGAATTGCATTCTCAAAAGTATGGTATATGAGTTTTACACTTATGTTTACTAAAATATTTGTTGTTATAATGAAAACAAAGTATCATTTCTAAATTTGTTCGAACATAGATAAGTTTTAAATTCTTCAAGTCCTTTTAGAGCTAGTAGTGTCTTCCACAAAAGAATAATTGCTAATATCTCTATCAAGGAAGCTTCTGATGAAACTTCATGCATGTCAAAGGAAAAATTATCCTAACATGATCTTAAGAAATGAAGCTTATAAGAGTAGTAAACTAGTGTGTTAAGTGTATTGCAAGAAAAATACATTAACTTATAGCATATAAGGTTCGCCAAGTACATATTTGCTAAATGTGACGGCCTCTCAGATGGTCAAGGTTTGAAGATAAGGATGCAAATGTACATTTCCTACCACTCTGGCAGTGTATTGAAGACCGTTTCTCTACATGCTGTTAGTATAGGGAAAAAGTTGTTATATCGTGTATTTACATTTGTTGTCCCCTAGAGTGTGAGAAATAAATCAAAACCTACGAGGAGCTACTACACGCATGTCTAGGGGTCGTAAACGAGTAACAAATAAGTATTAGAGTATCTTTCTCCACATGCACTACGAGGTTAATTCATTTGTGTTTTAAGGAAGCGAAGAGGGGTCGAGTTGCAATTAACTAAAACATAAAAGATATTGTTTTATTTTATAAAAGTAAGGATTAAAGTGCAAAACAAATAGAATATGATTAAAAATCAATTAACTAAAGGATAGACTAACAAATACGAGAATATAGTTGAGAAGATAGACTTAGTGTCGCTAGTAATTCTCACTAGTTATGAGTTTACATATTTATGAATGTAAGGGTGAATAGTTATTTTAGAAATAGTCGAAACTCTAAAATCTCCCTAATTTCGTCCCTGGTAGATAGAGAGATGTCTACAATTCTATGGATCTCTCCCGAGTGAACCTACAAGACTTTCAAACGTAATTAATCCTAACCCGATTGACTATCTGGCTATCTGACGAGCCTTGTGAAGTTCAAGTTCCTCTTAGTCGCTATTTCGGGGAAAGGGGCTAGTGGTCAGGGTGTAGATAATTTTTTACGGTCCTATTAATTAAAATTAAACGAAAAAAATAATGTTTTTAAATTAGTTTGATGCACTTGGAGAATAAAAAAATAATAATGGTCTTTTTATTTTTACCACATATGGATTGGAAGAAGAAAAAAAATTTATATTACTTTTCTTGCGGGTAAGGTTATTTAGCTGTAAAAAAATTGTGTTTGCAATTGAGTTGTAAGGAAAACAACTACCTTTATTGTATCTATTTATTGGATATATGGTTATTTTATTTTCTTCTATTTTATGAATAATATTTTTTTCTCTCTGTGAAAATTAAACTAACTTTATGTAATTATTCGTGAGGTTTAACATTTGGCGGAAAAATAAACCGAATACCCATAAAAAAATAAAAATACAAGAATAATAAATGTTCAAGAGATTTAATTAAAGGTTTGGTGATACCTATAAAATATAAGAAAGTTTATTTATTAACTTGGAAAAATAAGGAATAACAAATTCAATGCATTCCAAATAAAGTTAAGTTACACATAATTCTGAGCCATCGTGCATTTGATTAGTCATGATGTACTCTATTTTTTTGTAAGTCTCCTTCCATAATTAGATTAGAAGTTAATAAAAATAAATCATTACTACATTAACCTATATTTAGTGGATTGAACTTAAAGTAGTATATCCTACAAGAAAGCTTATCGATGACACACTTTCAAAATTTGGCCCTTGGAGATTTATAATTGTTATACACAATAACTAAGCACTATACTTTTATATACTACTATTCGTGAAAGTGAAATTACATAGGTTAGATCATTACATTTACTATTTAGCACATACAATTTTAGCAACTAATAATACTAGTACTAACTACGCACAAAACAGTGTATGATTCTCTAAACTACATGTTTAAAAATGTTTAATACTTGATGGTAACATTCATAACATTAAATAAAACCTAGATACTTCTAAATATAAAAACCAATTCTAATCCATCTAGCTATCCTCATTACCTTATGCAACTACTATAATATAGATGATGTTAATAGAAGTGTATTCACTGTACAATGAAATGAAAAAATATAAACACGAAAAAATATAAAAACGAGAGTGATAAAAACTTCATAGTTTTATATCGAAAATGAAGAAATATTCAAATAAAAGGGAAGACAGAATTAACAAAGGTTGATAAGAATATTGTTGTTAACCATTATTTTTTTCGTTTTCTAACCACTAGACAAACTATTGATCTTCATTACTTTTATTCCTTAAGTCTGTAATATAGATATTTGGCATATCCTCGTTATATCTATATCCGAATTTTTATAGGAAAACAAAAAAAAAATTAAAAGTATCTGTATATAATTAGAAACATAAAATATTATATGAGTAGATCTAAAAGATATTACAGCTACACACCCAACCTATAGCGATTTTTGTGGCATCTTTTAGAAAACATGCTTACTTACTTTCTTGTAGTAGATTCGGCCTATTTGCATCAACACATGCTATAGATAATTAAGTAATCTACAGATTTGTAAGCATCCCATAAATATTAGATTTTATATCATTAATAAGGTCAAAATTTAGATTATGCTTTTAATTAAGAATATCAAATTTATATTAATTACTACACGAAACTCATTCTCACATTTAAAGATAGTACTATTAAATTACATATTTTTTTGTGCTCCCAAATTTTCTGGCTATATTTTTCTTGGCTTTTTTGATATTCTATGCACCCTGGGAACATTACATCCCCGTGTAGAAAAACGAGTTGTTTTAGTTCTTCTTCTCTTTTCTTGGGCTACATCACACCCGTAGGTTTTAGGTTTTTTCTACTCCAGCACACCCAAAAATAGAAAATATACATCTTATAAAGTAAAATTATATTTTCTACTTATTCAACTATTTTGTCTAATATAGGGACCAAATATGCAATTAACCCTTAATTCTATCACAAAATAATGGAATATATGATAAATAATAAAAAGATTCAGTTATTTGCATCTTGAACTTGTCTCCATTGTCTGGAATTTGGTAATCCTCTATTGTAAGTTATCCCAGGAAGCACATTCTATAACAATCAAAACAAATT
This sequence comes from Nemophila menziesii, assembly GCA_029959085.1. Taxonomy (NCBI): domain Eukaryota; kingdom Viridiplantae; phylum Streptophyta; class Magnoliopsida; order Boraginales; family Hydrophyllaceae; genus Nemophila; species Nemophila menziesii. The sequence continues at coordinate 1,034,151 of JARWIR010000027.1, read as the reverse complement.
AAATATAATTAAAATTAAAATTCGACAATAAGAATTAACAAAAAGAACCACTATTAACTAAGGACACATGAATAAAAAAAATAAAAATAAAAAGTAATAAATAATTGAATTAGATAAACATTTAATTCATATGTTGTGTGTACTATTCTAATAACATAAGGTGACATTGTACACTTTTTAAATCTCATGAGTTTATACACACATTTTTAAGACAACAAAAGATATGATGTATCTTTCAAACTAAATAAAAATACATTCACATATGTAAATCACGAGGAGATAAAATAAAAAGAATGTTTCGGTAGACTATCATATATATTGTTCGAAAATATGTTTTCTCCAATAGGTGTCAATCAAGTCTTACAAACTAATTTAATTTTTCTTACTTCTATTTCTCTACTCTCCATATATGCTCCAACCACTATGAATAGATGGTCTAAAATTGAGTGAAAAAACATCTCTTGTGGTGTTGGTGTATATTTGGCTATTTTGTAAAATATATAATCCGAAAATATCTAACTAATTTTCTCAATATAATTAATTATAAATTTGAAAAAAAAATGAAAAAAAAATCAATTAATTTACACCAAAGTGCAAAAACACATTGCAGAACAAATTTTGAAATTAAAAAAGCACCTTAAATTTATAAATTGAAATGATATGGCCAACTATCTAAGATACTAGAATTTAAAAATAGTATTTAGACAGAAGAATGCTGATCTAGATTGAGATGAAACATCAAAATGGAAGAAGAAGAAGAGGGAGATATTACAGAGAAATTGAAAAAAGTAGATTGGATAGAAGAAATGAATTATGATTAAAAAAGATTGAAAATTAGAAGATAACAAAGATTTAGACATTAGAGTTTGATAGTAAAAATGACAAAAAAAAGGAATATCAAAAGGAGGCTGACAGTAGGTTTGAAACTAAGAGTGGAAGAAAGAGTGGAAGAATATGTATGTGTAAGTATAGCAACATTAGGGTTAAATGGGTAGTTTATTTTTTATTGAGTTTGTGAAATTAGGGCCCGTTTGGAAGTGCTTATTTTTATTTTAGAGTACAAAAGCACTAATTTAAAATTTAAAAAAATTATTAAAAATAATTTTGAAATCTAAAATTATTTTAAGTGCTTTTTTTTTTTTTAAGAAGCACCAACTCAAAAAAGTTCTTTTCAAAGTCAAAAAATTTCTTAAAATGCTAAAAGCACATTTAAGTGTTTCTCCAAAAAGACAATTCCAAACGGGCACTTAGTGTGGACCCTAAATTGTATTAATATTTTAATTATAGTTTAAACTTATAAGTTTCATAAATAATATGATATATTTTTTTCATATTACATATTTTCTAATAAAGTTTTATATTTAACTTCTATGAATAACTTTGTTTCTGATTATGTACTTTTGATTTTTGTTCGATAAAGTTTTAATCCCCTAATTGTCTTTATATGTTATCGTTTATTAATTGAACATAACCTATGTGAAAAATTAAAATTTAATATTTTATTTATTACTAATTAATCAAATTATTTAAAAACTTAGTTTTATAAATAGTTATTTGTTCAATAGATGAACTCGGGTTCTTACAATAATCTATGATAATTTATCTATTAATATATCCTTGAATTTACCAATAACAGAGGATGGTGACATTGTGATGCTAGTTAAATGTAATATTTTTGTCAAAGTTAAATTATGATATCTGAATTATAATGCATGTTACGACATTCATTGGTGAATTGCATTCTCAAAAGTATGGTATATGAGTTTTACACTTATGTTTACTAAAGTATTTGTTGTTATAATGAAAACAAAGTATCATTTCTAAATTTGTTCGAACATAGATAAGTTTTAAATTCTTCAAGTCCTTTTAGAGCTAGTAGTGTCTTCCACAAAAGAATAATTGCTAATATCTCTATCAAGGAAGCTTCTGATGAAACTTCATGCATGTCAAAGGAAAAATTATCCTAACATGATCTTAAGAAATGAAGCTTATAAGAGTAGTAAACTAGTGTGTTAAGTGTATTGCAAGAAAAATACATTAACTTATAGCATATAAGGTTCGCCAAGTACATATTTGCTAAATGTGACGGCCTCTCAGATGGTCAAGGTTTGAAGATAAGGATGCAAATGTACATTTCCTACCACTCTGGCAGTGTATTGAAGACCGTTTCTCTACATGCTGTTAGTATAGGGAAAAAGTTGTTATATCGTGTATTTACATTTGTTGTCCCCTAGAGTGTGAGAAATAAATCAAAACCTACGAGGAGCTACTACACGCATGTCTAGGGGTCGTAAACGAGTAACAAATAAGTATTAGAGTATCTTTCTCCACATGCACTACGAGGTTAATTCATTTGTGTTTTAAGGAAGCGAAGAGGGGTCGAGTTGCAATTAACTAAAACATAAAAGATATTGTTTTATTTTATAAAAGTAAGGATTAAAGTGCAAAACAAATAGAATATGATTAAAAATCAATTAACTAAAGGATAGACTAACAAATACGAGAATATAGTTGAGAAGATAGACTTAGTGTCGCTAGTAATTCTCACTAGTTATGAGTTTACATATTTATGAATGTAAGGGTGAATAGTTATTTTAGAAATAGTCGAAACTCTAAAATCTCCCTAATTTCGTCCCTGGTAGATAGAGAGATGTCTACAATTCTATGGATCTCTCCCGAGTGAACCTACAAGACTTTCAAACGTAATTAATCCTAACCCGATTGACTATCTGGCTATCTGACGAGCCTTGTGAAGTTCAAGTTCCTCTTAGTCGCTATTTCGGGGAAAGGGGCTAGTGGTCAGGGTGTAGATAATTTTTTACGGTCCTATTAATTAAAATTAAACGAAAAAAATAATGTTTTTAAATTAGTTTGATGCACTTGGAGAATAAAAAAATAATAATGGTCTTTTTATTTTTACCACATATGGATTGGAAGAAGAAAAAAAATTTATATTACTTTTCTTGCGGGTAAGGTTATTTAGCTGTAAAAAAATTGTGTTTGCAATTGAGTTGTAAGGAAAACAACTACCTTTATTGTATCTATTTATTGGATATATGGTTATTTTATTTTCTTCTATTTTATGAATAATATTTTTTTCTCTCTGTGAAAATTAAACTAACTTTATGTAATTATTCGTGAGGTTTAACATTTGGCGGAAAAATAAACCGAATACCCATAAAAAAATAAAAATACAAGAATAATAAATGTTCAAGAGATTTAATTAAAGGTTTGGTGATACCTATAAAATATAAGAAAGTTTATTTATTAACTTGGAAAAATAAGGAATAACAAATTCAATGCATTCCAAATAAAGTTAAGTTACACATAATTCTGAGCCATCGTGCATTTGATTAGTCATGATGTACTCTATTTTTTTGTAAGTCTCCTTCCATAATTAGATTAGAAGTTAATAAAAATAAATCATTACTACATTAACCTATATTTAGTGGATTGAACTTAAAGTAGTATATCCTACAAGAAAGCTTATCGATGACACACTTTCAAAATTTGGCCCTTGGAGATTTATAATTGTTATACACAATAACTAAGCACTATACTTTTATATACTACTATTCGTGAAAGTGAAATTACATAGGTTAGATCATTACATTTACTATTTAGCACATACAATTTTAGCAACTAATAATACTAGTACTAACTACGCACAAAACAGTGTATGATTCTCTAAACTACATGTTTAAAAATGTTTAATACTTGATGGTAACATTCATAACATTAAATAAAACCTAGATACTTCTAAATATAAAAACCAATTCTAATCCATCTAGCTATCCTCATTACCTTATGCAACTACTATAATATAGATGATGTTAATAGAAGTGTATTCACTGTACAATGAAATGAAAAAATATAAACACGAAAAAATATAAAAACGAGAGTGATAAAAACTTCATAGTTTTATATCGAAAATGAAGAAATATTCAAATAAAAGGGAAGACAGAATTAACAAAGGTTGATAAGAATATTGTTGTTAACCATTATTTTTTTCGTTTTCTAACCACTAGACAAACTATTGATCTTCATTACTTTTATTCCTTAAGTCTGTAATATAGATATTTGGCATATCCTCGTTATATCTATATCCGAATTTTTATAGGAAAACAAAAAATCTGTATATAATTAAAAACATAAAATAGTATATGAGTAGATTTAAAAGATATCACAGCTACACACCCAACCTATAACGATTTTGTGGCATCTTTTTGAAAACATGCTTACTTACTTTCTTTTAGTAGATTAGGCCTATTTGCATTAACACATGCTATAGATAATTAGGTAAGCTACAAATTTAAAAGCATCCCATAAATATTAGATTTAACATCATTAATAAGGTAAAAATTTAGATTATGACATTTAAAGATAATACAATTAGATAACATATTTTTTTGTGCTCCCCAATTTTCTTGTTACATTTCTTGGCTTCTTTGGTATTCTATGCACCCTGGGGCACATTACATCCCCGGTATAGAAACGATTTGTTTTAGGTCTTCTCCCTCTTTTCTTGGGCTACATCACACCCATAGGTTTTAGGTCTTTTCTGCTCCAGCACACCCAAAAATAGAAAATATACATCTTATAAAGTAAAATTATATTTTCTACTTATTCAACTATTTTGTCTAATATAGGGACCAACTATGCAATTAACCCTTAATTTGATCACAAAATAATGGAATATATGATAAATAATAAAAAGATTCAGTTATCTTGCATCTTGAATTTGTCTCTATTATCTGGTATTTGGTAATCCTTTATTGTAAAAATCCCAGGAAGCACATTCTGTAACAATCAAAATAAATTAAATATAATTAAAATTAAAATTCGACGATAAGAATTAACAAAAAGAACCACCATTAACTAAGGGGACATGATTACAAAAAATAAAAAAAAAGTAATAAATAATTAAATTAGATAAACATTTAATTCATATGTTGTGTGTAGTATTCTAATAATATAAGGTGACATTGTACACTTTTTAAAGGGAAAAAGACACTGAAGTCCTCAAGTTTATTATATTGGGACACTTAGGTCCCTCCGTTTTTCTTTTTATTTTGATAGGTCATATTTTTTAACATGGTTAGTTATATTTAACGGTTAATGATATGATTTTTTTTAAATTCCACTTATGCCCTTTATTTTACTAACCAAATTTATTTGATTTCACAATTATAAATACTCAACCATTTATTAGATATATTATTTAAATAATATAATTTTTTTAGGATTTGTACAGTGACTTTGTTTTCTTCTATTCATGTAGTATAAATCTTCAAAACTATGTGTTACCTATTAAATTAAAGAGTTAAAGGTTTTAGACAAACCTTCTTACGCAGCGGATTGATTTCTGAATTCTTTCTTTCTGAATTCTTGCTTTCTGATCGTGAACTTAATTACTAGAATTAAGCTCTTTGTTTTCACCACCTAAGAGTCTGAGAATTTGTTTAAGTGTAATGGAATAAGAGAAGGAATTTTTTGCTGAAGAAATTGTGTGCTGTGAAGCTGTGTTGAAGATAGAGCAGAAGAGTCCTATTTATAGAGTCCAGGAAGCGTTGGTTTATTAACTGATAATAAACCACCTTCCCATGATCTCCACCCCAAGCACTATCTTAGTGGTAAGTTCTTTCAGTTAAACCCAGGTAACTTCCTGATTAACTCCCCAGAACGTTCATGTCAAACCCATCATGGGTGACATGGAAATAAAATTAATATATTAATTTATTTTATTTCTTTCATTCTCCCACTCGCACATGATGGGGTTACCATCGTACTATTAGGTACGTGCATCACAATGTCCCATTCATCAAAATTTCTCAAAATTCTCTCATATACACACTACTACAATAATTCATTATACTTGACAAATAGGTCGTGCGACCGACAAGCATACGAGCATATGTTACTATTAACCTGTTAGGGTACATAGTTGCTCAAATGAAATCTCATTCCTTACGTATCTTGTAGTACCCCAGACTAACAATATGTTGTATCATATTACAGTAACTCTGACCCCTTCAAATTTATATCACAACTTCTATGTGAAAAAGAGTTCACTGTCATTTCGTTTATGTGTCTCACTATCATGTTATAGTCTGTATTGACTTACATGATCGGTTAACCTGCAAGCACACATTTGATACACAATTCTAGTCTTCCCTTTACACTTATATCCTTTTATATTGATTCGGTTGCTTTCCCAAACATACCCCATTAGACCGAATCACTCATGATCATTGGTAATGTGTTCAAAGTAGCATACACCTAATCAAAATATCAAGATATAGTCAAAAGTAATAAGGGCACAAATCAAAGGTATCACACAGTGAAGAAACAGGGATCAATTCTTCACTTCCTTTTGGTCTAAAGCACACGTGGTATGACACACGTGTTATGGTATTATTCATATATCTCAAACTGTATGTCACAATTTTACAAATACCATACAGATATATAATTAGACAAGCCTCGTTGCCTAAGATGAATTCTTCGATCGATCAACCCTTCTATGAAATCAATCAAGCAATTCATATCTGGCTATTATAGACTAAGTAGATAGTGGGATTCTACTTCGATCATAATATAAGCTTAACATGGTTTATCCATGTTTATGATCTCATCTTAACACTTAGTTAAGGCAACTATCTTAACTCAAGTTATCTTAAGGGTTCTTCACTGCTATGAGTTAGTCTCATCTTTGCGCACTTCTTATGCCAAAGGCGATTGCCCGTGTGACAGGGCCAATCTCAGTCTATAGGACATACATACTTACAAAATCACACGCAATATATATAATACATATCAAACATGATATCATTAAAATAAACAGTTAAATAAACATACTAATGAAAATATATACATGAATGCACATAAACTAGCAATAATTCATACCTTATATCTTGCTTAATCCTATAGATCTAACATGATCCATGAATACATCCCTTGGGATAGCTTTTGTGAATGTATCAGCAAGCATATTGCGTGTGGGTATATATTGCAAAGTAACATCCTTTTGTGCAATTATATCTCTAACGAAGTTATATTTTATATCAATGTGCTTGGTCTTGCTGTGATATTTTGGATCTTTCACATAAGCCATTGCAGCTTGACTATCACAGTATATTGTTATTGGACTCCCACTATCACCAGAGAATCCTAAATGTTTAAGGAACCTTTTTAACCAAACAGCCTCCTGAACCGCAGCTGAGCAAGCTACAAACTCAGCTTCCATCATTGACAAAGCTACACAGGTTTGTTTCTTGCTACTCCATGAGATTGCACAATTATTTAGCAAGAATACATAACCTGAAGTGGATTTACGCCCATCTATATCACCAGCCCAATCAGCGTCTGTATATCCCTCTAGGCGTAATCTATCTCCTCGAAAGCATAAGGCATGATCTTTGGTGCCTTTTAAGTATCTCAATATCCTTTTCACAGCTTTCCAATGCTCTTGTCCCGGGTTCGATTGAAAACGACTAACTAAACCTACTGCAAAACAAATGTCTGGTCTCGTACACATCATAACATACATAAGACTACCAATGGCACTAGAATATGGTACTGTTGACATTTTCTATTTCTCTTCTGTAGTACTAGGACACATGTCGAGAGTTAAGTTTATTCCCTTTGCTACAGGAGTGTCAATGGCATTGCACGTAGTCATACCAAAGCGCTCAAGTACATTCATGATGTAAGGTTCTTGAGATAGAGATAATAGTCTTCTAGACCTATCTCTATGAATCTTAACACCAAGAATATAATTTGCTTCTCCCATATCTTTCATATCGAATTGAGAAGCTAGCCACTCCTTGTTAGCTTGGATAAACTCTTTATCATTCCCAGCTAATAGGATGTCATCCACATATAGAGATAAAATCATGAAATTTTTCTTGGAACGTTTAATATAAACACAGTGGTCTTCACTTATCATCTCAAATCCATTTGACGAGATGACTTCATGAAATCTCAAATTCCACTGTCTCGAGGCTTGCTTAAGACCATAGATTGATTTCAACAATCTACATACTTTATTCTCTTGATCTTTTGCAACGAACCCCGAGGGTTGTTCCATGAAAATTACCTCTTCTAAATCTCCATTTAGAAATGCAGTTTTAACATCCATTTGGTGCAACTCCAGATCGAGATGCGCCACAATAGCTAAAATAAGACGTATTGAGGTAAATCTAACAACAGGAGAAAAAGTTTCCTCAAAATATATTCCTTCCCGTTGAGTATAGCCTTTCGCTACCAAGCGAGCTTTATATTTGTCAATGGAATTGTCAGGTTTCCTCTTTATTTTGAGAACCCATTTGTTCCCAATTGCTTTACGTCCTTTTGGGAGATCAACCAGTTCCCATACCTGGTTTTTCTTCATCGACTCCATTTCTTCTTCCATTGCTTTCCTCCATTCATTCTTAGCGGGACATGAGAGTGCTTCATTAACTGTTCGAGGTTCCTCTTCGTCTTGTGGAGTTATCATAAAGACTTCTCCTTCGATTTCAAATCGGCGACGAGGAACTAAACCTCTAGCACTTCTCTTAAGTTGAGAATCTTGAGAAATAGGATTACTAGATGATGCAATGGTTTCTTCCGTCTCAAGATTTAGAGGAGCTTCTGTCTCTATTTCTTGAGTATGTGTTACCTCATCAGGCGTCACATTTGTTTGCATATCATCTTCCTGAATCTCATTTAATTCACATAAAATGGAATTTCTGTCAACCTCACCTTTGCTAGGAAAATCATTCTCTAAGAATGTAACATCTCGTGACTCAATTTCAGTAAGACCCCCATCATTATGTTCACCAATAAACACATATCCTTTAGAGTGATCTGGGTATCTAATAAAGATACACTTCTTACCTCTTGGACCTAACTTCCCATACTTATGAGATAGATCATGAACATATCCTGCCGACCCCCAAGGTCGCAAGTATGACAGATTAGGTTTCCTACCTGTCCATAGTTCATAAGGAGTTGATGGAATAGTCTTTGTAGGTACTCGGTTAAGTATATAACAGGCGGTTAACAAGGCATCTCCCCAATAAGATATTGGAAGATTTGCTTGTGCCATCATAGACCTAACCATTTCTAGGAGTGTTCTATTCCTCCTTTCAGCCACACCATTCTGTTGTGGTGTTCTAGGAATTGTAAGTTGCCTTACTATCCCTTTTTCATCACACAGTTCTTTAAACTGATCAGATAGATATTCACGTCCTCGATCGGTTCTTAGGTTTTTCACCTTCCTCTCTAACTGATTTTCCACTTCATTGATAAATGTCATAAAACATTTCAATGCTTCAGATTTGTGAGAAATCAGGTAGACATAACCAAACCTAGTGAAATCATCTATGAAAGTGATGAAATAACGTTCCCCACGTCTAGTTTGAACACTCATTGGACCACAGATGTCTGAATGAATTACTTGTAATGGGTACTCGACTCGTTTAGCCTTTCCAAATGGTTTCCGTTTTGCTTTACCTGCTAGACAATTTTCACAAGTTGGCAAGTTGACTTTAGTCAACGAACCCAAAAGGTTCGCCTTAGCCAACAAATTCATACGGTCTTGACCAATATGACCTAATCTAGCATGCCATACATTTTCTTCTACATTAGAATTACTAGAAGAAGAAGTATTAGTGGAAAAGCAACTACTTAAACAATAACTATTAAACGAGTTATCATCATCTAGTACAATTAAACCATGCGAAATAAAACCAGAACCATAATACCTAGCATCATAATAGATATCTACTTGTTTGTTATGAAAATGCAAATTAAAACCTAATCCTAGAAGAACAGTGACCGAGACTAAGTTCCGTCGAATATCAGGTGCGTAAAGTACATCATGCAGGTACAAGGTTTGACCACCTCGCAAGTTCAACTTGCAAGTGCCAACTCCTTTGACTTCAACCTTATTGTTGTCTCCTACATATATCCACCTTGATCCCTCTGGAATCCGACGGTACTCTACATATGCCTCTCGTTCTTTGGCTACATGGTCTGTCGCTCCTGAGTCCACAGTCCACAAAGGATTAGAATCAGCAAGCAATACAGTACTGGTAACATAAGTAAAATTACAAGAAGAAAATGAAATTTCTACCTTTCTGGGCTCGCTGCACTCGCGAGCGAAGTGGCCCATTTTCTCACAGTTAAAGCATTTCATCTTACTCTTGTCTTTCTTCTTACGGAAACGTTTTCCATTATTGTTACCACCCTTCTTGTTCTTCTTGGAAACATGCTCATTTCCGTTCTTCTTCCCATTGTTCTTGCGCTTATTGCCAGAAACTTTGTGGGAACTTGACTCAGCAACATAAGCCTGACCCTGAGGCTTAATTGCATCTAGACGTTTATCTTCCAATGTCACATGACGAGCAGCATCATCAAAGGTTTTGATGTTGTCATTGTGAGTCAAGTTTATCTTCAAATGCTCCCAGTTATTTGGAAGAGATCGGATCACAGCTTGAACCTGTTGTTCATCAGTAAGGTTATGACCTGCATTCTTAAGTTCCCTAATCATGTTAGACATCTCTCGGAGATGTTGTTGCATGGTTTGATTAGGCTTCTTCTTGCAAGTGTCAAACTTAATGGTCAATTGACGCAACTTAGTCACAGTCGTACCCCCATACTTCTCCTTAAGATCATTCCACATTTCGTGAGCAGTGAGGTATCGTTGACATTCATAGACAAGATCGTCATTCATGGAGCCTATCAAGATGCCTCTTGCAGTGGAATCTTTCTTTTTCCACTTCTCATAAGCCTCCATGTCCCTTCTGTTTTGAGTTGTGTTGCCTTCCTCAGGCTGAGCCATGACATTGTTAACAGCCTCAAGAACATCTTGCTCTTCTAGAACATAGTGTATCTTGAGCTTCCAAAGGTTATAGTTCTCACCATTCATCTTTTCTCCTTTGTTGAGATCAGCAATGATGGTTTTCGATGCCATTTTCTCTATAAAGTAAGAGATTTCCATTAATATCATACATTTATTTAACAACTCTATGCTATTAATGCAAACGGAATGAATAAGAAAGATAACAAAATAAGTGATAAAGAAAGTTCACTATGTTCCCAATCATGAACCACTATATTTTGTTTGTCTTAACCATTCAATCAATTTCATTAACTGCAAAATTAAGTTCTTCAAGAACTCCCACTTACTCTAACATGAATAGAGCAAAAATGTATGAAAACTAAACAACTAATAACATAAAAGCAAATAATCTAGTTGAATTCATACATAAATGAAAAAACATGTTTGGTAAACAAATAACCAAATAAAATTCAAAGACTAACATTTGAAACGAACTACCAAAATAAACTACCTAGCAAAGAAACTCTAAGTTATACATGACAATCACTCGTATCTCGTTTTCAAAGGAATCGATTTTTCAAAACCCTCTTTTACATAGAGACTTATCGGATCATACTTAGTAGGTGAATTCATCTCACAAGGACATTTGAAAAAACTTGTATGCCTTTTAAAATGATTCCACATATGAGATTCAGTGAAGGCATATACGACCCAACCATATGTTTTTGATCTCCTATCTACATAATTTTCGGGATTCACATTCCTCCATATATCAAGGAGATCTTTTCTCAAGTCTTTTGGCAAAGTCCTGAGAAGGGCATCAACCTTGTCATTCTCATTCATGTGATAGGCATATTTTATGACACCTTGTATCATATCATTTACAATCTTCACGTGTTGTATTAAAGAATGTGATGATTTCATCTTATAATTTCGAAGTGTCATTATTTTGTTTTTCAAATCTTCCCTTTGTCCATCTGACTCGGGTTCTTTGGCGGTGTAAACCAATTTTGCTTTATTAGTATTCTTTATGTTCTTGTAATCAGTCCTGTAGTTCATCAACAGGTCGCGTCTGAATGCACGTAATCCCCGGGATCGTGTAATCACCATTTTCCTCTATAGAAAAATTAAGAACAAAAAATAATTCACCACCTTTTTGAATTAAAATAATACATTTCTGAAATTTGTTATAAATGAAACATATATTCTTGTAAGTAACAACTAATTGTATAGAAGAAGTGGTTAAGTGACTAGTCTCTAGTAGTGTTGGTCAGGAGTTCGAATCTCTCTACATGCAAAACAATTTTAATAATCTAATTTGGTCCGAAATATATTTAATAAAAGTTTTGGCCCAAAATAAAAATAGATCTCGGCCAAAAAAAAAAAAAATATTAAATCTGAAATTAATTACCGGCCCAAAAATAAATAATAGGTCCGGCCCAAAATAAATTATTAATCTCAGCAAAAAAAAAGGCCCAAAAGAAAATATATAGGCCCTTAATTAATTAATACATATAATACATATAGATAAGTCCAATAGTTATTGAACAAAGTAAAACTCTTCTTCTTCTCCACTATCCAAGTAACATGCTCTGATACCAATTGTTACCTATTAAATTAAAGAGTTAAAGGTTTTAGACAAACCTTCTTACGCAGCGGATTGATTTCTGAATTCTTTCTTTCTGAATTCTTGCTTTCTGATCGTGAACTTAATTACTAGAATTAAGCTCTTTGTTTTCACCACCTAAGAGTCTGAGAATTTGTTTAAGTGTAATGGAATAAGAGAAGGAATTTTTTGCTGAAGAAATTGTGTGCTGTGAAGCTGTGTTGAAGATAGAGCAGAAGAGTCCTATTTATAGAGTCCAGGAAGCGTTGGTTTATTAACTGATAATAAACCACCTTCCCATGATCTCCACCCCAAGCACTATCTTAGTGGTAAGTTCTTTCAGTTAAACCCAGGTAACTTCCTGATTAACTCCCCAGAACGTTCATGTCAAACCCATCATGGGTGACATGGAAATAAAATTAATATATTAATTTATTTTATTTCTTTCACTATGTATCATTTTTTTTAAGAAAAAACTATATCAAACTTGTATCTTTTTCTTTGTGCCTATCAAGAATCCTACTTAGCTAGTAGAATCCATCATTTATCTAATTCATATCTATAAAACAACCTCATCTAATATACTTATCTGAATTTTATGTTTTATTAAATTAAAATCAAATAACATGACAATCTCACACATGTATAAAAGATCACAATACTAATAAAATGAACATCCATAATAATATATAGAATTTTTTCAAATCATGTTCTTGTGCTAACATATTTTTAAAAACCAACGAAATAGTAATCTAATATCTATATTACATAATAGAACATACCTAATTTTCCTATTTTTCCTCTTCCCCCATTAAACTCATAATTACCCCAAATATCTCCTTAACCTTCTCAAAATTTTAATATTGACCAACTATATAGATTTAAAACTTATTTCTTTTATCTTTCTATTAGCTTAAACGAAAAAAAACAAAATGAAAGTTCACCTCCCTACAAGCCACTCTCCTGCCCTCTCTTCACACTCACCTTCCCACCAAGCGGCCACCATTCTCCACCATCATCAACCCGGCTTGGCTACGCCATCAATCGAAGATCCCGAATAAGGTAATAAATTAATTTCATCAAACCGGCTTGATGAATAACCAAATTAAGGTAAAAAATTAACAAATTTGAATTACTTTTAACCTAATCTCATCACTTTATACCGTTAGAAGCCTTTTACCGTAAAAGTGATGCGCCGAAAATAGAGTATATAGGTAGGGGATGCCGTGTGAGTTTTGTGGGTCCCATGATCTGCAGTGACTGTTGGAATCTTTTCCACCACCAAGCTGAACGGTACTTTTCAATTTTTTTTATAGTATTGAATTAATTCGATAATTTGTGTAACATAATGCAAGAATAGAGAAATATCATTTGTAGCCATTGATCATACTAGAACTAGAACTCTTACAGTCGCGATGTTTATTAGATTTTTATACAGTTAGAAGCCCTTTACTGTAGAATTGATGCGCTAAGAAACTAGAAAGAATTAAGGGTTAATTTTACCATTTGGTCACTATGGCAAATTTTTTAAATAATAGTTATAGTTAATGCTTGAATCCTAGAACTTCATAGTTTGAATATTATTGCAGTTGAAAGCCTTAGTGTATTGAAGATGCAGACCTTCATTTCACTTTATTACATGTAATTTTATTATTATTTGGAAATTTATAATTACAAGATAATATGCCTGTTTCAAATATTGGATTACCAAAGGAAATAGTATACCATATTGCTTGAAATGGTAATGATTGTAAGCCTAAGCCTACTGTTTTGCGCCAGAAAGGCAGATAATTGGTCCATGAATTGCTAGAGACTGTAATTTTATATTTCTTTCGCAATTTGTTTGGGAAGCCCGATGAGTAACCAAGCTAAATAAGGTAGAATTTAATTTCTCCGATTTTTATCTTTTTTACATCTGTGAAAGTTTATTGGTGTTCCTCAACTTTGAACTGAGATTTTGGCTTTTCAGGTGTTCTGCAAGCATATAGACAGGTTTTCCCTTCTCAGACTTTCTAGATGATTGAGAAAGAACCTGGATTTGGATTTGGCACTGTTGTTAATGGTTCATCATTAGCCACTTGAGTCTATATTTGACATCTGTAAATAGTAATATTGTGCATTTGTACTTCAAGGTCTTATTTTAAGTTAAATATAGATAATCTTTTCAGTTGTCAATTTCTTCAGGTATTAAGGTTAATTGCGCTATTAGTCCTTGTGTTATGAGGATGCATCCAAAAGAAGATAAACTTGCAAAATAAAGGCAGAAAGATATTTGAGAAAGATGGGATTTCATTGAACTATTCGAGGTATCCGAGAATAAGTTATGGTTTGGACTTGAATTCTTTTTAAAAACTCTTGAGGAAAAGATAAGAGTGATTTAACGGTATCTCTTACTCTGATATGGCTGATTACAGAGGTTTGATGCTGAGATAAATGTGTTTAGCTCTCATCAAACAATTGTTTCTTTTTTCAGAAAGATAAAAAGATGAGTAACATGTAAAGACAATCCTTTTGTTCAATAGTTCAACATGAAAAGATTTGCCTAGCTATGGAATTGTATCCATTTATTTATGTTGAAATATTGTATCCTATGAGAGTTTTCTTGCAATAGTTGTGTTGAATGAACATCACAGGGCCTTATATTTTGATTTCCTTTGCCTACTTAATTATCTTATACTTATATCGATCTGCATAAAATTATATGACATTTGGTACTTGACATATACTTATTAATCTTAAATAGAACTTTCGGTCTTCTTATTGATTTACTTGACTATGGAGTTTTATCCATCTATTTTTCTTGAATCGTCGTCGATCATCTACTCCTTTTTCCTGAGCCACCAATTTTCTATTCCGCTTCTTGCGCCACCAATCTTCTACTTTGTATTACTCTTTTTGGATTATTGGATACTTTCCGTATGTATGCATGTCAGAAAGAATTTGAGATCAGATGCTTAAGCTTCGACTAAAGTGAGAATTAATGTTTAATTTTTTATCTACTTGCTCAAAAAGAATTTATTATTTTAATTCATTAACTTTAAAAAAAATATCTGTTTCATTTATCTATAATTTATAGATCATACTAGACTTAAATATTGATGAAGGATAAAACAAATTGTATTTGTTGACATCAACTTAAAACAAACGATCTTATTATCTATTCGAATTGATTTAGCTTATTATATATTTATCTATGTTATATTTATTAATTAGACAATGTGGTCTACTTTCAGTTTGTATCTTAATCCAATCTATAATCCAGTTTATGGGATTTTATGATCTTCTACTATTTGGTGATCCTCAATTGTTATTAATTTACAATTTGAAAGAAATCTCGGTTTTCCTGACTTTCACGTCTTCTAGCCGTTAGATAAGGTGAAGCTACTGGTAATTCGATTTGTTTAATTGGGAGTTGAGACTATTGTGAGTAGTTTACAATGTTGATTTTTGTTGTAAGGACTTGGGTGTAAGTATTGTGAAAGTGTCTGTGTCTTTATGGAATTCACAAAATTATAAGGGTTGATTTGGTATTTAAAAAAGGCAGGTTTTGGGTGGAAGAGTGCACGACGTAGCTAGCAAAACTGTGTATTTAGCTATTTTACATAACTCATAGGACTATTATTATCATTATTTAGACCGAATCATTAAATTATTTCAGAATTTTGTGAAATTTGTTCTAACTTTTTTGGCCTGTGTTCCTGCTATACATAACTTAGGGAACAAAAACAGATAAATTATTCAATTTTTAATAACTCAAGGGTGGAAATGGGTGTATTAGAATATATGCATAACTTATGGGCTAAAAAACGGGATCGAATTCTCATTTAAAATAGACAATGGTATATTTGCTAGCACGAGGGTGTATTTGGCTATTCAGCATAACTCAGGGATTATTATTGTAGTTACATTGCTACCATAGGGTGTATTTTACATACATGATGATGCTTCATGAACAAGAGACCATTCAAGTACGCAAAAGTAAATATTCGTGGTAGATTCTTAATATTGAAAAACTTATTATTAGCAAAAGAATATAAGCATAGTCATCCTAAATTTAACAATTATATTGTTTTGGAAGGTTTGAAAAATAAACCACTTTCTACAAAAGATAATTCAAGTTTCTTGATTGGTAATGTAAATATCTTGCAATTCAATTAAATTAACGAATAATGTAAAAGGTTATAACTGTCAAGTTTGTTGATATTCATAATCATATTAGTACATCTATTTTAGTCCTCGATTCAAATATAAGTTTCATTGTACACTATACATGATTTATGGATGATTAGCAGATAAATAGCAAAAAATTTATTTTTCGTAGTGCCTTAAGGCAAGGGCAATACCTAGTATGAGACAAAACAAAACGTATATTCTGAGCATACGATAACATGTTCACAGTATATGACAAAAGTAACTTTCATAATAAGAATTAGTTATCCAGAATACGCAACCTCGTTAGATGTGTAGCTAGGTCTTGTACAAGTAGAGCTCCCACAATGTACATAATTCTGGTTAATGTCCATATTATGGTTTTCAACCTATACAAATATAATAATAAGTAATTAGATTAATTATATCCATTAACGTAAAAAAAATACTTGAAAATAATTAAAGATATTACAATCAACAATAACAAATAAGTTGCATCTATGTAAGTGGCTTATACGATCTTGGATGAACGAGTTTCCATGGTCCAATATAATCACATAAATTTTATTTTTAACTTTTCTTTGAACTCATCAATTTAGAATTTATACTATATCAGTACACTACTTTACATATAACCTCATAAAAAATCACATTAGATGCTTATTCTTTCTTGAAAAAAGATAAGGTGTGTCAAAAGTGCAATAAAAGAAAAATATAAACAATATTACCTGTTGTACTATATTGTTATCAAAACTCGTGTTAGCTCTTCTATCCTTTAGATGGCATGTAGATTTATTATGACCCAACGCTTTGCATAACGAGCATCTATGATGTAATGATCATTGATCACGAGATGGTGCAATTTCTCCAACTTCTTTGATTCTATTAACCTTTGGCATGCCTCTTTTCCGTACCATTTCCGGAGGTGCCCATATAGGTGAATTGTCTGAATTTGTATTTTTAACAAAGGAATCAAGAAGAGGGTATAAAAGGTATTTTAAAGAAGTGAATTTCTCTTGACTGTTAAAAAAAGTTACCTACGTTAAAAAATAGGACTTATAAAGAGAATAAAAAGAACTAAGGAACTTATGTGTCCCAATATAAAGAACTAGAGGACCTGAGTGTCTTTTTCCCACTTTTTAAATCTCACGAGTTTATACACATATTTTTAAGACCACAAAAGATATGATGTATCTTTCAAACTAAATAAAAATACATTGACATATCTAAATCACAAGGAGATAAAATAAAAAGAATGTTTCGTTAGACTATCATATATGTTGTTCGAAAATTTGCTTTCTCCAATAGGAGTCAATCAAGTATTACAAATTAATTTAATTTTTCTTACTTCTATTTCTCTACTCTCCATATATATACTCCAACCACTATGAACAGATGGTCTAAAATTTAGTGAAAAGAATATCTCTTGTGGTGTTGGTGTATATTTGGCTATTTTGTAAAATATATATATAATCCTAAAATATCTAACTAATTTTCTCAATATAATTAATTATAAATTTGAGAAAAAACGAAAAATTCAAATTAATTTACACCAGAGTGCAAAAACACATTGCATAACAAATTTTGAAATAAAAAAAGTACCTTAGATTTATAAATTGAAATGATATGACTAACGATCTAAGATACTAGCATTTAAAAATAGTATTTACACAGAAGAATGCCGATCTAGATTGAGATGAAACATCATAATGAAAGAAAAAGAGGGAGATATTACAGAGAAATTGAAAAAAGTAGATTGGATGGAAGAAATGAATTGTGATTAGAAAAGATTGAAAATTAGAAAATAACGAAGATTTAGACATTATAGTTTGATAGTAAAAATGACGAAAAAGGGAATATCAAAAGGTGGATGACAGTAGGTTTGAAACTAAGAGTGGAAGAAAAAGCTGAAGAATATGTATGTGTATGTATAGCAAAAGGCGGCAACATTAGGGTTTAATGGGTTGTTTATTTTTTATTGAGTTTGTGAAATTAGCGTGGACCCTAAATTGTATTAATATTTTAATTATAGTTTAAACTTATAAGTTTCATAAATAATATGGTATTTTTTTTCATATTACATATTTTCTAATAAAGTTTTATATTTAACTTCTATGAATAACTTTGTTTCTGATTATGTACTTTTGATATTTGTTCGATAAAGTTTTAATCCCCTAATTGTCTTTATATGTTATCATTTATTAATTGAACATAACCTATGTGAAAAATTAAAATTTAATATTTTATTTATTACTAATTAATAAAATTATTTAAAAACTTAGTTTTATAAATAGTTATTTGTTCAATAGATGAACTCGGGTTCTTACAATAATCTAAGATAATTTATCTATTAATATATCCTTGAATTTACCAATAACAGAGGATGGTGACATTGTGATGCTAGTTAAATGTAATATTTTTGTCAAAGTTAAATTATGATATCTGAATTATAATGCATGTTACGACATTCATTGATGAATTGCATTCTCAAAAGTATGGTATATGAGTTTTACACTTATGTTTACTAAAATATGTGTTTTTATAATGAAAACAAAATATCATTTCTAAATTTGTTCGAACATAGATAAGTTTTAAATTCTTCAAGTCCTTTTAGAGCTAGTAGTGTCTTCCACAAAAGAATAATTGGTAATATCTCCATCGAGGAAGCTTTTGATGAAACTTTATTCATGTCAAAGGTAAAATTATCCTAACATGATCTCAAGAAATGAAGCTTATAAGAGTAGTGAACTAGTTGTGTTAAGTGTATTGCAAGAAAAATACATTAACTTATAGCATATAAGGTTCGCCAAGTACATATTTTCTAAATGTGACGGCCTATCAGATTGTCAAGGTTTGAAGATAAGGATGCAACTGTACATTTCGTACCATTCTGGCAGTGTATTGAAGACCGTTTCTCTACCTGTTGTTAGTATAGGGAAAAAGTTGTTACATCGGGTATTTACATTTGTTGTCCCCTAGAGTGTGAGAAATAAATCAAAACCTACGAAGAGCTACTAAACGCAAGTCTAGGAGTCGTAAACAAGTAACAAATAAGTATTAGAGTATCTTTCTCCACATGCACTACGAGGTTAATTCTTTTGTGTTTTAAGGAAGCGTAGAGTGGTCGAGTTGCAATTAACTAAAACATAAAAGATATTGTTTTATTTTATAAACGTAAGGATTAAAGTGCAAAACAAATAACATATGATTAAAAATCAATTAACTAAAGGATAAACTAACTAATACGAGAATATAGTTGAGAAGATAGCCTTAGTGTCGCTAGTAATTCTCACTAGTTATGAATTTACCTATTTATGAATGTAAGGGTGAATAGTTATTTTAGCAATAGTCGAAACTCTAAAATCTCCCTAATTCGTCCCTGGTAGATAGAGAAATGTCTACAATTCTATGGATCTCTCCCGAGTGAACCTACAAGACTTTCAAACATAATTAATCCTAACCCGATTGACTATCTGGCTATCTGACGAGCCTTGTGAAGTTCAAGTTCCTCTTAGTCGCTATTTCAGGGAAAGGGGCTAGTAGTAAGGTTGTAGATAATTTTTTACGGTCCTATTAATTAAAATTAAATGAACAAAATAATGTTTTTAAATCAGTTTGATGCACTTGGAGAATAAAAAAAATAATGGTCTTTTTATTTTTACCACATCTGGTTTGGAAGATGAAAAAAAATTTATATTACTTTTCTTGCGGGTAAGGTTATTTAGCAGTAAAAAAATTGTGTTTGCGATTGAGTTGTAAGGAGAACAACTACCTTTATTGTATGTATTTATTGGATATATGGTTATTTTCTTTTCTTCTATTTTATGAATAATATTTTTTTCTCTCTGTGAAAATTAAACTAACTTTATGTAATTATTCGTGAGTTTTAACATTTGGCGGAAAAATAAACCGAATACCCATACAAAAATAAAAATACAAGAATAATAAATGTTCAAGAGATTTAATTAAAGTATTGGTGATACCTATAAAATATAAAAAAAAGTATTTATTAACTTGGAAAAATAAGGAATAACAAATTCAATGCATTCCAAATAAAGTTAAGTTACACATAATTCTGAGCCATCGTGCATTTGATTATTCATGATGTACTCTATTTTCTTTGTAAGTCTTCTTCCATAATTAGATTAGAAGTTAATATAAATAAATCATTACTACATTAACCTATATTTAGTGGATTGAACTAAAAATAGTATATCCTATAAGAAAGCTTATCGATGACACACTTTCGAAATTTGGCCCTTGGAGATTTATAATTGTTATACACAATAACTAAGCACTATAGTTTTATATACTACTATTCGGGAAAGTGAAATTACATAGGTTAGATCATTACATTTACTATTTAGCACATACAATTTTAGCAACTAATAATACTAGTACTAACTACGTACAAAACAGTGTATGATTCTCTAAACTACATGTTTAAAAATGTTTAATACTTGACGGTAATATTCATAACATTAAATAAAACCTAGATACTTCTAAATATAAAAACCAATTCTAATCCTCTAGCTATCCTCATTACCTTATGCAACTACTATAATATAGATGATGTTAATAGAAGTGTATTCACTGTACAATGAAATGAAAAAATATAAACACGAGAGTGATAAAAACTTCGTAGTTTTATATCGAAAATGAAAAAATATTCAAATAAAAGGGAAGACAGAATTAACAAAGGTTGATAAGAATATTCTTGTTAACCATTATTTTTTTCGTTTTCTAACCACTAGACAAACTATTGATCTTCATTACTTTTATTCCTTAAGTATGTAATATAGATTTTTGGCATATCCTCATTATATCTATATCTGAATTTTTATAGGAAAACAAAAAATCTGTATATAATTAGAAACATAAAATAGTATATGAGTAGATTTAAAAGATATTACAACTACACACCCAACCTATAGCGATTTTTGTGGCATCTTTTTGAAAACATGCTTACTTACATTCTATTAGTAGATTAGGCCTATTTGCATTAACGCATGCTATAGATAATTAGGTAAGCTACAAATTTGTAAGCATCCCATAAATATTAGATTTAAAATCATTAATAAGGTCAAAATTTAGATTATGACATTTAAAGATAATACAATTAAATAACATATTTTTCTGTGCTCCCCAATTTTCTGGTTACATTTCTTGGCTTCTTTGGTATTCTATGCACCCTGGGGCACATTACATCGCCGGTATAGAAACGAGTTGTTTTAGGTCTTCTTCCTCTTTTCTTGGGCTACATTACATAGGTTTTAGGTCTTTTCTGCTCCAGCAAACCCAAAAATAGAAAAATATACATCTTATAAAGTAAAATTATATTTTCTACTTATTCAACTATTTTCTCTAATATGGGGACCAACTATGCAATTAACCCTTAATTTGATCACAAAATAATGGAATATATAATAAATAATAAAAAGAATCAGTTATCTTGCATCTTGAATTTGTCTCCATTATCTGGAATTTGGTAATCCTTTATTGTAAAACTCCCAGGAAGCACATTCTGTAACAATCAAAATAAATTAAATATAATTAAAATTAAAATTCGACGATAAGAATTAACAAAAAGAAACACCATTAACTAAGGGGACATGATTACAAAAAATAAAAAATAAAAGTAATAAATAATTGAATTAGATAAACATTTAATTCATATGTTGTGTGTACTATTCTAATAATATAAGGTGACATTGTATACTTTTTAAAGGGAAAAAGACACTGAAGTCCTCAAGTTTATTATATTGGGACACTTAGGTCCCTCCGTTTTTCTTTTTATTTTGATAGGTCCTATTTTTCAACATGGTTAGTTATATTTAACTGCTAATGATTTGATTTTTTTTAAATTCCACTTATACCTTTTATTTTATTAACCAAATTTATTTGATTTCACAATTATAAATACTCAACCATTTATTAGATATATTATTTAAATAATATAATTTTTTTTAGGATTTGTACGGTGACTTTGTTTTCTTCTATTCATGTAGTATAAATCTTCAAAACTATGTATCATTTTTTTTAAGAAAAAAACTATATCAAACTTGTATCTTTTTCTTTGTGCCTATCAAGAATCCTACTTAGCTAGTAGAATCCATCCTTTATCTAATTCATATCTATAAAACAACCTCATCTAATATACTTATCTGAATTTTATGTTTTATTAAATTAAAATCAAATAACATGACAATCTCACACATGTATAAAAGATCACAATACTAATAAAATTAACAATCATAATAATATATAGAATTTTTTCAGATCATGTTCTTGTGCTAACATATTTTTTAAAAACCCAACGAAATAGTAATCTAATATATGAGACAAAACAACACGTATATTCTGAGCATACGATACCATGTTCACAGTACATGACAAAAGTAACTTTCATAATAAGAATTAGTTATCTAGAATACGCAATCTCGTTAGATGTGTTGCTAGGTCTTGTACAAGTAGAGCTCCCACAATGGACATAATTCTGGTTAATGTCCATATTATGGTTTTCAACCTATACAAATATAATAATAAGTAATTAGATTAATTGTATCCATTAATGTAAATAAAAATACTTGAAAATAATTAAAGATATTACAATCAACAGTAACAAATAAGTTGCATCTATATAAGTGGCTTATACGATCTTCGAGTTTCCATGGTCCAATATGATCACATAAATTTTATTTTCAACTTTTCTTTGAACTCATCAATTTGGAATTTATACTATATCAGTACACTACTTTACATATAACCTCATAAAAAATCACATTAGATGCTTATTCTTTCTTGAAAAAAGATAAGGTGTGTCAAAAGTGCAATAAAAGAAAAATATAAACAATATTACTTGTTGTACTATATTGTTATCAAAACTCGTGTTAGCTCTTCTATCCTTTAGATGGCATGTAGATTTATTATGACCAACGCTTTGCATAACGAGCATCTACGAGGTGCAATTTCTCCAACTTCTTTGATTCTATTAACCTTTGGCATGCCTCTTTTCCGTACCATTTCTGGAGGTGCCCATATAGGTGAATTGTCCGAATCTGTATTTTTAACAAAGGAATCAAGAAGAGGGTATAAAAGGTATTTTAAAGAAGTCAATTACTCTTGACGGTTAAAAAAAGTTATCTACGTTAAAAAATAGAATTATCAAGAGAATAAAAAGAACTAAGGAACTTATGTGTCCC
This sequence comes from Nemophila menziesii, assembly GCA_029959085.1. Classification (NCBI taxonomy): domain Eukaryota; kingdom Viridiplantae; phylum Streptophyta; class Magnoliopsida; order Boraginales; family Hydrophyllaceae; genus Nemophila; species Nemophila menziesii. The sequence continues at coordinate 1,010,369 of JARWIR010000027.1, read as the reverse complement.
AATATAAAAAACTAGAGGACCTGAGTGCCATTTTCCCACTTTTTAAATCTCACTAGTTTATACACATATTTTTAAGACCACAAAAGATATGATGTATCTTTCAAACTAAATAAAAATACATTCAAATATCTAAATCACAAGGAGATAAAATAAAAAGAATGTTTCGTTAGACTATCATATATGTTGTTCGAAAATTTGCTTTCTCCAATAGGAGTCAATCAAGTCTTACAAATTAATTTAATTTTTCTTACTTCTATTTCTCTACTCTCCATATATATACTCCAACCACTATGAACAGATGGTCTAAAATTTAGTGAAAAAAATATCTCTTGTGTTGTTGGTGTATATTTGGCTATTTTGTAAAATATATATATAATCCTAAAATATCTAACTAATTTTCTAAATATAATTAATTATAAATTTGAGAAAAAATGAAAAATTCAAATTAATTTACACCAGAGTGCAAAAACACATTGCAGAACAAATTTTGAAATTAAAAAAGTACCTTAGATTTATAAATTGAAATGATATGGCCAACGATCTAAGATACTAGCATTTAAAAATAGTATTTAAACAGAATAATGCCGATCTAGATTGAGATGAAACATCATAATGAAAGAAAAAGAGGGAGATATTACAGAGAAATTGAAAAAAGTAGATTGGATGGAAGAAATGAATTATGATTAGAAAATATTGAAAATTAGAAAATAAAGAAGATTTAGACATTATAGTTTGATAGTAAAAATGACGAAAAAGGGAATATCAAAAGGTGGATGACAGTAGGTTTGAAACTAAGAGTGGAAGAAAAAGCTGAAGAATATGTATGTGTATGTATAGCAAAAGGCGGCAACATTAGGGTTTAATGGGTTGTTTATTTTATATTGAGTTTGTGAAATTAGCGTGGACCCTAAATTGTATTAATATTTTAATTATAGTTTAAACTTATAAGTTTCATAAATAATATGATATGTTTTTTTCATATTACATATTTTCTAATAAAGTTTTATATTTAAGTTATATGAATAACTTTGTTTCTGATTATGTACTTTTGATATTTGTTCGATAATGTTTTAATCCCCTAATTGTCTTTATATGTTATCATTTATTAATTTAACATAACCTATGTGAAAAATTAAAATTTAATATTTTATTTATTACTAATTAATAAAATTATTTAAAAACTTAGTTTTATAAATAGTTATTTGTTCAATAGATGAACTCGGGTTCTTACAATAATCTAAGATAAATTATCTATTAATATATCCTTGAATTTACCAATAACAGAGGATGGTGACATTGTGATGCTAGTTAAATGTAATATTTTTGTCAAAGTTAAATTATGATATCTGAATTATAATGCATGTTACGACATTCATTGATGAATTGCATTCTCAAAAGTATGGTATATGAGTTTTACACTTATGTTTACTAAAATATGTGTTGTTATAATGAAAACAAAATATCTCCATCAAGGAAGCTTCTGATGAAACTTCATGCATGTCAAAAGGAAAGAATTATCCTAACATGATCTCAAGAAATGAAGCTTATAAGAGTAGTGAACTAGTGTGTTAAGTGTATTGCAAGAAAAATACATTAACTTATAGCATATATGGTTTGCCAAGTACATATTTGCTAAATGTGACGGCCTCTCAGATTTTCAAGGTTTGAAGATAAGGATGCAACTGTACATTTCGTACCATTCTGGCAGTGTATTGAAGACCGTTTCTCTACCTGTTGTTAGTATAGGGAAAAAGTTGTTACATCGGGTATTTACATTTGTTGTCCCCTAGAGTGTGAGAAATAAATCAAAACCTACGAGGAGCTACTACACGCAAGTCTAGGAGTCGTAAACAAGTAACAAATAAGTATTAAAGTATCTTTCTCCACATGCAGTACGAGGTTAATTCTTTTGTATTTTAAGGAAGCGTAGAGGGGTCGAGTTGCAATTAACTAAAACATAAAAGATATTGTTTTATTTTATAAAAGTAAGGATTAAAGTGCAAAACAAATAACATATGATTAAAAATCAATTAACTAAAGGATAAACTAACAAATACGAGAATATAGTTGAGAAGATAGCCTTAGTGTCGCTAGTAATTCTCACTAGTTATGAATTTACCTATTTATGAATGTAAGGGTGAATAGTTATTTTAGCAATAGTCGAAACTCTAAAATCTCCCTAATGCCGTCCCTGGTAGATAGAGAGATGTCTACAATTCTATGGATCTCTCCTGAGTGTAACTACAAGACTTTCAAACGTAATTAATCCTAACCCGATTGACTATTTAGCTATCTGACGAGCCTTGTGAAGTTCAAGTTCCTCTTAGTCGATATTTCGGGGAAAGGGGCTAGTAGTAAGGGTGTAGATAATTTTTTACGGTCCTATTAATTAAAATAAAATGAAAAAAATAATGTTTTTAAATTTGTTTGATGCACTTGGAGAATAAAAAAAATAATGGTCTTTTTATTTTTACCACATATGGTTTGGAAGAAGAAAAAAAATTTATATTACTTTTCTTGCGGGTAAGGTTATTTAGCAGTAAAAAAATTGTGTTTGCGGTTGAGTTGTAAGGAGAAAAACTACCTTTATTGTATCTATTTATTGGATATATGGTTATTTTCTTTTCTTCTATTTTATGAATAATATTTTTTTCTCTCTGTGAAAATTAAACTAACTTTATGTAATTATTCGTGAGTTTTAACATTTGGCGGAAAAATAAACCGAATACCCATACAAAAATAAAAATACAAGAATAATAAATGTTCAAGAGATTTAATTAAAGGTTTGGTGATACCTATAAAATATAAAAAAAAGTATTTATTAACTTGGAAAAATAAGGAATAACAAATTCAATGCATTCCAAATAAAGTTAAGTTACACATAATTCTGAGCTATCGTGCATTTGATTATTCATGATGTACTCTATTTTCTTTGTAAGTCTCCTTCCATAATTAGATTAGAAGTTAATATAAATAAATCATTACTACATTAACCTATATTTAGTGGATTGAACTAAAAATAGTATATCCTATAAGAAAGCTTATCGATGACACACTTTCAAAATTTGGCCCTTGGAGATTTATAATTGTTATACACAATAACTAAGCACTATAGTTTTATATACTACTATTCGTGAAAGTGAAATTACATAGGTTAGATCATTACATTTACTATTTAGCACATACAATTTTAGCAACTAATAATACTAGTACTAACTACGTACAAAACAGTGTATGATTCTCTAAACTACATGTTTAAAAATGTTTAATACTTGACAGTAATATTCATAACATTAAATAAAACCTAGATACTTCTAAATATAAAAACCAATTCTAATCCTTCTAGCTATCCTCATTACCTTATGCAACTACTATAATATAGATGATGTTAATAGAAGTGTATTCACTGTACAATGAAATGAAAAAATATAAACACGAGAGTGATAAAAACTTCGTAGTTTTATATCGAAAATGAAGAAATATTCAAATAAAAGGGAAGACAGAATTAACAAAGGTTGATAAGAATATTCTTGTTAACAATTTTCTAACCACTAGACAAACTATTGATCTTCATTACTTTTATTCCTTAAGTATGTAATATAGATTTTTGGCATATCCTCGTTATATCTATATCTGAATTTTTATAGGAAAACAAAAAATCTGTATATAATTAAACATAAAATAGTATATGAGTAGATTTAAAAGATATTACAACTACACACCCAACCTATAGCGATTTTTGTGGCATCTTTTTGAAAACATGCTTACTTACTTTCTATTAGTAGATTAGGCCTATTTGCATTAATACATGCTATAGATAATTAGGTAAGCTACAAATTTATAAGCATCCCATAAATATTAGATTTAACATCATTAATAAGATCAAAATTTAGATTATGACATTTAAAGATAATACAATTAAATAACATATTTTTCTGTGCTCCCCAATTTTCTGGTTACATTTCTTGGCTTCTTTGGTATTCTATGCACCCTGGGGCACATTACATCGCCGGTATAGAAACGAGTTGTTTTAGGTCTTCTTCCTCTTTTCTTGGGCTACATTACATAGGTTTTAGGTCTTTTCTGCTCCAGCAAACCCAAAAATAGAAAAATATACATCTTATAAAGTAAAATTATATTTTCTACTTATTCAACTATTTTCTCTAATATGGGGACCAACTATGCAATTAACCCTTAATTTGGTCACAAAATAATGGAATATATAATAAATAATAAAAAGAAGAGTAATGATATATGTCACCTCTTTTCATGTCACCCTTTTATCACCCGTCTATATATATGTGTTGATTTCCTTGAATAGAAGATAGAGAAAAATTAAATAGGATAGAGAAATCAATTCATTGGTCTATGTAGGCATACACGTAGGAGGTGATAAAAGGGTGATACAAAAAGGGTGACAAATATCATTACTCTAAAAAGAATCAGTTATCTTGCATCTTGAATTTGTCTCCATTATCTGGAATTTGGTAATCCTTTATTGTAAAAATCCCAGGAAGCACATTCTGTAACAATCAAAATAAATTAAATATAATTAAAATTAAAATTCGACGATAAGAATTAACAAAAAGAAACACCATTAACTAAGGGGACATGATTACAAAAAATAAAAAATAAAAGTAATAAATAATTGAATTAGATAAACATTTAATTCATTTGTTGTGTGTACTATTCTAATAATATAAGGTGACATTGTATACTTTTTAAAGGGAAAAAGACACTGAAGTCCTCAAGTTTATTATATTGGGACACTTAGGTCCCTCCGTTTTTCTTTTTATTTTGATAGGTCCTATTTTTTAACATGGTTAGTTATATTTAACTGTTAATGATTTGATTTTTTTTAAATTCCACTTATACCTTTTATTTTATTAACCAAATTTATTTGATTTCACAATTATAAATACTCAACCATTTATTAGATATATTATTTAAATAATATAATTTTTTTTAGGATTTGTACGGTGACTTTGTTTTCTTCTATTCATGTAGTATAAATCTTCAAAACTATGTATCATTTTTTTTAAGAAAAAACTATATCAAACTTGTATCTTTTTCTTTGTGCCTATCAAGAATCCTACTTAGCTAGTAGAATCCATCCTTTATCTAATTCATATCTATAAAACAACCTCATCTAATATACTTATCTGAATTTTATGTTTTATTAAATTAAAATCAAATAACATGACAATCTCACACATGTATAAAAGATCACAATACTAATAAAATTAACAATCATAATAATATATAGAATTATTTCAGATCATGTTCTTGTGCTAACATATTTTTTAAAAACCCAACGAAATAGTAATCTAATATATGAGACAAAACAACACGTATATTCTGAGCATACTATACCATGTTCACAGTACATGACAAAAGTAACTTTCATAATAAGAATTAGTTATCTAGAATACGCAACCTCGTTAGATGTGTTGCTAGGTCTTGTACAAGTAGAGCTCCCACAATGGACATAATTCTGGTTAATGTCCATATTATGGTTTTCAACCTATACAAATATAATAATAAGTAATTAGATTAATTGTATCCATTAATGTAAATAAAAATACTTGAAAATAATTAAAGATATTACAATCAACAGTAACAAATAAGTTGCATCTATATAAGTGGCTTATACGATCTTCGAGTTTCCATGGTCCAATATGATCACATAAATTTTATTTTCAACTTTTCTTTGAACTCATCAATTTGGAATTTATACTATATCAGTACACTACTTTACATATAACCTCATAAAAAATCACATTAGATGCTTATTCTTTCTTGAAAAAAGATAAGGTGTGTCAAAAGTGCAATAAAAGAAAAATATAAACAATATTACTTGTTGTACTATATTGTTATCAAAACTCGTGTTAGCTCTTCTATCCTTTAGATGGCATGTAGATTTATTATGACCAACGCTTTGCATAACGAGCATCTACGAGGTGCAATTTCTCCAACTTCTTTGATTCTATTAACCTTTGGCATGCCTCTTTTCCGTACCATTTCTGGAGGTGCCCATATAGGTGAATTGTCCGAATCTGTATTTTTAACAAAGGAATCAAGAAGAGGGTATAAAAGGTATTTTAAAGAAGTCAATTACTCTTGACGGTTAAAAAAAGTTATCTACGTTAAAAAATAGAATTATCAAGAGAATAAAAAGAACTAAGGAACTTATGTGTCCCAATATAAAAAACTAGAGGACCTGAGTGCCATTTTCCCACTTTTTAAATCTCACTAGTTTATACACATATTTTTAAGACCACAAAAGATATGATGTATCTTTCAAACTAAATAAAAATACATTCAAATATCTAAATCACAAGGAGATAAAATAAAAAGAATGTTTCGTTAGACTATCATATATGTTGTTCGAAAATTTGCTTTCTCCAATAGGAGTCAATCAAGTCTTACAAATTAATTTAATTTTTCTTACTTCTATTTCTCTACTCTCCATATATATACTCCAACCACTATGAACAGATGGTCTAAAATTTAGTGAAAAAATTATCTCTTGTGTTGTTGGTGTATATTTGGCTATTTTGTAAAATATATATATAATCCTAAAATATCTAACTAATTTTCTAAATATAATTAATTATAAATTTGAGAAAAAACGAAAAATTCAAATTAATTTACACCAGAGTGCAAAAACACATTGCAGAACAAATTTTGAAATTAAAAAAGTACCTTAGATTTATAAATTGAAATGATATGGCCAACGATCTAAGATACTAGCATTTAAAAATAGTATTTAAACAGAATAATGCCGATCTAGATTGAGATGAAACATCATAATGAAAGAAAAAGAGGGAGATATTACAGAGAAATTGAAAAAAGTAGATTGGATGGAAGAAATGAATTATGATTAGAAAATATTGAAAATTAGAAAATAAAGAAGATTTAGACATTATAGTTTGATAGTAAAAATGACGAAAAAGGGAATATCAAAAGGTGGATGACAGTAGGTTTGAAACTAAGAGTGGAAGAAAAAGCTGAAGAATATGTATGTGTATGTATAGCAAAAGGCGGCAACATTAGGGTTTAATGGGTTGTTTATTTTATATTGAGTTTGTGAAATTAGCGTGGACCCTAAATTGTATTAATATTTTAATTATAGTTTAAACTTATAAGTTTCATAAATAATATGATATGTTTTTTTCATATTACATATTTTCTAATAAAGTTTTATATTTAAGTTATATGAATAACTTTGTTTCTGATTATGTACTTTTGATATTTGTTCGATAATGTTTTAATCCCCTAATTGTCTTTATATGTTATCATTTATTAATTTAACATAACCTATGTGAAAAATTAAAATTTAATATTTTATTTATTACTAATTAATAAAATTATTTAAAAACTTAGTTTTATAAATAGTTATTTGTTCAATAGATGAACTCGGGTTCTTACAATAATCTAAGATAAATTATCTATTAATATATCCTTGAATTTACCAATAACAGAGGATGGTGACATTGTGATGCTAGTTAAATGTAATATTTTTGTCAAAGTTAAATTATGATATCTGAATTATAATGCATGTTACGACATTCATTGATGAATTGCATTCTCAAAAGTATGGTATATGAGTTTTACACTTATGTTTACTAAAATATGTGTTGTTATAATGAAAACAAAATATCTCCATCAAGGAAGCTTCTGATGAAACTTCATGCATGTCAAAAGGAAAGAATTATCCTAACATGATCTCAAGAAATGAAGCTTATCAGAGTAGTGAACTAGTGTGTTAAGTGTATTGCAAGAAAAATACATTAACTTATAGCATATATGGTTTGCCAAGTACATATTTGCTAAATGTGACGGCCTCTCAGATTTTCAAGGTTTGAAGATAAGGATGCAACTGTACATTTCGTACCATTCTGGCAGTGTATTGAAGACCGTTTCTCTACCTGTTGTTAGTATAGGGAAAAAGTTGTTACATCGGGTATTTACATTTGTTGTCCCCTAGAGTGTGAGAAATAAATCAAAACCTACGAGGAGCTACTACACGCAAGTCTAGGAGTCGTAAACAAGTAACAAATAAGTATTAAAGTATCTTTCTCCACATGCAGTACGAGGTTAATTCTTTTGTATTTTAAGGAAGCGTAGAGGGGTCGAGTTGCAATTAACTAAAACATAAAAGATATTGTTTTATTTTATAAAAGTAAGGATTAAAGTGCAAAACAAATAACATATGATTAAAAATCAATTAACTAAAGGATAAACTAACAAATACGAGAATATAGTTGAGAAGATAGCCTTAGTGTCGCTAGTAATTCTCACTAGTTATGAATTTACCTATTTATGAATGTAAGGGTGAATAGTTATTTTAGCAATAGTCGAAACTCTAAAATCTCCCTAATGCTGTCCCTGGTAGATAGAGAGATGTCTACAATTCTATGGATCTCTCCTGAGTGTAACTACAAGACTTTCAAACGTAATTAATCCTAACCCGATTGACTATTTAGCTATCTGACGAGCCTTGTGAAGTTCAAGTTCCTCTTAGTCGATATTTCGGGGAAAGGGGCTAGTAGTAAGGGTGTAGATAATTTTTTACGGTCCTATTAATTAAAATAAAATGAAAAAAATAATGTTTTTAAATTAGTTTGATGCACTTGGAGAATAAAAAAAATAATGGTCTTTTTATTTTTACCACATATGGTTTGGAAGAAGAAAAAAAATTTATATTACTTTTCTTGCGGGTAAGGTTATTTAGCAGTAAAAAAATTGTGTTTGCGGTTGAGTTGTAAGGAGAAAAACTACCTTTATTGTATCTATTTATTGGATATATGGTTATTTTCATTTCTTCTATTTTATGAATAATATTTTTTTCTCTCTGTGAAAATTAAACTAACTTTATGTAATTATTCGTGAGTTTTAACATTTGGCGGAAAAATAAACCGAATACCCATACAAAAATAAAAATACAAGAATAATAAATGTTCAAGAGATTTAATTAAAGGTTTGGTGATACCTATAAAATATAAAAAAAAGTATTTATTAACTTGGAAAAATAAGGAATAACAAATTCAATGCATTCCAAATAAAGTTAAGTTACACATAATTCTGAGCTATCGTGCATTTGATTATTCATGATGTACTCTATTTTCTTTGTAAGTCTCCTTCCATAATTAGATTAGAAGTTAATATAAATAAATCATTACTACATTAACCTATATTTAGTGGATTGAACTAAAAATAGTATATCCTATAAGAAAGCTTATCGATGACACACTTTCAAAATTTGGCCCTTGGAGATTTATAATTGTTATACACAATAACTAAGCACTATAGTTTTATATACTACTATTCGTGAAAGTGAAATTACATAGGTTAGATCATTACATTTACTATTTAGCACATACAATTTTAGCAACTAATAATACTAGTACTAACTACGTACAAAACAGTGTATGATTCTCTAAACTACATGTTTAAAAATGTTTAATACTTGACAGTAATATTCATAACATTAAATAAAACCTAGATACTTCTAAATATAAAAACCAATTCTAATCCTTCTAGCTATCCTCATTACCTTATGCAACTACTATAATATAGATGATGTTAATAGAAGTGTATTCACTGTACAATGAAATGAAAAAATATAAACACGAGAGTGATAAAAACTTCGTAGTTTTATATCGAAAATGAAGAAATATTCAAATAAAAGGGAAGACAGAATTAACAAAGGTTGATAAGAATATTCTTGTTAACAATTTTCTAACCACTAGACAAACTATTGATCTTCATTACTTTTATTCCTTAAGTATGTAATATAGATTTTTGGCATATCCTCGTTATATCTATATCTGATTTTTTATAGGAAAACAAAAAATCTGTATATAATTAGAAACATAAAATAGTATATGAGTAGATTTAAAAGATATTACAACTACACACCCAACCTATAGCGATTTTTGTGGCATCTTTTTGAAAACATGCTTACTTACTTTCTATTAGTAGATTAGGCCTATTTGCATTAATACATGCTATAGATAATTAGGTAAGCTACAAATTTATAAGCATCCCATAAATATTAGATTTAACATCATTAATAAGGTCAAAATTTAGATTATGACATTTAAAGATAATACAATTAAATAACATATTTTTCTGTGCTCCCCAATTTTCTGGTTACATTTCTTGGCTTCTTTGGTATTCTATGCACCCTGGGGCACATTACATCGCCGGTATAGAAACGAGTTGTTTTAGGTCTTCTTCCTCTTTTCTTGGGCTACATTACATAGGTTTTAGGTCTTTTCTGCTCCAGCAAACCCAAAAATAGAAAAATATACATCTTATAAAGTAAAATTATATTTTCTACTTATTCAACTATTTTCTCTAATATGGGGACCAACTATGCAATTAACCCTTAATTTGGTCACAAAATAATGGAATATATAATAAATAATAAAAAGAAGACTAATGATATATGTCACCTCTTTTCATGTCACCCTTTTATCACCCGTCTATATATATGTGTTGATTTCCTTGAATAGAAGATAGAGAAAAATTAAATAGGATAGAGAAATCAATTCATTGGTCTATGTAGGCATACACGTAGGAGGTGATAAAAGGGTGATACAAAAAGGGTGACAAATATCATTACTCTAAAAAGAATCAGTTATCTTGCATCTTGAATTTGTCTCCATTATCTGGAATTTGGTAATCCTTTATTGTAAAAATCCCAGGAAGCACATTCTGTAACAATCAAAATAAATTAAATATAATTAAAATTAAAATTCGACGATAAGAATTAACAAAAAGAAACACCATTAACTAAGGGGACATGATTACAAAAAATAAAAAATAAAAGTAATAAATAATTGAATTAGATAAACATTTAATTCATTTGTTGTGTGTACTATTCTAATAATATAAGGTGACATTGTATACTTTTTAAAGGGAAAAAGACACTGAAGTCCTCAAGTTTATTATATTGGGACACTTAGGTCCCTCCATTTTTCTTTTTATTTTGATAGGTCCTATTTTTTAACATGGTTAGTTATATTTAACTGTTAATGATTTGATTTTTTTTAAATTCCACTTATACCTTTTATTTTATTAACCAAATTTATTTGATTTCACAATTATAAATACTCAACCATTTATTAGATATATTATTTAAATAATATAATTTTTTTTAGGATTTGTACGGTGACTTTGTTTTCTTCTATTCATGTAGTATAAATCTTCAAAACTATGTATCATTTTTTTTAAGAAAAAACTATATCAAACTTGTATCTTTTTCTTTGTGCCTATCAAGAATCCTACTTAGCTAGTAGAATCCATCCTTTATCTAATTCATATCTATAAAACAACCTCATCTAATATACTTATCTGAATTTTATGTTTTATTAAATTAAAATCAAATAACATGACAATCTCACACATGTATAAAAGATCACAATACTAATAAAATTAACAATCATAATAATATATAGAATTTTTTCAGATCATGTTCTTGTGCTAACATATTTTTTAAAAACCCAACGAAATAGTAATCTAATATATGAGACAAAACAACACGTATATTCTGAGCATACTATACCATGTTCACAGTACATGACAAAAGTAACTTTCATAATAAGAATTAGTTATCTAGAATACGCAACCTCGTTAGATGTGTTGCTAGGTCTTGTACAAGTAGAGCTCCCACAATGGACATAATTCTGGTTAATGTCCATATTATGGTTTTCAACCTATACAAATATAATAATAAGTAATTAGATTAATTGTATCCATTAATGTAAATAAAAATACTTGAAAATAATTAAAGATATTACAATCAACAGTAACAAATAAGTTGCATCTATATAAGTGGCTTATACGATCTTCGAGTTTCCATGGTCCAATATGATCACATAAATTTTATTTTCAACTTTTCTTTGAACTCATCAATTTGGAATTTATACTATATCAGTACACTACTTTACATATAACCTCATAAAAAATCACATTAGATGCTTATTCTTTCTTGAAAAAAGATAAGGTGTGTCAAAAGTGCAATAAAAGAAAAATATAAACAATATTACTTGTTGTACTATATTGTTATCAAAACTCGTGTTAGCTCTTCTATCCTTTAGATGGCATGTAGATTTATTATGACCAACGCTTTGCATAACGAGCATCTACGAGGTGCAATTTCTCCAACTTCTTTGATTCTATTAACCTTTGGCATGCCTCTTTTCCGTACCATTTCTGGAGGTGCCCATATAGGTGAATTGTCCGAATCTGTATTTTTAACAAAGGAATCAAGAAGAGGGTATAAAAGGTATTTTAAAGAAGTCAATTACTCTTGACGGTTAAAAAAAGTTATCTACGTTAAAAAATAGAATTATCAAGAGAATAAAAAGAACTAAGGAACTTATGTGTCCCAATATAAAAAACTAGAGGACCTGAGTGCCATTTTCCCACTTTTTAAATCTCACTAGTTTATACACATATTTTTAAGACCACAAAAGATATGATGTATCTTTCAAACTAAATAAAAATACATTCAAATATCTAAATCACAAGGAGATAAAATAAAAAGAATGTTTCGTTAGACTATCATATATGTTGTTCGAAAATTTGCTTTCTCCAATAGGAGTCAATCAAGTCTTACAAATTAATTTAATTTTTCTTACTTCTATTTCTCTACTCTCCATATATATACTCCAACCACTATGAACAGATGGTCTAAAATTTAGTGAAAAAATTATCTCTTGTGTTGTTGGTGTATATTTGGCTATTTTGTAAAATATATATATAATCCTAAAATATCTAACTAATTTTCTAAATATAATTAATTATAAATTTGAGAAAAAACGAAAAATTCAAATTAATTTACACCAGAGTGCAAAAACACATTGCAGAACAAATTTTGAAATTAAAAAAGTACCTTAGATTTATAAATTGAAATGATATGGCCAACGATCTAAGATACTAGCATTTAAAAATAGTATTTAAACAGAATAATGCCGATCTAGATTGAGATGAAACATCATAATGAAAGAAAAAGAGGGAGATATTACAGAGAAATTGAAAAAAGTAGATTGGATGGAAGAAATGAATTATGATTAGAAAATATTGAAAATTAGAAAATAAAGAAGATTTAGACATTATAGTTTGATAGTAAAAATGACGAAAAAGGGAATATCAAAAGGTGGATGACAGTAGGTTTGAAACTAAGAGTGGAAGAAAAAGCTGAAGAATATGTATGTGTATGTATAGCAAAAGGCGGCAACATTAGGGTTTAATGGGTTGTTTATTTTATATTGAGTTTGTGAAATTAGCGTGGACCCTAAATTGTATTAATATTTTAATTATAGTTTAAACTTATAAGTTTCATAAATAATATGATATGTTTTTTTCATATTACATATTTTCTAATAAAGTTTTATATTTAAGTTATATGAATAACTTTGTTTCTGATTATGTACTTTTGATATTTGTTCGATAATGTTTTAATCCCCTAATTGTCTTTATATGTTATCATTTATTAATTTAACATAACCTATGTGAAAAATTAAAATTTAATATTTTATTTATTACTAATTAATAAAATTATTTAAAAACTTAGTTTTATAAATAGTTATTTGTTCAATAGATGAACTCGGGTTCTTACAATAATCTAAGATAAATTATCTATTAATATATCCTTGAATTTACCAATAACAGAGGATGGTGACATTGTGATGCTAGTTAAATGTAATATTTTTGTCAAAGTTAAATTATGATATCTGAATTATAATGCATGTTACGACATTCATTGATGAATTGCATTCTCAAAAGTATGGTATATGAGTTTTACACTTATGTTTACTAAAATATGTGTTGTTATAATGAAAACAAAATATCTCCATCAAGGAAGCTTCTGATGAAACTTCATGCATGTCAAAAGGAAAGAATTATCCTAACATGATCTCAAGAAATGAAGCTTATAAGAGTAGTGAACTAGTGTGTTAAGTGTATTGCAAGAAAAATACATTAACTTATAGCATATATGGTTTGCCAAGTACATATTTGCTAAATGTGACGGCCTCTCAGATTTTCAAGGTTTGAAGATAAGGATGCAACTGTACATTTCGTACCATTCTGGCAGTGTATTGAAGACCGTTTCTCTACCTGTTGTTAGTATAGGGAAAAAGTTGTTACATCGGGTATTTACATTTGTTGTCCCCTAGAGTGTGAGAAATAAATCAAAACCTACGAGGAGCTGCTACACGCAAGTCTAGGAGTCGTAAACAAGTAACAAATAAGTATTAAAGTATCTTTCTCCACATGCAGTACGAGGTTAATTCTTTTGTATTTTAAGGAAGCGTAGAGGGGTCGAGTTGCAATTAACTAAAACATAAAAGATATTGTTTTATTTTATAAAAGTAAGGATTAAAGTGCAAAACAAATAACATATGATTAAAAATCAATTAACTAAAGGATAAACTAACAAATACGAGAATATAGTTGAGAAGATAGCCTTAGTGTCGCTAGTAATTCTCACTAGTTATGAATTTACCTATTTATGAATGTAAGGGTGAATAGTTATTTTAGCAATAGTCGAAACTCTAAAATCTCCCTAATGCCGTCCCTGGTAGATAGAGAGATGTCTACAATTCTATGGATCTCTCCTGAGTGTAACTACAAGACTTTCAAACGTAATTAATCCTAACCCGATTGACTATTTAGCTATCTGACGAGCCTTGTGAAGTTCAAGTTCCTCTTAGTCGATATTTCGGGGAAAGGGGCTAGTAGTAAGGGTGTAGATAATTTTTTACGGTCCTATTAATTAAAATAAAATGAAAAAAATAATGTTTTTAAATTAGTTTGATGCACTTGGAGAATAAAAAAAATAATGGTCTTTTTATTTTTACCACATATGGTTTGGAAGAAGAAAAAAAATTTATATTACTTTTCTTGCGGGTAAGGTTATTTAGCAGTAAAAAAATTGTGTTTGCGGTTGAGTTGTAAGGAGAAAAACTACCTTTATTGTATCTATTTATTGGATATATGGTTATTTTCTTTTCTTCTATTTTATGAATAATATTTTTTTCTCTCTGTGAAAATTAAACTAACTTTATGTAATTATTCGTGAGTTTTAACATTTGGCGGAAAAATAAACCGAATACCCATACAAAAATAAAAATACAAGAATAATAAATGTTCAAGAGATTTAATTAAAGGTTTGGTGATACCTATAAAATATAAAAAAAAGTATTTATTAACTTGGAAAAATAAGGAATAACAAATTCAATGCATTCCAAATAAAGTTAAGTTACACATAATTCTGAGCTATCGTGCATTTGATTATTCATGATGTACTCTATTTTCTTTGTAAGTCTCCTTCCATAATTAGATTAGAAGTTAATATAAATAAATCATTACTACATTAACCTATATTTAGTGGATTGAACTAAAAATAGTATATCCTATAAGAAAGCTTATCGATGACACACTTTCAAAATTTGGCCCTTGGAGATTTATAATTGTTATACACAATAACTAAGCACTATAGTTTTATATACTACTATTCGTGAAAGTTAAATTACATAGGTTAGATCATTACATTTACTATTTAGCACATACAATTTTAGCAACTAATAATACTAGTACTAACTACGTACAAAACAGTGTATGATTCTCTAAACTACATGTTTAAAAATGTTTAATACTTGACAGTAATATTCATAACATTAAATAAAACCTAGATACTTCTAAATATAAAAACCAATTCTAATCCTTCTAGCTATCCTCATTACCTTATGCAACTACTATAATATAGATGATGTTAATAGAAGTGTATTCACTGTACAATGAAATGAAAAAATATAAACACGAGAGTGATAAAAACTTCGTAGTTTTATATCGAAAATGAAGAAATATTCAAATAAAAGGGAAGACAGAATTAACAAAGGTTGATAAGAATATTCTTGTTAACAATTTTCTAACCACTAGACAAACTATTGATCTTCATTACTTTTATTCCTTAAGTATGTAATATAGATTTTTGGCATATCCTCGTTATATCTATATCTGATTTTTTATAGGAAAACAAAAAATCTGTATATAATTAGAAACATAAAATAGTATATGAGTAGATTTAAAAGATATTACAACTACACACCCAACCTATAGCGATTTTTGTGGCATCTTTTTGAAAACATGCTTACTTACTTTCTATTAGTAGATTAGGCCTATTTGCATTAATACATGCTATAGATAATTAGGTAAGCTACAAATTTATAAGCATCCCATAAATATTAGATTTAACATCATTAATAAGGTCAAAATTTAGATTATGACATTTAAAGATAATACAATTAAATAACATATTTTTCTGTGCTCCCCAATTTTCTGGTTACATTTCTTGGCTTCTTTGGTATTCTATGCACCCTGGGGCACATTACATCGCCGGTATAGAAACGAGTTGTTTTAGGTCTTCTTCCTCTTTTCTTGGGCTACATTACATAGGTTTTAGGTCTTTTCTGCTCCAGCAAACCCAAAAATAGAAAAATATACATCTTATAAAGTAAAATTATATTTTCTACTTATTCAACTATTTTCTCTAATATGGGGACCAACTATGCAATTAACCCTTAATTTGGTCACAAAATAATGGAATATATAATAAATAATAAAAAGAAGAGTAATGATATATGTCACCTCTTTTCATGTCACCCTTTTATCACCCGTCTATATATATGTGTTGATTTCCTTGAATAGAAGATAGAGAAAAATTAAATAGGATAGAGAAATCAATTCATTGGTCTATGTAGGCATACACGTAGGAGGTGATAAAAGGGTGATACAAAAAGGGTGACAAATATCATTACTCTAAAAAGAATCAGTTATCTTGCATCTTGAATTTGTCTCCATTATCTGGAATTTGGTAATCCTTTATTGTAAAAATCCCAGGAAGCACATTCTGTAACAATCAAAATAAATTAAATATAATTAAAATTAAAATTCGACGATAAGAATTAACAAAAAGAAACACCATTAACTAAGGGGACATGATTACAAAAAATAAAAAATAAAAGTAATAAATAATTGAATTAGATAAACATTTAATTCATTTGTTGTGTGTACTATTCTAATAATATAAGGTGACATTGTATACTTTTTAAAGGGAAAAAGACACTGAAGTCCTCAAGTTTATTATATTGGGACACTTAGGTCCCTCCGTTTTTCTTTTTATTTTGATAGGTCCTATTTTTTAACATGGTTAGTTATATTTAACTGTTAATGATTTGATTTTTTTTAAATTCCACTTATACCTTTTATTTTATTAACCAAATTTATTTGATTTCACAATTATAAATACTCAACCATTTATTAGATATATTATTTAAATAATATAATTTTTTTAGGATTTGTACGGTGACTTTGTTTTCTTCTATTCATGTAGTATAAATCTTCAAAACTATGTATCATTTTTTTTAAGAAAAAACTATATCAAACTTGTATCTTTTTCTTTGTGCCTATCAAGAATCCTACTTAGCTAGTAGAATCCATCCTTTATCTAATTCATATCTATAAAACAACCTCATCTAATATACTTATCTGAATTTTATGTTTTATTAAATTAAAATCAAATAACATGACAATCTCACACATGTATAAAAGATCACAATACTAATAAAATTAACAATCATAATAATATATAGAATTTTTTCAGATCATGTTCTTGTGCTAACATATTTTTTAAAAACCCAACGAAATAGTAATCTAATATATGAGACAAAACAACACGTATATTCTGAGCATACTATACCATGTTCACAGTACATGACAAAAGTAACTTTCATAATAAGAATTAGTTATCTAGAATACGCAACCTCGTTAGATGTGTTGCTAGGTCTTGTACAAGTAGAGCTCCCACAATGGACATAATTCTGGTTAATGTCCATATTATGGTTTTCAACCTATACAAATATAATAATAAGTAATTAGATTAATTGTATCCATTAATGTAAATAAAAATACTTGAAAATAATTAAAGATATTACAATCAACAGTAACAAATAAGTTGCATCTATATAAGTGGCTTATACGATCTTCGAGTTTCCATGGTCCAATATGATCACATAAATTTTATTTTCAACTTTTCTTTGAACTCATCAATTTGGAATTTATACTATATCAGTACACTACTTTACATATAACCTCATAAAAAATCACATTAGATGCTTATTCTTTCTTGAAAAAAGATAAGGTGTGTCAAAAGTGCAATAAAAGAAAAATATAAACAATATTACTTGTTGTACTATATTGTTATCAAAACTCGTGTTAGCTCTTCTATCCTTTAGATGGCATGTACATTTATTATGACCAACGCTTTGCATAACGAGCATCTACGAGGTGCAATTTCTCCAACTTCTTTGATTCTATTAACCTTTGGCATGCCTCTTTTCCGTACCATTTCTGGAGGTGCCCATATAGGTGAATTGTCCGAATCTGTATTTTTAACAAAGGAATCAAGAAGAGGGTATAAAAGGTATTTTAAAGAAGTCAATTACTCTTGACGGTTAAAAAAAGTTATCTACGTTAAAAAATAGAATTATCAAGAGAATAAAAAGAACTAAGGAACTTATGTGTCCCAATATAAAAAACTAGAGGACCTGAGTGCCATTTTCCCACTTTTTAAATCTCACTAGTTTATACACATATTTTTAAGACCACAAAAGATATGATGTATCTTTCAAACTAAATAAAAATACATTCAAATATCTAAATCACAAGGAGATAAAATAAAAAGAATGTTTCGTTAGACTATCATATATGTTGTTCGAAAATTTGCTTTCTCCAATAGGAGTCAATCAAGTCTTACAAATTAATTTAATTTTTCTTACTTCTATTTCTCTACTCTCCATATATATACTCCAACCACTATGAACAGATGGTCTAAAATTTAGTGAAAAAAATATCTCTTGTGTTGTTGGTGTATATTTGGCTATTTTGTAAAATATATATATAATCCTAAAATATCTAACTAATTTTCTAAATATAATTAATTATAAATTTGAGAAAAAACGAAAAATTCAAATTAATTTACACCAGAGTGCAAAAACACATTGCAGAACAAATTTTGAAATTAAAAAAGTACCTTAGATTTATAAATTGAAATGATATGGCCAACGATCTAAGATACTAGCATTTAAAAATAGTATTTAAACAGAATAATGCCGATCTAGATTGAGATGAAACATCATAATGAAAGAAAAAGAGGGAGATATTACAGAGAAATTGAAAAAAGTAGATTGGATGGAAGAAATGAATTATGATTAGAAAATATTGAAAATTAGAAAATAAAGAAGATTTAGACATTATAGTTTGATAGTAAAAATGACGAAAAAGGGAATATCAAAAGGTGGATGACAGTAGGTTTGAAACTAAGAGTGGAAGAAAAAGCTGAAGAATATGTATGTGTATGTATAGCAAAAGGCGGCAACATTAGGGTTTAATGGGTTGTTTGTTTTATATTGAGTTTGTGAAATTAGCGTGGACCCTAAATTGTATTAATATTTTAATTATAGTTTAAACTTATAAGTTTCATAAATAATATGATATGTTTTTTTCATATTACATATTTTCTAATAAAGTTTTATATTTAAGTTATATGAATAACTTTGTTTCTGATTATGTACTTTTGATATTTGTTCGATAATGTTTTAATCCCCTAATTGTCTTTATATGTTATCGTTTATTAATTGAACATAACCTATGTGAAAAATTAAAATTTAATATTTTATTTATTACTAATTAATAAAATTATTTAAAAACTTAGTTTTATAAATAGTTATTTGTTCAATAGATGAACTCGGGTTCTTACAATAATCTAAGATAAATTATCTATTAATATATCCTTGAATTTACCAATAACAGAGGATGGTGACATTGTGATGCTAGTTAAATGTAATATTTTTGTCAAAGTTAAATTATGATATCTGAATTATAATGCATGTTACGACATTCATTGATGAATTGCATTCTCAAAAGTATGGTATATGAGTTTTACACTTATGTTTACTAAAATATGTGTTGTTATAATGAAAACAAAATATCTCCATCAAGGAAGCTTCTGATGAAACTTCATGCATGTCAAAGGAAAGAATTATCCTAACATGATCTCAAGAAATGAAGCTTATAAGAGTAGTGAACTAGTGTGTTAAGTGTATTGCAAGAAAAATACATTAACTTATAGCATATATGGTTTGCCAAGTACATATTTGCTAAATGTGACGGCCTCTCAGATTTTCAAGGTTTGAAGATAAGGATGCAACTGTACATTTCGTACCATTCTGGCAGTGTATTGAAGACCGTTTCTCTACCTGTTGTTAGTATAGGGAAAAAGTTGTTACATCGGGTATTTACATTTGTTGTCCCCTAGAGTGTGAGAAATAAATCAAAACCTACGAGGAGCTACTACACGCAAGTCTAGGAGTCGTAAACAAGTAACAAATAAGTATTAAAGTATCTTTCTCCACATGCAGTACGAGGTTAATTCTTTTGTATTTTAAGGAAGCGTAGAGGGGTCGAGTTGCAATTAACTAAAACATAAAAGATATTGTTTTATTTTATAAAAGTAAGGATTAAAGTGCAAAACAAATAACATATGATTAAAAATCAATTAACTAAAGGATAAACTAACAAATACGAGAATATAGTTGAGAAGATAGCCTTAGTGTCGCTAGTAATTCTCACTAGTTATGAATTTACCTATTTATGAATGTAAGGGTGAATAGTTATTTTAGCAATAGTCGAAACTCTAAAATCTCCCTAATGCCGTCCCTGGTAGATAGAGAGATGTCTACAATTCTATGGATCTCTCCTGAGTGTAACTACAAGACTTTCAAACGTAATTAATCCTAACCCGATTGACTATTTAGCTATCTGACGAGCCTTGTGAAGTTCAAGTTCCTCTTAGTCAATATTTCGGGGAAAGGGGCTAGTAGTAAGGGTGTAGATAATTTTTTACGGTCCTATTAATTAAAATAAAATGAAAAAAATAATGTTTTTAAATTAGTTTGATGCACTTGGAGAATAAAAAAAATAATGGTGTTTTTATTTTTACCACATATGGTTTGGAAGAAGAAAAAAAATTTATATTACTTTTCTTGCGGGTAAGGTTATTTAGCAGTAAAAAAATTGTGTTTGCGGTTGAGTTGTAAGGAGAACAACTACCTTTATTGTATCTATTTATTGGATATATGGTTATTTTCTTTTCTTCTATTTTATGAATAATATTTTTTTCTCTCTGTGAAAATTAAACTAACTTTATGTAATTATTCGTGAGTTTTAACATTTGGCGGAAAAATAAACCGAATACCCATACAAAAATAAAAATACAAGAATAATAAATGTTCAAGAGATTTAATTAAAGGTTTGGTGATACCTATAAAATATAAAAAAAAGTATTTATTAACTTGGAAAAATAAGGAATAACAAATTCAATGCATTCCAAATAAAGTTAAGTTACACATAATTCTGAGCCATCGTGCATTTGATTATTCATGATGTACTCTATTTTCTTTGTAAGTCACCTTCCATAATTAGATTAGAAGTTAATATAAATAAATCATTACTACATTAACCTATATTTAGTGGATTGAACTAAAAATAGTATATCCTATAAGAAAGCTTATCGATGACACACTTTCAAAATTTGGCCCTTGGAGATTTATAATTGTTATACACAATAACTAAGCACTATAGTTTTATATACTACTATTCGTGAAAGTGAAATTACATAGGTTAGATCATTACATTTACTATTTAGCACATACAATTTTAGCAACTAATAATACTAGTACTAACTACGTACAAAACAGTGTATGATTCTCTAAACTACATGTTTAAAAATGTTTAATACTTGACGGTAATATTCATAACATTAAATAAAACCTAGATACTTCTAAATATAAAAACCAATTCTAATCCTTCTAGCTATCCTCATTACCTTATGCAACTACTATAATATAGATGATGTTAATAGAAGTGTATTCACTGTACAATGAAATGAAAAAATATAAACACGAGAGTGATAAAAACTTCGTAGTTTTATATCGAAAATGAAGAAATATTCAAATAAAAGGGAAGACAGAATTAACAAAGGTTGATAAGAATATTCTTGTTAACAATTTTCTAACCACTAGACAAATTATTGATCTTCATTACTTTTATTCCTTAAGTATGTAATATAGATTTTTGGCATATCCTCGTTATATCTATATCTGAATTTTTATAGGAAAACAAAAAATCTGTATATAATTAGAAACATAAAATAGTATATGAGTAGATTTAAAAGATATTACAACTACACACCCAACCTATAGCGATTTTTGTGGCATCTTTTTGAAAACATGCTTACTTACTTTCTATTAGTAGATTAGGCCTATTTGCATTAATACATGCTATAGATAATTAGGTAAGCTACAAATTTGTAAGCATCCCATAAATATTAGATTTAACATCATTAATAAGGTCAAAATTTAGATTATGACATTTAAAGATAATACAATTAAATAACATATTTTTCTGTGCTCCCCAATTTTCTGGTTACATTTCTTGGCTTCTTTGGTATTCTATGCACCCTGGGGCACATTACATCGCCGGTATAGAAACGAGTTGTTTTAGGTCTTCTTCCTCTTTTCTTAGGCTACATTACATAGGTTTTAGGTCTTTTCTGCTCCAGCAAACCCAAAAATAGAAAAATATACATCTTATAAAGTAAAATTATATTTTCTACTTATTCAACTATTTTCTCTAATATGGGGACCAACTATGCAATTAACCCTTAATTTGGTCACAAAATAATGGAATATATAATAAATAATAAAAAGAATCAGTTATCTTGCATCTTGAATTTGTCTCCATTATCTGGAATTTGGTAATCCTTTATTGTAAAAATCCCAGGAAGCACATTCTGTAACAATCAAAATAAATTAAATATAATTAAAATTAAAATTCGACGATAAGAATTAACAAAAAGAAACACCATTAACTAAGGGGACATGATTACAAAAAATAAAAAATAAAAGTAATAAATAATTGAATTAGATAAACATTTAATTAATATGTTGTGTGTACTATTCTAATAATATAAGGTGACATTGTATACTTTTTAAAGGGAAAAATACACTGAAGTCCTCAAGTTTATTATATTGGGACACTTAGGTCCCTCCGTTTTTCTTTTTATTTTGATAGGTCCTATTTTTTAACATGGTTAGTTATATTTAACTGTTAATGATATGATTTTTTTTAAATTCCACTTATACCCTTTATTTTATTAACCAAATTTATTTGATTTCACAATTATAAATACTCAACCATTTATTAGATATATTATTTAAATAATATAATATTTTTTAGGATTTGTACGGTGACTTTGTTTTCTTCTATTCATGTAGTATAAATCTTCAAAACTATGTATCATTTTTTTTAAGAAAAAACTATATCAAACTTGTATCTTTTTCTTTGTTCCTATCAAGAATCCTACTTAGCTAGTAGAATCCATCCTTTATCTAATTCATATCTATAAAACAACCTCATCTAAATTTTATGTTTTATTAAATTAAAATCAAATAACATGACAATCTCACACATGTATAAAAGATCACAATACTAATAAAATTAACAATCATAATAATATATAGAATTTTTTCAGATCATGTTCTTGTGCTAACATATTTTTTAAAAACCCAACGAAATAGTAATCTAATATATGAGACAAAACAACACGTATATTCTGAGCATACGATACCATGTTCACAGTACATGACAAAAGTAACTTTCATAATAATAATTAGTTATCTAGAATACGCAACCTCGTTAGATGTGTTGCTAGGTCTTGTACAAGTAGAGCTCCCACAATGGACATAATTCTGGTTAATGTCCATATTATGGTTTTCAACCTATACAAATATAATAATAAGTAATGAGATTAATTGTATCCATTAATGTAAAAAAAAATACTTGAAAATAATTAAAGATATTACAATCAACAGTAACAAATAAGTTGCATCTATATAAGTGGCTTATACGATCTTCGATGAACGAGTTTCCATGGTCCAATATGATCACATAAATTTTATTTTCAACTTTTCTTTGAACTCATCAATTTGGAATTTATACTATATCAGTACACTACTTTACATATAACCTCATAAAAAATCACATTAGATGCTTATTCTTTCTTGAAAAAAGATAAGGTGTGTCAAAAGTGCAATAAAAGAAAAATATAAACAATATTACTTGTTGTACTATATTGTTATCAAAACTCGTGTTAGCTCTTCTATCCTTTAGATGGCATGTAGTTTATTATGACCAACGCTTTGCATAACGAGCATCTACGATGTACTGATCATTGATCACGAGATGGTGCAATTTCTCCAACTTCTTTGATTCTATTAACCTTTGGCATGCCTCTTTTCCGTACCATTTCTGGAGGTGCCCATATAGGTGAATTGTCCGAATCTGTATTTTTAACAAAGGAATCAAGAAGAGTGTATAAAAGGTATTTTAAAGAAGTCAATTACTCTTGACTGTTAAAAAAAGTTATCTACGTTAAAAAATAAGACTTATCAAGAGAATAAAAAGAACTAAGGAACTTATGTGTCCCAATATAAAAAACTAGAGGACCTGAGTGCCCTTTTCCCACTTTTTAAATCTCACGAGTTTATACACATATTTTTAAGACCACAAAAGATATGATGTATCTTTCAAACTAAATAAAAATACATTCAAATATCTAAATCACAAGGAGATAAAATAAAAAGAATGTTTCGTTAGACTATCATATATGTCGTTCGAAAATTTGCTTTCTCCAATAGGAGTCAATCAAGTCTTACAAATTAATTTAATTTTTCTTACTTCTATTTCTCTACTCTCCATATATATACTCCAACCACTATGAACAGATGGTCTAAAATTTAGTGAAAAAAATATCTCTTGTGTTGTTGGTGTATATTTGGCTATTTTGTAAAATATATATATAATCCTAAAATATCTAACTAATTTTCTAAATATAATTAATTATAAATTTGAGAAAAAACGAAAAATTCAAATTAATTTACACCAGAGTGCAAAAACACATTGCAGAATAAATTTTGAAATTAAAAAAGTACCTTAGATTTATAAATTGAAATGATATGGCCAACATCTAAGATACTAGCATTTAAAAATAGTATTTAAACAGAATAATGCCGATCTAGATTGAGATGAATCATCATAATGAAAGAAAAAGAGGGAGATATTACAGAGAAATTGAAAAAAGTAGATTGGATGGAAGAAATGAATTATGATTAGAAAAGATTGAAAATTAGAAAATAAAGAAGATTTAGACATTATAGTTTGATAGTAAAAATGACGAAAAAGGGAATATCAAAAGGTGGATGACAGTAGGTTTGAAACTAAGAGTGGAAGAAAAAGCTGAAGAATATGTATGTGTATGTATAGCAAAAGGCGGCAACATTAAGGTTTAATGGGTTGTTTATTTTTATTGAGTTTGTGAAATTAGAGTGGACCCTAAATTGTATTAATATTTTAATTATAGTTTAAACTTATAAGTTTCATAAATAATATGATATATTTTTTTCATATTACATATTTTCTAATAAAGTTTTATATTTAAGTTATATGAATAACTTTGTTTCTGATTATGTACTTTTGATATTTGTTCGATAATGTTTTAATCCCCTAATTGTCTTTATATGTTATCGTTTATTAATTGAACATAACCTAAGTGAAAAATTAAAATTTAATATTTTATTTATTACAAATTAATAAAATTATTTAAAAACTTAGTTTTATAAATAGTTATTTGTTCAATAGATGAACTCGGGTTCTTACAATAATCTAAGATAAATTATCTATTAATATATCCTTGAATTTACCAATAACAGAGGATGGTGACATTGTGATGCTAGTTAAATGTAATATTTTTGTCAAAGTTAAATTATGATATCTGAATTATAAATCATGTTACGACATTCATTAATGAATTGCATTCTCAAAAGTATGGTATATGAGTTTTACACTTATGTTTACTAAAATATGTGTTGTTATAATGAAAACAAAATATCTCCATCAAGGAAGCTTCTGATGAAACTTCGTGCATGTCAAAGGAAAGAATTATCCTAACATGATCTCAAGAAATGAAGCTTATAAGAGTAGTGAACTAGTGTGTTAAGTGTATTGCAAGAAAAATACTTTAACTTATAGCATATATGGTTTGCCAAGTACATATTTGCTAAATGTGACGGCCTCTCAGATTTTCAAGGTTTGAAGATAAGGATGCAACTGTACATTTCGTACCATTCTGGCAGTGTATTGAAGACCGTTTCTCTACCTGTTGTTAGTATAGGGAAAAAGTTGCTACATCGGGTATTTACATTTGTTGTCCCCTAGAGTGTGAGAAATAAATCAAAACCTACGAGGAGCTACTACACGCAAGTCTAGGAGTCGTAAACAAGTAACAAATAAGTATTAAAGTATCTTTATCCACATGCAGTACGAGGTTAATTCTTTTTTATTTTAAGGAAGCGTAGAGGGGTCGAGTTGCAATTAACTAAAACATAAAAGATATTGTTTTATTTTATAAAAGTAAGGATTAAAGTGCAGAACAAATAACATATGATTAAAAATCAATTAACTAAAGGATAAACTAACAAATACGAGAATATAGTTGAGAAGATAGCTTTAGTGTCGCTAGTAATTCTCACTAGTTATGAATTTACCTATTTATGAATGTAAGGGTGAATAGTTATTTTAGCAATAGTCGAAACTCTAAAATCACCCTAATTCCGTCCCTGGTAGATAGAGAGATGTCTACAATTCTATGGATCTCTCCTGAGTAAAACTACAAGACTTTCAAACGTAATTAATCCTAACCCGATTGACTATTTAGCTATCTGACGAGCCTTGTGAAGTTCAAGTTCCTCTTAGTCGATATTTCGGGGAAAGGGGCTAGTAGTAAGGGTGTAGATAATTTTTTACGGTCCTATTAATTAAAATTAAATAAAAAAAATAATGTTTTTAAATTAGTTTGATGCACTTGGAGAATAAAAAAAATAATGGTCTTTTTATTTTTACCACATATGGTTTGGAAGAAGAAAAAAAATTTATATTACTTTTCTTGCGGGTAAAGTTATTTAGCAGTAAAAAAATTGTGTTTGCGGTTGAGTTGTAAGGAGAACAACTACGTTTATTGTATCTATTTATTGGATATATGGTTATTTTCTTTTCTTCTATTTTATGAATAATATTTTTTTCTCTCTATGAAAATTAAACTAACTTTATGTAATTATTTGTGAGTTTTAACATTTGGCGGAAAAATAAACCGAATACCCATACAAAAATAAAAATACAAGAATAATAAATGTTCAAGAGATTTAATTAAAGGTTTGGTGATACCTATAAAATATAAAAAAAAGTATTTATTAACTTGGAAAAATAAGGAATAACAAATTCAATGCATTCCAAATAAAGTTAAGTTACACATAATTCTGATCCATCGTGCATTTGATTATTCATGATGTACTCTATTTTCTTTGTAAGTCTCCTTCCATAATTAGATTAGAAGTTAATATAAATAAATCATTACTACATTAACCTATATTTAGTGGATTGAACTTAAAATAGTATATCCTATAAGAAAGCTTATCGATGACACACTTTCAAAATTTGGCCCTTGGAGATTTATAATTGTTATACACAATAACTAAGCACTATAGTTTTATATACTACTATTCGTGAAAGTGAAATTACATAGGTTAGATCATTACATTTACTATTTAGCACATACAATTTTAGCAACTAATAATACTAGTACTAACTACGAACAAAACAGTGTATGATTCTCTAAACTACATGTTTAAAAATGTTTTATACTTGACGGTAATATTCATAACATTAAATAAAACCTAGATACTTCTAAATATAAAAACCAATTCTAATCCATCTAGCTATCCTCATTACCTTATGCAACTACTATAATATAGATGATGTTAATAGAAGTGTATTCACTGTACAATGAAATGAAAAAATTTAAACACGAAAAAATATAAACACGAGAGTGATAAAAACTTCGTAGTTTTATATCGAAAATGAAGAAATATTCAAATATAAGGGAAGACAGAATTAACAAAGGTTGATAAGAATATTCTTGTTAACCATTATTTTTTTCGTTTTCTAACCACTAGACAAACTATTGATCTTCATTACTTTTATTCCTTAAGTCTATAATATAGATTTTTGGCATATCCTCGTTATATCTATATCTGAATTTTTATAGGAAAACAAAAAATCTGTATATAATTAGAAACATAAAATAGTATATGAGTAGATTTAAAAGATATTAAAACTACACACCCAACCTATAGCGATTTTTGTGGCATCCTTTTGAAAACATGCTTACTTACTTTCTATTAGTAGATTAGGCCTATTTGCATTAACACATGCTATAGATAATTAGGTAAGCTACAAATTTGTAAGCATCCCATAAATATTAGATTTAACATCATTAATAAGGTCAAAATTTAGATTATGACATTTAAAGATAATACAATTAAATAACATATTTTTCTGTGCTCCCCAATTTTCTGGTTACATTTCTTGGCTTCTTTGGTATTCTATGCACCCTGGGGCACATTACATCGCCGGTATAGAAACGAGTTGTTTTAGGTCTACTTCCTCTTTTCTTCGGCTACATTACATAGGTTTTAGGTCTTTTCTGCTCCAGCAAACCCAAAAATAGAAAAATATACATCTTATAAAGTATAATTATATTTTCTACTTATTCAACTATTTTCTCTAATATGGGGACCAACTATGCAATTAACCCTTAATTTGATCACAAAATAATGGAATATATGATAAATAATAAAAAGAATCAGTTATCTTGCATCTTGAATTTGTCTCCATTATCTGGAATTTGGTAATCCTTTATTGTAAAAATCCCAGGAAGCACATTCTGTAACAATCAAAATAAATTAAATATAATTAAAATTAAAATTCGACGATAAGAATTAACAAAAAGAAACACCATTAACTTAGGGGACATGATTACAAAAAATAAAAAATAAAAGTAATCAATAATTGAATTAGATAAACATTTAATTCATATGTTGTGTGTACTATTCTAATAATATAAGGTGACATTGTACACTTTTTAAAGGGAAAAAGACACTGAAGTCCTCAAGTTCATTATATTGGGACACTTAGGTCCCTCCGTTTTTCTTTTTATTTTGATAGGTCCTATTTTTTAACATGGTTAGTTATATTTAACTGTTAATGATATGATTTTTTTTAAATTCCACTTATACCCTTTATTTTATTAACCAAATTTATTTGATTTCACAATTATAAATACTCAACCATTTATTAGATATATTATTTAAATAATATAATTTTTTTTAGGATTTGTAAAGTGACTTTGTTTTCTTCTATTCATGTAGAATAAATCTTGAAAACTATGTATCATTTTTTTTAAGAAAAAACTATATCAAACTTGTATCTTTTTCTTTGTGCCTATCAAGAATCCTACTTAGCTAGTAGAATCCATCCTCTATCTAATTCATATCTATAAAACAACCTCATCTAATATACTTATCTGAATTTTATGTTTTATTAAATTAAAATCAAATAACATGACAATCTCACACATGTATAAAAGATCACAATACTAATAAAATTAACAATCATAATAATATATAGAATTTTTTCAGATCATGTTCTTGTGCTAACATATTTTTTAAAAACCAACGAAATAGTAATCTAATATATGAGACAAAACAAAACGTATATTCTGAGCATACGATACCATGTTCACAGTACATGACAAAAGTAACTTTCATAATAAGAATTAGTTATCCAGAATACGCAACCTCGTTAGATGTGTTGCTAGATCTTGTACAAGTAGAGCTCCCACAATGGACATAATTCTGGTTAATGTCCATATTATGGTTTTCAACCTATACAAATATAATAATAAGTAATTAGATTAATTGTATCCATTAATGTAAAAAAAAATACTTGAAAATAATTAAAGATATTACAATCAACAGTAACAAATAAGTTGCATCTATGTAAGTGGCTTATACGATCTTCGATGAACGAGTTTCCATGGTCCAACATGATCACATAAATTTTATTTTCAACTTTTCTTTGAACTCATCAATTTGGAATTTATACTATATCAGTACACTACTTTACATATAACCTTATAAAAAATCACATTAGATGCTTATTCTTTCTTGAAAAAAGATAAGGTGTGTCAAAAGTGCAATAAAAGAAAAATATAAACAATATTACTTGTTGTACTATATTGTTATCAAAACTCGTGTTAGCTCTTCTATCCTTTAGATGACATGTAGATTTATTATGACCCAACGTTTTGCATAACGAGCATCTACGATGTACTGATCATTGATCACGAGATGGTGCGATTTCTCCAACTTCTTTGATTCTATTAGCCTCTGGCATGCCTCTTTTCCGTACCATTTCTGGAGGTGCCCATATAGGTGAATTGTCCGAATCTGTATTTTTAACAAAGGAATCAAGAAGAGGGTATAAAAGGTATTTTAAAGAAGTCAATTACTCTTGACTGTTAAAAAAAGTTATCTACGTTAAAAAATAAGACTTATCAAGAGAATAAAAAGAACTAAGGAACTTATGTGTCCTAATATAAAAAACTAGAGGACCTGAGTGTCCTTTTCCCACTTTTTAAATCTCACGAGTTTATACACATATTTTTAAGACCACAGAGATATGATGTATCTTTCAAACTAAATAAAAATACATTCAAATATCTAAATCACAAGGAGATAAAATAAAAAGAATGTTTCGTTAGACTATCATATATGTTGTTCGAAAATTTGCTTTCTCCAATAGGAGTCAATCAAGTCTTACAAATTAATTTAATTTTTCTTACTTCTATTTCTCTACTCTCCATATATATACTCCAACCACTATGAACAGATGGTCTAAAATTTAGTGAAAAAAATATCTCTTGTGGTGTTGGTGTATATTTGGCTATTTTGTAAAATATATATATAATCCTAAAATATCTAACTAATTTTCTAAATATAATTAATTATAAATTTGAGAAAAAACGAAAAATTAAAATTAATTTACACCAGAGTGCAAAAACACATTGCAGACCAAATTTTGAAATTAAAAAAGTACCTTAGATTTATAAATTGAAATGATATGGCCAACGATCTAAGATACTAGCATTTAAAAATAGTATTTAAACAGAAGAATTCCGATCTAGATTGAGATGAAACATCATAATGAAAGAAAATGATTGAGATATTACAGAGAAATTTAAAAAAGTAGATTGGATGGAAGAAATGAATTATGATTAGAAAAGATTGAAAATTAGAAAATAAAGAAGATTTAGACATTATAGTTTGATAGTAAAAATGACGAAAAAGGGAATATCAAAAGGTGGATGACAGTAGGTTTGAAACTAAGAGTGGAAGAAAAAGCTGAAGAATATGTATATGTATGTATAGCAAAAGGCGGCAACATTAGGGTTTAATGGGTTGTTTATTTTTTAATGAGTTTGTGAAATTAGCGTGGACCCTAAATTGTATTAATATTTTAATTATAGTTTAAACTTATTAGTTTAATAAATAATATGGTATTTTTTTTCATATTACATATTTTCTAATAAAGTTTTATATATAACTTCTATGAATAACTTTGTTTCTGATTATGTACTTTTGATATTTGTTCGATAAAGTTTTAATCCCCTAATTGTCTTTATATGTTATCCTTTATTAATTGAACATAACCTATGTGAAAAATTAAAATTTAATATTTTATTTATTACTAATTAATAAAATTATTTAAAAACTTAGTTTTATAAATAGTTATTTGTTCAATAGATGAACTCGAGTTCTTACAATAATCTAAGATAATTTATCTATTAATATATCCTAGAATTTACCAATAACAGAGGATGGTGACATTGTGATACTAGTTAAATGTAATATTTTTGTCAAAGTTAAATTATGATATCTGAATTATAATGCATGTTACGACATTCATTGATGAATTGCATTCTCAAAAGTATGGTATATGAGTTTTACACTTATGTTTACTAAAATATGTGTTTTTATAATGAAAACAAAATATCATTTCTAAATTTGTTCGAACATAGATAAGTTTTAAATTCTTCAAGTCCTTTTAGAGCTAGTAGTGTCTTCCACAAAAGAATAATTGGTAATATCTCCATCAAGGAAGCTTCTGATGAAACTTCATGCATGTCAAAGGAAAAATTATCCTAACATGATCTCAAGAAATGAAGCTTATAAGAGTAGTGAACTAGTATGTTAAGTGTATTGCAAGAAAAATACATTAACTTATAGCATATAAGGTTTGCCAAGTACATATTTGCTAAATGTGACGGCCTCTCAGATTGTCAAGGTTTGAAGATAAGGATGCAACTGTACATTTCGTACCATTCTGGCAGTGTATTGAAGACCGTTTCTCTACCTGTCGTTAGTCTAGGGAAAAAGTTGTTACATCGGGTATTTACATTTGTTGTCCCCTAGAGTGTGAGAAATAAATCAAAACCTACGAGGAGCTACTACACGCAAGTCTAGGAGTCGTAATCAAGTAACAAATAAGTATTAAAGTATCTTTCTCCACATGCACTACGAGGTTAATTCTTTTGTGTTTTAAGGAAGCGTAGAGGGGTCGAGTTGCAATTAACTAAAACATAAAAGATATTGTTTTATTTTATAAAAGTAAGGATTAAAGTGCAAAACAAATAACATATGATTAAAAATCAATTAACTAAAGGATAAACTAACAAATACGAGAATATAGTTGAGAAGATAGCCTTAGTGTCGCTAGTAATTCTCACTAGTTATGAATTTACCTATTTATGAATGTAAGGGTGAATAGTTATTTTAGCAATAGTCGAAACTCTAAAATCTCCCTAATTCCGTCCCTGGTAGATAGAGAGATGTCTACAATTCTATGGATCTCTCCTGAGTGAACCTACAAGACTTTCAAACGTAATTAATCCTAACCCGATTGACTATTTAGCTATCTGACGAGCCTTGTGAAGTTCAAGTTCCTCTTAGTCGATATTTCGGGGAAAGGGGCTAGTAGTAAGGTTGTAGATAATTTTTTACGGTCCTATTAATTAAAATTAAATGAAAAAAATAATGTTTTTAAATTAGTTTGATGCACTTAGAGAATAAAAGGTCTTTTTATTTTTACCACATATGGTTTGGAAGAAGAAAAAAAATTTATATTACTTTTCTTGCGGGTAAGGTTATTTAGCAGTAAAAAAATTGTGTTTGCGATTGAGTTGTAAGGAGAAAAACTACCTTTATCTTATCTATTTATTGGATATATGGTTATTTTCTTTTCTTCTATTTTATGAATAATATATTTTCCGCTCTGTGAAAATTAAACTAACTTAATGTAATTATTCGTGTGTTTTAACATTTGGCGGAAAAATAAACCGAATACCCATACAAAAATAAAAATACAAGAATAATTAATGTTCAAGAGATTTAATTAAAGGTTCGGTGATACCTATAAAATATAAAAAAAATTATTTATTAACTTGGAAAAATAAGGAATAACAAATTCAATGCATTCCAAATAAAGTTAAGTTACACATAATTCTGAGCCATCGTGCATTTGATTATTCATGATGTACTCTATTTTCTTTGTAAGTCTCCTTCCATAATTAGATTAGAAGTTAATATAAATTAATCATTACTATATTAACCTATATTTAGTGGATTGAACTTAAAATAGTATATCCTATAAGAAAGCTTATCGATGACACACTTTCAAAATTTGGCCCTTGGAGATTTATAATTGTTATACACAATAACTAAGCACTATACTTTTATATACTACTATTCGTGAAAGTGAAATTACATAGGTTAGATCATTACATTTACTATTTAGCACATACAATTTTAGCAACTAATAATACTAGTACTAACTACGAACAAAACAGTGTATGATTCTCTAAACTACATGTTTCAAAATGTTTAATACTTGACGGTAATATTCGTAACATTAAATAAAACCTAGATACTTCTAAATATAAAAACCAATTCTAATCCATCTAGCTATCCTCATTACCTTATGCAACTACTATAATATAGATGATGTTTATAGAAGTGTATTCACTGTACAATGAAATTAAAAAATATAAACACGAAAAATATAAACACGAGAGTGATAAAAACTTCGTAGTTTTATATCGAAAATGAAGAAATATTCAAATAAAAGGGAAGACAGAATTAACAAAGGTTGATAAGAATATTGTTGTTAACCATTATTTTTTCGTTTTCTAACCACTAGACAAACTATTGATCTTCATTACATTTATTCATTAAGTCTGTAATATAGATTTTTGGCATATCCTCGTGATATCTATATCCGAATTTTTATAGGAAAACAAAAAATCTGTATATAATTAGAAACATAAAATAGTATATGAGTAGATTTAAAAGATATTACAGCTACACACCCAACCTATAGCGATTTTTGTGGCATCTTTTTGAAAACATGCTTACTTACTTTCTATTAGTAGATTAGGCCTGTTTGCATTAACACATGCTATAGGTAATTAGGTAAGCTACAAATTTGTAAGCATCCCATAAATATTAGATTTAACATCATTAATAAGGTCAAAATTTAGATTATGACATTTAAAGATAATACAATTAAATAACATATTTTTCAGTGCTCCCCAATTTTCTGGTTACATTTCTTGGCTTCATTTGTATTCTATGCACCCTGGGGCACATTACATCCCCGGTATAGAAACGAGTTGTTTTAGGTCTTCTTCCTCTTTTCTTGGGCTACATCACACCCATAGGTTTTAGGTCTTTTCTGCTCCAGCAAACCCAAAAATAGAAAAATATACATCTTATAAAGTAAAATTCTATTTTCGACTTATTCAACTATTTTGTCTAATATAGGGACCAACTATGCAATTAACCCTTAAGTTGATCACAAAATAATGGAATATATGATAAATAATAAAAAGATTCAGTTATCTTGCATCTTGAATTTGTCTCCATTATCTGGAATTTGGTAATCCTTTATTGTAAAAATCCCAGGAAGCACATTCTGTAACAATCAAAATAAATTAAATATAATTAAAATTAAAATTCGACGATAAGAATAAACAAAAAGAACCACCATTAACTAAGGGGACATGATTACAAAAAATAAAAAATAAAAGTAATAAATAATTGAATTAGATAAACATTTAATTCATATGTTGTGTGTACTATTCTAATAATATAAGGTGACATTGTACACTTTTTAAAGGGAAAAAGACACTGAAGTCCTCAAGTTTATTATATTGGGACACTTAGGTCCCTCCGTTTTTCTTTTTATTTTGATAGGTCCTATTTTTCAACATGGTTAGTTATATTTAACTGTTAATGATTTGATTTTTTTTAAATTCCACTTATACCTTTTATTTTATTAACCAAATTTATTTGATTTCACAATTATAAATACTCAACCATTTATTAGATATATTATTTAAATAATATAATTTTTTTTAGGATTTGTACGGTGACTTTGTTTTCTTCTATTCATGTAGTATAAATCTTCAAAACTATGTATCATTTTTTTTAAGAAAAAACTATATCAAACTTGTATCTTTTTCTTTGTGCCTATCAAGAATCCTACTTAGCTAGTAGAATCCATCCTTTATCTAATTCATATCTATAAAACAACCTCATCTAATATACTTATCTGAATTTTATGTTTTATTAAATTAAAATCAAATAACATGACAATCTCACACATGTATAAAAGATCACAATACTAATAAAATTAACAATCATAATAATATATAGAATTTTTTCAGATCATGTTCTTGTGCTAACATATTTTTTAAAAACCCAACGAAATAGTAATCTAATATATGAGACAAAACAACACGTATATTCTGAGCATACGATACCATGTTCACAGTACATGACAAAAGTAACTTTCATAATAAGAATTAGTTATCTAGAATACGCAATCTCGTTAGATGTGTTGCTAGGTCTTGTACAAGTAGAGCTCCCACAATGGACATAATTCTGGTTAATGTCCATATTATGGTTTCAACCTATACAAATATAATAATAAGTAATTAGATTAATTGTATCCATTAATGTAAATAAAAATACTTGAAAATAATTAAAGATATTACAATCAACAGTAACAAATAAGTTGCATCTATATAAGTGGCTTATACGATCTTCGAGTTTCCATGGTCCAATATGATCACATAAATTTTATTTTCAACTTTTCTTTGAACTCATCAATTTGGAATTTATACTATATCAGTACACTACTTTACATATAACCTCATAAAAAATCACATTAGATGCTTATTCTTTCTTGAAAAAAGATAAGGTGTGTCAAAAGTGCAATAAAAGAAAAATATAAACAATATTACTTGTTGTACTATATTGTTATCAAAACTCGTGTTAGCTCTTCTATCCTTTAGATGGCATGTAGATTTATTATGACCAACGCTTTGCATAACGAGCATCTACGAGGTGCAATTTCTCCAACTTCTTTGATTCTATTAACCTTTGGCATGCCTCTTTTCCGTACCATTTCTGGAGGTGCCCATATAGGTGAATTGTCCGAATCTGTATTTTTAACAAAGGAATCAAGAAGAGGGTATAAAAGGTATTTTAAAGAAGTCAATTACTCTTGACGGTTAAAAAAAGTTATCTACGTTAAAAAATAGAATTATCAAGAGAATAAAAAGAACTAAGGAACTTATGTGTCCCAATATAAAAAACTAGAGGACCTGAGAGCCATTTTCCCACTTTTTAAATCTCACTAGTTTATACACATATTTTTAAGACCACAAAAGATATGATGTATCTTTCAAACTAAATAAAAATACATTCAAATATCTAAATCACAAGGAGATAAAATAAAAAGAATGTTTAGTTAGACTATCATATATGTTGTTCGAAAATTTGCTTTCTCCAATAGGAGTCAATCAAGTCTTACAAATTAATTTAATTTTTCTTACTTCTATTTCTCTACTCTCCATATATATACTCCAACCACTATGAACAGATGGTCTAAAATTTAGTGAAAAAAATATCTCTTGTGTTGTTGGTGTATATTTGGCTATTTTGTAAAATATATATATAATCCTAAAATATCTAACTAATTTTCTAAATATAATTAATTATAAATTTGAGAAAAAACGAAAAATTCAAATTAATTTACACCAGAGTGCAAAAACACATTGCAGAACAAATTTTGAAATTAAAAAAGTACCTTAGATTTATAAATTGAAATGATATGGCCAACGATCTAAGATACTAGCATTTAAAAATAGTATTTAAACAGAATAATGCCGATCTAGATTGAGATGAAACATCATAATGAAAGAAAAAGAGGGAGATATTAAAGAGAAATTGAAAAAAGTAGATTGGATGGAAGAAATGAATTATGATTAGAAAATATTGAAAATTAGAAAATAAAGAAGATTTAGACATTATAGTTTGATAGTAAAAATGACGAAAAAGGGAATATCAAAAGGTGGATGACAGTAGGTTTGAAACTAAGAGTGGAAGAAAAAGCTGAAGAATATGTATGTGTATGTATAGCAAAAGGCGGCAACATTAGGGTTTAATGGGTTGTTTATTTTATATTGAGTTTGTGAAATTAGCGTGGACCCTAAATTGTATTAATATTTTAATTATAGTTTAAACTTATAAGTTTCATAAATAATATGATATGTTTTTTTCATATTACATATTTTCTAATAAAGTTTTATATTTAAGTTATATGAATAACTTTGTTTCTGATTATGTACTTTTGATATTTGTTCGATAATGTTTTAATCCCCTAATTGTCTTTATATGTTATCGTTTATTAATTTAACATAACCTATGTGAAAAATTAAAATTTAATATTTTATTTATTACTAATTAATAAAATTATTTAAAAACTTAGTTTTATAAATAGTTATTTGTTCAATAGATGAACTCGGGTTCTTACAATAATCTAAGATAAATTATCTATTAATATATCCTTGAATTTACCAATAACAGAGGATGGTGACATTGTGATGCTAGTTAAATGTAATATTTTTGTCAAAGTTAAATTATGATATCTGAATTATAATGCATGTTACGACATTCATTGATGAATTGCATTCTCAAAAGTATGGTATATGAGTTTTACACTTATGTTTACTAAAATATGTGTTGTTATAATGAAAACAAAATATCTCCATCAAGGAAGCTTCTGATGAAACTTCATGCATGTCAAAAGGAAAGAATTATCCTAACATGATCTCAAGAAATGAAGCTTATAAGAGTAGTGAACTAGTGTGTTAAGTGTATTGCAAGAAAAATACATTAACTTATAGCATATATGGTTTGCCAAGTACATATTTGCTAAATGTGACGGCCTCTCAGATTTTCAAGGTTTGAAGATAAGGATGCAACTGTACATTTCGTACCATTCTGGCAGTGTATTGAAGACCGTTTCTCTACCTGTTGTTAGTATAGGGAAAAAGTTGTTACATCGGGTATTTACATTTGTTGTCCCCTAGAGTGTGAGAAATAAATCAAAACCTACGAGGAGCTACTACACGCAAGTCTAGGAGTCGTAAACAAGTAACAAATAAGTATTAAAGTATCTTTCTCCACATGTAGTACGAGGTTAATTCTTTTGTATTTTAAGGAAGCGTAGAGGGGTCGAGTTGCAATTAACTAAAACATAAAAGATATTGTTTTATTTTATAAAAGTAAGGATTAAAGTGCAAAACAAATAACATATGATTAAAAATCAATTAACTAAAGGATAAACTAACAAATACGAGAATATAGTTGAGAAGATAGCCTTAGTGTCGCTAGTAATTCTCACTAGTTATGAATTTACCTATTTATGAATGTAAGGGTGAATAGTTATTTTAGCAATAGTCGAAACTCTAAAATCTCCCTAATGCCGTCCCTGGTAGATAGAGAGATGTCTACAATTCTATGGATCTCTCCTGAGTGTAACTACAAGACTTTCAAACGTAATTAATCCTAACCCGATTGACTATTTAGCTATCTGACGAGCCTTGTGAAGTTCAAGTTCCTCTTAGTCGATATTTCGGGGAAAGGGGCTAGTAGTAAGGGTGTAGATAATTTTTTACGGTCCTATTAATTAAAATAAAATGAAAAAAATAATGTTTTTAAATTAGTTTGATGCACTTGGAGAATAAAAAAAATAATGGTGTTTTTATTTTTACCACATATGGTTTGGAAGAAGAAAAAAAATTTATATTACTTTTCTTGCGGGTAAGGTTATTTAGCAGTAAAAAAATTGTGTTTGCGGTTGAGTTGTAAGGAGAAAAACTACCTTTATTGTATCTATTTATTGGATATATGGTTATTTTCTTTTCTTCTATTTTATGAATAATATTTTTTTCTCTCTGTGAAAATTAAACTAACTTTATGTAATTATTCGTGAGTTTTAACATTTGGCGGAAAAATAAACCGAATACCCATACAAAAATAAAAATACAAGAATAATAAATGTTCAAGAGATTTAATTAAAGGTTTGGTGATACCTATAAAATATAAAAAAAAGTATTTATTAACTTGGAAAAATAAGGAATAACAAATTCAATGCATTCCAAATAAAGTTAAGTTACACATAATTCTGAGCTATCGTGCATTTGATTATTCATGATGTACTCTATTTTCTTTGTAAGTCTCCTTCCATAATTAGATTAGAAGTTAATATAAATAAATCATTACTACATTAACCTATATTTAGTGGATTGAACTAAAAATAGTATATCCTATAAGAAAGCTTATCGATGACACACTTTCAAAATTTGGCCCTTGGAGATTTATAATTGTTATACACAATAACTAAGCACTATAGTTTTATATACTACTATTCGTGAAAGTGAAATTACATAGGTTAGATCATTACATTTACTATTTAGCACATACAATTTTAGCAACTAATAATACTAGTACTAACTACGTACAAAATAGTGTATGATTCTCTAAACTACATGTTTAAAAATGTTTAATACTTGACGGTAATATTCATAACATTAAATAAAACCTAGATACTTCTAAATATAAAAACCAATTCTAATCCTTCTAGCTATCCTCATTACCTTATGCAACTACTATAATATAGATGATGTTAATAGAAGTGTATTCACTGTACAATGAAATGAAAAAATATAAACACGAGAGTGATAAAAACTTCGTAGTTTTATATCGAAAATGAAGAAATATTCAAATAAAAGGGAAGACAGAATTAACAAAGGTTGATAAGAATATTCTTGTTAACAATTTTCTAACCACTAGACAAACTATTGATCTTCATTACTTTTATTCCTTAAGTATGTAATATAGATTTTTGGCATATCCTCGTTATATCTATATCTGAATTTTTATAGGAAAACAAAAAATCTGTATATAATTAGAAACATAAAATAGTATATGAGTAGATTTAAAAGATATTACAACTACACACCCAACCTATAGCGATTTTTGTGGCATCTTTTTGAAAACATGCTTACTTACTTTCTATTAGTAGATTAGGCCTATTTGCATTAATACATGCTATAGATAATTAGGTAAGCTACAAATTTGTAAGCATCCCATAAATATTAGATTTAACATCATTAATAAGGTCAAAATTTAGATTATGACATTTAAAGATAATACAATTAAATAAGATATTTTTCTGTGCTCCCCAATTTTCTGGTTACATTTCTTGGCTTCTTTGGTATTCTATGCACCCTGGGGCACATTACATCGCCGGTATAGAAACGAGTTGTTTTAGGTCTTCTTCCTCTTTTCTTGGGCTACATTACATAGGTTTTAGTTCTTTTCTGCTCCAGCAAACCCAAAAATAGAAAAATATACATCTTATAAAGTAAAATTATATTTTCTACTTATTCAACTATTTTCTCTAATATGGGGACCAACTATGCAATTAACCCTTAATTTGGTCACAAAATAATGGAATATATAATAAATAATAAAAAGAAGAGTAATGATATATGTCACCTCTTTTCATGTCACCCTTTTATCACCCGTCTATATATATGTGTTGATTTCCTTGAATAGAAGATAGAGAAAAATTAAATAGGATAGAGAAATCAATTCATTGGTCTATGTAGGCATACACGTAGGAGGTGATAAAAGGGTGATACAAAAAGGGTGACAAATATCATTACTCTAAAAAGAATCAGTTATCTTGCATCTTGAATTTGTCTCCATTATCTGGAATTTGGTAATCCTTTATTGTAAAAATCCCAGGAAGCACATTCTGTAACAATCAAAATAAATTAAATATAATTAAAATTAAAATTCGACGATAAGAATTAACAAAAAGAAACACCATTAACTAAGGGGACATGATTACAAAAAATAAAAAATAAAAGTAATAAATAATTGAATTAGATAAACATTTAATTCATTTGTTGTGTGTACTATTCTAATAATATAAGGTGACATTGTATACTTTTTAAAGGGAAAAAGACACTGAAGTCCTCAAGTTTATTATATTGGGACACTTAGGTCCCTCCGTTTTTCTTTTTATTTTGATAGGTCCTATTTTTTAACATGGTTAGTTATATTTAACTGTTAATGATTTGATTTTTTTTAAATTCCACTTATACCTTTTATTTTATTAACCAAATTTATTTGATTTCACAATTATAAATACTCAACCATTTATTAGATATATTATTTAAATAATATAATTTTTTCTAGGATTTGTACGGTGACTTTGTTTTCTTCTATTCATGTAGTATAAATCTTCAAAACTATGTATCATTTTTTTTAAGAAAAAACTATATCAAACTTGTATCTTTTTCTTTGTGCCTATCAAGAATCCTACTTAGCTAGTAGAATCCATCCTTTATCTAATTCATATCTATAAAACAACCTCATCTAATATACTTATCTGAATTTTATGTTTTATTAAATTAAAATCAAATAACATGACAATCTCACACATGTATAAAAGATCACAATACTAATAAAATTAACAATCATAATAATATATAGAATTTTTTCAGATCATGTTCTTGTGCTAACATATTTTTTAAAAACCCAACGAAATAGTAATCTAATATATGAGACAAAACAACACGTATATTCTGAGCATACTATACCATGTTCACAGTACATGACAAAAGTAACTTTCATAATAAGAATTAGTTATCTAGAATACGCAACCTCGTTAGATGTGTTGCTAGGTCTTGTACAAGTAGAGCTCCCACAATGGACATAATTCTGGTTAATGTCCATATTATGGTTTTCAACCTATACAAATATAATAATAAGTAATTAGATTAATTGTATCCATTAATGTAAATAAAAATACTTGAAAATAATTAAAGATATTACAATCAACAGTAACAAATAAGTTGCATCTATATAAGTGGCTTATACGATCTTCGAGTTTCCATGGTCCAATATGATCACATAAATTTTATTTTCAACTTTTCTTTGAACTCATCAATTTGGAATTTATACTATATCAGTACACTACTTTACATATAACCTCATAAAAAATCACATTAGATGCTTATTCTTTCTTGAAAAAAGATAAGGTGTGTCAAAAGTGCAATAAAAGAAAAATATAAACAATATTACTTGTTGTACTATATTGTTATCAAAACTCGTGTTAGCTCTTCTATCCTTTAGATGGCATGTAGATTTATTATGACCAACGCTTTGCATAACGAGCATCTACGAGGTGCAATTTCTCCAACTTCTTTGATTCTATTAACCTTTGGCATGCCTCTTTTCCGTACCATTTCTGGAGGTGCCCATATAGGTGAATTGTCCGAATCTGTATTTTTAACAAAGGAATCAAGAAGAGGGTATAAAAGGTATTTTAAAGAAGTCAATTACTCTTGACGGTTAAAAAAAGTTATCTACGTTAAAAAATAGAATTATCAAGAGAATAAAAAGAACTAAGGAACTTATGTGTCCCAATATAAAAAACTAGAGGACCTGAGTGCCATTTTCCCACTTTTTAAATCTCACTAGTTTATACACATATTTTTAAGACCACAAAAGATATGATGTATCTTTC
The DNA here is from genome assembly GCA_029959085.1 of Nemophila menziesii. Lineage (NCBI taxonomy): Eukaryota > Viridiplantae > Streptophyta > Magnoliopsida > Boraginales > Hydrophyllaceae > Nemophila > Nemophila menziesii. The sequence continues at coordinate 967,271 of JARWIR010000027.1, read as the reverse complement.
AAACTAAATAAAAATACATTCAAATATCTAAATCACAAGGAGATAAAATAAAAAGAATGTTTCGTTAGACTATCATATATGTTGTTCGAAAATTTGCTTTCTCCAATAGGAGTCAATCAAGTCTTACAAATTAATTTAATTTTTCTTACTTCTATTTCTCTACTCTCCATATATATACTCCAACCACTATGAACAGATGGTCTAAAATTTAGTGAAAAAAATATCTCTTGTGTTGTTGGTGTATATTTGGCTATTTTGTAAAATATATATATAATCCTAAAATATCTAACTAATTTTCTAAATATAATTAATTATAAATTTGAGAAAAAACGAAAAATTCAAATTAATTTACACCAGAGTGCAAAAACACATTGCAGAACAAATTTTGAAATTAAAAAAGTACCTTAGATTTATAAATTGAAATGATATGGCCAACGATCTAAGATACTAGCATTTAAAAATAGTATTTAAACAGAATAATGCCGATCTAGATTGAGATGAAACATCATAATGAAAGAAAAAGAGGGAGATATTACAGAGAAATTGAAAAAAGTAGATTGGATGGAAGAAATGAATTATGATTAGAAAATATTGAAAATTAGAAAATAAAGAAGATTTAGACATTATAGTTTGATAGTAAAAATGACGAAAAAGGGAATATCAAAAGGTGGATGATAGTAGGTTTGAAACTAAGAGTGCAAGAAAAAGCTGAAGAATATGTATGTGTATGTATAGCAAAAGGCGGCAACATTAGGGTTTAATGGGTTGTTTGTTTTATATTGAGTTTGTGAAATTAGCGTGGACCCTAAATTGTATTAATATTTTAATTATAGTTTAAACTTATAAGTTTCATAAATAATATGATATGTTTTTTTCATATTACATATTTTCTAATAAAGTTTTATATTTAAGTTATATGAATAACTTTGTTTCTGATTATGTACTTTTGATATTTGTTCGATAATGTTTTAATCCCCTAATTGTCTTTATATGTTATCGTTTATTAATTGAACATAACCTATGTGAAAAATTAAAATTTAATATTTTATTTATTACTAATTAATAAAATTATTTAAAAACTTAGTTTTATAAATAGTTATTTGTTCAATAGATGAACTCGGGTTCTTACAATAATCTAAGATAAATTATCTATTAATATATCCTTGAATTTACCAATAACAGAGGATGGTGACATTGTGATGCTAGTTAAATGTAATATTTTTGTCAAAGTTAAATTATGATATCTGAATTATAATGCATGTTACGACATTCATTGATGAATTGCATTCTCAAAAGTATGGTATATGAGTTTTACACTTATGTTTACTAAAATATGTGTTGTTATAATGAAAACAAAATATCTCCATCAAGGAAGCTTCTGATGAAACTTCATGCATGTCAAAGGAAAGAATTATCCTAACATGATCTCAAGAAATGAAGCTTATAAGAGTAGTGAACTAGTGTGTTAAGTGTATTGCAAGAAAAATACATTAACTTATAGCATATATGGTTTGCCAAGTACATATTTGCTAAATGTGACGGCCTCTCAGATTTTCAAGGTTTGAAGATAAGGATGCAACTGTACATTTCGTACCATTCTGGCAGTGTATTGAAGACCGTTTCTCTACCTGTTGTTAGTATAGGGAAAAAGTTGTTACATCGGGTATTTACATTTGTTGTCCCCTAGAGTGTGAGAAATAAATCAAAACCTACGAGGAGCTACTACACGCAAGTCTAGGAGTCGTAAACAAGTAACAAATAAGTATTAAAGTATCTTTCTCCACATGCAGTACGAGGTTAATTCTTTTGTATTTTAAGGAAGCGTAGAGGGGTCGAGTTGCAATTAACTAAAACATAAAAGATATTGTTTTATTTTATAAAAGTAAGGATTAAAGTGCAAAACAAATAACATATGATTAAAAATCAATTAACTAAAGGATAAACTAACAAATACGAGAATATAGTTGAGAAGATAGCCTTAGTGTCGCTAGTAATTCTCACTAGTTATGAATTTACCTATTTATGAATGTAAGGGTGAATAGTTATTTTAGCAATAGTCGAAACTCTAAAATCTCCCTAATGCCGTCCCTGGTAGATAGAGAGATGTCTACAATTCTATGGATCTCTCCTGAGTGTAACTACAAGACTTTCAAACGTAATTAATCCTAACCCGATTGACTATTTAGCTATCTGACGAGCCTTGTGAAGTTCAAGTTCCTCTTAGTCGATATTTCGGGGAAAGGGGCTAGTAGTAAGGGTGTAGATAATTTTTTACGGTCCTATTAATTAAAATAAAATGAAAAAAATAATGTTTTTAAATTAGTTTGATGCACTTGGAGAATAAAAAAAATAATGGTGTTTTTATTTTTACCACATATGGTTTGGAAGAAGAAAAAAAATTTATATTACTTTTCTAGCGGGTAAGGTTATTTAGCAGTAAAAAAATTGTGTTTGCGGTTGAGTTGTAAGGAGAACAACTACCTTTATTGTATCTATTTATTGGATATATGGTTATTTTCTTTTCTTCTATTTTATGAATAATATTTTTTTCTCTCTGTGAAAATTAAACTAACTTTATGTAATTATTCGTGAGTTTTAACATTTGGCGGAAAAATAAACCGAATACCTATACAAAAATAAAAATACAAGAATAATAAATGTTCAAGAGATTTAATTAAAGGTTTGGTGATACCTATAAAATATAAAAAAAAAGTATTTATTAACTTGGAAAAATAAGGAATAACAAATTCAATGCATTCCAAATAAAGTTAAGTTACACATAATTCTGAGCCATCGTGCATTTGATTATTCATGATGTACTCTATTTTCTTTGTAAGTCACCTTCCATAATTAGATTAGAAGTTAATATAAATAAATCATTACTACATTAACCTATATTTAGTGGATTGAACTAAAAATAGTATATCCTATAAGAAAGCTTATCGATGACACACTTTCAAAATTTGGCCCTTGGAGATTTATAATTGTTATACACAATAACTAAGCACTATAGTTTTATATACTACTATTCGTGAAAGTGAAATTACATAGGTTAGATCATTACATTTACTATTTAGCACATACAATTTTAGCAACTAATAATACTAGTACTAACTACGTACAAAACAGTGTATGATTCTCTAAACTACATGTTTAAAAATGTTTAATACTTGACGGTAATATTCATAACATTAAATAAAACCTAGATACTTCTAAATATAAAAACCAATTCTAATCCTTCTAGCTATCCTCATTACCTTATGCAACTACTATAATATAGATGATGTTAATAGAAGTGTATTCACTGTACAATGAAATGAAAAAATATAAACACGAGAGTGATAAAAACTTCGTAGTTTTATATCGAAAATGAAGAAATATTCAAATAAAAGGGAAGACAGAATTAACAAAGGTTGATAAGAATATTCTTGTTAACAATTTTCTAACCACTAGACAAACTATTGATCTTCATTACTTTTATTCCTTAAGTATGTAATATAGATTTTTGGCATATCCTCGTTATATCTATATCTGAATTTTTATAGGAAAACAAAAAATCTGTATATAATTAGAAACATAAAATAGTATATGAGTAGATTTAAAAGATATTACAACTACACACCCAACCTATAGCGATTTTTGTGGCATCTTTTTGAAAACATGCTTACTTACTTTCTATTAGTAGATTAGGCCTATTTGCATTAATACATGCTATAGATAATTAGGTAAGCTACAAATTTGTAAGCATCCCATAAATATTAGATTTAACATCATTAATAAGGTCAAAATTTAGATTATGACATTTAAAGATAATACAATTAAATAACATATTTTTCTGTGCTCCCCAATTTTCTGGTTACATTTCTTGGCTTCTTTGGTATTCTATGCACCCTGGGGCACATTACATCGCCGGTATAGAAACGAGTTGTTTTAGGTCTTCTTCCTCTTTTCTTAGGCTACATTACATAGGTTTTAGGTCTTTTCTGCTCCAGCAAACCCAAAAATAGAAAAATATACATCTTATAAAGTAAAATTATATTTTCTACTTATTCAACTATTTTCTCTAATATGGGGACCAACTATGCAATTAACCCTTAATTTGGTCACAAAATAATGGAATATATAATAAATAATAAAAAGAATCAGTTATCTTGCATCTTGAATTTGTCTCCATTATCTGGAATTTGGTAATCCTTTATTGTAAAAATCCTAGGAAGCACATTCTGTAACAATCAAAATAAATTAAATATAATTAAAATTAAAATTCGACGATAAGAATTAACAAAAAGAAACACCATTAACTAAGGGGACATGATTACAAAAAATAAAAAATAAAAGTAATAAATAATTGAATTAGATAAACATTTAATTAATATGTTGTGTGTACTATTCTAATAATATAAGGTGACATTGTATACTTTTTAAAGGGAAAAAGACACTGAAGTCCTCAAGTTTATTATATTGGGACACTTAGGTCCCTCCGTTTTTCTTTTTATTTTGATAGGTCCTATTTTTTAACATGGTTAGTTATATTTAACTGTTAATGATATGATTTTTTTTAAATTCCACTTATACCCTTTATTTTATTAACCAAATTTATTTGATTTCACAATTATAAATACTCAACCATTTATTAGATATATTATTTAAATAATATAATATTTTTTAGGATTTGTACGGTGACTTTGTTTTCTTCTATTCATGTAGTATAAATCTTCAAAACTATGTATCATTTTTTTTAAGAAAAAACTATATCAAACTTGTATCTTTTTCTTTGTTCCTATCAAGAATCCTACTTAGCTAGTAGAATCCATCCTTTATCTAATTCATATCTATAAAACAACCTCATCTAAATTTTATGTTTTATTAAATTAAAATCAAATAACATGACAATCTCACACATGTATAAAAGATCACAATACTAATAAAATTAACAATCATAATAATATATAGAATTTTTTCAGATCATGTTCTTGTGCTAACATATTTTTTAAAAACCCAACGAAATAGTAATCTAATATATGAGACAAAACAACACGTATATTCTGAGCATACGATACCATGTTCACAGTACATGACAAAAGTAACTTTCATAATAATAATTAGTTATCTAGAATACGCAACCTCGTTAGATGTGTTGCTAGGTCTTGTACAAGTAGAGCTCCCACAATGGACATAATTCTGGTTAATGTCCATATTATGGTTTTCAACCTATACAAATATAATAATAAGTAATTAGATTAATTGTATCCATTAATGTAAAAAAAAATACTTGAAAATAATTAAAGATATTACAATCAACAGTAACAAATAAGTTGCATCTATATAAGTGGCTTATACGATCTTCGATGAACGAGTTTCCATGGTCCAATATGATCACATAAATTTTATTTTCAACTTTTCTTTGAACTCATCAATTTGGAATTTATACTATATCAGTACACTACTTTACATATAACCTCATAAAAAATCACATTAGATGCTTATTCTTTCTTGAAAAAAGATAAGGTGTGTCAAAAGTGCAATAAAAGAAAAATATAAACAATATTACTTGTTGTACTATATTGTTATCAAAACTCGTGTTAGCTCTTCTATCCTTTAGATGGCATGTAGTTTATTATGACCAACGCTTTGCATAACGAGCATCTACGATGTACTGATCATTGATCACGAGATGGTGCAATTTCTCCAACTTCTTTGATTCTATTAACCTTTGGCATGCCTCTTTTCCGTACCATTTCTGGAGTTGCCCATATAGGTGAATTGTCCGAATCTGTATTTTTAACAAAGGAATCAAGAAGAGTGTATAAAAGGTATTTTAAAGAAGTCAATTACTCTTGACTGTTAAAAAAAGTTATCTACGTTAAAAAATAAGACTTATCAAGAGAATAAAAAGAACTAAGGAACTTATGTGTCCCAATATAAAAAACTAGAGGACCTGAGTACCCTTTTCCCACTTTTTAAATCTCACGAGTTTATACACATATTTTTAAGACCACAAAAGATATGATGTATCTTTCAAACTAAATAAAAATACATTCAAATATCTAAATCACAAGGAGATAAAATAAAAAGAATGTTTCGTTAGACTATCATATATGTCGTTCGAAAATTTGCTTTCTCCAATAGGAGTCAATCAAGTCTTACAAATTAATTTAATTTTTCTTACTTCTATTTCTCTACTCTCCATATATATACTCCAACCACTATGAACAGATGGTCTAAAATTTAGTGAAAAAAATATCTCTTGTGTTGTTGGTGTATATTTGGCTATTTTGTAAAATATATATATAATCCTAAAATATCTAACTAATTTTCTAAATATAATTAATTATAAATTTGAGAAAAAACGAAAAATTCAAATTAATTTACACCAGAGTGCAAAAACACATTGCAGAACAAATTTTGAAATTAAAAAAGTACCTTAGATTTATAAATTGAAATGATATGGCCAACATCTAAGATACTAGCATTTAAAAATAGTATTTAAACAGAATAATGCCGATCTAGATTGAGATGAATCATCATAATGAAAGAAAAAGAGGGAGATATTACAGAGAAATTGAAAAAAGTAGATTGGATGGAAGAAATGAATTATGATTAGAAAAGATTGAAAATTAGAAAATAAAGAAGATTTAGACATTATAGTTTGATAGTAAAAATGACGAAAAAGGGAATATCAAAAGGTGGATGACAGTAGGTTTGAAACTAAGAGTGGAAGAAAAAGCTGAAGAATATGTATGTGTATGTATAGCAAAAGGCGGCAACATTAAGGTTTAATGGGTTGTTTATTTTTATTGAGTTTGTGAAATTAGAGTGGACCCTAAATTGTATTAATATTTTAATTATAATTTAAACTTATAAGTTTCATAAATAATATGATATATTTTTTTCATATTACATATTTTCTAATAAAGTTTTATATTTAAGTTATATGAATAACTTTGTTTCTGATTATGTACTTTTGATATTTGTTCGATAATGTTTTAATCCCCTAATTGTCTTTATATGTTATCGTTTATTAATTGAACATAACCTAAGTGAAAAATTAAAATTTAATATTTTATTTATTACAAATTAATAAAATTATTTAAAAACTTAGTTTTATAAATAGTTATTTGTTCAATAGATGAACTCCGGTTCTTACAATAATCTAAGATAAATTATCTATTAATATATCCTTGAATTTACCAATAACAGAGGATGGTGACATTGTGATGCTAGTTAAATGTAATATTTTTGTCAAAGTTAAATTATGATATCTGAATTATAAATCATGTTACGACATTCATTAATGAATTGCATTCTCAAAAGTATGGTATATGAGTTTTACACTTATGTTTACTAAAATATGTGTTGTTATAATGAAAACAAAATATCTCCATCAAGGAAGCTTCTGATGAAACTTCGTGCATGTCAAAGGAAAGAATTATCCTAACATGATCTCAAGAAATGAAGCTTATAAGAGTAGTGAACTAGTGTGTTAAGTGTATTGCAAGAAAAATACTTTAACTTATAGCATATATGGTTTGCCAAGTACATATTTGCTAAATGTGACGGCCTCTCAGATTTTCAAGGTTTGAAGATAAGGATGCAACTATACATTTCGTACCATTCTGGCAGTGTATTGAAGACCGTTTCTCTACCTGTTGTTAGTATAGGGAAAAAGTTGCTACATCGGGTATTTACATTTGTTGTCCCCTAGAGTGTGAGAAATAAATCAAAACCTACGAGGAGCTACTACACGCAAGTCTAGGAGTCGTAAACAAGTAACAAATAAGTATTAAAGTATCTTTATCCACATGCAGTACGAGGTTAATTCTTTTTTATTTTAAGGAAGCGTAGAGGGGTCGAGTTGCAATTAACTAAAACATAAAAGATATTGTTTTATTTTATAAAAGTAAGGATTAAAGTGCAGAACAAATAACATATGATTAAAAATCAATTAACTAAAGGATAAACTAACAAATACGAGAATATAGTTGAGAAGATAGCTTTAGTGTCGCTAGTAATTCTCACTAGTTATGAATTTACCTATTCATGAATGTAAGGGTGAATAGTTATTTTAGCAATAGTCGAATCTCTAAAATCACCCTAATTCCGTCCCTGGTAGATAGAGAGATGTCTACAATTCTATGGATCTCTCCTGAGTAAAACTACAAGACTTTCAAACGTAATTAATCCTAACCCGATTGACTATTTAGCTATCTGACGAGCCTTGTGAAGTTCAAGTTCCTCTTAGTCGATATTTCGGGGAAAGGGGCTAGTAGTAAGGGTGTAGATAATTTTTTACGGTCCTATTAATTAAAATTAAATAAAAAAAATAATGTTTTTAAATTAGTTTGATGCACTTGGAGAATAAAAAAAATAATGGTCTTTTTATTTTTACCACATATGGTTTGGAAGAAGAAAAAAAATTTATATTACTTTTCTTGCGGGTAAAGTTATTTAGCAGTAAAAAAATTGTGTTTGCGGTTGAGTTGTAAGGAGAAAAACTACGTTTATTGTATCTATTTATTGGATATATGGTTATTTTCTTTTCTTCTATTTTATGAATAATATTTTTTTCTCTCTATGAAAATTAAACTAACTTTATGTAATTATTCGTGAGTTTTAACATTTGGCGGAAAAATAAACCGAATAATCATACAAAAATAAAAATACAAGAATAATAAATGTTCAAGAGATTTAATTAAAGGTTTTGTGATACCTATAAAATATAAAAAAAAGTATTTATTAACTTGGAAAAATAAGGAATAACAAATTCAATGCATTCCAAATAAAGTTAAGTTACACATAATTCTGATCCATCGTGCATTTGATTATTCATGATGTACTCTATTTTCTTTGTAAGTCTCCTTCCATAATTAGATTAGAAGTTAATATAAATAAATCATTACTACATTAACCTATATTTATTGGATTGAACTTAAAATAGTATATCCTATAAGAAAGCTTATCGATGACACACTTTCAAAATTTGGCCCTTGGAGATTTATAATTGTTATACACAATAACTAAGCACTATAGTTTTATATACTACTATTCGTGAAAGTGAAATTACATAGGTTAGATCATTACATTTACTATTTAGCACATACAATTTTAGCAACTAATAATACTAGTACTAACTACGAACAAAACAGTGTATAATTCTCTAAACTACATGTTTAAAAATGTTTAATACTTGACGGTAATATTCATAACATTAAATAAAACCTAGATACTTCTAAATATAAAAACCAATTCTAATCCATCTAACTATCCTCATTACCTTATGCAACTACTATAATATAGATGATGTTAATAGAAGTGTATTCACTGTACAATGAAATGAAAAAATTTAAACACGAAAAAATATAAACACGAGAGTGATAAAAACTTCGTAGTTTTATATCGAAAATGAAGAAATATTCAAATATAAGGGAAGACAGAATTTACAAAGGTTGATAAGAATATTCTTGTTAACCATTATTTTTTTCGTTTTCTAACCACTAGACAAACTATTGATCTTCATTACTTTTATTCCTTAAGTCTGTAATATAGATTTTTGGCATATCCTCGTTATATCTATATCTGAATTTTTATAGGAAAACAAAAAATCTGTATATAATTAGAAACATAAAATAGTATATGAGTAGATTTAAAAGATATTAAAACTACACACCCAACCTATAGCGATTTTTGTGGCATCCTTTTGAAAACATGCTTACTTACTTTCTATTAGTAGATTAGGCCTATTTGCATTAACACATGCTATAGATAATTAGGTAAGCTACAAATTTGTAAGCATCCCATAAATATTAGATTTAACATCATTAATAAGGTCAAAATTTAGATTATGACATTTAAAGATAATACAATTAAATAACATATTTTTCTGTGCTTCCCAATTTTGTGGTTACATTTCTTGGCTTCTTTGGTATTCTATGCACCCTGGGGCACATTACATCGCCGGTATAGAAACGAGTTGTTTTAGGTCTACTTCCTCTTTTCTTCGGCTACATTACATAGGTTTTAGGTCTTTTCTGCTCCAGCAAACCCAAAAATAGAAAAATATACATCTTATAAAGTAAAATTATATTTTCTACTTATTCAACTATTTTCTCTAATATGGGGACCAACTATGCAATTAACCCTTAATTTGATCACAAAATAATGGAATATATGATAAATAATAAAAAGAATCAGTTATCTTGCATCTTGAATTTGTCTCCATTATCTGGAATTTGGTAATCCTTTATTGTAAAAATCCCAGGAAGCACATTCTGTAACAATCAAAATAAATTAAATATAATTAAAATTAAAATTCGACGATAAGAATTAACAAAAAGAAACACCATTAACTTAGGGGACATGATTACAAAAAATAAAAAATAAAAGTAATCAATAATTGAATTAGATAAACATTTAATTCATATGTTGTGTGTACTATTCTAATAATATAAGGTGACATTGTACACTTTTTAAAGGGAAAAAGACACTGAAGTCCTCAAGTTCATTATATTGGGACACTTAGGTCCCTCCGTTTTTCTTTTTATTTTGATAGGTCCTATTTTTTAACATGGTTAGTTATATTTAACTGTTAATGATATGATTTTTTTTAAATTCCACTTATACCCTTTATTTTATTAACCAAATTTATTTGATTTCACAATTATAAATACTCAACCATTTATTAGATATATTATTTAAATAATATAATTTTTTTTAGGATTTGTAAAGTGACTTTGTTTTCTTCTATTCATGTAGAATAAATCTTGAAAACTATGTATCATTTTTTTTAAGAAAAAACTATATCAAACTTGTATCTTTTTCTTTGTGCCTATCAAGAATCCTACTTAGCTAGTAGAATCCATCCTCTATCTAATTCATATCTATAAAACAACCTCATCTAATATACTTATCTGAATTTTATGTTTTATTAAATTAAAATCAAATAACATGACAATCTCACACATGTATAAAAGATCACAATACTAATAAAATTAACAATCATAATAATATATAGAATTTTTTCAGATCATGTTCTTGTGCTAACATATTTTTTAAAAACCAACGAAATAGTAATCTAATATATGAGACAAAACAAAACGTATATTCTGAGCATACGATACCATGTTCACAGTACATGACAAAAGTAACTTTCATAATAAGAATTAGTTATCCAGAATACGCAACCTCGTTAGATGTGTTGCTAGATCTTGTACAAGTAGAGCTCCCACAATGGACATAATTCTGGTTAATGTCCATATTATGGTTTTCAACCTATACAAATATAATAATAAGTAATTAGATTAATTGTATCCATTAATGTAAAAAAAAATACTTGAAAATAATTAAAGATATTACAATCAACAGTAACAAATAAGTTGCATCTATGTAAGTGGCTTATACGATCTTCGATGAACGAGTTTCCATGGTCCAATATGATCACATAAATTTTATTTTCAACTTTTCTTTGAACTCATCAATTTGGAATTTATACTATATCAGTACACTACTTTACATATAACCTCATAAAAAATCACATTAGATGCTTATTCTTTCTTGAAAAAAGATAAGGTGTGTCAAAAGTGCAATAAAAGAAAAATATAAACAATATTACTTGTTGTACTATATTGTTATCAAAACTCGTGTTAGCTCTTCTATCCTTTAGATGACATGTAGATTTATTATGACCCAACGTTTTGCATAACGAGCATCTACGATGTACTGATCATTGATCACGAGATGGTGCAATTTCTCCAACTTCTTTGATTCTATTAGCCTCTGGCATGCCTCTTTTCCGTACCATTTCTGGAGGTGCCCATATAGGTGAATTGTCCGAATCTGTATTTTTAACAAAGGAATCAAGAAGAGGGTATAAAAGGTATTTTAAAGAAGTCAATTACTCTTGACTGTTAAAAAAAGTTATCTACGTTAAAAAATAAGACTTATCAAGAGAATAAAAAGAACTAAGGAACTTATGTGTCCTAATATAAAAAACTAGAGGACCTGAGTGTCCTTTTCCCACTTTTTAAATCTCACGAGTTTATACACATATTTTTAAGACCACACAGATATGATGTATCTTTCAAACTAAATAAAAATACATTCAAATATCTAAATCACAAGGAGATAAAATAAAAAGAATGTTTCGTTAGACTATCATATATGTTGTTCGAAAATTTGCTTTCTCCAATAGGAGTCAATCAAGTCTTACAAATTAATTTAATTTTTCTTACTTCTATTTCTCTACTCTCCATATATATACTCCAACCACTATGAACAGATGGTCTAAAATTTAGTGAAAAAAATATCTCTTGTGGTGTTGGTGTATATTTGGCTATTTTGTAAAATATATATATAATCCTAAAATATCTAACTAATTTTCTAAATATAATTAATTATAAATTTGAGAAAAAACGAAAAATTAAAATTAATTTACACCAGAGTGCAAAAACACATTGCAGACCAAATTTTGAAATTAAAAAAGTACCTTAGATTTATAAATTGAAATGATATGGCCAACGATCTAAGATACTAGCATTTAAAAATAGTATTTAAACAGAAGAATTCCGATCTAGATTGAGATGAAACATCATAATGAAAGAAAATGATTGAGATATTACAGAGAAATTTAAAAAAGTAGATTGGATGGAAGAAATGAATTATGATTAGAAAAGATTGAAAATTAGAAAATAAAGAAGATTTAGACATTATAGTTTGATAGTAAAAATGACGAAAAAGGGAATATCAAAAGGTGGATGACAGTAGGTTTGAAACTAAGAGTGGAAGAAAAAGCTGAAGAATATGTATATGTATGTATAGCAAAAGGCGGCAACATTAGGGTTTAATGGGTTGTTTATTTTTTAATGAGTTTGTGAAATTAGCGTGGACCCTAAATTGTATTAATATTTTAATTATAGTTTAAACTTATTAGTTTAATAAATAATATGGTATTTTTTTTCATATTACATATTTTCTAATAAAGTTTTATATATAACTTCTATGAATAACTTTGTTTCTGATTATGTACTTTTGATATTTGTTCGATAAAGTTTTAATCCCCTAATTGTCTTTATATGTTATCCTTTATTAATTGAACATAACCTATGTGAAAAATTAAAATTTAATATTTTATTTATTACTAATTAATAAAATTATTTAAAAACTTAGTTTTATAAATAGTTATTTGTTCAATAGATGAACTCGAGTTCTTACAATAATATAAGATAATTTATCTATTAATATATCCTAGAATTTACCAATAACAGAGGATGGTGACATTGTGATACTAGTTAAATGTAATATTTTTGTCAAAGTTAAATTATGATATCTGAATTATAATGCATGTTACGATATTCATTGATGAATTGCATTCTCAAAAGTATGGTATATGAGTTTTACACTTATGTTTACTAAAATATGTGTTTTTATAATGAAAACAAAATATCATTTCTAAATTTGTTCGAACATAGATAAGTTTTAAATTCTTCAAGTCCTTTTAGAGCTAGTAGTGTCTTCCACAAAAGAATAATTGGTAATATCTCCATCAAGGAAGCTTCTGATGAAACTTCATGCATGTCAAAGGAAAAATTATCCTAACATGATCTCAAGAAATGAAGCTTATAAGAGTAGTGAACTAGTATGTTAAGTGTATTGCAAGAAAAATACATTAACTTATAGCATATAAGGTTTGCCAAGTACATATTTGCTAAATGTGACGGCCTCTCAGATTGTCAAGGTTTGAAGATAAGGATGCAACTGTACATTTCGTACCATTCTGGCAGTGTATTGAAGACCGTTTCTCTACCTGTCGTTAGTATAGGGAAAAAGTTGTTACATCGGGTATTTACATTTGTTGTCCCCTAGAGTGTGAGAAATAAATCAAAACCTACGAGGAGCTACTACACGCAAGTCTAGGAGTCGTAATCAAGTAACAAATAAGTATTAAAGTATCTTTCTCCACATGCACTACGAGGTTAATTCTTTTGTGTTTTAAGGAAGCGTAGAGGGGTCGAGTTGCAATTAACTAAAACATAAAAGATATTGTTTTATTTTATAAAAGTAAGGATTAAAGTGCAAAACAAATAACATATGATTAAAAATCAATTAACTAAAGGATAAACTAACAAATACGAGAATATAGTTGAGAAGATAGCCTTAGTGTCGCTAGTAATTCTCACTAGTTATGAATTTACCTATTTATGAATGTAAGGGTGAATAGTTATTTTAGCAATAGTCGAAACTCTAAAATCTCCCTAATGCCGTCCCTGGTAGATAGAGAGATGTCTACAATTCTATGGATCTCTCCTGAGTGTAACTACAAGACTTTCAAACGTAATTAATCCTAACCCGATTGACTATTTAGCTATCTGACGAGCCTTGTGAAGTTCAAGTTCCTCTTAGTCGATATTTCGGGGAAAGGGGCTAGTAGTAAGGTTGTAGATAATTTTTTACGGTCCTATTAATTAAAATTAAATGAAAAAAATAATGTTTTTAAATTAGTTTGATGTACTTAGAGAATAAAAGGTCTTTTTATTTTTACCACATATGGTTTGGAAGAAGAAAAAAAATTTATATTACTTTTCTTGCGGGTAAGGTTATTTAGCAGTAAAAAAATTGTGTTTGCGATTGAGTTGTAAGGAGAAAAACTACCTTTATCTTATCTATTTATTGGATATATGGTTATTTTCTTTTCTTCTATTTTATGAATAATATATTTTCCGCTCTGTGAAAATTAAACTAACTTAATGTAATTATTCGTGTGTTTTAACATTTGGCGGAAAAATAAACCGAATACCCATACAAAAATAAAAATACAAGAATAATAAATGTTCAAGAGATTTAATTAAAGGTTCAGTGATACCTATAAAATATAAAAAAAATTATTTATTAACTTGGAAAAATAAGGAATAACAAATTCAATGCATTCCAAATAAAGTTAAGTTACACATAATTCTGAGCCATCGTGCATTTGATTATTCATGATGTACTCTATTTTCTTTGTAAGTCTCCTTCCATAATTAGATTAGAAGTTAATATAAATTAATCATTACTATATTAACCTATATTTAGTGGATTGAACTTAAAATAGTATATCCTATAAGAAAGCTTATCGATGACACACTTTCAAAATTTGGCCCTTGGAGATTTATAATTGTTATACACAATAACTAAGCACTATACTTTTATATACTACTATTCGTGAAAGTGAAATTACATAGGTTAGATCATTACATTTACTATTTAGCACATACAATTTTAGCAACTAATAATACTAGTACTAACTACGAACAAAACAGTGTATGATTCTCTAAACTACATGTTTCAAAATGTTTAATACTTGACGGTAATATTCGTAACATTAAATAAAACCTAGATACTTCTAAATATAAAAACCAATTCTAATCCATCTAGCTATCCTCATTACCTTATGCAACTACTATAATATAGATGATGTTTATAGAAGTGTATTCACTGTACAATGAAATTAAAAAATATAAACACGAAAAATATAAACACGAGAGTGATAAAAACTTCGTAGTTTTATATCGAAAATGAAGAAATATTCAAATAAAAGGGAAGACAGAATTAACAAAGGTTGATAAGAATATTGTTGTTAACCATTATTTTTTCGTTTTCTAACCACTAGACAAACTATTGATCTTCATTACATTTATTCATTAAGTCTGTAATATAGATTTTTGGCATATCCTCGTGATATCTATATCCGAATTTTTATAGGAAAACAAAAAATCTGTATATAATTAGAAACATAAAATAGTATATGAGTAGATTTAAAAGATATTACAGCTACACACCCAACCTATAGCGATTTTTGTGGCATCTTTTTGAAAACATGCTTACTTACTTTCTATTAGTAGATTAGGCCTGTTTGCATTAACACATGCTATAGGTAATTAGGTAAGCTACAAATTTGTAAGCATCCCATAAATATTAGATTTAACATCATTAATAAGGTCAAAATTTAGATTATGACATTTAAAGATAATACAATTAAATAACATATTTTTCAGTGCTCCCCAATTTTCTGGTTACATTTCTTGGCTTCATTTGTATTCTATGCACCCTGGGGCACATTACATCCCCGGTATAGAAACGAGTTGTTTTAGGTCTTCTTCCTCTTTTCTTGGGCTACATCACACCCATAGGTTTTAGGTCTTTTCTGCTCCAGCAAACCCAAAAATAGAAAAATATACATCTTATAAAGTAAAATTCTATTTTCTACTTATTCAACTATTTTGTCTAATATAGGGACCAACTATGCAATTAACCCTTAAGTTGATCACAAAATAATGGAATATATGATAAATAATAAAAAGATTCAGTTATCTTGCATCTTGAATTTGTCTCCATTATCTGGAATTTGGTAATCCTTTATTGTAAAAATCCCAGGAAGCACATTCTGTAACAATCAAAATAAATTAAATATAATTAAAATTAAAATTCGACGATAAGAATAAACAAAAAGAACCACCATTAACTAAGGGGACATGATTACAAAAAATAAAAAATAAAAGTAATAAATAATTGAATTAGATAAACATTTAATTCATATGTTGTGTGTACTATTCTAATAATATAAGGTGACATTGTACACTTTTTAAAGGGAAAAAGACACTGAAGTCCTCAAGTTTATTATATTGGGACACTTAGGTCCCTCCGTTTTTCTTTTTATTTTGATAGGTCCAATTTTTTAACATGGTTAGTTATATTTAATTGTTAATTATATGATTTTTTTAAATTCCACTTATACCCTTTATTTTACTAACCAAATTTATTTGATTTCACAATTATAAATACTCAACCATTTATTAGATATATTATTTAAATAATATAATTTTTTTAGGATTTGTACAGTGACATTGTTTTCTTCTATTCATGTACTATAAATCTTCAAAACTATGTATCATTTTTTTTAGAAAAAACTATATCAAACTTGTATTTTATTCTTTGTGCCTATAATAAATCCTACTTAGCTACTAGAATCCATCATTTATCCAATTCATATCTATAAAACAACCTCATCTAATATACTTATCTGAATTTTATGTTCTATTAAATTAAAATCAAATAACACGACAATCTCACACAAGTATAAAAGATCACAATACTAATAAAATTAACATCCATAATAAAATATAGAATTTTTTTAGATCATGTTCTTGTGCTAACATATTTTTTAAAAACTAACGAAATAGTAATATAATATATGAGACAAAACAAAACGTATATTCTGAGCATACGATAACATGTTCACAGTACATGACAAAAGTAACTTTCATAATAAGAATTAGTTATCCACCATGTCGAGAATACGCAACCTCGTCAGATGTGTTGCTAGGTCTTGTACAAGTAGAGCTCCCACAATGTACATAATTCTGGTTAATGTCCATATTATGGTTTTCAACCTATGCAAATATAATAATAAGTAATTAGATTAATTGTATCCATTAATGTAAAAACAATACTTGAAAATAATTAAAGATATTACAATCAAAGTAACTAATAAGTTGCATCTATGTAAGTGGCTTATACGATCTAGGATGAACGAGTTTCCATGGTCCAATATGGTCACATAAATTTTATTTTCAACTTTTCTTTGAACTCATCAATCTAAAATTTATACTATATCAGTACACTATTTTACATATAACCTCATAAAAAATCACATTAGATGCTTATTCTTTCTTGAAAAAATATAAGGTGTGTCAAAAGTGCAATAAAAGAAAAATATAAACAATATTACCTGTTGTACTATATTGTTATCAAAACTCGTGTTAGCTCTTCTATCCTTTAGATGACATGTAGATTTATTATGACCCAACGCTTTGCATAACGAGCATCTATGATGTACTGATCTTTGATCAGGAGATGGTGCAATTTCTCCAACTTCTTTGATTCTATTAACCTTTGGCATGCCTCTTTTCCGTACCATTTCTGGAGGTGCCCATATAGGTGAATTGTCCGAATCTGTATTTTTAACAAAGGAATCAAGAAGAGGGTATAAAAGGTATTTTAAAGAAGTCAATTACTCATGACTGTTAAAATAAGTTAACTACATTAAAAAATAGGACTTATCAAGAGAATAAAAAGAACTAAGGAACTTATGTGTCCCAATATAAAAAACTAGAGGACCTGAGTGTCGTTTTCCTACTTTTTAAATCTCACGAGTTTATACACATATTTTTAAGACCACAAAAGATATGATGTATCTTTCAAGCTAAATAAAAATACATTCACATATATAAATCGCAAGGAGATAAAATAAAAAGAATATTTCGTTAGACTATCATATATGTTGTTAAAAAATATGCTTTCTCCAATAGGTGTCAATCAAGTCTTACAAATTAATTTAATTTTTCTTACTTCTATTTCTCTACTCTCCATATATATACTCCAACTACTACGAACAGATGGTCTAAAATTTAGTGAAAAAATATCTCTTGTGGTGTTGGTGTATATTTGGCTATTTTGTAAAATATATAATCCTAAAATATCTAACTAATTTTCTCAATATAATTAATTGTAAATTTGAGAAAAAATGAAAAATTCAAATTAATTTACACCAGAGTGCAAAAACACATTGCAGAACATATTTTGAAATTTAAAAAAGTACCTTAGATTTATAAATTGAAATGATATGGCCAACGATCTAAGATACTAGCATTTAAAAATAGTATTTAGACAGAAGAATGCCGATCTAGATTGAGATGAAACATCATAATGAAAGAAGAAGAAGGAGATATTACAGAGAAATTGAGAAAAGTAGTTTGGATGGAAGAAATGAATTATGATTAGAAAAGATTGAAAATTAGAAGATAACGAAGATTTAGACATTATAGTTTGATAGTAAAAATGACGAAAAATGGAATATCAAAAGGAGGCTGGCAGTAGGTTTGAAACCAAGAGTGCAAGAAAGAGCGGAAGAATCTGTATGTGTATGTATAGCAAAACGCAGCAACATTAGGGTTTAATGGGTTGTTTATTTTTTATTGAGTTTGTGAAATTAGCGTGGACCCTAAATTGTATTAATATTTTAATTATAGTTTAAACTTAAAATTTTCATAAATAATATGGTATTTTTTTCTTATTATATATTTTCTAATAATGTTTTATATTTAACTTCTATGAATAAAATTGTTTCTGAATATATACTTTTGATATTTGTTCGATAAAGTTTTAATCCCATAATTGTCTTTATATGTTAACGTTTATTAATTGAACATAACCTATGTGAAAAATTAAAATTTAATATTTTATTTATTACTAATTAATCAAATTGTTTAAAAACTTAGTTTTATAAATAGTTATTTGTCCAATAGATGAACTCGGGTTCTTACAATAATCTAAGATAATTTATCTATGAACATATCCTTGAATTTACCAATAATAGAGGATGGTGACATTGTGATGCTAGTTAAATGTAATATTATTGTCAAAGTTAAATTATGATATGTGAATTATAATGCATGTTACGACATTCATTAATGAATTGCATTCTCAAAAGTATAGTATATGAGTTTTACACTTATGTTTACTAAAATATGTGTTGTTATAAAGAAAACAAAATATCATTTGTAAAATTTTCCAACATAGATAAGTTTTAAATTCTTCAAGTCCTTTTAGAGCTAGTAGTGTCTTCCACAAAAGAATAATTGCTAATATCTCCATCGAGGAAGCTTTTGATGAAACTTTATTCATGTCAAAGGTAAAATTATCCTAACATGATCTCAAGAAATGAAGCTTATAAGAGTAGTGAACTAGTTGTGTTAAGTGTATTGCAAGAAAAATACATTAAGTTATAGCATATAAGGTTCGCCAAGTATATATTCTCTAAATGTGACGGCCTCTCAGATTGTCAAGGTTTGAAGATAAGGATGCAACTGTACATTTCGTACCATTCTGGCAGTGTATTGAAGACTGTTTCTCTACCTGTTGTTAGTATAGGGAAAAAGTTGTTACATCGTGTATTTACATTTGTTGTCCTCTAGAGTGTGAGAAATAAATCAAAACCTACGAGGAGCTACTACATGCAAGTCTAGGGGTCGTAAACAAGTAACAAATAAGTATTAGAGTATCTTTCTCCACATGCACTACGAGGTTAATTCGTTTATGTTTTAAGGAAGCGTAGAGGGGTCGAGTTGTAATTAACTAAAACATAAAAGATATTGTTTTATTTCATAAAAGTAAGGATTAAAGTGAAAAACAAATAACATATGATTAAAAATCAATTAACTAAAGGATAAACTAACAAATATGAGAATATAGTTGAGAAGATAGCCTTAGTGTCGCTAGTAATTCTCACTAGTTATGAATTTACCTATTTATGAATGTAAGGGTGAATAGTTATTTTAGCAATAGTCGAAACTCTAAAATCTCCCTAATTCCGTCCCTGGTAGATAGAGAGATGTCTACAATTCTATGGATCTCTCCCGAGTGAACCTACAGGACTTTCAAACGTAATTAATCCTAACCCGATTACCTATCTGGCTATCTGACGAGCCTTGTGAAGTTCAAGTTCCTCTTAGTCGCTATTTCGGGGAAAGGGGCTAGTAGTAAGGGAGTAGATAATTTTTTACGGTCCTATTAATAAAAATTTAATGAAAAAAATAATGTTTTTAAATTAGTTTGATGCACTTGGAGACTAAAAATAATAATGGTCTTTTCATTTTTACCACATCTGGTTTGGAAGAAGAAAAAACAATTATATTACTTTTCTTGCGGGTAAGGTTATTTAGCTTTAAAAAAATTGTGTTTGCGATTGAGTTGTAAGGAGAACAACTACCTTTATTGTATCTATTTATTGGATATATGGTTATTTTATTTTCTTCTATTTTATGAATAATATTTTTTTCTCTCTGTGAAAATTAAACTAACTTTATGTAATTACTCGCGAGTTTTAACATTTAGCGGAAAAATAAACCGAATACCCATACAAAAATAAAAATACAAGAATAATAAATGTTCAAGAGATTTAATTAAAGGTTCGGTGATACCTATAAAATATAAAAAAAATTATTTATTAACTTGGAAAATAAGGAATAACAAATTCAATACATTCCAAATAAAGTTAAGTTACACATAATTCTGTGTGAAATTCTTGTAAGCCATCGTGCATTTGATTATTCATGATGTACTCTATTTTCTTTGTAAGTCTCCTTCCATAATTAGATTGGAAGTTAATGTAAATAAATCATTACTACATTAACATATATTTAGTGGATTGAACTTAAACTAGTATATCCTATAAGAAAGCTTATCGATGACACACTTTCAAAATTTGGCCCTTGGAGATTTATAATTGTTATACACAATAACTAAGCACTATACTTGTATATACTACTATTCGTGAAAGTGAAATTACATAGGCTAGATCATTACATTTATTATTTAGCACATACAATTTTTAGCATCTAATAATACTAGTACTAACTACGAACAAAACAGTGTATGATTCTCTAAACTACATTTTTAAAAATGTTTAATCCTTGACGGTAATATTCATAACATTAAATAAAACCTAGATACTTCTAAATATAAAAACCAATTCTAATCGATCTAGCTATCCTCATTACCTTATGCAACTACTATAATATAGATGATGTTAATAGAAGTGTATTCACTGTACAATGAAATGAAAAAATATAAACACAAAAAAATATAAACACGAGAGTGATAAAAACTTCATAGTTTTATATCGAAAATAAAGAAATATTTAAATAAATGGGAAGACAAAATTAACAAAGGATAATAAGAATATTGTTGTTAACCATTATTTTTTTTGTTTTCTAACCACTAGACAAACTATTGATCTTCATTACTTTTATTCCTTAAGTCTGTAATATAGATATTTGGCATATCCTCGTTATATCTATATTCGAATTTTTGTAGGAAAACAAAAAATCTGTATATAATTAGAAACATAAAATACTATATGAGTAGATTTAAAAGATATTACAGCTACACACCCAACCTATATCGATTTTTGTGGCATCTTTTTGAAAACATGCTTACTTAGTTTCTAATAGTAGATTAGGCCTATTTGCATTAACACATGCTATAGATAATTAGGTAAGCTACAAATTTGTAAGCATCCCATAAATATTAGATTTAACATCATTAATAAGGTCAAAATTTAGATTATGACATTTAAAGATAATACAATTAAATAACATATTTTTCAGTGCTCCCCAATTTTCTGGTTACATTTCTTGGCTTCTTTTGTATTCTATGCACCCTGGGGCACATTACATCCCCGGTATAGAAACGAGTTGTTTTAGGTCTTCTTCCTCTTTTCTTGGGCTACATCACACCCATAGGTTTTAGGTCTTTTCTGCTCCAGCAAACCCAAAAATAGAAAAATATACATCTTATAAAGTAAAATTCTATTTTCTACTTATTCAACTATTTTGTCTAATATAGGGACCAACTATGCAATTAACCCTTAATTTGATCACAAAATAATGGAATATATGATAAATAATAAAAAGATTCAGTTATCTTGCATCTTGAATTTGTCTCCATTATCTGGAATTTGGTAATGCTTTATTGTAAAAATCCCAGGAAGCACATTTTGTAACAATCAAAATAAATTAAATATAATTAAAATTAAAATTCGACGATAAGAATAAACAAAAAGAACCACCATTAACTAAGGGGACATGATTACAAAAAATAAAAAATAAAAGTAATAAATAATTGAATTAGATAAACATTTAATTCATATGTTGTGTGTACTATTCTAATAATATAAGGTGACATTGTACACTTTTTAAAGGGAAAAAGACACTGAAGTCCTCAAGTTTATTATATTGGGACACTTAGGTCCCTCCGTTTTTCTTTTTATTTTGATAGGTCCAATTTTTTAACATGGTTAGTTATATTTAATTGTTAATTATATGATTTTTTTAAATTCCACTTATACCCTTTATTTTACTAACCAAATTTATTTGATTTCACAATTATAAATACTCAACCATTTATTAGATATATTATTTAAATAATATAATTTTTTTAGGATTTGTACAGTGACATTGTTTTCTTCTATTCATGTAGTATAAATCTTCAAAACTATGTGTCATTTTTTTTTAGAAAAAACTATATCAAACTTGTATTTTATTCTTTGTGCCTATAATGAATCCTACTTAGCTACTAGAATCCATCATTTATCCAATTCATATCTATAAAACAACCTCATCTAATATACTTATCTGAATTTTATGTTCTATTAAATTAAAATCAAATAACACGACAATCTCACACAAGTATAAAAGATCACAATACTAATAAAATTAACATCCATAATAAAATATAGAATTTTTTTAGATCATGTTCTTGTGCTAACATATTTTTTAAAAACTAACGAAATAGTAATCTAATATATGAGACAAAACAAAACGTATATTCTGAGCATACGATAACATGTTCACAGTACATGACAAAAGTAACTTTCATAATAAGAATTAGTTATCCACCATGTCGAGAATACGCAACCTCGTCAGATGTGTTGCTAGGTCTTGTACAAGTAGAGCTCTCACAATGTACATAATTCTGGTTAATGTCCATATTATGGTTTTCAACCTATGCAAATATAATAATAAGTAATTAGATTAATTGTATCCATTAATGTAAAAACAATACTTAAAAATAATTAAAGATATTACAATCAAAGTAACTAATAAGTTGCATCTATGTAAGTGGCTTATACGATCTAGGATGAACGAGTTTCCATGGTCCAATATGGTCACATAAATTTTATTTTCAACTTTTCTTTGAACTCATCAATCTAAAATTTATACTATATCAGTACACTACTTTACATATAACCTCATAAAAAATCACATTAGATGCTTATTCTTTCTTGAAAAAATATAAGGTGTGTCAAAAGTGCAATAAAAGAAAAATATAAACAATATTACCTGTTGTACTATATTGTTATCAAAACTCGTGTTAGCTCTTCTATCCTTTAGATGACATGTAGATTTATTATGACCCAACGCTTTGCATAACGAGCATATATGATGTACTGATCTTTGATCAGGAGATGGTGCAATTTCTCCAACTTCTTTGATTCTATTAACCTTTGGCATGCCTCTTTTCCGTACCATTTCTGGAGGTGCCCATATAGGTGAATTGTCCGAATCTGTATTTTTAACAAAGGAATCAAGAAGAGGGTATAAAAGGTATTTTAAAGAAGTCAATTACTCATGACTGTTAAAATAAGTTAACTACATTAAAAAATAGGACTTATCAAGAGAATAAAAAGAACTAAGGAACTTATGTGTCCCAATATAAAAAACTAGAGGACCTGAGTGTCGTTTTCCTACTTTTTAAATCTCACGAGTTTATACACATATTTTTAAGACCACAAAAGATATGATGTATCTTTCAAGCTAAATAAAAATACATTCACATATATAAATCGCAAGGAGATAAAATAAAAAGAATATTTCGTTAGACTATCATATATGTTGTTAAAAAATATGCTTTCTCCAATAGGTGTCAATCAAGTCTTACAAATTAATTTAATTTTTCTTACTTCTATTTCTCTACTCTCCATATATATACTCCAACTACTATGAACAGATGGTCTAAAATTTAGTGAAAAAATATCTCTTGTGGTGTTGGTGTATATTTGGCTATTTTGTAAAATATATAATCCTAAAATATCTAACTAATTTTCTCAATATAATTAATTGTAAATTTGAGAAAAAATGAAAAATTCAAATTAATTTACACCAGAGTGCAAAAACACATTGCAGAACATATTTTGAAATTTAAAAAAGTACCTTAGATTTATAAATTGAAATGATATGGCCAACGATCTAAGATACTAGCATTTAAAAATAGTATTTAGACAGAAGAATGCCGATCTAGATTGAGATGAAACATCATAATGAAAGAAGAAGAGGGAGATATTACAGAGAAATTGAGAAAAGTAGTTTGGATGGAAGAAATGAATTATGATTAGAAAAGATTGAAAATTAGAAGATAACGAAGATTTAGACATTATAGTTTGATAGTAAAAATGACGAAAAATGGAATATCAAAAGGAGGCTGGCAGTATGTTTGAAACCAAGAGTGCAAGAAAGAGCGGAAGAATCTGTATGTGTATGTATAGCAAAACGCAGCAACATTAGGGTTTAATGGGTTGTTTATTTTTTATTGAGTTTGTGAAATTAGCGTGGACCCTAAATTGTATTAATATTTTAATTATAGTTTAAACTTAAAATTTTCATAAATAATATGGTATTTTTTTCTTATTATATATTTTCTAATAATGTTTTATATTTAACTTCTATGAATAAAATTGTTTCTGAATATACACTTTTGATATTTGTTCGATAAAGTTTTAATCCCATAATTGTCTTTATATGTTAACGTTTATTAATTGAACATAACCTATGTGAAAAATTAAAATTTAATATTTTATTTATTACTAATTAATCAAATTGTTTAAAAACTTAGTTTTATAAATAGTTATTTGTCCAATAGATGAACTCGGGTTCTTACAATAATCTAAGATAATTTATCTATGAACATATCCTTGAATTTACCAATAATAGAGGATGGTGACATTGTGATGCTAGTTAAATGTAATATTATTGTCAAAGTTAAATTATGATATGTGAATTATAATGCATGTTACGACATTCATTAATGAATTGCATTCTCAAAAGTATAGTATATGAGTTTTACACTTATGTTTACTAAAATATGTGTTGTTATAAAGAAAACAAAATATCATTTGTAAAATTTTCCAACATAGATAAGTTTTAAATTCTTCAAGTCCTTTTAGAGCTAGTAGTGTCTTCCACAAAAGAATAATTGCTAATATCTCCATCGAGGAAGCTTTTGATGAAACTTTATTCATGTCAAAGGTAAAATTATCCTAACATGATCTCAAGAAATGAAGCTTATAAGAGTAGTGAACTAGTTGTGTTAAGTGTATTGCAAGAAAAATACATTAACTTATAGCATATAAGGTTCGCCAAGTATATATTTTCTAAATGTGACGGCCTCTCAGATTGTCAAGGTTTGAAGATAAGGATGCAACTGTACATTTCGTACCATTCTGGCAGTGTATTGAAGACTGTTTCTCTACCTGTTGTTAGTATAGGGAAAAAGTTGTTACATCGTGTATTTACATTTGTTGTCCTCTAGAGTGTGAGAAATAAATCAAAACCTACGAGGAGCTACTACATGCAAGTCTAGGGGTCGTAAACAAGTAACAAATAAGTATTAGAGTATCTTTCTCCACATGCACTACGAGGTTAATTCGTTTATGTTTTAAGGAAGCGTAGAGGGGTCGAGTTGTAATTAACTAAAACATAAAAGATATTGTTTTATTTCATAAAAGTAAGGATTAAAGTGAAAAACAAATAACATATGATTAAAAATCAATTAACTAAAGGATAAACTAACAAATATGAGAATATAGTTGAGAAGATAGCCTTAGTGTCGCTAGTAATTCTCACTAGTTATGAATTTACCTATTTATGAATGTAAGGGTGAATAGTTATTTTAGCAATAGTCGAAACTCTAAAATCTCCCTAATTCCGTCCCTGGTAGATAGAGAGATGTCTACAATTCTATGGATCTCTCCCGAGTGAACCTACAGGACTTTCAAACGTAATTAATCCTAACCCGATTACCTATCTGGCTATCTGACAAGCCTTGTGAAGTTCAAGTTCCTCTTAGTCGCTATTTCGGGGAAAGGGGCTAGTAGTAAGGGAGTAGATAATTTTTTACGGTCCTATTAATTAAAATTAAATGAAAAAAATAATGTTTTTAAATTAGTTTGATGCACTTGGAGAATAAAAATAATAATGGTCTTTTCATTTTTACCACATCTGGTTTGGAAGAAGAAAAAAAAATTATATTACTTTTCTTGCGGGTAAGGTTATTTAGCTTTAAAAAAATTGTGTTTGCGATTGAGTTGTAAGGAGAACAACTACCTTTATTGTATCTATTTATTGGATATATGGTTATTTTATTTTCTTCTATTTTATGAATAATATTTTTTTATCTCTGTGAAAATTAAACTAACTTTATGTAATTACTCGTGAGTTTTAACATTTGGCGGAAAAATAAACCGAATACCCATACAAAAATAAAAATACAAGAATAATAAATGTTCAAGAGATTTAATTAAAGGTTCGGTGATACCTATAAAATAAAAACAAAATTATTTATTAACTTGGAAAATAAGGAATAACAAATTCAATACATTCCAAATAAAGTTAAGTTACACATAATTCTGTGTGAAATTCTTGTAAGCCATCGTGCATTTGATTATTCATGATGTACTCTATTTTCTTTGTAAGTCTCCTTCCATAATTAGATTGGAAGTTAATGTAAATAAATCATTACTACATTAACATATATTTAGTGGATTGAACTTAAACTAGTATATCCTATAAGAAAGCTTATCGATGACACACTTTCAAAATTTGGCCCTTGGAGATTTATAATTGTTATACACAATAACTAAGCACTATACTTTTATATACTACTATTCGTGAAAGTGAAATTACATAGGCTAGATCATTACATTTATTATTTAGCACATACAATTTTAGCATCTAATAATACTAGTACTAACTACGAACAAAACAGTGTATGATTCTCTAAACTACATTTTTAAAAATGTTTAATCCTTGACGGTAATATTCATAACATTAAATAAAACCTAGATACTTCTAAATATAAAAACCAATTCTAATCGATCTAGCTATCCTCATTACCTTATGCAACTACTATAATATAGATGATGTTAATAGAAGTGTATTCACTGTACAATGAAATGAAAAAATATAAACACAAAAAAATATAAACACGAGAGTGATAAAAACTTCATAGCTTTATATCGAAAATAAAGAAATATTTAAATAAATGGGAAGACAAAATTAACAAAGGATAATAAGAATATTGTTGTTAACCATTATTTTTTTTGTTTTCTAACCACTAGACAAACTATTGATCTTCATTACTTTTATTCCTTAAGTCTGTAATATAGATATTTGGCATATCCTCGTTATATCTATATTCGAATTTTTGTAGGAAAACAAAAAATCTGTATATAATTAGAAACATAAAATACTATATGAGTAGATTTAAAAGATATTACAGCTACACACCCAACCTATATCGATTTTTGTGGCATCTTTTTGAAAACATGCTTACTTAGTTTCTAATAGTAGATTAGGCCTATTTGCATTAACACATGCTATAGATAATTAGGTAAGCTACAAATTTGTTAGCATCCCATAAATATTAGATTTAACATCATTAATAAGGTCAAAATTTAGAGTATGACATTTAAAGATAATACAATTAAATAACATATTTTTCTGTGCTCCCCAATTTTCTGGTTACATTTCTTGGCTTATTTGGTATTCTATGCACCCTGGGGCACATTACATCCCCAATTTTGTGGTGTTGGTGTATATTTGGCTATTTTGTAAAATATATAATCCTAAAATATCTAACTAATTTCCTCAATATAATTAATTATAAATTTGAGAAAAAATGAAAAACTCAAATTAATTTACACCAAAGTGCATAAACACATTGCAGAACAAATTTTGAAATTAAAAAAGTACCTTAGATTTATAAATTGAAATGATATGGCCAACTATCTAAGATACTAGCATTTAAAAATAGTATTTACATAGAAGAATGCCGATCTAGATTGAGATAAAACATCATAATGAAAGAAGAAGAGGGAGATATTACAGAGAAATTGAAAAAAGTAGATTAGATGGAAGAAATGAATTATGATTAGAAAAGATTGAAAATTAGAAGATAACGAAAATTTAGACATTATAGTTTGATAGTAAAAATGACGAAAAAGGGAATATCAAAAGGAGGCTGACAATAGGTTTGAAATTAAGAGTGGAAGATAGAGCGGAAGAATATGTATGTGTATGTATAGCAAAAGGCGGCAACATTAGGGTTTAATGGGTTGATTATTTTTTATTGAGTTTGTGAAATTAGCGTGGACCCTAAATCGTATTAATATTTTAATTATAGTTTAAACTTAAAATTTTCATAAATAATATGATATTTTTGTCTTATTATATATTTTTAAATAAAGTTTTATATAAACTTCTATGAATATAATTGTTTCTGATTATATACTTTCGATATTTGTTCGATAAAGTTTTAATCCCCTAATTGTCTTTATATGCTATCGTTTATTAATTGAACATAACCTATGTGAAAAATTAAAATTTAATATTTTATTTATTACTAATTAATCAAATTATTTAAAAACTTAGTTTTATAAATAGTTAATTGTTCAATTGATAAACTTGGGTTCTTACAATAATCTAAGATAATTTATCTATTAATATATCCTTGAATTTACCAATAATAGATTATGGTTACATTGTGATGCTAGTTAAATGTAATATTTTTGTCAAAGTTAAATTATGATATCTGAATTATAATGTATGTTACGACATTCATTGATGAATTGCATTCTCAAAAGTATAGTATATGAGTTTTACACTTATGTTTACTAAAATATGTGTTGTTATAAAGAAAACAAAATATCATTTGTAAATTTTTTCGAACATAGATAAGTTTTAAATTCTTAAAGTCCTTTTAGAGCTAGTAGTGTCTTCCACAAAAGAATAATTGCTAATATCTCCATCGAGGAAGCTTTTGATAAAACTTTATTCATGTCAAAGGTAAAATTATCCTAACATGATCTCAAGAAATGAAGCTTATAAGAGTAGTGAACTAGTGTGTTAAGTGTATTGCAAGAAAAATACATTAACTTATAGCAATAAGGTTCGCCAAGTACGTATTTGCTAAATGTGACGGCCTCTCAGATTGTCAAGGTTTGAAGATAAGGATGCAACTGTACACTTCGTACCATTCTGGCAGTGTATTGAAGACCGTTTCTCTACCTGGTGTTAGTATAGGGAAAAAGTTGTTACATCGTGTATTCACATTTGTTGTCCCCTAGCGTGTGAGAAATAAATCAAAACCTACGAGGAGCTACTACCAGCAAGTCTAGGGGTCATAAACGAGTAACAAATAAGTATTAGAGTATCTTTCTCCACATGCACAACGAGGTTAATTCTTTTATGTTTTAAGGAAGCGTAGAGTGGTCGTGTTGCAATTAACTAAAACATAAAAGATATATATTTATTTTATAAATGTAAGAATTAAAGTGCAAAACAAATAACATATGATTAAAAATCAATTAACTAAAGGATAGACTAACAAATACGAGAATATAGTTGAGAAGATAGCTTGAGTGTCGCTAGTAATACTCACTAGGTATGAACTTACATATTTATGAATGTAAGGGTGAATAGTTATTTAAGCAATAGTCGAAACTCTAAAATTTTCCTAATTGCGTCCCTGGTAGATTGAGAGATGTCTACAATTCTATGGATCTCTCCCCAGTGAACCTACAAGACTTTCAAACGTAATTTATCCTAACCTGTGTGACTATCTGGCTATCTAACGAGCCTTGTGAAGTCCATGTTCCTCTTAGTCGCTATTTCAGGGAATGGGGCTAGTTGTCATGGTGTAGATAATTTTTTACGGTCCTATTAATTAAAATTAAACGAAAAAATAATGTTTTTAAATTAGTTTGATGCACTTGGAGAATAAAAATAAACTAATGGTCTTTTTATTTACCACATCTAGTTTGGAAGAAGAAAAAATATTTATATTACTTTTCTTGCAGGTAAGGTTATTTAGCAGTAAAAAAATTGTGTTTTCAATTGAGTTGTAAGGAGAACAACTACCTTTATTGTATCTATTTATTGGATATAAGGTTATTTTCTTTTCTTTTATTTTATGAATAATATTTTTTTCTCTCTGTGAAAATTAAACTAACTTTATGTAGTTATTCGTGAGTTTTAACATTTGGCGGAAAAATAAACCGAATACCCATACAAAAATAAAAATACAAGAATAATAAATGTTCTAGAGATTTAATTAAAGGTTTGGTGATACCCTATAAAATTCAAAATTTTTGTTTTATTAACTTGGAAAAATAAGGAACAACAAATTCAATGCATTCCAAATAAAGTTAAGTTACACATAATTCTGTGTGAAATTCTTGTAAGCCATCGTGTATTTGATTCTACATGATGTACTCTATTTTCTTTGTAAGTCTCCTTCCATAATTAGATTAGAAGTTAATGTAAATAAAGCATTACTACATTAACCTAAATTTGTGGATTGAATTTAAAATAGTATATCCTATAAGAAAGCTTATCGATGACACACTTTCAAAATTTGGCCCTTGGAGATTTATAATTGTTATACACAGTAACTAAGCACTATACTTTTATATACTACTATTCGTGAAAGTGAAATTACATAGGTTAGATCATTACATTTATTATTTAGCACATACAATTTTAGCATCTAATAATACTAGTACTAACTACGAACAAAACAGTGTATGATTCTCTAAACTACATTTTTAAAAATGTTTAATCCTTGACGGTAATATTCATAACATTAAATAAAACCTAGGTACTTCTAAATATAAAACCCAATTCTAATCCATCTAGCTATCCTCATTACCTTATGCAACTACTATAATATAGATGATGTTAATAGAAGTGTATTCACTGTACAATGAAATGAAAAAATATAAGCACAAAAAATTATAAACAGGAGAGTGATAAAAACTTCATAGTTTTATATCGAAAATGAAGAAATATTCAAATAAAAGGGAAGACAGAATTAACAAAGGTTGATAAGAATATTGTTGTTAACCATAATTTTTTTCCTTTTCTAACCACTAGACAAACTATTGATCTTAATTACTTTTATTCTTTAAGTCTGTAATATAGATATTTTGGCATATCCTCGTTATATCTATATCCGAATTTTTATAGGAAAACGAAAAATCTTTATATAATTAGAAACATAAAATAGTATATGAGTAGATTTAAAAGATATTACAGCTACACACCCAACCTATAGCGATTTTTGTGGCATCTTTTTGAAAACATGCTTACTTACTTTCTATTAGTAGATTAGGCCTATTTGCATTAACACATGCTATAGATAATTAGGTAAGCTACAAATTTGTAAGCATCCCATAAATATTAGATTTAACATCATTAATAAGGTCAAAATTTAGATTATGACATTTAAAGATAATACAATTAAATAAATTATTTTTCTGTGCTCCCCAATTTTTTGGTTACATTTCTTGGCTTCTTTGGTATTCTATGCACCCTGGGGCACATTACATCCCCGGTATAGAAACGAGTTGTTTTAGGTCTTCTTCCTCTTTTCCTGGGCTACATCACACCCATAGGTTTTAGGTCTTTTCTGCTCCAGCATACCCAAAAATAGAAAATATACATCTTATAAAGTAAAATTACATTTTCTACTTATTCAACTATTTTGTCTAATATAGGGACCAACTATGCAATTAACCCTTAATTTGATCACAAAATAATGGAATATATGATAAATAATAAAAAGATTCAGTTATCTTGCATCTTGAATTTGTCTCCATTATTTGGAATTTGGTAATCCTTTATTGTAAAAATCCCAGGAAGCACATTCTGTAACAATCAAAATAAATTAAATATAATTAAAATTAAAATTCGACGAGAAGAATTAACAAAAAGAACCACCATTAACTAAGGGGACATGATTACAAAAATAAAAAATAAAAGTAATAAATAATTGAATTAGATAAACATTTAATTCATATGTTGTGTGTATTATTCTAATAACATAAGGTGACATTGTACACTTTTTAAAGGGAAAAAGACACTGAAGTCCTCAAGTTTATTATATTGGGACACTTAGGTCCCTCTGTTTTTCTTTTTATTTTGATATGTCCTATTTTTTAACATGGTTAGTTATATTTAACTGTTAATGATATGATTTTTTTTAAATTCCACATATACCCTTTATTTTATTAACCAAATTTATTTGATATTACAATTATAAATACTCAACCATTTATTAGATATATTATTTAAATAATATAATTTTTTTTAGGATTTGTACAGTGACTTTGTTTTCTTCTATTCATGTAGTATAAATCTTTAAAACTATGTATCATTTTTTTTAGAAAAAACTATATCAAACTTGTATCTTTTTCTTTGTGCCTATCAAGAATCCTACTTAGCTAGTAGAATCCATCCTTTTTCTAATTCATATCTATAAAACAACCTCATCTAATTTACTTATCTGAATTTTATGTTTTATTAAATTAAAATCAAATAACATGACAATCTCACACATGTATAAAAGATCACAATACTAATAAAATTGACATCCATAATAATATATAGAATTTTTTCAAATCATGTTCTTGTGCTAACATATTTTTTAAAAACCAACGAAATAGTAATCTAATATATGAGACAAAACAAAACGTATATTCTGAGCATACGATAACCTATTCACAGTACATGACAAAAGTAACTTTCATAATGAGAAATAGTTATCCAGAATACGCAACCTCGTCAGATGTGTTGCTAGGTCTTGTACAAGTAGAGCTCCCACAATGTACATAATTCTGGTTAATGTCCATATTATGGTTTTCAACCTATACAAATATAATAATAAGTAATTAGATCAATTGTATCCATTAATGTAAAAACAATACTTGAAAATAATTAAAGATATTACAATCAACAGTAACAAATAAGTTGCATCTATGTAAGTGGCTTATACGATCTAGGATAAACGAGTTTCCATGGTCCAATATGATCACATAAATTTTATTTTCAACTTTTCTTTGAACTCATCAATTTAAAATTAATACTATATCAGTACACTACTTTACATATAACCTCAGAAAAATCACATTAGATGCTTATTCTTTCTTGAAAAAAGAAAAGGTGTGTCAAAAGTGCAATAAAAGAAAAATATAAACAATATTACCTGTTGTACTATATTGTTATCAAAACTCGTGTTAGCTCTTCTATCCTTTAGATGGCATGTAGATTTATTATGACCCAACGCTTTGCATAACGAGCATCTCTGATGTACTGATCTTTGATCACGCGATGGTGCAATTTCTCCAACTTCTTTGATTCTATTAACCTTTGGCATGACTCTTTTCCGTACCATTTCTGGAGGTGCCCATATAGGTGAATTGTCCGAATCTCTATTTTTAACAAAGGAATCAAGAAGAGGGTATAAAAGGTATTTTAAAGAAGTCAATTACTCTTGACTGTTAAAAAAAGTTAACTACGTTAAAAAATAGGACTTATCAAGAGAATAAAAATCACAATGGAACTTATGTGTCCCAATATAAAAACTAGAGGACCTGAGAGTCCTTTTCCCACTTTTTAAACCTCACTGAGTTTATACACATATTTTTAAGACCACAAAAGATATGATGTATCTTTCAAACTATGTAAAAATACATTCACATATCTAAATCACAAGGAGATAAAATAAAAAGAATGTTTCGTTAGACTATCATATTTGTTGTTCGAAAATATGCTTTCTCCAATAGGTGTCAATCAAGTCTTACAAATTAATTTAATTTTTCTTACTTCTATTTCTCTACTCTCCATATATATACTCCAACCATTATGAACAGATGGTCTAAAATTTAGTGAAAAAATATCTCTCGTAGTGTTGGTGTATATTTGGCTATTTTGTAAAATATATAATCCAAAAATATCTAACTAATTTCCTCAATATAATTAATTATAAATTTGAGAAAAAATGAAAAACTCAAATTAATTTACACCAACGTGCAAAAACACATTGCAGAACAAATTTTGAAATTAAAAAAGTACCTTAGATTTATAAATTGAAATGATATGGCCAACTATCTAAGATAGCATTTAAAAATAGTATTTAGACAGAAGAATGCCGATCTAGATTGAGATAAAACATCATAATAAAAGAAGAAGATGGAGATATTACAGAGAAATTGAAAAAAGTAGATTGGATGGAAGAAATGAATTATGATTAGAAAAGATTGAAAATTAGAAGATAACGAAGATTTAGACATTACAGTTTGATAGTAAAAATGACGAAAAAGGGAATATCAAAAGGAGGCTGACAGTAGGTTTGAAACTAAGAGTGGAAGAAAGAGCAGAAGAATATGTATGTGTATGTATAGCAAAAGGCGGCAACATTAGGGTTTAATGGGTTGTTTATTTTTTATTGAGTTTGTGAAATTAGCGTGGACCTTAAATTGTATTAATATTTTAATTATAGTTTAAACTTAAAATTTTCATAAATAATATGATATTTTTTTTCTTATTATATATTTTCTAATAAAGTTTTATATATAACTTCTATGAATAAAATTGTTTCTGATTATATACTTTTGATATTTGTTCGATAACGTTTTAATCCCATAATTGTCTTTAACTGAACATAACCTATGTGAAAAATTAAAATTTAATATTTTATTTATTACTAATTAATCAAATTGTTTAAAAACTTAGTTTTATAAATAGTTAATTGTTCAATAGATGAAATTGGGTTCTTACAATAATCTAAGATAATTTATCTATTAATATATCCTTGACTTTACCAATAACAGATGATGGTTACATTGCGATGCTAGTTAAATGTAATATTTTTGTCAAAGTTAAATTATGATATCTGAATTATAATGCATGTTACGACATTCAATGATGAATTGCATTCTCAAAAGTATAGTATATGAGTTTTAGACTTATGTTTACTAAAATATGTGTTGTTATAAAGAAAACAAAATATCATTTGTAAATTTTTTCAAACATAGATAAGGTTTAAATTCTTAAAGTCCTTTTGGAGCTAGTAGTGTCTTCCACAAAAGAATAATTGCTAATATCTCCATCGAGGAAGCTTTTGATAAAACTTTATTCATGTCAAAAGTAAAATTATCCTAACATGATCTCAAGAAATGAAGCTTATAAGAGTATTGAACTAGTGTGTTAAGTGTATTGCAAGAAAAATACATTAACTTATAGCATATAAGGTTCGCCAAGTACATATTTGCTAAATGTGACGGCCTCTCAGATTGTCAAGGTTTGAAGATAAGGATGCAACTGTACACTTCGTACCATTCTAGCAGTGTAAAAAAGTTGTTACATCGTGTATTCACATTTGTTGTCCCCTAAAGTGTGAGAAATAAATCAAAACCTACGAGGAGTTACTATCCGCAAGTCTAGGGGTCATAAACAAGTATTAGAGTATCTTTCTCCACATGCAGTACGAGGTTAATTCTTTTATATTTTAAGGAAGCGTAGAGGGGTCGAGTTGCAATTAACTAAAACATAAAAGATATATTTTTATTTTATAAAAGTAAGGATTAAAGTGCAAAACAAATAACATATGATTAAAAATCAATTAACTAAAGGATAGACTAACAAATACGAGAATATAGTTGAGAAGATAGCTTGATTGTCGCTAGTAATACTCACCAGGTATGAATAACAATATTTATGAATGTAAGGGTGAATAGTTAATTAAGCAATAGTCGAAACTCTAAAATCTTCCTAATTCCGTCCCTGGTAGATTGAGAGATATCTACAATTCTATGGATCTCTCCCGAATGAACCTACAAGACTTTCAAACGTAATTAATCCTAACCCGATTGACTATCTGGCTATCTAACGAGCCTTGTGAAGTTCAAGTTCCTCTTAGTCGCTATTTCGGGGAAAGGCGCTAGTAGTCAGGGTGTAGATAATTTTTTACGGTCCTATTAATTAAAATTAAACAAAAAAAATTATGTTTTTTAATTAGTTTGATGCACTTGGAGAATAAAAAAAATAATGGTCTTTTTATTTTTACCACATCTGGTTTGGAAGAAGAAAAAAAATTTATATTACTTTTCATGCGGGTAAGGTTATTTAGCAATAAAAAAATTGTGTTTGCGATTGAGTTGTGAGGAGAACAACTACCCTCATTGTATCTATTTACTGGATATATGGATATTTTCTTTTCTTTTATTTTATGAATAATATTTTTTCTCTGTGTGGAAATTAAACTAACTTTATGTAATTATTCGTGAGTTTTAACATTTGGCGGATAAATAAACCGAATACCCATACAAAAATAAATATACAAGAATAAT
Organism: Nemophila menziesii; assembly: GCA_029959085.1. Classification (NCBI taxonomy): domain Eukaryota; kingdom Viridiplantae; phylum Streptophyta; class Magnoliopsida; order Boraginales; family Hydrophyllaceae; genus Nemophila; species Nemophila menziesii. The sequence goes on along the minus strand of JARWIR010000027.1, from coordinate 930,220 downwards.
AAATGTTCAAGAGATTTAATTAAAGGTTTGGTGATACCTATAAAATTCAAATTTTTTTATTTATTAACTTGGAAAAATAAAGAATAACAAATTCAATGCATTCCTAATACAGTTAAGTTACACATAATTCTGTGTGAAATTCTTGTAAGCCATCGTGCATTTGATTATTCATGATGTACTCTATTTTCTTTGTAAGTCTCTTTCCATAATTAGATTAGAAGTTAATGTAAATAAATAATTACTACATTAACCTATATTCAGTGGATTGAACTTAAAATAGTATATCCTATATGAAAGCTTATCGATGACACACTTTCAAAATTTGGCCCTTGGAGATTTATAATTATTATACACAATAACTAAGCACTATACTTTTATATACTACTATTCGTGAAAGTGAAATTACATAGGTTAGATCATTACATTTACTATTTAGCACATACAATTTTAGCAACTAATAATACTAGTACTAATTACGAACAAAACAATGTATGATTCTCTAAACTACATGTTTAAAAATGTTTAATACTTGACGTTAATATTCATAACATTAAATAAAACCTAGATACTTCTAAATATAAAAACCAATTCTAACCCATTTGGCTATTCTCAATACCTTATGCAACTACTATAATATAGATGATGTAAATAGAAGTGTATTCACTGTACAATGAAATGAAAAAATATAAACACGATAGTGATAAAAACTTCATAGTTTTATATCGAAAATGAAGAAATATTCTAATAAACGGGAAGACAAAATTAACAAAGGTTAATAAGAATATTGTTGTTAACCATTATTTTTTTCGGTTTCTAACCACTAGACAAACTATTGATCTTCATTACTTTTATTCCTTAAGTATGTAATATAGATATTTGGCATATCCTCGTTATATCTATATCCGAATTTTTATAGGAAAACAAAAAAACCTTAAAAGTATCTGTATATAATTAGAAACATAAAATAGTATATGAGTAGATTTAAAAGATATTACAGCTACACACCCAACCTATAGCGATTTTTGTGGCATCTTTTTGAAAACATGCTTACTTACTTTCTATTAGTAGATTAGGCCTATTTGCACTAACACATGCTATAGATAATTAGGTAAGCTACAAATTTGTAAGCATCCCATAAATATTAGATTTAACATCATTAATAAGGTCAAAATTTAGATTATGACATTTAAATATAATACAATTAATTAACATATTTTTCTGTGCTCCCCAATATTCTGGTTACATTTCTTGGCTTATTGGGTATTCTATGCACCCTATAACACATTACATCCCCGATATACAAACGATTTGTTTTAGGTCTTCTTCCTCTTTTCTTGGGCTACATCACCCCATATGTTTTAGGTCTTTTCTACTCCAGCACACCCAAAAATAGAAAATATACATCTTATAAAGTAAAATTATATTTTCTACTTATTTAACTATTTTGTCTAATATAGGGACCAACTATGCAATTAACCCTTAATTTGATCACAAAATAATGGAATATATGATAAATAATAAAAAGATTCAGTTATTTTGCATCTAGAATTTGTCTCCATTGTCTGGAATTTGGTAATCCTTTATTGTAAGATATCCCAGGAAGCACATTCTGTAACAATCAAAATAAATTAAATATAATTAAAATTAAAATTCGACGATAAGAATTAACAAAAAGAACCACCATTAACTAAGGGGACATGATTACAAAAAATAAAAAATAAAAGTAATAAATAATTGAATTAGATAAACATTTAATTCATATGTTGTGTGTATTATTCTAATAACATAAGGTGACATTGTACACTTTTTAAGGGGAAAAAGACACTGAATTCCTCAAGTTTATTATATTGGGACACTTAGGTCCCTCCGTTTTTCTTTTTATTTTGATTGGTCCTATTTTTTAACATGGTTAGTTATATTTAACTGTTAATGATATGATTTTTTTAAAATTCCACTTCTACCCTTTATTTTATTAACCAAATTTATTTGATTTCACAATTATAAATACTCAACCATTTATTAGATATATTATTTAAATAATATAATTTTTTTAGGATTTGTATAGTGACTTTGTTTTCTTCTATTCATGTAGTATAAATCTTCAAAACTATGTATCATTTTTTTTTAGAAAAAACTATATCAAACTTGTATCTTTTTCTTTGTGCCTATCAAGAATCCTACTTAACTAGTAGAATCCATCCTTTATCTAATTCATATCTTTAAAACAACCTCATCTAATATACTTATCCGAATTTTATGTTTTATTAAATTAAAATCAAATAACATGACAATCTCACACATGTATAAAAGATCACAATACTAATAAAATTAATATCCATAATAATATATAGAATTTTTTCAGATCATGTTCTTGTGCTAACATATTTTTTAAAAACCAACGAAATAGTAATCTAATATATGAGACAAAACAAAACGTATATTCTGAGCATACGATAACATGTTCACAGTACATGACAAAAGTAACTTTCATAATAAGAAATAGTTATCCAGAATACGCAACCTCGTCAGATGTGTTGCTAGATCTTTTACAAGTAGAGCTCCCACAATGTACATAATTCTGGTTAATGTCCATATTATGGTTTTCAACCTATACAAATATAATAATAAGTAATTAGATTAATTGTATCCATTAATGTAAAAACAATACTTGAAAATAATTAAAGATATTACAATCAACAGTAACAAATAAGTTGCATCTATGTAAGTGGCTTATACGATCTTGGATGAACGAGTTTCCATGGTCCAATATGATCACATAAATTTTATTTTCAACTTTTCTTTGAACTCATCAATTTAAATTTTATACTATATCATACACTACTTTACATATAACCTCAGAAAAATCACATTAGATGCTTATTCTTTCTTGAAAAAAGAAAAGGTGTGTCAATAGTGCAATAAAAGAAAAATATAAACAATATTACCTGTTGTACTATATTGTTATCAAAACTCGTGTTAGCTCTTCTATCCTTTAGATGGCATGTAGATTTATTATGACCCAACGCTTTGCATAACAAGCATCTATGATATACTGATCTTTGATCACGAGATGGTGCAATTTCTCCAACTTCTTTGATTCTATTAACCTTTGGCATGCCTCTTTTCCGTACCATTTCTGGAGGTGCCCATATAGGTGAATTGTCCAAATCTGTATTTTTAACAAAGGAATCAAGAAGAGGGTAAAAAAGGTATTTTAAAGAAGTCAATTACTCTTGACTGTTAAAAAAAGTTAACTACATTAAAAAATATGATTTATCAAGAGAATAAAAAGCATTAAGGAACTTATGTGTCCCAATATAAAAAACTAGAGGACCTGAGAGTCCTTTTCCCACTTTTTAAACCTCACTGAGTTTATACACATATTTTTAAGACCACAAAAGATATGATGTATCTTTCCAACTAAGTAAAAATACATTCACATATCTAAATCACAAGGAGATAAAATAAAAAGAATGTTTCGTTAGACTATCATATATGTTGTTCGAAAATATGCTTTCTCCAATAGGTGTCAATCAAGTCTTACAAATTAATTTAATTTTTCTTACTTCTATTTCTCTACTCTCCATATATATACTCCAACCACTATGAACAGATGGTCTAAAATTTAGTGAAAAAATATCTCTTGTGGTGTTGGTGTATATTTGGCTATTTTGTAAAATATATAATCCGAAAATATCTAACTAATTTTCTCAATATAATTAATTATAAATTTGAGAAAAAATGAAAAACTCAAATTAATTTACACCAGAGTGCAAAAACACATTGCAGAACAAATTTTGAAATTAAAAAAGTACCTTAGATTTATAAATTGAAATGATATGGCCAACGATCTAAGATACTAGCATTTAAAAATAGTATATAGACAGAAGAATGCCGATCTAGATTGAGATAAAACATCATAATGAAAGAAGAAGAGGGAGATATTACAGAGAAATTGAAAAACGTAGATTGGATGGAAGAAATGAATTATGATTAGAAAAGATTGAAAATTAGAAGATAACGAAGATTTAGACATTATAGTTTGATAGTAAAAATGACGAAAAAGGGAATATCAAAAGGAGGCTGGCAGTAGGTTTGAAACCAAGAGTGCAAGAAAGAGCGGAAGAATATGTATGTGTATGTATAGCAAAAGGCGGCAACATTAGGGTTTAATGGGTTGTTTATTTTTTATTGAGTTTGTGAAATTAGCGTGGACCTAAAATTGTATTAATATTTTAATCATAATTTAAACTTAAAATTTTTATAAATAATATAATATTTTTTTTCTTATTATATATTTTCTAATAAAGTTGTATAGTAGTTTTAATCCCCTAATTGTCTTTAATTGAACATAACCTATGTGAAAAATTAAAATTTAATATTTTATTTATTACTAATTAATCAAATTGTTTAAAAAATTAGTTTTATAAATAGTTAATTGTTCAATAGATGAACTTGGGTTCTTACAATAATCTAAGATAATTTATCAGTTAATATATCCTTGAATTTACCAATAACAGATGATGGTTACATTGTGATGCTAGTTAAATGTAATATTTTTGTCAAAGTTAAATTATGATATCTGAATTATAATGCATGTTACGACATTCAATGATGAATTGCATTCTCAAAAGTATAGTATATGAGTTTCACACTTATGTTTACTAAAATATTTGTTGTTATAAAGAAAACAAAATATCATTTGTAAATTTTTTTGCACATAGATAAGTTTTAAATTCTTAAAGTCCTTTTGGAGCTAGTAGTGTCTTCCACAAAAGAATAATTGCTAATATCTCCATCGAGGAAGCTTTTGATAAAACTTTATTCATGTCAAAGGTAAAATTATCCTAACATGATCTCAAGAATGAAGCTTATAAGAGTAGTGAACTAGTGTGTTAAGTGTATTGCAAGAAAAATACATTAACTTATAGCATATAAGGTTCGCCAAGTACATATTTGCTAAATGTGACGACCTCTCAGATTGTCAAGGTTTGAAGATAAGGATGCAACTGTACACTTCGTACCATTCTGGCAGTGTATTGAAGACCGTTTCTCTACCTGTTGTTAGTATAGGGAAAAAGTTGTTACATCGTGTATTCACATTTGTTGTCCCCTAGAGTGTGAGAAATAAATCAAAACCTACGAGGAGCTACTATCCGCAAGTCTAGGGGTCATAAACGAGTAACAAATAAGTATTAGAGTATCTTTCTCCACATGCAGTACGAGGTTAATTCTTTTATGTTTTAAGGAAGCGTAGAGGGGTCGAGTTGCAATTAACTAAAACATAAAAGCTATATTTTTATTTTATAAAAGTAAGGATTAAAGTGCAAAACAAATAACATGTGATTAAAAATTAATTAACTAAAGGATAGACTAACAAATACGAGAATATAGTTGAGAAGATAACTTGAGTGTCGCTAGTAATACTCACTAGGTATGAATTTACATATTTATGAATGTAAGGGTGAATAGTTAATTAAGCAATAGTCGAAACTCTAAAATCTTCCTAATTCCGTCCCTGGTAGATTGAGAGATATCTACAATTCTATGGATCTCTCCCGAGTGAACCTACAAGACTTTCAAACGTAATTAATCCTATCCCGATTGACTATCTGGCTATCTAACGAGCCTTGTGAAGTTCAAGTTCCTCTTACTCGCTATTTCGGGGAAAGGGGCTAGTAGTCAGGGTGTAGATAATTTTTTAAGGTCCTATTAATTAAAATTAAACAAAAAAAATAATGTTTTTAAATTAGTTTGATGCACTTGGAGAATAAAAAAAATAATGGTCTTTTTATTTTTACCACATCTGGTTTGGAAGAAGAAAAATATTTATATTACTTTTCTTGCGGGTAAGGTTATTTAGCAGTAAAAAAATTGTGTTTGCGATTGAGTTGTAAGGAGAACAGCTACCCTCATTGTATCTATTTATTGGATATATGGTTATTTTCTTTTATTTTCTTTTATGAATAATATTTTTTTCTCTCTGTTAAAATTAAACTAACTTTATGTAATTATTCGTGAGTTTTAACATTTGGCGGATAAATAAACCGAATACCCATACAAAAATAAAAATACAAGAATAATAAATGTTCAAGAGATTAAATTAAAGGTTTGGTGATACCTATAAAATTCAAATTTTTTTATTTATTAACTTGGAAAAATAAGGAATAACAAATTCAATGCATTCCAAATAAAGTTAAGTTACACATAATTCTGTGTAAAATTCTTGTAAGCCATCGTGCATTTGATTATTCATGATGTACTCTATTTTCTTTGTAAGTCTCTTTCCATAATTAGATTAGAAGTTAATGTAAATAAATCTTTACTACATTAATCTATATTTAGTGGATTGAACTTAAAATAGTATATCCTATAAGAAAGCTTATCGATGAAACACTTTCAAAATTTGGCCCTTGGAGATTTATAATTATTATACACAATAACTAAGCACTATACTTTTATATACTACTATTCGTGAAAGTGAAATTACATAGGTTAGATCATTACATTTACTATTTAGCACATACAATTTTAGCAACTAATAATACTAGTACTAACTACGAACAAAACAATGTATGATTCTCTAACCTACATGTTTAAAAATGTTTAATACTTGACGGTAATATTCATAACATTAAATAAAACCTAGATACTTCTAAATATAAAAACCAATTCTAATCCATCTGGCTATCCTCATTACCTTATGCAACTACTATAATATAGATGATGTTAATAGAAGTATATTCACTGTACAATGAAATGAAAAAATATAGAAACGAAAAAATATAAACACGAGAGTGATAAAAACATCATAGTTTTATATCGAAAATGAAGAAATATTCAAATAAAAGAGAAGACAAAATTATCAAAGGTTAATAAGAATAATTTTGTTAACCATTATCTTTTCGTTTTCTAACAACTAGACAAACCATTGATCTTCATTACTTTTATTTCTTAAGTCTGTAATATAGATATTTGGCATATCCTCGTTATATCTATATCCGAGTTTTTATAGGAAAACAAAAAAACCTTAAAAGTATCTGTATATAATTAGAAACATAAAATAGTATATGAGTAGATTTAAAAGATATTACAGCTACACACCCAACCTATAGCGATTTTTGAGGCATCTTTTTGAAAACATGCTTACTTACTTTCTATTAGTAGATTCGGCCTATTTGCACTAACACATGCTATAGATAATTAGGTAAGTTACAATTTTGTAAGCATCCCATAAATATTAGATTTAACATCATTAATAAGGTCAAAATTTAGATTATGACATTTAAAGATAATACAATTAAATAACATATTTTTCTGTGCTCCCCAATTTTCTGGTTACATTTCTTGGCTTCTTTGGTATTCTATGCACCCTAGAACACATTACATCACCGGTATAGAAACGAGTTGTTTTAGGTCTTCTTCCTCTTTTCTTGGGCTACATTACCCCATATGTTTTAGGTCTTTTCTGCTCCAGCACACCCAAAAATAGAAAATATACATCTTATAAAGTAAAATTATATTTTCTACTTATTTAACTATTTTGTCTAATATAGGGACCAACTATGCAATTAACCCTTAATTTGATCACAAAATAATAGAATATTATGATAAATAATAAAAAGATTCATTTGTCTTGCATCTAGAATTTGTCTCCATTGTCTGGAATTTGGTAATCCTTTATTGTAAGATATCCCAGGAAGCACATTTTGTAACAATCAAAATAAATTAAATATAATTAAAATTAAAATTCGACGATAAGAATTAAACAAAAGGAACCACCATTAACTAAGGGGACATGATTACAAAAAATAAATAATAAAAGTAATAAATAATTGAATTAGATAAGCATTTAATTCATATGTTGTGTGTACTATTCTAATAACATAAGGTGACATTGTACACTTTTTAAAGGGAAAAAGACACTTAAGTCCTCAAGTTTATTATATTTGGACAGGTCCCTCCGTTTTTCTTTTTATTTTGATAGTTATTATTTTTTTAATATGGTTAGTTATATTTAACTGTTAATGATATGATTTTTTTAAATTCCACTTATACACTTTATTTTATTAACCAAATTTATTTGATTTCACAATTATAAATACTCAACCATTTATTAGATAAATTATTTAAATAATATAATTTTTTTTAGGATTTGTACAGTGACTTTGTTTTCTTCTATTCATGTAGTATAAATATTCAAAACTATGTATTATTTTTTTTAGAAAAAAGTATATCAAACTTGTATCTTTTTCTTTGTGCCTATCAAGAATCCTACTTAGCTAGTAGAATCCATCCTTTATCCAATTCATATCTATAAAACAACCTCATCTAATATACTTATCTGAATTTTATGTTCTATTAAATTAAAATCAAATAACACGACAATCTCACAGGTATAAAAGATCACAATACTAATAAAATTAACATTCATAATAAAATATAGAATTTTTTCAGATCATGTTCTTGTGCTAACATATTTTTTAAAAACTAACGAAATACTAATCTAATATACACTACAACAATCTTTGGCTTTTGTGAGGACATATGTCCTCATGTTTGCCTAGCAAAATTCTCACTAAAGCTCTGATTTAACCATTAGTGAGAACATGTCCTCACAAAAGGATCCTCACTAATAGTTCGTCACAAGAGATTGTTTTCGTGACAACTTTAACGTGTCCTCACGTAAAGTTTAGTCTTTAGTGAGGTCATTTTGTCCTCACGAAAAGTTAGCCTTTTGTGAAGACATCAGTCCTCACGAAAGGTGTAAGAATCGTGAGGATTAATGTCCTCACGAATGAGGTTTATGTCCTCACGAATGGTGTAGTAATCGTGAGGGATTATGTCCTCATGGAAAATGATTTTTTGAGTATTTTTTTGTAATTACTATTATTATTATGCATTGTTTTAGTTTTTGTTTTAATTTTTATTTTGTATTATTTGTTTTTTTATTACATAATCTCGATAAATTGAGAAAATTAAAAGAATTTGATTAAAGTAAAAATATTACAAAAATCAAAATCATAAAAGTCATACAATGGAAATAAAAGTCAAAACAAGTCAACTAAATCGAATATTACAAAACAAGTCGACTAAATCAAATATTACAAAATAAGTCGACTAAATCAAATATTACAAAATAAGTCGACTAAATCAAATATTACAAAATAAAATAAAGTTAAAATTCTACATCACTAAATTGATCGTCCATGAGCACTAATTCAAGTATGGGCTGTGTTGCTCAGCCTCCACTTCCAACTTTTCTCTTGTAAACAATGTTAATTTCAACTGAAAGACGTTAACAAAGTTTTACTCAAAACTAAGATAATAAACTACCTATTTTTCTTCATTACAGAAAGCATACAATCCAGCTGCTCAATTGCTTCGTCAATGGTGGCATGTCAAAGTATTTGGTTCGAACAATCTGTGAAAAAATAAAAGTAAGCAAATATAATAATAAAATTAAATCAAAATTCACAGTTTTTAACTAAAAAAAAACCTCATCCATGGCATCCTTATCTTCCACTGAATCTTCTTCTACAGTCTTTTCTTCTTGAGGAGTCTTTAAATGCTCATTAACCATCAATGCTTCATGATCTCTAACTTTTAACCTATCGAAACCCTTCATTACAGGTATTATTTGTAATATCCAAGTAGTTCTTCTCAGAGGGAGTTGTAGCATCTGAAATAATATTAGCACATTTATCAATATTACTAAACGATTCAACTACAGCATCAACTGAATCAGGGTAGTAATCTCCCATAACATTAATTGAATTAGATAAACAATCATTCACAACATCAACTGTATTTTTCATCATATTAGAAATAAAGTGCATAGCAGAATCATTAGCATTTGTAGTTTTAAAAGAAATTCGCTTGAAGTTTCACTAACAACATCATCATCCAAATCAAAGTCCAATTTATTATCATTAATAGCATTATTTGAAACGGACTCTAAGGGATCACTCATATCACCATTATTATATAAATCAGTGCTATTAACGCTCAAATGAGGCCTATTATCCAAATTAATGCCATTAACACACATATGGGGGTTTTTTTAGAATCATCAACAAATCGGCATTTATAAGGACAAGTTTAGAATTTTTGAAACAATTGTCAAGAGCAAGCATTTTGCCTTTGAATTTAGCAGAGACATCACTATCAGACTCATGTAGCGAAGATTCAGAATCGGAATCGGAATTAGAAAGTACCTTCTCGTTCGACGCTACGTTTTTTGTAAGAATCGGAGTCCAAACTTTTGTCGCCAATTCTTAGGTCCGGTTCAATTTAAAGCCCAAGAGGATCCATCAAATGTCCTCCAAAAGTTGCTGATGTAGTTAACTAAAGGAATTCAATACACCAAAACCTAAAAATCAAATTAATATATAGTTTTAATTATGTAAATTAAATAGAAATTGATATGTAAGATAAGATTATACCTTGTGCTCGGATTATGGTGGTGGTGGCGCGCAGTGGTAGTGGTCCGCCGGTGGTGGTGGCTCGGATGAGCTCCTTTGATGTATCTCTGTTTTTGGGCTCATTTGATGGAGCGGGGACTCTTGGCTACTTTGATGTCGGTGCTGGAATTCTGGTTATGGTACTCCGATATTGGATGATAATGGCCGGCAAAAATTGAAAGGTATTAATTTGATGAAGGGTTTTGAGTGTCAAAGACTAAAGGAAACGGGTTTAAAGAGTAATAACTTTTCAATATGGCGCGTTAAATTTGCCTTTGCCGCCCATCTAAAATTTAGTTCTTATTAATAAATTATTATTGGGCAATACTTCCATCCAATATTGGATGGTCCAATATTTAAATCACCGCCATTGATTATTAAAACAAAACACATGTAATTAGATTAATGTGATAGTTACTTTTGCAAGTTTAAAACATGGGGTATGTGTATGAATGTAATTGGTGTAGGATCATCCAATATTGGATGGAAGAATTTTCCTTTTAATTATAGTTTAAAATTATAATTTTAATTATAGTTTAAAATTATAATTTTAATAAATAACATGAAATTATTTTTTTCTTATTATATATTTTCTAATAAAGTTTTATATTTAACTTCTATGAATAAAATTGTTTCTACTGTATACTTTTGATATTTGTTCGATAAAGTTTTAATCCCCTAATTGTCTTTATATGTTATTGTTTATAAATTGAACATTACCTATGCAAAAAATTAAAAATTAATATTTTAATTTATTACTACTTAATCAAATTGTTTAAAAACTTAGTTTTTAAATAGTTAATTGTTCAATAGATGTACTCGACTTCTTACAGTAATCTAAGATAATTTATCTATTAAAATATCCTTGAATTTACCAATAATAGAGGATGGTGACATTGTGATGCTAGTTAAATGTTTATTTTTGTTAAAGTTAAATTTTGATGAATTATAATGTAGTGTTACGACATTCATTGATGAATTGCATTCTGAAAAGTATGGCTTATGAGTATTACCCTTATTCTTACTAAAATAAGTGTTGTGATAAATAAAACAAAATATCATTCATAAAAATGTTCGAGCATAGATAACTTTTAAAATCCTTCAAGGTCTTTTAGAGCTAGTAGTGACTACAAAAAAAAAATTGCTAATATCACCATTGAGGATGCTTCTGATAAAACATTGTTAAAGTTAACTGTAAAATTATCTAAATTGGATGTCATGAAATGAAGCTTATAAGAGTAGTGAACTAGAGTGTTAAGTGTATTGCAAGAAAAATACATTAACTTATATCCTATAGGGTTCGCCAAGTACATATTTTCTAAATATGATAGATTCCATATTGTCAAAGGTTTGAAGATAAGGATGCAACTATACATTCAGTATCATTGTGGTAGTGTATTACATGTCGTTTCTCTACATGTCGTTAGTATAGGGACAAAATCGTTACAATGTGTATTTACCTTTGTTGTCCCCTAGAGTGTGATAGGTAAATCAACACATAGGGGAGCTACTACCCACAAGTGAATGAGTCGTTAACAAGTAACAAATAATTACTAGGAATATCGTTCTCCATATGAACTAGGAGGTTAACTCTTTTGTCTTTCCAGGAAGCGTAGAGGGGTCAAATTACAGTTAACTAAAACATAAAATATATTTTTTGTTTCTCAAAAGTAAGGATTAAAGTCAAAATAAATAATATATGATTAGTAATGTATTTTTAACCAAAGGACATACTAGTCAACACGAGAATATAGATAAGAAGATAGTTTGAGAGTCGCTACTAATTTCCACTAATTATGAATTTACCCATTTATGGATATCATTGTAAATTGTTATTTTAGCAATAGTCGAAACTCTAAAATCCCTTAATTCCATCCCAGGTAGATAGAGGGTTATCCTACAATTCTATGGACCTCTCCTGAGTGACCCCTACAAAACTTTCAAACGTAATTAATTCTAAATTAATTGACTATCCGGTTAGTCAAGACCTCCTAACTCAATAACACACACCGAATGATTATATATTATTTTCTATAATCAGATCTCCCCCTCTCCCCCTCCCGGATGACAGTCTAGTCTACTAATACCACCTACAACTTTATCTTCATAAGGGCTGAAGAAATCATAAATACATAATGAATGCTAAATCAATTCATTTGAATAGTAATATCCAAAAACACAATGAAACATCATAATCCAAATGTAGGGTTCATACATTATCTATTTCTCTAGCTACAAATGATTTAGTTCATAAAAAAATAATAGACAACAACAAATAAAAGTGTAATATTCATGTTTAAAATATGAAATAGAATTGGAATACACTATTAATTTGTATCTTGAATTTGTCACCATTGTCTGGAATTTGGTAATAGTTTATTGCAAGATATCCCAGGAAGCATATTCTGTAATAATCAAAATAAATTAAATATAATTAAAATTAAAATTTGACTATAAGAATTAACAAAAAGAACAACCATTTACCAAGGGGACATGAACACAAAAAATATAAAATAAATGTAATAAATAAAGATAAACATTTAATTCATAGGCTGTGTGTACTATTCTAATAACATAAGGTGACATTGTACAGTTTTAAAATATCATGAGTTTATACACATATTTTCTAAGACCACAAAAGATATGATGTATTTCTTCAACCTAAATAAAAATACGTTCACATATGTAAACCACAAGGAGATAAAATAAAAAGAATGTATGGTAGACTATTATATATGATGTTTGAAAATATGCTTTCTCCAATAGGTGTCAAACAAGTCTTACAACCTAATTTAATTTCTCTTACATCTATTTCCCTACTCTCCATACATACTCCAACCACTATGAATAGATGGTCTAACAAATCAAGTGCAAAAACATCTCTTGTGGTGTTGGTGTATATTTCGATATTCTGTAAAATATATATAGGAAAAATCTACCTAATTTTCTCAATATAATTAATTATAAATTTGATCAAAAATGAAAATAACATTCAAATTAATTTACACCAATGTGAAAAAACACCCCAATTTGCTCGACAGTAGAACAAATTTTTAAACATAATGCTAATCAACGATATGCCACTAGTGGTATTACTGCTTTTCTTTTTAAGAAAATTGCAACAATTCATAATCTTCCAGTTCAGGTAATTAAATATTATTATATTTTCTTCATATAAGAGGCAGAAATGAAGACTCGTTTTTTTATAGGACTTTGTGGTAAGAAATGATATGGGGTGTGGGTCCACTATTGGTCCAATTCTTGTTTCTGGAGTTGGAATTCGTACTGTTGATTGTGGTATTCCTCAACAATCTATGCACAGGTTGGTACATATATATATTTTTTTAATTTTATTATCGAGTTTGATTTCTCAATTACTCTCAAGATCTTTACTTGTTTTTGTTTAATTGCACTATGAGAGAGATTTGTGGGAAGAAAGATGTGGAGATTGCTTACAACTACTTTAAGGCGTTTTATGAAATGTTCTCAAGCGTAGATAAAAAACTAAAAATAGATTGCTAAAAGGCAGATTCAATTATTCAAACAACAAACACACATCACACCATTACATTTACTGTCTCAAAGCTATTCATCAAATAAACTCTTGTGGGTAATCAAACAAACACACATTTATTAAATAATAAGAAAAACATGATGGGATCAAATACTTCATTTCTCCAAGCAAAAAAAACACTTCATTTCTCAGTCTTTTTGGGATTCACTTCATTTTTCTCTGAGGATGAGCTAGCAACCATTGCTTCCAGGTGCCGCTTCTCTCCAGTGAGCTGTTTGGCTAACTTTCTTAGCCTTTCATTTTCTAAAGCAATTTGCAAGTTTGCTAAGTATAGCCTTGCGTTTTCTCTTTCCATCTCTTTCTTCTTGTTCCTGAAAGACATGAAAAAAATGTTAGTTTACTTGTTTTAGACTAGTATACATACCTTTATATTCCAAATTCTATTCATAGATTTGCTATCTCACCTCCTTTAAATGATTTACACTACAAAATGAGAAAATGAGGAAGGTGATTTACTCTATTTATACTAATTAACATTGGTAGAACAAATTTTTAAATTAAAAAAGTACCTTAGATTTATAAATTGAAATGATATGGCCAACGATCTAAGATAATAGCATGTAAAAATAGTATTTAGACAGAAGACTGCAGATCTAGATGGAGACAATAGTTGAGGATAATATCATAATTAAGGAAGAAGAGGGAGATACTACAGAGAAATTGAATAAAAGTAGATTGGATCGAAGAAATGAATTCCGATTAGAGAAGATTGAAATTAGAAGATGACGAATATTTAGACATTAGAGTTAGATAGTAAAAGTGACGAAAAAAGGAATATCAAGAGGAGGCTGACAGTAGGTTTGAAATAAAGAGTGGAAGAAGATGTATGTATATGTATAGGAAAAGGCAGCAACATTAGGGTTTAATGGGTAGTTTATTTTTTATTGTGTTTGTGAAATTAGTGTGGACCTTAAATTGTATTAATATTTTAATTATAGTTTAAAATTATAATTTTAATTATAGTTTAAAATTATAATTTTAATAAATAACATGAAATTATTTTTTTCTTATTATATATTTTCTAATAAAGTTTTATATTTAACTTCTATGAATAAAATTGTTTCTACTGTATACTTTTGATATTTGTTCGATAAAGTTTTAATCCCCTAATTGTCTTTATATGTTATTGTTTATAAATTGAACATTACCTATGCAAAAAATTAAAAATTAATATTTTAATTTATTACTACTTAATCAAATTGTTTAAAAACTTAGTTTTTAAATAGTTAATTGTTCAATAGATGTACTCGACTTCTTACAGTAATCTAAGATAATTTATCTATTAAAATATCCTTAAATTTACCAATAATAGAGGATGGTGACATTGTGATGCTAGTTAAATGTTTATTTTTGTCAAAGTTAAATTTTGATGAATTATAATGTAGTGTTACGACATTCATTGATGAATTGCATTCTGAAAAGTATGGCTTATGAGTATTACCCTTATTCTTACTAAAATAAGTGTTGTGATAAATAAAACAAAATATCATTCATAAAAATGTTCGAGCATAGATAACTTTTAAAATCCTTCAAGGTCTTTAGGAGCTAGTAGTGACTACCACAAAAAAAAATTGCTAATATCACCATTGAGGATGCTTCCGATAAAACATTGTTAAAGTTAACTGTAAAATTATCTAAATTGGATGTCATGAAATGAAGCTTATAAGAGTAGTGAACTAGAGTGTTAAGTGTATTGCAAGAAAAATACATTAACTTATATCCTATAGGGTTCGCCAAGTACATATTTTCTAAATATGATAGATTCCAGATTGTCAAACGTTTGAAGATAAGGATGCAACTATACATTCAGTATCATTGTGGTAGTGTATTACATGTCGTTTCTCTACATGTCGTTAGTATAGGGACAAAATCGTTACAATGTGTATTTACCTTTGTTGTCCCCTAGAGTGTGATAGGTAAATCAACACCTAAGGGAGCTACTACCACCAGTGAATGAGTCGTTAACAAGTAACAAATAATTACTAGGAATTTCGTTCTCCATATGCACTAGGAGGTTAATTCTTTTGTCTTTCCAAGAAGCGTAGAGGGGACAAATTACAGTTAACTAAAACATAAAATATATTTTTTGTTTCTCAAAAGTAAGGATTAAAGTCAAAATAAATAATATATGATTAGTAATGTATTTTTAACCAAAGGACATACTAGTCAACACGAGAATATAGATAAGAAGATAGTTTGAGAGTCGCTACTAATTTCCACTAATTATGAATTTACCCATTTATGGATATCATGGTAAATTGTTATTTTAGCAATAGTCGAAACTCTAAAATCCCTTAATTCCATCCCAGGTAGATAGAGGGTTATCCTACAATTCTATGGACCTCTCCCGAGTGACCCCTACAAAACTTTCAAACGTAATTAATTCTAAATTAATTGACTATCCGGTTAGTCAAGACCTCCTAACTCAATAACACACACCGAATGATTATATATTATTTTCTATAATCAGATCTCCCCCTCTCCCCCTCCCGGATGACAGTCTAGTCTACTAATACCACCTACAACTTTATCTTCATAAGGGCTGAAGAAATCATAAATACATAATGAATGCTAAATCAATTCATTTGAATAGTAATATCCAAAAACACAATGAAACATCATAATCCAAATGTAGGGTTCATACATTATCTATTTCTCTAGCTACAAATGATTTTGATCATAAAAAAATAATAGACAACAACAAATAAAAGTGTAATATTCATGTTTAAAATATAAAATAGAATTGGATTACACTATTAATTTGTATCTTGAATTTGTCACCATTGTCTGGAATTTGGTAATAGTCTATTGAAAGATATCCCAGGAAGCATATTCTGTAATAATCAAAATAAATTAAATATAATTAAAATTGACTATAAGAATTAACAAAAAGAACAACCATTTACCAAGGGGACATGAACACAAAAAATATAAAATAAATGTAATAAATAATTCAAATAGATAAACATTTAACTCATAGGCTGTGTGCACTATTCTAATAACATAAGGTGACATTGTACACTTTTAAAATTTCATGAGTTTATACACATATTTTCTAAGACCACAAAAGATATGATGTATTTCTTCAACCTAAATAAAAATACGTTCACATATGTAAACCACAAGGAGATAAAATAAAAAGAATGTATGGTAGACTACCATATATGATGTTTGAAAATATGCTTTCTCCAATAGGTGTCAAACAAGTCTTACAACCTAATTTAATTTCTCTTTCATCTATTTCCCTACTCTCCATACATACTCCAACCACTATGAATAGATGGTCTAACAAATCAAGTGCAAAAACATCTCTTGTGGTGTTGGTGTATATTTCGATATTCTTTAAAATATATATAGGAAAAATCTACCTAATTTTCTCAATATAATTAATTATAAATTTGATCAAAAATGAAAATAACATTCAAATTAATTTACACCAATGTGAAAAAACACCCCAATTTGCTCGATAGTAGAACAAATTTTTGAACATAATGCTAATCAACGATATGCCACTAGTGGTATTACTGCTTTTCTTTTTAAGAAAATTGCAACAATTCATAATCTTCCAGTTCAGGTAATTAAATATTATTATATTTTCTTCATATAAGAGGCAGAAATGAAGACTCGTTTTTTTATAGGACTTTGTGGTAAGAAATGATATGGGGTGTGGGTCCACTATTGGTCCAATTCTTGCTTCTGGAGTTGGAATTCGTACTGTTGATTGTGGTATTCCTCAACAATCTATGCACAGGTTGGAACATATATATATTTTTTAATTTTATTATCGAGTTTGATTTCTCAATTACTCTCAAGATCTTTACTTGTTTTTGTTTAATTGCAGTGTGAGAGAGATTTGTGGGAAGGAAGATGTGGGGATTGCTTACAACTACTTTAAGGCGTTTTATGAAATGTTCTCTAGCGTAGATAAAAAAACTAAAAATAGATTGCTAAAAGGCAGATTCAATTATTCAAACAACAAACACACATCACACCATTACATTTACTGTCTCAAAGCTATTCATCAAATAAACTCTTGTGGGTAATCAAACAAACACACATTTATTAAATAATAAGAAAAACATGATGGGATCAAATACTTCATTTCTCCAAGCAAAAAAAATACTTCATTTCTCAGTCTTTTTGGGATTCACTTCATTTTTCTTTGAGGATGAGCTAGCAACCATTGCTTCCAGGTGCCGCTTCTCTCCAGTGAGCTGTTTGGCTAACTTTCTTAGCCTTTCATTTTCTAAAGCAATTTGCAAGTTTGCTAAGTATAGCCTTGCGTTTTCTCTTCCATCTCTTTCTTCTTGTTCCTGAAAGACAAGAAAAAAATGTTAGTTTACTTGTTTTAGACTAGTATACATACCTTTATATTCCAAATTCTATTCATAAATTTGCTATCTCACCTCCTTTAAATGATTTACACTACAAAATGAGCAAATGAGGAAGGTGATTTACTCTATTTATACTAATTCACATTGGTAGAACAAATTTTTAAATTAAAAAAGTACCTTAGATTTATAAATTGAAATGATATGGCCAACGATCTAAGATACTAGCATGTAAAAATAGTATTTAGACAGAAGACTGCAGATCTAGATGGAGACAATAGTTGAGGATAATATCATAATTAAGGAAGAAGAGGGAGATACTACAGAGAAATTGAAAAAAAGTAGATTGGATGGAAGAAATGAATTCCAATTAGAGAAGATTGAAATTAGAAGATAACGAATATTTAGACATTAGAGTTAGATAGTAAAAGTGACGAAAAAAGGAATATCAAGAGGAGGCTGACAGTAGGTTTGAAACTAAGAGTGGAAGAAGATGTATGTATATGTATAGGAAAAGGCGGCAACATTAGGGTTTAATGGGTAGTTTATTTTTATTGTGTTTGTGAAATTAGTGTGGACCCTAAATTGTATTAATATTTTAATTATAGTTTAAAATTATAATTTTAATAAATAACCTGAAATTATTTTTTTCTTATTATATATTTTCTAATAAAGTTTTATATTTAACTTCTATGAATAAAATTGTTTCTACTGTATACTTTTGATATTTGTTCGATAAAGTTTTAATCCCCTAATTGTCTTTATATGTTATTGTTTATAAATTGAACATTACCTATGCAAAAAATTAAAAATTAATATTTTAATTTATTACTACTTAATCAAATTATTTAAAAACTTAGTTTTTAAATAGTTAATTGTTCAATAGATGTACTCGACTTCTTACAGTAATCTAAGATAATTTATCTATTAAAATATCCTTGAATTTACCAATAATAGAGGATGGTGACATTGTGATGCTAGTTAAATGATTATTTTTGTCAAAGTTAAATTATGATAAATTATAATGTAGTGTTACGACATTCATTGATGAATTGCATTCTGAAAAGTATGGCTTATGAGTTTTACTTTTATTCTTACTAAAATAAGTGTTGTTATAAATAAAACAAAATATCATTCGTAAAAATGTTCGAGCATAGATAACTTTTAAAATCCTTCAAGGTCTTTTAGAGCTAGTAGTGACTACCACAAAAAAAAAATTGCTAATATCACCATTGAGGATGCTTCTGATGAAACATTGTTAAAGTTAACTGTAAAATTATCTAAATTGGATGTCATGAAATGAAGCTTATAAGAGTAGTGAACTAGAGTGTTAAGTGTATTGCAAGAAAAATACATTAACTTATATCCTATAGGGTTCGCCAAGTACATATTTTCTAAATATGATAGATTCCAGATTGTCAAAGGTTTGAAGATAAGTATGCAACTATACATTCAGTATCATTGTGGTAGTGTATTACATGTCGTTTCTCCACATGTCGTTAGTATAGGGACAAAATCGTTACAATGTGTATTTACCTTTGTTGTCCCCTAGAGTGTGATAGGTAAATCAACACCTAGGGGAGCTACTACCCACAAGTGAATGAGTCGTTAACAAGTAACAAATAATTACTAGGAATATCGTTCTCCATAGCACTAGGAGGTTAATTCTTTTGTCTTTCCAGGAAGCGTAGAGGGGACAAATTACAGTTAACTAAAACATAAAATATATTTTTTGTTTCTCAAAAGAAAGGATTAAAGTCAAAATAAATAATATATGATTAGTAATGTATTTTTAACCAAAGGACATACTAGTCAACACGAGAATATAGATAAGAAGATAGTTTGAGAGTCGCTACTAATTTCCACTAATTATGAATTTACCCATTTATGGATATCATGGTAAATTGTTATTTTAGCAATAGTCGAAACTCTAAAATCCCTTAATTCCATCCCATGTAGATTGAGGGTTATCCTACAATTCTATGGAACTCTCCCGAGTGAGCCGTACAAAACTTTCAAACGTAATTAATTCTAAATTATTTGACTATCCGGTTAGTCAAGACCTCCTAACTCAATAAGACACACCGAATTATTATATATTATTTTCTATAATCCGATCTCCCCCTCTCTCCCTCCCGGATGACAGTCTAGTCTACTAATACCACCTACAACTTTATCTTCATAAGGGCTGAAGAAATCATAAATACATAATGAATGCTAAATCAATTCATTTGAATAGTAATATCCCAAAACACAATGAAACATCATAATCCAAATGTAGGGTTCATACATTATCCGTTTCTCTAGCTACAAATGATTTAGTTCATAAAAAAATAATAGACAACAACAAATAAAAGTGTAATATTCATGTTTAAAATATAAAATAGAATTGGATTACACTATTAATTTGTATCTTGAATTTGTCACCATTGTCTGGAATCTGGTAATAGTCTATTGCAAGATATTCTAGGAAGCATATTCTGTAATAATCAAAATAAATTAAATATAATTAAAATTAAAATTTGACTATAAGAATTAACAAAAAGAACAACCATTTACCAAGGGGACATGAACACAAAAAATATAAAATAAATGTAATAAATAATTTGAATAGATAAACATTTAATTCATAGGCTGTGTGTACTATTCTAATAACATAAGGTGACATTGTACACTTTTAAAATATCATGAGTTTATACACATATTTTCTAAGACCACAAAAGATATGATGTATTTCTTCAACCTAAATAAAAATACGTTCACATATGTAAACCACAAGGAGATAAAATAAAAAGAATGTATGGTAGACTACCATATATGATGTTTGAAAATATGCTTTCTCCAATAGGTGTCAAACAAGTCTTACAACCTAATTTAATTTCTCTTACATCTATTTCCCTACTCTCCATACATACTCCAACCACTATGAATAGATGGTCTAACAAATTAAGTGCAAAAACATCTCTTGTGGTGTTGGTGTATATTTCGATATTCTGTAAAATATATATAGGAAAAATCTACCTAATTTTCTCAATATAATTAATTATAAATTTGATCAAAAATGAAAATACCATTCAAATTAATTTACACCAATGTTAAAAAACACCCCAATTTGCTCGACAGTAGAACAAATTTTTGAACATAATGCTAATCAACGATATGCCACTAGTGGTATTACTGCTTTTCTTTTTAAGAAAATTGCAACAATTCATAATCTTCCAATTCAGGTAATTAAATATTATTATATTTTCTTCATATAAAAGGCAGAAATGAAGACTCGTTTTTTTATAGGACTTTGTGGTAAGAAATGATATGGGGTGTGGGTCCACTATTGGTCCAATTCTTGCTTCTGGAGTTAGAATTCGTACCGTTGATTGTCGTATTCCTCAACAATCTATGCACAGGTTGGTACATATATATTTTTTTTAATTTTATTATCGAGTTTAATTTCTCTATTACTCTCAAGATCTTTACTTGTTTTTGTTTAATTGCAGTGTGAGAGAGATTTGTGGGAAGGAAGATGTGGAGATTGCTTACAACTACTTTAAGGCGTTTTATGAAATGTTCTCAAGCGTAGATAAAACACTAAAAATAGATTGCTAAAAGGCAGATTCAATTATTCAAACAACAAGCACACATCACACCATTACATTTACTGTCTCAAAGCTATTCATCAAATAAACTCTTGTGGGTAATCAAACAAACACATATTTATTAAATAATAAGAAAAACATGATGGGATCAAATACTTCATTTCTCCAAGCAAAAAAAATACTTCATTTCTCAGTGTTTTTGGGATTCACTTCATTTTTCTTTGAGGATGAGCTAGCAACCATTGCTTCCAGGTGCCGCTTCTCTCCAGTGAGCTGTTTGGCTAACTTTCTTAGCCTTTCATTTTCTAAAGCAATTTGCAAGTTTGCTAAGTATAGCGTTGCGTTTTCTCTTTCCATCTCTTTCTTCTTGTTCCTGAAAGACAAGAAAAAAATGTTAGTTTACTTGTTTTAGACTAGTATACATACCTTTATATTCCAAATTCTATTCATAGATTTGCTATCTCACCTCCTTTAAATGATTTACACTACAAAATGAGAAAATGAGGAAGGTGATTTACTCTATTTATACTAATTCACATTGGTAGAACAAATTTTTAAATTAAAAAAGTACCTTAGATTTATAAATTAAAATGATATGGCCAACGATCTAAGATACTAGCATGTAAAAATAGTATTTAGACAGAAGACTGCAGATCTAGATGGAGACAATAGTTGAGGATAATATCATAATTAAGGAAGAAGAGGGAGATACTATAGAGAAATTGAAAAATAGTAGATTGGATGGAAGAAATGAATTCCGATTAGAGAAGATTGAAATTAGAAGATAACGAATATTTAGACATTAGAGTTAGATAGTAAAAGTGACGAAAAAAGGAATATCAAGAGGAGGCTGACAGTAGGTTTGAAACTAAGAGTGGAAGAAGATGTATGTATATGTATAGGAAAAGGCGGCAACATTAGGGTTTAATGGGTAGTTTATTTTTTATTGTGTTTGTGAAATTAGTGTGGACCCTAAATTGTATTAATATTTTAATTATAGTTTAAAATTATAATTTTAATAAATAACATGAAATTATTTTTTTCTTATTATATATTTTCTAATAAAGTTTTATATTTAACTTCTATGAATAAAATTGTTTCTACTGTATACTTTTGATATTTGTTCGATAAAGTTTTAATCCCCTAATTGTCTTTATATGTTATTGTTTATAAATTGAACATTACCTATGCAAAAAATTAAAAATTAATATTTTAATTTATTACTACTTAATCAAATTATTTAAAAACTTAGTTTTAAATAGTTAATTGTTCAATAGATGTACTCGACTTCTTACAGTAATCTAAGATAATTTATCTATTAAAATATCCTTGAATTTACCAATAATAGAGGATGGTGACATTGTGATGCTAGTTAAATGTTTATTTTTGTTAAAGTTAAATTTTGATGAATTATAATGTAGTGTTACGACATTCATTGATGAATTGCATTCTGAAAAGTATGGCTTATGAGTATTACCCTTATTCTTACTAAAATAAGTGTTGTGATAAATAAAACAAAATATCATTCATAAAAATGTTCGAGCATAGATAACTTTTAAAATCCTTCAAGGTCTTTTAGAGCTAGTAGTGACTACCACAAAAAAAATTGCTAATATCACCATTGAGGATGCTTTTGATGAAACATTGTTAAAGTTAACTGTAAAATTATCTAAATTGGATGTCATGAAATGAAGCTTATAAGAGTAGTGAACTAGAGTATTAAGTGTATTGCAAGAAAAATACATTAACTTATATACTATAGGGTTCGCCAAGTACATATTTTCTAAATATGATAGATTCCAGATTGTCAAAGGTTTGAAGATAAGGATGCAACTATACATTCAGTATCATTGTGGTAGTGTATTACATGTCGTTTCTCTACATGTCGTTAGTATAGGGACAAAATCGTTACACTGTGTATTTACCTTTGTTGTCCCCTAGAGTGTGATAGGTAAATCAACACATAGGGGAGCTACTACCCACAAGTGAATGAGTCGTTAACAAGTAACAAATAATTACTAGGAATATCGTTCTCCATATGCACTAGGAGGTTAATTCTTTTGTCTTTCCAGGAAGCGTAGAGGGGACAAATTACAGTTAACTAAAACATAAAATATATTTTTTGTTTCTCAAAAGTAAGGATTAAAGTCAAAATAAATAATATATGATTAGTAATGTATTTTTAACCAAAGGACATACTAGTCAACACGAGAATATAGATAAGAAGATAGTTTGAGAGTTGCTACTAATTTCCACTAATTATGAATTTACCCATTTATGGATATCATGGTAAATTGTTATTTTAGCAATAGTCGAAACTCTAAAATCCCTTAATTCCATCCCAGGTAGATAGAGGGTTATCCTACAATTCTAAGGACATCTCCCGAGTGAGCCGTACAAAACTTTCAAACATAATTAATTCTAAATTAATTGACTATCCGGTTAGTCAAGACCTCCTAACTAAATAAGACACACCGAATGATTATATATTATTTTCTATAATCCGATCTCCCCCTCTCTCGCTCCCGGATGACAGTCTAGTCTACTAATACCACCTACAACTTTATCTTCATAAGGGCTGAAGAAATCATAAATACATAATGAATGCTAAATCAATTCATTTGAATAGTAATATCCCAAAACACAATGAAACATCATAATCCAAATGTAGGGTTCATACATTATCCCTTTCTCTAGCTACAAATGATTTAGTTCATAAAAAAATAATAGACAACAACAAATAAAAGTGTAATATTAATGTTTAAAATATGAAATAGAATTGGATTACACGATTAATTTGTATCTTGAATTTGTCACCATTGTCTGGAATCTGGTAATAGTCTATTGCAAGATATTCCAGGAAGCATATTCTGTAATAATCAAAATAAATTAAATATAATTAAAATTAAAATTCGACTATAAGAATTAACAAAAAGAACAACCATTAACCAAGGGGACATGAACACAAAAAATATAAAATAAATGTAATAAATAATTCAAATAGATAAACATTTAATTCATAGGTTGTGTGTACTATTCTAATAACATAAGGTGACATTGTACACTTTTAAAATATCATGAGTTTATACACATATTTTCTAAGACCACAAAAGATATGATGTATTTCTTCAACCTAAATAAAAATACGTTCACATATGTAAACCACAAGGAGATAAAATAAAAAGAATGTATGGTAGACTACCATATATGATGTTTGAAAATATGCTTTCTCCAATAGGCGTCAAACAAGTCTTACAACCTAATTTAATTTCTCTTACATCTATTTCCCTACTCTCCATACATACTCCAACCACTATGAATAGATGGTCTAACAAATTAAGTGCAAAAACATCTCTTGTGGTGTTGGTATATATTTCGATATTCTGTAAAATATATATAGGAAAAATCTACCTAATTTTCTCAATATAATTAATTATAAATTTGATCAAAAATGAAAAAAACATTCAAATTAATTTACACCAATGTGAAAAAACACCCCAATTTGCTCGACAGTAGAACAAATTTTTGAACATAATGCTAATCAACGATATGCCACTTGTGGTATTACTGCTTTTCTTTTTAAGAAAATTGCAACAATTCATAATCTTCCAGTTCAGGTAATTAAATATTATTATATTTTCTTCATATAAGAGGCAGAAATGAAGACTCGTTTTTTTATAGGACTTTGTGGTAAGAAATGATATGGGGTGTGGGTCCACTAATGGTCCAATTCTTGCTTCTGGAGTTGGAATTCGTACTGTTGATTGTGGTATTCCTCAACAATCTATGCACAGGTTGGTACATATATATTTTTTTTAATTTTATTATCGAGTTTGATTTCTCAATTACTCTCAAGATCGTTACTTGTTTTTGTTTAATTGCAGTGTGAGAGAGATTTGTGGGAAGGAAGATGTGGAGATTGCTTACAACTACTTTAAGGCATTTTATGAAATGTTCTCAAGCGTAGATAAAAAACAAAAAAATAGATTGCTAAAAGGCAGATTCAATTATTCAAACAACAAACACACATCACACCATTACATTTACTGTCTCAAAGCTATTCATCAAATAAACTCTTGTGGGTAATCAAACAAACACACATTTATTAAATAATAAGAAAAACATGATGGGATCAAATACTTCATTTCTCCAAGCAAAAAAAATACTTCATTTCTCAGTCTTTTTGGGATTCACTTCATTTTTCTTTGAGGATGAGCTAGCAACCATTGCTTCCAGGTGCCGCTTCTCTCCAGTGAGCTGTTTGGCTAACTTTCTTAGCCTTTCATTTTCTAAAGCAATTTGCAAGTTTGCTAAGTATAGCCTTGCGTTTTCTCTTTCCATCTCTTTCTTCTTGTTCCTGAAAGACAAGAAAAAAATTTTAGTTTACTTGTTTTATACTAGTATACATACCTTTATATTCCAAATTCTATTCTTAGATTTGCTATCTCACCTCCTTTAAATGATTTACACTACAAAATGAGCAAATGAGGAAGGTGATTTACTCTATTTATACTAATTCACATTGGTAGAACAAATTTTTAAATTAAAAAAGTACCTTAGATTTATAAATTGAAATGATATGGCCAACGATCTAAGATACTAGCATGTAAAAATAGTATTTAGACAGAAGACTGCAGATCTAGATGGAGACAATAGTTGAGGATAATATCATAATTAAGGAAGAAGAGGGAGATACTACAGAGAAATTGAAAAAAAGTAGATTGGATGGAAGAAATGAATTCCGATTAGAGAAGATTGAAATTAGAAGATAACGAATATTTAGACATTAGAGTTAGATAGTAAAAGTGACGAAAAAAGGAATATCAAGAGGAGGCTGACAGTAGGTTTGAAACTAAGAGTGGAAGAAGATGTATGTATATGTATAGGAAAAGGCGGCAACATTAGGGTTTAATGGGTAGTTTATTTTTTATTGTGTTTGTAAAATTAGTGTGGACCCTAAATTGTATTAATATTTTAATTATAGTTTAAAATTATAATTTTAATAAATAACATGAAATTTTTTTTTTCTTATTATATAAATTCTAATAAAGTTTTATATTTAACTTCTATGAATAAAATTGTTTCTACTGTATACTTTTGATATTTGTTCGATAAAGTTTTAATCCCCTAATTGTCTTTATATGTTATTGTTTATAAATTGAACATTACCTATGCAAAAAATTAAAAATTAATATTTTAATTTATTACTACTTAATCAAATTATTTAAAAACTTAGTTTTAAATAGTTAATTGTTCAATAGATGTACTCGACTTCTTATAGTAATCTAAGATAATTTATCTATTAAAATATCCTTGAATTTATTAATAATAGAGGATGGTGACATTGTGTTGCTAGTTAAATGTTTATTTTTGTCAAAGTTAAATTATGACGAATTATAATGTAGTGTTACGACATTCATTGATGAATTGCATTCTGAAAAGTATGGCTTATGAGTTTTACCCTTATTCTTACTAAAATAAGTGTTGTTATAAATAAAACAAAATATCATTCATAAAAATGTTCGAGCATAGATAACTTTTAAAATCCTTCAAGGTCTTTTAGAGCTAATTATCTAAATTGGATGTCATGAAATGAAGCTTATAAGAGTAGTGAACTAGAGTGTTAAGTGTATTGCAAGAAAAATACATTAACTTATATACTATAGGGTTCGCCAAGTACATATTTTCTAAATATGATAGATTCCAGATTGTCAAAGGTTTGAAGATAAGGATGCAACTATACATTCAGTATCATTGTGGTAGTGTATTACATGTCGTTTCTCTACATGTCGTTAGTATAGGGACAAAATCGTTACAATGTGTATTTACCTTTGTTGTCCCCTAGAGTGTGATAGGTAAATCAACACATAGGGGAGCTATCACCCACAAGTGAATGAGTCTTTAACAAGTAACAAATAATTACTAGGAATATCGTTCACCATATGCACTAGGAGGTTAATTCTTTTGTCTTTCCAGGAAACGTAGAGGGGACAAATTAAAGTTAACTAAAACATAAAATATATTTTTTGTTTCTCAAAAGTAAGGATTAAAGTCAAAATAAATAATATATGATTAGTAATGTATTTTTAGCCAAAGGACATACTAGTCAACACGAGAATATAGATAAGAAGATAGTTTGAGAGTCGCTACTAATTTCCACTAATTATGAATTTACACATTTATGGATATCATGGTAAATTGTTATTTTAGCAATAGTCGAAACTCTAAAATCCCTTAATTCCATCCCAGGTAGATAGAGGGTTATCCTACAATTCTATGGACCTCTCCCGAGTGACCCCTACAAAACTTTCAAACGTAATTAATTCTAAATTAATTGACTATCCGGTTAGTCAAGACCTCCTAACTCAATAAGACACACCGAATGATTATATATTATTTTCTATAATCCGATCTCCCCCTCTCCCCCTCCCGGATGACAGTCTAGTCTACTAATACCACCTACAACTTTATCTTCATATGGGCTGAAGAAATCATTAATACATAATGAATGCTAAATCAATTCATTTGAATAGTAATATCCAAAAACACAATGAAACATCATAATCCAAATGTAGGGTTCATACATTATCCATTTCTCTAGCTACAAATGATTTAGTTCATAAAAAAATAATAGACAACAACAAATAAAAGTGTAATATTCATGTTTAAAATATGAAATAGAATTGGATTACACTATTAATTTGTATCCTGAATTTGTCACCATTGTCTGGAATTTGGTAATAGTCTATTGCAAGATATCCCAGGAAGCATATTCTGTAATAATCAAAATAAATTAAATATAATTAAAATTAAAATTTGACTATAAGAATTAACAAAAAGAACAACCATTAACCAAAGGGACATGAACACAAAAAATATAAAATAAATGTAATAAATAATTCAAATAGATAAACATTTAATTCATAGGCTGTGTGTACTATTCTAATAACATAAGGTGACATTGTACACTTTTAAAATATCATGATTTTATACACATATTTTCTAAGACCACAAAAGATATGATGTATTTCTTCAACCTAAATAAAAATACGTTCACATATGTAAACCACAAGGAGATAAAATAAAAAGAATGTATGTTAGACTACCATATACGATGTTTGAAAATATGCTTTCTCCAATAGGTGTCAAACAAGTCTTACAACCTAATTTAATTTCTCTTACATCTATTTCCCTACTCTCCATACATAATCCAACCACTATGAATAGATGGTCTAACAAATTAAGTGCAAAAACATCTCTTTTGGTGTTGGTGTATATTTCGATATTCTGTAAAATATATATAGGAAAAATCTACCTAATTTTCTCAATAGAATTAATTATAAATTTGATAAAAAATGAAAAAAACATTCAAATTAATTTACACCAATGTGAAAAAACACCCCAATTTGCTCGACAGTAGAACAAATTTTTGAACATAATGCTAATCAACGATTTGCCACTAATGGTATTACTGCTTTTCTTTTTAAGAAAATTGCAACAATTCATAATCTTCCAGTTCAGGTAATTAAATATTATTATATTTTCTTCATATAAGAGGCAGAAATGGAGACTCGTTTTTTTATAGGACTTTGTGGTAAGAAATGATATGGGGTGTGGGTCCACTATTGGTCCAATTCTTGCTTCTGGAGTTGGAATTCGTACTGTTGATTGTGGTATTCCTCAACAATCTATGCACAGGTTGGTACATATATATATTTTTTAATTTTATTATCGAGTTTGATTTCTCAATTACTCTCAAGATCTTTACTTGTTTTTGTTTAATTGCAGTGCGAGAGAGATTTGTGAGAAGGAAGATGTGGAGATTGCTTACAACTACTTTAAGGCGTTTTATGAAATGTTCTCAAGCGTAGATAAAAAACTAAAAATAGATTGCTAAAAGGCAGATTCCATTATTCAAACAACAAACACACATCACACCATTACATTTACTGTCTCAAAGCTATTCATCAAATAAACTCTTGTGGGTAATCAAACAAACACACATTTATTAAATAATAAGCAAAACATGATGGGATCAAATACTTCATTTCTCCAAGCAAAAAAAATACTTCATTTCTCAGTCTTTTTGGGATTCACTTCATTTTTCATTGAGGATGAGCTAGCAACCATTGCTTCCAGGTGCCGCTTCTCTCCAGTGAGCTGTTTGGCTAACTTTCTTAGCCTTTCATTTTCTAAAGCAATTTGCAAGTTTGCTAAGTATAGCGTTGCGTTTTCTCTTTCCATCTCTTTCTTCTTGTTCCTGAAAGACAAGAAAAAAATGTTAGTTTACTTGTTTTAGACTAGTATACATACCTTTATATTCCAAATTCTATTCATAGATTTGCTATCTCACCTCCTTTAAATGATTTACACTACAAAATGGGCAAATGAGGAAGGTGATTTACTCTATTTATACTAATTCACATTGGTAGAACAAATTTTTAAATTAAAAAAGTACCTTAGATTTATAAATTAAAATGATATGGCCAACGATCTAAGATACTAGCATGTAAAAATAGTATTTAGACAGAAGACTGCAGATCTAGATGGAGACAATAGTTGAGGATAATATCATAATTAAGGAAGAAGAGGGAGATACTACAGAGAAATTGAAAAAAAGTAGATTGGATGGAAGAAATGAATTCCGATTAGAGAAGATTGAAATTAGAAGATAACGAATATTTAGACATTAGAGTTAGATAGTAAAAGTGACGAAAAAAGGAATATCAAGAGGAGGCTGACAGTAGGTTTGAAACTAAGAGTGGAAGAAGATGTATGTATATGTATAGGAAAAGGCGGCAACATTAGGGTTTAATGGGTAGTTTATTTTTTATTGTGTTTGTGAAATTAGTGTGGACCCTAAATTGTATTAATATTTTAATTATAGTTTAAAATTATAATTTTAATAAATAACATGAAATTATTTTTTTCTTATTATATATTTTCTAATAAAGTTTTATATTTAACTTCTATGAATAAAATTGTTTCTACTGTATACTTTTGATATTTGTTCGATAAAGTTTTAATCCCCTAATTGTCTTTATATGTTATTGTTTATAAATTGAACATTACCTATGCAAAAAATTAAAAATTAATATTTTAATTTATTACTACTTAATCAAATTATTTAAAAACTTAGTTTTAAATAGTTAATTGTTCAATAGATGTACTCGACTTCTTACAGTAATCTAAGATAATTTATCTATTAAAATATCCTTGAATTTACCAATAATAGAGGATGGTGACATTGTGATGCTAGTTAAATGTTTATTTTTGTTAAAGTTAAATTTTGATGAATTATAATGTAGTGTTACGACATTCATTGATGAATTGCATTCTGAAAAGTATGGCTTATGAGTATTACCCTTATTCTTACTAAAATAAGTGTTGTGATAAATAAAACAAAATATCATTCATAAAAATGTTCGAGCATAGATAACTTTTAAAATCCTTCAAGGTCTTTTAGAGCTAGTAGTGACTACCACAAAAAAAATTGCTAATATCACCATTGAGGATGCTTTTGATGAAACATTGTTAAAGTTAACTGTTAAATTATCTAAATTGGATGTCATGAAATGAAGCTTATAAGAGTAGTGAACTAGAGTGTTAAGTGTATTGCAAGAAAAATACATTAACTTATATACTATAGGGTTCGCCAAGTACATATTTTCTAAATATGATAGATCCAGATTGTCAAAGGTTTGAAGATAAGGATGCAACTATACATTCAGTATCATTGTGGTAGTGTATTACATGTCGTTTCTCTACATGTCGTTAGTATAGGGACAAAATCGTTACAATGTGTATTTACCTTTGTTGTCCCCCTAGAGTGTGATAGGTAAATCAACACATAGGGGAGCTACTACCCACAAGTGAATGAGTCGTTAACAAGTTACAAATAATTACTAGGAATATCGTTCTCCATATGCACTAGGAGGTTAATTCTTTTGTCTTTCCAGGAAGCGTAGAGGGGACAAATTACAGTTAACTAAAACATAAAATATATTTTTTGTTTCTCAAAAGTAAGGATTTAAGTCAAAATAAATAATATATGATTAGTAATGTATTTTTAACCAAAGGACATACTAGTCAACACGAGAATATAGATAAGAAGATAGTTTGAGAGTCGCTACTAATTTCCACTAATTATGAATTTACCCATTTATGGATATCATGGTAAATTGTTATTTTAGCAATCGTCGAAACTCTAAAATCCCTTAATTCCATCCCAGGTAGATAGAGGGTTATCCTACAATTCTATGGACCTCTCCCAAGTGACCCCTACAAAACTTTCAAACGTAATTAATTCTAAATTAATTGACTATCCGGTTAGTCAAGACCTCCTAACTCAATAACACACACCGAATGATTATATATTATTTTCTATAATCCGATCTCCCCCTCTCCCCCTCCCGGATGACAGTCTAGTCTACTAATACCACCTACAACTTTATCTTCATAAGGGCTGAAGAAATCATAAATACATAATGAATGCTAAATCAATTCATTTGAATAGTAATATCCCAAAACACAATGAAACATCATAATCCAAATGTAGGGTTCATACATTGTCCCTTTCTCTAGCTACAAATGATTTAGTTCATAAAAAAATAATAGACAACAACAAATAAAAGTGTAATATTCATGTTTAAAATATGAAATAGAATTGGATTACACTATTAATTTGTATCTTGAATTTGTCACCATTGTCTAGAATTTGGTAATAGTCTATTGCAAGATATCCCAGGAAGCATATTCTGTAATAATCAAAATAAATTAAATATAATTAAAATTAAAATTTGACTATAAGAATTAACAAAAAGAACAACCATTAACCAAGGGGACATGAACACAAAAAATATAAAATAAATGTAATAAATAATTCAAATAGATAAACATTTAATTCATAGGCTGTGTGTACTATTCTAATAACATAAGGTGACATTGTACACTTCTAAAATATCATGAGTTTATACACATATTTTCTAAGACCACAAAAGATATGATGTATTTCTTCAACCTAAATAAAAATACGTTCACATATGTAAACCACAAGGAGATAAAATAAAAAGAATGTATGGTAGACTACCATATATGATGTTTGAAAGTATGCTTTCTCCAATAGGTGTCAAACAAGTCTTAAAACCTAATTTAATTTCTCTTACATCTATTTCCCTAATCTCCATACATACTCCAACCACTATGAATAGATGGTCTAACAAATTAAGTGCAAAAACATCTCTTGTGGTGTTGGTGTATATTTCGATATTCTGTAAAATATATATAGGAAAAATCTACCTAATTTTCTCAATATAATTAATTATAAATTTGATAAAAAATGAAAAAAACATTCAAATTAATTTACACCAATGTGAAAAAACACCCCAATTTGCTCGACAGTAGAACAAATTTTTGAACATAATGCTAATCAACGATTTGCCACTAATGGTATTACTGCTTTTCTTTTTAAGAAAATTGCAACAATTCATAATCTTCCAGTTCAGGTAATTAAATATTATTATATTTTCTTCATATAAGAGGCAGAAATGGAGACTCGTTTTTTTATAGGACTTTGTGGTAAGAAATGATATGGGGTGTGGGTCCACTATTGGTCCAATTCTTGCTTCTGGAGTTGGAATTTGTACTGTTGATTGTGGTATTCCTCAACAATCTATGCACAGGTTGGTACATATATATATTTTTTAATTTTATTATCGAGTTTGATTTCTCAATTACTCTCAAGATCTTTACTTGTTTTTGTTTAATTGCAGTGCGAGAGAGATTTGTGAGAAGGAAGATGTGGAGATTGCTTACAACTACTTTAAGGCGTTTTATGAAATGTTCTCAAGCGTAGATAAAAAACTAAAAATAGATTGCTAAAAGGCAGATTCCATTATTCAAACAACAAACACACATCACACCATTACATTTACTGTCTCAAAGCTATTCATCAAATAAACTCTTGTGGGTAATCAAACAAACACACATTTATTAAATAATAAGAAAAACATGATGGGATCAAATACTTCATTTCTCCAAGCAAAAAAAATACTTCATATCTCAGTCTTTTTGGGATTCACTTCATTTTTCTTTGAGGATGAGCTAGCAACCATTGCTTCCAGGTGCCGCTTCTCTCCAGTGAGCTGTTTGGCTAACTTTCTTAGCCTTTCATTTTCTAAAGCAATTTGCAAGTTTGCTAAGTATAGCCTTGCGTTTTCTCTTTCCATCTCTTTCTTCTTGTTCCTGAAAGACAAGAAAAAAATGTTAGTTTACTTGTTTTAGACTAGTATACATACCTTTATATTCCAAATTCTATTCATAGATTTGCTATCTCACCTCCTTTAAATGATTTACACTACAAAATGGGCAAATGAGGAAGGTGATTTACTCTATTTATACTAATTCACATTGGTAGAACAAATTTTTAAATTAAAAAAGTACCTTAGATTTATAAATTAAAATGATATGGCCAACGATCTAAGATACTAGCATGTAAAAATAGTATTTAGACAGAAGACTGCAGATCTAGATGGAGACAATAGTTGAGGATAATATCATAATTAAGGAAGAAGAGGGAGATACTACAGAGAAATTGAAAAAAAGTAGATTGGATGGAAGAAATGAATTCCGATTAGAGAAGATTGAAATTAGAAGATAACGAATATTTAGACATTAGAGTTAGATAGTAAAAGTGACGAAAAAAGGAATATCAAGAGGAGGCTGACAGTAGGTTTGAAACTAAGAGTGGAAGAAGATGTATGTATATGTATAGGAAAAGGCGGCAACATTAGGGTTTAATGGGTAGTTTATTTTTTATTGTGTTTGTGAAATTAGTGTGGACCCTAAATTGTATTAATATTTTAATTATAGTTTAAAATTATAATTTTAATAAATAACATGAAATTATTTTTTTCTTATTATATATTTTCTAATAAAGTTTTATATTTAACTTCTATGAATAAAATTGTTTCTACTGTATACTTTTGATATTTGTTCGATAAAGTTTTAATCCCCTAATTGTCTTTATATGTTATTGTTTATAAATTGAACATTACCTATGCAAAAAATTAAAAATTAATATTTTAATTTATTACTACTTAATCAAATTATTTAAAAACTTAGTTTTAAATAGTTAATTGTTCAATAGATGTACTCGACTTCTTACAGTAATCTAAGATAATTTATCTATTAAAATATCCTTGAATTTACCAATAATAGAGGATGGTGACATTGTGATGCTAGTTAAATGTTTATTTTTGTTAAAGTTAAATTTTGATGAATTATAATGTAGTGTTACGACATTCATTGATGAATTGCATTCTGAAAAGTATGGCTTATGAGTATTACCCTTATTCTTACTAAAATAAGTGTTGTGATAAATAAAACAAAATATCATTCATAAAAATGTTCGAGCATAGATAACTTTTAAAATCCTTCAAGGTCTTTTAGAGCTAGTAGTGACTACCACAAAAAAAATTGCTAATATCACCATTGAGGATGCTTTTGATGAAACATTGTTAAAGTTAACTGTTAAATTATCTAAATTGGATGTCATGAAATGAAGCTTATAAGAGTAGTGAACTAGAGTGTTAAGTGTATTGCAAGAAAAATACATTAACTTATATACTATAGGGTTCGCCAAGTACATATTTTCTAAATATGATAGATCCAGATTGTCAAAGGTTTGAAGATAAGGATGCAACTATACATTCAGTATCATTGTGGTAGTGTATTACATGTCGTTTCTCTACATGTCGTTAGTATAGGGACAAAATCGTTACAATGTGTATTTACCTTTGTTGTCCCCCTAGAGTGTGATAGGTAAATCAACACATAGGGGAGCTACTACCCACAAGTGAATGAGTCGTTAACAAGTTACAAATAATTACTAGGAATATCGTTCTCCATATGCACTAGGAGGTTAATTCTTTTGTCTTTCCAGGAAGCGTAGAGGGGACAAATTACAGTTAACTAAAACATAAAATATATTTTTTGTTTCTCAAAAGTAAGGATTTAAGTCAAAATAAATAATATATGATTAGTAATGTATTTTTAACCAAAGGACATACTAGTCAACACGAGAATATAGATAAGAAGATAGTTTGAGAGTCGCTACTAATTTCCACTAATTATGAATTTACCCATTTATGGATATCATGGTAAATTGTTATTTTAGCAATCGTCGAAACTCTAAAATCCCTTAATTCCATCCCAGGTAGATAGAGGGTTATCCTACAATTCTATGGACCTCTCCCAAGTGACCCCTACAAAACTTTCAAACGTAATTAATTCTAAATTAATTGACTATCCGGTTAGTCAAGACCTCCTAACTCAATAACACACACCGAATGATTATATATTATTTTCTATAATCCGATCTCCCCCTCTCCCCCTCCCGGATGACAGTCTAGTCTACTAATACCACCTACAACTTTATCTTCATAAGGGCTGAAGAAATCATAAATACATAATGAATGCTAAATCAATTCATTTGAATAGTAATATCCCAAAACACAATGAAACATCATAATCCAAATGTAGGGTTCATACATTGTCCCTTTCTCTAGCTACAAATGATTTAGTTCATAAAAAAATAATAGACAACAACAAATAAAAGTGTAATATTCATGTTTAAAATATGAAATAGAATTGGATTACACTATTAATTTGTATCTTGAATTTGTCACCATTGTCTAGAATTTGGTAATAGTCTATTGCAAGATATCCCAGGAAGCATATTCTGTAATAATCAAAATAAATTAAATATAATTAAAATTAAAATTTGACTATAAGAATTAACAAAAAGAACAACCATTAACCAAGGGGACATGAACACAAAAAATATAAAATAAATGTAATAAATAATTCAAATAGATAAACATTTAATTCATAGGCTGTGTGTACTATTCTAATAACATAAGGTGACATTGTACACTTCTAAAATATCATGAGTTTATACACATATTTTCTAAGACCACAAAAGATATGATGTATTTCTTCAACCTAAATAAAAATACGTTCACATATGTAAACCACAAGGAGATAAAATAAAAAGAATGTATGGTAGACTACCATATATGATGTTTGAAAGTATGCTTTCTCCAATAGGTGTCAAACAAGTCTTAAAACCTAATTTAATTTCTCTTACATCTATTTCCCTAATCTCCATACATACTCCAACCACTATGAATAGATGGTCTAACAAATTAAGTGCAAAAACATCTCTTGTGGTGTTGGTGTATATTTCGATATTCTGTAAAATATATATAGGAAAAATCTACCTAATTTTCTCAATATAATTAATTATAAATTTGATAAAAAATGAAAAAAACATTCAAATTAATTTACACCAATGTGAAAAAACACCCCAATTTGCTCGACAGTAGAACAAATTTTTGAACATAATGCTAATCAACGATTTGCCACTAATGGTATTACTGCTTTTCTTTTTAAGAAAATTGCAACAATTCATAATCTTCCAGTTCAGGTAATTAAATATTATTATATTTTCTTCATATAAGAGGCAGAAATGGAGACTCGTTTTTTTATAGGACTTTGTGGTAAGAAATGATATGGGGTGTGGGTCCACTATTGGTCCAATTCTTGCTTCTGGAGTTGGAATTCGTACTGTTGATTGTGGTATTCCTCAACAATCTATGCACAGGTTGGTACATATATATATTTTTTAATTTTATTATCGAGTTTGATTTCTCAATTACTCTCAAGATCTTTACTTGTTTTTGTTTAATTGCAGTGCGAGAGAGATTTGTGAGAAGGAAGATGTGGAGATTGCTTACAACTACTTTAAGGCGTTTTATGAAATGTTCTCAAGCGTAGATAAAAAACTAAAAATAGATTGCTAAAAGGCAGATTCCATTATTCAAACAACAAACACACATCACACCATTACATTTACTGTCTCAAAGCTATTCATCAAATAAACTCTTGTGGGTAATCAAACAAACACACATTTATTAAATAATAAGAAAAACATGATGGGATCAAATACTTCATTTCTCCAAGCAAAAAAAATACTTCATATCTCAGTCTTTTTGGGATTCACTTCATTTTTCTTTGAGGATGAGCTAGCAACCATTGCTTCCAGGTGCCGCTTCTCTCCAGTGAGCTGTTTGGCTAACTTTCTTAGCCTTTCATTTTCTAAAGCAATTTGCAAGTTTGCTAAGTATAGCCTTGCGTTTTCTCTTCCATCTCTTTCTTCTTGTTCCTGAAAGACAAGAAAAAAATGTTAGTTTACTTTTTTTAGACTAGTATACATACCTTTATATTCCAAATTCAATTCATAAATTTGCTATCTCACCTCCTTTAAATGATTTACACTACAAAATGAGCAAATGAGGAAGGTTATTTACTCTATTTATACTAATTCACATTGGTAGAACAAATTTTTAAATTAAAAAAGTACCTTAGATTTATAAATTGAAATGATATGGCCAACGATCTAAGATACTAGCATGTAAAAATAGTATTTAGACAGAAGACTGCAGATCTAGATGGAGACAATAGTTGAGGATAATATCATAATTAAGGAAGAAGAGGGAGATACTACAGAGAAATTGAAAAAAAGTAGATTGGATGGAAGAAATGAATTCCAATTAGAGAAGATTGAAATTAGAAGATAACGAATATTTAGACATTAGAGTTAGATAGTAAAAGTGACGAAAAAAGGAATATCAAGAGGAGGCTGACAGTAGGTTTGAAACTAAGAGTGGAAGAAGATGTATGTATATGTATAGGAAAAGGCGGCAACATTAGGGTTTAATGGGTAGTTTATTTTTATTGTGTTTGTGAAATTAGTGTGGACCCTAAATTGTATTAATATTTTAATTATAGTTTAAAATTATAATTTTAATAAATAACCTGAAATTATTTTTTTCTTATTATATATTTTCTAATAAAGTTTTATATTTAACTTCTATGAATAAAATTGTTTCTACTGTATACTTTTGATATTTGTTCGATAAAGTTTTAATCCCCTAATTGTCTTTATATGTTATTGTTTATAAATTGAACATTACCTATGCAAAAAATTAAAAATTAATATTTTAATTTATTACTACTTAATCAAATTATTTAAAAACTTAGTTTTTAAATAGTTAATTGTTCAATAGATGTACTCGACTTCTTACAGTAATCTAAGATAATTTATCTATTAAAATATCCTTGAATTTACCAATAATAGAGGATGGTGACATTGTGATGCTAGTTAAATGATTATTTTTGTCAAAGTTAAATTATGATAAATTATAATGTAGTGTTACGACATTCATTGATGAATTGCATTCTGAAAAGTATGGCTTATGAGTTTTACCTTTATTCTTACTAAAATAAGTGTTGTTATAAATAAAACAAAATATCATTCATAAAAATGTTCGAGCATAGATAACTTTTAAAATCCTTCAAGGTCTTTTAGAGCTAGTAGTGACTACCACAAAAAAAAAATTGCTAATATCACCATTGAGGATGCTTCTGATGAAACATTGTTAAAGTTAACTGTAAAATTATCTAAATTGGATGTCATGAAATGAAGCTTATAAGAGTAGTGAACTAGAGTGTTAAGTGTATTGCAAGAAAAATACATTAACTTATATCCTATAGGGTTCGCCAAGTACATATTTTCTAAATATGATAGATTCCAGATTGTCAAAGGTTTGAAGATAAGTATGCAACTATACATTCAGTATCATTGTGGTAGTGTATTACATGTCGTTTCTCCACATGTCGTTAGTATAGGGACAAAATCGTTACAATGTGTATTTACCTTTGTTGTCCCCTAGAGTGTGATAGGTAAATCAACACCTAGGGGAGCTACTACCCACAAGTGAATGAGTCGTTAACAAGTAACAAATAATTACTAGGAATATCGTTCTCCATAGCACTAGGAGGTTAATTCTTTTGTCTTTCCAGGAAGCGTAGAGGGGACAAATTACAGTTAACTAAAACATAAAATATATTTTTTGTTTCTCAAAAGAAAGGATTAAAGTCAAAATAAATAATATATGATTAGTAATGTATTTTTAACCAAAGGACATACTAGTCAACACGAGAATATAGATAAGAAGATAGTTTGAGAGTCGCTACTAATTTCCACTAATTATGAATTTACCCATTTATGGATATCATGGTAAATTGTTATTTTAGCAATAGTCGAAACTCTAAAATCCCTTAATTCCATCCCAGGTAGATTGAGGGTTATCCTACAATTCTATGGAACTCTCCCGAGTGAGCCGTACAAAACTTTCAAACGTAATTAATTCTAAATTATTGGACTATCCGGTTAGTCAAGACCTCCTAACTCAATAAGACACACCGAATTATTATATATTATTTTCTATAATCCGATCTCCCCCTCTCTCCCTCCCGGATGACAGTCTAGTCTACTAATACCACCTACAACTTTATCTTCATAAGGGCTGAAGAAATCATAAATACATAATGAATGCTAAATCAATTCATTTGAATAGTAATATCCCAAAACACAATGAAACATCATAATCCAAATGTAGGGTTCATACATTATCCGTTTCTCTAGCTACAAATGATTTAGTTCATAAAAAAATAATAGACAACAACAAATAAAAGTGTAATATTCATGTTTAAAATATAAAATAGAATTGGATTACACTATTAATTTCTATCTTGAATTTGTCACCATTGTCTGGAATCTGGTAATAGTCTATTGCAAGATATTCTAGGAAGCATATTCTGTAATAATCAAAATAAATTAAATATAATTAAAATTAAAATTTGACTATAAGAATTAACAAAAAGAACAACCATTTACCAAGGGGACATGAACACAAAAAATATAAAATAAATGTAATAAATAATTTGAATAGATAAACATTTAATTCATAGGCTGTGTGTACTATTCTAATAACATAAGGTGACATTGTACACTTTTAAAATATCATGAGTTTATACACATATTTTCTAAGACCACAAAAGATATGATGTATTTCTTCAACCTAAATAAAAATACGTTCACATATGTAAACCACAAGGAGATAAAATAAAAAGAATGTATGGTAGACTACCATATATGATGTTTGAAAATATGCTTTCTCCAATAGGTGTCAAACAAGTCTTACAACCTAATTTAATTTCTCTTACATCTATTTCCCTACTCTCCATACATACTCCAACCACTATGAATAGATGGTCTAACAAATTAAGTGCAAAAACATCTCTTGTGGTGTTGGTGTATATTTCGATATTCTGTAAAATATATATAGGAAAAATCTACCTAATTTTCTCAATATAATTAATTATAAATTTGATCAAAAATGAAAATACCATTCAAATTAATTTACACCAATGTTAAAAAACACCCCAATTTGCTCGACAGTAGAACAAATTTTTGAACATAATGCTAATCAACGATATGCCACTAGTGGTATTACTGCTTTTCTTTTTAAGAAAATTGCAACAATTCATAATCTTCCAATTCAGGTAATTAAATATTATTATATTTTCTTCATATAAAAGGCAGAAATGAAGACTCGTTTTTTTATAGGACTTTGTGGTAAGAAATGATATGGGGTGTGGGTCCACTATTGGTCCAATTCTTGCTTCTGGAGTTAGAATTCGTACCGTTGATTGTCGTATTCCTCAACAATCTATGCACAGGTTGGTACATATATATTTTTTTTAATTTTATTATCGAGTTTAATTTCTCTATTACTCTCAAGATCTTTACTTGTTTTTGTTTAATTGCAGTGTGAGAGAGACTTGTGGGAAGGAAGATGTGGAGATTGCTTACAACTACTTTAAGGCGTTTTATGAAATGTTCTCAAGCGTAGATAAAACACTAAAAATAGATTGCTAAAAGGCAGATTCAATTATTCAAACAACAAGCACACATCACACCATTACATTTACTGTCTCAAAGCTATTCATCAAATAAACTCTTGTGGGTAATCAAACAAACACATATTTATTAAATAATAAGAAAAACATGATGGGATCAAATACTTCATTTCTCCAAGCAAAAAAAATACTTCATTTCTCAGTGTTTTTAGGATTCACTTCATTTTTCTTTGAGGATGAGCTAGCAACCATTGCTTCCAGGTGCCGCTTCTCTCCAGTGAGCTGTTTGGCTAACTTTCTTAGCCTTTCATTTTCTAAAGCAATTTGCAAGTTTGCTAAGTATAGCGTTGCGTTTTCTCTTTCCATCTCTTTCTTCTTGTTCCTGAAAGACAAGAAAAAAATGTTAGTTTACTTGTTTTAGACTAGTATACATACCTTTATATTCCAAATTCTATTCATAGATTTGCTATCTCACCTCCTTTAAATGATTTACACTACAAAATGAGAAAATGAGGAAGGTGATTTACTCTATTTATACTAATTCACATTGGTAGAACAAATTTTTAAATTAAAAAAGTACCGTAGATTTATAAATTAAAATGATATGGCCAACGATCTAAGATACTAGCATGTAAAAATAGTATTTAGACAGAAGACTGCAGATCTAGATGGAGACAATAGTTGAGGATAATATCATAATTAAGGAAGAAGAGGGAGATACTACAGAGAAATTGAAAAATAGTAGATTGGATGGAAGAAATGAATTCCGATTAGAGAAGATTGAAATTAGAAGATAACGAATATTTAGACATTAGAGTTAGATAGTAAAAGTGACGAAAAAAGGAATATCAAGAGGAGGCTGACAGTAGGTTTGAAACTAAGAGTGGAAGAAGATGTATGTATATGTATAGAAAAAGGCGGCAACATTAGGGTTTAATGGGTAGTTTATTTTTTATTGTGTTTGTGAAATTAGTGTGGACCCTAAATTGTATTAATATTTTAATTATAGTTTAAAATTATAATTTTAATAAATAACATGAAATTATTTTTTTCTTATTATATATTTTCTAATAAAGTTTTATATTTAACTTCTATGAATAAAATTGTTTCTACTGTATACTTTTGATATTTGTTCGATAAAGTTTTAATCCCCTAATTGTCTTTATATGTTATTGTTTATAAATTGAACATTACCTATGCAAAAAATTAAAAATTAATATTTTAATTTATTACTACTTAATCAAATTATTTAAAAACTTAGTTTTAAATAGTTAATTGTTCAATAGATGTACTCGACTTCTTACAGTAATCTAAGATAATTTATCTATTAAAATATCCTTGAATTTACCAATAATAGAGGATGGTGACATTGTGATGCTAGTTAAATGTTTATTTTTGTTAAAGTTAAATTTTGATGAATTATAATGTAGTGTTACGACATTCATTGATGAATTGCATTCTGAAAAGTATGGCTTATGAGTATTACCCTTATTCTTACTAAAATAAGTGTTGTGATAAATAAAACAAAATATCATTCATAAAAATGTTCGAGCATAGATAACTTTTAAAATCCTTCAAGGTCTTTTA
This sequence comes from Nemophila menziesii, assembly GCA_029959085.1. Taxonomy (NCBI): domain Eukaryota; kingdom Viridiplantae; phylum Streptophyta; class Magnoliopsida; order Boraginales; family Hydrophyllaceae; genus Nemophila; species Nemophila menziesii. Next base: position 886,845 of record JARWIR010000027.1, on the reverse strand, counting down.
GAGCTAGTAGTGACTACCACAAAAAAAATTGCTAATATCACCATTGAGGATGCTTTTGATGAAACATTGTTAAAGTTAACTGTAAAATTATCTAAATTGGATGTCATGAAATGAAGCTTATAAGAGTAGTGAACTAGAGTATTAAGTGTATTGCAAGAAAAATACATTAACTTATATACTATAGGGTTCGCCAAGTACATATTTTCTAAATATGATAGATTCCAGATTGTCAAAGGTTTGAAGATAAGGATGCAACTATACATTTAGTATCATTGTGGTAGTGTATTACATGTCGTTTCTCTACATGTCGTTAGTATAGGGACAAAATCGTTACACTGTGTATTTACCTTTGTTGTCCCCTAGAGTGTGATAGGTAAATCAACACATAGGGGAGCTACTACCCACAAGTGAATGAGTCGTTAACAAGTAACAAATAATTACTAGGAATATCGTTCTCCATATGCACTAGGAGGTTAATTCTTTTGTCTTTCCAGGAAGCGTAGAGGGGACAAATTACAGTTAACTAAAACATAAAATATATTTTTTGTTTCTCAAAAGTAAGGATTAAAGTCAAAATAAATAATATATGATTAGTAATGTATTTTTAACCAAAGGACATACTAGTCAACACGAGAATATAGATAAGAAGATAGTTTGAGAGTTGCTACTAATTTCCACTAATTATGAATTTACCCATTTATGGATATCATGGTAAATTGTTATTTTAGCAATAGTCGAAACTCTAAAATCCCTTAATTCCATCCCAGGTAGATAGAGGGTTATCCTACAATTCTAAGGACATCTCCCGAGTGAGCCGTACAAAACTTTCAAACATAATTAATTCTAAATTAATTGACTATCCGGTTAGTCAAGACCTCCTAACTAAATAAGACACACCGAATGATTATATATTATTTTCTATAATCCGATCTCCCCCTCTCTCGCTCCCGGATGACAGTCTAGTCTACTAATACCACCTACAACTTTATCTTCATAAGGGCTGAAGAAATCATAAATACATAATGAATGCTAAATCAATTCATTTGAATAGTAATATCCCAAAACACAATGAAACATCATAATCCAAATGTAGGGTTCATACATTATCCCTTTCTCTAGCTACAAATGATTTAGTTCATAAAAAAATAATAGACAACAACAAATAAAAGTGTAATATTAATGTTTAAAATATGAAATAGAATTGGATTACACGATTAATTTGTATCTTGAATTTGTCACCATTGTCTGGAATCTGGTAATAGTCTATTGCAAGATATTCCAGGAAGCATATTCTGTAATAATCAAAATAAATTAAATATAATTAAAATTAAAATTCGACTATAAGAATTAACAAAAAGAACAACCATTAACCAAGGGGACATGAACACAAAAAATATAAAATAAATGTAATAAATAATTCAAATAGATAAACATTTAATTCATAGGTTGTGTGTACTATTCTAATAACATAAGGTGACATTGTACACTTTTAAAATATCATGAGTTTATACACATATTTTCTAAGACCACAAAAGATATGATGTATTTCTTCAACCTAAATAAAAATACGTTCACATATGTAAACCACAAGGAGATAAAATAAAAAGAATGTATGGTAGACTACCATATATGATGTTTGAAAATATGCTTTCTCCAATAGGCGTCAAACAAGTCTTACAACCTAATTTAATTTCTCTTACATCTATTTCCCTACTCTCCATACATACTCCAACCACTATGAATAGATGGTCTAACAAATTAAGTGCAAAAACATCTCTTGTGGTGTTGGTATATATTTCGATATTCTGTAAAATATATATAGGAAAAATCTACCTAATTTTCTCAATATAATTAATTATAAATTTGATCAAAAATGAAAAAAACATTCAAATTAATTTACACCAATGTGAAAAAACACCCCAATTTGCTCGACAGTAGAACAAATTTTTGAACATAATGCTAATCAACGATATGCCACTTGTGGTATTACTGCTTTTCTTTTTAAGAAAATTGCAACAATTCATAATCTTCCAGTTCAGGTAATTAAATATTATTATATTTTCTTCATATAAGAGGCAGAAATGAAGACTCGTTTTTTTATAGGACTTTGTGGTAAGAAATGATATGGGGTGTGGGTCCACTAATGGTCCAATTCTTGCTTCTGGAGTTGGAATTCGTACTGTTGATTGTGGTATTCCTCAACAATCTATGCACAGGTTGGTACATATATATTTTTTTTAATTTTATTATCGAGTTTGATTTCTCAATTACTCTCAAGATCGTTACTTGTTTTTGTTTAATTGCAGTGTGAGAGAGATTTGTGGGAAGGAAGATGTGGAGATTGCTTACAACTACTTTAAGGCATTTTATGAAATGTTCTCAAGCGTAGATAAAAAACAAAAAAATAGATTGCTAAAAGGCAGATTCAATTATTCAAACAACAAACACACATCACACCATTACATTTACTGTCTCAAAGCTATTCATCAAATAAACTCTTGTGGGTAATCAAACAAACACACATTTATTAAATAATAAGAAAAACATGATGGGATCAAATACTTCATTTCTCCAAGCAAAAAAAATACTTCATTTCTCAGTCTTTTTGGGATTCACTTCATTTTTCTTTGAGGATGAGCTAGCAACCATTGCTTCCAGGTGCCGCTTCTCTCCAGTGAGCTGTTTGGCTAACTTTCTTATCCTTTCATTTTCTAAAGCAATTTGCAAGTTTGCTAAGTATAGCCTTGCGTTTTCTCTTTCCATCTCTTTCTTCTTGTTCCTGAAAGACAAGAAAAAAATTTTAGTTTACTTGTTTTATACTAGTATACATACCTTTATATTCCAAATTCTATTCTTAGATTTGCTATCTCACCTCCTTTAAATGATTTACACTACAAAATGAGCAAATGAGGAAGGTGATTTACTCTATTTATACTAATTCACATTGGTAGAACAAATTTTTAAATTAAAAAAGTACCTTAGATTTATAAATTGAAATGATATGGCCAACGATCTAAGATACTAGCATGTAAAAATAGTATTTAGACAGAAGACTGCAGATCTAGATGGAGACAATAGTTGAGGATAATATCATAATTAAGGAAGAAGAGGGAGATACTACAGAGAAATTGAAAAAAAGTAGATTGGATGGAAGAAATGAATTCCGATTAGAGAAGATTGAAATTAGAAGATAACGAATATTTAGACATTAGAGTTAGATAGTAAAAGTGACGAAAAAAGGAATATCAAGAGGAGGCTGACAGTAGGTTTGAAACTAAGAGTGGAAGAAGATGTATGTATATGTATAGGAAAAGGCGGCAACATTAGGGTTTAATGGGTAGTTTATTTTTTATTGTGTTTGTAAAATTAGTGTGGACCCTAAATTGTATTAATATTTTAATTATAGTTTAAAATTATAATTTTAATAAATAACATGAAATTTTTTTTTCTTATTATATAAATTCTAATAAAGTTTTATATTTAACTTCTATGAATAAAATTGTTTCTACTGTATACTTTTGATATTTGTTCGATAAAGTTTTAATCCCCTAATTGTCTTTATATGTTATTGTTTATAAATTGAACATTACCTATGCAAAAAATTAAAAATTAATATTTTAATTTATTACTACTTAATCAAATTATTTAAAAACTTAGTTTTAAATAGTTAATTGTTCAATAGATGTACTCGACTTCTTATAGTAATCTAAGATAATTTATCTATTAAAATATCCTTGAATTTATTAATAATAGAGGATGGTGACATTGTGTTGCTAGTTAAATGTTTATTTTTGTCAAAGTTAAATTATGACGAATTATAATGTAGTGTTACGACATTCATTGATGAATTGCATTCTGAAAAGTATGGCTTATGAGTTTTACCCTTATTCTTACTAAAATAAGTGTTGTTATAAATAAAACAAAATATCATTCATAAAAATGTTCGAGCATAGATAACTTTTAAAATCCTTCAAGGTCTTTTAGAGCTAATTATCTAAATTGGATGTCATGAAATGAAGCTTATAAGAGTAGTGAACTAGAGTGTTAAGTGTATTGCAAGAAAAATACATTAACTTATATACTATAGGGTTCGCCAAGTACATATTTTCTAAATATGATAGATTCCAGATTGTCAAAGGTTTGAAGATAAGGATGCAACTATACATTCAGTATCATTGTGGTAGTGTATTACATGTCGTTTCTCTACATGTCGTTAGTATAGGGACAAAATCGTTACAATGTGTATTTACCTTTGTTGTCCCCTAGAGTGTGATAGGTAAATCAACACATAGGGGAGCTATCACCCACAAGTGAATGAGTCTTTAACAAGTAACAAATAATTACTAGGAATATCGTTCACCATATGCACTAGGAGGTTAATTCTTTTGTCTTTCCAGGAAACGTAGAGGGGACAAATTAAAGTTAACTAAAACATAAAATATATTTTTTGTTTCTCAAAAGTAAGGATTAAAGTCAAAATAAATAATATATGATTAGTAATGTATTTTTAGCCAAAGGACATACTAGTCAACACGAGAATATAGATAAGAAGATAGTTTGAGAGTCGCTACTAATTTCCACTAATTATGAATTTACACATTTATGGATATCATGGTAAATTGTTATTTTAGCAATAGTCGAAACTCTAAAATCCCTTAATTCCATCCCAGGTAGATAGAGGGTTATCCTACAATTCTATGGACCTCTCCCGAGTGACCCCTACAAAACTTTCAAACGTAATTAATTCTAAATTAATTGACTATCCGGTTAGTCAAGACCTCCAAACTCAATAAGACACACCGAATGATTATATATTATTTTCTATAATCCGATCTCCCCCTCTCCCCCTCCCGGATGACAGTCTAGTCTACTAATACCACCTACAACTTTATCTTCATATGGGCTGAAGAAATCATTAATACATAATGAATGCTAAATCAATTCATTTGAATAGTAATATCCAAAAACACAATGAAACATCATAATCCAAATGTAGGGTTCATACATTATCCATTTCTCTAGCTACAAATGATTTAGTTCATAAAAAAATAATAGACAACAACAAATAAAAGTGTAATATTCATGTTTAAAATATGAAATAGAATTGGATTACACTATTAATTTGTATCCTGAATTTGTCACCATTGTTTGGAATTTGGTAATAGTCTATTGCAAGATATCCCAGGAAGCATATTCTGTAATAATCAAAATAAATTAAATATAATTAAAATTAAAATTTGACTATAAGAATTAACAAAAAGAACAACCATTAACCAAAGGGACATGAACACAAAAAATATAAAATAAATGTAATAAATAATTCAAATAGATAAACATTTAATTCATAGGCTGTGTGTACTATTCTAATAACATAAGGTGACATTGTACACTTTTAAAATATCATGATTTTATACACATATTTTCTAAGACCACAAAAGATATGATGTATTTCTTCAACCTAAATAAAAATACGTTCACATATGTAAACCACAAGGAGATAAAATAAAAAGAATGTATGTTAGACTACCATATACGATGTTTGAAAATATGCTTTCTCCAATAGGTGTCAAACAAGTCTTACAACCTAATTTAATTTCTCTTACATCTATTTCCCTACTCTCCATACATAATCCAACCACTATGAATAGATGGTCTAACAAATTAAGTGCAAAAACATCTCTTTTGGTGTTGGTGTATATTTCGATATTCTGTAAAATATATATAGGAAAAATCTACCTAATTTTCTCAATAGAATTAATTATAAATTTGATAAAAAATGAAAAAAACATTCAAATTAATTTACACCAATGTGAAAAAACACCCCAATTTGCTCGACAGTAGAACAAATTTTTGAACATAATGCTAATCAACGATTTGCCACTAATGGTATTACTGCTTTTCTTTTTAAGAAAATTGCAACAATTCATAATCTTCCAGTTCAGGTAATTAAATATTATTATATTTTCTTCATATAAGAGGCAGAAATGGAGACTCGTTTTTTTATAGGACTTTGTGGTAAGAAATGATATGGGGTGTGGGTCCACTATTGGTCCAATTCTTGCTTCTGGAGTTGGAATTCGTACTGTTGATTGTGGTATTCCTCAACAATCTATGCACAGGTTGGTACATATATATATTTTTTAATTTTATTATCGAGTTTGATTTCTCAATTACTCTCAAGATCTTTACTTGTTTTTGTTTAATTGCAGTGCTAGAGAGATTTGTGAGAAGGAAGATGTGGAGATTGCTTACAACTACTTTAAGGCGTTTTATGAAATGTTCTCAAGCGTAGATAAAAAACTAAAAATAGATTGCTAAAAGGCAGATTCCATTATTCAAACAACAAACACACATCACACCATTACATTTACTGTCTCAAAGCTATTCATCAAATAAACTCTTGTGGGTAATCAAACAAACACACATTTATTAAATAATAAGCAAAACATGATGGGATCAAATACTTCATTTCTCCAAGCAAAAAAAATACTTCATTTCTCAGTCTTTTTGGGATTCACTTCATTTTTCATTGAGGATGAGCTAGCAACCATTGCTTCCAGGTGCCGCTTCTCTCCAGTGAGCTGTTTGGCTAACTTTCTTAGCCTTTCATTTTTTAAAGCAACTTGCAAGTTTGCTAAGTATAGCGTTGCGTTTTCTCTTTCCATCTCTTTCTTCTTGTTCCTGAAAGACAAGAAAAAAATGTTAGTTTACTTGTTTTAGACTAGTATACATACCTTTATATTCCAAATTCTATTCATAGATTTGCTATCTCACCTCCTTTAAATGATTTACACTACAAAATGGGCAAATGAGGAAGGTGATTTACTCTATTTATACTAATTCACATTGGTAGAACAAATTTTTAAATTAAAAAAGTACCTTAGATTTATAAATTAAAATGATATGGCCAACGATCTAAGATACTAGCATGTAAAAATAGTATTTAGACAGAAGACTGCAGATCTAGATGGAGACAATAGTTGAGGATAATATCATAATTAAGGAAGAAGAGGGAGATACTACAGAGAAATTGAAAAAAAGTAGATTGGATGGAAGAAATGAATTCCGATTAGAGAAGATTGAAATTAGAAGATAACGAATATTTAGACATTAGAGTTAGATAGTAAAAGTGACGAAAAAAGGAATATCAAGAGGAGGCTGACAGTAGGTTTGAAACTAAGAGTGGAAGAAGATGTATGTATATGTATAGGAAAAGGCGGCAACATTAGGGTTTAATGGGTAGTTTATTTTTTATTGTGTTTGTGAAATTAGTGTGGACCCTAAATTGTATTAATATTTTAATTATAGTTTAAAATTATAATTTTAATAAATAACATGAAATTATTTTTTTCTTATTATATATTTTCTAATAAAGTTTTATATTTAACTTCTATGAATAAAATTGTTTCTACTGTATACTTTTGATATTTGTTCGATAAAGTTTTAATCCCCTAATTGTCTTTATATGTTATTGTTTATAAATTGAACATTACCTATGCAAAAAATTAAAAATTAATATTTTAATTTATTACTACTTAATCAAATTATTTAAAAACTTAGTTTTAAATAGTTAATTGTTCAATAGATGTACTCGACTTCTTACAGTAATCTAAGATAATTTATCTATTAAAATATCCTTGAATTTACCAATAATAGAGGATGGTGACATTGTGATGCTAGTTAAATGTTTATTTTTGTTAAAGTTAAATTTTGATGAATTATAATGTAGTGTTACGACATTCATTGATGAATTGCATTCTGAAAAGTATGGCTTATGAGTATTACCCTTATTCTTACTAAAATAAGTGTTGTGATAAATAAAACAAAATATCATTCATAAAAATGTTCGAGCATAGATAACTTTTAAAATCCTTCAAGGTCTTTTAGAGCTAGTAGTGACTACCACAAAAAAAATTGCTAATATCACCATTGAGGATGCTTTTGATGAAACATTGTTAAAGTTAACTGTTAAATTATCTAAATTGGATGTCATGAAATGAAGCTTATAAGAGTAGTGAACTAGAGTGTTAAGTGTATTGCAAGAAAAATACATTAACTTATATACTATAGGGTTCGCCAAGTACATATTTTCTAAATATGATAGATCCAGATTGTCAAAGGTTTGAAGATAAGGATGCAACTATACATTCAGTATCATTGTGGTAGTGTATTACATGTCGTTTCTCTACATGTCGTTAGTATAGGGACAAAATCGTTACAATGTGTATTTACCTTTGTTGTCCCCCTAGAGTGTGATAGGTAAATCAACACATAGGGGAGCTACTACCCACAAGTGAATGAGTCGTTAACAAGTTACAAATAATTACTAGGAATATCGTTCTCCATATGCACTAGGAGGTTAATTCTTTTGTCTTTCCAGGAAGCGTAGAGGGGACAAATTACAGTTAACTAAAACATAAAATATATTTTTTGTTTCTCAAAAGTAAGGATTTAAGTCAAAATAAATAATATATGATTAGTAATGTATTTTTAACCAAAGGACATACTAGTCAACACGAGAATATAGATAAGAAGATAGTTTGAGAGTCGCTACTAATTTCCACTAATTATGAATTTACCCATTTATGGATATCATGGTAAATTGTTATTTTAGCAATCGTCGAAACTCTAAAATCCCTTAATTCCATCCCAGGTAGATAGAGGGTTATCCTACAATTCTATGGACCTCTCCCAAGTGACCCCTACAAAACTTTCAAACGTAATTAATTCTAAATTAATTGACTATCCGGTTAGTCAAGACCTCCTAACTCAATAACACACACCGAATGATTATATATTATTTTCTATAATCCGATCTCCCCCTCTCCCCCTCCCGGATGACAGTCTAGTCTACTAATACCACCTACAACTTTATCTTCATAAGGGCTGAAGAAATCATAAATACATAATGAATGCTAAATCAATTCATTTGAATAGTAATATCCCAAAACACAATGAAACATCATAATCCAAATGTAGGGTTCATACATTGTCCCTTTCTCTAGCTACAAATGATTTAGTTCATAAAAAAATAATAGACAACAACAAATAAAAGTGTAATATTCATGTTTAAAATATGAAATAGAATTGGATTACACTATTAATTTGTATCTTGAATTTGTCACCATTGTCTAGAATTTGGTAATAGTCTATTGCAAGATATCCCAGGAAGCATATTCTGTAATAATCAAAATAAATTAAATATAATTAAAATTAAAATTTGACTATAAGAATTAACAAAAAGAACAACCATTAACCAAGGGGACATGAACACAAAAAATATAAAATAAATGTAATAAATAATTCAAATAGATAAACATTTAATTCATAGGCTGTGTGTACTATTCTAATAACATAAGGTGACATTGTACACTTCTAAAATATCATGAGTTTATACACATATTTTCTAAGACCACAAAAGATATGATGTATTTCTTCAACCTAAATAAAAATACGTTCACATATGTAAACCGCAAGGAGATAAAATAAAAAGAATGTATGGTAGACTACCATATATGATGTTTGAAAGTATGCTTTCTCCAATAGGTGTCAAACAAGTCTTAAAACCTAATTTAATTTCTCTTACATCTATTTCCCTAATCTCCATACATACTCCAAACACTATGAATAGATGGTCTAACAAATTAAGTGCAAAAACATCTCTTGTGGTGTTGGTGTATATTTCGATATTCTGTAAAATATATATAGGAAAAATCTACCTAATTTTCTCAATATAATTAATTATAAATTTGATAAAAAATGAAAAAAACATTCAAATTAATTTACACCAATGTGTAAAAGCACCCCAATTTGCTCGACAGTAGAACAAATTTTTGAACATAATGCTAATCAACGATTTGCCACTAATGGTATTACTGCTTTTCTTTTTAAGAAAATTGCAACAATTCATAATCTTCCAGTTCAGGTAATTAAATATTATTATATTTTCTTCATATAAGAGGCAGAAATGGAGACTCGTTTTTTTATAGGACTTTGTGGTAAGAAATGATATGGGGTGTGGGTCCACTATTGGACCAATTCTTGCTTCTGGAGTTGGAATTCGTACTGTTGATTGTGGTATTCCTCAACAATCTATGCACAGGTTGGTACATATATATATTTTTTAATTTTATTATCGAGTTTGATTTCTCAATTACTCTCAAGATCTTTACTTGTTTTTGTTTAATTGCAGTGCGAGAGAGATTTGTGAGAAGGAAGATGTGGAGATTGCTTACAACTACTTTAAGGCGTTTTATGAAATGTTCTCAAGCGTAGATAAAAAACTAAAAATAGATTGCTAAAAGGCAGATTCCATTATTCAAACAACAAACACACATCACACCATTACATTTACTGTCTCAAAGCTATTCATCAAATAAACTCTTGTGGGTAATCAAACAAACACACATTTATTAAATAATAAGAAAAACATGATGGGATCAAATACTTCATTTCTCCAAGCAAAAAAAATACTTCATTTCTCAGTCTTTTTGGGATTCACTTCATTTTTCATTGAGGATGAGCTAGCAACCATTGCTTCCAGGTGCCGCTTCTCTCCAGTGAGCTGTTTGGCTAACTTTCTTAGCCTTTCATTTTCTAAAGCAATTTGCAAGTTTGCTAAGTATAGCGTTGCGTTTTCTCTTTCCATCTCTTTCTTCTTGTTCCTGAAAGACAAGAAAAAAATGTTAGTTTACTTGTTTTAGACTAGTATACATACCTTTATATTCCAAATTCTATTCATAGATTTGCTATCTCACCTCCTTTAAATGATTTACACTACCAAATGAGCAAATGAGGAAGGTGATTTACTCTATTTATACTAATTCACATTGGTAGAACAAATTTTTAAATTAAAAAAGTACCTTAGATTTATAAATTAAAATGATATGGCCAACGATCTAAGATACTAGCATGTAAAAATAGTATTTAGACAGAAGACTGCAGATCTAGATGGAGACAATAGTTGAGGATAATATCATAATTAAGGAAGAAGAGGGAGATACTACAGAGAAATTGAAAAAAAGTAGATTGGATGGAAGAAATGAATTCCGATTAGAGAAGATTGAAATTAGAAGATAACGAATATTTAGACATTAGAGTTAGATAGTAAAAGTGACGAAAAAAGGAATATCAAGAGGAGGCTGACAGTAGGTTTGAAACTAAGAGTGGAAGAAGATGTATGTATATGTATAGGAAAAGGCGGCAACATTAGGGTTTAATGGGTAGTTTATTTTTTATTGTGTTTGTGAAATTAGTGTGGACCCTTAATTGTATTAATATTTTAATTATAGTTTAAAATTATAATTTTAATAAATAACATGAAATTATTTTTTTCTTATTATATATTTTCTAATAAAGTTTTATATTTAACTTCTATGAATAAAATTGTTTCTACTGTATACTTTTGATATTTGTTCGATAAAGTTTTAATCCCCTAATTGTCTTTATATGTTATTGTTTATAAATTGAACATTACCTATGCAAAAAATTAAAAATTAATATTTTAATTTATTACTACTTAATCAAATTATTTAAAAACTTAGTTTTAAATAGTTAATTGTTCAATAGATGTACTCGACTTTTTATAGTAATCTAAGATAATTTATCTATTAAAATATCCTTGAATTTACCAATAATAGAGGATGGTGACATTGTGATGCTAGTTAAATGTTTATTTTTGTCAAAGTTAAATTATGATGAATTATAATGTAGTGTTACGACATTCATTGATGAATTGCATTCTGAAAAGTATGGCTTATGAGTTTTACCCTTATTCTTACTAAAATAAGTGTTGTTATAGATAAAACAAAATATCATTCATAAAAATGTTCGAGCATAGATAACTTTTAAAATCCTTCAAGGTCTTTTAGAGCTAGTAGTGACTACCACAAAAAAAAATATCTAATATCACCATTGAGGATGCTTTTGATGAAACATTGTTAAAGTTAACTGTAAAATTATCTAAATAGGATGTCATGAAATGAAGCTTATAAGAGTAGTGAACTAGAGTGTTAAGTGTATTGCAAGAAAAATACATTAACTTATATACTATAGGGTTCGCCAAGTACATATTTTCTAAATATGATAGATCCAGATTGTCAAAGGTTTGAAGATAAGGATGCAACTATACATTCAGTATCATTGTGGTAGTGTATTACATGTCGTTTCTCTACATGTCGTTAGTATAGGGACAAAATCGTTACAATGTGTATTTACCTTTGTTGTCCCCTAGAGTGTGATAGGTAAATCAACACATAGGGGAGCTACTACCCACAAGTGAATGAGTCGTTAACAAGTACCAAATAATTACTAGAAATATCGTTCTCCATATGCACTAGGAGGTTAATTCTTTTGTCTTTCCAGGAAGCGTAGAGCGGACAAATTACAGTTAACTAAAACATAAAATATATTTTTTGTTTCTCAAAAGTAAGGATTTAAGTCAAAATAAATAATATATGATTAGTAATGTATTTTTAACCAAAGGACATACTAGTCAACACGAGAATATAGATAAGAAGATAGTTTGAGAGTCGCTACTAATTTCCACTAATTATGAATTTACCCATTTATGGATATCATGGTAAATTGTTGTTTTAGCAATCGTCGAAACTCTAAAATCCCTTAATTCCATCCCAGGTAGATAGAGGGTTATCCTACAATTCTATGGACCTCTCCCGAGTGACCCCTACAAAACTTTCAAACGTAATTAATTCTAAATTAATTGACTATCCGGTTAGTCAAGACCTCCTAACTCAATAACACACACCGAATGATTATATATTATTTTCTATAATCCGATCTCCCCCTCTCCCCCTCCCGGATGACAGTCTAGTCTACTAATACCACCTACAACTTTATCTTCATAAGGGCTGAAGAAATCATAAATACATAACGAATGCTAAATCAATTCATTTGAATAGTAATATCCCAAAACACAATGAAACATCATAATCCAAATGTAGGGTTCATACATTGTCCCTTTCTCTAGCTACAAATGATTTAGTTCATAAAAAAATAATAGACAACAACAAATAAAAGTGTAATATTCATGTTTAAAATATGAAATAGAATTGGATTACACTATTAATTTGTATCTTGAATTTGTCACCATTGTCTAGAATTTGGTAATAGTCTATTGCAAGATATCCCAGGAAGCATATTCTGTAATAATCAAAATAAATTAAATATAATTAAAATTAAAATTTGACTATAAGAATTAACAAAAAGAACAACCATTAACCAAGGGGACATGAACACAAAAAATATAAAATAAATGTAATAAATAATTCAAATAGATAAACATTTAATTCATAGGCTGTGTGTACTATTCTAATAACAAAAGGTGACATTGTACACTTCTAAAATATCATGAGTTTATACACATATTTTCTAAGACCACAAAAGATACTATGTATTTCTTCAACCTAAATAAAAATACGTTCACATATGTAAACCACAAGGAGATAAAATAAAAAGAATGTATGGTAGACTACCATATATGATGTTTGAAAATATGCTTTCTCCAATAGGTGTCAAACAAGTCTTACAACCTAATTTAATTTCTCTTACATCTATTTCCCTACTCTCCATACATACTCCAACCACTATGAATAGATGGTCTAACAAATTAAGTGCAACAACATCTCTTGTGGTGTTGGTGTATATTTCGATATTCTGTAAAATATATATAGGAAAAATCTACCTAATTTTCTCAATATAATTAATTATAAATTTGATCAAAAATGAAAAAAACATTCAAATTAATTTACACCAATGTGAAAAAACACCCCAATTTGCTCGACAGTAGAACAAATTTTTGAACATAATGCTAATCAACGATATGCCACTAGTGGTATGACTGCTTTTTTCTTTTTAAGGAAATTGCAACAATTCATAATCTTCCAGTTCAGGTAATTAAATATTATTATATTTTCTTCATATAAGAGGCAGAAATGAAGACTCGTTTTTTTATAGGACTTTGTGGTACGAAATGATATGGGGTGTGGGTCCACTATTGGTCCAATTCTTGCTTCTGGAGTTGGAATTCGTACTGTTGATTGTGGTATTCCTCAACAATCTATGCACAGGTTGGTACATATATATTTTTTTTAATTTTATTATCGAGTTTGATTTCTCAATTACTCTCAAGATCTTTACTTGTTTTTGTTTAATTGCAGTGTGAGAGAGATTTGTGGGAAGGAAGATGTGCAGATTGCTTACAACTACTTTAAGGCGTTTATGAAATGGTTTCAAGCGTAGATAAAAAACTAAAAATAGATTGCTAAAAGGCAGATTCAATTATTCAAACAACAAACACACATCACACCATTACATTTACTGTCTCAAAGCTATTCATCAAATAAACTCTTGTGGGTAATCAAACAAACACACATTTATTAAATAATAAGAAAAACATGATGGGATCAAATACTTCATTTCTCAGTCTTTTTGGGATTCACTTCATTTTTCTTTGAGGATGAGCTAGCAATCATTGCTTCCAGGTGCCGCTTCTCTCCAGTGAGCTGTTTGGCTAACTTTCTTAGCCTTTCATTTTCTAAAGCAATTTGCAAGTTTGCTACGTATAGCCTTGCGTTTTATCTTTCCATCTCTTTCTTCTTGTTCCTGAAAGACGTGAAAAAAATGTTAGTTTACTTGTTTTAGACTAGTATACATACCTTTATATTCCAAATTCTATTCATAGATTTGCTATCTCACCTCCTTTAAATGATTTACACTACAAAATGAGAAAATGAGGAAGGTGATTTACTCTATTTATACTAATTAACATTGGTAGAACAAATTTTTAAATTAAAAAATACCTTAGATTTATAAATTGAAATGATATGGCCAACGATCTAAGATAATAGCATGTAAAAATAGTATTTAGACAGAAGACTGCAGATCTAGATGGAGACAATAGTTGAGGATAATATCATAATTAAGGAAGAAGAGGGAGATACTACAGAGAAATTGAAAAAAAGTAGATTGGATCGAAGAAATGAATTTCGATTAGAGAAGATTGAAATTAGAAGATAACGAATATTTAGACATTAGAGTTAGATAGTAAAAGTGACGAAAAAAGGAATATCAAGAGGAGGCTGACATTAGGTTTGAAACTAAGAGTGGAAGAAGATGTATGTATATGTATAGGAAAAGGCGGCAACATTAGGGTTTACTGGGTAGTTTATTTTTTATTGTGTTTGTGAAATTAGTGTGGACCCTAAATTGTATTAATATTTTAATTATAGTTTAAAATTATAATTTTAATAAATAACATGAAATTATTTTTTTCTTATTATATATTTTCTAATAAAGTTTTATATTTAACTTCTATGAATAAAATTGTTTCTACTGTATACTTTTGATATTTGTTCGATAAAGTTTTAATCCCCTAATTGTCTTTATATGTTATTGTTTATAAATTGAACATTACCTATGCAAAAAATTAAAAATTAATATTTTAATTTATTACTACTTAATCAAATTATTTAAAAACTTAGTTTTAAATAGTTAATTGTTCAATAGATGTACTCGACTTTTTATAGTAATCTAAGATAATTTATCTATTAAAATATCCTTGAATTTACCAATAATAGAGGATGGTGACATTGTGATGCTAGTTAAATGTTTATTTTTGTCAAAGTTAAATTATGATGAATTATAATGTAGTGTTACGACATTCATTGATGAATTGCATTCTGAAAAGTATGGCTTATGAGTTTTACCCTTATTCTTACTAAAATAAGTGTTGTTATAGATAAAACAAAATATCATTCATAAAAATGTTCGAGCATAGATAACTTTTAAAATCCTTCAAGGTCTTTTAGAGCTAGTAGTGACTACCACAAAAAAAAATATCTAATATCACCATTGAGGATGCTTTTGATGAAACATTGTTAAAGTTAACTGTAAAATTATCTAAATAGGATGTCATGAAATGAAGCTTATAAGAGTAGTGAACTAGAGTGTTAAGTGTATTGCAAGAAAAATACATTAACTTATATACTATAGGGTTCGCCAAGTACATATTTTCTAAATATGATAGATCCAGATTGTCAAAGGTTTGAAGATAAGGATGCAACTATACATTCAGTATCATTGTGGTAGTGTATTACATGTCGTTTCTCTACATGTCGTTAGTATAGGGACAAAATCGTTACAATGTGTATTTACCTTTGTTGTCCCCTAGAGTGTGATAGGTAAATCAACACATAGGGGAGCTACTACCCACAAGTGAATGAGTCGTTAACAAGTACCAAATAATTACTAGAAATATCGTTCTCCATATGCACTAGGAGGTTAATTCTTTTGTCTTTCCAGGAAGCGTAGAGGGGACAAATTACAGTTAACTAAAACATAAAATATATTTTTTGTTTCTCAAAAGTAAGGATTTAAGTCAAAATAAATAATATATGATTAGTAATGTATTTTTAACCAAAGGACATACTAGTCAACACGAGAATATAGATAAGAAGATAGTTTGAGAGTCGCTACTAATTTCCACTAATTATGAATTTACCCATTTATGGATATCATGGTAAATTGTTATTTTAGCAATCGTCGAAACTCTAAAATCCCTTAATTCCATCCCAGGTAGATAGAGGGTTATCCTACAATTCTATGGACCTCTCCCGAGTGACCCCTACAAAACTTTCAAACGTAATTAATTCTAAATTAATTGACTATCCGGTTAGTCAAGACCTCCTAACTCAATAACACACACCGAATGATTATATATTATTTTCTATAATCCGATCCCCCCCTCTCCCCCTCCCGGATGACAGTCTAGTCTACTAATAGCACCTACAACTTTATCTTCATAAGGGCTGAAGAAATCATAAATACATAACGAATGCTAAATCAATTCATTTGAATAGTAATATCCCAAAACACAATGAAACATCATAATCCAAATGTAGGGTTCATACATTGTCCCTTTCTCTAGCTACAAATGATTTAGTTCATAAAAAAATAATAGACAACAACAAATAAAAGTGTAATATTCATGTTTAAAATATGAAATAGAATTGGATTACACTATTAATTTGTATCTTGAATTTGTCACCATTGTCTAGAATTTGGTAATAGTCTATTGCAAGATATCCCAGGAAGCATATTCTGTAATAATCAAAATAAATTAAATATAATTAAAATTAAAATTTGACTATAAGAATTAACAAAAAGAACAACCATTAACCAAGGGGACATGAACACAAAAAATATAAAATAAATGTAATAAATAATTCAAATAGATAAACATTTAATTCATAGGCTGTGTGTACTATTCTAATAACATAAGGTGACATTGTACACTTCTAAAATATCATGAGTTTATACACATATTTTCTAAGACCACAAAAGATACTATGTATTTCTTCAACCTAAATAAAAATACGTTCACATATGTAAACCACAAGGAGATAAAATAAAAAGAATGTATGGTAGACTACCATATATGATGTTTGAAAATATGCTTTCTCCAATAGGTGTCAAACAAGTCTTACAACCTAATTTAATTTCTCTTACATCTATTTCCCTACTCTCCATACATACTCCAACCACTATGAATAGATGGTCTAATAAATTAAGTGCAACAACATCTCTTGTGGTGTTGGTGTATATTTCGATATTCTGTAAAATATATATAGGCAAAATCTACCTAATTTTCTCAATATAATTAATTATAAATTTGATCAAAAATGAAAAAAACATTCAAATTAATTTACACCAATGTGAAAAAACACCCCAATTTGCTCGACAGTAGAACAAATTTTTGAACATAATGCTAATCAACGATATGCCACTAGTGGTATGACTGCTTTTTTCTTTTTAAGGAAATTGCAACAATTCATAATCTTCCAGTTCAGGTAATTAAATATTATTATATTTTCTTCATATAAGAGGCAGAAATGAAGACTCGTTTTTTTATAGGACTTTGTGGTACGAAATGATATGGGGTGTGGGTCCACTATTGGTCCAATTCTTGCTTCTGGAGTTGGAATTCGTACTGTTGATTGTGGTATTCCTCAACAATCTATGCACAGGTTGGTACATATATATTTTTTTTAATTTTATTATCGAGTTTGATTTCTCAATTACTCTCAATATCTTTACTTGTTTTTGTTTAATTGCAGTGTGAGAGAGATTTGTGGGAAGGAAGATGTGCAGATTGCTTACAACTACTTTAAGGCGTTTATGAAATGGTTTCAAGCGTAGATAAAAAACTAAAAATAGATTGCTAAAAGGCAGATTCAATTATTCAAACAACAAACACACATCACACCATTACATTTACTGTCTCAAAGCTATTCATCAAATAAACTCTTGTGGGTAATCAAACAAACACACATTTATTAAATAATAAGAAAAACATGATGGGATCAAATACTTCATTTCTCAGTCTTTTTGGGATTCACTTCATTTTTCTTTGAGGATGAGCTAGCAATCATTGCTTCCAGGTGCCGCTTCTCTCCAGTGAGCTGTTTGGCTAACTTTCTTAGCCTTTCATTTTCTAAAGCAATTTGCAAGTTTGCTACGTATAGCCTTGCGTTTTATCTTTCCATCTCTTTCTTCTTGTTCCTGAAAGACGTGAAAAAAATGTTAGTTTACTTGTTTTAGACTAGTATACATACCTTTATATTCCAAATTCTATTCATAGATTTGCTATCTCACCTCCTTTAAATGATTTACACTACAAAATGAGAAAATGAGGAAGGTGATTTACTCTATTTATACTAATTAACATTGGTAGAACAAATTTTTAAATTAAAAAATACCTTAGATTTATAAATTGAAATGATATGGCCAACGATCTAAGATAATAGCATGTAAAAATAGTATTTAGACAGAAGACTGCAGATCTAGATGGAGACAATAGTTGAGGATAATATCATAATTAAGGAAGAAGAGGGAGATACTACAGAGAAATTGAAAAAAAGTAGATTGGATCGAAGAAATGAATTTCGATTAGAGAAGATTGAAATTAGAAGATAACGAATATTTAGACATTAGAGTTAGATAGTAAAAGTGACGAAAAAAGGAATATCAAGAGGAGGCTGACATTAGGTTTGAAACTAAGAGTGGAAAAAGATGTATGTATATGTATAGGAAAAGGCGGCAACATTAGGGTTTACTGGGTAGTTTATTTTTTATTGTGTTTGTGAAATTAGTGTGGACCCTAAATTGTATTAATATTTTAATTATAGTTTAAAATTATAATTTTAATAAATAACATGAAATTATTTTTTTCTTATTATATATTTTCTAATAAAGTTTTATATTTAACTTCTATGAATAAAATTGTTTCTACTGTATAATTTTGATATTTGTTCGATAAAGTTTTAATCCCCTAATTGTCTTTATATGTTATTGTTTATAAATTGAACATTACCTATGCAAAAAATTAAAAATTAATATTTTAATTTATTACTACTTAATCAAATTGTTTAAAAACTTAGTTTTCAAATAGTTAATTGTTCAATAGATGTACTCGACTTCTTACAGTAATCTAAGATAATTTATCTATTAAAATATCCTTGAATTTACCAATAATAGAGGATGGTGACATTGTGATGCTAGTTAAATGTTTATTTTTGTCAAAGTTAAATTATGATGAATTATAATGTAGTGTTACGACATTCATTGATGAATTGCATTCTGAAAAGTATGGCTTATGAGTTTTACCCTTATTCTTACTAAAATAAGTGTTGTGATAAATAAAAGAAAATATCATTCATAAAAATGTTCGAGCATAGATAACTTTTAAAATCCTTCAAGGTCTTTTAGAGCTAGTAGTGACTACCACAAAAAAAAAATTGCTAATATCACCATTGAGGATGCTTTTGATGAAACATTGTTAAAGTTAACTGTAAAATTATCTATATTGGATGTCATGAAATGAAGCTTATAAGAGTAGTGAACTAGAGTGTTAAGTGTATTGCATGAAAAATACATTAACTTATATACTATAGGGTTCGCCAAGTACATATTTTCTAAATATGATAGATCCAGATTGTCAAAGGTTTGAAGATAAGGATGCAACTATACATTCAGTATCATTGTGGTAGTGTATTACATGTCGTTTCTCTACATGTCGTTAGTATAGGGACAAAATCGTTACAATGTGTATTTACCTTTGTTGTCCCCTAGAGTGTGATAGGTAAATCAACACATAGGGGAGCTACTACCCACAAGTGAATGAGTCGTTAACAAGTACCAAATAATTACTAGAAATATCGTTCTCCATATGCACTAGGAGGTTAATTCTTTTGTCTTTCCAGGAAGCGTAGAGGGGACAAATTACAGTTAACTAAAACATAAAATATATTTTTTGTTTCTCAAAAGTAAGTATTTAAGTCAAAATAAATAATATATGATTAGTAATGTATTTTTAACCAAAGGACATACTAGTCAACACGAGAATATAGATAAGAAGATAGTTTGAGAGTCGCTACTAATTTCCACTAATTATGAATTTACCCATTTATGGATATCATGGTAAATTGTTATTTTAGCAATCATCGAAACTCTAAAATCCCTTAATTCCATCCCAGGTAGATAGAGGGTTATCCTACAATTCTATGGACCTCTCCCGAGTGACCCCTACAAAACTTTCAAACGTAATTAATTCTAAATTAATTGACTATCCGGTTAGTCAAGACCTCCTAACTCAATAACACACACCGAATGATTATATATTATTTTCTATAATCCGATCTCCCCCTCTCTCCCTCCCGGATGACAGTCTAGTCTACTAATACCACCTACAACTTTATCTTCATAAGGGCTGAAGAAATCATAAATACATAACGAATGCTAAATCAATTCATTTGAATAGTAATATCCCAAAACACAATGAAACATCATAATCCAAATGTAGGGTTCATACATTGTCCCTTTCTCTAGCTACAAATGATTTAGTTCATAAAAAAATAATAGACAACAACAAATAAAAGTGTAATATTCATGTTTAAAATATGAAATAGAATTGGATTACACTATTAATTTGTATCTTGTATTTGTCACCATTGTCTAGAATTTGGTAATAGTCTATTGCAAGATATCCCAGGAAGCATATTCTGTAATAATCAAAATAAATTAAATATAATTAAAATTAAAATTTGACTATAAGAATTAACAAAAAGAACAACCATTAACCAAGGGGACATGAACACAAAAAATATAAAATAAATGTAATAAATAATTCAAATAGATAAACATTTAATTCATAGGCTGTGTGTACTATTCTAATAACATAAGGTGACATTGTACACTTCTAAAATATCATGAGGTTATACACATATTTTCTAAGACCACAAAAGATACTATGTATTTCATCAACCTAAATAAAAATGCGTTCACATATGTAAACCATAAGGAGATAAAATAAAAAGAATGTATGGTAGACTACCATATATGATGTTTGAAAATATGCTTTCTCCAATAGGTGTCAAATAAGTCTTACAACCTAATTTAATTTCTCTTACATCTATTTCCCTACTCTCCATACATACTCCAACCACTATGAATAGATGGTCTAACAAATTAAGTGCAACAACATCTCTTGTGGTGTTGGTGTATATTTCGATATTCTGTAAAATATATATAGGAAAAATCTACCTAATTTTCTCAATATAATTAATTATAAATTTGATCAAAAATGAAAAAAACATTCAAATTAATTTACACCAATGTGAAAAAACACCCCAATTTGCTCGACAGTAGAACAAATTTTTGAACATAATGCTAATCAACGATATGCCACTAGTGGTATGACTGCTTTTTTCTTTTTAAGGAAATTGCAACAATTCATAATCTTCCAGTTCAGGTAATTAAATATTATTATATTTTCTTCATATAAGAGGCAGAAATGAAGACTCGTTTTTTTATAGGACTTTGTGGTAAGAAATGATATGGGGTGTGGGTCCACTATTGGTCCAATTCTTGCTTCTGGAGTTGGAATTCGTACTGTTGATTGTGGTATTCCTCAACAATCTATGCACAGGTTGGTACATATATATTTTTTTTAATTTTATTATCGAGTTTGATTTCTCAATTACTCTCAAGATCTTTACTTGTTTTTGTTTAATTGCAGTGTGAGAGAGATTTGTGGGAAGGAAGATGTGCAGATTGCTTACAACTACTTTAAGGCGTTTTATGAAATGGTTTCAAGCGTAGATAAAAAACTAAAAATAGATTGCTAAAAGGCAGATTCAATTATTCAAACAACAAACACACATCACACCATTACATTTACTGTCTCAAAGCTATTCATCAAATAAACTCTTGTGGGTAATCAAACAAACACACATTTATTAAATAATAAGAAAAACATGATGGGATCAAATACTTCATTTCTCAGTCTTTTTGGGATTCACTTCATTTTTCTTTGAGGATGAGCTAGCAATCATTGCTTCCAGGTGCCGCTTCTCTCCAGTGAGCTGTTTGGCTAACTTTCTTAGCCTTTCATTTTCTAAAGCAATTTGCAAGTTTGCTACGTATAGCCTTGCGTTTTATCTTTCCATCTCTTTCTTCTTGTTCCTGAAAGACGTGAAAAAAATGTTAGTTTACTTGTTTTAGACTAGTATACATACCTTTATATTCCAAATTCTATTCATAGATTTGCTATCTCACCTCCTTTAAATGATTTACACTACAAAATGAGAAAATGAGGAAGGTGATTTACTCTATTTATACTAATTAACATTGGTAGAACAAATTTTTAAATTAAAAAATACCTTAGATTTATAAATTGAAATGATATGGCCAACGATCTAAGATAATAGCATGTAAAAATAGTATTTAGACAGAAGACTGCAGATCTAGATGGAGACAATAGTTGAGGATAATATCATAATTAAGGAAGAAGAGGGAGATACTACAGAGAAATTGAAAAAAAGTAGATTGGATCGAAGAAATGAATTTCGATTAGAGAAGATTGAAATTAGAAGATAACGAATATTTAGACATTAGAGTTAGATAGTAAAAGTGACGAAAAAAGGAATATCAAGAGGAGGCTGACATTAGGTTTGAAACTAAGAGTGGAAGAAGATGTATGTATATGTATAGGAAAAGGCGGCAACATTAGGGTTTAATGGGTAGTTTATTTTTTATTGTGTTTGTGAAATTAGTGTGGACCCTAAATTGTATTAATATTTTAATTATAGTTTAAAATTATAATTTTAATTATAGTTTAAAATTATAATTTTAATAAATAACATGAAATTATTTTTTTCTTATTATATATTTTCTAATAAAGTTTTATATTTAACTTCTATGAATAAAATTGTTTCTACTGTATAATTTTGATATTTGTTCGATAAAGTTTTAATCCCCTAATTGTCTTTATATGTTATTGTTTATAAATTGAACATTACCTATGCAAAAAATTAAAAATTAATATTTTAATTTATTACTACTTAATCAAATTGTTTAAAAACTTAGTTTTCAAATAGTTAATTGTTCAATAGATGTACTCGACTTCTTACAGTAATCTAAGATAATTTATCTATTAAAATATCCTTGAATTTACCAATAATAGAGGATGGTGACATTGTGATGCTAGTTAAATGTTTATTTTTGTCAAAGTTAAATTATGATGAATTATAATGTAGTGTTACGACATTCATTGATGAATTGCATTCTGAAAAGTATGGCTTATGAGTTTTACCGTTATTCTTACTAAAATAAGTGTTGTGATAAATAAAACAAAATATCATTCATAAAAATGTTCGAGCATAGATAACTTTTAAAATCCTTCAAGGTCTTTTAGAGCTAGTAGTGACTACCACAAAAAAAAAATTGCTAATATCACCATTGAGGATGCTTTTGATGAAACATTGTTAAAGTTAACTGTAAAATTATCTATATTGGATGTCATGAAATGAAGCTTATAAGAGTAGTGAACTAGAGTGTTAAGTGTATTGCATGAAAAATACATTAACTTATATACTATAGGGTTCGCCAAGTACATATTTTCTAAATATGATAGATTCCAGATTGTCAAAGGTTTGAAGATAAGGATGCAACTATACATTCAGTATCATTGTGGTAGTGTATTACATGTCGTTTCTCTACATGTCGTTAGTATAGGGACAAAATCGTTACAATGTGTATTTACCTTTGTTGTCCCGTAGAGTGTGATAGGTAAATCAACACATAGGGGAGCTACTACCCACAAGTGACTGAGTCATTAACAAGTAACAAATAATTACTAGGAATATCGTTCTCCATATGCACTAGGAGGTTAATTCTTTTGTCTTTCCAGGAAGCGTAGAGGGGACAAATTACAGTTAACTAAAACATAAAATATATTTTTTGTTTCTCAAAAGTAAGGATTTAAGTCAAAATAAATAATATATGATTAGTAATGTATTTCTAACCAAAGGACATACTAGTCAACACGAGAATATAGATAATAAGATAGTTTGAGAGTCGCTACTAATTTCCACTAATTATGAATTTACCCATTTATGGATATCATGGTAAATTGTTATTTTAGCAATCGTCGAAACTCTAAAATCCCTTAATTCCATCCCAGGTAGATAGAGGGTTATCCTACAATTCTATGGACCTCTCCCGAGTGACCCCTACAAAACTTTCAAACGTAATTAATTCTAAATTAATTGACTATCCGGTTAGTCAAGACCTCCTAACTCAATAACACACACCGAATGATTATATATTATTTTCTATAATCCGATCTCCCCCTCTCCCCCTCCCGGATGACAGTCTAGTCTACTAATACCACCTACAACTTTATCTTCATAAGGGCTGAAGAAATCATAAATACATAATGAATGCTAAATCAATTCATTTGAATAGTAATATCCCAAAACACAATGAAACATCATAATCCAAATGTAGGGTTCATACATTGTCCCTTTCTCTAGCTACAAATGATTTAGTTCATAAAAAAATAATAGACAACAACAAATAAAAGTGTAATATTCATGTTTAAAATATGAAATAGAATTGGATTACACTATTAATTTGTATCTTCAATTTGTCACCATTGTCTAGAATTTGATAATAGTCTATTGCAAGATATCCCAGGAAGCATATTCTGTAATAATCAAAATAAATTAAATATAATTAAAATTAAAATTTTACTATAATAATTAACAAAAAGAACAACCATTAACCAAGGGGACATGAACACAAAAAATATAAAATAAATGTAATAAATAAATCAAATAGATAAACATTTAATTCATAGGTTGTGTGTACTATTCTAATAACATAAGGTGACATTGTACACTTTTAAAATATCATGAGTTTATACACATATTTTCTAAGACCACAAAAGATATGATGTAATTCTTCAACCTAAATAAAAATACGTTCACATATGTAAACCACAAGGAGATAAAATAAAAAGAATGTATGGTAGACTACCATATATGATGTTTGAAAATATGCTTTCTCCAATAGGTGTCAAACAAGTCTTACAACCTAATTTAATTTCTCTTACATCTATTTCCCTACTCTCCATACATACTCCAACCACTATGAATAGATGGTCTAACAAATTAAGTGCAACAACATCTCTTGTGGTGTTGGTGTATATTTCGATATTCTGTAAAATATATATAGGAAAAATCTACCTAATTTTCTCAATATAATTAATTATAAATTTGATCAAAAATGAAAAAAACATTCAAATTAATTTACACCAATGTGAAAAACACCCCAATTTGCTCGACAGTAGAACAAATTTTTGAACATAATGCTAATCAACGATATGCCACTAGTGGTATTACTGCTTTTCTTTTTAAGGAAATTGCAACAATTCATAATCTTCCAGTTCAGGTAATTAAATATTATTATATTTTCTTCATATAAGAGGCAGAAATGAAGACTCGTTTTTTTATAGGACTTTGTGGTAAGAAATGATATGGGGTGTGGGTCCACTATTGGTCCAATTCTTGCTTCTGGAGTTGGAATTCGTACTGTTGATTGTGGTATTCCTCAACAATCTATGCACAGGTTGGTACATATATATTTTTTTTTATTTTATTATCGAGTTTGATTTCTCAATTACTCTCAAGATCTTTACTTGTTTTTGTTTAATTGCAGTGTGAGAGAGATTTGTGGGAAGGAAGATGTGGAGATTGCTTACAACTACTTTAAGGCGTTTTATGAAATGTTCTCAAGCGTAGATAAAAAACTAAAAATAGATTGCTAAAAGACAGGTTCAATTATTCAAACAACAAACACACATCACACCATTACATTTACTGTCTCAAAGCTATTCATCAAATAAACTCTTGTGGGTAATCAAACAAACACACATTTATTAAATAATAAGAAAAACATGATGGGATCAAATACTTCATTTCTCCAAGCAAAAAAAATACTTCATTTCTCAGTCTTTTTGGGATTCACTTCATTTTTCTTTGAGGATGAGCTAGCAATCATTGCTTCCAGGTGCCGCTTTCTCCAGTGAGCTGTTTGGCTAACTTTCTTAGCCTTTCATTTTCTAAAGCAATTTGCAAGTTTGCTAAGTATAGCCTTGCGTTTTCTCTTTCCATCTCTTTCTTCTTGTTCCTGAAAGACATGAAAAAAATGTTAGTTTACTTGTTTTAGACTAGTATACATACCTTTATATTCCAAATTCTATTCATAGATTTGCTATCTCACCTCCTTTAAATGATTTACACTACAAAATGAGAAAATGAGGAAGGTGATTTACTCTATTTATACTAATTAACATTGGTAGAACAAATTTTTAAATTAAAAAATACCTTAGATTTATAAATTGAAATGATATGGCCAACGATCTAAGATAATAGCATGTAAAAATAGTATTTAGACAGAAGACTGCAGATCTAGATGGAGACAATAGTTGAGGATAATATCATAATTAAGGAAGAAGAGGGAGATACTACAGAGAAATTGAAAAAAAGTAGATTGGATGGAAGAAATGAATTCCTATTAGAGAAGATTGAAATTAGAAGATAACGAATATTTAGACATTAGAGTTAGATAGTAAAAGTGACGAAAAAAGGAATATCAAGAGGAGGCTGACAGTAGGTTTGAAACTAAGAGTGGAAGAAGATGTATGTATATGTATAGGAAAAGGCGGCAACATTAGGGTTTAATGGGTAGTTTATTTTTTATTGTGTTTGTAAAATTAGTGTGGACCCTAAATTGTATTAATATTTTAATTATAGTTTAAAATTATAATTTTAATAAATAACATGAAATTATTTTTTTCTTATTATATATTTTCTAATAAAGTTTTATATTTAACTTCTATGAATAAAATTGTTTCTACTGTATACTTTTGATATTTGTTCGATAAAGTTTTAATCCCCTAATTGTCTTTATATGTTATTGTTTATAAATTGAACATTACCTATGCAAAAAATTAAAAATTAATATTTTAATTTATTACTACTTAATCAAATTATTTAAAAACTTAGTTTTAAATAGTTAATTGTTCAATAGATGTACTCGACTTCTTACAGTAATCTAAGATAATTTATCTATTAAAATATCCTTGAATTTATTAATAATAGAGGATGGTGACATTGTGATGCTAGTTAAATGTTTATTTTTGTCAAAGTTAAATTATGATGAATTATAATGTAGTGTTACGACATTCATTGATGAATTGCATTCTGAAAAGTATGGCTTATGAGTTTTACCCTTATTCTTACTAAAATAAGTGTTGTTATAAATAAAACAAAATATCATTCATAAAAATGTTCGAGCATAGATAACTTTTAAAATCCTTCAAGGTCTTTTAGAGCTAGTAGTGACTACCACAAAAAAAATTGCTAATATCACCATTGAGGATGCTTTTGATGAAACATTGTTAAAGTTAACTGTAAAATTATCTAAATTGGATGTCATGAAATGAAGCTTATAAGAGTAGTGAACTAGAGTGTTAAGTGTATTGCAAGAAAAATACATTAACTTATATACTATAGGGTTCGCCAAGTACATATTTTCTAAATATGATAGATTCCAGATTGTCAAAGGTTTGAAGATAAGGATGCAACTATACATTCAGTATCATTGTGGTAGTGTATTACATGTCGTTTCTCTACATGTCGTTAGTATAGGGACAAAATCGTTACAATGTGTATTTACCTTTGTTGTCCCCTAGAGTGTGATAGGTAAATCAACACATAGGGGAGCTACTATCCACAAGTGAATGAGTCGTTAACAAGTAACAAATAATTACTAGGAATATCGTTCTCCATATGCACTAGGAGGTTAATTCTTTTGTCTTTCCAGGAAGCGTAGAAGGGACAAATTAAAGTTAACTAAAACATAAAATATATTTTTTGTTTCTCAAAAGTAAGGATTAAAGTCAAAATAAATAATATATGATTAGTAATGTATTTTTAGCCAAAGGACATACTAGTCAACACGAGAATATAGATAAGAAGATAGTTTGAGAGTCGCTACTAATTTCCACTAATTATGAATTTACCCATTTATGGATATCATGGTAAATTGTTATTTTAGCAATAGTCGAAACTCTAAAATCCCTTAATTCCATCCCAGGTAGATAGAGGGTTATCCTACAATTCTATGGACCTCTCCCGAGTGACCCCTACAAAACTTTCAAACGTAATTAATTCTAAATTAATTGACTATCCGGTTAGTCAAGACCTCCTAACTCAATAAGACACACCGAATGATTATATATTATTTTCTATAATCCGATCTTCCCCTCTCCCCCTCCCGGATGACAGTCTAGTCTACTAATACCACCTACAACTTTATCTTCATATGGGCTGAAGAAATCATAAATACATAATGAATGCTAAATCAATTCATTTGAATAGTAATATCCAAAAACACAATGAAACATCATAATCCAAATGTAGGGTTCATACATTATCCATTTCTCTAGCTACAAATGATTTAGTTCATAAAAAAATAATAGACAACAACAAATAAAAGTGTAATATTCATGTTTAAAATATGAAATAGAATTGGATTACACTATTAATTTGTATCTTGAATTTGTCACCATTGTCTGGAATTTGGTAATAGTCTATTGCAAGATATCCCAGGAAGCATATTCTGTAATAATCAAAATAAATTAAATATAATTAAAATTAAAATTTGACTATAAGAATTAACAAAAAGAACAACCATTAACCAAGGGGACATGAACACAAAAAATATAAAATAAATGTAATAAATAATTCAAATAGATAAACATTTAATTCATAGGCTGTGTGTACTATTCTAGTAACATAAGGTGACATTGTACACTTTTAAAATATCATGAGTTTATACACATATTTTCTAAGACCACAAAAGATATGATGTATTTCTTCAACCTAAATAAAAATACGTTCACATATGTAAACCACAAGGAGATAAAATAAAAAGAATTTATGGTAGACTACCATATATGATGTTTGAAAATATGCTTTCTCCAATAGGTGTCAAACAAGTCTTACAACCTAATTTAATTTCTCTTACATCTATTTCCCTACTCTCCATACATACTCCAACCACTATGAATAGATGGTCTAACAAATTAAGTGCAAAAACATCTCTTGTGGTGTTGGTGTATATTTCGATATTCTGTAAAATATATATAGGAAAAATCTACCTAATTTTCTCAATATAATTAATTATAAATTTGATAAAAAATGAAAAAAACATTCAAATTAATTTACACCAATGTGAAAAAACACCCCAATTTGCTCGATAGTAGAACAAATTTTTGAACATAATGCTAATCAATGATATGCCACTAGGGGTATTACTGCTTTTCTTTTTAAGAAAATTGCAACAATTCATAATCTTCCAGTTCAGGTAATTATATATTATTATATTTTCTTCATATAAGAGGCAGAAATGGAGACTCGTTTTTTTATAGGACTTTGTGGTAAGAAATGATATGGGGTGTGGGTCCACCATTGGTCCAATTCTTGATTCTGGAGTTGGAATTCGTACTGTTGATTGTGGTATTCCTCAACAATCTATGCACAGGTTGGTACATATATATTTTTTTTAATTTTATTATCGAGTTTGATTTCTCAATTACTCTCAAGATCTTTACTTGTTTTTGTTTAATTGCAGTGTGAGAGAGATTTGTGAGAATGAAGATGTGGAGATTGCTTACAACTACTTTAAGGCGTTTTATGAAATGTTCTCAAGCGTAGATAAAAAACAAAAAATAGATTGCTAAAAGGCAGATTCAATTATTCAAACAACAAACACACATCACACCATTACATTTACTGTCTCAAAGCTATTCATCAAATAAACTCTTGTGGGTAATCAAACAAACACATATTTATTAAATAATAAGAAAAACATGATGGGATCAAATACTTCATTTCTCCAAGCAAAAAAAATACTTCATTTCTCAGTGTTTTTGGGATTCACTTCATTTTTCTTTGAGGATGAGCTAGCAACCATTGCTTCCAGGTGCCGCTTCTCTCCAGTGAGCTGTTTGGCTAACTTTCTTAGCCTTTCATTTTCTAAAGCAATTTGCAAGTTTGCTAAGTATAGCGTTGCGTTTTCTCTTTCCATCTCTTTCTTCTTGTTCCTGAAAGACAAGAAAAAAATGTTAGTTTACTTGTTTTAGACTAGTATACATACCTTTATATTCCAAATTCTATTCATAGATTTGCTATCTCACCTCCTTTAAATGATTTACACTACAAAATGAGCAAATAAGGAAGGTGATTTACTCTATTTATACTAATTCACATTGGTAGAACAAATTTTTAAATTAAAAAAGTACCTTAGATTTATAAATTAAAATTATATGGCCAACGATCTAAGATACTAGCATGTAAAAATAGTATTTAGACAGAAGACTGCAGATCTAGATGGAGACAATAGTTGAGGATAATATCATAATTAAGGAAGAAGAGGGAGATACTACAGAGAAATTGAAAAAAAGTAGATTGGATGGAAGAAATGAATTCCGATTAGAGAAGATTGAAATTAGAAGATAACGAATATTTAGACATTAGAGTTAGATAGTAAAAGTGACGAAAAAAGGAATATCAAGAGGAGGCTGACAGTAGGTTTGAAACTAAGAGTGGAAGAAGATGTATGTATATTTATAGGAAAAGGCGGCAACATTAGGGTTTACTGGGTAGTTTATTTTTTATTGTGTTTGTGAAATTAGTGTGGACCCTAAATTGTATTAATATTTTAATTATAGTTTAAAATTATAATTTTAATAAATAACATGAAATTATTTTTTTCTTATTATATATTTTCTAATAAAGTTTTATATTTAACTTCTATGAATAAAATTGTTTCTACTGTATACTTTTGATATTTGTTCGATAAAGTTTTAATCCCCTAATTGTCTTTATATGTTATTGTTTATAAATTGAACATTACCTATGCAAAAAATTAAAAATTAATATTTTAATTTATTACTACTTAATCAAATTATTTAAAAACTTAGTTTTAAATAGTTAATTGTTCAATAGATGTACTCGACTTCTTACAGTAATCTAAGATAATTTATCTATTAAAATATCCTTGAATTTACCAATAATAGAGGATGGTGACATTGTGATGCTAGTTAAATGTTTATTTTTGTCAAAGTTAAATTATGATGAATTATAATGTAGTGTTACGACATTCATTGATGAATTGCATTCTGAAAAGTATGGCTTATGAGTTTTACCCTTATTCTTACTAAAATAAGTGTTGTTATAAATAAAACAAAATATCATTCATAAAAATGTTCGAGCATAGATAACTTTTAAAATCCTTCAAGGTCTTTTAGAGCTAGTAGTGACTACCACAAAAAAAAAATTGCTAATATCACCATTGAGGATGCTTTTGATGAAACATTGTTAAAGTTAACTATAAAATTATCTAAATAGGATGTCATGAAATGAAGCTTATAAGAGTAGTGAACTAGAGTGTTAAGTGTATTGCAAGAAAAATACATTAACTTATATACTATAGGGTTCGCCAAGTACATATTTTCTAAATATGATAGATCCAGATTGTCAAAGGTTTGAAGATAAGGATGCAACTATACATTCAGTATCATTGTGGTAGTGTATTACATGTCGTTTCTCTACATGTCGTTAGTATAGGGACAAAATCGTTACAATGTGTATTTACCTTTGTTGTCCCCTAGAGTGTGATAGGTAAATCAACATATAGGGGAGCTACTATCCACAAGTGAATGAGTCGTTAACAAGTAACAAATAATTACTAGGAATATCGTTCTCCATATGCACTAGGAGGTTAATTCTTTTGTCTTTCCAGGAAGCGTAGAGGGGACAAATTACAGTTAACTAAAACATAAAATATATTTTTTGTTTCTCAAAAGTAAGGATTTAAGTCAAAATAAATAATATATGATTAGTAATGTATTTTTAACCAAAGGACATACTAGTCAACACGAGAATATAGATAAGAAGATAGTTTGAGAGTCGCTACTAATTTCCACTAATTATGAATTTACCCATTTATGGATATCATGGTAAATTGTTATTTCAGCAATCGTCGAAACTCTAAAATCCTTTAATTCCATCCCAGGTAGATAGAGGGTTATCCTACAATTCTATGGACCTCTCCCGAGTGACCCCTACAAAACTTTCAAACGTAATTAATTCTAAATTAATTGACTATCCGGTTAGTCAAGACCTCCTAACTCAATAACACACACCAAATGATTATATATTATTTTCTATAATCCGATCTCCCCCTCTCCCCCTCCCGGATGACAGTCTAGTCTACTAATACCACCTACAACTTTATCTTCATAAGGGCTGAAGAAATCATAAATACATAATGAATGCTAAATCAATTCATTTGAATAGTAATATCCCAAAACACAATGAAACATCATAATCCAAATGTAGGGTTCATACATTGTCCCTTTCTCTAGCTACAAATGATTTAGTTCATAAAAAAATAATAGACAACAACAAATAAAAGTGTAATATTCATGTTTAAAATATGAAATAGAATTGTATTACACTATTAATTTGTATCTTGAATTTGTCACCATTGTCTAGAATTTGGTAATAGTCTATTGCAAGATATCCCAGGAAGCATATTCTGTAATAATCAAAATAAATTAAATATAATTAAAATTAAAATTTGACTATAAGAATTAACAAAAAGAACAACCATTAACCAAGGGGACATGAACACAAAAAATATAAAATAAATGTAATAAATAATTCAAATAGATAAACATTTAATTCATAGGCTGTGTGTACTATTCTAATAACATAAGGTGACATTGTACACTTCTAAAATATCATGAGTTTATACACATATTTTCTAAGACCACAAAAGATATGATGTATTTCTTCAACCTAAATAAAAATATGTTCACATATGTAAACCACAAGGAGATAAATAAAAAGAATGTATGGTAGACTACCATATATGATGTTTGAAAATATGCTTTCTCCAATAGGTGTCAAACAAGTCTTACAACCTAATTTAATTTCTCTTACATCTATTTCCCTACTCTCCATACATACTCCAACCACTATGAATAGATGGTCTAACAAATTAAGTGCAACAACATCTCTTGTGGTGTTGGTGTATATTTCGATATTCTGTAAAATATATATAGGAAAAATCTACCTAATTTTCTTAATATAATTAATTATAAATTTGATCAAAAATGAAAAAAACATTCAAATTAATTTACACCAATGTGAAAAAACACCCCAATTTGCTCGACAGTAGAACAAATTTTTGAACATAATGCTAATCAACGATATGCCACTAGTGGTATTACTGCTTTTTTCTTTTTAAGGAAATTGCAACAATTCATAATCTTCCAGTTCAGGTAATTAAATATTATTATATTTTCTTCATATAAGAGGCAGAAATGAAGACTCGTTTTTTATAGGACTTTGTGGTAAGAAATGATATGGGGTGTGGGTCCACTATTGGTCCAATTCTTGCTTCTGGAGTTGGAATTCGTAATGTTGATTGTGGTATTCCTCAACAATCTATGCACAGTTTGGTACATATATATTTTTTTAATTTTATTATCGAGTTTGATTTCTC
The DNA here is from genome assembly GCA_029959085.1 of Nemophila menziesii. Taxonomy (NCBI): domain Eukaryota; kingdom Viridiplantae; phylum Streptophyta; class Magnoliopsida; order Boraginales; family Hydrophyllaceae; genus Nemophila; species Nemophila menziesii. Next base: position 852,846 of record JARWIR010000027.1, on the reverse strand, counting down.
AATTACTCTCAAGATCTTTACTTGTTTTTGTTTAATTGCAGTGTGAGAGAGATTTGTGGGAAGGAAGATGTGGAGATTGCTTACAACTACTTTAAGGCATTTTATGAAATGGTTTCAAGCATAGATAAAAAACTAAAAATAGATTGCTAAAAGGCAGATTCAATTATTCAAACAACAAACACACATCACAGCATTACATTTACTGTCTCAAAGCTATTCATCAAATAAACTCTTGTGGGTAATCAAACAAACACACATTTATTAAATAATAAGAAAAACATGATGGGATCAAATACTTCATTTCTCCAAGCAAAAAAAATACTTCATTTCTCAGTCTTTTTGGGATTCACTTCATTTTTCTTTGAGGATGAGCTAGCAATCATTGCTTCCAGGTGCCGCTTCTCTCCAGTGAGCTGTTTGGCTAACTTTCTTAGCCTTTCATTTTCTAAAGCAATTTGCAAGTTTGCTAAGTATAGCCTTGCGTTTTATCTTTCCATCTCTTTCTTCTTGTTCCTGAAAGACGTGAAAAAAATGTTAGTTTACTTGTTTTAGACTAGTATACATACCTTTATATTCCAAATTCTATTCATAGATTTGCTATCTCACCTCCTTTAAATGATTTACACTACAAAATGAGAAAATGAGGAAGGTGATTTACTCTATTTATACTAATTAACATTGGTAGAACAAATTTTTAAATTAAAAAATACCTTAGATTTATAAATTGAAATGATATGGCCAACGATCTAAGATAATCGCATATAAAAATAGTATTTAGACAGAAGACTGCAGATCTAGATGGAGACAATAGTTGAGGATAATATCATAATTAAGGAAGAAGAGGGAGATACTACAGAGAAATTGAAAAAAAGTAGATTGGATCGAAGAAATGAATTCCGATTAGAGAAGATTGAAATTAGAAGATAACGAATATTTAGACATTAGAGTTAGATAGTAAAAGTGACGAAAAAAGGAATATCAAGAGGAGGCTGACAGTAGGTTTGAAACTAAGAGTGGAAGAAGATGTATGTATATGTATAGGAAAAGGCGGCAACATTAGGGTTTAATGGGTAGTTTATTTTTTATTGTGTTTGTGAAATTAGTGTGGACCCTAAATTGTATTAATATTTTAATTATAGTTTAAAATTATAATTTTAATTATAGTTTAAAATTATAATTTTAATAAATAACATGAAATTATTTTTTTCTTATTATATATTTTCTAATAAAGTTTTATATTTAACTTCTATGAATAAAATTGTTTCTACTGTATAATTTCGATATTTGTTCGATAAAGTTTTAATCCCCTAATTGTCTTTATATGTTATTGTTTATAAATTGAACATTACCTATGCAAAAAAGTACAAATTAATATTTTAATTTATTACTACTTAATCAAATTGTTTAAAAACTTAGTTTTTAAATAGTTAATTGTTCAATAGATGTACTCGACTTCTTACAGTAATCTAAGATAATTTATCTATTAAAATATCCTTGAATTTACCAATAATAGAGGATGGTGACATTGTGATGCTAGTTAAATTTTTATTTTTGTCAAAGTTAAATTATGATGAATTATAATGTAGTGTTACGACATTCATTGATGAATTGCATTCTGAAAAGTATGGCTTATGAGTTTTACCCTTATTCTTACTAAAATAAGTGTTGTGATAAATAAAACAAAATATCATTCATAAAAATGTTCGAGCATAGATAACTTTTAAAATCCTTTAAGGTCTTTTAGAGCTAGTAGTGACTACCACAAAAAAAAATTGCTAATATCACCATTGAGGATGCTTTTGATGAAACATTGTTAAAGTTAACTGTAAAATTATCTATATTGGATGTCATGAAATGAAGCTTATAAGAGTAGTGAACTAGAGTGTTAAGTGTATTGCATGAAAAATACATTAACTTATATACTATAGGGTTCGCCAAGTACATATTTTCTAAATATGATAGATTCCAGATTGTCAAAGGTTTGAAGATAAGGATGCAACTATACATTCAGTATCATTGTGGTAGTGTATTACATGTCGTTTCTCTACATGTCGTTAGTATAGGGACAATATCGTTACAATGTGTATTTACCTTTGTTGTCCCCTAGAGTGTGATAGGTAAATCAAAACATAGGGGAGCTACTACCCACAAGTGAATGAGTCGTTAACAAGTAACAAATAATTACTAGGAAAATCGTTCTCCATATGAACTAGGAGGTTAACTCTTTTGTCTTTCCAGGAAGCGTAGAGGGGACAAATTACAGTTAACTAAAACATAAAATATATTTTTTGTTTCTCAAAAGTAAGAATTAAAGTCAAAATAAATAATATATGATTAGTAATGTATTTTTAACCAAAGGACATACTAGTCAACACGAGAATATAGATAAGAAGATAGTTTGAGAGTCGCTACTAATTTCCACTAATTATGAATTTACCCATTTATGGATATCATGGTAAATTGTTATTTTAGCAATAGTCGAAACTCTAAAATCCCTTAATTCCATCCCAGGTAGATAGAGGGTTATCCTACAATTCTATGGACCTCTCCCGAGTGACCCCTACAAAACTTTCAAACGTAATTAATTCTAAATTAATTGACTATCCGGTTAGTCAAGACCTCCTAACTCAATAACACACACCGAATGATTATATATTATTTTCTATAATCCGATCTCCCCCTCTCCCCCTCCCGGATGACAGTCTAGTCTACTAATACCACCTACAACTTTATCTTCATAAGGGCTGAAGAAATCGTAAATACATAATGAATGCTAAATAAATTCATTTGAATAGTAATATCCCAAAACACAATGAAACATCATAATCCAAATGTAGGGTTCATACATTATCCCGTTCTCTAGCTACAAATGATTTAGTTCATAAAAAAATAATAGACAACAACAAATAAAAGTGTAATATTCATGTTTAAAATATGAAATAGAATTGGATTACACTATTAATTTGTATCTTGAATTTGTCACCATTGTCTGGAATTTGGTAATAGTCTATTGCAAGATATCCCAGGAAGCATATTCTGTAATAATCAAAATAAATTAAATATAATTAAAATTAAAATTTTACTATAAGAATTAACAAAAAGAACAACCATTAACCAAGGGGACATGAACACAAAAAATATAAAATAAATGTAATAAATAATTCAAATAGATAAACATTTAATTCATAGGCTGTGTGTACTATTCTAATAACAAAAGGTGACATTGTACACTTTTAAAATATCATGAGTTTATACACATATTTTCTAAGACCACAAAAGATATGATGTATTTTTTCAACCTAAATAAAAATACGTTCACATATGTAAACCACAAGGAGATAAAATAAAAAGAATGTATGGTAGACTACCATATATGATGTTTGAAATATGTTTTCTCCAATAGGTGTCAAACAAGTCTTACAACCTAATTTAATTTCTCTTACATCTATTTCCCTACTCTCCATACATACTCCAACCACTATGAATAGATGGTCTAACAAATTAAGTGCAACAACATCTCTTGTGGTGTTGGTGTATATTTCGATATTCTGTAAAATATATATAGGAAAAATCTACCTAATTTTCTCAATATAATTAATTATAAATTTGATCAAAAATGAAAAAAACATGCAAATTAATTTACACCAATGTGAAAAAACACCCCAATTTGCTCGACAGTAGAACAAATTTTTGAACATAATGCTAATCAACGATATGCCACTAGTGGTATTACTGCTTTTCTTTTTAAGGAAATTGCAACAATTCATAATCTTCCAGTTCAGGTAATTAAATATTATTATATTTTCTTCATATAAGAGGCAGAAATGAAGACTCTTTTTTTTATAGGACTTTGTGGTAAGAAATGATATGGGGTATGGGTCCACTATTGGTCCAATTCTTGCTTCTGGAGTTGGAATTCGTACTGTTGATTGTGGTATTCCTCAACAATCTATGCACAGGTTGGTACATATATATTTTTTTTAATTTTATTATCGAGTTTGATTTCTCAATTACTCTCAAGATCTTTACTTGTTTTTGTTTAATTGCAGTGTGAGAGAGATTTGTGGGAAGGAAGATGTGGAGAATTCTTACAACTACTTTAAGGCGTTTTATGAAATGTTCTCAAGCGTAGATAAAAAACTAAAAATTGATTGCTAAAAGGCAGATTCAATTATTCAAACAACAAACACACATCACACCATTACATTTACTGTCTCAAAGCTATTCATCAAATAAACTCTTGTGGGTAATCAAACAAACACACATTTATTAAATAATAAGAAAAACATGATGGGATCAAATACTTCATTTCTCCAAGCAAAAAAAATACTTCATTTCTCAGTCTTTTTGGGATTTACTTCATTTTTCTTTGAGGATGAGCTAGCAACCATTGCTTCCAGGTGCCGCTTCTCTCCAGTGAGCTGTTTGGCTAACTTTCTTAGCCTTTCATTTTCTAAAGCAATTTGCAAGTTTGCTAAGTATAGCCTTGCGTTTTCTCTTTCCATCTCTTTCTTCTTGTTCCTGAAAGACATGAGAAAAATGTTAGTTTACTTGTTTTAGACTAGTATACATACCTTTATATTCCAAATTCTATTCATAGATTTGCTACCTCACCTCTTTTAAATGATTTACACTACAAAATGAGAAAATGAGGAAGGTGATTTACTCTATTTATACTAATTAACATTGGTAGAACAAATTTTTAAATTAAAAAATAACTTAGATTTATAAATTGAAATGATATGGCCAACGATCTAAGATAATAGCATGTAAAAATAGTATTTAGACAGAAGACTGCAGATCTAGATGGAGAAAATAGTTGAGGATAATATCATAATTAAGGAAGAAGAGGGAGATACTACAGAGAAATTGAAAAAAAGTAGATTGGATCGAAGAAATGAATTCCGATTAGAGAAGATTGAAATTAGAAGATAACGAATATTTAGACATTAGAGTTAGATTGTAAAAGTGACGAAAAAAGGAATATCAAGAGGAGGCTGACAGTAGGTTTGAAACTAAGAGTGGAAGAAGATGTATGTATATGTATAGGAAAAGGTGGCAACATTAGGGTTTAATGGGTAGTTTATTTTTTATTGTGTTTGTGAAATTAGTGTGGACCCTAAATTGTATTAATATTTTAATTATAGTTTAATATTATAATTTTAATTATAGTTTAAAATTATAATTTTAATAAATAACATGAAATTATTTTTTTCTTATTATATATTTTCTAATAAAGTTTTATATTTAACTTCTATGAATAAAATTGTTTCTACTGTATAATTTTGATATTTGTTCGATAAAGTTTTAATCCCCTAATTGTCTTTATATGTTATTGTTTATAAATTGAACATTACCTATGCAAAAAATTAAAAATTAATATTTTAATTTGTTACTACTTAATCAAATTGTTTAAAAACTTAGTTTTTAAATAGTTAATTGTTCAATAGATGTACTCGACTTCTTACAGTAATCTAAGATAATTTATCTATTAAAATATCCTTGAATTTACCAATAATAGAGGATGGTGACATTGTGATGCTAGTTAAATGTTTATTTTTGTCAAAGTTAAATTATGATGAATTATAATGTAGTGTTACGACATTCATTGATGAATTGCATTCTGAAAAGTATGGCTTATGAGTTTTACCCTTATTCTTACTAAAATAAGTGTTGTGATAAATAAAACAAACTATCATTCATAAAAATGTTCGAGCATAGATAACTTTTAAAATCCTTCAAGGTCTTTTAGAGCTAGTAGTGACTACCACAAAAAAAAAAAATTGCTAATATCACCATTGAGGATGCTTTTGATGAAACATTGTTAAAGTTAACTGTAAAATTATCTATATTGGATGTCATGAAATGAAGCTTATAAGAGTAGTGAACTAGAGTGTTAAGTGTATTGCATGAAAAATACATTAACTTATATACTATAGGGTTCGCCAAGTACATATTTTCTAAATATGATAGATTCCAGATTGTCAAAGGTTTGAAGATAAGGATGCAACTATACATTCAGTATCATTGTGGTAGTGTATTACATGTCGTTTCTCTACATGTCGTTAGTATAGGGACAAAATCGTTACAGTGTGTATTTACCTTTGTTGTCCCCTAGAGTGTGATAGGTAAATCAACACATAGGGGAGCTACTACCCACAAGTGAATGAGTCGTTAACAAGTAACAAATAATTACTAGGAATATCGTTCTCCATATGAACTAGGAGGTTAACTCTTTTGTCTTTCCAGGAAGCGTAGAGGGGACAAATTACAGTTAACTAAAACATAAAATATATTTTTTGTTTCTCAAAAGTAAGGATTAAAGTCAAAATAAATAATATATGATTAGTAATGTATTTTTAACCAAAGGACATACTAGTCAACACGAGAATATAAATAAGAAGATAGTTTTAGAGTCGCTACTAATTTAAACTAATTATGAATTTACCCATTTATGGATATCATGGTAAATTGTTATTTTAGCAATAGTCGAAACTCTAAAATCCTTTAATTCCATCCCAGGTAGATAGAGGGTTATCCTACAATTCTATGGACCTCTCCCGACTGACCCCTACAAAACTTTCAAACGTAATTAATTCTAAATTAATTGACTATCCGGTTAGTCAAGACCTCCTAACTCAATAACACACACCGAATGATTATATATTATTTTCTATAATCCGATCTCCCCCTCTCCCCCTCCCGGATGACAGTCTAGTCTACTAATACCACCTACAACTTTATCTTCATAAGGGCTGAAGAAATCATAAATACATAATGAATGTTAAATCAATTCATTTGAATAGAAATATCCCAAAACACAATGAAACATCATAATCCAAATGTAGGGTTCATACATTATCCCGTTCTCTAGCTACAAATGATTTAGTTCATAAAAAAATAATAGACAACAACAAATAAAAGTGTAATATTCATGTTTAAAATATGAAATAGAATTGGATTACACTATTAATTTGTATCTTGAATTTGTCACCATTGTCTGGAATTTGGTAATAGTCTATTGCAAGATATCCCAGGAAGCATATTCTGTAATAATCAAAATAAATTAAATATAATTAAAATTAAAATTTTACTATAAGAATTAACAAAAAGAACAACCATTAACCAAGGGGACATGAACACAAAAAATATAAAATAAATGTAATAAATAATTCAAATAGATAAACATTTAATTCATAGGCTGTGTGTACTATTCTAATAACAAAAGGTGACATTGTACACTTTTAAAATATCATGAGTTTATACACATATTTTCTAAGACCACAAAAGATATGATGTATTTTTTCAACCTAAATAAAAATACGTTCACATATGTAAACCACAAGGAGATAAAATAAAAAGAATGTATGGTAGACTACCATATATGATGTTTGAAAATATGTTTTCTCCAATAGGTGTCAAACAAGTCTTACAACCTAATTTAATTTCTCTTACATCTATTTCCCTACTCTCCATACATACTCCAACCACTATGAATAGATGGTCTAACAAATTAAGTGCAACAACATCTCTTGTGGTGTTGGTGTATATTTCGATATTCTGTAAAATATATATAGGAAAAATCTACCTAATTTTCTCAATATAATTAATTATAAATTTGATCAAAAATGAAAAAAACATTCAAATTAATTTACACCAATGTGAAAAAACACCCCAATTTGCTCGACAGTAGAACAAATTTTTGAACATAATGCTAATCAACGATATGCCACTAGTGGTATTACTGCTTTTCTTTTTAAGGAAATTGCAACAATTCATAATCTTCCAGTTCAGGTAATTAAATATTATTATATTTTCTTCATATAAGAGGCAGAAATGAAGACTCGTTTTTTTATAGGACTTTGTGGTAAGAAATGATATGGGGTATGGGTCCACTATTGGTCCAATTCTTGCTTCTGGAGTTGGAATTCGTACTGTTGATTGTGGTATTCCTCAACAATCTATGCACAGGTTGGTACATATATATTTTTTTTAATTTTATTATCGAGTTTGATTTCTCAATTACTCTCAAGATCTTTACTTGTTTTTGTTTAATTGCAGTGTGAGAGATTTGTGGGAAGGAAGATGTGGAGAATTCTTACAACTACTTTAAGGCGTTTTATGAAATGTTCTCAAGCGTAGATAAAAAACTAAAAATTGATTGCTAAAAGGCAGATTCAATTATTCAAACAACAAACACACATCACACCATTACATTTACTGTCTCAAAGCTATTCATCAAATAAACTCTTGTGGGTAATCAAACAAACACACATTTATTAAATAATAAGAAAAACATGATGGGATCAAATACTTCATTTCTCCAAGCAAAAAAAATACTTCATTTCTCAGTCTTTTTGGGATTTACTTCATTTTTCTTTGAGGATGAGCTAGCAACCATTGCTTCCAGGTGCCGCTTCTCTCCAGTGAGCTGTTTGGCTAACTTTCTTAGCCTTTCATTTTCTAAAGCAATTTGCAAGTTTGCTAAGTATAGCCTTGCGTTTTTTCTTTCCATCTCTTTCTTCTTGTTCCTGAAAGACATGAGAAAAATGTTAGTTTACTTGTTTTAGACTAGTATACATACCTTTATATTCCAAATTCTATTCATAGATTTGCTATCTCACCTCTTTTAAATGATTTACACTACAAAATGAGAAAATGAGGAAGGTGATTTACTCTATTTATACTAATTAACATTGGTAGAACAAATTTTTAAATTAAAAAATAACTTAGATTTATAAATTGAAATGATATGGCCAACGATCTAAGATAATAGCATGTAAAAATAGTATTTAGACAGAAGACTGCAGATCTAGATGGAGAAAATAGTTGAGGATAATATCATAATTAAGGAAGAAGAGGGAGATACTACAGAGAAATTGAAAAAAAGTAGATTGGATCGAACAAATGAATTCCGATTAGAGAAGATTGAAATTAGAAGATAACGAATATTTAGACATTAGAGTTAGATTGTAAAAGTGACGAAAAAAGGAATATCAAGAGGAGGCATACAGTAGGTTTGAAACTAAGAGTGGAAGAAGATGTATGTATATGTATAGGAAAAGGCGGCAACATTAGGGTTTAATGGGTAGTTTATTTTTTATTGTGTTTGTGAAATTAGTGTGGACCCTAAATTGTATTAATATTTTAATTATAGTTTAAAATTATAATTTTAATTATAGTTTAAAATTATAATTTTAATAAATAACATGAAATTATTTTTTTCTTATTATATATTTTCTAATAAAGTTTTATATTTAACTTCTATGAATAAAATTGTTTCTACTGTATAATTTTGATATTTGTTCGATAAAGTTTTAATCCCCTAATTGTCTTTATATGTTATTGTTTATAAATTGAACATTACCTATGCAAAAAAGTACAAATTAATATTTTAATTTATTACTACTTAATCAAATTGTTTAAACACTTAGTTTTTAAATAGTTAATTGTTCAGTAGATGTACTCGACTTCTTACAGTAATCTAAGATAATTTATCTATTAAAATATCCTTGAATTTACCAATAATAGAGGATGGTGACATTGTGATGCTAGTTAAATTTTTATTTTTGTCAAAGTTAAATTATGATGAATTATAATGTAGTGTTACGACATTCATTGATGAATTGCATTCTGAAAAGTATGGCTTATGAGTTTTACCCTTATTCTTACTAAAATAAGTGTTGTGATAAATAAAACAAAATATCATTCATAAAAATGTTCGAGCATAGATAACTTTTAAAATCCTTTAAGGTCTTTTAGAGCTAGTAGTGACTACCACAAAAAAAAAATTGCTAATATCACCATTGAGGATGCTTTTGATGAAACATTGTTAAAGTTAACTGTAAAATTATCTATATTGGATGTCATGAAATGAAGCTTATAAGAGTAGTGAACTAGAGTGTTAAGTGTATTGCATGAAAAATACATTAACTTATATACTATAGGGTTCGCCAAGTACATATTTTCTAAATATGATAGATTCCAGATTGTCAAAGGTTTGAAGATAAGGATGCAACTATACATTCAGTATCATTGTGGTAGTGTATTACATGTCGTTTCTCTACATGTCGTTAGTATAGGGACAAAATCGTTACAATGTGTATTTACCTTTGTTGTCCCCTAGAGTGTGATAGGTAAATCAAAACATAGGGGAGCTACTACCCACAAGTGAATGAGTCGTTAACAAGTAACAAATAATTACTAGGAAAATCGTTCTCCATATGAACTAGGAGGTTAACTCTTTTGTCTTTCCAGGAAGCGTAGAGGGGACAAATTACAGTTAACTAAAACATAAAATATATTTTTTGTTTCTCAAAAGTAAGGATTAAAGTCAAAATAAATAATATATGATTAGTAATGTATTTTTAACCAAAGGACATACTAGTCAACACGAGAATATAGATAAGAAGATAGTTTGAGAGTCGCTACTAATTTCCACTAATTATGAATTTACCCATTTATGGATATCATGGTAAATTGTTATTTTAGCAATAGTCGAAACTCTAAAATCCCTTAATTCCATCCCAGGTAGATAGAGGGTTATCCTACAATTCTATGGACCTCTCCCGAGTGACCCCTACAAAACTTTCAAACGTAATTAATTCTAAATTAATTGACTATCCGGTTAGTCAAGACCTCCTAACTCAATAACACACACCGAATGATTATATATTATTTTCTATAATCCGATCTCCCCCTCTCCCCCTCCCGGATGACAGTCTAGTCTACTAATACCACCTACAACTTTATCTTCATAAGGGCTGAAGAAATCGTAAATACATAATGAATGCTAAATAAATTCATTTGAATAGTAATATCCCAAAACACAATGAAACATCATAATCCAAATGTAGGGTTCATACATTATCCCGTTCTCTAGCTACAAATGATTTAGTTCATAAAAAAATAATAGACAACAACAAATAAAAGTGTAATATTCATGTTTAAAATATGAAATAGAATTGGATTACACTATTAATTTGTATCTTGAATTTGTCACCATTGTCTGGAATTTGGTAATAGTCTATTGCAAGATATCCCAGGAAGCATATTCTGTAATAATCAAAATAAATTAAATATAATTAAAATTAAAATTTTACTATAAGAATTAACAAAAAGAACAACCATTAACCAAGGGGACATGAACACAAAAAATATAAAATAAATGTAATAAATAATTCAAATAGATAAACATTTAATTCATAGGCTGTGTGTACTATTCTAATAACAAAAGGTGACATTGTACACTTTTAAAATATCATGAGTTTATACACATATTTTCTAAGACCACAAAAGATATGATGTATTTTTTCAACCTAAATAAAAATACGTTCACATATGTAAACCACAAGGAGATAAAATAAAAAGAATGTATGGTAGACTACCATATATGATGTTTGAAAATATGTTTTCTCCAATAGGTGTCAAACAAGTCTTACAACCTAATTTAATTTCTCTTACATCTATTTCCCTACTCTCCATACATACTCCAACCACTATGAATAGATGGTCTAACAAATTAAGTGCAACAACATCTCTTGTGGTGTTGGTGTATATTTCGATATTCTGTAAAATATATATAGGAAAAATCTACCTAATTTTCTCAATATAATTAATTATAAATTTGATCAAAAATGAAAAAAACATTCAAATTAATTTACACCAATGTGAAAAAACACCCCAATTTGCTCGACAGTAGAACAAATTTTTGAACATAATGCTAATCAACGATATGCCACTAGTGGTATTACTGCTTTTCTTTTTAAGGAAATTGCAACAATTCATAATCTTCCAGTTCAGGTAATTAAATATTATTATATTTTCTTCATATAAGAGGCAGAAATGAAGACTCGTTTTTTTATAGGACTTTGTGGTGAGAAATGATATGGAGTATGGGTCCACTATTGGTCCAATTCTTGCTTCTGGAGTTGGAATTCGTACTGTTGATTGTGGTATTCCTCAACAATCTATGCACAGGTTGGTACATATATATTTTTTTTAATTTTATTATCGAGTTTGATTTCTCAATTACTCTCAAGATCTTTACTTGTTTTTGTTTAATTGCAGTGTGAGAGAGATTTGTGGGAAGGAAGATGTGGAGAATTCTTACAACTACTTTAAGGCGTTTTATGAAATGTTCTCAAGCGTAGATAAAAAACTAAAAATTGATTGCTAAAAGGCAGATTCAATTATTCAAACAACAAACACACATCACACCATTACATTTACTGTCTCAAAGCTATTCATCAAATAAACTCTTGTGGGTAATCAAACAAACACACATTTATTAAATAATAAGAAAAACATGATGGGATCAAATACTTCATTTCTCCAAGCAAAAAAAATACTTCATTTCTCAGTCTTTTTGGGATTTACTTCATTTTTCTTTGAGGATGAGCTAGCAACCATTGCTTCCAGGTGCCGCTTCTCTCCAGTGAGCTGTTTGGCTAACTTTCTTAGCCTTTCATTTTCTAAAGCAATTTGCAAGTTTGCTAAGTATAGCCTTGCGTTTTCTCTTTCCATCTCTTTCTTCTTGTTCGTGAAAGACATGAGAAAAATGTTAGTTTACTTGTTTTAGACTAGTATACATACCTTTATATTCCAAATTCTATTCATAGATTTGCTACCTCACCTCTTTTAAATGATTTACACTACAAAATGAGATAATGAGGAAGGGGATTTACTCTATTTATACTAATTAACATTGGTAGAACAAATTTTTAAATTAAAAAATAACTTAGATTTATAAATTGAAATGATATGGCCAACGATCTAAGATAATAGCATGTAAAAATAGTATTTAGACAGAAGACTGCAGATCTAGATGGAGAAAATAGTTGAGGATAATATCATAATTAAGGAAGAAGAGGGAGATACTACAGAGAAATTGAAAAAAAGTAGATTTGATCGAAGAAATGAATTCCGATTACAGAAGATTGAAATTAAAAGATAACGAATATTTAGACATTAGAGTTAGATTGTAAAAGTGACGAAAAAAGGAATATCAAGAGGAGGCTGACAGTAGGTTTGAAACTAAGAGTGGAAGAAGATGTATGTATATGTATAGGAAAAGGTGGCAACATTAGGGTTTAATGGGTAGTTTATTTTTTATTGTGTTTGTGAAATTAGTGTGGACCCTAAATTGTATTAATATTTTAATTATAGTTTAATATTATAATTTTAATTATAGTTTAAAATTATAATTTTAATAAATAACATGAAATTATTTTTTTCTTATTATATATTTTCTAATAAAGTTTTATATTTAACTTCTATGAATAAAATTGTTTCTACTGTATAATTTTGATATTTGTTCGATAAAGTTTTAATCCCCTAATTGTCTTTATATGTTATTGTTTATAAATTGAACATTACCTATGCAAAAAATTAAAAATAAATATTTTAATTTGTTACTACTTAATCAAATTGTTTAAAAACTTAGTTTTTAAATAGTTAATTGTTCAATAGATGTACTCGACTTCTTACAGTAATCTAAGATAATTTATCTATTAAAATATCCTTGAATTTACCAATAATAGAGGATGGTGACATTGTGATGCTAGTTAAATGTTTATTTTTGTCAAAGTTAAATTATGATGAATTATAATGTAGTGTTACGACATTCATTGATGAATTGCATTCTGAAAAGTATGGCTTATGAGTTTTACCCTTATTCTTACTAAAATAAGTGTTGTGATAAATAAAACAAACTATCATTCATAAAAATGTTCGAGCATAGATAACTTTTAAAATCCTTCAAGGTCTTTTACAGCTAGTAGTGACTACCACAAAAAAAAATTGCTAATATCACCATTGAGGATGCTTTTGATGAAACATTGTTAAAGTTAACTGTAAAATTATCTATATTGGATGTCATGAAATGAAGCTTATAAGAGTAGTGAACTAGAGTGTTAAGTGTATTGCATGAAAAATACATTAACTTATATACTATAGGGTTCGCCAAGTACATATTTTCTAAATTTGATAGATTCCAGATTGTCAAAGGTTTGAAGATAAGGATGCAACTATACATTCAGTATCATTGTGGTAGTGTATTACATGTCGTTTCTCTACATGTCGTTAGTATAGGGACAAAATCGTTACAATGTGTATTTACCTTTGTTGTCCCCTAGAGTGTGATAGGTAAATCAACACATAGGGGAGCTACTACCCACAAGTGAATGAGTCGTTAACAAGTAACAAATAATTACTAGGAATATCGTTCTCCATATGAACTAGGAGGTTAACTCTTTTGTCTTTCCAGGAAGCGTAGAGGGGTCAAATTACAGTTAACTAAAACATAAAATATATTTTTTGTTTCTCAAAAGTAAGGATTAAAGTCAAAATAAATAATATATGATTAGTAATGTATTTTTAACCAAAGGACATACTAGTCAACACGAGAATATAGATAAGAAGATAGTTTTAGAGTCGCTACTAATTTCAACTAATTATCAATTTACCCATTTATGGATATCATGGTAAATTGTTATTTTAGCAATAGTCGAAACTCTAAAATCCCTTAATTCCATCCCAGGTAGATAGAGGGTTATCCTACAATTCTATGGACCTCTCCCGAGTGACCCCTACAAAACTTTCAAACGTAATTAATTCTAAATTAATTGACTATCCGGTTAGTCAAGACCTCCTAACTCAATAACACACACCGAATGATTATATATTATTTTCTATAATCCGATCTCCCCCTCTCCCCCTCCCGGATGACAGTCTAGTCTACTAATACCACCTACAACTTTATCTTCATAAGTGCTGAAGAAATCATAAATACATAATGAATGCTAAATCAATTCATTTGAATAGTAATATCCCAAAACACAATGAAACATCATAATCCAAATGTAGGGTTCATACATTATCCCGTTCTCTAGCTACAAATGATTTAGTTCATAAAAAAATAATAGACAACAACAAATAAAAGTGTAATATTCATGTTTAAAATATGAAATAGAATTGGATTACACTATTAATTTGTATCTTGAATTTGTCACCATTGTCTGGAATTTGGTAATAGTCTATTGCAAGATATCCCAGGAAGCATATTCTGTAATAATCAAAATAAATTAAATATAATTAAAATTAAAATTTGACTATAAGAATTAACTAAAAGAACAACCATTAACCAAGGGGACATGAACACAAAAAATATAAAATAAATGTAATAAATAATTCAAATAGATAAACATTTAATTCATAGGCTGTGTGTACTATTCTAATAACAAAAGGTGACATTGTACACTTTTAAAATATCATGAGTTTATTCACATATTTTCTAAGACCACAAAAGATATGATGTATTTTTTCAACCTAAATAAAAATACGTTCACATATGTAAACCACAAGGAGATAAAATAAAAAGAATGTATGGTAGACTACCATATATGATGTTTGAAAATATGCTTTCTCCAATAGGTGTCAAACAAGTCTTACAACCTAATTTAATTTCTCTTACATCTATTTCCCTACTCTCCATACATACTCCAACCACTATGAATAGATGGTCTAACAAATTAAGTGCAACAACATCTCTT
Organism: Nemophila menziesii; assembly: GCA_029959085.1. Taxonomy (NCBI): domain Eukaryota; kingdom Viridiplantae; phylum Streptophyta; class Magnoliopsida; order Boraginales; family Hydrophyllaceae; genus Nemophila; species Nemophila menziesii. Next base: position 837,295 of record JARWIR010000027.1, on the reverse strand, counting down.
GTGGTGTTGGTGTATATTTCGATATTCTGTAAAATATATATAGGAAAAATCTACCTAATTTTCTCAATATAATTAATTATAAATTTGATCAAAAAATGAAAAAAACATTCAAATTAATTTACACCAATGTGAAAAAACACCCCAATTTGCTCGACAGTAGAACAAATTTTTGAACATAATGCTAATCAACGATATGCCACTAGTGGTATTACTGCTTTTCTTTTTAAGGAAATTGCAACAATTCATAATCTTCCAGTTCAGGTAATTAAATATTATTATATTTTCTTCATATAAGAGGCAGAAATGAAGACTCGTTTTTTTATAGGACTTTGTGGTAAGAAATGATATGGGGTATGGGTCCACTATTGGTCCAATTCTTGCTTCTGGAGTTGGAATTCGTACTGTTGATTGTGGTATTCCTCAACAATCTATGCACAGGTTGGTACATATATATTTTTTTTAATTTTATTATCGAGTTTGATTTCTCAATTACTCTCAAGATTTTTACTTGTTTTTGTTTAATTGCAGTGTGAGAGAGATTTGTGGGAAGGAAGATGTGGAGATTGCTTACAACTACTTTAAGGCGTTTTATGAAATGTTCTCAAGCGTAGATAAAAAACTAAAAATTGATTGCTAAAAGGCAGATTCAATTATTCAAACAACAAACACACATCACACCATTACATTTACTGTCTCAAAGCTATTCATCAAATAAACTCTTGTGGGTAATCAAACAAACACACATTTATTAAATAATAAGAAAAACATGATGGGATCAAATACTTCATTTCTCGAAGCAAAAAAAATATTTCATTTCTCAGTCTTTTTGGGATTTACTTCATTTTTCTTTGAGGATGAGCTAGCAACCATTGCTTCCAGGTGCCGCTTCTCTCCAGTGAGCCGTTTGGCTAACTTTCTTAGCCTTTCATTTTCTAAAGCAATTTGCAAGTTTGCTAAGTATAGCCTTGCGTTTTCTCTTTCCATCTCTTTCTTCTTGTTCCTGAAAGACATGAGAAAAATGTTAGTTTACTTGTTTTAGACTAGTATACATACCTTTATATTCCAAATTCTATTCATAGATTTGCTATCTCACCTCTTTTAAATGATTTACACTACAAAATGAGAAAATGAGGAAGGTGATTTACTCTATTTATACTAATTAACATTGGTAGAACAAATTTTTAAATTAAAAAATAACTTAGATTTATAAATTGAAATGATATGGCCAACGATCTAAGATAATAGCATGTAAAAATAGTATTTAGACAGAAGACTGCAGATCTAGATGGAGAAAATAGTTGAGGATAATATCATAATTAAGGAAGAAGAGGGAGATACTACAGAGAAATTGAAAAAAAGTAGATTGGATCGAACAAATGAATTCCGATTAGAGAAGATTGAAATTAGAAGATAACGAATATTTAGACATTAGAGTTAGATTGTAAAAGTGACGAAAAAAGGAATATCAAGAGGAGGCAGACAGTAGGTTTGAAACTAAGAGTGGAAGAAGATGTATGTATATGTATAGGAAAAGGTGGCAACATTAGGGTTTAATGGGTAGTTTATTTTTTATTGTGTTTGTGAAATTAGTGTGGACCCTAAATTGTATTAATATTTTAATTATAGTTTAATATTATAATTTTAATTATAGTTTAAAATTATAATTTTAATAAATAACATGAAATTATTTTTTTCTTATTATATATTTTCTAATAAAGTTTTATATTTAACTTCTATGAATAAAATTGTTTCTACTGTATAATTTTGATATTTGTTCGATAAAGTTTTAATCCCCTAATTGTCTTTATATGTTATTGTTTATAAATTGAACATTACCTATGCAAAAAATTAAAAATAAATATTTTAATTTGTTACTACTTAATCAAATTGTTTAAAAACTTAGTTTTTAAATAGTTAATTGTTCAATAGATGTACTCGACTTCTTACAGTAATCTAAGATAATTTATCTATTAAAATATCCTTGAATTTACCAATAATAGAGGATGGTGACATTGTGATGCTAGTTAAATGTTTATTTTTGTCAAAGTTAAATTATGATGAATTATAATGTAGTGTTACGACATTCATTGATGAATTGCATTCTGAAAAGTATGGCTTATGAGTTTTACCCTTATTCTTACTAAAATAAGTGTTGTGATAAATAAAACAAACTATCATTCATAAAAATGTTCGAGCATAGATAACTTTTAAAATCCTTCAAGGTCTTTTACAGCTAGTAGTGACTACCACAAAAAAAAATTGCTAATATCACCATTGAGGATGCTTTTGATGAAACATTGTTAAAGTTAACTGTAAAATTATCTATATTGGATGTCATGAAATGAAGCTTATAAGAGTAGTGAACTAGAGTGTTAAGTGTATTGCATGAAAAATACATTAACTTATATACTATAGGGTTCGCCAAGTACATATTTTCTAAATTTGATAGATTCCAGATTGTCAAAGGTTTGAAGATAAGGATGCAACTATACATTCAGTATCATTGTGGTAGTGTATTACATGTCGTTTCTCTACATGTCGTTAGTATAGGGACAAAATCGTTACAATGTGTATTTACCTTTGTTGTCCCCTAGAGTGTGATAGGTAAATCAACACATAGGGGAGCTACTACCCACAAGTGAATGAGTCGTTAACAAGTAACAAATAATTACTAGGAATATCGTTCTCCATATGAACTAGGAGGTTAACTCTTTTGTCTTTCCAGGAAGCGTAGAGGGGTCAAATTACAGTTAACTAAAACATAAAATATATTTTTTGTTTCTCAAAAGTAAGGATTAAAGTCAAAATAAATAATATATGATTAGTAATGTATTTTTAACCAAAGGACATACTAGTCAACACGAGAATATAGATAAGAAGATAGTTTGAGAGTCGCTACTAATTTCCACTAATTATGAATTTACCCATTTATGGATATCATGGTAAATTGTTATTTTAGCAATAGTCGAAACTCTAAAATCCCTTAATTCCATCCCAGGTAGATAGAGGGTTATCCTACAATTCTATGGACCTCTCCCGAGTGACCCCTACAAAACTTTCAAACGTAATTAATTCTAAATTAATTGACTATCCGGTTAGTCAAGACCTCCTAACTCAATAACACACACCGAATGATTATATATTATTTTCTATAATCCGATCTCCCCCTCTCCCCCTCCCGGATGACAGTCTAGTCTACTAATACCACCTACAACTTTATCTTCATAAGGGCTGAAGAAATCATAAATACATAATGAATGCTAAATCAATTCATTTGAATAGTAATATCCCAAAACACAATGAAACATCATAATCCAAATGTAGGGTTCATACATTATCCCGTTCTCTAGCTACAAATGATTTAGTTCATAAAAAAATAATAGACAACAACAAATAAAAGTGTAATATTCATGTTTAAAATATGAAATAGAATTGGATTACACTATTAATTTGTATCTTGAATTTGTCACCATTGTCTGGAATTTGGTAATAGTCTATTGCAAGATATCCCAGGAAGCATATTCTGTAATAATCAAAATAAATTAAATATAATTAAAATTAAAATTTGACTATAAGAATTAACTAAAAGAACAACCATTAACCAAGGGGACATGAACACAAAAAATATAAAATAAATGTAATAAATAATTCAAATAGATAAACATTTAATTCATAGGCTGTGTGTACTATTCTAATAACAAAAGGTGACATTGTACACTTTTAAAATATCATGAGTTTATTCACATATTTTCTAAGACCACAAAAGATATGATGTATTTTTTCAACCTAAATAAAAATACGTTCACATATGTAAACCACAAGGAGATAAAATAAAAAGAATGTATGGTAGACTACCATATATGATGTTTGAAAATATGCTTTCTCCAATAGGTGTCAAACAAGTCTTACAACCTAATTTAATTTCTCTTACATCTATTTCCCTACTCTCCATACATACTCCAACCACTATGAATAGATGGTCTAACAAATTAAGTGCAACAACATCTCTTGTGGTGTTGGTGTATATTTCGATATTCTGTAAAATATATATAGGAAAAATCTACCTAATTTTCTCAATATAATTAATTATAAATTTGATCAAAAAATGAAAAAAACATTCAAATTAATTTACACCAATGTGAAAAAACACCCCAATTTGCTCGACAGTAGAACAAATTTTTGAACATAATGCTAATCAACGATATGCCACTAGTGGTATTACTGCTTTTCTTTTTAAGGAAATTGCAACAATTCATAATCTTCCAGTTCAGGTAATTAAATATTATTATATTTTCTTCATATAAGAGGCAGAAATGAAGACTCGTTTTTTTATAGGACTTTGTGGTAAGAAATGATATGGGGTATGGGTCCACTATTGGTCCAATTCTTGCTTCTGGAGTTGGAATTCGTACTGTTGATTGTGGTATTCCTCAACAATCTATGCACAGGTTGGTACATATATATTTTTTTTAATTTTATTATCGAGTTTGATTTCTCAATTACTCTCAAGATTTTTACTTGTTTTTGTTTAATTGCAGTGTGAGAGAGATTTGTGGGAAGGAAGATGTGGAGATTGCTTACAACTACTTTAAGGCGTTTTATGAAATGTTCTCAAGCGTAGATAAAAAACTAAAAATTGATTGCTAAAAGGCAGATTCAATTATTCAAACAACAAACACACATCACACCATTACATTTACTGTCTCAAAGCTATTCATCAAATAAACTCTTGTGGGTAATCAAACAAACACACATTTATTAAATAATAAGAAAAACATGATGGGATCAAATACTTCATTTCTCGAAGCAAAAAAAATATTTCATTTCTCAGTCTTTTTGGGATTTACTTCATTTTTCTTTGAGGATGAGCTAGCAACCATTGCTTCCAGGTGCCGCTTCTCTCCAGTGAGCCGTTTGGCTAACTTTCTTAGCCTTTCATTTTCTAAAGCAATTTGCAAGTTTGCTAAGTATAGCCTTGCGTTTTCTCTTTCCATCTCTTTCTTCTTGTTCCTGAAAGACATGAGAAAAATGTTAGTTTACTTGTTTTAGACTAGTATACATACCTTTATATTCCAAATTCTATTCATAGATTTGCTATCTCACCTCTTTTAAATGATTTACACTACAAAATGAGAAAATGAGGAAGGTGATTTACTCTATTTATACTAATTAACATTGGTAGAACAAATTTTTAAATTAAAAAATACCTTAGATTTATAAATTGAAATGATATGGCCAACGATCTAAGATAATAGCATGTAAAAATAGTATTTAGACAGAAGACTGCAGATCTAGATGGAGACAATAGTTGAGGATAATATCATAATTAAGGAAGAAGAGGGAGATACTACAGAGAAATTGAAAAAAAGTAGATTGGATCGAAGAAATGAATTTCGATTAGAGAAGATTGAAATTAGAAGATAACGAATATTTAGACATTAGAGTTAGATAGTAAAAGTGACGAAAAAAGGAATATCAAGAGGAGGCTGACATTAGGTTTGAAACTAAGAGTGGAAGAAGATGTATGTATATGTATAGGAAAAGGCGGCAACATTAGGGTTTACTGGGTAGTTTATTTTTTATTGTGTTTGTGAAATTAGTGTGGACCCTAAATTGTATTAATATTTTAATTATAGTTTAAAATTATAATTTTAATAAATAACATGAAATTATTTTTTTCTTATTATATATTTTCTAATAAAGTTTTATATTTAACTTCTATGAATAAAATTGTTTCTACTGTATACTTTTGATATTTGTTCGATAAAGTTTTAATCCCCTAATTGTCTTTATATGTTATTGTTTATAAATTGAACATTACCTATGCAAAAAATTAAAAATTAATATTTTAATTTATTACTACTTAATCAAATTATTTAAAAACTTAGTTTTAAATAGTTAATTGTTCAATAGATGTACTCGACTTTTTATAGTAATCTAAGATAATTTATCTATTAAAATATCCTTGAATTTACCAATAATAGAGGATGGTGACATTGTGATGCTAGTTAAATGTTTATTTTTGTCAAAGTTAAATTATGATGAATTATAATGTAGTGTTACGACATTCATTGATGAATTGCATTCTGAAAAGTATGGCTTATGAGTTTTACCCTTATTCTTACTAAAATAAGTGTTGTTATAGATAAAACAAAATATCATTCATAAAAATGTTCGAGCATAGATAACTTTTAAAATCCTTCAAGGTCTTTTAGAGCTAGTAGTGACTACCACAAAAAAAAATATCTAATATCACCATTGAGGATGCTTTTGATGAAACATTGTTAAAGTTAACTGTAAAATTATCTAAATAGGATGTCATGAAATGAAGCTTATAAGAGTAGTGAACTAGAGTGTTAAGTGTATTGCAAGAAAAATACATTAACTTATATACTATAGGGTTCGCCAAGTACATATTTTCTAAATATGATAGATCCAGATTGTCAAAGGTTTGAAGATAAGGATGCAACTATACATTCAGTATCATTGTGGTAGTGTATTACATGTCGTTTCTCTACATGTCGTTAGTATAGGGACAAAATCGTTACAATGTGTATTTACCTTTGTTGTCCCCTAGAGTGTGATAGGTAAATCAACACATAGGGGAGCTACTACCCACAAGTGAATGAGTCGTTAACAAGTACCAAATAATTACTAGAAATATCGTTCTCCATATGCACTAGGAGGTTAATTCTTTTGTCTTTCCAGGAAGCGTAGAGGGGACAAATTACAGTTAACTAAAACATAAAATATATTTTTTGTTTCTCAAAAGTAAGGATTTAAGTCAAAATAAATAATATATGATTAGTAATGTATTTTTAACCAAAGGACATACTAGTCAACACGAGAATATAGATAAGAAGATAGTTTGAGAGTCGCTACTAATTTCCACTAATTATGAATTTACCCATTTATGGATATCATGGTAAATTGTTATTTTAGCAATCGTCGAAACTCTAAAATCCCTTAATTCCATCCCAGGTAGATAGAGGGTTATCCTACAATTCTATGGACCTCTCCCGAGTGACCCCTACAAAACTTTCAAACGTAATTAATTCTAAATTAATTGACTATCCGGTTAGTCAAGACCTCCTAACTCAATAACACACACCGAATGATTATATATTATTTTCTATAATCCGATCCCCCCCTCTCCCCCTCCCGGATGACAGTCTAGTCTACTAATAGCACCTACAACTTTATCTTCATAAGGGCTGAAGAAATCATAAATACATAACGAATGCTAAATCAATTCATTTGAATAGTAATATCCCAAAACACAATGAAACATCATAATCCAAATGTAGGGTTCATACATTGTCCCTTTCTCTAGCTACAAATGATTTAGTTCATAAAAAAATAATAGACAACAACAAATAAAAGTGTAATATTCATGTTTAAAATATGAAATAGAATTGGATTACACTATTAATTTGTATCTTGAATTTGTCACCATTGTCTAGAATTTGGTAATAGTCTATTGCAAGATATCCCAGGAAGCATATTCTGTAATAATCAAAATAAATTAAATATAATTAAAATTAAAATTTGACTATAAGGATTAACAAAAAGAACAACCATTAACCAAGGGGACATGAACACAAAAAATATAAAATAAATGTAATAAATAATTCAAATAGATAAACATTTAATTCATAGGCTGTGTGTACTATTCTAATAACATAAGGTGACATTGTACACTTCTAAAATATCATGAGTTTATACACATATTTTCTAAGACCACAAAAGATACTATGTATTTCTTCAACCTAAATAAAAATACGTTCACATATGTAAACCACAAGGAGATAAAATAAAAAGAATGTATGGTAGACTACCATATATGATGTTTGAAAATATGCTTTCTCCAATAGGTGTCAAACAAGTCTTACAACCTAATTTAATTTCTCTTACATCTATTTCCCTACTCTCCATACATACTCCAACCACTATGAATAGATGGTCTAACAAATTAAGTGCAACAACATCTCTTGTGGTGTTGGTGTATATTTCGATATTCTGTAAAATATATATAGGCAAAATCTACCTAATTTTCTCAATATAATTAATTATAAATTTGATCAAAAATGAAAAAAACATTCAAATTAATTTACACCAATGTGAAAAAACACCCCAATTTGCTCGACAGTAGAACAAATTTTTGAACATAATGCTAATCAACGATATGCCACTAGTGGTATGACTGCTTTTTTCTTTTTAAGGAAATTGCAACAATTCATAATCTTCCAGTTCAGGTAATTAAATATTATTATATTTTCTTCATATAAGAGGCAGAAATGAAGACTCGTTTTTTTATAGGACTTTGTGGTACGAAATGATATGGGGTGTGGGTCCACTATTGGTCCAATTCTTGCTTCTGGAGTTGGAATTCGTACTGTTGATTGTGGTATTCCTCAACAATCTATGCACAGGTTGGTACATATATATTTTTTTTAATTTTATTATCGAGTTTGATTTCTCAATTACTCTCAATATCTTTACTTGTTTTTGTTTAATTGCAGTGTGAGAGAGATTTGTGGGAAGGAAGATGTGCAGATTGCTTACAACTACTTTAAGGCGTTTATGAAATGGTTTCAAGCGTAGATAAAAAACTAAAAATAGATTGCTAAAAGGCAGATTCAATTATTCAAACAACAAACACACATCACACCATTACATTTACTGTCTCAAAGCTATTCATCAAATAAACTCTTGTGGGTAATCAAACAAACACACATTTATTAAATAATAAGAAAAACATGATGGGATCAAATACTTCATTTCTCAGTCTTTTTGGGATTCACTTCATTTTTCTTTGAGGATGAGCTAGCAATCATTGCTTCCAGGTGCCGCTTCTCTCCAGTGAGCTGTTTGGCTAACTTTCTTAGCCTTTCATTTTCTAAAGCAATTTGCAAGTTTGCTACGTATAGCCTTGCGTTTTATCTTTCCATCTCTTTCTTCTTGTTCCTGAAAGACGTGAAAAAAATGTTAGTTTACTTGTTTTAGACTAGTATACATACCTTTATATTCCAAATTCTATTCATAGATTTGCTATCTCACCTCCTTTAAATGATTTACACTACAAAATGAGAAAATGAGGAAGGTGATTTACTCTATTTATACTAATTAACATTGGTAGAACAAATTTTTAAATTAAAAAATACCTTAGATTTATAAATTGAAATGATATGGCCAACGATCTAAGATAATAGCATGTAAAAATAGTATTTAGACAGAAGACTGCAGATCTAGATGGAGACAATAGTTGAGGATAATATCATAATTAAGGAAGAAGAGGGAGATACTACAGAGAAATTGAAAAAAAGTAGATTGGATCGAAGAAATGAATTTCGATTAGAGAAGATTGAAATTAGAAGATAACGAATATTTAGACATTAGAGTTAGATAGTAAAAGTGACGAAAAAAGGAATATCAAGAGGAGGCTGACATTAGGTTTGAAACTAAGAGTGGAAAAAGATGTATGTATATGTATAGGAAAAGGCGGCAACATTAGGGTTTACTGGGTAGTTTATTTTTTATTGTGTTTGTGAAATTAGTGTGGACCCTAAATTGTATTAATATTTTAATTATAGTTTAAAATTATAATTTTAATAAATAACATGAAATTATTTTTTTCTTATTATATATTTTCTAATAAAGTTTTATATTTAACTTCTATGAATAAAATTGTTTCTACTGTATAATTTTGATATTTGTTCGATAAAGTTTTAATCCCCTAATTGTCTTTATATGTTATTGTTTATAAATTGAACATTACCTATGCAAAAAATTAAAAATTAATATTTTAATTTATTACTACTTAATCAAATTGTTTAAAAACTTAGTTTTCAAATAGTTAATTGTTCAATAGATGTACTCGACTTCTTACAGTAATCTAAGATAATTTATCTATTAAAATATCCTTGAATTTACCAATAATAGAGGATGGTGACATTGTGATGCTAGTTAAATGTTTATTTTTGTCAAAGTTAAATTATGATGAATTATAATGTAGTGTTACGACATTCATTGATGAATTGCATTCTGAAAAGTATGGCTTATGAGTTTTACCCTTATTCTTACTAAAATAAGTGTTGTGATAAATAAAACAAAATATCATTCATAAAAATGTTCGAGCATAGATAACTTTTAAAATCCTTCAAGGTCTTTTAGAGCTAGTAGTGACTACCACAAAAAAAAAATTGCTAATATCACCATTGAGGATGCTTTTGATGAAACATTGTTAAAGTTAACTGTAAAATTATCTATATTGGATGTCATGAAATGAAGCTTATAAGAGTAGTGAACTAGAGTGTTAAGTGTATTGCATGAAAAATACATTAACTTATATACTATAGGGTTCGCCAAGTACATATTTTCTAAATATGATAGATCCAGATTGTCAAAGGTTTGAAGATAAGGATGCAACTATACATTCAGTATCATTGTGGTAGTGTATTACATGTCGTTTCTCTACATGTCGTTAGTATAGGGACAAAATCGTTACAATGTGTATTTACCTTTGTTGTCCCCTAGAGTGTGATAGGTAAATCAACACATAGGGGAGCTACTACCCACAAGTGAATGAGTCGTTAACAAGTACCAAATAATTACTAGAAATATCGTTCTCCATATGCACTAGGAGGTTAATTCTTTTGTCTTTCCAGGAAGCGTAGAGGGGACAAATTACAGTTAACTAAAACATAAAATATATTTTTTGTTTCTCAAAAGTAAGTATTTAAGTCAAAATAAATAATATATGATTAGTAATGTATTTTTAACCAAAGGACATACTAGTCAACACGAGAATATAGATAAGAAGATAGTTTGAGAGTCGCTACTAATTTCCACTAATTATGAATTTACCCATTTATGGATATCATGGTAAATTGTTATTTTAGCAATCATCGAAACTCTAAAATCCCTTAATTCCATCCCAGGTAGATAGAGGGTTATCCTACAATTCTATGGACCTCTCCCGAGTGACCCCTACAAAACTTTCAAACGTAATTAATTCTAAATTAATTGACTATCCGGTTAGTCAAGACCTCCTAACTCAATAACACACACCGAATGATTATATATTATTTTCTATAATCCGATCTCCCCCTCTCTCCCTCCCGGATGACAGTCTAGTCTACTAATACCACCTACAACTTTATCTTCATAAGGGCTGAAGAAATCATAAATACATAACGAATGCTAAATCAATTCATTTGAATAGTAATATCCCAAAACACAATGAAACATCATAATCCAAATGTAGGGTTCATACATTGTCCCTTTCTCTAGCTACAAATGATTTAGTTCATAAAAAAATAATAGACAACAACAAATAAAAGTGTAATATTCATGTTTAAAATATGAAATAGAATTGGATTACACTATTAATTTGTATCTTGTATTTGTCACCATTGTCTAGAATTTGGTAATAGTCTATTGCAAGATATCCCAGGAAGCATATTCTGTAATAATCAAAATAAATTAAATATAATTAAAATTAAAATTTGACTATAAGAATTAACAAAAAGAACAACCATTAACCAAGGGGACATGAACACAAAAAATATAAAATAAATGTAATAAATAATTCAAATAGATAAACATTTAATTCATAGGCTGTGTGTACTATTCTAATAACATAAGGTGACATTGTACACTTCTAAAATATCATGAGGTTATACACATATTTTCTAAGACCACAAAAGATACTATGTATTTCTTCAACCTAAATAAAAATGCGTTCACATATGTAAACCATAAGGAGATAAAATAAAAAGAATGTATGGTAGACTACCATATATGATGTTTGAAAATATGCTTTCTCCAATAGGTGTCAAATAAGTCTTACAACCTAATTTAATTTCTCTTACATCTATTTCCCTACTCTCCATACATACTCCAACCACTATGAATAGATGGTCTAACAAATTAAGTGCAACAACATCTCTTGTGGTGTTGGTGTATATTTCGATATTCTGTAAAATATATATAGGAAAAATCTACCTAATTTTCTCAATATAATTAATTATAAATTTGATCAAAAATGAAAAAAACATTCAAATTAATTTACACCAATGTGAAAAAACACCCCAATTTGCTCGACAGTAGAACAAATTTTTGAACATAATGCTAATCAACGATATGCCACTAGTGGTATGACTGCTTTTTTCTTTTTAAGGAAATTGCAACAATTCATAATCTTCCAGTTCAGGTAATTAAATATTATTATATTTTCTTCATATAAGAGGCAGAAATGAAGACTCGTTTTTTTATAGGACTTTGTGGTAAGAAATGATATGGGGTGTGGGTCCACTATTGGTCCAATTCTTGCTTCTGGAGTTGGAATTCGTACTGTTGATTGTGGTATTCCTCAACAATCTATGCACAGGTTGGTACATATATATTTTTTTTAATTTTATTATCGAGTTTGATTTCTCAATTACTCTCAAGATCTTTACTTGTTTTTGTTTAATTGCAGTGTGAGAGAGATTTGTGGGAAGGAAGATGTGCAGATTGCTTACAACTACTTTAAGGCGTTTTATGAAATGGTTTCAAGCGTAGATAAAAAACTAAAAATAGATTGCTAAAAGGCAGATTCAATTATTCAAACAACAAACACACATCACACCATTACATTTACTGTCTCAAAGCTATTCATCAAATAAACTCTTGTGGGTAATCAAACAAACACACATTTATTAAATAATAAGAAAAACATGATGGGATCAAATACTTCATTTCTCAGTCTTTTTGGGATTCACTTCATTTTTCTTTGAGGATGAGCTAGCAATCATTGCTTCCAGGTGCCGCTTCTCTCCAGTGAGCTGTTTGGCTAACTTTCTTAGCCTTTCATTTTCTAAAGCAATTTGCAAGTTTGCTACGTATAGCCTTGCGTTTTATCTTTCCATCTCTTTCTTCTTGTTCCTGAAAGACGTGAAAAAAATGTTAGTTTACTTGTTTTAGACTAGTATACATACCTTTATATTCCAAATTCTATTCATAGATTTGCTATCTCACCTCCTTTAAATGATTTACACTACAAAATGAGAAAATGAGGAAGGTGATTTACTCTATTTATACTAATTAACATTGGTAGAACAAATTTTTAAATTAAAAAATACCTTAGATTTATAAATTGAAATGATATGGCCAACGATCTAAGATAATAGCATGTAAAAATAGTATTTAGACAGAAGACTGCAGATCTAGATGGAGACAATAGTTGAGGATAATATCATAATTAAGGAAGAAGAGGGAGATACTACAGAGAAATTGAAAAAAAGTAGATTGGATCGAAGAAATGAATTTCGATTAGAGAAGATTGAAATTAGAAGATAACGAATATTTAGACATTAGAGTTAGATAGTAAAAGTGACGAAAAAAGGAATATCAAGAGGAGGCTGACATTAGGTTTGAAACTAAGAGTGGAAGAAGATGTATGTATATGTATAGGAAAAGGCGGCAACATTAGGGTTTAATGGGTAGTTTATTTTTTATTGTGTTTGTGAAATTAGTGTGGACCCTAAATTGTATTAATATTTTAATTATAGTTTAAAATTATAATTTTAATTATAGTTTAAAATTATAATTTTAATAAATAACATGAAATTATTTTTTTCTTATTATATATTTTCTAATAAAGTTTTATATTTAACTTCTATGAATAAAATTGTTTCTACTGTATAATTTTGATATTTGTTCGATAAAGTTTTAATCCCCTAATTGTCTTTATATGTTATTGTTTATAAATTGAACATTACCTATGCAAAAAATTAAAAATTAATATTTTAATTTATTACTACTTAATCAAATTGTTTAAAAACTTAGTTTTCAAATAGTTAATTGTTCAATAGATGTACTCGACTTCTTACAGTAATCTAAGATAATTTATCTATTAAAATATCCTTGAATTTACCAATAATAGAGGATGGTGACATTGTGATGCTAGTTAAATGTTTATTTTTGTCAAAGTTAAATTATGATGAATTATAATGTAGTGTTACGACATTCATTGATGAATTGCATTCTGAAAAGTATGGCTTATGAGTTTTACCGTTATTCTTACTAAAATAAGTGTTGTGATAAATAAAACAAAATATCATTCATAAAAATGTTCGAGCATAGATAACTTTTAAAATCCTTCAAGGTCTTTTAGAGCTAGTAGTGACTACCACAAAAAAAAAATTGCTAATATCACCATTGAGGATGCTTTTGATGAAACATTGTTAAAGTTAACTGTAAAATTATCTATATTGGATGTCATGAAATGAAGCTTATAAGAGTAGTGAACTAGAGTGTTAAGTGTATTGCATGAAAAATACATTAACTTATATACTATAGGGTTCGCCAAGTACATATTTTCTAAATATGATAGATTCCAGATTGTCAAAGGTTTGAAGATAAGGATGCAACTATACATTCAGTATCATTGTGGTAGTGTATTACATGTCGTTTCTCTACATGTCGTTAGTATAGGGACAAAATCGTTACAATGTGTATTTACCTTTGTTGTCCCGTAGAGTGTGATAGGTAAATCAACACATAGGGGAGCTACTACCCACAAGTGACTGAGTCATTAACAAGTAACAAATAATTACTAGGAATATCGTTCTCCATATGCACTAGGAGGTTAATTCTTTTGTCTTTCCAGGAAGCGTAGAGGGGACAAATTACAGTTAACTAAAACATAAAATATATTTTTTGTTTCTCAAAAGTAAGGATTTAAGTCAAAATAAATAATATATGATTAGTAATGTATTTCTAACCAAAGGACATACTAGTCAACACGAGAATATAGATAATAAGATAGTTTGAGAGTCGCTACTAATTTCCACTAATTATGAATTTACCCATTTATGGATATCATGGTAAATTGTTATTTTAGCAATCGTCGAAACTCTAAAATCCCTTAATTCCATCCCAGGTAGATAGAGGGTTATCCTACAATTCTATGGACCTCTCCCGAGTGACCCCTACAAAACTTTCAAACGTAATTAATTCTAAATTAATTGACTATCCGGTTAGTCAAGACCTCCTAACTCAATAACACACACCGAATGATTATATATTATTTTCTATAATCCGATCTCCCCCTCTCCCCCTCCCGGATGACAGTCTAGTCTACTAATACCACCTACAACTTTATCTTCATAAGGGCTGAAGAAATCATAAATACATAATGAATGCTAAATCAATTCATTTGAATAGTAATATCCCAAAACACAATGAAACATCATAATCCAAATGTAGGGTTCATACATTGTCCCTTTCTCTAGCTACAAATGATTTAGTTCATAAAAAAATAATAGACAACAACAAATAAAAGTGTAATATTCATGTTTAAAATATGAAATAGAATTGGATTACACTATTAATTTGTATCTTGAATTTGTCACCATTGTCTAGAATTTGATAATAGTCTATTGCAAGATATCCCAGGAAGCATATTCTGTAATAATCAAAATAAATTAAATATAATTAAAATTAAAATTTTACTATAATAATTAACAAAAAGAACAACCATTAACCAAGGGGACATGAACACAAAAAATATAAAATAAATGTAATAAATAAATCAAATAGATAAACATTTAATTCATAGGTTGTGTGTACTATTCTAATAACATAAGGTGACATTGTACACTTTTAAAATATCATGAGTTTATACACATATTTTCTAAGACCACAAAAGATATGATGTATTTCTTCAACCTAAATAAAAATACGTTCACATATGTAAACCACAAGGAGATAAAATAAAAAGAATGTATGGTAGACTACCATATATGATGTTTGAAAATATGCTTTCTCCAATAGGTGTCAAACAAGTCTTACAACCTAATTTAATTTCTCTTACATCTATTTCCCTACTCTCCATACATACTCCAACCACTATGAATAGATGGTCTAACAAATTAAGTGCAACAACATCTCTTGTGGTGTTGGTGTATATTTCGATATTCTGTAAAATATATATAGGAAAAATCTACCTAATTTTCTCAATATAATTAATTATAAATTTGATCAAAAATGAAAAAAACATTCAAATTAATTTACACCAATGTGAAAAAACACCCCAATTTGCTCGACAGTAGAACAAATTTTTGAACATAATGCTAATCAACGATATGCCACTAGTGGTATTACTGCTTTTCTTTTTAAGGAAATTGCAACAATTCATAATCTTCCAGTTCAGGTAATTAAATATTATTATATTTTCTTCATATAAGAGGCAGAAATGAAGACTCGTTTTTTTATAGGACTTTGTGGTAAGAAATGATATGGGGTGTGGGTCCACTATTGGTCCAATTCTTGTTTCTGGAGTTGGAATTCGTACTGTTGATTGTGGTATTCCTCAACAATCTATGCACAGGTTGGTACATATATATTTTTTTTTATTTTATTATCGAGTTTGATTTCTCAATTACTCTCAAGATCTTTACTTGTTTTTGTTTAATTGCAGTGTGAGAGAGATTTGTGGGAAGGAAGATGTGGAGATTGCTTACAACTACTTTAAGGCGTTTTATGAAATGTTCTCAAGCGTAGATAAAAAACTAAAAATAGATTGCTAAAAGACAGGTTCAATTATTCAAACAACAAACACACATCACACCATTACATTTACTGTCTCAAAGCTATTCATCAAATAAACTCTTGTGGGTAATCAAACAAACACACATTTATTAAATAATAAGAAAAACATGATGGGATCAAATACTTCATTTCTCCAAGCAAAAAAAATACTTCATTTCTCAGTCTTTTTGGGATTCACTTCATTTTTCTTTGAGGATGAGCTAGCAATCATTGCTTCCAGGTGCCGCTTTCTCCAGTGAGCTGTTTGGCTAACTTTCTTAGCCTTTCATTTTCTAAAGCAATTTGCAAGTTTGCTAAGTATAGCCTTGCGTTTTCTCTTTCCATCTCTTTCTTCTTGTTCCTGAAAGACATGAAAAAAATGTTAGTTTACTTGTTTTAGACTAGTATACATACCTTTATATTCCAAATTCTATTCATAGATTTGCTATCTCACCTCCTTTAAATGATTTACACTACAAAATGAGAAAATGAGGAAGGTGATTTACTCTATTTATACTAATTAACATTGGTAGAACAAATTTTTAAATTAAAAAATACCTTAGATTTATAAATTGAAATGATATGGCCAACGATCTAAGATAATAGCATGTAAAAATAGTATTTAGACAGAAGACTGCAGATCTAGATGGAGACAATAGTTGAGGATAATATCATAATTAAGGAAGAAGAGGGAGATACTACAGAGAAATTGAAAAAAAGTAGATTGGATGGAAGAAATGAATTCCTATTAGAGAAGATTGAAATTAGAAGATAACGAATATTTAGACATTAGAGTTAGATAGTAAAAGTGACGAAAAAAGGAATATCAAGAGGAGGCTGACAGTAGGTTTGAAACTAAGAGTGGAAGAAGATGTATGTATATGTATAGGAAAAGGCGGCAACATTAGGGTTTAATGGGTAGTTTATTTTTTATTGTGTTTGTAAAATTAGTGTGGACCCTAAATTGTATTAATATTTTAATTATAGTTTAAAATTATAATTTTAATAAATAACATGAAATTATTTTTTTCTTATTATATATTTTCTAATAAAGTTTTATATTTAACTTCTATGAATAAAATTGTTTCTACTGTATACTTTTGATATTTGTTCGATAAAGTTTTAATCCCCTAATTGTCTTTATATGTTATTGTTTATAAATTGAACATTACCTATGCAAAAAATTAAAAATTAATATTTTAATTTATTACTACTTAATCAAATTATTTAAAAACTTAGTTTTAAATAGTTAATTGTTCAATAGATGTACTCGACTTCTTACAGTAATCTAAGATAATTTATCTATTAAAATATCCTTGAATTTATTAATAATAGAGGATGGTGACATTGTGATGCTAGTTAAATGTTTATTTTTGTCAAAGTTAAATTATGATGAATTATAATGTAGTGTTACGACATTCATTGATGAATTGCATTCTGAAAAGTATGGCTTATGAGTTTTACCCTTATTCTTACTAAAATAAGTGTTGTTATAAATAAAACAAAATATCATTCATAAAAATGTTCGAGCATAGATAACTTTTAAAATCCTTCAAGGTCTTTTAGAGCTAGTAGTGACTACCACAAAAAAAATTGCTAATATCACCATTGAGGATGCTTTTGATGAAACATTGTTAAAGTTAACTGTAAAATTATCTAAATTGGATGTCATGAAATGAAGCTTATAAGAGTAGTGAACTAGAGTGTTAAGTGTATTGCAAGAAAAATACATTAACTTATATACTATAGGGTTCGCCAAGTACATATTTTCTAAATATGATAGATTCCAGATTGTCAAAGGTTTGAAGATAAGGATGCAACTATACATTCAGTATCATTGTGGTAGTGTATTACATGTCGTTTCTCTACATGTCGTTAGTATAGGGACAAAATCGTTACAATGTGTATTTACCTTTGTTGTCCCCTAGAGTGTGATAGGTAAATCAACACATAGGGGAGCTACTATCCACAAGTGAATGAGTCGTTAACAAGTAACAAATAATTACTAGGAATATCGTTCTCCATATGCACTAGGAGGTTAATTCTTTTGTCTTTCCAGGAAGCGTAGAAGGGACAAATTAAAGTTAACTAAAACATAAAATATATTTTTTGTTTCTCAAAAGTAAGGATTAAAGTCAAAATAAATAATATATGATTAGTAATGTATTTTTAGCCAAAGGACATACTAGTCAACACGAGAATATAGATAAGAAGATAGTTTGAGAGTCGCTACTAATTTCCACTAATTATGAATTTACCCATTTATGGATATCATGGTAAATTGTTATTTTAGCAATAGTCGAAACTCTAAAATCCCTTAATTCCATCCCAGGTAGATAGAGGGTTATCCTACAATTCTATGGACCTCTCCCGAGTGACCCCTACAAAACTTTCAAACGTAATTAATTCTAAATTAATTGACTATCCGGTTAGTCAAGACCTCCTAACTCAATAAGACACACCGAATGATTATATATTATTTTCTATAATCCGATCTTCCCCTCTCCCCCTCCCGGATGACAGTCTAGTCTACTAATACCACCTACAACTTTATCTTCATATGGGCTGAAGAAATCATAAATACATAATGAATGCTAAATCAATTCATTTGAATAGTAATATCCAAAAACACAATGAAACATCATAATCCAAATGTAGGGTTCATACATTATCCATTTCTCTAGCTACAAATGATTTAGTTCATAAAAAAATAATAGACAACAACAAATAAAAGTGTAATATTCATGTTTAAAATATGAAATAGAATTGGATTACACTATTAATTTGTATCTTGAATTTGTCACCATTGTCTGGAATTTGGTAATAGTCTATTGCAAGATATCCCAGGAAGCATATTCTGTAATAATCAAAATAAATTAAATATAATTAAAATTAAAATTTGACTATAAGAATTAACAAAAAGAACAACCATTAACCAAGGGGACATGAACACAAAAAATATAAAATAAATGTAATAAATAATTCAAATAGATAAACATTTAATTCATAGGCTGTGTGTACTATTCTAGTAACATAAGGTGACATTGTACACTTTTAAAATATCATGAGTTTATACACATATTTTCTAAGACCACAAAAGATATGATGTATTTCTTCAACCTAAATAAAAATACGTTCACATATGTAAACCACAAGGAGATAAAATAAAAAGAATTTATGGTAGACTACCATATATGATGTTTGAAAATATGCTTTCTCCAATAGGTGTCAAACAAGTCTTACAACCTAATTTAATTTCTCTTACATCTATTTCCCTACTCTCCATACATACTCCAACCACTATGAATAGATGGTCTAACAAATTAAGTGCAAAAACATCTCTTGTGGTGTTGGTGTATATTTCGATATTCTGTAAAATATATATAGGAAAAATCTACCTAATTTTCTCAATATAATTAATTATAAATTTGATAAAAAATGAAAAAAACATTCAAATTAATTTACACCAATGTGAAAAAACACCCCAATTTGCTCGATAGTAGAACAAATTTTTGAACATAATGCTAATCAATGATATGCCACTAGGGGTATTACTGCTTTTCTTTTTAAGAAAATTGCAACAATTCATAATCTTCCAGTTCAGGTAATTATATATTATTATATTTTCTTCATATAAGAGGCAGAAATGGAGACTCGTTTTTTTATAGGACTTTGTGGTAAGAAATGATATGGGGTGTGGGTCCACCATTGGTCCAATTCTTGATTCTGGAGTTGGAATTCGTACTGTTGATTGTGGTATTCCTCAACAATCTATGCACAGGTTGGTACATATATATTTTTTTTAATTTTATTATCGAGTTTGATTTCTCAATTACTCTCAAGATCTTTACTTGTTTTTGTTTAATTGCAGTGTGAGAGAGATTTGTGAGAATGAAGATGTGGAGATTGCTTACAACTACTTTAAGGCGTTTTATGAAATGTTCTCAAGCGTAGATAAAAAACAAAAAATAGATTGCTAAAAGGCAGATTCAATTATTCAAACAACAAACACACATCACACCATTACATTTACTGTCTCAAAGCTATTCATCAAATAAACTCTTGTGGGTAATCAAACAAACACATATTTATTAAATAATAAGAAAAACATGATGGGATCAAATACTTCATTTCTCCAAGCAAAAAAAATACTTCATTTCTCAGTGTTTTTGGGATTCACTTCATTTTTCTTTGAGGATGAGCTAGCAACCATTGCTTCCAGGTGCCGCTTCTCTCCAGTGAGCTGTTTGGCTAACTTTCTTAGCCTTTCATTTTCTAAAGCAATTTGCAAGTTTGCTAAGTATAGCGTTGCGTTTTCTCTTTCCATCTCTTTCTTCTTGTTCCTGAAAGACAAGAAAAAAATGTTAGTTTACTTGTTTTAGACTAGTATACATAACTTTATATTCCAAATTCTATTCATAGATTTGCTATCTCACCTCCTTTAAATGATTTACACTACAAAATGAGCAAATAAGGAAGGTGATTTACTCTATTTATACTAATTCACATTGGTAGAACAAATTTTTAAATTAAAAAAGTACCTTAGATTTATAAATTAAAATTATATGGCCAACGATCTAAGATACTAGCATGTAAAAATAGTATTTAGACAGAAGACTGCAGATCTAGATGGAGACAATAGTTGAGGATAATATCATAATTAAGGAAGAAGAGGGAGATACTACAGAGAAATTGAAAAAAAGTAGATTGGATGGAAGAAATGAATTCCGATTAGAGAAGATTGAAATTAGAAGATAACAAATATTTAGACATTAGAGTTAGATAGTAAAAGTGACGAAAAAAGGAATATCAAGAGGAGGCTGACAGTAGGTTTGAAACTAAGAGTGGAAGAAGATGTATGTATATTTATAGGAAAAGGCGGCAACATTAGGGTTTACTGGGTAGTTTATTTTTTATTGTGTTTGTGAAATTAGTGTGGACCCTAAATTGTATTAATATTTTAATTATAGTTTAAAATTATAATTTTAATAAATAACATGAAATTATTTTTTTCTTATTATATATTTTCTAATAAAGTTTTATATTTAACTTCTATGAATAAAATTGTTTCTACTGTATACTTTTGATATTTGTTCGATAAAGTTTTAATCCCCTAATTGTCTTTATATGTTATTGTTTATAAATTGAACATTACCTATGCAAAAAATTAAAAATTAATATTTTAATTTATTACTACTTAATCAAATTATTTAAAAACTTAGTTTTAAATAGTTAATTGTTCAATAGATGTACTCGACTTCTTACAGTAATCTAAGATAATTTATCTATTAAAATATCCTTGAATTTACCAATAATAGAGGATGGTGACATTGTGATGCTAGTTAAATGTTTATTTTTGTCAAAGTTAAATTATGATGAATTATAATGTAGTGTTACGACATTCATTGATGAATTGCATTCTGAAAAGTATGGCTTATGAGTTTTACCCTTATTCTTACTAAAATAAGTGTTGTTATAAATAAAACAAAATATCATTCATAAAAATGTTCGAGCATAGATAACTTTTAAAATCCTTCAAGGTCTTTTAGAGCTAGTAGTGACTACCACAAAAAAAAATTGCTAATATCACCATTGAGGATGCTTTTGATGAAACATTGTTAAAGTTAACTATAAAATTATCTAAATAGGATGTCATGAAATGAAGCTTATAAGAGTAGTGAACTAGAGTGTTAAGTGTATTGCAAGAAAAATACATTAACTTATATACTATAGGGTTCGCCAAGTACATATTTTCTAAATATGATAGATCCAGATTGTCAAAGGTTTGAAGATAAGGATGCAACTATACATTCAGTATCATTGTGGTAGTGTATTACATGTCGTTTCTCTACATGTCGTTAGTATAGGGACAAAATCGTTACAATGTGTATTTACCTTTGTTGTCCCCTAGAGTGTGATAGGTAAATCAACACATAGGGGAGCTACTATCCACAAGTGAATGAGTCGTTAACAAGTAACAAATAATTACTAGGAATATCGTTCTCCATATGCACTAGGAGGTTAATTCTTTTGTCTTTCCAGGAAGCGTAGAGGGGACAAATTACAGTTAACTAAAACATAAAATATATTTTTTGTTTCTCAAAAGTAAGGATTTAAGTCAAAATAAATAATATATGATTAGTAATGTATTTTTAACCAAAGGACATACTAGTCAACACGAGAATATAGATAAGAAGATAGTTTGAGAGTCGCTACTAATTTCCACTAATTATGAATTTACCCATTTATGGATATCATGGTAAATTGTTATTTCAGCAATCGTCGAAACTCTAAAATCCTTTAATTCCATCCCAGGTAGATAGAGGGTTATCCTACAATTCTATGGACCTCTCCCGAGTGACCCCTACAAAACTTTCAAACGTAATTAATTCTAAATTAATTGACTATCCGGTTAGTCAAGACCTCCTAACTCAATAACACACACCAAATGATTATATATTATTTTCTATAATCCGATCTCCCCCTCTCCCCCTCCCGGATGACAGTCTAGTCTACTAATACCACCTACAACTTTATCTTCATAAGGGCTGAAGAAATCATAAATACATAATGAATGCTAAATCAATTCATTTGAATAGTAATATCCCAAAACACAATGAAACATCATAATCCAAATGTAGGGTTCATACATTGTCCCTTTCTCTAGCTACAAATGATTTAGTTCATAAAAAAATAATAGACAACAACAAATAAAAGTGTAATATTCATGTTTAAAATATGAAATAGAATTGTATTACACTATTAATTTGTATCTTGAATTTGTCACCATTGTCTAGAATTTGGTAATAGTCTATTGCAAGATATCCCAGGAAGCATATTCTGTAATAATCAAAATAAATTAAATATAATTAAAATTAAAATTTGACTATAAGAATTAACAAAAAGAACAACCATTAACCAAGGGGACATGAACACAAAAAATATAAAATAAATGTAATAAATAATTCAAATAGATAAACATTTAATTCATAGGCTGTGTGTACTATTCTAATAACATAAGGTGACATTGTACACTTCTAAAATATCATGAGTTTATACACATATTTTCTAAGACCACAAAAGATATGATGTATTTCTTCAACCTAAATAAAAATATGTTCACATATGTAAACCACAAGGAGATAAATAAAAAGAATGTATGGTAGACTACCATATATGATGTTTGAAAATATGCTTTCTCCAATAGGTGTCAAACAAGTCTTACAACCTAATTTAATTTCTCTTACATCTATTTCCCTACTCTCCATACATACTCCAACCACTATGAATAGATGGTCTAACAAATTAAGTGCAACAACATCTCTTGTGGTGTTGGTGTATATTTCGATATTCTGTAAAATATATATAGGAAAAATCTACCTAATTTTCTTAATATAATTAATTATAAATTTGATCAAAAATGAAAAAAACATTCAAATTAATTTACACCAATGTGAAAAAACACCCCAATTTGCTCGACAGTAGAACAAATTTTTGAACATAATGCTAATCAACGATATGCCACTAGTGGTATTACTGCTTTTTTCTTTTTAAGGAAATTGCAACAATTCATAATCTTCCAGTTCAGGTAATTAAATATTATTATATTTTCTTCATATAAGAGGCAGAAATGAAGACTCGTTTTTTATAGGACTTTGTGGTAAGAAATGATATGGGGTGTGGGTCCACTATTGGTCCAATTCTTGCTTCTGGAGTTGGAATTCGTAATGTTGATTGTGGTATTCCTCAACAATCTATGCACAGTTTGGTACATATATATTTTTTTAATTTTATTATCGAGTTTGATTTCTCAATTACTCTCAAGATCTTTACTTGTTTTTGTTTAATTGCAGTGTGAGAGAGATTTGTGGGAAGGAAGATGTGGAGATTGCTTACAACTACTTTAAGGCATTTTATGAAATGGTTTCAAGCGTAGATAAAAAACTAAAAATAGATTGCTAAAAGGCAGATTCAATTATTCAAACAACAAACACACATCACAGCATTACATTTACTGTCTCAAAGCTATTCATCAAATAAACTCTTGTGGGTAATCAAACAAACACACATTTATTAAATAATAAGAAAAACATGATGGGATCAAATACTTCATTTCTCCAAGCAAAAAAAATACTTCATTTCTCAGTCTTTTTGGGATTCACTTCATTTTTCTTTGAGGATGAGCTAGCAATCATTGCTTCCAGGTGCCGCTTCTCTCCAGTGAGCTGTTTGGCTAACTTTCTTAGCCTTTCATTTTCTAAAGCAATTTGCAAGTTTGCTAAGTATAGCCTTGCGTTTTATCTTTCCATCTCTTTCTTCTTGTTCCTGAAAGACGTGAAAAAAATGTTAGTTTACTTGTTTTAGACTAGTATACATACCTTTATATTCCAAATTCTATTCATAGATTTGCTATCTCACCTCCTTTAAATGATTTACACTACAAAATGAGAAAATGAGGAAGGTGATTTACTCTATTTATACTAATTAACATTGGTAGAACAAATTTTTAAATTAAAAAATACCTTAGATTTATAAATTGAAATGATATGGCCAACGATCTAAGATAATCGCATATAAAAATAGTATTTAGACAGAAGACTGCAGATCTAGATGGAGACAATAGTTGAGGATAATATCATAATTAAGGAAGAAGAGGGAGATACTACAGAGAAATTGAAAAAAAGTAGATTGGATCGAAGAAATGAATTCCGATTAGAGAAGATTGAAATTAGAAGATAACGAATATTTAGACATTAGAGTTAGATAGTAAAAGTGACGAAAAAAGGAATATCAAGAGGAGGCTGACAGTAGGTTTGAAACTAAGAGTGGAAGAAGATGTATGTATATGTATAGGAAAAGGCGGCAACATTAGGGTTTAATGGGTAGTTTATTTTTTATTGTGTTTGTGAAATTAGTGTGGACCCTAAATTGTATTAATATTTTAATTATAGTTTAAAATTATAATTTTAATTATAGTTTAAAATTATAATTTTAATAAATAACATGAAATTATTTTTTTCTTATTATATATTTTCTAATAAAGTTTTATATTTAACTTCTATGAATAAAATTGTTTCTACTGTATAATTTCGATATTTGTTCGATAAAGTTTTAATCCCCTAATTGTCTTTATATGTTATTGTTTATAAATTGAACATTACCTATGCAAAAAAGTACAAATTAATATTTTAATTTATTACTACTTAATCAAATTGTTTAAAAACTTAGTTTTTAAATAGTTAATTGTTCAATAGATGTACTCGACTTCTTACAGTAATCTAAGATAATTTATCTATTAAAATATCCTTGAATTTACCAATAATAGAGGATGGTGACATTGTGATGCTAGTTAAATTTTTATTTTTGTCAAAGTTAAATTATGATGAATTATAATGTAGTGTTACGACATTCATTGATGAATTGCATTCTGAAAAGTATGGCTTATGAGTTTTACCCTTATTCTTACTAAAATAAGTGTTGTGATAAATAAAACAAAATATCATTCATAAAAATGTTCGAGCATAGATAACTTTTAAAATCCTTTAAGGTCTTTTAGAGCTAGTAGTGACTACCACAAAAAAAATTGCTAATATCACCATTGAGGATGCTTTTGATGAAACATTGTTAAAGTTAACTGTAAAATTATCTATATTGGATGTCATGAAATGAAGCTTATAAGAGTAGTGAACTAGAGTGTTAAGTGTATTGCATGAAAAATACATTAACTTATATACTATAGGGTTCGCCAAGTACATATTTTCTAAATATGATAGATTCCAGATTGTCAAAGGTTTGAAGATAAGGATGCAACTATACATTCAGTATCATTGTGGTAGTGTATTACATGTCGTTTCTCTACATGTCGTTAGTATAGGGACAAAATCGTTACAATGTGTATTTACCTTTGTTGTCCCCTAGAGTGTGATAGGTAAATCAAAACATAGGGGAGCTACTACCCACAAGTGAATGAGTCGTTAACAAGTAACAAATAATTACTAGGAAAATCGTTCTCCATATGAACTAGGAGGTTAACTCTTTTGTCTTTCCAGGAAGCGTAGAGGGGACAAATTACAGTTAACTAAAACATAAAATATATTTTTTGTTTCTCAAAAGTAAGAATTAAAGTCAAAATAAATAATATATGATTAGTAATGTATTTTTAACCAAAGGACATACTAGTCAACACGAGAATATAGATAAGAAGATAGTTTGAGAGTCGCTACTAATTTCCACTAATTATGAATTTACCCATTTATGGATATCATGGTAAATTGTTATTTTAGCAATAGTCGAAACTCTAAAATCCCTTAATTCCATCCCAGGTAGATAGAGGGTTATCCTACAATTCTATGGACCTCTCCCGAGTGACCCCTACAAAACTTTCAAACGTAATTAATTCTAAATTAATTGACTATCCGGTTAGTCAAGACCTCCTAACTCAATAACACACACCGAATGATTATATATTATTTTCTATAATCCGATCTCCCCCTCTCCCCCTCCCGGATGACAGTCTAGTCTACTAATACCACCTACAACTTTATCTTCATAAGGGCTGAAGAAATCGTAAATACATAATGAATGCTAAATAAATTCATTTGAATAGTAATATCCCAAAACACAATGAAACATCATAATCCAAATGTAGGGTTCATACATTATCCCGTTCTCTAGCTACAAATGATTTAGTTCATAAAAAAATAATAGACAACAACAAATAAAAGTGTAATATTCATGTTTAAAATATGAAATAGAATTGGATTACACTATTAATTTGTATCTTGAATTTGTCACCATTGTCTGGAATTTGGTAATAGTCTATTGCAAGATATCCCAGGAAGCATATTCTGTAATAATCAAAATAAATTAAATATAATTAAAATTAAAATTTTACTATAAGAATTAACAAAAAGAACAACCATTAACCAAGGGGACATGAACACAAAAAATATAAAATAAATGTAATAAATAATTCAAATAGATAAACATTTAATTCATAGGCTGTGTGTACTATTCTAATAACAAAACGTGACATTGTACACTTTTAAAATATCATGAGTTTATACACATATTTTCTAAGACCACAAAAGATATGATGTATTTTTTCAACCTAAATAAAAATACGTTCACATATGTAAACCACAAGGAGATAAAATAAAAAGAATGTATGGTAGACTACCATATATGATGTTTGAAAATATGTTTTCTCCAATAGGTGTCAAACAAGTCTTACAACCTAATTTAATTTCTCTTACATCTATTTCCCTACTCTCCATACATACTCCAACCACTATGAATAGATGGTCTAACAAATTAAGTGCAACAACATCTCTTGTGGTGTTGGTGTATATTTCGATATTCTGTAAAATATATATAGGAAAAATCTACCTAATTTTCTCAATATAATTAATTATAAATTTGATCAAAAATGAAAAAAACATTCAAATTAATTTACACCAATGTGAAAAAACACCCCAATTTGCTCGACAGTAGAACAAATTTTTGAACATAATGCTAATCAACGATATGCCACTAGTGGTATTACTGCTTTTCTTTTTAAGGAAATTGCAACAATTCATAATCTTCCAGTTCAGGTAATTAAATATTATTATATTTTCTTCATATAAGAGGCAGAAATGAAGACTCTTTTTTTTATAGGACTTTGTGGTAAGAAATGATATGGGGTATGGGTCCACTATTGGTCCAATTCTTGCTTCTGGAGTTGGAATTCGTACTGTTGATTGTGGTATTCCTCAACAATCTATGCACAGGTTGGTACATATATATTTTTTTTAATTTTATTATCGAGTTTGATTTCTCAATTACTCTCAAGATCTTTACTTGTTTTTGTTTAATTGCAGTGTGAGAGAGATTTGTGGGAAGGAAGATGTGGAGAATTCTTACAACTACTTTAAGGCGTTTTATGAAATGTTCTCAAGCGTAGATAAAAAACTAAAAATTGATTGCTAAAAGGCAGATTCAATTATTCAAACAACAAACACACATCACACCATTACATTTACTGTCTCAAAGCTATTCATCAAATAAACTCTTGTGGGTAATCAAACAAACACACATTTATTAAATAATAAGAAAAACATGATGGGATCAAATACTTCATTTCTCCAAGCAAAAAAAATACTTCATTTCTCAGTCTTTTTGGGATTTACTTCATTTTTCTTTGAGGATGAGCTAGCAACCATTGCTTCCAGGTGCCGCTTCTCTCCAGTGAGCTGTTTGGCTAACTTTCTTAGCCTTTCATTTTCTAAAGCAATTTGCAAGTTTGCTAAGTATAGCCTTGCGTTTTCTCTTTCCATCTCTTTCTTCTTGTTCCTGAAAGACATGAGAAAAATGTTAGTTTACTTGTTTTAGACTAGTATACATACCTTTATATTCCAAATTCTATTCATAGATTTGCTACCTCACCTCTTTGAAATGATTTACACTACAAAATGAGAAAATGAGGAAGGTGATTTACTCTATTTATACTAATTAACATTGGTAGAACAAATTTTTAAATTAAAAAATAACTTAGATTTATAAATTGAAATGATATGGCCAACGATCTAAGATAATAGCATGTAAAAATAGTATTTAGACAGAAGACTGCAGATCTAGATGGAGAAAATAGTTGAGGATAATATCATAATTAAGGAAGAAGAGGGAGATACTACAGAGAAATTGAAAAAAAGTAGATTGGATCGAAGAAATGAATTCCGATTAGAGAAGATTGAAATTAGAAGATAACGAATATTTAGACATTAGAGTTAGATTGTAAAAGTGACGAAAAAAGGAATATCAAGAGGAGGCTGACAGTAGGTTTGAAACTAAGAGTGGAAGAAGATGTATGTATATGTATAGGAAAAGGTGGCAACATTAGGGTTTAATGGGTAGTTTATTTTTTATTGTGTTTGTGAAATTAGTGTGGACCCTAAATTGTATTAATATTTTAATTATAGTTTAATATTATAATTTTAATTATAGTTTAAAATTATAATTTTAATAAATAACATGAAATTATTTTTTTCTTATTATATATTTTCTAATAAAGTTTTATATTTAACTTCTATGAATAAAATTGTTTCTACTGTATAATTTTGATATTTGTTCGATAAAGTTTTAATCCCCTAATTGTCTTTATATGTTATTGTTTATAAATTGAACATTACCTATGCAAAAAATTAAAAATTAATATTTTAATTTGTTACTACTTAATCAAATTGTTTAAAAACTTAGTTTTTAAATAGTTAATTGTTCAATAGATGTACTCGACTTCTTACAGTAATCTAAGATAATTTATCTATTAAAATATCCTTGAATTTACCAATAATAGAGGATGGTGACATTGTGATGCTAGTTAAATGTTTATTTTTGTCAAAGTTAAATTATGATGAATTATAATGTAGTGTTACGACATTCATTGATGAATTGCATTCTGAAAAGTATGGCTTATGAGTTTTACCCTTATTCTTACTAAAATAAGTGTTGTGATAAATAAAACAAACTATCATTCATAAAAATGTTTGAGCATAGATAACTTTTAAAATCCTTCAAGGTCTTTTAGAGCTAGTAGTGACTACCACAAAAAAAAAAAATTGCTAATATCACCATTGAGGATGCTTTTGATGAAACATTGTTAAAGTTAACTGTAAAATTATCTATATTGGATGTCATGAAATGAAGCTTATAAGAGTAGTGAACTAGAGTGTTAAGTGTATTGCATGAAAAATACATTAACTTATATACTATAGGGTTCGCCAAGTACATATTTTCTAAATATGATAGATTCCAGATTGTCAAAGGTTTGAAGATAAGGATGCAACTATACATTCAGTATCATTGTGGTAGTGTATTACATGTCGTTTCTCTACATGTCGTTAGTATAGGGACAAAATCGTTACAGTGTGTATTTACCTTTGTTGTCCCCTAGAGTGTGATAGGTAAATCAACACATAGGGGAGCTACTACCCACAAGTGAATGAGTCGTTAACAAGTAACAAATAATTACTAGGAATATCGTTCTCCATATGAACTAGGAGGTTAACTCTTTTGTCTTTCCAGGAAGCGTAGAGGGGACAAATTACAGTTAACTAAAACATAAAATATATTTTTTGTTTCTCAAAAGTAAGGATTAAAGTCAAAATAAATAATATATGATTAGTAATGTATTTTTAACCAAAGGACATACTAGTCAACACGAGAATATAAATAAGAAGATAGTTTTAGAGTCGCTACTAATTTAAACTAATTATGAATTTACCCATTTATGGATATCATGGTAAATTGTTATTTTAGCAATAGTCGAAACTCTAAAATCCTTTAATTCCATCCCAGGTAGATAGAGGGTTATCCTACAATTCTATGGACCTCTCCCGACTGACCCCTACAAAACTTTCAAACGTAATTAATTCTAAATTAATTGACTATCCGGTTAGTCAAGACCTCCTAACTCAATAACACACACCGAATGATTATATATTATTTTCTATAATCCGATCTCCCCCTCTCCCCCTCCCGGATGACAGTCTAGTCTACTAATACCACCTACAACTTTATCTTCATAAGGGCTGAAGAAATCATAAATACATAATGAATGTTAAATCAATTCATTTGAATAGAAATATCCCAAAACACAATGAAACATCATAATCCAAATGTAGGGTTCATACATTATCCCGTTCTCTAGCTACAAATGATTTAGTTCATAAAAAAATAATAGACAACAACAAATAAAAGTGTAATATTCATGTTTAAAATATGAAATAGAATTGGATTACACTATTAATTTGTATCTTGAATTTGTCACCATTGTCTGGAATTTGGTAATAGTCTATTGCAAGATATCCCAGGAAGCATATTCTGTAATAATCAAAATAAATTAAATATAATTAAAATTAAAATTTTACTATAAGAATTAACAAAAAGAACAACCATTAACCAAGGGGACATGAACACAAAAAATATAAAATAAATGTAATAAATAATTCAAATAGATAAACATTTAATTCATAGGCTGTGTGTACTATTCTAATAACAAAAGGTGACATTGTACACTTTTAAAATATCATGAGTTTATACACATATTTTCTAAGACCACAAAAGATATGATGTATTTTTTCAACCTAAATAAAAATACGTTCACATATGTAAACCACAAGGAGATAAAATAAAAAGAATGTATGGTAGACTACCATATATGATGTTTGAAAATATGTTTTCTCCAATAGGTGTCAAACAAGTCTTACAACCTAATTTAATTTCTCTTACATCTATTTCCCTACTCTCCATACATACTCCAACCACTATGAATAGATGGTCTAACAAATTAAGTGCAACAACATCTCTTGTGGTGTTGGTGTATATTTCGATATTCTGTAAAATATATATAGGAAAAATCTACCTAATTTTCTCAATATAATTAATTATAAATTTGATCAAAAATGAAAAAAACATTCAAATTAATTTACACCAATGTGAAAAAACACCCCAATTTGCTCGACAGTAGAACAAATTTTTGAACATAATGCTAATCAACGATATGCCACTAGTGGTATTACTGCTTTTCTTTTTAAGGAAATTGCAACAATTCATAATCTTCCAGTTCAGGTAATTAAATATTATTATATTTTCTTCATATAAGAGGCAGAAATGAAGACTCGTTTTTTTATAGGACTTTGTGGTAAGAAATGATATGGGGTATGGGTCCACTATTGGTCCAATTCTTGCTTCTGGAGTTGGAATTCGTACTGTTGATTGTGGTATTCCTCAACAATCTATGCACAGGTTGGTACATATATATTTTTTTTAATTTTATTATCGAGTTTGATTTCTCAATTACTCTCAAGATCTTTACTTGTTTTTGTTTAATTGCAGTGTGAGAGATTTGTGGGAAGGAAGATGTGGAGAATTCTTACAACTACTTTAAGGCGTTTTATGAAATGTTCTCAAGCGTAGATAAAAAACTAAAAATTGATTGCTAAAAGGCAGATTCAATTATTCAAACAACAAACACACATCACACCATTACATTTACTGTCTCAAAGCTATTCATCAAATAAACTCTTGTGGGTAATCAAACAAACACACATTTATTAAATAATAAGAAAAACATGATGGGATCAAATACTTCATTTCTCCAAGCAAAAAAAATACTTCATTTCTCAGTCTTTTTGGGATTTACTTCATTTTTCTTTGAGGATGAGCTAGCAACCATTGCTTCCAGGTGCCGCTTCTCTCCAGTGAGCTGTTTGGCTAACTTTCTTAGTCTTTCATTTTCTAAAGCAATTTGCAAGTTTGCTAAGTATAGCCTTGCGTTTTTTCTTTCCATCTCTTTCTTCTTGTTCCTGAAAGACATGAGAAAAATGTTAGTTTACTTGTTTTAGACTAGTATACATACCTTTATATTCCAAATTCTATTCATAGATTTGCTATCTCACCTCTTTTAAATGATTTACACTACAAAATGAGAAAATGAGGAAGGTGATTTACTCTATTTATACTAATTAACATTGGTAGAACAAATTTTTAAATTAAAAAATAACTTAGATTTATAAATTGAAATGATATGGCCAACGATCTAAGATAATAGCATGTAAAAATAGTATTTAGACAGAAGACTGCAGATCTAGATGGAGAAAATAGTTGAGGATAATATCATAATTAAGGAAGAAGAGGGAGATACTACAGAGAAATTGAAAAAAAGTAGATTGGATCGAACAAATGAATTCCGATTAGAGAAGATTGAAATTAGAAGATAACGAATATTTAGACATTAGAGTTAGATTGTAAAAGTGACGAAAAAAGGAATATCAAGAGGAGGCATACAGTAGGTTTGAAACTAAGAGTGGAAGAAGATGTATGTATATGTATAGGAAAAGGCGGCAACATTAGGGTTTAATGGGTAGTTTATTTTTTATTGTGTTTGTGAAATTAGTGTGGACCCTAAATTGTATTAATATTTTAATTATAGTTTAAAATTATAATTTTAATTATAGTTTAAAATTATAATTTTAATAAATAACATGAAATTATTTTTTTCTTATTATATATTTTCTAATAAAGTTTTATATTTAACTTCTATGAATAAAATTGTTTCTACTGTATAATT
This sequence comes from Nemophila menziesii, assembly GCA_029959085.1. Lineage (NCBI taxonomy): Eukaryota > Viridiplantae > Streptophyta > Magnoliopsida > Boraginales > Hydrophyllaceae > Nemophila > Nemophila menziesii. The sequence goes on along the minus strand of JARWIR010000027.1, from coordinate 803,613 downwards.
TTGATATTTGTTCGATAAAGTTTTAATCCCCTAATTGTCTTTATATGTTATTGTTTATAAATTGAACATTACCTATGCAAAAAAGTACAAATTAATATTTTAATTTATTACTACTTAATCAAATTGTTTAAACACTTAGTTTTTAAATAGTTAATTGTTCAGTAGATGTACTCGACTTCTTACAGTAATCTAAGATAATTTATCTATTAAAATATCCTTGAATTTACCAATAATAGAGGATGGTGACATTGTGATGCTAGTTAAATTTTTATTTTTGTCAAAGTTAAATTATGATGAATTATAATGTAGTGTTACGACATTCATTGATGAATTGCATTCTGAAAAGTATGGCTTATGAGTTTTACCCTTATTCTTACTAAAATAAGTGTTGTGATAAATAAAACAAAATATCATTCATAAAAATGTTCGAGCATAGATAACTTTTAAAATCCTTTAAGGTCTTTTAGAGCTAGTAGTGACTACCACAAAAAAAAAATTGCTAATATCACCATTGAGGATGCTTTTGATGAAACATTGTTAAAGTTAACTGTAAAATTATCTATATTGGATGTCATGAAATGAAGCTTATAAGAGTAGTGAACTAGAGTGTTAAGTGTATTGCATGAAAAATACATTAACTTATATACTATAGGGTTCGCCAAGTACATATTTTCTAAATATGATAGATTCCAGATTGTCAAAGGTTTGAAGATAAGGATGCAACTATACATTCAGTATCATTGTGGTAGTGTATTACATGTCGTTTCTCTACATGTCGTTAGTATAGGGACAAAATCGTTACAATGTGTATTTACCTTTGTTGTCCCCTAGAGTGTGATAGGTAAATCAAAACATAGGGGAGCTACTACCCACAAGTGAATGAGTCGTTAACAAGTAACAAATAATTACTAGGAAAATCGTTCTCCATATGAACTAGGAGGTTAACTCTTTTGTCTTTCCAGGAAGCGTAGAGGGGACAAATTACAGTTAACTAAAACATAAAATATATTTTTTGTTTCTCAAAAGTAAGGATTAAAGTCAAAATAAATAATATATGATTAGTAATGTATTTTTAACCAAAGGACATACTAGTCAACACGAGAATATAGATAAGAAGATAGTTTGAGAGTCGCTACTAATTTCCACTAATTATGAATTTACCCATTTATGGATATCATGGTAAATTGTTATTTTAGCAATAGTCGAAACTCTAAAATCCCTTAATTCCATCCCAGGTAGATAGAGGGTTATCCTACAATTCTATGGACCTCTCCCGAGTGACCCCTACAAAACTTTCAAACGTAATTAATTCTAAATTAATTGACTATCCGGTTAGTCAAGACCTCCTAACTCAATAACACACACCGAATGATTATATATTATTTTCTATAATCCGATCTCCCCCTCTCCCCCTCCCGGATGACAGTCTAGTCTACTAATACCACCTACAACTTTATCTTCATAAGGGCTGAAGAAATCGTAAATACATAATGAATGCTAAATAAATTCATTTGAATAGTAATATCCCAAAACACAATGAAACATCATAATCCAAATGTAGGGTTCATACATTATCCCGTTCTCTAGCTACAAATGATTTAGTTCATAAAAAAATAATAGACAACAACAAATAAAAGTGTAATATTCATGTTTAAAATATGAAATAGAATTGGATTACACTATTAATTTGTATCTTGAATTTGTCACCATTGTCTGGAATTTGGTAATAGTCTATTGCAAGATATCCCAGGAAGCATATTCTGTAATAATCAAAATAAATTAAATATAATTAAAATTAAAATTTTACTATAAGAATTAACAAAAAGAACAACCATTAACCAAGGGGACATGAACACAAAAAATATAAAATAAATGTAATAAATAATTCAAATAGATAAACATTTAATTCATAGGCTGTGTGTACTATTCTAATAACAAAAGGTGACATTGTACACTTTTAAAATATCATGAGTTTATACACATATTTTCTAAGACCACAAAAGATATGATGTATTTTTTCAACCTAAATAAAAATACGTTCACATATGTAAACCACAAGGAGATAAAATAAAAAGAATGTATGGTAGACTACCATATATGATGTTTGAAAATATGTTTTCTCCAATAGGTGTCAAACAAGTCTTACAACCTAATTTAATTTCTCTTACATCTATTTCCCTACTCTCCATACATACTCCAACCACTATGAATAGATGGTCTAACAAATTAAGTGCAACAACATCTCTTGTGGTGTTGGTGTATATTTCGATATTCTGTAAAATATATATAGGAAAAATCTACCTAATTTTCTCAATATAATTAATTATAAATTTGATCAAAAATGAAAAAAACATTCAAATTAATTTACACCAATGTGAAAAAACACCCCAATTTGCTCGACAGTAGAACAAATTTTTGAACATAATGCTAATCAACGATATGCCACTAGTGGTATTACTGCTTTTCTTTTTAAGGAAATTGCAACAATTCATAATCTTCCAGTTCAGGTAATTAAATATTATTATATTTTCTTCATATAAGAGGCAGAAATGAAGACTCGTTTTTTTATAGGACTTTGTGGTGAGAAATGATATGGGGTATGGGTCCACTATTGGTCCAATTCTTGCTTCTGGAGTTGGAATTCGTACTGTTGATTGTGGTATTCCTCAACAATCTATGCACAGGTTGGTACATATATATTTTTTTTAATTTTATTATCGAGTTTGATTTCTCAATTACTCTCAAGATCTTTACTTGTTTTTGTTTAATTGCAGTGTGAGAGAGATTTGTGGGAAGGAAGATGTGGAGAATTCTTACAACTACTTTAAGGCGTTTTATGAAATGTTCTCAAGCGTAGATAAAAAACTAAAAATTGATTGCTAAAAGGCAGATTCAATTATTCAAACAACAAACGCACATCACACCATTACATTTACTGTCTCAAAGCTATTCATCAAATAAACTCTTGTGGGTAATCAAACAAACACACATTTATTAAATAATAAGAAAAACATGATGGGATCAAATACTTCATTTCTCCAAGCAAAAAAAAATACTTCATTTCTCAGTCTTTTTGGGATTTACTTCATTTTTCTTTGAGGATGAGCTAGCAACCATTGCTTCCAGGTGCCGCTTCTCTCCAGTGAGCTGTTTGGCTAACTTTCTTAGCCTTTCATTTTCTAAAGCAATTTGCAAGTTTGCTAAGTATAGCCTTGCGTTTTCTCTTTCCATCTCTTTCTTCTTGTTCGTGAAAGACATGAGAAAAATGTTAGTTTACTTGTTTTAGACTAGTATACATACCTTTATATTCCAAATTCTATTCATAGATTTGCTACCTCACCTCTTTTAAATGATTTACACTACAAAATGAGAAAATGAGGAAGGGGATTTACTCTATTTATACTAATTAACATTGGTAGAACAAATTTTTAAATTAAAAAATAACTTAGATTTATAAATTGAAATGATATGGCCAACGATCTAAGATAATAGCATGTAAAAATAGTATTTAGATAGAAGACTGCAGATCTAGATGGAGAAAATAGTTGAGGATAATATCATAATTAAGGAAGAAGAGGGAGATACTACAGAGAAATTGAAAAAAAGTAGATTGGATCGAAGAAATGAATTCCGATTAGAGAAGATTGAAATTAGAAGATAACGAATATTTAGACATTAGAGTTAGATTGTAAAAGTGACGAAAAAAGGAATATCAAGAGGAGGCTGACAGTAGGTTTGAAACTAAGAGTGGAAGAAGATGTATGTATATGTATAGGAAAAGGTGGCAACATTAGGGTTTAATGGGTAGTTTATTTTTTATTGTGTTTGTGAAATTAGTGTGGACCCTAAATTGTATTAATATTTTAATTATAGTTTAATATTATAATTTTAATTATAGTTTAAAATTATAATTTTAATAAATAACATGAAATTATTTTTTTCTTATTATATATTTTCTAATAAAGTTTTATATTTAACTTCTATGAATAAAATTGTTTCTACTGTATAATTTTGATATTTGTTCGATAAAGTTTTAATCCCCTAATTGTCTTTATATGTTATTGTTTATAAATTGAACATTACCTATGCAAAAAATTAAAAATTAATATTTTAATTTGTTACTACTTAATCAAATTGTTTAAAAACTTAGTTTTTAAATAGTTAATTGTTCAATAGATGTACTCGACTTCTTACAGTAATCTAAGATAATTTATCTATTAAAATATCCTTGAATTTACCAATAATAGAGGATGGTGACATTGTGATGCTTGTTAAATGTTTATTTTTGTCAAAGTTAAATTATGATGAATTATAATGTAGTGTTACGACATTCATTGATGAATTGCATTCTGAAAAGTATGGCTTATGAGTTTTACCCTTATTCTTACTAAAATAAGTGTTGTGATAAATAAAACAAACTATCATTCATAAAAATGTTCGAGCATAGATAACTTTTAAAATCCTTCAAGATCTTTTAGAGCTAGTAGTGACTACCACAAAAAAAAAAATTGCTAATATCACCATTGAGGATGCTTTTGATGAAACATTGTTAAAGTTAACTGTAAAATTATCTATATTGGATGTCATGAAATGAAGCTTATAAGAGTAGTGAACTAGAGTGTTAAGTGTATTGCATGAAAAATACATTAACTTATATACTATAGGGTTCGCCAAGTACATATTTTCTAAATATGATAGATTCCAGATTGTCAAAGGTTTGAAGATAAGGATGCAACTATACATTCAGTATCATTGTGGTAGTGTATTACATGTCGTTTCTCTACATGTCGTTAGTATAGGGACAAAATCGTTACAGTGTGTATTTACCTTTGTTGTCCCCTAGAGTGTGATAGGTAAATCAACACATAGGGGAGCTACTACCCACAAGTGAATGAGTCGTTAACAAGTAACAAATAATTACTAGGAATATCGTTCTCCATATGAACTAGGAGGTTAACTCTTTTGTCTTTCCAGGAAGCGTAGAGGGGACAAATTACAGTTAACTAAAACATAAAATATATTTTTTGTTTCTCAAAAGTAAGGATTAAAGTCAAAATAAATAATATATGATTAGTAATGTATTTTTAACCAAAGGACATACTAGTCAACACGAGAATATAAATAAGAAGATAGTTTTAGAGTCGCTAATAATTTAAACTAATTATGAATTTACCCATTTATGGATATCATGGTAAATTGTTATTTTAGCAATAGTCGAAACTCTAAAATCCTTTAATTCCATCCCAGGTAGATAGAGGGTTATCCTACAATTCTATGGACCTCTCCCGACTGACCCCTACAAAACTTTCAAACGTAATTAATTATAAATTAATTGACTATCCGGTTAGTCAAGACCTCCTAACTCAATAACACACACCGAATGATTATATATTATTTTCTATAATCCGATCTCCCCCTCTCCCCCTCCCGGATGACAGTCTAGTCTACTAATACCACCTACAACTTTATCTTCATAAGGGCTGAAGAAATCATAAATACATAATGAATGTTAAATCAATTCATTTGAATAGTAATATCCCAAAACACAATGAAACATCATAATCCAAATGTAGGGTTCATACATTATCCCGTTCTCTAGCTACAAATGATTTAGTTCATAAAAAAATAATAGACAACAACAAATAAAAGTGTAATATTCATGTTTAAAATATGAAATAGAATTGGATTACACTATTAATTTGTATCTTGAATTTGTCACCATTGTCTGGAATTTGGTAATAGTCTATTGCAAGATATCCCAGGAAGCATATTCTGTAATAATCAAAATAAATTAAATATAATTAAAATTAAAATTTGACTATAAGAATTAACTAAAAGAACAACCATTAACCAAGGGGACATGAACACAAAAAATATAAAATAAATGTAATAAATAATTCAAATAGATAAACATTTAATTCATAGGCTGTGTGTACTATTCTAATAACAAAAGGTGACATTGTACACTTTTAAAATATCATGAGTTTATACACATATTTTCTAAGACCACAAAAGATATGATGTATTTTTTCAACCTAAATAAAAATACGTTCACATATGTAAACCACAAGGAGATAAAATAAAAAGAATGTATGGTAGACTACCATATATGATGTTTGAAAATATGTTTTCTCCAATAGGTGTCAAACAAGTCTTACAACCTAATTTAATTTCTCTTACATCTATTTCCCTACTCTCCATACATACTCCAACCACTATGAATAGATGGTCTAACAAATTAAGTGCAACAACATCTCTTGTGGTGTTGGTGTATATTTCGATATTCTGTAAAATATATATAGGAAAAATCTACCTAATTTTCTCAATATAATTAATTATAAATTTGATCAAAAATGAAAAAAACATTCAAATTAATTTACACCAATGTGAAAAAACACCCCAATTTGCTCGACAGTAGAACAAATTTTTGAACATAATGCTAATCAACGATATGCCACTAGTGGTATTACTGCTTTTCTTTTTAAGGAAATTGCAACAATTCATAATCTTCCAGTTCAGGTAATTAAATATTATTATATTTTCTTCATATAAGAGGCAGAAATGAAGACTCGTTTTTTTATAGGACTTTGTGGTAAGAAATGATATGGGGTATGGGTCCACTATTGGTCCAATTCTTGCTTCTGGAGTTGGAATTCGTACTGTTGATTGTGGTATTCCTCAACAATCTATGCACAGGTTGGTACATATATATTTTTTTTAATTTTATTATCGAGTTTGATTTCTCAATTACTCTCAAGATCTTTACTTGTTTTTGTTTAATTGCAGTGTGAGAGCGATTTGTGGGAAGGAAGATGTGGAGAATTCTTACAACTACTTTAAAGCGTTTTATGAAATGTTCTCAAGCGTAGATAAAAAACTAAAAATTGATTGCTAAAAGGCAGATTCAATTATTCAAACAACAAACACACATCACACCATTACATTTACTGTCTCAAAGCTATTCATCAAATAAACTCTTGTGGGTAATCAAACAAACACACATTTATTAAATAATAAGAAAAACATGATGGGATCAAATACTTCATTTCTCCAAGCAAAAAAAATACTTCATTTCTCAGTCTTTTTGGGATTTACTTCATTTTTCTTTGAGGATGAGCTAGCAACCATTGCTTCCAGGTGCCGCTTCTCTCCAGTGAGCTGTTTGGCTAACTTTCTTAGCCTTTCATTTTCTAAAGCAATTTGCAAGTTTGCTAAGTATAGCCTTGCGTGTTCTCTTTCCATCTCTTTCTTCTTGTTCCTGAAAGACATGAAAAAAATGTTAGTTTACTTGTTTTAGACTAGTATACATACCTTTATATTCCAAATTCTATTCATAGATTTGCTATCTCACCTCTTTTAAATGATTTACACTACAAAATGAGAAAATGAGGAAGGTGATTTACTCTATTTATACTAATTAACATTGGTAGAACAAATTTTTAAATTAAAAAATAACTTAGATTTATAAATTGAAATGATATGGCCAACGATCTAAGATAATAGCATGTAAAAATAGTATTTAGACAGAAGACTGCAGATCTAGATGGAGAAAATAGTTGAGGATAATATCATAATTAAGGAAGAAGAGGGAGATACTACAGAGAAATTGAAAAAAAGTAGATTGGATCGAACAAATGAATTCCGATTAGAGAAGATTGAAATTAGAAGATAACGAATATTTAGACATTAGAGTTAGATTGTAAAAGTGACGAAAAAAGGAATATCAAGAGGAGGCATACAGTAGGTTTGAAACTAAGAGTGGAAGAAGATGTATGTATATGTATAGGAAAAGGTGGCAACATTAGGGTTTAATGGGTAGTTTATTTTTTATTGTGTTTGTGAAATTAGTGTGGACCCTAAATTGTATTAATATTTTAATTATAGTTTAATATTATAATTTTAATTATAGTTTAAAATTATAATTTTAATAAATAACATGAAATTATTTTTTTCTTATTATATATTTTCTAATAAAGTTTTATATTTAACTTCTATGAATAAAATTGTTTCTACTGTATAATTTTGATATTTGTTCGATAAAGTTTTAATCCCCTAATTGTCTTTATATGTTATTGTTTATAAATTGAACATTACCTATGCAAAAAATTAAAAATTAATATTTTAATTTGTTACTACTTAATCAAATTGTTTAAAAACTTAGTTTTTAAATAGTTAATTGTTCAATAGATGTACTCGACTTCTTACAGTAATCTAAGATAATTTATCTATTAAAATATCCTTGAATTTACCAATAATAGAGGATGGTGACATTGTGATGCTAGTTAAATGTTTATTTTTGTCAAAGTTAAATTATGATGAATTATAATGTAGTGTTACGACATTCATTGATGAATTGCATTCTGAAAAGTATGGCTTATGAGTTTTACCCTTATTCTTACTAAAATAAGTGTTGTGATAAATAAAACAAACTATCATTCATAAAAATGTTCGAGCATAGATAACTTTTAAAATCCTTCAAGGTCTTTTAGAGCTAGTAGTGACTACCACAAAAAAAAAATTGCTAATATCACCATTGAGGATGCTTTTGATGAAACATTGTTAAAGTTAACTGTAAAATTATCTATATTGGATGTCATGAAATGAAGCTTATAAGAGTAGTGAACTAGAGTGTTAAGTGTATTGCATGAAAAATACATTAACTTATATACTATAGGGTTCGCCAAGTATATATTTTCTAAATATGATAGATTCCAGATTGTCAAAGGTTTGAAGATAAGGATGCAACTATACATTCAGTATCATTGTGGTAGTGTATTACATGTCGTTTCTCTACATGTCGTTAGTATAGGGACAAAATCGTTACAGTGTGTATTTACCTTTGTTGTCCCCTAGAGTGTGATAGGTAAATCAACACATAGGGGAGCTACTACCCACAAGTGAATGAGTCGTTAACAAGTAACAAATAATTACTAGGAATATCGTTCTCCATATGAACTAGGAGGTTAACTCTTTTGTCTTTCCAGGAAGCGTAGAGGGGTCAAATTACAGTTAACTAAAACATAAAATATATTTTTTGTTTCTCAAAAGTAAGGATTAAAGTCAAAATAAATAATATATGATTAGTAATGTATTTTTAACCAAAGGACATACTAGTCAACACGAGAATATAGATAAGAAGATAGTTTTAGAGTCGCTACTAATTTCAACTAATTATGAATTTACCCATTTATGGATATCATGGTAAATTGTTATTTTAGCAATAGTCGAAACTCTAAAATCCCTTAATTCCATCCCAGGTAGATAGAGGGTTATCCTACCATTCTATGGACCTCTCCCGAGTGACCCCTACAAAACTTTCAAACGTAATTAATTCTAAATTAATTGACTATCCGGTTAGTCAAGACCTCCTAACTCAATAACACACACCGAATGATTATATATTATTTTCTATAATCCGATCTCCCCCTCTCCCCCTCCCGGATGACAGTCTAGTCTACTAATACCACCTACAACTTTATCTTCATAAGGGCTGAAGAAATCATAAATACATAATGAATGCTAAATCAATTCATTTGAATAGTAATATCCCAAAACACAATGAAACATCATAATCCAAATGTAGGGTTCATACATTATCCCGTTCTCTAGCTACAAATGATTTAGTTCATAAAAAAATAATAGACAACAACAAATAAAAGTGTAATATTCATGTTTAAAATATGAAATAGAATTGGATTACACTATTAATTTGTATCTTGAATTTGTCACCATTGTCTGGAATTTGGTAATAGTCTATTGCAAGATATCCCAGGAAGCATATTCTGTAATAATCAAAATAAATTAAATATAATTAAAATTAAAATTTGACTATAAGAATTAACTAAAAGAACAACCATTAACCAAGGGGACATGAACACAAAAAATATAAAATAAATGTAATAAATAATTCAAATAGATAAACATTTAATTCATAGGCTGTGTGTACTATTCTAATAACAAAAGGTGACATTGTACACTTTTAAAATATCATGAGTTTATTCACATATTTTCTAAGACCACAAAAGATATGATGTATTTTTTCAACCTAAATAAAAATACGTTCACATATGTAAACCACAAGGAGATAAAATAAAAAGAATGTATGGTAGACTACCATATATGATGTTTGAAAATATGCTTTCTCCAATAGGTGTCAAACAAGTCTTACAACCTAATTTAATTTCTCTTACATCTATTTCCCTACTCTCCATACATACTCCAACCACTATGAATAGATGGTCTAACAAATTAAGTGCAACAACATCTCTTGTGGTGTTGGTGTATATTTCGATATTCTGTAAAATATATATAGGAAAAATCTACCTAATTTTCTCAATATAATTAATTATAAATTTGATCAAAAAATGAAAAAAACATTCAAATTAATTTACACCAATGTGAAAAAACACCCCAATTTGCTCGACAGTAGAACAAATTTTTGAACATAATGCTAATCAACGATATGCCACTAGTGGTATTACTGCTTTTCTTTTTAAGGAAATTGCAACAATTCATAATCTTCCAGTTCAGGTAATTAAATATTATTATATTTTCTTCATATAAGAGGCAGAAATGAAGACTCGTTTTTTTATAGGACTTTGTGGTAAGAAATGATATGGGGTATGGGTCCACTATTGGTCCAATTCTTGCTTCTGGAGTTGGAATTCGTACTGTTGATTGTGGTATTCCTCAACAATCTATGCACAGGTTGGTACATATATATTTTTTTTAATTTTATTATCGAGTTTGATTTCTCAATTACTCTCAAGATTTTTACTTGTTTTTGTTTAATTGCAGTGTGAGAGAGATTTGTGGGAAGGAAGATGTGGAGATTGCTTACAACTACTTTAAGGCGTTTTATGAAATGTTCTCAAGCGTAGATAAAAAACTAAAAATTGATTGCTAAAAGGCAGATTCAATTATTCAAACAACAAACACACATCACACCATTACATTTACTGTCTCAAAGCTATTCATCAAATAAACTCTTGTGGGTAATCAAACAAACACACATTTATTAAATAATAAGAAAAACATGATGGGATCAAATACTTCATTTCTCGAAGCAAAAAAAATATTTCATTTCTCAGTCTTTTTGGGATTTACTTCATTTTTCTTTGAGGATGAGCTAGCAACCATTGCTTCCAGGTGCCGCTTCTCTCCAGTGAGCCGTTTGGCTAACTTTCTTAGCCTTTCATTTTCTAAAGCAATTTGCAAGTTTGCTAAGTATAGCCTTGCGTTTTCTCTTTCCATCTCTTTCTTCTTGTTCCTGAAAGACATGAGAAAAATGTTAGTTTACTTGTTTTAGACTAGTATACATACCTTTATATTCCAAATTCTATTCATAGATTTGCTATCTCACCTCTTTTAAATGATTTACACTACAAAATGAGAAAATGAGGAAGGTGATTTACTCTATTTATACTAATTAACATTGGTAGAACAAATTTTTAAATTAAAAAATAACTTAGATTTATAAATTGAAATGATATGGCCAACGATCTAAGATAATAGCATGTAAAAATAGTATTTAGACAGAAGACTGCAGATCTAGATGGAGAAAATAGTTGAGGATAATATCATAATTAAGGAAGAAGAGGGAGATACTACAGAGAAATTGAAAAAAAGTAGATTGGATCGAACAAATGAATTCCGATTAGAGAAGATTGAAATTAGAAGATAACGAATATTTAGACATTAGAGTTAGATTGTAAAAGTGACGAAAAAAGGAATATCAAGAGGAGGCAGACAGTAGGTTTGAAACTAAGAGTGGAAGAAGATGTATGTATATGTATAGGAAAAGGTGGCAACATTAGGGTTTAATGGGTAGTTTATTTTTTATTGTGTTTGTGAAATTAGTGTGGACCCTAAATTGTATTAATATTTTAATTATAGTTTAATATTATAATTTTAATTATAGTTTAAAATTATAATTTTAATAAATAACATGAAATTATTTTTTTCTTATTATATATTTTCTAATAAAGTTTTATATTTAACTTCTATGAATAAAATTGTTTCTACTGTATAATTTTGATATTTGTTCGATAAAGTTTTAATCCCCTAATTGTCTTTATATGTTATTGTTTATAAATTGAACATTACCTATGCAAAAAATTAAAAATAAATATTTTAATTTGTTACTACTTAATCAAATTGTTTAAAAACTTAGTTTTTAAATAGTTAATTGTTCAATAGATGTACTCGACTTCTTACAGTAATCTAAGATAATTTATCTATTAAAATATCCTTGAATTTACCAATAATAGAGGATGGTGACATTGTGATGCTAGTTAAATGTTTATTTTTGTCAAAGTTAAATTATGATGAATTATAATGTAGTGTTACGACATTCATTGATGAATTGCATTCTGAAAAGTATGGCTTATGAGTTTTACCCTTATTCTTACTAAAATAAGTGTTGTAATAAATAAAACAAACTATCATTCATAAAAATGTTCGAGCATAGATAACTTTTAAAATCCTTCAAGGTCTTTTACAGCTAGTAGTGACTACCACAAAAAAAAATTGCTAATATCACCATTGAGGATGCTTTTGATGAAACATTGTTAAAGTTAACTGTAAAATTATCTATATTGGATGTCATGAAATGAAGCTTATAAGAGTAGTGAACTAGAGTGTTAAGTGTATTGCATGAAAAATACATTAACTTATATACTATAGGGTTCGCCAAGTACATATTTTCTAAATTTGATAGATTCCAGATTGTCAAAGGTTTGAAGATAAGGATGCAACTATACATTCAGTATCATTGTGGTAGTGTATTACATGTCGTTTCTCTACATGTCGTTAGTATAGGGACAAAATCGTTACAATGTGTATTTACCTTTGTTGTCCCCTAGAGTGTGATAGGTAAATCAACACATAGGGGAGCTACTACCCACAAGTGAATGAGTCGTTAACAAGTAACAAATAATTACTAGGAATATCGTTCTCCATATGAACTAGGAGGTTAACTCTTTTGTCTTTCCAGGAAGCGTAGAGGGGTCAAATTACAGTTAACTAAAACATAAAATATATTTTTTGTTTCTCAAAAGTAAGGATTAAAGTCAAAATAAATAATATATGATTAGTAATGTATTTTTAACCAAAGGACATACTAGTCAACACGAGAATATAGATAAGAAGATAGTTTGAGAGTCGCTACTAATTTCCACTAATTATGAATTTACCCATTTATGGATATCATGGTAAATTGTTATTTTAGCAATAGTCGAAACTCTAAAATCCCTTAATTCCATCCCAAGTAGATAGAGGGTTATCCTACAATTCTATTGACCTCTCCCGAGTGACCCCTACAAAACTTTCAAACGTAATTAATTCTAAATTAATTGACTATCCGGTTAGTCAAGACCTCCTAACTCAATAACAAACACCGAATGATTATATATTATTTTCTATAATCCGATCTCCCCCTCTCCCCCTCCCGGATGACAGTCTAGTCTACTAATACCACCTACAACTTTATCTTCATAAGGGCTGAAGAAATCATAAATACATAATGAATGCTAAATCAATTCATTTGAATAGTAATATCCCAAAACACAATGAAACATCATAATCCAAATGTAGGGTTCATACATTATCCCGTTCTCTAGCTACAAATAATTTAGTTCATAAAAAAATAATAGACAACAACAAATAAAAGTGTAATATTCATGATTAAAATATGAAATAGAATTGGATTACACTATTAATTTGTATCTTGAATTTGTCACCATTGTCTGGAATTTGGTAATAGTCTATTGCAAGATATCCCAAGAAGCATATTCTGTAATAATCAAAATAAATTAAATATAATTAAAATTAAAATTTGACTATAAGAATTAACAAAAAGAACAACCATTAACCAAGGGGACATGAACACAAAAAATATAAAATAAATGTAATAAATAATTCAAATAGATAAACATTTAATTCATAGGCTGTGTGTACTATTCTAATAACAAAAGGTGACATTGTACACTTTTAAAATATCATGAGTTTATACACATATTTTCTAAGACCACAAAAGATATGATGTATTTTTTAAACCTAAATAAAAATACGTTCACATATGTAAACCACAAGGAGATAAAATAAAAAGAATGTATGGTAGACTACCATATATGATGTTTGAAAATATGCTTTCTCCAATAGGTGTCAAACAAGTCTTACAACCTAATTTAATTTCTCTTACATCTATTTCCCTACTCTCCATACATACTCCAACCACTATGAATAGATGGTCTAACAAATTAAGTGCAACAACATCTCTTGTGGTGTTGGTGTATATTTCGATATTCTGTAAAATATATATAGGAAAAATCTACCTAATTTTCTCAATATAATTAATTATAAATTTGATCAAAAAATGAAAAAAATATTCAAATTAATTTACACCAATGTGAAAAAACACCCCAATTTGCTCGACAGTAGAACAAATTTTTGAACATAATGCTAATCAACGATATGCCACTAGTGGTATTACTGCTTTTCTTTTTAAGGAAATTGCAACAATTCATAATCTTCCAGTTCAGGTAATTAAATATTATTATATTTTCTTCATATAAGAGGCAGAAATGAAGACTCGTTTTTTTATAGGACTTTGTGGTAAGAAATGATATGGGGTATGGGTCCACTATTGGTCCAATTCTTGCTTCTGGAGTTGGAATTCGTACTGTTGATTGTGGTATTCCTCAACAATCTATGCACAGGTTGGTACATATATATTTTTTTTAATTTTATTATCGAGTTTGATTTCTCAATTACTCTCAAGATCTTTACTTGTTTTTGTTTAATTGCAGTGTGAGAGAGATTTGTGGGAAGGAAGATGTGGAGATTGCTTACAACTACTTTAAGGCGTTTTATGAAATGTTCTCAAGCGTAGATAAAAAACTAAAAATTGATTGCTAAAAGGCAGATTCAATTATTCAAACAACAAACACACATCACACCATTACATTTACTGTCTCAAAGCTATTCATCAAATAAACTCTTGTGGGTAATCAAACAAACACATTTATTAAATAATAAGAAAAACATGATGGGATCAAATACTTCATTTCTCCAAGCAAAAAAAATACTTCATTTCTCAGTCTTTTTGGGATTTACTTCATTTTTCTTTGAGGATGAGCTAGCAACCATTGCTTCCAGGTGCCGCTTCTCTCCAGTGAGCCGTTTGGCTAACTTTCTTAGCCTTTCATTTTCTAAAGCAATTTGCAAGTTTGCTAAGTATAGCCTTGCGTTTTCTCTTTCCATCTCTTTCTTCTTGTTCCTGAAAGACATGAGAAAAATGTTAGTTTACTTGTTTTAGACTAGTATACATACCTTTATATTCCAAATTCTATTCATAGATTTGCTATCTCACCTCTTTTAAATGATTTACACTACAAAATGAGAAAATGAGGAAGGTGATTTACTCTATTTATACTAATTAACATTGGTAGAACAAATTTTTAAATTAAAAAATAACTTAGATTTATAAATTGAAATGATATGGCCAACGATCTAAGATAATAGCATGTAAAAATAGTATTTAGACAGAAGACTGCAGATCTAGATGGAGAAAATAGTTGAGGATAATATCATAATTAAGGAAGAAGAGGGAGATACTACAGAGAAATTGAAAAAAAGTAGATTTGATCGAAGAAATGAATTCCGATTACAGAAGATTGAAATTAAAAGATAACGAATATTTAGACATTAGAGTTAGATTGTAAAAGTGACGAAAAAAGGAATATCAAGAGGAGGCTGACAGTAGGTTTGAAACTAAGAGTGGAAGAAGATGTATGTATATGTATAGGAAAAGGTGGCAACATTAGGGTTTAATGGGTAGTTTATTTTTTATTGTGTTTGTGAAATTAGTGTGGACCCTAAATTGTATTAATATTTTAATTATAGTTTAATATTATAATTTTAATTATAGTTTAAAATTATAATTTTAATAAATAACATGAAATTATTTTTTTCTTATTATATATTTTCTAATAAAGTTTTATATTTAACTTCTATGAATAAAATTGTTTCTACTGTATAATTTTGATATTTGTTCGATAAAGTTTTAATCCCCTAATTGTCTTTATATGTTATTGTTTATAAATTGAACATTACCTATGCAAAAAATTAAAAATTAATATTTTAATTTGTTACTACTTAATCAAATTGTTTAAAAACTTAGTTTTTAAATAGTTAATTGTTCAATAGATGTACTCGACTTCTTACAGTAATCTAAGATAATTTATCTATTAAAATATCCTTGAATTTACCAATAATAGAGGATGGTGACATTGTGATGCTAGTTAAATGTTTATTTTTGTCAAAGTTAAATTATGATGAATTATAATGTAGTGTTACGACATTCATTGATGAATTGCATTCTGAAAAGTATGGCTTATGAGTTTTACCCTTATTCTTAATAAAATAAGTGTTGTTATAAATAAAACAAAATATCATTCATAAAAATGTTCGAGCATAGATAACTTTTAAAATCCTTCAAGGTCTTTTAGAGCTAGTAGTGACTACCACAAAAAAAAATTTGCTAATATCACCATTGAGGATGCTTTTGATGAAACATTGTTAAAGTTAACTGTAAAATTATCTAAATTGGATGTCATGAAATGAAGCTTATAAGAGTAGTGAACTAGAGTGTTAAGTGTATTGCAAGAAAAATACATTAACTTATATACTATAGGGTTCGCCAAGTACATATTTTCTAAATATGATAGATTCTAGATTGTCAAAGGTTTGAAGATAAGGATGCAACTATACATTCAGTATCATTGTGGTAGTGTATTACATGTCGTTTCTCTACATGTCGTTAGTATAGGGACAAAATCGTTACAATGTGTATTTACCTTTGTTGTCCTCTAGAGTGTGATAGGTAAATCAACACATAGGGGAGCTACTACCCACAAGTGAATGAGTCGTTAACAAGTAACAAACAATTACTAGGAATATCGTTCTCCATATGCACTAGGAGGTTAATTCTTTTGTCTTTCCAGGAAGCGTAGAGGGGACAAATTACAGTTAACTAAAACATAAAATATATTTTTTGTTTCTCAAAAGTAAGGATTAAAGTCAAAATAAATAATATATGATTAGTAATGTATTTTTAACGAAAGGACATACTAGTCAACACGAGATTATAGATAAGAAGATAGTTTGAGAGTCGCTACTAATTTCCACTAATTATGAATTTACCCATTTATGGATATCATGGTAAATTGTTATTTTAGCAATAGTCGAAACTCTAAAATCCCTTAATTCCATCCCAGGTAGATAGAGGGTTATCCTACAATTCTATGGACCTCTCCCGAGTGACCCCTACAAAACTTTCAAACGTAATTAATTCTAAATTAATTGACTATCCGGTTAGTCAAGACCTCCTAACTCAATAACACACACCGAATGATTATATATTATTTTCTATAATCCGATCTCCCCCTCTCCCCCTACCGGATGACAGTCTAGTCTACTAATACCACCTACAACTTTATCTTCATAAGGGCTGAAGAAATCATAAATACATAATGAATGCTAAATCAATTCATTTGAATAGTAATATCCCAAAACACAATGAAACATCATAATCCAAATGTAGGGTTCATACATTATCCCTTTCTCTAGCTACAAATGATTTAGTTCATAAAAAAATAATAGACAACAACAAATAAAAGTGTAATATTCATGTTTAAAATATGAAATAGAATTGGATTACACTATTAATTTGTATCTTGAATTTGTCACCATTGTCTGGAATTTGGTAATAGTCTATTGCAAGATATCCCAGGAAGCATATTCTGTAATAATCAAAATAAATTAAATATAATTAAAATTAAAATTTGACTATAAGAATAAACAAAAAGAACAACCATTAACCAAGGGGACATGAACACAAAAAATATAAACATTTAATTCATAGGCTGTGTGTACTATTCTAATAACATAAGGTGACATTGTACACTTTTAAAATAACATGAGTTTATACACATATTTTCTAAGACCACAAAAGATATGATGTATTTCTTCAACCTAAATAAATATACGTTTACATATGTAAACCACAAGGAGATAAAATAAAAAGAATGTATGGTAGACTACCATATATGATGTTTGAAAATATGATTTCTCCAATAGGTGTCAAACAAGTCTTACAACCTAATTTAATTTCTCTTACATCTATTTCCCTACTCTCCATACATACTCCAACCACTATGAATAGATGGTCTAATAAATTAAGTGCAAAAACATCTCTTGTGGTGTTGGTGTATATTTCGATATTCTGTAAAATATATATAGGAAAAATCTAACTAATTTTCTCAATATAATTAATTATAAATTTGATCAAAAATGAAAAAAACATTCAAATTAATTTACACCAATGTGAAAAAACACCCCAATTTGCTCGACAGTAGAACAAATTTTTGAACATAATGCTAATCAACGATATGCCACTAGTGGTATTACTGCTTTTCCTTTTAAGGAAATTGCAACAATTCATAATCTTCCAGTTCAGGTAATTAAATATTATTATATTTTCTTCATATAAGAGGCAGAAATGAAGACTCGTTTTTGTATAGGACTTTGTGGTAAGAAATGATATGGGGTGTGGGTCCACTATTGGTCCAATTCTTGCTTCTTGAGTTGGAATTCGTACTGTTGATTGTGGTATTCCTCAACTATCTATGCACAGGTTGGTACATATATATTTTTTTTAATTTTATTATCGAGTTTGATTTCTCAATTACTCTCAAGATCTTTACTTGTTTTTGTTTAATTGTAGTGTGAGAGAGATTTGTGGGAAGGAAGATGTGGAGATTGCTTACAACTACTTTAAGGCGTTTTATGAAATGTTCTCAAGCTTAGATAAAAAACTAAAAATAGATTGCTAAAAGGCAGGTTCAATTATTCAAACAACAAACAGACATCACACCATTACATTTACTGTCTCAAAGCTATTCATCAAATAAACTCTTGTGGTTAATCACACAAACACACATTTATTAAATAATAAGAAAAACATGATGGGATCAAATACTTCATTTCTCCAAGCAAATAAAATACTCCATTTCTCAGTCTTTTTGGGATTTACTTCATTTTTCTTTAAGGATGAGCTAGCAACCATTGTTTCCAGGTGCCGCTTCTCTCCAGTGAGCTGTTTGGCTAACTTTCTTAGCCTTTCATTTTCTGAAGCAATTTGCAAGTTTGCTAAGTATAGCCTTGCGTTTTCTCTTTCCATCTCTTTCTTCTTGTTCCTGAAAGACATGAAAAAAATGTTAGTTTACTTGTTTTAGACTAGTATACATACCTTTATATTCATAGATTTGCTATCTCACCTCTTTTAAATGATTCACACTACAAAATGAGCAAATGAGGAAGGTGATTTACTCTATTTATACTAATTCACATTGGTAGAACAAATTTTTAAATTAAAAAAGTACCTTAGATTTATAAATTGAAATGATATGGCCAACGATCTAAGATACTAGCATGTAAAAATAGTATTTAGACAGAAGACTGCAGATCTAGATGGAGACAATAGTTGAGGATAATATCATAATTAAGGAAGAAGAGGGAGATACTACAGAGAAATTGAAAAAAAGTAGAATGGATGGAAGAAATGAATTCCGATTAGAGAAGATTGAAATTAGAAGATAACGAATATTTAGACATTAGAGTTAGATAGTAAAAGTGACGAAAAAAGGAATATCAAGAGGAGGCTGACAGTAGGTTTGAAACTAAAGAGTGGACGAAGATGTATGTATATGTATAGGAAAAGGCGGCAACATTAGGGTTTAATGGGTAGTTTATTTTTTATTGTGTTTGTGAAATTAGTGTGGACCCTAAATTGTATTAATATTTTAATTATAGTTTAAAATTATAATTTTAATAAATAACATGAAATTATTTTTTCCTTATCATATATTTTCTAATAAACTTTTATATTTAACTTCTATGAATAAAATTGTTTCTACTGTATACTTTTGATATTTGTTCGATAAAGTTTTAATCCCCTAATTGTCTTTATATGTTATTGATTATAAATTGAACATTACCTATGCAAAAAATTAAAAATTAATATTTTAATTTATTACTACTTAATCAAATTGTTTAAAAACTTAGTTTTTAAATAGTTAATTGTTCAATAGATGTACTCGACTTCTTACCGTAATCTAAGATAATTTATCTATTAAAATATCCTTGAATTTACCAATAATAGAGGATGGTGACATTGTGATGCTAGTTAAATGTTTATTTTTGTCAAAGTTAAATTATGATGAATTATAATGTAGTGTTACGACATTCATTGATGAATTGCATTCTGAAAAGTATGGCTTATGAGTTTTACCCTTATTCTTACTAAAATAAGTGTTGTTATAAATAAAACAAAATATCATTCATAAAAATGTTCGAGCATAGATAACTTTTAAAATCCTTCAAGGTCTTTTAGAGCTAGTAGTGACTACCACAAAAAAAAATTGCTAATATCACCATTGAGGATGCTTTTGATGAAACATTGTTTAAGTTAACTGTAAAATTATCAAAATTGGATGTCATGAAATGAAACTTATAAGAGTAGTGAACTAGAGTGTTAAGTGTATTGCAAGAAAAATACATTAACTTATATCCTATAGGGTTCGCCAAGTACATATTTTCTAAATATGATAGATTCCAGATTGTCAAATGTTGGAAGATAAGGATGCAACTATAGATTCAGTATCATTGTGGTAGTGTATTACATGTCGTTTCTCTACATGTCGTTAGTATAGGGACAAAATCGTTACAATGTGTATTTACCTTTGTTGTCCCCTAGAGTGTGATAGGTAAATCAACACCTAGGGGAGCTACTACCCACAAGTGAATGAGTCGTTAACAAGTAACAAATAATTACTAGGAATATCGTTCTCCATATGCACTAGGAGGTTAATTCTTTTGTCTTTCCAGGAAGCGTAGAGGGGACAAATTACAGTTAACTAAAACATAAAATATATTTATTGTTTCTCAAAAGTAAGGATTAAAGTCAAAATAAATAATATATGATTAGTAATGTATTTTTAACCAAAGGACATAATAGTCAACACGAGAATATAGATAAGAAGATAGTTTGAGAGTCGCTACTAATGTCCACTAATTATGAATTTACCCTTTTATGGATATCATGGTAAATTGTTATTTTAGCAATAGTCGAAACTCTAAAATCCCTTAATTCCATCCCAGGTAGATAGAGGGATTTCCTACAATTCTATGGACCTCTCCAGAGTGACCCCTACAAAACTTTCAAACGTAATTAATTCTAAATTAATTGACTATCCGGTTAGTCAAGACCTCCTAACTCAATAACACACACCGAATGATTATATATTATTTTCTATAATCCGATCTCCCCCTATCCCCCTCCCGGATGACAGTCTAGTCTACTAATACCACCTACAACTTTATCTTCATAAGGGCTGAAGAAATCATAAATACATAATAATGCTAAATCAATTCATTTGAATAGTAATATCCCAAAACACAATGAAACATCTAATCCAAATGTAGGGTTCATACATTATCCATTTCTCTAGCTACAAATGATTTAGTTCATAAAAAAAGAATAGACAACAACAAATAAAAGTGTAATATTCATGTTTAAAATATGAAATAGAATTGGATTACACTATTAATTTGTATCTTGAATTTGTCACCATTGTCTGGAATTTTGTAATAGTCTATTGCAAGATATTCCAGGAAGCATATTCTGTAATAATCAAAATAAATTAAATATAATTAAAATTAAAATTTGACTACAAGAATTAACAAAAAGAACAACCATTAACCAAGGGGACATGAACACAAAAAATATAAAATAAATGTAATAAATAATTCAAATAGATAAACATTTAATTCATAGGCTGTGTGTACTATTCTAATAACATAAGGTGACATTGTACAGTTTGAAAATATCATGAGTTTATACACATATTTTCTAAGACCACAAAAGATATGATGTATTTCTTCAACCTAAATAAAAATACGTTCACATATGTAAACCACAAGGAGATAAAATAAAAAGAATGTATGGTAGACTACCATATATGATGTTTGAAAATATGCTTTCTCCAATAGGTGTCAAACAAGTCTTACAACCTAATTTAATTTCTCTTACATCTATTTCCCTACTCTCCATACATACTCCAACCACTATGAATAGATGGTCTAACAAATTAAGTGCAAAAACATCTCTTGTGGTGTTGGTGTATATTTCGATATTCTATAAAATATATATAGGAAAAATCTACCTAATTTTCTCAATATAATTAATTATAAATTTGATCAAAAATGAAAAAAACATTCAAATTAATTTACACCAATGTGAAAAAACACCCCAATTTGCTCGACAGCAGAACAAGTTTTTGAACATAATGCTAATCAACGATATGCTACTAGTGGTATTACTGCTTTTCTTTTTAAGGAAATTGCAACAATTCATAATCTTCCAGTTCAGTTAATTAAATATTATTATATTTTCTTCATATAAGAGGCAGAAATGAAGACTCGTTTTTTTATAGGACTTTGTGGTCCAATTCTTGCTTCTGGAGTTGGAATTCGTACTGTTGATTGTGGTATTCCTCAACTATCTATGCACAGGTTGGTACATATATATTTTTTTTAATTTTATTATCGAGTTTGATTTCTCAATTACTCTCAAAATCTTTACTTGTTTTTGTTTAATTGCAGTGTAAGAGAGATTTGTGGGAAGGAAGATGTGGAGATTGCTTACAACTACTTTAAGGCGTTTTATGAAATGTTCTCAAGCGTAGATAAAAAACTAAAAATAGATTGCTAAAAGGCAGATTCAATTATTCAAACAACAAACACACATCACACCATTACATTTACTGTCTCAAAGCTATTCATCAAATAAACTCTTGTGGGTAATCAAACAAACACACATTTATTAAATAATAAGAAAAACATGATGGGATCAAATACTTCATTTCTCCAAGAAAAAAAAAATACTTCATTTCTCAGTCTTTTTGGGATTCACTTCATTTTTCTTTGAGGATGAGCTAGCAACCATTGCTTCCAGGTGCCGCTTCTCTCCAGTGAGCTGTTTGGCTAACTTTCTTAGCCTTTCATTTTCTAAAGCAATTTGCAAGTTTGCTAAGTATAGCCTTGCGTTTTCTCTTCCATCTCTTTCTTCTTGTTCCTGAAAGACAAGAAAAAAATGTTATTTTACTTGTTTTAGACTAGTATACATACCTTTATATTCCAAATTCTATTCATAGATTTGCTATCTCACCTCCTTTAAATGATTTACACTACAAAATGAGCAAATGAGGAAGGTGATTTACTCTATTTATACTAATTCACATTGGTAGAACAAATTTTTAAATTAAAAAAGTACCTTAGATTTATAAATTGAAATGATATGGCCAACGATCTAAGATACTAGCATGTAAAAATAGTATTTAGACAGAAGACTGCAGATCTAGATGGAGACAATAGTTGAGGATAATATCATAATTAAGGAAGAAGAGGGAGATACTACAGAGAAATTGAAAAAAAGTAGAATGGATGGAAGAAATGAATTCCGATTAGAGAAGATTGAAATTAGAAGATAACGAATATTTAGACATTAGATTTAGATAGTAAAAGTGACGAAAAAAGGAATATCAAGAGGAGGCTGACAGTAGGTTTGAAACTAAGAGTGGACGAAGATGTATGTATATGTATAGGAAAAGGCGGCAACATTAGGGTTTAATGGGTAGTTTATTTTTTATTGTGTTTGTGAAATTAGTGTGGACCCTAAATTGTATTAATATTTTAATTATAGTTTAAAATTATAATTTTAATAAATAACATGAAATTATTTTTTCCTTATCATATATTTTCTAATAAAGTTTTATATTTAACTTCTATGAATAAAATTGTTTCTACTGTATACTTTTGTATTTGTTCGATAAAGTTTTAATCCCCTAATTGTCTTTATATGTTATTGTTTATAAATTGAACATTACCTATGCAAAAAATTAAAAATTAATATTTTAATTTATTACTACTTAATCAAATTGTTTAAAAACTTAGTTTTTAAATAGTTAATTGTTCAATAGATGTACTCGACTTCTTACCGTAATCTAAGATAATTTATCTATTAAAATATCCTTGAATTTACCAATAATAGAGGATGGTGACATTGTGATGCTAGTTAAATGTTTATTTTTGTCAAAGTTAAATTATGATGAATTATAATGTAGTGTTACGACATTCATTGATGAATTGCATTCTGAAAAGTATGGCTTATGAGTTTTACCCTTATTCTTACTAAAATAAGTGTTGTTATAAATAAAACAAAATATCATTCATAAAAATGTTCGAGCATAGATAACTTTTAAAATCCTTCAAGGTCTTTTAGAGCTAGTAGTGACTACCACAAAAAAAAATTGCTAATATCACCATTGAGGATGCTTTTGATGAAACATTGTTTAAGTTAACTGTAAAATTATCTAAATTGGATGTCATGAAATGAAACTTATAAGAGTAGTGAACTAGAGTGTTAAGTGTATTGCAAGAAAAATACATTAACTTATATCCTATAGGGTTCGCCAAGTACATATTTTCTAAATATGATAGATTCCAGATTGTCAAGTGTTGGAAGATAAGGATGCAACTATAGATTCAGTATCATTGTGGTAGTGTATTACATGTCGTTTCTCTACATGTCGTTAGTATAGGGACAAAATCGTTACAATGTGTATTTACCTTTGTTGTCCCCTAGAGTGTGATAGGTAAATCAACACCTAGGGGAGCTACTACCCACAAGTGAATGAGTCGTTAACAAGTAACAAATAATTACTAGGAATATCGTTCTCCATATGCACTAGGAGGTTAATTCTTTTGTCTTTCCAGGAAGCGTAGAGGGGACAAATTACAGTTAACTAAAACATAAAATATATTTATTGTTTCTCAAAAGTAAGGATTAAAGTCAAAATAAATAATATATGATTAGTAATGTATTTTTAACCAAAGGACATACTAGTCAACACGAGAATATAGATAAGAAGATAGTTTGAGAGTCGCTACTAATTTCCACTAATTATGAATTTACCCTTTTATGGATATCATGGTAAATTGTTATTTTAGCAATAGTCGAAACTCTAAAATCCCTTAATTCCATCCCAGGTAGATAGAGGGATTTCCTACAATTCTATGGACCTCTCCAGAGTGACCCCTACAAAACTTTCAAACGTAATTAATTCTAAATTAATTGACTATCCGGTTAGTCAAGACCTCCTAACTCAATAACACACACCGAATGATTATATATTATTTTCTATAATCCGATCTCCCCCTCTCCCCCTCCCGGATGACAGTCTAGTCTACTAATACCACCTACAACTTTATCTTCATAAGGGCTGAAGAAATCATAAATACATAATAATGCTAAATCAATTCATTTGAATAGTAATATCCCAAAACACAATGAAACATCATAATCCAAATGTAGGGTTCATACATTATCCATTTCTCTAGCTACAAATGATTTAGTTCATAAAAAAAGAATAGACAACAACAAATAAAAGTGTAATATTCATGTTTAAAATATGAAATAGAATTGGATTACACTATTAATTTGTATCTTGAATTTGTCACCATTGTCTGGAATTTTGTAATAGTCTATTGCAAGATATTCCAGGAAGCATATTCTGTAATAATCAAAATAAATTAAATAAAATTAAAATTAAAATTTGACTACAAGAATTAACAAAAAGAACCACCATTAACCAAGGGGACATGAACACAAAAAATATAAAATAAATGTAATAAATAATTCAAATAGATAAACATTTAATTCATAGGCTGTGTGTACTATTCTAATAACATAAGGTGACATTGTACAGTTTGAAAATATCATGAGTTTATACACATATTTTCTAAGACCACAAAAGATATGATGTATTTCTTCAACCTAAATAAAAATACGTTCACATATGTAAACCACAAGGAGATAAAATAAAAAGAATGTATGGTAGACTACCATATATGATGTTTGAAAATATGCTTTCTCCAATAGGTGTCAAACAAGTCTTACAACCTAATTTAATTTCTCTTACATCTATTTCCCTACTCTCCATACATACTCCAACCACTATGAATAGATGGTCTAACAAGTTAAGTGCAAAAACATCTCTTGTGGTGTTGGTGTATATTTCGATATTCTGTAAAATATATATAGGAAAAATCTACCTAATTTTCTCAATATAATTAATTATAAATTTGATCAAAAATGAAAAAAACATTCAAATTAATTTACACCAATGTGAAAAAACACCCCAATTTGCTCGACAGCAGAACAAGTTTTTGAACATAATGCTAATCAACGATATGCTACTAGTGGTATTACTGCTTTTCTTTTTAAGGAAATTGCAACAATTCATAATCTTCCAGTTCAGGTAATTAAATATTATTATATTTTCTTCATATAAGAGGCAGAAATGAAGACTCGTTTTTTTATAGGACTTTGTGGTCCAATTCTTGCTTCTGGAGTTGGAATTCGTACTGTTGATTGTGGTATTCCTCAACTATCTATGCACAGGTTGGTACATATATATTTTTTTTAATTTTATTATCGAGTTTGATTTCTCAATTACTCTCAAGATCTTTACTTGTTTTTGTTTAATTGCAGTGTAAGAGAGATTTGTGGGAAGGAAGATGTGGAGATTGCTTACAACTACTTTAAGGCGTTTTATGAATTGTTCTCAAGCGTAGATAAAAAACTAAAAATAGATTGCTAAAAGGCAGATTCAATTATTCAAACAACAAACACACATCACACCATTACATTTACTGTCTCAAAGCTATTCATCAAATAAACTCTTGTGGGTAATCAAACAAACACACATTTATTAAATAATAAGAAAAACATGATGGGATCAAATACTTCATTTCTCCAAGCAAAAAAAATACTTCATTTCTCAGTCTTTTTGGGATTCACTTCATTTTTCTTTGAGGATGAGCTAGCAACCATTGCTTCCAGGTGCCGCTTCTCTCCAGTGAGCTGTTTGGCTAACTTTCTTAGCCTTTCATTTTCTAAAGCAATTTGCAAGTTTGCTAAGTATAGCCTTGCGTTTTCTCTTCCATCTCTTTCTTCTTGTTCCTGAAAGACAAGAAAAAAATGTTATTTTACTTGTTTTAGACTAGTATACATACCTTTATATTCCAAATTCTATTCATAGATTTGCTATCTCACCTCCTTTAAATGATTTACACTACAAAATGAGCAAATGAGGAAGGTGATTTACTCTATTTATACTAATTCACATTGGTAGAACAAATTTTTAAATTAAAAAAGTACCTTAGATTTATAAATTGAAATGATATGGCCAACGATCTAAGATACTAGCATGTAAAAATAGTATTTAGACAGAAGACTGCAGATCTAGATGGAGACAATAGTTGAGGATAATATCATAATTAAGGAAGAAGAGGGAGATACTACAGAGAAATTGAAAAAAAGTAGAATGGATGGAAGAAATGAATTCCGATTAGAGAAGATTGAAATTAGAAGATAACGAATATTTAGAAATTAGAGTTAGATAGTAAAAGTGACGAAAAAAGGAATATCAAGAGGAGGCTGACAGTAGGTTTGAAACTAAGAGTGGAAGAAAATGTATGTATATGTATAGGAAAAGGCGGCAACATTAGGGTTTAATGGGTAGTTTATTTTTTATTGTGTTTGTGAAATTAGTGTGGACCCTAAATTGTATTAATATTTTAATTATAGTTTAAAATTATAATCTTAATAAATAACATGAAATTATTTTTTTCTTATTATATAATTTCTAATAAAGTTTTATATTTAACTTCTATGAATAAAATTGTTTCTACTGTATACTTTTGATATTTGTTCGATAAAGTTTTAATCCCCTAATTGTCTTTATATGTTATTGTTTATAAATTGAACATTACCTATGCAAAAAATTAAAAATTAATATTTTAATTTATTACTACTTAATCAAATTGTTTAAAAACTTAGTTTTTAAATAGTTAATTGTTCAATAGATGTACTCGACTTCTTACAGTAATCTAAGATAATTTATCTATTAAAATATCCTTGAATTTACCAATAATAGAGGATGGTGACATTGTGATGCTAGTTAAATGTTTATTTTTGTCAAAGTTAAATTATGATGAATTATAATGTAGTGTTACGACATTCATTGATGAATTGCATTCTGAAAAGTATGGCTTATGAGTTTTACCCTTATTCTTACTAAAATAAGTGTTGTTATAAATAAAACAAAATATCATTCATAAAAATGTTCGAGCATAGATAACTTTTAAAATCCTTCAAGGTCTTTTAGAGCTAGTAGTGACTACCACAAAAAAAAATTGCTAATATCACCATTGAGGATGCTTTTGATGAAACATTGTTTAAGTTAACTGTAAAATTATCTAAATTGGATGTCATGAAATGAAGCTTATAAGAGTAGTGAACTAGAGTGTTAAGTGTATTGCAAGAAAAATACATTAACTTATATCCTATAGGGTTCGCCAAGTACATATTTTCTAAATATGATAGATTCCAGATTGTCAAATGTTTGAAGATAAGGATGCAACTATAGATTCAGTATCATTGTGGTAGTGTATTACATGTCGTTTCTCTACATGTCGTTAGTATATGGACAAAATCTTTACAATGTGTATTTACCTTTGTTGTCCCCTAGAGTGTGATAGGTAAATCAACACCTAGGGGAGCTACTACCCACAAGTGAATGAGTCGTTAACAAGTAACAAATAATTACTAGGAATATCGTTCTCCATATGCACTAGGAGGTTAATTCTTTTGTCTTTCCAGGAAGCGTAGAGGGGACAAATTACAGTTAACTAAAACATAAAATATATTTTTTGTTTCTCAAAAGTAAGGATTAAAGTCAAAATAAATAATATATGATTAGTAATGTATTTTTAACCAAAGGACATACTAGTCAACACGAGAATATAGATAAGAAGATAGTTTGAGAGTCGCTACTAATTTCCACTAATTATGAATTTACCCATTTATGGATATCATGGTAAATTGTTATTTTAGCAATAGTCGAAACTCTAAAATCCCTTAATTCCATCCCAGGTAGATAGAGGGATTTCCTACAATTCTATGGACCTCTCCCGAGTGAGCCGTACAAAACTTTCAAACGTAATTAATTCTAAATTAATTGACTATCCGGTTAGTCAAGACCTCCTAACTCAATAACACACACCGAATGATTATATATTATTTTCTATAATCCGATCTCCCCCTCTCCCCCTCCCGGATGACAGTCTAGTCTACTAATACCACCTACAACTTTATCTTCATAAGGGCTGAAGAAATCATAAATACATAATGAATGCTAAATCAATTCATTTGAATAGTAATATCCCAAAACACAATGAAACATCATAATCCAAATGTAGGGTTCATACATTATCCCTTTCTCTAGCTACAAATTATTTAGTTCATAAAAAAAGAATAGACAACAACAAATAAAAGTGTAATATTCATGTTTAAAATATGAAATAGAATTGGATTACACTATTAATTTGTATCTTGAATTTGTCACCATTGTTTGGAATTTGGTAATAGTCTATTGCAAGATATCCCAGGAAGCATATTCTGTAATAATCAAAATAAATTAAATATAATTAAAATTAAAATTTGACTATAATAATTAACAAAAAGAACAACCATTTACCAAGGGGACATGAACACAAAAAATATAAAATAAATGTAATAAATAATTCAAATAGATAAACATTTAATTCATAGACTGTGTGTACTATTCTAATAACATAAGGTGACATTGTACACTTTTAAAATATCATGAGTTTATACACATATTTTCTAAGACCACAAAAGATATGATGTATTTCTTCAACCTAAATAAAAATACGTTCACATATGTAAACCACAAGGAGATAAAATAAAAAGTATGTATGGTAGACTGCCATATATGATGTTTGAAACTATGCTTTCTCCAATAGGTGTCAAACAAGTCTTACAACCTAATTTAATTTCTCTTACATCTATTTCCCTACTCTCCATACATACTCCAACCACTATGAATAGATGGTCTAACAAATTAAGTGCAAAAACATCTCTTGTGGTGTTGGTGTATATTTCGATATTCTGTAAAATATATATAGGAAAAATCTACCTAATTTTCTCAATATAATTAATTATAAATTTGATCAAAAATGAAAAAAACATTCAAATTAATTTACACCAATGTGAAAAAACACCCCAATTTGCTCGACAGCAGAACAAATTTTTGAACATAATGCTAATCAACGATATGCCACTAGTGGTATTACTGCTTTTCTTTTTAAGGAAATTGCAACAATTCATAATCTTCCAGTTCAGGTAATTGAATATTATTATATTTTCTTCATATAAGAGGCAGAAATGAAGACTCGGTTTTTATAGGACTTTGTGGTAAGAAATGATATGGGGTGTGGGTCCACTATTGGTCCAATTCTTGCTTCTGGAGTTGGAATTCGTACTGTTGATTGTGGTATTCCTCAACAATCTATGCACAGGTTGGTACATATATATTTTTTTTAATTTTATTATCGAGTTTGATTTCTCAATTACTCTCAAGATCTTTACTTGTTTTTGTTTAATTGCAGTGTGAGAGAGATTTGTGGGAAGGAAGATGTGGAGATTGCTTACAACTACTTTAAGGCGTTTTATGAAATGTTCTCAAGCGTAGATAAAAAACTAAAAATAGATTGCTAAAAGGCAGATTCAATTATTCAAACAACAAACACACATCACACCATTACATTTACTGTCTCAAAGCTATTCATCAAATAAACTCTTGTGGGTAATCAAACAAACACACATTTATTAAATAATAAGAAAAACATGATGGGATCAAATACTTCATTTCTCCAAGCAAAAAAAATACTTCATTTCTCAGTCTTTTTGGGATTCACTTCATTTTTCTTTGAGGATGAGCTAGCAACCATTGCTTCCAGGTGCCGTTTCTCTCCAGTGAGTTGTTTGGCTAACTTTCTTAGCCTTTCATTTTCTAAAGCAATTTGCAAGTTTGCTAAGTATAGCCTTGCGTTTTCTCTTTCCATCTCTTTCTTCTTGTTCCTGAAAGACAAGAAAAAAATGTTAGTTTACTTGTTTTAGACTAGTATACATAACTTTATATTCCAAATTCTATTCATAGATTTGCTATCTCACCTCCTTTAAATGATTTACACTACAAAATGAGCAAATGAGGAAGGTGATTTACTCTATTTATACTAATTCACATTGGTAGAACAAATTTTTAAATTAAAAAAGTACCTTAGATTTATAAATTGAAACGATATGGACAACGATCTAAGATACTAGCATGTAAAAATAGTATTTAGACAGAAGACTGCAGATCTAGATGGAGACAATAGTTGAGGATAATATCATAATTAAGGAAGAAGAGGGAGCTACTACAGAGAAATTGAAAAAAAATAGATTGGATGGAAGAAATGAATTCCGATTAGAGAAGATTGAAATTAGAAGATAACGAATATTTAGACATTAGAGTTAGATAGTAAAAGTGACGAAAAAAGGAATATCAAGAGGAGGCTGACAGTAGGTTTGAAACTAAGAGTGGAAGAAGATGTATGTATATGTATAGGAAAAGGCGGCAACATTAGGGTTTAATGGGTAGTTTATTTTTTATTGTGTTTGTGAAATTAGTGTGGACCCTAAATTGTATTAATATTTTAATTATAGTTTAAAATTATAATTTTAATAAATAACATGAAATTATTTTTTTCTTATTATATATTTTCTAATAAAGTTTTATATTTAACTTCTATGAATAAAATTGTTTCTACTGTATACTTTTGATATTTGTTCGATAAAGTTTTAATCCCCTAATTGTCTTTATATGTTATTGTTTATAAATTGAACATTACCTATGAAAAAAATTAAAAATTAATATTTTAATTTATTACCACTTAATCAAATTATTTAAAAACTTAGTTTTAAATAGTTAAATGTTCAATAGATGTACTCGACTTCTTACAGTAATCTAAGATAATTTATCTATTAAAATATCCTTGAATTTACCAATAATATAGGATGGTGACATTGTGATGCTAGTTAAATGTTTATTTTTGTCAAAGTTAAATTATGATGAATTATAATGTAGTGTTACGACATTCATTGATGAATTGCATTCTGAAAAGTATGGCTTATGAGTTTTACCCTTATTCTTACTAAAATAAGTGTTGTTATTAATAAAACAAAATATCATTCATAAAAATGTTCGAGCATAGATAACTTTTAAAATCCTTCAAGGTCTTTTAGAGCTAGTAGTGACTACCACAAAAAAAAAAATTGCTAATATCACCATTGAGGATGCTTTTGATGAAACATTGTTAAAGTTAACTGTAAAATTATCTAAATTTGATGTCATGAAATGAAGCTTATAAGAGTAGTGAACTAGAGTGTTAAGTGTATTGCAAGAAAAATACATTAACTTATATACTATAGGGTTCGCCAAGTACATATTTTCTAAATATGATAGATTCCAGATTGTCAAAGGTTTGAAGATAAGGATGCAACTATACATTCAGTATCATTGTGGTAGTGTATTACATGTCGTTTCTCTACATGTCGTTAGTATAGGGACAAAATCGTTACAATGTGTATTTACCTTTGTTGTCCCCTAGAGTGTGATAGGTAAATCAACACATAGGGGAGCTACTACCCACAAGTGAATGAGTCGTTAACAAGTAACAAATAATTACTAGGAATATCGTTCTCCATATGCACTAGGAGGTTAATTCTTTTGTCTTTCCAGGAAGCGTAGAGGGGACAAATTACAGTTAACTAAAACATAAAATATATTTTTTGTTTCTCAAAAGTAAGGATTAAAGTCAAAATAAATAATATATGATTAGTAATGTATTTTTAACCAAAGGACAGACTAGTCAACACGAGAATATAGATAAGAAGATAGTTTGAGAGTCGCTACTAATTTCCACTAATTATGAATTTACCCATTTATGGATATCATGGTAAATTGTTATTTTAGCAATAGTCGAAACTCTAAAATCCCTTAATTCCATCCCAGGTAGATAGAGGGTTATCCTACAATTCTATGGACCTCTCCCGAGTGAGCCGTACAAAACTTTCAAACGTAATTAATTCTAAATTAATTGACTATCCGGTTAGTCAAGACCTCCTAATTCAATAAGACACACTGAATGATTATATATTATTTTCTATAATCCGATCTCCCCCTCTCTCCCTCCCGGATGACAGTCTAGTCTACTAATACCACCTACAACTTTATCTTCATAAGGGCTGAAGAAATCATAAATACATAATGAATGCTAAATCAATTCATTTGAATAGTAATATCCCAAAACACAATGAAACATCATAATCCAAATGTAGGGTTCATACATTATCCCTTTCTCTAGCTACAAATGATTTAGTTCATAAAAAATTAATAGACAACAACAAATAAAAGTGTAATATTCATGTTTAAAATATGAAATAGAATTGGATTACACTATTAATTTGTATCTTGAATTTGTCACCATTGTCTGGAATCTGGTAATAGTCTATTGCAAGATATTCCAGGAAGCATATTCTGTAATAATCAAAATAAATTAAATATAATTAAAATTAAAATTTGACTATAAGAATTAACAAAAAGAACAACCATTAACCAAGGGGAAATGAACACAAAAAATATAAAATAAATGTAATAAATAATTCAAATAGCTAAACATTTAATTCATAGGCTGTGTGTACTATTCTAATAACATAAGGTGACATTGTACACTTTTAAAATATCATGATTTTATACACATATTTTCTAAGACCACAAAAGATATGATGTATTTCTTCAACCTAAATAAAAATACGTTCACATATGTAAACCACAAGGAGATAAAATAAAAAGAATGTATGGTAGACTACCATATATGATGTTTGAAAATATGCTTTCTCCAATAGGTGTCAAACAAGTCTTACAACCTAATTTAATTTCGCTTACATCTATTTCCCTACTCTCCATACATACTCCAACCACTATGAATAGATGGTCTAACAAATTAAGTGCAAAAACATCTCTTGTGGTGTTGGTGTATATTTCGATATTCTGTAAAATATATATAGGAAAAATCTACCTAATTTTCTCAATATAATTAATTATAAATTTGATCAAAAATGAAAAAAACATTCAAATTAATTTACACCAATGTGAAAAAACACCCCAATTTGCTCGACAGTAGAACAAATTTTTGAACATAATGCTAATCAACGATATGCCACTAGTGGTATTACTGCTTTTCTTTTTAAGAAAATTGCAACAATTCATAATCTTCCAGTTCAGGTAATTAAATATTATTATATTTTCTTCATATAAGAGGCAGAAATGAAGACTCGTTTTTTTATAGGACTTTGTGGTAAGAAATGATATGGGGTGTGGGTCCACTATTGGTCCAATTCTTGCTTCTGGAGTTGGAATTCGTACTGTTGATTGTGGTATTCCTCAACAATCTATGCACATGTTGGTACATATATATTTTTTTTAATTTTATTATCGAGTTTGATTTCTCAATTACTCTCAAGATCTTTACTTGTTTTTGTTTAATTGCAGTGTGAGAGAGATTTGTGGGAAGGAAGATGTGGAGATTGCTTACAACTACTTTAAGGCGTTTTATGAAATGTTCTCAAGCGTAGTTAAAAAACTAAAAATATATTGCTAAAAGGCAGATTCAATTATTCAAACAACAAACACACATCACACCATTACATTTACTGTCTCAAAGCTATTCATCAAATAAACTCTTGTGGGTAATCAAACAAACACATATTTATTAAATAATAAGAAAAACATGATGGGATCAAATACTTCATTTCTCCAAGCAAAAAAAATACTTCATTTCTCAGTCTTTTTGGGATTCACTTCATTTTTCTTTGAGGATGAGCTAGCAATCATTGCTTCCAGGTGCCGCTTCTCTCCAGTGAGCTGTTTGGCTAACTTTCTTAGCCTTTCATTTTCTAAAGCAATTTGCAAGTTTGCTAAGTATAGCCTTGCGTTTTCTCTTTCCAACTCTTTCTTCTTGTTCCTGAAAGACATGAAAAAAATGTTAGTTTACTTGTTGTAGACTAGTATACATACCTTTATATTCCAAATTCTATTCATAGATTTGCTATCTCACCTCCTTTAAATGATTTACACTACAAAATGAGAAAATGAGGAAGGTGATTTACTCTATTTATACTAATTAACATTGGTAGAACAAATTTTTAAATGAAAAAATACCTTAGATTTATAAATTGAAATGATATGGCCAACGATCTAAGATAATAGCATGTAAAAATAGTATTTAGACAGAAGACTGCAGATCTAGATGGAGACAATAGTTGAGGATAATATCATAATTAAGGAAGAAGAGAGAGATACTACAGAGAAATTGAAAAAAAGTAGATTGGATGGAAGAAATGAATTCCGATTAGAGAAGATTGAAATTAGAAGATAACGAATATTTAGACATTAGAGTTAGATAGTAAAAGTGACGAAAAAAGGAATATCAAGAGGAGGCTGACAGTAGGTTTGAAACTAAGAGTGGAAGAAGATGTATGTATATGTATAGGAAAAGGCGGCAACATTAGGGTTTAATGGGTAGTTTATTTTTTATTGTGTTTGTGAAATTAGTGTGGACCCTAAATTGTATTAATATTTTAATTATAGTTTAAAATTATAATTTTAATTATAGTTTAAAATTATAATTTTAATTATAGTTTAAAATTATAATTTTAATTATAGTTTAAAATTATAATTTTAATAAATAACATGAAATTATTTTTTTCTTATTATATATTTTCTAATAAAGTTTTATATTTAACTTCTATGAATAAAATTGTTTCTACTGTATAATTTTGATATTTGTTAGATAAAGTTTTAATCCCCTAATTGTCTTTATATGTTATTGTTTATAAATTGAACATTACCTATGCAAAAAATTAAAAATTAATATTTTAATTTGTTACTACTTAATCAAATTGTTTAAAAACTTAGTTTTTAAATAGTTAATTGTTCAATAGATGTACTCGACTTCTTACAGTAATCTAAGATAATTTATCTATTAAAATATCCTTGAATTTACCAATAATAGAGGATGGTGACATTGTGATGCTAGTTAAATGTTTATTTTTGTCAAAGTTAAATTATGATGAATTATAATGTAGTGTTACGACATTCATTGATGAATTGCATTCTGAAAAGTATGGCTTATGAGTTTTACCCTTATTCTTACTAAAATAAGTGTTGTTATAAATAAAACAAAATATCATTCATAAAAATGTTCGAGCATAGATAACTTTTAAAATCCTTCAAGGTCTTTTAGAGCTAGTAGTGACTACCACAAAAAATGTTTTTGCTAATATCACCATTGAGGATGCTTTTGATGAAACATTGTTAAAGTTAACTGTAAAATTATCTAAATTGGATGTCATGAAATGAAGCTTATAAGAGTAGTGAACTAGAGTGTTAAGTGTATTGCAAGAAAAATACATTAACTTATATACTATAGGGTTCGCCAAGTACATATTTTCTAAATATGATAGATTCCAGATTGTCAAAGGTTTGAAGATAAGGATGCAACTATACATTCAGTATCATTGTGGTAGTGTATTACATGTCGTTTCTCTACATGTCGTTAGTATAGGGACAAAATCGTTACAATGTGTATTTACCTTTGTTGTCCCCTAGAGTGTGATAGGTAAATCAACACATAGGGGAGCTACTACCCACAAGTGAATGAGTCGTTAACAAGTAACAAAGAATTACTAGGAATATCGTTCTCCATATGCACTAGGAGGTTAATTCTTTTGTCTTTCCAGGAAGCGTAGAGGGGACAAATTACTAGTTAACTAAAACATAAAATATATTTTTTGTTTCTCAAGAGTAAGGATTAAAGTCAAAATAAATAATATATGATTAGTAATGTATTTTTAACCAAAGGACATACTAGTCAACACGAGAATATAGATAAGAAGATAGTTTGAGAGTCGCTACTAATTTCCACTAATTATGAATTTACCCATTTATGGATATCATGGTAAATTGTTATTTTAGCAATAGTCGAAACTCTAAAATCCCTTAATTCCATCCAAGGTAGATAGAGGGTTATCCTACAATTCTATGGATCTCTCCCGAGTGAGCCGTACAAAACTTTCAAACGTAATTAATTCTAAATTAATTGACTATCCGGTTAGTCAAGACCTTCTAATTCAATAAGACACACCGAATGATTATATATTATTTTCTATAATCCGATCTCCCCCTCTCTCCCTCCCGGATGACAGTCTAGTCTACTAATACCACCTACAACTTTATCTTCATAAGGGCTGAAGAAATCATAAATACATAATGAATGCTAAATCAATTCATTTGAATAGTAATATCCCAAAACACAATGAAACATCATAATCCAAATGTAGGGTTCATACATTATCCCTTTCTCTAGCTACAAATGATTTAGTTCATAAAAAATTAATAGACAACAACAAATAAAAGTGTAATATTCATGTTTAAAATATGAAATAGAATTGGATTACACTATTAATTTGTATCTTGAATTTGTCACCATTGTCTGGAATCCGGTAATAGTCTATTGCAAGATATTCTAGGAAGCATATTCTGTAATAATCAAAATAAATTAAATATAATTAAAATTAAAATTTGACTATAAGAATTAACAAAAAGAACAACCATTAACCAAGGAGACATGAACACAAAAAATATAAAATAAATGTAATAAATAATTCAAATAGCTAAACATTTAATTCATAGGCTGTGTGTACTATTCTAATAACATAAGGTGACATTGTACACTTTTAAAATATCATGAGTTTATACACATATTTTCTAAGACCACAAAAGATATGATGTATTTCTTCAACCTAAATAAAAATACGTTCACATATGTAAACCACAAGGAGATAAAATAAAAAGAATGTATGGTAGACTACCATATATGATGTTTGAAAATATGCTTTCTCCAATAGGTGTCAAACAAGTCTTACAACCTAATTTAATTTCTCTTACATCTATTTCCCTACTCTCTATACATACTCCAACCGCTATGAATAGATGGTCTAACAAATTAAGTGCAAAAACATCTCTTGTGGTGTTGGTGTATATTTCGATATTCTGTAAAATATATATAGGAAAAATCTACCTAATTTTCTCAATATAATTAATTATAAATTTGATCAAAAATGAAAAAAACATTCAAATTAATTTACACCAATGTGAAAAAACACCCCAATTTGCTCGACAGTAGAACAAATTTTTGAACATAATGCTAATCAACGATATGCCACTAGTGGTATTACTGCTTTTCTTTTTAAGAAAATTGCAACAATTCATAATCTTCCAGTTCAGGTAATTAAATATTATTATATTTTCTTCATATAAGAGGCAGAAATGAAGACTCGTTTTTTTATAGGACTTTGTGGTAAGAAATGATATGGGGTGTGGGTCCACTATTCGTCCAATTCTTGCTTCTGGAGTTGGAATTCGTACTGTTGATTGTGGTATTCCTCAACAATCTATGCACAGGTTGGTACATATATATTTTTTTTAATTTTATTATCGAGTTTGATTTCTCAATTACTCTCAAGATCTTTACTTGTTTTTGTTTAATTGCAGTGTGAGAGAGATTTGTGGGAAGGAAGATGTGGAGATTGCTTACAACTACTTTAAGGCGTTTTATGAAAATTTAGATTATGACATTTAAATATAATACAATTAATTAACATATTTTTCTGTGCTCCCCAATATTCTGGTTACATTTCTTGGCTTATTTGGTATTCTATGCACCCTAGAACACATTACATCCCCGATATACAAACGATTTGTTTTAGGTCTTCTTCCTCTTTTCTTGGGCTACATCACCCCCATATGTTTTAGGTCTTTTCTACTCCAGCACACCCAAAAATAGAAAATATACATCTTATAAAGTAAAATTATATTTCTACTTATTTAACTATTTTGTCTAATATAGGGACCAACTATGCAATTAACCCTTAATTTGATCACAAAATAATGGAATATATGATAAATAATAAAAAGATTCAGTTATTTTGCATCTAGAATTTGTCTCCATTGTCTGGAATTTGGTAATCCTTTATTGTAAGATATCCCAGGAAGCACATTCTGTAACAATCAAAATAAATTAAATATAATTAAAATTAAAATTCGACGATAAGAATTAACAAAAAGAACCACCATTAACTAAGGGGACATGATTACAAAAAATAAAAAATAAAAGTAATAAATAATTGAATTAGATAAACATTTAATTCATATGTTGTGTGTATTATTCTAATAACATAAGGTGACATTGTACACTTTTTAAGGGGAAAAAGACACTGAATTCCTCAAGTTTATTATATTGGGACACTTAGGTCCCTCCGTTTTTCTTTTTATTTTGATAGGTCCTATTTTTTAACATGGTTAGTTATATTTAACGGTTAATGATATGATTTTTTTAAAATTCCACTTCTACCCTTTATTTTATTAACCAAATTTATTTGATTTCACAATTATAAATACTCAACCATTTATTAGATATATTATTTAAATAATATAATTTTTTTAGGATTTGTACAGTGACTTTGTTTTCTTCTATTCATGTAGTATAAATCTTCAAAACTATGTATCATTTTTTTTTAGAAAAAACTATATCAAACTTGTATCTTTTTCTTTGTGCCTATCAAGAATCCTACTTAACTAGTAGAATCCATCCTTTATCTAATTCATATCTATAAAACAACCTCATCTAATATACTTATCTGAATTTTATGTTTTATTAAATTAAAATCAAATAACATGACAATCTCACACATGTATAAAAGATCACAATACTAATAAAATTAATATCCATAATAATATATAGAATTTTTTCAGATCATGTTCTTGTGCTAACATATTTTTTAAAAACCAACGAAATAGTAATCTAATATATGAGACAAAACAAAACGTATATTCTGAGCATACGATAACATGTTCACAGTACATGACAAAAGTAACTTTCATAATAAGAAATAGTTATCCAGAATACGCAACCTCGTCAGATGTGTTGCTAGATCTTTTACAAGTAGAGCTCCCACAATGTACATAATTCTGGTTAATGTCCATATTATGGTTTTCAACCTATACAAATATAATAATAAGTAATTAGATTAATTGTATCCATTAATGTAAAAACAATACTTGAAAATAATTAAAGATATTACAATCAACAGTAACAAATAAGTTGCATCTATGTAAGTGGCTTATACGATCTTGGATGAACGAGTTTCCATGGTCCAATATGATCACATAAATTTTATTTTCAACTTTTCTTTGAACTCATCAATTTAAATTTTATACTATATCAGTACACTACTTTACATATAACCTCAGAAAAAATCACATTAGATGCTTATTCTTTCTTGAAAAAAGAAAAGGTGTGTCAATAGTGCAATAAAAGAAAAATATAAACAATATTACCTGTTGTACTATATTGTTATCAAAACTCGTGTTAGCTCTTCTATCCTTTAGATGGCATGTAGATTTATTATAACCCAACGCTTTGCATAACTAGCATCTATGATATACTGATCTTTGATCACGAGATGGTGCAATTTCTCCAACTTCTTTGATTCTATTAACCTTTGGCATGCCTCTTTTCCGTACCATTTCTGGAGGTGCCCATATAGGTGAATTGTCCAAATCTGTATTTTTAACAAAGGAATCAAGAAGAGGGTAAAAAAGGTATTTTAAAGAAGTCAATTACTCTTGACTGTTAAAAAAAGTTAACTACATTAAAAAATATGATTTATCAAGAGAATAAAAAGCACTAAGGAACTTATGTGTCCCAATATAAAAAACTAGAGGACCTGAGAGTCCTTTTCCCACTTTTTAAACCTCACTGAGTTTATACACATATTTTTAAGACCACAAAAGATATGATGTATCTTTCAAACTAAGTAAAAATACATTCACATATCTAAATCACAAGGAGATAATATAAAAAGAATGTTTCGTTAGACTATCATATATGTTGTTCGAAAATACGCTTTCTCCAATAGGTGTCAATCAACTCTTACAAATTAATTTAATTTTTCTTACTTCTATTTCTCTACTCTCCATATATATACTCCAACCACTATGAACAGATGGTCTAAAATTTAGTGAAAAAATATCTCTTGTGGTGTTGGTGTATATTTGGCTATTTTGTAAAATATATAATCCGAAAATATCTAACTAATTTCCTCAATATAATTAATTATAAATTTGAGAAAAAATGAAAAACTCAAATTAATTTACACCAGAGTGCAAAAACACATTGCAGAACAAATTTTGAAATTAAAAAAGTACCTTAGATTTATAAATTGAAATGATATGGCCAACGATCTAAGATACTAGCATTTAAAAATAGTATTTAGACAGAAGAATGCCGATCTAGATTGAGATAAAACATCATAATGAAAGAAGAAGAGGGAGATATTACAGAGAAATTGAAAAAAGTAGATTGGATGGAAGAAATGAATTATGATTAGAAAAGATTGAAAATTAGAAGATAACGAAGATTTAGACATTATAGTTTGATAGTAAAAATGACGAAAAAGGGAATATCAAAAGGAGGCTGGCAATAGGTTTGAAACCAAGAGTGCAAGAAAGAGCGGAAGAATATGTATGTGTATGTATAGCAAAAGGCGGCAACATTAGGGTTTAATGGGTTGTTTATTTTTTATTGAGTTTGTGAAATTAGCGTGGACCTAAAATTGTATTAATATTTTAATTATAATTTAAACTTAAAATTTTTATAAATAATATGATATTTTTTTTCTTATTATATATTTTCTAATAAAGTTGTATAGAAGTTTTAATCCCCTAATTGTCTTTAATTGAACATAACCTATGTGAAAAATTAAAATTTAATATTTTATTTATTACTAATTAATCAAATTGTTTAAAAAATTAGTTTTATAAATAGTTAATTGTTCAATAGATGAACTTGGGTTCTTACAATAATCTAAGATAATTTATCAGTTAATATATCCTTGAATTTACCAATAACAGATGATGGTTACATTGTGATGCTAGTTAAATGTAATATTTTTGTCAAAGTTAAATTATGATATCTGAATTATAATGCATGTTACGACATTCAATGATGAATTGCATTCTCAAAAGTATAGTATATGAGTTTCACACTTATGTTTACTAAAATATTTGTTGTTATAAAGAAAAAAAAATATCATTTGTAAATTTTTTCGCACATAGATAAGTTTTAAATTCTTAAAGTCCTTTTGGAGCTAGTAGTGTCTTCCACAAAAGAATAATTGCTAATATCTCCATCGAGGAAGCTTTTGATAAAACTTTATTCATGTCAAAGGTAAAATTATCCTAACATGATCTCAAGAATGAAGCTTATAAGAGTAGTGAACTAGTGTGTTAAGTTTATTGCAAGAAAAATACATTAACTTATAGCATATAAGGTTCGCCAAGTACATATTTGCTAAATGTGACGACCTCTCAGATTGTCAAGGTTTGAAGATAAGGATGCAACTGTACACTTCGTACCATTCTGGCAGTGTATTGAAGACCGTTTCTCTACCTGTTGTTAGTATAGGGAAAAAGTTGTTACATCGTGTATTCACATTTGTTGTCCCCTAGAGTGTGAGAAACAAATCAAAACCTACGAGGAGCTACTATCCGCAAGTCTAGGGGTCATAAACGAGTAACAAATAAGTATTAGAGTATCTTTCTCCACATGCAGTACGAGGTTAATTCTTTTATGTTTTAAGGAAGCGTAGAGGGGTCGAGTTGCAATTAACTAAGACATAAAAGCTATATTTTTATTTTATAAAAGTAAGGATTAAAGTGCAAAACAAATAACATATGATTAAAAATTAATTAATTAAAGGATAGACTAACAAATACGAGAATATTGTTGAGAAGATAACTTGAGTGTCGCTAGTAATACTCACTAGGTATGAATTTACATATTTATGAATGTAAGGGTGAATAGTTAATTAAGCAATAGTCGAAACTCTTAAATCTTCCTAATTCCGTCCCCGGTAGATTGAGAGATATCTACAATTCTATGGATCTCTCCCGAGTGAACCTACAAGACTTTCAAACGTAATTAATCCTATCCCGATTGACTATCTGGCTATCTAACGAGCCTTGTGAAGTTCAAGTTCCTCTTACTCGCTATTTCGGGGAAAGGGGCTAGTAGTCAGGGTGTAGATAATTTTTTAAGGTCCTATTAATTAAAATTAAACAAAAAAAACAATGTTTTTAAATTAGTTTGATGCACTTGGAGAATAAAAAAAATAATGGTCTTTTTATTTTTACCACATCTGGTTTGGAAGAAGAAAAATATTTATATTACTTTTCTTGCGGGTAAGGTTATTTAGCAGTAAAAAAATTGTGTTTGCGATTGAGTTGTAAGGAGAACAGCTACCCTCATTGTATCTATTTATTGGATATATGGTTATTTTCTTTTATTTTCTTTTATGAATAATATTTTTTTCTCTCTGTTAAAATTAAACTAACTTTATGTAATTATTCGTGAGTTTTAACATTTGGCGGATAAATAAACCGAATACCCATACAAAAATAAAAATACAAGAATAATAAATGTTCAAGAGATTAAATTAAAGGTTTGGTGATACCTATAAAATTCAAATTTTTTTATTTATTAACTTGGAAAAATAAGGAATAACAAAT
Organism: Nemophila menziesii; assembly: GCA_029959085.1. Taxonomy (NCBI): domain Eukaryota; kingdom Viridiplantae; phylum Streptophyta; class Magnoliopsida; order Boraginales; family Hydrophyllaceae; genus Nemophila; species Nemophila menziesii. Next base: position 759,835 of record JARWIR010000027.1, on the reverse strand, counting down.
TCAATGCATTCCAAATAAAATTAAGTTACACATAATTCTGTGTAAAATTCTTTTAAGCCATCGTGCATTTGATTATTCATGATGTACTCTATTTTCTTTGTAAGTCTCTTTCCATAATTAGATTAGAAGTTAATGTAAATAAATCTTTACTACATTAATCTATATTTAGTGGATTGAACTTAAAATAGTATATCCTATAAGAAAGCTTATCGATGAAACACTTTCAAAATTTGGCCCTTGGAGATTTATAATTATTATACACAATAACTAAGCACTATACTTTTATATACTACTATTCGTGAAAGTGAAATTACATAGGTTAGATCATTACATTTACTATTTAGCACATACAATTTTAGCAACTAATAATACTAGTACTAACTACGAACAAAACAATGTATGATTCTCTAACCTACATGTTTAAAAATGTTTAATACTTGACGGTAATATTCATAACATTAAATAAAACCTAGATACTTCTAAATATAAAAACCAATTCTAATCCATCTGGCTATCCTCATTACCTTATGCAACTACTATAATATAGATGATGTTAATAGAAGTATATTCACTGTACAATGAAATGAAAAAATATAGAAACGAAAAAATATAAACACGAGAGTGATAAAAACATCATAGTTTTATATCGAAAATGAAGAAATATTCAAATAAAAGAGAAGACAAAATTATCAAAGGTTAATAAGAATAATTTTGTTAACCATTATCTTTTCGTTTTCTAACAACTAGACAAACCATTGATCTTCATTACTTTTATTTCTTAAGTCTGTAATATAGATATTTGGCATATCCTCGTTATATCTATATCCGAGTTTTTATAGGAAAACAAAAAAACCTTAAAAGTATCTGTATATAATTAGAAACATAAAATAGTATATGAGTAGATTTAAAAGATATTACAGCTACACACCCAACCTATAGCGATTTTTGAGGCATCTTTTTGAAAACATGCTTACTTACTTTCTATTAGTAGATTCGGCCTATTTGCACTAACACATGCTATAGATAATTAGGTAAGCTACAAATTTGTAAGCATCCCATAAATATTAGATTTAACATCATTAATAAGGTCAAAATTTAGATTATGACATTTAAAGATAATACAATTAAATAACATATTTTTCTGTGCTCCCCAATTTTCTGGTTACATTTCTTGGCTTCTTTGGTATTCTATGCACCCTAGAACACATTACATCACCGGTATAGAAACGAGTTGTTTTAGGTCTTCTTCCTCTTTTCTTGGGCTACATTACCCCCATATGTTTTAGGTCTTTTCTGCTCCAGCACACCCAAAAATAGAAAATATACATCTTATAAAGTAAAATTATATTTTCTACTTATTTAACTATTTTGTCTAATATAGGGACCAACTATGCAATTAACCCTTAATTTGATCACAAAATAATAGAATATTATGATAAATAATAAAAAGATTCATTTGTCTTGCATCTAGAATTTGTCTCCATTGTCTGGAATTTGGTAATCCTTTATTGTAAGATATCCCAGGAAGCACATTTCGTAACAATCAAAATAAATTAAATATAATTAAAATTAAAATTCGACGATAAGAATTAACAAAAAGAACCACCATTAACTAAGGGGACATGATTACAAAAAATAAATAATAAAAGTAATAAATAATTGAATTAGATAAACATTTAATTCATATGTTGTGTGTACTATTCTAATAACATAAGGTGACATTGTACACTTTTTAAAGGGAAAAAGACACTTAAGTCCTCAAGTTTATTATATTTGGACAGGTCCCTCCGTTTTTCTTTTTATTTTGATAGGTATTATTTTTTTAATATGGTTAGTTATATTTAACTGTTAATGATATGATTTTTTTAAATTCCACTTATACACTTTATTTTATTACCCAAATTTATTTGATTTCACAATTATAAATACTCAACCATTTATTAGATAAATTATTTAAATAATATAATTTTTTTAGGATTTGTACAGTGACTTTGTTTTCTTCTATTCATGTAGTATAAATATTCAAAACTATATATTATTTTTTTTAGAAAAAAGTATATCAAACTTGTATCTTTTTCTTTGTGCCTATCAAGAATCCTACTTAGCTAGTAGAATCCATCCTTTATCCAATTCATATCTATAAAACAACCTCATCTAATATACTTATCTGAATTTTATGTTCTATTAAATTAAAATCAAATAACACGACAATCTCACAGGTATAAAAGATCACAATACTAATAAAATTAACATTCATAATAAAATATAGAATTTTTTCAGATCATGTTCTTGTGCTAACATATTTTTTAAAAACTAACGAAATACTAATCTAATATACACTTCAACAATCTTTGGCTTTTGTGAGGACATATGTCCTCATGTTTGCCTAGCAAAATTCTCACTAAAGCTCTGATTTAACCATTAGTGAGAACATGTCCTCACAAAAGGATCCTCACTAATAGTTCGTCACAAGAGATTGTTTTCGTGACAACTTTAACGTGTCCTCACGTAAAGTTTAGTCTTTAGTGAGGTCATTTTGTCCTCACGAAAAGTTAGCCTTTTGTGAAGACATCAGTCCTCACGAAAGGTGTAAGAATCGTGAGGATTAATGTCCTCACGAATGAGGTTTATGTCCTCACGAATGGTGTACTAATCGTGAGGGATTATGTCCTCATGGAAAATGATTTTTTGAGTATTTTTTGTAATTACTATTATTATTATGCATTGTTTTAGTTTTTGTTTTAATTTTTATTTCGTATTATTTGTTTTTTTATTACATAATCTCGATAAATTGAGAAAATTAAAAGAATTTGATTAAAGTAAAAATATTACAAAAATCAAAATCATAAAAGTCATACAATGGAAATAAAAGTCAAAACAAGTCAACTAAATCGAATATTACAAAACAAGTCGACTAAATCAAATATTACAAAATAAGTCGACTAAATCAAATATTACAAAATAAGTCGACTAAATCAAATATTACAAAATAAAATAAAGTTAAAATTCTACATCACTAAGTTGTTCGTCCATGAGCACTAATTCCAGTATGGGCTGTGTTGCTCAGCCTCCACTTCCAACTTTTCTCTTGTAAACAATGTTAATTTCAAGTGAAAGACGTTAACAAAGTTTTACTCAAAACTAAGATAATAAACTACCTATTTTTCTTCATTACAGAAAGCATACAATCTAGCTGCTCAATTGCTTCGTCAATGGTGGCATGTCAAAGTATTTGGTTCGAACAATCTGTGAAAAAATAAAAGTAAGCAAATATAATAATAAAATTAAATCAAAATTCACAGTTTTTAACTAAAAAACAACCTCATCCATGGCATCCTTATCTTCCACTGAATCTTCTTCTACAGTCTTTTCTTCTTGAGGAGTCTTTAAATGCTCATTAACCATCAATGCTTCATGATCTCTAACTTTTAACCTATCGAAACCCTTCATTATAGGTATTATTTGTAATATCCAAGTAGTTCTTCTCAGAGGGAGTTGTAGCATCTGAAATAATATTAGCACATTTATCAATATTACTAAACGATTCAACTACAGCATCATCTGAATTAGGGTAGTAATCTCCCATAACATTAATTGAATTAGATAAACAATCATTCACAACATCAACTGTATTTTTCATCAGATTAGAAATAAAGTGCATAGTAGAATCATTAGCATTTGTAGTTTTAACAGAAATTCGCTTGAAATTTCACTAACAACATCATCATCCAAATCAAAGTCCAATTTATTATCATTAATAGCATTATTTGAAACGGACTCTAAGGGATCACTCATATCAGCATTATTATATAAATCAGTGCTATTAACGCTCAAATGAGGCCTATTATCCAAATTAATGTCATTAACACACATATCGGGATTTTTTTAGAATCATCAACAAATCGGCATTTATAAGGACAAGTTTAGAATTTTTAAAACAATTGTCAAGAGCAAGCATTTTGCCTTTGAATTTAGCAGAGACATCACTATCAGACTCATGTAGCGAAGATTCAGAATCGGAATCGGAATTAGAAAGTACCTTCTCGTTCGACGCTACGTTTTTTGTAAGAATCGGAGTCCAAACTTTTGTCGCCAACGATTCTTAGGTCCGGTTCAATTTAAAGCCCAAGAGGATCCATCAAATGTCCTCCAAAAGTTGCTGATGTAGTTAACTAAAGGAATTCAATACACCAAAACCTAAAAATCAAATTAATATATAGTTTTAATTATGTAAATTAAATAGAAATTGATATGTAAGATAAGATTATACCTTGTGCTCGGATTATGGTGGTGGTGGCGCGCAGTGGTAGTGGTCCGCCGGTGGTGGTGGCTCGGATGAGCTCCTTTGATGTATCTCTGTTTTTGGGCTCATTTGATGGAGCGGGGACTCTTGGCTACTTTGATGTCGGTGCTGGAATTCTGGTTATGGTGCTCCGATATTGGATGATAATGGCCGGCAAAAATTGAAAGGTATTAATTTGATGAAGGGTTTTGAGTGTCAAAGACTAAAGGAAACGGGTTTAAAGAGTAATAACTTTTCAATATGGCGCGTTAAATTTGCCTTTGCCGCCCATCTAAAATTTAGTTCTTATTAATAAATTATTATTGGGCAATACTTCCATCCAATATTGGATGGTCCAATATTTAAATCACCGCCATTGATTATTAAAACAAAACACATGTAATTAGATTAATGTGATAGTTACTTTTGCAAGTTTAAAACATGGGGTATGTGTATGAATGTAATTGGTGTAGGATCATCCAATATTGGATGGAAGAATTTTCCTTTTAATTATAGTTTAAAATTATAATTTTAATTATAGTTTAAAATTATAATTTTAATAAATAACATGAAATTATTTTTTTCTTATTATATATTTTCTAATAAAGTTTTATATTTAACTTCTATGAATAAAATTGTTTCTACTGTATACTTTTGATATTTGTTCGATAAAGTTTTAATCCCCTAATTGTCTTTATATGTTATTGTTTATAAATTGAACATTACCTATGCAAAAAATTAAAAATTAATATTTTAATTTATTACTACTTAATCAAATTGTTTAAAAACTTAGTTTTTAAATAGTTAATTGTTCAATAGATGTACTCGACTTCTTACAGTAATCTAAGATAATTTATCTATTAAAATATCCTTGAATTTACCAATAATAGAGGATGGTGACATTGTGATGCTAGTTAAATGTTTATTTTTGTCAATGTTAAATTTTGATGAATTATAATGTAGTGTTACGACATTCATTAATGAATTGCATTCTGAAAAGTATGGCTTATGAGTATTACCCTTATTCTTACTAAAATAAGTGTTGTGATAAATAAAACAAAATATCATTCATAAAAATGTTCGAGCATAGATAACTTTTAAAATCCTTCAAGGTCTTTTAGAGCTAGTAGTGACTACCACAAAAAAAAATTGCTAATATCACCATTGAGGATGCTTCTGATAAAACATTGTTAAAGTTAACTGTAAAATTATCTAAATTGGATGTCATGAAATGAAGCTTATAAGAGTAGTGAACTAGAGTGTTAAGTGTATTGCAAGAAAAATACATTAACTTATATCCTATAGGGTTCGCCAAGTACATATTTTCTAAATATGATAGATTCCAGATTGTCAAAGGTTTGAAGATAAGGATGCAACTATACATTCAGTATCATTGTGGTAGTGTATTACATGTCGTTTCTCTACATGTCGTTAGTATAGGGACAAAATCGTTACAATGTGTATTTACCTTTGTTGTCCCCTAGAGTGTGATAGGTAAATCAACACCTAAGGGAGCTACTACCACCAGTGAATGAGTCGTTAACAAGTAACAAATAATTACTAGGAATATCGTTCTCCATATGCACTAGGAGGTTAATTCTTTTGTCTTTCCAGGTAGCGTAGAGGGGACAAATTACAGTTAACTAAAACATAAAATATATTTTTTGTTTCTCAAAAGTAAGGATTAAAGTCAAAATAAATAATATATGATTAGTAATGTATTTTTAACCAAAGGACATACTAGTCAACATGAGAATATAGATAAGAAGATAGTTTGAGAGTCGCTACTAATTTCCACTAATTATGAATTTACCCATTTATGGATATCATGGTAAATTGTTATTTTAGCAATAGTCGAAACTCTAAAATCCCTTAATTCCATCCCAGGTAGATAGAGGGTTATCCTACAATTCTATGGACCTCTCCCGAGTGACCCCTACAAAACTTTCAAACGTAATTAATTCTAAATTAATTGACTATCCGGTTAGTTAAGACCTCTTAACTCAATAACACACACCGAATGATTATATATTATTTTCTATAATCAGATCTCCCCCTCTACCCCTCCCGGATGACAGTCTAGTCTACTAATACCACCTACAACTTTATCTTCATAAGGGCTGAAGAAATCATAAATACATAATGAATGCTAAATCAATTCATTTGAATAGTAATATCCAAAAACACAATGAAACATCATAATCCAAATGTAGGGTTCATACATTATCTATTTCTCTAGCTACAAATGATTTAGTTCATAAAAAAATAATAGACAACAACAAATAAAAGTGTAATATTCATGTTTAAAATATGAAATAGAATTGGAATACACTATTAATTTGTATCTTGAATTTGTCACCATTGTCTGGAATTTGGTAATAGTGTATTGCAAGATATCCCAGGAAGCATATTCTGTAATAATCAAAATAAATTAAATATAATTAAAATTAAAATTTGACTATAAGAATTAACAAAAAGAACAACCATTTACCAAGGGGACATGAACACAAAAAATATAAAATAAATGTAATAAATAATTCAAATAGATAAACATTTAATTCATAGGCTGTGTGTACTATTCTAATAACATAAGGTGACATTGTACACTTTTAAAATATCATGAGTTTATACACATATTTTCTAAGACCACAAAAGATATGATGTATTTCTTCAACCTAAATAAAAATACGTTCACATATGTAAACCACAAGGAGATAAAATAAAAAGAATGTATGGTGACTATTATATATGATGTTTGAAAATATGCTTTCTCCAATAGGTGTCAAACAAGTCTTACAACCTAATTTAATTTCTCTTACATCTATTTCCCTACTCTCCATACATACTCCAACCACTATGAATAGATGGTCTATCAAATCAAGTGCAAAAACATCTCTTGTGGTGTTGGTGTATATTTCGATATTCTGTAAAATATATATAGGAAAAATCTACCTAATTTTCTCAATATAATTAATTATAAATTTGATCAAAAATGAAAATAACATTCAAATTAATTTACACCAATGTGAAAAAACACCCCAATTTGCTCGACAGTAGAACAAATTTTTGAACATAATGCTAATCAACGATATGCCACTAGTGGTATTACTGCTTTTCTTTTTAAGAAAATTGCAACAATTCATAATCTTCCAGTTCAGGTAATTAAATATTATTATATTTTCTTCATATAAGAGGCAGAAATGAAGACTCGTTTTTTTATAGGACTTTGTGGTAAGAAATGATATGGGGTGTGGGTCCACTATTGGTCCAATTCTTGCTTCTGGAGTTGGAATTCGTACTGTTGATTGTGGTATTCCTCAACAATCTATGCACAGGTTGGAACATATATATTTTTTTAAATTTTATTATCGAGTTTGATTTCTCAATTACTCTCAAGATCTTTACTTGTTTTTGTTTAATTGCAGTGTGAGAGAGATTTGTGGGAAGGAAGATGTTGAGATTGCTTACAACTACTTTAAGGCGTTTTATGAAATGTTCTCAAGCGTAGATAAAAAACTAAAAATAGATTGCTAAAAGGCAGATTCAATTATTCAAACAACAAACACACATCACACCATTACATTTACTGTCTCAAAGCTATTCATCAAATAAACTCTTGTGGGTAATCAAACAAACACACATTTATTAAATAATAAGAAAAACATGATGGGATCAAATACTTCATTTCTCCAAGCAAAACAAATACTTCATTTCTCAGTCTTTTTGGGATTCACTTCATTTTTCTTTGAGGATGTGCTAGCAACCATTGCTTCCAGGTGCCGCTTCTCTCCAGTGAGCTGTTTGGCTAACTTTCTTAGCCTTTCATTTTCTAAAGCAATTTGCAAGTTTGCTAAGTATAGCCTTGCGTTTTCTCTTTCCATCTCTTTCTTCTTGTTCCTGAAAGACATGAAAAAAATGTTAGTTTACTTGTTTTAGACTAGTATACATACCTTTATATTCCAAATTCTATTCATAGATTTGCTATTTCACCTCCTTTAAATGATTTACACTACAAAATGAGAAAATGAGGAAGGTGATTTACTCTATTTATACTAATCAACATTGGTAGAACAAATTTTTAAATTAAAAAAGTACCTTAGATTTATAAATTGAAATGATATGGCCAACGATCTAAGATAATAGCATGTAAAAATAGTATTTAGACAGAAGATTGCAGATCTAGATGGAGACAATAGTTGAGGATAATATCATAATTAAGGAAGAAGAGGGAGATACTATAGAGAAATTGAATAAAAGTAGATTGGATCGAAGAAATGAATTCCGATTAGAGAAGATTGAAATTAGAAGATAACGAATATTTAGACATTAGAGTTAGATAGTAAAAGTGACGAAAAAAGGAATATCAAGAGGAGGCTGACAGTAGGTTTGAAACTAAGAGTGGAAGAAGATGTATGTATATGTATAGGAAAAGGCGGCAACATTAGGGTTTAATGGGTAGTTTATTTTTTATTGTGTTTGTGAAATTAGTGTGGACCCTAAATTGTATTAATATTTTAATTATAGTTTAAAATTATAATTTTAATAAATAACATGAAATTATTTTTTTCTTATTATATATTTTCTAATAAAGTTTTATATTTAACTTCTATGAATAAAATTGTTTCTACTGTATACTTTTGATATTTGTTCGATAAAGTTTTAATCCCCTAATTGTCTTTATATGTTATTGTTTATAAATTGAACATTACCTATGCAAAAAATTAAAAATTAATATTTTAATTTATTACTACTTAATCAAATTGTTTAAAAACTTAGTTTTTAAATAGTTAATTGTTCAATAGATGTACTCGACTTCTTACAGTAATCTAAGATAATTTATCTATTAAAATATCCTTGAATTTACCAATAATAGAGGATGGTGACATTGTGATGCTAGTTAAATGTTTATTTTTGTCAAAGTTAAATTTTAATGAATTATAATGTAGTGTTACGACATTCATTGATGAATTGCATTTTGAAAAGTATGGCTTATGAGTATTACCCTTATTCTTACTAAAATAAGTGTTGTGATAAATAAAACAAAATATCATTCATAAAAATGTTCGAGCATAGATAACTTTTAAAATCCTTCAAGGTCTTTTAGAGCTAGTAGTGACTACCACAAAAAAATTGCTAATATCACCATTGAGGATGCTTTTGATGAAACATTGTTAAAGTTAACTGTAAAATTATCTAAAGTGGATGTCATGAAATGAAGCTTATAAGAGTAGTGAACTAGAGTATTAAGTGTATTGCAAGAAAAATACATTAACTTATATACTATAGGGTTCGCCAAGTACATATTTTCTAAATATGATAGATTCCAGATTGTCAAAGGTTTGAAGATAAGGATGCAACTATACATTCAGTATCATTGTGGTAGTGTATTACATGTCGTTTCTCTACATGTCGTTAGTATAGGGACAAAATCGTTACACTGTGTATTTACCTTTGTTGTCCCCTAGAGTGTGATAGGTAAATCAACACATAGGGGAGCTACTACCCACAAGTGAATGAGTCGTTAACAAGTAACAAATAATTACTAGGAATATCGTTCTCCATATGCACTAGGAGGTTAATTCTTTTGTCTTTCCAGGAAGCGTAGAGGGGACAAATTACAGTTAACTAAAACATAAAATATATTTTTTGTTTCTCAAAAGTAAGGATTAAAGTCAAAATAAATAATATATGATTAGTAATGTATTTTTAACCAAAGGACATACTAGTCAACATGAGAATATAGATAAGAAGATAGTTTGAGAGTTGCTACTAATTTCCACTAATTATGAATTTACCCATTTATGAATATCATGGTAAATTGTTATTTTAGCAATAGTCGAAACTCTAAAATCCCTTAATTCCATCCCAGGTAGATAGAGGGTTATCCTACAATTCTATGGACATCTCCCGAGTGAGCCGTACAAAACTTTCAAACATAATTAATTCTAAATTAATTGACTATCCGGTTAGTCAAGACCTCCTAACTCAATAAGACACACCGAATGATTATATATTATTTTCTATAATCCGATCTCCCCCTCTCTCCCTCCCGGATGACAGTCTAGTCTACTAATACCACCTACAACTTTATCTTCATAAGGGCTGAAGAAATCATAAATACATAATGAATGCTAAATCAATTCATTTGAATAGTAATATCCAAAAACACAATGAAACATCATAATCCAAATGTAGGGTTCATACATTATCTATTTCTCTAGCTACAAATGATTTAGATCATAAAAAAATAATAGACAACAACAAATAAAAGTGTAATATTCATGTTTAAAATATAAAATAGAATTGGATTACACTATTAATTTGTATCTTGAATTTGTCACCATTGTCTGGAATTTGGTAATAGTCTATTGAAAGATATCCGAGGAAGCATATTCTGTAATAATCAAAATAAATTAAATATAATTAAAATTGACTATAAGAATTAACAAAAAGAACAACCATTTACCAAGGGGACATGAACACAAAAAATATTAAATAAATGTAATAAATAATTCAAATAGATAAACATTTAATTCATAGGCTGTTTGTACTATTCTAATAACATAAGGTGACATTGTACACTTTTAAAATTTCATGAGTTTATACACATATTTTCTAAGACCACAAAAGATATGATGTATTTCTTCAACCTAAATAAAAATACGTTCACATATGTAAACCACAAGGAGATAAAATAAAAAGAATGTATGGTAGACTATCATATATGATGTTTGAAAATATGCTTTCTCCAATAGGTGTCAAACAAGTCTTACAACCTAATTTAATTTCTCTTACATCTATTTCCCTACTCTCAATACATACTCCAACCACTATGAATAGATGGTCTAACAAATCAAGTGCAAAAACATCTCTTGTGGTGTTGGTGTATATTTCGATATTCTGTAAAATATATATAGGAAAAATCTACCTAATTTTCTCAATATAATTAATTATAAATTTGATCAAAAATGAAAATAACATTTAAATTAATTTACACCAATGTGAAAAAACACCCCAATTTGCTCGACAGTAGAACAAATTTTTGAACATAATGCTAATCAACGATATGCCACTAGTGGTATTACTGCTTTTCTTTTTAAGAAAATTGCAACAATTCATAATCTTCCAGTTCAGGTAATTAAATATTATTATATTTTCTTCATATAAGAGGCAGAAATGAAGACTCGTTTTTTTATAGGACTTTGTGGTAAGAAATGATATGGGGTGTGGGTCCACTATTGGTCCAATTCTTGCTTCTGGAGTTGGAATTCGTACTGTTGATTGTGGTATTCCTCAACAATCTATGCACAGGTTGGAACATATATATTTTTTTTAATTTTATTATCGAGTTTGATTTCTCAATTACTCTCAAGATCTTTGCTTGTTTTTGTTTAATTGCAGTGTGAGAGAGATTTGTGGGAAGGAAGATGTGGGGATTGCTTACAACTACTTTAAGGCGTTTTATGAAATGTTCTCTAGCGTAGATAAAAAACTAAAAATAGATTGCTAAAAGGCAGATTCAATTATTCAAACAACAAACACACATCACACCATTACATTTACTGTCTCAAAGCTATTCATCAAATAAACTCTTGTGGGTAATCAAACAAACACACATTTATTAAATAATAAGAAAAACATGATGGGATCAAATACTTCATTTCTCCAAGCAAAAAAAATACTTCATTTCTCAGTCTTTTTGGGATTCACTTCATTTTTCATTGAGGATGAGCTAGCAACCATTGCTTCCAGGTGCCGCTTCTCTCCAGTGAGCTGTTTGGCTAACTTTCTTAGCCTTTCATTTTATAAAGCAATTTGCAAGTTTGCTAAGTATAGCCTTGCGTTTTCTCTTCCATCTCTTTCTTCTTGTTCCTGAAAGACAAGAAAAAAATGTTAGTTTACTTGTTTTAGACTAGTATACATACCTTTATATTCCAAATTCTATTCATAGATTTGCTATCTCACCTCCTTTAAATGATTTACACTACAAAATGAGCAAATGAGGAAGGTGATTTACTCTATTTATACTAATTCACATTGGTAGAACAAATTTTTAAATTAAAAAAGTACCTTAGATTTATAAATTGAAATGATATGGCCAACGATCTAAGATACTAGCATGTAAAAATAGTATTTAGACAGAAGACTGCAGATCTAGATGGAGACAATAGTTGAGGATAATATCATAATTAAGGAAGAAGAGGGAGATACTACAGAGAAATTGAAAAAAAGTAGATTGGATGGAAAAAATGAATTCCGATTAGAGAAGATTGAAATTAGAAGATAACGAATATTTAGACATTAGAGTTAGATAGTAAAAGTGACGTAATATCAAGAGGATGCTGACAGTAGGTTTGAAACTAAGAGTGGAAGAAGATGTATGTATATGTATAGGAAAAGGCGGCAACATTAGGGTTTAATGGGTAGTTTATTTTTATTGTGTTTGTGAAATTAGTGTGGATCCTAAATTGTATTAATATTTTAATTATAGTTTAAAATTATAATTTTAATAAATAACATGAAATTATTTTTTTCTTATTATATATTTTCTAATAAAGTTTTATATTTAACTTCTATGAATAAAATTGTTTCTACTGTATACTTTTGATATTTGTTCGATAGAGTTTTAATCCCCTAATTGTCTTTATATGTTATTGTTTATAAATTGAACATTACCTCTGCAAAAAATTAAAAATTAATATTTTAATTTATTACTACTTAATCAAATTATTTAAAAACTTAGTTTTTAAATAGTTAATTGTTCAATAGATGTACTCGACTTCTTACAGTAATCTAAGATAATTTATCAATTAAAATATCCTTGAATTTACCAATAATAGAGGATGGTGACATTGTGATGCTAGTTAAATGATTATTTTTGTCAAAGTTAAATTATGATGAATTATAATGTAGTGTTACGACATTCATTGATGAATTGCATTCTGAAAAGTATGGCTTATGAGTTTTACCCTTATTCTTACTAAAATAAGTGTTGTTATAAATAAAACAAAATATCATTCATAAAAATGTTCGAGCATAGATAACTTTTAAAATCCTTCAAGGTCTTTTAGAGCTAGTAGTGACTACCACAAAAAAAAATTGCTAATATCACCATTGAGGATGCTTCTGATGAAACATTGTTAAAGTTAACTGTAAAATTATCTAAATTGGATGTCGTGAAATGAAGCTTATAAGAGTAGTGAACTAGAGTGTTAAGAGTATTGCAAGAAAAATACATTAACTTATATCCTATAGGGTTCGCCAAGTACATATTTTCTAAATATGATAGATTCCAGATTGTCAAAGGTTTGAAGATAAGTATGCAACTATACATTCAGTATCATTGTGGTAGTGTATTACATGTCGTTTCTCTACATGTCGTTAGTATAGGGACAAAATCGTTACAATGTGTATTTACCTTTGTTGTCCCCTAGAGTGTGATAGGTAAATCAACACCTAGGGGAGCTACTACCCACAAGTGAATGAGTCGTTAACAAGTAACAAATAATTACTAGGAATATCGTTCTCCATATGCACTAGGAGGTTAATTCTTTTGTCTTTCCAGGAAGCGTAGAGGGGACAAATTACAGTTAACTAAAACATAAAATATATTTTTTGTTTCTCAAAAGTAAGGATTAAAGTCAAAATAAATAATATATGATTAGTAATGTATTTTTAACCAAAGGACATACTAGTCAACACGAGAATATAGATAAGAAGATAGTTTGAGAGTCGCTACTAATTTCCACTAATTATGAATTTACCCATTTATGGATATCATGGTAAATTGTTATTTTAGCAATAGTCGAAACTCTAAAATCCCTTAATTCCATCCCAGGTAGATAGAGGGTTATCCTACAATTCTATGGACCTCTCCCGAGTGACCCCTACAAAACTTTCAAACGTAATTAATTCTAAATTAATTGACTATCCGGTTAGTCAAGATCTCCTAACTCAATAACACACACTGAATTATTATATATTATTTTCTATAATCCGATCTCCCCCTCTCTCCCTCCCGGATGACAGTCTAGTCTACTAATACCACCTACAACTTTATCTTCATAAGGGCTGAAGAAATCATAAATACATAATGAATGCTAAATCAATTCATTTGAATAGTAATATCCCAAAACACAATGAAACATCATAATCAAAATGTAGGGTTCATACATTATCCCTTTCTCTAGCTACAAATGATTTAGTTCATAAAAAAATAATAGACAACAACAAATAAAAGTGTAATATTCATGTTTAAAATATAAAATAGAATTGGATTACACTATTAATTTGTATCTTGAATTTGTCACCATTGTCTGGAATCTGGTAATAGTCTATTGCAAGATATTCCAGGAAGCATATTCTGTAATAATCAAAATAAATTAAATATAATTAAAATTAAAATTTGACTATAAGAATTAACAAAAAGAACAACCATTTACCAAGGGGACATGAACACAAAAAATATAAAATAAATGTAATAAATAATTCAAATAGATAAACATTTAATTCATAGGCTGTGTGTACTATTCTAATAACATAAGGTGACATTGTACACTTTTAAAATATCATGAGTTTATACACATATTTTCTAAGACCACAAAAGATATGATGTATTTATTCAACCTAAATAAAAATACGTTCACATATGTAAACCACAAGGAGATAAAATAAAAAGAATGTATGGTAGACTACCATATATGATGTTTGAAAATATGCTTTCTCCAATAGGTGTCAAACAAGTCTTACAACCTAATTTAATTTCTCTTACATCTATTTCCCTACTCTCCATACATACTCCAACCACTATGAATAGATGGTCTAACAAATTAAGTGCAAAAACATCTCTTGTGGTGTTGGTGTATATTTCGATATTCTGTAAAATATATATAGGAAAAATCTACCTAATTTTCTCAATATAATTAATTATAAATTTGATCAAAAATGAAAATAACATTCAAATTAATTTACACCAATGTGAAAAAACACCCCAATTTGCTCGACAGTAGAACAAATTTTTGAACATAATGCTAATCAACGATATGCCACTAGTGGTATTACTGCTTTTCTTTTTAAGAAAATTGCAACAATTCATAATCTTCCAGTTCAGGTAATTAAATATTATTATATTTTCTTCATATAAGAGGCATAAATGAAGACTCGTTTTTTTATAGGACTTTGTGGTAAGAAATGATATGGGGTGTGGGTCCACTATTGGTCCAATTCTTGGTTCTGGAGTTGGAATTCGTACTGTTGATTGTGGTATTCCTCAACAATCTATGCACAGGTTGGAACATATATATTTTTTTTTAATTTTATTATCGAGTTTGATTTCTCAATTACTCTCAAGATCTTTTCTTGTTTTTGTTTAATTGCAGTGTGAGAGAGATTTGTGGGAAGGAAGATGTGGGGATTGCTTACAACTACTTTAAGGCGTTTTATGAAATGTTCTCTAGCGTAGATAAAAAACTAAAAATAGATTGCTAAAAGGCAGATTCAATTATTCAAACAACAAACACACATCACACCATTACATTTACTGTCTCAAAGCTATTCATCAAATAAACTCTTGTGGGTAATCAAACAAACACACATTTATTAAATAATAAGAAAAACATGATGGGATCAAATACTTCATTTCTCAGTCTTTTTGGGATTCACTTCATTTTTCATTGAGGATGAGCTAGCAACCATTGCTTCCAGGTGCCGCTTCTCTCCAGTGAGCTGTTTGGCTAACTTTCTTAGCCTTTCATTTTCTAAAGCAATTTGCAAGTTTGCTAAGTATAGCCTTGCGTTTTCTCTTCCATCTCTTTCTTCTTGTTCCTGAAAGACAAGAAAAAAATGTTAGTTTACTTGTTTTAGACTAGTATACATACCTTTATATTCCAAATTCTATTCATAGATTTGCTATCTCACCTCCTTTAAATGATTTACACTACAAAATGAGCAAATGAGGAAGGTGATTTACTCTATTTATACTAATTCACATTGGTAGAACAAATTTTTAAATTAAAAAAGTACCTTAGATTTATAAATTGAAATGATATGGCCAACGATCTAAGATACTAGCATGTAAAAATAGTATTTAGACAGAAGATTGCAGATCTAGATGGAGACAATAGTTGAGGATAATATCATAATTAAGGAAGAAGAGGGAGATACTACAGAGAAATTGAAAAAAAGTAGATTGGATGGAAGAAATGAATTCCGATTAGAGAAGATTGAAATTAGAAGATAACGAATATTTAGACATTAGAGTTAGATAGTAAAAGTGACGAAAAAAGGAATATCGAGAGGAGGCTGACAGTAGGTTTGAAACTAAGAGTGGAAGAAGATGTATGTATATGTATAGGAAAAGGCGGTAACATTAGGGTTTAATGGGTAGTTTATTTTTATTGTGTTTGTGAAATTAGTGTGGACCCTAAATTGTATTAATATTTTAATTATAGTTTAAAATTATAATTTTAATAAATAACATGAAATTATTTTTTTCTTATTATATATTTTCTAATAAAGTTTTATATTTAACTTCTATGAATAAAATTTTTTCTACTGTATACTTTTGATATTTGTTCGATAAAGTTTTAATCCCCTAATTGTCTTTATATGTTATTGTTTATAAATTGAACATTACCTATGCAGAAAATTAAAAATTAATATTTTAATTTATTACTACTTAATCAAATTATTTAAAAACTTAGTTTTTAAATAGTTAATTGTTCAATAGATGTACTCGACTTCTTACAGTAATCTAAGATAATTTATCAATTAAAATATCCTTGAATTTACCAATAATAGAGGATGGTGACATTGTGATGCTAGTTAAATGATTATTTTTGTCAAAGTTAAATTATGATGAATTATAATGTAGTGTTACGACATTCATTGATGAATTGCATTCTGAAAAGTATGGCTTATGAGTTTTACCCTTATTCTTACTAAAATAAGTGTTGTTATAAATAAAACAAAATATCATTCATAAAAATGTTCGAGCATAGATAACTTTTAAAATCCTTCAAGGTCTTTTAAAGCTAGTAGTGACTACCACAAAAAAAAAATTGCTAATATCACCATTGAGGATGCTTCTGATGAAACATTGTTAAAGTTAACTGTAAAATTATCTAAATTGGATGTCGTGAAATGAAGCTTATAAGAGTAGTGAACTAGAGTGTTAAGTGTATTGCAAGAAAAATACATTAACTTATATCCTATAGGGTTCGCCAAGTACATATTTTCTAAATATGATAGATTCCAGATTGTCAAAGGTTTGAAGATAAGTATGCAACTATACATTCAGTATCATTGTGGTAGTGTATTACATGTCGTTTGTCTACATGTCGTTAGTATAGGGACAAAATCGTTACAATGTGTATTTACCTTTGTTGTCCCCTAGAGTGTGATAGGTAAATCAACACCTAGGGGAGCTACTACCCAGAAGTGAATGAGTCGTTAACAAGTAACAAATAATTACTAGGAATATCGTTCTCCATATGCACTAGGAGGTTAATTCTTTTGTCTTTCCAGGAAGCGTAGAGGGGACAAATTACAGTTAACTAAAACATAAAATATATTTTTTGTTTCTCAAAAGTAAGGATTAAAGTCAAAATAAATAATATATGATTAGTAATGTATTTTTAACCAAAGGACATACTAGTCAACACGAGAATATAGATAAGAAGATAGTTTGAGAGTCGCTACTAATTTCCACTAATTATGAATTTACCCATTTATGGATATCATGGTAAATTGTTATTTTAGCAATAGTCGAAACTCTAAAATCCCTTAATCCATCCCAGGTAGATAGAGGGTTATCCTACAATTCTATGGACCTCTCCCGAGTGACCCCTACAAAACTTTCAAACGTAGTTAATTCTAAATTAATTGACTATCCGGTTAGTCAAGACCTCCTAACTCAATAACACACACCGAATTATTATATATTATTTTCTATAATCCGATCTCCCCCTCTCTCCCTCCCGGATGACAGTCTAGTCTACTAATACCACCTAAAACTTTATCTTCATAAGGGCTGAAGAAATCATAAATACATAATGAATGCTAAATCAATTCATTTGAATAGTAATATCCCAAAACACAATGAAACATCATAATCCAAATGTAGGGTTCATACATTATTACTTTCTCTAGCTACAAATGATTTAGTTCATAAAAAAATAATAGACAACAACAAATAAAAGTGTAATATTCATGTTTAAAATATAAAATAGAATTGGATTACACTATTAATTTGTATCTTGAATTTGTCACCATTGTCTGGAATCTGGTAATAGTCTATTGCAAGATATTCCAGGAAGCATATTCTGTAATAATCAAAATAAATTAAATATAATTAAAATTAAAATTTGACTATAAAAATTAACAAAAAGAACAACCATTTACCAAGGGGACATGAACACAAAAAATATAAAATAAATGTAATAAATAATTCAAATAGATAAACATTTAATTCATAGGCTGTGTGTACTATTCTAATAACATAAGGTGACATTGTACACTTTTAAAATATCATGAGTTTATACACATATTTTCTAAGACCACAAAAGATATGATGTATTTCTTCAACCTAAATAAAAATACGTTCACATATGTAAACCACAAGGAGATAAAATAAAAAGAATGTATGGTAGACTACAATATATGATGTTTGAAAATATGCTTTCTCCAATAGGTGTCAAACAAGTCTTACAACCTAATTTAATTTCTCTTACATCTATTTCCCTACTCTCCATACATACTCCAACCACTATGAATAGATGGTCTAACAAATTAAGTGCAAAAACATCTCTTGTGGTGTTGGTGTATATTTCGATATTCTGTAAAATATATATAGGAAAAATCAACCTAATTTTCTCAATATAATTAATTATAAATTTGATCAAAAATGAAAATAACATTCAAATTAATTTACACCAATGTGAAAAAACACCCCAATTTGCTCGACAGTAGAACAAATTTTTGAACATAATGCTAATCAACGATATGCCACTAGTGGTATTACTGCTTTTCTTTTTAAGAAAATTGCAACATTTCATAATCTTTCAGTTCAGGTAATTAAATATTATTATATTTTCTTCATATAAGAGGCAGAAATGAAGACTCGTTTTTTTATAGGACTTTGTGGTAAGAAATGATATGGGGTGTGGGTCCACTATTGGTCCAATTCTTGGTTCTGGAGTTGGAATTCGTACTGTTGATTGTGGTATTCCTCAACAATCTATGCACAGGTTGGAACATATATATTTTTTTTTAATTTTATTATCGAGTTTGATTTCTCAATTACTCTCAAGATCTTTGCTTGTTTTTGTTTAATTGCAGTGTGAGAGAGATTTGTGGGAAGGAAGATGTGGGGATTGCTTACAACTACTTTAAGGCGTTTTATGAAATGTTCTCTAGCGTAGATAAAAAACTAAAAATAGATTGCTAAAAGGCAGATTCAATTATTCAAACAACAAACACACATCACACCATTACATTTACTGTCTCAAAGCTATTCATCAAATAAACTCTTGTGGGTAACCAAACAAACACACATTTATTAAATAATAAGAAAAACATGATGGGATCAAATACTTCATTTCTCCAAGCAAAAAAAATACTTCATTTCTCAGTCTTTTTGGGATTCACTTCATTTTTCTTTGAGGATGAGCTAGCAACCATTGCTTCCAGGTGCCGCTTCTCTCCAGTGAGCTGTTTGGCTAACTTTCTTAGCCTTTCATTTTCTAAAGCAATTTGCGAGTTTGCTAAGTATAGCCTTGCGTTTTCTCTTTCCATCTCTTTCTTCTTGTTCCTGAAAGACATGAAAAAAATGTTAGTTTACTTGTTTTAGACTAGTATACATACCTTTATATTCCAAATTCTATTCATAGATTTGCTATCTCACCTCCTTTAAATGATTTACACTACAAAATGAGAAAATGAGGAAGGTGATTTACTCTATTTATACTAATCAACATTGGTAGAACAAATTTTTAAATTAAAAAAGTACCTTAGATTTATAAATTGAAATGATATGGCCAACGATCTAAGATAATAGCGTGTAAAAATAGTATTTAGACAGAAGATTGCAGATCTAGATGGAGACAATAGTTGAGGATAATATCATAATTAAGGAAGAAGAGGGAGATACTATAGAGAAATTGAATAAAAGTAGATTGGATCGAAGAAATGAATTCCGATTAGAGAAGATTGAAATTAGAAGATAACGAATATTTAGACATTAGAGTTAGATAGTAAAAGTGACGAAAAAAGGAATATCAAGAGGAGGCTGACAGTAGGTTTGAAACTAAGAGTGGAAGAAGATGTATGTATATGTATAGGAAAAGGCGGCAACATTAGGGTTTAATGGGTAGTTTATTTTTTATTGTGTTTGTGAAATTAGTGTGGACCCTAAATTGTATTAATATTTTAATTATAGTTTAAAATTATAATTTTAATTATAGTTTAAAATTATAATTTTAATAAATAACATGAAATTATTTTTTTCTTATTATATATTTTCTAATAAAGTTTTATATTTAACTTCTATGAATAAAATTGTTTCTACTGTATACTTTTGATATTTGTTCGATAAAGTTTTAATCCCCTAATTGTCTTTATATGTTATTGTTTATAAATTGAACATTACCTATGCAAAAAATTAAAAATTAATATTTTAATTTATTACTACTTAATCAAATTGTTTAAAAACTTAGTTTTTAAATACTTAATTGTTCAATAGATGTACTCGACTTCTTACAGTAATCTAAGATAATTTATCTATTAAAATATCCTTGAATTTACCAATAATAGAGGATGGTGACATTGTGATGCTAGTTAAATGTTTATTTTTGTCAAAGTTAAATTTTGATGAATTATAATGTAGTGTTACGACATTCATTGATGAATTGCATTTTGAAAAGTATGGCTTATGAGTATTACCCTTATTCTTACTAAAATAAGTGTTGTGATAAATAAAACAAAATATCATTCATAAAATTGTTCGAGCATAGATAACTTTTAAAATCCTTCAAGGTCTTTTAGAGCTAGTAGTGACTACCACAAAAAAAATTGCTAATATCACCATTGAGGATGCTTTTGATGAAACATTGTTAAAGTTAACTGTAAAATTATCTAAATTGGATGTCATGAAATGAAGCTTATAAGAGTAGTGAACTAGAGTATTAAGTGTATTGCAAGAAAAATACATTAACTTATATACTATAGGGTTCGCCAAGTACATATTTTCTAAATATGATAGATTCCAGATTGTCAAAGGTTTGAAGATAAGGATGCAACTATACATTCAGTATCATTGTGGTAGTGTATTACATGTCGTTTCTCTACATGTCGTTAGTATAGGGACAAAATCGTTACACTGTGTATTTACCTTTGTTGTCCCCTAGAGTGTGATAGGTAAATCAACACATAGGGGAGCTACTACCCACAAGTGAATGAGTCGTTAACAAGTAACAAATAATTACTAGGAATATCGTTCTCCATATGCACTAGGAGGTTAATTCTTTTGTCTTTCCAGGAAGCGTAGAGGGGACAAATTACAGTTAACTAAAACATAAAATATATTTTTTGTTTCTCAAAAGTAAGGATTAAAGTCAAAATAAATAATATATGATTAGTAATGTATTTTTAACCAAAGGACATACTAGTCAACACGAGAATATAGATAAGAAGATAGTTTGAGAGTTGCTACTAATTTCCACTAATTATGAATTTACCCATTTATGGATATCATGGTAAATTGTTATTTTAGCAATAGTCGAAACTCTAAAATCCCTTAATTCCATCCCAGGTAGATAGAGGGTTATCCTACAATTCTATGGACATCTCCCGAGTGAGCCGTACAAAACTTTCAAACATAATTAATTCTAAATTAATTGACTATCCGGTTAGTCAAGACCTCCTAACTCAATAAGACACACCGAATGATTATATATTATTTTCTATAATCCGATCTCCCCCTCTCTCCCTCCCGGATGACAGTCTAGTCTACTAATACCACCTACAACTTTATCTTCATAAGGGCTGAAGAAATCATAAATACATAATGAATGCTAAATAAATTCATTTGAATAGTAATATCCAAAAACACAATGAAACATCATAATCCAAATGTAGGGTTCATACATTATCTATTTCTCTAGCTACAAATGATTTAGATCATAAAAAAATAATAGACAACAACAAATAAAAGTGTAATATTCATGTTTAAAATATAAAATAGAATTGGATTACACTATTAATTTGTATCTTGAATTTGTCACCATTGTCTGGAATTTGGTAATAGTCTATTGAAAGATATCCGAGGAAGCATATTCTATAATAATCAAAATAAATTAAATATAATTAAAATTGACTATAAGAATTAACAAAAAGAGCAACCATTTACCAAGGGGACATGAACACAAAAAATATAAAATAAATGTAATAAATAATTCAAATTGATAAACATTTAATTCATAGGCTGTTTGTACTATTCTAATAACATAAGGTGACATTGTACACTTTTAAAATTTCATGAGTTTATACACATATTTTCTAAGACCACAAAAGATATGATGTATTTCTTCAACCTAAATAAAAATACGTTCACATATGTAAACCACAAGGAGATAAAATAAAAAGAATGTATGGTAGACTATCATATATGATGTTTGAAAATATGCTTTCTCCAATAGGTGTCAAACAAGTCTTACAACCTAATTTAATTTCTCTTACATCTATTTCCCTACTCTCAATACATACTCCAACCACTATGAATAGATGGTCTAACAAATCAAGTGCAAAAACATCTCTTGTGGTGTTGGTGTATATTTCGATATTCTGTAAAATATATATAGGAAAAATCTACCTAATTTTCTCAATATAATTAATTATAAATTTGATCAAAAATGAAAATAACATTTAAATTAATTTACACCAATGTGAAAAAACACCCCAATTTGCTCGACAGTAGAACAAATTTTTGAACATAATGCTAATCAACGATATGCCACTAGTGGTATTACTGCTTTTCTTTTTAAGAAAATTGCAACAATTCATAATCTTCCAGTTCAGGTAATTAAATATTATTATATTTTCTTCATATAAGAGGCAGAAATGAAGACTCGTTTTTTTATAGGACTTTGTGGTAAGAAATGATATGGGGTGTGGGTCCACTATTGGTCCAATTCCTGCTTCTGGAGTTGGAATTCGTACTGTTGATTGTGGTATTCCTCAACAATCTATGCACAGGTTGGAACATATATATTTTTTTTAATTTTATTATCGAGTTTGATTTCTCAATTACTCTCAAGATCTTTGCTTGTTTTTGTTTAATTGCAGTGTGAGAGAGATTTGTGGGAAGGAAGATGTGGGGATTGCTTACAACTACTTTAAGGCGTTTTATGAAATGTTCTCTAGCGTAGATAAAAAACTAAAAATAGATTGCTAAAAGGCAGATTCAATTATTCAAACAACAAACACACATCACACCATTACATTTACTGTCTCAAAGCTATTCATCAAATAAACTCTTGTGGGTAATCAAACAAACACACATTTATTAAATAATAAGAAAAACATGATGGGATCAAATACTTCATTTCTCCAAGCAAAAAAAATACTTCATTTCTCAGTCTTTTTGGGATTCACTTCATTTTTCATTGAGGATGAGCTAGCAACCATTGCTTCCAGGTGCCGCTTCTCTCCAGTGAGCTGTTTGGCTAACTTTCTTAGCCTTTCATTTTATAAAGCAATTTGCAAGTTTGCTAAGTATAGCCTTGCGTTTTCTCTTCCATCTCTTTCTTCTTGTTCCTGAAAGACAAGAAAAAAATGTTAGTTTACTTGTTTTAGACTAGTATACATACCTTTATATTCCAAATTCTATTCATAGATTTGCTATCTCACCTCCTTTAAATGATTTACACTACAAAATGAGCAAATGAGGAAGGTGATTTACTCTATTTATACTAATTCACATTGGTAGAACAAATTTTTAAATTAAAAAAGTACCTTAGATTTATAAATTGAAATGATATGGCCAACGATCTAAGATACTAGCATGTAAAAATAGTATTTAGACAGAAGACTGCAGATCTAGATGGAGACAATAGTTGAGGATAATATCATAATTAAGGAAGAAGAGGAGATACTACAGAGAAATTGAAAAAAAGTAGATTGGATGGAAGAAATGAATTCCGATTAGAGAAGATTGAAATTAGAAGATAACGAATATTTAGACATTAGAGTTAGATAGTAAAAGTGACGAAAAAAGGAATATCAAGAGGATGCTGACAGTAGGTTTGAAACTAAGAGTGGAAGAAGATGTATGTATATGTATAGGAAAAGGCGGCAACATTAGGGTTTAATGGGTAGTTTATTTTTATTGTGTTTGTGAAATTAGTGTGGATCCTAAATTGTATTAATATTTTAATTATAGTTTAAAATTATAATTTTAATAAATAACATGAAATTATTTTTTTCTTATTATATATTTTCTAATAAAGTTTTATATTTAACTTCTATGAATAAAATTGTTTCTACTGTATACTTTTGATATTTGTTCGATAGAGTTTTAATCCCCTAATTGTCTTTATATGTTATTGTTTATAAATTGAACATTACCTCTGCAAAAATTTAAAAATTAATATTTTAATTTATTACTACTTAATCAAATTATTTAAAAACTTAGTTTTTAAATAGTTAATTGTTCAATAGATGTACTCGACTTCTTACAGTAATCTAAGATAATTTATCAATTAAAATATCCTTGAATTTACCAATAATAGAGGATGGTGACATTGTGATGCTAGTTAAATGATTATTTTTGTCAAAGTTAAATTATGATGAATTATAATGTAGTGTTACGACATTCATTGATGAATTGCATTCTGAAAAGTATGGCTTATGAGTTTTACCCTTATTCTTACTAAAATAAGTGTTGTTATAAATAAAACAAAATATCATTCATAAAAATGTTCGAGCATAGATAACTTTTAAAATCCTTCAAGGTCTTTTAGAGCTAGTAGTGACTACCACAAAAAAAAATTGCTAATATCACCATTGAGGATGCTTCTGATGAAACATTGTTAAAGTTAACTGTAAAATTATCTAAATTGGATGTCGTGAAATGAAGCTTATAAGAGTAGTGAACTAGAGTGTTAAGAGTATTGCAAGAAAAATACATTAACTTATATCCTATAGGGTTCGCCAAGTACATATTTTCTAAATATGATAGATTCCAGATTGTCAAAGGTTTGAAGATAAGTATGCAACTATACATTCAGTATCATTGTGGTAGTGTATTACATGTCGTTTCTCTACATGTCGTTAGTATAGGGACAAAATCGTTATAATGTGTATTTACCTTTGTTGTCCCCTAGAGTGTGATAGGTAAATCAACACCTAGGGGAGCTACTACCCACAAGTGAATGAGTCGTTAACAAGTAACAAATAATTACTAGGAATATCGTTCTCCATATGCACTAGGAGGTTAATTCTTTTGTCTTTCCAGGAAGCGTAGAGGGGACAAATTACAGTTAACTAAAACATAAAATATATTTTTTGTTTCTCAAAAGTAAGGATTAAAGTCAAAATAAATAATATATGATTAGTAATGTATTTTTAACCAAAGGACATACTAGTCAACACGAGAATATAGATAAGAAGATAGTTTGAGAGTCGCTACTAATTTCCACTAATTATGAATTTACCCATTTATGGATATCATGGTAAATTGTTATTTTAGCAATAGTCGAAACTCTAAAATCCCTTAATTCCATCCCAGGTAGATAGAGGGTTATCCTACAATTCTATGGACCTCTCCCGAGTGACCCCTACAAAACTTTCAAACGTAATTAATTCTAAATTAATTGACTATCCGGTTAGTCAAGACCTCCTAACTCAATAACACACACTGAATTATTATATATTATTTTCTATAATCCGATCTCCCCCTCTCTCCCTCCCGGATGACAGTCTAGTCTACTAATACCACCTACAACTTTATCTTCATAAGGGCTGAAGAAATCATAAATACATAATGAATGCTAAATCAATTCATTTGAATAGTAATATCCCAAAACACAATGAAACATCATAATCAAAATGTAGGGTTCATACATTATCCCTTTCTCTAGCTACAAATGATTTAGTTCATAAAAAAATAATAGACAACAACAAATAAAAGTGTAATATTCATGTTTAAAATATAAAATAGAATTGGATTACACTATTAATTTGTATCTTGAATTTGTCACCATTGTCTGGAATCTGGTAATAGTCTATTGCAAGATATTCCAGGAAGCATATTCTGTAATAATCAAAATAAATTAAATATAATTAAAATTAAAATTTGACTATAAGAATTAACAAAAAGAACAACCATTTACCAAGGGGACATGAACACAAAAAATATAAAATAAATGTAATAAATAATTCAAATAGATAAACATTTAATTCATAGGCTGTGTGTACTATTCTAATAACATAAGGTGACATTGTACACTTTTAAAATATCATGAGTTTATACACATATTTTCTAAGACCACAAAAGATATGATGTATTTATTCAACCTAAATAAAAATACGTTCACATATGTAAACCACAAGGAGATAAAATAAAAAGAATGTATGGTAGACTACCATATATGATGTTTGAAAATATGCTTTCTCCAATAGGTGTCAAACAAGTCTTACAACCTAATTTAATTTCTCTTACATCTATTTCCCTACTCTCCATACATACTCCAACCACTATGAATAGATGGTCTAACAAATTAAGTGCAAAAACATCTCTTGTGGTGTTGGTGTATATTTCGATATTCTGTAAAATATATATAGGAAAAATCTACCTAATTTTCTCAATATAATTAATTATAAATTTGATCAAAAATGAAAATAACATTCAAATTAATTTACACCAATGTGAAAAAACACTCCAATTTGCTCGACAGTAGAACAAATTTTTGAACATAATGCTAATCAACGATATGCCACTAGTGGTATTACTGCTTTTCTTTTTAAGAAAATTGCAACAATTCATAATCTTCCAGTTCAGGTAATTAAATATTATTATATTTTCTTCATATAAGAGGCAGAAATGAAGACTCGTTTTTTTATAGGACTTTGTGGTAAGAAATGATATAGGGTGTGGGTCCACTATTGGTCCAATTCTTGGTTCTGGAGTTGGAATTCGTACTGTTGATTGTGGTATTCCTCAACAATCTATGCACAGGTTGGAACATATATATTTTTTTTTAATTTTATTATCGAGTTTGATTTCTCAATTACTCTCAAGATCTTTGTTTGTTTTTGTTTAATTGCAGTGTGAGAGAGATTTGTGGGAAGGAAGATGTGGGGATTGCTTACAACTACTTTAAGGCGTTTTATGAAATGTTCTCTAGCGTAGATAAAAAACTAAAAATAGATTGCTAAAAGGCAGATTCAATTATTCAAACAACAAACACACATCACACCATTACATTTACTGTCTCAAAGCTATTCATCAAATAAACTCTTGTGGGTAATCAAACAAACACACATTTATTAAATAATAAGAAAAACATGATGGGATCAAATACTTCATTTCTCCAAGCAAAAAAAATACTTCATTTCTCAGTCTTTTTGGGATTCACTTCATTTTTCTTTGAGGATGAGCTAGCAACCATTGCTTCCAGGTGCCGCTTCTCTCCAGTGAGCTGTTTGACTAACTTTCTTAGCCTTTCATTTTCTAAAGCAATTTGCAAGTTTGCTAAGTATAGCCTTGCGTTTTCTCTTTCCATCTCTTTCTTCTTGTTCCTGAAAGACAAGAAAAAAATGTTAGTTTACTTGTTTTAGACTAGTATACATACCATTATATTCCAAATTCTATTCATAGATTTGCTATCTCACCTCCTTTAAATGATTTACACTACAAAATGAGAAAATGAGGAAGGTGATTTACTCTATTTATACTAATTCACATTGGTAGAACAAATTTTTAAATTAAAAAAGTACCTTAGATTTATAAATTGAAATGATATGGCCAACGATCTAAGATAATAGCATGTAAAAATAGTATTTAGACAGAAGACTGCAGATCTAGATGGTGACAATAGTTGAGGATAATATCATAATTAAGGAAGAAGAGGGAGATACTACAGAGAAATTGAAAAAAAGTAGATTGGATCGAAGAAATGAATTCCGATTAGAGAAGATTGAAATTAGAAGATAACGAATATTTAGACATTAGAGTTAGATAGTAAAAGTGACGAAAAAAGGAATATCAAGAGGAGGCTGACAGTAGGTTTGAAACTAAGAGTGGAAGAAGATGTATGTATATGTATAGGAAAAGGCGGCAACATTAGGGTTTAATGGGTAGTTTATTTTTTATTGTGTTTGTGAAATTAGTGTGGACCCTAAATTGTATTAATATTTTAATTATAGTTTAAAATTATAATTTTAATAAATAACATGAAATTATTTTTTTCTTATTATATATTTTCTAATAAAGTTTTATATTTAACTTCTATGAATAAAATTGTTTCTACTGTATACTTTTGATATTTGTTCGATAAAGTTTTAATCCCCTAATTGTCTTTATATGTTATTGTTTATAAATTGAACATTACCTATGCAAAAAATTAAAAATTAATATTTTAATTTATTACTACTTAATCAAATTATTTAAAAATTTTGTTTTAAATAGTTAATTGTTCAATAGATGTACTCGACTTCTTACAGTAATCTAAGATAATTTATCTATTAAAATATCCTTGAATTTACCAATAATAGAGGATCGTGACATTGTGATGCTAGTTAAATGTTTATTTTTGTCAAGGTTAAATTATGATGAATTATAATGTAGTGTTACGACATTCATTGATGAATTGCATTCTGAAAAGTATGGCTTATGAGTTTTACCCTTATTCTTACTAAAATAAGTGTTGTTATAAATAAAACAAAATATCATTCATAAAAATGTTCGAGCATAGATAACTTTTAAAATCCTTCAAGGTCTTTTAGAGCTAGTAGTGACTACCACAAAAAAAATTGCTAATATCACCATTGAGGATGCTTTTGATGAAACATTGTTCAAGTTAACTGTAAAATTATCTAAATTGGATGTCATGAAATGAAGCTTATAAGAGTAGTGAACTAGAGTATTAAGTGTATTGCAAGAAAAATACATTAACTTATATACTATAGGGTTCGCCAAGTACATATTTTCTAAATATGATAGATTCCAGATTGTCAAAGGTTTGAAGATAAGGATGCAACTATACATTCAGTATCATTGTGGTAGTGTATTACATGTCGTTTCTCTACATGTCGTTAGTATAGGGACAAAATCGTTACACTGTGTATTTACCTTTGTTGTCCCCTAGAGTGTGATAGGTAAATCAACACATAGGGGAGCTACTACCCACAAGTGAATGAGTCGTTAACAAGTAACAAATAATTACTAGGAATATCGTTCTCCATATGCACTAGGAGGTTAATTCTTTTGTCTTTCCAGGAAGCGTAGAGGGGACAAATTACAGTTAACTAAAACATAAAATATATTTTTTGTTTCTCAAAAGTAAGGATTAAAGTCAAAATAAATAATATATGATTAGTAATGTATTTTTAACCAAAGGACATACTAGTCAACACGAGAATATAGATAAGAAGATAGGTT
The DNA here is from genome assembly GCA_029959085.1 of Nemophila menziesii. NCBI lineage: Eukaryota > Viridiplantae > Streptophyta > Magnoliopsida > Boraginales > Hydrophyllaceae > Nemophila > Nemophila menziesii. Next base: position 729,899 of record JARWIR010000027.1, on the reverse strand, counting down.
GAGAGTTGCTACTAATTTCCACTAATTATGAATTTACCCATTTATGGATATCATGGTAAATTGTTATTTTAGCAATAGTCGAAACTCTAAAATCCCTTAATTCCATCCCAGGTAGATAGAGGGTTATCCTACAATTCTATGGACATCTCCCGTGTGAGCCGTACACAACTTTCAAACATAATTAATTCTAAATTAATTGACTATCCGGTTAGTCAAGACCTCCTAACTCAATAAGACACACCGAATGATTATATATTATTTTCTATAATCCGATCTCCCCCTCTCCATCCCGGATGACAGTCTAGTCTACTAATACAACCTACAACTTTATCTTCATAAGGGCTGAAGAAATCATAAATACATAATGAATGCTAAATCAATTCATTTGAATAGTAATATCCAAAAACACAATGAAACATCATAATCCAAATGTAGGGTTCATACATTATCTATTTCTCTAGCTACAAATGATTTAGATCATAAAAAAATAATAGACAACAACAAATAAAAGTGTAATATTCATGTTTAAAATATAAAATAGAATTGGATTACACTATTAATTTGTATCTTGAATTTGTCACCATTGTCTGGAATTTGGTAATAGTCTATTGAAAGATATCCGAGGAAGCATATTCTATAATAATCAAAATAAATTAAATATAATTAAAATTGACTATAAGAATTAACAAAAAGAGCAACCATTTACCAAGGGGACATGAACACAAAAAATATAAAATAAATGTAATAAATAATTCAAATAGATAAACATTTAATTCATAGGCTGTTTGTACTATTCTAATAACATAAGGTGACATTGTATACTTTTAAAATTTCATGAGTTTATACACATATTTTCTAAGACCACAAAAGATATGATGTATTTCTTCAACCTAAATAAAAATACGTTCACATATGTAAACCACAAGGAGATAAAATAAAAAGAATGTATGGTAGACTATCATATATGATGTTTGAAAATATGCTTTCTCCAATAGGTGTTAAACAAGTCTTACAACCTAATTTAATTTCTCTTACATCTATTTCCCTACTCTCAATACATACTCCAACCACTATGAATAGATGGTCTAACAAATCAAGTGCAAAAACATCTCTTGTGGTGTTGGTGTATATTTCGATATTCTGTAAAATATATATAGTAAAAATCTACCTAATTTTCTCAATATAATTAATTATAAATTTGATCAAAAATGAAAATAACATTTAAATTAATTTACACCAATGTGAAAAAACACCCCAATTTGCTCGACAGTAGAACAAATTTTTGAACATAATGCTAATCAACGATATGCCACTAGTGGTATTACTGCTTTTCTTTTTAAGAAAATTGCAACAATTCATAATCTTCCAGTTCAGGTAATTAAATATTATTATATTTTCTTCATATAAGAGGCAGAAATGAAGACTCGTTTTTTTATAGGACTTTGTGGTAAGAAATGATATGGGGTGTGGGTCCACTATTGGTCCAATTCTTGCTTCTGGAGTTGGAATTCGTACTGTTGATTGTGGTATTCCTCAACAATCTATGCACAGGTTGGAACATATATTTTTTTTTTAATTTTATTATCGAGTTTGATTTCTCAATTACTCTCAAGATCTTTGCTTGTTTTTGTTTAATTGCAGTGTGAGAGAGATTTGTGGGAAGGAAGATGTGGGGATTGCTTACAACTACTTTAAGGCGTTTTATGAAATGTTCTCTAGCGTAGATAAAAAACTAAAAATAGATTGCTAAAAGGCAGATTCAATTATTCAAACAACAAACACACATCACACCATTACATTTACTGTCTCAAAGCTATTCATCAAATAAACTCTTGTGGGTAATCAAACAAACACACATTTATTAAATAATAAGAAAAACATGATGGGATCAAATACTTCATTTCTCCAAGCAAAAAAAATACTTCATTTCTCAGTCTTTTTGGGATTCACTTCATTTTTCATTGAGGATGAGCTAGCAACCATTGCTTCCAGGTGCCGCTTCTCTCCAGTGAGCTGTTTGGCTAACTTTCTTAGCCTTTCATTTTATAAAGCAATTTGCAAGTTTGCTAAGTATAGCCTTGCGTTTTCTCTTCCATCTCTTTCTTCTTGTTCCTGAAAGACAAGAAAAAAATGTTAGTTTACTTGTTTTAGACTAGTATACATACCTTTATATTCCAAATTCTATTCATAGATTTGCTATCTCACCTCCTTTAAATGATTTACACTACAAAATGAGCAAATGAGGAAGGTGATTTACTCTATTTATACTAATTCACATTGGTAGAACAAATTTTTAAATTAAAAAAGTACCTTAGATTTATAAATTGAAATGATATGGCCAACGATCTAAGATACTAGCATGTAAAAATAGTATTTAGACAGAAGACTGCAGATCTGGATGGAGACAATAGTTGAGGATAATATCATAATTAAGGAAGAAGAGGGAGATACTACAGAGAAATTGAAAAAAAGTAGATTGGATGGAAGAAATAAATTCCGATTAGAGAAGATTGAAATTAGAAGATAACGAATATTTAGACATTAGAGTTAGATAGTAAAAGTGACGAAAAAAGGAATATCAAGAGGATGCTGACAGTAGGTTTGAAACTAAGAGTGGAAGAAGATGTATGTATATGTATAGGAAAAGGCGGCAACATTAGGGTTTAATGGGTAGTTTATTTTTATTGTGTTTGTGAAATTAGTGTGGATCCTAAATTGTATTAATATTTTAATTATAGTTTAAAATTATAATTTTAATAAATAACATGAAATTATTTTTTTCTTATTATATATTTTCTAATAAAGTTTTATATTTAACTTCTATGAATAAAATTGTTTCTACTGTATACTTTTGATATTTGTTCGATAGAGTTTTAATCCCCTAATTGTCTTTATATGTTATTGTTTATAAATTGAACATTACCTCTGCAAAAATTTAAAAATTAATATTTTAATTTATTACTACTTAATCAAATTATTTAAAAACTTAGTTTTTAAATAGTTAATTGTTCAATAGATGTACTCGACTTCTTACAGTAATCTAAGATAATTTATCAATTAAAATATCCTTGAATTTACCAATAATAGAGTATGGTGACATTGTGATGCTAGTTAAATGATTATTTTTGTCAAAGTTAAATTATGATGAATTATAATGTAGTGTTACGACATTCATTGATGAATTGCATTCTGAAAAGTATGGCTTATGAGTTTTACCCTTATTCTTACTAAAATAAGTGTTGTTATAAATAAAACAAAATATCATTCATAAAAATGTTCGAGCATAGATAACTTTTAATATCCTTCAAGGTCTTTTAGAGCTAGTAGTGACTACCACAAAAAAAAATTGCTAATATCACCATTGAGGATGCTTCTGATGAAACATTGTTAAAGTTAACTGTAAAATTATCTAAATTGGATGTCGTGAAATGAAGCTTATAAGAGTAGTGAACTAGAGTGTTAAGTGTATTGCAAGAAAAATACATTAACTTATATCCTATAGGGTTCGCCAAGTACATATTTTCTAAATATGATAGATTCCAGATTGTCAAAGGTTTGAAGATAAGTATGCAACTATACATTCAGTATCATTGTGGTAGTGTATTACATGTCGTTTCTCTACATGTCGTTAGTATAGGGACAAAATCGTTACAATGTGTATTTACCTTTGTTGTCCCCTAGAGTGTGATAGGTAAATCAACACCTAGGGGAGCTACTACCCACAAGTGAATGAGTCGTTAACAAGTAACAAATAATTACTAGGAATATCGTTCTCCATATGCACTAGGAGGTTAATTCTTTTGTCTTTCCAGGAAGCGTAGAGGGGACAAATTACAGTTAACTAAAACATAAAATATATTTTTTGTTTCTCAAAAGTAAGGATTAAAGTCAAAATAAATAATATATGATTAGTAATGTATTTTTAACCAAAGGACATACTAGTCAACACGAGAATATAGATAAGAAGATAGTTTGAGAGTCGCTACTAATTTCCACTAATTATGAATTTACCCATTTATGGATATCATGGTAAATTGTTATTTTAGCAATAGTCGAAACTCTAAAATCCCTTAATTCCATCCCAGGTAGATAGAGGGTTATCCTACAATTCTATGGACCTCTCCCGAGTGACCCCTACAAAACTTTCAAACGTAGTTAATTCTAAATTAATTGACTATCCGGTTAGTCAAGACCTCCTAACTCAATAACACACACCGAATTATTATATATTATTTTCTATAATCCGATCTCCCCCTCTCTCCCTCCCGGATGACAGTCTAGTCTACTAATACCACCTACAACTTTATCTTCATAAGGGCTGAAGAAATCATAAATACATAATGAATGCTAAATCAATTCATTTGAATAGTAATATCCCAAAACACAATGAAACATCATAATCCAAATGTAGGGTTCATACATTATTACTTTCTCTAGCTACAAATGATTTAGTTCATAAAAAAATAATAGACAACAACAAATAAAAGTGTAATATTCATGTTTAAAATATAAAATAGAATTGGATTACACTATTAATTTGTATCTTGAATTTGTCACCATTGTCTGGAATCTGGTAATAGTCTATTGCAAGATATTCCAGGAAGCATATTCTGTAATAATCAAAATAAATTAAATATAATTAAAATTAAAATTTGACTATAAGAATTAACAAAAAGAACAACCATTTACCAAGGGGACATGAACACAAAAAATATAAAATAAATGTAATAAATAATTCAAATAGATAAACATTTAATTCATAGGCTGTGTGTACTATTCTAATAACATAAGGTGACATTGTACACTTTTAAAATATCATGAGTTTATACACATATTTTCTAAGACCACAAAAGATATGATGTATTTCTTCAACCTAAATAAAAATACGTTCACATATGTAAACCACAAGGAGATAAAATAAAAAGAATGTATGGTAGACTACCATATATGATGTTTGAAAATATGCTTTCTCCAATAGGTGTCAAACAAGTCTTACAACCTAATTTAATTTCTCTTACATCTATTTCCCTACTCTCCATACATACTCCAACCACTATGAATAGATGGTCTAACAAATTAAGTGCAAAAACATCTCTTGTGGTGTTGGTGTATATTTCGATATTCTGTAAAATATATATAGGAAAAATCTACCTAATTTTCTCAATATAATTAATTATAAATTTGATCAAAAATGAAAATAACATTCAAATTAATTTACACCAATGTGAAAAAACACCCCAATTTGCTCGACAGTAGAACAAATTTTTGAACATAATGCTAATCAACGATATGACACTAGTGGTATTACTGCTTTTCTTTTTAAGAAAATTGCAACAATTCATAATCTTCCAGTTCAGGTAATTAAATATTATTATATTTTCTTCATATAAGAGGCAGAAATGAAGACTCGTTTTTTTATAGGACTTTGTGGTAAGAAATGATATGGGGTGTGGGTCCACTATTGGTCCAATTCTTGGTTCTGGAGTTGGAATTCGTACTGTTGATTGTGGTATTCCTCAACAATCTATGCACAGGTTGGAACATATATATTTTTTTTTAATTTTATTATCGAGTTTGATTTCTCAATTACTCTCAAGATCTTTGCTTGTTTTTGTTTAATTGCAGTGTGAGAGAGATTTGTGGGAAGGAAGATGTGGGGATTGCTTACAACTACTTTAAGGCGTTTTATGAAATGTTCTCTAGCGTAGATAAAAAACTAAAAATAGATTGCTAAAAGGCAGATTCAATTATTCAAACAACAAACACACATCACACCATTACATTTACTGTCTCAAAGCTATTCATCAAATAAACTCTTGTGGGTAATCAAACAAACACACATTTATTAAATAATAAGAAAAACATGATGGGATCAAATACTTCATTTCTCCAAGCAAAAAAAAATACTTCATTTCTCAGTCTTTTTGGGATTCACTTCATTTTTCTTTGAGGATGAGCTAGCAACCATTGCTTCCAGGTGCCGCTTCTCTCCAGTGAGCTGTTTGACTAACTTTCTTAGCCTTTCATTTTCTAAAGCAATTTGCAAGTTTGCTAAGTATAGCCTTGCGTTTTCTCTTTCCATCTCTTTCTTCTTGTTCCTGAAAGACAAGAAAAAAATGTTAGTTTACTTGTTTTAGACTAGTATACATACCTTTATATTCCAAATTCTATTCATAGATTTGCTATCTCACCTCCTTTAAATGATTTACACTACAAAATGAGAAAATGAGGAAGGTGATTTACTCTATTTATACTAATTCACATTGGTAGAACAAATTTTTAAATTAAAAAAGTACCTTAGATTTATAAATTGAAATGATATGGCCAACGATCTAAGATAATAGCATGTAAAAATAGTATTTAGACAGAAGACTGCAGATCTAGATGGTGACAATAGTTGAGGATAATATCATAATTAAGGAAGAAGAGGGAGATACTACAGAGAAATTGAAAAAAAGTAGATTGGATCGAAGAAATGAATTCCGATTAGAGAAGATTGAAATTAGAAGATAACGAATATTTAGACATTAGAGTTAGATAGTAAAAGTGACGAAAAAAGGAATATCAAGAGGAGGCTGACAGTAGGTTTGAAACTAAGAGTGGAAGAAGATGTATGTATATGTATAGGAAAAGGCGGCAACATTAGGGTTTAATGGGTAGTTTATTTTTTATTGTGTTTGTGAAATTAGTGTGGACCCTAAATTGTATTAATATTTTAATTATAGTTTAAAATTATAATTTTAATAAATAACATGAAATTATTTTTTTCTTATTATATATTTTCTAATAAAGTTTTATATTTAACTTCTATGAATAAAATTGTTTCTACTGTATACTTTTGATATTTGTTCGATAAAGTTTTAATCCCCTAATTGTCTTTATATGTTATTGTTTATAAATTGAACATTACCTCTGCAAAAATTTAAAAATTAATATTTTAATTTATTACTACTTAATCAAATTATTTAAAAACTTAGTTTTTAAATAGTTAATTGTTCAATAGATGTACTCGACTTCTTACAGTAATCTAAGATAATTTATCAATTAAAATATCCTTGAATTTACCAATAATAGAGGATGGTGACATTGTGATGCTAGTTAAATGATTATTTTTGTCAAGGTTAAATTATGATGAATTATAATGTAGTGTTACGACATTCATTGATGAATTGCATTCTGAAAAGTATGGCTTATGAGTTTTACCCTTATTCTTACTAAAATAAGTGTTGTTATAAATAAAACAAAATATCATTCATAAAAATGTTCGAGCATAGATAACTTTTAAAATCCTTCAAGGTCTTTTAGAGCTAGTAGTGACTACCACAAAAAAAAATTGCTAATATCACCATTGAGGATGCTTCTGATGAAACATTGTTAAAGTTAACTGTAAAATTATCTAAATTGGATGTCGTGAAATGAAGCTTATAAGAGTAGTGAACTAGAGTGTTAAGTGTATTGCAAGAAAAATACATTAACTTATATCCTATAGGGTTCGCCAAGTACATATTTTCTAAATATGATAGATTCCAGATTGTCAAAGGTTTGAAGATAAGTATGCAACTATACATTCAGTATCATTGTGGTAGTGTATTACATGTCGTTTCTCTACATGTCGTTAGTATAGGGACAAAATCGTTACAATGTGTATTTACCTTTGTTGTCCCCTAGAGTGTGATAGGTAAATCAACACCTAGGGGAGCTACTACCCACAAGTGAATGAGTCGTTAACAAGTAACAAATAATTACTAGGAATATCGTTCTCCATATGCACTAGGAGGTTAATTCTTTTGTCTTTCCAGGAAGCGTAGAGGGGACAAATTACAGTTAACTAAAACATAAAATATATTTTTTGTTTCTCAAAAGTAAGGATTAAAGTCAAAATAAATAATATATGATTAGTAATGTATTTTTAACCAAAGGACATACTAGTCAACACGAGAATATAGATAAGAAGATAGTTTGAGAGTCGCTACTAATTTCCACTAATTATGAATTTACCCATTTATGGATATCATGGTAAATTGTTATTTTAGCAATAGTCGAAACTCTAAAATCCCTTAATTCCATCCCAGGTAGATAGAGGGTTATCCTACAATTCTATGGACCTCTCCCGAGTGACCCCTACAAAACTTTCAAACGTAGTTAATTCTAAATTAATTGACTATCCGGTTAGTCAAGACCTCCTAACTCAATAACACACACCGAATTATTATATATTATTTTCTATAATCCGATCTCCCCCTCTCTCCCTCCCGGATGACAGTCTAGTCTACTAATACCACCTACAACTTTATCTTCATAAGGGCTGAAGAAATCATAAATACATAATGAATGCTAAATCAATTCATTTGAATAGTAATATCCCAAAACACAATGAAACATCATAATCCAAATGTAGGGTTCATACATTATCTATTTCTCTAGCTACAAATGATTTAGTTCATAAAAAAATAATAGACAACAACAAATAAAAGTGTAATATTCATGTTTAAAATATAAAATAGAATTGGATTACACTATTAATTTGTATCTTGAATTTGTCACCATTGTCTGGAATCTGGTAATAGTCTATTGCAAGATATTCCAGGAAGCATATTCTGTAATAATCAAAATAAATTAAATATAATTAAAATTAAAATTTGACTATAAGAATTAACAAAAAGAACAACCATTTACCAAGGGGACATGAACACAAAAAATATAAAATAAATGTAATAAATAATTCAAATAGATAAACATTTAATTCATAGGCTGTGTGTACTATTCTAATAACATAAGGTGACATTGTACACTTTTAAAATATCATGAGTTTATACACATATTTTCTAAGACCACAAAAGATATGATGTATTTCTTCAACCTAAATAAAAATACGTTCACATATGTAAACCACAAGGAGATAAAATAAAAAGAATGTATGGTAGACTACCATATATGATGTTTGAAAATATGCTTTCTCCAATAGGTGTCAAACAAGTCTTACAACCTAATTTAATTTCTCTTACATCTATTTCCCTACTCTCCATACATACTCCAACCACTATGAATAGATGGTCTAACAAATTAAGTGCAAAAACATCTCTTGTGGTGTTGGTGTATATTTCGATATTCTGTAAAATATATATAGGAAAAATCTACCTAATTTTCTCAATATTATTAATTATAAATTTGATCAAAAATGAAAATAACATTTAAATTAATTTACACCAATGTGAAAAAACACCCCAATTTGCTCGACAGTAGAACAAATTTTTGAACATAATGCTAATCAACGATATGCCACTAGTGGTATTACTGCTTTTCTTTTTAAGAAAATTGCAACAATTCATAATCTTCCAGTTCAGGTAATTAAATATTATTATATTTTCTTCATATAAGAGGCAGAAATGAAGACTCGTTTTTTTATAGGACTTTGTGGTAAGAAATGATATGGGGTGTGGGTCCACTATTGGTCCAATTCTTGGTTCTGGAGTTGGAATTCGTACTGTTGATTGTGGTATTCCTCAACAATCTATGCACAGGTTGGAACATATATATTTTTTTTAATTTTATTATCGAGTTTGATTTCTCAATTACTCTCAAGATCTTTGCTTGTTTTTGTTTAATTGCAGTGTGAGAGAGATTTGTGGGAAGGAAGATGTGGGGATTGCTTACAACTACTTTAAGGCGTTTTATGAAATGTTCTCTAGCGTAGATAAAAAACTAAAAATAGATTGCTAAAAGGCAGATTCAATTATTCAAACAACAAACACACATCACACCATTACATTTACTGTCTCAAAGCTATTCATCAAATAAACTCTTGTGGGTAATCAAACAAACACACATTTATTAAATAATAAGAAAAACATGATGGGATCAAATACTTCATTTCTCCAAGCAAAAAAAATACTTCATTTCTCAGTCTTTTTGGGATTCACTTCATTTTTCATTGAGGATGAGCTAGCAACCATTGCTTCCAGGTGCCGCTTCTCTCCAGTGAGCTGTTTGGCTAACTTTCTTAGCCTTTCATTTTATAAAGCAATTTGCAAGTTTGCTAAGTATAGCCTTGCGTTTTCTCTTCCATCTCTTTCTTCTTGTTCCTGAAAGACAAGAAAAAAATGTTAGTTTACTTGTTTTAGACTAGTATACATACCTTTATATTCCAAATTCTATTCATAGATTTGCTATCTCACCTCCTTTAAATGATTTACACTACAAAATGAGCAAATGAGGAAGGTGATTTACTCTATTTATACTAATTCACATTGGTAGAACAAATTTTTAAATTAAAAAAGTACCTTAGATTTATAAATTGAAATGATATGGCCAACGATCTAAGATACTAGCATGTAAAAATAGTATTTAGACAGAAGACTGCAGATCTGGATGGAGACAATAGTTGAGGATAATATCATAATTAAGGAAGAAGAGGGAGATACTACAGAGAAATTGAAAAAAAGTAGATTGGATGGAAGAAATAAATTCCGATTAGAGAAGATTGAAATTAGAAGATAACGAATATTTAGACATTAGAGTTAGATAGTAAAAGTGACGAAAAAAGGAATATCAAGAGGATGCTGACAGTAGGTTTGAAACTAAGAGTGGAAGAAGATGTATGTATATGTATAGGAAAAGGCGGCAACATTAGGGTTTAATGGGTAGTTTATTTTTATTGTGTTTGTGAAATTAGTGTGGATCCTAAATTGTATTAATATTTTAATTATAGTTTAAAATTATAATTTTAATAAATAACATGAAATTATTTTTTTCTTATTATATATTTTCTAATAAAGTTTTATATTTAACTTCTATGAATAAAATTGTTTCTACTGTATACTTTTGATATTTGTTCGATAGAGTTTTAATCCCCTAATTGTCTTTATATGTTATTGTTTATAAATTGAACATTACCTCTGCAAAAAATTAAAAATTAATATTTTAATTTATTACTACTTAATCAAATTATTTAAAAACTTAGTTTTTAAATAGTTAATTGTTCAATAGATGTACTCGACTTCTTACAGTAATCTAAGATAATTTATCAATTAAAATATCCTTGAATTTACCAATAATAGAGGATGGTGACATTGTGATGCTAGTTAAATGATTATTTTTGTCAAAGTTAAATTATGATGAATTATAATGTAGTGTTACGACATTCATTGATGAATTGCATTCTGAAAAGTATGGCTTATGAGTTTTACCCTTATTCTTACTAAAATAAGTGTTGTTATAAATAAAACAAAATATCATTCATAAAAATGTTCGAGCATAGATAACTTTTAAAATCCTTCAAGGTCTTTTAGAGCTAGTAGTGACTACCACAAAAAAAAATTGCTAATATCACCATTGAGGATGCTTCTGATGAAACATTGTTAAAGTTAACTGTAAAATTATCTAAATTGGATGTCGTGAAATGAAGCTTATAAGAGTAGTGAACTAGAGTGTTAAGTGTATTGCAAGAAAAATACATTAACTTATATCCTATAGGGTTCGCCAAGTACATATTTTCTAAATATGATAGATTCCAGATTGTCAAAGGTTTGAAGATAAGTATGCAACTATACATTCAGTATCATTGTGGTAGTGTATTACATGTCGTTTCTCTACATGTCGTTAGTATAGGGACAAAATCGTTACACTGTGTATTTACCTTTGTTGTCCCCTAGAGTGTGATAGGTAAATCAACACATAGGGGAGCTACTACCCACAAGTGAATGAGTCGTTAACAAGTAACAAATAATTACTAGGAATATCGTTCTCCATATGCACTAGGAGGTTAATTCTTTTGTCTTTCCAGGAAGCGTAGAGGGGACAAATTACAGTTAACTAAAACATAAAATATATTTTTTGTTTCTCAAAAGTAAGGATTAAAGTCAAAATAAATAATATATGATTAGTAATGTATTTTTAACCAAAGGACATACTAGTCAACACGAGAATATAGATAAGAAGATAGGTTGAGAGTTGCTACTAATTTCCACTAATTATGAATTTACCCATTTATGGATATCATGGTAAATTGTTATTTTAGCAATAGTCGAAACTCTAAAATCCCTTAATTCCATCCCAGGTAGATAGAGGGTTATCCTACAATTCTATGGACATCTCCCGTGTGAGCCGTACACAACTTTCAAACATAATTAATTCTAAATTAATTGACTATCCGGTTAGTCAAGACCTCCTAACTCAATAAGACACACCGAATGATTATATATTATTTTCTATAATCCGATCTCCCCCTCTCCATCCCGGATGACAGTCTAGTCTACTAATACCACCTACAACTTTATCTTCATAAGGGCTGAAGAAATCATAAATACATAATGAATGCTAAATTAATTAATTTGAATAGTAATATCCCAAAACACAATGAAACATCATAATCCAAATGTAGGGTTCATACATTATCCCTTTCTCTAGCTACAAATGATTTAGTTCATAAAAAAATAATAGACAACAACAAATAAAAGTGTAATATTCATGTTTAAAATATGAAATAGAATTGGATTACACTATTAATTTGTATCTTGAATTTGTCACCATTGTCTGGAATCTGGTAATAGTCTATTGCAAGATATTCCAGGAAGCATATTCTGTAATAATCAAAATAAATTAAATATAATTAAAATTAAAATTCGACTATAAGAATTAACAAAAAGAACAACCATTAACCAAGGGGACATGAACACAAAAAATATAAAATAAATGTAATAAATAATTCAAATAGATAAACATTTAATTCATAGGCTGTGTGTACTATTCTAATAACATAAGGTGACATTGTACACTTTTAAAATATCATGAGTTTATACACATATTTTCTAAGACCACAAAAGATATGATATATTTCTTCAACCTAAATAAAAATACGTTCACATATGTAAACCACAAGGAGATAAAATAAAAAAAATGTATGGTAGACTACCATATATGATGTTTGAAAATATGCTTTCTCCAATAGGTGTCAAACAAGTCTTACAACCTAATTTAATTTCTCTTACATCTATTTCCCTACTCTCCATACATACTTCAACCACTATGAATAGATGGTCTAACAAATTAAGTGCAAAAACATCTCTTGTGGTGTTGGTGTATAATTCGATATTCTGTAAAATATATATAGGAAAAATCTACCTAATTTTCTCAATATAATTAATTATAAATTTGATCAAAAATGAAAAAAACATTCAAATTAATTTACACCAATGTGAAAAAACACCCCAATTTGCTCGACAGTAGAACAAATTTTTGAACATAATGCTAATCAACGATATGCCACTAGTGGTATTACTGCTTTTCTTTTTAAGAAAATTGCAACAATTCATAATCTTCCAGTTCAGGTAATTAAATATTATTATATTTTCTTCATATAAGAGGCAGAAATGAAGACTCGTTTTTTTATAGGACTTTGTGGAAAGAAATGATATGGGGTGTGGGTCCACTATTGGTCCAATTCTTGCTTCTGGAGTTGGAATTCGTACTGTTGATTGTGGTATTCCTCAACAATCTATGCACAGGTTGGTACATATATATTTTTTTTAATTTTATTATCGAGTTTGATTTCTCAATTACTCTCAAGATCTTTACTTGTTTTTGTTTAATTGCAGTGTGAGAGAGATTTGTGGGAAGGAAGATGTGGAGATTGCTTACAACTACTTTAAGGCGTTTTATGAAATGTTCTCAAGCATAGATAAAAAACTAAAAATAGATTGCTAAAAGGCAGATTCAATTATTCAAACAACAAACACACATCACACCATTACATTTACTGTCTCAAAGCTATTCATCAAATAAACTCTTGTGGGTAATCAAACAAACATACATTTATTAAATAATAAGAAAAACATGATGGGATCAAATACTTCATTTCTCCAAGCAAAAAAAATACTTCATTTCTCAGTCTTTTTGGGATTCACTTCATTTTTCTTTGAGGATGAGCTAGCAACCATTGCTTCCAGATGCCGCTTCTCTCCAGTGAGCTGTTTGGCTAACTTTCTTAGCCTTTCATTTTCTAAAGCAATTTGCAAGTTTGCTAAGTATAGCCTTGCGTTTTCTCTTTCCATCTCTTTCTTCTTGTTCCTGAAAGACAAGAAAAAAATGTTAGTTTACTTGTTTTAGACTAGTATACATACCTTTATATTCCAAATTCTATTCATAGATTTGCTATCTCACCTCCTTTAAATGATTTACACTACAAAATGAGCAAATGAGGAAGGTGATTTACTCTATTTATACTAATTCACATTGGTAGAACAAATTTTTAAATTAAAAAAGTACCTTAGATTTATAAATTGAAATGATATGGCCAACGAATCTAAGATACTAGCATGTAAAAATAGTGTTTAGACAGAAGACTGCAAATATAGATGGAGACAATAGTTGAGGATAATATCATAATTAAGGAACAAGAGGGAGATACTACAGAGAAATTGAAAAAAAGTAGATTGGATGGAAGAAATGAATTCCGATTAGAGAAGATTGAAATTAGAAGATAACGAATATTTAGACATTAGAGTTAGATAGTAAAAGTGACGAAAAAAGGAATATCAAGAGGAGGCTGACAGTAGGTTTGAAACTAAGAGTGGAAGAAGATATATGTATATGTATAGGAAAAGGCGGCAACATTAGGGTTTAATGGGTAGTTTATTTTTTATTGTGTTTGTAAAATTAGTGTGGACCCTAAATTGTATTAATATTTTAATTATAGTTTAAAATTATAATTTTAATAAATAACATGAAATTATTTTTTTCTTATTATATATTTTCTAATAAAGTTTTATATTTAACTTCTATGAATAAAATTGTTTCTACTGTATACTTTTGATATTTGTTCGATAAAGTTTTAATCCCCTAATTGTCTTTATACGTTATTGTTTATAAATTGAACATTACCTATGCAAAAAATTAAAAATTAATATTTTAATTTATTACTACTTAATCAAATTATTTAAAAACTTAGTTTTAAATAGTTAATTGTTCAATAGATGTACTCGACTTCTTACAGTAATCTAAGATAATTTATCTATTAAAATATCCTTGAATTTATTAATAATAGAGGATGGTGACATTGTGATGCTAGTTAAATGTTTATTTTTGTTAAAGTTAAATTATGATGAATTATAATGTAGTGTTACGACATTCATTGATGAATTGCATTATGAAAAGTATGGCTTATGAGTTTTACCCTTATTCTTACTAAAATAAGTGTTGTTATAAATAAAACAAAATATCATTTATAAAAATGTTCGAGCATAGATAACTTTTAAAATCCTTCAAGGTCTTTTAGAGCTAGTAGTGACTACCACAAAAAAAAAATTGCTAATATCACCATTGAGGATGCTTTTGATGAAGCATTGTTAAAGTTAACTGTAAAATTTTCTAAATTGGATGTCATGAAATGAAGCTTATAAGAGTAGTGAACTAGAGTGTTAAGTGTATTGCAAGAAAAATACATTAACTTATATACTATAGGGTTCGCCAAGTGCATATTTTCTAAATATGATAGATTCCAGATTGTCAAAGGTTTGAAGATAAGGATGCAACTATACATTCAGTATCATTGTGGTAGTGTATTACATGTCGTTTCTCTACATGTCGTTAGTATAGGGACAAAATCGTTACAATGTGTATTTACCTTTGTTGTCCCCTAGAGTGTGATAGGTAAATCAACACACAGGGGAGCTATCACCCACAAGTGAATGAGTCGTTAACAAGTAACAAATAATTACTAGGAATATCGTTCACCATATGCACTAGGAGGTTAATTCTTTTGTCTTTCCAGGAAGCGTAGAGGGGACAAATTAAAGTTAACTAAAACATAAAATATATTTTTTGTTTCTCAAAAGTAAGGATTAAAGTCAAAATAAATAATATATGATTAGTAATGTATTTTTAGCCAAAGGACATACTAGTCAACACGAGAATATAGATAAGAAGATAGTTTGAGAGTCGCTACTAATTTCCACTAATTATGAATTTACCCATTTATGGATATCATGGTAAATTGTTATTTTAGCAATAGTCGAAACTCTAAAATCCCTTAATTCTATCCCAGGTAGATAGAGGGTTATCCTACAATTCTATGGACCTCTCCCGAGTGACCCCTACAAAACTTTCAAACGTAATTAATTCTAAGTTAATTGAATATCCGGTTAGTCAAGACCTCCTAACTCAATAAGACACACCGAATGATTATATATTATTTTCTATAATCCGATCTCCCCCTCTCCCCCTCCCGGATGACAGTCTAGTCTACTAATACCACCTACAACTTTATCTTCATATGGGCTGAAGAAATCATAAATACATAATGAATGCTAAATCAATTCATTTGAATAGTAAGATCCAAAAACACAATGAAACATCATAATCCAAATGTAGGGTTCATACACTATCCATTTCTCTAGCTACAAATGATTTAGTTCATAAAAAAATAATAGACAACAACAAATAAAAGTGTAATATTCATGTTTAAAATATGAAATAGAATTGGATTACACTATTAATTTGTATCTTGAATTTGTCACATTGTCTGGAATTTGGTAATAGTCTATTGCAAGATATCCCAGGAAGCATATTCTGTAATAATCAAAATAAATTAAATATAATTAAAATTAAAATTTGACTATAAGAATTAACAAAAAGAACAACCATTAACCAAGGGGACATGAACACAAAAAATATAAAATAAATGTAATAAATAATTCAAATAGATAAACATTTAATTCATAGGCTGTGTGTACTATTCTAATAACATAAGGTGACATTGTACACTTTTAAAATATCATGAGTTTATACACATATTTTCTAAGACCACAAAGGATATGATGTATTTCTTCAACCTAAATAAAAATACGTTCACATATGTAAACCACAAGGAGATAAAATAAAAAGAATGTATGGTAGACTACCATATATGATGTTTGAAAATATGCTTTCTCCAATAGGTGTCAAACAAGTCTTACAACCTAATTTAATTTCTCTTACATCTATTTCCCTACTCTCCATACATACTCCAACCACTATGAATAGATGGTCTAACAAATTAAGTGCAAAAACATCTCTTGTGGTGTTGGTGTATATTTTGATATTCTGTAAAATATATATAGGAAAAATCTACCTAATTTTCTCAATATAATTAATTATAAATTTGATAAAAAATGAAAAAAACATTCAAATTAATTTACACCAATGTGAAAAAACACCCCAATTTGCTCGACAGTAGAACAAATTTTTGAACATAATGCTAATCAACGATATGCCACTAGTGGTATTACTGCTTTTCTTTTTAAGAAAATTGCAACAATTCATAATCTTCCAGTTCAGGTAATTAAATATTATTATATTTTCTTCATATAAGAGGCAGAAATGGAGACTCGTTTTTTTATAGGACTTTGTGGTAAGAAATGATATGGGGTGTGGGTCCACTATTGCTCCAATTCTTGCTTCTAGAGTTGGAATTCGTACTGTTGATTGTGGTATTCCTCAACAATCTATGCACAAGTTGGTACATATATATTTTTTTTAATTTTATTATCGAGTTTGATTTCTCAATAACTCTCAAGATCTTTACTTGTTTTTGTTTAATTGCAGTGCGAGAGAGATTTGTGAGAAGGAAGATGTGGAGATTGCTTACAACTACTTTAAGGCGTTTTATGAAATGTTCTCAAGCGTAGATAAAAAAACTAAAAATAGATTGCTAAAAGGCAGATTCAATTATTCAAACAACAAACACACATCACACCATTACATTTACTGTCTCAAAGCTATTCATCAAATAAACTCTTGTGGGTAATCAAACAAACACACATTTATTAAATAATAAGAAAAACATGATGGGATCAAATACTTCATTTCTCCAAGCAAAAAAAATACTTCATTTCTCAGTCTTTTTGGGATTCACTTCATTTTTCTTTGAGGATGAGCTAGCAACCATTGCTTCCAGGTGCCGCTTCTCTCCAGTGAGCTGTTTGGCTAACTTTCTTAGCCTTTCATTTTCTAAAGCAATTTGCAAGTTTGCTAAGTATAGCGTTGCGTTTTCTCTTTCCATCTCTTTCTTCTTGTTCCTGAAAGACAAGAAAAAAATATTAGTTTACTTGTTTTAGACTAGTATACATACCTTTATATTCCAAATTCTATTCATAGATTTGCTATCTCACCTCCTTTAAATGACTTACACTACAAAATGAGCAAATGAGGAAGGTGATTTACTCTATTTATACTAATTCACATTGGTAGAACAAATTTTTAAATTAAA
Organism: Nemophila menziesii; assembly: GCA_029959085.1. Classification (NCBI taxonomy): domain Eukaryota; kingdom Viridiplantae; phylum Streptophyta; class Magnoliopsida; order Boraginales; family Hydrophyllaceae; genus Nemophila; species Nemophila menziesii. Next base: position 711,658 of record JARWIR010000027.1, on the reverse strand, counting down.
AAAGTACCTTAGATTTATAAATTAAAATGATATGGCCAACGATCTAAGATACTAGCATGTAAAAATAGTATTTAGACAGAAGACTGCAGATCTAGATGGAGACAATAGTTGAGGATAATATCATAATTAAGGAAGAAGAGGGAGATACTACAGAGAAATTGAAAAAAAGTAGATTGGATAGAAGAAATGAATTCCGATTAGAGAAGATTGAAATTAGAAGATAACGAATATTTAGACATTAGAACTAGATAGTAAAAGTGACGAAAAAAGGAATATCAAGAGGAGGCTGACAGTAGGTTTGAAACTAATAGTGGAAGAAGATGTATGTATATGTATAGGAAAAGGCGGCAACATTAGGGTTTAATGGGTAGTTTATTTTTTATTGTGTTTGTGAAATTAGTGTGGACCCTAAATTGTATTAATATTTTAATTATAGTTTAAAATTATAATTTTAATAAATAACATGAAATTAGTTTTTTCTTATTATATATTTTCTAATAAAGTTTTATATTTAACTTCTATGAATAAAATTGTTTCTACTGTATACTTTTGATATTTGTTCGATAAAGTTTTAATCCCCTAATTGTCTTTATATGTTATTGTTTATAAATAGAACATTACCTATGCAAAAAATTAAAAATTAATATTTTAATTTATTACTACTTAATCAAATTATTTAAAAACTTAGTTTTAAATAGTTAATTGTTCAATAGATGTACTCGACTTCTTATAGTAATCTAAGATAATTTATCTATTAAAATATCCTTGAATTTACCAATAATAGAGGATGGTGACATTGTGATGCTAGTTAAATGTTTATTTTTGTCAAAGTTAAATTATGATGAATTATAATGTAGTGTTACGACATTCGTTGATGAATTGCATTCTGAAAAGTATGGCTTATGAGTTTTACCCTTATTCTTACTAAAATAAGTGTTGTTATAAATAAAACAAAATATCATTCATAAAAATGTTCGAGCATAGATAACTTTTAAAATCCTTCAAGGTCTTTTAGAGCTAGTAGTGACTACCACAAAAAAAATTGCTAATATCACCATTGAGGATGCTTTTGATGAAACATTGTTAAAGTTAACTGTAAAATTATCTAAATTGGATGTCATGAAATGAAGCTTATAAGAGTAGTGAACTAGAGTGTTAAGTGTATTGCAAGAAAAATACATTAATTTATATACTATAGGGTTCGCCAAGTACATATTTTCTAAATATGATAGATCCAGATTGTCAAAGGTTTGAAGATAAGGATGCAACTATACATTCAGTATCATTGTGGTAGTGTATTACATGTCGTTTCTCTACATGACGTTAGTATAGGGACAAAATCGTTACAATGTGTATTTACCTTTGTTGTCCCCTAGAGTGTGATAGGTAAATCAACACATAGGGGAGCTACTACCCACAAGTGAATGAGTCGTTAACAAGTAACAAATAATTACTAGGAATATCGTTCTCCAGATGCACTAGGAGGTTAATTCTTTTGTCTTTCCAGGAAGCGTAGAGGGGACAAATTACAGTTAACTAAAACATAAAATATATTTTTTGTTTCTCAAAAGTAAGGATTTAAGTCAAAATAAATTATATATGATTAGTAATGTATTTTTAACCAAAGGACATACTAGTCAACACGAGAATATAGATAAGAAGATAGTTTGAGAGTCGCTACTAATTTCCACTAATTATGAATTTACCCATTTATGGATATCATGGTAAATTGTTATTTTAGCAATCGTCGAAACTCTAAAATCCCTTAATTCCATCCCAGGTAGATAGAGGGTTATCCTACAATTCTATGGACCTCTCCCGAGTGACCCCTACAAAACTTTCAAACGTAATTAATTCTGAATTAATTGACTATCCGGTTAGTCAAGACCTCCTAACTCAATAACACACACCGAATGATTATATATTATTTTCTATAATCCGATCTCCCCCTCTCCCCCTCCCAGATGACAGTCTAGTCTACTAATACCACCTACAACTTTATCTTCATAAGGGCTGAAGAAATCATAAATACATAACGAATGCTAAATCAATTCATTTGAATAGTAATATCCCAAAACACAATGAAACATCATAATCCAAATGTAGGGTTCATACATTGTCCCTTTCTCTAGCTACAAATGATTTAGTTCATAAAAAAATAATAGACAACAACAAATAAAAGTGTAATATTCATGTTTAAAATATGAAATAGAATTGGATTACACTATTAATTTGTATCTTGAATTTGTCACCATTGTCTAAAATTTGGTAATAGTCTATTGCAAGATATCCCAGGAAGCATATTCTGTAATAATCAAAATAAATTAAATATAATTAAAATTAAAATTTGACTATAAGAATTAACAAAAAGAACAACCATTAACCAAGGGGACATGAACACAAAAAATATAAAATAAATGTAATAAATAATTCAAATAGATAAACATTTAATTCATAGGCTGTGTGTACTATTCTAATAACATAAGGTGACATTGTACACTTCTAAAATATCATGAGTTTATACACATATTTTCTAAGACCACAAAAGATATGATGTATTTCTTAAACCTAAATAAAAATACGTTCACATATGTAAACCACAAGGAAATAAAATAAAAAGAATGTATGGTAGACTACCATATATGATGTTTGAAAATATGCTTTCTCCAATAGGTGTCAAACAAGTCTTACAACCTAATTTAATTTCTCTTACATCTATTTCCCTACTCTCCATACATACTCCAACCACTATGAATAGATGGTCTAACAAATTAAGTGCAACAACATCTCTTATGGTGTTGGTGTATATTTCGATATTCTGTAAAATATATATAGGAAATATCTACCTAATTTTCTCAATATAATTAATTATAAATTTGATCAAAAATGAAAAAAACATTCAAATTAATTTACACCAATGTGAAAAAACACCCCAATTTGCTCGACAGTAGAACAAATTTTTGAACATAATGCTAATCAACGATATGCCACTAGTGGTATTACTGCTTTTCTTTTTAAGGAAATTGCAACAATTCATGATCTTCCAGTTCAGGTAATTAAATATTATTATATTTTCTTCATATAAGAGGCAGAAATGAAGACTCGTTTTTTTATAGGACTTTGTGGTAAGAAATGATATGGGGTGTGGGTCCACTATTGGTCCAATTCTTGCTTCTGGAGTTGGAATTCGTACTGTTGATTGTGGTATTCCTCAACAATCTATGCACAGGTTGGTACATATATATTTTTTTTAATTTTATTATCGAGTTTGATTTCTCAATTACTCTCAAGATCTTTACTTGTTTTTGTTTAATTGCAGTGTGAGAGAGATTTGTGGGAAGGAAGATGTGGAGATTGCTTACAACTACTTTAAGGCGTTTCATGAAATGTTCTCAAGCGTAGATAAAAAACTAAAAATTGATTGCTAAAAGGCAGATTCAATTATTCAAACAACAAACACACATCACACCATTACATTTACTGTCTCAAAGCTATTCATCAAATAAACTCTTGTGGGTAATCAAACAAACACACATTTATTAAATAATAAGAAAAACCTGATGGGATCAAATACTTCATTTCTCCAAGCAAAAAAAAATACTTCATTTCTCAGTCTTTTTGGGATTTACTTCATTTTTCTTTGAGGATGAGCTAGCAACCATTGCTTCCAGGTGCCGCTTCTCTCCAGTGAGCTGTTTGGCTAACTTTCTTAGCCTTTCATTTTCTAAAGCAATTTGCAAGTTTGCTAAGTATAGCCTTGCGTTTTATCTTTCCATCTCTTTCTTCTTGTTCCTGAAAGACATGAGAAAAATGTTAGTTTACTTGTTTTAGACTAGTATACATACCTTTATATTCCAAATTCTATTCATAGATTTGCTATCTCACCTCTTTTAAATGATTTACACTACAAAATGAGAAAATGAGGAAGGTGATTTACTCTATTTATACTAATTAACATTGGTAGAACAAATTTTTAAATTAAAAAGTACCTTAGATTTATAAATTGAAATGATATGGCCAACGATCTAAGATAATAGCATGTAAAAATAGTATTTAGACAGAAGACTGCAGATCTAGATGGAGAAAATAGTTGAGGATAATATCATAATTAAGGAAGAAGAGGGAGATACTACAGAGAAATTGAAAAAAAGTAGATTGGATCGAAGAAATGAATTCTGATTAGAGAAGATTGAAATTAGAAGATAACGAATATTTAGACATTAGAGTTAGATTGTAAAAGTGACGAAAAAAGGAATATCAAGAGGAGGCTGACAGTAGGTTTGAAACTAAGAGTGGAAGAAGATGTATGTATATGTATAGGAAAATGCGGCAACATTAGGGTTTAATGGGTAGTTTATTTTTTATTGTGTTTGTGAAATTAGTGTGGACCCTAAATTGTATTAATATTTTAATTATAGTTTAATATTATAATTTTAATTATAGTTTAAAATTATAATTATAATAAATAACATGAAATTTTTTTTTTCTTATTATATATTTTCTAATAAAGTTTTATATTTAACTTCTATGAATAAAATTGTTTCTACTGTATAATTTTGATATTTGTTCGATAAAGTTTTAATCCCCTAATTGTCTTTATATGTTATTGTTTATAAATTGAACATTACCTATGCAAAAAATTAAAAATTAATATTTTAATTTGTTACTACTTAATCAAATTGTTTAAAAACTTAGTTTTTAAATAGTTAATTGTTCAATAGATGTACTCGACTTCTTACAGTAATCTAAGATAATTTATCTATTAAAATATCCTTGAATTTACCAATAATAGAGGATGGTGACATTGTGATGCTAGTTAAATGTTTATTTTTGTCAAAGTTAAATTATGATGAATTATAATGTAGTGTTACGACATTCATTGATGAATTGCATTCTGAAAAGTATGGCTTATGAGTTTTACCCTTATTCTTACTAAAATAAGTGTTGTGATAAATAAAACAAAATATCATTCATAAAAATGTTCGAGCATAGATAACTTTTAAAATCCTTCAAGGTCTTTTAAAGCTAGTAGTGACTACCACAAAAAAAAATTGCTAATATCACCATTGAGGATGCTTTTGATGAAACATTGTTAAAGTTAACTGTAAAATTATCTAAATTGGATGTCATGAAATGAAGCTTATAAGAGTAGTGAACTAGAGTGTTAAGTGTATTGCAAGAAAAATAGATTAACTTATATACTATAGGGTTCGCCAAGTACATATTTTCTAAATATGATAGATTCCAGATTGTCAAAGGTTTGAAGATAAGGATGCAACTATACATTCAGTATCATTGTGGTAGTGTATTACATGTCGTTTCTCTACATGTCGTTAGTATAGGGACAAAATCGTTACAATGTGTATTTACCTTTGTTGTCCTCTAGAGTGTGATAGGTAAATCAACACATAGGGGAGCTACTACCCACAAGTGAATGAGTCGTTAACAAGTAACAAATAATTACTAGGAATATCGTTCTCCATATGCACTAGGAGGTTAATTCTTTTGTCTTTCCAGGAAGCGTAGAGGGGACAAATTACAGTTAACTAAAACATAAAATATATTTTTTGTTTCTCAAAAGTAAGGATTTAAGTCAAAATATATAATATATGATTAGTAATGTATTTCTAACCAAAGGACATACTAGTCAACACGAGAATATAGATAAGAAGATAGATTGAGAGTCGCTACTAATTTCCACTAATTATGAATTTACCCATTTATGGATATCATGGTAAATTGTTATTTTAGCAATCGTCGAAACTCTAAAATCCCTTAATTCCATCCCAGGTAGATAGAGGGTTATCCTACAATTCTATGGACCTCTCCCGAGTGACCCCTACAAAACTTTCAAACGTAATTAATTCTAAATTAATTGACTATCCGGTTAGTCAAGACCTCCAAACTCAATAACACACACCGAATGATTATATATTATTTTCTATAATCCGATCTCCCCCTCTCCCCCTCCCGGATGACAGTCTAGTCTACTAATACCACCTACAACTTTATCTTCATAAGGGCTGAAGAAATCATAAATACATAATGAATGCTAAATCAATTCATTTGAATAGTAATATCCCAAAACACAATGAAACATCATAATCCAAATGTAGGCTTCATACATTATCCCTTTCTCTAGCTACAAATGATTTAGTTCATAAAAAATAATAGACAACAACATATAAAAGTGTAATATTCATGTTTAAAATATGAAATAGAATTGGATTTCACTATTAATTTGTATCTTGAATTTGTCACCATTGTCTAGAATTTGGTAATAGTCTATTGCAAGATATCCCAGGAAGCATATTCTGTAATAATCAAAATAAATTAAATATAATTAAAATTAAAATTTGACTATAATAATTAACAAAAAGATCAACCATTAACCAAGGGGACATGAACACAAAAAATATAAAATAAATGTAATAAATAATTCAAATAGATAAACATTTAATTCATAGGCTGTGTGTACTATTCTAATAACATAAGGTGACATTGTACACTTTTAAAATATCATGAGTTTATACACATATTTTCTAAGACCACAAAAGATATGATGTATTTCTTCAACCTAAATAAAAATACGTTCACATATGTAAACCACAAGGAGATAAAATAAAAAGAATGTATGGTAGACTACCATATATGATGTTTGAAAATATGCTTTCTCCAATAGGTGTCAAACAAGTCTTACAACCTAATTTAATTTCTCTTACATCTATTTCCCTACTCTCCATACATACTCCAACCACTATGAATAGATGGTCTAACAAATTAAGTGCAACAACATCTCTTGTGGTGTTGGTGTATATTTCGATATTCTGTAAAATATATATAGGAAAAATCTACCTAATTTTCTCAATATAATTAATTATAAATTTGATCAAAAATGAAAAAAACATTCAAATTAATTTACACCAATGTGAAAAAACACCCCAATTTGCTCGACAATAGAACAAATTTTTGAACATAATGCTAATAAACGATATGCCACTAGTGGTATTACTGCTTTTCTTTTTATTGAAATTGCAACAATTCATAATCTTCCAGTTCAGTTAATTAAATATTATTATATTTTCTTCATATAAGAGGAAGAAATGAAGACTCTGTTTTTTTATAGGACTTTGTGGTAAGAAATGATATGGGGTGTGGGTCCACTATTGGTCCAATTCTTGCTTCTGGAGTTGGAATTCGTACTGTTGATTGTGGTATTCCTCAACAATCTATGCACAGGTTGGTACATATATATTTTTTTTAATTTTATTATCGAGTTTGATTTCTCAATTACTCTCAAGATCTTTACTTGTTTTTGTTTAATTGCAGTGTGAGAGAGATTTGTGGGAAGGAAGATGTGGAGATTGCTTACAACTACTTTAAGGCGTTTTATGAAATGTTCTCAAGCGTAGATAAAAAACTAAAAATAGATTGCTAAAAGGCAGATTCAATTATTCAAACAACAAACACACATCACACCATTACATTTACTGTCTCAAAGCTATTCATCAAATAAACTCTTGTGGGTAATCAAACAAACACACATTTATTAAATAATAAGAAAAACATGATGGGATCAAATACTTCATTTCTCCAAGCAAAACAAATACTTCATTTCTCAGTCTTTTTGGGATTCACTACATTTTTCTTTGAGGATGTGCTAGCAACCATTGCTTCTAGGTGCCGCTTCTCTCCAGTGAGCTGTTTGGCTAACTTTCTTAGCCTTTCATTTTCTAAAGCAATTTGCAAGTTTGCTAAGTATAGCCTTGCGTTTTCTCTTTCCATCTCTTTCTTCTTGTTCCTGAAAGACAAGAAAATAATGTTAGTTTACTTGTTTTAGACTAGTATACATACCTTTATATTCCAAAATCTATTCATAGATTTGCTATCTCACCTCTTTTAAATGATTTACGCTACAAAATGAGCAAATGAGGAAGGTGATTTACTCTATTTATACTAATTCACATTGGTAGAACAAATTTTTAAATTGAAAAAATACCTTAGATTTATAAATTGAAATGATATGGCCAACGATCTAAGATACTAGCATGTAAAAATAGTATTTAGACAGAAGACTGCAGATCTAGATGGAGACAATAGTTGAAGATAATATCATAATTAAGGAAGAAGAGGGAGATACTACAGAGAAATTGAAAAAAAGTAGATTGGATGGAAGAAATGAATTCCGATTAGAGAAGATTGAAATTAGAAGATAACGAATATTTAGACATTAGAGTTAGATAGTAAATGTGACGAAAAAAGGAATATCAAGAGGAGGCTGACAGTAGGTTTGAATGGGTAGTTTATTTTTTATTGTGTTTGTGAAATTAGTGTGGACCTTAAATTGTATTAATATTTTAATTATAGTTTAAAATTATAATTTTAATAAATAACATGAAATTTTTTTTTTCTTATTATATATTTTCTAATAAAGTTTTATATTTAACTTCTATGAATAAAATTGTTTCTACTGTATACTTTTGATATTTGTTTGTTAAAGTTTTAATCCCCTAACTGTCTTTATATGTTATTGTTTATAAATTGAACATTACCTATGCAAAAAATTCAAAATTAATATTTTAATTTATTACTACTTAATCAAATTGTTTAAAAACTTAGTTTTTAAATAGTTAATTGTTCAATAGATGTACTCGACTTCTTACTGTAATCTAAGATAATTTATCTATTAAAATATCCTTGAATTTACCAATAATAGAGGATGGTGACATTGTGATGCTAGTTAAATGTTTATTTTTGTCAAAGTTAAATTATGATGAATTATAATGTAGTGTTACGACATTCATTGATGAATTGCATTCTGAAAAGTATGGCTTATGAGTTTTACCCTTATTCTTACTAAAATAAGTGTTGTTATAAATAAAACAAAATATCATTCATAAAAATGGTCGAGCATAGATAACTTTTAAAATCCTTCAAGGTCTTTTAGAGCTAGTAGTGACTACCACAAAAAAAAAAATTGCTAATATCACCATTGAGGATGCTTTTGATGAAACATTGTTAAAGTTAACTGTAAAATTATCTAAATTGGATGTCATGAAATGAAGCTTATAAGAGTAGTGAACTAGAGTATTAAGTGTATTGCAAGAAAAATACATTAACTTATATCCTATAGGGTTCGCCAAGTACATATTTTCTAAATATGATAGATTCCAGATTGTCAAAGGTTTGAAGATAAGGATGCAACTATAGATTCAGTATCATTGTGGTAGTGTATTACATTTTGTTTCTTTACATGTCGTTAGTATAGGGACAAAATCGTTACAATGTGTATTTACCTTTGTTGTCCCCTAGAGTGTGATAGGTAAATCAACACCTAGGGGAGCTACTACCCACAAGTGAATGAGTCGTTAACAAGTAACAAATAATTACTAGGAATATCGTTCTCCATATGCACTAGGAGGTTAATTCTTTTGTCTTTCCAGGAAGCGTAGAGGGGACAAATTACAGTTAACTAAAACATAAAATATATTTTTTGTTTCTCAAAAGTAAGGATTAAAGTCAAAATAAATAATATATGATTAGTAATGTATTTTTAACCAAAGGACATACTAGTCAACACGAGAATATAGATAAGAAGATAGTTTGAAAGTCTCTACTAATTTCCACAAATTATGAATTTACCCATTTATGGATATCATGGTAAATTGTTATTTTAGCAATAGTCGAAACTCTAAAATCCCTTAATTCCATCCCAGATAGATAGAGGGTTATCCTACAATTCTATGGACCTCTCCCGAGTGACCCCTACAAAACTTTCAAACGTAATTAATTATAAATTAATTGACTATCCGGTTAGTCAAGACCTCCTAACTCAATAACACACACCGAATGATTATATATATTATTTTCTATAATCCGATCTCCCGCTCTCCCCCTCCCGGATGACAGTCTAGACTACTAATACCACTTACAACTTTATCTTCATAAGGGCTGAAGAAATCATAAATACATAATGAATGCTAAATCAATTCATTTGAATAGTAATATCCCAAAACACAATGAAACATCATAATCCAAATGTAGGGTTCATACATTATCCATTTCTCTAGCTACAAATGATTTAGTTCATAAAAAAATAATAGACAACAACATATAAAAGTGTAATATTCATGTTTAAAATATGAAATAGAATTGGATTACACTATTAATGTGTATCTTGAATTTGTCACCATTGTCTGGAATTTGGTAATAGTCTATTGCAAGATATCCCAGGAAGCATATTCTGTAATAATCAAAATAAATTAAATATAATTAAAATTAAAATTTGACTATAAGAATTAACAAAAAGAACAACCATTAACAAAGGGGACATGAACACAAAAAATATAAACATTTAATTCATAGGCTGTGTGTACTATTCTAATAACATAAGGTGACATTGTACACTTTTAAAATAACATGAGTTTATACACATATTTTCTAAGACCACAAAAGATATGATGTATTTCTTCAACCTAAATAAATATACGTTCACATATGTAAACCACAAGGAGATAAAATAAAAATAATGTATGGTAGACTACCATATATGATGTTTGAAAATAAGGCTTTCTCCAATAGGTGTCAAACAAGTCTTACAACCTAATTTAATTTCTCTTACATCTATTTCCCTACTCTCCATACATACTCCAACCACTATGAATAGATGGTCTAACAAATTAAGTGCAAAAACATCTCTTGTGGTGTTGGTGTATATTTCGATATTCTGTAAAATATATATAGGAAAAATCTACCTAATTTTCTCAATATAATTAATTATAAATTTGATCAAAAATGAAAAAAACATTCAAATTAATTTACACCAATGTGAAAAAACACCCCAATTTGCTCGACAGCAGAACAAATTTTTGAACATTATGCTAATCAACGATATGCTACTAGTGGTATTACTGCTTTTACTTTTAAGGAAATTGCAACAATTCATAATCTTCCAGTTCAGGTAATTAAATATTATTATATTTTCTTCATATAAGAGGCAGAAATGAAGACTCGTTTTTTTATAGGACTTTGTGGTAAGAAATGATATGGGGTGTGGGTCCACTATTGGTCCAATTCTTGCTTCTGGAGTTGGAATTCGTACTGTTGATTGTGGTATTCCTCAACTATCTATGCACAGGTTGGTACATATATATATTTTTTAATTTTATTATCGAGTTTGATTTCTCAATTACTCTCAAGATCTTTACTTGTTTTTGTTTAATTGCAGTGTGAGAGAGATTTGTGGGAAGGAAGATGTGGAGATTGCTTACAACTACTTTAAGGCGTTTTATGAAATGTTCTCAAGCGTAGATAAAAAACTAAAAATAGATTGCTAAAAGGGAGATTCAATTATTCAAACAACAAACACACATCACACCATTACATTTACTGTCTCAAAGCTATTCATCAAATAAACTCTTGTGGGTAATCAAACAAACACACATTTATTAAATAATAAGAAAAACATGATGGGATCAAATACTTCATTTCTCCAAGCAAAACAAATACTTCATTTCTCAGTCTTTTTGGGATTCACTTCATTTTTCTTTGAGGATGTGCTAGCAACCATTGCTTCCAGGTGCCGCTTCTCTCCAGTGAGCTGTTTGGCTAACTTTCTTAGCCTTTCATTTTCTAAAGCAATTTGCAAGTTTGCTAAGTATAGCCTTGCGTTTTCTCTTTCCATCTCTTTCTTCTTGTTCCTGAAAGACAAGAAAATAATGTTAGTTTACTTGTTTTAGACTAGTATACATACCTTTATATTCCAAAATCTATTCATAGATTTGCTATCTCACCTCTTTTAAATGATTTACGCTACAAAATGAGCAAATGAGGAAGGTGATTTACTCTATTTATACTAATTCACATTGGTAGAACAAATTTTTAAATTGAAAAAATACCTTAGATTTATAAATTGAAATGATATGGCCAACGATCTAAGATACTAGCATGTAAAAATAGTATTTAGACAGAAGACTGCAGATCTAGATGGAGACAATAGTTGAAGATAATATCATAATTAAGGAAGAAGAGGGAGATACTACAGAGAAATTGAAAAAAAGTAGATTGGATGGAAGAAATGAATTCCGATTAGAGAAGATTGAAATTAGAAGATAACGAATATTTAGACATTAGAGTTAGATAGTAAATGTGACGAAAAAAGGAATATCAAGAGGAGGCTGACAGTAGGTTTGAATGGGTAGTTTATTTTTTATTGTGTTTGTGAAATTAGTGTGGACCTTAAATTGTATTAATATTTTAATTATAGTTTAAAATTATAATTTTAATAAATAACATGAAATTGTTTTTTTCTTATTATATATTTTCTAATAAAGTTTTATATTTAACTTCTATGAATAAAATTGTTTCTACTGTATACTTTTGATATTTGTTTGTTAAAGTTTTAATCCCCTAACTGTCTTTATATGTTATTGTTTATAAATTGAACATTACCTATGCAAAAAATTCAAAATTAATATTTTAATTTATTACTACTTAATCAAATTGTTTAAAAACTTAGTTTTTAAATAGTTAATTGTTCAATAGATGTACTCGACTTCTTACTGTAATCTAAGATAATTTATCTATTAAAATATCCTTGAATTTACCAATAATAGAGGATGGTGACATTGTGATGCTAGTTAAATGTTTATTTTTGTCAAAGTTAAATTATGATGAATTATAATGTAGTGTTACGACATTCATTGATGAATTGCATTCTGAAAAGTATGGCTTATGAGTTTTACCCTTATTCTTACTAAAATAAGTGTTGTTATAAATAAAACAAAATATCATTCATAAAAATGGTCGAGCATAGATAACTTTTAAAATCCTTCAAGGTCTTTTAGAGCTAGTAGTGACTACCACAAAAAAAAAATTGCTAATATCACCATTGAGGATGCTTTTGATGAAACATTGTTAAAGTTAACTGTAAAATTATCTAAATTGGATGTCATGAAATGAAGCTTATAAGAGTAGTGAACTAGAGTATTAAGTGTATTGCAAGAAAAATACATTAACTTATATCCTATAGGGTTCGCCAAGTACATATTTTCTAAATATGATAGATTCCAGATTGTCAAAGGTTTGAAGATAAGGATGCAACTATAGATTCAGTATCATTGTGGTAGTGTATTACATGTCGTTTCTCTACATGTCGTTAGTATAGGGACAAAATCGTTACAATGTGTATTTACCTTTGTTGTCCCCTAGAGTGTGATAGGTAAATCAACACCTAGGGGAGCTACTACCCACAAGTGAATGAGTCGTTAACAAGTAACAAATAATTACTAGGAATATCGTTCTCCATATGCACTAGGAGGTTAATTCTTTTGTCTTTCCAGGAAGCGTAGAGGGGACAAATTACAGTTAACTAAAACATAAAATATATTTTTTGTTTCTCAAAAGTAAGGATTAAAGTCAAAATAAATAATATATGATTAGTAATGTATTTTTAACCAAAGGACATACTAGTCAACACGAGAATATAGATAAGAAGATAGTTTGAGAGTCTCTACTAATTTCCACTAATTATGAATTTACCCATTTATGGATATCATGGTAAATTGTTATTTTAGCAATAGTCGAAACTCTAAAATCCCTTAATTCCATCCCAGATAGATAGAGGGTTATCCTACAATTCTATGGACCTCTCCCGAGTGACCCCTACAAAACTTTCAAACGTAATTAATTCTAAATTAATTGACTATCCGGTTAGTCAAGACCTCCTAACTCAATAACACACACCGAATGATTATATATATTATTTTCTATAATCCGATCTCCCGCTCTCCCCCTCCCGGATGACAGTCTAGACTACTAATACCACTTACAACTTTATCTTCATAAGGGCTGAAGAAATCATAAATACATAATGAATGCTAAATCAATTCATTTGAATAGTAATATCCCAAAACACAATGAAACATCATAATCCAAATGTAGGGTTCATACATTATCCATTTCTCTAGCTACAAATGATTTAGTTCATAAAAAAATAATAGACAACAACATATAAAAGTGTAATATTCATGTTTAAAATATGAAATAGAATTGGATTACACTATTAATTTGTATCTTGAATTTGTCACCATTGTCTGGAATTTGGTAATAGTCTATTGCAAGATATCCCAGGAAGCATATTCTGTAATAATCAAAATAAATTAAATATAATTAAAATTAAAATTTGACTATAAGAATTAACAAAAAGAACAACCATTAACAAAGGGGACATGAACACAAAAAATATAAACATTTAATTCATAGGCTGTGTGTACTATTCTAATAACATAAGGTGACATTGTACACTTTTAAAATAACATGAGTTTATACACATATTTTCTAAGACCACAAAAGATATGATGTATTTCTTCAACCTAAATAAATATACGTTCACATATGTAAACCACAAGGAGATAAAATAAAAAGAATGTATGGTAGACTACCATATATGATGTTTGAAAATAAGGCTTTCTCCAATAGGTGTCAAACAAGTCTTACAACCTAATTTAATTTCTCTTACATCTATTTCCCTACTCTCCATACATACTCCAACCACTATGAATAGATGGTCTAACAAATTAAGTGCAAAAACATCTCTTGTGGTGTTGGTGTATATTTCGATATTCTGTAAAATATATATAGGAAAAATCTACCTAATTTTCTCAATATAATTAATTATAAATTTGATCAAAAATGAAAAAAAACATTCAAATTAATTTACACCAATGTGAAAAAACACCCCAATTTGCTCGACAGCAGAACAAATTTTTGAACATTATGCTAATCAACGATATGCTACTAGTGGTATTACTGCTTTTACTTTTAAGGAAATTGCAACAATTCATAATCTTCCAGTTCAGGTAATTAAATATTATTATATTTTCTTCATATAAGAGGCTGAAATGAAGACTCGTTTTTTTATAGGACTTTGTGGTAAGAAATGATATGGGGTGTGGGTCCACTATTGGTCCAATTCTTGCTTCTGGAGTTGGAATTCGTACTGTTGATTGTGGTATTCCTCAACTATCTATGCACAGGTTGGTACATATATATATTTTTTAATTTTATTATCGAGTTTGATTTCTCAATTACTCTCAAGATCTTTACTTGTTTTTGTTTAATTGCAGTGTGAGAGAGATTTGTGGGAAGGAAGATGTGGAGATTGCTTACAACTACTTTAAGGCGTTTTATGAAATGTTCTCAAGCGTAGATAAAAAACTAAAAATAGATTGCTAAAAGGCAGATTCAATTATTCAAACAACAAACACACATCACACCATTACATTTACTGTCTCAAAGCTATTCATCAAATAAACTCTTGTGGGTAATCAAACAAACACACATTTATTAAATAATAAGAAAAACATGATGGGATCAAATACTTCATTACTCCAAGCAAAAAAAATACTTCATTTCTCAGTCTTTTTGGGATTCACTTCATTTTTCTTTGAGGATGAGCTAGCAACCATTGTTTCCAGGTGCCGCTTCTCTCCAGTGAGCTGTTTGGCTAACTTTCTTAGCCTTTCATTTTCTAAAGCAATTTGCAAGTTTGCTAAGTATAGCCTTGCGTTTTCTCTTTCCATCTCTTTCTTCTTGTTCCTGAAAGACATGAAAAAAATGTTAGTTTACTTGTTTTAGACTAGTATACATACCTTTATATTCATAATTCTATTCATAGATTTGCTATCTCACCTCTTTTAAATGATTTACACTACAAAATGAGCAAATGAGGAAGGTGATTTACTCTATTTATACTAATTCACATTGGTAGAACAAATTTTTAAATTAAAAAAGTACCTTAGATTTATAAATTGAAATGATATGGCCAACGATCTAAGATACTAGCATGTAAAAATAGTATTTAGACAGAAGACTGCAGATCTAGATGGAGACAATAGTTGAGGATAATATCATAATTAAGGAAGAAGAGGGAGATACTACAGAGAAATTGAAAAAAAGTAGAATGGATGGAAGAAATGAATTCCGATTAGAGAAGATAGAAATTAGAAGATAACGAATATTTAGACATTAGAGTTAGATAGTAAAAGTGACGAAAAAAGGAATATCAAGAGGAGGCTGACAGTAGGTTTGAAACTAAGAGTGGACGAAGATGTAAGTATATGTATAGGAAAAGGCGGCAACATTAGGGTTTAATGGGTAGTTTATTTTTTATTGTGTTTGTGAAATTAGTGTGGACCCTAAATTTTATTAATATTTTAATTATAGTTTAAAATTATAATTTTAATAAATAACATGAAATTATTTTTTTCTTATCATATATTTTCTAATAAAGTTTTATATTTAACTTCTATGAATAAATTTGTTTCTACTGTATACTTTTGATATTTGTTCGATAAAGTTTTAATCCCCTAATTGTCTTTATATGTTATTGTTTATAAATTGAACATTACCTATGCAAAAAATTAAAAATTAATATTTTAATTTATTACTACTTAATCAAATTGTTTAAAAACTTAGTTTTTAAATAGTTAATTGTTCAATAGATGTACTCGACTTCTTACAGGAATCTAAGATAATTTATCTATTAAAATATCCTTGAATTTACCAATAATAGAGGATGGTGACATTGTGATGCTAGTTAAATGTTTATTTTTGTCAAAGTTAAATTATGATGAATTATAATGTAGTGTTACGACATTCATTGATGAATTGCATTCTGAAAAGTATGGCTTATGAGTTTTACCCTTATTCTTACTAAAATAAGTGTTGTTATAAATAAAACAAAATATCATTCATAAAAATGTTCGATCATAGATAACTTTTAAAATCCTTCAAGGTCTTTTAGAGCTAGTAGTGACTACCACAAAAAAAAAATTGCTAATATCACCATTGAGAATGCTTTTGATGAAACATTGTTTAAGTTAACTGTAAAATTATCTAAATTGGATGTCATGAAATGAAGCTTATAAGAGTAGTGAACTAGAGTGTTAAGTGTATTGCAAGAAAAATACATTAACTTATATCCTATAGGGTTCGCCAAGTACATATTTTCTAAATATGATAGATTCCAGATTGTCAAATGTTTGAAGATAAGGATGCAACTATAGATTCAGTATCATTGTGGTAGTGTATTACATGTCGTTTCTCTACATGTCGTTAGTATAGGGACAGAATCTTTACAATGTTTATTTACCTTTGTTGTCCCCTAGAGTGTGATAGGTAAATCAACACCTAGGGGAGCTACTACCCACAAGTGAATGAGTCGTTAACAAGTAACAAATAATTACTAGGAATATCGTTCTCCATATGCACTAAGAGGTTAATTCTTTTGTCTTTCCAGGAAGCGTAGAGGGGACAAATTACAGTTAACTAAAACATAAAATATATTTTTTGTTTCTCAAAAGTAAGGATTAAAGTCAAAATAAATAATATATGATTAGTAATGTATTTTTAACCAAAGGACATACTAGTCAACACGAGAATATAGATAAGAAGATAGTTTGAGAGTCGCTACTAATTTCCACTAATTATGAATTTACCCTTTTATGGATATCATGGTAAATTGTTATTTTAGCAATAGTCGAAACTCTAAAATCCCTTAATTCCATCCCAGGTAGATAGAGGGATTTCCTACAATTCTATGGACCTCTCCAGAGTGACCCCTACAAAACTTTCAAACGTAATTAATTCTAAATTAATTGACTATCCGGTTAGTCAAGACCTCCTAACTCAATAACACACACCGAATGATTATATATTATTTTCTATAATCCGATCTCCCCCTCTCCCCCTCCCGGATGACAGTCTAGTCTACTAATACCACCTACAACTTTATCTTCATAAGGGCTGAAGAAATCATAAATACATAATGAATGCTAAATCAATTCATTTGAATAGTAATATCCCAAAACACAATGAAACATCATAATCCAAATGTAGGGTTCATACATTATCCATTTCTCTAGCTACAAATGATTTAGTTCATAAAAAAAGAATAGACAACAACAAATAAAAGTGTAATATTCATGTTTAAAATATGAAATAGAATTGGATTACACTATTAATTTGTATCTTGAATTTGTCACCATTGTCTGGAATTTGGTAATAGTCTATTGCAAGATATCCCAGGAAGCATATTCTGTAATAATCAAAATAAATTAAATATAATTAAAATTAAAATTTGACTATAAGAATTAACAAAAAGAACAACCATTAACCAAGGGGACATGAACACAAAAAATATAAAATAAATGTAATAAATAATTCAAATAGATAAACATTTAATTCATAGGCTGTGTGTACTATTCTAATAACATAAGGTGACATTGTACACTTTTAAAATATCATGAGTTTATACACATATTTTCTAAGACCACAAAAGATATGATGTATTTCTTCAACCTAAATAAAAATACGTTCACATATATAAACCACAAGGAGATAAAATAAAAAGAATGTATGGTAGACTACCATATATGATGTTTGAAAATAAGGCTTTCTCCAATAGGTGTCAAACAAGTCTGACAACCTAATTTAATTTCTCTTAAATCTATTTCCCTACTCTCCATACATACTCCAACCACTATGAATAGATGGTCTAACAAATTAAGTGCAAAAACATCTCTTGTGGTGTTGGTGTATATTTCGATATTCTGTAAAATATATATAGGAAAAATCTACCTAATTTTCTCAATATAATTAATTATAAATTTGATCAAAAATGAAAAAAACATTCAAATTAATTTACACCAATGTGAAAAAACACCCCAATTTGCTCGACAGCAGAACAAATTTTTGAACATAATGCTAATCAACGATATGCCACTAGTGGTATTACTGCTTTTCTTTTTAAGGAAATTGCAACAATTCATAATCTTTCAGTTCAGGTAATTAAATAATATTATATTTTCTTCATATAAGAGGCAGAAATGAAGACTCGTTTTTTTATAGGACTTTGTGGTAAGAAATGATATGGGGTGTGGGTCCACTATTGGTCCAATTCTTGCTTCTGGAGTTGGAATTCGTACTGTTGATTGTGGTATTCCTCAACTATCTATGCACAGGTTGGTACATATATATTTTTTTTAATTTTATTATCGAGTTTGATTTCTCAATTACTCTCAAGATCTTTACTTGTTTTTGTTTAATTGCAGTGTGAGAGAGATTTGTGGGAAGGAAGATGTGGAGATTGCTTACAACTACTTTAAGGCGTTTTATGAAATGTTCTCAAGCGTAGATAAAAAACTAAAAATAGATTGCTAAAAGGCAGATTCAATTATTCAAACAACAAACACACATCACACCATTACATTTACTGTCTCAAAGCTATTCATCAAATAAACTCTTGTGGGTAATCAAACAAACACACATTTATTAAATAATAAGAAAAACATGATGGGATCAAATACTTCATTTCTCCAAGCAAAAAAAATACTTCATTTCTCAGTCTTTTTGGGATTCACTTCATTTTTCTTTGAGGATGAGCTAGCAACCACTGCTTCCAGGTGCCGCTTCTCTCCAGTGAGCTGTTTGGCTAACTTTCTTAGCCTTTCATTTTCTAAAGCAATTTGCAAGTTTGCTAAGTATAGCCTTGCGTTTTCTCTTCCATCTCTTTCTTCTTGTTCCTGAAAGACAAGAAAAAAATGTTAGTTTACTTGTTTTAGACTACTAGTATACATACATTTATATTCCAAATTCTATTCATAGATTTGCTATCTCACCTCCTTTAAATGATTTACACTACAAAATAAGCAAATAAGGAAGGTGATTTACTCTATTTATACTAATTCACATTGGTAGAACAAATTTTTAAATTAAAAAAGTACCTTAGATTTATAAATTGAAATGATATGGCCAACGATCTAAGATACTAGCATGTAAAAATAGTATTTAGACAGAAGACTGCAGATCTAGATGGAGACAATAGTTGAGGATAATATCATAATTAAGGAAGAAGAGGGAGATACTACAGAGAAATTGAAAAAAAGTAGATTGGATGGAAGAAATGAATTCCGATTAAAGAAGATTGAAATTAGAAGATAACGAATATTTAGACATTAGAGTTAGATAGTAAAAGTGACGAAAAAAGGAATATCAAGAGGAGGCTGACAGTAGGTTTGAAACTAAGAGTGGAAGAAGATGTATGTATATGTATAGGAAAAGGCAGCAACATTAGGGTTTAATGGGTAGTTTTTTTTTGACGTTAAAACATAATTTAGATTAAATAAAAACGAGTACGGATAAAATACAATAAGTTGAGCAAATGTATCTAGCCAATTCCTAATGAAGTGAAATCACTATGAATCAAATGAGATAAAACAAGAGGGGGTGAAGACACCCAATCATGAGGAAGGTTGGTGGAGTTGGCCCTTCTCGCGATCCAATCTGCAGCTTTGTTGAATTTCCGATGAACAAATAGAAATTCCATACTTAGGGTGCTAGCAAATGTTTGAATATCTTCAAAGATGTGAAAAAGATGACGATTTTCAAACTTATGACACTCCATAAGTGGCTTCATTAGTGCTTGACAGTCATTTTTTAGGACAAAATGAGCAGAGGGTGAAAGAGTAGCTTCTTTGATTGCTTCTCGAATTCCAATAGCCTCGGCTTCTTCAGGAGATTTTGCAATAAAGTTCATGGTTTTTCCTTTCAAAAGTTGGCCCTGTGAGTCACTGAATAAGCAAGCAAAAGCTGAATTATTAGTTTCTTTATGGTAAGAGGCATCAACTGATATGTAAGTAATAGTTTGAGAGTAATTAACTTTCCTGGAAATATTGTTAATTGTTTCATCAGGTTTTTTCTTATCAAGTTGTATAGCTTCAGAGTCATTTTTGCAAATAGTTTTGAACTCATCATAAGCTTTGATAGAATTTTTCATGTTGTTTAAGGGACAGATATCAATGTTTTCAAACAATTTTTTATTTCTAGATTTCCAAATAAACCAAAGCACCCAAATTGCCTTCTCCACTTGAGGGTATCCTCTATCATCAGTTAGCTTATTTGAATTTAAGAGATTTTGTAGCCACTGATCAATTCTTAAAGGCAAATCAAAAGAGGATTTAAACCCCCAAGGAGTTGCAAACCAGGTGGCTCTAGCTGAGGGACATTCAAAAAATAGGTGCTCAGTTGTTTCAGCACTAATTCCACAGATTTTGCAAGTAGTATTAAAAGCACATTTTCTGTGAAATTTATTAACTTCAGTGGGAATAGCATTTGAAAGAATTCTCCAGGTGAAATTTCTCAGTTTTGGTGGGATTTCGAGCTTCCAAATACTTTCCCAAAAGTTTTCATTGAGTTTAAAAGAAATAGAAGGTTCTTGGTTTTGAACCATTTCATATTCAGCTATATATTTATCATTTGAGTGTAAGTAAACTGTTTTAGCAATTAGTTTTCCTTTAGGGTCCAATTTCCAAATAAGAGTATCATCAGCTCCAGTAGAGCTGATATTAATATCAGCGATAGCTTTTGAAACTTCATTAGGGACAATGGAATTAATGAGATTTATATTCCAAGTATTTTCATTAGTAATCAGTTCAGAGACTTTTCTGAGGTGACTATTAGTGGTGTTTTTGATTTGGTCAGATTGGGGTAACCAATCATCATCCCAAATTTTTATTTGGTTACCATTTCCCACAATCCATTTAGCCTCTTTTAGGTAATTATTTCTTCCTAAAAGGAGGCTTTTCCAACCCCAAGAGGGGTTATAACCGAGAGTTGCATCATGAAAAGTAGAGGAAGGAAAGTAAATTCCTTTAATGATTTTGTAAGCAAAGGTTTTTTTATTAGCATTAAATTTCCAAGCCGAGGAGGTTAATAAGGAGATGTTCATTTGTGTGAAATTTTTGAAATTCATACCCCCTATTGATTTAGGTAATTCCATGTGTTTCCAAGATTTCCAATGAATTTTTTTATTTCCTTTATTGCCCCACCAAAAGGTGGCAATGAGAGATGAGATTTTGTTACAAATAGCATCAGGTATATGAAAAACAGACATGAGGTAGACTGGTATGGATTGAATTACTGCTTTAATCAAGGTCTCCTTACCAGCTTCAGAAAGAAGTTTAATATTCCAATTATCAAGCTTTTTAATGACTTTTTCAATGAGCCACTCAAGGGCCCTAGTTTTAGATCTACCCCAGTCTGAGGGTAGTCCTAAGTAGGTTCCCAAATTATTCAAGTGGTTTATATTGAGGATTTTTGTAAGTTGGTAGGCAACATGTGGTGGAGTGTTTTTGCTATAAACAACACCACTTTTGTTAAGGTTAACAGATTGTCCAGAGGCCATACAATATTTATTTATGGTATCTTTAAATTGTTCAAATTCATAAGCTTCACCTTTCAAGAAGAATAGACTGTCATCATCAAAGAGGATGTGGGTGAGTTTAGGGCAGTTTCTAGTGAGTTTAACCCCTTTAATAAGTTTATTTTCAACTTTGTTATTCAAAAGGGCAGTTAAGGCTTGTGTAACAATGCAAAAAAGGAAAGGGGAGAGGGGGTCCCCTTGCCTTAAGCCTTTAGTAGGAATTTTAATGTCACAAGGTGTACCATTAATTAGGATAGCATAAGAAACTGTCTGAACACATTGTTTTATCCAATTAATCCAACAATCAGAAAATCCCAAAGCTTTCATGACATCAAATAGGAAGTCCCATTCAATGTTTTCAAAGGCTTTGGACATATCAGCCTTAATGGCAGCTGCATAAGCATTGGAGTTTCTTTTGTTTTTAAGAAAATGTACAGCTTCATGAGCAATAAGTAAGTTATCAGATATATTTCTATTTTTAATAAAAGCAGATTGTTCATGAGAGATGATAAGATCCATGTGGGGTTTTAATCTTTTAACAAGAATGGCGGCTATAACTTTATATATGAAGTTTGGGCAGCTTATTGGTCTGTAATGACCAATAGTGGCAGGAGAGATAATTTTTGGAATAAGAGTAATGTAGGTTTTATTTAAAGAGGTTAAGTTACCCTTATTCCATAGAAAATCAGTGATGCACCTCATCAAATCAAATTTAATGATATGCCAGTGTTTTTTGTAAAAACTGTCAGTAAACCCATCAGGGCCAGGTGATTTATTAGCACCTAGGGCCCACACAGCTTCTTTGATTTCTTTAAGAGAAACGGGGAGTTCAAGGCTTTTGTTTGTAGAGTCAGTAACAGTGGGCTTAATTTTTTCAATTATGCTACTGTATTCTCTAGGGCCATTAGTGGTATATTGTTTTGAGTAATGCTCAATAATGTTATTTTCAATGGTAATTTGGTCATCAATCCAAATTCCATCATTGTTCATAAGTCTAAGGATTTTATTATGCTTCCTTCTACTTTTTGTGGTGTTATGGAAAAAGGAGGTGTTTTTATCACCTAATTGAACCCATTGAATTCTAGACTTTTCCCTCCAATTCATTTCTTCCTTATTCCAGTGATTTTCAAGTTGGGAAGCTATGAAATTGTGTTCATCCCAATCTTTTTGTTGTTGAGAGTTTAAGTTTTCTAATTTTTTCATAAGATCTTTTATGATGTTTCTATTGTTTTGTCTTTTGGTTTTATTCCATTTAGTAATAACAGTAGAGATGTTATTTAATTTAGACCCAAATTTAATAATACCTCTGTAAATGTTATGAACATGGGAATTCCAGTGATTTAAGATTATATCATCAACATCCTTTTCATAGTTCCAACTTTTTTTATAAATGAATCTATTGAAGGAATTCTTTTTTGTTTTATCAGTGTTTAAGATAAGGAGGCTATGGTCAGAACCAATAGCTGGGAGAATAGCAATCCAAGCTTCAGGATAGAGGATATCCCAGCTTGAATTAGCAAGGCCTCTATCCAATTTCTTTTTAATTAATTTATTCCCACTTCTTCTGTTGCTCTAGGTGAAAAAACAACCTTTGGAGGTGATTTCCAAAAGGTTGTTTTTATCAATGAAGTCATTTAAGTCTTTAATACAAGTTTTTTCATTTCCACCCATTTTTTCATAAGTATAGCGAGACATATTGAGGTCACCAATAATGAACCAAGGGGCAGAGGTGTTATTTTCCACAAGTTTGTTGATATCACAGATGTTTTTTTCTTTATCATTATCATAAGGTGAGATATAGGCGTATGTAGCAAAGGACTCATTTCCATGAGGGTCAACTATGCTACAGTGTATAAAGTTTTTAGAATATTGTAAGAGTGTAATGTTAAGGTCTTTATTGGCCATGAGAATAAGTCCACCAGACTTACCTTCGGGCTCAACAGTGCAAATATTTTTCAAATTCAGAGAGTTACATAAAGCATCAGTTTTTTTAAAGCAATTAAGAGTTTCGCATAAGAAAATTACCTCTGGATGATGGGAATTAACCGCATCTCGGAGTGTTAGAATTGTCAAGGGGGTACCAATCCCTTGACAATTCCAACTGAAGTGTATCATTGAGGGTTTTGGGTTTGTTCTAGGACAAACCCGCAAACCTGTTGTTCAGCTTCATTGCTTTGATGTTCAGCATCTTCGTGGTCTTGTAACATTGGTTCGGAAGTGAGCGAAGCTTCCATTGTGTCTTCATAGATTTCTTCAATTGATGGAGCCGTTTGTTCTTCAGAGGTTTGACTTTCCCATCTTTTAGACCAGAGTTTATCATTTCTTTCGATAGCTTGAGCCGATGTGTTCTCTCTAGTGTATTGATTGTTATATTGCGGTTTGTAATCGGCAAGCCTGTGATTTGGTGATGGAGGAGGGATTTCGATAGACGGTGGGAGAAGATGGTGTTCATCGTTGGGGTTTTGATTATTAATTATGGTGTTAATTGGGGAATAGTGGTGTGGTTGAATTTGGGTTGGTTTTTCTAAAGACCCAAATGTTATAGTAGTTGGGCCATTTGGTGTGTTTGGAGTTGGGCTTATTTTGTTTGGTGTCTTATAAATACTTGTTTCAGCTTCCACTATGATGTCGGCCCAAGTTTTAATAGGCCCAAAAATAGGTGTTGGGCCTTCAGAAGATGCTTTAGCCTTGTTGACTCTATATCGGGTATTAGTCAGAGTAGAATTGACGTTTTCAGAAGAAATGTTTCTTTTTTGTGAAAACTTTCCGGTAGGCATCGATGGAGGACAGTCTAGCTTCTGTGCCTCGAAGGTTGGTTGCATCTAATTTTGTGCAGCTGAGTTTGAATTTTTGCCGAGTTGAGTTTTGATTTCTTTTTCCGAGTTAGGGTTTTTGGTGGTTTTGTAGAAAACTTTTGATTTTTCCTTTCCTTCGTTGAATTTTGGTTCGAATCCATTGATTCCTTTTGAGAGTTTATATCTTAATTTGCTTTTGTTGGTGCAGTCTTTCTCTCCATGGTCCAAGAAGCCACAAATACAGCAGAAATCGCAGAGTTTTTCGTATTTAAGCTGACCTCGAATGGTGTGGCCATCCTCAAGGAAGATGGAGTAGTTGTTTGATAGTGGCTTGGAAATTTCCCAATCTATTCTGGCTCTAACAGCTCCAAACTCTTTGAAAGTGCTGACTGGAGGTAATAACACGAATTCCACCTTTCCCAGTTTACTAGCAATTTTTATAGCGTTATCTTCGTTGATTAATGTAGGTGGGATTCCGTGAATTTGAACTATGAAGGAGGTTGTTGAGAGTTGTGAATCTGATAAGCCTTTAGAAGAATCCCATTTTTGCAGAAGAACGTGTTTTCCGATGACATTCCAAGGCCTGTTCTTCCATACAGTTCAAGATCTTCTTCATTTTCGAAAGTGATGAGGCAGGTATTGAAACCCTTCTTTTCTGTGTGGCATCTACCTGAAATTCCCCATGAAGAATTTATGTTTTTTCGCAGGTAGTTGAAGCTTATGCCTTCATTGCTACTGATTTTAGCAAATAGTTTTGGGCCCTCAAATTGGGCATAAATCGAGTTAGGATCTTCAGTGAGAGTAAATGCTTCCTCAGAGCTGTTTGGGTGGTTTTTTGTGTAGAATTCCATAAAGAGGTGAGGAATTAAATGAAAGACAGAGAAATGGTTGCAGTAAATTAAGGTGGAGGTTTAATAAAGCAAGTAGATTAGAAAAAGAAAGTGAGGGTGAATTTAATGAGACAAGAGATTTTAATGTGAATAAATCGTATTTTTGCTATGTTAAGATAGATGATCGTAAAAGACATTGTAAAGGAGATTTAATTTTGGTTTGGATGCATTTTCCGGTGGGTTTGTGGTGGAATGGTAAACGGAAAGTTAGATCTCAGCTGTCCTTGGGGGATGTGCCTGAGAGAAAATACAGGTGGCTGGAACTCGGTTTAATGGGTAGTTTATTTTTTATTGTGTTTGTGAAATTAGTGTGGACCCTAAATTGTATTAATATTTTAATTATAGTTTAAAATTATAATTTTAATAAATAACATGAAATTATTTTTTTCTTATTATATATTTTCTAATAAAGTTTTATATTTAACTTCTATGAATAAAATTGTTTCTACTGTATACTTTTGATATTTGTTCGATAAAGTTTTAATCCCCTAATTGTCTTTATATGTTATTGTTATAAATTGAACATTACCTATGAAAAAAATTAAAAATTAATATTTTAATTTATTACTACTTAATCAAATTATTTAAAAACTTAGTTTTTAAATAGTTAATTGTTCAATAGATGTACTCGACTTCTTACAGTAATCTAAGATAATTTATCTATTAAAATATCCTTGAATTTACCAATAATAGAGGATGGTGACATTGTGATACTAGTTAAATGTTTATTTTTGTCAAAGTTAAATTATGATGAATTATAATGTAGTGTTACGACATTCATTGATGAATTGCATTCTGAAAAGTATGGCTTATGAGTTTTACCCTTATTCTTACTAAAATAAGTGTTGTTATATATAAAACAAAATATCATTCATAAACATGTTCGAGCATAGATAACTTTTAAAATCCTTCAAGGTATTTTAGAGCTAGTAGTGACTACCACAAAAAAAATTGCTAATATCACCATTGAGGATGCTTCTGATGAAACATTGTTAAAGTTAACTGTAAAATTATCTAAATTGGATGTCATGAAATGAAGCTTATAAGAGTAGTGAACTAGAGTGTTAAGTGTATTTCAAGAAAAATACATTAACTTATATCCTATAGGGTTCGCCAAGTACATATTTTCTAAATATGATAGATTCCAGATTGTCAAAGGTTTGAAGATAAGGATGCAACTATACATTCAGTATCATTGTGGTAGTGTATTACATGTCGTTTCTCTACATGTCGTTAGTATAGGGACAAAATCGTTACAATGTGTATTTACCTTTGTTGTCCCCTAGAGTGTGATAGGTAAATCAACACCTAGGGGAGCTACTACCCACAAGTGAATGAGTTGTTAACAAGTAACAAATAATTACTAGGAATATCGTTCTCCATATGCACTAGGAGGGTAATTCTTTTGTCTTTCCAGGAAGCGTAGAGGGGACAAATTACAGTTAACTAAAACATAAAATATATTTTTTGTTTCTCAAAAGTAAGGATTAAAGTCAAAATAAATAATATATGATTAGTAATGTATTTTTAACCAAAGGACATACTAGTCAACACGAGAATATAGATAAGAAGATAGTTTGAGAGTCGCTACTAATTTCCACTAATTATGAATTTACCCATTTATGGATATCATGGTAAATTGTTATTTTAGCAATAGTCGAAACTCTAAAATCCCTTAATTCCATCCCAGGTAGATAGAAGGTTATCCTACAATTCTATGGACCTCTCCCGAGTGAGCCGTACAAAACTTTCAAACGTAATTAATTCTAAATTAATTGACTATCCGGTTAGTCAAGACCTCCTAACTCAATAAGACACACCGAATGATTATATATTATTTTCTATAATCCGATCTCCCCCTCTCTCCCTCCCGGATGACAGTCTAGTCTACTAATACCACCTACAACTTTATCTTCATAAGGGCTGAAGAAATCATAAATACATAATGAATGCTAAATCAATTCATTTGAATAGTAATATCCCAAAACACAATGAAACATCATAATCCAAATGTAGGGTTCATACATTATCCCTTTCTCTAGCTACAAATGATTTAGTTCATAAAAAAATAATAGACAACAACAAATAAAAGTGTAATATTCATGTTTAAAATATGAAATAGAATTGGATTACACTATTAATTTGTATCTTGAATTTGTCACCATTGTCTGGAATCTGGTAATAGTCTATTGCAAGATATTCCAGGAAGCATATTCTGTAATAATCAAAATAAATTAAATATAATTAAAATTAAAATTTGACTATAAGAATTAACAAAAAGAACAACCATTTACCAAGGGGACATGAACACAAAAAATATAAAATAAATGTAATAAATAATTCAAATAGATAAACATTTAATTCATAGGCTGTGTGTACTATTCTAATAACATAAGGTGACATTGTACACTTTTAAAATATCATGAGTTTATACACATATTTTCTAAGACCACAAAAGATATGATGTATTTCTTCAACCTAAATAAAAATACGTTCACATATGTAAACCACAAGGAGATAAAATAAAAAGAATGTATGGTAGACTGCCATATATGATGTTTGAAACTATGCTTTCTCCAATAGGTGTCAAACAAGTCTTACAACCTAATTTAATTTCTCTTACATCTATTTCCCTACTCTCCATACATACTCCAACCACTATGAATAGATGGTCTAACAAATTAAGTGCAAAAACATCTCTTGTGGTGTTGGTGTATATTTCGATATTCTGTAAAATATATATAGGAAAAATCTACCTAATTTTCTCAATATAATTAATTATAAATTTGATCAAAAATGAAAATAACATTCAAATTAATTTACACCAATGTGAAAAAACAACCCAATTTGCTCGACAGTAGAACAAATTTTTGAACATAATGCTAATTAACGATATGCCACTAGTGGTATTACTGCTTTTCTTTTTAAGAAAATTGCAACAATTCATAATCTTCCAGTTCAGGTAATTAAATATTATTATATTTTCTTCATATAAGAGGCAGAAATGAAGACTCGTTTTTTTATAGGACTTTGTGGTAAGAAATGATATGGTGTGTGGGTCCACTATTGGTCCAATTCTTGCTTCTGGAGTTGGAATTCGTACTGTTGATTGTGGTATTCCTCAACAATCTATGCACAGGTTGGTACATATATATTTTTTTTAATTTTATTATCGAGTTTGATTTCTCAATTACTCTCAAGATCTTTACTTGTTTTTGTTTAATTGCAGTGTGAGAGAAATTTGTGGGAAGGAAGATGTGGAGATTGCTTACAACTACTTTAAGGCGTTTTATGAAATGTTCTCAAGCGTAGATAAAAAACTAAAAATAGATTGCTAAAAGGCAGATTCAATTATTCAAACAACAAACACACATCACACCATTACATTTACTGTCTCAAAGCTATTCATCAAATAAACTCTTGTGGGTAATCAAACAAACACACATTTATTAAATAATAAGAAAAACATGATGGGATCAAATACTTCAATTCTCCAAGCAAAAAAAATACTTCATTTCTCAGTCTTTTTGGGATTCACTTCATTTTTCTTTGAGGATGAGCTAGCAATCATTGCTTCCAGGTGCCGCTTCTCTCCAGTGAGCTGTTTGGCTAACTTTCTTAGCCTTTCATTTTCTAAAGCGTTTGCAAGTTTGCTAAGTATAGCCTTGCATTTTCTCTTTCCAACTCTTTCTTCTTGTTCCTGAAAGACATGAAAAAAATGTTAGTTTACTTGTTTTAGACTAGTATACATACCTTTATATTCCAAATTCTATTCATAGATTTGCTATCTCACCTCCTTTAAATGATTTACACTACAAAATGAGAAAATGAGGAAGGTGATTTACTCTATTTATACTAATTAACATTGGTAGAACAAATTTTTAAATGAAAAAATACCTTAGATTTATAAATTGAAATGATATGGCCAACGATCTAAGATAATAGCATGTAAAAATAGTATTTAGACAGAAGACTGCAGATCTAGATGGAGACAATAGTTGAGGATAATATCATAATTAAGGAAGAAGAGGGAGATACTACAGAGAAATTGAAAAAAAGTAGATTGGATGGAAGAAATGAATTCCGATTAGAGAAGATTGAAATTAGAAGATAACAAATATTTAGACATTAGAGTAAGATAGTAAAAGTGATGAAAAAAGGAATATCAAGAGGAGGCTGACAGTAGGTTTGAAACTAAGAGTGGAAGAAGATGTATGTATATGTATAGGAAAAGGCGGCAACATTAGGGTTTAATGGGTAGTTTATTTTTTATTGTGTTTGTGAAATTAGTGTGGACCCTAAATTGTATTAATATTTTAATTATAATTTAAAATTATAACTTTAATAAATAACATGAAATTATTTTTTTCTTATTATATATTTTCTAATAAAGTTTTATATTTAACTTCTATGAATAAAATTGTTTCTACTGTATACTTTTGATATTTGTTCGATAAAGTTTTAATCCCCTAATTGTCTTTATATGTTATTGTTTATAAATTGAACATTACCTATGCAAAAAATTAAAAATTAATATTTTAATTTATTACTACTTAATCAAATTATTTAAAAACTTAGTTTTAAATAGTTAATTGTTCAATAGATGTACTCGACTTCTTACAGTAATCTAAGATAATTTATCTATTAAAATATCCTTGAATTTACCAATAATAGAGGATGGTGACATTGTGATGCTAGTTAAATGTTTATTTTTGTCAAAGTTAAATTATGATGAATTATAATGTAGTGTTACGACATTCATTGATGAATTGCATTCTGAAAAGTATGGCTTATGAGTTTTACCCTTATTCTTACTAAAATAAGTGTTGTTATAAATAAAACAAAATATCATTCATAAAAATGTTCGAGCATAGATAACTTTTAAAATCCTTCAAGGTCTTTTAGAGCTAGTAGTGACTACCACAAAAAAAATTGCTAATATCACCATTGAGGATGCTTTTGATGAAACATTGTTAAAGTTAACTGTAAAATTATCTAAATTGGATGTCATGAAACGAAGCTTATAAGAGTAGTGAACTAGAGTGTTAAGTGTATTGCAAGAAAAATACATTAACTTATATACTATAGGGTTCGCCAAGTACATATTTTCTAAATATGATAGATCCAGATTGTCAAAGGTTTGAAGATAAGGATGCAACTATACATTCAGTATCATTGTGGTAGTGTATTACATGTCGTTTCTCTACATGTCGTTAGTATAGGGACAAAATTGTTACAATGTGTATTTACCTTTGTTGTCCCCTAGAGTGTGATAGGTAAATCAACACATAGGGGAGCTACTACCCACAAGTGAATGAGTCGTTAAAAAGTAACAAATAATTACTAGGAATATCGTTCTCCATATGCACTAGGAGGTTAATTCTTTTGTCTTTCCAGGAAGCGTAGAGGGGACAAATTACAGTTAACTAAAACATAAAATATATTTTTTGTTTCTCAAAAGTAAGGATTTAAGTCAAAATAAATAATATATGATTAGTAATGTATTTTTAACCAAAGGACATACTAGTCAACACGAGAATATAGATAAGAAGATAGTTTGAGAGTCGCTACTAATTTCCACTAATTATGAATTTACCCATTTATGGATATCATGGTAAATTGTTATTTTAGCAATCGTCGAAACTCTAAAATCCCTTAATTCCATCCCAGGTAGATAGAGGGTTATCCTACAATTCTATGGACCTCTCCCGAGTGACCCCTACAAAACTTTCAAACGTAATTAATTCTAAATTAATTGACTATCCGGTTAGTCAAGACCTCCTAACTCAATAACACACACCGAATGATTATATATTATTTTCTATTATCCGATCTCCCCCTCTCCCCCTCCCGGATGACAGTCTAGTCTACTAATACCACCTACAACTTTATCTTCATAAGGGCTGAAGAAATCATAAATACATAATGAATGCTAAATCAATTCATTTGAATAGTAATATCCCAAAACACAATGAAACATCATAATCCAAATGTAGGGTTCATACATTGTCCCTTTCTCTAGCTACAAATGATTTAGTTCATAAAAAATAATAGACAACAACAAATAAAAGTGTAATATTCATGTTTAAAATATGAAATAGAATTGGATTACACTATTAATTTGTATCTTGAATTTGTCACCATTGTCTAGAATTTGGTAATAGTCTATTGCAAGATATCCCAGGAAGCATATTCTGTAATAATCAAAATAAATTAAATATAATTAAAATTAAAATTTGACTATAAGAATTAACAAAAAGAACAACCATTAACCAAGGGGACATGAACACAAAAAATATAAAATAAATGTAATAAATAATTCAAATAGATAAACATTTAATTCATAGGCTGTGTGTACTATTCTAATAACATAAGGTGACATTGTACACTTCTAAAATATCATGAGTTTATACACATATTTTCTAAGACCACAAAAGATATGATGTATTTCTTCAACCTAAATAAAAATACGTTCACATATGTAAACCACAAGGAGATAAAATAAAAAGAATGTATGGTAGACTACCATATATGATGTTTGAAAATATGATTTCTCCAATAGGTGTCAAACAAGTCTTACAACCTAATTTAATTTCTCTTACATCTATTTCCCTACTCTCCATACATACTCCAACCACTATGAATAGATGGTCTAACAAATTAAGTGCAACAACATCTCTTGTGGTGTTGGTGTATATTTCGATATTCTGTAAAATATATATAGGAAATATCTATCTAATTTTCTCAATATAATTAATTATAAATTTGATCAAAAATGAAAAAAACATTCAAATTAATTTACACCAATGTGAAAAAACACCCCAATTTGCTCGACAGTAGAACAAATTTTTGAACATAATGCTAATCAACGATATGCCACTAGTGGTATTACTGCTTTTCTTTTTAAGGAAATTGCAACAATTCATAATCTTCCAGTTCAGGTAATTAAATATTATTATATTTTCTTCATATAAGAGGCAGAAATGAAGACTCGTTTTTTTATAGGACTTTGTGGTAAGAAATGATATGGGGTGTGGGTCCACTATTGGTCCAATTCTTGCTTCTGGAGTTGGAATTTGTACTGTTGATTGTGGTATTCCTCAACAATCTATGCACAGGTTGGTACATATATATTTTTTTTAATTTTATTATCGAGTTTGATTTCTCAATTACTCTCAAGATCTTTACTTGTTTTTGTTTAATTGCAGTGTGAGAGAGATTTGTGGGAAGGAAGATGTGGAGATTGCTTACAACTACTTTAAGGCGTTTTATGAAATGTTCTCAAGCGTAGATAAAAAACTAAAAATTGATTGCTAAAAGGCAGATTCAATTATTCAAACAACAAACACACATCACACCATTACGTTTACTGTCTGAAAGCTATTCATCAAATAAACTCTTGTGGGTAATCAAACAAACACACATTTATTAAATAATAAGAAAAACATGATGGGATCAAATACTTCATTTCTCCAAGCAAAAAAAATACTTCATTTCTCAGTCTTTTCGGGATTTACTTCATTTTTCTTTGAGGATGAACTAGCAACCATTGCTTCCAGGTGCCGCTTCTCTCCAGTGAGCTGTTTGGCTAACTTTCTTAGCCTTTCATTTTCTAAAGCAATTTGCAAGTTTGCTAAGTATAGCCTTGCGTTTTCTCTTTCCATCTCTTTCTTCTTGTTCCTGAAAGACATGAGAAAAATGTTAGTTTACTTGTTTTAGACTAGTATACATACCTTTATATTCCAAATTCAATTCATAGATTTGCTATCTCACCTCTTTTAAATGATTTACACTACAAAATGAGAAAATGAGGAAGGTGATTTACTCTATTTATACTAATTAACATTGGTAGAACAAATTTTTAAATTAAAAAATACCTTAGATTTATAAATTGAAATGATATGGCCAACGATATAAGATAATAGCATGTAAAAATAGTATTTAGACAGAAGACTGCAGATCTAGATGGAGAAAATAGTTGAGGATAATATCATAATTAAGGAAGAAGAGGGAGATACTACAGAGAAATTGAAAAAAAGTAGATTGGATCGAAGAAATGAATTCCGATTAGAGAAGATTGAAATTAGAAGATAACGAATATTTAGACATTAGAGTTAGATTGTAAAAGTGACGAAAAAAGGAATATCAAGAGGAGGCTGACAGTAGGTTTGAAACTAAGAGTGGAAGAAGATGTATGTATATGTATAGGAAAATGCGGCAACATTAGGGTTTAATGGGTAGTTTATTTTTTATTGTGTTTGTGAAATTAGTGTGGACCCTAAATTGTATTAATATTTTAATTATAGTTTAATATTATAATTTTAATTATAGTTTAAAATTATAATTTTAATAAATAACATGAAATTATTTTTTTCTTATTATATATTTTCTAATAAAGTTTTATATTTAACTTCTATGAATAAAATTGTTTCTACTGTATAATTTTGATATTTGTTCGATAAAGTTTTAATCCCCTAATTGTCTTTATATGTTATTGTTTATAAATTGAACATTACCTATGCAAAAAATTAAAAATTAATATTTTAATTTGTTACTACTTAATCAAATTGTTTAAAAACTTAGTTTTTAAATAGTTAATTGTTCAATAGATGTACTCGACTTCTTACAGTAATCTAAGATAATTTATCTATTAAAATATCCTTGAATTTACCAATAATAGAGGATGGTGACATTGTGATGCTAGTTAAATGTTTATTTTTCTCAAAGTTAAATTATGATGAATTATAATGTAGTGTTACGACATTCATTGATGAATTGCATTCTGAAAAGTATGGCTTATGAGTTTTACCCTTATTCTTACTAAAATAAGTGTTGTGATAAATAAAACAAAATATCATTCATAAAAATGTTCGAGCATAGATAACTTTTAAAATCCTTCAAGGTCTTTTAGAGCTAGTAGTGACTACCACAAAAAAAAAATTGCTAATATCACCATTGAGGATGCTTTTGATGAAACATTGTTAAAGTTAACTGTAAAATGATCTAAATTTGATGTCATGAAATGAAGCTTATAAGAGTAGTGAACTAGAGTGTTAAGTATTGCAAGAAAAATAGATTAACTTATATACTATAGGGTTCGCCAAGTACATATTTTCTAAATATGATAGATTCCAGATTGTCAAAGGTTCGAAGATAAGGATGCAACTATACATTCAGTATCATTGTGGTAGTGTATTACATGTCGTTTCTCTACATGTCGTTAGTATAGGGACAAAATCGTTACAATGTGTATTTACCTTTGTTGTCCCCTAGAGTGTGATAGGTAAATCAACACCTAGGGGAGCTACTACCCACAAGTGAATGAGTTGTTAACAAGTAACAAATAATTACTAGGAATATCGTTCTCCATATGCACTAGGAGGGTAATTCTTTTGTCTTTCCAGGAAGCGTAGAGGGGACAAATTACAGTTAACTAAAACATAAAATATATTTTTTGTTTCTCAAAAGTAAGGATTAAAGTCAAAATAAATAATATATGATTAGTAATGTATTTTTAACCAAAGGACATACTAGTCAACACGAGAATATATATAAGAAGATAGTTTGAGAGTCGCTACTAATTTCCACTAATTATGAATTTACCCATTTATGGATATCATGGTAAATTGTTATTTTAGCAATAGTCGAAACTCTAAAATCCCTTAATTCCATCCCAGGTAGATAGAAGGTTATCCTACAATTCTATGGACCTCTCCCGAGTGAGCCGTACAAAACTTTCAAACGTAATTAATTCTAAATTAATTGACTATCCGGTTAGTCAAGACCTCCTAACTCAATAAGACACACCGAATGATTATATATTATTTTCTATAATCCGATCTCCCCCTCTCTCCCTCCCGGATGACAGTCTAGTCTACTAATACCACCTACAACTTTATCTTCATAAGGGCTGAAGAAATCATAAATACATAATGAATGCTAAATCAATTCATTTGAATAGTAATATCCCAAAACACAATGAAACATCATAATCCAAATGTAGGGTTCATACATTATCCCTTTCTCTAGCTACAAATGATTTAGTTCATAAAAAAATAATAGACAACAACAAATAAAAGTGTAATATTCATGTTTAAAATATGAAATAGAATTGGATTACACTATTAATTTGTATCTTGAATTTGTCACCATTGTCTGGAATCTGGTAATAGTCTATTGCAAGATATTCCAGGAAGCATATTCTGTAATAATCAAAATAAATTAAATATAATTAAAATTAAAATTTGACTATAAGAATTAACAAAAAGAACAACCATTTACCAAGGGGACATGAACACAAAAAATATAAAATAAATGTAATAAATAATTCAAATAGATAAACATTTAATTCATAGGCTGTGTGTACTATTCTAATAACATAAGGTGACATTGTACACTTTTAAAATATCATGAGTTTATACACATATTTTCTAAGACCACAAAAGATATGATGTATTTCTTCAACCTAAATAAAAATACGTTCACATATGTAAACCACAAGGAGATAAAATAAAAAGAATGTATGGTAGACTAACATATATGATGTTTGAAACTATGCTTTCTCCAATAGGTGTCAAACAAGTCTTACAACCTAATTTAATTTTTCTTACATCTATTTCCCTACTCTCCATACATACTCCAACCACTATGAATAGATGGTCTAACAAATTAAGTGCAAAAACATCTCTTGTGGTGTTGGTGTATATTTCGATATTCTGTAAAATATATATAGGAAAAATCTACCTAATTTTCTCAATATAATTAATTATAAATTTGATCAAAAATGAAAATAACATTCAAATTAATTTACACCAATATGAAAAAACACCCCAATTTGCTCGACAGTAGAACAAATTTTTGAACATAATGCTAATCAACGATATGCCACTAGTGGTATTACTGCTTTTCTTTTTAAGAAAATTGCAACAATTCATAATCTTCCAGTTCAGGTAATTAAATATTATTATATTTTCTTCATATAAGAGGCAGAAATGAAGACTCGTTTTTTTATAGGACTTTGTGGTAAGAAATGATATGGGGTGTGGGTCCACTATTGGTCCAATTCTTGCTTCTGGAGTTGGAATTCGTACTGTTGATTGTGGTATTCCTCAACAATCTATGCACAGGTTGGTACATATATATATTTTTTTTAATTTTATTATCGAGTTTGATTTCTCAATTACTCTCAAGATCTTTACTTGTTTTTGTTTAATTGCAGTGTGAGAGAAATTTGTGGGAAGGAAGATGTGGAGATTGCTTACAACTACTTTAAGGCGTTTTATGAAATGTTCTCAAGCGTAGATAAAAAACTAAAAATAGATTGCTAAAAGGGAGATTCAATTATTCAAACAACAAACACACATCACACCATTACATTTACTGTCTCAAAGCTATTCATCAAATAAACTCTTGTGGGTAATCAAACAAACACACATTTATTAAATAATAAGAAAAACATGATGGGATCAAATACTTCAATTCTCCAAGCAAAAAAAATACTTCATTTCTCAGTCTTTTTGGGATTCACTTCATTTTTCTTTGAGGATGAGCTAGCAATCATTGCTTCCAGGTGCCGCTTCTCTCCAGTGAGCTGTTTGGCTAACTTTCTTAGCCTTTCATTTTCTAAAGCGTTTGCAAGTTTGCTAAGTATAGCCTTGCATTTTCTCTTTCCAACTCTTTCTTCTTGTTCCTGAAAGACATGAAAAAAATGTTAGTTTACTTGTTTTAGACTAGTATACATACCTTTATATTCCAAATTCTATTCATAGATTTGCTATCTCACCTCCTTTAAATGATTTACACTACAAAATGAGAAAATGAGGAAGGTGATTTACTCTATTTATACTAATTAACATTGGTAGAACAAATTTTTAAATGAAAAAATACCTTAGATTTATAAATTGAAATGATATGGCCAACGATCTAAGATAATAGCATGTAAAAATAGTATTTAGACAGAAGACTGCAGATCTAGATGGAGACAATAGTTGAGGATAATATCATAATTAAGGAAGAAGAGGGAGATACTACAGAGAAATTGAAAAAAAGTAGATTGGATGGAAGAAATGAATTCCGATTAGAGAAGATTGAAATTAGAAGATAACAAATATTTAGACATTAGAGTAAGATAGTAAAAGTGATGAAAAAAGGAATATCAAGAGGAGGCTGACAGTAGGTTTGAAACTAAGAGTGGAAGAAGATGTATGTATATGTATAGGAAAAGGCGGCAACATTAGGGTTTAATGGGTAGTTTATTTTTTATTGTGTTTGTGAAATTAGTGTGGACCCTAAATTGTATTAATATTTTAATTATAATTTAAAATTATAACTTTAATAAATAACATGAAATTATTTTTTTCTTATTATATATTTTCTAATAAAGTTTTATATTTAACTTCTATGAATAAAATTGTTTCTACTGTATACTTTTGATATTTGTTCGATAAAGTTTTAATCCCCTAATTGTCTTTATATGTTATTGTTTATAAATTGAACATTACCTATGCAAAAAATTAAAAATTAATATTTTAATTTATTACTACTTAATCAAATTATTTAAAAACTTAGTTTTAAATAGTTAATTGTTCAATAGATGTACTCGACTTCTTACAGTAATCTAAGATAATTTATCTATTAAAATATCCTTGAATTTACCAATAATAGAGGATGGTGACATTGTGATGCTAGTTAAATGT
The DNA here is from genome assembly GCA_029959085.1 of Nemophila menziesii. Lineage (NCBI taxonomy): Eukaryota > Viridiplantae > Streptophyta > Magnoliopsida > Boraginales > Hydrophyllaceae > Nemophila > Nemophila menziesii. The sequence continues at coordinate 673,017 of JARWIR010000027.1, read as the reverse complement.
TTATTTTTGTCAAAGTTAAATTATGATGAATTATAATGTAGTGTTACGACATTCATTGATGAATTGCATTCTGAAAAGTATGGCTTATGAGTTTTACCCTTATTCTTACTAAAATAAGTGTTGTTATAAATAAAACAAAATATCATTCATAAAAATGTTCGAGCATAGATAACTTTTAAAATCCTTCAAGGTCTTTTAGAGCTAGTAGTGACTACCACAAAAAAAATTGCTAATATCACCATTGAGGATGCTTTTGATGAAACATTGTTAAAGTTAACTGTAAAATTATCTAAATTGGATGTCATGAAACGAAGCTTATAAGAGTAGTGAACTAGAGTGTTAAGTGTATTGCAAGAAAAATACATTAACTTATATACTATAGGGTTCGCCAAGTACATATTTTCTAAATATGATAGATCCAGATTGTCAAAGGTTTGAAGATAAGGATGCAACTATACATTCAGTATCATTGTGGTAGTGTATTACATGTCGTTTCTCTACATGTCGTTAGTATAGGGACAAAATTGTTACAATGTGTATTTACCTTTGTTGTCCCCTAGAGTGTGATAGGTAAATCAACACATAGGGGAGCTACTACCCACAAGTGAATGAGTCGTTAAAAAGTAACAAATAATTACTAGGAATATCGTTCTCCATATGCACTAGGAGGTTAATTCTTTTGTCTTTCCAGGAAGCGTAGAGGGGACAAATTACAGTTAACTAAAACATAAAATATATTTTTTGTTTCTCAAAAGTAAGGATTTAAGTCAAAATAAATAATATATGATTAGTAATGTATTTTTAACCAAAGGACATACTAGTCAACACGAGAATATAGATAAGAAGATAGTTTGAGAGTCGCTACTAATTTCCACTAATTATGAATTTACCCATTTATGGATATCATGGTAAATTGTTATTTTAGCAATCGTCGAAACTCTAAAATCCCTTAATTCCATCCCAGGTAGATAGAGGGTTATCCTACAATTCTATGGACCTCTCCCGAGTGACCCCTACAAAACTTTCAAACGTAATTAATTCTAAATTAATTGACTATCCGGTTAGTCAAGACCTCCTAACTCAATAACACACACCGAATGATTATATATTATTTTCTATTATCCGATCTCCCCGTCTCCCCCTCCCGGATGACAGTCTAGTCTACTAATACCACCTACAACTTTATCTTCATAAGGGCTGAAGAAATCATAAATACATAATGAATGCTAAATCAATTCATTTGAATAGTAATATCCCAAAACACAATGAAACATCATAATCCAAATGTAGGGTTCATACATTGTCCCTTTCTCTAGCTACAAATGATTTAGTTCATAAAAAATAATAGACAACAACAAATAAAAGTGTAATATTCATGTTTAAAATATGAAATAGAATTGGATTACACTATTAATTTGTATCTTGAATTTGTCACCATTGTCTAGAATTTGGTAATAGTCTATTGCAAGATATCCCAGGAAGCATATTCTGTAATAATCAAAATAAATTAAATATAATTAAAATTAAAATTTGACTATAAGAATTAACAAAAAGAACAACCATTAACCAAGGGGACATGAACACAAAAAATATAAAATAAATGTAATAAATAATTCAAATAGATAAACATTTAATTCATAGGCTGTGTGTACTATTCTAATAACATAAGGTGACATTGTACACTTCTAAAATATCATGAGTTTATACACATATTTTCTAAGACCACAAAAGATATGATGTATTTCTTCAACCTAAATAAAAATACGTTCACATATGTAAACCACAAGGAGATAAAATAAAAAGAATGTATGGTAGACTACCATATATGATGTTTGAAAATATGCTTTCTCCAATAGGTGTCAAACAAGTCTTACAACCTAATTTAATTTCTCTTACATCTATTTCCCTACTCTCCATACATACTCCAACCACTATGAATAGATGGTCTAACAAATTAAGTGCAACAACATCTCTTGTGGTGTTGGTGTATATTTCGATATTCTGTAAAATATATATAGGAAATATCTATCTAATTTTCTCAATATAATTAATTATAAATTTGATCAAAAATGAAAAAAACATTCAAATTAATTTACACCAATGTGAAAAAACACCCCAATTTGCTCGACAGTAGAACAAATTTTTGAACATAATGCTAATCAACGATATGCCACTAGTGGTATTACTGCTTTTCTTTTTAAGGAAATTGCAACAATTCATAATCTTCCAGTTCAGGTAATTAAATATTATTATATTTTCTTCATATAAGAGGCAGAAATGAAGACTCGTTTTTTTATAGGACTTTGTGGTAAGAAATGATATGGGGTGTGGGTCCACTATTGGTCCAATTCTTGCTTCTGGAGTTGGAATTCGTACTGTTGATTGTGGTATTCCTCAACAATCTATGCACAGGTTGGTACATATATATTTTTTTTAATTTTATTATCGAGTTTGATTTCTCAATTACTCTCAAGATCTTTACTTGTTTTTGTTTAATTGCAGTGTGAGAGAGATTTGTGGGAAGGAAGATGTGGAGATTGCTTACAACTACTTTAAGGCGTTTTATGAAATGTTCTCAAGCGTAGATAAAAAACTAAAAATTGATTGCTAAAAGGCAGATTCAATTATTCAAACAACAAACACACATCACACCATTACATTTACTGTCTCAAAGCTATTCATCAAATAAACTCTTGTGGGTAATCAAACAAACACACATTTATTAAATAATAAGAAAAACATGATGGGATCAAATACTTCATTTCTCCAAGCAAAAAAAATACTTCATTTCTCAGTCTTTTTGGGATTTACTTCATTTTTCTTTGAGGATGAGCTAGCAACCATTGCTTCCAGGTGCCGCTTCTCTCCAGTGAGCTGTTTGGCTAACTTTCTTAGCCTTTCATTTTCTAAAGCAATTTGCAAGTTTGCTAAGTATAGCCTTGCGTTTTCTCTTTCCATCTCTTTCTTCTTGTTCCTGAAAGACATGAGAAAAATGTTAGTTTACTTGTTTTAGACTAGTATACATACCTTTATATTCCAAATTCTATTCATAGATTTGCTATCTCACCTCTTTTAAATGATTTACACTACAAAATGAGAAAATGAGGAAGGTGATTTACTCTATTTATACTAATTAACATTGGTAGAACAAATTTTTAAATTAAAAAATACCTTAGATTTATAAATTGAAATGATATGGCCAACGATATAAGATAATAGCATGTAAAAATAGTATTTAGACAGAAGACTGCAGATCTAGATGGAGAAAATAGTTGAGGATAATATCATAATTAAGGAAGAAGAGGGAGATACTACAGAGAAATTGAAAAAAAGTAGATTGGATCGAAGAAATGAATTCCGATTAGAGAAGATTGAAATTAGAAGATAACGAATATTTAGACATTAGAGTTAGATTGTAAAAGTGACGAAAAAAGGAATATCAAGAGGAGGCTGACAGTAGGGTTGAAACTAAGAGTGGAAGAAGATGTATGTATATGTATAGGAAAATGCGGCAACATTAGGGTTTAATGGGTAGTTTATTTTTTATTGTGTTTGTGAAATTAGTGTGGACCCTAAATTGTATTAATATTTTAATTATAGTTTAATATTATAATTTTAATTATAGTTTAAAATTATAATTTTAATAAATAACATGAAATTATTTTTTTCTTATTATATATTTTCTAATAAAGTTTTATATTTAACTTCTATGAATAAAATTGTTTCTACTGTATAATTTTGATATTTGTTCGATAAAGTTTTAATCCCCTAATTGTCTTTATATGTTATTGTTTATAAATTGAACATTACCTATGCAAAAAATTAAAAATTAATATTTTAATTTGTTACTACTTAATCAAATTGTTTAAAAACTTAGTTTTTAAATAGTTAATTGTTCAATAGATGTACTCGACTTCTTACAGTAATCTAAGATAATTTATCTATTAAAATATCCTTGAATTTACCAATAATAGAGGATGGTGACATTGTGATGCTAGTTAAATGTTTATTTTTGTCAAAGTTAAATTATGATGAATTATAATGTAGTGTTACGACATTCATTGATGAATTGCATTCTGAAAAGTATGGCTTATGAGTTTTACCCTTATTCTTACTAAAATAAGTGTTGTGATAAATAAAACAAAATATCATTCATAAAAATGTTCGAGCATAGATAACTTTTAAAATCCTTCAAGGTCTTTTAGAGCTAGTAGTGACTACCACAAAAAAAAAATTGCTAATATCACCATTGAGGATGCTTTTGATGAAACATTGTTAAAGTTAACTGTAAAATGATCTAAATTTGATGTCATGAAATGAAGCTTATAAGAGTAGTGAACTAGAGTGTTAAGTATTGCAAGAAAAATAGATTAACTTATATACTATAGGGTTCGCCAAGTACATATTTTCTAAATATGATAGATTCCAGATTGTCAAAGGTTCGAAGATAAGGATGCAACTATACATTCAGTATCATTGTGGTAGTGTATTACATGTCGTTTCTCTACATGTCGTTAGTATAGGGACAAAATCGTTACAATGTGTATTTACCTTTGTTGTCCTCTAGAGTGTGATAGGTAAATCAACACATAGGGGAGCTACTACCCACAAGTGAATGAGTCGTTAACAAGTAACAAATAATTACTAGGAATATCGTTCTCCATATGCACTAGGAGGTTAATTCTTTTGTCTTTCCAGGAAGCGTAGAGGGGACAAATTACAGTTAACTAAAACATAAAATATATTTTTTGTTTCTCAAAAGTAAGGATTTAAGTCAAAATAAATAATATGTGATTAGTAATGTATTTCTAACCAAAGGACATACTAGTCAACACGAGAATATAGATAAGAAGATAGTTTGAGAGTCGCTACTAATTTCCACTAATTATGAATTTACCCATTTATGGATATCATGGTAAATTGTTATTTTAGCAATCGTCGAAACTCTAAAATCCCTTAATTCCATCCCAGGTAGATAGAGGGTTATCCTACAATTCTATGGACCTCTCCCGAGTGACCCCTACAAAACTTTCAAACGTAATTAATTCTAAATTAATTGACTATCCGGTTAGTCAAGACCTCCTAACTCAATAACACACACCGAATGATTATATATTATTTTCTATAATCCGATCTCCCCCTCTCCCCCTCCCGGATGACAGTCTAGTCTACTAATACCACCTACAACTTTATCTTCATAAGGGCTGAAGAAATCATAAATACATAATGAATGCTAAATCAATTCATTTGAATAGTAATATCCCAAAACACAATGAAACATCATAATCCAAATGTAGGGTTCATACATTATCCCTTTCTCTAGCTACAAATGATTTAGTTTATAAAAAAATAATAGACAACAACAAATAAAAGTGTAATATTCATGTTTAAAATATGAAATAGAATTGGATTTCACTATTAATTTGTATCTTGAATTTGTCACCATTGTCTAGAATTTGGTAATAGTCTATTGCAAGATATCCCAGGAAGCATATTCTGTAATAATCAAAATAAATTAAATATAATTAAAATTAAAATTTGACTATAATAATTAACAAAAAGAACAACCATTAACCAAGGGGACATGAACACAAAAAATATAAAATAAATGTAATAAATAATTCAAATAGATAAACATTTAATTCATAGGCTGTGTGTACTATTCTAATAACATAAGGTGACATTGTACACTTTTAAAATATCATGAGTTTATACACATATTTTCTAAGACCACAAAAGATATGATGTATTTCTTCAACCTAAATAAAAATACGTTCACATATGTAAACCACAAGGAGATAAAATAAAAAGAATGTATGGTAGACTACCATATATGATGTTTGAAAATATGCTTTCTCCAATAGGTGTCAAACAAGTCTTACAACCTAATTTAATTTCTCTTACATCTATTTCCCTACTCTCCATACATACTCCAACCACTATGAATAGATGGTCTAACAAATTAAGTGCAACAACATCTCTTGTGGTGTTGGTGTATATTTCGATATTCTGTAAAATATATATAGGAAAAATCTACCTAATTTTCTCAATATAATTAATTATAAATTTGATCAAAAATGAAAAAAACATTCAAATTAATTTACACCAATGTGAAAAAACACCCCAATTTGCTCGACAGTAGAACAAATTTTTGAACATAATGCTAATCAACGATATGCCACTAGTGGTATTACTGCTTTTCTTTTTAAGGAAATTGCAACAATTCATAATCTTCCAGTTCAGGTAATTAAATATTATTATATTTTCTTCATATAAGAGGAAGAAATGAAGACTCGTTTTTTTATAGGACTTTGTGGTAAGAAATGATATGGGGTGTGGGTCCACTATTGGTCCAATTCTTGCTTCTGGAGTTGGAATTCGTACTGTTGATTGTGGTATTCCTCAACAATCTATGCACAGGTTGGTACATATATATTTTTTTAATTTTATTATCGAGTTTGATTTCTCAATTACTCTCAAGATCTTTACTTGTTTTTGTTTAATTGCAGTGTGAGAGAGATTTGTGGGAAGGAAGATGTGGAGATTGCTTACAACTACTTTAAGGCGTTTTATGAAATGTTCTCAAGCGTAGATAAAAAACTAAAAATAGATTGCTAAAAGGCAGATTCAATTATTCAAACAACAAACACACATCACACCATTACATTTACTGTCTCAAAGCTATTCATCAAATAAACTCTTGTGGGTAATCAAACAAACACACATTTATTAAATAATAAGAAAAACATGATGGGATCAAATACTTCATTTCTCCAAGCAAAACAAATACTTCATTTCTCAGTCTTTTTGGGATTCACTTCATTTTTCTTTGAGGATGTGCTAGCAACCATTGCTTCCAGGTGCCGCTTCTCTCCAGTGAGCTGTTTGGCTAACTTTCTTAGCCTTTCATTTTCTAAAGCAATTTGCAAGTTTGCTAAGTATAGCCTTGCGTTTTCTCTTTCCATCTCTTTCTTCTTGTTCCTGAAAGACAAGAAAATAATGTTAGTTTACTTGTTTTAGACTAGTATACATACCTTTATATTCCAAAATCTATTCATAGATTTGCTATCTCACATCTTTTAAATGATTTACGCTACAAAATGAGCAAATGAGGAAGGTGATTTACTCTATTTATACTAATTCACATTGGTAGAACAAATTTTTAAATTAAAAAAAATACCTTAGATTTATAAATTGAAATGATATGGCCAACGATCTAAGATACTAGCATGTAAAAATAGTATTTAGACAGAAGACTGCAGATCTAGATGGAGACAATAGTTGAAGATAATATCATAATTAAGGAAGAAGAGGGAGATACTACAGAGAAATTGAAAAAAAGTAGATTGGATGGAAGAAATGAATTCCGATTAGAGAAGATTGAAATTAGAAGATAACGAATATTTAGACATTAGAGTTAGATAGTAAATGTGACGAAAAAAGGAATATCAAGAGGAGGCTGACAGTAGGTTTGAATGGGTAGTTTATTTTTTATTGTGTTTGTGAAATTAGTGTGGACCTTAAATTGTATTAATATTTTAATTATAGATTAAAATTATAATTTTAATAAATAACATGAAATTGTTTTTTTCTTATTATATATTTTCTAATAAAGTTTTATATTTAACTTCTATGAATAAAATTGTTTCTACTGTATACTTTTGATATTTGTTTGTTAAAGTTTTAATCCCCTAACTGTCTTTATATGTTATTGTTTATAAATTGAACATTACCTATGCAAAAAATTAAAAATTAATATTTTAATTTATTACTAATTAATCAAATTGTTTAAAAACTTAGTTTTTAAATAGTTAATTGTTCAATAGATGTACTCGACTTCTTACTGTAATCTAAAATAATTTATCTATTAAAATATCCTTGAATTTACCAATAATAGAGGATGGTGACATTGTGATGCTAGTTAAATGTTTATTTTTGTCAAAGTTAAATTATGATGAATTATAATGTAGCGTTACGACATTCATTGATGAATTGCATTCTGAAAAGTATGGCTTATGAGTTTTACCCTTATTCTTACTAAAATAAGTGTTGTTATAAATAAAAAAAAATATCATTCATAAAAATGTTCGAGCATAGATAACTTTTAAAATCCTTCAAGGTCTTTTAGAGCTAGTAGTGACTACCACAAAAAAAAAATTGCTAATATCACCATTGAGGATGCTTTTGATGAAACATTGTTTAAGTTAACTGTAAAATTATCTAAATTGGATGTCATGAAATGAAGCTTATAAGAGTAGTGAACTAGAGTGTTAAGTGTATCGCAAGAAAAATACATTAACTTATATCCTATAGGGTTCGCCAAGTACATATTTTCTAAATATGATAGATTCCAGATTGTCAAATGTTGGAAGATAAGGATGCAACTATAGATTCAGTATCATTGTGGTAGTGTATTACATGTCGTTTCTCTACATGTCGTTAGTATAGGGACAAAATCGTTACAATGTGTATTTACCTTTGTTGTCCCCTAGAGTGTGATAGGTAAATCAACACCTAGGGGAGCTACTACCCACAAGTGAATGAGTCGTTAACAAGTAACAAATAATTACTAGGAATATCGTTCTCCATATGCACTAGGAGGTTAATTCTTTTGTCTTTCCAGGAAGCGTAGAGGGGACAAATTACAGTTAACTAAAACATAAAATATATTTATTGTTTCTCAAAAGTAAGGATTAAAGTCAAAATAAATAATATATGATTAGTAATGTATTTTTAACCAAAGGACATACTAGTCAACACGAGAATATAGATAAGAAGATAGTTTGAGAGTCGCTACTAATTTCCACTAATTATGAATTTACCCATTTATGGATATCATGGTAAATTGTTATTTTAGCAATAGTCGAAACTCTAAAATCCCTTAATTCCATCCCAGGTAGATAGAGGGTTATCCTACAATTCTATGGACCTCTCCCGAGTGAGCCGTACAAAACTTTCAAACGTAATTAATTCTAAATTAATTGACTATCCGGTTAGTCAAGACCTCCTAACTCAATAAGACACACCGAATGATTATATATTATTTTCTATAATCCGATCACCCCCTCTCTCCCTCCCGGATGACAGTCTAGTCTACTAATACCACCTACAACTTTATCTTCATAAGGGCTGAAGAAATCATAAATACATAATGAATGCTAAATCAATTCATTTGAATAGTAATATCCCAAAACACAATGAAACATCATAATCCAAATGTAGGGTTCATACATTATCCCTTTCTCTAGCTACAAATGATTTAGTTCATAAAAAATTAATAGACAACAACAAATAAAAGTGTAATATTCATGTTTAAAATATGAAATAGAATTGGATTACACTATTAATTTGTATCTTGAATTTGTCACCATTGTCTGGAATCCGGTAATAGTCTATTGCAAGATATTCTAGGAAGCATATTCTGTAATAATCAAAATAAATTAAATATAATTAAAATTAAAATTTGACTATAAGAATTAACAAAAAGAACAACCATTAACCAAGGGGACATGAACACAAAAAATATAAAATAAATGTAATAAATAATTCAAATAGATAAACATTTAATTCATAGGCTGTGTGTACTATTCTAATAACATAAGGTGACATTGTACACTTTTAAAATATCATGAGTTTATACACATATTTTCTAAGACCACAAAAGATATGATGTATTTCTTCAACCTAAATAAAAATACGTTCACATATGTAAACCACAAGGAGATAAAATAAAAAGAATGTATGGTAGACTACCATATATGATGTTTGAAAATATGCTTTCTCCAATAGGTGTCAAACAAGTCTTACAACCTAATTTAATTTCTCTTACCTCTATTTCCCTACTCTCCATACATACTCCAACCACTATGAATAGATGGTCTAACAAATTAAGTGCAAAAACATCTCTTGTGGTGTTGGTGTATATTTCGATATTCTGTAAAATATATATAGGAAAAATCTACCTAATTTTCTCAATATAATTAATTATAAATTTGATCAAAAATGAAAAATCATTCAAATTAATTTACACTAATGTGAAAAAACACCCCAATTTGCTCGACAGTAGAACAAATTTTTGAACATAATGGTATTACTGCTTTTCTTTTTAAAAAAATTGCAACAATTCATAATCTTCCAGTTCAGTTCAGGTAATTAAATATTATTATATTTTCTTCATATAAGAGGCAGAAATGAAGACTCGTTTTTTTATAGGACTTTGTGGTAAGAAATGATATGGGGTGTGGGTCCACTATTGGTCCAATTCTTGCTTCTGGAGTTGGAATTCGTACTGTTGATTGTGGTATTCCTCAACAATCTATGCACAGGTTGGTACATATATATTTTTTTTAATTTTATTATCGAGTTTGATTTCTCAATTACTCTCAAGATCTTTACTTGTTTTTGTTTAATTGCTGTGTGAGAGAGATATGTGGGAAGGAAGATGTGGAGATTGCTTACAACTACTTTAAGGCGTTTTATGAAAATTTAGATTATGACATTTAAATATAATACAATTAATTAACATATTTTTCTGTGCTCCCCAATATTCTGGTTACATTTCTTGGCTTATTTGGTATTCTATGCACCCTAGAACACATTACATCCCCGATATACAAACGATTTGTTTTAGGTCTTCTTCCTCTTTTCTTGGGCTACATCACCCCCATATGTTTTAGGTCGTTTCTACTCCAGCACACCCAAAAATAGAAAATATACATCCTATAAAGTAAAATTATATTTTCTACTTATTTAACTATTTTGTCTAATATAGGGACCAACTATGCAATTAACCCTTAATTTGATCACAAAATAATGGAATATATGATAAATAATAAAAAGATTCAGTTATTTTGCATCTAGAATTTGTCTCCATTGTCTGGAATTTGGTAATCCTTTATTGTAAGATATCCCAGGAAGCACATTCTGTAACAATCAAAATAAATTATATATAATTAAAATTAAAATTCGACGATAAGAATTAACAAAAAGAACCACCATTAACTAAGGGGACATGATTACAAAAAATAAAAAATAAAAGTAATAAATAATTGAATTAGATAAACATTTAATTCATATGTTGTGTGTATTATTTTAATAACATAAGGTGACAATGTACACTTTTTAAGGGGAAAAAGACACTGAATTCCTCAAGTTTATTATATTGGGACACTTAGGTCCCTCCGTTTTTCTTTTTATTTTGATAGGTCCTATGTTTTAACATGGTTAGTTATATTTAACGGTTAATGATATGATTTTTTTAAAATTCCACTTCTACCCTTTATTTTATTAACCAAATTTATTTGATTTCACAATTATAAATACTCAACCATTTATTAGATATATTATTTAAATAATATAATTTTTTTAGGATTTGTACAGTGACTTTGTTTTCTTCTATTCATGTAGTATAAATCTTCAAAACTATGTATCATTTTTTTTTAGAAAAAACTATATCAAACTTGTATCTTTTTCTTTGTGCCTATCAAGAATCCTACTTAACTAGTAGAATCCATCCTTTATCTAATTCATATCTATAAAACAACCTCATCTAATATACTTATCTGAATTTTATGTTTTATTAAATTAAAATCAAATAACATGACAATCTCACACATGTATAAAAGATCACAATACTAATAAAATTAATATCCATAATAATATATAGAATTTTTTCAGATCATGTTCTTGTGCTAACATATTTTTTAAAAACCAACGAAATAGTAATATAATATATGAGACAAAACAAAACGTATATTCTGAGCATACGATAACATGTTCACAGTACATGACAAAAGTAACTTTCATAATAAGAAATAGTTATCCAGAATACGCAACCTCGTCAGATGTGTTGCTAGATCTTTTACAAGTAGAGCTCCCACAATGTACATAATTCTGGTTAGTGTCCATATTATGGTTTTCAACCTATACAAATATAATAATAAGTAATTAGATTAATTGTATCCATTAATGTAAAAACAATACTTGAAAATAATTGAAGATATTACAATCAACAGTAACAAATAAGTTGCATCTATGTAAGTGGCTTATACGATCTTGGATGAACGAGTTTCCATGGTCCAATATGATCACATAAATTTTATTTTCAACTTTTCTTTGAACTCATCAATTTAAATTTTATACTATATCAGTACACTACTTTACATATAACCTCAGAAAAAATTACATTAGATGCTTATTCTTTCTTGAAAAAAGAAAAGGTGTGTCAATAGTGCAATAAAAGAAAAATATAAAGAATATTACCTGTTGTACTATATTGTTATCAAAACTCGTGTTAGCTCTTCTATCCTTTAGATGGCATGTAGATTTATTATGACCCAACGCTTTGCATAACGAGCATCTATGATATACTGATCTTTGATCACGAGATGGTGCAATTTCTCCAACTTCTTTGATTCTATTAACCTTTGGCATGCCTCTTTTCAGTACCATTTCTGGAGGTGCCCATATAGGTGAATTATCCAAATCTGTATTTTTAACAAAGGAATCAAGAAGAGGGTAAAAAAGGTATTTTAAAGAAGTCAATTACTCTTGACTGTTAAAAAAAGTTAACTACATTAAAAAATATGATTTATCAAGAGAATAAAAAGCACTAAGGAACTTATGTGTCCCAATATAAAAAACTAGAGGACCTGAGAGTCCTTTTCCCACTTTTTAAACCTCACTCAGTTTATACACATATTTTTAAGACCACAAAAGATATGATGTATCTTTCAAACTAAGTAAAAATACATTCACATATCTAAATCACAAGGAGATAAAATAAAAAGAATGTTTCGTTAGACTATCATATATGTTGTTCGAAAATATGCTTTCTCCAATAGGTGTCAATCAAGTCTTACAAATTAATTTAATTTTTCTTACTTCTATTTCTCTACTCTCCATATATATACTCCAACCACTATGAACAGATGGTCTAAAATTTAGTGAAAAAATATCTCTTGTGGTGTTGGTGTATATTTGGCTATTTTGTAAAATATATAATCCGAAAATATCTAACTAATTTCCTCAATATAATTAATTATAAATTTGAGAAAAAATGAAAAACTCAAATTAATTTACACCAGAGTGCAAAAACACATTGCAGAACAAATTTTGAAATTAAAAAAGTACCTTAGATTTATAAATTGAAATGATATGGCCAACGATCTAAGATACTAGCATTTAAAAATAGTATTTAGACAGAAGAATGCCGATCTAGATTGAGATAAAACATCATAATGAAAGAAGAAGAGCGAGATATTACAGAGAAATTGAAAAAAGTAGATTGGATGGAAGAAATGAATTATGATTAGAAAAGATTGAAAATTAGAAGATAACGAAGATTTAGACATTATAGTTTGATAGTAAAAATGACGAAAAAGGGAATATCAAAAGGAGGCTGGCAGTAGGTTTGAAACCAAGAGTGCAAGAAAGAGCGGAAGAATATGTATGTGTATGTATAGCAAAAGGCGGCAACATTAGGGTTTAATGGGTTGTTTATTTTTTATTGAGTTTGTGAAATTAGCGTGGACCTAAAATTGTATTAATATTTTAATTATAATTTAAACTTAAAATTTTTATAAATAATATGATATTTTTTTTCTTATTATATATTTTCTAATAAAGTTGTATAGAAGTTTTAATCCCCTAATTGTCTTTAATTGAACATAACCTATGTGAAAAATTAAAATTTAATATTTTATTTATTACTAATTAATCAAATTGTTTAAAAAATTAGTTTTATAAATAGTTAATTGTTCAATAGATGAACTTGGGTTCTTACAATAATCTAAGATAATTTATCAGTTAATATATCCTTGAATTTACCAATAACAGATGATGGTTACATTGTGATGCTAGTTAAATGTAATATTTTTGTCAAAGTTAAATTATGATATCTGAATTATAATGCATGTTACGACATTCAATGATGAATAGCATTCTCAAAAGTATAGTATATGAGTTTCACACTTATGTTTACTAAAATATTTGTTGTTATAAAGAAAACAAAATATCATTTGTATATTTTTTCGCACATAGATAAGTTTTAAATTCTTAAAGTCCTTTTGGAGCTAGTAGTGTCTTCCACAAAAGAATAATTGCTAATATCTCCATCGAGGAAGCTTTTGATAAAACTTTATTCATGTCAAAGGTAAAATTATCCTAACATGATCTCAAGAATGAAGCTTATAAGAGTAGTGAACTAGTGTGTTAAGTGTATTGCAAGAAAAATACATTAACTTATAGCATATAAGGTTCGCCAAGTACATATTTGCTAAATGTGACGACCTCTCAGATTGTCAAGGTTTGAAGATAACGATGCAACTGTACACTTCGTACCATTCTGGCAGTGTATTGAAGACCGTTTCTCTACCTGTTGTTAGTATAGGGAAAAAGTTGTTACATCGTGTATTCACATTTGTTGTCCCCTAGAGTGTGAGAAATAAATCAAAACCTACGAGGAGCTACTATCCGTAAGTCTAGGGGTCATAAAAGAGTAACCAATAAGTATTAGAGTATCTTTCTCCACATGCAGTACGAGGTTAATTCTTTTATGTTTTAAGGAAGCGTAGAGGGGTCGAGTTGCAATTAACTAAAACATAAAAGCTATATTTTTATTTTATAAAAGTAAGGATTAAAGTGCAAAACAAATAACATATGATTAAAAATTAATTAACTAAAGGATAGACTAACAAATACGAGAATATAGTTGATAAGATAACTTGAGTGTCGCTAGTAATACTCACTAGGTATGAATTTACATATTTATGAATGTAAGGGTGAATAGTTAATTAAGCAATAGTCGAAACTCTTAAATCTTCCTAATTCCGTCCCTGGTAGATTGAGAGATATCTACAATTCTATGGATCTCTCCCGAGTGAACCTACAAGACTTTCAAACGTAATTAATCCTATCCCGATTGACTATCTGGCTATCTAACGAGCCTTGTGAAGTTCAAGTTCCTCTTACTCGCAATTTCGGGGAAAGGGGCTAGTAGTCAGGGTGTAGATAATTTTTTAAGGTCCTATTAATTAAAATTAAACAAAAAAAAACAATGTTTTTAAATTAGTTTGATGCACTTGGAGAATAAAAAAAATAATGGTCTTTTTATTTTTACCACATCTGGTTTGGAAGAAGAAAAATATTTATATTACTTTTCTTGCGGGTAAGGTTATTTAGCAGTAAAAAAATTGTGTTTGCGATTGAGTTGTAAGGAGAACAGCTACCCTCATTGTATCTATTTATTGGATATATGGTTATTTTCTTTTATTTTCTTTTATGAATAATATTTTTTTCTCTCTGTTAAAATTAAACTAACTTTATGTAATTATTCGTGAGTTTTAACATTTGGCGGATAAATAAACCGAATACCCATACAAAAATAAAAATACAAGAATAATAAATGTTCAAGAGATTAAATTAAAGGTTTGGTGATACCTATAAAATTCAATTTTTTTTATTTATTAACTTGGAAAAATAAGGAATAACAAATTCAATGCATTCCAAATAAAATTAAGTTACACATAATTCTGTGTAAAATTCTTGTAAGCCATCGTGCATTTGATTATTCATGATGTACTCTATTTTCTTTGTAAGTCTCTTTCCATAATTAGATTAGAAGTTAATGTAAATAAATCTTTACTACATTAATCTATATTTAGTGGATTGAACTTAAAATAGTATATCCTATAAGAAAGCTTATCGATGAAACACTTTCAAAATTTGGCCCTTGGAGATTTATAATTATTATACACAATAACTAAGCACTATACTTTTATATACTACTATTCGTGAAAGTGAAATTACATAGGTTAGATCATTACATTTACTATTTAGCACATACAATTTTAGCAACTAATAATACTAGTACTAACTACGAACAAAACAATGTATGATTCTTTAACCTACATGTTTAAAAATGTTTAATACTTGACGGTAATATTCATAACATTAAATAAAACCTATATACTTCTAAATATAAAAACCAATTCTAATCCATCTGGCTATCCTCATTACCTTATGCAACTACTATAATATAGATGATGTTAATAGAAGTATATTCACTGTACAATGAAATGAAAAAATATAGAAACGAAAAAATATAAACACGAGAGTGATAAAAACATCATAGTTTTATATCGAAAATGAAGAAATATTCAAATAAAAGAGAAGACAAAATTATCAAAGGTTAATAAGAATAATTTTGTTAACCATTATCTTTTCGTTTTCTAACAACTAGACAAACCATTGATCTTCATTACTTTTATTTCTTAAGTCTGTAATATAGATATTTGGCATATCCTCGTTATATCTATATCCGAGTTTTTATAGGAAAACAAAAAAACCTTAAAAGTATCTGTATATAATTAGAAACATAAAATAGTATATGAGTAGATTTAAAAGATATTACAGCTACACACCCAACCTATAGCGATTTTTGAGGCATCTTTTTGAAAACATGCTTACTTACTTTCGATTAGTAGATTCGGCCTATTTGCACTAACACATGCTATAGATAATTAGGTAAGCTACAAATTTGTAAGCATCCCATAAATATTAGATTTAACATCATTAATAAGGTCAAAATTTAGATTATGACATTTAAAGATAATACAATTAAATAACATATTTTTCTGTGCTCCCCAATTTTCTGGTTACATTTCTTGGCTTCTTTGGTATTCTATGCACCCTAGAACACATTACATCACCGGTATAGAAACGAGTTGTTTTAGGTCTTCTTCCTCTTTTCTTGGGCTACATTACCCCCATATGTTTTAGGTCTTTTCTGCTCCAGCACACCCAAAAATAGAAAATATACATCTTATAAAGTAAAATTATATTTTCTACTTATTTAACTATTTTGTCTAATATAGGGACCAACTATGCAATTAACCCTTAATTTGATCACAAAATAATAGAATATTATGATAAATAATAAAAAGATTCATTTGTCTTGCATCTAGAATTTGTCTCCATTGTCTGGAATTTGGTAATCCTTTATTGTAAGATATCCCAGGAAGCACATTTCGTAAGAATCAAAATAAATTAAATATAATTAAAATTAAAATTCGACGATAAGAATTAACAAAAAGAACCACCATTAACTAAGGGGACATGATTACAAAAAATAAATAATAAAAGTAATAAATAATTGAATTAGATAAACATTTAATTCATATGTTGTGTGTACTATTCTAATAACATAAGGTGACATTGTACACTTTTTAAAGGGAAAAAAACACTTAAGTCCTCAACTTTATTATATTTGGACAGGTCCCTCCGTTTTTCTTTTTATTTTGATAGGTATGATTTTTTTAAATTCCACTTATACACTTTATTTTATTAACCAAATTTATTTGATTTCACAATTATAAATACTCAACCATTTATTAGATAAATTATTTAAATAATATAATTTTTTTTAGGATTTGTACAGTGACTTTGTTTTCTTCTATTCACGTAGTATAGATATTCAAAACTATGTATTATTTTTTTTAGAAAAAAAGTATATCAAACTTGTATCTTTTTCTTTGTGCCTATCAAGAATCCTACTTAGCTAGTAGAATCCATCCTTTATCCAATTCATATCTATAAAACAACCTCATCTAATATACTTATCTGAATTTTATGTTCTATTAAATTAAAATCAAATAACACGACAATCTCACAGGTATAAAAGATCACAATACTAATAAAATTAACATTCATAATAAAATATAGAATTTTTTCAGATCATGTTCTTGTGCTAACATATTTTTTAAAAACTAACGAAATACTAATCTAATATACACTACAACAATCTTTGGCTTTTGTGAGGACATATGTCCTCATGTTTGCCTAGCAAAATTCTCACTAAAGCTCTGATTTAACCATTAGTGAGAACATGTCCTCACAAAAGGATCCTCACTAATAGTTCGTCACAAGAGATTGTTTTCGTGACAACTTTAACGTGTCCTCACGTAAAGTTTAGTCTTTAGTGAGGTCATTTTGTCCTCACGAAAAGTTAGCCTTTTGTGAAGACATCAGTCCTCACGAAAGGTGTAAGAATCGTGAGGATTAATGTCCTCACGAATGAGGTTTATGTCCTCATGAATGGTGTAGTAATCGTGAGGGATTATGTCCTCATGGAAAATGATTTTTTGAGTATTTTTTTGTAATTACTATTATTATTATGCATTGTTTTAGTTTTTGTTTTAATTTTTATTTTGTATTATTTGTTTTTTTATTACATAATCTCGATAAATTGAGAAAATTAAAAGAATTTGATTAAAGTAAAAATATTACAAAAATCAAAATCATAAAAGTCATACAATGGAAATAAAAGTCAAAACAAGTCAACTAAATCGAATATTACAAAACAAGTCGACTAAATCAAATATTACAAAATAAGTCGACTAAATCAAATATTACAAAATAAGTCGACTAAATCAAATATTACAAAATAAAATAAAGTTAAAATTCTACATCACTAAGTTGTTCGTCCATGAGCACTAATTCCAGTATGGGCTGTGTTGCTCAGCCTCCACTTCCAACTTTTCTCTTGTAAACAATGTTAATTTCAACTGAAAGACGTTAACAAAGTTTTACTCAAAACTAAGATAATAAACTACCTATTTTTCTTCAGTACAGAAAGCATACAATCTAGCTGCTCAATTGCTTCGTCAATGGTGGCATGTCAAAGTATTTGGTTCGAACAATCTGTGAAAAAATAAAAGTAAGCAAATATAATAATAAAATTAAATCAAAATTCACAGTTTTTAACTAAAAAACAACCTCATCCATGGCATCCTTATCTTCCACTGAATCTTCTTCTACAGTCTTTTCTTCTTGAGGAGTCTTTAAATGCTCATTAACCATCAATGCTTCATGATCTCTAACTTTTAACCTATCGAAACCCTTCATTACAGGTATTATTTGTAATATCCAAGTAGTTCTTCTCAGAGGGAGTTGTAGCATCTGAAATAATATTAGCACATTTATCAATATTACTAAACGATTCAACTACAACATCAACTGAATTAGGGTAGTAATCTCCCATAACATTAATTGAATTAGATAAACAATCATTCACAACATCAACTGTATTTTTCATCAGATTAGAAATAAAGTGCATAGCAGAATCATTAGCATTTGTAGTTTTAACAGAAATTCGCTTGAAGTTTCACTAACAACATCATCATCCAAATCAAAGTCCAATTTATTATCATTAATAGCATTATTTGAAACGGACTCTAAGGAATCACTCATATCAGCATTATTATATAAATCAGTGCTATTAACGCTCAAATGAGGCCTATTATCCAAATTAATGCCATTAACACACATATCGGGATTTTTTTAGAATCATCAACAAATCGGCATTTATAAGGACAAGTTTAGAATTTTTAAAACAATTGTCAAGAGCAAGCATTTTGCCTTTGAATTTAGCAGAGACATCACTATCAGACTCATGTAGCGAAGATTCAGAATCGGAATCGGAATTAGAAAGTACCTTCTCGTTCGACGCTACGTTTTTTGTAAGAATCGGAGTCCAAACTTTTGTCGCCAATGATTCTTAGGTCCGGTTCAATTTAAAGCCCAAGAGGATCCATCAAATGTCCTCCAAAAGTTGCTGATGTAGTTAACTAAAGGAATTCAATACACCAAAACCTAAAAATCAAATTAATATATAGTTTTAATTATGTAAATTAAATAGAAATTGATATGTAAGATAAGATTATACCTTGTGCTCGGATTATGGTGGTGGTGGCGCGCAGTGGTAGTGGTCCGCCGGTGGTGGTGGCTCGGATGAGCTCCTTTGATGTATCTCTGTTTTTGGGCTCATTTGATGGAGCGGGGACTCTTGGCTACTTTGATGTCGGTGCTGGAATTCTGGTTATGGTGCTCCGATATTGGATGATAATGGCCGGCAAAAATTGAAAGGTATTAATTTGATGAAGGGTTTTGAGTGTCAAAGACTAAAGGAAACGGGTTTAAAGAGTAATAACTTTTCAATATGGAGCGTTAAATTTGCCTTTGCCGCCCATCTAAAATTTAGTTCTTATTAATAAATTATTATTGGATGGTAATACTTCCATCCAATATTGGATGGTCCAATATTTAAATCACCGCCATTGATTATTAAAACAAAACACATGTAATTAGATTAATGTGATAGTTACTTTTGCAAGTTTAAAACATGGGGTATGTGTATGAATGTAATTGGTGTAGGATCATCCAATATTGGATGGAAGAATTTTCCTTTTAATTATAGTTTAAAATTATAATTTTAATTATAGTTTAAAATTATAATTTTAATAAATAACATGAAATTATTTTTTTCTTATTATATATTTTCTAATAAAGTTTTATATTTAACTTCTATGAATAAAATTGTTTCTACTGTATACTTTTGATATTTGTTCGATAAAGTTTTAATCCCCTAATTGTCTTTATATGTTATTGTTTATAAATTGAACATTACCTATGCAAAAAATTAAAAATTAATATTTTAATTTATTACTACTTAATCAAATTGTTTAAAAACATAATTTTTAAATAGTTAATTGTTCAATAGATGTACTCGACTTCTTACAGTAATCTAAGATAATTTATCTATTAAAATATCCTTGAATTTACCAATAATAGAGGATGGTGACATTGTGATGCTAGTTAAATGTTTATTTTTGTCAATGTTAAATTTTGATGAATTATAATGTAGTGTTACGACATTCATTGATGAATTGCATTCTGAAAAGTATGGCTTATGAGTATTACCCTTATTCTTACTAAAATAAGTGTTGTGATAAATAAAACAAAATATCATTCATAAAAATGTTCGAGCATAGATAACTTTTAAAATCCTTCAAGGTCTTTTAGAGCTAGTAGTGACTACCACAAAAAAAATTGCTAATATCACCATTGAGGATGCTTCTGATAAAACATTGTTAAAGTTAACTGTAAGATTATCTAAATTGGATGTCATGAAATGAAGCTTATAAGAGTAGTGAACTAGAGTGTTAAGTGTATTGCAAGAAAAATACATTAACTTATATCCTATAGGGTTCGCCAAGTACATATTTTCTAAATATGATAGATTCCAGATTGTCAAAGGTTTGAAGATAAGGATGCAACTATACATTCAGTATCATTGTGGTAGTGTATTACATGTCGTTTCTCTACATGTCGTTAGTATAGGGACAAAATCGTTACAATGTGTATTTACCTTTGTTGTCCCCTAGAGTGTGATAGGTAAATCAAGACCTAAGGGAGCTACTACCACCAGTGAATGAGTCGTTAACAAGGAACAAATAATTACTAGGAATATCGTTCTCCATATGCACTAGGAGGTTAATTCTTTTGTCTTTCCAGGAAGCGTAGAGGGGACAAATTACAGTTAACTAAAACATAAAATATATTTTTTGTTTCTCAAAAGTAAGGATTAAAGTCAAAATAAATAATATATGATTAGTAATGTATTTTTAACCAAAGGACATACTAGTCAACACGAGAATATAGATAAGAAGATAGTTTGAGAGTCGCTACTAATTTCCACTAATTATGAATTTACCCATTTATGGATATCATGGTAAATTGTTATTTTAGCAATAGTAGAAACTCTAAAATCCCTTAATTCCATCCCAGGTAGATAGAGGGTTATCCTACAATTCTATGGACCTCTCCCGAGTGACCCTACAAAACTTTCAAACGTAATTAATTCTAAATTAATTGACTATCCGGTTAGTTAAGACCTCTTAACTCAATAACACACACCGAATGATTATATATTATTTTCTATAATCAGATCTCCCCCTCTCCCCCTCCCGGATGACAGTCTAGTCTACTAATACCACCTACAACTTTATCTTCATAAGGGCTGAAGAAATCATAAATACATAATGAATGCTAAATCAATTCATTTGAATAGTAATATCCAAAAACACAATGAAACATCATAATCCAAATGTAGGGTTCATACATTATCTATTTCTCTAGCTACAAATGATTTAGTTCATAAAAAAATAATAGACAACAACAAATAAAAGTGTAATATTCATGTTTAAAATATGAAATAGAATTGGAATACACTATTAATTTGTATCTTGAATTTGTCACCATTGTCTGGAATTTGGTAATAGTCTATTGCAAGATATCCCAGGAAGCATATTCTGTAATAATCAAAATAAATTAAATATAATTAAAATTAAAATTTGACTATAAGAATTAACAAAAAGAACAACCATTTACCAAGGGGACATGAACACAAAAAACATAAAATAAATGTAATAAATAATTTAAATAGATAAACATTTAATTCATAGGCTGTGTGTACTATTCTAATAAAATAAGGTGACATTGTACACTTTTAAAATATCATGAGTTTATACACATATTTTCTAAGACCACAAAAGATATGATGTATTTCTTCAACCTAAATAAAAATACGTTCACATATGTAAACCACAAGGAGATAAAATAAAAAGAATGTATGGTAGACTATTATATATGATGTTTGAAAATATGCTTTCTCCAATAGGTGTCAAACAAGTCTTACAACCTAATTTAATTTCTCTTACATCTATTTCCCTACTCTCCATACATACTCCAACCACTATGAATAGATGGTCTAACAAATCAAGTGCAAAAACATCTCTTGTGGTGTTGGTGTATATTTCGATATTCTGTAAAATATATATAGGAAAAATCTACCTAATTTTCTCAATATAATTAATTATAAATTTGATCAAAAATGAAAATAACATTCAAATTAATTTACACCAATGTGAAAAAACACCCCAATTTGCTCGACAGTAGAACAAATTTTTGAACATAATGCTAATCAACGATATGCCACTAGTGGTATTACTGCTTTTCTTTTTAAGAAAATTGCAACAATTCATAATCTTCCAGTTCAGGTAATTAAATATTATTATATTTTCTTCATATAAGAGGCAGAAATGAAGACTCGTTTTTTTATAGGACTTTGTGGTAAGAAATGATATGGGGTGTGGGTCCACTATTGGTCCAATTCTTGCTTCTAGAGTTGGAATTCGTACTGTTGATTGTGGTATTCCTCAACAATCTATGCACAGGTTGGAACATATATATTTTTTTTAATTTTATTATCGAGTTTGATTTCTCAATTACTCTCAAGATCTTTACTTGTTTTTGTTTAATTGCAGTGTGAGAGAGATTTGTGGGAAGGAAGATGTGGAGATTGCTTACAACTACTTTAAGGCGTTTTATGAAATGTTCTCAAGCGTAGATAAAAAACTAAAAATAGATTGCTAAAAGGCAGATTCAATTATTCAAACAACAAACACACATCACACCATTACATTTACTGTCTCAAAGCTATTCATCAAATAAACTCTTGTGGGTAATCAAACAAACACACATTTATTAAATAATAAGAAAAACATGATGGGATCAAATACTTCATTTCTCCAAGCAAAACAAATACTTCATTTCTCAGTCTTTTTGGGATTCACTTCATTTTTCTTTGAGGATGTGCTAGCAACCATTGCTTCCAGGTGCCGCTTCTCTCTAGTGAGCTGTTTGGCTAACTTTCTTAGCCTTTCATTTTCTAAAGCAATTTGCAAGTTTGCTAAGTATAGCCTTGCGTTTTCTCTTTCCATCTCTTTCTTCTTGTTCCTGAAAGACAAGAAAATAATGTTAGTTTACTTGTTTTAGACTAGTATACATACCTTTATATTCCAAAATCTATTCATAGATTTGCTATCTCACCTCTTTTAAATGATTTACGCTACAAAATGAGCAAATGAGGAAGCTGATTTACTCTATTTATACTAATTCACATTGGTAGAACAAATTTTTAAATTAAAAAAATACCTTAGATTTATAAATTGAAATGATATGGCCAACGATCTAAGATACTAGCATGTAAAAATAGTATTTAGACAGAAGACTGCAGATCTAGATGGAGACAATAGTTGAAGATAATATCATAATTAAGGAAGAAGAGGGAGATACTACAGAGAAATTGAAAAAAAGTAGATTGGATGGAAGAAATGAATTCCGATTAGAGAAGATTGAAATTAGAAGATAACGAATATTTAGACATTAGAGTTAGATAGTAAATGTGACGAAAAAAGGAATATCAAGAGGAGGCTGACAGTAGGTTTGAATGGGTAGTTTATTTTTTATTGTGTTTGTGAAATTAGTGTGGACCTTAAATTGTATTAATATTTTAATTATAGTTTAAAATTATAATTTTAATAAATAACATGAAATTGTTTTTTTCTTATTATATATTTTCTAATAAAGTTTTATATTTAACTTCTATGAATAAAATTGTTTCTACTGTATACTTTTGATATTTGTTTGTTAAAGTTTTAATCCACTAACTGTCTTTATATGTTATTGTTTATAAATTGAACACTACCTATGCAAAAAATTAAAAATTAATATTTTAATTTATTACTACTTAATCAAATTGTTTAAAAACTTAGTTTTTAAATAGTTAATTGTTCAATAGATGTACTCGACTTCTTACTGTAATCTAAGATAATTTATCTATTAAAATATCCTTGAATTTACCAATAATAGAGGATGGTGACATTGTGATGCTAGTTAAATGTTTATTTTTGTCAAAGTTAAATTATGATGAATTATAATGTAGTGTTACGACATTCATTGATGAATTGCATTCTGAAAAGTATGGCTTATGAGTTTTACCCTTATTCTTACTAAAATAAGTGTTGTTATAAATAAAACAAAATATCATTCATAAAAATGGTCGAGCATAGATAACTTTTAAAATCCTTCAAGGTCTTTTAGAGCTAGTAGTGACTACCACAAAAAAAAATTGCTAATATCACCATTGAGGATGCTTTTGATGAAACATTGTTAAAGTTAACTGTAAAATTATCTAAATTGGATGTCATGAAATGAAGCTTATAAGAGTAGTGAACTAGAGTATTAAGTGTATTGCAAGAAAAATACATTAACTTATATCCTATAGGGTTCGCCAAGTACATATTTTCTAAATATGATAGATTCCAGATTGTCAAAGGTTTGAAGATAAGGATGCAACTATAGATTCAGTATCATTGTGGTAGTGTATTACATGTCGTTTCTCTACATGTCGTTAGTATAGGGACAAAATCGTTACAATGTGTATTTACCTTTGTTGTCCCCTAGAGTGTGATAGGTAAATCAACACCTAGGGGAGCTACTACCCACAAGTGAATGAGTCGTTAACAAGTAACAAATAATTACTAGGAATATCGTTCTCCATATGCACTAGGAGGTTAATTCTTTTGTCTTTCCAGGAAGCGTAGAGGGGACAAATTACAGTTAACTAAAACATAAAATATATTTTTTGTTTCTCAAAAGTAAGGATTAAAGTCAAAATAAATAATATATGATTAGTAATGTATTTTTAACCAAAGGACATACTAGTCAACACGAGAATATAGATAAGAAGATAGTTTGAGAGTCGCTACTAATTTCCACTAATTATGAATTTACCCATTTATGGATATCATGGTAAATTGTTATTTTAGCAATAGTCGAAACTCTAAAATCCCTTAATTCCATCCCAGATAGATAGAGGGTTATCCTACAATTCTATGGACCTCTCCCGAGTGACCCCTACAAAACTTTCAAACGTAATTAAATCTAAATTAATTGACTATCCGGTTAGTCAAGACCTCCTAACTCAATAACACACACCGAATGATTATATATATTATTTTCTATAATCCGATCTCCCGCTCTCCCCCTCCCGGATGACAGTCTAGACTACTAATACCACTTACAACTTTATCTTCATAAAGGGCTGAAGAAATCATAAATACATAATGAATGCTAAATACATTCATTTGAATAGTAATATCCCAAAACACAATGAAACATCATAATCCAAATGTAGGGTTCATACATTATCCATTTCTCTAGCTACAAATGATTTAGTTCATAAAAAAATAATAGACAACAACATATAAAAGTGTAATATTCATGTTTAAAATATGAAATAGAATTGGATTACACTATTAATTTGTATCTTGAATTTGTCACCATTGTCTGGAATTGGTAATAGTCTATTGCAAGATATCCCAGGAAGCATATTCTGTAATAATCAAAATAAATTAAATATAATTAAAATTAAAATTTGACTATAATAATTAACAAAAAGAACAACCATTAACAAAGGGGACATGAACACAAAAAATATAAACATTTAATTCATAGGCTGTGTGTACTATTCTAATAACATAAGGTGACATTGTACACTTTTAAAATAACATGAGTTTATACACATATTTTCTAAGACCACAAAAGATATGATGTATTTCTTCAACCTAAATAAATATACGTTTACATATGTAAACCACAAGGAGATAAAATAAAAAGAATGTATGGTAGACTACCATATATGATGTTTGAAAATATGCTTTCTCCAATAGGTGTCAAACAAGTCTTACAACCTAATTTAATTTCTCTTACATCTATTTCCCTACTCTCCATACATACTCCAACCACTATGAATAGATGGTCTAACAAATTAAGTGCAAAAACATCTCTTGTGGTGTTGGTGTATATTTCGATATTCTGTAAAATATATATAGGAAAAATCTACCTAATTTTCTCAATATAATTAATTATAAATTTGATCAAAAATGAAAAAAACATTCAAATTAATTTACACCAATGTTAAAAAACACCCCAATTTGCTCGACAGTAGAACAAATTTTTGAACATTATGCTAATCAACGATATGCCACTAGTGGTATTACTGCTTTTCCTTTTAAGGAAATTGCAACAATTCATAATCTTCCAGTTCAGGTAATTAAATATTATTATATTTTTTTCATATAAGAGGCAGAAATGAAGACTCGTTTTTTTATAGGACTTTGTGGTAAGAAATGATATGGGGTGTGGGTCCACTATTGGTCCAATTCTTGCTTCTGGAGTTGGAATTCGTACTGTTGATTGTGGTATTCCTCAACTATCTATGCACAGGTTGGTACATATATATTTTTTTTAATTTTATTATCGAGTTTGATTTCTCAATTACTCTCAAGATCTTTACTTGTTTTTGTTTAATTGTAGTGTGAGAGAGATTTGTGGGAAGGAAGATGTGGAGATTGCTTACAACTACTTTAAGGAATTTTATGAAATGTTCTCAAGCGTAGATAAAAAACTAAAAATAGATTGCTAAAAGGCAGGTTCAATTATTCAAACAACAAACAGACATCACACCATTACATTTACTGTCTCAAAGCTATTCATCAAATAAACTCTTGTGGGTAATCAAACAAACACACATTTATTAAATAATAAGAAAAACATGATAGGATCAAATACTTCATTTCTCCAAGCAAATAAAATACTTCATTTCTCAGTCTTTTTGGGATTTACTTCATTTTTCTTTGAGGATGAGCTAGCAACCATTGTTTCCCGGTGCCGCTTCTCTCTAGTGAGCTGTTTGGCTAACTTTCTTAGCCTTTCATTTTCTAAAGCAATTTGCAAGTTTGCTAAGTATAGCCTTGCGTTTTCTCTTTCCATCTCTTTCTTCTTGTTCCTGAAAGACATGAAAAAAATGTTAGTTTACTTGTTTTAGACTAGTATACATACCTTTATATTCATAATTCTATTCATAGATTTGCTATCTCACCTCTTTTAAATGATTTACACTACAAAATGAGCAAATGAGGAAGGTGATTTACTCTATTTATACTAATTCACATTGGTAGAACAAATTTTTAAATTAAAAAAGTACCTTAGATTTATAAATTGAAATGATATGGCCAACGATCTAAGATACTAGCATGTAAAAATAGTATTTAGACAGAAGACTGCAGATCTAGATGGAGACAATAGTTGAGGATAATATCATAATTAAGGAAGAAGAGGGAGATACTACAGAGAAATTGAAAAAAAGTAGAATGGATGGAAGAAATGAATTCCGATTAGAGAAGATTGAAATTAGAAGATAACGAATATTTAGACATTAGAGTTAGATAGTAAAAGTGACGAAAAAAGGAATATCAAGAGGAGGCTGACAGTAGGTTTGAAACTAAGAGTGGACGAAGATGTATGTATATGTATAGGAAAAGGCGGCAACATTAGGGTTTAATGGGTAGTTTATTTTTTATTGTGTTTGTGAAATTAGTGTGGACCCTAAATTGTATTAATATTTTAATTATAGTTTAAAATTTTAATTTTAATAAGTAACATGAAATTATTTTTTTCTTATCATATATTTTCTAATAAAGTTTTATATTTAACTTCTATGAATAAAATTATTTCTACTGTATACTTTTGATATTTGTTCGATAAAGTTTTAATCCCCTAATTGTCTTTATATATTATTGTTTATAAATTGAACATTACCTATGCAAAAAATTAAAAATTAATATTTTAATTTATTACTACTTAATCAAATTGTTTAAAAACTTAGTTTTTAAATAGTTAATTGTTCAATAGATGTACTCGACTTCTTACAGTAATCTAAGATAATTTATCTATTAAAATATCCTTGAATTTACCAATAATAGAGGATGGTGACATTGTGATGCTAGTTAAATGTTTATTTTTGTCAAAGTTAAATTATGATGAATTACAATGTAGTGTTACGACATTCATTGATGAATTGCATTCTGAAAAGTATGGCTTATGAGTTTTACCCTTATTCTTACTAAAATAAGTGTTGTTATAAATAAAACAAAATATCATTCATAAAAATGTTCGAGCATAGATAACTTTTAAAATCCTTCAAGGTCTTTTAGAGCTAGTAGTGACTACCACAAAAAAAAATTGCTAATATCACCATTGAGGATGCTTTTGATGAAACATTGTTTAAGTTAACTGTAAAATTATCTAAATTGGATGTCATGAAATGAAGCTTATAAGAGTAGTGAACTAGAGTGTTAAGTGTATTGCAAGAAAAATACATTAACTTATATCCTATAGGGTTCGCCAAGTACATATTTTCTAAATATGATAGATTCCAGATTGTCAAATGTTGGAAGATAAGGATGCAACTATAGATTCAGTATCATTGTGGTAGTGTATTACATGTCGTTTCTCTACATGTCGTTAGTATAGGGACAAAATCGTTACAATGTGTATTTACCTTTGTTGTCCCCTAGAGTGTGATAGGTAAATCAACACCTAGGGGAGCTACTACCCACAAGTGAATGAGTCGTTAACAAGTAACAAATAATTACTAGGAATATCGTTCTCCATATGCACTAGGAGGTTAATTCTTTTGTCTTTCCAGGAAGCGTAGAGGGGACAAATTACAGTTAACTAAAACATAAAATATATTTATTGTTTCTCAAAAGTAAGGATTAAAGTCAAAATAAATAATATATGATTAGTAATGTATTTTTAACCAAAGGACATACTAGTCAACACGAGAATATAGATAAGAAGATAGTTTGAGAGTCGCTACTAATTTCCACTAATTATGAATTTACCCTTTTATGGATATCATGGTAAATTGTTATTTTAGCAATAGTCGAAACTCTAAAATCCCTTAATTCCATCCCAGGTAGAGAGGGATTCCCTACAATTCTATGGACCTCTCCAGAGTGACCCCTACAAAACTTTCAAACGTAATTAATTCTAAATTAATTGACTATCCGGTTAGTCAAGACCTCCTAACTCAATAACACACACCGAATGATTATATATTATTTTCTATAATCCGATCTCCCCCTCTCCCCCTCCCGGATGACAGTCTAGTCTACTAATACCACCTACAACTTTATCTTCATAAGGGCTGAAGAAATCATAAATACATAATAATGCTAAATCAATTCATTTGAATAGTAATATCCCAAAACACAATGAAACATCATAATCCAAATGTAGGGTTCATACATTATCCATTTCTCAAGCTACAAATGATTTAGTTCATAAAAAAAGAATAGACAACAACAAATAAAAGTGTAATATTCATGTTTAAAATATGAAATAGAATTGAATTACACTATTAATTTGTATCTTGAATTTGTCACCATTGTCTGGAATTTGGTAATAGTCTATTGCAAGATATCCCAGGAAGCATATTCTGTAATAATCAAAATAAATTAAATATAATTAAAATTAAAATTTGACTACAAGAATTAACAAAAAGAACAACCATTAACCAAGGGGACATGAACACAAAAAATATAAAATAAATGTAATAAATAATTCAAATAGATAAACATTTAATTCATAGGCTGTGTGTACTATTCTAATAACATAAGGTGACATTGTACACTTTTAAAATATCATGAGTTTATACACATATTTTCTAAGACCACAAAAGATATGATGTATTTCTTCAACCTAAATAAAAATACGTTCACATATGTAAACCACAAGGAGATAAAATAAAAAGAATGTATGGTAGACTACCATATATGATGTTGAAAATATGCTTTCTCCAATAGGTGTCAAACAAGTCTTACAACCTAATTTAATTTCTCTTACATCTATTTCCCTACTCTCCATACATACTCCAACCACTATGAATAGATGGTCTAACAAATTAAGTGCAAAAACATCTCTTGTGGTGTTGGTGTATATTTCGATATTCTGTAAAATATATATAGGAAAAATCTACCTAATTTTCTCAATATAATTAATTATAAATTTGATCAAAAATGAAAAAAACATTCAAATTAATTTACACCAATGTGAAAAAACACCCCAATTTGCTCGACAGCAGAACAAATTTTTGAACATAATGCTAATCAACGATATGCCACTAGTGGTATTACTGCTTTTCTTTTTAAGGAAATTGCAACAATTCATAATCTTCCAGTTCAGGTAATTAAATATTATTATATTTTCTTCATATAAGAGGAAGAAATGAAGACTCTGTTTTTTTATAGGACTTTGTGGTAAGAAATGATATGGGGTGTGGGTCCACTATTGGTCCAATTCTTGCTTCTGGAGTTGGAATTCGTACTGTTGATTGTGGTATTCCTCAACTATCTATGCACAGGTTGGTACATATATATTTTTTTTAATTTTATTATCGAGTTTGATTTCTCAATTACTCTCAAGATCTTTACTTGTTTTTGTTTAATTGCAGTGTGAGAGAGAATTGTGGGAAGGAAGATGTGGAGATTGCTTACAACTACTTTAAGGCGTTTTATGAAATGTTCTCAAGCGTAGATAAAAAACTAAAAATAGATTGCTAAAAGGCAGATTCAATTATTCAAACAACAAACACACATCACACCATTACATTTACTGTCTCAAAGCTATTCATCAAATAAACTCTTGTGGGTAATCAAACAAACACACATTTATTAAATAATAAGAAAAACATGATGGGATCAAATACTTCATTTCTCCAAGCAAAAAAAATACTTCATTTCTCAGTCTTTTTGGGATTCACTTCATTTTTCTTTGAGGATGAGCTAGCAACCATTGCTTCCAGGTGCCGCTTCTCTCCAGTGAGCTGTTTGGCTAACTTTCTTAGCCTTTCATTTTCTAAAGCAATTTGCAAGTTTGCTAAGTATAGCCTTGCGTTTTCTCTTCCATCTCTTTCTTCTTGTTCCTGAAAGACAAGAAAAAAATGTTAGTTTACTTGTTTTAGACTACTAGTATACATACATTTATATTCCAAATTCTATTCATAGATTTGCTATCTCACCTCCTTTAAATGATTTACACTACAAAATGAGCAAATAAGGAAGGTGATTTACTCTATTTATACTAATTCACATTGGTAGAACAAATTTTTAAATTAAAAAAGTACCTTAGATTTATAAATTGAAATGATATGGCCAACGATCTAAGATACTAGCATGTAAAAATAGTATTTAGACAGAAGACTGAAGATCTAGATGGAGACAATAGTTGAGGATAATATCATAATTAAGGAAGAAGAGGGAGATACTACAGAGAAATTGAAAAAAAGTAGATTGGATGGAAGAAATGAATTCCGATTAAAGAAGATTGAAATTAGAAGATAACGAATATTTAGACATTAGAGTTAGATAGTAAAAGTGACGAAAAAAGGAATATCAAGAGGAGGCTGACAGTATGTTTGAAACTAAGAGTGGAAGAAGATGTATGTATATGTATAGGAAAAGGCGGCAACATTAGGGTTTAATGGGTAGTTTATTTTTTATTGTGTTTGTGAAATTAGTGTGGACCCTAAATTGTATTAATATTTTAATTATAGTTTAAAATTATAATTTTAATAAATAACATGAAATTATTTTTTTCTTATTATATATTTTCTAATAAAGTTTTATATTTAACTTCTATGAATAAAATTGTTTCTACTGTATACTTTTGATATTTGTTCGATAAAGTTTTAATCCCCTAATTGTCTTTATATGTTATTGTTATAAATTGAACATTACCTATGAAAAAAATTAAAAATTAATATTTTAATTTATTACTACTTAATCAAATTATTTAAAAACTTAGTTTTTAAATAGTTAATTGTTCAATAGATGTACTCGACTTCTTACAGTAATCTAAGATAATTTATCTATTAAAATATCCTTGAATTTACCAATAATAGAGGATGGTGACATTGTGATACTAGTTAAATGTTTATTTTTGTCAAAGTTAAATTATGATGAATTATAATGTAGTGTTACGACATTCATTGATGAATTGCATTCTGAAAAGTATGGCTTATGAGTTTTACCCTTATTCTTACTAAAATAAGTGTTGTTATATATAAAACAAAATATCATTCATAAAAATGTTCGAGCATAGATAACTTTTAAAATCCTTCAAGGTCTTTTAGAGCTAGTAGTGACTACCACAAAAAAAAAATTGCTAATATCACCATTGAGGATGCTTCTGATGAAACATTGTTAAAGTTAACTGTAAAATTATCTAAATTGGATGTCATGAAATGAAGCTTAAAAGAGTAGTGAACTAGAGTGTTAAGTGTATTTCAAGAAAAATACATTAACTTATATCCTATAGGGTTCGCCAAGTACATATTTTCTAAATATGATAGATTCCAGATTGTCAAAGGTTTGAAGATAAGGATGCAACTATACATTCAGTATCATTGTGATAGTGTATTACATGTCGTTTCTCTACATGTCGTTAGTATAGGGACAAAATCGTTACAATGTGTATTTACCTTGGTTGTCCCCTAGAGTGTGATAGGTAAATCAACACCTAGGGGAGCTACTACCCACAAGTGAATGAGTCGTTAACAAGTAACAAATAATTACTAGGAATATCGTTCTCCATATGCACTAGGAGGGTAATTCTTTTGTCTTTCCAGGAAGCGTAGAGGGGACAAATTACAGTTAACTAAAACATAAAATATATTTTTTGTTTCTCAAAAGTAAGGATTAAAGTCAAAATAAATAATATATGATTAGTAATGTATTTTTAACCAAAGGACATACTAGTCAACACGAGAATATAGATAAGAAGATAGTTTGGGAGTCGCTACTAATTTCCACTAATTATGAATTTACCCATTTATGGATATCATGGTAAATTGTTATTTTAGCAATAGTCGAAACTCTAAAATCCCTTAATTCCATCCCAGGTAGATAGAGGGTTATCCTACAATTCTATGGACCTCTCCCGAGTGAGCCGTACAAAACTTTCAAACGTAATTAATTCTAAATTAATTGACTATCCGGTTAGTCAAGACCTCCTAACTCAATAAGACACACCGAATGATTATATATTATTTTCTATAATCCGATCTCCCCCTCTCTCCCTCCCGGATGACAGTCTAGTCTACTAATACCACCTACAACTTTATCTTCATAAGGGCTGAAGAAATCATAAATACATAATAATGCTAAATCAATTCATTTGAATAGTAATATCCCAAAACACAATGAAACATCATAATCCAAATGTAGGGTTCATACATTATCCATTTCTCAAGCTACAAATGATTTAGTTCATAAAAAAAGAATAGACAACAACAAATAAAAGTGTAATATTCATGTTTAAAATATGAAATAGAATTGAATTACACTATTAATTTGTATCTTGAATTTGTCACCATTGTCTGGAATCTGGTAATAGTCTATTGCAAGATATCCCAGGAAGCATATTCTGTAATAATCAAAATAAATTAAATATAATTAAAATTAAAATTTGACTACAAGAATTAACAAAAAGAACAACCATTAACCAAGGGGACATGAACACAAAAAATATAAAATAAATGTAATAAATAATTCAAATAGATAAACATTTAATTCATAGGCTGTGTGTACTATTCTAATAACATAAGGTGACATTGTACACTTTTAAAATATCATGAGTTTATACACATATTTTCTAAGACCACAAAAGATATGATGTATTTCTTCAACCTAAATAAAAATACGTTCACATATGTAAACCACAAGGAGATAAAATAAAAAGAATGTATGGTAGACTACCATATATGATGTTGAAAATATGCTTTCTCCAATAGGTGTCAAACAAGTCTTACAACCTAATTTAATTTCTCTTACATCTATTTCCCTACTCTCCATACATACTCCAACCACTATGAATAGATGGTCTAACAAATTAAGTGCAAAAACATCTCTTGTGGTGTTGGTGTATATTTCGATATTCTGTAAAATATATATAGGAAAAATCTACCTAATTTTCTCAATATAATTAATTATAAATTTGATCAAAAATGAAAAAAACATTCAAATTAATTTACACCAATGTGAAAAAACACCCCAATTTGCTCGACAGTAGAACAAATTTTTGAACATTATGCTAATCAACGATATGCTACTAGTGGTATTACTGCTTTTCTTTTTAAGGAAAATGCAACAATTCATAATCTTCCAGTTCAGGTAATTAAATATTATTATATTTTCTTCATATAAGAGGAAGAAATGAAGACTCTGTTTTTTTATAGGACTTTGTGGTAAGAAATGATATGGGGTGTGGGTCCACTATTGGTCCAATTCTTGCTTCTGGAGTTGGAATTCGTACTGTTGATTGTGGTATTCCTCAACAATCTATGCACAGGTTGGTACATATATATTTTTTTTAATTTTATTATCGAGTTTGATTTCTCAATTACTCTCAAGATCTTTACTTGTTTTTGTTTAATTGCAGTGTGAGAGAGATTTGTGGGAAGGAAGATGTGGAGACTGCTTACAACTACTTTAAGGCGTTTTATGAAATGTTCTCAAGCGTAGATAAAAAACTAAAAATAGATTGCTAAAAGGCAGATTCAATTATTCAAACAACAAACACACATCACACCATTACATTTACTGTCTCAAAGCTATATATCAAATAAACTCTTGTGGGTAATCAAACAAACACACATTTATTAAATAATAAGAAAAACATGATGGGATCAAATACTTCATTTCTCCAAGCAAAAAAAATACTTCATTTCTCAGTCTTTTTGGGATTCACTTCATTTTTCTTTGAGGATGAGCTAGCAACCATTGCTTCCAGGTGCCGCTTCTCTCCAGTGAGCTGTTTGGCTAACTTTCTTAGCC
Source organism: Nemophila menziesii (assembly GCA_029959085.1). NCBI lineage: Eukaryota > Viridiplantae > Streptophyta > Magnoliopsida > Boraginales > Hydrophyllaceae > Nemophila > Nemophila menziesii. The sequence goes on along the minus strand of JARWIR010000027.1, from coordinate 637,597 downwards.
TTTCATTTTCTAAAGCAATTTGCAAGTTTGCTAAGTATAGCCTTGCGTTTTCTCTTTCCATCTCTTTCTTCTTGTTCCTGAAAGACAAGAAAAAAATGTTAGTTTACTTGTTTTAGACTAGTATACATACCTTTATATTCCAAATTCTATTCATAGATTTGCTATCTCACCTCCTTTAAATGATTTACACTACAAAATGAGCAAATGAGGAAGGTGATTTACTCTATTTATACTAATTCACATTGGTAGAACAATTTTTTAAATTAAAAAAGTACCTTAGATTTATAAATTGAAATGATATGGCCAACGATCTAAGATACTAGCATGTAAAAATAGTATTTAGATAGAAGACTGCAGATCTAGATGGAGACAATAGTTGAGGATAATATCATAATTAAGGAAGAAGAGGGAGATACTACAGAGAAATTGAAAAAAAGTAGATTGGATGGAAGAAATGAATTCCGATTAGAGAAGATTGAAATTAGAAGATAACGAATATTTAGACATTAGAGTTAGATAGTAAAAGTGACGAAAAAAGGAATATCAAGAGGAGGCTGACAGTAGGTTTGAAACTAAGAGTGGAAGAAGATGTATGTATATGTATAGGAAAAGGCGGCAACATTAGGGTTTAATGGGTAGTTTATTTTTTATTGTGTTTGTGAAATTAGTGTGGACCCTAAATTGTATTAATATTTTAATTATAGTTTAAAATTATAATTTTAATAAATAACATGAAATTATTTTTTTCTTATTATATATTTTCTAATAAAGTTTTATATTTAACTTCTATGAATAAAATTGTTTCTACTGTATACTTTTGATATTTATTCGATAAAGTTTTAATCCCCTAATTGTCTTTATATGTTATTGTTTATAAATTGAACATTGCCTATGCAAAAAATTAAAAATTAATATTTTAATTTATTACTACTTAATCAAATTATTTAAAAACTTAGTTTTAAATAGTTAATTGTTCAATAGATGTACTCGACTTCTTACAGTAATCTAAGATAATTTATCTATTAAAATATCCTTGAATTTACCAATAATATAGGATGGTGACATTGTGATGCTAGTTAAATGTTTATTTTTGTCAAAGTTAAATTATGATGAATTATAATGTAGTGTTACGACATTCATTGATGAATTGCATTCTGAAAAGTATGGCTTATGAGTTTTACTCTTATTCTTACTAAAATAAGTGTTGTTATTAATAAAACAAAATATCATTCATAAAAATGTTCGAGCATAGATAACTTTTAAAATCCTTCAAGGTCTTTTAGAGCTAGTAGTGACTACCACAAAAAAAAAATTGCTAATATCACCATTGAGGATGCTTTTGATGAAACATTGTTAAAGTTAACTGTAAAATTATCTAAATTGGATGTCATGAAATGAAGCTTATAAGAGTAGTGAACTAGAGTGTTAAGTGTATTGCAAGAAAAATACATTAACTTATATACTATAGGGTTCGCCAAGTACATATTTTCTAAATATGATAGATTCCAGATTGTCAAAGGTTTGAAGATAAGGATGCAACTATACATTCAGTATCATTGTGGTAGTGTATTACATGTCGTTTCTCTACATGTCGTTAGTATAGGGACAAAATCGTTACAATGTGTATTTACCTTTGTTGTCCCCTAGAGTGTGATAGGTAAATCAACACATAGGGGAGCTACTACCCACAAGTGAATGAGTCGTTAACAAGTAACAAATAATTACTAGGAATATCGTTCTCCATATGCACTAGGAGGTTAATTCTTTTGTCTTTCCAGGAAGCGTAGAGGGGACAAATTACAGTTAACTAAAACATAAAATATATTTTTTGTTTCTCAAAAGTAAGGATTAAAGTCAAAATAAATAATATATGATTAGTAATGTATTTTTAACCAAAGGACATACTAGTCAACACGAGAATATAGATAAGAAGATAGTTTGAGAGTCGCTACTAATTTCCACTAATTATGAATTTACCCATTTATGGATATCATGGTAAATTGTTATTTTAGCAATAGTCGAAACTCTAAAATCCCTTAATTCCATCCCAGGTAGATAGAGGGTTATCCTACAATTCTATGGACCTCTCCCGAGTGAGCCGTACAAAACTTTCAAACGTAATTAATTCTAAATTAATTGACTATCCGGTTAGTCAAGACCTCCTAACTCAATAAGACACACCGAATGATTATATATTATTTTCTATAATCCGATCTCCCCCTCTCTTCCTCCCGGATGACAGTCTAGTCTACTAATACCACCTACAACTTTATCTTCATAAGGGCTGAAGAAATCATAAATACATAATGAATGCTAAATCAATTCATTTGAATAGTAATATCCCAAAACACAATGAAACATCATAATCCAAATGTAGGGTTCATACATTATCCCTTTCTCTAGCTACAAATGATTTAGTTCATAAAAAATTAATAGACAACAACAAATAAATGTGTAATATTCATGTTTAAAATATGAAATAGAATTGGATTACACTATTAATTTGTATCTTGAATTTGTCACCATTGTCTGGAATCTGGTAATAGTCTATTGCAAGATATTCTAGGAAGCATATTCTGTAATAATCAAAATAAATTAAATATAATTAAAATTAAAATTTGACTATAAGAATTAACAAAAAGAACAACCATTAACCAAGGGGACATGAACACAAAAAATATAAAATAAATGTAATAAATAATTCAAATAGCTAAACATTTAATTCATAGGCTGTGTGTACTATTCTAATAACATAAGGTGACATTGTACACTTTTAAAATATCATGAGTTTATACACATATTTTCTAAGACCACAAAAGATATGATGTATTTCTTCAACCTAAATAAAAATACGTTCACATATGTAAACCACAAGGAGATAAAATAAAAAGAATGTATGGTAGACTACCATATATGATGTTTGAAAATATGCTTTCTCCAATAGGTGTCAAACAAGTCTTACAACCTAATTTAATTTCTCTTACATCTATTTCCCTACTCTCCATACATACTCCAACCACTATGAATAGATGGTCTAACAAATTAAGTGCAAAAACATCTCTTGTGGTGTTGGTGTATATTTCGATATTCTGTAAAATATATATAGGAAAAATCTACCTAATTTTCTCAATATAATTAATTATAAATTTGATCAAAAATGAAAAAGACATTCAAATTAATTTACACCAATGTGAAAAAACACCCCAATTTGCTCGACAGCAGAACAAATTTTTGAACATAATGCTAATCAACGATATGCCACTAGTGGTATTACTGCTTTTCTTTTTAAGGAAATTGCAACAATTCATAATCTTCCAGTTCAGGTAATTAAATATTATTATATTTTCTTCATATAAGAGGCAGAAATGAAGACTCGTTTTTTTATAGGACTTTGTGGTAAGAAATGATATGGGGTGTGGGTCCACTATTGGTCCAATTCTTGCTTCTGGAGTTGGAATTCGTACTGTTGATTGTGGTATTCCTCAACTATCTATGCACAGGTTGGTACATATATATTTTTTTTAATTTTATTATCGAGTTTGATTTCTCAATTACTCTCAAGATCTTTACTTGTTTTTGTTTAATTGCAGTGTGAGAGAGAATTGTGGGAAGGAAGATGTGGAGATTGCTTACAACTACTTTAAGGCGTTTTATGAAATGTTCTCAAGCGTAGATAAAAAACTAAAAATAGATTGCTAAAAGGCAGATTCAATTATTCAAACAACAAACACACATCACACCATTACATTTACTGTCTCAAAGCTATTCATCAAATAAACTCTTGTGGGTAATCAAACAAACACACATTTATTAAATAATAAGAAAAACATGATGGGATCAAATACTTCATTTCTCCAAGCAAAAAAAATACTTCATTTCTCAGTCTTTTTGGGATTCACTTCATTTTTCTTTGAGGATGAGCTAGCAACCATTGCTTCCAGGTGCCGCTTCTCTCCAGTGAGCTGTTTGGCTAACTTTCTTAGCCTTTCATTTTCTAAAGCAATTTGCAAGTTTGCTAAGTATAGCCTTGCGTTTTCTCTTCCATCTCTTTCTTCTTGTTCCTGAAAGACAAGAAAAAAATGTTAGTTTACTTGTTTTAGACTACTAGTATACATACATTTATATTCCAAATTCTATTCATAGATTTGCTATCTCACCTCCTTTAAATGATTTACACTACAAAATGAGCAAATAAGGAAGGTGATTTACTCTATTTATACTAATTCACATTGGTAGAACAAATTTTTAAATTAAAAAAGTACCTTAGATTTATAAATTGAAATGATATGGCCAACGATCTAAGATACTAGCATGTAAAAATAGTATTTAGACAGAAGACTGAAGATCTAGATGGAGACAATAGTTGAGGATAATATCATAATTAAGGAAGAAGAGGGAGATACTACAGAGAAATTGAAAAAAAGTAGATTGGATGGAAGAAATGAATTCCGATTAAAGAAGATTGAAATTAGAAGATAACGAATATTTAGACATTAGAGTTAGATAGTAAAAGTGACGAAAAAAGGAATATCAAGAGGAGGCTGACAGTATGTTTGAAACTAAGAGTGGAAGAAGATGTATGTATATGTATAGGAAAAGGCGGCAACATTAGGGTTTAATGGGTAGTTTATTTTTTATTGTGTTTGTGAAATTAGTGTGGACCCTAAATTGTATTAATATTTTAATTATAGTTTAAAATTATAATTTTAATAAATAACATGAAATTATTTTTTTCTTATTATATATTTTCTAATAAAGTTTTATATTTAACTTCTATGAATAAAATTGTTTCTACTGTATACTTTTGATATTTATTCGATAAAGTTTTAATCCCCTAATTGTCTTTATATGTTATTGTTTATAAATTGAACATTACCTATGCAGAAAATTAAAAATTAATATTTTAATTTATTACTACTTAATCAAATTATTTAAAAACTTAGTTTTAAATAGTTAATTGTTCAATAGATGTACTCGACTTCTTACAGTAATCTAAGATAATTTATCTATTAAAATATCCTTGAATTTACCAATAATAGAGGATGGTGACATTGTGATGCTAGTTAAATGTTTATTTTTGTCAAAGTTAAATTATGATGAATTATAATGTAGTGTTACGACATTCATTGATGAATTGCATTCTGAAAAGTATGGCTTATGAGTTTTACCCTTATTCTTACTAAAATAAGTGTTGTTATTAATAAAACAAAATATCATTCATAAAAATGTTCGAGCATAGATAACTTTTAAAATCCTTCAAGGTCTTTTAGAGCTAGTAGTGACTACCACAAAAAAAAATTGCTAATATCACCATTGAGGATGCTTTTGATGAAACATTGTTAAAGTTAACTGTAAAATTATCTAAATTGGATGTCATGAAATGAAGCTTAAAAGAGTAGTGAACTAGAGTGTTAAGTGTATTTCAAGAAAAATACATTAACTTATATACTATAGGGTTCGCCAAGTACATATTTTCTAAATATGATAGATTCCAGATTGTCAAAGGTTTGAAGATAAGGATGCAACTATACATTCAGTATCATTGTGGTAGTGTATTACATGTCGTTTCTCTACATGTCGTTAGTATAGGGACAAAATCGTTACAATGTGTATTTACCTTTGTTGTCCCCTAGAGTGTGATAGGTAAATCAACACCTAGGGGAGCTACTACCCACAAGTGAATGAGTCGTTAACAAGTAACAAATAATTACTAGGAATATCGTTCTCCATATGCACTAGGAGGGTAATTCTTTTGTCTTTCCAGGAAGCGTAGAGGGGACAAATTACAGTTAACTAAAACATAAAATATATTTTTTGTTTCTCAAAAGTAAGGATTAAAGTCAAAATAAATAATATATGATTAGTAATGTATTTTTAACCAAAGGACATACTAGTCAACACGAGAATATAGATAAGAAGATAGTTTGGGAGTCGCTACTAATTTCCACTAATTATGAATTTACCCATTTATGGATATCATGGTAAATTGTTATTTTAGCAATAGTCGAAACTCTAAAATCCCTTAATTCCATCCCAGGTAGATAGAGGGTTATCCTACAATTCTATGGACCTCTCCCGAGTGAGCCGTACAAAACTTTCAAACGTAATTAATTCTAAATTAATTGACTATCCGGTTAGTCAAGACCTCCTAACTCAATAAGACACACCGAATGATTATATATTATTTTCTATAATCCGATCTCCCCCTCTCTCCCTCCCGGATGACAGTCTAGTCTACTAATACCACCTACAACTTTATCTTCATAAGGGCTGAAGAAATCATAAATACATAATGAATGCTAAATCAATTCATTTGAATAGTAATATCCCAAAACACAATGAAACATCATAATCCAAATGTAGGGTTCATACATTATCCCTTTCTCTAGCTACAAATGATTTAGTTCATAAAAAGAATAATAGACAACAACAAATAAAAGTGTAATATTCATGTTTAAAATATGAAATAGAATTGGATTACACTATTAATTTGTATCTTGAATTTGTCACCATTGTCTGGAATCTGGTAATAGTCTATTGCAAGATATTCCAGGAAGCATATTCTGTAATAATAAAAATAAATTAAATATAATTAAAATTAAAATTTGACTATAAGAATTAACAAAAAGAACAACCATTTACCAAGGGGACATGAACACAAAAAATATAAAATAAATGTATTAAATAATTCAAATAGATAAACATTTAATTCATAGGCTGTGTGTACTATTCTAATAACATAAGGTGACATTGTACACTTTTAAAATATCATGAGTTTATACACATATTTTCTAAGACCACAAAAGATATGATGTATTTCTTCAACCTAAATAAAAATACGTTCACATATGTAAACCACAAGGAGATAAAATAAAAAGAATGTATGGTAGACTGCCATATATGATGTTTGAAACTATGCTTTCTCCAATAGGTGTCAAACAAGTCTTACAACCTAATTTAATTTCTCTTACATCTATTTCCTTACTCTCCATACATACTCCAACCACTATGAATAGATGGTCTAACAAATTAAGTGCAAAAACATCTCTTGTGGTGTTGGTATATATTTCGATATTCTGTAAAATATATATAGGAAAAATCTACCTAATTTTCTCAATATAATTAATTATAAATTTGATCAAAAATGAAAATAACATTCAAATTAATTTACACCAATGTGAAAAAACACCCCAATTTGCTCGACAGTAGAACAAATTTTTGAACATAATGCTAATCAACGATATGCCACTAGTGGTATTACTGCTTTTCTTTTTAAGAAAATTGCAACAATTCATAATCTTCCAGTTCAGGTAATTAAATATTATTATATTTTCTTCATATAAGAGGCAGAAATGAAGACTCGTTTTTTTATAGGACTTTGTGGTAAGAAATGATATGGGGTGTGGGTCCACTATTGGTCCAATTCTTGCTTCTGGAGTTGGAATTCGTACTGTTGATTGTGGTATTCCTCAACAATCTATGCACAGGTTGGTACATATATATTTTTTTTAATTTTATTATCGAGTTTGATTTCTCAATTACTCTCAAGATCTTTACTTGTTTTTGTTTAATTGCAGTGTGAGAGAGATTTGTGGGAAGGAAGATGTGGAGACTGCTTACAACTACTTTAAGGCGTTTTATGAAATGTTCTCAAGCGTAGATAAAAAACTAAAAATAGATTGCTAAAAGGCAGATTCAATTATTCAAACAACAAACACACATCACACCATTACATTTACTGTCTCAAAGCTATATATCAAATAAACTCTTGTGGGTAATCAAACAAACACACATTTATTAAATAATAAGAAAAACATGATGGGATCAAATACTTCATTTCTCCAAGCAAAAAAAATACTTCATTTCTCAGTCTTTTTGGGATTCACTTCATTTTTCTTTGAGGATGAGCTAGCAACCATTGCTTCCAGGTGCCGCTTCTCTCCAGTGAGCTGTTTGGCTAACTTTCTTAGCCTTTCATTTTCTAAAGCAATTTGCAAGTTTGCTAAGTATAGCCTTGCGTTTTCTCTTTCCATCTCTTTCTTCTTGTTCCTGAAAGACAAGAAAAAAATGTTAGTTTACTTGTTTTAGACTAGTATACATACCTTTATATTCCAAATTCTATTCATAGATTTGCTATCTCACCTCCTTTAAATGATTTACACTACAAAATGAGCAAATGAGGAAGGTGATTTACTCTATTTATACTAATTCACATTGGTAGAACAATTTTTTAAATTAAAAAAGTACCTTAGATTTATAAATTGAAATGATATGGCCAACGATCTAAGATACTAGCATGTAAAAATAGTATTTAGACAGAAGACTGCAGATCTAGATGGAGACAATAGTTGAGGATAATATCATAATTAAGGAAGAAGAGGGAGATACTACAGGGAAATTGAAAAAAAGTAGATTGGATGGAAGAAATGAATTCCGATTAGAGAAGATTGAAATTAGAAGATAACGAATATTTAGACATTAGAGTTAGATAGAAAAAGTGACGAAAAAAGGAATATCAAGAGGAGGCTGACAGTAGGTTTGAAACTAAGAGTGGAAGAAGATGTATGTATATGTATAGGAAAAGGCGGCAACATTAGGGTTTAATGGGTAGTTTATTTTTTATTGTGTTTGTGAAATTAGTGTGGACCCTAAATTGTATTAATATTTTAATTATAGTTTAAAATTATAATTTTAATAAATAACATGAAATTATTTTTTTCTTATTATATATTTTCTAATAAAGTTTTATATTTAACTTCTATGAATAAAATTGTTTCTACTGTATACTTTTGATATTTATTCGATAAAGTTTTAATCCCCTAATTGTCTTTATATGTTATTGTTTATAAATTGAACATTACCTATGCAAAAAATTAAAAATTAATATTTTAATTTATTACTACTTAATCAAATTATTTAAAAACTTAGTTTTAAATAGTTAATTGTTCAATAGATGTACTCGACTTCTTACAGTAATCTAAGATAATTTATCTATTAAAATATCCTTGAATTTACCAATAATATAGGATGGTGACATTGTGATGCTAGTTAAATGTTTATTTTTGTCAAAGTTAAATTATGATGAATTATAATGTAGTGTTACGACATTCATTGATGAATTGCATTCTGAAAAGTATGGCTTATGAGTTTTACTCTTATTCTTACTAAAATAAGTGTTGTTATTAATAAAACAAAATATCATTCATAAAAATGTTCGAGCATAGATAACTTTTAAAATCCTTCAAGGTCTTTTAGAGCTAGTAGTGACTACCACAAAAAAAAAATTGCTAATATCACCATTGAGGATGCTTTTGATGAAACATTGTTAAAGTTAACTGTAAAATTATCTAAATTGGATGTCATGAAATGAAGCTTATAAGAGTAGTGAACTAGAGTGTTAAGTGTATTGCAAGAAAAATACATTAACTTATATACTATAGGGTTCGCCAAGTACATATTTTCTAAATATGATAGATTCCAGATTGTCAAAGGTTTGAAGATAAGGATGCAACTATACATTCAGTATCATTGTGGTAGTGTATTACATGTCGTTTCTCTACATGTCGTTAGTATAGGGACAAAATCGTTACAATGTGTATTTACCTTTGTTGTCCCCTAGAGTGTGATAGGTAAATCAACACATAGGGGAGCTACTACCCACAAGTGAATGAGTCGTTAACAAGTAACAAATAATTACTAGGAATATCGTTCTCCATATGCACTAGGAGGTTAATTCTTTTGTCTTTCCAGGAAGCGTAGAGGGGACAAATTACAGTTAACTAAAACATAAAATATATTTTTTGTTTCTCAAAAGTAAGGATTAAAGTCAAAATAAATAATATATGATTAGTAATGTATTTTTAACCAAAGGACATACTAGTCAACACGAGAATATAGATAAGAAGATAGTTTGAGAGTCGCTACTAATTTCCACTAATTATGAATTTACCCATTTATGGATATCATGGTAAATTGTTATTTTAGCAATAGTCGAAACTCTAAAATCCCTTAATTCCATCCCAGGTAGATAGAGGGTTATCCTACAATTCTATGGACCTCTCCCGAGTGAGCCGTACAAAACTTTCAAACGTAATTAATTCTAAATTAATTGACTATCCGGTTAGTCAAGACCTCCTAACTCAATAAGACACACCGAATGATTATATATTATTTTCTATAATCCGATCTCCCCCTCTCTCCCTCCCGGATGACAGTCTAGTCTACTAATACCACCTACAACTTTATCTTCATAAGGGCTGAAGAAATCATAAATACATAATGAATGCTAAATCAATTCATTTGAATAGTAATATCCCAAAACACAATGAAACATCATAATCCAAATGTAGGGTTCATACATTATCCCTTTCTCTAGCTACAAATGATTTAGTTCATAAAAAATTAATAGACAACAACAAATAAATGTGTAATATTCATGTTTAAAATATGAAATAGAATTGGATTACACTATTAATTTGTATCTTGAATTTGTCACCATTGTCTGGAATCTGGTAATAGTCTATTGCAAGATATTCTAGGAAGCATATTCTGTAATAATCAAAATAAATTAAATATAATTAAAATTAAAATTTGACTATAAGAATTAACAAAAAGAACAACCATTAACCAAGGGGACATGAACACAAAAAATATAAAATAAATGTAATAAATAATTCAAATAGCCAAACATTTAATTCATAGGCTGTGTGTACTATTCTAATAACATAAGGTGACATTGTACACTTTTAAAATATCATGAGTTTATACACATATTTTCTAAGACCACAAAAGATATGATGTATTTCTTCAACCTAAATAAAAATACGTTCACATATGTAAACCACAAGGAGATAAAATAAAAAGAATGTATGGTAGACTACCATATATGATGTTTGAAAATATGCATTCTCCAATAGGTGTCAAACAAGTCTTACAACCTAATTTAATTTCTCTTACATCTATTTCCCTACTCTCCATACATACTCCAACCACTATGAATAGATGGTCTAACAAATTAAGTGCAAAAACATCTCTTGTGGTGTTGGTGTATATTTCGATATTCTGTAAAATATATATAGGAAAAATCTACCTAATTTTCTCAATATAATTAATTATAAATTTGATCAAAAATGAAAAAAACATTCAAATTAATTTACACCAATGTGAAAAAACACCCCAATTTGCTCGACAGTAGAACAAATTTTTGAACATAATGCTAATCAACGATATGCCACTAGTGGTATTACTGCTTTTCTTTTTAAGGAAATTGCAACAATTCATAATCTTCCAGTTCAGGTAATTAAATATTATTATATTTTCTTCATATAAGAGGCAGAAATGAAGACTCGTTTTTTATAGGACTTTGTGGTAAGAAATGATATGGGGTGTGGGTCCACTATTGGTCCAATTCTTGCTTCTGGAGTTGGAATTCGTACTGTTGATTGTGGTATTCCTCAACAATCTATGCACAGGTTGGTACATATATATTTTTTTTAATTTTATTATCGAGTTTGATTTCTCAATTACTCTCAAGATTTTTATTTGTTTTTGTTTAATTGCAGTGCGAGAGAGATTTGTGAGAAGGAAGATGTGGAGATTGCTTACAACTACTTTAATGCGTTTTATGAAATGTTCTCAAGCGTAGATAAAAAACTAAAAATAGATTGCTAAAAGGCAGATTCAATTATTCAAACAACAAACACACATCACACCATTACATTTACTGTCTCAAAGCTATTCATCAAATAAACTCTTGTGGGTAATCAAACAAACACACATTTATTAAATAATAAGAAAAACATGATGGGATCAAATACTTCATTTCTCCAAGCAAAAAAAATACTTCATTTCTCAGTCGTTTTGGGATTCACTTCATTTTTCTTTGAGGATGAGCTAGCAACCATTGCTTCCAGGTGCCGCTTCTCTCCAGTGAGTTGTTTGGCTAACTTTCTTAGCCTTTCATTTTCTAAAGCAATATGCAAGTTTGCTAAGTATAGCCTTGCGTTTTCTCTTTCCATCTCTCTCTTCTTGTTCCTGAAAGACAAGAAAAAAATGTTAGTTTACTTGTTTTAGACTAGTATACATACCTTTATATTCCAAATTCTATTCATAGATTTGCTATCTCACCTCCTTTAAATGATTTACACTACAAAATGAGCAAATGAGGAAGGTGGTTTACTCTATTTATACTAATTCACATTGGTAGAACAAATTTTTAAATTAAAAAAGTACCTTAGATTTATAAACTGAAATGATATGGCCAACGATCTAAGATACTAGCATGTAAAAATAGTATTTAGACAGAAGACTGCAGATCTAGATGGAGACAATAGTTGAGGATAATATCATAATTAAGGAAGAAGAGGGAGATACTACAGAGAAATTGAAAAAAAGTAGATTGGATGGAAGAAATGAATTCCGATTAGAGAAGATTGAAATTAGAAGATAACGAATATTTAGACATTAGAGTTAGATAGAAAAAGTGACGAAAAAAGGAATATCAAGAGGAGGCTGACAGTAGGTTTGAAACTAAGAGTGGAAGAAGATGTATGTATATGTATAGGAAAAGGCGGCAACATTAGGGTTTAATGGGTAGTTTATTTTTTATTGTGTTTGTGAAATTAGTGTGGACCCTAAATTGTATTAATATTTTAATTATAGTTTAAAATTATAATTTTAATAAATAACATGAAATTATTTTTTTCTTATTATATATTTTCTAATAAAGTTTTATATTTAACTTCTATGAATAAAATTGTTTCTACTGTATACTTTTGATATTTATTCGATAAAGTTTTAATCCCCTAATTGTCTTTATATGTTATTGTTTATAAATTGAACATTACCTATGCAAAAAATTAAAAATTAATATTTTAATTTATTACTACTTAATCAAATTATTTAAAAACTTAGTTTTAAATAGTTAATTATTCAATAGATGTACTCGACTTCTTACAGTAATCTAAGATAATTTATCTATTAAAATATCCTTGAATTTACCAATAATATAGGATGGTGACATTGTGATGCTAGTTAAATGTTTATTTTTGTCAAAGTTAAATTATGATGAATTATAATGTAGTGTTACGACATTCATTGATGAATTGCATTCTGAAAAGTATGGCTTATGAGTTTTACTCTTATTCTTACTAAAATAAGTGTTGTTATTAATAAAACAAAATATCATTCATAAAAATGTTCGAGCATAGATAACTTTTAAAATCCTTCAAGGTCTTTTAGAGCTAGTAGTGACTACCACAAAAAAAAATTGCTAATATCACCATTGAGGATGCTTTTGATGAAACATTGTTAAAGTTAACTGTAAAATTATCTAAATTGGATGTCATGAAATGAAGCTTATAAGAGTAGTGAACTAGAGTGTTAAGTGTATTGCAAGAAAAATACATTAACTTATATACTATAGGGTTCGCCAAGTACATATTTTCTAAATATGATAGATTCCAGATTGTCAAAGGTTTGAAGATAAGGATGCAACTATACATTCAGTATCATTGTGGTAGTGTATTACATGTCGTTTCTCTACATGTCGTTAGTATAGGGACAAAATCGTTACAATGTGTATTTACCTTTGTTGTCCCCTAGAGTGTGATAGGTAAATCAACACATAGGGGAGCTACTACCCACAAGTGAATGAGTCGTTAACAAGTAACAAATAATTACTAGGAATATCGTTCTCCATATGCACTAGGAGGTTAATTCTTTTGTCTTTCCAGGAAGCGTAGAGGGGACAAATTACAGTTAACTAAAACATAAAATATATTTTTTGTTTCTCAAAAGTAAGGATTAAAGTCAAAATAAATAATATATGATTAGTAATGTATTTTTAACCAAAGGACATACTAGTCAACACGAGAATATAGATAAGAAGATAGTTTGAGAGTCGCTACTAATTTCCACTAATTATGAATTTACCCATTTATGGATATCATGGTAAATTGTTATTTTAGCAATAGTCGAAACTCTAAAATCCCTTAATTCCATCCCAGGTAGATAGAGGGTTATCCTACAATTCTATGGACCTCTCCCGAGTGAGCCGTACAAAACTTTCAAACGTAATTAATTCTAAATTAATTGACTATCCGGTTAGTCAAGACCTCCTAACTCAATAAGACACACCGAATGATTATATATTATTTTCTATAATCCGATCTCCCCCTCTCTCCCTCCCGGATGACAGTCTAGTCTACTAATACCACCTACAACTTTATCTTCATAAGGGCTGAAGAAATCATAAATACATAATGAATGCTAAATCAATTCATTTGAATAGTAATATCCCAAAACACAATGAAACATCATAATCCAAATGTAGGGTTCATACATTATCCCTTTCTCTAGCTACAAATGATTTAGTTCATAAAAAATTAATAGACAACAACAAATAAATGTGTAATATTCATGTTTAAAATATGAAATAGAATTGGATTACACTATTAATTTGTATCTTGAATTTGTCACCATTGTCTGGAATCTGGTAATAGTCTATTGCAAGATATTCTAGGAAGCATATTCTGTAATAATCAAAATAAATTAAATATAATTAAAATTAAAATTTGACTATAAGAATTAACAAAAAGAACAACCATTAACCAAGGGGACATGAACACAAAAAATATAAAATAAATGTAATAAATAATTCAAATAGCCAAACATTTAATTCATAGGCTGTGTGTACTATTCTAATAACATAAGGTGACATTGTACACTTTTAAAATATCATGAGTTTATACACATATTTTCTAAGACCACAAAAGATATGATGTATTTCTTCAACCTAAATAAAAATACGTTCACATATGTAAACCACAAGGAGATAAAATAAAAAGAATGTATGGTAGACTACCATATATGATGTTTGAAAATATGCATTCTCCAATAGGTGTCAAACAAGTCTTACAACCTAATTTAATTTCTCTTACATCTATTTCCCTACTCTCCATACATACTCCAACCACTATGAATAGATGGTCTAACAAATTAAGTGCAAAAACATCTCTTGTGGTGTTGGTGTATATTTCGATATTCTGTAAAATATATATAGGAAAAATCTACCTAATTTTCTCAATATAATTAATTATAAATTTGATCAAAAATGAAAAAAACATTCAAATTAATTTACACCAATGTGAAAAAACACCCCAATTTGCTCGACAGTAGAACAAATTTTTGAACATAATGCTAATCAACGATATGCCACTAGTGGTATTACTGCTTTTCTTTTTAAGGAAATTGCAACAATTCATAATCTTCCAGTTCAGGTAATTAAATATTATTATATTTTCTTCATATAAGAGGCAGAAATGAAGACTCGTTTTTTATAGGACTTTGTGGTAAGAAATGATATGGGGTGTGGGTCCACTATTGGTCCAATTCTTGCTTCTGGAGTTGGAATTCGTACTGTTGATTGTGGTATTCCTCAACAATCTATGCACAGGTTGGTACATATATATTTTTTTTAATTTTATTATCGAGTTTGATTTCTCAATTACTCTCAAGATTTTTATTTGTTTTTGTTTAATTGCAGTGCGAGAGAGATTTGTGAGAAGGAAGATGTGGAGATTGCTTACAACTACTTTAATGCGTTTTATGAAATGTTCTCAAGCGTAGATAAAAAACTAAAAATAGATTGCTAAAAGGCAGATTCAATTATTCAAACAACAAACACACATCACACCATTACATTTACTGTCTCAAAGCTATTCATCAAATAAACTCTTGTGGGTAATCAAACAAACACACATTTATTAAATAATAAGAAAAACATGATGGGATCAAATACTTCATTTCTCCAAGCAAAAAAAATACTTCATTTCTCAGTCGTTTTGGGATTCACTTCATTTTTCTTTGAGGATGAGCTAGCAACCATTGCTTCCAGGTGCCGCTTCTCTCCAGTGAGTTGTTTGGCTAACTTTCTTAGCCTTTCATTTTCTAAAGCAATATGCAAGTTTGCTAAGTATAGCCTTGCGTTTTCTCTTTCCATCTCTCTCTTCTTGTTCCTGAAAGACAAGAAAAAAATGTTAGTTTACTTGTTTTAGACTAGTATACATACCTTTATATTCCAAATTCTATTCATAGATTTGCTATCTCACCTCCTTTAAATGATTTACACTACAAAATGAGCAAATGAGGAAGGTGATTTACTCTATTTATACTAATTCACATTGGTAGAACAAATTTTTAAATTAAAAAAGTACCTTAGATTTATAAACTGAAATGATATGGCCAACGATCTAAGATACTAGCATGTAAAAATAGTATTTAGACAGAAGACTGCAGATCTAGATGGAGACAATAGTTGAGGATAATATCATAATTAAGGAAGAAGAGGGAGATACTACAGAGAAATTGAAAAAAAGTAGATTGGATGGAAGAAATGAATTCCGATTAGAGAAGATTGAAATTAGAAGATAACGAATATTTAGACATTAGAGTTAGATAGAAAAAGTGACGAAAAAAGGAATATCAAGAGGAGGCTGACAGTAGGTTTGAAACTAAGAGTGGAAGAAGATGTATGTATATGTATAGGAAAAGGCGGCAACATTAGGGTTTAATGGGTAGTTTATTTTTTATTGTGTTTGTAAAATTAGTGTGGACCCTAAATTGTATTAATATTTTAATTATAGTTTAAAATTATAATTTTAATAAATAACATGAAATTATTTTTTTCTTATTATATATTTTCTAATAAAGTTTTATATTTAACTTCTATGAATAAAATTGTTTCTACTGTATACTTTTGATATTTGTTCGATAAAGTTTTAATCCCCTAATTGTCTTTATATGTTATTGTTTATAAATTGAACATTACCTATGCAAAAAATTAAAAATTAATATTTTAATTTATTACTACTTAATCAAATTGTTTAAAAACTTAATTTTTAAATAGTTAATTGTTCAATAGATGTACTCGACTTCTTACAGTAATCTAAGATAATTTATCTATTAAAATATCCTTGAATTTACCAATAATAGAGGATGGTGACATTGTGATGCTAGTTAAATGTTTATTTTTGTCAATGTTAAATTTTGATGAATTATAATGTAGTGTTACGACATTCATTGATGAATTGCATTCTGAAAAGTATGGCTTATGAGTATTACCCTTATTCTTACTAAAATAAGTGTTGTGATAAATAAAACAAAATATCATTCATAAAAATGTTCGAGCATAGATAACTTTTAAAATCCTTCAAGGTCTTTTAGAGCTAGTAGTGACTACCACAAAAAAAATTGCTAATATCACCATTGAGGATGCTTCTGATAAAACATTGTTAAAGTTAACTGTAAGATTATCTAAATTGGATGTCATGAAATGAAGCTTATAAGAGTAGTGAACTAGAGTGTTAAGTGTATTGCAAGAAAAATACATTAACTTATATCCTATAGGGTTCGCCAAGTACATATTTTCTAAATATGATAGATTCCAGATTGTCAAAGGTTTGAAGATAAGGATGCAACTATACATTCAGTATCATTGTGGTAGTGTATTACATGTCGTTTCTCTACATGTCGTTAGTATAGGGACAAAATCGTTACAATGTGTATTTACCTTTGTTGTCCCCTAGAGTGTGATAGGTAAATCAACACCTAAGGGAGCTACTACCACCAGTGAATGAGTCGTTAACAAGGAACAAATAATTACTAGGAATATCGTTCTCCATATGCACTAGGAGGTTAATTCTTTTGTCTTTCCAGGAAGCGTAGAGGGGACAAATTACAGTTAACTAAAACATAAAATATATTTTTTGTTTCTCAAAAGTAAGGATTAAAGTCAAAATAAATAATATATGATTAGTAATGTATTTTTAACCAAAGGACATACTAGTCAACACGAGAATATAGATAAGAAGATAGTTTGAGAGTCGCTACTAATTTCCACTAATTATGAATTTACCCATTTATGGATATCATGGTAAATTGTTATTTTAGCAATAGTAGAAACTCTAAAATCCCTTAATTCCATCCCAGGTAGATAGAGGGTTATCCTACAATTCTATGGACCTCTCCCGAGTGACCCTACAAAACTTTCAAACGTAATTAATTCTAAATTAATTGACTATCCGGTTAGTTAAGACCTCTTAACTCAATAACACACACCGAATGATTATATATTATTTTCTATAATCAGATCTCCCCCTCTCCCCCTCCCGGATGACAGTCTAGTCTACTAATACCACCTACAACTTTATCTTCATAAGGGCTGAAGAAATCATAAATACATAATGAATGCTAAATCAATTCATTTGAATAGTAATATCCAAAAACACAATGAAACATCATAATCCAAATGTAGGGTTCATACATTATCTATTTCTCTAGCTACAAATGATTTAGTTCATAAAAAAATAATAGACAACAACAAATAAAAGTGTAATATTCATGTTTAAAATATGAAATAGAATTGGAATACACTATTAATTTGTATCTTGAATTTGTCACCATTGTCTGGAATTTGGTAATAGTCTATTGCAAGATATCCCAGGAAGCATATTCTGTAATAATCAAAATAAATTAAATATAATTAAAATTAAAATTTGAATATAAGAATTAACAAAAAGAACAACCATTTACCAAGGGGACATGAACACAAAAAACATAAAATAAATGTAATAAATAATTTAAATAGATAAACATTTAATTCATAGGCTGTGTGTACTATTCTAATAAAATAAGGTGACATTGTACACTTTTAAAATATCATGAGTTTATACACATATTTTCTAAGACCACAAAAGATATGATGTATTTCTTCAACCTAAATAAAAATACGTTCACATATGTAAACCACAAGGAGATAAAATAAAAAGAATGTA
Organism: Nemophila menziesii; assembly: GCA_029959085.1. Taxonomy (NCBI): domain Eukaryota; kingdom Viridiplantae; phylum Streptophyta; class Magnoliopsida; order Boraginales; family Hydrophyllaceae; genus Nemophila; species Nemophila menziesii. The sequence goes on along the minus strand of JARWIR010000027.1, from coordinate 618,764 downwards.
TGGTAGACTATTATATATGATGTTTGAAAATATGCTTTCTCCAATAGGTGTCAAACAAGTCTTACAACCTAATTTAATTTCTCTTACATCTATTTCCCTACTCTCCATACATACTCCAACCACTATGAATAGATGGTCTAACAAATCAAGTGCAAAAACATCTCTTGTGGTGTTGGTGTATATTTCGATATTCTGTAAAATATATATAGGAAAAATCTACCTAATTTTCTCAATATAATTAATTATAAATTTGATCAAAAATGAAAATAACATTCAAATTAATTTACACCAATGTGAAAAAACACCCCAATTTGCTCGACAGTAGAACAAATTTTTGAACATAATGCTAATCAACGATATGCCACTAGTGGTATTACTGCTTTTCTTTTTAAGAAAATTGCAACAATTCATAATCTTCCAGTTCAGGTAATTAAATATTATTATATTTTCTTCATATAAGAGGCAGAAATGAAGACTCGTTTTTTTATAGGACTTTGTGGTAAGAAATGATATGGGGTGTGGGTCCACTATTGGTCCAATTCTTGCTTCTAGAGTTGGAATTCGTACTGTTGATTGTGGTATTCCTCAACAATCTATGCACAGGTTGGAACATATATATTTTTTTTAATTTTATTATCGAGTTTGATTTCTCAATTACTCTCAAGATCTTTACTTGTTTTTGTTTAATTGCAGTGTGAGAGAGATTTGTGGGAAGGAAGATGTGGAGATTGCTTACAACTACTTTAAGGCGTTTTATGAAATGTTCTCAAGCGTAGATAAAAAACTAAAAATAGATTGCTAAAAGGCAGATTCAATTATTCAATCAACAAACACACATCACACCATTACATTTACTGTCTCAAAGCTATTCATCAAATAAACTCTTGTGGGTAATCAAACAAACACACATTTATTAAATAATAAGAAAAACATGATGGGATCAAATACTTCATTTCTCCAAGCAAAACAAATACTTCATTTCTCAGTCTTTTTGGGATTCACTTCATTTTTCTTTGAGGATGTGCTAGCAACCATTGCTTCCAGGTGCCGCTTCTCTCTAGTGAGCTGTTTGGCTAACTTTCTTAGCCTTTCATTTTCTAAAGCAATTTGCAAGTTTGCTAAGTATAGCCTTGCGTTTTCTCTTTCCATCTCTTTCTTCTTGTTCCTGAAAGACAAGAAAATAATGTTAGTTTACTTGTTTTAGACTAGTATACATACCTTTATATTCCAAAATCTATTCATAGATTTGCTATCTCACCTCTTTTAAATGATTTACGCTACAAAATGAGCAAATGAGGAAGGTGATTTACTCTATTTATACTAATTCACATTGGTAGAACAAATTTTTAAATTAAAAAAATACCTTAGATTTATAAATTGAAATGATATGGCCAACGATCTAAGATACTAGCATGTAAAAATAGTATTTAGACAGAAGACTGCAGATCTAGATGGAGACAATAGTTGAAGATAATATCATAATTAAGGAAGAAGAGGGAGATACTACAGAGAAATTGAAAAAAAGTAGATTGGATGGAAGAAATGAATTCCGATTAGAGAAGATTGAAATTAGAAGATAACGAATATTTAGACATTAGAGTTAGATAGTAAATGTGACGAAAAAAGGAATATCAAGAGGAGGCTGACAGTAGGTTTGAATGGGTAGTTTATTTTTTATTGTGTTTGTGAAATTAGTGTGGACCTTAAATTGTATTAATATTTTAATTATAGTTTAAAATTATAATTTTAATAAATAACATGAAATTGTTTTTTTCTTATTATATATTTTCTAATAAAGTTTTATATTTAACTTCTATGAATAAAATTGTTTCTACTGTATACTTTTGATATTTGTTTGTTAAAGTTTTAATCCACTAACTGTCTTTATATGTTATTGTTTATAAATTGAACACTACCTATGCAAAAAATTAAAAATTAATATTTTAATTTATTACTACTTAATCAAATTGTTTAAAAACTTAGTTTTTAAATAGTTAATTGTTCAATAGATGTACTCGACTTCTTACTGTAATCTAAGATAATTTATCTATTAAAATATCCTTGAATTTACCAATAATAGAGGATGGTGACATTGTGATGCTAGTTAAATGTTTATTTTTGTCAAAGTTAAATTATGATGAATTATAATGTAGTGTTACGACATTCATTGATGAATTGCATTCTGAAAAGTATGGCTTATGAGTTTTACCCTTATTCTTACTAAAATAAGTGTTGTTATAAATAAAACAAAATATCATTCATAAAAATGGTCGAGCATAGATAACTTTTAAAATCCTTCAAGGTCTTTTAGAGCTAGTAGTGACTACCACAAAAAAAAATTGCTAATATCACCATTGAGGATGCTTTTGATGAAACATTGTTAAAGTTAACTGTAAAATTATCTAAATTGGATGTCATGAAATGAAGCTTATAAGAGTAGTGAACTAGAGTATTAAGTGTATTGCAAGAAAAATACATTAACTTATATCCTATAGGGTTCGCCAAGTACATATTTTCTAAATATGATAGATTCCAGATTGTCAAAGGTTTGAAGATAAGGATGCAACTATAGATTCAGTATCATTGTGGTAGTGTATTACATGTCGTTTCTCTACATGTCGTTAGTATAGGGACAAAATCGTTACAATGTGTATTTACCTTTGTTGTCCCCTAGAGTGTGATAGGTAAATCAACACCTAGGGGAGCTACTACCCACAAGTGAATGAGTCGTTAACAAGTAACAAATAATTACTAGGAATATCGTTCTCCATATGCACTAGGAGGTTAATTCTTTTGTCTTTCCAGGAAGCGTAGAGGGGACAAATTACAGTTAACTAAAACATAAAATATATTTTTTGTTTCTCAAAAGTAAGGATTAAAGTCAAAATAAATAATATATGATTAGTAATGTATTTTTAACCAAAGGACATACTAGTCAACACGAGAATATAGATAAGAAGATAGTTTGAGAGTCGCTACTAATTTCCACTAATTATGAATTTACCCATTTATGGATATCATGGTAAATTGTTATTTTAGCAATAGTCGAAACTCTAAAATCCCTTAATTCCATCCCAGATAGATAGAGGGTTATCCTACAATTCTATGGACCTCTCCCGAGTGACCCCTACAAAACTTTCAAACGTAATTAAATCTAAATTAATTGACTATCCGGTTAGTCAAGACCTCCTAACTCAATAACACACACCGAATGATTATATATATTATTTTCTATAATCCGATCTCCCGCTCTCCCCCTCCCGGATGACAGTCTAGACTACTAATACCACTTACAACTTTATCTTCATAAAGGGCTGAAGAAATCATAAATACATAATGAATGCTAAATCAATTCATTTGAATAGTAATATCCCAAAACACAATGAAACATCATAATCCAAATGTAGGGTTCATACATTATCCATTTCTCTAGCTACAAATGATTTAGTTCATAAAAAAATAATAGACAACAACATATAAAAGTGTAATATTCATGTTTAAAATATGAAATAGAATTGGATTACACTATTAATTTGTATCTTGAATTTGTCACCATTGTCTGGAATTGGTAATAGTCTATTGCAAGATATCCCAGGAAGCATATTCTGTAATAATCAAAATAAATTAAATATAATTAAAATTAAAATTTGACTATAATAATTAACAAAAAGAACAACCATTAACAAAGGGGACATGAACACAAAAAATATAAACATTTAATTCATAGGCTGTGTGTACTATTCTAATAACATAAGGTGACATTGTACACTTTTAAAATAACATGAGTTTATACACATATTTTCTAAGACCACAAAAGATATGATGTATTTCTTCAACCTAAATAAATATACGTTTACATATGTAAACCACAAGGAGATAAAATAAAAAGAATGTATGGTAGACTACCATATATGATGTTTGAAAATATGCTTTCTCCAATAGGTGTCAAACAAGTCTTACAACCTAATTTAATTTCTCTTACATCTATTTCCCTACTCTCCATACATACTCCAACCACTATGAATAGATGGTCTAACAAATTAAGTGCAAAAACATCTCTTGTGGTGTTGGTGTATATTTCGATATTCTGTAAAATATATATAGGAAAAATCTACCTAATTTTCTCAATATAATTAATTATAAATTTGATCAAAAATGAAAAAAACATTCAAATTAATTTACACCAATGTTAAAAAACACCCCAATTTGCTCGACAGTAGAACAAATTTTTGAACATTATGCTAATCAACGATATGCCACTAGTGGTATTACTGCTTTTCCTTTTAAGGAAATTGCAACAATTCATAATCTTCCAGTTCAGGTAATTAAATATTATTATATTTTTTTCATATAAGAGGCAGAAATGAAGACTCGTTTTTTTATAGGACTTTGTGGTAAGAAATGATATGGGGTGTGGGTCCACTATTGGTCCAATTCTTGCTTCTGGAGTTGGAATTCGTACTGTTGATTGTGGTATTCCTCAACTATTTATGCACAGGTTGGTACATATATATTTTTTTTAATTTTATTATCGAGTTTGATTTCTCAATTACTCTCAAGATCTTTACTTGTTTTTGTTTAATTGTAGTGTGAGAGAGATTTGTGGGAAGGAAGATGTGGAGATTGCTTACAACTACTTTAAGGAATTTTATGAAATGTTCTCAAGCGTAGATAAAAAACTAAAAATAGATTGCTAAAAGGCAGGTTCAATTATTCAAACAACAAACAGACATCACACCATTACATTTACTGTCTCAAAGCTATTCATCAAATAAACTCTTGTGGGTAATCAAACAAACACACATTTATTAAATAATAAGAAAAACATGATAGGATCAAATACTTCATTTCTCCAAGCAAATAAAATACTTCATTTCTCAGTCTTTTTGGGATTTACTTCATTTTTCTTTGAGGATGAGCTAGCAACCATTGTTTCCCGGTGCCGCTTCTCTCTAGTGAGCTGTTTGGCTAACTTTCTTAGCCTTTCATTTTCTAAAGCAATTTGCAAGTTTGCTAAGTATAGCCTTGCGTTTTCTCTTTCCATCTCTTTCTTCTTGTTCCTGAAAGACATGAAAAAAATGTTAGTTTACTTGTTTTAGACTAGTATACATACCTTTATATTCATAATTCTATTCATAGATTTGCTATCTCACCTCTTTTAAATGATTTACACTACAAAATGAGCAAATGAGGAAGGTGATTTACTCTATTTATACTAATTCACATTGGTAGAACAAATTTTTAAATTAAAAAAGTACCTTAGATTTATAAATTGAAATGATATGGCCAACGATCTAAGATACTAGCATGTAAAAATAGTATTTAGACAGAAGACTGCAGATCTAGATGGAGACAATAGTTGAGGATAATATCATAATTAAGGAAGAAGAGGGAGATACTACAGAGAAATTGAAAAAAAGTAGAATGGATGGAAGAAATGAATTCCGATTAGAGAAGATTGAAATTAGAAGATAACGAATATTTAGACATTAGAGTTAGATAGTAAAAGTGACGAAAAAAGGAATATCAAGAGGAGGCTGACAGTAGGTTTGAAACTAAGAGTGGACGAAGATGTATGTATATGTATAGGAAAAGGCGGCAACATTAGGGTTTAATGGGTAGTTTATTTTTTATTGTGTTTGTGAAATTAGTGTGGACCCTAAATTGTATTAATATTTTAATTATAGTTTAAAATTATAATTTTAATAAGTAACATGAAATTATTTTTTTCTTATCATATATTTTCTGATAAAGTTTTATATTTAACTTCTATGAATAAAATTATTTCTACTGTATACTTTTGATATTTGTTCGATAAAGTTTTAATCCCCTAATTGTCTTTATATATTATTGTTTATAAATTGAACATTACCTATGCAAAAAATTAAAAATTAATATTTTAATTTATTACTACTTAATCAAATTGTTTAAAAACTTAGTTTTTAAATAGTTAATTGTTCAATAGATGTACTCGACTTCTTACAGTAATCTAAGATAATTTATCTATTAAAATATCCTTGAATTTACCAATAATAGAGGATGGTGACATTGTGATGCTAGTTAAATGTTTATTTTTGTCAAAGTTAAATTATGATGAATTACAATGTAGTGTTACGACATTCATTGATGAAATGCATTCTGAAAAGTATGGCTTATGAGTTTTACCCTTATTCTTACTAAAATAAGTGTTGTTATAAATAAAACAAAATATCATTCATAAAAATGTTCGAGCATAGATAACTTTTAAAATCCTTCAAGGTCTTTTAGAGCTAGTAGTGACTACCACAAAAAAAAATTGCTAATATCACCATTGAGGATGCTTTTGATGAAACATTGTTTAAGTTAACTGTAAAATTATCTAAATTGGATGTCATGAAATGAAGCTTATAAGAGTAGTGAACTAGAGTGTTAAGTGTATTGCAAGAAAAATAAATTAACTTATATCCTATAGGGTTCGCCAAGTACATATTTTCTAAATATGATAGATTCCAGATTGTCAAATGTTGGAAGATAAGGATGCAACTATAGATTCAGTATCATTGTGGTAGTGTATTACATGTCGTTTCTCTACATGTCGTTAGTATAGGGACAAAATCGTTACAATGTGTATTTACCTTTGTTGTCCCCTAGAGTGTGATAGGTAAATCAACACCTAGGGGAGCTACTACCCACAAGTGAATGAGTCGTTAACAAGTAACAAATAATTACTAGGAATATCGTTCTCCATATGCACTAGGAGGTTAATTCTTTTGTCTTTCCAGGAAGTGTAGAGGGGACAAATTACAGTTAACTAAAACATAAAATATATTTATTGTTTCTCAAAAGTAAGGATTAAAGTCAAAATAAATAATATATGATTAGTAATGTATTTTTAACCAAAGGACATACTAGTCAACACGAGAATATAGATAAGAAGATAGTTTGAGAGTCGCTACTAATTTCCACTAATTATGAATTTACCCTTTTATGGATATCATGGTAAATTGTTATTTTAGCAATAGTCGAAACTCTAAAATCCCTTAATTCCATCCCAGGTAGAGAGGGATTTCCTACAATTCTATGGACCTCTCCAGAGTGACCCCTACAAAACTTTCAAACGTAATTAATTCTAAATTAATTGACTATCCGGTTAGTCAAGACCTCCTAACTCAATAACACACACCGAATGATTATATATTATTTTCTATAATCCGATCTCCCCCTCTCCCCCTCCCGGATGACAGTCTAGTCTACTAATACCACCTACAACTTTATCTTCATAAGGGCTGAAGAAATCATAAATACATAATAATGCTAAATCAATTCATTTGAATAGTAATATCCCAAAACACAATGAAACATCATAATCCAAATGTAGGGTTCATACATTATCCATTTCTCAAGCTACAAATGATTTAGTTCATAAAAAAAGAATAGACAACAACAAATAAAAGTGTAATATTCATGTTTAAAATATGAAATAGAATTGAATTACACTATTAATTTGTATCTTGAATTTGTCACCATTGTCTGGAATTTGGTAATAGTCTATTGCAAGATATCCCAGGAAGCATATTCTGTAATAATCAAAATAAATTAAATATAATTAAAATTAAAATTTGACTACAAGAATTAACAAAAAGAACAACCATTAACCAAGGGGACATGAACACAAAAAATATAAAATAAATGTAATAAATAATTCAAATAGATAAACATTTAATTCATAGGCTGTGTGTACTATTCTAATAACATAAGGTGACATTGTACACTTTTAAAATATCATGAGTTTATACACATATTTTCTAAGACCACAAAAGATATGATGTATTTCTTCAACCTAAATAAAAATACGTTCACATATGTAAACCACAAGGAGATAAAATAAAAAGAATGTATGGTAGACTACCATATATGATGTTGAAAATATGCTTTCTCCAATAGGTGTCAAACAAGTCTTACAACCTAATTTAATTTCTCTTACATCTATTTCCCTACTCTCCATACATACTCCAACCACTATGAATAGATGGTCTAACAAATTAAGTGCAAAAACATCTCTTGTGGTGTTGGTGTATATTTCGATATTCTGTAAAATATATATAGGAAAAATCTACCTAATTTTCTCAATATAATTAATTATAAATTTGATCAAAAATGAAAAAAACATTCAAATTAATTTACACCAATGTTAAAAAACACCCCAATTTGCTCGACAGTAGAACAAATTTTTGAACATTATGCTAATCAACGATATGCTACTAGTGGTATTACTGCTTTTCTTTTTAAGGAAATTGCAACAATTCATAATCTTCCAGTTCAGGTAATTAAATATTATTATATTTTCTTCATATAAGAGGAAGAAATGAAGACTCTGTTTTTTTATAGGACTTTGTGGTAAGAAATGATATGGGGTGTGGGTCCACTATTGGTCCAATTCTTGCTTCTGGAGTTGGAATTCGTACTGTTGATTGTGGTATTCCTCAACTATCTATGCACAGGTTGGTACATATATTTTTTTTTTAATTTTATTATCGAGTTTGATTTCTCAATTACTCTCAAGATCTTTACTTGTTTTTGTTTAATTGCAGTGTGAGAGAGATTTGTGGGAAGGAAGATGTGGAGATTGCTTACAACTACTTTAAGGCGTTTTATGAAATGTTCTCAAGCGTAGATAAAAAACTAAAAATAGATTGCTAAAAGGCAGATTCAATTATTCAAACAACAAACACACATCACACCATTACATTTACTGTCTCAAAGCTATTCATCAAATAAACTCTTGTGGGTAATCAAACAAACACACATTTATTAAATAATAAGAAAAACATGATGGGATCAAATACTTCATTTCTCCAAGCAAAAAAAATACTTCATTTCTCAGTCTTTTTGGGATTCACTTCATTTTTCTTTGAGGATGAGCTAGCAACCATTGCTTCCAGGTGCCGCTTCTCTCCAGTGAGCTGTTTGGCTAACTTTCTTAGCCTTTCATTTTCTAAAGTAATTTGCAAGTTTGCTAAGTATAGCCTTGCGTTTTCTCTTCCATCTCTTTCTTCTTGTTCCTGAAAGACAAGAAAAAAATGTTAGTTTACTTGTTTTAGACTAGTATACATACCTTTATATTCCAAATTCTATTCATAGATTTGCCATCTCACCTCCTTTAAATGATTTACACTACAAAATGAGCAAATGAGGAAGGTGATTTACTCTATTTATACTAATTCACATTGGTAGAACAAATTTTTAAATTAAAAAAGTACCTTAGATTTATAAATTGAAATGATATGGCCAACGATCTAAGATACTAGCATGTAAAAATAGTATTTAGACAGAAGACTGCAGATCTAGATGGAGACAATAGTTGAGGATAATATCATAATTAAGGAAGAAGAGGGAGATACTACAGAGAAATTGAAAAAAAGTAGAATGGATGGAAGAAATGAATTCCGATTAGAGAAGATTGAAATTAGAAGATAACGAATATTTAGAAATTAGAGTTAGATAGTAAAAGGGACGAAAAAAGGAATATCAAGAGGAGGCTGACAGTAGGTTTGAAACTAAGAGTGGAAGAAGATGTATGTATATGTATAGGAAAAGGCGGCAACATTAGGGTTTAATGGGTAGTTTATTTTTTATTGTGTTTGTGAAATTAGTGTGGACCCTATATTGTATTAATATTTTAATTATAGTTTAAAATTATAATTTTAATAAATAACATGAAATTATTTTTTTCTTATTATATATTTTCTAATAAAGTTTTATATTTAACTTCTATGAATAAAATTGTTTCTACTGTATACTTTTGATATTTGTTCGATAAAGTTTTAATCCCCTAATTGTCTTTATATGTTATTGTTTATAAATTGAACATTACCTATGCAAAAAATTAAAAATTAATATTTTAATTTATTACTACTTAATCAAATTGTTTAAAAACTTAGTTTTTAAATAGTTAATTGTTCAATAGATGTACTCGACTTCTTACAGTAATCTAAGATAATTTATCTATTAAAATATCCTTGAATTTACCAATAATAGAGGATGGTGACATTGTGATGCTAGTTAAATGTTTATTTTTGTCAAAGTTAAATTATGATGAATTATAATGTAGTGTTACGACATTCATTGATGAATTGCATTCTGAAAAGTATGGCTTTTGAGTTTTACCCTTATTCTTACTCAAATAAGTGTTGTTATAAATAAAACAAAATATCATTCATAAAAATGTTCGAGCATAGATAACTTTTTAAATCCTTCAAGGTCTTTTAGAGCTAGTAGTGACTACCACAAAAAAAAATTGCTAATATCACCATTGAGGATGCTTTTGATGAAACATTGTTTAAGTTAACTGTAAAATTATCTAAATTGGATGTCATGAAATGAAGCTTATAAGAGTAGTGAACTAGAGTGTTAAGTGTATTGCAAGAAAAATACATTAACTTATATCCTATAGGGTTCGCCAAGTACATATTTTCTAAATATGATAGATTCCAGATTGTCAAATGTTTGAAAATAAGGATGCAACTATAGATTCAGTATCATTGTGGTAGTGTATTACATGTCGTTTCTCTACATGTCGTTAGTATCGGGACAAAATATTTACAATGTGTATTTACCTTTGTTGTCCCCTAGAGTGTGATAGGTAAATCAACACCTAGGGGAGCTACTACCCACAAGTGAATGAGTCGTTAACAAGTAACAAATAATTACTAGGAATATCGTTCTCCATATGCACTAGGAGGTTAATTCTTTTGTCTTTCCAGGAAACGTAGAGGGGACAAATTACAGTTAACTAGAACATAAAATATATTTTTTGTTTCTCAAAAGTAAGGATTAAAGTCAAAATAAATAATATATGATTAGTAATGTATTTTTAACCAAAGGACATACTAGTCAACACGAGAATATAGATAAGAAGATAGTTTGAGAGTCGCTACTAATTTCCACTAATTATGAATTTACCCTTTTATGGATATCATGGTAAATTGTTATTTTAGCAATAGTCGAAACTCTAAAATCCCTTAATTCCATCCCAGGTAGATAGAGGGATTTCCTACAATTCTATGGACCTCTCCAGAGTGTCCCCTACAAAACTTTCAAACGTAATTAATTCTAAATTAATTGACTATCCGGTTAGTCAGACCTCCTAACTCAATAACACACACCGAATGATTACATATTATTTTCTATAATCCGATCTCCCCCTCTCCCCCTCCCGGATGACAGTCTAGTCTACTAATACCACCTACAACTTTATCTTCATAAGGGCTGAAGAAATCATAAATACATAATGAATGCTAAATCAATTCATTTGAATAGTAATATCCCAAAACACAATGAAACATCATAATCCAAATGTAGGGTTCATACATTATCCATTTCTCTAGCTACAAATGATTTAGTTCATAAAAAAAGAATAGACAACAACAAATAAAAGTGTAATATTCATGTTTCAAATATGAAATAGAATTGGATTACACTATTAATTTGTATCTTGAATTTGTCACCATTGTCTGGAATTTGGTAATAGTCTATTGCAAGATATCCCAGGAAGCATATTCTGTAATAATCAAAATAAATTAAATATAATTAAAATTAAAATTTGACTATAAGAATTAACAAAAAGAACAACCATTAACCAAGGGGACATGAACACAAAAAATATAAAATAAATGTAATAAATAATTCAAATAGATAAACATTTAATTCATAGGCTGTGTGTACTATTCTAATAACATAAGGTGACATTGTACACTTTTAAAATATCATGAGTTTATACACATATTTTCTAAGACCACAAAAGATATGATGTATTTCTTCAACCTAAATAAAAATACGTTCACATATGTAAACCACAAGGAGATAAAATAAAAAGAATGTATGGTAGACTACCATATATGATGTTTGAAAATAAGGCTTTCTCCAATAGGTGTCAAACAAGTCTGACAACCTAATTTAATTTCTCTTACATCTATTTCCCTACTCTCCATACATACTCCAACCACTATGAATAGATGGTCTAACAAATTAAGTGCAAAAACATCTCTTGTGGTGTTGGTGTATATTTCGATATTCTGTAAAATATATATAGGAAAAATCTACCTAATTTTCTCAATATAATTAATTATAAATTTGATCAAAAATGAAAAAAACATTCAAATTAATTTACACCAATGTGAAAAAACACCCCAATTTGCTCGACAGCAGAACAAATTTTTGAACATAATGCTAATCAACGATATGCCACTAGTGGTATTACTGCTTTTCTTTTTAAGGAAATTGCAACAATTCATAATCTTCCAGTTCAGGTAATTAAATATTATTATATTTTCTTCATATAAGAGGCAGAAATGAAGACTCGTTTTTTTATAGGACTTTGTGGTAAGAAATGATATGGGGTGTGGGTCCACTATTGGTCCAATTCTTGCTTCTGGAGTTGGAATTCGTACTGTTGATTGTGGGATTCCTCAACTATCTATGCACAGGTTGGTACATATATATTTTTTTTAATTTTATTATCGAGTTTGATTTCTCAATTACTCTCAAGATCTTTACTTGTTTTTGTTTAATTGCAGTGTGAGAGAGAATTGTGGGAAGGAAGATGTGGAGATTGCTTACAACTACTTTAAGGCGTTTTATGAAATGTTCTCAAGCGTAGATAAAAAACTAAAAATAGATTGCTAAAAGGCAGATTCAATTATTCAAACAACAAACACACATCACACCATTACATTTACTGTCTCAAAGCTATTCATCAAATAAACTCTTGTGGGTAATCAAACAAACACACATTTATTAAATAATAAGAAAAACATGATGGGATCAAATACTTCATTTCTCCAAGCAAAAAAAATACTTCATTTCTCAGTCTTTTTGGGATTCACTTCATTTTTCTTTGAGGATGAGCTAGCAACCATTGCTTCCAGGTGCCGCTTCTCTCCAGTGAGCTGTTTGGCTAACTTTCTTAGCCTTTCATTTTCTAAAGCAATTTGCAAGTTTGCTAAGTATAGCCTTGCGTTTTCTCTTCCATCTCTTTCTTCTTGTTCCTGAAAGACAAGAAAAAAATGTTAGTTTACTTGTTTTAGACTACTAGTATACATACATTTATATTCCAAATTCTATTCATAGATTTGCTATCTCACCTCCTTTAAATGATTTACACTACAAAATGAGCAAATAAGGAAGGTGATTTACTCTATTTATACTAATTCACATTGGTAGAACAAATTTATAAATTAAAAAAGTACCTTAGATTTATAAATTGAAATGATATGGCCAACGATCTAAGATACTAGCATGTAAAAATAGTATTTAGACAGAAGACTGAAGATCTAGATGGAGACAATAGTTGAGGATAATATCATAATTAAGGAAGAAGAGGGAGATACTACAGAGAAATTGAAAAAAAGTAGATTGGATGGAAGAAATGAATTCCGATTAAAGAAGATTGAAATTAGAAGATAACGAATATTTAGACATTAGAGTTAGATAGTAAAAGTGACGAAAAAAGGAATATCAAGAGGAGGCTGACAGTAGGTTTGAAACTAAGAGTGGAAGAAGATGTATGTATATGTATAGGAAAAGGCGGCAACATTAGGGTTTAATGGGTAGTTTATTTTTTATTGTGTTTGTGAAATTAGTGTGGACCCTAAATTGTATTAATATTTTAATTATAGTTTAAAATTATAATTTTAATAAATAACATGAAATTATTTTTTTCTTATTATATATTTTCTAATAAAGTTTTATATTTAACTTCTATGAATAAAATTGTTTCTACTGTATACTTTTGATATTTGTTCGATAAAGTTTTAATCCCCTAATTGTCTTTATATGTTATTGTTATAAATTGAACATTACCTATGAAAAAAATTAAAAATTAATATTTTAATTTATTACTACTTAATCAAATTATTTAAAAACTTAGTTTTTAAATAGTTAATTGTTCAATAGATGTACTCGACTTCTTACAGTAATCTAAGATAATTTATCTATTAAAATATCCTTGAATTTACCAATAATAGAGGATGGTGACATTGTGATACTAGTTAAATGTTTATTTTTGTCAAAGTTAAATTATGATGAATTATAATGTAGTGTTACGACATTCATTGATGAATTGCATTCTGAAAAGTATGGCTTATGAGTTTTACCCTTATTCTTACTAAAATAAGTGTTGTTATATATAAAACAAAATATCATTCATAAAAATGTTCGAGCATAGATAACTTTTAAAATCCTTCAAGGTCTTTTAGAGCTAGTAGTGACTACCACAAAAAAAAAATTGCTAATATCACCATTGAGGATGCTTCTGATGAAACATTGTTAAAGTTAACTGTAAAATTATCTAAATTGGATGTCATGAAATGAAGCTTAAAAGAGTAGTGAACTAGAGTGTTAAGTGTATTTCAAGAAAAATACATTAACTTATATCCTATAGGGTTCGCCAAGTACATATTTTCTAAATATGATAGATTCCAGATTGTCAAAGGTTTGAAGATAAGGATGCAACTATACATTCAGTATCATTGTGATAGTGTATTACATGTCGTTTCTCTACATGTCGTTAGTATAGGGACAAAATCGTTACAATGTGTATTTACCTTTGTTGTCCCCTAGAGTGTGATAGGTAAATCAACACCTAGGGGAGCTACTACCCACAAGTGAATGAGTCGTTAACAAGTAACAAATAATTACTAGGAATATCGTTCTCCATATGCACTAGGAGGGTAATTCTTTTGTCTTTCCAGGAAGCGTAGAGGGGACAAATTACAGTTAACTAAAACATAAAATATATTTTTTGTTTCTCAAAAGTAAGGATTAAAGTCAAAATAAATAATATATGATTAGTAATGTATTTTTAACCAAAGGACATACTAGTCAACACGAGAATATAGATAAGAAGATAGTTTGGGAGTCGCTACTAATTTCCACTAATTATGAATTTACCCATTTATGGATATCATGGTAAATTGTTATTTTAGCAATAGTCGAAACTCTAAAATCCCTTAATTCCATCCCAGGTAGATAGAGGGTTATCCTACAATTCTATGGACCTCTCCCAAGTGACCCCTACAAAACTTTCAAACGTAATTAATTCTAAATTAATTGACTATCCGGTTAGTCAAGACCTCCTAACTCAATAAGACACACCGAATGATTATATATTATTTTCTATAATCCGATCTCCCCCTCTCTCCCTCCCGGATGACAGTCTAGTCTACTAATACCACCTACAACTTTATCTTCATAAGGGCTGAAGAAATCATAAATACATAATGAATGCTAAATCAATTCATTTGAATAGTAATATCCCAAAACACAATGAAACATCATAATCCAAATGTAGGGTTCATACATTATCCCTTTCTCTAGCTACAAATGATTTAGTTCATAAAAAGAATAATAGACAACAACAAATAAAAGTGTAATATTCATGTTTAAAATATGAAATAGAATTGGATTACACTATTAATTTGTATCTTGAATTTGTCACCATTGTCTGGAATCTGGTAATAGTCTATTGCAAGATATTCCAGGAAGCATATTCTGTAATAATAAAAATAAATTAAATATAATTAAAATTAAAATTTGACTATAAGAATTAACAAAAAGAACAACCATTTACCAAGGGGACATGAACACAAAAAAATATAAAATAAATGTATTAAATAATTCAAATAGATAAACATTTAATTCATAGGCTGTGTGTACTATTCTAATAACATAAGGTGACATTGTACACTTTTAAAATATCATGAGTTTATACACATATTTTCTAAGACCACAAAAGATATGATGTATTTCTTCAACCTAAATAAAAATACGTTCACATATGTAAACCACAAGGAGATAAAATAAAAAGAATGTATGGTAGACTGCCATATATGATGTTTGAAACTATGCTTTCTCCAATAGGTGTCAAACAAGTCTTACAACCTAATTTAATTTCTCTTACATCTATTTCCTTACTCTCCATACATACTCCAACCACTATGAATAGATGGTCTAACAAATTAAGTGCAAAAACATCTCTTGTGGTGTTGGTATATATTTCGATATTCTGTAAACTATATATAGGAAAAATCTACTTAATTTTCTCAATATAATTAATTATAAATTTGATCAAAAATGAAAATAACATTCAAATTAATTTACACCAATGTGAAAAAACACCCCAATTTGCTCGACAGTAGAACAAATTTTTGAACATAATGCTAATCAACGATATGCCACTAGTGGTATTACTGTTTTTCTTTTTAAGAAAATTGCAACAATTCATAATCTTCCAGTTCAGGTAATTAAATATTATTATATTTTCTTCATATAAGAGGCAGAAATGAAGACTCGTTTTTTTATAGGACTTTGTGGTAAGAAATGATATGGGGTGTGGGTCCACTATTGGTCCAATTCTTGCTTCTGGAGTTGAAATTCGTACTGTTGATTGTGGTATTCCTCAACAATCTATGCACAGGTTGGTACATATATATTTTTTTTAATTTTATTATCGAGTTTGATTTCTCAATTACTCTCAAGATCTTTACTTGTTTTTGTTTAATTGCAGTGTGAGAGAGATTTGTGGGAAGGAAGATGTGGAGACTGCTTACAACTACTTTAAGGCGTTTTATGAAATGTTCTCAAGCGTAGATAAAAAACTAAAAATAGATTGCTAAAAGGCAGATTCAATTATTCAAACAACAAACACACATCACACCATTACATTTACTGTCTCAAAGCTATATATCAAATAAACTCTTGTGGGTAATCAAACAAACACACATTTATTAAATAATAAGAAAAACATGATGGGATCAAATACTTCATTTCTCCAAGCAAAAAAAATACTTCATTTCTCAGTCTTTTTGGGATTCACTTCATTTTTCTTTGAGGATGAGCTAGCAACCATTGCTTCCAGGTGCCGCTTCTCTCCAGTGAGCTGTTTGGCTAACTTTCTTAGCCTTTCATTTTCTAAAGCAATTTGCAAGTTTGCTAAGTATAGCCTTGCGTTTTCTCTTTCCATCTCTTTCTTCTTGTTCCTGAAAGACAAGAAAAAAATGTTAGTTTACTTGTTTTAGACTAGTATACATACCTTTATATTCCAAATTCTATTCATAGATTTGCTATCTCACCTCCTTTAAATGATTTACACTACAAAATGAGCAAATGAGGAAGGTGATTTACTCTATTTATACTAATTCACATTGGTAGAACAATTTTTTAAATTAAAAAAGTACCTTAGATTTATAAATTGAAATGATATGGCCAACGATCTAAGATACTAGCATGTAAAAATAGTATTTAGATAGAAGACTGCAGATCTAGATGGAGACAATAGTTGAGGATAATATCATAATTAAGGAAGAAGAGGGAGATACTACAGAGAAATTGAAAAAAAGTAGATTGGATGGAAGAAATGAATTCCGATTAGAGAAGATTGAAATTAGAAGATAACGAATATTTAGACATTAGAGTTAGATAGTAAAAGTGACGAAAAAAGGAATATCAAGAGGAGGCTGACAGTAGGTTTGAAACTAAGAGTAGAAGAAGATGTATGTATATGTATAGGAAAAGGCGGCAACATTAGGGTTTAATGGGTAGTTTATTTTTTATTGTGTTTGTGAAATTAGTGTGGACCCTAAATTGTATTAATATTTTAATTATAGTTTAAAATTATAATTTTAATAAATAACATGAAATTATTTTTTTCTTATTATATATTTTCTAATAAAGTTTTATATTTAACTTCTATGAATAAAATTGTTTCTACTGTATACTTTTGATATTTATTCGATAAAGTTTTAATCCCCTAATTGTCTTTATATGTTATTGTTTATAAATTGAACATTGCCTATGCAAAAAATTAAAAATTAATATTTTAATTTATTACTACTTAATCAAATTGTTTAAAAACTTAGTTTTAAATAGTTAATTGTTCAATAGATGTACTCGACTTCTTACAGTAATCTAAGATAATTTATCTATTAAAATATCCTTGAATTTACCAATAATATAGGATGGTGACATTGTGATGCTAGTTAAATGTTTATTTTTGTCAAAGTTAAATTATGTTGAATTATAATGTAGTGTTACGACATTCATTGATGAATTGCATTCTGAAAAGTATGGCTTATGAGTTTTACTCTTATTCTTACTAAAATAAGTGTTGTTATTAATAAAACAAAATATCATTCATAAAAATGTTCGAGCATAGATAACTTTTAAAATCCTTCAAGGTCTTTTAGAGCTAGTAGTGACTACCACAAAAAAAAAATTGCTAATATCACCATTGAGGATGCTTTTGATGAAACATTGTTAAAGTTAACTGTAAAATTATCTAAATTGGATGTCATGAAATGAAGCTTATAAGAGTAGTGAACTAGAGTGTTAAGTGTATTGCAAGAAAAATACATTAACTTATATACTATAGGGTTCGCCAAGTACATATTTTCTAAATATGATAGATTCCAGATTGTCAAAGGTTTGAAGATAAGGATGCAACTATACATTCAGTATCATTGTGGTAGTGTATTACATGTCGTTTCTCTACATGTCGTTAGTATAGGGACAAAATCGTTACAATGTGTATTTACCTTTGTTGTCCCCTAGAGTGTGATAGGTAAATCAACACATAGGGGAGCTACTACCCACAAGTGAATGAGTCGTTAACAAGTAACAAATAATTACTAGGAATATCGTTCTCCATATGCACTAGGAGGTTAATTCTTTTGTCTTTCCAGGAAGCGTAGAGGGGACAAATTACAGTTAACTAAAACATAAAATATATTTTTTGTTTCTCAAAAGTAAGGATTAAAGTCAAAATAAATAATATATGATTAGTAATGTATTTTTAACCAAAGGACATACTAGTCAACACGAGAATATAGATAAGAAGATAGTTTGAGAGTCGCTACTAATTTCCACTAATTATGAATTTACCCATTTATGGATATCATGGTAAATTGTTATTTTAGCAATAGTCGAAACTCTAAAATCCCTTAATTCCATCCCAGGTAGATAGAGGGTTATCCTACAATTCTATGGACCTCTCCCGAGTGAGCCGTACAAAACTTTCAAACGTAATTAATTCTAAATTAATTGACTATCCGGTTAGTCAAGACCTCCTAACTCAATAAGACACACCGAATGATTATATATTATTTTCTATAATCCGATCTCCCCCTCTCTTCCTCCCGGATGACAGTCTAGTCTACTAATACCACCTACAACTTTATCTTCATAAGGGCTGAAGAAATCATAAATACATAATGAATGCTAAATCAATTCATTTGAATAGTAATATCCCAAAACACAATGAAACATCATAATCCAAATGTAGGGTTCATACATTATCCCTTTCTCTAGCTACAAATGATTTAGTTCATAAAAAATTAATAGAAAACAACAAATAAATGTGTAATATTCATGTTTAAAATATGAAATAGAATTGGATTACACTATTAATTTGTATCTTGAATTTGTCACCATTGTCTGGAATCTGGTAATAGTCTATTGCAAGATATTCTAGGAAGCATATTCTGTAATAATCAAAATAAATTAAATATAATTAAAATTAAAATTTGACTATAAGAATTAACAAAAAGAACAACCATTAACCAAGGGGACATGAACACAAAAAATATAAAATAAATGTAATAAATAATTCAAATAGCTAAACATTTAATTCATAGGCTGTGTGTACTATTCTAATAACATAAGGTGACATTGTACACTTTTAAAATATCATGAGTTTATACACATATTTTCTAAGACCACAAAAGATATGATGTATTTCTTCAACCTAAATAAAAATACGTTCACATATGTAAACCACAAGGAGATAAAATAAAAAGAATGTATGGTAGACTACCATATATGATGTTTGAAAATATGCTTTCTCCAATAGGTGTCAAACAAGTCTTACAACCTAATTTAATTTCTCTTACATCTATTTCCCTACTCTCCATACATACTCCAACCACTATGAATAGATGGTCTAACAAATTAAGTGCAAAAACATCTCTTGTGGTGTTGGTGTATATTTCGATATTCTGTAAAATATATATAGGAAAAATCTACCTAATTTTCTCAATATAATTAATTATAAATTTGATCAAAAATGAAAAAAACATTCAAATTAATTTACACCAATGTGAAAAAACACCCCAATTTTCTCGACAGTAGAACAAATTTTTGAACATAATGCTAATCAACGATATGCCACTAGTGGTATTACTTCTTTTCTTTTTAAGGAAATTGCAACAATTCATAATCTTCCAGTTCAGGTAATTAAATATTATTATATTTTCTTCATATAAGAGGCAGAAATGAAGACTCGTTTTTTATAGGACTTTGTGGTAAGAAATGATATGGGGTGTGGGTCCACTATTGGTCCAATTCTTGCTTCTGGAGTTGGAATTCGTACTGTTGATTGTGGTATTCCTCAACAATCTATGCACAGGTTGGTACATATATATTTTTTTTAATTTTATTATCGAGTTTGATTTCTCAATTACTCTCAAGATTTTTACTTGTTTTTGTTTAATTGCAGTGCGAGAGAGATTTGTGAGAAGGAAGATGTGGAGATTGCTTACAACTACTTTAATGCGTTTTATGAAATGTTCTCAAGCGTAGATAAAAAACTAAAAATAGATTGCTAAAAGGCAGATTCAATTATTCAAACAACAAACACACATCACACCATTACATTTACTGTCTCAAAGCTATTCATCAAATAAACTCTTGTGGGTAATCAAACAAACACACATTTATTAAATAATAAGAAAAACATGATGGGATCAAATACTTCATTTCTCCAAGCAAAAAAAATACTTCATTTCTCAGTCGTTTTGGGATTCACTTCATTTTTCTTTGAGGATGAGCTAGCAACCATTGCTTCCAGGTGCCGCTTCTCTCCAGTGAGTTGTTTGGCTAACTTTCTTAGCCTTTCATTTTCTAAAGCAATATGCAAGTTTGCTAAGTATAGCCTTGCGTTTTCTCTTTCCATCTCTTTCTTCTTGTTCCTGAAAGACAAGAAAAAAATGTTAGTTTACTTGTTTTAGACTAGTATACATACCTTTATATTCCAAATTCTATTCATAGATTTGCTATCTCACCTCCTTTAAATGATTTACACTACAAAATGAGCAAATGAGAAGGTGATTTACTCTATTTATACTAATTCACATTGGTAGAACAATTTTTTAAATTAAAAAAGTACCTTAGATTTATAAATTGAAATGATATGGCCAACGATCTAAGATACTAGCATGTAAAAATAGTATTTAGACAGAAGACTGCAGATCTAGATGGAGACAATAGTTGAGGATAATATCATAATTAAGGAAGAAGAGGGAGATACTACAGAGAAATTGAAAAAAAGTAGATTGGATGGAAGAAATGAATTCCGATTAGAGAAGATTGAAATTAGAAGATAACGAATATTTAGACATTAGAGTTAGATAGAAAAAGTGACGAAAAAAGGAATATCAAGAGGAGGCTGACAGTAGGTTTGAAACTAAGAGTGGAAGAAGATGTATGTATATGTATAGGAAAAGGCGGCAACATTAGGGTTTAATGGGTAGTTTATTTTTTATTGTGTTTGTGAAATTAGTGTGGACCCTAAATTGTATTAATATTTTAATTATAGTTTAAAATTATAATTTTAATAAATAACATGAAATTATTTTTTTCTTATTATATATTTTCTAATAAAGTTTTATATTTAACTTCTATGAATAAAATTGTTTCTACTGTATACTTTTGATATTTATTCGATAAAGTTTTAATCCCCTAATTGTCTTTATATGTTATTGTTTATAAATTGAACATTACCTATGCAAAAAATTAAAAATTAATATTTTAATTTATTACTACTTAATCAAATTATTTAAAAACTTAGTTTTAAATAGTTAATTGTTCAATAGATGTACTCGACTTCTTACAGTAATCTAAGATAATTTATCTATTAAAATATCCTTGAATTTACCAATAATATAGGATGGTGACATTGTGATGCTAGTTAAATGTTTATTTTTGTCAAAGTTAAATTATGATGAATTATAATGTAGTGTTATGACATTCATTAATGAATTGCATTCTGAAAAGTATGGCTTATGAGTTTTACTCTTATTCTTACTAAAATAAGTGTTGTTATTAATAAAACAAAATATCATTCATAAAAATGTTCGAGCATAGATAACTTTTAAAATCCTTCAAGGTCTTTTAGAGCTAGTAGTGACTACCACAAAAAAAAATTGCTAATATCACCATTGAGGATGCTTTTGATGAAACATTGTTAAAGTTAACTGTAAAATTATCTAAATTGGATGTCATGAAATGAAGCTTATAAGAGTAGTGAACTAGAGTGTTAAGTGTATTGCAAGAAAAATACATTAACTTATATACTATAGGGTTCGCCAAGTACATATTTTCTAAATATGATAGATTCCAGATTGTCAAAGGTTTGAAGATTATGATGCAACTATACATTCAGTATCATTGTGGTAGTGTATTACATGTCGTTTCTCTACATGTCGTTAGTATAGGGACAAAATCGTTACAATGTGTATTTACCTTTGTTGTCCCCTAGAGTGTGATAGGTAAATCAACACATAGGGGAGCTACTACCCACAAGTGAATGAGTCGTTAACAAGTAACAAATAATTACTAGGAATATCGTTCTCCATATGCACTAGGAGGTTAATTCTTTTGTCTTTCTAGGAAGCGTAGAGGGGACAAATTACAGTTAACTAAAACATAAAATATATTTTTTGTTTCTCAAAAGTAAGGATTAAAGTCAAAATAAATAATATATGATTAGTAATGTATTTTTAACCAAAGGACATACTAGTCAACACGAGAATATAGATAAGAAGATAGTTTGAGAGTCGCTACTAATTTCCACTAATTATGAATTTACCCATTTATGGATATCATGGTAAATTGTTATTTTAGCAATAGTCGAAACTCTAAAATCCCTTAATTCCATCCCAGGTAGATAGAGGGTTATCCTACAATTCTATGGACCTCTCCCGAGTGAGCCGTACAAAACTTTCAAACGTAATTAATTCTAAATTAATTGACTATCCGGTTAGTCAAGACCTCCTAACTCAATAAGACACACCGAATGATTATATATTATTTTCTATAATCCGATCTCCCCCTCTCTTCCTCCCGGATGACAGTCAAGTCTACTAATACCACCTACAACTTTATCTTCATAAGGGCTGAAGAAATCATAAATACATAATGAATGCTAAATCAATTCATTTGAATAGTAATATCCCAAAACACAATGAAACATCATAATCCAAATGTAGGGTTCATACATTATCCCTTTCTCTAGCTACAAATGATTTAGTTCATAAAAAATTAATAGACAACAACAAATAAATGTGTAATATTCATGTTTAAAATATGAAATAGAATTGGATTACACTATTAATTTGTATCTTGAATTTGTCACCATTGTCTGGAATCTGGTAATAGTCTATTGCAAGATATTCTAGGAAGCATATTCTGTAATAATCAAAATAAATTAAATATAATTAAAATTAAAATTTGACTATAAGAATTAACAAAAAGAACAACCATTAACCAAGGGGACATGAACACAAAAAATATAAAATAAATGTAATAAATAATTCAAATAGCTAAACATTTAATTCATAGGCTGTGTGTACTATTCTAATAACATAAGGTGACATTGTACACTTTTAAAATATCATGAGTTTATACACATATTTTCTAAGACCACAAAAGATATGATGTATTTCTTCAACCTAAATAAAAATACGTTCACATATGTAAACCACAAGGAGATAAAATAAAAAGAATGTATGGTAGACTACCATATATGATGTTTGAAAATATGCTTTCTCCAATAGGTG
The DNA here is from genome assembly GCA_029959085.1 of Nemophila menziesii. Classification (NCBI taxonomy): domain Eukaryota; kingdom Viridiplantae; phylum Streptophyta; class Magnoliopsida; order Boraginales; family Hydrophyllaceae; genus Nemophila; species Nemophila menziesii. The sequence continues at coordinate 594,897 of JARWIR010000027.1, read as the reverse complement.
TCAAACAAGTCTTACAACCTAATTTAATTTCTCTTACATCTATTTCCCTACTCTCCATACATACTCCAACCACTATGAATAGATGGTCTAACAAATTAAGTGCAAAAACATCTCTTGTGGTGTTGGTGTATATTTCGATATTCTGTAAAATATATATAGGAAAAATCTACCTAATTTTCTCAATATAATTAATTATAAATTTGATCAAAAATGAAAAAAACATTCAAATTAATTTACACCAATGTGAAAAAACACCCCAATTTGCTCGACAGTAGAACAAATTTTTGAACATAATGCTAATCAACGATATGCCACTAGTGGTATTACTGCTTTTCTTTTTAAGGAAATTGCAACAATTCATAATCTTCCCGTTCAGGTAATTAAATATTATTATATTTTCTTCATATAAGAGGCAGAAATGAAGACTCGTTTTTTATAGGACTTTGTGGTAAGAAATGATATGGGGTGTGGGTCCACTATTGGTCCAATTCTTGCTTCTGGAGTTGGAATTCGTACTGTTGATTGTGGTATTCCTCAACAATCTATGCACAGGTTGGTACATATATTATTTTTTTAATTTTATTATCGAGTTTGATTTCTCAATTACTCTCAAGATTTTTACTTGTTTTTGTTTAATTGCAGTGCGAGAGAGATTTGTGAGAAGGAAGATGTGGAGATTGCTTACAACTACTTTAATGCGTTTTATGAAATGTTCTCAAGCGTAGATAAAAAACTAAAAATAGATTGCTAAAAGGCAGATTCAATTATTCAAACAACAAACACACATCACACCATTACATTTACTGTCTCAAAGCTATTCATCAAATAAACTCTTGTGGGTAATCAAACAAACACACATTTATTAAATAATAAGAAAAACATGATGGGATCAAATACTTCATTTCTCCAAGCAAAAAAAATACTTCATTTCTCAGTCGTTTTGGGATTCACTTCATTTTTCTTTGAGGATGAGCTAGCAACCATTGCTTCCAGGTGCCGCTTCTCTCCAGTGAGTTGTTTGGCTAACTTTCTTAGCCTTTCATTTTCTAAAGCAATATGCAAGTTTGCTAAGTATAGCCTTGCGTTTTCTCTTTCCATCTCTTTCTTCTTGTTCCTGAAAGACAAGAAAAAAATGTTAGTTTACTTGTTTTAGACTAGTATACATACCTTTATATTCCAAATTCTATTCATAGATTTGCTATCTCACCTCCTTTAAATGATTTACACTACAAAATGAGCAAATGAGAAGGTGATTTACTCTATTTATACTAATTCACATTGGTAGAACAAATTTTTAAATTAAAAAAGTACCTTAGATTTATAAATTGAAATGATATGGCCAACGATCTAAGATACTAGCATGTAAAAATAGTATTTAGACAGAAGACTGCAGATCTAGATGGAGACAATAGTTGAGGATAATATCATAATTAAGGAAGAAGAGGGAGATACTACAGGGAAATTGAAAAAAAGTAGATTGGATGGAAGAAATGAATTCCGATTAGAGAAGATTGAAATTAGAAGATAACGAATATTTAGACATTAGAGTTAGATAGAAAAAGTGACGAAAAAAGGAATATCAAGAGGAGGCTGACAGTAGGTTTGAAACTAAGAGTGGAAGAAGATGTATGTATATGTATAGGAAAAGGCGGCAACATTAGGGTTTAATGGGTAGTTTATTTTTTATTGTGTTTGTGAAATTAGTGTGGACCCTAAATTGTATTAATATTTTAATTATAGTTTAAAATTATAATTTTAATAAATAACATGAAATTATTTTTTTCTTATTATATATTTTCTAATAAAGTTTTATATTTAACTTCTATGAATAAAATTGTTTCTACTGTATACTTTTGATATTTATTCGATAAAGTTTTAATCCCCTAATTGTCTTTATATGTTATTGTTTATAAATTGAACATTGCCTATGCAAAAAATTAAAAATTAATATTTTAATTTATTACTACTTAATCAAATTATTTAAAAACTTAGTTTTAAATAGTTAATTGTTCAATAGATGTACTCGACTTCTTACAGTAATCTAAGATAATTTATCTATTAAAATATCCTTGAATTTACCAATAATATAGGATGGTGACATTGTGATGCTAGTTAAATGTTTATTTTTGTCAAAGTTAAATTATGATGAATTATAATGTAGTGTTACGACATTCATTGATGAATTGCATTCTGAAAAGTATGGCTTATGAGTTTTACTCTTATTCTTACTAAAATAAGTGTTGTTATTAATAAAACAAAATATCATTCATAAAAATGTTCGAGCATAGATAACTTTTAAAATCCTTCAAGGTCTTTTAGAGCTAGTAGTGACTACCACAAAAAAAAATTGCTAATATCACCATTGAGGATGCTTTTGATGAAACATTGTTAAAGTTAACTGTAAAATTATCTAAATTGGATGTCATGAAATGAAGCTTATAAGAGTAGTGAACTAGAGTGTTAAGTGTATTGCAAGAAAAATACATTAACTTATATACTATAGGGTTCGCCAAGTACATATTTTCTAAATATGATAGATTCCAGATTGTCAAAGGTTTGAAGATAAGGATGCAACTATACATTCAGTATCATTGTGGTAGTGTATTACATGTCGTTTCTCTACATGTCGTTAGTATAGGGACAAAATCGTTACAATGTGTATTTACCTTTGTTGTCCCCTAGAGTGTGATAGGTAAATCAACACATAGGGGAGCTACTACCCACAAGTGAATGAGTCGTTAACAAGTAACAAATAATTACTAGGAATATCGTTCTCCATATGCACTAGGAGGTTAATTCTTTTGTCTTTCCAGGAAGCGTAGAGGGGACAAATTACAGTTAACTAAAACATAAAATATATTTTTTGTTTCTCAAAAGTAAGGATTAAAGTCAAAATAAATAATATATGATTAGTAATGTATTTTTAACCAAAGGACATACTAGTCAACACGAGAATATAGATAAGAAGATAGTTTGAGAGTCGCTACTAATTTCCACTAATTATGAATTTACCCATTTATGGATATCATGGTAAATTGTTATTTTAGCAATAGTCGAAACTCTAAAATCCCTTAATTCCATCCCAGGTAGATAGAGGGTTATCCTACAATTCTATGGACCTCTCCCGAGTGAGCCGTACAAAACTTTCAAACGTAATTAATTCTAAATTAATTGACTATCCGGTTAGTCAAGACCTCCTAACTCAATAAGACACACCGAATGATTATATATTATTTTCTATAATCCGATCTCCCCCTCTCTCCCTCCCGGATGACAGTCTAGTCTACTAATACCACCTACAACTTTATCTTCATAAGGGCTGAAGAAATCATAAATACATAATGAATGCTAAATCAATTCATTTGAATAGTAATATCCCAAAACACAATGAAACATCATAATCCAAATGTAGGGTTCATACATTATCCCTTTCTCTAGCTACAAATGATTTAGTTCATAAAAAATTAATAGACAACAACAAATAAATGTGTAATATTCATGTTTAAAATATGAAATAGAATTGGATTACACTATTAATTTGTATCTTGAATTTGTCACCATTGTCTGGAATCTGGTAATAGTCTATTGCAAGATATTCTAGGAAGCATATTCTGTAATAATCAAAATAAATTAAATATAATTAAAATTAAAATTTGACTATAAGAATTAACAAAAAGAACAACCATTAACCAAGGGGACATGAACACAAAAAATATAAAATAAATGTAATAAATAATTCAAATAGCCAAACATTTAATTCATAGGCTGTGTGTACTATTCTAATAACATAAGGTGACATTGTACACTTTTAAAATATCATGAGTTTATACACATATTTTCTAAGACCACAAAAGATATGATGTATTTCTTCAACCTAAATAAAAATACGTTCACATATGTAAACCACAAGGAGATAAAATAAAAAGAATGTATGGTAGACTACCATATATGATGTTTGAAAATATGCATTCTCCAATAGGTGTCAAACAAGTCTTACAACCTAATTTAATTTCTCTTACATCTATTTCCCTACTCTCCATACATACTCCAACCACTATGAATAGATGGTCTAACAAATTAAGTGCAAAAACATCTCTTGTGGTGTTGGTGTATATTTCGATATTCTGTAAAATATATATAGGAAAAATCTACCTAATTTTCTCAATATAATTAATTATAAATTTGATCAAAAATGAAAAAAACATTCAAATTAATTTACACCAATGTGAAAAAACACCCCAATTTGCTCGACAGTAGAACAAATTTTTGAACATAATGCTAATCAACGATATGCCACTAGTGGTATTACTGCTTTTCTTTTTAAGGAAATTGCAACAATTCATAATCTTCCAGTTCAGGTAATTAAATATTATTATATTTTCTTCATATAAGAGGCAGAAATGAAGACTCGTTTTTTATAGGACTTTGTGGTAAGAAATGATATGGGGTGTGGGTCCACTATTGGTCCAATTCTTGCTTCTGGAGTTGGAATTCGTACTGTTGATTGTGGTATTCCTCAACAATCTATGCACAGGTTGGTACATATATATTTTTTTTAATTTTATTATCGAGTTTGATTTCTCAATTACTCTCAAGATTTTTATTTGTTTTTGTTTAATTGCAGTGCGAGAGAGATTTGTGAGAAGGAAGATGTGGAGATTGCTTACAACTACTTTAATGCGTTTTATGAAATGTTCTCAAGCGTAGATAAAAAACTAAAAATAGATTGCTAAAAGGCAGATTCAATTATTCAAACAACAAACACACATCACACCATTACATTTACTGTCTCAAAGCTATTCATCAAATAAACTCTTGTGGGTAATCAAACAAACACACATTTATTAAATAATAAGAAAAACATGATGGGATCAAATACTTCATTTCTCCAAGCAAAAAAAATACTTCATTTCTCAGTCGTTTTGGGATTCACTTCATTTTTCTTTGAGGATGAGCTAGCAACCATTGCTTCCAGGTGCCGCTTCTCTCCAGTGAGTTGTTTGGCTAACTTTCTTAGCCTTTCATTTTCTAAAGCAATATGCAAGTTTGCTAAGTATAGCCTTGCGTTTTCTCTTTCCATCTCTATCTTCTTGTTCCTGAAAGACAAGAAAAAAATGTTAGTTTACTTGTTTTAGACTAGTATACATACCTTTATATTCCAAATTCTATTCATAGATTTGCTATCTCACCTCCTTTAAATGATTTACACTACAAAATGAGCAAATGAGGAAGGTGATTTACTCTATTTATACTAATTCACATTGGTAGAACAAATTTTTAAATTAAAAAAGTACCTTAGATTTATAAATTGAAATGATATGGCCAACGATCTAAGATACTAGCATGTAAAAATAGTATTTAGACAGAAGACTGCAGATCTAGATGGAGACAATAGTTGAGGATAATATCATAATTAAGGAAGAAGAGGGAGATACTACAGAGAAATTGAAAAAAAGTAGATTGGATGGAAGAAATGAATTCCGATTAGAGAAGATTGAAATTAGAAGATAACGAATATTTAGACATTAGAGTTAGATAGAAAAAGTGACGAAAAAAGGAATATCAAGAGGAGGCTGACAGTAGGTTTGAAACTAAGAGTGGAAGAAGATGTATGTATATGTATAGGAAAAGGCGGCAACATTAGGGTTTAATGGGTAGTTTATTTTTTATTGTGTTTGTAAAATTAGTGTGGACCCTAAATTGTATTAATATTTTAATTATAGTTTAAAATTATAATTTTAATAAATAACATGAAATTATTTTTTTCTTATTATATATTTTCTAATAAAGTATTATATTTAACTTCTATGAATAAAATTGTTTCTACTGTATACTTTTGATATTTGTTCGATAAAGTTTTAATCCCCTAATTGTCTTTATATGTTATTGTTTATAAATTGAACATTACCTATGCAAAAAATTAAAAATTAATATTTTAATTTATTACTACTTAATCAAATTATTTAAAAACTTAGTTTTAAATAGTTAATTGTTCAATAGATGTACTCGACTTCTTACAGTAATCTAAGATAATTTATCTATTAAAATATCCTTGAATTTACCAATAATATAGGATGGTGACATTGTGATGCTAGTTAAATGTTTATTTTTGTCAAAGTTAAATTATGATGAATTATAATGTAGTGTTACGACATTCATTGATGAATTGCATTCTGAAAAGTATGGCTTATGAGTTTTACCCTTATTCTTACTAAAATAAGTGTTGTTATTAATAAAACAAAATATCATTCATAAAAATGTTCGAGCATAGATAACTTTTAAAATCCTTCAAGGTCTTTTAGAGCTAGTAGTGACTACCACAAAAAAAAATTGCTAATATCACCATTGAGGATGCTTTTGATGAAATATTGTTAAAGTTAATTGTAAAATTATGTAAATTGGATGTCATGAAATGAAGCTTATAAGAGTAGTGAACTAGAGTGTTAAGTGTATTGCAAGAAAAATACATTAACTTATATACTATAGGGTTCGCCAAGTACATATTTTCTAAATATGATAGATTCCAGATTGTCAAAGGTTTGAAGATAAGGATGCAACTATACATTCAGTATCATTGTGGTAGTGTATTACATGTCGTTTCTCTACATGTCGTTAGTATAGGGACAAAATCGTTACAATGTGTATTTCCCTTTGTTGTCCCCTAGAGTGTGATAGGTTAATCAACACATAGGGGAGCTACTACCCACAAGTGAATGAGTCGTTAACAAGTAACAAATAATTACTAGGAATATCGTTCTCCATATGCACTAGGAGGTTAATTCTTTTGTCTTTCCAGGAAGCGTAGAGGGGACAAATTACAGTTAACTAAAACATAAAATATATTTTTTGTTTCTCAAAAGTAAGGATTAAAGTCAAAATAAATAATATATGATTAGTAATGTATTTTTAACCAAAGGACATACTAGTCAACACGAGAATATAGATAAGAAGATAGTTTGAGAGTCGCTACTAATTTCCACTAATTATGAATTTACCCATTTATGGATATCATGGTAAATTGTTATTTTAGCAATAGTCGAAACTCTAAAATCCCTTAATTCCATCCCAGGTAGATAGAGGGTTATCCTACAATTCTATGGACCTCTCCCGAGTGAGCCGTACAAAACTTTCAAACGTAATTAATTCTAAATTAATTGACTATCCGGTTAGTCAAGACCTCCTAACTCAATAAGACACACCGAATGATTATATATTATTTTCTATAATCCGATCTCCCCCTCTCTCCCTCCCGGATGACAGTCTAGTCTACTAATACTACCTACAACTTTATCTTCATAAGGGCTGAAGAAATCATAAATACATAATGAATGCTAAATCAATTCATTTGAATAGTAATATCCCAAAACACAATGAAACATCATAATCCAAATGTAGGGTTCATACATTATCCCTTTCTCTAGCTACAAATGATTTAGTTCATAAAAAATTAATAGACAACAACAAATAAATGTGTAATATTCATGTTTAAAATATGAAATAGAATTGGATTACACTATTAATTTGTATCTTGAATTTGTCACCATTGTCTGGAATCTGGTAATAGTCTATTGCAAGATATTCTAGGAAGCATATTCTGTAATAATCAAAATAAATTAAATATAATTAAAATTAAAATTTGATTATAAGAATTAACAAAAAGAACAACCATTAACCAAGGGGACATGAACACAAAAAATATAAAATAAGTGTAATAAATAATTCAAATAGCTAAACATTTAATTCATAGGCTGTGTGTACTATTCTAATAACATAAGGTGACATTGTACACTTTTAAAATATCATGAGTTTATACACATATTTTCTAAGACCACAAAAGATATGATGTATTTCTTCAACCTAAATAAAAATACGTTCACATATGTAAACCACAAGGAGATAAAATAAAAAGAATGTATGGTAGACTACCATATATGATGTTTGAAAATATGCTTTCTCCAATAGGTGTCAAACAAGTCTTACAACCTAATTTAATTTCTCTTACATCTATTTCCCTACTCTCCATACATACTCCAACCACTATGAATAGATGGTCTAACAAATTAAGTGCAAAAACATCTCTTGTGGTGTTGGTGTATATTTCGATATTCTGTAAAATATATATAGGAAAAATCTACCTAATTTTCTCAATATAATTAATTATAAATTTGATCAAAAATGAAAAAAAACATTCAAATTAATTTACACCAATGTGAAAAAACACCCCAATTTGCTCGACAGTAGAACAAATTTTTGAACATAATGCTAATCAACGATATGCCACTAGTGGTATTACTGCTTTTCTTTTTAAGGAAATTGCAACAATTCATAATCTTCCAGTTCAGGTAATTAAATATTATTATATTTTCTTCATATAAGAGGCAGAAATGAAGACTCGTTTTTTATAGGACTTTGTGGTAAGAAATGATATGGGGTGTGGGTCCAATATTGGTCCAATTCTTGCTTCTGGAGTTGGAATTCGTACTGTTGATTGTGGTATTCCTCAACAATCTATGCACAGGTTGGTACATATATATTTTTTTTAATTTTATTATCGAGTTTGATTTCTCAATTACTCTCAAGATCTTTACTTGTTTTTGTTTAATTGCAGTGCGAGAGAGATTTGTGAGAAGGAAGATGTGGAGATTGCTTACAACTACTTTAAGGCGTTTTATGAAATGTTCTCAAGCGTAGATAAAAAACTAAAAATAGATTGCTAAAAGGCAGATTCAATTATTCAAACAACAAACACACATCACACCATTACATTTACTGTCTCAAAGCTATTCATCAAATAAACTCTTGTGGGTAATCAAACAAACACACATTTATTAAATAATAAGAAAAACATGATGGGATCAAATACTTCATTTCTCCAAGCAAAAAAAATACTTCATTTCTCAGTCTTTTTGGGATTCACTTCATTTTTCTTTGAGGATGAGCTAGCAACCATTGCTTCCAGGTGCCGCTTCTCTCCAGTGAGTTGTTTGGCTAACTTTCTTAGCCTTTCATTTTCTAAAGCAATATGCAAGTTTGCTAAGTATAGCCTTGCGTTTTCTCTTTCCATCTCTTTCTTCTTGTTCCTGAAAGACAAGAAAAAAATGTTAGTTTACTTGTTTTAGACTAGTATACATACCTTTATATTCCAAATTCTATTCATAGATTTGCTATCTCACCTCCTTTAAATGATTTACACTACAAAATGAGCAAATGAGGAAGGTGATTTACTCTGTTTATACTAGTTCACATTGGTAGAACAAATTTTTAAATTAAAAAAGTACCTTAGATTTATAAATTGAAATGATATGGCCAACGATCTAAGATACTAGCATGTAAAAATAGTATTTAGACAGAAGACTGCAGATCTAGATGGAGACAATAGTTGAGGATAATATCATAATTAAGGAAGAAGAGGGAGATACTACAGAGAAATTGAAAAAAAGTAGATTGGATGGAAGAAATGAATTCCGATTAGAGAAGATTGAAATTAGAAGATAACGAATATTTAGACATTAGAGTTAGATAGTAAAAGTGACGAAAAAAGGAATATCAAGAGGAGGCTGACAGTAGGTTTGAAACTAAGAGTGGAAGAAGATGTATGTATATGTATAGGAAAAGGCGGCAACATTAGGGTTTAATGGGTAGTTTATTTTTTATTGTGTTTGTGAAATTAGTGTGGACCCTAAATTGTATTAATATTTTAATTATAGTTTAAAATTATAATTTTAATAAATAACATGAAATTATTTTTTTCTTATTATATATTTTCTAATAAAGTATTATATTTAACTTCTATGAATAAAATTGTTTCTACTGTATACTTTTGATATTTGTTCGATAAAGTTTTAATCCCCTAATTGTCTTTATATGTTATTGTTTATAAATTGAACATTACCTATGCAAAAAATTAAAAATTAATATTTTAATTTATTACTACTTAATCAAATTATTTAAAAACTTATTTTAAATAGTTAATTGTTCAATAGATGTACTCGACTTCTTACAGTAATCTAAGAGAATTTATCTATTAAAATATCCTTGAATTTACCAATAATATAGGATGGTGACATTGTGATGCTAGTTAAATGTTTATTTTTGTCAAAGTTAAATTATGATGAATTATAATGTAGTGTTACGACATTCATTGATGAATTGCATTCTGAAAAGTATGGCTTATGAGTTTTACCCTTATTCTTACTAAAATAAGTGTTGTTATAAATAAAACAAAATATCATTCATAAAAATGTTCGAGCATAGATAACTTTTAAAATCCTTCAAGGTCTTTTAGAGCTAGTAGTGACTACCACAAAAAAAAATTGCTAATATCACCATTGAGGATGCTTTTGATGAAACATTGTTAAAGTTAACTGTAAAATTATCTAAATTGGATGTCATGAAATGAAGCTTATAAGAGTAGTGAACTAGAGTGTTAAGTGTATTGCAAGAAAAATACATTAACTTATATACTATAGGGTTCGCCAAGTACATATTTTCTAAATATGATAGATTCCAGATTGTCAAAGGTTTGAAGATAAGGATGCAACTATACATTCAGTATCATTGTGGTAGTGTATTACATGTCGTTTCTCTACATGTCGTTAGTATAGGGACAAAATCGTTACAATGTGTATTTACCTTTGTTGTCCCCTAGAGTGTGATAGGTAAATCAACACATAGGGGAGCTACTACCCACAAGTGAATGAGTCGTTAACAAGTAACAAATAATTACTAGGAATATCGTTCTCCATATGCACTAGGAGGTTAATTCTTTTGTCTTTCCAGGAAGCGTAGAGGGGACAAATTACAGTTAACTAAAACATAAAATATATTTTTTGTTTCTCAAAAGTAAGGATTAAAGTCAAAATAAATAATATATGATTAGTAATGTATTTTTAACCAAAGGACATACTAGTCAACACGAGAATATAGATAAGAAGATAGTTTGAGAGTCGCTACTAATTTCCACTAATTATGAATTTACCCATTTATGGATATCATGGTAAATTGTTATTTTAGCAATAGTCGAAACTCTAAAATCCCTTAATTCCATCACAGGTAGATAGAGGGTTATCGTACAATTCTATGGACCTCTCCCGAGTGAGCCGTACAAAACTTTCAAACGTAATTAATTCTAAATTAATTGACTATCCGGTTAGTCAAGACCTCCTAATTCAATAAGACACACCGAATGATTATATATTATTTTCTATAATCCGATCTCCCCCTCTCTCCCTCCCGGATGACAGTCTAGTCTACTAATACCACCTACAACTTTATCTTCATAAGGGCTGAAGAAATCATAAATACATAATGAATGCTAAATCAATTCATTTGAATAGTAATATCCCAAAACACAATGAAACATCATAATCCAAATGTAGGGTTCATACATTATCCCTTTCTCTAGCTACAAATGATTTAGTTCATAAAAAATTAATAGACAACAACAAATAAAAGTGTAATATTCATGTTTAAAATATGAAATAGAATTGGATTACACTATTAATTTGTATCTTGAATTTGTCACCATTGTCTGGAATCTGGTAATAGTCTATTGCAAGATATTCCAGGAAGCATATTCTGTAATAATCAAAATAAATTAAATATAATTAAAATTAAAATTTGACTATAAGAATTAACAAAAAGAACAACCATTAACCAAGGGGACATGAACACAAAAAATATAAAATAAGTGTAATAAATAATTCAAATAGCTAAACATTTAATTCATAGGCTGTGTGTACTATTCTAATAACATAAGGTGACATTGTACACTTTTAAAATATCATGAGTTTATACACATATTTTCTAAGACCACAAAAGATATGATGTATTTCTTCAACCTAAATAAAAATACGTTCACATATGTAAACCACAAGGAGATAAAATAAAAAGAATGTATGGTAGACTACCATATATGATGTTTGAAAATATGCTTTCTCCAATAGGTGTCAAACAAGTCTTACAACCTAATTTAATTTCTCTTACATCTATTTCCCTACTCTCCATACATACTCCAACCACTATGAATAGATGGTCTAACAAATTAAGTGCAAAAACATCTCTTGTGGTGTTGGTGTATATTTCGATATTCTGTAAAATATATATAGGAAAAATCTACCTAATTTTCTCAATATAATTAATTATAAATTTGATCAAAAATGAAAAAAAAACATTCAAATTAATTTACACCAATGTGAAAAAACACCCCAATTTGCTCGACAGTAGAACAAATTTTTGAACATAATGCTAATCAACGATATGCCACTAGTGGTATTACTGCTTTTCTTTTTAAGAAAATTGCAAAAATTCATAATCTTCCAGGTAATTAAATATTATTATATTTTCTTCATATAAGAGGCAGAAATGAAGACTCGTTTTTTTATAGGACTTTGTGGTAAGAAATGATATGGGGTGTGGGTCCACTATTGGTCCAATTCTTGCTTCTGGAGTTGGAATTCGTACTGTTGATTGTGGTATTCCTCAACAATCTATGCACAGGTTGGTACATATATATTTTTTTTAATTTTATTATCGAGTTTGATTTCTCAATTACTCTCAAGATCTTTACTTGTTTTTGTTTAATTGCAGTGTGAGAGAGATTTGTGGGAAGGAAGATGTGGAGATTGCTTACAACTACTTTAAGGCGTTTTATGAAATGTTCTCAAGCGTAGTTAAAAAACTAAAAATAGATTGCTAAAAGGCAGATTCAATTATTCAAACAACAAACACACATCACACCATTACATTTACTGTCTCAAAGCTATTCATCAAATAAACTCTTGTGGGTAATCAAACAAACACACATTTATTAAATAATAAGAAAAACATGATGGTATCAAATACTTCATTTCTCCAAGCAAAAAAAATACTTCATTTCTCAGTCTTTTTGGGATTCACTTCATTTTTCTTTGAGGATGAGCTAGCAATCATTGCTTCAGGGTGCCGCTTCTCTCCAGTGAGCTGTTTGGCTAACTTTCTTAGCCTTTCATTTTCTAAAACAATTTGCAAGTTTGCTAAGTATAGCCTTGAGTTTTCTCTTTCCAACTCTTTCTTCTTGTTCCTGAAAGACATGAAAAAAATGTTAGTTTACTTGTTTTAGACTACTAGTATACATACCTTTATATTCCAAATTCTATTCATAGATTTGCTATCTCACCCCCTTTAAATGATTTACACTACAAAATGAGCAAATGAGGAAGGTGATTTACTCTATTTATACTAATTCACATTGGTAGAACAAATTTTTAAATTAAAAAAGTACCTTAGATTTATAAATTGAAATGATATGGCCAACGATCTAAGATACTAGCATGTAAAAATAGTATTTAGACAGAAGACTGCAGATCTAGATGGAGACAATAGTTGAGGATAATATCATAATTAAGGAAGAAGAGGGAGATATTACAGAGAAATTGAAAAAAAGTAGATTGGATGGAAGAAATGAATTCCGATTAGAGAAGATTGAAATTAGAAGATAACGAATATTTAGACATTAGAGTTAGATAGTAAAAGTGACGAAAAAAGGAATATCAAGAGGAGGCTGACAATAGGTTTGAAACTAAGAGTGGAAGAAGATGTATGTATATGTATAGGAAAAGGCGGCAACATTAGGGTTTAATGGGTAGTTTATTTTTTATTGTGTTTGTGAAATTAGTGTGGACCCTAAATTGTATTAATATTTTAATTATAGTTTAAAATTATAATTTTAATTATAGTTTAAAATTATAATTTTAATAAATAACATGAAATTATTTTTTTCTTATTATATATTTTCTAATAAAGTTTTATATTTAACTTCTATGAATAAAATTGTTTCTACTGTATAATTTTGATATTTGTTAGATAAAGTTTTAATCCCCTAATTGTCTTTATATGTTATTGTTTATAAATTGAACATTACCTATGCAAAAAATTAAAAATTAATATTTTAATTTATTACTACTTAATCAAATTGTTTAAAAACTTAGTTTTTAAATAGTTAATTGTTCAATAGATGTACTCGACTTCTTACAGTAATCTAAGATAATTTATCTATTAAAATATCCTTGAATTTACCAATAATAGAGGATGGTGACATTGTGATGCTAGTTAAATGTTTATTTTTGTCAAAGTTAAATTATGATGAATTATAATGTAGTGTTACGACATTCATTGATGAATTGCATTCTAAAAAGTATGGCTTATGAGTTTTACCCTTATTCTTACTAAAATAAGTTTTGTTATAAATAAAACAAAATATCATTCATAAAAATGTTCGAGCATAGATAACTTTTAAAATCCTTCAAGGTCTTTTAGAGCTAGTAGTGACTACCACAAAAAAAATTGCTAATATCACCATTGAGGATGCTTTTGATGAAACATTGTTAAAGTTAACTGTAAAATTATCTAAATTGGATGTCATGAAATGAAGCTTATAAGAGTAGTGAACTAGAGTGTTAAGTGTATTGCAAGAAAAATACATTAACTTATATACTATAGGGTTCGCCAAGTACATATTTTCTAAATATGATAGATTCCAGATTGTCAAAGGTTTGAAGATAAGGATGCAACTATACATTCAGTATCATTGTGGTAGTGTATTACATGTCGTTTCTCTACATGTCGTTAGTATAGGGACAAAATCGTTACAATGTGTATTTACCTTTGTTGTCCCCTAGAGTGTGATAGGTAAATCAACACATAGGGGAGCTACTACCCACAAGTGAATGAGTCGTTAACAAGTAACAAATAATTACTAGGAATATCGTTCTCCATATGCACTAGGAGGTTAATTCTTTTGTCTTTCCAGGAAGCGTAGAGGGGACAAATTACAGTTAACTAAAACATAAAATATATTTTTTGTTTCTCAAAAGTAAGGATTAAAGTCAAAATAAATAATATATGATTAGTAATGTATTTTTAACCAAAGGACATACTAGTCAACACGAGAATATAGATAAGAAGATAGTTTGAGAGTCGCTACTAATTTCCACTAATTATGAATTTACCCATTTATGGATATCATGGTAAATTGTTATTTTAGCAATAGTCGAAACTCTAAAATCCCTTAATTCCATCCCAGGTAGATAGAGGGTTATCCTACAATTCTATGGACCTCTCCCGAGTGAGCCGTACAAAACTTTCAAACGTAATTAATTCTAAATTAATTGACTATCCGGTTAGTCAAGACCTCCTAAGTCAATAAGACACAACGAATGATTATATATTATTTTCTATAATCCGATCTCCCCCTCTCTCCCTCCCGGATGACAGTCTAGTCTACTAATACCACCTACAACTTTATCTTCATAAGGGCTGAAGAAATCATAAATACATAATGAATGCTAAATCAATTCATTTGAATAGTAATATCCCAAAACACAATGAAACATCATAATCCAAATGTAGGGCTCATACATTATCCCTTTCTCTAGCTACAAATGATTTAGTTCATAAAAAATTAATAGACAACAACAAATAAAAGTGTAATATTCATGTTTAAAATATGAAATAGAATTGGATTACACTATTAATTTGTATCTTGAATTTGTCACCATTGTCTGGAATCCGGTAATAGTCTATTGCAAGATATTCTAGGAAGCATATTCTGTAATAATCAAAATAAATTGAATATAATTAAAATTAAAATTCGACTATAAGAATTAACAAAAAGAACAACCATTAACCAAGGGGACATGAACACAAAAAATATAAAATAAATGTAATAAATAATTCAAATAGCTAAACATTTAATTCATAGGCTGTGTACTATTCTAATAACATAAGGTGACATTGTACACTTTTAAAATATCATGAGTTTATACACATATTTTCTAAGACCACAAAAGATATGATGTATTTCTTCAACCTAAAAAAAATACGTTCACATATGTAAACCACAAGGAGATAAAATAAAAAGAATGTATGGTAGACTACCATATATGATGTTTGAAAATATGCTTTCTCCAATAGGTGTCAAACAAGTCTTACAACCTAATTTAATTTTTCTTACATCTATTTCCCTACTCTCCATACATACTCCAACCACTATGAATAGATGGTCTAACAAATTAAGTGCAAAAACATCTCTTGTGGTGTTGGTGTATATTTCGATATTCTATAAAATATATATAGGAAAAATCTACCTAATTTTCTCAATATAATTAATTATAAATTTGATCAAAAATGAAAAAAACATTCAAATTAATTTACACCAATGTGAAAAAACACCCCAATTTGCTCGACAGTAGAACAAATTTTTGAACATAATGCTAATCAACGATATGCCACTAGTGGTATTATTGCTTTTCTTTTTAAGAAAATTGCAACAATTCATAATCTTCCAGTTCAGGTAATTAAATATTATTATATTTTCTTCATATAAGAGGCAGAAATGAAGACTCGTTTTTTTATAGGACTTTGTGGTAAGAAATGATATGTGTTGTGGGTCCACTATTGGTCCAATTCTTGCTTCTGGAGTTGGAATTCGTACTGTTGATTGTGGTATTCCTCAACAATCTATGCACAGGTTGGTACATATATATTTTTTTTAATTTTATTATCGAGTTTGATTTCTCAATTACTCTCAAGATCTTTACTTGTTTTTGTTTAATTGCAGTGTGAGAGAGATTTGTGGGAAGGAAGATGTGGAGATTGCTTACAACTACTTTAAGGCGTTTTATGAAAATTTAGATTATGACATTTAAATATAATACAATTAATTAACATATTTTTCTGTGCTCCCCAATATTCTGGTTACATTTCTTGGCTTATTTAGTATTCTATGCACCCTAGAACACATTACATCCCCGATATACAAACGATTTGTTTTAGGTCTTCTTCCTCTTTTCTTGGGCTACATCACCCCCATATGTTTTAGGTCTTTTCTACTCCAGCACACCCAAAAATAGAAAATATACATCTTATAAAGTAAAATTATATTTTCTACTTATTTAACTATATTGTCTAATATATGGACCAACTATGCAATTAACCCTTAATTTGATCACAAAATAATGGAATATATGATAAATAATAAAAAGATTCAGTTATTTTGCATCTAGAATTTGTCTCCATTGTCTGGAATTTGGTAATCCTTTATTGTAAGATATCCCAGGAAGCACATCCTGTAACAATCAAAATAAATTAAATATAATTAAAATTAAAATTCGACAATAAGAATTAACAAAAAGAACCACCATTAACTAAGGGGACATGATTACAAAAAATAAAAAATAAAAGTAATAAATAATTGAATTAGATAAACATTTAATTCATATGTTGTGTGTATTATTCTAATAACATAAGGTGACATTGTACACTTTTTAAGGGGAAAAAGACACTGAATTCCTCAAGTTTATTATATTGGGACACTTAGGTCCCTCTGTTTTTCTTTTTATTTTGATAGGTCCTATTTTTTAACATGGTTAGTTATATTTAACGGTTAATGATATGATTTTTTTAAAATTCCACTTCTACCCTTTATTTTATTAACCAAATTTATTTGATTTCACAATTATAAATACTCAACCATTTATTAGATATATTATTTAAATAATATAATTTTTTTAGGATTTGTACAGTGACTTTGTTTTCTTCTATTCATGTAGTATAAATCTTCAAAACTATGTATCATTTTTTTTTAGAAAAAACTATATCAAACTTGTATCTTTTTCTTTGTGCCTATCAAGAATCCTACTTAACTAGTAGAATCCATCCTTTATCTAATTCATATCTATAAAACAACCTCATCTAATATACTTATCTGAATTTTATGTTTTATTAAATTAAAATCAAATAACATGACAATCTCACACATGTATAAAAGATCACAATACTAATAAAATTAATATCCATAATAATATATAGAATTTTTTCAGATCATGTTCTTGTGCTAACATATTTTTTAAAAACCAACGAAATAGTAATCTAATATATGAGACAAAACAAAACGTATATTCTGAGCATACGATAACATGTTCACAGTACATGACAAAAGTAACTTTCATAATAAGAAATAGTTATCCAGAATACGCAACCTTGTCAGATGTGTTGCTAGATCTTTTACAAGTAGAGCTCCCACAATGTACATAATTCTGGTTAATGTCCATATTATGGTTTTCAACCTATACAAATATAATAATAAGTAATTAGATTAATTGTATCCATTAATGTAAAAACAATACTTGAAAATAATTAAAGATATTACAATCAACAGTAACAAATAAGTTGCATCTATGTAAGTGGCTTATACGATCTTGGATGAACGAGTTTCCATGGTCCAATATGATCACATAAATTTTATTTTCAACTTTTCTTTGAACTCATCAATTTAAATTTTATACTATATCAGTACACTACTTTACATATAACCTCAGAAAAAATCACATTAGATGCTTATTCTTTCTTGAAAAAAGAAAAGGTGTGTCAATAGTGCAATAAAAGAAAAATATAAACAATATTACCTGTTGTACTATATTGTTATCAAAACTCGTGTTAGCTCTTCTATCCTTTAGATGGCATGTAGATTTATTATGACCCAACGCTTTGCATAACGAGCATCTATGATATACTGATCTTTGATCACGAGATGGTGCAATTTCTCCAACTTCTTTGATTCTATTAACCTTTGGCATGCCTCTTTTCCGTACCATTTCTGGAGGTGCCCATATAGGTGAATTGTCCAAATCTGTATTTTTAACAAAGGAATCAAGAAGAGGGTAAAAAAGGTATTTTAAAGAAGTCAATTACTCTTGAAGTTAAAAAAAGTTAACTACATTAAAAAATATTATTTATCAAGAGAATAAAAAGCACTAAGGAACTTATGTGTCCCAATATAAAAAACTAGAGGACCTGAGAGTCCTTTTCCCACTTTTTAAACCTCACTGAGTTTATACACATATTTTTAAGACCACAAAAGATATGATGTATCTTTCAAACTAAGTAAAAATACATTCACATATCTAAATCACAAGGAGATAAAATAAAAAGAATGTTTCGTTAGACTATCATATATGTTGTTCGAAAATATGCTTTCTCCAATAGGTGTCAATCAAGTCTTACAAATTAATTTAATTTTTCTTACTTCTATTTCTCTACTCTCCATATATATACTCCAACCACTATGAATAGATGGTCTAAAATTTAGTGAAAAAATATCTCTTGTGGTGTTGGTGTATATTTGGCTATTTTGTAAAATATATAATCCGAAAATATCTAACTAATTTCCTCAATATAATTAATTATAAATTTGAGAAAAAATGAAAAACTCAAATTAATTTACACCAGAGTGCAAAAACACATGCAGAACAAATTTTGAAATTAAAAAAGTACCTTAGATTTATAAATTGAAATGATATGGCCAACGATCTAAGATACTAGCATTTAAAAATAGTATTTAGACAGAAGAATGCCGATCTAGATTGAGATAAAACATCATAATGAAAGAAGAAGAGGGAGATATTACAGAGAAATTGAAAAAAGTAGATTGGATGGAAGAAATGAATTATGATTAGAAAAGATTGAAAATTAGAAGATAACGAAGATTTAGACATTATAGTTTGATAGTAAAAATGACGAAAAAGGGAATATCAAAAGGAGGCTGGCAGTAGGTTTGAAACCAAGAGTGCAAGAAAGAGCGGAAGAATATGTATGTGTATGTATAGCAAAAGGCGGCAACATTAGGTTTTAATGGGCTGTTTATTTTTTATTGAGTTTGTGAAATTAGCGTGGACCTAAAATTGTATTAATATTTTAATTATAATTTAAACTTAAAATTTTTATAAATAATATAATATTTTTTTTCTTATTATATATTTTCTAATAAAGTTGTATAGAAGTTTTAATCCCCTAATTGTCTTTAATTGAACATAACCTATGTGAAAAATTAAAATTTAATATTTTATTTATTACTAATTAATCAAATTGTTTAAAAAATTAGTTTAATAAATAGTTAATTGTTCAATAGATGAACTTGGGTTCTTACAATAATCTAATATAATTTATCAGTTAATATATCCTTGAATTTACCAATAACAGATGATGGTTACATTGTGATGCTAGTTAAATGTAATATTTTTGTCAAAGTTAAATTATGATATCTGAATTATAATGCATGTTACGACATTCAATGATGAATTGCATTCTCAAAAGTATAGTATATGAGTTTCACACTTATGTTTACTAAAATATTTGTTGTTATAAAGAAAACAAAATATCATTTGTAAATTTTTTCGCACATAGATAAGTTTTAAATTCTTAAAGTCCTTTTGGAGCTAGTAGTGTCTTCCTCAAAAGAATAATTGCTAATATCTCCATCGAGGAATCTTTTGATAAAACTTTATTCATGTCGAAGGTAAAATTATCCTAACATGATCTCAAGAATGAAGCTTATAAGAGTAGTGAACTATTGTGTTAAGTGTATTGCAAGAAAAATACATTAACTTATAGCATATAAGGTTCGCCAAGTACATATTTTCTAAATGTGACGACCTCTCAGATTGTCAAGGTTTGAAGATAAGGATGCAACTGTACACTTCGTACCATTCTGGCAGTGTATTGAAGACCGTTTCTCTACCTGTTGTTAGTATAGGGAAAAAGTTGTTACATCGTGTATTCACATTTGTTGTCCCCTAGAGTGTGAGAAATAAATCAAAACCTACGAGGAGCTACTATCCGCAAGTCTAGGGGTCATAAACGAGTAACAAATAAGTATTAGAGTATCTTTCTCCACATGCAGTACGAGGTTAATTCTTTTATGTTTTAAGGAAGCGTAGAGGGGTCGAGTTGCAATTAACTAAAACATAAAAGCTATATTTTTATTTTATAAAAGTAAGGATTAAAGTGCAAAACAAATAACATATGATTAAAAATTAATTAACTAAAGGATAGACTAACAAATACGAGAATATAGTTGAGAAGATAACTTGAGTGTCGCTAGTAATACTCACTAGGTATGAATTTACATATTTATGAATGTAAGGGTGAATAGTTAATTAAGCAATAGTCGAAACTCTTAAATCTTCCTAATTCCGTCCCTGGTAGATTGAGAGATATCTAGAATTCTATGGATCTCTCCCGAGTGAACCTACAAGACTTTCAAACGTAATTAATCCTATCCCGATTGACTATCTGGCTATCTAACGAGCCTTGTGAAGTTCAAGTTCCTCTTACTCGCTATTTCGGGGAAAGGGGCTAGTAGTCAGGGTGTAGATAATTTTTTAAGGTCCTATTAATTAAAATTAAACAAAAAAAAAACAATGTTTTTAAATTAGTTTGAAGCACTTGGAGAATAAAAAAAATAATGGTCTTTTTATTTTTACACGTCTGGTTTGGAAGAAGAAAAATATTTATATTACTTTTCTTGCGGGTAAGGTTATTTAGCAGTAAAAAAATTGTGTTTGCGATTGAGTTGTAAGGAGAACAGCTACCCTCATTGTATCTATTTATTGGATATATGGTTATTTTCTTTTATTTTCTTTTATGAATAATATTTTTTTCTCTCTGTTCAAATTAAACTAACTTTATGTAATTATTCGTGAGTTTTAACATTTGGCGGATAAATAAACCGAATACCCATACAAAAATAAAAATACAAGAATAATAAATGTTCAAGAGATTAAATTAAAGGTTTGGTGATACCTATAAAATTCAAATTTTTTTATTTATTAACTTGGAAAAATAAGGAATAACAAATTCAATGCATTCCAAATAAAATTAAGTTACACATAATTCTGTGTAAAATTCTTGTAAGCCATCGTGCATTTGATTATTCATGATGTACTCTATTTTCTTTATAAGTCTCTTTCCATAATTAGATTAGAAGTTAATGTAAATAAATCTTTACTACATTAATCTATATTTAGTGGATTGAACTTAAAATAGTATATCCTATAAGCAAGCTTATCGATGAAACACTTTCAAAATTTGGCCCTTGGAGATTTATAATTATTATACACAATAACTAAGCACTATACTTTTATATACTACTATTCGTGAAAGTGAAATTACATAGGTTAGATCATTACATTTACTATTTAGCACATACAATTTTAGCAACTAATAATACTAGTACTAACTACGAACAAAACAATGTATGATTCTCTAACCTACATGTTTAAAAATGTTTAATACTTGACGGTAATATTCATAACATTAAATAAAACCTAGATACTTCTAAATATAAAAAACAATTCTAATCCATCTGGCTATCCTCATTACCTTATGCAACTACTATAATATAGATGATGTTAATAGAAGTATATTCACTGTACAATGAAATGAAAAAATATAGAAACGAAAAAATATAAACACGAGAGTGATAAAAACATCATAGTTTTATATCGAAAATGAAGAAATATTCAAATAAAAGAGAAGACAAAATTATCAAAGGTTAATAAGAATAATTTTGTTAACCATTATCTTTTCGTTTTCTAACAACTAGACAAACCATTGATCTTCATTACTTTTATTTCTTAAGTCTGTAATATAGATATTTGGCATATCCTCGTTATATCTATATCCGAGTTTTTATAGGAAAACAAAAAAACCTTAAAAGTATCTGTATATAATTAGAAACATAAAATAGTATATGAGTAGATTTAAAAGATATTACAGCTACACACCCAACCTATAGCGATTTTTGAGGCATCTTTTTGAAAACATGCTTACTTACTTTCTATTAGTAGATTCGGCCTATTTGCACTAACACATGCTATAGATAATTAGGTAAGCTACAAATTTGTAAGCATCCCATAAATATTAGATTTAACATCATTAATAAGGTCAAAATTTAGATTATGACATTTAAAGATAATACAATTAAATAACATATTTTTCTGTGCTCCCCAATTTTCTGGTTACATTTCTTGGCTTCTTTGGTATTCTATGCACCTTAGAACACATTACATCACCGGTATAGAAACGAGTTGTTTTAGGTCTTCTTCCTCTTTTCTTGGGCTACATTACCCCATATGCTTTAGGTCTTTTCTGCTCCAGCACACCCAAAAATAGAAAATATACATCTTATAAAGTAAAATTATATTTTTTACTTATTTAACTATTTTGTCTAATATAGGGACCAACTATGCAATTAACCCTTAACTTGATCACAAAATAATAGAATATTATGATAAATAATAAAAAGATTCATTTGTCTTGCATCTAGAATTTGTCTCCATTGTCTGGAATTTGGTAATCCTTTATTGTAAGATATCCCAGGAAGCACATTTCGTAACAATCAAAATAAATTAAATATAATTAAAATTAAAATTCGACGATAAGAATTAACAAAAAGAACCACCATTAACTAAGGGGACATGATTACAAAAAATAAATAATAAAAGTAATAAATAATTGAATTAGATAAACATTTAATTCATATGTGGTGTGTACTATTCTAATAACATAAGGTGACATTGTACACTTTTTAAAGGGAAAAAGACACTTAAGTCCTCAAGTTTATTATATTTGGACAGGTCCCTCCGTTTTTCTTTTTATTTTGATAGGTATTATTTTTTTAATATGGTTAGTTATATTTAACTGTTAATGAAATGATTTTTTTAAATTCCACTTATACACTTTATTTTATTAACCAAATTTATTTGATTTCACAATTATAAATACTCAACCATTTATTAGATAAATTATTTAAATAATATAATTTTTTTTAGGATTTGTACAGTGACTTTGTTTTCTTCTATTCATGTAGTATAAATATTCAAAACTATGTATTATTTTTTTTAGAAAAAAGTATATCAAACTTGTATCTTTTTCTTTGTGCCTATCAAGAATCCTACTTAGCTAGTAGAATCCATCCTTTATCCAATTCATATCTATAAAACAACCTCATCTAATATACTTATCTGAATTTTATGTTCTATTAAATTAAAATCAAATAACACGACAATCTCACAGGTATAAAAGATCACAATACTAATAAAATTAACATTCATAATAAAATATAGAATTTTTTCAGATCATGTTCTTGTGCTAACATATTTTTTAAAAACTAACGAAATACTAATCTAATATACACTACAACAATCTTTGGCTTTTGTGAGGACATATGTCCTCATGTTTGCCTAGCAAAATTCTCACTAAAGCTCTGATTTAACCATTAGTGAGAACATGTCCTCACAAAAGGATCCTCACTAATAGTTCGTCACAAGAGATTGTTTTCGTGACAACTTTAACGTGTCCTCACGTAAAGTTTAGTCTTTAGTGAGGTCATTTTGTCCTCACGAAAAGTTAGCCTTTTGTGAAGACATCAGTCCTCACGAAAGGTGTAAGAATCGTGAGGATTAATGTCCTCACGAATGAGGTTTATGTCCTCACGAATGGTGTAGTAATCGTGAGGGATTATGTCCTCATGGAAAATGATTTTTTGAGTATTTTTTTGTAATTACTATTATTATTATGCATTGTTTTAGTTTTTGTTTTAATTTTTATTTTGTATTATTTGTTTTTTTATTACATAATCTCGATAAATTGAGAAAATTAAAAGAATTTGATTAAAGTAAAAATATTACAAAAATCAAAATCATAAAAGTCATACAATGGAAATAAAAGTCAAAACAAGTCAACTAAATCGAATATTACAAAACAAGTCGACTAAATCAAATATTACAAAATAAGTCGACTAAATCAAATATTACAAAATAAGTCGACTAAATCAAATATTACAAAATAAAATAAAGTTAAAATTCTACATCACTAAGTTGTTCGTCCATGAGCACTAATTCCAGTATGGGCTGTGTTGCTCAGCCTCCACTTCCAACTTTTCTCTTGTAAACAATGTTAATTTCAACTGAAAGACGTTAACAAAGTTTTACTCAAAACTAAGATAATAAACTACCTATTTTTCTTCATTACAGAAAGCATACAATCTAGCTGCTCAATTGCTTCGTCAATGGTGGCATGTCAAAGTATTTGGTTCGAACAATCTGTGAAAAAATAAAAGTAAGCAAATATAATAATAAAATTAAATCAAAATTCACAGTTTTTAACTAAAAAACAACCTCATCCATGGCATCCTTATCTTCCACTGAATCTTCTTCTACAGTCTTTTCTTCTTGAGGAGTCTTTAAATGCTCATTAACCATCAATGCTTCATGATCTCTAACTTTTAACCTATCGAAACCCTTCATTACAGGTATTATTTGTAATATCCAAGTAGTTCTTCTCAGAGGGAGTTGTAGCATCTGAAATAATATTAGCACATTTATCAATATTACTAAACGATTCAACTACAGCATCAACTGAATTAGGGTAGTAATCTCCCATAACATTAATTGAATTAGATAAACAATCATTCACAACATCAACTGTATTTTTCATCAGATTAGAAATAAAGTGCATAGCAGAATCATTAGCATTTGTAGTTTTAACAGAAATTCGCTTGAAGTTTCACTAACAACATCATCATCCAAATCAAAGTCCAATTTATTATCATTAATAGCATTATTTGAAACGGACTCTAAGGGATCACTCATATCAGCATTATTATATAAATCAGTGCTATTAACGCTCAAATGAGGCCTATTATCCAAATTAATGCCATTAACACACATATCGGGATTTTTTTAGAATCATCAACAAATCGGCATTTATAAGGACAAGTTTAGAATTTTTAAAACAATTGTCAAGAGCAAGCATTTTGCCTTTGAATTTAGCAGAGACATCACTATCAGACTCATGTAGCGAAGATTCAGAATCGGAATCGGAATTAGAAAGTACCTTCTCGTTCGACGCTACGTTTTTTGTAAGAATGGGAGTCCAAACTTTTGTCGCCAACGATTCTTAGGTCCGGTTCAATTTAAAGCCCAAGAGGATCCATCAAATGTCCTCCAAAAGTTGCTGATGTAGTTAACTAAAGGAATTCAATACACCAAAACCTAAAAATCAAATTAATATATAGTTTTAATTATGCAAATTAAATAGAAATTGATATTTAAGATAAGATTATACCTTGTGCTCGGATTATGGTGGTGGTGGCGAGCAGTGGTAGTGGTCCGCCAGTGGTGGTGGCTCGGATGAGCTCCTTTGATGTATCTCTGTTTTTGGGCTCATTTGATGGAGCGGGGACTCTTGGCTACTTTGATGTCGGTGCTGGAATTCTGGTTATGGTGCTCCGATATTGGATGATAATGGCCGGCAAAAATTGAAAGGTATTAATTTGATGAAGGGTTTTGAGTGTCAAAGACTAAAGGAAACGGGTTTAAAGAGTAATAACTTTTCAATATGGCGCGTTAAATTTGCCTTTGCCGCCCATCTAAAATTTAGTTCTTATTAATAAATTATTATTGGGTAATACTTCCATCCAATATTGGATGGTCCAATATTTAAATCACCGCCATTGATTATTAAAACAAAACACATGTAATTAGATTAATGTGATAGTTACTTTTGCAAGTTTAAAACATGGGGTATGTGTATGAATGTAATTGGTGTAGGATCATCCAATATTGGATGGAAGAATTTTCCTTTTAATTATAGTTTAAAATTATAATTTTAATTATAGTTTAAAATTATAATTTGAATAAATAACATGAAATTATTTTTTTCTAATTATATATTTTCTAATAAAGTTTTATATTTAACTTCTATGAATAAAATTGTTTCTACTGTATACTTTTGATATTTGTTCGATAAAGGTTTAATCCCCTAATTGTCTTTATATGTTATTGTTTATAAATTGAACATTACCTATGCAAAAAATTAAAAATTAATATTTTAATTTATTACTACTTAATCAAATTGTTTAAAAACTTAGTTTTTAAATAGTTAATTGTTCAATAGATGTACTCGACTTCTTACAGTAATCTAAGATAATTTATCTATTAAAATATCCTTGAATTTACCAATAATAGAGGATGGTGACATTGTGATGCTAGTTAAATGTTTATTTTTGTCAATGTTAAATTTTGATGAATTATAATGTAGTGTTACGACATTCATTAATGAATTGCATTCTGAAAAGTATGGCTTATGAGTATTACCCTTATTCTTACTAAAATAAGTGTTGTGATAAATAAAACAAAATATCATTCATAAAAATGTTCGAGCATAGATAACTTTTAAAATCCTTCAAGGTCTTTTAGAGCTAGTAGTGACTACCACAAAAAAAAATTGCTAATATCACCATTGAGGATGCTTCTGATAAAACATTGTTAAAGTTAACTGTAAAATTATCTAAATTGGATGTCATGAAATGAAGCTTATAAGAGTAGTGAACTAGAGTGTTAAGTGTATTGCAAGAAAAATACATTAACTTATATCCTATAGGGTTCGCCAAGTACATATTTTCTAAATATGATAGATTCCAGATTGTCAAAGGTTTGAAGATAAGGATGCAACTATACATTCAGTATCATTGTGGTAGTGTATTACATGTCGTTTCTCTACATGTCGTTAGTATAGGGACAAAATCGTTACAATGTGTATTTACCTTTGTTGTCCCCTAGAGTGTGATAGGTAAATCAACACCTAAGGGAGCTACTACCACCAGTGAATGAGTCGTTAACAAGTAACAAATAATTACTAGGAATATCGTTCTCCATATGCACTAGGAGGTTAATTCTTTTGTCTTTCCAGGTAGCGTAGAGGGGACAAATTACAGTTAACTAAAACATAAAATATATTTTTTGTTTCTCAAAAGTAAGGATTAAAGTCAAAATAAATAATATATGATTAGTAATGTATTTTTAACCAAAGGACATACTAGTCAACATGAGAATATAGATAAGAAGATAGTTTGAGAGTCGCTACTAATTTCCACTAATTATGAATTTACCCATTTATGGATATCATGGTAAATTGTTATTTTAGCAATAGTCGAAACTCTAAAATCCCTTAATTCCATCCCAGGTAGATAGAGGGTTATCCTACAATTCTATGGACCTCTCCCGAGTGACCCCTACAAAACTTTCAAACGTAATTAATTCTAAATTAATTGACTATCCGGTTAGTTAAGACCTCTTAACTCAATAACACACACCGAATGATTATATATTATTTTCTATAATCAGATCTCCCCCTCTACCCCTCCCGGATGACAGTCTAGTCTACTAATACCACCTACAACTTTATCTTCATAAGGGCTGAAGAAATCATAAATACATAATGAATGCTAAATCAATTCATTTGAATAGTAATATCCAAAAACACAATGAAACATCATAATCCAAATGTAGGGTTCATACATTATCTATTTCTCTAGCTACAAATGATTTAGTTCATAAAAAAATAATAGACAACAACAAATAAAAGTGTAATATTCATGTTTAAAATATGAAATAGAATTGGAATACACTATTAATTTGTATCTTGAATTTGTCACCATTGTCTGGAATTTGGTAATAGTGTATTGCAAGATATCCCAGGAAGCATATTCTGTAATAATCAAAATAAATTAAATATAATTAAAATTAAAATTTGACTATAAGAATTAACAAAAAGAACAACCATTTACCAAGGGGACATGAACACAAAAAATATAAAATAAATGTAATAAATAATTCAAATAGATAAACATTTAATTCATAGGCTGTGTGTACTATTCTAATAACATAAGGTGACATTGTACACTTTTAAAATATCATGAGTTTATACACATATTTTCTAAGACCACAAAAGATATGATGTATTTCTTCAACCTAAATAAAAATACGTTCACATATGTAAACCACAAGGAGATAAAATAAAAAGAATGTATGGTGACTATTATATATGATGTTTGAAAATATGCTTTCTCCAATAGGTGTCAAACAAGTCTTACAACCTAATTTAATTTCTCTTACATCTATTTCCCTACTCTCCATACATACTCCAACCACTATGAATAGATGGTCTATCAAATCAAGTGCAAAAACATCTCTTGTGGTGTTGGTGTATATTTCGATATTCTGTAAAATATATATAGGAAAAATCTACCTAATTTTCTCAATATAATTAATTATAAATTTGATCAAAAATGAAAATAACATTCAAATTAATTTACACCAATGTGAAAAAACACCCCAATTTGCTCGACAGTAGAACAAATTTTTGAACATAATGCTAATCAACGATATGCCACTAGTGGTATTACTGCTTTTCTTTTTAAGAAAATTGCAACAATTCATAATCTTCCAGTTCAGGTAATTAAATATTATTATATTTTCTTCATATAAGAGGCAGAAATGAAGACTCGTTTTTTTATAGGACTTTGTGGTAAGAAATGATATGGGGTGTGGGTCCACTATTGGTCCAATTCTTGCTTCTGGAGT
The DNA here is from genome assembly GCA_029959085.1 of Nemophila menziesii. Classification (NCBI taxonomy): domain Eukaryota; kingdom Viridiplantae; phylum Streptophyta; class Magnoliopsida; order Boraginales; family Hydrophyllaceae; genus Nemophila; species Nemophila menziesii. The sequence goes on along the minus strand of JARWIR010000027.1, from coordinate 565,654 downwards.
TGGAATTCGTACTGTTGATTGTGGTATTCCTCAACAATCTATGCACAGGTTGGAACATATATATTTTTTTAAATTTTATTATCGAGTTTGATTTCTCAATTACTCTCAAGATCTTTACTTGTTTTTGTTTAATTGCAGTGTGAGAGAGATTTGTGGGAAGGAAGATGTTGAGATTGCTTACAACTACTTTAAGGCGTTTTATGAAATGTTCTCAAGCGTAGATAAAAAACTAAAAATAGATTGCTAAAAGGCAGATTCAATTATTCAAACAACAAACACACATCACACCATTACATTTACTGTCTCAAAGCTATTCATCAAATAAACTCTTGTGGGTAATCAAACAAACACACATTTATTAAATAATAAGAAAAACATGATGGGATCAAATACTTCATTTCTCCAAGCAAAAAAAATACTTCATTTCTCAGTCTTTTTGGGATTCACTTCATTTTTCTTTGAGGATGAGCTAGCAACCATTGCTTCCAGGTGCCGCTTCTCTCCAGTGAGCTGTTTGGCTAACTTTCTTAGCCTTTCATTTTCTAAAGCAATTTGCAAGTTTGCTAAGTATAGCCTTGCGTTTTCTCTTTCCATCTCTTTCTTCTTGTTCCTGAAAGACATGAAAAAAATGTTAGTTTACTTGTTTTAGACTAGTATACATACCTTTATATTCCAAATTCTATTCATAGATTTGCTATTTCACCTCCTTTAAATGATTTACACTACAAAATGAGAAAATGAGGAAGCTGATTTACTCTATTTATACTAATCAACATTGGTAGAACAAATTTTTAAATTAAAAAAGTACCTTAGATTTATAAATTGAAATGATATGGCCAACGATCTAAGATAATAGCATGTAAAAATAGTATTTAGACAGAAGATTGCAGATCTAGATGGAGACAATAGTTGAGGATAATATCATAATTAAGGAAGAAGAGGGAGATACTATAGAGAAATTGAATAAAAGTAGATTGGATCGAAGAAATGAATTCCGATTAGAGAAGATTGAAATTAGAAGATAACGAATATTTAGACATTAGAGTTAGATAGTAAAAGTGACGAAAAAAGGAATATCAAGAGGAGGCTGACAGTAGGTTTGAAACTAAGAGTGGAAGAAGATGTATGTATATGTATAGGAAAAGGCGGCAACATTAGGGTTTAATGGGTAGTTTATTTTTTATTGTGTTTGTGAAATTAGTGTGGACCCTAAATTGTATTAATATTTTAATTATAGTTTAAAATTATAATTTTAATAAATAACATGAAATTATTTTTTTCTTATTATATATTTTCTAATAAAGTTTTATATTTAACTTCTATGAATAAAATTGTTTCTACTGTATACTTTTGATATTTGTTCGATAAAGTTTTAATCCCCTAATTGTCTTTATATGTTATTGTTTATAAATTGAACATTACCTATGCAAAAAATTAAAAATTAATATTTTAATTTATTACTACTTAATCAAATTGTTTAAAAACTTAGTTTTTAAATAGTTAATTGTTCAATAGATGTACTCGACTTCTTACAGTAATCTAAGATAATTTATCTATTAAAATATCCTTGAATTTACCAATAATAGAGGATGGTGACATTGTGATGCTAGTTAAATGTTTATTTTTGTCAAAGTTAAATTTTAATGAATTATAATGTAGTGTTACGACATTCATTGATGAATTGCATTTTGAAAAGTATGGCTTATGAGTATTACCCTTATTCTTACTAAAATAAGTGTTGTGATAAATAAAACAAAATATCATTCATAAAAATGTTCGAGCATAGATAACTTTTAAAATCCTTCAAGGTCTTTTAGAGCTAGTAGTGACTACCACAAAAAAATTGCTAATATCACCATTGAGGATGCTTTTGATGAAACATTGTTAAAGTTAACTGTAAAATTATCTAAATTGGATGTCATGAAATGAAGCTTATAAGAGTAGTGAACTAGAGTATTAAGTGTATTGCAAGAAAAATACATTAACTTATATACTATAGGGTTCGCCAAGTACATATTTTCTAAATATGATAGATTCCAGATTGTCAAAGGTTTGAAGATAAGGATGCAACTATACATTCAGTATCATTGTGGTAGTGTATTACATGTCGTTTCTCTACATGTCGTTAGTATAGGGACAAAATCGTTACACTGTGTATTTACCTTTGTTGTCCCCTAGAGTGTGATAGGTAAATCAACACATAGGGGAGCTACTACCCACAAGTGAATGAGTCGTTAACAAGTAACAAATAATTACTAGGAATATCGTTCTCCATATGCACTAGGAGGTTAATTCTTTTGTCTTTCCAGGAAGCGTAGAGGGGACAAATTACAGTTAACTAAAACATAAAATATATTTTTTGTTTCTCAAAAGTAAGGATTAAAGTCAAAATAAATAATATATGATTAGTAATGTATTTTTAACCAAAGGACATACTAGTCAACATGAGAATATAGATAAGAAGATAGTTTGAGAGTTGCTACTAATTTCCACTAATTATGAATTTACCCATTTATGAATATCATGGTAAATTGTTATTTTAGCAATAGTCGAAACTCTAAAATCCCTTAATTCCATCCCAGGTAGATAGAGGGTTATCCTACAATTCTATGGACATCTCCCGAGTGAGCCGTACAAAACTTTCAAACATAATTAATTCTAAATTAATTGACTATCCGGTTAGTCAAGACCTCCTAACTCAATAAGACACACCGAATGATTATATATTATTTTCTATAATCCGATCTCCCCCTCTCTCCCTCCCGGATGACAGTCTAGTCTACTAATACCACCTACAACTTTATCTTCATAAGGGCTGAAGAAATCATAAATACATAATGAATGCTAAATCAATTCATTTGAATAGTAATATCCAAAAACACAATGAAACATCATAATCCAAATGTAGGGTTCATACATTATCTATTTCTCTAGCTACAAATGATTTAGATCATAAAAAAATAATAGACAACAACAAATAAAAGTGTAATATTCATGTTTAAAATATAAAATAGAATTGGATTACACTATTAATTTGTATCTTGAATTTGTCACCATTGTCTGGAATTTGGTAATAGTCTATTGAAAGATATCCGAGGAAGCATATTCTGTAATAATCAAAATAAATTAAATATAATTAAAATTGACTATAAGAATTAACAAAAAGAACAACCATTTACCAAGGGGACATGAACACAAAAAATATTAAATAAATGTAATAAATAATTCAAATAGATAAACATTTAATTCATAGGCTGTTTGTACTATTCTAATAACATAAGGTGACATTGTACACTTTTAAAATTTCATGAGTTTATACACATATTTTCTAAGACCACAAAAGATATGATGTATTTCTTCAACCTAAATAAAAATACGTTCACATATGTAAACCACAAGGAGATAAAATAAAAAGAATGTATGGTAGACTATCATATATGATGTTTGAAAATATGCTTTCTCCAATAGGTGTCAAACAAGTCTTACAACCTAATTTAATTTCTCTTACATCTATTTCCCTACTCTCAATACATACTCCAACCACTATGAATAGATGGTCTAACAAATCAAGTGCAAAAACATCTCTTGTGGTGTTGGTGTATATTTCGATATTCTGTAAAATATATATAGGAAAAATCTACCTAATTTTCTCAATATAATTAATTATAAATTTGATCAAAAATGAAAATAACATTTAAATTAATTTACACCAATGTGAAAAAACACCCCAATTTGCTCGACAGTAGAACAAATTTTTGAACATAATGCTAATCAACGATATGCCACTAGTGGTATTACTGCTTTTCTTTTTAAGAAAATTGCAACAATTCATAATCTTCCAGTTCAGGTAATTAAATATTATTATATTTTCTTCATATAAGAGGCAGAAATGAAGACTCGTTTTTTTATAGGACTTTGTGGTAAGAAATGATATGGGGTGTGGGTCCACTATTGGTCCAATTCTTGCTTCTGGAGTTGGAATTCGTACTGTTGATTGTGGTATTCCTCAACAATCTATGCACAGGTTGGAACATATATATTTTTTTTAATTTTATTATCGAGTTTGATTTCTCAATTACTCTCAAGATCTTTGCTTGTTTTTGTTTAATTGCAGTGTGAGAGAGATTTGTGGGAAGGAAGATGTGGGGATTGCTTACAACTACTTTAAGGCGTTTTATGAAATGTTCTCTAGCGTAGATAAAAAACTAAAAATAGATTGCTAAAAGGCAGATTCAATTATTCAAACAACAAACACACATCACACCATTACATTTACTGTCTCAAAGCTATTCATCAAATAAACTCTTGTGGGTAATCAAACAAACACACATTTATTAAATAATAAGAAAAACATGATGGGATCAAATACTTCATTTCTCCAAGCAAAAAAAATACTTCATTTCTCAGTCTTTTTGGGATTCACTTCATTTTTCATTGAGGATGAGCTAGCAACCATTGCTTCCAGGTGCCGCTTCTCTCCAGTGAGCTGTTTGGCTAACTTTCTTAGCCTTTCATTTTATAAAGCAATTTGCAAGTTTGCTAAGTATAGCCTTGCGTTTTCTCTTCCATCTCTTTCTTCTTGTTCCTGAAAGACAAGAAAAAAATGTTAGTTTACTTGTTTTAGACTAGTATACATACCTTTATATTCCAAATTCTATTCATAGATTTGCTATCTCACCTCCTTTAAATGATTTACACTACAAAATGAGCAAATGAGGAAGGTGATTTACTCTATTTATACTAATTCACATTGGTAGAACAAATTTTTAAATTAAAAAAGTACCTTAGATTTATAAATTGAAATGATATGGCCAACGATCTAAGATACTAGCATGTAAAAATAGTATTTAGACAGAAGACTGCAGATCTAGATGGAGACAATAGTTGAGGATAATATCATAATTAAGGAAGAAGAGGGAGATACTACAGAGAAATTGAAAAAAAGTAGATTGGATGGAAAAAATGAATTCCGATTAGAGAAGATTGAAATTAGAAGATAACGAATATTTAGACATTAGAGTTAGATAGTAAAAGTGACGTAATATCAAGAGGATGCTGACAGTAGGTTTGAAACTAAGAGTGGAAGAAGATGTATGTATATGTATAGGAAAAGGCGGCAACATTAGGGTTTAATGGGTAGTTTATTTTTATTGTGTTTGTGAAATTAGTGTGGATCCTAAATTGTATTAATATTTTAATTATAGTTTAAAATTATAATTTTAATAAATAACATGAAATTATTTTTTTCTTATTATATATTTTCTAATAAAGTTTTATATTTAACTTCTATGAATAAAATTGTTTCTACTGTATACTTTTGATATTTGTTCGATAGAGTTTTAATCCCCTAATTGTCTTTATATGTTATTGTTTATAAATTGAACATTACCTCTGCAAAAAATTAAAAATTAATATTTTAATTTATTACTACTTAATCAAATTATTTAAAAACTTAGTTTTTAAATAGTTAATTGTTCAATAGATGTACTCGACTTCTTACAGTAATCTAAGATAATTTATCAATTAAAATATCCTTGAATTTACCAATAATAGAGGATGGTGACATTGTGATGCTAGTTAAATGATTATTTTTGTCAAAGTTAAATTATGATGAATTATAATGTAGTGTTACGACATTCATTGATGAATTGCATTCTGAAAAGTATGGCTTATGAGTTTTACCCTTATTCTTACTAAAATAAGTGTTGTTATAAATAAAACAAAATATCATTCATAAAAATGTTCGAGCATAGATAACTTTTAAAATCCTTCAAGGTCTTTTAGAGCTAGTAGTGACTACCACAAAAAAAAATTGCTAATATCACCATTGAGGATGCTTCTGATGAAACATTGTTAAAGTTAACTGTAAAATTATCTAAATTGGATGTCGTGAAATGAAGCTTATAAGAGTAGTGAACTAGAGTGTTAAGAGTATTGCAAGAAAAATACATTAACTTATATCCTATAGGGTTCGCCAAGTACATATTTTCTAAATATGATAGATTCCAGATTGTCAAAGGTTTGAAGATAAGTATGCAACTATACATTCAGTATCATTGTGGTAGTGTATTACATGTCGTTTCTCTACATGTCGTTAGTATAGGGACAAAATCGTTACAATGTGTATTTACCTTTGTTGTCCCCTAGAGTGTGATAGGTAAATCAACACCTAGGGGAGCTACTACCCACAAGTGAATGAGTCGTTAACAAGTAACAAATAATTACTAGGAATATCGTTCTCCATATGCACTAGGAGGTTAATTCTTTTGTCTTTCCAGGAAGCGTAGAGGGGACAAATTACAGTTAACTAAAACATAAAATATATTTTTTGTTTCTCAAAAGTAAGGATTAAAGTCAAAATAAATAATATATGATTAGTAATGTATTTTTAACCAAAGGACATACTAGTCAACACGAGAATATAGATAAGAAGATAGTTTGAGAGTCGCTACTAATTTCCACTAATTATGAATTTACCCATTTATGGATATCATGGTAAATTGTTATTTTAGCAATAGTCGAAACTCTAAAATCCCTTAATTCCATCCCAGGTAGATAGAGGGTTATCCTACAATTCTATGGACCTCTCCCGAGTGACCCCTACAAAACTTTCAAACGTAATTAATTCTAAATTAATTGACTATCCGGTTAGTCAAGATCTCCTAACTCAATAACACACACTGAATTATTATATATTATTTTCTATAATCTGATCTCCCCCTCTCTCCCTCCCGGATGACAGTCTAGTCTACTAATACCACCTACAACTTTATCTTCATAAGGGCTGAAGAAATCATAAATACATAATGAATGCTAAATCAATTCATTTGAATAGTAATATCCCAAAACACAATGAAACATCATAATCAAAATGTAGGGTTCATACATTATCCCTTTCTCTAGCTACAAATGATTTAGTTCATAAAAAAATAATAGACAACAACAAATAAAAGTGTAATATTCATGTTTAAAATATAAAATAGAATTGGATTACACTATTAATTTGTATCTTGAATTTGTCACCATTGTCTGGAATCTGGTAATAGTCTATTGCAAGATATTCCAGGAAGCATATTCTGTAATAATCAAAATAAATTAAATATAATTAAAATTAAAATTTGACTATAAGAATTAACAAAAAGAACAACCATTTACCAAGGGGACATGAACACAAAAAATATAAAATAAATGTAATAAATAATTCAAATAGATAAACATTTAATTCATAGGCTGTGTGTACTATTCTAATAACATAAGGTGACATTGTACACTTTTAAAATATCATGAGTTTATACACATATTTTCTAAGACCACAAAAGATATGATGTATTTATTCAACCTAAATAAAAATACGTTCACATATGTAAACCACAAGGAGATAAAATAAAAAGAATGTATGGTAGACTACCATATATGATGTTTGAAAATATGCTTTCTCCAATAGGTGTCAAACAAGTCTTACAACCTAATTTAATTTCTCTTACATCTATTTCCCTACTCTCCATACATACTCCAACCACTATGAATAGATGGTCTAACAAATTAAGTGCAAAAACATCTCTTGTGGTGTTGGTGTATATTTCGATATTCTGTAAAATATATATAGGAAAAATCTACCTAATTTTCTCAATATAATTAATTATAAATTTGATCAAAAATGAAAATAACATTCAAATTAATTTACACCAATGTGAAAAAACACCCCAATTTGCTCGACAGTAGAACAAATTTTTGAACATAATGCTAATCAACGATATGCCACTAGTGGTATTACTGCTTTTCTTTTTAAGAAAATTGCAACAATTCATAATCTTCCAGTTCAGGTAATTAAATATTATTATATTTTCTTCATATAAGAGGCATAAATGAAGACTCGTTTTTTTATAGGACTTTGTGGTAAGAAATGATATGGGGTGTGGGTCCACTATTGGTCCAATTCTTGGTTCTGGAGTTGGAATTCGTACTGTTGATTGTGGTATTCCTCAACAATCTATGCACAGGTTGGAACATATATATTTTTTTTTAATTTTATTATCGAGTTTGATTTCTCAATTACTCTCAAGATCTTTTCTTGTTTTTGTTTAATTGCAGTGTGAGAGAGATTTGTGGGAAGGAAGATGTGGGGATTGCTTACAACTACTTTAAGGCGTTTTATGAAATGTTCTCTAGCGTAGATAAAAAACTAAAAATAGATTGCTAAAAGGCAGATTCAATTATTCAAACAACAAACACACATCACACCATTACATTTACTGTCTCAAAGCTATTCATCAAATAAACTCTTGTGGGTAATCAAACAAACACACATTTATTAAATAATAAGAAAAACATGATGGGATCAAATACTTCATTTCTCAGTCTTTTTGGGATTCACTTCATTTTTCATTGAGGATGAGCTAGCAACCATTGCTTCCAGGTGCCGCTTCTCTCCAGTGAGCTGTTTGGCTAACTTTCTTAGCCTTTCATTTTCTAAAGCAATTTGCAAGTTTGCTAAGTATAGCCTTGCGTTTTCTCTTCCATCTCTTTCTTCTTGTTCCTGAAAGACAAGAAAAAAATGTTAGTTTACTTGTTTTAGACTAGTATACATACCTTTATATTCCAAATTCTATTCATAGATTTGCTATCTCACCTCCTTTAAATGATTTACACTACAAAATGAGCAAATGAGGAAGGTGATTTACTCTATTTATACTAATTCACATTGGTAGAACAAATTTTTAAATTAAAAAAGTACCTTAGATTTATAAATTGAAATGATATGGCCAACGATCTAAGATACTAGCATGTAAAAATAGTATTTAGACAGAAGATTGCAGATCTAGATGGAGACAATAGTTGAGGATAATATCATAATTAAGGAAGAAGAGGGAGATACTACAGAGAAATTGAAAAAAAGTAGATTGGATGGAAGAAATGAATTCCGATTAGAGAAGATTGAAATTAGAAGATAACGAATATTTAGACATTAGAGTTAGATAGTAAAAGTGACGAAAAAAGGAATATCGAGAGGAGGCTGACAGTAGGTTTGAAACTAAGAGTGGAAGAAGATGTATGTATATGTATAGGAAAAGGCGGTAACATTAGGGTTTAATGGGTAGTTTATTTTTATTGTGTTTGTGAAATTAGTGTGGACCCTAAATTGTATTAATATTTTAATTATAGTTTAAAATTATAATTTTAATAAATAACATGAAATTATTTTTTTCTTATTATATATTTTCTAATAAAGTTTTATATTTAACTTCTATGAATAAAAATTTTTCTACTGTATACTTTTGATATTTGTTCGATAAAGTTTTAATCCCCTAATTGTCTTTATATGTTATTGTTTATAAATTGAACATTACCTATGCAGAAAATTAAAAATTAATATTTTAATTTATTACTACTTAATCAAATTATTTAAAAACTTAGTTTTTAAATAGTTAATTGTTCAATAGATGTACTCGACTTCTTACAGTAATCTAAGATAATTTATCAATTAAAATATCCTTGAATTTACCAATAATAGAGGATGGTGACATTGTGATGCTAGTTAAATGATTATTTTTGTCAAAGTTAAATTATGATGAATTATAATGTAGTGTTACGACATTCATTGATGAATTGCATTCTGAAAAGTATGGCTTATGAGTTTTACCCTTATTCTTACTAAAATAAGTGTTGTTATAAATAAAACAAAATATCATTCATAAAAATGTTCGAGCATAGATAACTTTTAAAATCCTTCAAGGTCTTTTAAAGCTAGTAGTGACTACCACAAAAAAAAAATTGCTAATATCACCATTGAGGATGCTTCTGATGAAACATTGTTAAAGTTAACTGTAAAATTATCTAAATTGGATGTCGTGAAATGAAGCTTATAAGAGTAGTGAACTAGAGTGTTAAGTGTATTGCAAGAAAAATACATTAACTTATATCCTATAGGGTTCGCCAAGTACATATTTTCTAAATATGATAGATTCCAGATTGTCAAAGGTTTGAAGATAAGTATGCAACTATACATTCAGTATCATTGTGGTAGTGTATTACATGTCGTTTCTCTACATGTCGTTAGTATAGGGACAAAATCGTTACAATGTGTATTTACCTTTGTTGTCCCCTAGAGTGTGATAGGTAAATCAACACCTAGGGGAGCTACTACCCAGAAGTGAATGAGTCGTTAACAAGTAACAAATAATTACTAGGAATATCGTTCTCCATATGCACTAGGAGGTTAATTCTTTTGTCTTTCCAGGAAGCGTAGAGGGGACAAATTACAGTTAACTAAAACATAAAATATATTTTTTGTTTCTCAAAAGTAAGGATTAAAGTCAAAATAAATAATATATGATTAGTAATGTATTTTTAACCAAAGGACATACTAGTCAACACGAGAATATAGATAAGAAGATAGTTTGAGAGTCGCTACTAATTTCCACTAATTATGAATTTACCCATTTATGGATATCATGGTAAATTGTTATTTTAGCAATAGTCGAAACTCTAAAATCCCTTAATTCCATCCCAGGTAGATAGAGGGTTATCCTACAATTCTATGGACCTCTCCCGAGTGACCCCTACAAAACTTTCAAACGTAGTTAATTCTAAATTAATTGACTATCCGGTTAGTCAAGACCTCCTAACTCAATAACACACACCGAATTATTATATATTATTTTCTATAATCCGATCTCCCCCTCTCTCCCTCCCGGATGACAGTCTAGTCTACTAATACCACCTAAAACTTTATCTTCATAAGGGCTGAAGAAATCATAAATACATAATGAATGCTAAATCAATTCATTTGAATAGTAATATCCCAAAACACAATGAAACATCATAATCCAAATGTAGGGTTCATACATTATTACTTTCTCTAGCTACAAATGATTTAGTTCATAAAAAAATAATAGACAACAACAAATAAAAGTGTAATATTCATGTTTAAAATATAAAATAGAATTGGATTACACTATTAATTTGTATCTTGAATTTGTCACCATTGTCTGGAATCTGGTAATAGTCTATTGCAAGATATTCCAGGAAGCATATTCTGTAATAATCAAAATAAATTAAATATAATTAAAATTAAAATTTGACTATAAAAATTAACAAAAAGAACAACCATTTACCAAGGGGACATGAACACAAAAAATATAAAATAAATGTAATAAATAATTCAAATAGATAAACATTTAATTCATAGGCTGTGTGTACTATTCTAATAACATAAGGTGACATTGTACACTTTTAAAATATCATGAGTTTATACACATATTTTCTAAGACCACAAAAGATATGATGTATTTCTTCAACCTAAATAAAAATACGTTCACATATGTAAACCACAAGGAGATAAAATAAAAAGAATGTATGGTAGACTACAATATATGATGTTTGAAAATATGCTTTCTCCAATAGGTGTCAAACAAGTCTTACAACCTAATTTAATTTCTCTTACATCTATTTCCCTACTCTCCATACATACTCCAACCACTATGAATAGATGGTCTAACAAATTAAGTGCAAAAACATCTCTTGTGGTGTTGGTGTATATTTCGATATTCTGTAAAATATATATAGGAAAAATCAACCTAATTTTCTCAATATAATTAATTATAAATTTGATCAAAAATGAAAATAACATTCAAATTAATTTACACCAATGTGAAAAAACACCCCAATTTGCTCGACAGTAGAACAAATTTTTGAACATAATGCTAATCAACGATATGCCACTAGTGGTATTACTGCTTTTCTTTTTAAGAAAATTGCAACATTTCATAATCTTTCAGTTCAGGTAATTAAATATTATTATATTTTCTTCATATAAGAGGCAGAAATGAAGACTCGTTTTTTTATAGGACTTTGTGGTAAGAAATGATATGGGGTGTGGGTCCACTATTGGTCCAATTCTTGGTTCTGGAGTTGGAATTCGTACTGTTGATTGTGGTATTCCTCAACAATCTATGCACAGGTTGGAACATATATATTTTTTTTTAATTTTATTATCGAGTTTGATTTCTCAATTACTCTCAAGATCTTTGCTTGTTTTTGTTTAATTGCAGTGTGAGAGAGATTTGTGGGAAGGAAGATGTGGGGATTGCTTACAACTACTTTAAGGCGTTTTATGAAATGTTCTCTAGCGTAGATAAAAAACTAAAAATAGATTGCTAAAAGGCAGATTCAATTATTCAAACAACAAACACACATCACACCATTACATTTACTGTCTCAAAGCTATTCATCAAATAAACTCTTGTGGGTAACCAAACAAACACACATTTATTAAATAATAAGAAAAACATGATGGGATCAAATACTTCATTTCTCCAAGCAAAAAAAATACTTCATTTCTCAGTCTTTTTGGGATTCACTTCATTTTTCTTTGAGGATGAGCTAGCAACCATTGCTTCCAGGTGCCGCTTCTCTCCAGTGAGCTGTTTGGCTAACTTTCTTAGCCTTTCATTTTCTAAAGCAATTTGCGAGTTTGCTAAGTATAGCCTTGCGTTTTCTCTTTCCATCTCTTTCTTCTTGTTCCTGAAAGACATGAAAAAAATGTTAGTTTACTTGTTTTAGACTAGTATACATACCTTTATATTCCAAATTCTATTCATAGATTTGCTATCTCACCTCCTTTAAATGATTTACACTACAAAATGAGAAAATGAGGAAGGTGATTTACTCTATTTATACTAATCAACATTGGTAGAACAAATTTTTAAATTAAAAAAGTACCTTAGATTTATAAATTGAAATGATATGGCCAACGATCTAAGATAATAGCGTGTAAAAATAGTATTTAGACAGAAGATTGCAGATCTAGATGGAGACAATAGTTGAGGATAATATCATAATTAAGGAAGAAGAGGGAGATACTATAGAGAAATTGAATAAAAGTAGATTGGATCGAAGAAATGAATTCCGATTAGAGAAGATTGAAATTAGAAGATAACGAATATTTAGACATTAGAGTTAGATAGTAAAAGTGACGAAAAAAGGAATATCAAGAGGAGGCTGACAGTAGGTTTGAAACTAAGAGTGGAAGAAGATGTATGTATATGTATAGGAAAAGGCGGCAACATTAGGGTTTAATGGGTAGTTTATTTTTTATTGTGTTTGTGAAATTAGTGTGGACCCTAAATTGTATTAATATTTTAATTATAGTTTAAAATTATAATTTTAATTATAGTTTAAAATTATAATTTTAATAAATAACATGAAATTATTTTTTTCTTATTATATATTTTCTAATAAAGTTTTATATTTAACTTCTATGAATAAAATTGTTTCTACTGTATACTTTTGATATTTGTTCGATAAAGTTTTAATCCCCTAATTGTCTTTATATGTTATTGTTTATAAATTGAACATTACCTATGCAAAAAATTAAAAATTAATATTTTAATTTATTACTACTTAATCAAATTGTTTAAAAACTTAGTTTTTAAATACTTAATTGTTCAATAGATGTACTCGACTTCTTACAGTAATCTAAGATAATTTATCTATTAAAATATCCTTGAATTTACCAATAATAGAGGATGGTGACATTGTGATGCTAGTTAAATGTTTATTTTTGTCAAAGTTAAATTTTGATGAATTATAATGTAGTGTTACGACATTCATTGATGAATTGCATTTTGAAAAGTATGGCTTATGAGTATTACCCTTATTCTTACTAAAATAAGTGTTGTGATAAATAAAACAAAATATCATTCATAAAATTGTTCGAGCATAGATAACTTTTAAAATCCTTCAAGGTCTTTTAGAGCTAGTAGTGACTACCACAAAAAAAATTGCTAATATCACCATTGAGGATGCTTTTGATGAAACATTGTTAAAGTTAACTGTAAAATTATCTAAATTGGATGTCATGAAATGAAGCTTATAAGAGTAGTGAACTAGAGTATTAAGTGTATTGCAAGAAAAATACATTAACTTATATACTATAGGGTTCGCCAAGTACATATTTTCTAAATATGATAGATTCCAGATTGTCAAAGGTTTGAAGATAAGGATGCAACTATACATTCAGTATCATTGTGGTAGTGTATTACATGTCGTTTCTCTACATGTCGTTAGTATAGGGACAAAATCGTTACACTGTGTATTTACCTTTGTTGTCCCCTAGAGTGTGATAGGTAAATCAACACATAGGGGAGCTACTACCCACAAGTGAATGAGTCGTTAACAAGTAACAAATAATTACTAGGAATATCGTTCTCCATATGCACTAGGAGGTTAATTCTTTTGTCTTTCCAGGAAGCGTAGAGGGGACAAATTACAGTTAACTAAAACATAAAATATATTTTTTGTTTCTCAAAAGTAAGGATTAAAGTCAAAATAAATAATATATGATTAGTAATGTATTTTTAACCAAAGGACATACTAGTCAACACGAGAATATAGATAAGAAGATAGTTTGAGAGTTGCTACTAATTTCCACTAATTATGAATTTACCCATTTATGGATATCATGGTAAATTGTTATTTTAGCAATAGTCGAAACTCTAAAATCCCTTAATTCCATCCCAGGTAGATAGAGGGTTATCCTACAATTCTATGGACATCTCCCGAGTGAGCCGTACAAAACTTTCAAACATAATTAATTCTAAATTAATTGACTATCCGGTTAGTCAAGACCTCCTAACTCAATAAGACACACCGAATGATTATATATTATTTTCTATAATCCGATCTCCCCCTCTCTCCCTCCCGGATGACAGTCTAGTCTACTAATACCACCTACAACTTTATCTTCATAAGGGCTGAAGAAATCATAAATACATAATGAATGCTAAATAAATTCATTTGAATAGTAATATCCAAAAACACAATGAAACATCATAATCCAAATGTAGGGTTCATACATTATCTATTTCTCTAGCTACAAATGATTTAGATCATAAAAAAATAATAGACAACAACAAATAAAAGTGTAATATTCATGTTTAAAATATAAAATAGAATTGGATTACACTATTAATTTGTATCTTGAATTTGTCACCATTGTCTGGAATTTGGTAATAGTCTATTGAAAGATATCCGAGGAAGCATATTCTATAATAATCAAAATAAATTAAATATAATTAAAATTGACTATAAGAATTAACAAAAAGAGCAACCATTTACCAAGGGGACATGAACACAAAAAATATAAAATAAATGTAATAAATAATTCAAATTGATAAACATTTAATTCATAGGCTGTTTGTACTATTCTAATAACATAAGGTGACATTGTACACTTTTAAAATTTCATGAGTTTATACACATATTTTCTAAGACCACAAAAGATATGATGTATTTCTTCAACCTAAATAAAAATACGTTCACATATGTAAACCACAAGGAGATAAAATAAAAAGAATGTATGGTAGACTATCATATATGATGTTTGAAAATATGCTTTCTCCAATAGGTGTCAAACAAGTCTTACAACCTAATTTAATTTCTCTTACATCTATTTCCCTACTCTCAATACATACTCCAACCACTATGAATAGATGGTCTAACAAATCAAGTGCAAAAACATCTCTTGTGGTGTTGGTGTATATTTCGATATTCTGTAAAATATATATAGGAAAAATCTACCTAATTTTCTCAATATAATTAATTATAAATTTGATCAAAAATGAAAATAACATTTAAATTAATTTACACCAATGTGAAAAAACACCCCAATTTGCTCGACAGTAGAACAAATTTTTGAACATAATGCTAATCAACGATATGCCACTAGTGGTATTACTGCTTTTCTTTTTAAGAAAATTGCAACAATTCATAATCTTCCAGTTCAGGTAATTAAATATTATTATATTTTCTTCATATAAGAGGCAGAAATGAAGACTCGTTTTTTTATAGGACTTTGTGGTAAGAAATGATATGGGGTGTGGGTCCACTATTGGTCCAATTCCTGCTTCTGGAGTTGGAATTCGTACTGTTGATTGTGGTATTCCTCAACAATCTATGCACAGGTTGGAACATATATATTTTTTTTAATTTTATTATCGAGTTTGATTTCTCAATTACTCTCAAGATCTTTGCTTGTTTTTGTTTAATTGCAGTGTGAGAGAGATTTGTGGGAAGGAAGATGTGGGGATTGCTTACAACTACTTTAAGGCGTTTTATGAAATGTTCTCTAGCGTAGATAAAAAACTAAAAATAGATTGCTAAAAGGCAGATTCAATTATTCAAACAACAAACACACATCACACCATTACATTTACTGTCTCAAAGCTATTCATCAAATAAACTCTTGTGGGTAATCAAACAAACACACATTTATTAAATAATAAGAAAAACATGATGGGATCAAATACTTCATTTCTCCAAGCAAAAAAAATACTTCATTTCTCAGTCTTTTTGGGATTCACTTCATTTTTCATTGAGGATGAGCTAGCAACCATTGCTTCCAGGTGCCGCTTCTCTCCAGTGAGCTGTTTGGCTAACTTTCTTAGCCTTTCATTTTATAAAGCAATTTGCAAGTTTGCTAAGTATAGCCTTGCGTTTTCTCTTCCATCTCTTTCTTCTTGTTCCTGAAAGACAAGAAAAAAATGTTAGTTTACTTGTTTTAGACTAGTATACATACCTTTATATTCCAAATTCTATTCATAGATTTGCTATCTCACCTCCTTTAAATGATTTACACTACAAAATGAGCAAATGAGGAAGGTGATTTACTCTATTTATACTAATTCACATTGGTAGAACAAATTTTTAAATTAAAAAAGTACCTTAGATTTATAAATTGAAATGATATGGCCAACGATCTAAGATACTAGCATGTAAAAATAGTATTTAGACAGAAGACTGCAGATCTAGATGGAGACAATAGTTGAGGATAATATCATAATTAAGGAAGAAGAGGAGATACTACAGAGAAATTGAAAAAAAGTAGATTGGATGGAAGAAATGAATTCCGATTAGAGAAGATTGAAATTAGAAGATAACGAATATTTAGACATTAGAGTTAGATAGTAAAAGTGACGAAAAAAGGAATATCAAGAGGATGCTGACAGTAGGTTTGAAACTAAGAGTGGAAGAAGATGTATGTATATGTATAGGAAAAGGCGGCAACATTAGGGTTTAATGGGTAGTTTATTTTTATTGTGTTTGTGAAATTAGTGTGGATCCTAAATTGTATTAATATTTTAATTATAGTTTAAAATTATAATTTTAATAAATAACATGAAATTATTTTTTTCTTATTATATATTTTCTAATAAAGTTTTATATTTAACTTCTATGAATAAAATTGTTTCTACTGTATACTTTTGATATTTGTTCGATAGAGTTTTAATCCCCTAATTGTCTTTATATGTTATTGTTTATAAATTGAACATTACCTCTGCAAAAATTTAAAAATTAATATTTTAATTTATTACTACTTAATCAAATTATTTAAAAACTTAGTTTTTAAATAGTTAATTGTTCAATAGATGTACTCGACTTCTTACAGTAATCTAAGATAATTTATCAATTAAAATATCCTTGAATTTACCAATAATAGAGGATGGTGACATTGTGATGCTAGTTAAATGATTATTTTTGTCAAAGTTAAATTATGATGAATTATAATGTAGTGTTACGACATTCATTGATGAATTGCATTCTGAAAAGTATGGCTTATGAGTTTTACCCTTATTCTTACTAAAATAAGTGTTGTTATAAATAAAACAAAATATCATTCATAAAAATGTTCGAGCATAGATAACTTTTAAAATCCTTCAAGGTCTTTTAGAGCTAGTAGTGACTACCACAAAAAAAAATTGCTAATATCACCATTGAGGATGCTTCTGATGAAACATTGTTAAAGTTAACTGTAAAATTATCTAAATTGGATGTCGTGAAATGAAGCTTATAAGAGTAGTGAACTAGAGTGTTAAGAGTATTGCAAGAAAAATACATTAACTTATATCCTATAGGGTTCGCCAAGTACATATTTTCTAAATATGATAGATTCCAGATTGTCAAAGGTTTGAAGATAAGTATGCAACTATACATTCAGTATCATTGTGGTAGTGTATTACATGTCGTTTCTCTACATGTCGTTAGTATAGGGACAAAATCGTTATAATGTGTATTTACCTTTGTTGTCCCCTAGAGTGTGATAGGTAAATCAACACCTAGGGGAGCTACTACCCACAAGTGAATGAGTCGTTAACAAGTAACAAATAATTACTAGGAATATCGTTCTCCATATGCACTAGGAGGTTAATTCTTTTGTCTTTCCAGGAAGCGTAGAGGGGACAAATTACAGTTAACTAAAACATAAAATATATTTTTTGTTTCTCAAAAGTAAGGATTAAAGTCAAAATAAATAATATATGATTAGTAATGTATTTTTAACCAAAGGACATACTAGTCAACACGAGAATATAGATAAGAAGATAGTTTGAGAGTCGCTACTAATTTCCACTAATTATGAATTTACCCATTTATGGATATCATGGTAAATTGTTATTTTAGCAATAGTCGAAACTCTAAAATCCCTTAATTCCATCCCAGGTAGATAGAGGGTTATCCTACAATTCTATGGACCTCTCCCGAGTGACCCCTACAAAACTTTCAAACGTAATTAATTCTAAATTAATTGACTATCCGGTTAGTCAAGACCTCCTAACTCAATAACACACACTGAATTATTATATATTATTTTCTATAATCCGATCTCCCCCTCTCTCCCTCCCGGATGACAGTCTAGTCTACTAATACCACCTACAACTTTATCTTCATAAGGGCTGAAGAAATCATAAATACATAATGAATGCTAAATCAATTCATTTGAATAGTAATATCCCAAAACACAATGAAACATCATAATCAAAATGTAGGGTTCATACATTATCCCTTTCTCTAGCTACAAATGATTTAGTTCATAAAAAAATAATAGACAACAACAAATAAAAGTGTAATATCCATGTTTAAAATATAAAATAGAATTGGATTACACTATTAATTTGTATCTTGAATTTGTCACCATTGTCTGGAATCTGGTAATAGTCTATTGCAAGATATTCCAGGAAGCATATTCTGTAATAATCAAAATAAATTAAATATAATTAAAATTAAAATTTGACTATAAGAATTAACAAAAAGAACAACCATTTACCAAGGGGACATGAACACAAAAAATATAAAATAAATGTAATAAATAATTCAAATAGATAAACATTTAATTCATAGGCTGTGTGTACTATTCTAATAACATAAGGTGACATTGTACACTTTTAAAATATCATGAGTTTATACACATATTTTCTAAGACCACAAAAGATATGATGTATTTATTCAACCTAAATAAAAATACGTTCACATATGTAAACCACAAGGAGATAAAATAAAAAGAATGTATGGTAGACTACCATATATGATGTTTGAAAATATGCTTTCTCCAATAGGTGTCAAACAAGTCTTACAACCTAATTTAATTTCTCTTACATCTATTTCCCTACTCTCCATACATACTCCAACCACTATGAATAGATGGTCTAACAAATTAAGTGCAAAAACATCTCTTGTGGTGTTGGTGTATATTTCGATATTCTGTAAAATATATATAGGAAAAATCTACCTAATTTTCTCAATATAATTAATTATAAATTTGATCAAAAATGAAAATAACATTCAAATTAATTTACACCAATGTGAAAAAACACTCCAATTTGCTCGACAGTAGAACAAATTTTTGAACATAATGCTAATCAACGATATGCCACTAGTGGTATTACTGCTTTTCTTTTTAAGAAAATTGCAACAATTCATAATCTTCCAGTTCAGGTAATTAAATATTATTATATTTTCTTCATATAAGAGGCAGAAATGAAGACTCGTTTTTTTATAGGACTTTGTGGTAAGAAATGATATGGGGTGTGGGTCCACTATTGGTCCAATTCTTGGTTCTGGAGTTGGAATTCGTACTGTTGATTGTGGTATTCCTCAACAATCTATGCACAGGTTGGAACATATATATTTTTTTTTAATTTTATTATCGAGTTTGATTTCTCAATTACTCTCAAGATCTTTGTTTGTTTTTGTTTAATTGCAGTGTGAGAGAGATTTGTGGGAAGGAAGATGTGGGGATTGCTTACAACTACTTTAAGGCGTTTTATGAAATGTTCTCTAGCGTAGATAAAAAACTAAAAATAGATTGCTAAAAGGCAGATTCAATTATTCAAACAACAAACACACATCACACCATTACATTTACTGTCTCAAAGCTATTCATCAAATAAACTCTTGTGGGTAATCAAACAAACACACATTTATTAAATAATAAGAAAAACATGATGGGATCAAATACTTCATTTCTCCAAGCAAAAAAAATACTTCATTTCTCAGTCTTTTTGGGATTCACTTCATTTTTCTTTGAGGATGAGCTAGCAACCATTGCTTCCAGGTGCCGCTTCTCTCCAGTGAGCTGTTTGACTAACTTTCTTAGCCTTTCATTTTCTAAAGCAATTTGCAAGTTTGCTAAGTATAGCCTTGCGTTTTCTCTTTCCATCTCTTTCTTCTTGTTCCTGAAAGACAAGAAAAAAATGTTAGTTTACTTGTTTTAGACTAGTATACATACCATTATATTCCAAATTCTATTCATAGATTTGCTATCTCACCTCCTTTAAATGATTTACACTACAAAATGAGAAAATGAGGAAGGTGATTTACTCTATTTATACTAATTCACATTGGTAGAACAAATTTTTAAATTAAAAAAGTACCTTAGATTTATAAATTGAAATGATATGGCCAACGATCTAAGATAATAGCATGTAAAAATAGTATTTAGACAGAAGACTGCAGATCTAGATGGTGACAATAGTTGAGGATAATATCATAATTAAGGAAGAAGAGGGAGATACTACAGAGAAATTGAAAAAAAGTAGATTGGATCGAAGAAATGAATTCCGATTAGAGAAGATTGAAATTAGAAGATAACGAATATTTAGACATTAGAGTTAGATAGTAAAAGTGACGAAAAAAGGAATATCAAGAGGAGGCTGACAGTAGGTTTGAAACTAAGAGTGGAAGAAGATGTATGTATATGTATAGGAAAAGGCGGCAACATTAGGGTTTAATGGGTAGTTTATTTTTTATTGTGTTTGTGAAATTAGTGTGGACCCTAAATTGTATTAATATTTTAATTATAGTTTAAAATTATAATTTTAATAAATAACATGAAATTATTTTTTTCTTATTATATATTTTCTAATAAAGTTTTATATTTAACTTCTATGAATAAAATTGTTTCTACTGTATACTTTTGATATTTGTTCGATAAAGTTTTAATCCCCTAATTGTCTTTATATGTTATTGTTTATAAATTGAACATTACCTATGCAAAAAATTAAAAATTAATATTTTAATTTATTACTACTTAATCAAATTATTTAAAAATTTTGTTTTAAATAGTTAATTGTTCAATAGATGTACTCGACTTCTTACAGTAATCTAAGATAATTTATCTATTAAAATATCCTTGAATTTACCAATAATAGAGGATCGTGACATTGTGATGCTAGTTAAATGTTTATTTTTGTCAAGGTTAAATTATGATGAATTATAATGTAGTGTTACGACATTCATTGATGAATTGCATTCTGAAAAGTATGGCTTATGAGTTTTACCCTTATTCTTACTAAAATAAGTGTTGTTATAAATAAAACAAAATATCATTCATAAAAATGTTCGAGCATAGATAACTTTTAAAATCCTTCAAGGTCTTTTAGAGCTAGTAGTGACTACCACAAAAAAAATTGCTAATATCACCATTGAGGATGCTTTTGATGAAACATTGTTAAAGTTAACTGTAAAATTATCTAAATTGGATGTCATGAAATGAAGCTTATAAGAGTAGTGAACTAGAGTATTAAGTGTATTGCAAGAAAAATACATTAACTTATATACTATAGGGTTCGCCAAGTACATATTTTCTAAATATGATAGATTCCAGATTGTCAAAGGTTTGAAGATAAGGATGCAACTATACATTCAGTATCATTGTGGTAGTGTATTACATGTCGTTTCTCTACATGTCGTTAGTATAGGGACAAAATCGTTACACTGTGTATTTACCTTTGTTGTCCCCTAGAGTGTGATAGGTAAATCAACACATAGGGGAGCTACTACCCACAAGTGAATGAGTCGTTAACAAGTAACAAATAATTACTAGGAATATCGTTCTCCATATGCACTAGGAGGTTAATTCTTTTGTCTTTCCAGGAAGCGTAGAGGGGACAAATTACAGTTAACTAAAACATAAAATATATTTTTTGTTTCTCAAAAGTAAGGATTAAAGTCAAAATAAATAATATATGATTAGTAATGTATTTTTAACCAAAGGACATACTAGTCAACACGAGAATATAGATAAGAAGATAGGTTGAGAGTTGCTACTAATTTCCACTAATTATGAATTTACCCATTTATGGATATCATGGTAAATTGTTATTTTAGCAATAGTCGAAACTCTAAAATCCCTTAATTCCATCCCAGGTAGATAGAGGGTTATCCTACAATTCTATGGACATCTCCCGTGTGAGCCGTACACAACTTTCAAACATAATTAATTCTAAATTAATTGACTATCCGGTTAGTCAAGACCTCCTAACTCAATAAGACACACCGAATGATTATATATTATTTTCTATAATCCGATCTCCCCCTCTCCATCCCGGATGACAGTCTAGTCTACTAATACAACCTACAACTTTATCTTCATAAGGGCTGAAGAAATCATAAATACATAATGAATGCTAAATCAATTCATTTGAATAGTAATATCCAAAAACACAATGAAACATCATAATCCAAATGTAGGGTTCATACATTATCTATTTCTCTAGCTACAAATGATTTAGATCATAAAAAAATAATAGACAACAACAAATAAAAGTGTAATATTCATGTTTAAAATATAAAATAGAATTGGATTACACTATTAATTTGTATCTTGAATTTGTCACCATTGTCTGGAATTTGGTAATAGTCTATTGAAAGATATCCGAGGAAGCATATTCTATAATAATCAAAATAAATTAAATATAATTAAAATTGACTATAAGAATTAACAAAAAGAGCAACCATTTACCAAGGGGACATGAACACAAAAAATATAAAATAAATGTAATAAATAATTCAAATAGATAAACATTTAATTCATAGGCTGTTTGTACTATTCTAATAACATAAGGTGACATTGTATACTTTTAAAATTTCATGAGTTTATACACATATTTTCTAAGACCACAAAAGATATGATGTATTTCTTCAACCTAAATAAAAATACGTTCACATATGTAAACCACAAGGAGATAAAATAAAAAGAATGTATGGTAGACTATCATATATGATGTTTGAAAATATGCTTTCTCCAATAGGTGTTAAACAAGTCTTACAACCTAATTTAATTTCTCTTACATCTATTTCCCTACTCTCAATACATACTCCAACCACTATGAATAGATGGTCTAACAAATCAAGTGCAAAAACATCTCTTGTGGTGTTGGTGTATATTTCGATATTCTGTAAAATATATATAGTAAAAATCTACCTAATTTTCTCAATATAATTAATTATAAATTTGATCAAAAATGAAAATAACATTTAAATTAATTTACACCAATGTGAAAAAACACCCCAATTTGCTCGACAGTAGAACAAATTTTTGAACATAATGCTAATCAACGATATGCCACTAGTGGTATTACTGCTTTTCTTTTTAAGAAAATTGCAACAATTCATAATCTTCCAGTTCAGGTAATTAAATATTATTATATTTTCTTCATATAAGAGGCAGAAATGAAGACTCGTTTTTTTATAGGACTTTGTGGTAAGAAATGATATGGGGTGTGGGTCCACTATTGGTCCAATTCTTGCTTCTGGAGTTGGAATTCGTACTGTTGATTGTGGTATTCCTCAACAATCTATGCACAGGTTGGAACATATATTTTTTTTTTAATTTTATTATCGAGTTTGATTTCTCAATTACTCTCAAGATCTTTGCTTGTTTTTGTTTAATTGCAGTGTGAGAGAGATTTGTGGGAAGGAAGATGTGGGGATTGCTTACAACTACTTTAAGGCGTTTTATGAAATGTTCTCTAGCGTAGATAAAAAACTAAAAATAGATTGCTAAAAGGCAGATTCAATTATTCAAACAACAAACACACATCACACCATTACATTTACTGTCTCAAAGCTATTCATCAAATAAACTCTTGTGGGTAATCAAACAAACACACATTTATTAAATAATAAGAAAAACATGATGGGATCAAATACTTCATTTCTCCAAGCAAAAAAAATACTTCATTTCTCAGTCTTTTTGGGATTCACTTCATTTTTCATTGAGGATGAGCTAGCAACCATTGCTTCCAGGTGCCGCTTCTCTCCAGTGAGCTGTTTGGCTAACTTTCTTAGCCTTTCATTTTATAAAGCAATTTGCAAGTTTGCTAAGTATAGCCTTGCGTTTTCTCTTCCATCTCTTTCTTCTTGTTCCTGAAAGACAAGAAAAAAATGTTAGTTTACTTGTTTTAGACTAGTATACATACCTTTATATTCCAAATTCTATTCATAGATTTGCTATCTCACCTCCTTTAAATGATTTACACTACAAAATGAGCAAATGAGGAAGGTGATTTACTCTATTTATACTAATTCACATTGGTAGAACAAATTTTTAAATTAAAAAAGTACCTTAGATTTATAAATTGAAATGATATGGCCAACGATCTAAGATACTAGCATGTAAAAATAGTATTTAGACAGAAGACTGCAGATCTGGATGGAGACAATAGTTGAGGATAATATCATAATTAAGGAAGAAGAGGGAGATACTACAGAGAAATTGAAAAAAAGTAGATTGGATGGAAGAAATAAATTCCGATTAGAGAAGATTGAAATTAGAAGATAACGAATATTTAGACATTAGAGTTAGATAGTAAAAGTGACGAAAAAAGGAATATCAAGAGGATGCTGACAGTAGGTTTGAAACTAAGAGTGGAAGAAGATGTATGTATATGTATAGGAAAAGGCGGCAACATTAGGGTTTAATGGGTAGTTTATTTTTATTGTGTTTGTGAAATTAGTGTGGATCCTAAATTGTATTAATATTTTAATTATAGTTTAAAATTATAATTTTAATAAATAACATGAAATTATTTTTTTCTTATTATATATTTTCTAATAAAGTTTTATATTTAACTTCTATGAATAAAATTGTTTCTACTGTATACTTTTGATATTTGTTCGATAGAGTTTTAATCCCCTAATTGTCTTTATATGTTATTGTTTATAAATTGAACATTACCTCTGCAAAAATTTAAAAATTAATATTTTAATTTATTACTACTTAATCAAATTATTTAAAAACTTAGTTTTTAAATAGTTAATTGTTCAATAGATGTACTCGACTTCTTACAGTAATCTAAGATAATTTATCAATTAAAATATCCTTGAATTTACCAATAATAGAGTATGGTGACATTGTGATGCTAGTTAAATGATTATTTTTGTCAAAGTTAAATTATGATGAATTATAATGTAGTGTTACGACATTCATTGATGAATTGCATTCTGAAAAGTATGGCTTATGAGTTTTACCCTTATTCTTACTAAAATAAGTGTTGTTATAAATAAAACAAAATATCATTCATAAAAATGTTCGAGCATAGATAACTTTTAATATCCTTCAAGGTCTTTTAGAGCTAGTAGTGACTACCACAAAAAAAAATTGCTAATATCACCATTGAGGATGCTTCTGATGAAACATTGTTAAAGTTAACTGTAAAATTATCTAAATTGGATGTCGTGAAATGAAGCTTATAAGAGTAGTGAACTAGAGTGTTAAGTGTATTGCAAGAAAAATACATTAACTTATATCCTATAGGGTTCGCCAAGTACATATTTTCTAAATATGATAGATTCCAGATTGTCAAAGGTTTGAAGATAAGTATGCAACTATACATTCAGTATCATTGTGGTAGTGTATTACATGTCGTTTCTCTACATGTCGTTAGTATAGGGACAAAATCGTTACAATGTGTATTTACCTTTGTTGTCCCCTAGAGTGTGATAGGTAAATCAACACCTAGGGGAGCTACTACCCACAAGTGAATGAGTCGTTAACAAGTAACAAATAATTACTAGGAATATCGTTCTCCATATGCACTAGGAGGTTAATTCTTTTGTCTTTCCAGGAAGCGTAGAGGGGACAAATTACAGTTAACTAAAACATAAAATATATTTTTTGTTTCTCAAAAGTAAGGATTAAAGTCAAAATAAATAATATATGATTAGTAATGTATTTTTAACCAAAGGACATACTAGTCAACACGAGAATATAGATAAGAAGATAGTTTGAGAGTCGCTACTAATTTCCACTAATTATGAATTTACCCATTTATGGATATCATGGTAAATTGTTATTTTAGCAATAGTCGAAACTCTAAAATCCCTTAATTCCATCCCAGGTAGATAGAGGGTTATCCTACAATTCTATGGACCTCTCCCGAGTGACCCCTACAAAACTTTCAAACGTAGTTAATTCTAAATTAATTGACTATCCGGTTAGTCAAGACCTCCTAACTCAATAACACACACCGAATTATTATATATTATTTTCTATAATCCGATCTCCCCCTCTCTCCCTCCCGGATGACAGTCTAGTCTACTAATACCACCTACAACTTTATCTTCATAAGGGCTGAAGAAATCATAAATACATAATGAATGCTAAATCAATTCATTTGAATAGTAATATCCCAAAACACAATGAAACATCATAATCCAAATGTAGGGTTCATACATTATTACTTTCTCTAGCTACAAATGATTTAGTTCATAAAAAAATAATAGACAACAACAAATAAAAGTGTAATATTCATGTTTAAAATATAAAATAGAATTGGATTACACTATTAATTTGTATCTTGAATTTGTCACCATTGTCTGGAATCTGGTAATAGTCTATTGCAAGATATTCCAGGAAGCATATTCTGTAATAATCAAAATAAATTAAATATAATTAAAATTAAAATTTGACTATAAGAATTAACAAAAAGAACAACCATTTACCAAGGGGACATGAACACAAAAAATATAAAATAAATGTAATAAATAATTCAAATAGATAAACATTTAATTCATAGGCTGTGTGTACTATTCTAATAACATAAGGTGACATTGTACACTTTTAAAATATCATGAGTTTATACACATATTTTCTAAGACCACAAAAGATATGATGTATTTCTTCAACCTAAATAAAAATACGTTCACATATGTAAACCACAAGGAGATAAAATAAAAAGAATGTATGGTAGACTACCATATATGATGTTTGAAAATATGCTTTCTCCAATAGGTGTCAAACAAGTCTTACAACCTAATTTAATTTCTCTTACATCTATTTCCCTACTCTCCATACATACTCCAACCACTATGAATAGATGGTCTAACAAATTAAGTGCAAAAACATCTCTTGTGGTGTTGGTGTATATTTCGATATTCTGTAAAATATATATAGGAAAAATCTACCTAATTTTCTCAATATAATTAATTATAAATTTGATCAAAAATGAAAATAACATTCAAATTAATTTACACCAATGTGAAAAAACACCCCAATTTGCTCGACAGTAGAACAAATTTTTGAACATAATGCTAATCAACGATATGACACTAGTGGTATTACTGCTTTTCTTTTTAAGAAAATTGCAACAATTCATAATCTTCCAGTTCAGGTAATTAAATATTATTATATTTTCTTCATATAAGAGGCAGAAATGAAGACTCGTTTTTTTATAGGACTTTGTGGTAAGAAATGATATGGGGTGTGGGTCCACTATTGGTCCAATTCTTGGTTCTGGAGTTGGAATTCGTACTGTTGATTGTGGTATTCCTCAACAATCTATGCACAGGTTGGAACATATATATTTTTTTTTAATTTTATTATCGAGTTTGATTTCTCAATTACTCTCAAGATCTTTGCTTGTTTTTGTTTAATTGCAGTGTGAGAGAGATTTGTGGGAAGGAAGATGTGGGGATTGCTTACAACTACTTTAAGGCGTTTTATGAAATGTTCTCTAGCGTAGATAAAAAACTAAAAATAGATTGCTAAAAGGCAGATTCAATTATTCAAACAACAAACACACATCACACCATTACATTTACTGTCTCAAAGCTATTCATCAAATAAACTCTTGTGGGTAATCAAACAAACACACATTTATTAAATAATAAGAAAAACATGATGGGATCAAATACTTCATTTCTCCAAGCAAAAAAAAATACTTCATTTCTCAGTCTTTTTGGGATTCACTTCATTTTTCTTTGAGGATGAGCTAGCAACCATTGCTTCCAGGTGCCGCTTCTCTCCAGTGAGCTGTTTGACTAACTTTCTTAGCCTTTCATTTTCTAAAGCAATTTGCAAGTTTGCTAAGTATAGCCTTGCGTTTTCTCTTTCCATCTCTTTCTTCTTGTTCCTGAAAGACAAGAAAAAAATGTTAGTTTACTTGTTTTAGACTAGTATACATACCTTTATATTCCAAATTCTATTCATAGATTTGCTATCTCACCTCCTTTAAATGATTTACACTACAAAATGAGAAAATGAGGAAGGTGATTTACTCTATTTATACTAATTCACATTGGTAGAACAAATTTTTAAATTAAAAAAGTACCTTAGATTTATAAATTGAAATGATATGGCCAACGATCTAAGATAATAGCATGTAAAAATAGTATTTAGACAGAAGACTGCAGATCTAGATGGTGACAATAGTTGAGGATAATATCATAATTAAGGAAGAAGAGGGAGATACTACAGAGAAATTGAAAAAAAGTAGATTGGATCGAAGAAATGAATTCCGATTAGAGAAGATTGAAATTAGAAGATAACGAATATTTAGACATTAGAGTTAGATAGTAAAAGTGACGAAAAAAGGAATATCAAGAGGAGGCTGACAGTAGGTTTGAAACTAAGAGTGGAAGAAGATGTATGTATATGTATAGGAAAAGGCGGCAACATTAGGGTTTAATGGGTAGTTTATTTTTTATTGTGTTTGTGAAATTAGTGTGGACCCTAAATTGTATTAATATTTTAATTATAGTTTAAAATTATAATTTTAATAAATAACATGAAATTATTTTTTTCTTATTATATATTTTCTAATAAAGTTTTATATTTAACTTCTATGAATAAAATTGTTTCTACTGTATACTTTTGATATTTGTTCGATAAAGTTTTAATCCCCTAATTGTCTTTATATGTTATTGTTTATAAATTGAACATTACCTCTGCAAAAATTTAAAAATTAATATTTTAATTTATTACTACTTAATCAAATTATTTAAAAACTTAGTTTTTAAATAGTTAATTGTTCAATAGATGTACTCGACTTCTTACAGTAATCTAAGATAATTTATCAATTAAAATATCCTTGAATTTACCAATAATAGAGGATGGTGACATTGTGATGCTAGTTAAAAGATTATTTTTGTCAAGGTTAAATTATGATGAATTATAATGTAGTGTTACGACATTCATTGATGAATTGCATTCTGAAAAGTATGGCTTATGAGTTTTACCCTTATTCTTACTAAAATAAGTGTTGTTATAAATAAAACAAAATATCATTCATAAAAATGTTCGAGCATAGATAACTTTTAAAATCCTTCAAGGTCTTTTAGAGCTAGTAGTGACTACCACAAAAAAAAATTGCTAGTATCACCATTGAGGATGCTTCTGATGAAACATTGTTAAAGTTAACTGTAAAATTATCTAAATTGGATGTCGTGAAATGAAGCTTATAAGAGTAGTGAACTAGAGTGTTAAGTGTATTGCAAGAAAAATACATTAACTTATATCCTATAGGGTTCGCCAAGTACATATTTTCTAAATATGATAGATTCCAGATTGTCAAAGGTTTGAAGATAAGTATGCAACTATACATTCAGTATCATTGTGGTAGTGTATTACATGTCGTTTCTCTACATGTCGTTAGTATAGGGACAAAATCGTTACAATGTGTATTTACCTTTGTTGTCCCCTAGAGTGTGATAGGTAAATCAACACCTAGGGGAGCTACTACCCACAAGTGAATGAGTCGTTAACAAGTAACAAATAATTACTAGGAATATCGTTCTCCATATGCACTAGGAGGTTAATTCTTTTGTCTTTCCAGGAAGCGTAGAGGGGACAAATTACAGTTAACTAAAACATAAAATATATTTTTTGTTTCTCAAAAGTAAGGATTAAAGTCAAAATAAATAATATATGATTAGTAATGTATTTTTAACCAAAGGACATACTAGTCAACACGAGAATATAGATAAGAAGATAGTTTGAGAGTCGCTACTAATTTCCACTAATTATGAATTTACCCATTTATGGATATCATGGTAAATTGTTATTTTAGCAATAGTCGAAACTCTAAAATCCCTTAATTCCATCCCAGGTAGATAGAGGGTTATCCTACAATTCTATGGACCTCTCCCGAGTGACCCCTACAAAACTTTCAAACGTAGTTAATTCTAAATTAATTGACTATCCGGTTAGTCAAGACCTCCTAACTCAATAACACACACCGAATTATTATATATTATTTTCTATAATCCGATCTCCCCCTCTCTCCCTCCCGGATGACAGTCTAGTCTACTAATACCACCTACAACTTTATCTTCATAAGGGCTGAAGAAATCATAAATACATAATGAATGCTAAATCAATTCATTTGAATAGTAATATCCCAAAACACAATGAAACATCATAATCCAAATGTAGGGTTCATACATTATCTATTTCTCTAGCTACAAATGATTTAGTTCATAAAAAAATAATAGACAACAACAAATAAAAGTGTAATATTCATGTTTAAAATATAAAATAGAATTGGATTACACTATTAATTTGTATCTTGAATTTGTCACCATTGTCTGGAATCTGGTAATAGTCTATTGCAAGATATTCCAGGAAGCATATTCTGTAATAATCAAAATAAATTAAATATAATTAAAATTAAAATTTGACTATAAGAATTAACAAAAAGAACAACCATTTACCAAGGGGACATGAACACAAAAAATATAAAATAAATGTAATAAATAATTCAAATAGATAAACATTTAATTCATAGGCTGTGTGTACTATTCTAATAACATAAGGTGACATTGTACACTTTTAAAATATCATGAGTTTATACACATATTTTCTAAGACCACAAAAGATATGATGTATTTCTTCAACCTAAATAAAAATACGTTCACATATGTAAACCACAAGGAGATAAAATAAAAAGAATGTATGGTAGACTACCATATATGATGTTTGAAAATATGCTTTCTCCAATAGGTGTCAAACAAGTCTTACAACCTAATTTAATTTCTCTTACATCTATTTCCCTACTCTCCATACATACTCCAACCACTATGAATAGATGGTCTAACAAATTAAGTGCAAAAACATCTCTTGTGGTGTTGGTGTATATTTCGATATTCTGTAAAATATATATAGGAAAAATCTACCTAATTTTCTCAATATTATTAATTATAAATTTGATCAAAAATGAAAATAACATTTAAATTAATTTACACCAATGTGAAAAAACACCCCAATTTGCTCGACAGTAGAACAAATTTTTGAACATAATGCTAATCAACGATATGCCACTAGTGGTATTACTGCTTTTCTTTTTAAGAAAATTGCAACAATTCATAATCTTCCAGTTCAGGTAATTAAATATTATTATATTTTCTTCATATAAGAGGCAGAAATGAAGACTCGTTTTTTTATAGGACTTTGTGGTAAGAAATGATATGGGGTGTGGGTCCACTATTGGTCCAATTCTTGGTTCTGGAGTTGGAATTCGTACTGTTGATTGTGGTATTCCTCAACAATCTATGCACAGGTTGGAACATATATATTTTTTTTAATTTTATTATCGAGTTTGATTTCTCAATTACTCTCAAGATCTTTGCTTGTTTTTGTTTAATTGCAGTGTGAGAGAGATTTGTGGGAAGGAAGATGTGGGGATTGCTTACAACTACTTTAAGGCGTTTTATGAAATGTTCTCTAGCGTAGATAAAAAACTAAAAATAGATTGCTAAAAGGCAGATTCAATTATTCAAACAACAAACACACATCACACCATTACATTTACTGTCTCGAAGCTATTCATCAAATAAACTCTTGTGGGTAATCAAACAAACACACATTTATTAAATAATAAGAAAAACATGATGGGATCAAATACTTCATTTCTCCAAGCAAAAAAAATACTTCATTTCTCAGTCTTTTTGGGATTCACTTCATTTTTCATTGAGGATGAGCTAGCAACCATTGCTTCCAGGTGCCGCTTCTCTCCAGTGAGCTGTTTGGCTAACTTTCTTAGCCTTTCATTTTATAAAGCAATTTGCAAGTTTGCTAAGTATAGCCTTGCGTTTTCTCTTCCATCTCTTTCTTCTTGTTCCTGAAAGACAAGAAAAAAATGTTAGTTTACTTGTTTTAGACTAGTATACATACCTTTATATTCCAAATTCTATTCATAGATTTGCTATCTCACCTCCTTTAAATGATTTACACTACAAAATGAGCAAATGAGGAAGGTGATTTACTCTATTTATACTAATTCACATTGGTAGAACAAATTTTTAAATTAAAAAAGTACCTTAGATTTATAAATTGAAATGATATGGCCAACGATCTAAGATACTAGCATGTAAAAATAGTATTTAGACAGAAGACTGCAGATCTGGATGGAGACAATAGTTGAGGATAATATCATAATTAAGGAAGAAGAGGGAGATACTACAGAGAAATTGAAAAAAAGTAGATTGGATGGAAGAAATAAATTCCGATTAGAGAAGATTGAAATTAGAAGATAACGAATATTTAGACATTAGAGTTAGATAGTAAAAGTGACGAAAAAAGGAATATCAAGAGGATGCTGACAGTAGGTTTGAAACTAAGAGTGGAAGAAGATGTATGTATATGTATAGGAAAAGGCGGCAACATTAGGGTTTAATGGGTAGTTTATTTTTATTGTGTTTGTGAAATTAGTGTGGATCCTAAATTGTATTAATATTTTAATTATAGTTTAAAATTATAATTTTAATAAATAACATGAAATTATTTTTTTCTTATTATATATTTTCTAATAAAGTTTTATATTTAACTTCTATGAATAAAATTGTTTCTACTGTATACTTTTGATATTTGTTCGATAGAGTTTTAATCCCCTAATTGTCTTTATATGTTATTGTTTATAAATTGAACATTACCTCTGCAAAAAATTAAAAATTAATATTTTAATTTATTACTACTTAATCAAATTATTTAAAAACTTAGTTTTTAAATAGTTAATTGTTCAATAGATGTACTCGACTTCTTACAGTAATCTAAGATAATTTATCAATTAAAATATCCTTGAATTTACCAATAATAGATGATGGTGACATTGTGATGCTAGTTAAATGATTATTTTTGTCAAAGTTAAATTATGATGAATTATAATGTAGTGTTACGACATTCATTGATGAATTGCATTCTGAAAAGTATGGCTTATGAGTTTTACCCTTATTCTTACTAAAATAAGTGTTGTTATAAATAAAACAAAATATCATTCATAAAAATGTTCGAGCATAGATAACTTTTAAAATCCTTCAAGGTCTTTTAGAGCTAGTAGTGACTACCACAAAAAAAAATTGCTAATATCACCATTGAGGATGCTTCTGATGAAACATTGTTAAAGTTAACTGTAAAATTATCTAAATTGGATGTCGTGAAATGAAGCTTATAAGAGTAGTGAACTAGAGTGTTAAGTGTATTGCAAGAAAAATACATTAACTTATATCCTATAGGGTTCGCCAAGTACATATTTTCTAAATATGATAGATTCCAGATTGTCAAAGGTTTGAAGATAAGTATGCAACTATACATTCAGTATCATTGTGGTAGTGTATTACATGTCGTTTCTCTACATGTCGTTAGTATAGGGACAAAATCGTTACACTGTGTATTTACCTTTGTTGTCCCCTAGAGTGTGATAGGTAAATCAACACATAGGGGAGCTACTACCCACAAGTGAATGAGTCGTTAACAAGTAACAAATAATTACTAGGAATATCGTTCTCCATATGCACTAGGAGGTTAATTCTTTTGTCTTTCCAGGAAGCGTAGAGGGGACAAATTACAGTTAACTAAAACATAAAATATATTTTTTGTTTCTCAAAAGTAAGGATTAAAGTCAAAATAAATAATATATGATTAGTAATGTATTTTTAACCAAAGGACATACTAGTCAACACGAGAATATAGATAAGAAGATAGGTTGAGAGTTGCTACTAATTTCCACTAATTATGAATTTACCCATTTATGGATATCATGGTAAATTGTTATTTTAGCAATAGTCGAAACTCTAAAATCCCTTAATTCCATCCCAGGTAGATAGAGGGTTATCCTACAATTCTATGGACATCTCCCGTGTGAGCCGTACACAACTTTCAAACATAATTAATTCTAAATTAATTGACTATCCGGTTAGTCAAGACCTCCTAACTCAATAAGACACACCGAATGATTATATATTATTTTCTATAATCCGATCTCCCCCTCTCCATCCCGGATGACAGTCTAGTCTACTAATACCACCTACAACTTTATCTTCATAAGGGCTGAAGAAATCATAAATACATAATGAATGCTAAATTAATTAATTTGAATAGTAATATCCCAAAACACAATGAAACATCATAATCCAAATGTAGGGTTCATACATTATCCCTTTCTCTAGCTACAAATGATTTAGTTCATAAAAAAATAATAGACAACAACAAATAAAAGTGTAATATTCATGTTTAAAATATGAAATAGAATTGGATTACACTATTAATTTGTATCTTGAATTTGTCACCATTGTCTGGAATCTGGTAATAGTCTATTGCAAGATATTCCAGGAAGCATATTCTGTAATAATCAAAATAAATTAAATATAATTAAAATTAAAATTCGACTATAAGAATTAACAAAAAGAACAACCATTAACCAAGGGGACATGAACACAAAAAATATAAAATAAATGTAATAAATAATTCAAATAG
Source organism: Nemophila menziesii (assembly GCA_029959085.1). NCBI lineage: Eukaryota > Viridiplantae > Streptophyta > Magnoliopsida > Boraginales > Hydrophyllaceae > Nemophila > Nemophila menziesii. The sequence goes on along the minus strand of JARWIR010000027.1, from coordinate 530,574 downwards.
ATAAACATTTAATTCATAGGCTGTGTGTACTATTCTAATAACATAAGGTGACATTGTACACTTTTAAAATATCATGAGTTTATACACATATTTTCTAAGACCACAAAAGATATGATATATTTCTTCAACCTAAATAAAAATACGTTCACATATGTAAACCACAAGGAGATAAAATAAAAAAAATGTATGGTAGACTACCATATATGATGTTTGAAAATATGCTTTCTCCAATAGGTGTCAAACAAGTCTTACAACCTAATTTAATTTCTCTTACATCTATTTCCCTACTCTCCATACATACTTCAACCACTATGAATAGATGGTCTAACAAATTAAGTGCAAAAACATCTCTTGTGGTGTTGGTGTATAATTCGATATTCTGTAAAATATATATAGGAAAAATCTACCTAATTTTCTCAATATAATTAATTATAAATTTGATCAAAAATGAAAAAAACATTCAAATTAATTTACACCAATGTGAAAAAACACCCCAATTTGCTCGACAGTAGAACAAATTTTTGAACATAATGCTAATCAACGATATGCCACTAGTGGTATTACTGCTTTTCTTTTTAAGAAAATTGCAACAATTCATAATCTTCCAGTTCAGGTAATTAAATATTATTATATTTTCTTCATATAAGAGGCAGAAATGAAGACTCGTTTTTTTATAGGACTTTGTGGAAAGAAATGATATGGGGTGTGGGTCCACTATTGGTCCAATTCTTGCTTCTGGAGTTGGAATTCGTACTGTTGATTGTGGTATTCCTCAACAATCTATGCACAGGTTGGTACATATATATTTTTTTTAATTTTATTATCGAGTTTGATTTCTCAATTACTCTCAAGATCTTTACTTGTTTTTGTTTAATTGCAGTGTGAGAGAGATTTGTGGGAAGGAAGATGTGGAGATTGCTTACAACTACTTTAAGGCGTTTTATGAAATGTTCTCAAGCATAGATAAAAAACTAAAAATAGATTGCTAAAAGGCAGATTCAATTATTCAAACAACAAACACACATCACACCATTACATTTACTGTCTCAAAGCTATTCATCAAATAAACTCTTGTGGGTAATCAAACAAACATACATTTATTAAATAATAAGAAAAACATGATGGGATCAAATACTTCATTTCTCCAAGCAAAAAAAATACTTCATTTCTCAGTCTTTTTGGGATTCACTTCATTTTTCTTTGAGGATGAGCTAGCAACCATTGCTTCCAGATGCCGCTTCTCTCCAGTGAGCTGTTTGGCTAACTTTCTTAGCCTTTCATTTTCTAAAGCAATTTGCAAGTTTGCTAAGTATAGCCTTGCGTTTTCTCTTTCCATCTCTTTCTTCTTGTTCCTGAAAGACAAGAAAAAAATGTTAGTTTACTTGTTTTAGACTAGTATACATACCTTTATATTCCAAATTCTATTCATAGATTTGCTATCTCACCTCCTTTAAATGATTTACACTACAAAATGAGCAAATGAGGAAGGTGATTTACTCTATTTATACTAATTCACATTGGTAGAACAAATTTTTAAATTAAAAAAGTACCTTAGATTTATAAATTGAAATGATATGGCCAACGAATCTAAGATACTAGCATGTAAAAATAGTGTTTAGACAGAAGACTGCAAATATAGATGGAGACAATAGTTGAGGATAATATCATAATTAAGGAACAAGAGGGAGATACTACAGAGAAATTGAAAAAAAGTAGATTGGATGGAAGAAATGAATTCCGATTAGAGAAGATTGAAATTAGAAGATAACGAATATTTAGACATTAGAGTTAGATAGTAAAAGTGACGAAAAAAGGAATATCAAGAGGAGGCTGACAGTAGGTTTGAAACTAAGAGTGGAAGAAGATATATGTATATGTATAGGAAAAGGCGGCAACATTAGGGTTTAATGGGTAGTTTATTTTTTATTGTGTTTGTAAAATTAGTGTGGACCCTAAATTGTATTAATATTTTAATTATAGTTTAAAATTATAATTTTAATAAATAACATGAAATTATTTTTTTCTTATTATATATTTTCTAATAAAGTTTTATATTTAACTTCTATGAATAAAATTGTTTCTACTGTATACTTTTGATATTTGTTCGATAAAGTTTTAATCCCCTAATTGTCTTTATACGTTATTGTTTATAAATTGAACATTACCTATGCAAAAAATTAAAAATTAATATTTTAATTTATTACTACTTAATCAAATTATTTAAAAACTTAGTTTTAAATAGTTAATTGTTCAATAGATGTACTCGACTTCTTACAGTAATCTAAGATAATTTATCTATTAAAATATCCTTGAATTTATTAATAATAGAGGATGGTGACATTGTGATGCTAGTTAAATGTTTATTTTTGTTAAAGTTAAATTATGATGAATTATAATGTAGTGTTACGACATTCATTGATGAATTGCATTATGAAAAGTATGGCTTATGAGTTTTACCCTTATTCTTACTAAAATAAGTGTTGTTATAAATAAAACAAAATATCATTTATAAAAATGTTCGAGCATAGATAACTTTTAAAATCCTTCAAGGTCTTTTAGAGCTAGTAGTGACTACCACAAAAAAAAAATTGCTAATATCACCATTGAGGATGCTTTTGATGAAGCATTGTTAAAGTTAACTGTAAAATTTTCTAAATTGGATGTCATGAAATGAAGCTTATAAGAGTAGTGAACTAGAGTGTTAAGTGTATTGCAAGAAAAATACATTAACTTATATACTATAGGGTTCGCCAAGTGCATATTTTCTAAATATGATAGATTCCAGATTGTCAAAGGTTTGAAGATAAGGATGCAACTATACATTCAGTATCATTGTGGTAGTGTATTACATGTCGTTTCTCTACATGTCGTTAGTATAGGGACAAAATCGTTACAATGTGTATTTACCTTTGTTGTCCCCTAGAGTGTGATAGGTAAATCAACACACAGGGGAGCTATCACCCACAAGTGAATGAGTCGTTAACAAGTAACAAATAATTACTAGGAATATCGTTCACCATATGCACTAGGAGGTTAATTCTTTTGTCTTTCCAGGAAGCGTAGAGGGGACAAATTAAAGTTAACTAAAACATAAAATATATTTTTTGTTTCTCAAAAGTAAGGATTAAAGTCAAAATAAATAATATATGATTAGTAATGTATTTTTAGCCAAAGGACATACTAGTCAACACGAGAATATAGATAAGAAGATAGTTTGAGAGTCGCTACTAATTTCCACTAATTATGAATTTACCCATTTATGGATATCATGGTAAATTGTTATTTTAGCAATAGTCGAAACTCTAAAATCCCTTAATTCTATCCCAGGTAGATAGAGGGTTATCCTACAATTCTATGGACCTCTCCCGAGTGACCCCTACAAAACTTTCAAACGTAATTAATTCTAAGTTAATTGAATATCCGGTTAGTCAAGACCTCCTAACTCAATAAGACACACCGAATGATTATATATTATTTTCTATAATCTGATCTCCCCCTCTCCCCCTCCCGGATGACAGTCTAGTCTACTAATACCACCTACAACTTTATCTTCATATGGGCTGAAGAAATCATAAATACATAATGAATGCTAAATCAATTCATTTGAATAGTAAGATCCAAAAACACAATGAAACATCATAATCCAAATGTAGGGTTCATACACTATCCATTTCTCTAGCTACAAATGATTTAGTTCATAAAAAAATAATAGACAACAACAAATAAAAGTGTAATATTCATGTTTAAAATATGAAATAGAATTGGATTACACTATTAATTTGTATCTTGAATTTGTCACATTGTCTGGAATTTGGTAATAGTCTATTGCAAGATATCCCAGGAAGCATATTCTGTAATAATCAAAATAAATTAAATATAATTAAAATTAAAATTTGACTATAAGAATTAACAAAAAGAACAACCATTAACCAAGGGGACATGAACACAAAAAATATAAAATAAATGTAATAAATAATTCAAATAGATAAACATTTAATTCATAGGCTGTGTGTACTATTCTAATAACATAAGGTGACATTGTACACTTTTAAAATATCATGAGTTTATACACATATTTTCTAAGACCACAAAGGATATGATGTATTTCTTCAACCTAAATAAAAATACGTTCACATATGTAAACCACAAGGAGATAAAATAAAAAGAATGTATGGTAGACTACCATATATGATGTTTGAAAATATGCTTTCTCCAATAGGTGTCAAACAAGTCTTACAACCTAATTTAATTTCTCTTACATCTATTTCCCTACTCTCCATACATACTCCAACCACTATGAATAGATGGTCTAACAAATTAAGTGCAAAAACATCTCTTGTGGTGTTGGTGTATATTTTGATATTCTGTAAAATATATATAGGAAAAATCTACCTAATTTTCTCAATATAATTAATTATAAATTTGATAAAAAATGAAAAAAACATTCAAATTAATTTACACCAATGTGAAAAAACACCCCAATTTGCTCGACAGTAGAACAAATTTTTGAACATAATGCTAATCAACGATATGCCACTAGTGGTATTACTGCTTTTCTTTTTAAGAAAATTGCAACAATTCATAATCTTCCAGTTCAGGTAATTAAATATTATTATATTTTCTTCATATAAGAGGCAGAAATGGAGACTCGTTTTTTTATAGGACTTTGTGGTAAGAAATGATATGGGGTGTGGGTCCACTATTGCTCCAATTCTTGCTTCTAGAGTTGGAATTCGTACTGTTGATTGTGGTATTCCTCAACAATCTATGCACAAGTTGGTACATATATATTTTTTTTAATTTTATTATCGAGTTTGATTTCTCAATAACTCTCAAGATCTTTACTTGTTTTTGTTTAATTGCAGTGCGAGAGAGATTTGTGAGAAGGAAGATGTGGAGATTGCTTACAACTACTTTAAGGCGTTTTATGAAATGTTCTCAAGCGTAGATAAAAAAACTAAAAATAGATTGCTAAAAGGCAGATTCAATTATTCAAACAACAAACACACATCACACCATTACATTTACTGTCTCAAAGCTATTCATCAAATAAACTCTTGTGGGTAATCAAACAAACACACATTTATTAAATAATAAGAAAAACATGATGGGATCAAATACTTCATTTCTCCAAGCAAAAAAAATACTTCATTTCTCAGTCTTTTTGGGATTCACTTCATTTTTCTTTGAGGATGAGCTAGCAACCATTGCTTCCAGGTGCCGCTTCTCTCCAGTGAGCTGTTTGGCTAACTTTCTTAGCCTTTCATTTTCTAAAGCAATTTGCAAGTTTGCTAAGTATAGCGTTGCGTTTTCTCTTTCCATCTCTTTCTTCTTGTTCCTGAAAGACAAGAAAAAAATATTAGTTTACTTGTTTTAGACTAGTATACATACCTTTATATTCCAAATTCTATTCATAGATTTGCTATCTCACCTCCTTTAAATGACTTACACTACAAAATGAGCAAATGAGGAAGGTGATTTACTCTATTTATACTAATTCACATTGGTAGAACAAATTTTTAAATTAAAAAAGTACCTTAGATTTATAAATTAAAATGATATGGCCAACGATCTAAGATACTAGCATGTAAAAATAGTATTTAGACAGAAGACTGCAGATCTAGATGGAGACAATAGTTGAGGATAATATCATAATTAAGGAAGAAGAGGGAGATACTACAGAGAAATTGAAAAAAAGTAGATTGGATAGAAGAAATGAATTCCGATTAGAGAAGATTGAAATTAGAAGATAACGAATATTTAGACATTAGAACTAGATAGTAAAAGTGACGAAAAAAGGAATATCAAGAGGAGGCTGACAGTAGGTTTGAAACTAATAGTGGAAGAAGATGTATGTATATGTATAGGAAAAGGCGGCAACATTAGGGTTTAATGGGTAGTTTATTTTTTATTGTGTTTGTGAAATTAGTGTGGACCCTAAATTGTATTAATATTTTAATTATAGTTTAAAATTATAATTTTAATAAATAACATGAAATTAGTTTTTTCTTATTATATATTTTCTAATAAAGTTTTATATTTAACTTCTATGAATAAAATTGTTTCTACTGTATACTTTTGATATTTGTTCGATAAAGTTTTAATCCCCTAATTGTCTTTATATGTTATTGTTTATAAATAGAACATTACCTATGCAAAAAATTAAAAATTAATATTTTAATTTATTACTACTTAATCAAATTATTTAAAAACTTAGTTTTAAATAGTTAATTGTTCAATAGATGTACTCGACTTCTTATAGTAATCTAAGATAATTTATCTATTAAAATATCCTTGAATTTACCAATAATAGAGGATGGTGACATTGTGATGCTAGTTAAATGTTTATTTTTGTCAAAGTTAAATTATGATGAATTATAATGTAGTGTTACGACATTCGTTGATGAATTGCATTCTGAAAAGTATGGCTTATGAGTTTTACCCTTATTCTTACTAAAATAAGTGTTGTTATAAATAAAACAAAATATCATTCATAAAAATGTTCGAGCATAGATAACTTTTAAAATCCTTCAAGGTCTTTTAGAGCTAGTAGTGACTACCACAAAAAAAATTGCTAATATCACCATTGAGGATGCTTTTGATGAAACATTGTTAAAGTTAACTGTAAAATTATCTAAATTGGATGTCATGAAATGAAGCTTATAAGAGTAGTGAACTAGAGTGTTAAGTGTATTGCAAGAAAAATACATTAATTTATATACTATAGGGTTCGCCAAGTACATATTTTCTAAATATGATAGATCCAGATTGTCAAAGGTTTGAAGATAAGGATGCAACTATACATTCAGTATCATTGTGGTAGTGTATTACATGTCGTTTCTCTACATGACGTTAGTATAGGGACAAAATCGTTACAATGTGTATTTACCTTTGTTGTCCCCTAGAGTGTGATAGGTAAATCAACACATAGGGGAGCTACTACCCACAAGTGAATGAGTCGTTAACAAGTAACAAATAATTACTAGGAATATCGTTCTCCAGATGCACTAGGAGGTTAATTCTTTTGTCTTTCCAGGAAGCGTAGAGGGGACAAATTACAGTTAACTAAAACATAAAATATATTTTTTGTTTCTCAAAAGTAAGGATTTAAGTCAAAATAAATTATATATGATTAGTAATGTATTTTTAACCAAAGGACATACTAGTCAACACGAGAATATAGATAAGAAGATAGTTTGAGAGTCGCTACTAATTTCCACTAATTATGAATTTACCCATTTATGGATATCATGGTAAATTGTTATTTTAGCAATCGTCGAAACTCTAAAATCCCTTAATTCCATCCCAGGTAGATAGAGGGTTATCCTACAATTCTATGGACCTCTCCCGAGTGACCCCTACAAAACTTTCAAACGTAATTAATTCTGAATTAATTGACTATCCGGTTAGTCAAGACCTCCTAACTCAATAACACACACCGAATGATTATATATTATTTTCTATAATCCGATCTCCCCCTCTCCCCCTCCCAGATGACAGTCTAGTCTACTAATACCACCTACAACTTTATCTTCATAAGGGCTGAAGAAATCATAAATACATAACGAATGCTAAATCAATTCATTTGAATAGTAATATCCCAAAACACAATGAAACATCATAATCCAAATGTAGGGTTCATACATTGTCCCTTTCTCTAGCTACAAATGATTTAGTTCATAAAAAAATAATAGACAACAACAAATAAAAGTGTAATATTCATGTTTAAAATATGAAATAGAATTGGATTACACTATTAATTTGTATCTTGAATTTGTCACCATTGTCTAAAATTTGGTAATAGTCTATTGCAAGATATCCCAGGAAGCATATTCTGTAATAATCAAAATAAATTAAATATAATTAAAATTAAAATTTGACTATAAGAATTAACAAAAAGAACAACCATTAACCAAGGGGACATGAACACAAAAAATATAAAATAAATGTAATAAATAATTCAAATAGATAAACATTTAATTCATAGGCTGTGTGTACTATTCTAATAACATAAGGTGACATTGTACACTTCTAAAATATCATGAGTTTATACACATATTTTCTAAGACCACAAAAGATATGATGTATTTCTTAAACCTAAATAAAAATACGTTCACATATGTAAACCACAAGGAAATAAAATAAAAAGAATGTATGGTAGACTACCATATATGATGTTTGAAAATATGCTTTCTCCAATAGGTGTCAAACAAGTCTTACAACCTAATTTAATTTCTCTTACATCTATTTCCCTACTCTCCATACATACTCCAACCACTATGAATAGATGGTCTAACAAATTAAGTGCAACAACATCTCTTATGGTGTTGGTGTATATTTCGATATTCTGTAAAATATATATAGGAAATATCTACCTAATTTTCTCAATATAATTAATTATAAATTTGATCAAAAATGAAAAAAACATTCAAATTAATTTACACCAATGTGAAAAAACACCCCAATTTGCTCGACAGTAGAACAAATTTTTGAACATAATGCTAATCAACGATATGCCACTAGTGGTATTACTGCTTTTCTTTTTAAGGAAATTGCAACAATTCATGATCTTCCAGTTCAGGTAATTAAATATTATTATATTTTCTTCATATAAGAGGCAGAAATGAAGACTCGTTTTTTTATAGGACTTTGTGGTAAGAAATGATATGGGGTGTGGGTCCACTATTGGTCCAATTCTTGCTTCTGGAGTTGGAATTCGTACTGTTGATTGTGGTATTCCTCAACAATCTATGCACAGGTTGGTACATATATATTTTTTTTAATTTTATTATCGAGTTTGATTTCTCAATTACTCTCAAGATCTTTACTTGTTTTTGTTTAATTGCAGTGTGAGAGAGATTTGTGGGAAGGAAGATGTGGAGATTGCTTACAACTACTTTAAGGCGTTTCATGAAATGTTCTCAAGCGTAGATAAAAAACTAAAAATTGATTGCTAAAAGGCAGATTCAATTATTCAAACAACAAACACACATCACACCATTACATTTACTGTCTCAAAGCTATTCATCAAATAAACTCTTGTGGGTAATCAAACAAACACACATTTATTAAATAATAAGAAAAACCTGATGGGATCAAATACTTCATTTCTCCAAGCAAAAAAAAATACTTCATTTCTCAGTCTTTTTGGGATTTACTTCATTTTTCTTTGAGGATGAGCTAGCAACCATTGCTTCCAGGTGCCGCTTCTCTCCAGTGAGCTGTTTGGCTAACTTTCTTAGCCTTTCATTTTCTAAAGCAATTTGCAAGTTTGCTAAGTATAGCCTTGCGTTTTATCTTTCCATCTCTTTCTTCTTGTTCCTGAAAGACATGAGAAAAATGTTAGTTTACTTGTTTTAGACTAGTATACATACCTTTATATTCCAAATTCTATTCATAGATTTGCTATCTCACCTCTTTTAAATGATTTACACTACAAAATGAGAAAATGAGGAAGGTGATTTACTCTATTTATACTAATTAACATTGGTAGAACAAATTTTTAAATTAAAAAGTACCTTAGATTTATAAATTGAAATTATATGGCCAACGATCTAAGATAATAGCATGTAAAAATAGTATTTAGACAGAAGACTGCAGATCTAGATGGAGAAAATAGTTGAGGATAATATCATAATTAAGGAAGAAGAGGGAGATACTACAGAGAAATTGAAAAAAAGTAGATTGGATCGAAGAAATGAATTCTGATTAGAGAAGATTGAAATTAGAAGATAACGAATATTTAGACATTAGAGTTAGATTGTAAAAGTGACGAAAAAAGGAATATCAAGAGGAGGCTGACAGTAGGTTTGAAACTAAGAGTGGAAGAAGATGTATGTATATGTATAGGAAAATGCGGCAACATTAGGGTTTAATGGGTAGTTTATTTTTTATTGTGTTTGTGAAATTAGTGTGGACCCTAAATTGTATTAATATTTTAATTATAGTTTAATATTATAATTTTAATTATAGTTTAAAATTATAATTATAATAAATAACATGAAATTTTTTTTTTCTTATTATATATTTTCTAATAAAGTTTTATATTTAACTTCTATGAATAAAATTGTTTCTACTGTATAATTTTGATATTTGTTCGATAAAGTTTTAATCCCCTAATTGTCTTTATATGTTATTGTTTATAAATTGAACATTACCTATGCAAAAAATTAAAAATTAATATTTTAATTTGTTACTACTTAATCAAATTGTTTAAAAACTTAGTTTTTAAATAGTTAATTGTTCAATAGATGTACTCGACTTCTTACAGTAATCTAAGATAATTTATCTATTAAAATATCCTTGAATTTACCAATAATAGAGGATGGTGACATTGTGATGCTAGTTAAATGTTTATTTTTGTCAAAGTTAAATTATGATGAATTATAATGTAGTGTTACGACATTCATTGATGAATTGCATTCTGAAAAGTATGGCTTATGAGTTTTACCCTTATTCTTACTAAAATAAGTGTTGTGATAAATAAAACAAAATATCATTCATAAAAATGTTCGAGCATAGATAACTTTTAAAATCCTTCAAGGTCTTTTAAAGCTAGTAGTGACTACCACAAAAAAAAAATTGCTAATATCACCATTGAGGATGCTTTTGATGAAACATTGTTAAAGTTAACTGTAAAATTATCTAAATTGGATGTCATGAAATGAAGCTTATAAGAGTAGTGAACTAGAGTGTTAAGTGTATTGCAAGAAAAATAGATTAACTTATATACTATAGGGTTCGCCAAGTACATATTTTCTAAATATGATAGATTCCAGATTGTCAAAGGTTTGAAGATAAGGATGCAACTATACATTCAGTATCATTGTGGTAGTGTATTACATGTCGTTTCTCTACATGTCGTTAGTATAGGGACAAAATCGTTACAATGTGTATTTACCTTTGTTGTCCTCTAGAGTGTGATAGGTAAATCAACACATAGGGGAGCTACTACCCACAAGTGAATGAGTCGTTAACAAGTAACAAATAATTACTAGGAATATCGTTCTCCATATGCACTAGGAGGTTAATTCTTTTGTCTTTCCAGGAAGCGTAGAGGGGACAAATTACAGTTAACTAAAACATAAAATATATTTTTTGTTTCTCAAAAGTAAGGATTTAAGTCAAAATATATAATATATGATTAGTAATGTATTTCTAACCAAAGGACATACTAGTCAACACGAGAATATAGATAAGAAGATAGATTGAGAGTCGCTACTAATTTCCACTAATTATGAATTTACCCATTTATGGATATCATGGTAAATTGTTATTTTAGCAATCGTCGAAACTCTAAAATCCCTTAATTCCATCCCAGGTAGATAGAGGGTTATCCTACAATTCTATGGACCTCTCCCGAGTGACCCCTACAAAACTTTCAAACGTAATTAATTCTAAATTAATTGACTATCCGGTTAGTCAAGACCTCCAAACTCAATAACACACACCGAATGATTATATATTATTTTCTATAATCCGATCTCCCCCTCTCCCCCTCCCGGATGACAGTCTAGTCTACTAATACCACCTACAACTTTATCTTCATAAGGGCTGAAGAAATCATAAATACATAATGAATGCTAAATCAATTCATTTGAATAGTAATATCCCAAAACACAATGAAACATCATAATCCAAATGTAGGCTTCATACATTATCCCTTTCTCTAGCTACAAATGATTTAGTTCATAAAAAATAATAGACAACAACATATAAAAGTGTAATATTCATGTTTAAAATATGAAATAGAATTGGATTTCACTATTAATTTGTATCTTGAATTTGTCACCATTGTCTAGAATTTGGTAATAGTCTATTGCAAGATATCCCAGGAAGCATATTCTGTAATAATCAAAATAAATTAAATATAATTAAAATTAAAATTTGACTATAATAATTAACAAAAAGATCAACCATTAACCAAGGGGACATGAACACAAAAAATATAAAATAAATGTAATAAATAATTCAAATAGATAAACATTTAATTCATAGGCTGTGTGTACTATTCTAATAACATAAGGTGACATTGTACACTTTTAAAATATCATGAGTTTATACACATATTTTCTAAGACCACAAAAGATATGATGTATTTCTTCAACCTAAATAAAAATACGTTCACATATGTAAACCACAAGGAGATAAAATAAAAAGAATGTATGGTAGACTACCATATATGATGTTTGAAAATATGCTTTCTCCAATAGGTGTCAAACAAGTCTTACAACCTAATTTAATTTCTCTTACATCTATTTCCCTACTCTCCATACATACTCCAACCACTATGAATAGATGGTCTAACAAATTAAGTGCAACAACATCTCTTGTGGTGTTGGTGTATATTTCGATATTCTGTAAAATATATATAGGAAAAATCTACCTAATTTTCTCAATATAATTAATTATAAATTTGATCAAAAATGAAAAAAACATTCAAATTAATTTACACCAATGTGAAAAAACACCCCAATTTGCTCGACAATAGAACAAATTTTTGAACATAATGCTAATAAACGATATGCCACTAGTGGTATTACTGCTTTTCTTTTTATTGAAATTGCAACAATTCATAATCTTCCAGTTCAGTTAATTAAATATTATTATATTTTCTTCATATAAGAGGAAGAAATGAAGACTCTGTTTTTTTATAGGACTTTGTGGTAAGAAATGATATGGGGTGTGGGTCCACTATTGGTCCAATTCTTGCTTCTGGAGTTGGAATTCGTACTGTTGATTGTGGTATTCCTCAACAATCTATGCACAGGTTGGTACATATATATTTTTTTTAATTTTATTATCGAGTTTGATTTCTCAATTACTCTCAAGATCTTTACTTGTTTTTGTTTAATTGCAGTGTGAGAGAGATTTGTGGGAAGGAAGATGTGGAGATTGCTTACAACTACTTTAAGGCGTTTTATGAAATGTTCTCAAGCGTAGATAAAAAACTAAAAATAGATTGCTAAAAGGCAGATTCAATTATTCAAACAACAAACACACATCACACCATTACATTTACTGTCTCAAAGCTATTCATCAAATAAACTCTTGTGGGTAATCAAACAAACACACATTTATTAAATAATAAGAAAAACATGATGGGATCAAATACTTCATTTCTCCAAGCAAAACAAATACTTCATTTCTCAGTCTTTTTGGGATTCACTACATTTTTCTTTGAGGATGTGCTAGCAACCATTGCTTCTAGGTGCCGCTTCTCTCCAGTGAGCTGTTTGGCTAACTTTCTTAGCCTTTCATTTTCTAAAGCAATTTGCAAGTTTGCTAAGTATAGCCTTGCGTTTTCTCTTTCCATCTCTTTCTTCTTGTTCCTGAAAGACAAGAAAATAATGTTAGTTTACTTGTTTTAGACTAGTATACATACCTTTATATTCCAAAATCTATTCATAGATTTGCTATCTCACCTCTTTTAAATGATTTACGCTACAAAATGAGCAAATGAGGAAGGTGATTTACTCTATTTATACTAATTCACATTGGTAGAACAAATTTTTAAATTGAAAAAATACCTTAGATTTATAAATTGAAATGATATGGCCAACGATCTAAGATACTAGCATGTAAAAATAGTATTTAGACAGAAGACTGCAGATCTAGATGGAGACAATAGTTGAAGATAATATCATAATTAAGGAAGAAGAGGGAGATACTACAGAGAAATTGAAAAAAAGTAGATTGGATGGAAGAAATGAATTCCGATTAGAGAAGATTGAAATTAGAAGATAACGAATATTTAGACATTAGAGTTAGATAGTAAATGTGACGAAAAAAGGAATATCAAGAGGAGGCTGACAGTAGGTTTGAATGGGTAGTTTATTTTTTATTGTGTTTGTGAAATTAGTGTGGACCTTAAATTGTATTAATATTTTAATTATAGTTTAAAATTATAATTTTAATAAATAACATGAAATTTTTTTTTTCTTATTATATATTTTCTAATAAAGTTTTATATTTAACTTCTATGAATAAAATTGTTTCTACTGTATACTTTTGATATTTGTTTGTTAAAGTTTTAATCCCCTAACTGTCTTTATATGTTATTGTTTATAAATTGAACATTACCTATGCAAAAAATTCAAAATTAATATTTTAATTTATTACTACTTAATCAAATTGTTTAAAAACTTAGTTTTTAAATAGTTAATTGTTCAATAGATGTACTCGACTTCTTACTGTAATCTAAGATAATTTATCTATTAAAATATCCTTGAATTTACCAATAATAGAGGATGGTGACATTGTGATGCTAGTTAAATGTTTATTTTTGTCAAAGTTAAATTATGATGAATTATAATGTAGTGTTACGACATTCATTGATGAATTGCATTCTGAAAAGTATGGCTTATGAGTTTTACCCTTATTCTTACTAAAATAAGTGTTGTTATAAATAAAACAAAATATCATTCATAAAAATGGTCGAGCATAGATAACTTTTAAAATCCTTCAAGGTCTTTTAGAGCTAGTAGTGACTACCACAAAAAAAAAAATTGCTAATATCACCATTGAGGATGCTTTTGATGAAACATTGTTAAAGTTAACTGTAAAATTATCTAAATTGGATGTCATGAAATGAAGCTTATAAGAGTAGTGAACTAGAGTATTAAGTGTATTGCAAGAAAAATACATTAACTTATATCCTATAGGGTTCGCCAAGTACATATTTTCTAAATATGATAGATTCCAGATTGTCAAAGGTTTGAAGATAAGGATGCAACTATAGATTCAGTATCATTGTGGTAGTGTATTACATTTTGTTTCTTTACATGTCGTTAGTATAGGGACAAAATCGTTACAATGTGTATTTACCTTTGTTGTCCCCTAGAGTGTGATAGGTAAATCAACACCTAGGGGAGCTACTACCCACAAGTGAATGAGTCGTTAACAAGTAACAAATAATTACTAGGAATATCGTTCTCCATATGCACTAGGAGGTTAATTCTTTTGTCTTTCCAGGAAGCGTAGAGGGGACAAATTACAGTTAACTAAAACATAAAATATATTTTTTGTTTCTCAAAAGTAAGGATTAAAGTCAAAATAAATAATATATGATTAGTAATGTATTTTTAACCAAAGGACATACTAGTCAACACGAGAATATAGATAAGAAGATAGTTTGAAAGTCTCTACTAATTTCCACAAATTATGAATTTACCCATTTATGGATATCATGGTAAATTGTTATTTTAGCAATAGTCGAAACTCTAAAATCCCTTAATTCCATCCCAGATAGATAGAGGGTTATCCTACAATTCTATGGACCTCTCCCGAGTGACCCCTACAAAACTTTCAAACGTAATTAATTATAAATTAATTGACTATCCGGTTAGTCAAGACCTCCTAACTCAATAACACACACCGAATGATTATATATATTATTTTCTATAATCCGATCTCCCGCTCTCCCCCTCCCGGATGACAGTCTAGACTACTAATACCACTTACAACTTTATCTTCATAAGGGCTGAAGAAATCATAAATACATAATGAATGCTAAATCAATTCATTTGAATAGTAATATCCCAAAACACAATGAAACATCATAATCCAAATGTAGGGTTCATACATTATCCATTTCTCTAGCTACAAATGATTTAGTTCATAAAAAAATAATAGACAACAACATATAAAAGTGTAATATTCATGTTTAAAATATGAAATAGAATTGGATTACACTATTAATGTGTATCTTGAATTTGTCACCATTGTCTGGAATTTGGTAATAGTCTATTGCAAGATATCCCAGGAAGCATATTCTGTAATAATCAAAATAAATTAAATATAATTAAAATTAAAATTTGACTATAAGAATTAACAAAAAGAACAACCATTAACAAAGGGGACATGAACACAAAAAATATAAACATTTAATTCATAGGCTGTGTGTACTATTCTAATAACATAAGGTGACATTGTACACTTTTAAAATAACATGAGTTTATACACATATTTTCTAAGACCACAAAAGATATGATGTATTTCTTCAACCTAAATAAATATACGTTCACATATGTAAACCACAAGGAGATAAAATAAAAATAATGTATGGTAGACTACCATATATGATGTTTGAAAATAAGGCTTTCTCCAATAGGTGTCAAACAAGTCTTACAACCTAATTTAATTTCTCTTACATCTATTTCCCTACTCTCCATACATACTCCAACCACTATGAATAGATGGTCTAACAAATTAAGTGCAAAAACATCTCTTGTGGTGTTGGTGTATATTTCGATATTCTGTAAAATATATATAGGAAAAATCTACCTAATTTTCTCAATATAATTAATTATAAATTTGATCAAAAATGAAAAAAACATTCAAATTAATTTACACCAATGTGAAAAAACACCCCAATTTGCTCGACAGCAGAACAAATTTTTGAACATTATGCTAATCAACGATATGCTACTAGTGGTATTACTGCTTTTACTTTTAAGGAAATTGCAACAATTCATAATCTTCCAGTTCAGGTAATTAAATATTATTATATTTTCTTCATATAAGAGGCAGAAATGAAGACTCGTTTTTTTATAGGACTTTGTGGTAAGAAATGATATGGGGTGTGGGTCCACTATTGGTCCAATTCTTGCTTCTGGAGTTGGAATTCGTACTGTTGATTGTGGTATTCCTCAACTATCTATGCACAGGTTGGTACATATATATATTTTTTAATTTTATTATCGAGTTTGATTTCTCAATTACTCTCAAGATCTTTACTTGTTTTTGTTTAATTGCAGTGTGAGAGAGATTTGTGGGAAGGAAGATGTGGAGATTGCTTACAACTACTTTAAGGCGTTTTATGAAATGTTCTCAAGCGTAGATAAAAAACTAAAAATAGATTGCTAAAAGGCAGATTCAATTATTCAAACAACAAACACACATCACACCATTACATTTACTGTCTCAAAGCTATTCATCAAATAAACTCTTGTGGGTAATCAAACAAACACACATTTATTAAATAATAAGAAAAACATGATGGGATCAAATACTTCATTTCTCCAAGCAAAACAAATACTTCATTTCTCAGTCTTTTTGGGATTCACTTCATTTTTCTTTGAGGATGTGCTAGCAACCATTGCTTCCAGGTGCCGCTTCTCTCCAGTGAGCTGTTTGGCTAACTTTCTTAGCCTTTCATTTTCTAAAGCAATTTGCAAGTTTGCTAAGTATAGCCTTGCGTTTTCTCTTTCCATCTCTTTCTTCTTGTTCCTGAAAGACAAGAAAATAATGTTAGTTTACTTGTTTTAGACTAGTATACATACCTTTATATTCCAAAATCTATTCATAGATTTGCTATCTCACCTCTTTTAAATGATTTACGCTACAAAATGAGCAAATGAGGAAGGTGATTTACTCTATTTATACTAATTCACATTGGTAGAACAAATTTTTAAATTGAAAAAATACCTTAGATTTATAAATTGAAATGATATGGCCAACGATCTAAGATACTAGCATGTAAAAATAGTATTTAGACAGAAGACTGCAGATCTAGATGGAGACAATAGTTGAAGATAATATCATAATTAAGGAAGAAGAGGGAGATACTACAGAGAAATTGAAAAAAAGTAGATTGGATGGAAGAAATGAATTCCGATTAGAGAAGATTGAAATTAGAAGATAACGAATATTTAGACATTAGAGTTAGATAGTAAATGTGACGAAAAAAGGAATATCAAGAGGAGGCTGACAGTAGGTTTGAATGGGTAGTTTATTTTTTATTGTGTTTGTGAAATTAGTGTGGACCTTAAATTGTATTAATATTTTAATTATAGTTTAAAATTATAATTTTAATAAATAACATGAAATTGTTTTTTTCTTATTATATATTTTCTAATAAAGTTTTATATTTAACTTCTATGAATAAAATTGTTTCTACTGTATACTTTTGATATTTGTTTGTTAAAGTTTTAATCCCCTAACTGTCTTTATATGTTATTGTTTATAAATTGAACATTACCTATGCAAAAAATTCAAAATTAATATTTTAATTTATTACTACTTAATCAAATTGTTTAAAAACTTAGTTTTTAAATAGTTAATTGTTCAATAGATGTACTCGACTTCTTACTGTAATCTAAGATAATTTATCTATTAAAATATCCTTGAATTTACCAATAATAGAGGATGGTGACATTGTGATGCTAGTTAAATGTTTATTTTTGTCAAAGTTAAATTATGATGAATTATAATGTAGTGTTACGACATTCATTGATGAATTGCATTCTGAAAAGTATGGCTTATGAGTTTTACCCTTATTCTTACTAAAATAAGTGTTGTTATAAATAAAACAAAATATCATTCATAAAAATGGTCGAGCATAGATAACTTTTAAAATCCTTCAAGGTCTTTTAGAGCTAGTAGTGACTACCACAAAAAAAAAATTGCTAATATCACCATTGAGGATGCTTTTGATGAAACATTGTTAAAGTTAACTGTAAAATTATCTAAATTGGATGTCATGAAATGAAGCTTATAAGAGTAGTGAACTAGAGTATTAAGTGTATTGCAAGAAAAATACATTAACTTATATCCTATAGGGTTCGCCAAGTACATATTTTCTAAATATGATAGATTCCAGATTGTCAAAGGTTTGAAGATAAGGATGCAACTATAGATTCAGTATCATTGTGGTAGTGTATTACATGTCGTTTCTCTACATGTCGTTAGTATAGGGACAAAATCGTTACAATGTGTATTTACCTTTGTTGTCCCCTAGAGTGTGATAGGTAAATCAACACCTAGGGGAGCTACTACCCACAAGTGAATGAGTCGTTAACAAGTAACAAATAATTACTAGGAATATCGTTCTCCATATGCACTAGGAGGTTAATTCTTTTGTCTTTCCAGGAAGCGTAGAGGGGACAAATTACAGTTAACTAAAACATAAAATATATTTTTTGTTTCTCAAAAGTAAGGATTAAAGTCAAAATAAATAATAAATGATTAGTAATGTATTTTTAACCAAAGGACATACTAGTCAACACGAGAATATAGATAAGAAGATAGTTTGAGAGTCTCTACTAATTTCCACTAATTATGAATTTACCCATTTATGGATATCATGGTAAATTGTTATTTTAGCAATAGTCGAAACTCTAAAATCCCTTAATTCCATCCCAGATAGATAGAGGGTTATCCTACAATTCTATGGACCTCTCCCGAGTGACCCCTACAAAACTTTCAAACGTAATTAATTCTAAATTAATTGACTATCCGGTTAGTCAAGACCTCCTAACTCAATAACACACACCGAATGATTATATATATTATTTTCTATAATCCGATCTCCCGCTCTCCCCCTCCCGGATGACAGTCTAGACTACTAATACCACTTACAACTTTATCTTCATAAGGGCTGAAGAAATCATAAATACATAATGAATGCTAAATCAATTCATTTGAATAGTAATATCCCAAAACACAATGAAACATCATAATCCAAATGTAGGGTTCATACATTATCCATTTCTCTAGCTACAAATGATTTAGTTCATAAAAAAATAATAGACAACAACATATAAAAGTGTAATATTCATGTTTAAAATATGAAATAGAATTGGATTACACTATTAATTTGTATCTTGAATTTGTCACCATTGTCTGGAATTTGGTAATAGTCTATTGCAAGATATCCCAGGAAGCATATTCTGTAATAATCAAAATAAATTAAATATAATTAAAATTAAAATTTGACTATAAGAATTAACAAAAAGAACAACCATTAACAAAGGGGACATGAACACAAAAAATATAAACATTTAATTCATAGGCTGTGTGTACTATTCTAATAACATAAGGTGACATTGTACACTTTTAAAATAACATGAGTTTATACACATATTTTCTAAGACCACAAAAGATATGATGTATTTCTTCAACCTAAATAAATATACGTTCACATATGTAAACCACAAGGAGATAAAATAAAAAGAATGTATGGTAGACTACCATATATGATGTTTGAAAATAAGGCTTTCTCCAATAGGTGTCAAACAAGTCTTACAACCTAATTTAATTTCTCTTACATCTATTTCCCTACTCTCCATACATACTCCAACCACTATGAATAGATGGTCTAACAAATTAAGTGCAAAAACATCTCTTGTGGTGTTGGTGTATATTTCGATATTCTGTAAAATATATATAGGAAAAATCTACCTAATTTTCTCAATATAATTAATTATAAATTTGATCAAAAATGAAAAAAAACATTCAAATTAATTTACACCAATGTGAAAAAACACCCCAATTTGCTCGACAGCAGAACAAATTTTTGAACATTATGCTAATC
Organism: Nemophila menziesii; assembly: GCA_029959085.1. Taxonomy (NCBI): domain Eukaryota; kingdom Viridiplantae; phylum Streptophyta; class Magnoliopsida; order Boraginales; family Hydrophyllaceae; genus Nemophila; species Nemophila menziesii. The sequence continues at coordinate 510,260 of JARWIR010000027.1, read as the reverse complement.
AACGATATGCTACTAGTGGTATTACTGCTTTTACTTTTAAGGAAATTGCAACAATTCATAATCTTCCAGTTCAGGTAATTAAATATTATTATATTTTCTTCATATAAGAGGCTGAAATGAAGACTCGTTTTTTTATAGGACTTTGTGGTAAGAAATGATATGGGGTGTGGGTCCACTATTGGTCCAATTCTTGCTTCTGGAGTTGGAATTCGTACTGTTGATTGTGGTATTCCTCAACTATCTATGCACAGGTTGGTACATATATATATTTTTTAATTTTATTATCGAGTTTGATTTCTCAATTACTCTCAAGATCTTTACTTGTTTTTGTTTAATTGCAGTGTGAGAGAGATTTGTGGGAAGGAAGATGTGGAGATTGCTTACAACTACTTTAAGGCGTTTTATGAAATGTTCTCAAGCGTAGATAAAAAACTAAAAATAGATTGCTAAAAGGCAGATTCAATTATTCAAACAACAAACACACATCACACCATTACATTTACTGTCTCAAAGCTATTCATCAAATAAACTCTTGTGGGTAATCAAACAAACACACATTTATTAAATAATAAGAAAAACATGATGGGATCAAATACTTCATTACTCCAAGCAAAAAAAATACTTCATTTCTCAGTCTTTTTGGGATTCACTTCATTTTTCTTTGAGGATGAGCTAGCAACCATTGTTTCCAGGTGCCGCTTCTCTCCAGTGAGCTGTTTGGCTAACTTTCTTAGCCTTTCATTTTCTAAAGCAATTTGCAAGTTTGCTAAGTATAGCCTTGCGTTTTCTCTTTCCATCTCTTTCTTCTTGTTCCTGAAAGACATGAAAAAAATGTTAGTTTACTTGTTTTAGACTAGTATACATACCTTTATATTCATAATTCTATTCATAGATTTGCTATCTCACCTCTTTTAAATGATTTACACTACAAAATGAGCAAATGAGGAAGGTGATTTACTCTATTTATACTAATTCACATTGGTAGAACAAATTTTTAAATTAAAAAAGTACCTTAGATTTATAAATTGAAATGATATGGCCAACGATCTAAGATACTAGCATGTAAAAATAGTATTTAGACAGAAGACTGCAGATCTAGATGGAGACAATAGTTGAGGATAATATCATAATTAAGGAAGAAGAGGGAGATACTACAGAGAAATTGAAAAAAAGTAGAATGGATGGAAGAAATGAATTCCGATTAGAGAAGATAGAAATTAGAAGATAACGAATATTTAGACATTAGAGTTAGATAGTAAAAGTGACGAAAAAAGGAATATCAAGAGGAGGCTGACAGTAGGTTTGAAACTAAGAGTGGACGAAGATGTAAGTATATGTATAGGAAAAGGCGGCAACATTAGGGTTTAATGGGTAGTTTATTTTTTATTGTGTTTGTGAAATTAGTGTGGACCCTAAATTTTATTAATATTTTAATTATAGTTTAAAATTATAATTTTAATAAATAACATGAAATTATTTTTTTCTTATCATATATTTTCTAATAAAGTTTTATATTTAACTTCTATGAATAAATTTGTTTCTACTGTATACTTTTGATATTTGTTCGATAAAGTTTTAATCCCCTAATTGTCTTTATATGTTATTGTTTATAAATTGAACATTACCTATGCAAAAAATTAAAAATTAATATTTTAATTTATTACTACTTAATCAAATTGTTTAAAAACTTAGTTTTTAAATAGTTAATTGTTCAATAGATGTACTCGACTTCTTACAGGAATCTAAGATAATTTATCTATTAAAATATCCTTGAATTTACCAATAATAGAGGATGGTGACATTGTGATGCTAGTTAAATGTTTATTTTTGTCAAAGTTAAATTATGATGAATTATAATGTAGTGTTACGACATTCATTGATGAATTGCATTCTGAAAAGTATGGCTTATGAGTTTTACCCTTATTCTTACTAAAATAAGTGTTGTTATAAATAAAACAAAATATCATTCATAAAAATGTTCGATCATAGATAACTTTTAAAATCCTTCAAGGTCTTTTAGAGCTAGTAGTGACTACCACAAAAAAAAATTGCTAATATCACCATTGAGAATGCTTTTGATGAAACATTGTTTAAGTTAACTGTAAAATTATCTAAATTGGATGTCATGAAATGAAGCTTATAAGAGTAGTGAACTAGAGTGTTAAGTGTATTGCAAGAAAAATACATTAACTTATATCCTATAGGGTTCGCCAAGTACATATTTTCTAAATATGATAGATTCCAGATTGTCAAATGTTTGAAGATAAGGATGCAACTATAGATTCAGTATCATTGTGGTAGTGTATTACATGTCGTTTCTCTACATGTCGTTAGTATAGGGACAGAATCTTTACAATGTTTATTTACCTTTGTTGTCCCCTAGAGTGTGATAGGTAAATCAACACCTAGGGGAGCTACTACCCACAAGTGAATGAGTCGTTAACAAGTAACAAATAATTACTAGGAATATCGTTCTCCATATGCACTAAGAGGTTAATTCTTTTGTCTTTCCAGGAAGCGTAGAGGGGACAAATTACAGTTAACTAAAACATAAAATATATTTTTTGTTTCTCAAAAGTAAGGATTAAAGTCAAAATAAATAATATATGATTAGTAATGTATTTTTAACCAAAGGACATACTAGTCAACACGAGAATATAGATAAGAAGATAGTTTGAGAGTCGCTACTAATTTCCACTAATTATGAATTTACCCTTTTATGGATATCATGGTAAATTGTTATTTTAGCAATAGTCGAAACTCTAAAATCCCTTAATTCCATCCCAGGTAGATAGAGGGATTTCCTACAATTCTATGGACCTCTCCAGAGTGACCCCTACAAAACTTTCAAACGTAATTAATTCTAAATTAATTGACTATCCGGTTAGTCAAGACCTCCTAACTCAATAACACACACCGAATGATTATATATTATTTTCTATAATCCGATCTCCCCCTCTCCCCCTCCCGGATGACAGTCTAGTCTACTAATACCACCTACAACTTTATCTTCATAAGGGCTGAAGAAATCATAAATACATAATGAATGCTAAATCAATTCATTTGAATAGTAATATCCCAAAACACAATGAAACATCATAATCCAAATGTAGGGTTCATACATTATCCATTTCTCTAGCTACAAATGATTTAGTTCATAAAAAAAGAATAGACAACAACAAATAAAAGTGTAATATTCATGTTTAAAATATGAAATAGAATTGGATTACACTATTAATTTGTATCTTGAATTTGTCACCATTGTCTGGAATTTGGTAATAGTCTATTGCAAGATATCCCAGGAAGCATATTCTGTAATAATCAAAATAAATTAAATATAATTAAAATTAAAATTTGACTATAAGAATTAACAAAAAGAACAACCATTAACCAAGGGGACATGAACACAAAAAATATAAAATAAATGTAATAAATAATTCAAATAGATAAACATTTAATTCATAGGCTGTGTGTACTATTCTAATAACATAAGGTGACATTGTACACTTTTAAAATATCATGAGTTTATACACATATTTTCTAAGACCACAAAAGATATGATGTATTTCTTCAACCTAAATAAAAATACGTTCACATATATAAACCACAAGGAGATAAAATAAAAAGAATGTATGGTAGACTACCATATATGATGTTTGAAAATAAGGCTTTCTCCAATAGGTGTCAAACAAGTCTGACAACCTAATTTAATTTCTCTTAAATCTATTTCCCTACTCTCCATACATACTCCAACCACTATGAATAGATGGTCTAACAAATTAAGTGCAAAAACATCTCTTGTGGTGTTGGTGTATATTTCGATATTCTGTAAAATATATATAGGAAAAATCTACCTAATTTTCTCAATATAATTAATTATAAATTTGATCAAAAATGAAAAAAACATTCAAATTAATTTACACCAATGTGAAAAAACACCCCAATTTGCTCGACAGCAGAACAAATTTTTGAACATAATGCTAATCAACGATATGCCACTAGTGGTATTACTGCTTTTCTTTTTAAGGAAATTGCAACAATTCATAATCTTTCAGTTCAGGTAATTAAATAATATTATATTTTCTTCATATAAGAGGCAGAAATGAAGACTCGTTTTTTTATAGGACTTTGTGGTAAGAAATGATATGGGGTGTGGGTCCACTATTGGTCCAATTCTTGCTTCTGGAGTTGGAATTCGTACTGTTGATTGTGGTATTCCTCAACTATCTATGCACAGGTTGGTACATATATATTTTTTTTAATTTTATTATCGAGTTTGATTTCTCAATTACTCTCAAGATCTTTACTTGTTTTTGTTTAATTGCAGTGTGAGAGAGATTTGTGGGAAGGAAGATGTGGAGATTGCTTACAACTACTTTAAGGCGTTTTATGAAATGTTCTCAAGCGTAGATAAAAAACTAAAAATAGATTGCTAAAAGGCAGATTCAATTATTCAAACAACAAACACACATCACACCATTACATTTACTGTCTCAAAGCTATTCATCAAATAAACTCTTGTGGGTAATCAAACAAACACACATTTATTAAATAATAAGAAAAACATGATGGGATCAAATACTTCATTTCTCCAAGCAAAAAAAATACTTCATTTCTCAGTCTTTTTGGGATTCACTTCATTTTTCTTTGAGGATGAGCTAGCAACCACTGCTTCCAGGTGCCGCTTCTCTCCAGTGAGCTGTTTGGCTAACTTTCTTAGCCTTTCATTTTCTAAAGCAATTTGCAAGTTTGCTAAGTATAGCCTTGCGTTTTCTCTTCCATCTCTTTCTTCTTGTTCCTGAAAGACAAGAAAAAAATGTTAGTTTACTTGTTTTAGACTACTAGTATACATACATTTATATTCCAAATTCTATTCATAGATTTGCTATCTCACCTCCTTTAAATGATTTACACTACAAAATAAGCAAATAAGGAAGGTGATTTACTCTATTTATACTAATTCACATTGGTAGAACAAATTTTTAAATTAAAAAAGTACCTTAGATTTATAAATTGAAATGATATGGCCAACGATCTAAGATACTAGCATGTAAAAATAGTATTTAGACAGAAGACTGCAGATCTAGATGGAGACAATAGTTGAGGATAATATCATAATTAAGGAAGAAGAGGGAGATACTACAGAGAAATTGAAAAAAAGTAGATTGGATGGAAGAAATGAATTCCGATTAAAGAAGATTGAAATTAGAAGATAACGAATATTTAGACATTAGAGTTAGATAGTAAAAGTGACGAAAAAAGGAATATCAAGAGGAGGCTGACAGTAGGTTTGAAACTAAGAGTGGAAGAAGATGTATGTATATGTATAGGAAAAGGCAGCAACATTAGGGTTTAATGGGTAGTTTTTTTTTGACGTTAAAACATAATTTAGATTAAATAAAAACGAGTACGGATAAAATACAATAAGTTGAGCAAATGTATCTAGCCAATTCCTAATGAAGTGAAATCACTATGAATCAAATGAGATAAAACAAGAGGGGGTGAAGACACCCAATCATGAGGAAGGTTGGTGGAGTTGGCCCTTCTCGCGATCCAATCTGCAGCTTTGTTGAATTTCCGATGAACAAATAGAAATTCCATACTTAGGGTGCTAGCAAATGTTTGAATATCTTCAAAGATGTGAAAAAGATGACGATTTTCAAACTTATGACACTCCATAAGTGGCTTCATTAGTGCTTGACAGTCATTTTTTAGGACAAAATGAGCAGAGGGTGAAAGAGTAGCTTCTTTGATTGCTTCTCGAATTCCAATAGCCTCGGCTTCTTCAGGAGATTTTGCAATAAAGTTCATGGTTTTTCCTTTCAAAAGTTGGCCCTGTGAGTCACTGAATAAGCAAGCAAAAGCTGAATTATTAGTTTCTTTATGGTAAGAGGCATCAACTGATATGTAAGTAATAGTTTGAGAGTAATTAACTTTCCTGGAAATATTGTTAATTGTTTCATCAGGTTTTTTCTTATCAAGTTGTATAGCTTCAGAGTCATTTTTGCAAATAGTTTTGAACTCATCATAAGCTTTGATAGAATTTTTCATGTTGTTTAAGGGACAGATATCAATGTTTTCAAACAATTTTTTATTTCTAGATTTCCAAATAAACCAAAGCACCCAAATTGCCTTCTCCACTTGAGGGTATCCTCTATCATCAGTTAGCTTATTTGAATTTAAGAGATTTTGTAGCCACTGATCAATTCTTAAAGGCAAATCAAAAGAGGATTTAAACCCCCAAGGAGTTGCAAACCAGGTGGCTCTAGCTGAGGGACATTCAAAAAATAGGTGCTCAGTTGTTTCAGCACTAATTCCACAGATTTTGCAAGTAGTATTAAAAGCACATTTTCTGTGAAATTTATTAACTTCAGTGGGAATAGCATTTGAAAGAATTCTCCAGGTGAAATTTCTCAGTTTTGGTGGGATTTCGAGCTTCCAAATACTTTCCCAAAAGTTTTCATTGAGTTTAAAAGAAATAGAAGGTTCTTGGTTTTGAACCATTTCATATTCAGCTATATATTTATCATTTGAGTGTAAGTAAACTGTTTTAGCAATTAGTTTTCCTTTAGGGTCCAATTTCCAAATAAGAGTATCATCAGCTCCAGTAGAGCTGATATTAATATCAGCGATAGCTTTTGAAACTTCATTAGGGACAATGGAATTAATGAGATTTATATTCCAAGTATTTTCATTAGTAATCAGTTCAGAGACTTTTCTGAGGTGACTATTAGTGGTGTTTTTGATTTGGTCAGATTGGGGTAACCAATCATCATCCCAAATTTTTATTTGGTTACCATTTCCCACAATCCATTTAGCCTCTTTTAGGTAATTATTTCTTCCTAAAAGGAGGCTTTTCCAACCCCAAGAGGGGTTATAACCGAGAGTTGCATCATGAAAAGTAGAGGAAGGAAAGTAAATTCCTTTAATGATTTTGTAAGCAAAGGTTTTTTTATTAGCATTAAATTTCCAAGCCGAGGAGGTTAATAAGGAGATGTTCATTTGTGTGAAATTTTTGAAATTCATACCCCCTATTGATTTAGGTAATTCCATGTGTTTCCAAGATTTCCAATGAATTTTTTTATTTCCTTTATTGCCCCACCAAAAGGTGGCAATGAGAGATGAGATTTTGTTACAAATAGCATCAGGTATATGAAAAACAGACATGAGGTAGACTGGTATGGATTGAATTACTGCTTTAATCAAGGTCTCCTTACCAGCTTCAGAAAGAAGTTTAATATTCCAATTATCAAGCTTTTTAATGACTTTTTCAATGAGCCACTCAAGGGCCCTAGTTTTAGATCTACCCCAGTCTGAGGGTAGTCCTAAGTAGGTTCCCAAATTATTCAAGTGGTTTATATTGAGGATTTTTGTAAGTTGGTAGGCAACATGTGGTGGAGTGTTTTTGCTATAAACAACACCACTTTTGTTAAGGTTAACAGATTGTCCAGAGGCCATACAATATTTATTTATGGTATCTTTAAATTGTTCAAATTCATAAGCTTCACCTTTCAAGAAGAATAGACTGTCATCATCAAAGAGGATGTGGGTGAGTTTAGGGCAGTTTCTAGTGAGTTTAACCCCTTTAATAAGTTTATTTTCAACTTTGTTATTCAAAAGGGCAGTTAAGGCTTGTGTAACAATGCAAAAAAGGAAAGGGGAGAGGGGGTCCCCTTGCCTTAAGCCTTTAGTAGGAATTTTAATGTCACAAGGTGTACCATTAATTAGGATAGCATAAGAAACTGTCTGAACACATTGTTTTATCCAATTAATCCAACAATCAGAAAATCCCAAAGCTTTCATGACATCAAATAGGAAGTCCCATTCAATGTTTTCAAAGGCTTTGGACATATCAGCCTTAATGGCAGCTGCATAAGCATTGGAGTTTCTTTTGTTTTTAAGAAAATGTACAGCTTCATGAGCAATAAGTAAGTTATCAGATATATTTCTATTTTTAATAAAAGCAGATTGTTCATGAGAGATGATAAGATCCATGTGGGGTTTTAATCTTTTAACAAGAATGGCGGCTATAACTTTATATATGAAGTTTGGGCAGCTTATTGGTCTGTAATGACCAATAGTGGCAGGAGAGATAATTTTTGGAATAAGAGTAATGTAGGTTTTATTTAAAGAGGTTAAGTTACCCTTATTCCATAGAAAATCAGTGATGCACCTCATCAAATCAAATTTAATGATATGCCAGTGTTTTTTGTAAAAACTGTCAGTAAACCCATCAGGGCCAGGTGATTTATTAGCACCTAGGGCCCACACAGCTTCTTTGATTTCTTTAAGAGAAACGGGGAGTTCAAGGCTTTTGTTTGTAGAGTCAGTAACAGTGGGCTTAATTTTTTCAATTATGCTACTGTATTCTCTAGGGCCATTAGTGGTATATTGTTTTGAGTAATGCTCAATAATGTTATTTTCAATGGTAATTTGGTCATCAATCCAAATTCCATCATTGTTCATAAGTCTAAGGATTTTATTATGCTTCCTTCTACTTTTTGTGGTGTTATGGAAAAAGGAGGTGTTTTTATCACCTAATTGAACCCATTGAATTCTAGACTTTTCCCTCCAATACATTTCTTCCTTATTCCAGTGATTTTCAAGTTGGGAAGCTATGAAATTGTGTTCATCCCAATCTTTTTGTTGTTGAGAGTTTAAGTTTTCTAATTTTTTCATAAGATCTTTTATGATGTTTCTATTGTTTTGTCTTTTGGTTTTATTCCATTTAGTAATAACAGTAGAGATGTTATTTAATTTAGACCCAAATTTAATAATACCTCTGTAAATGTTATGAACATGGGAATTCCAGTGATTTAAGATTATATCATCAACATCCTTTTCATAGTTCCAACTTTTTTTATAAATGAATCTATTGAAGGAATTCTTTTTTGTTTTATCAGTGTTTAAGATAAGGAGGCTATGGTCAGAACCAATAGCTGGGAGAATAGCAATCCAAGCTTCAGGATAGAGGATATCCCAGCTTGAATTAGCAAGGCCTCTATCCAATTTCTTTTTAATTAATTTATTCCCACTTCTTCTGTTGCTCTAGGTGAAAAAACAACCTTTGGAGGTGATTTCCAAAAGGTTGTTTTTATCAATGAAGTCATTTAAGTCTTTAATACAAGTTTTTTCATTTCCACCCATTTTTTCATAAGTATAGCGAGACATATTGAGGTCACCAATAATGAACCAAGGGGCAGAGGTGTTATTTTCCACAAGTTTGTTGATATCACAGATGTTTTTTTCTTTATCATTATCATAAGGTGAGATATAGGCGTATGTAGCAAAGGACTCATTTCCATGAGGGTCAACTATGCTACAGTGTATAAAGTTTTTAGAATATTGTAAGAGTGTAATGTTAAGGTCTTTATTGGCCATGAGAATAAGTCCACCAGACTTACCTTCGGGCTCAACAGTGCAAATATTTTTCAAATTCAGAGAGTTACATAAAGCATCAGTTTTTTTAAAGCAATTAAGAGTTTCGCATAAGAAAATTACCTCTGGATGATGGGAATTAACCGCATCTCGGAGTGTTAGAATTGTCAAGGGGGTACCAATCCCTTGACAATTCCAACTGAAGTGTATCATTGAGGGTTTTGGGTTTGTTCTAGGACAAACCCGCAAACCTGTTGTTCAGCTTCATTGCTTTGATGTTCAGCATCTTCGTGGTCTTGTAACATTGGTTCGGAAGTGAGCGAAGCTTCCATTGTGTCTTCATAGATTTCTTCAATTGATGGAGCCGTTTGTTCTTCAGAGGTTTGACTTTCCCATCTTTTAGACCAGAGTTTATCATTTCTTTCGATAGCTTGAGCCGATGTGTTCTCTCTAGTGTATTGATTGTTATATTGCGGTTTGTAATCGGCAAGCCTGTGATTTGGTGATGGAGGAGGGATTTCGATAGACGGTGGGAGAAGATGGTGTTCATCGTTGGGGTTTTGATTATTAATTATGGTGTTAATTGGGGAATAGTGGTGTGGTTGAATTTGGGTTGGTTTTTCTAAAGACCCAAATGTTATAGTAGTTGGGCCATTTGGTGTGTTTGGAGTTGGGCTTATTTTGTTTGGTGTCTTATAAATACTTGTTTCAGCTTCCACTATGATGTCGGCCCAAGTTTTAATAGGCCCAAAAATAGGTGTTGGGCCTTCAGAAGATGCTTTAGCCTTGTTGACTCTATATCGGGTATTAGTCAGAGTAGAATTGACGTTTTCAGAAGAAATGTTTCTTTTTTGTGAAAACTTTCCGGTAGGCATCGATGGAGGACAGTCTAGCTTCTGTGCCTCGAAGGTTGGTTGCATCGAATTTTGTGCAGCTGAGTTTGAATTTTTGCCGAGTTGAGTTTTGATTTCTTTTTCCGAGTTAGGGTTTTTGGTGGTTTTGTAGAAAACTTTTGATTTTTCCTTTCCTTCGTTGAATTTTGGTTCGAATCCATTGATTCCTTTTGAGAGTTTATATCTTAATTTGCTTTTGTTGGTGCAGTCTTTCTCTCCATGGTCCAAGAAGCCACAAATACAGCAGAAATCGCAGAGTTTTTCGTATTTAAGCTGACCTCGAATGGTGTGGCCATCCTCAAGGAAGATGGAGTAGTTGTTTGATAGTGGCTTGGAAATTTCCCAATCTATTCTGGCTCTAACAGCTCCAAACTCTTTGAAAGTGCTGACTGGAGGTAATAACACGAATTCCACCTTTCCCAGTTTACTAGCAATTTTTATAGCGTTATCTTCGTTGATTAATGTAGGTGGGATTCCGTGAATTTGAACTATGAAGGAGGTTGTTGAGAGTTGTGAATCTGATAAGCCTTTAGAAGAATCCCATTTTTGCAGAAGAACGTGTTTTCCGATGACATTCCAAGGCCTGTTCTTCCATACCAGTTCAAGATCTTCTTCATTTTCGAAAGTGATGAGGCAGGTATTGAAACCCTTCTTTTCTGTGTGGCATCTACCTGAAATTCCCCATGAAGAATTTATGTTTTTTCGCAGGTAGTTGAAGCTTATGCCTTCATTGCTAATGATTTTAGCAAATAGTTTTGGGCCCTCAAATTGGGCATAAATCGAGTTAGGATCTTCAGTGAGAGTAAATGCTTCCTCAGAGCTGTTTGGGTGGTTTTTTGTGTAGAATTCCATAAAGAGGTGAGGAATTAAATGAAAGACAGAGAAATGGTTGCAGTAAATTAAGGTGGAGGTTTAATAAAGCAAGTAGATTAGAAAAAGAAAGTGAGGGTGAATTTAATGAGACAAGAGATTTTAATGTGAATAAATCGTATTTTTGCTATGTTAAGATAGATGATCGTAAAAGACATTGTAAAGGAGATTTAATTTTGGTTTGGATGCATTTTCCGGTGGGTTTGTGGTGGAATGGTAAACGGAAAGTTAGATCTCAGCTGTCCTTGGGGGATGTGCCTGAGAGAAAATACAGGTGGCTGGAACTCGGTTTAATGGGTAGTTTATTTTTTATTGTGTTTGTGAAATTAGTGTGGACCCTAAATTGTATTAATATTTTAATTATAGTTTAAAATTATAATTTTAATAAATAACATGAAATTATTTTTTTCTTATTATATATTTTCTAATAAAGTTTTATATTTAACTTCTATGAATAAAATTGTTTCTACTGTATACTTTTGATATTTGTTCGATAAAGTTTTAATCCCCTAATTGTCTTTATATGTTATTGTTATAAATTGAACATTACCTATGAAAAAAATTAAAAATTAATATTTTAATTTATTACTACTTAATCAAATTATTTAAAAACTTAGTTTTTAAATAGTTAATTGTTCAATAGATGTACTCGACTTCTTACAGTAATCTAAGATAATTTATCTATTAAAATATCCTTGAATTTACCAATAATAGAGGATGGTGACATTGTGATACTAGTTAAATGTTTATTTTTGTCAAAGTTAAATTATGATGAATTATAATGTAGTGTTACGACATTCATTGATGAATTGCATTCTGAAAAGTATGGCTTATGAGTTTTACCCTTATTCTTACTAAAATAAGTGTTGTTATATATAAAACAAAATATCATTCATAAAAATGTTCGAGCATAGATAACTTTTAAAATCCTTCAAGGTATTTTAGAGCTAGTAGTGACTACCACAAAAAAAATTGCTAATATCACCATTGAGGATGCTTCTGATGAAACATTGTTAAAGTTAACTGTAAAATTATCTAAATTGGATGTCATGAAATGAAGCTTATAAGAGTAGTGAACTAGAGTGTTAAGTGTATTTCAAGAAAAATACATTAACTTATATCCTATAGGGTTCGCCAAGTACATATTTTCTAAATATGATAGATTCCAGATTGTCAAAGGTTTGAAGATAAGGATGCAACTATACATTCAGTATCATTGTGGTAGTGTATTACATGTCGTTTCTCTACATGTCGTTAGTATAGGGACAAAATCGTTACAATGTGTATTTACCTTTGTTGTCCCCTAGAGTGTGATAGGTAAATCAACACCTAGGGGAGCTACTACCCACAAGTGAATGAGTTGTTAACAAGTAACAAATAATTACTAGGAATATCGTTCTCCATATGCACTAGGAGGGTAATTCTTTTGTCTTTCCAGGAAGCGTAGAGGGGACAAATTACAGTTAACTAAAACATAAAATATATTTTTTGTTTCTCAAAAGTAAGGATTAAAGTCAAAATAAATAATATATGATTAGTAATGTATTTTTAACCAAAGGACATACTAGTCAACACGAGAATATAGATAAGAAGATAGTTTGAGAGTCGCTACTAATTTCCACTAATTATGAATTTACCCATTTATGGATATCATGGTAAATTGTTATTTTAGCAATAGTCGAAACTCTAAAATCCCTTAATTCCATCCCAGGTAGATAGAAGGTTATCCTACAATTCTATGGACCTCTCCCGAGTGAGCCGTACAAAACTTTCAAACGTAATTAATTCTAAATTAATTGACTATCCGGTTAGTCAAGACCTCCTAACTCAATAAGACACACCGAATGATTATATATTATTTTCTATAATCCGATCTCCCCCTCTCTCCCTCCCGGATGACAGTCTAGTCTACTAATACCACCTACAACTTTATCTTCATAAGGGCTGAAGAAATCATAAATACATAATGAATGCTAAATCAATTCATTTGAATAGTAATATCCCAAAACACAATGAAACATCATAATCCAAATGTAGGGTTCATACATTATCCCTTTCTCTAGCTACAAATGATTTAGTTCATAAAAAAATAATAGACAACAACAAATAAAAGTGTAATATTCATGTTTAAAATATGAAATAGAATTGGATTACACTATTAATTTGTATCTTGAATTTGTCACCATTGTCTGGAATCTGGTAATAGTCTATTGCAAGATATTCCAGGAAGCATATTCTGTAATAATCAAAATAAATTAAATATAATTAAAATTAAAATTTGACTATAAGAATTAACAAAAAGAACAACCATTTACCAAGGGGACATGAACACAAAAAATATAAAATAAATGTAATAAATAATTCAAATAGATAAACATTTAATTCATAGGCTGTGTGTACTATTCTAATAACATAAGGTGACATTGTACACTTTTAAAATATCATGAGTTTATACACATATTTTCTAAGACCACAAAAGATATGATGTATTTCTTCAACCTAAATAAAAATACGTTCACATATGTAAACCACAAGGAGATAAAATAAAAAGAATGTATGGTAGACTGCCATATATGATGTTTGAAACTATGCTTTCTCCAATAGGTGTCAAACAAGTCTTACAACCTAATTTAATTTCTCTTACATCTATTTCCCTACTCTCCATACATACTCCAACCACTATGAATAGATGGTCTAACAAATTAAGTGCAAAAACATCTCTTGTGGTGTTGGTGTATATTTCGATATTCTGTAAAATATATATAGGAAAAATCTACCTAATTTTCTCAATATAATTAATTATAAATTTGATCAAAAATGAAAATAACATTCAAATTAATTTACACCAATGTGAAAAAACAACCCAATTTGCTCGACAGTAGAACAAATTTTTGAACATAATGCTAATCAACGATATGCCACTAGTGGTATTACTGCTTTTCTTTTTAAGAAAATTGCAACAATTCATAATCTTCCAGTTCAGGTAATTAAATATTATTATATTTTCTTCATATAAGAGGCAGAAATGAAGACTCGTTTTTTTATAGGACTTTGTGGTAAGAAATGATATGGTGTGTGGGTCCACTATTGGTCCAATTCTTGCTTCTGGAGTTGGAATTCGTACTGTTGATTGTGGTATTCCTCAACAATCTATGCACAGGTTGGTACATATATATTTTTTTTAATTTTATTATCGAGTTTGATTTCTCAATTACTCTCAAGATCTTTACTTGTTTTTGTTTAATTGCAGTGTGAGAGAAATTTGTGGGAAGGAAGATGTGGAGATTGCTTACAACTACTTTAAGGCGTTTTATGAAATGTTCTCAAGCGTAGATAAAAAACTAAAAATAGATTGCTAAAAGGCAGATTCAATTATTCAAACAACAAACACACATCACACCATTACATTTACTGTCTCAAAGCTATTCATCAAATAAACTCTTGTGGGTAATCAAACAAACACACATTTATTAAATAATAAGAAAAACATGATGGGATCAAATACTTCAATTCTCCAAGCAAAAAAAATACTTCATTTCTCAGTCTTTTTGGGATTCACTTCATTTTTCTTTGAGGATGAGCTAGCAATCATTGCTTCCAGGTGCCGCTTCTCTCCAGTGAGCTGTTTGGCTAACTTTCTTAGCCTTTCATTTTCTAAAGCAATTTGCAAGTTTGCTAAGTATAGCCTTGCATTTTCTCTTTCCAACTCTTTCTTCTTGTTCCTGAAAGACATGAAAAAAATGTTAGTTTACTTGTTTTAGACTAGTATACATACCTTTATATTCCAAATTCTATTCATAGATTTGCTATCTCACCTCCTTTAAATGATTTACACTACAAAATGAGAAAATGAGGAAGGTGATTTACTCTATTTATACTAATTAACATTGGTAGAACAAATTTTTAAATGAAAAAATACCTTAGATTTATAAATTGAAATGATATGGCCAACGATCTAAGATAATAGCATGTAAAAATAGTATTTAGACAGAAGACTGCAGATCTAGATGGAGACAATAGTTGAGGATAATATCATAATTAAGGAAGAAGAGGGAGATACTACAGAGAAATTGAAAAAAAGTAGATTGGATGGAAGAAATGAATTCCGATTAGAGAAGATTGAAATTAGAAGATAACAAATATTTAGACATTAGAGTTAGATAGTAAAAGTGATGAAAAAAGGAATATCAAGAGGAGGCTGACAGTAGGTTTGAAACTAAGAGTGGAAGAAGATGTATGTATATGTATAGGAAAAGGCGGCAACATTAGGGTTTAATGGGTAGTTTATTTTTTATTGTGTTTGTGAAATTAGTGTGGACCCTAAATTGTATTAATATTTTAATTATAGTTTAAAATTATAACTTTAATAAATAACATGAAATTATTTTTTTCTTATTATATATTTTCTAATAAAGTTTTATATTTAACTTCTATGAATAAAATTGTTTCTACTGTATACTTTTGATATTTGTTCGATAAAGTTTTAATCCCCTAATTGTCTTTATATGTTATTGTTTATAAATTGAACATTACCTATGCAAAAAATTAAAAATTAATATTTTAATTTATTACTACTTAATCAAATTATTTAAAAACTTAGTTTTAAATAGTTAATTGTTCAATAGATGTACTCGACTTCTTACAGTAATCTAAGATAATTTATCTATTAAAATATCCTTGAATTTACCAATAATAGAGGATGGTGACATTGTGATGCTAGTTAAATGTTTATTTTTGTCAAAGTTAAATTATGATGAATTATAATGTAGTGTTACGACATTCATTGATGAATTGCATTCTGAAAAGTATGGCTTATGAGTTTTACCCTTATTCTTACTAAAATAAGTGTTGTTATAAATAAAACAAAATATCATTCATAAAAATGTTCGAGCATAGATAACTTTTAAAATCCTTCAAGGTCTTTTAGAGCTAGTAGTGACTACCACAAAAAAAATTGCTAATATCACCATTGAGGATGCTTTTGATGAAACATTGTTAAAGTTAACTGTAAAATTATCTAAATTGGATGTCATGAAACGAAGCTTATAAGAGTAGTGAACTAGAGTGTTAAGTGTATTGCAAGAAAAATACATTAACTTATATACTATAGGGTTCGCCAAGTACATATTTTCTAAATATGATAGATCCAGATTGTCAAAGGTTTGAAGATAAGGATGCAACTATACATTCAGTATCATTGTGGTAGTGTATTACATGTCGTTTCTCTACATGTCGTTAGTATAGGGACAAAATTGTTACAATGTGTATTTACCTTTGTTGTCCCCTAGAGTGTGATAGGTAAATCAACACATAGGGGAGCTACTACCCACAAGTGAATGAGTCGTTAAAAAGTAACAAATAATTACTAGGAATATCGTTCTCCATATGCACTAGGAGGTTAATTCTTTTGTCTTTCCAGGAAGCGTAGAGGGGACAAATTACAGTTAACTAAAACATAAAATATATTTTTTGTTTCTCAAAAGTAAGGATTTAAGTCAAAATAAATAATATATGATTAGTAATGTATTTTTAACCAAAGGACATACTAGTCAACACGAGAATATAGATAAGAAGATAGTTTGAGAGTCGCTACTAATTTCCACTAATTATGAATTTACCCATTTATGGATATCATGGTAAATTGTTATTTTAGCAATCGTCGAAACTCTAAAATCCCTTAATTCCATCCCAGGTAGATAGAGGGTTATCCTACAATTCTATGGACCTCTCCCGAGTGACCCCTACAAAACTTTCAAACGTAATTAATTCTAAATTAATTGACTATCCGGTTAGTCAAGACCTCCTAACTCAATAACACACACCGAATGATTATATATTATTTTCTATTATCCGATCTCCCCCTCTCCCCCTCCCGGATGACAGTCTAGTCTACTAATACCACCTACAACTTTATCTTCATAAGGGCTGAAGAAATCATAAATACATAATGAATGCTAAATCAATTCATTTGAATAGTAATATCCCAAAACACAATGAAACATCATAATCCAAATGTAGGGTTCATACATTGTCCCTTTCTCTAGCTACAAATGATTTAGTTCATAAAAAATAATAGACAACAACAAATAAAAGTGTAATATTCATGTTTAAAATATGAAATAGAATTGGATTACACTATTAATTTGTATCTTGAATTTGTCACCATTGTCTAGAATTTGGTAATAGTCTATTGCAAGATATCCCAGGAAGCATATTCTGTAATAATCAAAATAAATTAAATATAATTAAAATTAAAATTTGACTATAAGAATTAACAAAAAGAACAACCATTAACCAAGGGGACATGAACACAAAAAATATAAAATAAATGTAATAAATAATTCAAATAGATAAACATTTAATTCATAGGCTGTGTGTACTATTCTAATAACATAAGGTGACATTGTACACTTCTAAAATATCATGAGTTTATACACATATTTTCTAAGACCACAAAAGATATGATGTATTTCTTCAACCTAAATAAAAATACGTTCACATATGTAAACCACAAGGAGATAAAATAAAAAGAATGTATGGTAGACTACCATATATGATGTTTGAAAATATGCTTTCTCCAATAGGTGTCAAACAAGTCTTACAACCTAATTTAATTTCTCTTACATCTATTTCCCTACTCTCCATACATACTCCAACCACTATGAATAGATGGTCTAACAAATTAAGTGCAACAACATCTCTTGTGGTGTTGGTGTATATTTCGATATTCTGTAAAATATATATAGGAAATATCTATCTAATTTTCTCAATATAATTAATTATAAATTTGATCAAAAATGAAAAAAACATTCAAATTAATTTACACCAATGTGAAAAAACACCCCAATTTGCTCGACAGTAGAACAAATTTTTGAACATAATGCTAATCAACGATATGCCACTAGTGGTATTACTGCTTTTCTTTTTAAGGAAATTGCAACAATTCATAATCTTCCAGTTCAGGTAATTAAATATTATTATATTTTCTTCATATAAGAGGCAGAAATGAAGACTCGTTTTTTTATAGGACTTTGTGGTAAGAAATGATATGGGGTGTGGGTCCACTATTGGTCCAATTCTTGCTTCTGGAGTTGGAATTCGTACTGTTGATTGTGGTATTCCTCAACAATCTATGCACAGGTTGGTACATATATATTTTTTTTAATTTTATTATCGAGTTTGATTTCTCAATTACTCTCAAGATCTTTACTTGTTTTTGTTTAATTGCAGTGTGAGAGAGATTTGTGGGAAGGAAGATGTGGAGATTGCTTACAACTACTTTAAGGCGTTTTATGAAATGTTCTCAAGCGTAGATAAAAAACTAAAAATTGATTGCTAAAAGGCAGATTCAATTATTCAAACAACAAACACACATCACACCATTACATTTACTGTCTCAAAGCTATTCATCAAATAAACTCTTGTGGGTAATCAAACAAACACACATTTATTAAATAATAAGAAAAACATGATGGGATCAAATACTTCATTTCTCCAAGCAAAAAAAATACTTCATTTCTCAGTCTTTTTGGGATTTACTTCATTTTTCTTTGAGGATGAGCTAGCAACCATTGCTTCCAGGTGCCGCTTCTCTCCAGTGAGCTGTTTGGCTAACTTTCTTAGCCTTTCATTTTCTAAAGCAATTTGCAAGTTTGCTAAGTATAGCCTTGCGTTTTCTCTTTCCATCTCTTTCTTCTTGTTCCTGAAAGACATGAGAAAAATGTTAGTTTACTTGTTTTAGACTAGTATACATACCTTTATATTCCAAATTCTATTCATAGATTTGCTATCTCACCTCTTTTAAATGATTTACACTACAAAATGAGAAAATGAGGAAGGTGATTTACTCTATTTATACTAATTAACATTGGTAGAACAAATTTTTAAATTAAAAAATACCTTAGATTTATAAATTGAAATGATATGGCCAACGATATAAGATAATAGCATGTAAAAATAGTATTTAGACAGAAGACTGCAGATCTAGATGGAGAAAATAGTTGAGGATAATATCATAATTAAGGAAGAAGAGGGAGATACTACAGAGAAATTGAAAAAAAGTAGATTGGATCGAAGAAATGAATTCCGATTAGAGAAGATTGAAATTAGAAGATAACGAATATTTAGACATTAGAGTTAGATTGTAAAAGTGACGAAAAAAGGAATATCAAGAGGAGGCTGACAGTAGGGTTGAAACTAAGAGTGGAAGAAGATGTATGTATATGTATAGGAAAATGCGGCAACATTAGGGTTTAATGGGTAGTTTATTTTTTATTGTGTTTGTGAAATTAGTGTGGACCCTAAATTGTATTAATATTTTAATTATAGTTTAATATTATAATTTTAATTATAGTTTAAAATTATAATTTTAATAAATAACATGAAATTATTTTTTTCTTATTATATATTTTCTAATAAAGTTTTATATTTAACTTCTATGAATAAAATTGTTTCTACTGTATAATTTTGATATTTGTTCGATAAAGTTTTAATCCCCTAATTGTCTTTATATGTTATTGTTTATAAATTGAACATTACCTATGCAAAAAATTAAAAATTAATATTTTAATTTGTTACTACTTAATCAAATTGTTTAAAAACTTAGTTTTTAAATAGTTAATTGTTCAATAGATGTACTCGACTTCTTACAGTAATCTAAGATAATTTATCTATTAAAATATCCTTGAATTTACCAATAATAGAGGATGGTGACATTGTGATGCTAGTTAAATGTTTATTTTTGTCAAAGTTAAATTATGATGAATTATAATGTAGTGTTACGACATTCATTGATGAATTGCATTCTGAAAAGTATGGCTTATGAGTTTTACCCTTATTCTTACTAAAATAAGTGTTGTGATAAATAAAACAAAATATCATTCATAAAAATGTTCGAGCATAGATAACTTTTAAAATCCTTCAAGGTCTTTTAGAGCTAGTAGTGACTACCACAAAAAAAAAATTGCTAATATCACCATTGAGGATGCTTTTGATGAAACATTGTTAAAGTTAACTGTAAAATGATCTAAATTTGATGTCATGAAATGAAGCTTATAAGAGTAGTGAACTAGAGTGTTAAGTATTGCAAGAAAAATAGATTAACTTATATACTATAGGGTTCGCCAAGTACATATTTTCTAAATATGATAGATTCCAGATTGTCAAAGGTTCGAAGATAAGGATGCAACTATACATTCAGTATCATTGTGGTAGTGTATTACATGTCGTTTCTCTACATGTCGTTAGTATAGGGACAAAATCGTTACAATGTGTATTTACCTTTGTTGTCCTCTAGAGTGTGATAGGTAAATCAACACATAGGGGAGCTACTACCCACAAGTGAATGAGTCGTTAACAAGTAACAAATAATTACTAGGAATATCGTTCTCCATATGCACTAGGAGGTTAATTCTTTTGTCTTTCCAGGAAGCGTAGAGGGGACAAATTACAGTTAACTAAAACATAAAATATATTTTTTGTTTCTCAAAAGTAAGGATTTAAGTCAAAATAAATAATATGTGATTAGTAATGTATTTCTAACCAAAGGACATACTAGTCAACACGAGAATATAGATAAGAAGATAGTTTGAGAGTCGCTACTAATTTCCACTAATTATGAATTTACCCATTTATGGATATCATGGTAAATTGTTATTTTAGCAATCGTCGAAACTCTAAAATCCCTTAATTCCATCCCAGGTAGATAGAGGGTTATCCTACAATTCTATGGACCTCTCCCGAGTGACCCCTACAAAACTTTCAAACGTAATTAATTCTAAATTAATTGACTATCCGGTTAGTCAAGACCTCCTAACTCAATAACACACACCGAATGATTATATATTATTTTCTATAATCCGATCTCCCCCTCTCCCCCTCCCGGATGACAGTCTAGTCTACTAATACCACCTACAACTTTATCTTCATAAGGGCTGAAGAAATCATAAATACATAATGAATGCTAAATCAATTCATTTGAATAGTAATATCCCAAAACACAATGAAACATCATAATCCAAATGTAGGGTTCATACATTATCCCTTTCTCTAGCTACAAATGATTTAGTTTATAAAAAAATAATAGACAACAACAAATAAAAGTGTAATATTCATGTTTAAAATATGAAATAGAATTGGATTTCACTATTAATTTGTATCTTGAATTTGTCACCATTGTCTAGAATTTGGTAATAGTCTATTGCAAGATATCCCAGGAAGCATATTCTGTAATAATCAAAATAAATTAAATATAATTAAAATTAAAATTTGACTATAATAATTAACAAAAAGAACAACCATTAACCAAGGGGACATGAACACAAAAAATATAAAATAAATGTAATAAATAATTCAAATAGATAAACATTTAATTCATAGGCTGTGTGTACTATTCTAATAACATAAGGTGACATTGTACACTTTTAAAATATCATGAGTTTATACACATATTTTCTAAGACCACAAAAGATATGATGTATTTCTTCAACCTAAATAAAAATACGTTCACATATGTAAACCACAAGGAGATAAAATAAAAAGAATGTATGGTAGACTACCATATATGATGTTTGAAAATATGCTTTCTCCAATAGGTGTCAAACAAGTCTTACAACCTAATTTAATTTCTCTTACATCTATTTCCCTACTCTCCATACATACTCCAACCACTATGAATAGATGGTCTAACAAATTAAGTGCAACAACATCTCTTGTGGTGTTGGTGTATATTTCGATATTCTGTAAAATATATATAGGAAAAATCTACCTAATTTTCTCAATATAATTAATTATAAATTTGATCAAAAATGAAAAAAACATTCAAATTAATTTACACCAATGTGAAAAAACACCCCAATTTGCTCGACAGTAGAACAAATTTTTGAACATAATGCTAATCAACGATATGCCACTAGTGGTATTACTGCTTTTCTTTTTAAGGAAATTGCAACAATTCATAATCTTCCAGTTCAGGTAATTAAATATTATTATATTTTCTTCATATAAGAGGAAGAAATGAAGACTCGTTTTTTTTATAGGACTTTGTGGTAAGAAATGATATGGGGTGTGGGTCCACTATTGGTCCAATTCTTGCTTCTGGAGTTGGAATTCGTACTGTTGATTGTGGTATTCCTCAACAATCTATGCACAGGTTGGTACATATATATTTTTTTAATTTTATTATCGAGTTTGATTTCTCAATTACTCTCAAGATCTTTACTTGTTTTTGTTTAATTGCAGTGTGAGAGAGATTTGTGGGAAGGAAGATGTGGAGATTGCTTACAACTACTTTAAGGCGTTTTATGAAATGTTCTCAAGCGTAGATAAAAAACTAAAAATAGATTGCTAAAAGGCAGATTCAATTATTCAAACAACAAACACACATCACACCATTACATTTACTGTCTCAAAGCTATTCATCAAATAAACTCTTGTGGGTAATCAAACAAACACACATTTATTAAATAATAAGAAAAACATGATGGGATCAAATACTTCATTTCTCCAAGCAAAACAAATACTTCATTTCTCAGTCTTTTTGGGATTCACTTCATTTTTCTTTGAGGATGTGCTAGCAACCATTGCTTCCAGGTGCCGCTTCTCTCCAGTGAGCTGTTTGGCTAACTTTCTTAGCCTTTCATTTTCTAAAGCAATTTGCAAGTTTGCTAAGTATAGCCTTGCGTTTTCTCTTTCCATCTCTTTCTTCTTGTTCCTGAAAGACAAGAAAATAATGTTAGTTTACTTGTTTTAGACTAGTATACATACCTTTATATTCCAAAATCTATTCATAGATTTGCTATCTCACATCTTTTAAATGATTTACGCTACAAAATGAGCAAATGAGGAAGGTGATTTACTCTATTTATACTAATTCACATTGGTAGAACAAATTTTTAAATTAAAAAAATACCTTAGATTTATAAATTGAAATGATATGGCCAACGATCTAAGATACTAGCATGTAAAAATAGTATTTAGACAGAAGACTGCAGATCTAGATGGAGACAATAGTTGAAGATAATATCATAATTAAGGAAGAAGAGGGAGATACTACAGAGAAATTGAAAAAAAGTAGATTGGATGGAAGAAATGAATTCCGATTAGAGAAGATTGAAATTAGAAGATAACGAATATTTAGACATTAGAGTTAGATAGTAAATGTGACGAAAAAAGGAATATCAAGAGGAGGCTGACAGTAGGTTTGAATGGGTAGTTTATTTTTTATTGTGTTTGTGAAATTAGTGTGGACCTTAAATTGTATTAATATTTTAATTATAGATTAAAATTATAATTTTAATAAATAACATGAAATTGTTTTTTTCTTATTATATATTTTCTAATAAAGTTTTATATTTAACTTCTATGAATAAAATTGTTTCTACTGTATACTTTTGATATTTGTTTGTTAAAGTTTTAATCCCCTAACTGTCTTTATATGTTATTGTTTATAAATTGAACATTACCTATGCAAAAAATTAAAAATTAATATTTTAATTTATTACTAATTAATCAAATTGTTTAAAAACTTAGTTTTTAAATAGTTAATTGTTCAATAGATGTACTCGACTTCTTACTGTAATCTAAGATAATTTATCTATTAAAATATCCTTGAATTTACCAATAATAGAGGATGGTGACATTGTGATGCTAGTTAAATGTTTATTTTTGTCAAAGTTAAATTATGATGAATTATAATGTAGCGTTACGACATTCATTGATGAATTGCATTCTGAAAAGTATGGCTTATGAGTTTTACCCTTATTCTTACTAAAATAAGTGTTGTTATAAATAAAAAAAAATATCATTCATAAAAATGTTCGAGCATAGATAACTTTTAAAATCCTTCAAGGTCTTTTAGAGCTAGTAGTGACTACCACAAAAAAAAAATTGCTAATATCACCATTGAGGATGCTTTTGATGAAACATTGTTTAAGTTAACTGTAAAATTATCTAAATTGGATGTCATGAAATGAAGCTTATAAGAGTAGTGAACTAGAGTGTTAAGTGTATCGCAAGAAAAATACATTAACTTATATCCTATAGGGTTCGCCAAGTACATATTTTCTAAATATGATAGATTCCAGATTGTCAAATGTTGGAAGATAAGGATGCAACTATAGATTCAGTATCATTGTGGTAGTGTATTACATGTCGTTTCTCTACATGTCGTTAGTATAGGGACAAAATCGTTACAATGTGTATTTACCTTTGTTGTCCCCTAGAGTGTGATAGGTAAATCAACACCTAGGGGAGCTACTACCCACAAGTGAATGAGTCGTTAACAAGTAACAAATAATTACTAGGAATATCGTTCTCCATATGCACTAGGAGGTTAATTCTTTTGTCTTTCCAGGAAGCGTAGAGGGGACAAATTACAGTTAACTAAAACATAAAATATATTTATTGTTTCTCAAAAGTAAGGATTAAAGTCAAAATAAATAATATATGATTAGTAATGTATTTTTAACCAAAGGACATACTAGTCAACACGAGAATATAGATAAGAAGATAGTTTGAGAGTCGCTACTAATTTCCACTAATTATGAATTTACCCATTTATGGATATCATGGTAAATTGTTATTTTAGCAATAGTCGAAACTCTAAAATCCCTTAATTCCATCCCAGGTAGATAGAGGGTTATCCTACAATTCTATGGACCTCTCCCGAGTGAGCCGTACAAAACTTTCAAACGTAATTAATTCTAAATTAATTGACTATCCGGTTAGTCAAGACCTCCTAACTCAATAAGACACACCGAATGATTATATATTATTTTCTATAATCCGATCACCCCCTCTCTCCCTCCCGGATGACAGTCTAGTCTACTAATACCACCTACAACTTTATCTTCATAAGGGCTGAAGAAATCATAAATACATAATGAATGCTAAATCAATTCATTTGAATAGTAATATCCCAAAACACAATGAAACATCATAATCCAAATGTAGGGTTCATACATTATCCCTTTCTCTAGCTACAAATGATTTAGTTCATAAAAAATTAATAGACAACAACAAATAAAAGTGTAATATTCATGTTTAAAATATGAAATAGAATTGGATTACACTATTAATTTGTATCTTGAATTTGTCACCATTGTCTGGAATCCGGTAATAGTCTATTGCAAGATATTCTAGGAAGCATATTCTGTAATAATCAAAATAAATTAAATATAATTAAAATTAAAATTTGACTATAAGAATTAACAAAAAGAACAACCATTAACCAAGGGGACATGAACACAAAAAATATAAAATAAATGTAATAAATAATTCAAATAGATAAACATTTAATTCATAGGCTGTGTGTACTATTCTAATAACATAAGGTGACATTGTACACTTTTAAAATATCATGAGTTTATACACATATTTTCTAAGACCACAAAAGATATGATGTATTTCTTCAACCTAAATAAAAATACGTTCACATATGTAAACCACAAGGAGATAAAATAAAAAGAATGTATGGTAGACTACCATATATGATGTTTGAAAATATGCTTTCTCCAATAGGTGTCAAACAAGTCTTACAACCTAATTTAATTTCTCTTACCTCTATTTCCCTACTCTCCATACATACTCCAACCACTATGAATAGATGGTCTAACAAATTAAGTGCAAAAACATCTCTTGTGGTGTTGGTGTATATTTCGATATTCTGTAAAATATATATAGGAAAAATCTACCTAATTTTCTCAATATAATTAATTATAAATTTGATCAAAAATGAAAAATCATTCAAATTAATTTACACTAATGTGAAAAAACACCCCAATTTGCTCGACAGTAGAACAAATTTTTGAACATAATGGTATTACTGCTTTTCTTTTTAAAAAAATTGCAACAATTCATAATCTTCCAGTTCAGTTCAGGTAATTAAATATTATTATATTTTCTTCATATAAGAGGCAGAAATGAAGACTCGTTTTTTTATAGGACTTTGTGGTAAGAAATGATATGGGGTGTGGGTCCACTATTGGTCCAATTCTTGCTTCTGGAGTTGGAATTCGTACTGTTGATTGTGGTATTCCTCAACAATCTATGCACAGGTTGGTACATATATATTTTTTTTAATTTTATTATCGAGTTTGATTTCTCAATTACTCTCAAGATCTTTACTTGTTTTTGTTTAATTGCTGTGTGAGAGAGATATGTGGGAAGGAAGATGTGGAGATTGCTTACAACTACTTTAAGGCGTTTTATGAAAATTTAGATTATGACATTTAAATATAATACAATTAATTAACATATTTTTCTGTGCTCCCCAATATTCTGGTTACATTTCTTGGCTTATTTGGTATTCTATGCACCCTAGAACACATTACATCCCCGATATACAAACGATTTGTTTTAGGTCTTCTTCCTCTTTTCTTGGGCTACATCACCCCCATATGT
This sequence comes from Nemophila menziesii, assembly GCA_029959085.1. NCBI lineage: Eukaryota > Viridiplantae > Streptophyta > Magnoliopsida > Boraginales > Hydrophyllaceae > Nemophila > Nemophila menziesii. Next base: position 483,720 of record JARWIR010000027.1, on the reverse strand, counting down.
TTTAGGTCGTTTCTACTCCAGCACACCCAAAAATAGAAAATATACATCCTATAAAGTAAAATTATATTTTCTACTTATTTAACTATTTTGTCTAATATAGGGACCAACTATGCAATTAACCCTTAATTTGATCACAAAATAATGGAATATATGATAAATAATAAAAAGATTCAGTTATTTTGCATCTAGAATTTGTCTCCATTGTCTGGAATTTGGTAATCCTTTATTGTAAGATATCCCAGGAAGCACATTCTGTAACAATCAAAATAAATTAAATATAATTAAAATTAAAATTCGACGATAAGAATTAACAAAAAGAACCACCATTAACTAAGGGGACATGATTACAAAAAATAAAAAATAAAAGTAATAAATAATTGAATTAGATAAACATTTAATTCATATGTTGTGTGTATTATTTTAATAACATAAGGTGACAATGTACACTTTTTAAGGGGAAAAAGACACTGAATTCCTCAAGTTTATTATATTGGGACACTTAGGTCCCTCCGTTTTTCTTTTTATTTTGATAGGTCCTATGTTTTAACATGGTTAGTTATATTTAACGGTTAATGATATGATTTTTTTAAAATTCCACTTCTACCCTTTATTTTATTAACCAAATTTATTTGATTTCACAATTATAAATACTCAACCATTTATTAGATATATTATTTAAATAATATAATTTTTTTAGGATTTGTACAGTGACTTTGTTTTCTTCTATTCATGTAGTATAAATCTTCAAAACTATGTATCATTTTTTTTTAGAAAAAACTATATCAAACTTGTATCTTTTTCTTTGTGCCTATCAAGAATCCTACTTAACTAGTAGAATCCATCCTTTATCTAATTCATATCTATAAAACAACCTCATCTAATATACTTATCTGAATTTTATGTTTTATTAAATTAAAATCAAATAACATGACAATCTCACACATGTATAAAAGATCACAATACTAATAAAATTAATATCCATAATAATATATAGAATTTTTTCAGATCATGTTCTTGTGCTAACATATTTTTTAAAAACCAACGAAATAGTAATATAATATATGAGACAAAACAAAACGTATATTCTGAGCATACGATAACATGTTCACAGTACATGACAAAAGTAACTTTCATAATAAGAAATAGTTATCCAGAATACGCAACCTCGTCAGATGTGTTGCTAGATCTTTTACAAGTAGAGCTCCCACAATGTACATAATTCTGGTTAGTGTCCATATTATGGTTTTCAACCTATACAAATATAATAATAAGTAATTAGATTAATTGTATCCATTAATGTAAAAACAATACTTGAAAATAATTGAAGATATTACAATCAACAGTAACAAATAAGTTGCATCTATGTAAGTGGCTTATACGATCTTGGATGAACGAGTTTCCATGGTCCAATATGATCACATAAATTTTATTTTCAACTTTTCTTTGAACTCATCAATTTAAATTTTATACTATATCAGTACACTACTTTACATATAACCTCAGAAAAAATTACATTAGATGCTTATTCTTTCTTGAAAAAAGAAAAGGTGTGTCAATAGTGCAATAAAAGAAAAATATAAAGAATATTACCTGTTGTACTATATTGTTATCAAAACTCGTGTTAGCTCTTCTATCCTTTAGATGGCATGTAGATTTATTATGACCCAACGCTTTGCATAACGAGCATCTATGATATACTGATCTTTGATCACGAGATGGTGCAATTTCTCCAACTTCTTTGATTCTATTAACCTTTGGCATGCCTCTTTTCAGTACCATTTCTGGAGGTGCCCATATAGGTGAATTATCCAAATCTGTATTTTTAACAAAGGAATCAAGAAGAGGGTAAAAAAGGTATTTTAAAGAAGTCAATTACTCTTGACTGTTAAAAAAAGTTAACTACATTAAAAAATATGATTTATCAAGAGAATAAAAAGCACTAAGGAACTTATGTGTCCCAATATAAAAAACTAGAGGACCTGAGAGTCCTTTTCCCACTTTTTAAACCTCACTCAGTTTATACACATATTTTTAAGACCACAAAAGATATGATGTATCTTTCAAACTAAGTAAAAATACATTCACATATCTAAATCACAAGGAGATAAAATAAAAAGAATGTTTCGTTAGACTATCATATATGTTGTTCGAAAATATGCTTTCTCCAATAGGTGTCAATCAAGTCTTACAAATTAATTTAATTTTTCTTACTTCTATTTCTCTACTCTCCATATATATACTCCAACCACTATGAACAGATGGTCTAAAATTTAGTGAAAAAATATCTCTTGTGGTGTTGGTGTATATTTGGCTATTTTGTAAAATATATAATCCGAAAATATCTAACTAATTTCCTCAATATAATTAATTATAAATTTGAGAAAAAATGAAAAACTCAAATTAATTTACACCAGAGTGCAAAAACACATTGCAGAACAAATTTTGAAATTAAAAAAGTACCTTAGATTTATAAATTGAAATGATATGGCCAACGATCTAAGATACTAGCATTTAAAAATAGTATTTAGACAGAAGAATGCCGATCTAGATTGAGATAAAACATCATAATGAAAGAAGAAGAGCGAGATATTACAGAGAAATTGAAAAAAGTAGATTGGATGGAAGAAATGAATTATGATTAGAAAAGATTGAAAATTAGAAGATAACGAAGATTTAGACATTATAGTTTGATAGTAAAAATGACGAAAAAGGGAATATCAAAAGGAGGCTGGCAGTAGGTTTGAAACCAAGAGTGCAAGAAAGAGCGGAAGAATATGTATGTGTATGTATAGCAAAAGGCGGCAACATTAGGGTTTAATGGGTTGTTTATTTTTTATTGAGTTTGTGAAATTAGCGTGGACCTAAAATTGTATTAATATTTTAATTATAATTTAAACTTAAAATTTTTATAAATAATATGATATTTTTTTTCTTATTATATATTTTCTAATAAAGTTGTATAGAAGTTTTAATCCCCTAATTGTCTTTAATTGAACATAACCTATGTGAAAAATTAAAATTTAATATTTTATTTATTACTAATTAATCAAATTGTTTAAAAAATTAGTTTTATAAATAGTTAATTGTTCAATAGATGAACTTGGGTTCTTACAATAATCTAAGATAATTTATCAGTTAATATATCCTTGAATTTACCAATAACAGATGATGGTTACATTGTGATGCTAGTTAAATGTAATATTTTTGTCAAAGTTAAATTATGATATCTGAATTATAATGCATGTTACGACATTCAATGATGAATAGCATTCTCAAAAGTATAGTATATGAGTTTCACACTTATGTTTACTAAAATATTTGTTGTTATAAAGAAAACAAAATATCATTTGTATATTTTTTCGCACATAGATAAGTTTTAAATTCTTAAAGTCCTTTTGGAGCTAGTAGTGTCTTCCACAAAAGAATAATTGCTAATATCTCCATCGAGGAAGCTTTTGATAAAACTTTATTCATGTCAAAGGTAAAATTATCCTAACATGATCTCAAGAATGAAGCTTATAAGAGTAGTGAACTAGTGTGTTAAGTGTATTGCAAGAAAAATACATTAACTTATAGCATATAAGGTTCGCCAAGTACATATTTGCTAAATGTGACGACCTCTCAGATTGTCAAGGTTTGAAGATAACGATGCAACTGTACACTTCGTACCATTCTGGCAGTGTATTGAAGACCGTTTCTCTACCTGTTGTTAGTATAGGGAAAAAGTTGTTACATCGTGTATTCACATTTGTTGTCCCCTAGAGTGTGAGAAATAAATCAAAACCTACGAGGAGCTACTATCCGTAAGTCTAGGGGTCATAAAAGAGTAACCAATAAGTATTAGAGTATCTTTCTCCACATGCAGTACGAGGTTAATTCTTTTATGTTTTAAGGAAGCGTAGAGGGGTCGAGTTGCAATTAACTAAAACATAAAAGCTATATTTTTATTTTATAAAAGTAAGGATTAAAGTGCAAAACAAATAACATATGATTAAAAATTAATTAACTAAAGGATAGACTAACAAATACGAGAATATAGTTGATAAGATAACTTGAGTGTCGCTAGTAATACTCACTAGGTATGAATTTACATATTTATGAATGTAAGGGTGAATAGTTAATTAAGCAATAGTCGAAACTCTTAAATCTTCCTAATTCCGTCCCTGGTAGATTGAGAGATATCTACAATTCTATGGATCTCTCCCGAGTGAACCTACAAGACTTTCAAACGTAATTAATCCTATCCCGATTGACTATCTGGCTATCTAACGAGCCTTGTGAAGTTCAAGTTCCTCTTACTCGCAATTTCGGGGAAAGGGGCTAGTAGTCAGGGTGTAGATAATTTTTTAAGGTCCTATTAATTAAAATTAAACAAAAAAAAACAATGTTTTTAAATTAGTTTGATGCACTTGGAGAATAAAAAAAATAATGGTCTTTTTATTTTTACCACATCTGGTTTGGAAGAAGAAAAATATTTATATTACTTTTCTTGCGGGTAAGGTTATTTAGCAGTAAAAAAATTGTGTTTGCGATTGAGTTGTAAGGAGAACAGCTACCCTCATTGTATCTATTTATTGGATATATGGTTATTTTCTTTTATTTTCTTTTATGAATAATATTTTTTTCTCTCTGTTAAAATTAAACTAACTTTATGTAATTATTCGTGAGTTTTAACATTTGGCGGATAAATAAACCGAATACCCATACAAAAATAAAAATACAAGAATAATAAATGTTCAAGAGATTAAATTAAAGGTTTGGTGATACCTATAAAATTCAATTTTTTTTATTTATTAACTTGGAAAAATAAGGAATAACAAATTCAATGCATTCCAAATAAAATTAAGTTACACATAATTCTGTGTAAAATTCTTGTAAGCCATCGTGCATTTGATTATTCATGATGTACTCTATTTTCTTTGTAAGTCTCTTTCCATAATTAGATTAGAAGTTAATGTAAATAAATCTTTACTACATTAATCTATATTTAGTGGATTGAACTTAAAATAGTATATCCTATAAGAAAGCTTATCGATGAAACACTTTCAAAATTTGGCCCTTGGAGATTTATAATTATTATACACAATAACTAAGCACTATACTTTTATATACTACTATTCGTGAAAGTGAAATTACATAGGTTAGATCATTACATTTACTATTTAGCACATACAATTTTAGCAACTAATAATACTAGTACTAACTACGAACAAAACAATGTATGATTCTTTAACCTACATGTTTAAAAATGTTTAATACTTGACGGTAATATTCATAACATTAAATAAAACCTATATACTTCTAAATATAAAAACCAATTCTAATCCATCTGGCTATCCTCATTACCTTATGCAACTACTATAATATAGATGATGTTAATAGAAGTATATTCACTGTACAATGAAATGAAAAAATATAGAAACGAAAAAATATAAACACGAGAGTGATAAAAACATCATAGTTTTATATCGAAAATGAAGAAATATTCAAATAAAAGAGAAGACAAAATTATCAAAGGTTAATAAGAATAATTTTGTTAACCATTATCTTTTCGTTTTCTAACAACTAGACAAACCATTGATCTTCATTACTTTTATTTCTTAAGTCTGTAATATAGATATTTGGCATATCCTCGTTATATCTATATCCGAGTTTTTATAGGAAAACAAAAAAACCTTAAAAGTATCTGTATATAATTAGAAACATAAAATAGTATATGAGTAGATTTAAAAGATATTACAGCTACACACCCAACCTATAGCGATTTTTGAGGCATCTTTTTGAAAACATGCTTACTTACTTTCTATTAGTAGATTCGGCCTATTTGCACTAACACATGCTATAGATAATTAGGTAAGCTACAAATTTGTAAGCATCCCATAAATATTAGATTTAACATCATTAATAAGGTCAAAATTTAGATTATGACATTTAAAGATAATACAATTAAATAACATATTTTTCTGTGCTCCCCAATTTTCTGGTTACATTTCTTGGCTTCTTTGGTATTCTATGCACCCTAGAACACATTACATCACCGGTATAGAAACGAGTTGTTTTAGGTCTTCTTCCTCTTTTCTTGGGCTACATTACCCCCATATGTTTTAGGTCTTTTCTGCTCCAGCACACCCAAAAATAGAAAATATACATCTTATAAAGTAAAATTATATTTTCTACTTATTTAACTATTTTGTCTAATATAGGGACCAACTATGCAATTAACCCTTAATTTGATCACAAAATAATAGAATATTATGATAAATAATAAAAAGATTCATTTGTCTTGCATCTAGAATTTGTCTCCATTGTCTGGAATTTGGTAATCCTTTATTGTAAGATATCCCAGGAAGCACATTTCGTAAGAATCAAAATAAATTAAATATAATTAAAATTAAAATTCGACGATAAGAATTAACAAAAAGAACCACCATTAACTAAGGGGACATGATTACAAAAAATAAATAATAAAAGTAATAAATAATTGAATTAGATAAACATTTAATTCATATGTTGTGTGTACTATTCTAATAACATAAGGTGACATTGTACACTTTTTAAAGGGAAAAAAACACTTAAGTCCTCAACTTTATTATATTTGGACAGGTCCCTCCGTTTTTCTTTTTATTTTGATAGGTATGATTTTTTTAAATTCCACTTATACACTTTATTTTATTAACCAAATTTATTTGATTTCACAATTATAAATACTCAACCATTTATTAGATAAATTATTTAAATAATATAATTTTTTTTAGGATTTGTACAGTGACTTTGTTTTCTTCTATTCACGTAGTATAGATATTCAAAACTATGTATTATTTTTTTTAGAAAAAAAGTATATCAAACTTGTATCTTTTTCTTTGTGCCTATCAAGAATCCTACTTAGCTAGTAGAATCCATCCTTTATCCAATTCATATCTATAAAACAACCTCATCTAATATACTTATCTGAATTTTATGTTCTATTAAATTAAAATCAAATAACACGACAATCTCACAGGTATAAAAGATCACAATACTAATAAAATTAACATTCATAATAAAATATAGAATTTTTTCAGATCATGTTCTTGTGCTAACATATTTTTTAAAAACTAACGAAATACTAATCTAATATACACTACAACAATCTTTGGCTTTTGTGAGGACATATGTCCTCATGTTTGCCTAGCAAAATTCTCACTAAAGCTCTGATTTAACCATTAGTGAGAACATGTCCTCACAAAAGGATCCTCACTAATAGTTCGTCACAAGAGATTGTTTTCGTGACAACTTTAACGTGTCCTCACGTAAAGTTTAGTCTTTAGTGAGGTCATTTTGTCCTCACGAAAAGTTAGCCTTTTGTGAAGACATCAGTCCTCACGAAAGGTGTAAGAATCGTGAGGATTAATGTCCTCACGAATGAGGTTTATGTCCTCATGAATGGTGTAGTAATCGTGAGGGATTATGTCCTCATGGAAAATGATTTTTTGAGTATTTTTTTGTAATTACTATTATTATTATGCATTGTTTTAGTTTTTGTTTTAATTTTTATTTTGTATTATTTGTTTTTTTATTACATAATCTCGATAAATTGAGAAAATTAAAAGAATTTGATTAAAGTAAAAATATTACAAAAATCAAAATCATAAAAGTCATACAATGGAAATAAAAGTCAAAACAAGTCAACTAAATCGAATATTACAAAACAAGTCGACTAAATCAAATATTACAAAATAAGTCGACTAAATCAAATATTACAAAATAAGTCGACTAAATCAAATATTACAAAATAAAATAAAGTTAAAATTCTACATCACTAAGTTGTTCGTCCATGAGCACTAATTCCAGTATGGGCTGTGTTGCTCAGCCTCCACTTCCAACTTTTCTCTTGTAAACAATGTTAATTTCAACTGAAAGACGTTAACAAAGTTTTACTCAAAACTAAGATAATAAACTACCTATTTTTCTTCAGTACAGAAAGCATACAATCTAGCTGCTCAATTGCTTCGTCAATGGTGGCATGTCAAAGTATTTGGTTCGAACAATCTGTGAAAAAATAAAAGTAAGCAAATATAATAATAAAATTAAATCAAAATTCACAGTTTTTAACTAAAAAACAACCTCATCCATGGCATCCTTATCTTCCACTGAATCTTCTTCTACAGTCTTTTCTTCTTGAGGAGTCTTTAAATGCTCATTAACCATCAATGCTTCATGATCTCTAACTTTTAACCTATCGAAACCCTTCATTACAGGTATTATTTGTAATATCCAAGTAGTTCTTCTCAGAGGGAGTTGTAGCATCTGAAATAATATTAGCACATTTATCAATATTACTAAACGATTCAACTACAACATCAACTGAATTAGGGTAGTAATCTCCCATAACATTAATTGAATTAGATAAACAATCATTCACAACATCAACTGTATTTTTCATCAGATTAGAAATAAAGTGCATAGCAGAATCATTAGCATTTGTAGTTTTAACAGAAATTCGCTTGAAGTTTCACTAACAACATCATCATCCAAATCAAAGTCCAATTTATTATCATTAATAGCATTATTTGAAACGGACTCTAAGGAATCACTCATATCAGCATTATTATATAAATCAGTGCTATTAACGCTCAAATGAGGCCTATTATCCAAATTAATGCCATTAACACACATATCGGGATTTTTTTAGAATCATCAACAAATCGGCATTTATAAGGACAAGTTTAGAATTTTTAAAACAATTGTCAAGAGCAAGCATTTTGCCTTTGAATTTAGCAGAGACATCACTATCAGACTCATGTAGCGAAGATTCAGAATCGGAATCGGAATTAGAAAGTACCTTCTCGTTCGACGCTACGTTTTTTGTAAGAATCGGAGTCCAAACTTTTGTCGCCAACGATTCTTAGGTCCGGTTCAATTTAAAGCCCAAGAGGATCCATCAAATGTCCTCCAAAAGTTGCTGATGTAGTTAACTAAAGGAATTCAATACACCAAAACCTAAAAATCAAATTAATATATAGTTTTAATTATGTAAATTAAATAGAAATTGATATGTAAGATAAGATTATACCTTGTGCTCGGATTATGGTGGTGGTGGCGCGCAGTGGTAGTGGTCCGCCGGTGGTGGTGGCTCGGATGAGCTCCTTTGATGTATCTCTGTTTTTGGGCTCATTTGATGGAGCGGGGACTCTTGGCTACTTTGATGTCGGTGCTGGAATTCTGGTTATGGTGCTCCGATATTGGATGATAATGGCCGGCAAAAATTGAAAGGTATTAATTTGATGAAGGGTTTTGAGTGTCAAAGACTAAAGGAAACGGGTTTAAAGAGTAATAACTTTTCAATATGGAGCGTTAAATTTGCCTTTGCCGCCCATCTAAAATTTAGTTCTTATTAATAAATTATTATTGGATGGTAATACTTCCATCCAATATTGGATGGTCCAATATTTAAATCACCGCCATTGATTATTAAAACAAAACACATGTAATTAGATTAATGTGATAGTTACTTTTGCAAGTTTAAAACATGGGGTATGTGTATGAATGTAATTGGTGTAGGATCATCCAATATTGGATGGAAGAATTTTCCTTTTAATTATAGTTTAAAATTATAATTTTAATTATAGTTTAAAATTATAATTTTAATAAATAACATGAAATTATTTTTTTCTTATTATATATTTTCTAATAAAGTTTTATATTTAACTTCTATGAATAAAATTGTTTCTACTGTATACTTTTGATATTTGTTCGATAAAGTTTTAATCCCCTAATTGTCTTTATATGTTATTGTTTATAAATTGAACATTACCTATGCAAAAAATTAAAAATTAATATTTTAATTTATTACTACTTAATCAAATTGTTTAAAAACTTAATTTTTAAATAGTTAATTGTTCAATAGATGTACTCGACTTCTTACAGTAATCTAAGATAATTTATCTATTAAAATATCCTTGAATTTACCAATAATAGAGGATGGTGACATTGTGATGCTAGTTAAATGTTTATTTTTGTCAATGTTAAATTTTGATGAATTATAATGTAGTGTTACGACATTCATTGATGAATTGCATTCTGAAAAGTATGGCTTATGAGTATTACCCTTATTCTTACTAAAATAAGTGTTGTGATAAATAAAACAAAATATCATTCATAAAAATGTTCGAGCATAGATAACTTTTAAAATCCTTCAAGGTCTTTTAGAGCTAGTAGTGACTACCACAAAAAAAATTGCTAATATCACCATTGAGGATGCTTCTGATAAAACATTGTTAAAGTTAACTGTAAGATTATCTAAATTGGATGTCATGAAATGAAGCTTATAAGAGTAGTGAACTAGAGTGTTAAGTGTATTGCAAGAAAAATACATTAACTTATATCCTATAGGGTTCGCCAAGTACATATTTTCTAAATATGATAGATTCCAGATTGTCAAAGGTTTGAAGATAAGGATGCAACTATACATTCAGTATCATTGTGGTAGTGTATTACATGTCGTTTCTCTACATGTCGTTAGTATAGGGACAAAATCGTTACAATGTGTATTTACCTTTGTTGTCCCCTAGAGTGTGATAGGTAAATCAAGACCTAAGGGAGCTACTACCACCAGTGAATGAGTCGTTAACAAGGAACAAATAATTACTAGGAATATCGTTCTCCATATGCACTAGGAGGTTAATTCTTTTGTCTTTCCAGGAAGCGTAGAGGGGACAAATTACAGTTAACTAAAACATAAAATATATTTTTTGTTTCTCAAAAGTAAGGATTAAAGTCAAAATAAATAATATATGATTAGTAATGTATTTTTAACCAAAGGACATACTAGTCAACACGAGAATATAGATAAGAAGATAGTTTGAGAGTCGCTACTAATTTCCACTAATTATGAATTTACCCATTTATGGATATCATGGTAAATTGTTATTTTAGCAATAGTAGAAACTCTAAAATCCCTTAATTCCATCCCAGGTAGATAGAGGGTTATCCTACAATTCTATGGACCTCTCCCGAGTGACCCTACAAAACTTTCAAACGTAATTAATTCTAAATTAATTGACTATCCGGTTAGTTAAGACCTCTTAACTCAATAACACACACCGAATGATTATATATTATTTTCTATAATCAGATCTCCCCCTCTCCCCCTCCCGGATGACAGTCTAGTCTACTAATACCACCTACAACTTTATCTTCATAAGGGCTGAAGAAATCATAAATACATAATGAATGCTAAATCAATTCATTTGAATAGTAATATCCAAAAACACAATGAAACATCATAATCCAAATGTAGGGTTCATACATTATCTATTTCTCTAGCTACAAATGATTTAGTTCATAAAAAAATAATAGACAACAACAAATAAAAGTGTAATATTCATGTTTAAAATATGAAATAGAATTGGAATACACTATTAATTTGTATCTTGAATTTGTCACCATTGTCTGGAATTTGGTAATAGTCTATTGCAAGATATCCCAGGAAGCATATTCTGTAATAATCAAAATAAATTAAATATAATTAAAATTAAAATTTGACTATAAGAATTAACAAAAAGAACAACCATTTACCAAGGGGACATGAACACAAAAAACATAAAATAAATGTAATAAATAATTTAAATAGATAAACATTTAATTCATAGGCTGTGTGTACTATTCTAATAAAATAAGGTGACATTGTACACTTTTAAAATATCATGAGTTTATACACATATTTTCTAAGACCACAAAAGATATGATGTATTTCTTCAACCTAAATAAAAATACGTTCACATATGTAAACCACAAGGAGATAAAATAAAAAGAATGTATGGTAGACTATTATATATGATGTTTGAAAATATGCTTTCTCCAATAGGTGTCAAACAAGTCTTACAACCTAATTTAATTTCTCTTACATCTATTTCCCTACTCTCCATACATACTCCAACCACTATGAATAGATGGTCTAACAAATCAAGTGCAAAAACATCTCTTGTGGTGTTGGTGTATATTTCGATATTCTGTAAAATATATATAGGAAAAATCTACCTAATTTTCTCAATATAATTAATTATAAATTTGATCAAAAATGAAAATAACATTCAAATTAATTTACACCAATGTGAAAAAACACCCCAATTTGCTCGACAGTAGAACAAATTTTTGAACATAATGCTAATCAACGATATGCCACTAGTGGTATTACTGCTTTTCTTTTTAAGAAAATTGCAACAATTCATAATCTTCCAGTTCAGGTAATTAAATACTATTATATTTTCTTCATATAAGAGGCAGAAATGAAGACTCGTTTTTTTATAGGACTTTGTGGTAAGAAATGATATGGGGTGTGGGTCCACTATTGGTCCAATTCTTGCTTCTAGAGTTGGAATTCGTACTGTTGATTGTGGTATTCCTCAACAATCTATGCACAGGTTGGAACATATATATTTTTTTTAATTTTATTATCGAGTTTGATTTCTCAATTACTCTCAAGATCTTTACTTGTTTTTGTTTAATTGCAGTGTGAGAGAGATTTGTGGGAAGGAAGATGTGGAGATTGCTTACAACTACTTTAAGGCGTTTTATGAAATGTTCTCAAGCGTAGATAAAAAACTAAAAATAGATTGCTAAAAGGCAGATTCAATTATTCAAACAACAAACACACATCACACCATTACATTTACTGTCTCAAAGCTATTCATCAAATAAACTCTTGTGGGTAATCAAACAAACACACATTTATTAAATAATAAGAAAAACATGATGGGATCAAATACTTCATTTCTCCAAGCAAAACAAATACTTCATTTCTCAGTCTTTTTGGGATTCACTTCATTTTTCTTTGAGGATGTGCTAGCAACCATTGCTTCCAGGTGCCGCTTCTCTCTAGTGAGCTGTTTGGCTAACTTTCTTAGCCTTTCATTTTCTAAAGCAATTTGCAAGTTTGCTAAGTATAGCCTTGCGTTTTCTCTTTCCATCTCTTTCTTCTTGTTCCTGAAAGACAAGAAAATAATGTTAGTTTACTTGTTTTAGACTAGTATACATACCTTTATATTCCAAAATCTATTCATAGATTTGCTATCTCACCTCTTTTAAATGATTTACGCTACAAAATGAGCAAATGAGGAAGGTGATTTACTCTATTTATACTAATTCACATTGGTAGAACAAATTTTTAAATTAAAAAAATACCTTAGATTTATAAATTGAAATGATATGGCCAACGATCTAAGATACTAGCATGTAAAAATAGTATTTAGACAGAAGACTGCAGATCTAGATGGAGACAATAGTTGAAGATAATATCATAATTAAGGAAGAAGAGGGAGATACTACAGAGAAATTGAAAAAAAGTAGATTGGATGGAAGAAATGAATTCCGATTAGAGAAGATTGAAATTAGAAGATAACGAATATTTAGACATTAGAGTTAGATAGTAAATGTGACGAAAAAAGGAATATCAAGAGGAGGCTGACAGTAGGTTTGAATGGGTAGTTTATTTTTTATTGTGTTTGTGAAATTAGTGTGGACCTTAAATTGTATTAATATTTTAATTATAGTTTAAAATTATAATTTTAATAAATAACATGAAATTGTTTTTTTCTTATTATATATTTTCTAATAAAGTTTTATATTTAACTTCTATGAATAAAATTGTTTCTACTGTATACTTTTGATATTTGTTTGTTAAAGTTTTAATCCACTAACTGTCTTTATATGTTATTGTTTATAAATTGAACACTACCTATGCAAAAAATTAAAAATTAATATTTTAATTTATTACTACTTAATCAAATTGTTTAAAAACTTAGTTTTTAAATAGTTAATTGTTCAATAGATGTACTCGACTTCTTACTGTAATCTAAGATAATTTATCTATTAAAATATCCTTGAATTTACCAATAATAGAGGATGGTGACATTGTGATGCTAGTTAAATGTTTATTTTTGTCAAAGTTAAATTATGATGAATTATAATGTAGTGTTACGACATTCATTGATGAATTGCATTCTGAAAAGTATGGCTTATGAGTTTTACCCTTATTCTTACTAAAATAAGTGTTGTTATAAATAAAACAAAATATCATTCATAAAAATGGTCGAGCATAGATAACTTTTAAAATCCTTCAAGGTCTTTTAGAGCTAGTAGTGACTACCACAAAAAAAAATTGCTAATATCACCATTGAGGATGCTTTTGATGAAACATTGTTAAAGTTAACTGTAAAATTATCTAAATTGGATGTCATGAAATGAAGCTTATAAGAGTAGTGAACTAGAGTATTAAGTGTATTGCAAGAAAAATACATTAACTTATATCCTATAGGGTTCGCCAAGTACATATTTTCTAAATATGATAGATTCCAGATTGTCAAAGGTTTGAAGATAAGGATGCAACTATAGATTCAGTATCATTGTGGTAGTGTATTACATGTCGTTTCTCTACATGTCGTTAGTATAGGGACAAAATCGTTACAATGTGTATTTACCTTTGTTGTCCCCTAGAGTGTGATAGGTAAATCAACACCTAGGGGAGCTACTACCCACAAGTGAATGAGTCGTTAACAAGTAACAAATAATTACTAGGAATATCGTTCTCCATATGCACTAGGAGGTTAATTCTTTTGTCTTTCCAGGAAGCGTAGAGGGGACAAATTACAGTTAACTAAAACATAAAATATATTTTTTGTTTCTCAAAAGTAAGGATTAAAGTCAAAATAAATAATATATGATTAGTAATGTATTTTTAACCAAAGGACATACTAGTCAACACGAGAATATAGATAAGAAGATAGTTTGAGAGTCGCTACTAATTTCCACTAATTATGAATTTACCCATTTATGGATATCATGGTAAATTGTTATTTTAGCAATAGTCGAAACTCTAAAATCCCTTAATTCCATCCCAGATAGATAGAGGGTTATCCTACAATTCTATGGACCTCTCCCGAGTGACCCCTACAAAACTTTCAAACGTAATTAAATCTAAATTAATTGACTATCCGGTTAGTCAAGACCTCCTAACTCAATAACACACACCGAATGATTATATATATTATTTTCTATAATCCGATCTCCCGCTCTCCCCCTCCCGGATGACAGTCTAGACTACTAATACCACTTACAACTTTATCTTCATAAAGGGCTGAAGAAATCATAAATACATAATGAATGCTAAATACATTCATTTGAATAGTAATATCCCAAAACACAATGAAACATCATAATCCAAATGTAGGGTTCATACATTATCCATTTCTCTAGCTACAAATGATTTAGTTCATAAAAAAATAATAGACAACAACATATAAAAGTGTAATATTCATGTTTAAAATATGAAATAGAATTGGATTACACTATTAATTTGTATCTTGAATTTGTCACCATTGTCTGGAATTGGTAATAGTCTATTGCAAGATATCCCAGGAAGCATATTCTGTAATAATCAAAATAAATTAAATATAATTAAAATTAAAATTTGACTATAATAATTAACAAAAAGAACAACCATTAACAAAGGGGACATGAACACAAAAAATATAAACATTTAATTCATAGGCTGTGTGTACTATTCTAATAACATAAGGTGACATTGTACACTTTTAAAATAACATGAGTTTATACACATATTTTCTAAGACCACAAAAGATATGATGTATTTCTTCAACCTAAATAAATATACGTTTACATATGTAAACCACAAGGAGATAAAATAAAAAGAATGTATGGTAGACTACCATATATGATGTTTGAAAATATGCTTTCTCCAATAGGTGTCAAACAAGTCTTACAACCTAATTTAATTTCTCTTACATCTATTTCCCTACTCTCCATACATACTCCAACCACTATGAATAGATGGTCTAACAAATTAAGTGCAAAAACATCTCTTGTGGTGTTGGTGTATATTTCGATATTCTGTAAAATATATATAGGAAAAATCTACCTAATTTTCTCAATATAATTAATTATAAATTTGATCAAAAATGAAAAAAACATTCAAATTAATTTACACCAATGTTAAAAAACACCCCAATTTGCTCGACAGTAGAACAAATTTTTGAACATTATGCTAATCAACGATATGCCACTAGTGGTATTACTGCTTTTCCTTTTAAGGAAATTGCAACAATTCATAATCTTCCAGTTCAGGTAATTAAATATTATTATATTTTTTTCATATAAGAGGCAGAAATGAAGACTCGTTTTTTTATAGGACTTTGTGGTAAGAAATGATATGGGGTGTGGGTCCACTATTGGTCCAATTCTTGCTTCTGGAGTTGGAATTCGTACTGTTGATTGTGGTATTCCTCAACTATCTATGCACAGGTTGGTACATATATATTTTTTTTAATTTTATTATCGAGTTTGATTTCTCAATTACTCTCAAGATCTTTACTTGTTTTTGTTTAATTGTAGTGTGAGAGAGATTTGTGGGAAGGAAGATGTGGAGATTGCTTACAACTACTTTAAGGAATTTTATGAACTGTTCTCAAGCGTAGATAAAAAACTAAAAATAGATTGCTAAAAGGCAGGTTCAATTATTCAAACAACAAACAGACATCACACCATTACATTTACTGTCTCAAAGCTATTCATCAAATAAACTCTTGTGGGTAATCAAACAAACACACATTTATTAAATAATAAGAAAAACATGATAGGATCAAATACTTCATTTCTCCAAGCAAATAAAATACTTCATTTCTCAGTCTTTTTGGGATTTACTTCATTTTTCTTTGAGGATGAGCTAGCAACCATTGTTTCCCGGTGCCGCTTCTCTCTAGTGAGCTGTTTGGCTAACTTTCTTAGCCTTTCATTTTCTAAAGCAATTTGCAAGTTTGCTAAGTATAGCCTTGCGTTTTCTCTTTCCATCTCTTTCTTCTTGTTCCTGAAAGACATGAAAAAAATGTTAGTTTACTTGTTTTAGACTAGTATACATACCTTTATATTCATAATTCTATTCATAGATTTGCTATCTCACCTCTTTTAAATGATTTACACTACAAAATGAGCAAATGAGGAAGGTGATTTACTCTATTTATACTAATTCACATTGGTAGAACAAATTTTTAAATTAAAAAAGTACCTTAGATTTATAAATTGAAATGATATGGCCAACGATCTAAGATACTAGCATGTAAAAATAGTATTTAGACAGAAGACTGCAGATCTAGATGGAGACAATAGTTGAGGATAATATCATAATTAAGGAAGAAGAGGGAGATACTACAGAGAAATTGAAAAAAAGTAGAATGGATGGAAGAAATGAATTCCGATTAGAGAAGATTGAAATTAGAAGATAACGAATATTTAGACATTAGAGTTAGATAGTAAAAGTGACGAAAAAAGGAATATCAAGAGGAGGCTGACAGTAGGTTTGAAACTAAGAGTGGACGAAGATGTATGTATATGTATAGGAAAAGGCGGCAACATTAGGGTTTAATGGGTAGTTTATTTTTTATTGTGTTTGTGAAATTAGTGTGGACCCTAAATTGTATTAATATTTTAATTATAGTTTAAAATTTTAATTTTAATAAGTAACATGAAATTATTTTTTTCTTATCATATATTTTCTAATAAAGTTTTATATTTAACTTCTATGAATAAAATTATTTCTACTGTATACTTTTGATATTTGTTCGATAAAGTTTTAATCCCCTAATTGTCTTTATATATTATTGTTTATAAATTGAACATTACCTATGCAAAAAATTAAAAATTAATATTTTAATTTATTACTACTTAATCAAATTGTTTAAAAACTTAGTTTTTAAATAGTTAATTGTTCAATAGATGTACTCGACTTCTTACAGTAATCTAAGATAATTTATCTATTAAAATATCCTTGAATTTACCAATAATAGAGGATGGTGACATTGTGATGCTAGTTAAATGTTTATTTTTGTCAAAGTTAAATTATGATGAATTACAATGTAGTGTTACGACATTCATTGATGAATTGCATTCTGAAAAGTATGGCTTATGAGTTTTACCCTTATTCTTACTAAAATAAGTGTTGTTATAAATAAAACAAAATATCATTCATAAAAATGTTCGAGCATAGATAACTTTTAAAATCCTTCAAGGTCTTTTAGAGCTAGTAGTGACTACCACAAAAAAAAATTGCTAATATCACCATTGAGGATGCTTTTGATGAAACATTGTTTAAGTTAACTGTAAAATTATCTAAATTGGATGTCATGAAATGAAGCTTATAAGAGTAGTGAACTAGAGTGTTAAGTGTATTGCAAGAAAAATACATTAACTTATATCCTATAGGGTTCGCCAAGTACATATTTTCTAAATATGATAGATTCCAGATTGTCAAATGTTGGAAGATAAGGATGCAACTATAGATTCAGTATCATTGTGGTAGTGTATTACATGTCGTTTCTCTACATGTCGTTAGTATAGGGACAAAATCGTTACAATGTGTATTTACCTTTGTTGTCCCCTAGAGTGTGATAGGTAAATCAACACCTAGGGGAGCTACTACCCACAAGTGAATGAGTCGTTAACAAGTAACAAATAATTACTAGGAATATCGTTCTCCATATGCACTAGGAGGTTAATTCTTTTGTCTTTCCAGGAAGCGTAGAGGGGACAAATTACAGTTAACTAAAACATAAAATATATTTATTGTTTCTCAAAAGTAAGGATTAAAGTCAAAATAAATAATATATGATTAGTAATGTATTTTTAACCAAAGGACATACTAGTCAACACGAGAATATAGATAAGAAGATAGTTTGAGAGTCGCTACTAATTTCCACTAATTATGAATTTACCCTTTTATGGATATCATGGTAAATTGTTATTTTAGCAATAGTCGAAACTCTGAAATCCCTTAATTCCATCCCAGGTAGAGAGGGATTCCCTACAATTCTATGGACCTCTCCAGAGTGACCCCTACAAAACTTTCAAACGTAATTAATTCTAAATTAATTGACTATCCGGTTAGTCAAGACCTCCTAACTCAATAACACACACCGAATGATTATATATTATTTTCTATAATCCGATCTCCCCCTCTCCCCCTCCCGGATGACAGTCTAGTCTACTAATACCACCTACAACTTTATCTTCATAAGGGCTGAAGAAATCATAAATACATAATAATGCTAAATCAATTCATTTGAATAGTAATATCCCAAAACACAATGAAACATCATAATCCAAATGTAGGGTTCATACATTATCCATTTCTCAAGCTACAAATGATTTAGTTCATAAAAAAAGAATAGACAACAACAAATAAAAGTGTAATATTCATGTTTAAAATATGAAATAGAATTGAATTACACTATTAATTTGTATCTTGAATTTGTCACCATTGTCTGGAATTTGGTAATAGTCTATTGCAAGATATCCCAGGAAGCATATTCTGTAATAATCAAAATAAATTAAATATAATTAAAATTAAAATTTGACTACAAGAATTAACAAAAAGAACAACCATTAACCAAGGGGACATGAACACAAAAAATATAAAATAAATGTAATAAATAATTCAAATAGATAAACATTTAATTCATAGGCTGTGTGTACTATTCTAATAACATAAGGTGACATTGTACACTTTTAAAATATCATGAGTTTATACACATATTTTCTAAGACCACAAAAGATATGATGTATTTCTTCAACCTAAATAAAAATACGTTCACATATGTAAACCACAAGGAGATAAAATAAAAAGAATGTATGGTAGACTACCATATATGATGTTGAAAATATGCTTTCTCCAATAGGTGTCAAACAAGTCTTACAACCTAATTTAATTTCTCTTACATCTATTTCCCTACTCTCCATACATACTCCAACCACTATGAATAGATGGTCTAACAAATTAAGTGCAAAAACATCTCTTGTGGTGTTGGTGTATATTTCGATATTCTGTAAAATATATATAGGAAAAATCTACCTAATTTTCTCAATATAATTAATTATAAATTTGATCAAAAATGAAAAAAACATTCAAATTAATTTACACCAATGTTAAAAAACACCCCAATTTGCTCGACAGTAGAACAAATTTTTGAACATTATGCTAATCAACGATATGCTACTAGTGGTATTACTGCTTTTCTTTTTAAGGAAATTGCAACAATTCATAATCTTCCAGTTCAGGTAATTAAATATTATTATATTTTCTTCATATAAGAGGAAGAAATGAAGACTCTGTTTTTTTATAGGACTTTGTGGTAAGAAATGATATGGGGTGTGGGTCCACTATTGGTCCAATTCTTGCTTCTGGAGTTGGAATTCGTACTGTTGATTGTGGTATTCCTCAACTATCTATGCACAGGTTGGTACATATATATTTTTTTTAATTTTATTATCGAGTTTGATTTCTCAATTACTCTCAAGATCTTTACTTGTTTTTGTTTAATTGCAGTGTGAGAGAGATTTGTGGGAAGGAAGATGTGGAGATTGCTTACAACTACTTTAAGGCGTTTTATGAAATGTTCTCAAGCGTAGATAAAAAACTAAAAATAGATTGCTAAAAGGCAGATTCAATTATTCAAACAACAAACACACATCACACCATTACATTTACTGTCTCAAAGCTATTCATCAAATAAACTCTTGTGGGTAATCAAACAAACACACATTTATTAAATAATAAGAAAAACATGATGGGATCAAATACTTCATTTCTCCAAGCAAAAAAAATACTTCATTTCTCAGTCTTTTTGGGATTCACTTCATTTTTCTTTGAGGATGAGCTAGCAACCATTGCTTCCAGGTGCCGCTTCTCTCCAGTGAGCTGTTTGGCTAACTTTCTTAGCCTTTCATTTTCTAAAGCAATTTGCAAGTTTGCTAAGTATAGCCTTGCGTTTTCTCTTTCCATCTCTTTCTTCTTGTTCCTGAAAGACATGAAAAAAATGTTAGTTTACTTGTTTTAGACTAGTATACATACCTTTATATTCATAATTCTATTCATAGATTTGCTATCTCACCTCTTTTAAATGATTTACACTACAAAATGAGCAAATGAGGAAGGTGATTTACTCTATTTATACTAATTCACATTGGTAGAACAAATTTTTAAATTAAAAAAGTACCTTAGATTTATAAATTGAAATGATATGGCCAACGATCTAAGATACTAGCATGTAAAAATAGTATTTAGACAGAAGACTGCAGATCTAGATGGAGACAATAGTTGAGGATAATATCATAATTAAGGAAGAAGAGGGAGATACTACAGAGAAATTGAAAAAAAGTAGAATGGATGGAAGAAATGAATTCCGATTAGAGAAGATTGAAATTAGAAGATAACGAATATTTAGACATTAGAGTTAGATAGTAAAAGTGACGAAAAAAGGAATATCAAGAGGAGGCTGACAGTAGGTTTGAAACTAAGAGTGGACGAAGATGTATGTATATGTATAGGAAAAGGCGGCAACATTAGGGTTTAATGGGTAGTTTATTTTTTATTGTGTTTGTGAAATTAGTGTGGACCCTAAATTGTATTAATATTTTAATTATAGTTTAAAATTTTAATTTTAATAAGTAACATGAAATTATTTTTTTCTTATCATATATTTTCTAATAAAGTTTTATATTTAACTTCTATGAATAAAATTATTTCTACTGTATACTTTTGATATTTGTTCGATAAAGTTTTAATCCCCTAATTGTCTTTATATATTATTGTTTATAAATTGAACATTACCTATGCAAAAAATTAAAAATTAATATTTTAATTTATTACTACTTAATCAAATTGTTTAAAAACTTAGTTTTTAAATAGTTAATTGTTCAATAGATGTACTCGACTTCTTACAGTAATCTAAGATAATTTATCTATTAAAATATCCTTGAATTTACCAATAATAGAGGATGGTGACATTGTGATGCTAGTTAAATGTTTATTTTTGTCAAAGTTAAATTATGATGAATTACAATGTAGTGTTACGACATTCATTGATGAATTGCATTCTGAAAAGTATGGCTTATGAGTTTTACCCTTATTCTTACTAAAATAAGTGTTGTTATAAATAAAACAAAATATCATTCATAAAAATGTTCGAGCATAGATAACTTTTAAAATCCTTCAAGGTCTTTTAGAGCTAGTAGTGACTACCACAAAAAAAAATTGCTAATATCACCATTGAGGATGCTTTTGATGAAACATTGTTTAAGTTAACTGTAAAATTATCTAAATTGGATGTCATGAAATGAAGCTTATAAGAGTAGTGAACTAGAGTGTTAAGTGTATTGCAAGAAAAATACATTAACTTATATCCTATAGGGTTCGCCAAGTACATATTTTCTAAATATGATAGATTCCAGATTGTCAAATGTTGGAAGATAAGGATGCAACTATAGATTCAGTATCATTGTGGTAGTGTATTACATGTCGTTTCTCTACATGTCGTTAGTATAGGGACAAAATCGTTACAATGTGTATTTACCTTTGTTGTCCCCTAGAGTGTGATAGGTAAATCAACACCTAGGGGAGCTACTACCCACAAGTGAATGAGTCGTTAACAAGTAACAAATAATTACTAGGAATATCGTTCTCCATATGCACTAGGAGGTTAATTCTTTTGTCTTTCCAGGAAGCGTAGAGGGGACAAATTACAGTTAACTAAAACATAAAATATATTTATTGTTTCTCAAAAGTAAGGATTAAAGTCAAAATAAATAATATATGATTAGTAATGTATTTTTAACCAAAGGACATACTAGTCAACACGAGAATATAGATAAGAAGATAGTTTGAGAGTCGCTACTAATTTCCACTAATTATGAATTTACCCTTTTATGGATATCATGGTAAATTGTTATTTTAGCAATAGTCGAAACTCTAAAATCCCTTAATTCCATCCCAGGTAGAGAGGGATTCCCTACAATTCTATGGACCTCTCCAGAGTGACCCCTACAAAACTTTCAAACGTAATTAATTCTAAATTAATTGACTATCCGGTTAGTCAAGACCTCCTAACTCAATAACACACACCGAATGATTATATATTATTTTCTATAATCCGATCTCCCCCTCTCCCCCTCCCGGATGACAGTCTAGTCTACTAATACCACCTACAACTTTATCTTCATAAGGGCTGAAGAAATCATAAATACATAATAATGCTAAATCAATTCATTTGAATAGTAATATCCCAAAACACAATGAAACATCATAATCCAAATGTAGGGTTCATACATTATCCATTTCTCAAGCTACAAATGATTTAGTTCATAAAAAAAGAATAGACAACAACAAATAAAAGTGTAATATTCATGTTTAAAATATGAAATAGAATTGAATTACACTATTAATTTGTATCTTGAATTTGTCACCATTGTCTGGAATTTGGTAATAGTCTATTGCAAGATATCCCAGGAAGCATATTCTGTAATAATCAAAATAAATTAAATATAATTAAAATTAAAATTTGACTACAAGAATTAACAAAAAGAACAACCATTAACCAAGGGGACATGAACACAAAAAATATAAAATAAATGTAATAAATAATTCAAATAGATAAACATTTAATTCATAGGCTGTGTGTACTATTCTAATAACATAAGGTGACATTGTACACTTTTAAAATATCATGAGTTTATACACATATTTTCTAAGACCACAAAAGATATGATGTATTTCTTCAACCTAAATAAAAATACGTTCACATATGTAAACCACAAGGAGATAAAATAAAAAGAATGTATGGTAGACTACCATATATGATGTTGAAAATATGCTTTCTCCAATAGGTGTCAAACAAGTCTTACAACCTAATTTAATTTCTCTTACATCTATTTCCCTACTCTCCATACATACTCCAACCACTATGAATAGATGGTCTAACAAATTAAGTGCAAAAACATCTCTTGTGGTGTTGGTGTATATTTCGATATTCTGTAAAATATATATAGGAAAAATCTACCTAATTTTCTCAATATAATTAATTATAAATTTGATCAAAAATGAAAAAAACATTCAAATTAATTTACACCAATGTTAAAAAACACCCCAATTTGCTCGACAGTAGAACAAATTTTTGAACATTATGCTAATCAACGATATGCTACTAGTGGTATTACTGCTTTTCTTTTTAAGGAAATTGCAACAATTCATAATCTTCCAGTTCAGGTAATTAAATATTATTATATTTTCTTCATATAAGAGGAAGAAATGAAGACTCTGTTTTTTTATAGGACTTTGTGGTAAGAAATGATATGGGGTGTGGGTCCACTATTGGTCCAATTCTTGCTTCTGGAGTTGGAATTCGTACTGTTGATTGTGGTATTCCTCAACTATCTATGCACAGGTTGGTACATATATATTTTTTTTAATTTTATTATCGAGTTTGATTTCTCAATTACTCTCAAGATCTTTACTTGTTTTTGTTTAATTGCAGTGTGAGAGAGATTTGTGGGAAGGAAGATGTGGAGATTGCTTACAACTACTTTAAGGCGTTTTATGAAATGTTCTCAAGCGTAGATAAAAAACTAAAAATAGATTGCTAAAAGGCAGATTCAATTATTCAAACAACAAACACACATCACACCATTACATTTACTGTCTCAAAGCTATTCATCAAATAAACTCTTGTGGGTAATCAAACAAACACACATTTATTAAATAATAAGAAAAACATGATGGGATCAAATACTTCATTTCTCCAAGCAAAAAAAATACTTCATTTCTCAGTCTTTTTGGGATTCACTTCATTTTTCTTTGAGGATGAGCTAGCAACCATTGCTTCCAGGTGCCGCTTCTCTCCAGTGAGCTGTTTGGCTAACTTTCTTAGCCTTTCATTTTCTAAAGTAATTTGCAAGTTTGCTAAGTATAGCCTTGCGTTTTCTCTTCCATCTCTTTCTTCTTGTTCCTGAAAGACAAGAAAAAAATGTTAGTTTACTTGTTTTAGACTAGTATACATACCTTTATATTCCAAATTCTATTCATAGATTTGCCATCTCACCTCCTTTAAATGATTTACACTACAAAATGAGCAAATGAGGAAGGTGATTTACTCTATTTATACTAATTCACATTGGTAGAACAAATTTTTAAATTAAAAAAGTACCTTAGATTTATAAATTGAAATGATATGGCCAACGATCTAAGATACTAGCATGTAAAAATAGTATTTAGACAGAAGACTGCAGATCTAGATGGAGACAATAGTTGAGGATAATATCATAATTAAGGAAGAAGAGGGAGATACTACCGAGAAATTGAAAAAAAGTAGAATGGATGGAAGAAATGAATTCCGATTAGAGAAGATTGAAATTAGAAGATAACGAATATTTAGAAATTAGAGTTAGATAGTAAAAGGGACGAAAAAAGGAATATCAAGAGGAGGCTGACAGTAGGTTTGAAACTAAGAGTGGAAGAAGATGTATGTATATGTATAGGAAAAGGCGGCAACATTAGGGTTTAATGGGTAGTTTATTTTTTATTGTGTTTGTGAAATTAGTGTGGACCCTATATTGTATTAATATTTTAATTATAGTTTAAAATTATAATTTTAATAAATAACATGAAATTATTTTTTTCTTATTATATATTTTCTAATAAAGTTTTATATTTAACTTCTATGAATAAAATTGTTTCTACTGTATACTTTTGATATTTGTTCGATAAAGTTTTAATCCCCTAATTGTCTTTATATGTTATTGTTTATAAATTGAACATTACCTATGCAAAAAATTAAAAATTAATATTTTAATTTATTACTACTTAATCAAATTGTTTAAAAACTTAGTTTTTAAATAGTTAATTGTTCAATAGATGTACTCGACTTCTTACAGTAATCTAAGATAATTTATCTATTAAAATATCCTTGAATTTACCAATAATAGAGGATGGTGACATTGTGATGCTAGTTAAATGTTTATTTTTGTCAAAGTTAAATTATGATGAATTATAATGTAGTGTTACGACATTCATTGATGAATTGCATTCTGAAAAGTATGGCTTTTGAGTTTTACCCTTATTCTTACTCAAATAAGTGTTGTTATAAATAAAACAAAATATCATTCATAAAAATGTTCGAGCATAGATAACTTTTAAAATCCTTCAAGGTCTTTTAGAGCTAGTAGTGACTACCACAAAAAAAAATTGCTAATATCACCATTGAGGATGCTTTTGATGAAACATTGTTTAAGTTAACTGTAAAATTATTTAAATTGGATGTCATGAAATGAAGCTTATAAGAGTAGTGAACTAGAGTGTTAAGTGTATTGCAAGAAAAATACATTAACTTATATCCTATAGGGTTCGCCAAGTACATATTTTCTAAATATGATAGATTCCAGATTGTCAAATGTTTGAAAATAAGGATGCAACTATAGATTCAGTATCATTGTGGTAGTGTATTACATGTCGTTTCTCTACATGTCGTTAGTATCGGGACAAAATATTTACAATGTGTATTTACCTTTGTTGTCCCCTAGAGTGTGATAGGTAAATCAACACCTAGGGGAGCTACTACCCACAAGTGAATGAGTCGTTAACAAGTAACAAATAATTACTAGGAATATCGTTCTCCATATGCACTAAGAGGTTAATTCTTTTGTCTTTCCAGGAAACGTAGAGGGGACAAATTACAGTTAACTAGAACATAAAATATATTTTTTGTTTCTCAAAAGTAAGGATTAAAGTCAAAATAAATAATATATGATTAGTAATGTATTTTTAACCAAAGGACATACTAGTCAACACGAGAATATAGATAAGAAGATAGTTTGAGAGTCGCTACTAATTTCCACTAATTATGAATTTACCCTTTTATGGATATCATGGTAAATTGTTATTTTAGCAATAGTCGAAACTCTAAAATCCCTTAATTCCATCCCAGGTAGATAGAGGGATTTCCTACAATTCTATGGACCTCTCCAGAGTGACCCCTACAAAACTTTCAAACGTAATTAATTCTAAATTAATTGACTATCCGGTTAGTCAGACCTCCTAACTCAATAACACACACCGAATGATTATATATTATTTTCTATAATCCGATCTCCCCCTCTCCCCCTCCCGGATGACAGTCTAGTCTACTAATACCACCTACAACTTTATCTTCATAAGGGCTGAAGAAATCATAAATACATAATGAATGCTAAATCAATTCATTTGAATAGTAATATCCCAAAACACAATGAAACATCATAATCCAAATGTAGGGTTCATACATTATCCATTTCTCTAGCTACAAATGATTTAGTTCATAAAAAAAGAATAGACAACAACAAATAAAAGTGTAATATTCATGTTTCAAATATGAAATAGAATTGGATTACACTATTAATTTGTATCTTGAATTTGTCACCATTGTCTGGAATTTGGTAATAGTCTATTGCAAGATATCCCAGGAAGCATATTCTGTAATAATCAAAATAAATTAAATATAATTAAAATTAAAATTTGACTATAAGAATTAACAAAAAGAACAACCATTAACCAAGGGGACATGAACACAAAAAATATAAAATAAATGTAATAAATAATTCAAATAGATAAACATTTAATTCATAGGCTGTGTGTACTATTCTAATAACATAAGGTGACATTGTACACTTTTAAAATATCATGAGTTTATACACATATTTTCTAAGACCACAAAAGATATGATGTATTTCTTCAACCTAAATAAAAATACGTTCACATATGTAAACCACAAGGAGATAAAATAAAAAGAATGTATGGTAGACTACCATATATGATGTTTGAAAATAAGGCTTTCTCCAATAGGTGTCAAACAAGTCTGACAACCTAATTTAATTTCTCTTACATCTATTTCCCTACTCTCCATACATACTCCAACCACTATGAATAGATGGTCTAACAAATTAAGTGCAAAAACATCTCTTGTGGTGTTGGTGTATATTTCGATATTCTGTAAAATATATATAGGAAAAATCTACCTAATTTTCTCAATATAATTAATTATAAATTTGATCAAAAATGAAAAAGACATTCAAATTAATTTACACCAATGTGAAAAAACACCCCAATTTGCTCGACAGCAGAACAAATTTTTGAACATAATGCTAATCAACGATATGCCACTAGTGGTATTACTGCTTTTCTTTTTAAGGAAATTGCAACAATTCATAATCTTCTAGTTCAGGTAATTAAATATTATTATATTTTCTTCATATAAGAGGCAGAAATGAAGACTCGTTTTTTTATAGGACTTTGTGGTAAGAAATGATATGGGGTGTGGGTCCACTATTGGTCCAATTCTTGCTTCTGGAGTTGGAATTCGTACTGTTGATTGTGGTATTCCTCAACTATCTATGCACAGGTTGGTACATATATATTTTTTTTAATTTTATTATCGAGTTTGATTTCTCAATTACTCTCAAGATCTTTACTTGTTTTTGTTTAATTGCAGTGTGAGAGAGAATTGTGGGAAGGAAGATGTGGAGATTGCTTACAACTACTTTAAGGCGTTTTATGAAATGTTCTCAAGCGTAGATAAAAAACTAAAAATAGATTGCTAAAAGGCAGATTCAATTATTCAAACAACAAACACACATCACACCATTACATTTACTGTCTCAAAGCTATTCATCAAATAAACTCTTGTGGGTAATCAAACAAACACACATTTATTAAATAATAAGAAAAACATGATGGGATCAAATACTTCATTTCTCCAAGCAAAAAAAATACTTCATTTCTCAGTCTTTTTGGGATTCACTTCATTTTTCTTTGAGGATGAGCTAGCAACCATTGCTTCCAGGTGCCGCTTCTCTCCAGTGAGCTGTTTGGCTAACTTTCTTAGCCTTTCATTTTCTAAAGCAATTTGCAAGTTTGCTAAGTATAGCCTTGCGTTTTCTCTTCCATCTCTTTCTTCTTGTTCCTGAAAGACAAGAAAAAAATGTTAGTTTACTTGTTTTAGACTACTAGTATACATACATTTATATTCCAAATTCTATTCATAGATTTGCTATCTCACCTCCTTTAAATGATTTACACTACAAAATGAGCAAATAAGGAAGGTGATTTACTCTATTTATACTAATTCACATTGGTAGAACAAATTTTTAAATTAAAAAAGTACCTTAGATTTATAAATTGAAATGATATGGCCAACGATCTAAGATACTAGCATGTAAAAATAGTATTTAGACAGAAGACTGAAGATCTAGATGGAGACAATAGTTGAGGATAATATCATAATTAAGGAAGAAGAGGGAGATACTACAGAGAAATTGAAAAAAAGTAGATTGGATGGAAGAAATGAATTCCGATTAAAGAAGATTGAAATTAGAAGATAACGAATATTTAGACATTAGAGTTAGATAGTAAAAGTGACGAAAAAAGGAATATCAAGAGGAGGCTGACAGTATGTTTGAAACTAAGAGTGGAAGAAGATGTATGTATATGTATAGGAAAAGGCGGCAACATTAGGGTTTAATGGGTAGTTTATTTTTTATTGTGTTTGTGAAATTAGTGTGGACCCTAAATTGTATTAATATTTTAATTATAGTTTAAAATTATAATTTTAATAAATAACATGAAATTATTTTTTTCTTATTATATATTTTCTAATAAAGTTTTATATTTAACTTCTATGAATAAAATTGTTTCTACTGTATACTTTTGATATTTGTTCGATAAAGTTTTAATCCCCTAATTGTCTTTATATGTTATTGTTATAAATTGAACATTACCTATGAAAAAAATTAAAAATTAATATTTTAATTTATTACTACTTAATCAAATTATTTAAAAACTTAGTTTTTAAATAGTTAATTGTTCAATAGATGTACTCGACTTCTTACAGTAATCTAAGATAATTTATCTATTAAAATATCCTTGAATTTACCAATAATAGAGGATGGTGACATTGTGATACTAGTTAAATGTTTATTTTTGTCAAAGTTAAATTATGATGAATTATAATGTAGTGTTACGACATTCATTGATGAATTGCATTCTGAAAAGTATGGCTTATGAGTTTTACCCTTATTCTTACTAAAATAAGTGTTGTTATATATAAAACAAAATATCATTCATAAAAATGTTCGAGCATAGATAACTTTTAAAATCCTTCAAGGTCTTTTAGAGCTAGTAGTGACTACCACAAAAAAAAAATTGCTAATATCACCATTGAGGATGCTTCTGATGAAACATTGTTAAAGTTAACTGTAAAATTATCTAAATTGGATGTCATGAAATGAAGCTTAAAAGAGTAGTGAACTAGAGTGTTAAGTGTATTTCAAGAAAAATACATTAACTTATATCCTATAGGGTTCGCCAAGTACATATTTTCTAAATATGATAGATTCCAGATTGTCAAAGGTTTGAAGATAAGGATGCAACTATACATTCAGTATCATTGTGATAGTGTATTACATGTCGTTTCTCTACATGTCGTTAGTATAGGGACAAAATCGTTACAATGTGTATTTACCTTTGTTGTCCCCTAGAGTGTGATAGGTAAATCAACACCTAGGGGAGCTACTACCCACAAGTGAATGAGTCGTTAACAAGTAACAAATAATTACTAGGAATATCGTTCTCCATATGCACTAGGAGGGTAATTCTTTTGTCTTTCCAGGAAGCGTAGAGGGGACAAATTACAGTTAACTAAAACATAAAATATATTTTTTGTTTCTCAAAAGTAAGGATTAAAGTCAAAATAAATAATATATGATTAGTAATGTATTTTTAACCAAAGGACATACTAGTCAACACGAGAATATAGATAAGAAGATAGTTTGGGAGTCGCTACTAATTTCCACTAATTATGAATTTACCCATTTATGGATATCATGGTAAATTGTTATTTTAGCAATAGTCGAAACTCTAAAATCCCTTAATTCCATCCCAGGTAGATAGAGGGTTATCCTACAATTCTATGGACCTCTCCCGAGTGAGCCGTACAAAACTTTCAAACGTAATTAATTCTAAATTAATTGACTATCCGGTTAGTCAAGACCTCCTAACTCAATAAGACACACCGAATGATTATATATTATTTTCTATAATCCGATCTCCCCCTCTCTCCCTCCCGGATGACAGTCTAGTCTACTAATACCACCTACAACTTTATCTTCATAAGGGCTGAAGAAATCATAAATACATAATAATGCTAAATCGATTCATTTGAATAGTAATATCCCAAAACACAATGAAACATCATAATCCAAATGTAGGGTTCATACATTATCCATTTCTCAAGCTACAAATGATTTAGTTCATAAAAAAAGAATAGACAACAACAAATAAAAGTGTAATATTCATGTTTAAAATATGAAATAGAATTGAATTACACTATTAATTTGTATCTTGAATTTGTCACCATTGTCTGGAATCTGGTAATAGTCTATTGCAAGATATCCCAGGAAGCATATTCTGTAATAATCAAAATAAATTAAATATAATTAAAATTAAAATTTGACTACAAGAATTAACAAAAAGAACAACCATTAACCAAGGGGACATGAACACAAAAAATATAAAATAAATGTAATAAATAATTCAAATAGATAAACATTTAATTCATAGGCTGTGTGTACTATTCTAATAACATAAGGTGACATTGTACACTTTTAAAATATCATGAGTTTATACACATATTTTCTAAGACCACAAAAGATATGATGTATTTCTTCAACCTAAATAAAAATACGTTCACATATGTAAACCACAAGGAGATAAAATAAAAAGAATGTATGGTAGACTACCATATATGATGTTGAAAATATGCTTTCTCCAATAGGTGTCAAACAAGTCTTACAACCTAATTTAATTTCTCTTACATCTATTTCCCTACTCTCCATACATACTCCAACCACTATGAATAGATGGTCTAACAAATTAAGTGCAAAAACATCTCTTGTGGTGTTGGTGTATATTTCGATATTCTGTAAAATATATATAGGAAAAATCTACCTAATTTTCTCAATATAATTAATTATAAATTTGATCAAAAATGAAAAAAACATTCAAATTAATTTACACCAATGTGAAAAAACACCCCAATTTGCTCGACAGTAGAACAAATTTTTGAACATTATGCTAATCAACGATATGCTACTAGTGGTATTACTGCTTTTCTTTTTAAGGAAATTGCAACAATTCATAATCTTCCAGTTCAGGTAATTAAATATTATTATATTTTCTTCATATAAGAGGAAGAAATGAAGACTCTGTTTTTTTATAGGACTTTGTGGTAAGAAATGATATGGGGTGTGGGTCCACTATTGGTCCAATTCTTGCTTCTGGAGTTGGAATTCGTACTGTTGATTGTGGTATTCCTCAACAATCTATGCACAGGTTGGTACATATATATTTTTTTTAATTTTATTATCGAGTTTGATTTCTCAATTACTCTCAAGATCTTTACTTGTTTTTGTTTAATTGCAGTGTGAGAGAGATTTGTGGGAAGGAAGATGTGGAGACTGCTTACAACTACTTTAAGGCGTTTTATGAAATGTTCTCAAGCGTAGATAAAAAACTAAAAATAGATTGCTAAAAGGCAGATTCAATTATTCAAACAACAAACACACATCACACCATTACATTTACTGTCTCAAAGCTATATATCAAATAAACTCTTGTGGGTAATCAAACAAACACACATTTATTAAATAATAAGAAAAACATGATGGGATCAAATACTTCATTTCTCCAAGCAAAAAAAATACTTCATTTCTCAGTCTTTTTGGGATTCACTTCATTTTTCTTTGAGGATGAGCTAGCAACCATTGCTTCCAGGTGCCGCTTCTCTCCAGTGAGCTGTTTGGCTAACTTTCTTAGCCTTTCATTTTCTAAAGCAATTTGCAAGTTTGCTAAGTATAGCCTTGCGTTTTCTCTTTCCATCTCTTTCTTCTTGTTCCTGAAAGACAAGAAAAAAATGTTAGTTTACTTGTTTTAGACTAGTATACATACCTTTATATTCCAAATTCTATTCATAGATTTGCTATCTCACCTCCTTTAAATGATTTACACTACAAAATGAGCAAATGAGGAAGGTGATTTACTCTATTTATACTAATTCACATTGGTAGAACAATTTTTTAAATTAAAAAAGTACCTTAGATTTATAAATTGAAATGATATGGCCAACGATCTAAGATACTAGCATGTAAAAATAGTATTTAGATAGAAGACTGCAGATCTAGATGGAGACAATAGTTGAGGATAATATCATAATTAAGGAAGAAGAGGGAGATACTACAGAGAAATTGAAAAAAAGTAGATTGGATGGAAGAAATGAATTCCGATTAGAGAAGATTGAAATTAGAAGATAACGAATATTTAGACATTAGAGTTAGATAGTAAAAGTGACGAAAAAAGGAATATCAAGAGGAGGCTGACAGTAGGTTTGAAACTAAGAGTGGAAGAAGATGTATGTATATGTATAGGAAAAGGCGGCAACATTAGGGTTTAATGGGTAGTTTATTTTTTATTGTGTTTGTGAAATTAGTGTGGACCCTAAATTGTATTAATATTTTAATTATAGTTTAAAATTATAATTTTAATAAATAACATGAAATTATTTTTTTCTTATTATATATTTTCTAATAAAGTTTTATATTTAACTTCTATGAATAAAATTGTTTCTACTGTATACTTTTGATATTTATTCGATAAAGTTTTAATCCCCTAATTGTCTTTATATGTTATTGTTTATAAATTGAACATTGCCTATGCAAAAAATTAAAAATTAATATTTTAATTTATTACTACTTAATCAAATTATTTAAAAACTTAGTTTTAAATAGTTAATTGTTCAATAGATGTACTCGACTTCTTACAGTAATCTAAGATAATTTATCTATTAAAATATCCTTGAATTTACCAATAATATAGGATGGTGACATTGTGATGCTAGTTAAATGTTTATTTTTGTCAAAGTTAAATTATGATGAATTATAATGTAGTGTTACGACATTCATTGATGAATTGCATTCTGAAAAGTATGGCTTATGAGTTTTACTCTTATTCTTACTAAAATAAGTGTTGTTATTAATAAAACAAAATATCATTCATAAAAATGTTCGAGCATAGATAACTTTTAAAATCCTTCAAGGTCTTTTAGAGCTAGTAGTGACTACCACAAAAAAAAATTGCTAATATCACCATTGAGGATGCTTTTGATGAAACATTGTTAAAGTTAACTGTAAAATTATCTAAATTGGATGTCATGAAATGAAGCTTATAAGAGTAGTGAACTAGAGTGTTAAGTGTATTGCAAGAAAAATACATTAACTTATATACTATAGGGTTCGCCAAGTACATATTTTCTAAATATGATAGATTCCAGATTGTCAAAGGTTTGAAGATAAGGATGCAACTATACATTCAGTATCATTGTGGTAGTGTATTACATGTCGTTTCTCTACATGTCGTTAGTATAGGGACAAAATCGTTACAATGTGTATTTACCTTTGTTGTCCCCTAGAGTGTGATAGGTAAATCAACACATAGGGGAGCTACTACCCACAAGTGAATGAGTCGTTAACAAGTAACAAATAATTACTAGGAATATCGTTCTCCATATGCACTAGGAGGTTAATTCTTTTGTCTTTCCAGGAAGCGTAGAGGGGACAAATTACAGTTAACTAAAACATAAAATATATTTTTTGTTTCTCAAAAGTAAGGATTAAAGTCAAAATAAATAATATATGATTAGTAATGTATTTTTAACCAAAGGACATACTAGTCAACACGAGAATATAGATAAGAAGATAGTTTGAGAGTCGCTACTAATTTCCACTAATTATGAATTTACCCATTTATGGATATCATGGTAAATTGTTATTTTAGCAATAGTCGAAACTCTAAAATCCCTTAATTCCATCCCAGGTAGATAGAGGGTTATCCTACAATTCTATGGACCTCTCCCGAGTGAGCCGTACAAAACTTTCAAACGTAATTAATTCTAAATTAATTGACTATCCGGTTAGTCAAGACCTCCTAACTCAATAAGACACACCGAATGATTATATATTATTTTCTATAATCCGATCTCCCCCTCTCTTCCTCCCGGATGACAGTCTAGTCTACTAATACCACCTACAACTTTATCTTCATAAGGGCTGAAGAAATCATAAATACATAATGAATGCTAAATCAATTCATTTGAATAGTAATATCCCAAAACACAATGAAACATCATAATCCAAATGTAGGGTTCATACATTATCCCTTTCTCTAGCTACAAATGATTTAGTTCATAAAAAATTAATAGACAACAACAAATAAATGTGTAATATTCATGTTTAAAATATGAAATAGAATTGGATTACACTATTAATTTGTATCTTGAATTTGTCACCATTGTCTGGAATCTGGTAATAGTCTATTGCAAGATATTCTAGGAAGCATATTCTGTAATAATCAAAATAAATTAAATATAATTAAAATTAAAATTTGACTATAAGAATTAACAAAAAGAACAACCATTAACCAAGGGGACATGAACACAAAAAATATAAAATAAATGTAATAAATAATTCAAATAGCTAAACATTTAATTCATAGGCTGTGTGTACTATTCTAATAACATAAGGTGACATTGTACACTTTTAAAATATCATGAGTTTATACACATATTTTCTAAGACCACAAAAGATATGATGTATTTCTTCAACCTAAATAAAAATACGTTCACATATGTAAACCACAAGGAGATAAAATAAAAAGAATGTATGGTAGACTACCATATATGATGTTTGAAAATATGCTTTCTCCAATAGGTGTCAAACAAGTCTTACAACCTAATTTAATTTCTCTTACATCTATTTCCCTACTCTCCATACATACTCCAACCACTATGAATAGATGGTCTAACAAATTAAGTGCAAAAACATCTCTTGTGGTGTTGGTGTATATTTCGATATTCTGTAAAATATATATAGGAAAAATCTACCTAATTTTCTCAATATAATTAATTATAAATTTGATCAAAAATGAAAAAGACATTCAAATTAATTTACACCAATGTGAAAAAACACCCCAATTTGCTCGACAGCAGAACAAATTTTTGAACA
This sequence comes from Nemophila menziesii, assembly GCA_029959085.1. Lineage (NCBI taxonomy): Eukaryota > Viridiplantae > Streptophyta > Magnoliopsida > Boraginales > Hydrophyllaceae > Nemophila > Nemophila menziesii. The sequence goes on along the minus strand of JARWIR010000027.1, from coordinate 447,768 downwards.
TAATGCTAATCAACGATATGCCACTAGTGGTATTACTGCTTTTCTTTTTAAGGAAATTGCAACAATTCATAATCTTCCAGTTCAGGTAATTAAATATTATTATATTTTCTTCATATAAGAGGCAGAAATGAAGACTCGTTTTTTTATAGGACTTTGTGGTAAGAAATGATATGGGGTGTGGGTCCACTATTGGTCCAATTCTTGCTTCTGGAGTTGGAATTCGTACTGTTGATTGTGGTATTCCTCAACTATCTATGCACAGGTTGGTACATATATATTTTTTTTAATTTTATTATCGAGTTTGATTTCTCAATTACTCTCAAGATCTTTACTTGTTTTTGTTTAATTGCAGTGTGAGAGAGAATTGTGGGAAGGAAGATGTGGAGATTGCTTACAACTACTTTAAGGCGTTTTATGAAATGTTCTCAAGCGTAGATAAAAAACTAAAAATAGATTGCTAAAAGGCAGATTCAATTATTCAAACAACAAACACACATCACACCATTACATTTACTGTCTCAAAGCTATTCATCAAATAAACTCTTGTGGGTAATCAAACAAACACACATTTATTAAATAATAAGAAAAACATGATGGGATCAAATACTTCATTTCTCCAAGCAAAAAAAATACTTCATTTCTCAGTCTTTTTGGGATTCACTTCATTTTTCTTTGAGGATGAGCTAGCAACCATTGCTTCCAGGTGCCGCTTCTCTCCAGTGAGCTGTTTGGCTAACTTTCTTAGCCTTTCATTTTCTAAAGCAATTTGCAAGTTTGCTAAGTATAGCCTTGCGTTTTCTCTTCCATCTCTTTCTTCTTGTTCCTGAAAGACAAGAAAAAAATGTTAGTTTACTTGTTTTAGACTACTAGTATACATACATTTATATTCCAAATTCTATTCATAGATTTGCTATCTCACCTCCTTTAAATGATTTACACTACAAAATGAGCAAATAAGGAAGGCGATTTACTCTATTTATACTAATTCACATTGGTAGAACAAATTTTTAAATTAAAAAAGTACCTTAGATTTATAAATTGAAATGATATGGCCAACGATCTAAGATACTAGCATGTAAAAATAGTATTTAGACAGAAGACTGAAGATCTAGATGGAGACAATAGTTGAGGATAATATCATAATTAAGGAAGAAGAGGGAGATACTACAGAGAAATTGAAAAAAAGTAGATTGGATGGAAGAAATGAATTCCGATTAAAGAAGATTGAAATTAGAAGATAACGAATATTTAGACATTAGAGTTAGATAGTAAAAGTGACGAAAAAAGGAATATCAAGAGGAGGCTGACAGTATGTTTGAAACTAAGAGTGGAAGAAGATGTATGTATATGTATAGGAAAAGGCGGCAACATTAGGGTTTAATGGGTAGTTTATTTTTTATTGTGTTTGTGAAATTAGTGTGGACCCTAAATTGTATTAATATTTTAATTATAGTTTAAAATTATAATTTTAATAAATAACATGAAATTATTTTTTTCTTATTATATATTTTCTAATAAAGTTTTATATTTAACTTCTATGAATAAAATTGTTTCTACTGTATACTTTTGATATTTATTCGATAAAGTTTTAATCCCCTAATTGTCTTTATATGTTATTGTTTATAAATTGAACATTACCTATGCAGAAAATTAAAAATTAATATTTTAATTTATTACTACTTAATCAAATTATTTAAAAACTTAGTTTTAAATAGTTAATTGTTCAATAGATGTACTCGACTTCTTACAGTAATCTAAGATAATTTATCTATTAAAATATCCTTGAATTTACCAATAATAGAGGATGGTGACATTGTGATGCTAGTTAAATGTTTATTTTTGTCAAAGTTAAATTATGATGAATTATAATGTAGTGTTACGACATTCATTGATGAATTGCATTCTGAAAAGTATGGCTTATGAGTTTTACCCTTATTCTTACTAAAATAAGTGTTGTTATTAATAAAACAAAATATCATTCATAAAAATGTTCGAGCATAGATAACTTTTAAAATCCTTCAAGGTCTTTTAGAGCTAGTAGTGACTACCACAAAAAAAAATTGCTAATATCACCATTGAGGATGCTTTTGATGAAACATTGTTAAAGTTAACTGTAAAATTATCTAAATTGGATGTCATGAAATGAAGCTTAAAAGAGTAGTGAACTAGAGTGTTAAGTGTATTTCAAGAAAAATACATTAACTTATATACTATAGGGTTCGCCAAGTACATATTTTCTAAATATGATAGATTCCAGATTGTCAAAGGTTTGAAGATAAGGATGCAACTATACATTCAGTATCATTGTGGTAGTGTATTACATGTCGTTTCTCTACATGTCGTTAGTATAGGGACAAAATCGTTACAATGTGTATTTACCTTTGTTGTCCCCTAGAGTGTGATAGGTAAATCAACACCTAGGGGAGCTACTACCCACAAGTGAATGAGTCGTTAACAAGTAACAAATAATTACTAGGAATATCGTTCTCCATATGCACTAGGAGGGTAATTCTTTTGTCTTTCCAGGAAGCGTAGAGGGGACAAATTACAGTTAACTAAAACATAAAATATATTTTTTGTTTCTCAAAAGTAAGGATTAAAGTCAAAATAAATAATATATGATTAGTAATGTATTTTTAACCAAAGGACATACTAGTCAACACGAGAATATAGATAAGAAGATAGTTTGGGAGTCGCTACTAATTTCCACTAATTATGAATTTACCCATTTATGGATATCATGGTAAATTGTTATTTTAACAATAGTCGAAACTCTAAAATCCCTTAATTCCATCCCAGGTAGATAGAGGGTTATCCTACAATTCTATGGACCTCTCCCGAGTGAGCCGTACAAAACTTTCAAACGTAATTAATTCTAAATTAATTGACTATCCGGTTAGTCAAGACCTCCTAACTCAATAAGACACACCGAATGATTATATATTATTTTCTATAATCCGATCTCCCCCTCTCTCCCTCCCGGATGACAGTCTAGTCTACTAATACCACCTACAACTTTATCTTCATAAGGGCTGAAGAAATCATAAATACATAATGAATGCTAAATCAATTCATTTGAATAGTAATATCCCAAAACACAATGAAACATCATAATCCAAATGTAGGGTTCATACATTATCCCTTTCTCTAGCTACAAATGATTTAGTTCATAAAAAGAATAATAGACAACAACAAATAAAAGTGTAATATTCATGTTTAAAATATGAAATAGAATTGGATTACACTATTAATTTGTATCTTGAATTTGTCACCATTGTCTGGAATCTGGTAATAGTCTATTGCAAGATATTCCAGGAAGCATATTCTGTAATAATAAAAATAAATTAAATATAATTAAAATTAAAATTTGACTATAAGAATTAACAAAAAGAACAACCATTTACCAAGGGGACATGAACACAAAAAATATAAAATAAATGTATTAAATAATTCAAATAGATAAACATTTAATTCATAGGCTGTGTGTACTATTCTAATAACATAAGGTGACATTGTACACTTTTAAAATATCATGAGTTTATACACATATTTTCTAAGACCACAAAAGATATGATGTATTTCTTCAACCTAAATAAAAATACGTTCACATATGTAAACCACAAGGAGATAAAATAAAAAGAATGTATGGTAGACTGCCATATATGATGTTTGAAACTATGCTTTCTCCAATAGGTGTCAAACAAGTCTTACAACCTAATTTAATTTCTCTTACATCTATTTCCTTACTCTCCATACATACTCCAACCACTATGAATAGATGGTCTAACAAATTAAGTGCAAAAACATCTCTTGTGGTGTTGGTATATATTTCGATATTCTGTAAAATATATATAGGAAAAATCTACCTAATTTTCTCAATATAATTAATTATAAATTTGATCAAAAATGAAAATAACATTCAAATTAATTTACACCAATGTGAAAAAACACCCCAATTTGCTCGACAGTAGAACAAATTTTTGAACATAATGCTAATCAACGATATGCCACTAGTGGTATTACTGCTTTTCTTTTTAAGAAAATTGCAACAATTCATAATCTTCCAGTTCAGGTAATTAAATATTATTATATTTTCTTCATATAAGAGGCAGAAATGAAGACTCGTTTTTTTATAGGACTTTGTGGTAAGAAATGATATGGGGTGTGGGTCCACTATTGGTCCAATTCTTGCTTCTGGAGTTGGAATTCGTACTGTTGATTGTGGTATTCCTCAACAATCTATGCACAGGTTGGTACATATATATTTTTTTTAATTTTATTATCGAGTTTGATTTCTCAATTACTCTCAAGATCTTTACTTGTTTTTGTTTAATTGCAGTGTGAGAGAGATTTGTGGGAAGGAAGATGTGGAGACTGCTTACAACTACTTTAAGGCGTTTTATGAAATGTTCTCAAGCGTAGATAAAAAACTAAAAATAGATTGCTAAAAGGCAGATTCAATTATTCAAACAACAAACACACATCACACCATTACATTTACTGTCTCAAAGCTATATATCAAATAAACTCTTGTGGGTAATCAAACAAACACACATTTATTAAATAATAAGAAAAACATGATGGGATCAAATACTTCATTTCTCCAAGCAAAAAAAATACTTCATTTCTCAGTCTTTTTGGGATTCACTTCATTTTTCTTTGAGGATGAGCTAGCAACCATTGCTTCCAGGTGCCGCTTCTCTCCAGTGAGCTGTTTGGCTAACTTTCTTAGCCTTTCATTTTCTAAAGCAATTTGCAAGTTTGCTAAGTATAGCCTTGCGTTTTCTCTTTCCATCTCTTTCTTCTTGTTCCTGAAAGACAAGAAAAAAATGTTAGTTTACTTGTTTTAGACTAGTATACATACCTTTATATTCCAAATTCTATTCATAGATTTGCTATCTCACCTCCTTTAAATGATTTACACTACAAAATGAGCAAATGAGGAAGGTGATTTACTCTATTTATACTAATTCACATTGGTAGAACAATTTTTTAAATTAAAAAAGTACCTTAGATTTATAAATTGAAATGATATGGCCAACGATCTAAGATACTAGCATGTAAAAATAGTATTTAGACAGAAGACTGCAGATCTAGATGGAGACAATAGTTGAGGATAATATCATAATTAAGGAAGAAGAGGGAGATACTACAGGGAAATTGAAAAAAAGTAGATTGGATGGAAGAAATGAATTCCGATTAGAGAAGATTGAAATTAGAAGATAACGAATATTTAGACATTAGAGTTAGATAGAAAAAGTGACGAAAAAAGGAATATCAAGAGGAGGCTGACAGTAGGTTTGAAACTAAGAGTGGAAGAAGATGTATGTATATGTATAGGAAAAGGCGGCAACATTAGGGTTTAATGGGTAGTTTATTTTTTATTGTGTTTGTGAAATTAGTGTGGACCCTAAATTGTATTAATATTTTAATTATAGTTTAAAATTATAATTTTAATAAATAACATGAAATTATTTTTTTCTTATTATATATTTTCTAATAAAGTTTTATATTTAACTTCTATGAATAAAATTGTTTCTACTGTATACTTTTGATATTTATTCGATAAAGTTTTAATCCCCTAATTGTCTTTATATGTTATTGTTTATAAATTGAACATTACCTATGCAAAAAATTAAAAATTAATATTTTAATTTATTACTACTTAATCAAATTATTTAAAAACTTAGTTTTAAATAGTTAATTGTTCAATAGATGTACTCGACTTCTTACAGTAATCTAAGATAATTTATCTATTAAAATATCCTTGAATTTACCAATAATATAGGATGGTGACATTGTGATGCTAGTTAAATGTTTATTTTTGTCAAAGTTAAATTATGATGAATTATAATGTAGTGTTACGACATTCATTGATGAATTGCATTCTGAAAAGTATGGCTTATGAGTTTTACTCTTATTCTTACTAAAATAAGTGTTGTTATTAATAAAACAAAATATCATTCATAAAAATGTTCGAGCATAGATAACTTTTAAAATCCTTCAAGGTCTTTTAGAGCTAGTAGTGACTACCACAAAAAAAAAATTGCTAATATCACCATTGAGGATGCTTTTGATGAAACATTGTTAAAGTTAACTGTAAAATTATCTAAATTGGATGTCATGAAATGAAGCTTATAAGAGTAGTGAACTAGAGTGTTAGGTGTATTGCAACAAAAATACATTAACTTATATACTATAGGGTTCGCCAAGTACATATTTTCTAAATATGATAGATTCCAGATTGTCAAAGGTTTGAAGATAAGGATGCAACTATACATTCAGTATCATTGTGGTAGTGTATTACATGTCGTTTCTCTACATGTCGTTAGTATAGGGACAAAATCGTTACAATGTGTATTTACCTTTGTTGTCCCCTAGAGTGTGATAGGTAAATCAACACATAGGGGAGCTACTACCCACAAGTGAATGAGTCGTTAACAAGTAACAAATAATTACTAGGAATATCGTTCTCCATATGCACTAGGAGGTTAATTCTTTTGTCTTTCCAGGAAGCGTAGAGGGGACAAATTACAGTTAACTAAAACATAAAATATATTTTTTGTTTCTCAAAAGTAAGGATTAAAGTCAAAATAAATAATATATGATTAGTAATGTATTTTTAACCAAAGGACATACTAGTCAACACGAGAATATAGATAAGAAGATAGTTTGAGAGTCGCTACTAATTTCCACTAATTATGAATTTACCCATTTATGGATATCATGGTAAATTGTTATTTTAGCAATAGTCGAAACTCTAAAATCCCTTAATTCCATCCCAGGTAGATAGAGGGTTATCCTACAATTCTATGGACCTCTCCCGAGTGAGCCGTACAAAACTTTCAAACGTAATTAATTCTAAATTAATTGACTATCCGGTTAGTCAAGACCTCCTAACTCAATAAGACACACCGAATGATTATATATTATTTTCTATAATCCGATCTCCCCCTCTCTCCCTCCCGGATGACAGTCTAGTCTACTAATACCACCTACAACTTTATCTTCATAAGGGCTGAAGAAATCATAAATACATAATGAATGCTAAATCAATTCATTTGAATAGTAATATCCCAAAACACAATGAAACATCATAATCCAAATGTAGGGTTCATACATTATCCCTTTCTCTAGCTACAAATGATTTAGTTCATAAAAAATTAATAGACAACAACAAATAAATGTGTAATATTCATGTTTAAAATATGAAATAGAATTGGATTACACTATTAATTTGTATCTTGAATTTGTCACCATTGTCTGGAATCTGGTAATAGTCTATTGCAAGATATTCTAGGAAGCATATTCTGTAATAATCAAAATAAATTAAATATAATTAAAATTAAAATTTGACTATAAGAATTAACAAAAAGAACAACCATTAACCAAGGGGACATGAACACAAAAAATATAAAATAAATGTAATAAATAATTCAAATAGCCAAACATTTAATTCATAGGCTGTGTGTACTATTCTAATAACATAAGGTGACATTGTACACTTTTAAAATATCATGAGTTTATACACATATTTTCTAAGACCACAAAAGATATGATGTATTTCTTCAACCTAAATAAAAATACGTTCACATATGTAAACCACAAGGAGATAAAATAAAAAGAATGTATGGTAGACTACCATATATGATGTTTGAAAATATGCATTCTCCAATAGGTGTCAAACAAGTCTTACAACCTAATTTAATTTCTCTTACATCTATTTCCCTACTCTCCATACATACTCCAACCACTATGAATAGATGGTCTAACAAATTAAGTGCAAAAACATCTCTTGTGGTGTTGGTGTATATTTCGATATTCTGTAAAATATATATAGGAAAAATCTACCTAATTTTCTCAATATAATTAATTATAAATTTGATCAAAAATGAAAAAAACATTCAAATTAATTTACACCAATGTGAAAAAACACCCCAATTTGCTCGACAGTAGAACAAATTTTTGAACATAATGCTAATCAACGATATGCCACTAGTGGTATTACTGCTTTTCTTTTTAAGGAAATTGCAACAATTCATAATCTTCCAGTTCAGGTAATTAAATATTATTATATTTTCTTCATATAAGAGGCAGAAATGAAGACTCGTTTTTTATAGGACTTTGTGGTAAGAAATGATATGGGGTGTGGGTCCACTATTGGTCCAATTCTTGCTTCTGGAGTTGGAATTCGTACTGTTGATTGTGGTATTCCTCAACAATCTATGCACAGGTTGGTACATATATATTTTTTTTAATTTTATTATCGAGTTTGATTTCTCAATTACTCTCAAGATTTTTATTTGTTTTTGTTTAATTGCAGTGCGAGAGAGATTTGTGAGAAGGAAGATGTGGAGATTGCTTACAACTACTTTAATGCGTTTTATGAAATGTTCTCAAGCGTAGATAAAAAACTAAAAATAGATTGCTAAAAGGCAGATTCAATTATTCAAACAACAAACACACATCACACCATTACATTTACTGTCTCAAAGCTATTCATCAAATAAACTCTTGTGGGTAATCAAACAAACACACATTTATTAAATAATAAGAAAAACATGATGGGATCAAATACTTCATTTCTCCAAGCAAAAAAAATACTTCATTTCTCAGTCGTTTTGGGATTCACTTCATTTTTCTTTGAGGATGAGCTAGCAACCATTGCTTCCAGGTGCCGCTTCTCTCCAGTAAGTTGTTTGGCTAACTTTCTTAGCCTTTCATTTTCTAAAGCAATATGCAAGTTTGCTAAGTATAGCCTTGCGTTTTCTCTTTCCATCTCTCTCTTCTTGTTCCTGAAAGACAAGAAAAAAATGTTAGTTTACTTGTTTTAGACTAGTATACATACCTTTATATTCCAAATTCTATTCATAGATTTGCTATCTCACCTCCTTTAAATGATTTACACTACAAAATGAGCAAATGAGGAAGGTGGTTTACTCTATTTATACTAATTCACATTGGTAGAACAAATTTTTAAATTAAAAAAGTACCTTAGATTTATAAACTGAAATGATATGGCCAACGATCTAAGATACTAGCATGTAAAAATAGTATTTAGACAGAAGACTGCAGATCTAGATGGAGACAATAGTTGAGGATAATATCATAATTAAGGAAGAAGAGGGAGATACTACAGAGAAATTGAAAAAAAGTAGATTGGATGGAAGAAATGAATTCCGATTAGAGAAGATTGAAATTAGAAGATAACGAATATTTAGACATTAGAGTTAGATAGAAAAAGTGACGAAAAAAGGAATATCAAGAGGAGGCTGACAGTAGGTTTGAAACTAAGAGTGGAAGAAGATGTATGTATATGTATAGGAAAAGGCGGCAACATTAGGGTTTAATGGGTAGTTTATTTTTTATTGTGTTTGTGAAATTAGTGTGGACCCTAAATTGTATTAATATTTTAATTATAGTTTAAAATTATAATTTTAATAAATAACATGAAATTATTTTTTTCTTATTATATATTTTCTAATAAAGTTTTATATTTAACTTCTATGAATAAAATTGTTTCTACTGTATACTTTTGATATTTATTCGATAAAGTTTTAATCCCCTAATTGTCTTTATATGTTATTGTTTATAAATTGAACATTACCTATGCAAAAAATTAAAAATTAATATTTTAATTTATTACTACTTAATCAAATTATTTAAAAACTTAGTTTTAAATAGTTAATTATTCAATAGATGTACTCGACTTCTTACAGTAATCTAAGATAATTTATCTATTAAAATATCCTTGAATTTACCAATAATATAGGATGGTGACATTGTGATGCTAGTTAAATGTTTATTTTTGTCAAAGTTAAATTATGATGAATTATAATGTAGTGTTACGACATTCATTGATGAATTGCATTCTGAAAAGTATGGCTTATGAGTTTTACTCTTATTCTTACTAAAATAAGTGTTGTTATTAATAAAACAAAATATCATTCATAAAAATGTTCGAGCATAGATAACTTTTAAAATCCTTCAAGGTCTTTTAGAGCTAGTAGTGACTACCACAAAAAAAAATTGCTAATATCACCATTGAGGATGCTTTTGATGAAACATTGTTAAAGTTAACTGTAAAATTATCTAAATTGGATGTCATGAAATGAAGCTTATAAGAGTAGTGAACTAGAGTGTTAAGTGTATTGCAAGAAAAATACATTAACTTATATACTATAGGGTTCGCCAAGTACATATTTTCTAAATATGATAGATTCCAGATTGTCAAAGGTTTGAAGATAAGGATGCAACTATACATTCAGTATCATTGTGGTAGTGTATTACATGTCGTTTCTCTACATGTCGTTAGTATAGGGACAAAATCGTTACAATGTGTATTTACCTTTGTTGTCCCCTAGAGTGTGATAGGTAAATCAACACATAGGGGAGCTACTACCCACAAGTGAATGAGTCGTTAACAAGTAACAAATAATTACTAGGAATATCGTTCTCCATATGCACTAGGAGGTTAATTCTTTTGTCTTTCCAGGAAGCGTAGAGGGGACAAATTACAGTTAACTAAAACATAAAATATATTTTTTGTTTCTCAAAAGTAAGGATTAAAGTCAAAATAAATAATATATGATTAGTAATGTATTTTTAACCAAAGGACATACTAGTCAACACGAGAATATAGATAAGAAGATAGTTTGAGAGTCGCTACTAATTTCCACTAATTATGAATTTACCCATTTATGGATATCATGGTAAATTGTTATTTTAGCAATAGTCGAAACTCTAAAATCCCTTAATTCCATCCCAGGTAGATAGAGGGTTATCCTACAATTCTATGGACCTCTCCCGAGTGAGCCGTACAAAACTTTCAAACGTAATTAATTCTAAATTAATTGACTATCCGGTTAGTCAAGACCTCCTAACTCAATAAGACACACCGAATGATTATATATTATTTTCTATAATCCGATCTCCCCCTCTCTCCCTCCCGGATGACAGTCTAGTCTACTAATACCACCTACAACTTTATCTTCATAAGGGCTGAAGAAATCATAAATACATAATGAATGCTAAATCAATTCATTTGAATAGTAATATCCCAAAACACAATGAAACATCATAATCCAAATGTAGGGTTCATACATTATCCCTTTCTCTAGCTACAAATGATTTAGTTCATAAAAAATTAATAGACAACAACAAATAAATGTGTAATATTCATGTTTAAAATATGAAATAGAATTGGATTACACTATTAATTTGTATCTTGAATTTGTCACCATTGTCTGGAATCTGGTAATAGTCTATTGCAAGATATTCTAGGAAGCATATTCTGTAATAATCAAAATAAATTAAATATAATTAAAATTAAAATTTGACTATAAGAATTAACAAAAAGAACAACCATTAACCAAGGGGACATGAACACAAAAAATATAAAATAAATGTAATAAATAATTCAAATAGCCAAACATTTAATTCATAGGCTGTGTGTACTATTCTAATAACATAAGGTGACATTGTACACTTTTAAAATATCATGAGTTTATACACATATTTTCTAAGACCACAAAAGATATGATGTATTTCTTCAACCTAAATAAAAATACGTTCACATATGTAAACCACAAGGAGATAAAATAAAAAGAATGTATGGTAGACTACCATATATGATGTTTGAAAATATGCATTCTCCAATAGGTGTCAAACAAGTCTTACAACCTAATTTAATTTCTCTTACATCTATTTCCCTACTCTCCATACATACTCCAACCACTATGAATAGATGGTCTAACAAATTAAGTGCAAAAACATCTCTTGTGGTGTTGGTGTATATTTCGATATTCTGTAAAATATATATAGGAAAAATCTACCTAATTTTCTCAATATAATTAATTATAAATTTGATCAAAAATGAAAAAAACATTCAAATTAATTTACACCAATGTGAAAAAACACCCCAATTTGCTCGACAGTAGAACAAATTTTTGAACATAATGCTAATCAACGATATGCCACTAGTGGTATTACTGCTTTTCTTTTTAAGGAAATTGCAACAATTCATAATCTTCCAGTTCAGGTAATTAAATATTATTATATTTTCTTCATATAAGAGGCAGAAATGAAGACTCGTTTTTTATAGGACTTTGTGGTAAGAAATGATATGGGGTGTGGGTCCACTATTGGTCCAATTCTTGCTTCTGGAGTTGGAATTCGTACTGTTGATTGTGGTATTCCTCAACAATCTATGCACAGGTTGGTACATATATATTTTTTTTAATTTTATTATCGAGTTTGATTTCTCAATTACTCTCAAGATTTTTATTTGTTTTTGTTTAATTGCAGTGCGAGAGAGATTTGTGAGAAGGAAGATGTGGAGATTGCTTACAACTACTTTAATGCGTTTTATGAAATGTTCTCAAGCGTAGATAAAAAACTAAAAATAGATTGCTAAAAGGCAGATTCAATTATTCAAACAACAAACACACATCACACCATTACATTTACTGTCTCAAAGCTATTCATCAAATAAACTCTTGTGGGTAATCAAACAAACACACATTTATTAAATAATAAGAAAAACATGATGGGATCAAATACTTCATTTCTCCAAGCAAAAAAAATACTTCATTTCTCAGTCGTTTTGGGATTCACTTCATTTTTCTTTGAGGATGAGCTAGCAACCATTGCTTCCAGGTGCCGCTTCTCTCCAGTGAGTTGTTTGGCTAACTTTCTTAGCCTTTCATTTTCTAAAGCAATATGCAAGTTTGCTAAGTATAGCCTTGCGTTTTCTCTTTCCATCTCTCTCTTCTTGTTCCTGAAAGACAAGAAAAAAATGTTAGTTTACTTGTTTTAGACTAGTATACATACCTTTATATTCCAAATTCTATTCATAGATTTGCTATCTCACCTCCTTTAAATGATTTACACTACAAAATGAGCAAATGAGGAAGGTGATTTACTCTATTTATACTAATTCACATTGGTAGAACAAATTTTTAAATTAAAAAAGTACCTTAGATTTATAAACTGAAATGATATGGCCAACGATCTAAGATACTAGCATGTAAAAATAGTATTTAGACAGAAGACTGCAGATCTAGATGGAGACAATAGTTGAGGATAATATCATAATTAAGGAAGAAGAGGGAGATACTACAGAGAAATTGAAAAAAAGTAGATTGGATGGAAGAAATGAATTCCGATTAGAGAAGATTGAAATTAGAAGATAACGAATATTTAGACATTAGAGTTAGATAGAAAAAGTGACGAAAAAAGGAATATCAAGAGGAGGCTGACAGTAGGTTTGAAACTAAGAGTGGAAGAAGATGTATGTATATGTATAGGAAAAGGCGGCAACATTAGGGTTTAATGGGTAGTTTATTTTTTATTGTGTTTGTAAAATTAGTGTGGACCCTAAATTGTATTAATATTTTAATTATAGTTTAAAATTATAATTTTAATAAATAACATGAAATTATTTTTTTCTTATTATATATTTTCTAATAAAGTTTTATATTTAACTTCTATGAATAAAATTGTTTCTACTGTATACTTTTGATATTTGTTCGATAAAGTTTTAATCCCCTAATTGTCTTTATATGTTATTGTTTATAAATTGAACATTACCTATGCAAAAAATTAAAAATTAATATTTTAATTTATTACTACTTAATCAAATTGTTTAAAAACTTAATTTTTAAATAGTTAATTGTTCAATAGATGTACTCGACTTCTTACAGTAATCTAAGATAATTTATCTATTAAAATATCCTTGAATTTACCAATAATAGAGGATGGTGACATTGTGATGCTAGTTAAATGTTTATTTTTGTCAATGTTAAATTTTGATGAATTATAATGTAGTGTTACGACATTCATTGATGAATTGCATTCTGAAAAGTATGGCTTATGAGTATTACCCTTATTCTTACTAAAATAAGTGTTGTGATAAATAAAACAAAATATCATTCATAAAAATGTTCGAGCATAGATAACTTTTAAAATCCTTCAAGGTCTTTTAGAGCTAGTAGTGACTACCACAAAAAAAATTGCTAATATCACCATTGAGGATGCTTCTGATAAAACATTGTTAAAGTTAACTGTAAGATTATCTAAATTGGATGTCATGAAATGAAGCTTATAAGAGTAGTGAACTAGAGTGTTAAGTGTATTGCAAGAAAAATACATTAACTTATATCCTATAGGGTTCGCCAAGTACATATTTTCTAAATATGATAGATTCCAGATTGTCAAAGGTTTGAAGATAAGGATGCAACTATACATTCAGTATCATTGTGGTAGTGTATTACATGTCGTTTCTCTACATGTCGTTAGTATAGGGACAAAATCGTTACAATGTGTATTTACCTTTGTTGTCCCCTAGAGTGTGATAGGTAAATCAACACCTAAGGGAGCTACTACCACCAGTGAATGAGTCGTTAACAAGGAACAAATAATTACTAGGAATATCGTTCTCCATATGCACTAGGAGGTTAATTCTTTTGTCTTTCCAGGAAGCGTAGAGGGGACAAATTACAGTTAACTAAAACATAAAATATATTTTTTGTTTCTCAAAAGTAAGGATTAAAGTCAAAATAAATAATATATGATTAGTAATGTATTTTTAACCAAAGGACATACTAGTCAACACGAGAATATAGATAAGAAGATAGTTTGAGAGTCGCTACTAATTTCCACTAATTATGAATTTACCCATTTATGGATATCATGGTAAATTGTTATTTTAGCAATAGTAGAAACTCTAAAATCCCTTAATTCCATCCCAGGTAGATAGAGGGTTATCCTACAATTCTATGGACCTCTCCCGAGTGACCCTACAAAACTTTCAAACGTAATTAATTCTAAATTAATTGACTATCCGGTTAGTTAAGACCTCTTAACTCAATAACACACACCGAATGATTATATATTATTTTCTATAATCAGATCTCCCCCTCTCCCCCTCCCGGATGACAGTCTAGTCTACTAATACCACCTACAACTTTATCTTCATAAGGGCTGAAGAAATCATAAATACATAATGAATGCTAAATCAATTCATTTGAATAGTAATATCCAAAAACACAATGAAACATCATAATCCAAATGTAGGGTTCATACATTATCTATTTCTCTAGCTACAAATGATTTAGTTCATAAAAAAATAATAGACAACAACAAATAAAAGTGTAATATTCATGTTTAAAATATGAAATAGAATTGGAATACACTATTAATTTGTATCTTGAATTTGTCACCATTGTCTGGAATTTGGTAATAGTCTATTGCAAGATATCCCAGGAAGCATATTCTGTAATAATCAAAATAAATTAAATATAATTAAAATTAAAATTTGAATATAAGAATTAACAAAAAGAACAACCATTTACCAAGGGGACATGAACACAAAAAACATAAAATAAATGTAATAAATAATTTAAATAGATAAACATTTAATTCATAGGCTGTGTGTACTATTCTAATAAAATAAGGTGACATTGTACACTTTTAAAATATCATGAGTTTATACACATATTTTCTAAGACCACAAAAGATATGATGTATTTCTTCAACCTAAATAAAAATACGTTCACATATGTAAACCACAAGGAGATAAAATAAAAAGAATGTATGGTAGACTATTATATATGATGTTTGAAAATATGCTTTCTCCAATAGGTGTCAAACAAGTCTTACAACCTAATTTAATTTCTCTTACATCTATTTCCCTACTCTCCATACATACTCCAACCACTATGAATAGATGGTCTAACAAATCAAGTGCAAAAACATCTGTTGTGGTGTTGGTGTATATTTCGATATTCTGTAAAATATATATAGGAAAAATCTACCTAATTTTCTCAATATAATTAATTATAAATTTGATCAAAAATGAAAATAACATTCAAATTAATTTACACCAATGTGAAAAAACACCCCAATTTGCTCGACAGTAGAACAAATTTTTGAACATAATGCTAATCAACGATATGCCACTAGTGGTATTACTGCTTTTCTTTTTAAGAAAATTGCAACAATTCATAATCTTCCAGTTCAGGTAATTAAATATTATTATATTTTCTTCATATAAGAGGCAGAAATGAAGACTCGTTTTTTTATAGGACTTTGTGGTAAGAAATGATATGGGGTGTGGGTCCACTATTGGTCCAATTCTTGCTTCTAGAGTTGGAATTCGTACTGTTGATTGTGGTATTCCTCAACAATCTATGCACAGGTTGGAACATATATATTTTTTTTAATTTTATTATCGAGTTTGATTTCTCAATTACTCTCAAGATCTTTACTTGTTTTTGTTTAATTGCAGTGTGAGAGAGATTTGTGGGAAGGAAGATGTGGAGATTGCTTACAACTACTTTAAGGCGTTTTATGAAATGTTCTCAAGCGTAGATAAAAAACTAAAAATAGATTGCTAAAAGGCAGATTCAATTATTCAAACAACAAACACACATCACACCATTACATTTACTGTCTCAAAGCTATTCATCAAATAAACTCTTGTGGGTAATCAAACAAACACACATTTATTAAATAATAAGAAAAACATGATGGGATCAAATACTTCATTTCTCCAAGCAAAACAAATACTTCATTTCTCAGTCTTTTTGGGATTCACTTCATTTTTCTTTGAGGATGTGCTAGCAACCATTGCTTCCAGGTGCCGCTTCTCTCTAGTGAGCTGTTTGGCTAACTTTCTTAGCCTTTCATTTTCTAAAGCAATTTGCAAGTTTGCTAAGTATAGCCTTGCGTTTTCTCTTTCCATCTCTTTCTTCTTGTTCCTGAAAGACAAGAAAATAATGTTAGTTTACTTGTTTTAGACTAGTATACATACCTTTATATTCCAAAATCTATTCATAGATTTGCTATCTCACCTCTTTTAAATGATTTACGCTACAAAATGAGCAAATGAGGAAGGTGATTTACTCTATTTATACTAATTCACATTGGTAGAACAAATTTTTAAATTAAAAAAATACCTTAGATTTATAAATTGAAATGATATGGCCAACGATCTAAGATACTAGCATGTAAAAATAGTATTTAGACAGAAGACTGCAGATCTAGATGGAGACAATAGTTGAAGATAATATCATAATTAAGGAAGAAGAGGGAGATACTACAGAGAAATTGAAAAAAAGTAGATTGGATGGAAGAAATGAATTCCGATTAGAGAAGATTGAAATTAGAAGATAACGAATATTTAGACATTAGAGTTAGATAGTAAATGTGACGAAAAAAGGAATATCAAGAGGAGGCTGACAGTAGGTTTGAATGGGTAGTTTATTTTTTATTGTGTTTGTGAAATTAGTGTGGACCTTAAATTGTATTAATATTTTAATTATAGTTTAAAATTATAATTTTAATAAATAACATGAAATTGTTTTTTTCTTATTATATATTTTCTAATAAAGTTTTATATTTAACTTCTATGAATAAAATTGTTTCTACTGTATACTTTTGATATTTGTTTGTTAAAGTTTTAATCCACTAACTGTCTTTATATGTTATTGTTTATAAATTGAACACTACCTATGCAAAAAATTAAAAATTAATATTTTAATTTATTACTACTTAATCAAATTGTTTAAAAACTTAGTTTTTAAATAGTTAATTGTTCAATAGATGTACTCGACTTCTTACTGTAATCTAAGATAATTTATCTATTAAAATATCCTTGAATTTACCAATAATAGAGGATGGTGACATTGTGATGCTAGTTAAATGTTTATTTTTGTCAAAGTTAAATTATGATGAATTATAATGTAGTGTTACGACATTCATTGATGAATTGCATTCTGAAAAGTATGGCTTATGAGTTTTACCCTTATTCTTACTAAAATAAGTGTTGTTATAAATAAAACAAAATATCATTCATAAAAATGGTCGAGCATAGATAACTTTTAAAATCCTTCAAGGTCTTTTAGAGCTAGTAGTGACTACCACAAAAAAAAATTGCTAATATCACCATTGAGGATGCTTTTGATGAAACATTGTTAAAGTTAACTGTAAAATTATCTAAATTGGATGTCATGAAATGAAGCTTATAAGAGTAGTGAACTAGAGTATTAAGTGTATTGCAAGAAAAATACATTAACTTATATCCTATAGGGTTCGCCAAGTACATATTTTCTAAATATGATAGATTCCAGATTGTCAAAGGTTTGAAGATAAGGATGCAACTATAGATTCAGTATCATTGTGGTAGTGTATTACATGTCGTTTCTCTACATGTCGTTAGTATAGGGACAAAATCGTTACAATGTGTATTTACCTTTGTTGTCCCCTAGAGTGTGATAGGTAAATCAACACCTAGGGGAGCTACTACCCACAAGTGAATGAGTCGTTAACAAGTAACAAATAATTACTAGGAATATCGTTCTCCATATGCACTAGGAGGTTAATTCTTTTGTCTTTCCAGGAAGCGTAGAGGGGACAAATTACAGTTAACTAAAACATAAAATATATTTTTTGTTTCTCAAAAGTAAGGATTAAAGTCAAAATAAATAATATATGATTAGTAATGTATTTTTAACCAAAGGACATACTAGTCAACACGAGAATATAGATAAGAAGATAGTTTGAGAGTCGCTACTAATTTCCACTAATTATGAATTTACCCATTTATGGATATCATGGTAAATTGTTATTTTAGCAATAGTCGAAACTCTAAAATCCCTTAATTCCATCCCAGATAGATAGAGGGTTATCCTACAATTCTATGGACCTCTCCCGAGTGACCCCTACAAAACTTTCAAACGTAATTAAATCTAAATTAATTGACTATCCGGTTAGTCAAGACCTCCTAACTCAATAACACACACCGAATGATTATATATATTATTTTCTATAATCCGATCTCCCGCTCTCCCCCTCCCGGATGACAGTCTAGACTACTAATACCACTTACAACTTTATCTTCATAAAGGGCTGAAGAAATCATAAATACATAATGAATGCTAAATCAATTCATTTGAATAGTAATATCCCAAAACACAATGAAACATCATAATCCAAATGTAGGGTTCATACATTATCCATTTCTCTAGCTACAAATGATTTAGTTCATAAAAAAATAATAGACAACAACATATAAAAGTGTAATATTCATGTTTAAAATATGAAATAGAATTGGATTACACTATTAATTTGTATCTTGAATTTGTCACCATTGTCTGGAATTGGTAATAGTCTATTGCAAGATATCCCAGGAAGCATATTCTGTAATAATCAAAATAAATTAAATATAATTAAAATTAAAATTTGACTATAATAATTAACAAAAAGAACAACCATTAACAAAGGGGACATGAACACAAAAAATATAAACATTTAATTCATAGGCTGTGTGTACTATTCTAATAACATAAGGTGACATTGTACACTTTTAAAATAACATGAGTTTATACACATATTTTCTAAGACCACAAAAGATATGATGTATTTCTTCAACCTAAATAAATATACGTTTACATATGTAAACCACAAGGAGATAAAATAAAAAGAATGTATGGTAGACTACCATATATGATGTTTGAAAATATGCTTTCTCCAATAGGTGTCAAACAAGTCTTACAACCTAATTTAATTTCTCTTACATCTATTTCCCTACTCTCCATACATACTCCAACCACTATGAATAGATGGTCTAACAAATTAAGTGCAAAAACATCTCTTGTGGTGTTGGTGTATATTTCGATATTCTGTAAAATATATATAGGAAAAATCTACCTAATTTTCTCAATATAATTAATTATAAATTTGATCAAAAATGAAAAAAACATTCAAATTAATTTACACCAATGTTAAAAAACACCCCAATTTGCTCGACAGTAGAACAAATTTTTGAACATTATGCTAATCAACGATATGCCACTAGTGGTATTACTGCTTTTCCTTTTAAGGAAATTGCAACAATTCATAATCTTCCAGTTCAGGTAATTAAATATTATTATATTTTTTTCATATAAGAGGCAGAAATGAAGACTCGTTTTTTTATAGGACTTTGTGGTAAGAAATGATATGGGGTGTGGGTCCACTATTGGTCCAATTCTTGCTTCTGGAGTTGGAATTCGTACTGTTGATTGTGGTATTCCTCAACTATTTATGCACAGGTTGGTACATATATATTTTTTTTAATTTTATTATCGAGTTTGATTTCTCAATTACTCTCAAGATCTTTACTTGTTTTTGTTTAATTGTAGTGTGAGAGAGATTTGTGGGAAGGAAGATGTGGAGATTGCTTACAACTACTTTAAGGAATTTTATGAAATGTTCTCAAGCGTAGATAAAAAACTAAAAATAGATTGCTAAAAGGCAGGTTCAATTATTCAAACAACAAACAGACATCACACCATTACATTTACTGTCTCAAAGCTATTCATCAAATAAACTCTTGTGGGTAATCAAACAAACACACATTTATTAAATAATAAGAAAAACATGATAGGATCAAATACTTCATTTCTCCAAGCAAATAAAATACTTCATTTCTCAGTCTTTTTGGGATTTACTTCATTTTTCTTTGAGGATGAGCTAGCAACCATTGTTTCCCGGTGCCGCTTCTCTCTAGTGAGCTGTTTGGCTAACTTTCTTAGCCTTTCATTTTCTAAAGCAATTTGCAAGTTTGCTAAGTATAGCCTTGCGTTTTCTCTTTCCATCTCTTTCTTCTTGTTCCTGAAAGACATGAAAAAAATGTTAGTTTACTTGTTTTAGACTAGTATACATACCTTTATATTCATAATTCTATTCATAGATTTGCTATCTCACCTCTTTTAAATGATTTACACTACAAAATGAGCAAATGAGGAAGGTGATTTACTCTATTTATACTAATTCACATTGGTAGAAAAAATTTTTAAATTAAAAAAGTACCTTAGATTTATAAATTGAAATGATATGGCCAACGATCTAAGATACTAGCATGTAAAAATAGTATTTAGACAGAAGACTGCAGATCTAGATGGAGACAATAGTTGAGGATAATATCATAATTAAGGAAGAAGAGGGAGATACTACAGAGAAATTGAAAAAAAGTAGAATGGATGGAAGAAATGAATTCCGATTAGAGAAGATTGAAATTAGAAGATAACGAATATTTAGACATTAGAGTTAGATAGTAAAAGTGACGAAAAAAGGAATATCAAGAGGAGGCTGACAGTAGGTTTGAAACTAAGAGTGGACGAAGATGTATGTATATGTATAGGAAAAGGCGGCAACATTAGGGTTTAATGGGTAGTTTATTTTTTATTGTGTTTGTGAAATTAGTGTGGACCCTAAATTGTATTAATATTTTAATTATAGTTTAAAATTATAATTTTAATAAGTAACATGAAATTATTTTTTTCTTATCATATATTTTCTAATAAAGTTTTATATTTAACTTCTATGAATAAAATTATTTCTACTGTATACTTTTGATATTTGTTCGATAAAGTTTTAATCCCCTAATTGTCTTTATATATTATTGTTTATAAATTGAACATTACCTATGCAAAAAATTAAAAATTAATATTTTAATTTATTACTACTTAATCAAATTGTTTAAAAACTTAGTTTTTAAATAGTTAATTGTTCAATAGATGTACTCGACTTCTTACAGTAATCTAAGATAATTTATCTATTAAAATATCCTTGAATTTACCAATAATAGAGGATGGTGACATTGTGATGCTAGTTAAATGTTTATTTTTGTCAAAGTTAAATTATGATGAATTACAATGTAGTGTTACGACATTCATTGATGAAATGCATTCTGAAAAGTATGGCTTATGAGTTTTACCCTTATTCTTACTAAAATAAGTGTTGTTATAAATAAAACAAAATATCATTCATAAAAATGTTCGAGCATAGATAACTTTTAAAATCCTTCAAGGTCTTTTAGAGCTAGTAGTGACTACCACAAAAAAAAATTGCTAATATCACCATTGAGGATGCTTTTGATGAAACATTGTTTAAGTTAACTGTAAAATTATCTAAATTGGATGTCATGAAATGAAGCTTATAAGAGTAGTGAACTAGAGTGTTAAGTGTATTGCAAGAAAAATAAATTAACTTATATCCTATAGGGTTCGCCAAGTACATATTTTCTAAATATGATAGATTCCAGATTGTCAAATGTTGGAAGATAAGGATGCAACTATAGATTCAGTATCATTGTGGTAGTGTATTACATGTCGTTTCTCTACATGTCGTTAGTATAGGGACAAAATCGTTACAATGTGTATTTACCTTTGTTGTCCCCTAGAGTGTGATAGGTAAATCAACACCTAGGGGAGCTACTACCCACAAGTGAATGAGTCGTTAACAAGTAACAAATAATTACTAGGAATATCGTTCTCCATATGCACTAGGAGGTTAATTCTTTTGTCTTTCCAGGAAGTGTAGAGGGGACAAATTACAGTTAACTAAAACATAAAATATATTTATTGTTTCTCAAAAGTAAGGATTAAAGTCAAAATAAATAATATATGATTAGTAATGTATTTTTAACCAAAGGACATACTAGTCAACACGAGAATATAGATAAGAAGATAGTTTGAGAGTCGCTACTAATTTCCACTAATTATGAATTTACCCTTTTATGGATATCATGGTAAATTGTTATTTTAGCAATAGTCGAAACTCTAAAATCCCTTAATTCCATCCCAGGTAGAGAGGGATTTCCTACAATTCTATGGACCTCTCCAGAGTGACCCCTACAAAACTTTCAAACGTAATTAATTCTAAATTAATTGACTATCCGGTTAGTCAAGACCTCCTAACTCAATAACACACACCGAATGATTATATATTATTTTCTATAATCCGATCTCCCCCTCTCCCCCTCCCGGATGACAGTCTAGTCTACTAATACCACCTACAACTTTATCTTCATAAGGGCTGAAGAAATCATAAATACATAATAATGCTAAATCAATTCATTTGAATAGTAATATCCCAAAACACAATGAAACATCATAATCCAAATGTAGGGTTCATACATTATCCATTTCTCAAGCTACAAATGATTTAGTTCATAAAAAAAGAATAGACAACAACAAATAAAAGTGTAATATTCATGTTTAAAATATGAAATAGAATTGAATTACACTATTAATTTGTATCTTGAATTTGTCACCATTGTCTGGAATTTGGTAATAGTCTATTGCAAGATATCCCAGGAAGCATATTCTGTAATAATCAAAATAAATTAAATATAATTAAAATTAAAATTTGACTACAAGAATTAACAAAAAGAACAACCATTAACCAAGGGGACATGAACACAAAAAATATAAAATAAATGTAATAAATAATTCAAATAGATAAACATTTAATTCATAGGCTGTGTGTACTATTCTAATAACATAAGGTGACATTGTACACTTTTAAAATATCATGAGTTTATACACATATTTTCTAAGACCACAAAAGATATGATGTATTTCTTCAACCTAAATAAAAATACGTTCACATATGTAAACCACAAGGAGATAAAATAAAAAGAATGTATGGTAGACTACCATATATGATGTTGAAAATATGCTTTCTCCAATAGGTGTCAAACAAGTCTTACAACCTAATTTAATTTCTCTTACATCTATTTCCCTACTCTCCATACATACTCCAACCACTATGAATAGATGGTCTAACAAATTAAGTGCAAAAACATCTCTTGTGGTGTTGGTGTATATTTCGATATTCTGTAAAATATATATAGGAAAAATCTACCTAATTTTCTCAATATAATTAATTATAAATTTGATCAAAAATGAAAAAAACATTCAAATTAATTTACACCAATGTTAAAAAACACCCCAATTTGCTCGACAGTAGAACAAATTTTTGAACATTATGCTAATCAACGATATGCTACTAGTGGTATTACTGCTTTTCTTTTTAAGGAAATTGCAACAATTCATAATCTTCCAGTTCAGGTAATTAAATATTATTATATTTTCTTCATATAAGAGGAAGAAATGAAGACTCTGTTTTTTTATAGGACTTTGTGGTAAGAAATGATATGGGGTGTGGGTCCACTATTGGTCCAATTCTTGCTTCTGGAGTTGGAATTCGTACTGTTGATTGTGGTATTCCTCAACTATCTATGCACAGGTTGGTACATATATTTTTTTTTTAATTTTATTATCGAGTTTGATTTCTCAATTACTCTCAAGATCTTTACTTGTTTTTGTTTAATTGCAGTGTGAGAGAGATTTGTGGGAAGGAAGATGTGGAGATTGCTTACAACTACTTTAAGGCGTTTTATGAAATGTTCTCAAGCGTAGATAAAAAACTAAAAATAGATTGCTAAAAGGCAGATTCAATTATTCAAACAACAAACACACATCACACCATTACATTTACTGTCTCAAAGCTATTCATCAAATAAACTCTTGTGGGTAATCAAACAAACACACATTTATTAAATAATAAGAAAAACATGATGGGATCAAATACTTCATTTCTCCAAGCAAAAAAAATACTTCATTTCTCAGTCTTTTTGGGATTCACTTCATTTTTCTTTGAGGATGAGCTAGCAACCATTGCTTCCAGGTGCCGCTTCTCTCCAGTGAGCTGTTTGGCTAACTTTCTTAGCCTTTCATTTTCTAAAGTAATTTGCAAGTTTGCTAAGTATAGCCTTGCGTTTTCTCTTCCATCTCTTTCTTCTTGTTCCTGAAAGACAAGAAAAAAATGTTAGTTTACTTGTTTTAGACTAGTATACATACCTTTATATTCCAAATTCTATTCATAGATTTGCCATCTCACCTCCTTTAAATGATTTACACTACAAAATGAGCAAATGAGGAAGGTGATTTACTCTATTTATACTAATTCACATTGGTAGAACAAATTTTTAAATTAAAAAAGTACCTTAGATTTATAAATTGAAATGATATGGCCAACGATCTAAGATACTAGCATGTAAAAATAGTATTTAGACAGAAGACTGCAGATCTAGATGGAGACAATAGTTGAGGATAATATCATAATTAAGGAAGAAGAGGGAGATACTACAGAGAAATTGAAAAAAAGTAGAATGGATGGAAGAAATGAATTCCGATTAGAGAAGATTGAAATTAGAAGATAACGAATATTTAGAAATTAGAGTTAGATAGTAAAAGGGACGAAAAAAGGAATATCAAGAGGAGGCTGACAGTAGGTTTGAAACTAAGAGTGGAAGAAGATGTATGTATATGTATAGGAAAAGGCGGCAACATTAGGGTTTAATGGGTAGTTTATTTTTTATTGTGTTTGTGAAATTAGTGTGGACCCTATATTGTATTAATATTTTAATTATAGTTTAAAATTATAATTTTAATAAATAACATGAAATTATTTTTTTCTTATTATATATTTTCTAATAAAGTTTTATATTTAACTTCTATGAATAAAATTGTTTCTACTGTATACTTTTGATATTTGTTCGATAAAGTTTTAATCCCCTAATTGTCTTTATATGTTATTGTTTATAAATTGAACATTACCTATGCAAAAAATTAAAAATTAATATTTTAATTTATTACTACTTAATCAAATTGTTTAAAAACTTAGTTTTTAAATAGTTAATTGTTCAATAGATGTACTCGACTTCTTACAGTAATCTAAGATAATTTATCTATTAAAATATCCTTGAATTTACCAATAATAGAGGATGGTGACATTGTGATGCTAGTTAAATGTTTATTTTTGTCAAAGTTAAATTATGATGAATTATAATGTAGTGTTACGACATTCATTGATGAATTGCATTCTGAAAAGTATGGCTTTTGAGTTTTACCCTTATTCTTACTCAAATAAGTGTTGTTATAAATAAAACAAAATATCATTCATAAAAATGTTCGAGCATAGATAACTTTTAAAATCCTTCAAGGTCTTTTAGAGCTAGTAGTGACTACCACAAAAAAAAATTGCTAATATCACCATTGAGGATGCTTTTGATGAAACATTGTTTAAGTTAACTGTAAAATTATCTAAATTGGATGTCATGAAATGAAGCTTATAAGAGTAGTGAACTAGAGTGTTAAGTGTATTGCAAGAAAAATACATTAACTTATATCCTATAGGGTTCGCCAAGTACATATTTTCTAAATATGATAGATTCCAGATTGTCAAATGTTTGAAAATAAGGATGCAACTATAGATTCAGTATCATTGTGGTAGTGTATTACATGTCGTTTCTCTACATGTCGTTAGTATCGGGACAAAATATTTACAATGTGTATTTACCTTTGTTGTCCCCTAGAGTGTGATAGGTAAATCAACACCTAGGGGAGCTACTACCCACAAGTGAATGAGTCGTTAACAAGTAACAAATAATTACTAGGAATATCGTTCTCCATATGCACTAGGAGGTTAATTCTTTGTTCTTTCCAGGAAACGTAGAGGGGACAAATTACAGTTAACTAGAACATAAAATATATTTTTTGTTTCTCAAAAGTAAGGATTAAAGTCAAAATAAATAATATATGATTAGTAATGTATTTTTAACCAAAGGACATACTAGTCAACACGAGAATATAGATAAGAAGATAGTTTGAGAGTCGCTACTAATTTCCACTAATTATGAATTTACCCTTTTATGGATATCATGGTAAATTGTTATTTTAGCAATAGTCGAAACTCTAAAATCCCTTAATTCCATCCCAGGTAGATAGAGGGATTTCCTACAATTCTATGGACCTCTCCAGAGTGACCCCTACAAAACTTTCAAACGTAATTAATTCTAAATTAATTGACTATCCGGTTAGTCAGACCTCCTAACTCAATAACACACACCGAATGATTACATATTATTTTCTATAATCCGATCTCCCCCTCTCCCCCTCCCGGATGACAGTCTAGTCTACTAATACCACCTACAACTTTATCTTCATAAGGGCTGAAGAAATCATAAATACATAATGAATGCTAAATCAATTCATTTGAATAGTAATATCCCAAAACACAATGAAACATCATAATCCAAATGTAGGGTTCATACATTATCCATTTCTCTAGCTACAAATGATTTAGTTCATAAAAAAAGAATAGACAACAACAAATAAAAGTGTAATATTCATGTTTCAAATATGAAATAGAATTGGATTACACTATTAATTTGTATCTTGAATTTGTCACCATTGTCTGGAATTTGGTAATAGTCTATTGCAAGATATCCCAGGAAGCATATTCTGTAATAATCAAAATAAATTAAATATAATTAAAATTAAAATTTGACTATAAGAATTAACAAAAAGAACAACCATTAACCAAGGGGACATGAACACAAAAAATATAAAATAAATGTAATAAATAATTCAAATAGATAAACATTTAATTCATAGGCTGTGTGTACTATTCTAATAACATAAGGTGACATTGTACACTTTTAAAATATCATGAGTTTATACACATATTTTCTAAGACCACAAAAGATATGATGTATTTCTTCAACCTAAATAAAAATACGTTCACATATGTAAACCACAAGGAGATAAAATAAAAAGAATGTATGGTAGACTACCATATATGATGTTTGAAAATAAGGCTTTCTCCAATAGGTGTCAAACAAGTCTGACAACCTAATTTAATTTCTCTTACATCTATTTCCCTACTCTCCATACATACTCCAACCACTATGAATAGATGGTCTAACAAATTAAGTGCAAAAACATCTCTTGTGGTGTTGGTGTATATTTCGATATTCTGTAAAATATATATAGGAAAAATCTACCTAATTTTCTCAATATAATTAATTATAAATTTGATCAAAAATGAAAAAAACATTCAAATTAATTTACACCAATGTGAAAAAACACCCCAATTTGCTCGACAGCAGAACAAATTTTTGAACATAATGCTAATCAACGATATGCCACTAGTGGTATTACTGCTTTTCTTTTTAAGGAAATTGCAACAATTCATAATCTTCCAGTTCAGGTAATTAAATATTATTATATTTTCTTCATATAAGAGGCAGAAATGAAGACTCGTTTTTTTATAGGACTTTGTGGTAAGAAATGATATGGGGTGTGGGTCCACTATTGGTCCAATTCTTGCTTCTGGAGTTGGAATTCGTACTGTTGATTGTGGTATTCCTCAACTATCTATGCACAGGTTGGTACATATATATTTTTTTTAATTTTATTATCGAGTTTGATTTCTCAATTACTCTCAAGATCTTTACTTGTTTTTGTTTAATTGCAGTGTGAGAGAGAATTGTGGGAAGGAAGATGTGGAGATTGCTTACAACTACTTTAAGGCGTTTTATGAAATGTTCTCAAGCGTAGATAAAAAACTAAAAATAGATTGCTAAAAGGCAGATTCAATTATTCAAACAACAAACACACATCACACCATTACATTTACTGTCTCAAAGCTATTCATCAAATAAACTCTTGTGGGTAATCAAACAAACACACATTTATTAAATAATAAGAAAAACATGATGGGATCAAATACTTCATTTCTCCAAGCAAAAAAAATACTTCATTTCTCAGTCTTTTTGGGATTCACTTCATTTTTCTTTGAGGATGAGCTAGCAACCATTGCTTCCAGGTGCCGCTTCTCTCCAGTGAGCTGTTTGGCTAACTTTCTTAGCCTTTCATTTTCTAAAGCAATTTGCAAGTTTGCTAAGTATAGCCTTGCGTTTTCTCTTCCATCTCTTTCTTCTTGTTCCTGAAAGACAAGAAAAAAATGTTAGTTTACTTGTTTTAGACTACTAGTATACATACATTTATATTCCAAATTCTATTCATAGATTTGCTATCTCACCTCCTTTAAATGATTTACACTACAAAATGAGCAAATAAGGAAGGTGATTTACTCTATTTATACTAATTCACATTGGTAGAACAAATTTATAAATTAAAAAAGTACCTTAGATTTATAAATTGAAATGATATGGCCAACGATCTAAGATACTAGCATGTAAAAATAGTATTTAGACAGAAGACTGAAGATCTAGATGGAGACAATAGTTGAGGATAATATCATAATTAAGGAAGAAGAGGGAGATACTACAGAGAAATTGAAAAAAAGTAGATTGGATGGAAGAAATGAATTCCGATTAAAGAAGATTGAAATTAGAAGATAACGAATATTTAGACATTAGAGTTAGATAGTAAAAGTGACGAAAAAAGGAATATCAAGAGGAGGCTGACAGTATGTTTGAAACTAAGAGTGGAAGAAGATGTATGTATATGTATAGGAAAAGGCGGCAACATTAGGGTTTAATGGGTAGTTTATTTTTTATTGTGTTTGTGAAATTAGTGTGGACCCTAAATTGTATTAATATTTTAATTATAGTTTAAAATTATAATTTTAATAAATAACATGAAATTATTTTTTTCTTATTATATATTTTCTAATAAAGTTTTATATTTAACTTCTATGAATAAAATTGTTTCTACTGTATACTTTTGATATTTGTTCGATAAAGTTTTAATCCCCTAATTGTCTTTATATGTTATTGTTATAAATTGAACATTACCTATGAAAAAAATTAAAAATTAATATTTTAATTTATTACTACTTAATCAAATTATTTAAAAACTTAGTTTTTAAATAGTTAATTGTTCAATAGATGTACTCGACTTCTTACAGTAATCTAAGATAATTTATCTATTAAAATATCCTTGAATTTACCAATAATAGAGGATGGTGACATTGTGATACTAGTTAAATGTTTATTTTTGTCAAAGTTAAATTATGATGAATTATAATGTAGTGTTACGACATTCATTGATGAATTGCATTCTGAAAAGTATGGCTTATGAGTTTTACCCTTATTCTTACTAAAATAAGTGTTGTTATATATAAAACAAAATATCATTCATAAAAATGTTCGAGCATAGATAACTTTTAAAATCCTTCAAGGTCTTTTAGAGCTAGTAGTGACTACCACAAAAAAAAAATTGCTAATATCACCATTGAGGATGCTTCTGATGAAACATTGTTAAAGTTAACTGTAAAATTATCTAAATTGGATGTCATGAAATGAAGCTTAAAAGAGTAGTGAACTAGAGTGTTAAGTGTATTTCAAGAAAAATACATTAACTTATATCCTATAGGGTTCGCCAAGTACATATTTTCTAAATATGATAGATTCCAGATTGTCAAAGGTTTGAAGATAAGGATGCAACTATACATTCAGTATCATTGTGATAGTGTATTACATGTCGTTTCTCTACATGTCGTTAGTATAGGGACAAAATCGTTACAATGTGTATTTACCTTTGTTGTCCCCTAGAGTGTGATAGGTAAATCAACACCTAGGGGAGCTACTACCCACAAGTGAATGAGTCGTTAACAAGTAACAAATAATTACTAGGAATATCGTTCTCCATATGCACTAGGAGGGTAATTCTTTTGTCTTTCCAGGAAGCGTAGAGGGGACAAATTACAGTTAACTAAAACATAAAATATATTTTTTGATTCTCAAAAGTAAGGATTAAAGTCAAAATAAATAATATATGATTAGTAATGTATTTTTAACCAAAGGACATACTAGTCAACACGAGAATATAGATAAGAAGATAGTTTGGGAGTCGCTACTAATTTCCACTAATTATGAATTTACCCATTTATGGATATCATGGTAAATTGTTATTTTAGCAATAGTCGAAACTCTAAAATCCCTTAATTCCATCCCAGGTAGATAGAGGGTTATCCTACAATTCTATGGACCTCTCCCGAGTGAGCCGTACAAAACTTTCAAACGTAATTAATTCTAAATTAATTGACTATCCGGTTAGTCAAGACCTCCTAACTCAATAAGACACACCGAATGATTATATATTATTTTCTATAATCCGATCTCCCCCTCTCTCCCTCCCGGATGACAGTCTAGTCTACTAATACCACCTACAACTTTATCTTCATAAGGGCTGAAGAAATCATAAATACATAATGAATGCTAAATCAATTCATTTGAATAGTAATATCCCAAAACACAATGAAACATCATAATCCAAATGTAGGGTTCATACATTATCCCTTTCTCTAGCTACAAATGATTTAGTTCATAAAAAGAATAATAGACAACAACAAATAAAAGTGTAATATTCATGTTTAAAATATGAAATAGAATTGGATTACACTATTAATTTGTATCTTGAATTTGTCACCATTGTCTGGAATCTGGTAATAGTCTATTGCAAGATATTCCAGGAAGCATATTCTGTAATAATAAAAATAAATTAAATATAATTAAAATTAAAATTTGACTATAAGAATTAACAAAAAGAACAACCATTTACCAAGGGGACATGAACACAAAAAAATATAAAATAAATGTATTAAATAATTCAAATAGATAAACATTTAATTCATAGGCTGTGTGTACTATTCTAATAACATAAGGTGACATTGTACACTTTTAAAATATCATGAGTTTATACACATATTTTCTAAGACCACAAAAGATATGATGTATTTCTTCAACCTAAATAAAAATACGTTCACATATGTAAACCACAAGGAGATAAAATAAAAAGAATGTATGGTAGACTGCCATATATGATGTTTGAAACTATGCTTTCTCCAATAGGTGTCAAACAAGTCTTACAACCTAATTTAATTTCTCTTACATCTATTTCCTTACTCTCCATACATACTCCAACCACTATGAATAGATGGTCTAACAAATTAAGTGCAAAAACATCTCTTGTGGTGTTGGTATATATTTCGATATTCTGTAAACTATATATAGGAAAAATCTACTTAATTTTCTCAATATAATTAATTATAAATTTGATCAAAAATGAAAATAACATTCAAATTAATTTACACCAATGTGAAAAAACACCCCAATTTGCTCGACAGTAGAACAAATTTTTGAACATAATGCTAATCAACGATATGCCACTAGTGGTATTACTGTTTTTCTTTTTAAGAAAATTGCAACAATTCATAATCTTCCAGTTCAGGTAATTAAATATTATTATATTTTCTTCATATAAGAGGCAGAAATGAAGACTCGTTTTTTTATAGGACTTTGTGGTAAGAAATGATATGGGGTGTGGGTCCACTATTGGTCCAATTCTTGCTTCTGGAGTTGAAATTCGTACTGTTGATTGTGGTATTCCTCAACAATCTATGCACAGGTTGGTACATATATATTTTTTTTAATTTTATTATCGAGTTTGATTTCTCAATTACTCTCAAGATCTTTACTTGTTTTTGTTTAATTGCAGTGTGAGAGAGATTTGTGGGAAGGAAGATGTGGAGACTGCTTACAACTACTTTAAGGCGTTTTATGAAATGTTCTCAAGCGTAGATAAAAAACTAAAAATAGATTGCTAAAAGGCAGATTCAATTATTCAAACAACAAACACACATCACACCATTACATTTACTGTCTCAAAGCTATATATCAAATAAACTCTTGTGGGTAATCAAACAAACACACATTTATTAAATAATAAGAAAAACATGATGGGATCAAATACTTCATTTCTCCAAGCAAAAAAAATACTTCATTTCTCAGTCTTTTTGGGATTCACTTCATTTTTCTTTGAGGATGAGCTAGCAACCATTGCTTCCAGGTGCCGCTTCTCTCCAGTGAGCTGTTTGGCTAACTTTCTTAGCCTTTCATTTTCTAAAGCAATTTGCAAGTTTGCTAAGTATAGCCTTGCGTTTTCTCTTTCCATCTCTTTCTTCTTGTTCCTGAAAGACAAGAAAAAAATGTTAGTTTACTTGTTTTAGACTAGTATACATACCTTTATATTCCAAATTCTATTCATAGATTTGCTATCTCACCTCCTTTAAATGATTTACACTACAAAATGAGCAAATGAGGAAGGTGATTTACTCTATTTATACTAATTCACATTGGTAGAACAATTTTTTAAATTAAAAAAGTACCTTAGATTTATAAATTGAAATGATATGGCCAACGATCTAAGATACTAGCATGTAAAAATAGTATTTAGATAGAAGACTGCAGATCTAGATGGAGACAATAGTTGAGGATAATATCATAATTAAGGAAGAAGAGGGAGATACTACAGAGAAATTGAAAAAAAGTAGATTGGATGGAAGAAATGAATTCCGATTAGAGAAGATTGAAATTAGAAGATAACGAATATTTAGACATTAGAGTTAGATAGTAAAAGTGACGAAAAAAGGAATATCAAGAGGAGGCTGACAGTAGGTTTGAAACTAAGAGTAGAAGAAGATGTATGTATATGTATAGGAAAAGGCGGCAACATTAGGGTTTAATGGGTAGTTTATTTTTTATTGTGTTTGTGAAATTAGTGTGGACCCTAAATTGTATTAATATTTTAATTATAGTTTAAAATTATAATTTTAATAAATAACATGAAATTATTTTTTTCTTATTATATATTTTCTAATAAAGTTTTATATTTAACTTCTATGAATAAAATTGTTTCTACTGTATACTTTTGATATTTATTCGATAAAGTTTTAATCCCCTAATTGTCTTTATATGTTATTGTTTATAAATTGAACATTGCCTATGCAAAAAATTAAAAATTAATATTTTAATTTATTACTACTTAATCAAATTATTTAAAAACTTAGTTTTAAATAGTTAATTGTTCAATAGATGTACTCGACTTCTTACAGTAATCTAAGATAATTTATCTATTAAAATATCCTTGAATTTACCAATAATATAGGATGGTGACATTGTGATGCTAGTTAAATGTTTATTTTTGTCAAAGTTAAATTATGTTGAATTATAATGTAGTGTTACGACATTCATTGATGAATTGCATTCTGAAAAGTATGGCTTATGAGTTTTACTCTTATTCTTACTAAAATAAGTGTTGTTATTAATAAAACAAAATATCATTCATAAAAATGTTCGAGCATAGATAACTTTTAAAATCCTTCAAGGTCTTTTAGAGCTAGTAGTGACTACCACAAAAAAAAAATTGCTAATATCACCATTGAGGATGCTTTTGATGAAACATTGTTAAAGTTAACTGTAAAATTATCTAAATTGGATGTCATGAAATGAAGCTTATAAGAGTAGTGAACTAGAGTGTTAAGTGTATTGCAAGAAAAATACATTAACTTATATACTATAGGGTTCGCCAAGTACATATTTTCTAAATATGATAGATTCCAGATTGTCAAAGGTTTGAAGATAAGGATGCAACTATACATTCAGTATCATTGTGGTAGTGTATTACATGTCGTTTCTCTACATGTCGTTAGTATAGGGACAAAATCGTTACAATGTGTATTTACCTTTGTTGTCCCCTAGAGTGTGATAGGTAAATCAACACATAGGGGAGCTACTACCCACAAGTGAATGAGTCGTTAACAAGTAACAAATAATTACTAGGAATATCGTTCTCCATATGCACTAGGAGGTTAATTCTTTTGTCTTTCCAGGAAGCGTAGAGGGGACAAATTACAGTTAACTAAAACATAAAATATATTTTTTGTTTCTCAAAAGTAAGGATTAAAGTCAAAATAAATAATATATGATTAGTAATGTATTTTTAACCAAAGGACATACTAGTCAACACGAGAATATAGATAAGAAGATAGTTTGAGAGTCGCTACTAATTTCCACTAATTATGAATTTACCCATTTATGGATATCATGGTAAATTGTTATTTTAGCAATAGTCGAAACTCTAAAATCCCTTAATTCCATCCCAGGTAGATAGAGGGTTATCCTACAATTCTATGGACCTCTCCCGAGTGAGCCGTACAAAACTTTCAAACGTAATTAATTCTAAATTAATTGACTATCCGGTTAGTCAAGACCTCCTAACTCAATAAGACACACCGAATGATTATATATTATTTTCTATAATCCGATCTCCCCCTCTCTTCCTCCCGGATGACAGTCTAGTCTACTAATACCACCTACAACTTTATCTTCATAAGGGCTGAAGAAATCATAAATACATAATGAATGCTAAATCAATTCATTTGAATAGTAATATCCCAAAACACAATGAAACATCATAATCCAAATGTAGGGTTCATACATTATCCCTTTCTCTAGCTACAAATGATTTAGTTCATAAAAAATTAATAGAAAACAACAAATAAATGTGTAATATTCATGTTTAAAATATGAAATAGAATTGGATTACACTATTAATTTGTATCTTGAATTTGTCACCATTGTCTGGAATCTGGTAATAGTCTATTGCAAGATATTCTAGGAAGCATATTCTGTAATAATCAAAATAAATTAAATATAATTAAAATTAAAATTTGACTATAAGAATTAACAAAAAGAACAACCATTAACCAAGGGGACATGAACACAAAAAATATAAAATAAATGTAATAAATAATTCAAATAGCTAAACATTTAATTCATAGGCTGTGTGTACTATTCTAATAACATAAGGTGACATTGTACACTTTTAAAATATCATGAGTTTATACACATATTTTCTAAGACCACAAAAGATATGATGTATTTCTTCAACCTAAATAAAAATACGTTCACATATGTAAACCACAAGGAGATAAAATAAAAAGAATGTATGGTAGACTACCATATATGATGTTTGAAAATATGCTTTCTCCAATAGGTGTCAAACAAGTCTTACAACCTAATTTAATTTCTCTTACATCTATTTCCCTACTCTCCATACATACTCCAACCACTATGAATAGATGGTCTAACAAATTAAGTGCAAAAACATCTCTTGTGGTGTTGGTGTATATTTCGATATTCTGTAAAATATATATAGGAAAAATCTACCTAATTTTCTCAATATAATTAATTATAAATTTGATCAAAAATGAAAAAAACATTCAAATTAATTTACACCAATGTGAAAAAACACCCCAATTTTCTCGACAGTAGAACAAATTTTTGAACATAATGCTAATCAACGATATGCCACTAGTGGTATTACTTCTTTTCTTTTTAAGGAAATTGCAACAATTCATAATCTTCCAGTTCAGGTAATTAAATATTATTATATTTTCTTCATATAAGAGGCAGAAATGAAGACTCGTTTTTTATAGGACTTTGTGGTAAGAAATGATATGGGGTGTGGGTCCACTATTGGTCCAATTCTTGCTTCTGGAGTTGGAATTCGTACTGTTGATTGTGGTATTCCTCAACAATCTATGCACAGGTTGGTACATATATATTTTTTTTAATTTTATTATCGAGTTTGATTTCTCAATTACTCTCAAGATTTTTACTTGTTTTTGTTTAATTGCAGTGCGAGAGAGATTTGTGAGAAGGAAGATGTGGAGATTGCTTACAACTACTTTAATGCGTTTTATGAAATGTTCTCAAGCGTAGATAAAAAACTAAAAATAGATTGCTAAAAGGCAGATTCAATTATTCAAACAACAAACACACATCACACCATTACATTTACTGTCTCAAAGCTATTCATCAAATAAACTCTTGTGGGTAATCAAACAAACACACATTTATTAAATAATAAGAAAAACATGATGGGATCAAATACTTCATTTCTCCAAGCAAAAAAAATACTTCATTTCTCAGTCGTTTTGGGATTCACTTCATTTTTCTTTGAGGATGAGCTAGCAACCATTGCTTCCAGGTGCCGCTTCTCTCCAGTGAGTTGTTTGGCTAACTTTCTTAGCCTTTCATTTTCTAAAGCAATATGCAAGTTTGCTAAGTATAGCCTTGCGTTTTCTCTTTCCATCTCTTTCTTCTTGTTCCTGAAAGACAAGAAAAAAATGTTAGTTTACTTGTTTTAGACTAGTATACATACCTTTATATTCCAAATTCTATTCATAGATTTGCTATCTCACCTCCTTTAAATGATTTACACTACAAAATGAGCAAATGAGAAGGTGATTTACTCTATTTATACTAATTCACATTGGTAGAACAATTTTTTAAATTAAAAAAGTACCTTAGATTTATAAATTGAAATGATATGGCCAACGATCTAAGATACTAGCATGTAAAAATAGTATTTAGACAGAAGACTGCAGATCTAGATGGAGACAATAGTTGAGGATAATATCATAATTAAGGAAGAAGAGGGAGATACTACAGAGAAATTGAAAAAAAGTAGATTGGATGGAAGAAATGAATTCCGATTAGAGAAGATTGAAATTAGAAGATAACGAATATTTAGACATTAGAGTTAGATAGAAAAAGTGACGAAAAAAGGAATATCAAGAGGAGGCTGACAGTAGGTTTGAAACTAAGAGTGGAAGAAGATGTATGTATATGTATAGGAAAAGGCGGCAACATTAGGGTTTAATGGGTAGTTTATTTTTTATTGTGTTTGTGAAATTAGTGTGGACCCTAAATTGTATTAATATTTTAATTATAGTTTAAAATTATAATTTTAATAAATAACATGAAATTATTTTTTTCTTATTATATATTTTCTAATAAAGTTTTATATTTAACTTCTATGAATAAAATTGTTTCTACTGTATACTTTTGATATTTATTCGATAAAGTTTTAATCCCCTAATTGTCTTTATATGTTATTGTTTATAAATTGAACATTACCTATGCAAAAAATTAAAAATTAATATTTTAATTTATTACTACTTAATCAAATTATTTAAAAACTTAGTTTTAAATAGTTAATTGTTCAATAGATGTACTCGACTTCTTACAGTAATCTAAGATAATTTATCTATTAAAATATCCTTGAATTTACCAATAATATAGGATGGTGACATTGTGATGCTAGTTAAATGTTTATTTTTGTCAAAGTTAAATTATGATGAATTATAATGTAGTGTTATGACATTCATTAATGAATTGCATTCTGAAAAGTATGGCTTATGAGTTTTACTCTTATTCTTACTAAAATAAGTGTTGTTATTAATAAAACAAAATATCATTCATAAAAATGTTCGAGCATAGATAACTTTTAAAATCCTTCAAGGTCTTTTAGAGCTAGTAGTGACTACCACAAAAAAAAATTGCTAATATCACCATTGAGGATGCTTTTGATGAAACATTATTAAAGTTAACTGTAAAATTATCTAAATTGGATGTCATGAAATGAAGCTTATAAGAGTAGTGAACTAGAGTGTTAAGTGTATTGCAAGAAAAATACATTAACTTATATACTATAGGGTTCGCCAAGTACATATTTTCTAAATATGATAGATTCCAGATTGTCAAAGGTTTGAAGATTATGATGCAACTATACATTCAGTATCATTGTGGTAGTGTATTACATGTCGTTTCTCTACATGTCGTTAGTATAGGGACAAAATCGTTACAATGTGTATTTACCTTTGTTGTCCCCTAGAGTGTGATAGGTAAATCAACACATAGGGGAGCTACTACCCACAAGTGAATGAGTCGTTAACAAGTAACAAATAATTACTAGGAATATCGTTCTCCATATGCACTAGGAGGTTAATTCTTTTGTCTTTCTAGGAAGCGTAGAGGGGACAAATTACAGTTAACTAAAACATAAAATATATTTTTTGTTTCTCAAAAGTAAGGATTAAAGTCAAAATAAATAATATATGATTAGTAATGTATTTTTAACCAAAGGACATACTAGTCAACACGAGAATATAGATAAGAAGATAGTTTGAGAGTCGCTACTAATTTCCACTAATTATGAATTTACCCATTTATGGATATCATGGTAAATTGTTATTTTAGCAATAGTCGAAACTCTAAAATCCCTTAATTCCATCCCAGGTAGATAGAGGGTTATCCTACAATTCTATGGACCTCTCCCGAGTGAGCCGTACAAAACTTTCAAACGTAATTAATTCTAAATTAATTGACTATCCGGTTAGTCAAGACCTCCTAACTCAATAAGAGACACCGAATGATTATATATTATTTTCTATAATCCGATCTCCCCCTCTCTTCCTCCCGGATGACAGTCAAGTCTACTAATACCACCTACAACTTTATCTTCATAAGGGCTGAAGAAATCATAAATACATAATGAATGCTAAATCAATTCATTTGAATAGTAATATCCCAAAACACAATGAAACATCATAATCCAAATGTAGGGTTCATACATTATCCCTTTCTCTAGCTACAAATGATTTAGTTCATAAAAAATTAATAGACAACAACAAATAAATGTGTAATATTCATGTTTAAAATATGAAATAGAATTGGATTACACTATTAATTTGTATCTTGAATTTGTCACCATTGTCTGGAATCTGGTAATAGTCTATTGCAAGATATTCTAGGAAGCATATTCT
This sequence comes from Nemophila menziesii, assembly GCA_029959085.1. Classification (NCBI taxonomy): domain Eukaryota; kingdom Viridiplantae; phylum Streptophyta; class Magnoliopsida; order Boraginales; family Hydrophyllaceae; genus Nemophila; species Nemophila menziesii. The sequence continues at coordinate 408,675 of JARWIR010000027.1, read as the reverse complement.
GTAATAATCAAAATAAATTAAATATAATTAAAATTAAAATTTGACTATAAGAATTAACAAAAAGAACAACCATTAACCAAGGGGACATGAACACAAAAAATATAAAATAAATGTAATAAATAATTCAAATAGCTAAACATTTAATTCATAGGCTGTGTGTACTATTCTAATAACATAAGGTGACATTGTACACTTTTAAAATATCATGAGTTTATACACATATTTTCTAAGACCACAAAAGATATGATGTATTTCTTCAACCTAAATAAAAATACGTTCACATATGTAAACCACAAGGAGATAAAATAAAAAGAATGTATGGTAGACTACCATATATGATGTTTGAAAATATGCTTTCTCCAATAGGTGTCAAACAAGTCTTACAACCTAATTTAATTTCTCTTACATCTATTTCCCTACTCTCCATACATACTCCAACCACTATGAATAGATGGTCTAACAAATTAAGTGCAAAAACATCTCTTGTGGTGTTGGTGTATATTTCGATATTCTGTAAAATATATATAGGAAAAATCTACCTAATTTTCTCAATATAATTAATTATAAATTTGATCAAAAATGAAAAAAACATTCAAATTAATTTACACCAATGTGAAAAAACACCCCAATTTGCTCGACAGTAGAACAAATTTTTGAACATAATGCTAATCAACGATATGCCACTAGTGGTATTACTGCTTTTCTTTTTAAGGAAATTGCAACAATTCATAATCTTCCCGTTCAGGTAATTAAATATTATTATATTTTCTTCATATAAGAGGCAGAAATGAAGACTCGTTTTTTATAGGACTTTGTGGTAAGAAATGATATGGGGTGTGGGTCCACTATTGGTCCAATTCTTGCTTCTGGAGTTGGAATTCGTACTGTTGATTGTGGTATTCCTCAACAATCTATGCACAGGTTGGTACATATATTATTTTTTTAATTTTATTATCGAGTTTGATTTCTCAATTACTCTCAAGATTTTTACTTGTTTTTGTTTAATTGCAGTGCGAGAGAGATTTGTGAGAAGGAAGATGTGGAGATTGCTTACAACTACTTTAATGCGTTTTATGAAATGTTCTCAAGCGTAGATAAAAAACTAAAAATAGATTGCTAAAAGGCAGATTCAATTATTCAAACAACAAACACACATCACACCATTACATTTACTGTCTCAAAGCTATTCATCAAATAAACTCTTGTGGGTAATCAAACAAACACACATTTATTAAATAATAAGAAAAACATGATGGGATCAAATACTTCATTTCTCCAAGCAAAAAAAATACTTCATTTCTCAGTCGTTTTGGGATTCACTTCATTTTTCTTTGAGGATGAGCTAGCAACCATTGCTTCCAGGTGCCGCTTCTCTCCAGTGAGTTGTTTGGCTAACTTTATTAGCCTTTCATTTTCTAAAGCAATATGCAAGTTTGCTAAGTATAGCCTTGCGTTTTCTCTTTCCATCTCTTTCTTCTTGTTCCTGAAAGACAAGAAAAAAATGTTAGTTTACTTGTTTTAGACTAGTATACATACCTTTATATTCCAAATTCTATTCATAGATTTGCTATCTCACCTCCTTTAAATGATTTACACTACAAAATGAGCAAATGAGAAGGTGATTTACTCTATTTATACTAATTCACATTGGTAGAACAAATTTTTAAATTAAAAAAGTACCTTAGATTTATAAATTGAAATGATATGGCCAACGATCTAAGATACTAGCATGTAAAAATAGTATTTAGACAGAAGACTGCAGATCTAGATGGAGACAATAGTTGAGGATAATATCATAATTAAGGAAGAAGAGGGAGATACTACAGGGAAATTGAAAAAAAGTAGATTGGATGGAAGAAATGAATTCCGATTAGAGAAGATTGAAATTAGAAGATAACGAATATTTAGACATTAGAGTTAGATAGAAAAAGTGACGAAAAAAGGAATATCAAGAGGAGGCTGACAGTAGGTTTGAAACTAAGAGTGGAAGAAGATGTATGTATATGTATAGGAAAAGGCGGCAACATTAGGGTTTAATGGGTAGTTTATTTTTTATTGTGTTTGTGAAATTAGTGTGGACCCTAAATTGTATTAATATTTTAATTATAGTTTAAAATTATAATTTTAATAAATAACATGAAATTATTTTTTTCTTATTATATATTTTCTAATAAAGTTTTATATTTAACTTCTATGAATAAAATTGTTTCTACTGTATACTTTTGATATTTATTCGATAAAGTTTTAATCCCCTAATTGTCTTTATATGTTATTGTTTATAAATTGAACATTGCCTATGCAAAAAATTAAAAATTAATATTTTAATTTATTACTACTTAATCAAATTATTTAAAAACTTAGTTTTAAATAGTTAATTGTTCAATAGATGTACTCGACTTCTTACAGTAATCTAAGATAATTTATCTATTAAAATATCCTTGAATTTACCAATAATATAGGATGGTGACATTGTGATGCTAGTTAAATGTTTATTTTTGTCAAAGTTAAATTATGATGAATTATAATGTAGTGTTACGACATTCATTGATGAATTGCATTCTGAAAAGTATGGCTTATGAGTTTTACTCTTATTCTTACTAAAATAAGTGTTGTTATTAATAAAACAAAATATCATTCATAAAAATGTTCGAGCATAGATAACTTTTAAAATCCTTCAAGGTCTTTTAGAGCTAGTAGTGACTACCACAAAAAAAAAATTGCTAATATCACCATTGAGGATGCTTTTGATGAAACATTGTTAAAGTTAACTGTAAAATTATCTAAATTGGATGTCATGAAATGAAGCTTATAAGAGTAGTGAACTAGAGTGTTAAGTGTATTGCAAGAAAAATACATTAACTTATATACTATAGGGTTCGCCAAGTACATATTTTCTAAATATGATAGATTCCAGATTGTCAAAGGTTTGAAGATAAGGATGCAACTATACATTCAGTATCATTGTGGTAGTGTATTACATGTCGTTTCTCTACATGTCGTTAGTATAGGGACAAAATCGTTACAATGTGTATTTACCTTTGTTGTCCCCTAGAGTGTGATAGGTAAATCAACACATAGGGGAGCTACTACCCACAAGTGAATGAGTCGTTAACAAGTAACAAATAATTACTAGGAATATCGTTCTCCATATGCACTAGGAGGTTAATTCTTTTGTCTTTCCAGGAAGCGTAGAGGGGACAAATTACAGTTAACTAAAACATAAAATATATTTTTTGTTTCTCAAAAGTAAGGATTAAAGTCAAAATAAATAATATATGATTAGTAATGTATTTTTAACCAAAGGACATACTAGTCAACACGAGAATATAGATAAGAAGATAGTTTGAGAGTCGCTACTAATTTCCACTAATTATGAATTTACCCATTTATGGATATCATGGTAAATTGTTATTTTAGCAATAGTCGAAACTCTAAAATCCCTTAATTCCATCCCAGGTAGATAGAGGGTTATCCTACAATTCTATGGACCTCTCCCGAGTGAGCCGTACAAAACTTTCAAACGTAATTAATTCTAAATTAATTGACTATCCGGTTAGTCAAGACCTCCTAACTCAATAAGACACACCGAATGATTATATATTATTTTCTATAATCCGATCTCCCCCTCTCTCCCTCCCGGATGACAGTCTAGTCTACTAATACCACCTACAACTTTATCTTCATAAGGGCTGAAGAAATCATAAATACATAATGAATGCTAAATCAATTCATTTGAATAGTAATATCCCAAAACACAATGAAACATCATAATCCAAATGTAGGGTTCATACATTATCCCTTTCTCTAGCTACAAATGATTTAGTTCATAAAAAATTAATAGACAACAACAAATAAATGTGTAATATTCATGTTTAAAATATGAAATAGAATTGGATTACACTATTAATTTGTATCTTGAATTTGTCACCATTGTCTGGAATCTGGTAATAGTCTATTGCAAGATATTCTAGGAAGCATATTCTGTAATAATCAAAATAAATTAAATATAATTAAAATTAAAATTTGACTATAAGAATTAACAAAAAGAACAACCATTAACCAAGGGGACATGAACACAAAAAATATAAAATAAATGTAATAAATAATTCAAATAGCCAAACATTTAATTCATAGGCTGTGTGTACTATTCTAATAACATAAGGTGACATTGTACACTTTTAAAATATCATGAGTTTATACACATATTTTCTAAGACCACAAAAGATATGATGTATTTCTTCAACCTAAATAAAAATACGTTCACATATGTAAACCACAAGGAGATAAAATAAAAAGAATGTATGGTAGACTACCATATATGATGTTTGAAAATATGCATTCTCCAATAGGTGTCAAACAAGTCTTACAACCTAATTTAATTTCTCTTACATCTATTTCCCTACTCTCCATACATACTCCAACCACTATGAATAGATGGTCTAACAAATTAAGTGCAAAAACATCTCTTGTGGTGTTGGTGTATATTTCGATATTCTGTAAAATATATATAGGAAAAATCTACCTAATTTTCTCAATATAATTAATTATAAATTTGATCAAAAATGAAAAAAACATTCAAATTAATTTACACCAATGTGAAAAAACACCCCAATTTGCTCGACAGTAGAACAAATTTTTGAACATAATGCTAATCAACGATATGCCACTAGTGGTATTACTGCTTTTCTTTTTAAGGAAATTGCAACAATTCATAATCTTCCAGTTCAGGTAATTAAATATTATTATATTTTCTTCATATAAGAGGCAGAAATGAAGACTCGTTTTTTATAGGACTTTGTGGTAAGAAATGATATGGGGTGTGGGTCCACTATTGGTCCAATTCTTGCTTCTGGAGTTGGAATTCGTACTGTTGATTGTGGTATTCCTCAACAATCTATGCACAGGTTGGTACATATATATTTTTTTTAATTTTATTATCGAGTTTGATTTCTCAATTACTCTCAAGATTTTTATTTGTTTTTGTTTAATTGCAGTGCGAGAGAGATTTGTGAGAAGGAAGATGTGGAGATTGCTTACAACTACTTTAATGCGTTTTATGAAATGTTCTCAAGCGTAGATAAAAAACTAAAAATAGATTGCTAAAAGGCAGATTCAATTATTCAAACAACAAACACACATCACACCATTACATTTACTGTCTCAAAGCTATTCATCAAATAAACTCTTGTGGGTAATCAAACAAACACACATTTATTAAATAATAAGAAAAACATGATGGGATCAAATACTTCATTTCTCCAAGCAAAAAAAATACTTCATTTCTCAGTCGTTTTGGGATTCACTTCATTTTTCTTTGAGGATGAGCTAGCAACCATTGCTTCCAGGTGCCGCTTCTCTCCAGTGAGTTGTTTGGCTAACTTTCTTAGCCTTTCATTTTCTAAAGCAATATGCAAGTTTGCTAAGTATAGCCTTGCGTTTTCTCTTTCCATCTCTATCTTCTTGTTCCTGAAAGACAAGAAAAAAATGTTAGTTTACTTGTTTTAGACTAGTATACATACCTTTATATTCCAAATTCTATTCATAGATTTGCTATCTCACCTCCTTTAAATGATTTACACTACAAAATGAGCAAATGAGGAAGGTGATTTACTCTATTTATACTAATTCACATTGGTAGAACAAATTTTTAAATTAAAAAAGTACCTTAGATTTATAAATTGAAATGATATGGCCAACGATCTAAGATACTAGCATGTAAAAATAGTATTTAGACAGAAGACTGCAGATCTAGATGGAGACAATAGTTGAGGATAATATCATAATTAAGGAAGAAGAGGGAGATACTACAGAGAAATTGAAAAAAAGTAGATTGGATGGAAGAAATGAATTCCGATTAGAGAAGATTGAAATTAGAAGATAACGAATATTTAGACATTAGAGTTAGATAGAAAAAGTGACGAAAAAAGGAATATCAAGAGGAGGCTGACAGTAGGTTTGAAACTAAGAGTGGAAGAAGATGTATGTATATGTATAGGAAAAGGCGGCAACATTAGGGTTTAATGGGTAGTTTATTTTTTATTGTGTTTGTAAAATTAGTGTGGACCCTAAATTGTATTAATATTTTAATTATAGTTTAAAATTATAATTTTAATAAATAACATGAAATTATTTTTTTCTTATTATATATTTTCTAATAAAGTATTATATTTAACTTCTATGAATAAAATTGTTTCTACTGTATACTTTTGATATTTGTTCGATAAAGTTTTAATCCCCTAATTGTCTTTATATGTTATTGTTTATAAATTGAACATTACCTATGCAAAAAATTAAAAATTAATATTTTAATTTATTACTACTTAATCAAATTATTTAAAAACTTAGTTTTAAATAGTTAATTGTTCAATAGATGTACTCGACTTCTTACAGTAATCTAAGATAATTTATCTATTAAAATATCCTTGAATTTACCAATAATATAGGATGGTGACATTGTGATGCTAGTTAAATGTTTATTTTTGTCAAAGTTAAATTATGATGAATTATAATGTAGTGTTACGACATTCATTGATGAATTGCATTCTGAAAAGTATGGCTTATGAGTTTTACCCTTATTCTTACTAAAATAAGTGTTGTTATTAATAAAACAAAATATCATTCATAAAAATGTTCGAGCATAGATAACTTTTAAAATCCTTCAAGGTCTTTTAGAGCTAGTAGTGACTACCACAAAAAAAAATTGCTAATATCACCATTGAGGATGCTTTTGATGAAATATTGTTAAAGTTAATTGTAAAATTATGTAAATTGGATGTCATGAAATGAAGCTTATAAGAGTAGTGAACTAGAGTGTTAAGTGTATTGCAAGAAAAATACATTAACTTATATACTATAGGGTTCGCCAAGTACATATTTTCTAAATATGATAGATTCCAGATTGTCAAAGGTTTGAAGATAAGGATGCAACTATACATTCAGTATCATTGTGGTAGTGTATTACATGTCGTTTCTCTACATGTCGTTAGTATAGGGACAAAATCGTTACAATGTGTATTTCCCTTTGTTGTCCCCTAGAGTGTGATAGGTTAATCAACACATAGGGGAGCTACTACCCACAAGTGAATGAGTCGTTAACAAGTAACAAATAATTACTAGGAATATCGTTCTCCATATGCACTAGGAGGTTAATTCTTTTGTCTTTCCAGGAAGCGTAGAGGGGACAAATTACAGTTAACTAAAACATAAAATATATTTTTTGTTTCTCAAAAGTAAGGATTAAAGTCAAAATAAATAATATATGATTAGTAATGTATTTTTAACCAAAGGACATACTAGTCAACACGAGAATATAGATAAGAAGATAGTTTGAGAGTCGCTACTAATTTCCACTAATTATGAATTTACCCATTTATGGATATCATGGTAAATTGTTATTTTAGCAATAGTCGAAACTCTAAAATCCCTTAATTCCATCCCAGGTAGATAGAGGGTTATCCTACAATTCTATGGACCTCTCCCGAGTGAGCCGTACAAAACTTTCAAACGTAATTAATTCTAAATTAATTGACTATCCGGTTAGTCAAGACCTCCTAACTCAATAAGACACACCGAATGATTATATATTATTTTCTATAATCCGATCTCCCCCTCTCTCCCTCCCGGATGACAGTCTAGTCTACTAATACTACCTACAACTTTATCTTCATAAGGGCTGAAGAAATCATAAATACATAATGAATGCTAAATCAATTCATTTGAATAGTAATATCCCAAAACACAATGAAACATCATAATCCAAATGTAGGGTTCATACATTATCCCTTTCTCTAGCTACAAATGATTTAGTTCATAAAAAATTAATAGACAACAACAAATAAATGTGTAATATTCATGTTTAAAATATGAAATAGAATTGGATTACACTATTAATTTGTATCTTGAATTTGTCACCATTGTCTGGAATCTGGTAATAGTCTATTGCAAGATATTCTAGGAAGCATATTCTGTAATAATCAAAATAAATTAAATATAATTAAAATTAAAATTTGATTATAAGAATTAACAAAAAGAACAACCATTAACCAAGGGGACATGAACACAAAAAATATAAAATAAGTGTAATAAATAATTCAAATAGCTAAACATTTAATTCATAGGCTGTGTGTACTATTCTAATAACATAAGGTGACATTGTACACTTTTAAAATATCATGAGTTTATACACATATTTTCTAAGACCACAAAAGATATGATGTATTTCTTCAACCTAAATAAAAATACGTTCACATATGTAAACCACAAGGAGATAAAATAAAAAGAATGTATGGTAGACTACCATATATGATGTTTGAAAATATGCTTTCTCCAATAGGTGTCAAACAAGTCTTACAACCTAATTTAATTTCTCTTACATCTATTTCCCTACTCTCCATACATACTCCAACCACTATGAATAGATGGTCTAACAAATTAAGTGCAAAAACATCTCTTGTGGTGTTGGTGTATATTTCGATATTCTGTAAAATATATATAGGAGAAATCTACCTAATTTTCTCAATATAATTAATTATAAATTTGATCAAAAATGAAAAAAAACATTCAAATTAATTTACACCAATGTGAAAAAACACCCCAATTTGCTCGACAGTAGAACAAATTTTTGAACATAATGCTAATCAACGATATGCCACTAGTGGTATTACTGCTTTTCTTTTTAAGGAAATTGCAACAATTCATAATCTTCCAGTTCAGGTAATTAAATATTATTATATTTTCTTCATATAAGAGGCAGAAATGAAGACTCGTTTTTTATAGGACTTTGTGGTAAGAAATGATATGGGGTGTGGGTCCAATATTGGTCCAATTCTTGCTTCTGGAGTTGGAATTCGTACTGTTGATTGTGGTATTCCTCAACAATCTATGCACAGGTTGGTACATATATATTTTTTTTAATTTTATTATCGAGTTTGATTTCTCAATTACTCTCAAGATCTTTACTTGTTTTTGTTTAATTGCAGTGCGAGAGAGATTTGTGAGAAGGAAGATGTGGAGATTGCTTACAACTACTTTAAGGCGTTTTATGAAATGTTCTCAAGCGTAGATAAAAAACTAAAAATAGATTGCTAAAAGGCAGATTCAATTATTCAAACAACAAACACACATCACACCATTACATTTACTGTCTCAAAGCTATTCATCAAATAAACTCTTGTGGGTAATCAAACAAACACACATTTATTAAATAATAAGAAAAACATGATGGGATCAAATACTTCATTTCTCCAAGCAAAAAAAATACTTCATTTCTCAGTCTTTTTGGGATTCACTTCATTTTTCTTTGAGGATGAGCTAGCAACCATTGCTTCCAGGTGCCGCTTCTCTCCAGTGAGTTGTTTGGCTAACTTTCTTAGCCTTTCATTTTCTAAAGCAATATGCAAGTTTGCTAAGTATAGCCTTGCGTTTTCTCTTTCCATCTCTTTCTTCTTGTTCCTGAAAGACAAGAAAAAAATGTTAGTTTACTTGTTTTAGACTAGTATACATACCTTTATATTCCAAATTCTATTCATAGATTTGCTATCTCACCTCCTTTAAATGATTTACACTACAAAATGAGCAAATGAGGAAGGTGATTTACTCTGTTTATACTAGTTCACATTGGTAGAACAAATTTTTAAATTAAAAAAGTACCTTAGATTTATAAATTGAAATGATATGGCCAACGATCTAAGATACTAGCATGTAAAAATAGTATTTAGACAGAAGACTGCAGATCTAGATGGAGACAATAGTTGAGGATAATATCATAATTAAGGAAGAAGAGGGAGATACTACAGAGAAATTGAAAAAAAGTAGATTGGATGGAAGAAATGAATTCCGATTAGAGAAGATTGAAATTAGAAGATAACGAATATTTAGACATTAGAGTTAGATAGTAAAAGTGACGAAAAAAGGAATATCAAGAGGAGGCTGACAGTAGGTTTGAAACTAAGAGTGGAAGAAGATGTATGTATATGTATAGGAAAAGGCGGCAACATTAGGGTTTAATGGGTAGTTTATTTTTTATTGTGTTTGTGAAATTAGTGTGGACCCTAAATTGTATTAATATTTTAATTATAGTTTAAAATTATAATTTTAATAAATAACATGAAATTATTTTTTTCTTATTATATATTTTCTAATAAAGTATTATATTTAACTTCTATGAATAAAATTGTTTCTACTGTATACTTTTGATATTTGTTCGATAAAGTTTTAATCCCCTAATTGTCTTTATATGTTATTGTTTATAAATTGAACATTACCTATGCAAAAAATTAAAAATTAATATTTTAATTTATTACTACTTAATCAAATTATTTAAAAACTTAGTTTTAAATAGTTAATTGTTCAATAGATGTACTCGACTTCTTACAGTAATCTAAGAGAATTTATCTATTAAAATATCCTTGAATTTACCAATAATATAGGATGGTGACATTGTGATGCTAGTTAAATGTTTATTTTTGTCAAAGTTAAATTATGATGAATTATAATGTAGTGTTACGACATTCATTGATGAATTGCATTCTGAAAAGTATGGCTTATGAGTTTTACCCTTATTCTTACTAAAATAAGTGTTGTTATAAATAAAACAAAATATCATTCATAAAAATGTTCGAGCATAGATAACTTTTAAAATCCTTCAAGGTCTTTTAGAGCTAGTAGTGACTACCACAAAAAAAAATTGCTAATATCACCATTGAGGATGCTTTTGATGAAACATTGTTAAAGTTAACTGTAAAATTATCTAAATTGGATGTCATGAAATGAAGCTTATAAGAGTAGTGAACTAGAGTGTTAAGTGTATTGCAAGAAAAATACATTAACTTATATACTATAGGGTTCGCCAAGTACATATTTTCTAAATATGATAGATTCCAGATTGTCAAAGGTTTGAAGATAAGGATGCAACTATACATTCAGTATCATTGTGGTAGTGTATTACATGTCGTTTCTCTACATGTCGTTAGTATAGGGACAAAATCGTTACAATGTGTATTTACCTTTGTTGTCCCCTAGAGTGTGATAGGTAAATCAACACATAGGGGAGCTACTACCCACAAGTGAATGAGTCGTTAACAAGTAACAAATAATTACTAGGAATATCGTTCTCCATATGCACTAGGAGGTTAATTCTTTTGTCTTTCCAGGAAGCGTAGAGGGGACAAATTACAGTTAACTAAAACATAAAATATATTTTTTGTTTCTCAAAAGTAAGGATTAAAGTCAAAATAAATAATATATGATTAGTAATGTATTTTTAACCAAAGGACATACTAGTCAACACGAGAATATAGATAAGAAGATAGTTTGAGAGTCGCTACTAATTTCCACTAATTATGAATTTACCCATTTATGGATATCATGGTAAATTGTTATTTTAGCAATAGTCGAAACTCTAAAATCCCTTAATTCCATCACAGGTAGATAGAGGGTTATCGTACAATTCTATGGACCTCTCCCGAGTGAGCCGTACAAAACTTTCAAACGTAATTAATTCTAAATTAATTGACTATCCGGTTAGTCAAGACCTCCTAATTCAATAAGACACACCGAATGATTATATATTATTTTCTATAATCCGATCTCCCCCTCTCTCCCTCCCGGATGACAGTCTAGTCTACTAATACCACCTACAACTTTATCTTCATAAGGGCTGAAGAAATCATAAATACATAATGAATGCTAAATCAATTCATTTGAATAGTAATATCCCAAAACACAATGAAACATCATAATCCAAATGTAGGGTTCATACATTATCCCTTTCTCTAGCTACAAATGATTTAGTTCATAAAAAATTAATAGACAACAACAAATAAAAGTGTAATATTCATGTTTAAAATATGAAATAGAATTGGATTACACTATTAATTTGTATCTTGAATTTGTCACCATTGTCTGGAATCTGGTAATAGTCTATTGCAAGATATTCCAGGAAGCATATTCTGTAATAATCAAAATAAATTAAATATAATTAAAATTAAAATTTGACTATAAGAATTAACAAAAAGAACAACCATTAACCAAGGGGACATGAACACAAAAAATATAAAATAAGTGTAATAAATAATTCAAATAGCTAAACATTTAATTCATAGGCTGTGTGTACTATTCTAATAACATAAGGTGACATTGTACACTTTTAAAATATCATGAGTTTATACACATATTTTCTAAGACCACAAAAGATATGATGTATTTCTTCAACCTAAATAAAAATACGTTCACATATGTAAACCACAAGGAGATAAAATAAAAAGAATGTATGGTAGACTACCATATATGATGTTTGAAAATATGCTTTCTCCAATAGGTGTCAAACAAGTCTTACAACCTAATTTAATTTCTCTTACATCTATTTCCCTACTCTCCATACATACTCCAACCACTATGAATAGATGGTCTAACAAATTAAGTGCAAAAACATCTCTTGTGGTGTTGGTGTATATTTCGATATTCTGTAAAATATATATAGGAAAAATCTACCTAATTTTCTCAATATAATTAATTATAAATTTGATCAAAAATGAAAAAAAAACATTCAAATTAATTTACACCAATGTGAAAAAACACCCCAATTTGCTCGACAGTAGAACAAATTTTTGAACATAATGCTAATCAACGATATGCCACTAGTGGTATTACTGCTTTTCTTTTTAAGAAAATTGCAAAAATTCATAATCTTCCAGGTAATTAAATATTATTATATTTTCTTCATATAAGAGGCAGAAATGAAGACTCGTTTTTTTATAGGACTTTGTGGTAAGAAATGATATGGGGTGTGGGTCCACTATTGGTCCAATTCTTGCTTCTGGAGTTGGAATTCGTACTGTTGATTGTGGTATTCCTCAACAATCTATGCACAGGTTGGTACATATATATTTTTTTTAATTTTATTATCGAGTTTGATTTCTCAATTACTCTCAAGATCTTTACTTGTTTTTGTTTAATTGCAGTGTGAGAGAGATTTGTGGGAAGGAAGATGTGGAGATTGCTTACAACTACTTTAAGGCGTTTTATGAAATGTTCTCAAGCGTAGTTAAAAAACTAAAAATAGATTGCTAAAAGGCAGATTCAATTATTCAAACAACAAACACACATCACACCATTACATTTACTGTCTCAAAGCTATTCATCAAATAAACTCTTGTGGGTAATCAAACAAACACACATTTATTAAATAATAAGAAAAACATGATGGTATCAAATACTTCATTTCTCCAAGCAAAAAAAATACTTCATTTCTCAGTCTTTTTGGGATTCACTTCATTTTTCTTTGAGGATGAGCTAGCAATCATTGCTTCCAGGTGCCGCTTCTCTCCAGTGAGCTGTTTGGCTAACTTTCTTAGCCTTTCATTTTCTAAAACAATTTGCAAGTTTGCTAAGTATAGCCTTGAGTTTTCTCTTTCCAACTCTTTCTTCTTGTTCCTGAAAGACATGAAAAAAATGTTAGTTTACTTGTTTTAGACTACTAGTATACATACCTTTATATTCCAAATTCTATTCATAGATTTGCTATCTCACCCCCTTTAAATGATTTACACTACAAAATGAGCAAATGAGGAAGGTGATTTACTCTATTTATACTAATTCACATTGGTAGAACAAATTTTTAAATTAAAAAAGTACCTTAGATTTATAAATTGAAATGATATGGCCAACGATCTAAGATACTAGCATGTAAAAATAGTATTTAGACAGAAGACTGCAGATCTAGATGGAGACAATAGTTGAGGATAATATCATAATTAAGGAAGAAGAGGGAGATATTACAGAGAAATTGAAAAAAAGTAGATTGGATGGAAGAAATGAATTCCGATTAGAGAAGATTGAAATTAGAAGATAACGAATATTTAGACATTAGAGTTAGATAGTAAAAGTGACGAAAAAAGGAATATCAAGAGGAGGCTGACAATAGGTTTGAAACTAAGAGTGGAAGAAGATGTATGTATATGTATAGGAAAAGGCGGCAACATTAGGGTTTAATGGGTAGTTTATTTTTTATTGTGTTTGTGAAATTAGTGTGGACCCTAAATTGTATTAATATTTTAATTATAGTTTAAAATTATAATTTTAATTATAGTTTAAAATTATAATTTTAATAAATAACATGAAATTATTTTTTTCTTATTATATATTTTCTAATAAAGTTTTATATTTAACTTCTATGAATAAAATTGTTTCTACTGTATAATTTTGATATTTGTTAGATAAAGTTTTAATCCCCTAATTGTCTTTATATGTTATTGTTTATAAATTGAACATTACCTATGCAAAAAATTAAAAATTAATATTTTAATTTATTACTACTTAATCAAATTGTTTAAAAACTTAGTTTTTAAATAGTTAATTGTTCAATAGATGTACTCGACTTCTTACAGTAATCTAAGATAATTTATCTATTAAAATATCCTTGAATTTACCAATAATAGAGGATGGTGACATTGTGATGCTAGTTAAATGTTTATTTTTGTCAAAGTTAAATTATGATGAATTATAATGTAGTGTTACGACATTCATTGATGAATTGCATTCTAAAAAGTATGGCTTATGAGTTTTACCCTTATTCTTACTAAAATAAGTTTTGTTATAAATAAAACAAAATATCATTCATAAAAATGTTCGAGCATAGATAACTTTTAAAATCCTTCAAGGTCTTTTAGAGCTAGTAGTGACTACCACAAAAAAAATTGCTAATATCACCATTGAGGATGCTTTTGATGAAACATTGTTAAAGTTAACTGTAAAATTATCTAAATTGGATGTCATGAAATGAAGCTTATAAGAGTAGTGAACTAGAGTGTTAAGTGTATTGCAAGAAAAATACATTAACTTATATACTATAGGGTTCGCCAAGTACATATTTTCTAAATATGATAGATTCCAGATTGTCAAAGGTTTGAAGATAAGGATGCAACTATACATTCAGTATCATTGTGGTAGTGTATTACATGTCGTTTCTCTACATGTCGTTAGTATAGGGACAAAATCGTTACAATGTGTATTTACCTTTGTTGTCCCCTAGAGTGTGATAGGTAAATCAACACATAGGGGAGCTACTACCCACAAGTGAATGAGTCGTTAACAAGTAACAAATAATTACTAGGAATATCGTTCTCCATATGCACTAGGAGGTTAATTCTTTTGTCTTTCCAGGAAGCGTAGAGGGGACAAATTACAGTTAACTAAAACATAAAATATATTTTTTGTTTCTCAAAAGTAAGGATTAAAGTCAAAATAAATAATATATGATTAGTAATGTATTTTTAACCAAAGGACATACTAGTCAACACGAGAATATAGATAAGAAGATAGTTTGAGAGTCGCTACTAATTTCCACTAATTATGAATTTACCCATTTTATGGATATCATGGTAAATTGTTATTTTAGCAATAGTCGAAACTCTAAAATCCCTTAATTCCATCCCAGGTAGATAGAGGGTTATCCTACAATTCTATGGACCTCTCCCGAGTGAGCCGTACAAAACTTTCAAACGTAATTAATTCTAAATTAATTGACTATCCGGTTAGTCAAGACCTCCTAAGTCAATAAGACACAACGAATGATTATATATTATTTTCTATAATCCGATCTCCCCCTCTCTCCCTCCCGGATGACAGTCTAGTCTACTAATACCACCTACAACTTTATCTTCATAAGGGCTGAAGAAATCATAAATACATAATGAATGCTAAATCAATTCATTTGAATAGTAATATCCCAAAACACAATGAAACATCATAATCCAAATGTAGGGCTCATACATTATCCCTTTCTCTAGCTACAAATGATTTAGTTCATAAAAAATTAATAGACAACAACAAATAAAAGTGTAATATTCATGTTTAAAATATGAAATAGAATTGGATTACACTATTAATTTGTATCTTGAATTTGTCACCATTGTCTGGAATCCGGTAATAGTCTATTGCAAGATATTCTAGGAAGCATATTCTGTAATAATCAAAATAAATTGAATATAATTAAAATTAAAATTCGACTATAAGAATTAACAAAAAGAACAACCATTAACCAAGGGGACATGAACACAAAAAATATAAAATAAATGTAATAAATAATTCAAATAGCTAAACATTTAATTCATAGGCTGTGTACTATTCTAATAACATAAGGTGACATTGTACACTTTTAAAATATCATGAGTTTATACACATATTTTCTAAGACCACAAAAGATATGATGTATTTCTTCAACCTAAAAAAAATACGTTCACATATGTAAACCACAAGGAGATAAAATAAAAAGAATGTATGGTAGACTACCATATATGATGTTTGAAAATATGCTTTCTCCAATAGGTGTCAAACAAGTCTTACAACCTAATTTAATTTTTCTTACATCTATTTCCCTACTCTCCATACATACTCCAACCACTATGAATAGATGGTCTAACAAATTAAGTGCAAAAACATCTCTTGTGGTGTTGGTGTATATTTCGATATTCTATAAAATATATATAGGAAAAATCTACCTAATTTTCTCAATATAATTAATTATAAATTTGATCAAAAATGAAAAAAACATTCAAATTAATTTACACCAATGTGAAAAAACACCCCAATTTGCTCGACAGTAGAACAAATTTTTGAACATAATGCTAATCAACGATATGCCACTAGTGGTATTATTGCTTTTCTTTTTAAGAAAATTGCAACAATTCATAATCTTCCAGTTCAGGTAATTAAATATTATTATATTTTCTTCATATAAGAGGCAGAAATGAAGACTCGTTTTTTTATAGGACTTTGTGGTAAGAAATGATATGTGTTGTGGGTCCACTATTGGTCCAATTCTTGCTTCTGGAGTTGGAATTCGTACTGTTGATTGTGGTATTCCTCAACAATCTATGCACAGGTTGGTACATATATATTTTTTTTAATTTTATTATCGAGTTTGATTTCTCAATTACTCTCAAGATCTTTACTTGTTTTTGTTTAATTGCAGTGTGAGAGAGATTTGTGGGAAGGAAGATGTGGAGATTGCTTACAACTACTTTAAGGCGTTTTATGAAAATTTAGATTATGACATTTAAATATAATACAATTAATTAACATATTTTTCTGTGCTCCCCAATATTCTGGTTACATTTCTTGGCTTATTTAGTATTCTATGCACCCTAGAACACATTACATCCCCGATATACAAACGATTTGTTTTAGGTCTTCTTCCTCTTTTCTTGGGCTACATCACCCCCATATGTTTTAGGTCTTTTCTACTCCAGCACACCCAAAAATAGAAAATATACATCTTATAAAGTAAAATTATATTTTCTACTTATTTAACTATATTGTCTAATATATGGACCAACTATGCAATTAACCCTTAATTTGATCACAAAATAATGGAATATATGATAAATAATAAAAAGATTCAGTTATTTTGCATCTAGAATTTGTCTCCATTGTCTGGAATTTGGTAATCCTTTATTGTAAGATATCCCAGGAAGCACATCCTGTAACAATCAAAATAAATTAAATATAATTAAAATTAAAATTCGACAATAAGAATTAACAAAAAGAACCACCATTAACTAAGGGGACATGATTACAAAAAATAAAAAATAAAAGTAATAAATAATTGAATTAGATAAACATTTAATTCATATGTTGTGTGTATTATTCTAATAACATAAGGTGACATTGTACACTTTTTAAGGGGAAAAAGACACTGAATTCCTCAAGTTTATTATATTGGGACACTTAGGTCCCTCTGTTTTTCTTTTTATTTTGATAGGTCCTATTTTTTAACATGGTTAGTTATATTTAACGGTTAATGATATGATTTTTTTAAAATTCCACTTCTACCCTTTATTTTATTAACCAAATTTATTTGATTTCACAATTATAAATACTCAACCATTTATTAGATATATTATTTAAATAATATAATTTTTTTAGGATTTGTACAGTGACTTTGTTTTCTTCTATTCATGTAGTATAAATCTTCAAAACTATGTATCATTTTTTTTTAGAAAAAACTATATCAAACTTGTATCTTTTTCTTTGTGCCTATCAAGAATCCTACTTAACTAGTAGAATCCATCCTTTATCTAATTCATATCTATAAAACAACCTCATCTAATATACTTATCTGAATTTTATGTTTTATTAAATTAAAATCAAATAACATGACAATCTCACACATGTATAAAAGATCACAATACTAATAAAATTAATATCCATAATAATATATAGAATTTTTTCAGATCATGTTCTTGTGCTAACATATTTTTTAAAAACCAACGAAATAGTAATCTAATATATGAGACAAAACAAAACGTATATTCTGAGCATACGATAACATGTTCACAGTACATGACAAAAGTAACTTTCATAATAAGAAATAGTTATCCAGAATACGCAACCTTGTCAGATGTGTTGCTAGATCTTTTACAAGTAGAGCTCCCACAATGTACATAATTCTGGTTAATGTCCATATTATGGTTTTCAACCTATACAAATATAATAATAAGTAATTAGATTAATTGTATCCATTAATGTAAAAACAATACTTGAAAATAATTAAAGATATTACAATCAACAGTAACAAATAAGTTGCATCTATGTAAGTGGCTTATACGATCTTGGATGAACGAGTTTCCATGGTCCAATATGATCACATAAATTTTATTTTCAACTTTTCTTTGAACTCATCAATTTAAATTTTATACTATATCAGTACACTACTTTACATATAACCTCAGAAAAAATCACATTAGATGCTTATTCTTTCTTGAAAAAAGAAAAGGTGTGTCAATAGTGCAATAAAAGAAAAATATAAACAATATTACCTGTTGTACTATATTGTTATCAAAACTCGTGTTAGCTCTTCTATCCTTTAGATGGCATGTAGATTTATTATGACCCAACGCTTTGCATAACGAGCATCTATGATATACTGATCTTTGATCACGAGATGGTGCAATTTCTCCAACTTCTTTGATTCTATTAACCTTTGGCATGCCTCTTTTCCGTACCATTTCTGGAGGTGCCCATATAGGTGAATTGTCCAAATCTGTATTTTTAACAAAGGAATCAAGAAGAGGGTAAAAAAGGTATTTTAAAGAAGTCAATTACTCTTGAAGTTAAAAAAAGTTAACTACATTAAAAAATATTATTTATCAAGAGAATAAAAAGCACTAAGGAACTTATGTGTCCCAATATAAAAAACTAGAGGACCTGAGAGTCCTTTTCCCACTTTTTAAACCTCACTGAGTTTATACACATATTTTTAAGACCACAAAAGATATGATGTATCTTTCAAACTAAGTAAAAATACATTCACATATCTAAATCACAAGGAGATAAAATAAAAAGAATGTTTCGTTAGACTATCATATATGTTGTTCGAAAATATGCTTTCTCCAATAGGTGTCAATCAAGTCTTACAAATTAATTTAATTTTTCTTACTTCTATTTCTCTACTCTCCATATATATACTCCAACCACTATGAATAGATGGTCTAAAATTTAGTGAAAAAATATCTCTTGTGGTGTTGGTGTATATTTGGCTATTTTGTAAAATATATAATCCGAAAATATCTAACTAATTTCCTCAATATAATTAATTATAAATTTGAGAAAAAATGAAAAACTCAAATTAATTTACACCAGAGTGCAAAAACACATTGCAGAACAAATTTTGAAATTAAAAAAGTACCTTAGATTTATAAATTGAAATGATATGGCCAACGATCTAAGATACTAGCATTTAAAAATAGTATTTAGACAGAAGAATGCCGATCTAGATTGAGATAAAACATCATAATGAAAGAAGAAGAGGGAGATATTACAGAGAAATTGAAAAAAGTAGATTGGATGGAAGAAATGAATTATGATTAGAAAAGATTGAAAATTAGAAGATAACGATGATTTAGACATTATAGTTTGATAGTAAAAATGACGAAAAAGGGAATATCAAAAGGAGGCTGGCAGTAGGTTTGAAACCAAGAGTGCAAGAAAGAGCGGAAGAATATGTATGTGTATGTATAGCAAAAGGCGGCAACATTAGGTTTTAATGGGCTGTTTATTTTTTATTGAGTTTGTGAAATTAGCGTGGACCTAAAATTGTATTAATATTTTAATTATAATTTAAACTTAAAATTTTTATAAATAATATAATATTTTTTTTCTTATTATATATTTTCTAATAAAGTTGTATAGAAGTTTTAATCCCCTAATTGTCTTTAATTGAACATAACCTATGTGAAAAATTAAAATTTAATATTTTATTTATTACTAATTAATCAAATTGTTTAAAAAATTAGTTTTATAAATAGTTAATTGTTCAATAGATGAACTTGGGTTCTTACAATAATCTAATATAATTTATCAGTTAATATATCCTTGAATTTACCAATAACAGATGATGGTTACATTGTGATGCTAGTTAAATGTAATATTTTTGTCAAAGTTAAATTATGATATCTGAATTATAATGCATGTTACGACATTCAATGATGAATTGCATTCTCAAAAGTATAGTATATGAGTTTCACACTTATGTTTACTAAAATATTTGTTGTTATAAAGAAAACAAAATATCATTTGTAAATTTTTTCGCACATAGATAAGTTTTAAATTCTTAAAGTCCTTTTGGAGCTAGTAGTGTCTTCCTCAAAAGAATAATTGCTAATATCTCCATCGAGGAATCTTTTGATAAAACTTTATTCATGTCGAAGGTAAAATTATCCTAACATGATCTCAAGAATGAAGCTTATAAGAGTAGTGAACTATTGTGTTAAGTGTATTGCAAGAAAAATACATTAACTTATAGCATATAAGGTTCGCCAAGTACATATTTGCTAAATGTGACGACCTCTCAGATTGTCAAGGTTTGAAGATAAGGATGCAACTGTACACTTCGTACCATTCTGGCAGTGTATTGAAGACCGTTTCTCTACCTGTTGTTAGTATAGGGAAAAAGTTGTTACATCGTGTATTCACATTTGTTGTCCCCTAGAGTGTGAGAAATAAATCAAAACCTACGAGGAGCTACTATCCGCAAGTCTAGGGGTCATAAACGAGTAACAAATAAGTATTAGAGTATCTTTCTCCACATGCAGTACGAGGTTAATTCTTTTATGTTTTAAGGAAGCGTAGAGGGGTCGAGTTGCAATTAACTAAAACATAAAAGCTATATTTTTATTTTATAAAAGTAAGGATTAAAGTGCAAAACAAATAACATATGATTAAAAATTAATTAACTAAAGGATAGACTAACAAATACGAGAATATAGTTGAGAAGATAACTTGAGTGTCGCTAGTAATACTCACTAGGTATGAATTTACATATTTATGAATGTAAGGGTGAATAGTTAATTAAGCAATAGTCGAAACTCTTAAATCTTCCTAATTCCGTCCCTGGTAGATTGAGAGATATCTACAATTCTATGGATCTCTCCCGAGTGAACCTACAAGACTTTCAAACGTAATTAATCCTATCCCGATTGACTATCTGGCTATCTAACGAGCCTTGTGAAGTTCAAGTTCCTCTTACTCGCTATTTCGGGGAAAGGGGCTAGTAGTCAGGGTGTAGATAATTTTTTAAGGTCCTATTAATTAAAATTAAACAAAAAAAAAACAATGTTTTTAAATTAGTTTGAAGCACTTGGAGAATAAAAAAAATAATGGTCTTTTTATTTTTACACGTCTGGTTTGGAAGAAGAAAAATATTTATATTACTTTTCTTGCGGGTAAGGTTATTTAGCAGTAAAAAAATTGTGTTTGCGATTGAGTTGTAAGGAGAACAGCTACCCTCATTGTATCTATTTATTGGATATATGGTTATTTTCTTTTATTTTCTTTTATGAATAATATTTTTTTCTCTCTGTTCAAATTAAACTAACTTTATGTAATTATTCGTGAGTTTTAACATTTGGCGGATAAATAAACCGAATACCCATACAAAAATAAAAATACAAGAATAATAAATGTTCAAGAGATTAAATTAAAGGTTTGGTGATACCTATAAAATTCAAATTTTTTTATTTATTAACTTGGAAAAATAAGGAATAACAAATTCAATGCATTCCAAATAAAATTAAGTTACACATAATTCTGTGTAAAATTCTTGTAAGCCATCGTGCATTTGATTATTCATGATGTACTCTATTTTCTTTATAAGTCTCTTTCCATAATTAGATTAGAAGTTAATGTAAATAAATCTTTACTACATTAATCTATATTTAGTGGATTGAACTTAAAATAGTATATCCTATAAGAAAGCTTATCGATGAAACACTTTCAAAATTTGGCCCTTGGAGATTTATAATTATTATACACAATAACTAAGCACTATACTTTTATATACTACTATTCGTGAAAGTGAAATTACATAGGTTAGATCATTACATTTACTATTTAGCACATACAATTTTAGCAACTAATAATACTAGTACTAACTACGAACAAAACAATGTATGATTCTCTAACCTACATGTTTAAAAATGTTTAATACTTGACGGTAATATTCATAACATTAAATAAAACCTAGATACTTCTAAATATAAAAAACAATTCTAATCCATCTGGCTATCCTCATTACCTTATGCAACTACTATAATATAGATGATGTTAATAGAAGTATATTCACTGTACAATGAAATGAAAAAATATAGAAACGAAAAAATATAAACACGAGAGTGATAAAAACATCATAGTTTTATATCGAAAATGAAGAAATATTCAAATAAAAGAGAAGACAAAATTATCAAAGGTTAATAAGAATAATTTTGTTAACCATTATCTTTTCGTTTTCTAACAACTAGACAAACCATTGATCTTCATTACTTTTATTTCTTAAGTCTGTAATATAGATATTTGGCATATCCTCGTTATATCTATATCCGAGTTTTTATAGGAAAACAAAAAAACCTTAAAAGTATCTGTATATAATTAGAAACATAAAATAGTATATGAGTAGATTTAAAAGATATTACAGCTACACACCCAACCTATAGCGATTTTTGAGGCATCTTTTTGAAAACATGCTTACTTACTTTCTATTAGTAGATTCGGCCTATTTGCACTAACACATGCTATAGATAATTAGGTAAGCTACAAATTTGTAAGCATCCCATAAATATTAGATTTAACATCATTAATAAGGTCAAAATTTAGATTATGACATTTAAAGATAATACAATTAAATAACATATTTTTCTGTGCTCCCCAATTTTCTGGTTACATTTCTTGGCTTCTTTGGTATTCTATGCACCTTAGAACACATTACATCACCGGTATAGAAACGAGTTGTTTTAGGTCTTCTTCCTCTTTTCTTGGGCTACATTACCCCATATGCTTTAGGTCTTTTCTGCTCCAGCACACCCAAAAATAGAAAATATACATCTTATAAAGTAAAATTATATTTTTTACTTATTTAACTATTTTGTCTAATATAGGGACCAACTATGCAATTAACCCTTAACTTGATCACAAAATAATAGAATATTATGATAAATAATAAAAAGATTCATTTGTCTTGCATCTAGAATTTGTCTCCATTGTCTGGAATTTGGTAATCCTTTATTGTAAGATATCCCAGGAAGCACATTTCGTAACAATCAAAATAAATTAAATATAATTAAAATTAAAATTCGACGATAAGAATTAACAAAAAGAACCACCATTAACTAAGGGGACATGATTACAAAAAATAAATAATAAAAGTAATAAATAATTGAATTAGATAAACATTTAATTCATATGTGGTGTGTACTATTCTAATAACATAAGGTGACATTGTACACTTTTTAAAGGGAAAAAGACACTTAAGTCCTCAAGTTTATTATATTTGGACAGGTCCCTCCGTTTTTCTTTTTATTTTGATAGGTATTATTTTTTTAATATGGTTAGTTATATTTAACTGTTAATGAAATGATTTTTTTAAATTCCACTTATACACTTTATTTTATTAACCAAATTTATTTGATTTCACAATTATAAATACTCAACCATTTATTAGATAAATTATTTAAATAATATAATTTTTTTTAGGATTTGTACAGTGACTTTGTTTTCTTCTATTCATGTAGTATAAATATTCAAAACTATGTATTATTTTTTTTAGAAAAAAGTATATCAAACTTGTATCTTTTTCTTTGTGCCTATCAAGAATCCTACTTAGCTAGTAGAATCCATCCTTTATCCAATTCATATCTATAAAACAACCTCATCTAATATACTTATCTGAATTTTATGTTCTATTAAATTAAAATCAAATAACACGACAATCTCACAGGTATAAAAGATCACAATACTAATAAAATTAACATTCATAATAAAATATAGAATTTTTTCAGATCATGTTCTTGTGCTAACATATTTTTTAAAAACTAACGAAATACTAATCTAATATACACTACAACAATCTTTGGCTTTTGTGAGGACATATGTCCTCATGTTTGCCTAGCAAAATTCTCACTAAAGCTCTGATTTAACCATTAGTGAGAACATGTCCTCACAAAAGGATCCTCACTAATAGTTCGTCACAAGAGATTGTTTTCGTGACAACTTTAACGTGTCCTCACGTAAAGTTTAGTCTTTAGTGAGGTCATTTTGTCCTCACGAAAAGTTAGCCTTTTGTGAAGACATCAGTCCTCACGAAAGGTGTAAGAATCGTGAGGATTAATGTCCTCACGAATGAGGTTTATGTCCTCACGAATGGTGTAGTAATCGTGAGGGATTATGTCCTCATGGAAAATGATTTTTTGAGTATTTTTTTGTAATTACTATTATTATTATGCATTGTTTTAGTTTTTGTTTTAATTTTTATTTTGTATTATTTGTTTTTTTATTACATAATCTCGATAAATTGAGAAAATTAAAAGAATTTGATTAAAGTAAAAATATTACAAAAATCAAAATCATAAAAGTCATACAATGGAAATAAAAGTCAAAACAAGTCAACTAAATCGAATATTACAAAACAAGTCGACTAAATCAAATATTACAAAATAAGTCGACTAAATCAAATATTACAAAATAAGTCGACTAAATCAAATATTACAAAATAAAATAAAGTTAAAATTCTACATCACTAAGTTGTTCGTCCATGAGCACTAATTCCAGTATGGGCTGTGTTGCTCAGCCTCCACTTCCAACTTTTCTCTTGTAAACAATGTTAATTTCAACTGAAAGACGTTAACAAAGTTTTACTCAAAACTAAGATAATAAACTACCTATTTTTCTTCATTACAGAAAGCATACAATCTAGCTGCTCAATTGCTTCGTCAATGGTGGCATGTCAAAGTATTTGGTTCGAACAATCTGTGAAAAAATAAAAGTAAGCAAATATAATAATAAAATTAAATCAAAATTCACAGTTTTTAACTAAAAAACAACCTCATCCATGGCATCCTTATCTTCCACTGAATCTTCTTCTACAGTCTTTTCTTCTTGAGGAGTCTTTAAATGCTCATTAACCATCAATGCTTCATGATCTCTAACTTTTAACCTATCGAAACCCTTCATTACAGGTATTATTTGTAATATCCAAGTAGTTCTTCTCAGAGGGAGTTGTAGCATCTGAAATAATATTAGCACATTTATCAATATTACTAAACGATTCAACTACAGCATCAACTGAATTAGGGTAGTAATCTCCCATAACATTAATTGAATTAGATAAACAATCATTCACAACATCAACTGTATTTTTCATCAGATTAGAAATAAAGTGCATAGCAGAATCATTAGCATTTGTAGTTTTAACAGAAATTCGCTTGAAGTTTCACTAACAACATCATCATCCAAATCAAAGTCCAATTTATTATCATTAATAGCATTATTTGAAACGGACTCTAAGGGATCACTCATATCAGCATTATTATATAAATCAGTGCTATTAACGCTCAAATGAGGCCTATTATCCAAATTAATGCCATTAACACACATATCGGGATTTTTTTAGAATCATCAACAAATCGGCATTTATAAGGACAAGTTTAGAATTTTTAAAACAATTGTCAAGAGCAAGCATTTTGCCTTTGAATTTAGCAGAGACATCACTATCAGACTCATGTAGCGAAGATTCAGAATCGGAATCGGAATTAGAAAGTACCTTCTCGTTCGACGCTACGTTTTTTGTAAGAATCGGAGTCCAAACTTTTGTCGCCAACGATTCTTAGGTCCGGTTCAATTTAAAGCCCAAGAGGATCCATCAAATGTCCTCCAAAAGTTGCTGATGTAGTTAACTAAAGGAATTCAATACACCAAAACCTAAAAATCAAATTAATATATAGTTTTAATTATGCAAATTAAATAGAAATTGATATTTAAGATAAGATTATACCTTGTGCTCGGATTATGGTGGTGGTGGCGAGCAGTGGTAGTGGTCCGCCAGTGGTGGTGGCTCGGATGAGCTCCTTTGATGTATCTCTGTTTTTGGGCTCATTTGATGGAGCGGGGACTCTTGGCTACTTTGATGTCGGTGCTGGAATTCTGGTTATGGTGCTCCGATATTGGATGATAATGGCCGGCAAAAATTGAAAGGTATTAATTTGATGAAGGGTTTTGAGTGTCAAAGACTAAAGGAAACGGGTTTAAAGAGTAATAACTTTTCAATATGGCGCGTTAAATTTGCCTTTGCCGCCCATCTAAAATTTAGTTCTTATTAATAAATTATTATTGGGTAATACTTCCATCCAATATTGGATGGTCCAATATTTAAATCACCGCCATTGATTATTAAAACAAAACACATGTAATTAGATTAATGTGATAGTTACTTTTGCAAGTTTAAAACATGGGGTATGTGTATGAATGTAATTGGTGTAGGATCATCCAATATTGGATGGAAGAATTTTCCTTTTAATTATAGTTTAAAATTATAATTTTAATTATAGTTTAAAATTATAATTTGAATAAATAACATGAAATTATTTTTTTCTAATTATATATTTTCTAATAAAGTTTTATATTTAACTTCTATGAATAAAATTGTTTCTACTGTATACTTTTGATATTTGTTCGATAAAGTTTTAATCCCTTAATTGTCTTTATATGTTATTGTTTATAAATTGAACATTACCTATGCAAAAAATTAAAAATTAATATTTTAATTTATTACTACTTAATCAAATTGTTTAAAAACTTAGTTTTTAAATAGTTAATTGTTCAATAGATGTACTCGACTTCTTACAGTAATCTAAGATAATTTATCTATTAAAATATCCTTGAATTTACCAATAATAGAGGATGGTGACATTGTGATGCTAGTTAAATGTTTATTTTTGTCAATGTTAAATTTTGATGAATTATAATGTAGTGTTACGACATTCATTGATGAATTGCATTCTGAAAAGTATGGCTTATGAGTATTACCCTTATTCTTACTAAAATAAGTGTTGTGATAAATAAAACAAAATATCATTCATAAAAATGTTCGAGCATAGATAACTTTTAAAATCCTTCAAGGTCTTTTAGAGCTAGTAGTGACTACCACAAAAAAAAATTGCTAATATCACCATTGAGGATGCTTCTGATAAAACATTGTTAAAGTTAACTGTAAAATTATCTAAATTGGATGTCATGAAATGAAGCTTATAAGAGTAGTGAACTAGAGTGTTAAGTGTATTTCAAGAAAAATACATTAACTTATATCCTATAGAGTTCGCCAAGTACATATTTTCTAAATATGATAGATTCCAGATTGTCAAAGGTTTGAAGATAAGGATGCAACTATACATTCAGTATCATTGTGGTAGTGTATTACATGTCGTTTCTCTACATGTCGTTAGTATAGGGACAAAATCGTTACAATGTGTATTTACCTTTGTTGTCCCCTAGAGTGTGATAGGTAAATCAACACCTAAGGGAGCTACTACCACCAGTGAATGAGTCGTTAACAAGTAACAAATAATTACTAGGAATATCGTTCTCCATATGCACTAGGAGGTTAATTCTTTTGTCTTTCCAGGAAGCGTAGAGGGGACAAATTACAGTTAACTAAAACATAAAATATATTTTTTGTTTCTCAAACGTAAGGATTAAAGTCAAAATAAATAATATATGATTAGTAATGTATTTTTAACCAAAGGACATACTAGTCAACACGAGAATATAGATAAGAAGATAGTTTGAGAGTCGCTACTAATTTCCACTAATTATGAATTTACCCATTTATGGATATCATGGTAAATTGTTATTTTAGCAATAGTAGAAACTCTAAAATCCCTTAATTCCATCCCAGGTAGATAGAGGGTTATCCTACAATTCTATGGACCTCTCCTGAGTGACCCCTACAAAACTTTCAAACGTAATTAATTCTAAATTAATTGACTATCCGGTTAGTTAAGACCTCTTAACTCAATAACACACACCGAATGATTATATATTATTTTCTATAATCAGATCCCCCCCTCTCCCCCTCCCGGATGATAGTCTAGTCTACTAATACCACCTACAACTTTATCTTCATAAGGGCTGAAGAAATCATAAATACATAATGAATGCTAAATCAATTCATTTGAATAGTAATATCCAAAAACACAATGAAACATCATAATCCAAATGTAGGGTTCATACATTATCTATTTCTCTAGCTACAAATGATTTAGTTCATAAAAAAATAATAGACAACAACAAATAAAAGTGTAATATTCATGTTTAAAATATGAAATAGAATTGGAATACACTATTAATTTGTATCTTGAATTTGTCACCATTGTCTGGAATTTGGTAATAGTCTATTGCAAGATATCCCAGGAAGCATATTCTGTAATAATCAAAATAAATTAAATATAATTAAAATTAAAATTTGACTATAAGAATTAACAA
Source organism: Nemophila menziesii (assembly GCA_029959085.1). NCBI lineage: Eukaryota > Viridiplantae > Streptophyta > Magnoliopsida > Boraginales > Hydrophyllaceae > Nemophila > Nemophila menziesii. The sequence goes on along the minus strand of JARWIR010000027.1, from coordinate 379,872 downwards.
AAAGAACAACCATTTACCAAGGGGACATGAACACAAAAAATATAAAATAAATTTAATAAATAATTCAAATAGATAAACATTTAATTCATAGGCTGTGTGTACTATTCTAATAACATAAGGTGACATTGTACACTTTTAAAATATCATGAGTTTATACACATATTTTCTAAGACCACAAAAGATATGATGTATTTCTTCAACCTAAATAAAAATACGTTCACATATGTAAACCACAAGGAGATAAAATAAAAAGAATGTATGGTAGACTATTATATATGATGTTTGAAAATATGCTTTCTCCAATAGGTGTCAAACAAGTCTTACAACCTAATTTAATTTCTCTTACATCTATTTCCCTACTCTCCATACATACTCCAACCACTATGAATAGATGGTCTAACAAATCAAGTGCAAAAACATCTCTTGTGGTGTTGGTGTATATTTCGATATTCTGTAAAATATATATAGGAAAAATCTACCTAATTTTCTCAATATAATTAATTATAAATTTGATCAAAAATGAAAATAACATTCAAATTAATTTACACCAATGTGAAAAAACACCCCAATTTGCTCGACAGTAGAACAAATTTTTGAACATAATGCTAATCAACGATATGCCACTAGTGGTACTACTGCTTTTCTTTTTAAGAAAATTGCAACAATTCATAATCTTCCAGTTCAGGTAATTAAATATTATTATATTTTCTTCATATAAGAGGCAGAAATGAAGACTCGTTTTTTTATAGGACTTTGTGGTAAGAAATGATATGGGGTGTGGGTCCACTATTGGTCCAATTCTTGCTTCTGGAGTTGGAATTCGTACTGTTGATTGTGGTATTCCTCAACAATCTATGCACAGGTTGGTACATATATATTTTTTTTAATTTTATTATCGAGTTTGATTTCTCAATTACTCTCAAGATCTTTGCTTGTTTTTTTTTAATTGCAGTGTGAGAGAGATTTGTGGGAAGGAAGATGTGGGGATTGCTTACAACTACTTTAAGGCGTTTTATGAAATGTTCTCTAGCGTAGATAAAAAACTAAAAATAGATTGCTAAAAGGCAGATTCAATTATTCAAACAACAAACACACATCACACCATTACATTTACTGTCTCAAAGCTATTCATCAAATAAACTCTTGTGGGTAATCAAACAAACACACATTTATTAAATAATAAGAAAAACATGATGGGATCAAATACTTCATTTCTCCAAGCAAAAAAAATACTTCATTTCTCAGTCTTTTTGGGATTCACTTCATTTTTCATTGAGGATGAGCTAGCAACCATTGCTTCCAGGTGCCGCTTCTCTCCAGTGAGCTGTTTGGCTAACTTTCTTAGCCTTTCATTTTCTAAAGCAATTTGCAAGTTTGTTAAGTATAGCCTTGCGTTTTCTCTTCCATCTCTTTCTTCTTGTTCCTGAAAGACAAGAAAAAAATGTTAGTTTACTTGTTTTAGACTAGTATACATACCTTTATATTCCAAATTCTATTCATAGATTTGCTATCTCACCTCCTTTAAATGATTTACACTACAAAATGAGCAAATGAGGAAGGTGATTTACTCTATTTATACTAATTCACATTGGTAGAACAAATTTTTAAATTAAAAAAGTACCTTAGATTTATAAATTGAAATGATATGGCCAACGATCTAAGATACTAGCATGTAAAAATAGTATTTAGACAGAAGACTGCAGATCTAGATGGAGACAATAGTTGAGGATAATATCATAATTAAGGAAGAAGAGGGAGATACTACAGAGAAATTGAAAAAAAGTAGATTGGATGGAAGAAATGAATTCCGATTAGAGAAGATTGAAATTAGAAGATAACGAATATTTAGACATTAGAGTTAGATAGTAAAAGTGACGAAAAAAGGAATATCAAGAGGAGGCTGACAGTAGGTTTGAAACTAAGAGTAGAAGAAGATGTATGTATATGTATAGGAAAAGGCGGCAACATTAGGGTTTAATGGGTAGTTTATTTTTATTGTGTTTGTGAAATTAGTGTGGACCCTAAATTGTATTAATATTTTAATTATAGTTTAAAATTATAATTTTAATAAATAACATGAAATTATTTTTTCTTATTATATATTTACTAATAAAGTTTTATATTTAACTTCTATGAATAAAATTGTTTCTACTGTATACTTTTGATATTTGTTCGATAAAGTTTTAATCCCCTAATTGTCTTTATATGTTATTTTTTATAAATTGAACATTACCTATGCAAAAAATTAAAAATTAATATTTTAATTTATTACTACTTAATCAAATTATTTAAAAACTTAGTTTTTAAATAGTTAATTGTTCAATAGATGTACTCGACTTCTTACAGTAATCTAAGATAATTTATCAATTAAAATATCCTTGAATTTACCAATAATAGAGGATGGTGACATTGTGATGCTAGTTAAATGATTATTTTTGTCAAAGTTAAATTATGATGAATTATAATGTAGTGTTACGACATTCATTGATGAATTGCATTCTGAAAAGTATGGCTTATGAGTTTTACCCTTATTCTTACTAAAATAAGTGTTGTTATAAATAAAACAAAATATCATTCATAAAAATGTTCGAGCATAGATAACTTTTAAAATCCTTCAAGGTCTTTTTGAGCTAGTAGTGACTACCACAAAAAAAAAATTGCTAATATCACCATTGAGGATGCTTCTGATGAAACATTGTTAATGTTAACTGTAAAATTATCTAAATTGGATGTCATGAAATGAAGCTTATAAGAGTAGTGAACTAGAGTGTTAAGTGTATTGCAAGAAAAATATATTAACTTATATCCTATAGGGTTCGCCAAGTACATATTTTCTAAATATGATAGATTCCAGATTGTCAAAGGTTTGAAGATAAGTATGCAACTATACATTCAGTATCATTGTGGTAGTGTATTACATGTCGTTTCTCTACATGTCGTTAGTATAGGGACAAAATCGTTACAATGTGTATTTACTTTTGTTGTCCCCTAGAGTGTGATAGGTAAATCAACACCTAGGGGAGCTACCACCCACAAGTGAATGAGTCGTTAACAAGTAACAAATAATTACTAGGAATATCGTTCTCCATATGCACTAGGAGGTTAATTCTTTTGTCTTTCCAGGAAGCGTAGAGGGGACGAATTACAGTTAACTAAAACATAAAATATATTTTTTGTTTCTCAAAAGTAAGGATTAAAGTCAAAATAAATAATATATGATTAGTAATGTATTTTTAGCCAAAGGACATACTAGTCAACACGAGAATATAGATAAGAAGATAGTTTGAGAGTCGCTACTAATTTCCACTAATTATGAATTTACCCATTTATGGATATCATGGTAAATTGTTATTTTAGCAATAGTCGAAACTCTAAAATCTCTTAATTCTATCCCAGGTAGATAGAGGGTTATCCTACAATTCTATGGACCTCTCCTGAGTGACCCCTACAAAACTTTCAAACGTAATTAATTCTAAATTAATTGACTATCCGGTTAGTCAAGACCTCCTAACTCAATAACACACACCGAATTATTATATATTATTTTCTATAATCCGATCTCCCCCTCTCCCCCTCCCGGATGACAGTCTAGTCTACTAATACCACCTACAACTTTATCTTCATATGGGCTGAAGAAATCATAAATACATAATGAATGCTAAATCAATTCATTTGAATAGTAATATCCAAAAACACAATGAAACATCATAATCCAAATATAGGGTTCATACACTATCCATTTCTCTAGCTACAAATGATTTAGTTCATAAAAAAATAATAGACAACAACAAATAAAAGTGTAATATTCATGTTTAAAATATGAAATAGAATTGGATTACACTATTAATTTGTATCTTGAATTTGTCACCATTGTCTGGAATTTGGTAATAGTCTATTGCAAGATATCCCAGGAAGCATATTCTGTAATAATCAAAATAAATTAAATATAATTAAAATTAAAATTTGACTATAAGAATTAACAAAAAGAACAACCATTAACCAAGGGGACATGAACAAAAAAAATATAAAATAAATGTAATAAATAATTCAAATAGATAAACATTTAATTCATAGGCTGTGTGTACTATTCTAATAACATAAGGTGACATTGTACACTTTTAAAATATCATGAGTTTATACACATATTTTCTAAGACCACAAAAGATATGATGTATTTCTTCAACCTAAATAAAAATACGTTCACATATGTAAACCACAAGGAGATAAAATAAAAAGAATGTATGGTAGACTACCATATATGATGTTTGAAAATATGCTTTCTCCAATAGGTGTCAAACAAGTCTTACAACCTAATTTAATTTCTCTTACATCTATTTCCCTACTCTCCATACATACTCCAACCACTATGAATAGATGGTCTAACAAATTAAGTGCAAAAACATCTCTTGTGGTGTTGGTGTATATTTTGATATTCTGTAAAATATATATAGGAAAAATCTACCTAATTTTCTCAATATAATTAATTATAAATTTGATAAAAAATGAAAAAAACATTCAAATTAATTTACACCAATGTGAAAAAACACCCCAATTTGCTCGACAGTAGAACAAATTTTTGAACATAATGCTAATCAACGATATGCCACTAGTGGTATTACTGCTTTTCTTTTTAAGAAAATTGCAACAATTCATAATCTTCCAGTTCAGGTAATTAAATATTATTATATTTTCTTCATATAAGAGGCAGAAATGGAGACTCGTTTTTTTATAGGACTTTGTGGTAAGAAATGATATGGGGTGTGGGTCCACTATTGGTCCAATTCTTGCTTCTGGAGTTGGAATTCGTACTGTTGATTGTGGTATTCCTCAACAATCTATGCACAGGTTGGTACATATATATTTTTTTTAATTTTATTATCGAGTTTGATTTCTCAATTACTCTCAAGATCTTTACTTGTTTTTGTTTAATTGCAGTGCGAGAGAGATTTGTGAGAAGGAAGATGTGGAGATTGCTTACAACTACTTTAAGGCGTTTTATGAAATGTTCTCAAGCGTAGATAAAAAACTAAAAATAGATTGCTAAAAGGCAGATTCAATTATTCAAACAACAAACACACATCACACCATTACATTTACTGTCTCAAAGCTATTCATCAAATAAACTCTTGTGGGTAATCAAACAAACACACATTTATTAAATAATAAGAAAAACATGATGGAATCAAATACTTCATTTCTCCAAGCAAAAAAAATACTTCACTTCTCAGTCTTTTTGGGATTCACTTCATTTTTCTTTGAGGATGAGCTAGCAACCATTGCTTCCAGGTGCCGCTTCTCTCCAGTGAGCTGTTTGGCTAACTTTCTTAGCCTTTCATTTTCTAAAGCAATTTGCAAGTTTGCTAAGTATAGCGTTGCGTTTTCTCTTTCCATCTCTTTCTTCTTGTTCCTGAAAGACAAGAAAAAAATATTAGTTTACTTATTTTAGACTAGTATACATACCTTTATATTCCAAATTCTATTCATAGATTTGCTATCTCACCTCCTTTAAATGATTTACACTACAAAATGAGCAAATGAGGAAGGTGATTTACTCTATTTATACTAATTCACATTGGTAGAACAAATTTTTAAATTAAAAAAGTACCTTAGATTTATAAATTAAAATGATATGGCCAACGATCTAAGATACTAGCATGTGAAAATAGTATTTATACAGAAGACTGCAGATCTAGATGGAGACAATAGTTGAGGATAATATCATAATTAAGGAAGAAGAGGGAGATACTACAGAGAAATTGAAAAAAAGTAGATTGGATAGAAGAAATGAATTCCGATTAGAGAAGATTGAAATTAGAAGATAACGAATATTTAGACATTAGAGTTAGATAGTAAAAGTGACGAAAAAAGGAATATCAAGAGGAGGCTGACAGTAGGTTTGAAACTAATAGTGGAAGAAGATGTATGTATATGTATAGGAAAAGGCGGCAACATTAGGGTTTAATGGGTAGTTTATTTTTTATTGTGTTTGTGAAATTAGTGTGGACCCTAAATTGTATTAATATTTTAATTATAGTTTAAAATTATAATTTTAATAAATAACATGAAATTATTTTTTTCTTATTATATATTTTCTAATAAAGTTTTATATTTAACTTCTATGAATAAATTTTTTTCTACTGTATACTTTTGATATTTGTTCGATAAAGTTTTAATCCCCTAATTGTCTTTATATGTTATTGTTTATAAATTGAACATTACCTATGCAAAAAATTAAAAATTAATATTTTAATTTATTACTACTTAATCAAATTATTTAAAAACTTAGTTTTAAATAGTTAATTGTTCAATAGATGTACTCGACTTCTTACAGTAATCTAAGATAATTTATCTATTAAAATATCCTTGAATTTACCAATAATAGAGGATGGTGACATTGTGATGCTAGTTAAATGTTTATTTTTGTCAAAGTTAAATTATGATGAATTATAATGTAGTGTTACGACATTCATTGATGAATTGCATTCTGAAAAGTATGGCTTATGAGTTTTACCCTTATTCTTACTAAAATAAGTGTTGTTATAAATAAAACAAAATATCATTCATAAAAATGTTCGAGCATAGATAACTTTTAAAATCCTTCAAGGTCTTTTAGAGCTAGTAGTGACTACCACAAAAAAATTGCTAATATCACCATTGAGGATGCTTTTGATGAAACATTGTTAAAGTTAACTGTAAAATTATCTAAATTGGATGTCATGAAATGAAGCTTATAAGAGTAGTGAACTAGAGTGTTAAGTGTATTGCAAGAAAAATACATTAACTTATATACTATAGGGTTCGCCAAGTACATATATTCTAAATATGATAGATTCCAGATTGTCAAAGGTTTGAAGATAAGGATGCAACTATACATTCAGTATCATTGTGGTAGTGTATTACATGTCGTTTCTCTACATGTCGTTAGTATAGGGACAAAATCGTTACAATGTGTATTTACCTTTGTTGTCCCCTAGAGTGTGATAGGTAAATCAACACATAGGGGAGCTACTACCTACAAGTGAATGAGTCGTTAACAAGTAACAAATAATTACTAGGAATATCGTTCTCCATATGCACTAGGAGGTTAATTCTTTTGTCTTTCCAGGAAGCGTAGAGGGGACAAATTACAGTTAACTAAAACATAAAATATATTTTTTGTTTCTCAAAAGTAAGGATTAAAGTCAAAATAAATAATATATGATTAGTAATGTATTTTTAACCAAAGGACATACTAGTCAACACGAGAATATAGATAAGAAGATAGTTTGAGAGTCGCTACTAATTTCCACTAATTATGAATTTACCCATTTATGGATATCATGGTAAATTGTTATTTTAGCAATCGTCGAAACTCTAAAATCCCTTAATTCCATCCCAGGTAGATAGAGGGTTATCCTACAATTCTATGGACCTCTCCCGAGTGACCCCTACAAAACTTTCAAACGTAATTAATTCTAAATTAATTGACTATCCGGTTAGTCAAGACCTCCTAACTCAATAACACACACCGAATGATTATATATTATTTTCTATAATCCGATCTCCCCCTCTCCCCCTCCCGGATGACAGTCTAGTCTACTAATACCACCTACAACTTTATCTTCATAAGGGCTGAAGAAATCATAAATACATAATGAATGCTAAATCAATTCATTTGAATAGTAATATCCCAAAACACAATGAAACATCATAATCCAAATGTAGGGTTCATACATTGTCCCTTTCTCTAGCTACAAATGATTTAGTTCATAAAAAAATAATAGACAACAACAAATAAAAGTGTAATATTCATGTTTAAAATATGAAATAGAATTGGATTACACTATTAATTTGTATCTTGAATTTGTCACCATTGTCTAGAATTTGGTAATAGTCTATTTCAAGATATCCCAGGAAGCATATTCTGTAATAATCAAAATAAATTAAATATAATTAAAATTAAAATTTGACTATAAGAATTAACAAAAAGAACAACCATTAACCAAGGGGACATGAACACAAAAAATATAAAATAAATGTAATAAATAATTCAAATAGATAAACATTTAATTCATAGGCTGTGTGTACTATTCTAATAACATAAGGTGACATTGTACACTTTTAAAATATCATGAGTTTATACACATATTTTCTAAGACCACAAAAGATATGATGTATTTCTTCAACCTAAATAAAAATACGTTCACATATGTAAACCACAAGGAGATAAAATAAAAAGAATGTATGGTAGACTACCATATATGATGTTTGAAAATATGCTTTCTCCAATAGGTGTCAAACAAGTCTTACAACCTAATTTAATTTCTCTTACATCTATTTCCCTACTCTCCATACATACTCCAACCACTATGAATAGATGGTCTAACAAATTAAGTGCAACAACATCTCTTGTGGTGTTGGTGTATATTTCGATATTCTGTAATATATATATAGGAAATATCTACCTAATTTTCTCAATATAATTAATTATAAATTTGATCAAAAATGAAAAAAACATTCAAATTAATTTACACCAATGTGAAAAAACACCCCAATTTGCTCGACAGTAGAACAAATTTTTGAACATAATGCTAATCAACGATATGCCACTAGTGGTATTACTGCTTTTCTTTTTAAGGAAATTGCAACAATTCATAATCTTCCAGTTCAGGTAATTAAATATTATTATATTTTCTTCATATAAGAGGCAGAAATGAAGACTCGTTTTTTTATAGGACTTTGTGGTAAGAAATGATATGGGGTGTGGGTCCACTATTGGTCCAATTCTTGCTTCTGGAGTTGGAATTCGTACTGTTGATTGTGGTATTCCTCAACAATCTATGCACAGGTTGGTACATATATATTTTTTTTAATTTTATTATCGAGTTTGATTTCTCAATTACTCTCAAGATCTTTACTTGTTTTTGTTTAATTGCAGTGTGAGAGAGATTTGTGGGAAGGAAGATGTGGAGATTGCTTACAACTACTTTAAGGCGTTTTATGAAATGTTCTCAAGCGTAGATAAAAAACTAAAAATTGATTGCTAAAAGGAAGATTCAATTATTCAAACAACAAACACACATCACACCATTACATTTACTGTCTCAAAGCTATTCATCAAATAAACTCTTGTGGGTAATCAAACAAACACACATTTATTAAATAATAAGAAAAACATGATGGGATCAAATACTTCATTTCTCCAAGAAAAAAAAATACTTCATTTCTCAGTCTTTTTGGGATTTACTTCATTTTTCTTTGAGGATGAGCTAGCAACCATTGCTTCCAGGTGCCGCTTCTCTCCAGTGAGCTGTTTGGCTAACTTTCTTATCCTTTCATTTTCTAAAGCAATTTGCAAGTTTGCTAAGTATAGCCTTGCGTTTTCTCTTCCCATCTCTTTCTTCTTGTTCCTGAAAGACATGAGAAAAATGTTAGTTTACTTGTTTTAGACTAGTATACATACCTTTATATTCCAAATTCTATTCATAGATTTGCTATCTCACCTCTTTTAAATGATTTACACTACAAAATGAGAAAATGAGGAAGGTGATTTACTCTATTTATACTAATTAACATTGGTAGAACAAATTTTTAAATTAAAAAATACCTTAGATTTATAAATTGAAATGATATGGCCAACGATCTAAGATAATAGCATGTAAAAATAGTATTTAGACAGAAGACTGCAGATCTAGATGGAGAAAATAGTTGAGGATAATATCATAATTAAGGAAGAAGAGGGAGATACTACAGAGAAATTGAAAAAAAGTAGATTGGATCGAAGAATTCCGATTAGAGAAGATTGAAATTAGAAGATAACGAATATTTAGACATTAGAGTTAGATTGTAAAAGTGACGAAAAAAGGAATATCAAGAGGAGGCTGACAGTAGGTTTGAAACTAAGAGTGGAAGAAGATGTATGTATATGTATAGGAAAATGCGGCAACATTAGGGTTTAATGGGTAGTTTATTTTTTATTGTGTTTGTGAAATTAGTGTGGACCCTAAATTGTATTAATATTTTAATTATAGTTTAATATTATAATTTTAATTATAGTTTAAAATTATAATTTTAATAAATAACATGAAATTATTTTTTTCTTATTATATATTTTCTAATAAAGTTTTATATTTAACTTCTATGAATAAAATTGTTTCTACTGTATAATTTTGATATTTGTTCGATAAAGTTTTAATCCCCTAACTGTCTTTATATGTTATTGTTTATAAATTGAACATTACCTATGCAAAAAATTAAAAATTAATATTTTAATTTGTTACTACTTAATCAAATTGTTTAAAAACTTAGTTTTTAAATAGTTAATTGTTCAATAGATGTACTCGACTTCTTACAGTAATCTAAGATAATTTATCTATTAAAATATCCTTGAATTTACCAATAATAGAGGATGGTGACATTGTGATGCTAGTTAAATGTTTATTTTTGTCAAAGTTAAATTATGATGAATTATAATGTAGTGTTACGACATTCATTGATGAATTGCATTCTGAAAAGTATGGCTTATGAGTTTTACCCTTATTCTTACTAAAATAAGTGTTGTGATAAATAAAACAAAATATCATTCATAAAAATGTTCGAGCATAGATAACTTTTAAAATCCTTCAAGGTCTTTTAGAGCTAGTAGTGACTACCACAAAAAAAAATTTGCTAATATCACCATTGAGGATGCTTTTGATGAAACATTGTTAAAGTTAACTGTAAAATTATCTAAATTGGATGTCATGAAATGAAGCTTATAAGAGTAGTGAACTAGAGAGTTATGTGTATTGCAAGAAAAATAGATTAACTTATATACTATAGGGTTCGCCAAGTACATATTTTCTAAATATGATAGATTCCAGATTGTCAAAGGTTTGAAAATAAGGATGCAACTATACATTCAGTATCATTGTGGTAGTGTATTACATGTCGTTTCTCTACATGTCGTTAGTATAGGGACAAAATCGTTACAATGTGTATTTACCTTTGTTGTCCTCTAGAGTGTGATAGGTAAATCAACACATAGGGGAGCTACTACCCACAAGTGAATGAGTCGTTAACAAGTAACAAATAATTACTAGGAATATCGTTCTCCATATGCACTAGGAGGTTAATTCTTTTGTCTTTCCAGAAAGCGTAGAGGGGACAAATTACAGTTAACTAAAACATAAAATATATTTTTTGTTTCTCAAAAGTAAGGATTTAAGTCAAAATAAATAATATATGATTAGTAATGTATTTCTAACCAAAGGACATACTAGTCAACACGAGAATATAGATAAGATGATAGTTTGAGAGTCGCTACTAATTTCCACTAATTATGAATTTACCCATTTATGGATATCATGGTAAATTGTTATTTTAGCAATCGTCGAAACTCTAAAATCCCTTAATTCCATCCCAGGTAGATAGAGGGTTATCCTACAATTCTATGGACCTCTCCCGAGTGACCCCTACAAAACTTTCAAACGTAATTAATTCTAAATTAATTGACTATCCGGTTAGTCAAGACCTCCTAACTCAATAACACACACCGAATGATTATATATATTATTTTCTATAATCCGATCTCCCGCTCTCCCCCTCCCGGATGACAGTCTAGACTACTAATACCACTTACAACTTTATCTTCATAAGGGCTGAAGAAATCATAAATACATAATGAATGCTAAATCAATTCATTTGAATAGTAATATCCCAAAACACAATGAAACATCATAATCCAAATGTAGGGTTCATACATTATCCATTTCTCTAGCTACAAATGATTTAGTTCATAAAAAAATAATAGACAACAACAAATAAAAGTGTAATATTCATGTTTAAAATATGAAATAGAATTGGATTACACTATTAATTTGTATCTTGAATTTGTCACCATTGTCTAGAATTTGGTAATAGTCTATTGCAAGATATCCCAGGAAGCATATTCTGTAATAATCAAAATAAATTAAATATAATTAAAATTAAAATTTGACTACAAGAATTAACAAAAAGAACAACCATTAACCAAGGGGACATGAACACAAAAAATATAAAATAAATGTAATAAATAATTCAAATAGATAAACATTTAATTCATAGGCTGTGTGTACTATTCTAATAACATAAGGTGACAACAGTTTGAAAATATCATGAGTTTATACACATATTTTCTAAGACCACAAAAGATATGATGTATTTCTTCAACCTAAATAAAAATACGTTCACATATGTAAACCACAAGGAGATAAAATAAAAAGAATGTATGGTAGACTACCATATATGATGTTTGAAAATAAGGCTTTCTCCAATAGGTGTCAAACAAGTTTTACAACCTAATTTAATTTCTCTTACATCTATTTCCCTACTCTCCATACATACTCCAACCACTATGAATAGATGGTCTAACAAATTAAGTGCAAAAACATCTCTTGTGGTGTTGGTGTATATTTCGATATTCTGTAAAATATATATAGGAAAAATCTACCTAATTTTCTCAATATAATTAATTATAAATTTGATCAAAAATGAAAAAAACATTCAAATTAATTTACACCAATGTGAAAAAACACCCCAATCTGCTCGACAGCAGAACAAATTTTTGAACATAATGCTAATCAACGATATGCTACTAGTGGTATTACTGCTTTTCTTTTTAAGGAAATTGCAACAATTCATAATCTTCCAGTTCAGGTAATTATATATTTTCTTCATATAAGAGGCAGAAATGAAGACTCGTTTTTTTATAGGACTTTGTGGTAAGAAATGATATGGGGTGTGGGTCCACTATTGGTCCAATTCTTGCTTCTGGAGTTGGAATTCGTACTGTTGATTGTGGTATTCCTCAACTATCTATGCACAGGTTGGTACATATATATTTTTTTTAATTTTATTATCGAGTTTGATTTCTCAATTACTCTCAAGATCTTTACTTGTTTTTGTTTAATTGCAGTGTGAGAGAGATTTGTGGGAAGGAAGATGTGGAGATTGCTTACAACTACTTTAAGGCGTTTTATGAAATGTTCTCAAGCGTAGATAAAAAACTAAAAATAGATTGCTAAAAGGCAGATTCAATTATTCAAACAACAAACCCACATCACACCATTACATTTACTGTCTCAAAGCTATTCATCAAATAAACTCTTGTGGGTAATCAAACAAACACACATTTATTAAATAATAAGAAAAACATGATGGGATCAAATACTTCATTTGTCCAAGCAAATAAAATACTTCATTTCTCAGTCTTTTTGGGATCTACTTCATTTTTCTTTGAGGATGAGCTAGCAACCATTGTTTCCAGGTGCCGCTTCTCTCCAGTGAGCTGTTTGGCTAACTTTCTTAGCCTTTCATTTTCTAAAGCAATTTGCAAGTTTGCAAAGTATAGCCTTGCGTTTTCTCTTTCCATCTCTTTCTTCTTGTTCCTGAAAGACATGAAAAAAATGTTAGTTTACTTGTTTTAGACTAGTATACATACCTTTATATTCATAATTCTATTCATAGATTTGCTATCTCACCTCTTTTAAATGATTTACACTACAAAATGAGCAAATGAGGAAGGTGATTTACTCTATTTATACTAATTCACATTGGTAGAACAAATTTTTAAATTAAAAAAGTACCTTAGATTTATAAATTGAAATGATATGGCCAACGATCTTAAATACTAGCATGTAAAAATAGTATTTAGACAGAAGACTGCAGATCTAGATGGAGACAATAGTTGAGGATAATATCATAATTAAGGAAGAAGAGGGAGATACTACAGAGAAATTGAAAAAAAGTAGAATGGATGGAAGAAATGAATTCCGATTAGAGAAGATTGAAATTAGAAGATAACGAATATTTAGACATTAGAGTTAGATAGTAAAAGTGACGAAAAAAGGAATATCAAGAGGAGGCTGACAGTAGGTTTGAAACTAAGAGTGGACGAAGATGTATGTATATGTATAGGAAAAGGCGGCAACATTAGGGTTTAATGGGTAGTTTATTTTTTATTGTGTTTGTGAAATTAGTGTGGACCCTAAATTGTATTAATATTTTAATTGTAGTTTAAAATTATAATTTTAATAAATAACATGAAATTATTTTTTTCTTATCATATATTTTCTAATAAAGTTTTATATTTAACTTCTATGAATAAAATTGTTTCTACTGTATACTTTTGATATTTGTTCGATAAAGTTTTAATCCCCTAATTGTCTTTATATGTTATTGTTTATAAATTGAACATTACCTATGCAAAAAATTAAAAATTAATATTTTAATTTATTACTACTTAATCAAATTGTTTAAAAACTTAGTTTTTAAATAGTTAATTGTTCAATAGATGTACTCGATTTCTTACAGTAATCTAAGATAATTTATCTATTAAAATATCCTTGAATTTACCAATAATACAGGATGGTGACATTGTGATGCTAGTTAAATGTTTATTTTTGTCAAAGTTAAATTATGATGAATTATAATGTAGTGTTACGACATTCATTGATGAATTGCATTCTGAAAAGTATGGCTTATGAGTTTTACCCTTATTCTTACTAAAATAAGTGTTGTTATAAATAAAACAAAATATCATTCATAAAAATGTTCGAGCATAGATAACTTTTAAAATCCTTCAAGGTCTTTTAGAGCTAATAGTGACTACCACAAAAAAAAATTGCTAATATCACCATTGAGGATGCTTTTGATGAAACATTGTTTAAGTTAACTGTAAAATTATCTAAATTGGATGTCATGAAATGAAGCTTATAAGAGTAGTGAACTAGAGTGTTAAGTGTATTGCAAGAAAAATACATTAACTTATATCCTATAGGGTTCGCCAAGTACATATTTTCTAAATATGATAGATTCCAGATTGTCAAATGTTGGAAGATAAGGATGCAACTATAGATTCAGTATCATTGTGGTAGTGTATTACATGTCGTTTCTCTACATGTCGTTAGTATAGGGACAAAATCGTTACAATGTGTATTTACCTTTGTTGTCCCCTAGAGTGTGATAGGTAAATCAACACCTAGGGGAGCTACTACCCACAAGTGAATGAGTCGTTAACAAGTAACAAATAATTACTAGGAATATCGTTCTCCATATGCACTAGGAGGTTAATTCTTTTGTCTTTCCAGGAAGCGTAGAGGGGACAAATTACAGTTAACTAAAACATAAAATATATTTATTGTTTCTCAAAAGTAAGGATTAAAGTCAAAATAAATAATATATGATTAGTAATGTATTTTTAACCAAAGGACATACTAGTCAACACGAGAATATAGATAAGAAGATAGTTTGAGAGTCGCTACTAATTTCCACTAATTATGAATTTACCCTTTTATGGATATCATGGTAAATTGTTATTTTAGCAATAGTCGAAACTCTAAAATCCCTTAATTCCAACCCAGGTAGAGAGGGATTTCCTACAATTCTATGGACCTCTCCAGAGTGACCCCTACAAAACTTTCAAACGTAATTAATTCTAAATTAATTGACTATCCGGTTAGTCAAGACCTCCTAACTCAATAACACACACCGAATGATTATATATTATTTTCTATAATCCGATCTCCCCCTCTCTCCCTCCCGGATGACAGTCTAGTCTACTAATACCACCTACAACTTTATCTTCATAAGGGCTGAAGAAATCATAAATACATAATAATGCTAAATCAATTCATTTGAATAGTAATATCCCAAAACACAATGAAACATCATAATCCAAATGTAGGGTTCATACATTATCCATTTCTCAAGCTACAAATGATTTAGTTCATAAAAAAAGAATAGACAAAAACAAATAAAAGTGTAATATTCATGTTTAAAATATGAAATAGAATTGGATTACACTATTAATTTGTATCTTGAATTTGTCACCATTGTCTGGAATTTGGTAATAGTCTATTGCAAGATATCCCAGGAAGCATATTCTGTAATAATCAAAATAAATTAAATATAATTAAAATTAAAATTTGACTACAAGAATTAACAAAAAGAACAACCATTAACCAAGGGGACATGAACACAAAAAATATAAAATAAATGTAATAAATAATTCAAATAGATAAACATTTAATTCATAGGCTGTGTGTACTATTCTAATAACATAAGGTGACAACAGTTTGAAAATATCATGAGTTTATACACATATTTTCTAAGACCACAAAAGATATGATGTATTTCTTCAACCTAAATAAAAATACGTTCACATATGTAAACCACAAGGAGATAAAATAAAAAGAATGTATGGTAGACTACCATATATGATGTTTGAAAATAAGGCTTTCTCCAATAGGTGTCAAACAAGTCTTACAACCTAATTTAATTTCTCTTACATCTATTTCCCTACTCTCCATACATACTCCAACCACTATGAATAGATGGTCTAACAAATTAAGTGCAAAAACATCTCTTGTGGTGTTGGTGTATATTTCGATATTGTGTAATATATATAGGAAAAATCTACCTAATTTTCTCAATATAATTAATTATAAATTTGATCAAAAATGAAAAAAACATTCAAATTAATTTACACCAATGTGAAAAAACACCCCAATTTGCTCGACAACAGAACAAATTTTTGAACATAATGCTAATCAACGATATGCTACTAGTGGTATTACTGCTTTTCTTTTTAAGGAAATTGCAACAATTCATAATCTTCCAGTTCAGGTAATTAAATATTATTATATTTTCTTCATATAAGAGGCAGAAATGAAGACTCGTTTTTTTATAGGACTTTGTGGTAAGAAATGATATGGGGTGTGGGTCCACTATTGGTCCAATTCTTGCTTCTGGAGTTGGAATTCGTACTGTTGATTGTGGTATTCCTCAACTATCTATGCACAGGTTGGTACATATATATTTTTTTTAATTTTATTATCGAGATTGATTTCTCAATTACTCTCAAGATCTTTATTTGTTTTTGTTTAATTGCAGTGTGAGAGAGATTTGTGGGAAGGAAGATGTGGAGATTGCTTACAACTACTTTAAGGCGTTTTATGAAATGTTCTCAAGCGTAGATAAAAAACTAAAAATAGATTGCTAAAAGGCAGATTCAATTATTCAAACAACAAACACACATCACACCATTACATTTACTGTCTCAAAGCTATTCATCAAATAAACTCTTGTGGGTAATCAAACAAACAAACATTTATTAAATAATAAGAAAAACATGATGGGATCAAATACTTCATTTCTCCAAGCAAAAAAAATACTTCATTTCTCAGTATTTTTGGGATTCCCTTCATTTTTCTTTGAGGATGAGCTAGCAACCATTGCTTCCAGGTGCCGCTTCTCTCCAGTGAGCTGTTTGGCTAACTTTCTTAGCCTTTCATTTTCTAAAGTAATTTGCAAGTTTGCTAAGTATAGCCTTGCGTTTTCTCTTCCATCTCTTTCTTCTTGTTCCTGAAAGACAAGAAAAAAATGTTAGTTTACTTGTTTTGGACTAGTATACATACATTTATATTCCAAATTCTATTCATAGATTCGCCATCTCACCTCCTTTAAATGATTTACACTACAAAATGAGCAAATGAGGAAGGTGATTTACTCTATTTATACTAATTCACATTGGTAGAACAAATTTTTAAATTAAAAAAGTACCTTAGATTTACGAATTGAAATGATATGGCCAACGATCTAAGATACTAGCATGTAAAAATAGTATTTAGACAGAAGACTGCAGATCTAGATGGAGACAATAGTTGAGGATAATATCATAATTAAGGAAGAAGAGGGAGATACTACAGAGAAATTGAAAAAAAGTAGAATGGATGGAAGAAATGAATTCCGATTAGAGAAGATTGAAATTAGAAGATAACGAATATTTAGAAATTAGAGTTAGATAGTAAAAGTGACGAAAAAAGGAATATCAAGAGGAGGCTGACAGTAGGTTTGAAACTAAGAGTGGACGAAGATGTATGTATATGTATAGGAAAAGGCGGCAACATTAGGGTTTAATGGGTAGTTTATTTTTTATTGTGTTTGTGAAATTAGTGTGGACCCTAAATTGTATTAATATTTTAATTATAGTTTAAAATTATAATTTTAATAAATAACATGAAATTATTTTTTTCTTATCATATATTTTCTAATAAAGTTTTATATTTAACTTCTATGAATAAAATTTTTTCTACTGTATACTTTTGATATTTGTTCGATAAAGTTTTAATCCCCTAATTGTCTTTATATGTTATTGTTTATAAATTGAACATTACCTATGCAAAAAATTAAAAATTAATATTTTAATTTATTACTACTTAATCAAATTGTTTAAAAACTTAGTTTTTAAATAGTTAATTGTTCAATAGATGTACTCGATTTCTTACAGTAATCTAAGATAATTTATCTATTAAAATATCCTTGAATTTACCAATAATACAGGATGGTGACATTGTGATGCTAGTTAAATGTTTATTTTTGTCAAAGTTAAATTATGATGAATTATAATGTAGTGTTACGACATTCATTGATGAATTGCATTCTGAAAAGTATGGCTTATGAGTTTTACCCTTATTCTTACTAAAATAAGTGTTGTTATAAATAAAACAAAATATCATTCATAAAAATGTTCGAGCATAGATAACTTTTAAAATCCTTCAAGGTCTTTTACAGCTAATAGTGACTACCACAAAAAAAATTGCTAATATCACCATTGAGGATGCTTTTGATGAAACATTGTTTAAGTTAACTGTAAAATTATCTAAATTGGATGTCATGAAATGAAGCTTATAAGAGTAGTGAACTAGAGTGTTAAGTGTATTGCAAGAAAAATACATTACCTTATATCCTATAGGGTTCGCCAAGTACATATTTTCTAAATATGATAGATTCCAGATTGTCAAATGTTGGAAGATAAGGATGCAACTATAGATTCAGTATCATTGTGGTAGTGTATTACATGTCGTTTCTCTACATGTCGTTAGTATAGGGACAAAATCGTTACAATGTGTATTTACCTTTGTTGTCCCCTAGAGTGTGATAGGTAAATCAACACCTAGGGGAGCTACTACCCACAAGTGAATGAGTCGTTAACAAGTAACAAATAATTACTAGGAATATCGTTCTCCATATGCACTAGGAGGTTAATTCTTTTGTCTTTCCAGGAAGCGTAGAGGGGACAAATTACAGTTAACTAAAACATAAAATATATTTATTGTTTCTCAAAAGTAAGGATTAAAGTCAAAATAAATAATATATGATTAGTAATGTATTTTTAACCAAAGGACATACTAGTCAACACGAGAATATAGATAAGAAGATAGTTTGAGAGTCGCTACTAATTTCCACTAATTATGAATTTACCCTTTTATGGATATCATGGTAAATTGTTATTTTAGCAATAGTCGAAACTCTAAAATCCCTTAATTCCATCCCAGGTAGAGAGGGATTTCCTACAATTCTAGGGACCTCTCCAGAGTGACCCCTACAAAACTTTCAAACGTAATTAATTCTAAATTAATTGACTATTCGGTTAGTCAAGACCTCCTAACTCAATAACACACACCGAATGATTATATATTATTTTCTATAATCTGATCTCCCCCTCTCTCCCTCCCGGATGACAGTCTAGTCTACTAATACCACCTACAACTTTATCTTCATAAGGGCTGAAGAAATCATAAATACATAATAATGCTAAATCAATTCATTTGAATAGTAATATCCCAAAACACAATGAAACATCATAATCCAAATGTAGGGTTCATACATTATCCATTTCTCAAGCTACAAATGATTTAGTTCATAAAAAAAGAATAGACAAAAACAAATAAAAGTGTAATATTCATGTTTAAAATATGAAATAGAATTGGATTACACTATTAATTTGTATCTTGAATTTGTCACCATTGTCTGGAATTTGGTAATAGTCTATTGCAAGATATCCCAGGAAGCATATTCTGTAATAATCAAAATAAATTAAATATAATTAAAATTAAAATTTGACTACAAGAATTAACAAAAAGAACAACCATTAACCAAGGGGACATGAACACAAAAAATATAAAATAAATGTAATAAATAATTCAAATAGATAAACATTTAATTCATAGGCTGTGTGTACTATTCTAATAACATAAGGTGACAACAGTTTGAAAATATCATGAGTTTATACACATATTTTCTAAGACCACAAAAGATATGATGTATTTCTTCAACCTAAATAAAAATACGTTCACATATGTAAACCACAAGGAGATAAAATAAAAAGAATGTATGGTAGACTACCATATATGATGTTTGAAAATAAGGCTTTCTCCAATAGGTGTCAAACAAGTCTTACAACCTAATTTAATTTCTCTTACATCTATTTCCCTACTCTCCATACATACTCCAACCACTATGAATAGATGGTCTAACAAATTAAGTGCAAAAACATCTCTTGTGGTGTTGGTGTATATTTCGATATTGTGTAAAATATATATAGGAAAAATCTACCTAATTTTCTCAATATAATTAATTATAAATTTGATCAAAAATGAAAAAAACATTCAAATTAATTTACACCAATGTGAAAAAACACCCCAATTTGCTCGACAACAGAACAAATTTTTGAACATAATGCTAATCAACGATATGCTACTAGTGGTATTACTGCTTTTCTTTTTAAGGAAATTGCAACAATTCATAATCTTCCAGTTCAGGTAATTAAATATTATTATATTTTCTTCATATAAGAGGCAGAAATGAAGACTCGTTTTTTTATAGGACTTTGTGGTAAGAAATGATATGGGCTGTGGGTCCACTATTGGTCCAATTCTTGCTTCTGGAGTTGGAATTCGTACTGTTGATTGTGGTATTCCTCAACTATCTATGCACAGGTTGGTACATATATATTTTTTTTAATTTTATTATCGAGTTTGATTTCTCAATTACTCTCAAGATCTTTATTTGTTTTTGTTTAATTGCAGTGTGAGAGAGATTTGTGGGAAGGAAGATGTGGAGATTGCTTACAACTACTTTAAGGCGTTT
This sequence comes from Nemophila menziesii, assembly GCA_029959085.1. Taxonomy (NCBI): domain Eukaryota; kingdom Viridiplantae; phylum Streptophyta; class Magnoliopsida; order Boraginales; family Hydrophyllaceae; genus Nemophila; species Nemophila menziesii. The sequence goes on along the minus strand of JARWIR010000027.1, from coordinate 358,944 downwards.
TATGAAATGTTCTCAAGCGTAGATAAAAAACTAAAAATAGATTGCTAAAAGGTAGATTCAATTATTCAAACAACAAACACACATCACACCATTACATTTACTGTCTCAAAGCTATTCATCAAATAAACTCTTGTGGGTAATCAAACAAACAAACATTTATTAAATAATAAGAAAAACATGATGGGATCAAATACTTCATTTCTCCAAGCAAAAAAAATACTTCATTTCTCAGTCTTTTTGGGATTCACTTCATTTTTCTTTGAGGATGAGCTAGCAACCATTGCTTCCAGGTGCCGCTTCTCTCCAGTGAGCTGTTTGGCTAACTTTCTTAGCCTTTCATTTTCTAAAGTAATTTGCAAGTTTGCTAAGTATAGCCTTGCGTTTTCTCTTCCATCTCTTTCTTCTTGTTCCTGAAAGACAAGAAAAAAATGTTAGTTTACTTGTTTTGGACTAGTATACATACATTTATATTCCAAATTCTATTCATAGATTCGCCATCTCACCTCCTTTAAATGATTTACACTACAAAATGAGCAAATGAGGAAGGTGATTTACTCTATTTATACTAATTCACATTGGTAGAACAAATTTTTAAATTAAAAAAGTACCTTAGATTTACAAATTGAAATGATATGGCCAACGATCTAAGATACTAGCATGTAAAAATAGTATTTAGACAGAAGAATGCAGATCTAGATGGAGACAATAGTTGAGGATAATATCATAATTAAGGAAGAAGAGGGAGATACTACAGAGAAATTGAAAAAAAGTAGAATGGATGGAAGAAATGAATTCCGATTAGAGAAGATTGAAATTAGAAGATAACGAATATTTAGAAATTAGAGTTAGATAGTAAAAGTGACGAAACAAGGAATATCAAGAGGAGGCTGACAGTAGGTTTGAAACTAAGAGTGGAAGAAGATGTATGTATATATATAGGAAAAGGCGGCAACATTAGGGTTTAATGGGTAGTTTATTTTTTATTGTGTTTGTGAAATTAGTGTGGACCCTAAATTGTATTAATATTTTAATTATAGTTTAAAATTATAATTTTAATAAATAACATGAAATTATTTTTTTCTTATTATATATTTTCTAATAAAGTTTTATATTTAACTTCTATGAATAAAATTGTTTCTACTGTATACTTTTGATATTTGTTCGATAAAGTTTTAATCCCCTAATTGTCTTTATATGTTACTGTTCAAAATTGAACATTACCTATGCAAAAAATTAAAAATTAATATTTTAATTTATTACTACTTAATCAAATTGTTTAAAAACTTAGTTTTTAAATAGTTAATTGTTCAATAGATGTACTCGACTTCTTACAGTAATCTAAGATAATTTATCTATTAAAATATCCTTGAATTTACCAATAATAGAGGATGGTGACATTGTGATGCTAGTTAAATGTTTATATTTGTCAAAGTTAAATTATGATGAATTATAATGTAGTGTTACGACATTCATTGATGAATTGCATTCTGAAAAGTATGGCTTATGAGTTTTACCCTTATTCTTACTAAAATAAGTGTTGTTATAAATAAAACAAAATATCATTCATAAAAATGTTCGAGCGTAGATAACTTTTAAAATCCTTCAAGGTCTTTTAGAGCTAGTAGTGACTACCACAAAAAAAAAATTGCTAATATCACCATTGAGGATGATTTTGATGAAACATTGTTTAAGTTAACTGTAAAATTATCTAAATTGGATGTCATGAAATGAAGCTTATAAGAGTAGTGAACTAGAGTGTTAAGTGTATTGCAAGAAAAATACATTAACTTATATCCTATAGGGTTCGCCAAGTACATATTTTCTAAATATGATAGATTCCAGATTGTCAAATGTTTGAAGATAAGGATGCAACTATAGATTCAGTATCATTGTGGTAGTGTATTACATGTCGTTTCTCTACCTGTCGTTAGTATAGGGACAAAATCTTTACAATGTGTATTTACCTTTGTTGTCCCCTAGAGTGTGATAGGTAAATCAACACATAGGGGAGCTACTACCTACAAGTGAATGAGTCGTTAACAAGTAACAAATAATTACTAGGAATATCGTTCTCCATATGCACTAGGAGGTTAATTCTTTTGTCTTTCCAGGAAGCGTAGAGGGGACAAATTACAGTTAACTAAAACATAAAATATATTTTTTGTTTCTCAAAAGTAAGGATTAAAGTCAAAATAAATAATATATGATTAGTAATGTATTTTTAACCAAAGGACATACTAGTCAACACGAGAATATAGATAAGAAGATAGTTTGAGAGTCGCTACTAATTTCCACTAATTATGAATTTACCCATTTATGGATATCATGGTAAATTGTTATTTTAGCAATCGTCGAAACTCTAAAATCCCTTAATTCCATCCCAGGTAGATAGAGGGTTATCCTACAATTCTATGGACCTCTCCCGAGTGACCCCTACAAAACTTTCAAACGTAATTAATTCTAAATTAATTGACTATCCGGTTAGTCAAGACCTCCTAACTCAATAACACACACCGAATGATTATATATTATTTTCTATAATCCGATCTCCCCCTCTCCCCCTCCCGGATGACAGTCTAGTCTACTAATACCACCTACAACTTTATCTTCATAAGGGCTGAAGAAATCATAAATACATAATGAATGCTAAATCAATTCATTTGAATAGTAATATCCCAAAACACAATGAAACATCATAATCCAAATGTAGGGTTCATACATTGTCCCTTTCTCTAGCTACAAATGATTTAGTTCATAAAAAAATAATAGACAACAACAAATAAAAGTGTAATATTCATGTTTAAAATATGAAATAGAATTGGATTACACTATTAATTTGTATCTTGAATTTGTCACCATTGTCTAGAATTTGGTAATAGTCTATTTCAAGATATCCCAGGAAGCATATTCTGTAATAATCAAAATAAATTAAATATAATTAAAATTAAAATTTGACTATAAGAATTAACAAAAAGAACAACCATTAACCAAGGGGACATGAACACAAAAAATATAAAATAAATGTAATAAATAATTCAAATAGATAAACATTTAATTCATAGGCTGTGTGTACTATTCTAATAACATAAGGTGACATTGTACACTTTTAAAATATCATGAGTTTATACACATATTTTCTAAGACCACAAAAGATATGATGTATTTCTTCAACCTAAATAAAAATACGTTCACATATGTAAACCACAAGGAGATAAAATAAAAAGAATGTATGGTAGACTACCATATATGATGTTTGAAAATATGCTTTCTCCAATAGGTGTCAAACAAGTCTTACAACCTAATTTAATTTCTCTTACATCTATTTCCCTACTCTCCATACATACTCCAACCACTATGAATAGATGGTCTAACAAATTAAGTGCAACAACATCTCTTGTGGTGTTGGTGTATATTTCGATATTCTGTAATATATATATAGGAAATATCTACCTAATTTTCTCAATATAATTAATTATAAATTTGATCAAAAATGAAAAAAACATTCAAATTAATTTACACCAATGTGAAAAAACACCCCAATTTGCTCGACAGTAGAACAAATTTTTGAACATAATGCTAATCAACGATATGCCACTAGTGGTATTACTGCTTTTCTTTTTAAGGAAATTGCAACAATTCATAATCTTCCAGTTCAGGTAATTAAATATTATTATATTTTCTTCATATAAGAGGCAGAAATGAAGACTCGTTTTTTTATAGGACTTTGTGGTAAGAAATGATATGGGGTGTGGGTCCACTATTGGTCCAATTCTTGCTTCTGGAGTTGGAATTCGTACTGTTGATTGTGGTATTCCTCAACAATCTATGCACAGGTTGGTACATATATATTTTTTTTAATTTTATTATCGAGTTTGATTTCTCAATTACTCTCAAGATCTTTACTTGTTTTTGTTTAATTGCAGTGTGAGAGAGATTTGTGGGAAGGAAGATGTGGAGATTGCTTACAACTACTTTAAGGCGTTTTATGAAATGTTCTCAAGCGTAGATAAAAAACTAAAAATTGATTGCTAAAAGGAAGATTCAATTATTCAAACAACAAACACACATCACACCATTACATTTACTGTCTCAAAGCTATTCATCAAATAATATCTTGTGGGTAATCAAACAAACACACATTTATTAAATAATAAGAAAAACATGATGGGATCAAATACTTCATTTCTCCAAGAAAAAAAAATACTTCATTTCTCAGTCTTTTTGGGATTTACTTCATTTTTCTTTGAGGATGAGCTAGCAACCATTGCTTCCAGGTGCCGCTTCTCTCCAGTGAGCTGTTTGGCTAACTTTCTTATCCTTTCATTTTCTAAAGCAATTTGCAAGTTTGCTAAGTATAGCCTTGCGTTTTCTCTTCCCATCTCTTTCTTCTTGTTCCTGAAAGACATGAGAAAAATGTTAGTTTACTTGTTTTAGACTAGTATACATACCTTTATATTCCAAATTCAATTCATAGATTTGCTATCTCACCTCTTTTAAATGATTTACACTACAAAATGAGAAAATGAGGAAGGTGATTTACTCTATTTATACTAATTAACATTGGTAGAACAAATTTTTAAATTAAAAAATACCTTAGATTTATAAATTGAAATGATATGGCCAACGATCTAAGATAATAGCATGTAAAAATAGTATTTAGACAGAAGACTGCAGATCTAGATGGAGAAAATAGTTGAGGATAATATCATAATTAAGGAAGAAGAGGGAGATACTACAGAGAAATTGAAAAAAAGTAGATTGGATCGAAGAATTCCGATTAGAGAAGATTGAAATTAGAAGATAACGAATATTTAGACATTAGAGTTAGATTGTAAAAGTGACGAAAAAAGGAATATCAAGAGGAGGCTGACAGTAGGTTTGAAACTAAGAGTGGAAGAAGATGTATGTATATGTATAGGAAAATGCGGCAACATTAGGGTTTAATGGGTAGTTTATTTTTTATTGTGTTTGTGAAATTAGTGTGGACCCTAAATTGTATTAATATTTTAATTATAGTTTAATATTATAATTTTAATTATAGTTTAAAATTATAATTTTAATAAATAACATGAAATTATTTTTTTCTTATTATATATTTTCTAATAAAGTTTTATATTTAACTTCTATGAATAAAATTGTTTCTACTGTATAATTTTGATATTTGTTCGATAAAGTTTTAATCCCCTAACTGTCTTTATATGTTATTGTTTATAAATTGAACATTACCTATGCAAAAAATTAAAAATTAATATTTTAATTTGTTACTACTTAATCAAATTGTTTAAAAACTTAGTTTTTAAATAGTTAATTGTTCAATAGATGTACTCGACTTCTTACAGTAATCTAAGATAATTTATCTATTAAAATATCCTTGAATTTACCAATAATAGAGGATGGTGACATTGTGATGCTAGTTAAATGTTTATTTTTGTCAAAGTTAAATTATGATGAATTATAATGTAGTGTTACGACATTCATTGATGAATTGCATTCTGAAAAGTATGGCTTATGAGTTTTACCCTTATTCTTACTAAAATAAGTGTTGTGATAAATAAAACAAAATATCATTCATAAAAATGTTCGAGCATAGATAACTTTTAAAATCCTTCAAGGTCTTTTAGAGCTAGTAGTGACTACCACAAAAAAAAAATTGCTAATATCACCATTGAGGATGCTTTTGATGAAACATTGTTAAAGTTAACTGTAAAATTATCTAAATTGGATGTCATGAAATGAAGCTTATAAGAGTAGTGAACTAGAGAGTTATGTGTATTGCAAGAAAAATAGATTAACTTATATACTATAGGGTTCGCCAAGTACATATTTTCTAAATATGATAGATTCCAGATTGTCAAAGGTTTGAAAATAAGGATGCAACTATACATTCAGTATCATTGTGGTAGTGTATTACATGTCGTTTCTCTACATGTCGTTAGTATAGGGACAAAATCGTTACAATGTGTATTTACCTTTGTTGTCCTCTAGAGTGTGATAGGTAAATCAACACATAGGGGAGCTACTACCCACAAGTGAATGAGTCGTTAACAAGTAACAAATAATTACTAGGAATATCGTTCTCCATATGCACTAGGAGGTTAATTCTTTTGTCTTTCCAGAAAGCGTAGAGGGGACAAATTACAGTTAACTAAAACATAAAATATATTTTTTGTTTCTCAAAAGTAAGGATTTAAGTCAAAATAAATAATATATGATTAGTAATGTATTTCTAACCAAAGGACATACTAGTCAACACGAGAATATAGATAAGATGATAGTTTGAGAGTCGCTACTAATTTCCACTAATTATGAATTTACCCATTTATGGATATCATGGTAAATTGTTATTTTAGCAATCGTCGAAACTCTAAAATCCCTTAATTCCATCCCAGGTAGATAGAGGGTTATCCTACAATTCTATGGACCTCTCCCGAGTGACCCCTACAAAACTTTCAAACGTAATTAATTCTAAATTAATTGACTATCCGGTTAGTCAAGACCTCCTAACTCAATAACACACACCGAATGATTATATATATTATTTTCTATAATCCGATCTCCCGCTCTCCCCCTCCCGGATGACAGTCTAGACTACTAATACCACTTACAACTTTATCTTCATAAGGGCTGAAGAAATCATAAATACATAATGAATGCTAAATCAATTCATTTGAATAGTAATATCCCAAAACACAATGAAACATCATAATCCAAATGTAGGGTTCATACATTATCCATTTCTCTAGCTACAAATGATTTAGTTCATAAAAAAATAATAGACAACAACAAATAAAAGTGTAATATTCATGTTTAAAATATGAAATAGAATTGGATTACACTATTAATTTGTATCTTGAATTTGTCACCATTGTCTAGAATTTGGTAATAGTCTATTGCAAGATATCCCAGGAAGCATATTCTGTAATAATCAAAATAAATTAAATATAATTAAAATTAAAATTTGACTACAAGAATTAACAAAAAGAACAACCATTAACCAAGGGGACATGAACACAAAAAATATAAAATAAATGTAATAAATAATTCAAATAGATAAACATTTAATTCATAGGCTGTGTGTACTATTCTAATAACATAAGGTGACAACAGTTTGAAAATATCATGAGTTTATACACATATTTTCTAAGACCACAAAAGATATGATGTATTTCTTCAACCTAAATAAAAATACGTTCACATATGTAAACCACAAGGAGATAAAATAAAAAGAATGTATGGTAGACTACCATATATGATGTTTGAAAATAAGGCTTTCTCCAATAGGTGTCAAACAAGTTTTACAACCTAATTTAATTTCTCTTACATCTATTTCCCTACTCTCCATACATACTCCAACCACTATGAATAGATGGTCTAACAAATTAAGTGCAAAAACATCTCTTGTGGTGTTGGTGTATATTTCGATATTCTGTAAAATATATATAGGAAAAATCTACCTAATTTTCTCAATATAATTAATTATAAATTTGATCAAAAATGAAAAAAACATTCAAATTAATTTACACCAATGTGAAAAAACACCCCAATCTGCTCGACAGCAGAACAAATTTTTGAACATAATGCTAATCAACGATATGCTACTAGTGGTATTACTGCTTTTCTTTTTAAGGAAATTGCAACAATTCATAATCTTCCAGTTCAGGTAATTATATATTTTCTTCATATAAGAGGCAGAAATGAAGACTCGTTTTTTTATAGGACTTTGTGGTAAGAAATGATATGGGGTGTGGGTCCACTATTGGTCCAATTCTTGCTTCTGGAGTTGGAATTCGTACTGTTGATTGTGGTATTCCTCAACTATCTATGCACAGGTTGGTACATATATATTTTTTTTAATTTTATTATCGAGTTTGATTTCTCAATTACTCTCAAGATCTTTACTTGTTTTTGTTTAATTGCAGTGTGAGAGAGATTTGTGGGAAGGAAGATGTGGAGATTGCTTACAACTACTTTAAGGCGTTTTATGAAATGTTCTCAAGCGTAGATAAAAAACTAAAAATAGATTGCTAAAAGGCAGATTCAATTATTCAAACAACAAACCCACATCACACCATTACATTTACTGTCTCAAAGCTATTCATCAAATAAACTCTTGTGGGTAATCAAACAAACACACATTTATTAAATAATAAGAAAAACATGATGGGATCAAATACTTCATTTGTCCAAGCAAATAAAATACTTCATTTCTCAGTCTTTTTGGGATTTACTTCATTTTTCTTTGAGGATGAGCTAGCAACCATTGTTTCCAGGTGCCGCTTCTCTCCAGTGAGCTGTTTGGCTAACTTTCTTAGCCTTTCATTTTCTAAAGCAATTTGCAAGTTTGCTAAGTATAGCCTTGCGTTTTCTCTTTCCATCTCTTTCTTCTTGTTCCTGAAAGACATGAAAAAAATGTTAGTTTACTTGTTTTAGACTAGTATACATACCTTTATATTCATAATTCTATTCATAGATTTGCTATCTCACCTCTTTTAAATGATTTACACTACAAAATGAGCAAATGAGGAAGGTGATTTACTCTATTTATACTAATTCACATTGGTAGAACAAATTTTTAAATTAAAAAAGTACCTTAGATTTATAAATTGAAATGATATGGCCAACGATCTAAAATACTAGCATGTAAAAATAGTATTTAGACAGAAGACTGCAGATCTAGATGGAGACAATAGTTGAGGATAATATCATAATTAAGGAAGAAGAGGGAGATACTACAGAGAAATTGAAAAAAAGTAGAATGGATGGAAGAAATGAATTCCGATTAGAGAAGATTGAAATTAGAAGATAACGAATATTTAGACATTAGAGTTAGATAGTAAAAGTGACGAAAAAAGGAATATCAAGAGGAGGCTGACAGTAGGTTTGAAACTAAGAGTGGACGAAGATGTATGTATATGTATAGGAAAAGGCGGCAACATTAGGGTTTAATGGGTAGTTTATTTTTTATTGTGTTTGTGAAATTAGTGTGGACCCTAAATTGTATTAATATTTTAATTGTAGTTTAAAATTATAATTTTAATAAATAACATGAAATTATTTTTTTCTTATCATATATTTTCTAATAAAGTTTTATATTTAACTTCTATGAATAAAATTGTTTCTACTGTATACTTTTGATATTTGTTCGATAAAGTTTTAATCCCCTAATTGTCTTTATATGTTATTGTTTATAAATTGAACATTACCTATGCAAAAAATTAAAAATTAATATTTTAATTTATTACTACTTAATCAAATTGTTTAAAAACTTAGTTTTTAAATAGTTAATTGTTCAATAGATGTACTCGATTTCTTACAGTAATCTAAGATAATTTATCTATTAAAATATCCTTGAATTTACCAATAATACAGGATGGTGACATTGTGATGCTAGTTAAATGTTTATTTTTGTCAAAGTTAAATTATGATGAATTATAATGTAGTGTTACGACATTCATTGATGAATTGCATTCTGAAAAGTATGGCTTATGAGTTTTACCCTTATTCTTACTAAAATAAGTGTTGTTATAAATAAAACAAAATATCATTCATAAAAATGTTCGAGCATAGATAACTTTTAAAATCCTTCAAGGTCTTTTAGAGCTAATAGTGACTACCACAAAAAAAAATTGCTAATATCACCATTGAGGATGCTTTTGATGAAACATTGTTTAAGTTAACTGTAAAATTATCTAAATTGGATGTCATGAAATGAAGCTTATAAGAGTAGTGAACTAGAGTGTTAAGTGTATTGCAAGAAAAATACATTAACTTATATCCTATAGGGTTCGCCAAGTACATATTTTCTAAATATGATAGATTCCAGATTGTCAAATGTTGGAAGATAAGGATGCAACTATAGATTCAGTATCATTGTGGTAGTGTATTACATGTCGTTTCTCTACATGTCGTTAGTATAGGGACAAAATCGTTACAATGTGTATTTACCTTTGTTGTCCCCTAGAGTGTGATAGGTAAATCAACACCTAGGGGAGCTACTACCCACAAGTGAATGAGTCGTTAACAAGTAACAAATAATTACTAGGAATATCGTTCTCCATATGCACTAGGAGGTTAATTCTTTTGTCTTTCCAGGAAGCGTAGAGGGGACAAATTACAGTTAACTAAAACATAAAATATATTTATTGTTTCTCAAAAGTAAGGATTAAAGTCAAAATAAATAATATATGATTAGTAATGTATTTTTAACCAAAGGACATACTAGTCAACACGAGAATATAGATAAGAAGATAGTTTGAGAGTCGCTACTAATTTCCAATAATTATGAATTTACCCTTTTATGGATATCATGGTAAATTGTTATTTTAGCAATAGTCGAAACTCTAAAATCCCTTAATTCCAACCCAGGTAGAGAGGGATTTCCTACAATTCTATGGACCTCTCCAGAGTGACCCCTACAAAACTTTCAAACGTAATTAATTCTAAATTAATTGACTATCCGGTTAGTCAAGACCTCCTAACTCAATAACACACACCGAATGATTATATATTATTTTCTATAATCCGATCTCCCCCTCTCTCCCTCCCGGATGACAGTCTAGTCTACTAATACCACCTACAACTTTATCTTCATAAGGGCTGAAGAAATCATAAATACATAATAATGCTAAATCAATTCATTTGAATAGTAATATCCCAAAACACAATGAAACATCATAATCCAAATGTAGGGTTCATACATTATCCATTTCTCAAGCTACAAATGATTTAGTTCATAAAAAAAGAATAGACAAAAACAAATAAAAGTGTAATATTCATGTTTAAAATATGAAATAGAATTGGATTACACTATTAATTTGTATCTTGAATTTGTCACCATTGTCTGGAATTTGGTAATAGTCTATTGCAAGATATCCCAGGAAGCATATTCTGTAATAATCAAAATAAATTAAATATAATTAAAATTAAAATTTGACTACAAGAATTAACAAAAAGAACAACCATTAACCAAGGGGACATGAACACAAAAAATATAAAATAAATGTAATAAATAATTCAAATAGATAAACATTTAATTCATAGGCTGTGTGTACTATTCTAATAACATAAGGTGACAACAGTTTGAAAATATCATGAGTTTATACACATATTTTCTAAGACCACAAAAGATATGATGTATTTCTTCAACCTAAATAAAAATACGTTCACATATGTAAACCACAAGGAGATAAAATAAAAAGAATGTATGGTAGACTACCATATATGATGTTTGAAAATAAGGCTTTCTCCAATAGGTGTCAAACAAGTCTTACAACCTAATTTAATTTCTCTTACATCTATTTCCCTACTCTCCATACATACTCCAACCACTATGAATAGATGGTCTAACAAATTAAGTGCAAAAACATCTCTTGTGGTGTTGGTGTATATTTCGATATTGTGTAATATATATAGGAAAAATCTACCTAATTTTCTCAATATAATTAATTATAAATTTGATCAAAAATGAAAAAAACATTCAAATTAATTTACACCAATGTGAAAAAACACCCCAATTTGCTCGACAACAGAACAAATTTTTGAACATAATGCTAATCAACGATATGCTACTAGTGGTATTACTGCTTTTCTTTTTAAGGAAATTGCAACAATTCATAATCTTCCAGTTCAGGTAATTAAATATTATTATATTTTCTTCATATAAGAGGCAGAAATGAAGACTCGTTTTTTTATAGGACTTTGTGGTAAGAAATGATATGGGGTGTGGGTCCACTATTGGTCCAATTCTTGCTTCTGGAGTTGGAATTCGTACTGTTGATTGTGGTATTCCTCAACTATCTATGCACAGGTTGGTACATATATATTTTTTTTAATTTTATTATCGAGTTTGATTTCTCAATTACTCTCAAGATCTTTATTTGTTTTTGTTTAATTGCAGTGTGAGAGAGATTTGTGGGAAGGAAGATGTGGAGATTGCTTACAACTACTTTAAGGCGTTTTATGAAATGTTCTCAAGCGTAGATAAAAAACTAAAAATAGATTGCTAAAAGGCAGATTCAATTATTCAAACAACAAACACACATCACACCATTACATTTACTGTCTCAAAGCTATTCATCAAATAAACTCTTGTGGGTAATCAAACAAACAAACATTTATTAAATAATAAGAAAAACATGATGGGATCAAATACTTCATTTCTCCAAGCAAAAAAAATACTTCATTTCTCAGTATTTTTGGGATTCCCTTCATTTTTCTTTGAGGATGAGCTAGCAACCATTGCTTCCAGGTGCCGCTTCTCTCCAGTGAGCTGTTTGGCTAACTTTCTTAGCCTTTCATTTTCTAAAGTAATTTGCAAGTTTGCTAAGTATAGCCTTGCGTTTTCTCTTCCATCTCTTTCTTCTTGTTCCTGAAAGACAAGAAAAAAATGTTAGTTTACTTGTTTTGGACTAGTATACATACATTTATATTCCAAATTCTATTCATAGATTCGCCATCTCACCTCCTTTAAATGATTTACACTACAAAATGAGCAAATGAGGAAGGTGATTTACTCTATTTATACTAATTCACATTGGTAGAACAAATTTTTAAATTAAAAAAGTACCTTAGATTTACGAATTGAAATGATATGGCCAACGATCTAAGATACTAGCATGTAAAAATAGTATTTAGACAGAAGACTGCAGATCTAGATGGAGACAATAGTTGAGGATAATATCATAATTAAGGAAGAAGAGGGAGATACTACAGAGAAATTGAAAAAAAGTAGAATGGATGGAAGAAATGAATTCCGATTAGAGAAGATTGAAATTAGAAGATAACGAATATTTAGAAATTAGAGTTAGATAGTAAAAGTGACGAAAAAAGGAATATCAAGAGGAGGCTGACAGTAGGTTTGAAACTAAGAGTGGACGAAGATGTATGTATATGTATAGGAAAAGGCGGCAACATTAGGGTTTAATGGGTAGTTTATTTTTTATTGTGTTTGTGAAATTAGTGTGGACCCTAAATTGTATTAATATTTTAATTATAGTTTAAAATTATAATTTTAATAAATAACATGAAATTATTTTTTTCTTATCATATATTTTCTAATAAAGTTTTATATTTAACTTCTATGAATAAAATTTTTTCTACTGTATACTTTTGATATTTGTTCGATAAAGTTTTAATCCCCTAATTGTCTTTATATGTTATTGTTTATAAATTGAACATTACCTATGCAAAAAATTAAAAATTAATATTTTAATTTATTACTACTTAATCAAATTGTTTAAAAACTTAGTTTTTAAATAGTTAATTGTTCAATAGATGTACTCGATTTCTTACAGTAATCTAAGATAATTTATCTATTAAAATATCCTTGAATTTACCAATAATACAGGATGGTGACATTGTGATGCTAGTTAAATGTTTATTTTTGTCAAAGTTAAATTATGATGAATTATAATGTAGTGTTACGACATTCATTGATGAATTGCATTCTGAAAAGTATGGCTTATGAGTTTTACCCTTATTCTTACTAAAATAAGTGTTGTTATAAATAAAACAAAATATCATTCATAAAAATGTTCGAGCATAGATAACTTTTAAAATCCTTCAAGGTCTTTTAGAGCTAATAGTGACTACCACAAAAAAAATTGCTAATATCACCATTGAGGATGCTTTTGATGAAACATTGTTTAAGTTAACTGTAAAATTATCTAAATTGGATGTCATGAAATGAAGCTTATAAGAGTAGTGAACTAGAGTGTTAAGTGTATTGCAAGAAAAATACATTACCTTATATCCTATAGGGTTCGCCAAGTACATATTTTCTAAATATGATAGATTCCAGATTGTCAAATGTTGGAAGATAAGGATGCAACTATAGATTCAGTATCATTGTGGTAGTGTATTACATGTCGTTTCTCTACATGTCGTTAGTATAGGGACAAAATCGTTACAATGTGTATTTACCTTTGTTGTCCCCTAGAGTGTGATAGGTAAATCAACACCTAGGGGAGCTACTACCCACAAGTGAATGAGTCGTTAACAAGTAACAAATAATTACTAGGAATATCGTTCTCCATATGCACTAGGAGGTTAATTCTTTTGTCTTTCCAGGAAGCGTAGAGGGGACAAATTACAGTTAACTAAAACATAAAATATATTTATTGTTTCTCAAAAGTAAGGATTAAAGTCAAAATAAATAATATATGATTAGTAATGTATTTTTAACCAAAGGACATACTAGTCAACACGAGAATATAGATAAGAAGATAGTTTGAGAGTCGCTACTAATTTCCACTAATTATGAATTTACCCTTTTATGGATATCATGGTAAATTGTTATTTTAGCAATAGTCGAAACTCTAAAATCCATTAATTCCATCCCAGGTAGAGAGGGATTTCCTACAATTCTAGGGACCTCTCCAGAGTGACCCCTACAAAACTTTCAAACGTAATTAATTCTAAATTAATTGACTATTCGGTTAGTCAAGACCTCCTAACTCAATAACACACACCGAATGATTATATATTATTTTCTATAATCCGATCTCCCCCTCTCTCCCTCCCGGATGACAGTCTAGTCTACTAATACCACCTACAACTTTATCTTCATAAGGGCTGAAGAAATCATAAATACATAATAATGCTAAATCAATTCATTTGAATACTAATATCCCAAAACACAATGAAACATCATAATCCAAATGTAGGGTTCATACATTATCCATTTCTCAAGCTACAAATGATTTAGTTCATAAAAAAAGAATAGACAAAAACAAATAAAAGTGTAATATTCATGTTTAAAATATGAAATAGAATTGGATTACACTATTAATTTGTATCTTGAATTTGTCACCATTGTCTGGAATTTGGTAATAGTCTATTGCAAGATATCCCAGGAAGCATATTCTGTAATAATCAAAATAAATTAAATATAATTAAAATTAAAATTTGACTACAAGAATTAACAAAAGGAACAACCATTAACCAAGGGGACATGAACACAAAAAATATAAAATAAATGTAATAAATAATTCAAATAGATAAACATTTAATTCATAGGCTGTGTGTACTATTCTAATAACATAAGGTGACAACAGTTTGAAAATATCATGAGTTTATACACATATTTTCTAAGACCACAAAAGATATGATGTATTTCTTCAACCTAAATAAAAATACGTTCACATATGTAAACCACAAGGAGATAAAATAAAAAGAATGTATGGTAGACTACCATATATGATGTTTGAAAATAAGGCTTTCTCCAATAGGTGTCAAACAAGTCTTACAACCTAATTTAATTTCTCTTACATCTATTTCCCTACTCTCCATACATACTCCAACCACTATGAATAGATGGTCTAACAAATTAAGTGCAAAAACATCTCTTGTGGTGTTGGTGTATATTTCGATATTGTGTAAAATATATATAGGAAAAATCTACCTAATTTTCTCAATATAATTAATTATAAATTTGATCAAAAATGAAAAAAACATTCAAATTAATTTACACCAATGTGAAAAAACACCCCAATTTGCTCGACAACAGAACAAATTTTTGAACATAATGCTAATCAACGATATGCTACTAGTGGTATTACTGCTTTTCTTTTTAAGGAAATTGCAACAATTCATAATCTTCCAGTTCAGGTAATTAAATATTATTATATTTTCTTCATATAAGAGGCAGAAATGAAGACTCGTTTTTTTATAGGACTTTGTGGTAAGAAATGATATGGGCTGTGGGTCCACTATTGGTCCAATTCTTGCTTCTGGAGTTGGAATTCGTACTGTTGATTGTGGTATTCCTCAACTATCTATGCACAGGTTGGTACATATATATTTTTTTTAATTTTATTATCGAGTTTGATTTCTCAATTACTCTCAAGATCTTTATTTGTTTTTGTTTAATTGCAGTGTGAGAGAGATTTGTGGGAAGGAAGATGTGGAGATTGCTTACAACTACTTTAAGGCGTTTTATGAAATGTTCTCAAGCGTAGATAAAAAACTAAAAATAGATTGCTAAAAGGTAGATTCAATTATTCAAACAACAAACACACATCACACCATTACATTTACTGTCTCAAAGCTATTCATCAAATAAACTCTTGTGGGTAATCAAACAAACAAACATTTATTAAATAATAAGAAAAACATGATGGGATCAAATACTTCATTTCTCCAAGCAAAAAAAATACTTCATTTCTCAGTCTTTTTGGGATTCACTTCATTTTTCTTTGAGGATGAGCTAGCAACCATTGCTTCCAGGTGCCGCTTCTCTCCAGTGAGCTGTTTGGCTAACTTTCTTAGCCTTTCATTTTCTAAAGTAATTTGCAAGTTTGCTAAGTATAGCCTTGCGTTTTCTCTTCCATCTCTTTCTTCTTGTTCCTGAAAGACAAGAAAAAAATGTTAGTTTACTTGTTTTGGACTAGTATACATACATTTATATTCCAAATTCTATTCATAGATTCGCCATCTCACCTCCTTTAAATGATTTACACTACAAAATGAGCAAATGAGGAAGGTGATTTACTCTATTTATACTAATTCACATTGGTAGAACAAATTTTTAAATTAAAAAAGTACCTTAGATTTACAAATTGAAATGATATGGCCAACGATCTAAGATACTAGCATGTAAAAATAGTATTTAGACAGAAGAATGCAGATCTAGATGGAGACAATAGTTGAGGATAATATCATAATTAAGGAAGAAGAGGGAGATACTACAGAGAAATTGAAAAAAAGTAGAATGGATGGAAGAAATGAATTCCGATTAGAGAAGATTGAAATTAGAAGATAACGAATATTTAGAAATTAGAGTTAGATAGTAAAAGTGACGAAACAAGAAATATCAAGAGGAGGCTGACAGTAGGTTTGAAACTAAGAGTGGAAGAAGATGTATGTATATATATAGGAAAAGGCGGCAACATTAGGGTTTAATGGGTAGTTTATTTTTTATTGTGTTTGTGAAATTAGTGTGGACCCTAAATTGTATTAATATTTTAATTATAGTTTAAAATTATAATTTTAATAAATAACATGAAATTATTTTTTTCTTATTATATATTTTCTAATAAAGTTTTATATTTAACTTCTATGAATAAAATTGTTTCTACTGTATACTTTTGATATTTGTTCGATAAAGTTTTAATCCCCTAATTGTCTTTATATGTTACTGTTCAAAATTGAACATTACCTATGCAAAAAATTAAAAATTAATATTTTAATTTATTACTACTTAATCAAATTGTTTAAAAACTTAGTTTTTAAATAGTTAATTGTTCAATAGATGTACTCGACTTCTTACAGTAATCTAAGATAATTTATCTATTAAAATATCCTTGAATTTACCAATAATAGAGGATGGTGACATTGTGATGCTAGTTAAATGTTTATATTTGTCAAAGTTAAATTATGATGAATTATAATGTAGTGTTACGACATTCATTGATGAATTGCATTCTGAAAAGTATGGCTTATGAGTTTTACCCTTATTCTTACTAAAATAAGTGTTGTTATAAATAAAACAAAATATCATTCATAAAAATGTTCGAGCGTAGATAACTTTTAAAATCCTTCAAGGTCTTTTAGAGCTAGTAGTGACTACCACAAAAAAAAAATTGCTAATATCACCATTGAGGATGATTTTGATGAAACATTGTTTAAGTTAACTGTAAAATTATCTAAATTGGATGTCATGAAATGAAGCTTATAAGAGTAGTGAACTAGAGTGTTAAGTGTATTGCAAGAAAAATACATTAACTTATATCCTATAGGGTTCGCCAAGTACATATTTTCTAAATATGATAGATTCCAGATTGTCAAATGTTTGAAGATAAGGATGCAACTATAGATTCAGTATCATTGTGGTAGTGTATTACATGTCGTTTCTCTACCTGTCGTTAGTATAGGGACAAAATCTTTACAATGTGTATTTACCTTTGTTGTCCCCTAGAGTGTGATAGGTAAATCAACACCTAGGGGAGCTACTACCCACAAGTGAATGAGTCGTTAACAAGTAACAAATAATTACTAGGAATATCGTTCTCCATATGCACTAGGAGGTTAATTCTTTTGTCTTTCCAGGAAGCGTAGAGGGGACAAATTACAGTTAACTAAAACATAAAATATATTTTTTGTTTCTCAAAAGTAAGGATTAAAGTCAAAATAAATAATATATGATTAGTAATGTATTTTTAACCAAAGGACATACTAGTCAACACGAGAATATAGATAAGAAGATAGTTTGAGAGTCGCTACTAATTTCCACTAATTATGAATTTACCCTTTTATGGATATCATGGTAACTTGTTATTTTAGTAATAGTCGAAACTCTAAAATCCCTTAATTCCATCCCAGGTAGATAGAGGGATTTCCTACAATTCTATGGACCTCTCCAGAGTGACCCCTACAAAACTTTCAAACGTAATTAATTCTAAATTAATTGACTATCCAGTTAGTCAAGACCTCCTAACTCAATAACACACACCGAATGATTATATATTATTTTCTATAATCCGATCTCCCCCTCTCCCCCTCCCGGATGACAGTCTAGTCTACTAATACCACCTACAACTTTATCTTCATAAGGGCTGAAGAAATCATAAATACATAATGAATGCTAAATCAATTCATTTGAATAGTAATATCCCAAAACACAATGAATCATCATAATCCAAATGTAGGGTTCATATATTATCCATTTCTCTAGCTACAAATGATTTAGTTCATAAAAAAAGAATAGACAACAACAAATAAAAGTGTAATATTCATGTTTAAAATATGAAATAGAATTGGATTACACTATTAATTTGTATCTTGAATTTGTCACCATTGTCTGGAATTTGGTAATAGTCTATTGCAAGATATCCCAGGAAGCATATTCTGTAATAATCAAAATAAATTAAATATAATTAAAATTAAAATTTGACTATAAGAATTAACAAAAAGAACAACCATTAACCAAGGGGACATGAACACAAAAAATATAAAATAAATGTAATAAATAATTCAAATAGATAAACATTTAATTCATAGGCTGTGTGTACTATTATAATAACATAAGGTGACATTGTACACTTTTAAAATATCATGAGTTTATACGCATATTTTCTAAGACCACAAAAGATATGATGTATTTCTTCAACCTAAATAAAAATACGTTCACATATGTAAACCACAAGGAGATAAAATAAAAAGAATGTATGGTAGACTACCATATATGATGTTTGAAAATAAGGCTTTCTCCAATAGGTGTCAAACAAGTCTGACAACCTAATTTAATTTCTCTTACATCTATTTCCCTACTCTCCATACATACTCCAACCACTATGAATAGATGGTCTAACAAATTAAGTGCAAAAACATCTCTTGTGGTGTTGGTGTATATTTCGATATTCTGTAAAATATATATAGGAAAAATCTACCTAATTTTCTCAATATAATTAATTATAAATTTGATCAAAAATGAAAAAAACATTCAAATTAATTTACACCAATGTGAAAAAACACCCCAATTTGCTCGACAGCAGAACAAATTTTTGAACATAATGCTAATCAACGATATGCCACTAGTGGTATTACTGCTTTTCTTTTTAAGGAAATTGCAACAATTCATAATCTTCCAGTTCAGGTAATTAAATATTATTATATTTTCTTCATATAAGAGGCAGAAATGAAGACTCGTTTTTTTATAGGACTTTGTGGTAAGAAATGATATGGGGTGTGGGTCCACTAATGGTCCAATTCTTGCTTCTGGAGTTGGAATTCGTACTGTTGATTGTGGTATTCCTCAACTATCTATGCACAGGTTGGTACATATATATTTTTTTTAATTTTATTATCGAGTTTGATTTCTCAATTACTCTCAAGATCTTTACTTGTTTTTGTTTAATTGCAGTGTGAGAGAGATTTGTGGGAAGGAAGATGTGGAGATTGCTTACAACTACTTTAAGGCGTTTTATGAAATGTTCTCAAGCGTAGATAAAAAACTAAAAATAGATTGCTAAAAGGCAGATTCAATTATTCAAACAACAAACACACATCACACCATTACATTTACTGTCTCAAAGCTATTCATCAAATAAACTCTTGTGGGTAATCAAACAAACACACATTTATTAAATAATAAGAAAAACATGATGGGATCAAATACTTCATTTCTCCAAGCAAAAAAAATACTTCATTTCTCAGTCTTTTTGGGATTCACTTCATTTTTCTTTGAGGATGAGCTAGCAATCATTGCTTCCAGGTGCCGCTTCTCTCCAGTGAGCTGTTTGGCTAACTTTCTTAGCCTTTCATTTTCTAAAGTAATTTGCAAGTTTGCTAAGTATAGCCTTGCGTTTTCTCTTCCATCTCTTTCTTCTTGTTCCTGAAAGACAAGAAAAAAATGTTAGTTTACTTGTTTTAGACTAGTATACATACCTTTATATTCCAAATTCTATTCATAGATTTGTCATCTCACCTCCTTTAAATGATTTACACTACAAAATGAGCAAATGAGGAAGGTGATTTACTCTATTTATACTAATTCACATTGGTAGAACAAATTTTTAAATTAAAAAAGTACCTTAGATTTATAAATTGAAATGATATGGCCAACGATCTAAGATACTAGCATGTAAAAATAGTATTTAGACAGAAGACTGCAGATCTAGATGGAGACAATAGTTGAGGATAATATCATAATTAAGGTAGAAGAGGGAGATACTACAGAGAAATTGAAAAAAAGTAGATTGGATGGAAGAAATGAATTCCGATTAAAGAAGATTGAAATTAGAAGATAACGAATATTTAGACATTAGAGTTAGATAGTAAAAGTGGCGAAAAAAGGAATATCAAGAGGAGGCTGACAGTAGGTTTGAAACTAAGAGTGGAAGAAGATGTATGTATATGTATAGGAAAAGGCGGCAACATTAGGGTTTAATGGGTAGTTTATTTTTTATTGTGTTTGTGAAATTAGTGTGGACCCTAAATTGTATTAATATTTTAATTATAGTTTAAAATTATAATTTTAATAAATAACATGAAATTATTTTTTTCTTATTATATATTTTCTAATAAAGTTTTATATTTAACTTCTATGAATAAAATTGTTTCTACTGTATACTTTTGATATTTGTTCGATAAAATTTTAATCCCCTAATTGTATTTATATGTTATTGTTATAAATTGAACATTACCTATGAAAAAAATTAAAAATTAATATTTTAATTTATTACTACTTAATCAAATTATTTAAAAACTTAGTTTTTAAATAGTTAATTGTTCAATAGATGTACTCGACTTCTTACAGTAATCTAAGATAATTTATCTATTAAAATATCCTTGAATTTACCAATAATAGAGGATGGTGACATTGTGATACTAGTTAAATGTTTATTTTTGTCGAAGTTAAATTATGATGAATTATAATGTAGTGTTACGACATTCATTGATGAATTGCATTCTGAAAAGTATGGCTTATGAGTTTTACCCTTATTCTTACTAAAATAAGTGTTGTTATATATAAAACAAAATATCATTCATAAAAATGTTCGAGCATAGATAACTTTTAAAATCCTTCAAGGTCTTTTAGAGCTAGTAGTGACTACCGCAAAAAAAATTGCTAATATCACCATTGAGGATGCTTCTGATGAAACATTGTTAAAGTTAACTGTAAAATTATCTAAATTGGATGTCATGAAATGAAGCTTATAAGAGTAGTGAACTAGAGTGTTAAGTGTATTTCAAGAAAAATACATTAACTTATATCCTATAGGGTTCGCCAAGTACATATTTTCTAAATATGATAGATTCCAGATTGTCAAAGGTTTGAAGATAAGGATGCAACTATACATTCAGTATCATTGTGGTAGTGTATTACATGTCGTTTCTCTACATGTCGTTAGTATAGGGACAAAATCGTTACAATGTGTATTTACCTTTGTTGTCCCCTAGAGTGTGATAGGTAAATCAACACCTAGGGGAGATACTACCCATAAGTGAATGAGTCGTTAACAAGTAACAAATAATTACTAGGAATATCGTTCTCCATATACACTAGGAGGGTAATTCTTTTGTCTTTCCAGGAAGCGTAGAGGGGACAAATTACAGTTAACTAAAACATAAAATATATTTTTTGTTTCTCAAAAGTAAGGATTAAAGTCAAAATAAATAATATATGATTAGTAATGTATTTTTAACCAAAGGACATACTAGTCAACACGAGAATATAGATAAGAAGATAGTTTGAGAGTCGCTACTAATTTCCACTAATTATGAATTTACCCATTTATGGATATCATGGTAAATTGTTATTTTAGCAATAGTCGAAACTCTAAAATCCCTTAATTACATCCCAGGTAGATAGAGGGTTATCCTACAATTCTATGGACCTCTCCCGAGTGAGCCGTACAAAACTTTCAAACGTAATTAATTCTAAATTAATTGACTATCCGGTTAGTCAAGACCTCCTAACTCAATAAGACACACCAAATGATTATATATTATTTTCTATAATCCGATCTCCCCCTCTCTCCCTCCCGGATGACAGTCTAGTCTACTAATACCACCTACAACTTTATCTTCATAAGGGCTGAAGAAATCATAAATACATAATGAATGCTAAATCAATTCATTTGTATAGTAATATCCCAAAACACAATGAAACATCATAATCCAAATGTAGGGTTCATACATTATCCCTTTCTCTAGCTACAAATGATTTAGTTCATAAAAAAATAATAGACAACAACAAATAAAAGTGTAATATTCATGTTTAAAATATGAAATAGAATTGGATTACACTATTAATTTGTATCTTGAATTTGTCACCATTGTCTGGAATCTGGTAATAGTCTATTGCAAGATATTCCAGGAAGCATATTCTGTAATAATCAAAATAAATTAAATATAATTAAAATTAAAATTTGACTATAAGAATTAACAAAAAGAACAACCATTTACCAAGGGGACATGAACACAAAAAATATAAAATAAATGTAATAAATAATTCAAATAGATAAACATTTAATTCATAGGCTGTGTGTACTATTCTAATAACATAAGGTGACATTGTACACTTTTAAAATATCATGAGTTTATACACATATTTTCTAAGACCACAAAAGATATGATGTATTTCTTCAACCTAAATAAAAATACGTTCACATATGTAAACCACAAGGAGATAAAATAAAAAGAATGTATGGTAGACTGCCATATATGATGTTTGAAACTATGCTTTCTCCAATAGGTGTCAAACAAGTCTTACAACCTAATTTAATTTCTCTTACATCTATTTCCCTACTCTCCATACATACTCCAACCACTATGAATAGATGGTCTAACAAATTAAGTGCAAAAACATCTCTTGTGGTGTTGGTGTATATTTCGATATTCTGTAAAATATATATAGGAAAAATCTACCTAATTTTCTCAATATAATTAATTATAAATTTGATCAAAAATGAAAATAACATTCAAATTAATTTACACCAATGTGAAAAAACACCCCAATTTGCTCGACAGTAGAACAAATTTTTGAACATAATGCTAATCAACGATATGCCACTAGTGGTATTACTGCTTTTCTTTTTAAGAAAATTGCAACAATTCATAATCTTCCAGTTCAGGTAATTAAATATTATTATATTTTCTTCATATAAGAGGCAGAAATGAAGACTCGTTTTTTTATAGGACTTTGTGGTAAGAAATGATATGGGGTGTGGGTCCACTATTGGTCCAATTCTTGCTTCTGGAGTTGGAATTCGTACTGTTGATTGTGGTATTCCTCAACAATCTATGCACAGGTTGGTACATATATATTTTTTTTAATTTTATTATCGAGTTTGATTTCTCAATTACTCTCAAGATCTTTACTTGTTTTTGTTTAATTGCAGTGTGAGAGAGATTTGTGGGAAGGAAGATGTGGAGATTGCTTACAACTACTTTAAGGCGTTTTATGAAATGTTCTCAAGCGTAGATAAAAAACTAAAAATAGATTGCTAAAAGGCAGATTCAATTATTCAAACAACAAACACACATCACACCATTACATTTACTGTCTCAAAGCTATTCATCAAATAAACTCTTGTGGGTAATCAAACAAACACACATTTATTAAATAATAAGAAAAACATGATGGGATCAAATACTTCATTTCTCCAAGCAAAACAAATACTTCATTTCTCAGTCTTTTTGGGATTCACTTCTTTTTTCTTTGAGGATGAGCTAGCAACCATTGCTTCCAGGTGCCGCTTCTCTCCAGTGAGCTGTTTGGCTAACTTTCTTAGCCTTTCATTTTCTAAAGCAATTTGCAAGTTTGCTAAGTATAGCCTTGCGTTTTCTCTTTCCATCTCTTTCTTCTTGTTCCTGAAAGACAAGAAAATAATGTTAGTTTACTTGTTTTAAACTAGTATACATACCTTTATATTCCAAAATCTATTCATAGATTTGCTATCTCACCTCTTTTAAATCATTTACGCTACAAAATGAGCAAATGAGGAAGGTGATTTACTCTATTTATACTAATTCACATTGGTAGAACAAATTTTTAAATTAAAAAAATACCTTAGATTTATAAATTGAAATGATATGGCCAACGATCTAAGATACTAGCATGTAAAAATAGTATTTAGACAGAAGACTGCAAATCTAGATGGAGACAATAGTTGAAGATAATATCATAATTAAGGAAGAAGAGGGAGATACTACAGAGAAATTGAAAAAAAGTAGATTGGATGGAAGAAATGAATTCCGATTAGAGAAGATTGAAATTAGAAGATAACGAATATTTAGACATTAGAGTTAGATAGTAAATGTGACGAAAAAAGGAATATCAAAAGGAGGCTGACAGTAGGTTTGAATGGGTAGTTTATTTTTTATTGTGTTTGTGAAATTAGTGTGGACCTTAAATTGTATTAATATTTTAATTATAGTTTAAAATTATAATTTTAATAAATAACATGAAATTGTTTTTTTCTTATTATATATTTTCTAATAAAGTTTTATATTTAACTTCTATGAATAAAATTGTTTCTACTGTATACTTTTGATATTTGTTTGTTAAAGTTTTAATCCCCTAACTGTCTTTATATGTTATTGTTTATAAATTGAACATTACCTATGCAAAAAATTAAAAATTAATATTTTAATTTATTACTACTTAATCAAATTGTTTAAAAACTTAGTTTTTAAATAGTTAATTGTTCAATAGATGTACTCGACTTCTTACTGTAATCTAAGATAATTTATCTATTAAAATATCCTTGAATTTACCAATAATAGAGGATGGTGACATTGTGATGCTAGTTAAATGTTTATTTTTATCAAAGTTAAATTATGATGAATTATAATGTAGTGTTACGACATTCATTGATGAATTGCATTCTGAAAAGTATGGCTTATGAGTTTTACCCTTATTCTTACTAAAATAAGTGTTGTTATAAATAAAACAAAATATCATTCATAAAAATGGTCGAGCATAGATAACTTTTAAAATCCTTCAAGGTCTTTTAGAGCTAGTACTGACTACCACAAAAAAAAAATTGCTAATATCACCATTGAGGATGCTTTTGATTAAACATTGTTAAAGTTAACTGTAAAATTATCTAAATTGGATGTCATGAAATGAAGCTTATAAGAGTAGTGAACTAGAGTATTAAGTGTATTGCAAGAAAAATACATTAACTTATATCCTATAGGGTTTGCCAAGTACATATTTTCTAAATATGATAGATTCCAGATTGTCAAAGGTTTGAAGATAAGGATGCAACTATAGATTCAGTATCATTGTGGTAGTGTATTATATGTCGTTAGTATAGGGACAAAATCGTTACAATGTGTATTTACCTTTGTTGTCCCCTAGAGTGTGATAGGTAAATCAACACCTAGGGGAGCTACTACCCACAAGTGAATGAGTCGTTAACAAGTAACAAATAATTACTAGGAATATCGTTCTCCATATGCACTAGGAGGTTAATTCTTTTGTCTTTCCAGGAAGCGTAGAGGGGACAAATTACAGTTAACTAAAACATAAAATATATTTATTGTTTCTCAAAAGTAAGGATTAAAGTCAAAATAAATAATATATGATTAGTAATGTATTTTTAACCAAAGGACATACTAGTCAACACGAGAATATAGATAAGAAGATAGTTTGAGAGTCGCTACTAATTTCCACTAATTATGAATTTACCCTTTTATGGATATCATGGTAAATTGTTATTTTAGCAATAGTCGAAACTCTAAAATCCCTTAATTCCATCCCAGGTAGATAGAGGGATTTCCTACAATTCTATGGACCTCTCCAGAGTGACCCCTACAAAACTTTCAAACGTAATTAATTCTAAATTAATTGACTATCCGGTTAGTCAAGACCTCCTAACTCAATAACACACACCGAATGATTATATATTATTTTCTATAATCCGATCTCCCCCTCTCCCCCTCCCGGATGACAGTCTAGTCTACTAATACCACCTACAACTTTATCTTCATAAGGGCTGAAGAAATCATAAATACATAATAATGCTAAATCAATTCATTTGAATAGTAATATCCCAAAACACAATGAAACATCATAATCCAAATGTAGGGTTCATACATTATCCATTTCTCAAGCTACAAATGATTTAGTTCATAAAAAAAGAATAGACAACAACAAATAAAAGTGTAATATTCATGTTTAAAATACGAAATAGAATTGGATTACACTATTAATTTGTATCTTGAATTTGTCACCATTGTCTGGAATTTGGTAATAGTCTATTGCAAGATATCCCAGGAAGCATATTCTGTAATAATCAAAATAAATTTAATATAATTAAAATTAAAATTTGACTACAAGAATTAACAAAAAGAACAACCATTAACCAAGGGGACATGAACACAAAAAATATAAAATAAATGTAATAAATAATTCAAATAGATAAACATTTAATTCATAGGCTGTGTGTACTATTCTAATAACATAAGGTGACAACAGTTTGAAAATATCATGAGTTTATACACATATTTTCTAAGACCACAAAAGATATGATGTATTTCTTCAACCTAAATAAAAATACGTTCACATATGTAAACCACAAGGAGATAAAATAAAAAGAATGTATGGTAGACTACCATATATGATGTTTGAAAATAAGGCTTTCTCCAATAGGTGTCAAACAAGTCTTACAACCTAATTTAATTTCTCTTACATCTATTTCCCTACTCTCCATACATACTCCAACCACTATGAATAGATGGTCTAACAAATTAAGTGCAAAAACATCTCTTGTGGTGTTGGTGTATATCTCGATATTCTGTAAAATATATATAGGAAAAATCTACCTAATTTTCTCAATATAATTAATTATAAATTTGATCAAAAATGAAAAAAACATTCAAATTAATTTACACCAATGTGAAAAAACACCCCAATTTGCTCGACAGCAGAACAAATTTTTGAACATAATGCTAATCAACGATATGCTACTAGTGGTATTACTGCTTTTCTTTTTAAGGAAATTGCAACAATTCATAATCTTCCAGTTCAGGTAATTAAATATTATTATATTTTCTTCATATAAGAGGCAGAAATGAAGACTCGTTTTTTTATAGGACTTTGTGGTAAGAAATGATATGGGGTGTGGGTCCACTATTGGTCCAATTCTTGCTTCTGGAGTTGGAATTCGTACTGTTGATTGTGGTATTCCTCAACTATCTATGCACAGGTTGGTACATATATATTTTTTTTAATTTTATTATCGAGTTTGATTTCTCAATTACTCTCAAGATCTTTACTTGTTTTTGTTTAATTGCAGTGTGAGAGAGATTTGTGGGAAGGAAGATGTGGAGATTGCTTACAACTACTTTAAGGCGTTTTATGAAATGTTCTCAAGCGTAGATAAAAAACTAAAAATAGATTGCTAAAAGGCAGATTCAATTATTCAAACAACAAACACACATCACACCATTACATTTACTGTCTCAAAGCTATTCATCATATAAACTCTTGTGGGTAATCAAACAAACACACATTTATTAAATAATAAGAAAAACATGATGGGATCAAATACTTCATTTCTCCAAGCAAAAAAAATACTTCATTTCTCAGTCTTTTTGGGATTCACTTCATTTTTCTTTGAGGATGAGCTAGCAACCATTGCTTCCAGGTGCCGCTTCTCTCCAGTGAGCTGTTTGGCTAACTTTCTTAGCCTTTCATTTTCTAAAGTAATTTGCAAGTTTGCTAAGTATAGCCTTGCGTTTTCTCTTCCATCTCTTTCTTCTTGTTCCTGAAAGACAAGAAAAAAATGTTAGTTTACTTGTTTTAGACTAGTATACATACCTTTATATTCCAAATTCTATTCATAGATTTGTCATCTCACCTCCTTTAAATGATTTACACTACAAAATGAGCAAATGAGGAAGGTGATTTACTCTATTTATACTAATTCACATTGGTAGAACAAATTTTTAAATTAAAAAAGTACCTTAGATTTATAAATTGAAATGATATGGCCAACGATCTAAGATACTAGCATGTAAAAATAGTATTTAGACAGAAGACTGCAGATCTAGATGGAGACAATAGTTGAGGATAATATCATAATTAAGGAAGAAGAGGGAGATACTACAGAGAAATTGAAAAAAAGTAGAATGGATGGAAGAAATGAATTCTGATTAGAGAAGATTGAAATTAGAAGATAACGAATATTTAGAAATTAGAGTTAGATAGTAAAAGTGACGAAAAAAGGAATATCAAGAGGAGGCTGACAGTAGGTTTGAAACTAAGAGTGGAAGAAGATGTATGTATATGTATTGGAAAAGGCGGCAACATTAGGGTTTAATGGGTAGTTTATTTTTTATTGTGTTTGTGAAATTAGTGTGGACCCTAAATTGTATTAATATTTTAATTATAGTTTAAAATTATAATTTTAATAAATAAAATGAAATTATTTTTTTCTTATTATATATTTTCTAATAAAGTTTTATATTTAACTTCTATGAATAAAATTGTTTCTACTGTATACTTTTGATATTTGTTCGATAAAGTTTTAATCCCCTAATTGTCTTTATATGTTATTGTTTATAAATTGAACATTACCTATGCAAAAAATTAAAAATTAATATTTTAATTTATTACTACTTAATCAAATTGTTTAAAAACTTAGTTTTTAAATAGTTAATTGTTCAATAGATGAAGTCGACTTCTTACAGTAATCTAAGATAATTTATCTATTAAAATATCCTTGAATTTACCAATAATAGAGGATGGTGACATTGTGATGCTAGTTAAATGTTTATTTTTGTCAAAGTTAAATTATGATGAATTATAATGTAGTGTTACGACATTCATTGATGAATTGCATTCTAAAAAGTATGGCTTATGAGTTTTACCCTTATTCTTACTAAAATAAGTGTTGTTATATATAAAACAAAATATCATTCATAAAAATGTTCGAGCATAGATAACTTTTAAAATCCATCAAGGTCTTTTAGAGCTAGTAGTGACTACCACAAAAAAAAATTGCTAATATCACCATTGAGGATGCTTCTGATGAAACATTGTTAAAGTTAACTGTAAAATTATCTAAATTGGATGTCATGAAATGAAGCTTATAAGAGTAGTGAACTAGAGTGTTAAGTGTATTTCAAGAAAAATACATTAACTTATATCCTATAGGGTTCGCCAAGTACATATTTTCTAAATATGATAGATTCCAGATTGTCAAAGGTTTGAAGATAAGGATGCAACTATACATTCAGTATCATTGTGGTAGTGTATTACATGTCGTTTCTCTACATGTCGTTAGTATAGGGACAAAATCGTTACAATGTGTATTTACCTTTGTTGTCCCCTAGAGTGTGATAGGTAAATCAACACCCAGGGGAGCTACTACCCACAAGTGAATGAGTCGTTAACAAGTAACAAATAATTACTAGGAATATCGTTCTCCATATGCACTAGGAGGGTAATTCTTTTGTCTTTCCAGGAAGCGTAGAGGGGACAAATTACAGTTAACTAAAACATAAAATATATTTTTTGTTTCTCAAAAGTAAGGATTAAAGTCAAAATAAATAATATATGATTAGTAATGTATTTTTAACCAAAGGACATACTAGTCAACACGAGAATATAGATAAGAAGATAGTTTGAGAGTCGCTACTAATTTCCACTAATTATGAATTTACCCATTTATGGATATCATGGTAAATTGTTATTTTAGCAATAGTCGAAACTCTAAAATCCCTTAATTCCATCCCAGGTAGATAGAGGGTTATCCTACAATTCTATGGACCTCTCCCGAGTGAGCCGTACAAAACTTTCAAACGTAATTAAGTCTAAATTAATTGACTATCCGGTTAGTCAAGACCTCCTAACTCAATAAGACACACCGAATGATTATATATTATTTTCTATAATCCGATCTCCCCCTCTCTCCCTCCCGGATGACAGTCTAGTCTACTAATACCACCTACAACTTTATCTTCATAAGGGCTGAAGAAATCATAAATACATAATGAATGCTAAATCAATTCATTTGAATAGTAATATCCCAAAACACAATGAAACATCATAATCCAAATGTAGGGTTCATACATTATCCCTTTCTCTAGCTACAAATGATTTAGTTCATAAAATAATAATAGACAACAACAAATAAAAGTGTAATATTCATGTTTAAAATATGAAATAGAATTGGATTACACTATTAATTTGTATCTTGAATTTGTCACCATTGTCTGGAATCTGGTAATAGTCTATTGCAAGATATTCCAGGAAGCATATTCTGTAATAATCAAAATAAATTAAATATAATTAAAATTAAAATTTGACTATAAGAATTAACAAAAAGAACAACCATTAACCAAGGGGACGTGAACACAAAAAATATAAAATAAATGTAATAAATAATTCAAATAGATAAACATTTAATTCATAGGCTGTGTGTACTATTCTAATAACATAAGGTGACAACAGTTTGAAAATATCATGAGTTTATACACATATTTTCTAAGACCACAAAAGATATGATGTATTTCTTCAACCTAAATAAAAATACGTTCACATATGTAAACCACAAGGAGATAAAATAAAAAGAATGTATTGTAGACTACCATATATGATGTTTGAAAATAAGGCTTTCTCCAATAGGTGTCAAACAAGTCTTACAACCTAATTTAATTTCTCTTACATCTATTTCCCTACTCTCCATACATACTCCAACCACTATGAATAGATGGTCTAACAAATTAAGTGCAAAAACATCTCTTGTGGTGTTGGTGTATATTTCGATATTGTGTAAAATATATATAGGAAAAATCTACCTAATTTTCTCAATATAATTAATTATAAATTTGATCAAAAATGAAAAAAACATTCAAATTAATTTACACCAATGTGAAAAAACACCCCAATTTGCTCGACAACAGAACAAATTTTTGAACATAATGCTAATCAACGATATGCTACTAGTGGTATTACTGCTTTTCTTTTTAAGGAAATTGCAACAATTCATAATCTTCCAGTTCAGGTAATTAAATATTATTATATTTTCTTCATATAAGAGGCAGAAATGAAGACTCGTTTTTTTATAGGACTTTGTGGTAAGAAATGATATGGGGTGTGGGTCCACTATTGGTCCAATTCTTGCTTCTGGAGTTGGAATTCGTACTGTTGATTGTGGTATTCCTCAACAATCTATGCACAGGTTGGTACATATATATTTTTTTTAATTTTATTATCGAGTTTGATTTCTCAATTACTCTCAAGATCTTTACTTGTTTTTGTTTAATTGCAGTGTGAGAGAGATTTGTGGGAAGGAAGATGTGGAGATTGCTTACAACTACTTTAAGGCGTTTTATGAAATGTTCTCAAGCGTAGATAAAAAACTAAAAATAGATTGCTAAAAGGCAGATTCAATTATTCAAACAACAAACACACATCACACCATTACATTTACTGTCTCAAAGCTATTCATCAAATAAAATCTTGTGGGTAATCAAACAAACACACATTTATTAAATAATAAGAAAAACATGATGGGATCAAATACTTCAATTCTCCAAGCAAAAAAAATACTTCATTTCTCAGTCTTTTTGGGATTCACTTCATTTTTCTTTGAGGATGAGCTAGCAATCATTGCTTCCAGGTGCCGCTTCTCTCCAGTGAGCTGTTTGGCTAACTTTCTTAGCCTTTCATTTTCTAAAGCAATTTGCAAGTTTGCTAAGTATAGCCTTGCGTTTTCTCTTTCCAACTCTTTCTTCTTGTTCCTGAAAGACATGACAAAAATGTTAGTTTACTTGTTTTAGACTAGTATACATACCTTTATATTCCAAATTCTATTCATAGATTTGCTATCTCACCTCCTTTAAATGATTTACACTACAAAATGAGAAAATGAGGAAGGTGATTTACTCTATTTATACTAATTAACATTGGTAGAACAAATTTTTAAATGAAAAAATACCTTAGATTTATAAATTGAAATCATATGGCCAACGATCTAAGATAATAGCATGTAAAAATAGTATTTAGACAGAAGACTGCAGATCTAGATGGAGACAATAGGTTAGGATAATATCATAATTAAGGAAGAAGAGGGAGATACTACAGAGAAATTGAAAAAAAGTAGATTGGATGGAAGAAATGAATTCCGATTAGAGAAGATTGAAATTAGAAGATAACGAATATTTAGACATTTAGATAGTAAAAGTGACGAAAAAAGGAATATCAAGAGGAGGCTGACAGTAGGTTTGAAACTAAGAGTGGAAGAAGATGTATGTATATGTATAGGAAAAGGCGGCAACATTAGGGTTTAATGGGTATATATTTTTTATTGTGTTTGTGAAATTAGTGTGGACCCTAAATTGTATTAATATTTTAATTATAGTTTAACATTATAATTTTAATTATAGTTTAAAATTATAATTTTAATAAATAACATGAAATTATTTTTTTCTTATTATATATTTTCTAATAAAGTTTTATATTTAACTTCTATGAATAAAATTGTTTCTACTGTATAATTTTGATATTTGTTCGATAAAGTTTTAATCCCCTAATTGTCTTTATATGTTATTGTTTATAAATTGAACATTACCTTTGCAAAAAATTAAAAATTAATATTTTAATTTATTACTACTTAATCAAATTGTTTAAAAACTTAGTTTTTAAATAGTTAATTGTTCAATAGATGTACTCGACTTCTTACAGTAATCTAAGATAATTTATCTATTAAAATATCCTTGAATTTACCAATAATAGAGGATGGTGACATTGTGATGCTAGTTAAATGTTTATTTTTGTCAAAGTTAAATTATGATGAATTATAATGTAGTGTTACGACATTCATTGATGAATTGCATTCTGAAAAGTATGGCTTATGAGTTTTACCCTTATTCTTACTAAAATAAGTGTTGTTATAAATAAAACAAAATATCATTCATAAAAATGTTCGAGCATAGATAACTTTTAAAATCCTTCAAGGTCTTTTAGAGCTAGTAGTGACTACCACAAAAAAAATTGCTAATATCACCATTGAGGATGCTTTTGATGAAACATTGTTAAAGTTAACTGTAAAATTATCTAAATTGGATGTCATGAAATGAAGCTTATAAGAGTAGTGAACTAGAGTGTTAAGTGTATTGCAAGAAAAATACATTAACTTATATACTATAGGGTTCGCCAAGTACATATTTTCTAAATATGATAGATTCCAGATTGTCAAAGGTTTGAAGATAAGGATGCAACTATACATTCAGTATCATTGTGGTAGTGTATTACATGTCGTTAGTATAGGGACAAAATCGTTACAATGTGTATTTACCTTTGTTGTCCCCTAGAGTGTGATAGGTAAATCAACACATAGGGGAGCTACTACCCACAAGTGAATGAGTCGTTAACAAGTAACAAATAATTACTAGGAATATCGTTCTCCATATGCACTAGGAGGTTAATTCTTTTGTCTTTCCAGGAAGCGTAGAGGGGACAAATTACAGTTAACTAAAACATAAAATATATTTTTTGTTTCTCAAAAGTAAGGATTAAAGTCAAAATAAATAATATATGATTAGTAATGTATTTTTAACCAAAGGACATACTAGTCAACACGAGAATATAGATAAGAAGATAGTTTGAGAGTCGCTACTAATTTCCACTAATTATGAATTTACCCATTTATGGATATCATGGTAAATTGTTATTTTAGCAATAGTCGAAACTCTAAAATCCCTTAATTCCATCCCAGGTAGATAGAGGGTTATCCTACAATTCTATGGACCTCTCCCGAGTGAGCCGTACAAAACTTTCAAACGTAATTAATTCTAAATTAATTGACTATCCGGTTAGTCAAGACCTCCTAATTCAATAAGACACACCGAATGATTATATATTATTTTCTATAATCCGATCTCCCCCTCTCTCCCTCCCGGATGACAGTCTAGTCTACTAATACCACCTACAACTTTATCTTCATAAGGGCTGAAGAAATCATAAATACATAATGAATGCTAAATCAATTCATTTGAATAGTAATATCCCAAAACACAATGAAACATCATAATCCAAATGTAGGGTTCATACATTATCCCTTTCTCTAGCTACAAATGATTTAGTTTATAAAAAATTAATAGACAACAACAAATAAAAGTGTAATATTCATGTTTAAAATATGAAATAGAATTGGATTACACTATTAATTTGTATCTTGAATTTGTCACCATTGTCTGGAATCTGGTAATAGTCTATTGCAAGATATTCATGGAAGCATATTCTGTAATAATCAAAATAAATTAAATATAATTAAAATTAAAATTTGACTATAAGAATTAACAAAAAGAACAACCATTAACCAAGGGGACATGAACACAAAAAATATAAAATAAATGTAATAAATAATTCAAATAGCTAAACATTTAATTCATAGGCTGTGTGTACTATTCTAATAACATAAGGTGACATTGTACACTTTTAAAATATCATGAGTTTATACACATATTTTCTAAAACCCCAAAAGATATGATGTATTTCTTCAACCTAAATAAAAATACGTTCACATATGTAAACCACAAGGAGATAAAATAAAAAGAATGTATGGTAGACTACCATATATGATGTTTGAAAATATGCTTTCTCCAATAGGTGTCAAACAAGTCTTACAACCTAATTTAATTTCTCTTACATCTATTTCCCTACTCTCCATACATACTCCAACCACTATGAATAGATGGTCTAACAAATTAAGTGCAAAAACATCTCTTGTGGTGTTTGTGTATATTTCGATATTCTGTAAAATATATATAGGAAAAATCTACCTATTTTTCTCAATATAATTAATTATAAATTTGATCAAAAATGAAAAAAACATTCAAATTAATTTACACCAATGTGAAAAAACACCCCAATTTGCTCGACAGTAGAACAAATTTTTGAACATAATGCTAATCAACGATATGCCACTAGTGGTATTACTGCTTTTCTTTTTAAGAAAATTGCAACAATTCATAATCTTCCAGTTCAGGTAATTAAATATTATTATATTTTCTTCATATAAGAGGCAGAAATGAAGACTCGTTTTTTTATAGGACTTTGTGGTAAGAAATGATATGGGGTGTGGGTCCACTATTGGTCCAATTCTTGCTTCTGGAGTTGGAATTCGTACTGTTGATTGTGGTATTCCTCAACAATCTATGCACAGGTTGGTACATATATATTTTTTTTAATTTTATTATCGAGTTTGATTTCTCAATTACTCTCAAGATCTTTACTTGTTTTTGTTTAATTGCAGTGTGAGAGAGATTTGTGGGAAGGAAGATGTGGAGATTGCTTACAACTACTTTAAGGCGTTTTATGAAATGTTCTCAAGCGTAGATAAAAAACTAAAAATAGATTGCTAAAAGGCAGATTCAATTATTCAAACAACAAACACACATCACACCATTACATTTACTGTCTCAAAGCTATTCATCAAATAAACTCTTGTGGGTAATCAAACAAACACACATTTATTAAATAATAAGAAAAACATGATGGGATCAAATACTTCAATTCTCCAAGCAGAAAAAATACTTAATTTCTCAGTCTTTTTGGGATTCACTTCATTTTTCTTTGAGGATGAGCTAGCAATCATTGCTTCCAGGTGCCGCTTCTCTCCAGTGAGCTGTTTGGCTAACTTTCTTAGCCTTTCATTTTCTAAATCAATTTGCAAGTTTGCTAAGTATAGCCTTGCGTTTTCTCTTTCCAACTCTTTCTTCTTGTTTCTGAAAGACATGAAAAAAATGTTAGTTTACTTGTTTTAGACTAGTATACATACCTTTATATTCCAAATTCTATTCATAGATTTGCTATCTCACCTCCTTTAAATGATTTACACTACAAAATGAGAAAATGAGGAAGGTGATTTACTCTATTTATACTAATTAACATTGGTAGAACAAATTTTTAAATGAAAAAATACCTTAGATTTATAAATTGAAATGATATGGCCAACGATCTAAGATAATAGCATGTAAAAATAGTATTTAGACAGAAGACTGCAGATCTAGATGGAGACAATAGTTGAGGATAATATCATAATTAAGGAAGAAGAGGGAGATACTACAGAGAAATTGAAAAAAAGTAGATTGGATGGAAGAAATGAATTCCGATTAGAGAAGATTGAAATTAGAAGATAACGAATATTTAGACATTTGAGTTAGATAGTAAAAGTGACAAAAAAGGAATATCAAGAGGAGGCTGACACTAGGTTTGAAACTAAGAGTGGAAGAAGATGTATGTATATGTATAGGAAAAGGCGGCAACATTAGGGTTTAATGGGTAGTTTATTTTTTATTGTGTTTGTGAAATTAGTATGGCCCCTAAATTGTATTAATATTTTAAATATAGTTTAAAATTATAATTTTAATTATAGTTTAAAATTATAATTTTAATAAATAACATGAGATTATTTTTTTCTTATTATATATTTTCTAATAAAGTTTTATATTTAACTTCTATGAATAAAATTGTTTCTACTGTATAATTTTGATATTTGTTCGATAAAGTTTTAATCCCCTAATTGTCTTTATATGTTATTGTTTATAAATTGAACATTACCTATGCAAAAAATTAAAAATTAATATTTTAATTTATTACTACTTAATCAAATTGTTTAAAAACTTAGTTTTTAAATAGTTCATTGTTCAATAGATGTACTCGACTTCTTACAGTAATCTAAGATAATTTATCTATTAAAATATCCTTGAATTTACCAATAATAGAGGATGGTGACATTGTGATGCTAGTTAAATGTTTATTTTTGTCAAAGTTAAATTATGATGAATTATAATGTAGTGTTACGACATTCATTGATGAATTGCATTCTGAAAAGTATGGATTATGAGTTTTACCCTTATTCTTACTAAAATAAGTGTTGTTATAAATAAAACAAAATATCATTCATAAAAATGTTCGAGCATAGATAACTTTTAAAATCCTTCAAGGTCTTTTAGAGCTAGTAGTGACTACCACAAAAAAAATTGCTAATATCACCATTGAGGATGCTTTTGATGAAACATTGTTAAAGTTAACTGTAAAATTATCTAAATTGGATGTCATGAAATGAAGCTTATAAGAGTAGTGAACTAGAGTGTTAAGTGTATTGCAAGAAAAATACATTAACTTATATACTATAGGGTTCGCCAAGTACATATTTTCTAAATATGATAGATTCCAGATTGTCAAAGGTTTGAAGATAAGGATGCAACTATACATTCAGTATCATTGTGGTAGTGTATTACATGTCGTTTCTCTACATGTCGTTAGTATAGGGACAAAATCGTTACAATGTGTATTTACCTTTGTTGTCCCCTAGAGTGTGATAGGTAAATCAACACATAGGGGAGCTACTACCCACAAGTGAATGAGTCGTTAACAAGTAACAAATAATTACTAGGAATATCGTTCTCCATATGCACTAGGAGGTTAATTCTTTTGTCTTTCCAGGAAGCGTAGAGGGGACAAATTACAGTTAACTAAAACATAAAATATATTTTTTGTTTCTCAAAAGTAAGGATTAAAGTCAAAATAAATAATATATGATTAGTAATGTATTTTTAACCAAAGGACATACTAGTCAACACGAGAATATAGATAAGAAGATAGTTTGAGAGTCGCTACTAATTTCCACTAATTATGAATTTACCCATTTATGGATATCATGGTAAATTGTTATTTTAGCAATAGTCGAAACTCTAAAATCCCTTAATTCCATCCCAGGTAGATAGAGGGTTATCCTACAATTCTATGGACCTCTCCCGAGTGAGCCGTACAAAACTTTCAAACGTAATTAATTCTAAATTAATTGACTATCCGGTTAGTCAAGACCTCCTAATTCAATAAGACACACCGAATGATTATATATTATTTTCTATAATCCGATCTCCCCCTCTTTCCCTCCCGGATGACAGTCTAGTCTACTAATACCACCTACAACTTTATCTTCATAAGGGCTGAAGAAATCATAAATACATAATGAATGCTAAATCAATTCATTTGAATAGTAATATCCCAAAACACAATGAAACATCATAATCCAAATGTAGGGTTCATACATTATCCCTTTCTCTAGCTACAAATGATTTAGTTCATAAAAAATTAATAGACAACAACAAATAAAAGTGTAATATTCATGTTTAAAATATGAAATAGAATTGGATTACACTATTAATTTGTATCTTGAATTTGTCACCATTGTCTGGAATCTGGTAATAGTCTATTGCAAGATATTCATGGAAGCATATTCTGTAATAATCAAAATAAATTAAATATAATTAAAATTAAAATTTGACTATAAGAATTAACAAAAAGAACAACCATTAACCAAGGGGACATGAACACAAAAAATATAAAATAAATGTAATAAATAATTCAAATAGCTAAACATTTAATTCATAGGCTGTGTGTACTATTCTAATAACATAAGGTGACATTGTACACTTTTAAAATATCATGAGTTTATACACATATTTTCTAAGACCACAAAAGATATGATGTATTTCTTCAACCTAAATAAAAATACGTTCACATATGTAAACCACAAGGAGATAAAATAAAAAGAATGTATGGTAGACTACCATATATGATGTTTGAAAATATGCTTTCTCCAATAGGTGTCAAACAATTCTTACAACCTAATTTAATTTCTCTTACATCTATTTCCCTACTCTCCATACATACTCCAACCACTATGAATAGATGGTCTAACAAATTAAGTGCAAAAACATCTCTTGTGTTGTTGGTGTATATTTCGATATTCTGTAAAATATATATAGGAAAAATCTACCTATTTTTCTCAATATAATTAATTATAAATTTGATCAAAAATGAAAAAAACATTCAAATTAATTTACACCAATGTGAAAAAACACCCCAATTTGCTCGACAGTAGAACAAATTTTTGAACATAATGCTAATCAACGATATGCCACTAGTGGTATTACTGCTTTTCTTTTTAAGAAAATTGCAACAATTCATAATCTTCCAGTTCAGGTAATTAAATATTATTATATTTTCTTCATATAAGAGGCAGAAATGAAGACTCGTTTTTTTATAGGACTTTGTGGTAAGAAATGATATGGGGTGTGGGTCCACTATTGGTCCAATTCTTGCTTCTGGAGTTGGAATTCGTACTGTTGATTGTGGTATTCCTCAACAATCTATGCACAGGTTGGTACATATATATTTTTTTTAATTTTATTATCGAGTTTGATTTCTCAATTACTCTCAAGATCTTTACTTGTTTTTGTTTAATTGCAGTGTGAGAGAGATTTGTGGGAAGGAAGATGTGGAGATTGCTTACAACTACTTTAAGGCGTTTTATGAAATGTTCTCAAGCGTAGATAAAAAACTAAAAATAGATTGCTAAAAGGCAGATTCAATTATTCAAACAACAAACACACATCACACCATTACATTTACTGTCTCAAAGCTATTCATCAAATAAACTCTTGTGGGTAATCAAACAAACACACATTTATTAAATAATAAGAAAAACATGATGGGATCAAATACTTCAATTCTCCAAGCAAAAAAAATACTTAATTTCTCAGTCTTTTCGGGATTCACTTCATTTTTCTTTGAGGATGAGCTAGCAATCATTGCTTCCAGGTGCCGCTTCTCTCCAGTGAGCTGTTTGGCTAACTTTCTTAGCCTTTCATTCTCTAAAGCAATTTGCAAGTTTGCTAAGTATAGCCTTGCGTTTTCTCTTTCCAACTCTTTCTTCTTGTTTCTGAAAGACATGAAAAAAATGTTAGTTTACTTGTTTTAGACTAGTATACATACCTTTATATTCCAAATTCTATTCATAGATTTCCTATCTCACCTCCTTTAAATGATTTACACTACAAAATGAGAAAATGAGGAAGGTGATTTACTCTATTTATACTAATTAACATTGGTAGAACAAATTTTTAAATGAAAAAATACCTTAGATTTATAAATTGAAATGATATGGCCAACGATCTAAGATAATAGCATGTAAAAATAGTATTTAGAC
Source organism: Nemophila menziesii (assembly GCA_029959085.1). Lineage (NCBI taxonomy): Eukaryota > Viridiplantae > Streptophyta > Magnoliopsida > Boraginales > Hydrophyllaceae > Nemophila > Nemophila menziesii. The sequence continues at coordinate 318,484 of JARWIR010000027.1, read as the reverse complement.
AGAAGACTGCAGATCTAGATGGAGACAATAGTTGAGGATAATATCATAATTAAGGAAGAAGAGGGAGATACTACAGAGAAATTGAAAAAAAGTAGATTGGATGGAAGAAATGAATTCCGATTAGAGAAGATTGAAATTAGAAGATAACGAATATTTAGACATTTGAGTTAGATAGTAAAAGTGACGAAAAAAGGAATATCAAGAGGAGGCTGACAGTAGGTTTGAAACTAAGAGTGGAAGAAGATGTATGTATATGTATAGGAAAAGGCGACAACATTAGGGTTTAATGGGTAGTTTATTTTTTATTGTGTTTGTGAAATTAGTGTGGACCCTAAATTGTATTAATATTTTAATTATAGTTTAAAATTATAATTTTAATAAATAACATGAAATTATTTTTTTCTTATCATATATTTTCTAATAAAGTTTTATATTTAACTTCTATAAATAAAATTGTTTCTACTGTATACTTTTGATATTTGTTCGATAAAGTTTTAATCCCCTAATTGTCTTTATATGTTATTGTTTATAAATTGAACATTACCTATGCAAAAAATTAAAAATTAATATTTTAATTTATTACTACTTAATCAAATTGTTTAAAAACTTAGTTTTTAAATAGTTAATTGTTCAATAGATGTACTCGACTTCTTACAGTAATCTAAGATAATTTATCTATTAAAATATCCTTGAATTTACCAATAATAGAGGATGGTGACATTGTGATGCTAGTTAAATGTTTATTTTTGTCAAAGTTAAATTATGATGAATTATAATGTAGTGTTACGACATTCATTGATGAATTGCATTCTGAAAAGTATGGCTTATGAGTTTTACCCTTATTCTTACTAAAATAAGTGTTGTTATAAATAAAACAAAATATCATTCATAAAAATGTTCGACCATAGATAACTTTTAAAATCCTTCAAGGTCTTTTAGAGCTAGTAGTGACTACCACAAAAAAAAATTGCTAATATCACCATTGAGGATGCTTTTGATGAAACATTGTTTAAGTTAACTGTAAAATCATCTAAATTGGATGTCATGAAATGAAGCTTATAAGAGTAGTGAACTAGAGTGTTAAGTGTATTGCAAGAAAAATACATTAACTTATATCCTATAGGGTTCGCCAAGTACATATTTTCTAAATATGATAGATTCCAGATTGTCAAATGTTGGAAGATAAGGATGCAACTATAGATTCAGTATCATTGTGGTAGTGTATTACATGTCGTTTCTCTACATGTCGTTAGTATAGGGACAAAATCGTTACAATGTGTATTTACCTTTGTTGTCCCCTAGAGTGTGATAGGTAAATCAACACCTAGGGGAGCTACTACCCACAAGTGAATGAGTCGTTAACAAGTAACAAATAATTACTAGGAATATCGTTCTCCATATGCACTAGGAGGTTAATTCTTTTGTCTTTCCAGGAAGCGTAGAGGGGACAAATTACAGTTAACTAAAACATAAAATATATTTATTGTTTCTCAAAAGTAAGGATTAAAGTCAAAATAAATAATATATGATTAGTAATGTATTTTTAACCAAAGGACATACTAGTCAACACGAGAATATAGATAAGAAGATAGTTTGAGAGTCGCTACTAATTTCCACTAATTATGAATTTACCCTTTTATGGATATCATGGTAAATTGTTATTTTAGCAATAGTCGAAACTCTAAAATCCCTTTATTCCATCCCAGGTAGAGAGGGATTTCCTACAATTCTATGGACATCTCCAGAGTGACCCCTACAAAACTTTCAAACGTAATTAATTCTAAATTAATTGACTATCCGGTTAGTCAAGACCTCCTAACTCAATAACACACACCGAATGATTATATATTATTTTCTATAATCCGATCTCCCCCTCTCCCCCTCCCGGATGACAGTCTAGTCTACTAATACCACCTACAACTTTATCTTCATAAGGGCTGAAGAAATCATAAATACATAATAATGCTAAATCAATTCATTTGAATAGTAATATCCGAAAACACAATGAAACATCATAATCCAAATGTAGGGTTCATACATTATCCATTTCTCAAGCTACAAATGATTTAGTTCATAAAAAAAGAATAGACAACAACAAATAAAAGTGTAATATTCATGTTTAAAATATGAAATAGAATTGGATTACACTATTAATTTGTATCTTGAATTTGTCACCATTGTCTGGAATTTGGTAATAGTCTATTGCAAGATATCCCAGGAAGCATATTCTGTAATAATCAAAATAAATTAAATATAATTAAAATTAAAATTTGACTACAAGAATTAACAAAAAGAACAACCATTAACCAAGGGGACATGAACACAAAAAATATAAAATAAATGTAATAAATAATTCAAATAGATAAACATTTAATTCATAGGCTGTGTGTACTATTCTAATAACATAAGGTGACATTGTACACTTTTAAAATATCATGAGTTTATACACATATTTTCTAAGACCACAAAAGATATGATGTATTTCTTCAACCTAAATAAAAATACGTTCACATATGTAAACCACAAGGAGATAAAATAAAAAGAATGTATGGTAGACTAGCATATATGATGTTTGAAAATAAGGCTTTCTCCAATAGGTGTCAAACAATTCTGACAACCTAATTTAATTTCTCTTACATCTATTTCCCTACTCTCCATACATACTCCAACCACTATGAATAGATGGACTAACAAATTAAGTGCAAAAATATCTCTTGTGGTGTTGGTGTATATTTCGATATTCTGTAAAATATATATAGGAAAAATCTACCTAATTTTCTCAATATAATTAATTATAAATTTGATCAAAAATGAAAAAAACATTCAAATTAATTTACACCAATGTGAAAAAACACCCCAATTTGCTCGACAGCAGAACAAATTTTTGAACATAATGCTAATCAACGATATGCCACTAGTGGTATTACTGCTTTTATTTTTAAGGAAATTGCAACAATTCATAATCTTCCAGTTCAGGTAATTAAATATTATTATACTTTCTTCATATAAGAGGCAGAAATGAAGACTCGTTTTTTTATAGGACTTTGTGGTAAGAAATGATATGGGGTGTGGGTCCACTATTGGTCCAATTCTTTCTTCTGGAGTTGGAATTCGTACTGTTGATTGTGGTATTCCTCAACTATCTATGCACAGGTTGGTACATATATATTTTTTTTAATTTTATTATCGAGTTTGATTTCTCAATTACTCTCAAGATCTTTACTTGTTTTTGTTTAATTGCAGTGTGAGAGAGATTTGTGGGAAGGAAGATGTGGAGATTGCTTACAACTACTTTAAGGCGTTTTATGAAATGTTCTCAAGCGTAGATAAAAAACTAAAAATAGATTGCTAAAAGGCAGATTCAATTATTCAAACAACAAACACACATCACACCATTACATTTACTGTCTCAAAGCTATTCATCAAATAAACTCTTGTGGGTAATCAAACAAACATACATTTATTAAATAATAAGAAAAACATGATGGGATCAAATACTTCATTTCTCCAAGCAAAAAAAATACTTCATTTCTCAGTCTTTTTGGGATTCACTTCATTTTTCTTTGAGGATGATCTAGCAACCATTGCTTCCAGGTGCCGCTTCTCTCCAGTGAGCTATTTGGCTAACTTTCTTAGCCTTTCATTTTCTAAAGCAATTTGCAAGTTTGCTAAGTATAGCCTTGCGTTTTCTCTTCCATCTCTTTCTTCTTGTTCCTGAAAGACAAGAAAAAAATGTTAGTTTACTTGTTTTAGACTACTAGTATACATACATTTATATTCCAAATTCTATTCATAGATTTGCTATCTCACCTCCTTTAAATGATTTACACTACAAAATGAGCAAATAAGGAAGGTGATTTACTCTATTTATACTAATTCACATTGGTAGAACAAATTTTTAAATTAAAAAAGTACCTTAGATTTATAAATTGAAATGATATGGCCAACGATCTAAGATACTAGCATGTAAAAATAGTATTTAGACAGAAGACTGCAGATCTAGATGGAGACAATAGTTGAGGATAATATCATAATTAAGGAAGAAGAGGGAGATACTACAGAGAAATTGAAAAAAAGTAGATTGGATGGAAGAAATGAATTCCGATTAAAGAAGATTGAAATTAGAAGATAACGAATATTTAGACATTAGAGTTAGATAGTAAAAGTGACGAAAAAAGGAATATCAAGAGGAGGCTGACAGTAGGTTTGAAACTAAGAGTGGAAGAAGATGTATGTATATGTATAGGAAAAGGCGGCAACATTAGGGTTTAATGGGTAGTTTATTTTTTATTGTGTTTGTGAAATTAGTGTGGACCCTAAATTGTATTAATATTTTAATTATAGTTTAAAATTATAATTTTAATAAATAACATGAAATAATTTTTTTCTTATTATATATTTTCTAATATAGTGTTATATTTAACTTCTATGGATAAAATTGTTTCTACTGTATACTTTTGATATTTGTTCGATAAAGTTTTAATCCCCTAATTGTCTTTATATGTTATTGTTATAAATTGAACATTACCTATGAAAAAAATTAAAAATTAATATTTTAATTTATTACTACTTAATCAAATTATTTAAAAACTTAGTTTTTAAATAGTTAATTGTTCAATAGATGTACTCGACTTCTTACAGTAATCTAAGATAATTTATCTATTAAAATATCCTTGAATTTACCAATAATAGAGGATGGTGACATTGTGATACTAGTTAAATGTTTATTTTTGTCAAAGTTAAATTATGATGAATTATAATGTAGTGTTACGACATTCATTGATGAATTGCATTCTGAAAAGTATGGCTTATGAGTTTTACCCTTATTCTTACTAAAACAAGTGTTGTTATATATAAAACAAAATATCATTCATAAAAATGTTCGAGCATAGATAACTTTTAAAATCCTTCAAGGTCTTTTAGAGCTAGTAGTGACTACCACAAAAAAAAATTGCTAATATCACCATTGAGGATGCTTCTGATGAAACATTGTTAAAGTTAACTGTAAAATTATCTAAATTGGATGTCATGAAATGAACCTTATAAGAGTAGTGAACTAGAGTGTTAAGTGTATTTCAAGAAAAATACATTAACTTATATCCTATAGGGTTCGCCAAGTACATATTTTCTAAATATGATAGATTCCAGATTGTCAAAGGTTTGAAGATAAGGATGCAACTATACATTCAGTATCATTGTGGTAGTGTATTACATGTCGTTTCTCTACATGTCGTTAGTATAGGGACAAAATCGTTACAATGTGTATTTACCTTTGTTGTCCCCTAGAGTGTGATAGGTAAATCAACACATAGGGGAGCTACTACCCACAAGTGAATGAGTCGATAACAAGTAACAAATAATTAGGTTAATTCTTTTGTCTTTCCAGGAAGCGTAGAGGGGACAAATTATAGTTAACTAAAACATAAAATATATTTTTTGTTTCTCAAAAGTAAGGATTAAAGTCAAAATAAATAATATATGATTAGTAATGTATTTTTAACCAAAGGACATACTAGTCAACACGAGAATATAGATAAGAAGATAGTTTGAGAGTCGCTACTAATTTCCACTAATTATGAATTTACCCATTTATGGATATCATGGTAAATTGTTATTTTAGCAATAGTCGAAACTCTAAAATCCCTTAATTCCATCCCAGGTAGATAGTAATGGACCTCTCCCGAGTGAGCCGTACAAAACTTTCAAACGTAATTAATTCTAAATTAATTGACTATCCGGTTAGTCAAGACCTCCTAATTCAATAAGACACACCGAATGATTATATATTATTTTCTATAATCCGATCTCCCCCTCTCTCCCTCCCGGATGACAGTCTAGTCTACTAATACCACCTACAACTTTATCTTCATAAGGGCTGAAGAAATCATAAATACATAATGAATGCTAAATCAATTCATTTGAATAGTAATATCCCAAAACACAATGAAACATCATAATCCAAATGTAGGGTTCATACATTATCCCTTTCTCTAGCTACAAATGATTTAGTTCATAAAAAATTAATAGACAACAACAAATAAAAGTGTAATATTCATGTTTAAAATATGAAATAGAATTGGATTACACTATTAATTTGTATCTTGAATTTGTCACCATTGTCTGGAATCTGGTAATAGTCTATTGCAAGATATTCCAGGAAGCATATTCTGTAATAATCAAAATAAATTAAATATAATTAAAATTAAAATTTGACTATAAGAATTAACAAAAAGAACAACCATTAACCAAGGGGACATGAACTCAAAAAATATAAAATAAATGTAATAAATAATTCAAATAGCTAAACATTTAATTCATAGGCTGTGTGTACTATTCTAATAACATAAGGTGACATTGTACACTTTTAAAATATCATGAGTTTATACACATATTTTCTAAGACCACAAAAGATATGATGTATTTCTTCAACCTAAATAAAAATACGTTCACATATGTAAACCACAAGGAGATAAAATAAAAAGAATGTATGGTAGACTACCATATATGATGTTTGAAAATATGCTTTCTCCAATAGGTGTCAAACAAGTCTTACAACCTAATTTAATTTCTCTTACATCTATTTCCCTACTCTCCATACATACTCCAACCACTATGAATAGATGGTCTAACAAATTAAGTGCAAAAACATCTCTTGTGGTGTTGGTGTATATTTCGATATTCTGTAAAATATATATAGGAAAAATCTACCTAATTTTCTCAATATAATTAATTATAAATTTGATCAAAAATGAAAAAAACATTCAAATTAATTTACACCAATGTGAAAAAACACCCCAATTTGCTCGACAGTAGAACAAATTTTTGAACATAATGCTAATCAACGATATGCCACTAGTGGTATTACTGCTTTTCTTTTTAAGAAAATTGCAACAATTCATAATCTTCCAGTTCAGGTAATTAAAGATTATTATATTTTCTTCATATAAGAGGCAGAAATGAAGACTCGTTTTTTTATAGGACTTTGTGGTAAGAAATGATATGGGGTGTGGGTCCACTATTGGTCCAATTCTTGCTTCTGGAGTTGGAATTCGTACTGTTGATTGTGGTATTCCTCAACAATCTATGCACAGGTTGGTACATATATATTTTTTTTAATTTTATTATCGAGTTTGATTTCTCAATTACTCTCAAGATCTTTACTTGTTTTTGTTTAATTGCAGTGTGAGAGAGATTTGTGGGAAGGAAGATGTGGAGATTGCTTACAACTACTTTAAGGCGTTTTATGAAATGTTCTCAAGCGTAGATAAAAAACTAAAAATAGATTGCTAAAAGGCAGATTCAATTATTCAAACAACAAACACACATCACACCATTACATTTACTGTCTCAAAGCTATTCATCAAATAAACTCTTGTGGGTAATCAAACAAACACACATTTATTAAATAATAAGAAAAACATGATGGGATCAAATACTTCAATTCTCCAAGCAAAAAAAATACTTCATTTCTCAGTCTTTTTGGGATTCACTTCATTTTTCTTTGAGGATGAGCTAGCAATCATTGCTTCCAGGTGCCGCTTCTCTCCAGTGAACTGTTTGGCTAACTTTCTTAGCCTTTCATTTTCTAAAGCAATTTGCAAGTTTGCTAAGTATAGCCTTGCGTTTTCTCTTTCCAACTCTTTCTTCTTGTTCCTGAAAGACATGAAAAAAATGTTAGTTTACTTGTTTTAGACTAGTATACATACCTTTATATTCCAAATTCTATTCATAGATTTGCTATCTCACCTCCTTTAAATGATTTACACTACAAAATGAGAAAATGAGGAAGGTGATTTACTCTATTTATACTAATTAACATTGGTAGAACAAATTTTTAAATGAAAAAATACCTTAGATTTATAAATTGAAATGATATGGCCAACGATCTAAGATAATAGCATGTAAAAATAGTATTTAGACAGAAGACTGCAGATCTAGATGGAGACAATAGGTTAGGATAATATCATAATTAAGGAAGAAGAGGGAGATACTACAGAGAAATTGAAAAAAAGTAGATTGGATGGAAGAAATGAATTCCGATTAGAGAAGATTGAAATTAGAAGATAACGAATATTTAGACATTAGAGTTAGATAGTAAAAGTGACGAAAAAAGGAATATCAAGAGGAGGCTGACAGTAGGTTTGAAACTAAGAGTAGAAGAAGATGTATGTATATGTATAGGAAAAGGCGGCAACATTAGGGTTTAATGGGTATATATTTTTTATTGTGTTTGTGAAATTAGTGTGGACCCTAAATTGTATTAATATTTTAATTATAGTTTAAAATTATAATTTTAATAAATAACATGAAATTATTTTTTTCTTATTATATATTTTCTAATAAAGTTTTATATTTAACTTCTATGAATAAAATTGTTTCTACTGTATAATTTTGATATTTGTTCGATAAAGTTTTAATCCCCTAATTGTCTTTATATGTTATTGTTTATAAATTGAACATTACCTATGCAAAAAATTAAAAATCAATATTTTAATTTATTACTACTTAATCAAATTGTTTAAAAACTTAGTTTTTAAATAGTTAATTGTTCAATAGATGTACTCGACTTCTTACAGTAATCTAAAATAATTTATCTATTAAAATATTCTTGAATTTACCAATAATAGAGGATGGTGACATTGTGATGCTAGTTAAATGTTTATTTTTGTCAAAGTTAAATTATGATGAATTATAATGTAGTGTTACGACATTCATTGATGAATTGCATTCTGAAAAGTATGGCTTATGAGTTTTACCCTTATTCTTACTAAAATAAGTGTTGTTATAAATAAAACAAAATATCATTCATAAAAATGTTCGAGCATAGATAACTTTTAAAATCCTTCAAGGTCTTTTAGAGCTAGTAGTGACTACCACAAAAAAAATTGCTAATATCACCATTGAGGATGCTTTTGATGAAACATTGTTAAAGTTAACTGTAAAATTATCTAAATTGGATGTCATGAAATGAAGCTTATAAGAGTAGTGAACTAGAGTGTTAAGTGTATTGCAAGAAAAATACATTAACTTATATACTATAGGGTTCGCCAAGTACATATTTTCTAAATATGATAGATTCCAGATTGTCAAAGGTTTGAAGATAAGGATGCAACTATACATTCAGTATCATTGTGGTAGTGTATTACATGTCGTTTCTCTACATGTCGTTAGTATAGGGACAAAATCGTTACAATGTGTATTTACCTTTGTTGTCCCCTAGGGTGTGATAGGTAAATCAACACATAGGGGAGCTACTACCCACATGTGAATGAGTCGATAACAAGTAACAAATAATTACTAGGAATATCGTTCTCCATATGCACTAGGAGGTTAATTCTTTTGTCTTTCCAGGAAGCGTAGAGGGGACAAATTACAGTTAACTAAAACATAAAATATATTTTTTGTTTCTCAAAAGTAAGGATTAAAGTCAAAATAAATAATATATGATTAGTAATGTATTTTTAACCAAAGGACATACTAGTCAACACGAGAATATAGATAAGAAGATAGTTTGAGAGTCGCTACTAATTTCCACTAATTATGAATTTACCCATTTATGGATATCATGGTAAATTGTTATTTTAGCAATAGTCGAAACTCTAAAATCCCTTAATTCCATCCCAGGTAGATAGAGGGTTATCCTACAATTCTATGGACCTCTCCCGAGTGAGCCGTACAAAACTTTCAAACGTAATTAATTCTAAATTAATTGACTATCCGGTTAGTCAAGACCTCCTAATTCAATAAGACACACCGAATGATTATATATTATTTTCTATAATCCGATCTCCCCCTCTCTCCCTCCCGGATGACAGTCTAGTCTACTAATACCACCTACAACTTTATCTTCATAAGGGATGAAGAAATCATAAATACATAATGAATGCTAAATCAATTCATTTGAATAGTAATATCCCAAAACACAATGAAACATCATAATCCAAATGTAGGGTTCATACATTATCCCTTTCTCTAGCTACAAATGATTTAGTTCATAAAAAATTAATAGACAACAACAAATAAAAGTGTAATATTCATGTTTAAAATATGAAATAGAATTGGATTACACTATTAATTTGTATCTTGAATTTGTCACCATTGTCTGGAATCTGGTAATAGTCTATTGCAAGATATTCATGGAAGCATATTCTGTAATAATCAAAATAAATTAAATATAAGTAAAATTAAAATTTGACTATAAGAATTAACAAAAAGAACAACCATTAACCAAGGGGACATGAACACAAAAAATATAAAATAAATGTAATAAATAATTCAAATAGCTAAACATTTAATTCATAGGCTGTGTGTACTATTCTAATAACATAAGGTGACATTGTACACTTTTAAAATATCATGAGTTTATACACATATTTTCTAAGACCACAAAAGATATGATGTATTTCTTCAACCTAAATAAAAATACGTTCACATATGTAAACCACAAGGAGATAAAATAAAAAGAATGTATGGTAGACTACCATATATGATGTTTGAAAATATGCTTTCTCCAATAGGTGTCAAACAAGTCTTACAACCTAATTTAATTTCTCTTACATCTATTTCCCTACTCTCCATACATACTCCAACCACTATGAATAGATGGTCTAACAAATTAAGTGCAAAAACACCTCTTGTGGTGTTGGTGTATATTTCGATATTCTGTAAAATATATATAGGAAAAATCTACCTAATTTTCTCAATATAATTAATTATAAATTTGATCAAAAATGAAAAAAACATTCAAATTAATTTACACCAATGTGAAAAAACACCCCAATTTGCTCGACAATAGAACAAATTTTTGAACATAATGCTAATCAACGATATGCCACTAGTGGTATTACTGCTTTTCTTTTTAAGAAAATTGCAACAATTCATAATCTTCCAGTTCAGGTAATTAAATATTATTATATTTTCTTCATATAAGAGGCAGAAATGAAGACTCATTTTTTTATAGGACTTTGTGGTAAGAAATGATATGGGGTGTGGGTCCACTATTGGTCCAATTCTTGCTTCTGGAGTTGGAATTCGTACTGTTGATTGTGGTATTCCTCAACAATCTATGCACAGGTTGGTACATATATATTTTTTTTAATTTTATTATCGAGTTTGATTTCTCAATTACTCTCAAGATCTTTACTTGTTTTTGTTTAATTGCAGTGTGAGAGAGATTTGTGGGAAGGAAGATGTGGAGATTGCTTACAACTACTTTAAGGCGTTTTATGAAATGTTCTCAAGCGTAGATAAAAAACTAAAAATAGATTGCTAAAAGGCAGATTCAATTATTCAAACAACAAACACACATCACACCATTACATTTACTGTCTCAAAGCTATTCATCAAATAAACTCTTGTTGGTAATCAAACAAACACACATTTATTAAATAATAAGAAAAACATGATGGGATCAAATACTTCAATTCTCCAAGCAAAAAAAATACTTCATTTCTCAGTCTTTTTGGGATTCACTTCATTTTTCTTTGAGGATGAGCTAGCAATCATTGCTTCCAGGTGCCGCTTCTCTCCAGTGAGCTGTTTGGCTAACTTTCTTAGCCTTTCATTTTCTAAAGCAATTTGCAAGTTTGCTAAGTATAGCCTTGCGTTTTCTCTTTCCAACTCTTTCTTCTTGTTCCTGAAAGACATGAAAAAAATGTTAGTTTACTTGTTTTAGACTAGTATACATACCTTTATATTCCAAATTCTATTCATAGATTTGCTATCTCACCTCCTTTAAATGATTTACACTACAAAATGAGAAAATGAGGAAGGTGATTTACTCTATTTATACTAATTAACATTGGTAGAACAAATTTTTAAATGAAAAAATACCTTAGATTTATAAATTGAAATGATATGGCCAACGATCTAAGATAATAGCATGTAAAAATAGTATTTAGACAGAAGACTGCAGATCTAGATGGAGACAATAGTTGAGGATAATATCATAATTAAGGAAGAAGAGGGAGATACTACAGAGAAATTGAAAAAAAGTAGATTGGATGGAAGAAATGAATTCCGATTAGAGAAGATTGAAATTAGAAGATAACGAATATTTAGACATTAGAGTTAGATAGTAAAAGTGACGAAAAAAGGAATATCAAGAGGAGGCTGACAGTAGGTTTGAAACTAAGAGTGGAAGAAGATGTATGTATATGTATAGGAAAAGGCGGCAACATTAGGGTTTAATGGGTAGTTTATTTTTTATTGTGTTTGTGAAATTAGTGTGGACCCTAAATTGTATTAATATTTTAATTATAGTTTAAAATTATAATTATAATTTTAATTATAGTTTAAAATTATAATTTTAATAAATAACATGAAATTATTTTTTTCTTATTATATATTTTCTAATAAAGTTTTATATTTAACTTCTATGAATAAAATTGTTTCTACTGTATAATTTTGATATTTGTTCGATAAAGTTTTAATCCCCTAATTGTCTTTATATGTTATTGTTTATAAATTGAATATTACCTATGCAAAAAATTAAAAATTTATATTTTAATTTAATACAACTTAATCAAATTGTTTAAAAACTTAGTTTTTAAATAGTTAATTGTTCAATAGATGTACTCGACTTCTTACAGTAATCTAAGATAATTTATCTATTAAAATATCCTTGAATTTACCAATAATAGAGGATGGTGACATTGTGATGCTAGTTAAATGTTTATTTTTGTCAAAGTTAAATTATGATGAATTATAATGTAGTGTTACGACATTCATTGATGAATTGCATTCTGAAAAGTATGGCTTATGAGTTTTACCCTTATTCTTACTAAAATAAGTGTTGTTATAAATAAAACAAAATATCATTAAATGTTCGAGCATAGATAACTTTTAAAATCCTTCAAGGTCTTTTAGAGCTAGTAGTGACTACCACAAAAAAAATTGCTAATATCACCATTGAGGATGCTTTTGATGAAACATTGTTAAAGTTAACTGTAAAATTATCTAAATTGGATGTCATGAAATGAAGCTTATAAGAGTAGTGAACTAGAGTGTTAAGTGTATTGCAAGAAAAATACATTAACTTATATACTATAGGGTTAGCCAAGTACATATTTTCTAAATATGATAGATTCCAGATTGTCAAAGGTTTGAAGATAAGGATGCAACTATACATTCAGTATCATTGTGGTAGTGTATTACATGTCGTTTCTCTACATGTCGTTAGTATAGGGACAAAATCGTTACAATGTGTATTTACCTTTGTTGTCCCCTAGAGTGTGATAGGTAAATCAACACATAGGGGAGCTACTACCCACAAGTGAATGAGTCGTTAACAAGTAACGAATAATTACTAGGAATATCGTTCTCCATATGCACTAGGAGGTTAATTCTTTTGTCTTTCCAGGAAGCGTAGAGGGGACAAATTACAGTTAACTAAAACATAAAATATATTTTTTGTTTCTCAAAAGTAAGGATTAAATTCAAAATAAATAATATATGATTAGTAATGTATTTTTAACCAAAGGACATACTAGTCAACACGAGAATATAGATAAGAAGATAGTTTGAGAGTCGCTACTAATTTCCACTAATTATGAATTTACCCATTTATGGATATCATGGTAAATTGTTATTTTAGCAATAGTCGAAACTCTAAAATCCCTTAATTCCATCCCAGGTAGATAGAGGGTTATCCTACAATTCTATGGACCTCTCCCGAGTGAGCCGTACAAAACTTTCAAACGTAATTAATTCTAAATTAATTGACTATCCGGTTAGTCAAGACCTCCTAATTCAATAAGACACACCGAATGATTATATATTATTTTCTATAATCCGATCTCCCCCTCTCTCCCTCCCGGATGACAGTCTAGTCTACTAATACCACCTACAACTTTATCTTCATAAGGGATGAAGAAATCATAAATACATAATGAATGCTAAATCAATTCATTTGAATAGTAATATCCCAAAACACAATGAAACATCATAATCCAAATGTAGGGTTCATACATTATCCCTTTCTCTAGCTACAAATGATTTAGTTCATAAAAAATTAATAGACAACAACAAATAAAAGTGTAATATTCATGTTTAAAATATGAAATAGAATTGGATTACACTATTAATTTGTATCTTGAATTTGTCACCATTGTCTGGAATCTGGTAATAGTCTATTGCAAGATATTCATGGAAGCATATTCTGTAATAATCAAAATAAATTAAATATAAGTAAAATTAAAATTTGACTATAAGAATTAACAAAAAGAACAACCATTAACCAAGGGGACATGAACACAAAAAATATAAAATAAATGTAATAAATAATTCAAATAGCTAAACATTTAATTCATAGGCTGTGTGTACTATTCTAATAACATAAGGTGACATTGTACACTTTTAAAATATCATGAGTTTATACACATATTTTCTAAGACCACAAAAGATATGATGTATTTCTTCAACCTAAATAAAAATACGTTCACATATGTAAACCACAAGGAGATAAAATAAAAAGAATGTATGGTAGACTACCATATATGATGTTTGAAAATATGCTTTCTCCAATAGGTGTCAAACAAGTCTTACAACCTAATTTAATTTCTCTTACATCTATTTCCCTACTCTCCATACATACTCCAACCACTATGAATAGATGGTCTAACAAATTAAGTGCAAAAACATCTCTTGTGGTGTTGGTGTATATTTCGATATTCTGTAAAATATATATAGGAAAAATCTACCTAATTTTCTCAATATAATTAATTATAAATTTGATCAAAAATGAAAAAAACATTCAAATTAATTTACACCAATGTGAAAAAACACCCCAATTTGCTCGACAGTAGAACAAATTTTTGAACATAATGCTAATCAACGATATGCCACTAGTGGTATTACTGCTTTTCTTTTTAAGAAAATTGCAACAATTCATAATCTTCCAGTTCAGGTAATTAAATATTATTATATTTTCTTCATATAAGAGGCAGAAATGAAGACTCGTTTTTTTATAGGACTTTGTGGTAAGAAATGATATGGGGTGTGGGTCCACTATTGGTCCAATTCTTGCTTATGGAGTTGGAATTCGTACTGTTGATTGTGGTATTCCTCAACAATCTATGCACAGGTTGGTACATATATATTTTTTTTTAATTTTATTATCGAGTTTGATTTCTCAATTACTCTCAAGATCTTTACTTGTTTTTGTTTAATTGCAGTGTGAGAGAGATTTGTGTGAAGGAAGATGTGGAGATTGCTTACAACTACTTTAAGGCGTTTTATGAAATGTTCTCAAGCGTAGATAAAAAACTAAAAATAGATTGCTAAAAGGCAGATTCAATTATTCAAACAACAAACACACATCACACCATTACATTTACTGTCTCAAAGCTATTCATCAAATAAACTCTTGTGGGTAATCAAACAAACACACATTTATTAAATAATAAGAAAAACATGATGGGATCAAATACTTCAATTCTCCAAGCAAAAAAAATACTTCATTTCTCAGTCTTTTTGGGATTCACTTCATTTTTCTTTGAGGATGAGCTAGCAATCATTGCTTCCAGGTGCCGCTTCTCTCCAGTGAGCTGTTTGGCTAACTTTCTTAGCCTTTCATTTTCTAAAGCAATTTGCAAGTTTGCTAAGTATAGCCTTGCGTTTTCTCTTTCCAACTCTTTCTTCTTGTTCCTGAAAGACATGAAAAAAATGTTAGTTTACTTGTTTTAGACTAGTATACATACCTTTATATTCCAAATTCTATTCATAGATTTGCTATCTCACCTCCTTTAAATGATTTACACTACAAAATGAGAAAATGAGGAAGGTGATTTACTCTATTTATACTAATTAACATTGGTAGAACAAATTTTTAAATGAAAAAATACCTTAGATTTATAAATTGAAATGATATGGCCAACGATCTAAGATAATAGCATGTAAAAATAGTATTTAGACAGAAGACTGCAGATCTAGATGGAGACAATAGTTGAGGATAATATCATAATTAAGGAAGAAGAGGGAGATACTACAGAGAAATTGAAAAAAAGTAGATTGGATGGAAGAAATGAATTTCGATTAGAGAAGATTGAAATTAGAAGATAACGAATATTTAGACATTAGAGTTAGATAGTAAAAGTGACGAAAAAAGGAATATCAAGAGGAGGCTGACAGTCGGTTTGAAACTAAGAGTGGAAGAAGATGTATGTATATGTATAGGAAAAGGCGGCAACATTAGGGTTTAATGGGTAGTTTATTTTTTATTGTGTTTGTGAAATTAGTGTGGACCCTAAATTGTATTAATATTTTAATTATAGTTTAAAATTATAATTATAATTTTAATTATAGTTTAAAATTATAATTTTAATAAATAACATGAAATTATTTTTTTCTTATTATATATTTTCTAATAAAGTTTTATATTTAACTTCTATGAATAAAATAGTTTCTACTGTATAATTTTGATATTTGTTCGATAAAGTTTTAATCCCCTAATTGTCTTTATATGTTATTGTTTATAAATTGAACATTACCTATGCAAAAAATTAAAAATTAATATTTTAGTTTATTACTACTAAATCAAATTGTTTAAAAACTTAGTTTTTAAATAGTTAATTGTTCAATAGATGTACTCGACTTCTTACAGTAATCTAAGATAATATATCTATTAAAATATCCTTGAATTTACCAATAATAGAGGATGGTGACATTGTGATGCTAGTTAAATGTTTATTTTTGTCAAAGTTAAATTATGATGAATTATAATGTAGTGTTACGACATTCATTGATGAATTGCATTCTGAAAAGTATGGCTTATGAGTTTTACCCTTATTCTTACTAAAATAAGTGTTGTTATAAATAAAAAAAAATATCATTCATAAAAATGTTCGAGCATAGATAACTTTTAAAATCCTTCAAGGTCTTTTAGAGCTAGTAGTGACTACCACAAAAAAAATTGCTAATATCACCATTGAGGATGCTTTTGATGAAACATTGTTAAAGTTAACTGTAAAATTATCTAAATTGGATGTCATGAAATGAAGCTTATAAGAGTAGTGAACTAGAGTGTTAAGTGTATTGCAAGAAAAATACATTAACTTATATACTATAGGGTTCGCCAAGTACATATTTTCTAAATATGATAGATTCCAGATTGTCAAAGGTTTGAAGATAAGGATGCAACTATACATTCAGTATCATTGTGGTAGTGTATTACATGTCGTTTCTCTACATGTCGTTAGTATAGGGACAAAATCATTACAATGTGTATTTACCTTTGTTGTCCCCTAGAGTGTGATAGGTAAATCAACACCTAGGGGAGCTACTACCCACAAGTGAATGAGTCGTTAACAAGTAACAAATAATTACTAGGAATATCGTTCTCCATATGCACTAGGAGGTTAATTCTTTTGTCTTTCCAGGAAGCGTAGAGGGGACAAATTACAGTTAACTAAAACATAAAATATATTTTTTGTTTCTCAAAAGTAAGGATTAAAGTCAAAATAAATAATATATGATTAGTAATGTATTTTTAACCAAAGGACATACTAGTCAACACGAGAATATAGATAAGAAGATAGTTTGAGAGTCGCTACTAATTTCCACTAATTATGAATTTACCCATTTATGGATATCATGGTAAATTGTTATTTTAGCAATAGTCGAAACTCTAAAATCCCTTAATTCCATCCCAGGTAGATAGAGGGTTATCCTACAATTCTATGGACCTCTCCCGAGTGACCCCTACAAAACTTTCAAACGTAATTAATTCTAAATTAATTGACTATCCGGTTAGTCAAGACCTCCTAACTCAATAACACACACCGAATGATTATATATTATTTTTTATAATCAGATCTCCCCCTCTCCCCCTCCCGGATGACAGTCTAGTCTACTAATACCACCTACAACTTTATCTTCATAAGGGCTGAAGAAATCATAAATACATAATGAATGCTAAATCAATTCATTTGAATAGTAATATCCCAAAACACAATGAAACATCATAATCCAAATGTAGGGTTCATACATTATCCCTTTCTCTAGCTACAAATGATTTAGTTCATAAAAAAATAATAGACAACAACAAATAAAAGTGTAATATTCATGTTTAAAATATGAAATAGAATTGGATTACACTATTAATTTGTATCTTGAATTTGTCACCATTGTCTGGAATTTGGTAATAGTCTATTGCAAGATATCCCAGGAAGCATATTCTGTAATAATCAAAATAAATTAAATATAATTAAAATTAAAATTTGACTATAAGAATAAACAAAAAGAACAACCATTAACCAAGGGGACATGAACACAAAAAATATAAAATAAATGTAATAAATAATTCAAATAGATAAACATTTAATTCATAGGCTGTGTGTACTATTCTAATAACATAAGGTGACATTGTACACTTTTAAAATATCATGAGTTTATACACAAATTTTCTAAGACCACAAAAGATATGACGTATTTCTTCAACCTAAATAAAAATACGTTCACATATGTAAACCACAAGGAGATAAAATAAAAAGAATGTATGGTAGACTACCATATATGATGTTTGAAAATATGCTTTCTCCAATAGGTGTCAAACAAGTCTTACAACCTAATTTAATTTCTCTTACATCTATTTCCCTACTCTCCATACATACTCCAACCACTATGAATAGATGGTCTAACAAATTAAGTGCAACAACATCTCTTGTGGTGTTGGTGTATATTTCGATATCCTGTAAAATATATATAGGAAAAATCTACCTAATTTTCTCAATATAATTAATTATAAATTTGATCAAAAATGAAAAAAACATTCAAATTAATTTACACCAATGTGAAAAAACAACCCAATTTGCTCGACATTAGAACAAATTTTTGAACATAATGCTAATCAACGATATGCCTAGTGGTATTACTGCTTTTCTTTTTAAGGAAATTGCAACAATTCATAATCTTCCAGTTCAGGTAATTAAATATTATTATATTTTCTTCATATAAGAGGAAGAAATGAAGACTCATTTTTTTATAGGACTTTGTGGTAAGAAATGATATGGGGTGTGGGTCCACTATTGGTCCAATTCTTGCTTCTGGAGTTGGAATTCGTACTGTTGATTGTGGTATTCCTCAACAATCTATGCACAGGTTGGTACATATATATTTTTTTTAATTTTATTATCGAGTTTGATTTCTCAATTACTCTCAAGATCTTTACTTGTTTTTGTTTAATTGCAGTGTGAGAGAGATTTGTGGGAAGGAAGATGTGGAGATTGCTTACAACTACTTTAAGGCATTTTATGAAATGTTCTCAAGGTAGATAAAAAACTAAAAATAGATTGCTAAAAGACAGATTCAATTATTCAAACAACAAACACACATCACACCATTACATTTACTGTCTCAAAGCTATTCATCAAATAAACTCTTGTGGGTAATCAAACAAACACACATTTATTAAATAATAAGAAAAACATGATGGGATCAAATATTTCATTTCTCCAAGCAAAAAAAAATACTTCATTTCTCAGTCTTTTTGGGATTCACTTCATTTTTCGTTGAGGATGAGCTAGCAACCATTGCTTCCAGGTGTCGTTTCTCTCCAGTGAGCTGTTTGGCTAACTTTCTTAGCCTTTCATTTTCTAAAGCAATTTGCAAGTTTGCTAAGTATAGCCTTGCGTTTTCTCTTTCCATCTCTTTCTTCTTGTTCCTGAAAGACAAGAAAAAATGTTAGTTTACTTGTTTTAGACTAGTATACATACCTTTATATTCCAAAATCTATTCATAGATTTGCTATCTCACCTCTTTTAAATGATTTACACTACAAAATGAGAAAATGAGGAAGGTGATTTACTCTATTTATACTAATTAACATTGGTAGAACAAATTTTTAAATGAAAAAATACCTTAGATTTATAAATCGAAATGATATGGCCAACGATCTAAGATAATAGCATGTAAAAATAGTATTTAGACAGAAGACTGCAGATCTAGATGGAGACAATAGTTGAGGATAATATCATAATTAAGGAAGAAGAGGGAGATACTACAGAGAAATTGAAAAAAAGTAGATTGGATGGAAGAAATGAATTCCGATTAGAGAAGATTGAAATTAGAAGATAACGAATATTTAGACATTAGAGTTAGATAGTAAAAGTGACGAAAAAAGGAATATCAAGAGGAGGCTGACAGTAGGTTTGAAACTAAGAGTGGAAGAAGATGTATGTATATGTATAGAAAAAGGCGGCAACATTAGGGTTTAATGGGTAGTTTATTTTTTATTGTGTTTGTGAAATTAGTGTGGACCCTAAATTGTATTAATATTTTAATTATAGTTTAAAATTATAATTTTAATTATAGTTTAAAATTATAATTTTAATTATAGTTTAAAATTATAATTTTAATAAATAACATGAAATTATTTTTTTCTTATTATATATTTTCTAATAAAGTTTTATATTTAACTTCTATGAATAAAATTGTTTCTACTGTATAATTTTGATATTTGTTCGATAAAGTTTTAATCCCCTAATTGTCTTTATATGTTATTGTTTATAAATTGAACATTACCTATGCAAAAAATTAAAAATTAATATTTTAATTTATTACTACTTAATCAAATTGTTTAAAAACTTAGTTTTTAAATAGTTAATTGTTCAATAGATGTACTCGACTTCTTACAGTAATCTAAGATAATTTATCTATTAAAATATCCTTGAATTTACCAATAATAGATGATGGTGACATTGTGATGCTAGTTAAATGTTTATTTTTGTCAAAGTTAAATTATGATGAATTATAATGTAGTGTTACGACATTCATTGATGAATTGCATTCTGAAAAGTATGGCTTATGAGTTTTACCCTTATTCTTACTAAAATAAGTGTTGTTATAAATAAAACAAAATATCATTCATAAAAATGTTCGAGCATAGATAACTTTTAAAATCCTTCAAGGTCTTTTAGAGCTAGTAGTGACTACCACAAAAAAAATTGCTAATATCACCATTGAGGATGCTTTTGATGAAACATTGTTAAAGTTAACTGTAAAATTATCTAAATTGGATGTCATGAAATGAAGCTTATAAGAGTAGTGAACTAGAGTGTTAAGTGTATTGCAAGAAAAATACATTAACTTATATACTATAGGGTTCGCCAAGTACATATTTTCTAAATATGATAGATTCCAGATTGTCAAAGGTTTGAAGATAAGGATGCAACTATACATTCAGAATCATTGTGGTAGTGTATTACATGTCGTTTCTCTACATGTCGTTAGTATAGGGACAAAATCGTTACAATGTGTATTTACCTTTGTTGTCCCCTAGAGTGTGATAGGTAAATCAACACATAGGGGAGCTACTACCCACAAGTGAATGAGTCGTTAACAAGTAACAAATAATTACTAGGAATATCGTTCTCCATATGCACTAGGAGGTTAATTCTTTTGTCTTTCCAGGAAGCGTAGAGGGGACAAATTACAGTTAACTAAAACATAAAATATATTTTTTGTTTCTCAAAAGTAAGGATTAAAGTCAAAATAAATAATATATGATTAGTAATGTATTTTTAACCAAAGGACATACTAGTCAACACGAGAATATAGATAAGAAGATAGTTTGAGAGTCGCTACTAATTTCCACTAATTATGAATTTACCCATTTATGGATATCATGGTAAATTGTTATTTTAGCAATAGTCGAAACTCTAAAATCCCTTAATTCCATCCCAGGTAGATAGAGGGTTATCCTACAATTCTATGGACCTCTCCCGAGTGACCCCTAAAAAACTTTCAAACGTAATTAATTCTAAATTAATTGACTATCCGGTTAGTCAAGACCTCCTAACTCAATAACACACACCGAATGATTATATATTATTTTCTATAATCCGATCTCTCCCTCTCCCCCTCCCGGATGACAGTCTAGTCTACTAATACCACCTACAACTTTATCTTCATAAGGGCTGAAGAAATCATAAATACATAATGAATGCTAAATCAATTTATTTGAATAGTAATATCCCAAAACACAATGAAACATCATAATCCAAATGTAGGGTTCATACATTATCCCTTTCTCTAGCTACAAATGATTTAGTTCATAAAAAAATAATAGACAACAACAAATAAAAGTGTAATATTCATGTTTAAAATATGAAATAGAATTGGATTACACTATTAATTTGTATCTTGAATTTGTCACCATTGTCTGGAATTTGGTAATAGTCTATTGCAAGATATCCCAGGAAGCATATTCTGTAATAATCAAAATAAATTAAATATAATTAAAATTAAAATTTGACTATAAGAATAAACAAAAAGAACAACCATTAACCAAGGGGACATGAACACAAAAAATATAAAATAAATGTAATAAATAATTCAAATAGATAAACATTTAATTCATAGGCTGTGTGTACTATTCTAATAACATAAGGTGACATTGTACACTTTTAAAATATCATGAGTTTATACACATATTTTCTAAGACCACAAAAGATATGATGTATTTCTTCAACCTAAATAAAAATACGTTCACATATGTAAACCACAAGGAGATAAAATAAAAAGAATGTATGGTAGACTACCATATATGATGTTTGAAAATATGCTTTCTCCAATAGGTGTCAAACAAGTCTTACAACCTAATTTAATTTCTCTTACATCTATTTCCCTACTCTCCATACATACTCCAACCACTATGAATAGATGGTCTAACAAATTAAGTGCAACAACATCTCTTGTGGTGTTGGTGTATATTTCGATATTCTGTAAAATATATATAGGAAAAATCTACCTAATTTTCTCCATATAATAAATTATAAATTTGATCAAAAATGAAAAAAACATTCAAATTAATTTACACCAATGTGAAAAAACACCCCAATTTGCTCGACATTAGAACAAATTTTTGAACATAATGCTAATCAACGATATGCCACTAGTGGTATTACTGCTTTTCTTTTTAAGGAAATTGCAACAATTCATATAATTAAATATTATTATATTTTCTTCATATAAGAGGAAGAAATGAAGACTCGTTTTTTTATAGGACTTTGTGGTAAGAAATGATATGGGGTGTGTGTCCACTATTGGTCCAATTCTTGCTTCTAGAGTTGGAATTCGTACTGTTGATTGTGGTATTCCTCAACAATCTATGCACAGGTTGGTACATATATATTTTTTTTAATTTTATTATCGAGTTTGATTTCTCAATTACTCTCAAGATCTTTACTTGTTTTTATTTAATTGCAGTGTGAGAGAGATTTGTGGGAAGGAAGATGTGGAGATTGCTTACAACTACTTTAAGGCGGTTTATGAAATGTTCTCAAGCGTAGATAAAAAACTAAAAATAGATTGCTAAAAGACAGATTCAATTATTCAAACAACAAACACACATCACACCATTACATTTACTGTCTCAAAGCTATTCATCAAATAAACTCTTGTGGGTAATCAAACAAACACACATTTATTAAATAATAAGAAAAACATGATGGGATCAAATATTTCATTTCTCCAAGCAAAAAAAATACTTCATTTCTCAGTCTTTTTGGGATTCACTTCATTTTTCGTTGAGGATGAGCTAGCAACCATTGCTTCCAGGTGCCGCTTCTCTCCAGTGAGCTGTTTGGCTAACTTTCTTAGCCTTTCATTTTCTAAAGCAATTTGCAAGTTTGCTAAGTATAGCCTTGCGTTTTCTCTTTCCATCTCTTTCTTCTTGTTCCTGAAAGACATGAAAAAAATGTTAGTTTACTTGTTTTAGACTAGTATACATACCTTTATATTCCAAATTCTATTCATAGATTTGCTATCTCACCTCTTTTAAATGATTTACACTACAAAATGAGCAAATGAGGAAGGTGATTTACTCTATTTATACTAATTCTCATTGGTAGAACAAATTTTTAAATTAAAAAAGTACCTTAGATTTATAAATTGAAATGATATGGCCAACTATCTAAGATACTAACATGTAAAAATAGTATTTAGACAGAAGACAGATCTAGATGGAGACAATAGTTGAAGATAATATCATAATTAAGGAAGAAGAGGGAGATACTAGAGAGAAATTGAAAAAAAGTAGATTGGATGGAAGAAATGAATTCCGATTAGAGAAGATTGAAATTAGAAGATAACGAATATTTAGACATTAGAGTTAGATAGTAAAAGTGACGAAAAAAGGAATATCAAGAGGAGGCTGACAGTAGGTTTGAATGGGTAGTTTATTTTTTATTGTGTTTGTGAAATTAGTGTGGACCTTAAATTGTATTAATATTTTAATTATATTTTAAAATTATAATTTTAATAAATAACATGAAATTGTTTTTTTTTTATATATATTTTCTAATTAAGTTTTATATTTAACTTCTATGAATAAAATTGTTTCTACTGTATACTTTTGATATTTGTTTGTTAAAGTTTTAATCCCCTAATTGTCTTTATATGTTATTGTTTATAAATTGAACATTACCTATGCAAAAAATTAAAAATTAATATTTTAATTTATTACTACTTAATCAAATTGTTTAAAAACTTAGTTTTTAAATAGTTAATTGTTCAATAGATGTACTCGACTTCTTACAGTAATCTAAGATAATTTATCTATTAAAATATCCTTGAATTTACCAATAATAGAGGATGGTGACATTGTGATGCTAGTTAAATGTTTATTTTTGTCAAAGTTAAATTATGATGAATTATAATGTAGTGTTACGACATTCATTGATGAATTGCATTCTGAAAAGTATGGCTTATGAGTTTTACCCTTATTCTTACTAAAATAAGTGTTGTTATAAATAAAACAAAATATCATTCATAAAAATGCTCGACCATAGATAACTTTTAAAATCCTTCAAGGTCTTTTAGAGCTAGTAGTAACTACCACAAAAAAAATTGCTAATATCACCATTGAGGATGCTTTTGATGAAACATTGTTAAAGTTAACTGTAAAATTATCTAAATTGGATGTCATGAAATGAAGCTTATAAGAGTAGTGAACTAGAGTGTTAAGTGTATTGCAAGAAAAATACATTAACTTATATCCTATAGGGTTCGCCAAGTACATATTTTCTAAATATGATAGATTCCAGATTGTCAAAGGTTTGAAGATAAGGATGCAACTATAGATTCAGTATCATTGTGGTAGTGTATTACATGTCGTTTCTCTACATGTCGTTAGTATAGGGACAAAATCGTTACAATGTGTATTTACCTTTGTTGTCTACTAGAGTGTGATAGGTAAATCAACACCTAGGGGAGCTACTACCCACAAGTGAATGAGTCGTTAACAAGTAACAAATAATTACTAGGAATATCGTTCTCCATATGCACTAGGAGGTTAATTCTTTTGTCTTTCCAGGAAGCGTAGAGGGGACAAATTACAGTTAACTAAAACATAAAATATATTTTTTGTTTCTCAAAAGTAAGGATTAAAGTCAAAATAAATAATATATGATTAGTAATGTATTTTTAACCAAATGACATACTAGTCAACACGAGAATATAGATAAGAAGATAGTTTGAGAGTCGCTACTAATTTCCACTAATTATGAATTTACCCATTTATGGATATCATGGTAAATTGTTATTTTAGCAATAGTCGAAACTCTAAAATCCCTTAATTCCATCCCAGATAGATAGAGGGTTATCCTACAATTCAATGGACTTCTCCCGAGTGACCCCTACAAAACTTTCAAACGTAATTAATTATAAATTAATTGACTATCCGGTTAGTCAAGACCTCCTAACTCAATAACACACACCGAATGATTATATATATTATTTTCTATAATCCGATCTCCGCCTCTCCCCCTCCCGGATGACAGTCTAGTCTACTAATACCACTTACAACTTTATCTTCATAAGGGCTGAAGAAATCATAAATACATAATGAATGCTAAATCAATTCATTTGAATAGTAATATCCCAGAACACAATGAAACATCATAATCCAAATGTAGGGTTCATACATTATCCATTTCTCTAGCTACAAATGATTTAGTTCATAAAAAAATAATAGACAACAACATATAAAATTGTAATATTCATGTTTAAAATATGAAATAGAATTGGATTACACTATTAATTTGTATCTTGAATTTGTCACCATTGTCTGGAATTTGGTAATAGTCTATGGCAAGGTATCCCAGGAAGCATATTCTGTAATAATCAAAATAAATTAAATATAATTAAAATTAAAATTTGACTATAAGAATTAACAAAAAGAACAACCATTAACAAAGGGGACATGAACACAAAAAATATAAACATTTAATTCATAGGCTGTGTGTACTATTCTAATAACATAAGGTGACATTGTACACTTTTAAAATATCATGAGTTTATACACATATTTTCTAAGACCACAAAAGATATGATGTATTTCTTCAACCTAAATAAATATACGTTTACATATGTAAACCACAAGGAGATAAAATAAAAAGAATGTATGGTAGACTACCATATATGATGTTTGAAAATAAGGCTTTCTCCAATAGGTGTCAAACAAGTCTTACAACCTAATTTAATTTCTCTTACATCTATTTCCCTACTCTCCATACATACTCCAACCACTATGAATAGATGGTCTAACAAATTAAGTGCAAAAACATCTCTTGTGGTGTTGGTGTATATTTGGATATTCTATAAATTATATATAGGAAAAATCTACCTAATTTTCTCAATAAAATTAATTATAAATTTGATCAAAAATGAAAAAAACATTCAAATTAATTTACACCAATGTGAAAAAACACCCCAATTTGCTCGACAATAGAACAAATTTTTGAACATAATGCTAATCAACGATATGCAACTAGTGGTATTACTGCTTTTATTTTTAAGGAAATTGCAACAATTCATAATCTTCCAGTTCAGGTAATTAAATAGTATTATATTTTCTTCATATAAGTGGCAGAAATGAAGACTCGTTTTTTTATAGGACTTTGTAGTAAGAAATGATATTTGGTGTGGGTCCACTATTGGTCCAATTCTTGCTTCTGGTGTTGGAATTCGTACTGTTGATTGTGGTATTCCTCAACAATCTATGCACAGGTTGGAACATATATATTTTTTTTAATTTTATTATCGAGTTTGATTTCTCAATTACTCTCAAGATCTTTACTTGTTTTTGTTTAATTGCAGTGTGAGAGAGATTTGTGGTAAGGAAGATGTGGAGATTGCTTACAACTACTTTAAGGCGTTTTATGAAATGTTCTCAAGCGTAGATAAAAAACTAAAAATAGATTGCTAAAAGGCAGATTCAATTATTCAAACAACAAACACACATCACGCCATTACATTTACTGTCTCAAAGCTATTCATCAAATAAACTCTTGTGGGTAATCAAACAAACACACATTTATTAAATAATAAGAAAAACATGATGGGATCAAATACTTCATTTCTCCAAGAAAAAAAAATACTTCATTTCTCAGTCTTTTTGGGATTTACTTCATTTTTCTTTGAGGATGAGCTAGCAACCATTGCTTCCAGGTGCCGCTTCTCTCCAGTGAGCTGTTTGGCTAACTTTCTTAGCCTTTCATTTTCTAAAGCAATTTGCAAGTTTGCTAAGTATAGCCTTGCGTTTTCTCTTTCCATCTCTTTCTTCTTGTTCCTGAAAGACAAGAAAAAAATGTTAGTTTACTTGTTTTAGACTAGTATACATACCTTTATATTCCAAATTCTATTCATAGATTTGCTATCTCACGTCTTTTAAATGATTTACACTACAAAATGAGCAAATGAGGAAGGTGATTTACTCTATTTATACTAATTCACATTGGTAGAACAAATTTTTAAATTAAAAAAGTACCTTAGATTTATAAATTGAAATGATATGGCCAACGATCTAAGATACTAGCATGTAAAAATAGTATTTAGACAGAAGACTGCAGATCTAGATGGAGACAATAGTTGAGGATAATATCATAATTAAGGAAGAAGAGGGAGATACTACAGAGAAATTGAAAAAAAGTAGATTGGATGGAAGAAATGAATTCTGATTAGAGAAGATTGAAATTAGAAGATAAACGAATATTTAGACATTAGAGTTAGATAGTAAAAGTGACGAAAAAAGGAATATCAAGAGGAGGCTTGACAGTAGGTTTGAAACTAAGAGTGGAAGAAGATGTATGTATATGTATAGAAAAAGGCGGCAACATTAGGGTTTAATGGGTAGTTTATTTTTTATTGTGTTTGTGAAATTTGTGTGGACCCTATATTGTATTAATATTTTAATTATAGTTTAAAATTATAATTTTAATAAATAACATGAAATTATTTTTTTCTTATTATATATTTTCTAATAAAGTTTTATATTTAACTTCTATGAATAAAATTGTTTCTACTGTATACTTTTGATATTTGTTCGATAAAGTTTTAATCCCCTAATTGTCTTTATATGTTATTGTTTATAAATTGAACATTACCTATGCAAAAAATTAAAAATTAATATTTTAATTTATTACTACTTAATCAAATTGTTTAAAAACTTAGTTTTTAAATAGTTAATTGTTCAATAGATGTACTCGACTTCTTACAGTAATCTAAGATAATTTATCTATTAAAATATCCTTGAATTTACCAATAATAGAGGATGGTGACATTGTGATGCTAGTTAAATGTTTATTTTTGTCAAAGTTAAATTATGATGAATTATAATGTAGTGTTACGACATTCATTGATGAATTGCATTCTGAAAAGTATGGCTTATGAGTTTTACCCTTATTCCTACTAAAATAAGTGTTGTTATAAATAAAACAAAATATCATTCATAAAAATGTTCGAGCATAGATAACTTTTAAAATCCTTCAAGGTCTTTTAGAGCTAGTAGTGACTACCACTAAAAAAAATTGCTAATATCACCATTGAGGATGCTTTTGATGAAACACTGTTAAAGTTAACTGTAAAATTATCTAAATTGGATCTCATGAAATGAAGCTTATAAGAGTAGTGAACTAGAGTGTTAAGTGTATTGCAAGAAAAATACATTAAATTATATCCTATAGGATTCGCCAAGTACATATTTTCTAAATATGATAGATTCCAGATTGTCAAAGGTTTGAAGATAAGGATGCAACTATACATTCAGTATCATTGTGGTAGTGTATTACATGTCGTTTCTCTACATGTCGTTAGTATAGGGACAAAATCGTTACAATGTGTATTTACCTTTGTTGTCCCCTAGAGTGTGATAGGTAAATCAACACCTAGGGGAGCTACTACCCACAAGTGAATGAGTCGTTAACAAGTAACAAATAATTACTAGGAATATCGTTCTCCATATGCACTAGGAGGTTAATTCTTTTGTCTTTCCAGGAAGCGTAGAGGGGACAAATTACAGTTAACTAAAACATAAAAATTTTTTTTTTTCTCAAAAGTAAGGATTAAAGTCAAAACAAATAATATATGATTAGTAATGTATTTTTAACCAAAGGACATACTAGTCAACACGAGAATATAGATAAGAAGATAGTTTGAGAGTCGCTACTAATTTCCACTAATTATGAATTTACCCATTTATGGATATCATGGTAAATTGTTATTTTAGCAATAGTCGAAACTCTAAAATCCCTTAATTCCATCCCAGGTAGATATAGGGTTATCCTACAATTCTATGGACCTCTCCCGAGTTACCCCTACAAAACTTTCAAACGTAATTAATTCTAAATTAATTGACTATCCGGTTAGTCAAGACCTCCTAACTCAATAACACACACCGAATGATTATATATTATTTTCTATAATCCGATCTCCCCCTCTCCCCCTCCCGGATGACAGTCTAGTCTACTAATACCACCTACAACTTTATCTTCATAAGGGCTGAAGAAATCATAAATACATAATGAATGCTAAATCAATTCATTTGAATAGTAATATCCCAAAACACAATGAAACATCATAATCCAAATGTAGGGTTCATACATTATCCATTTCTCTAGCTACAAATGATTTAGTTCATAAAAAAATAATAGACAACAACAAATAAAAGTGTAATATTCATGTTTAAAATATGAAATAGAATTGGATTACACTATTAATTTGTATCTTGAATTTGTCACCATTGTCTGGAATTTGGTAATAGTCTATTGCAAGATATCCCAGGAAGCATATTCTGTAATAATCAAAATAAATTAAATATAATTAAAATTAAAATTTGACTATAAGAATTAACAAAAAGAACAACCATTAATCAAGGGGACATGAACATAAAAAATATAAAATAAATGTAATAAATTATTCAAATAGATAAACATATAATTCATAGGCTGTGTGTACTATTCTAATAACATAAGGTGACATTGTACACTTTTAAAATATCATGAGTTTATACACATATTTTCTAAGACCACAAAAGATATGATGTATTTCTTCAACCTAAATAAAAATACGTTCACATATGTAAACCACAAGGAGATAAAATAAAAAGAATGTATGGTAGACTACCATATATGATGTTTGAAAATATGCTTTCTCCAATAGGTGTCAAACAAGTCTTACAAACTAATTTAATTTCTCTTACATCTATTTCCCTACTCTCCATACATACTCCAACCACTATGAATAGATGGTCTAACAAATTAAGTGCAAAAACATCTCTTGTGGTGTTGGTGTATATTTCGATATTCTGTAAAATATATATAGGAAAAATCTACCTAATTTTCTCAATATAATTAATTATAAATTTGATCAAAAATGAAAAAAACATTCAAATTAATTTACACCAATGTGAAAAAACACCCCAATTTGCTCGACAGTAGAACAAATTTTTGAACATAATGCTAATCAACGATATGCCACTAGTGGTATTACTGCTTTTCTTTTTAAGGAAATTGCAACAATTCATAATCTTCTAGTTCAGGTAATTAAATATTATTATATTTTCTTCATATAAGAGGCAGAAATGAAGACTCGTTTTTTTATAGGACTTTGTGGTAAGAAATGTTATGGGGTGTGGGTCCACTATTGGTCCAATTCTTGCTTCTGGAGTTGGAATTCGTACTGTTGATTGTGGTATTCCTCAACTATCTATGCACAGGTTGGTACATATATATTTTTTTTAATTTTATTATCGAGTT
Source organism: Nemophila menziesii (assembly GCA_029959085.1). Classification (NCBI taxonomy): domain Eukaryota; kingdom Viridiplantae; phylum Streptophyta; class Magnoliopsida; order Boraginales; family Hydrophyllaceae; genus Nemophila; species Nemophila menziesii. The sequence goes on along the minus strand of JARWIR010000027.1, from coordinate 287,456 downwards.
TGATTTCTCAATTACTCTCAAGATCTTTACTTGTTTTTGTTTAATTGCAGTGTGAGAGAGATTTGTGGGAAGGAAGATGTGGAGATTGCTTACAACTACTTTAAGGCGTTTTATGAAATGTTCTCAAGCGTACATAAAAAACTAAAAATAGATTGCTAAAAGGCAGATTCAATTATTCTTACAACAAACACACATCACACCATTACATTTACTGTCTCAAAGCTATTCATCAAATAAACTCTTGTGGGTAATCAAACAAACACACATTTATTAAACAATAAGAAAAACATGATGGGATCAAATACTTCATTTCTCCAAGCAAAAAAAATACTTCATTTCTCAGTCTTTTTGGGATTTACTTCATTTTTCTTTGAGGATGAGCTAGCAACCATTGCTTCCAGGTGCCGCTTCTCTTCTCTCCAGTGAGCTGTTTGGCTAACTTTCTTAGCCTTTCATTTTCTAAAGCAATTTGCAAGTTTGCTAAGTATAGCCTTGCGTTTTCTCTTTCCATCTCTTTCTTCTTGTTCCTGAAAGACAAGAAAAAAATGTTAGTTTACTTGTTTTAGACTAGTATACATACCTTTATATTCCAAATTCTATTCATAGATTTGCTATCTCACCTCCTTTAAATGATTTACACTACAAAATGAGCAAATGAGGAAGGTGATTTACTCTATTTATACTAATTCACATTGGTAGAACAAATTTTTAAATTAAAAAAGTACCTTAGATTTATAAATTGAAATGATATGGCCAACTATCTAAGATACTATCATGTAAAAATAGTATTTAGACAGAAGACTGCAGATCTAGATGGAGACAATAGTTGAGGATAATATCATAATTAAGGAAGAAGAGGGAGATACTACAGAGAAATTGAAAAAAAGTAGATTGGATGGAAGAAATGAATTCCGATTAGAGAAGATTGAAATTAGAAGATAACGAATATTTAGACATTAGAGTTAGATAGTAAATGTGACGAAAAAAGGAATATCAAGAGGAGGCTGACAGTAGGTTTGAATGGGTAGTTTATTTTTTATTGTGTTTGTGAAATTAGCGTGGACCTTAAATTGTATTAATATTTTAATTATAGTTTAAAATTATAATTTTAATAAATAACATGAAATTGTTTTTTTCTTATTATATATTTTCTAATAAAGTTTTATATTTAACTTCTATGAATAAAATTGTTTCTACTGTATACGTTTGATATTTGTTTGTTAAAGTTTTAATCCCCTAACTGTCTTTATATGTTATTGTTTATAAATTGAACATTACCTATGCAAAAAATTAAAAATTAATATTTTAATTTATTACTACTTAATCAAATTGTTTAAAAACTTAGTTTTTAAATAGTTAATTGTTCAATAGATGTACTCGACTTCTTACTGTAATCTAAGATAATTTATCTATTAAAATATCCTTGAATTTACCAATAATAGAGGATGGTGACATTGTGATGCTAGTTAAATGTTTATTGTTGTCAAAGTTAAATTATGATGAATTATAATGTAGTGTTACGACATTCATTGATGAATTGCATTCTGAAAAGTATGGCTTATGAGTTTTACCCTTATTCTTACTAAAATAAGTGTTGTTATAAATAAAACAAAATATCATTCATAAAAATGGTCGAGCATAGATAACTTTTAAAATCCTTCAAGGTCTTTTAGAGCTAGTAGTGACTACCACAAAAAAAAAATTGCTAATATCACCATTGAGGATGCTTCTGATGAAACATTGTTAAAGTTAACTGTAAAATTATCTAAATTGGATGTCATGAAATGAAGCTTATAAGAGTAGTGAACTAGAGTGTTAAGTGTATTTCAAGAAAAATACATTAACTTATATCCTATAGGGTTCGCCAAGTACATATTTTCTAAATATGATAGATTCCAGATTGTCAAAGGTTTGAAGATAAGGATGCAACTATACATTCAGTATCATTGTGGTAGTGTATTACATGTCGTTTCTCTACATGTCGTTAGTATAGGGACAAAATCGTTACAATGTGTATTTACCTTTGTTGTCCCCTAGAGTGTGATAGGTAAATCAACACCTAGGGGAGATACTACCCATAAGTGAATGAGTCGTTAACAAGTAACAAATAATTACTAGGAATATCGTTCTCCATATACACTAGGAGGGTAATTCTTTTGTCTTTCCAGGAAGCGTAGAGGGGACAAATTACAGTTAACTAAAACATAAAATATATTTTTTGTTTCTCAAAAGTAAGGATTAAAGTCAAAATAAATAATATATGATTAGTAATGTATTTTTAACCAAAGGACATACTAGTCAACACGAGAATATAGATAAGAAGATAGTTTGAGAGTCGCTACTAATTTCCACTAATTATGAATTTACCCATTTATGGATATCATGGTAAATTGTTATTTTAGCAATAGTCGAAACTCTAAAATCCCTTAATTACATCCCAGGTAGATAGAGGGTTATCTTACAATTCTATGGACCTCTCCCGAGTGAGCCGTACAAAACTTTCAAACGTAATTAATTCTAAATTAATTGACTATCCGGTTAGTCAAGACCTCCTAACTCAATAAGACACACCAAATGATTATATATTATTTTCTATAATCCGATCTCCCCCTCTCTCCCTCCCGGATGACAGTCTAGTCTACTAATACCACCTACAACTTTATCTTCATAAGGGCTGAAGAAATCATAAATACATAATGAATGCTAAATCAATTCATTTGTATAGTAATATCCCAAAACACAATGAAACATCATAATCCAAATGTAGGGTTCATACATTATCCCTTTCTCTAGCTACAAATGATTTAGTTCATAAAAAAATAATAGACAACAACAAATAAAAGTGTAATATTCATGTTTAAAATATGAAATAGAATTGGATTACACTATTAATTTGTATCTTGAATTTGTCACCATTGTCTGGAATCTGGTAATAGTCTATTGCAAGATATTCCAGGAAGCATATTCTGTAATAATCAAAATAAATTAAATATAATTAAAATTAAAATTTGACTATAAGAATTAACAAAAAGAACAACCATTTACCAAGGGGACATGAACACAAAAAATATAAAATAAATGTAATAAATAATTCAAATAGATAAACATTTAATTCATAGGCTGTGTGTACTATTCTAATAACATAAGGTGACATTGTACACTTTTAAAATATCATGAGTTTATACACATATTTTCTAAGACCACAAAAGATATGATGTATTTCTTCAACCTAAATAAAAATACGTTCACATATGTAAACCACAAGGAGATAAAATAAAAAGAATGTATGGTAGACTGCCATATATGATGTTTGAAACTATGCTTTCTCCAATAGGTGTCAAACAAGTCTTACAACCTAATTTAATTTCTCTTACATCTATTTCCCTACTCTCCATACATACTCCAACCACTATGAATAGATGGTCTAACAAATTAAGTGCAAAAACATCTCTTGTGGTGTTGGTGTATATTTCGATATTCTGTAAAATATATATAGGAAAAATCTACCTAATTTTCTCAATATAATTAATTATAAATTTGATCAAAAATGAAAATAACATTCAAATTAATTTACACCAATGTGAAAAAACACCCCAATTTGCTCGACAGTAGAACAAATTTTTGAACATAATGCTAATCAACGATATGCCACTAGTGGTATTACTGCTTTTCTTTTTAAGAAAATTGCAACAATTCATAATCTTCCAGTTCAGGTAATTAAATATTATTATATTTTCTTCATATAAGAGGCAGAAATGAAGACTCGTTTTTTTATAGGACTTTGTGGTAAGAAATGATATGGGGTGTGGGTCCACTATTGGTCCAATTCTTGCTTCTGGAGTTGGAATTCGTACTGTTGATTGTGGTATTCCTCAACAATCTATGCACAGGTTGGTACATATATATTTTTTTTAATTTTATTATCGAGTTTGATTTCTCAATTACTCTCAAGATCTTTACTTGTTTTTGTTTAATTGCAGTGTGAGAGAGATTTGTGGGAAGGAAGATGTGGAGATTGCTTACAACTACTTTAAGGCGTTTTATGAAATGTTCTCAAGCGTAGATAAAAAACTAAAAATAGATTGCTAAAAGGCAGATTCAATTATTCAAACAACAAACACACATCACACCATTACATTTACTGTCTCAAAGCTATTCATCAAATAAACTCTTGTGGGTAATCAAACAAACACACATTTATTAAATAATAAGAAAAACATGATGGGATCAAATACTTCATTTCTCCAAGCAAAACAAATACTTCATTTCTCAGTCTTTTTGGGATTCACTTCTTTTTTCTTTGAGGATGAGCTAGCAACCATTGCTTCCAGGTGCCGCTTCTCTCCAGTGAGCTGTTTGGCTAACTTTCTTAGCCTTTCATTTTCTAAAGCAATTTGCAAGTTTGCTAAGTATAGCCTTGCGTTTTCTCTTTCCATCTCTTTCTTCTTGTTCCTGAAAGACAAGAAAATAATGTTAGTTTACTTGTTTTAAACTAGTATACATACCTTTATATTCCAAAATCTATTCATAGATTTGCTATCTCACCTCTTTTAAATCATTTACGCTACAAAATGAGCAAATGAGGAAGGTGATTTACTCTATTTATACTAATTCACATTGGTAGAACAAATTTTTAAATTAAAAAAATACCTTAGATTTATAAATTGAAATGATATGGCCAACGATCTAAGATACTAGCATGTAAAAATAGTATTTAGACAGAAGACTGCAAATCTAGATGGAGACAATAGTTGAAGATAATATCATAATTAAGGAAGAAGAGGGAGATACTACAGAGAAATTGAAAAAAAGTAGATTGGATGGAAGAAATGAATTCCGATTAGAGAAGATTGAAATTAGAAGATAACGAATATTTAGACATTAGAGTTAGATAGTAAATGTGACGAAAAAAGGAATATCAAAAGGAGGCTGACAGTAGGTTTGAATGGGTAGTTTATTTTTTATTGTGTTTGTGAAATTAGTGTGGACCTTAAATTGTATTAATATTTTAATTATAGTTTAAAATTATAATTTTAATAAATAACATGAAATTGTTTTTTTCTTATTATATATTTTCTAATAAAGTTTTATATTTATCTTCTATGAATAAAATTGTTTCTACTGTATACTTTTGATATTTGTTTGTTAAAGTTTTAATCCCCTAACTGTCTTTATATGTTATTGTTTATAAATTGAACATTACCTATGCAAAAAATTAAAAATTAATATTTTAATTTATTACTACTTAATCAAATTGTTTAAAAACTTAGTTTTTAAATAGTTAATTGTTCAATAGATGTACTCGACTTCTTACTGTAATCTAAGATAATTTATCTATTAAAATATCCTTGAATTTACCAATAATAGAGGATGGTGACATTGTGATGCTAGTTAAATGTTTATTTTTGTCAAAGTTAAATTATGATGAATTATAATGTAGTGTTACGACATTCATTGATGAATTGCATTCTGAAAAGTATGGCTTATGAGTTTTACCCTTATTCTTACTAAAATAAGTGTTGTTATAAATAAAACAAAATATCATTCATAAAAATGGTCGAGCATAGATAACTTTTAAAATCCTTCAAGGTCTTTTAGAGCTAGTACTGACTACCACAAAAAAAAATTGCTAATATCACCATTGAGGATGCTTTTGATTAAACATTGTTAAAGTTAACTGTAAAATTATCTAAATTGGATGTCATGAAATGAAGCTTATAAGAGTAGTGAACTAGAGTATTAAGTGTATTGCAAGAAAAATACATTAACTTATATCCTATAGGGTTTGCCAAGTACATATTTTCTAAATATGATAGATTCCAGATTGTCAAAGGTTTGAAGATAAGGATGCAACTATAGATTCAGTATCATTGTGGTAGTGTATTATATGTCGTTAGTATAGGGACAAAATCGTTACAATGTGTATTTACCTTTGTTGTCCCCTAGAGTGTGATAGGTAAATCAACACCTAGGGGAGCTACTACCCACAAGTGAATGAGTCGTTAACAAGTAACAAATAATTACTAGGAATATCGTTCTCCATATGCACTAGGAGGTTAATTCTTTTGTCTTTCCAGGAAGCGTAGAGGGGACAAATTACAGTTAACTAAAACATAAAATATATTTATTGTTTCTCAAAAGTAAGGATTAAAGTCAAAATAAATAATATATGATTAGTAATGTATTTTTAACCAAAGGACATACTAGTCAACACGAGAATATAGATAAGAAGATAGTTTGAGAGTCGCTACTAATTTCCACTAATTATGAATTTACCCTTTTATGGATATCATGGTAAATTGTTATTTTAGCAATAGTCGAAACTCTAAAATCCCTTAATTCCATCCCAGGTAGATAGAGGGATTTCCTACAATTCTATGGACCTCTCCAGAGTGACCCCTACAAAACTTTCAAACGTAATTAATTCTAAATTAATTGACTATCCGGTTAGTCAAGACCTCCTAACTCAATAACACACACCGAATGATTATATATTATTTTCTATAATCCGATCTCCCCCTCTCCCCCTCCCGGATGACAGTCTAGTCTACTAATACCACCTACAACTTTATCTTCATAAGGGCTGAAGAAATCATAAATACATAATAATGCTAAATCAATTCATTTGAATAGTAATATCCCAAAACACAATGAAACATCATAATCCAAATGTAGGGTTCATACATTATCCATTTCTCAAGCTACAAATGATTTAGTTCATAAAAAAAGAATAGACAACAACAAATAAAAGTGTAATATTCATGTTTAAAATACGAAATAGAATTGGATTACACTATTAATTTGTATCTTGAATTTGTCACCATTGTCTGGAATTTGGTAATAGTCTATTGCAAGATATCCCAGGAAGCATATTCTGTAATAATCAAAATAAATTTAATATAATTAAAATTAAAATTTGACTACAAGAATTAACAAAAAGAACAACCATTAACCAAGGGGACATGAACACAAAAAATATAAAATAAATGTAATAAATAATTCAAATAGATAAACATTTAATTCATAGGCTGTGTGTACTATTCTAATAACATAAGGTGACAACAGTTTGAAAATATCATGAGTTTATACACATATTTTCTAAGACCACAAAAGATATGATGTATTTCTTCAACCTAAATAAAAATACGTTCACATATGTAAACCACAAGGAGATAAAATAAAAAGAATGTATGGTAGACTACCATATATGATGTTTGAAAATAAGGCTTTCTCCAATAGGTGTCAAACAAGTCTTACAACCTAATTTAATTTCTCTTACATCTATTTCCCTACTCTCCATACATACTCCAACCACTATGAATAGATGGTCTAACAAATTAAGTGCAAAAACATCTCTTGTGGTGTTGGTGTATATCTCGATATTCTGTAAAATATATATAGGAAAAATCTACCTAATTTTCTCAATATAATTAATTATAAATTTGATCAAAAATGAAAAAAACATTCAAATTAATTTACACCAATGTGAAAAAACACCCCAATTTGCTCGACAGCAGAACAAATTTTTGAACATAATGCTAATCAACGATATGCTACTAGTGGTATTACTGCTTTTCTTTTTAAGGAAATTGCAACAATTCATAATCTTCCAGTTCAGGTAATTAAATATTATTATATTTTCTTCATATAAGAGGCAGAAATGAAGACTCGTTTTTTTATAGGACTTTGTGGTAAGAAATGATATGGGGTGTGGGTCCACTATTGGTCCAATTCTTGCTTCTGGAGTTGGAATTCGTACTGTTGATTGTGGTATTCCTCAACTATCTATGCACAGGTTGGTACATATATATTTTTTTTAATTTTATTATCGAGTTTGATTTCTCAATTACTCTCAAGATCTTTACTTGTTTTTGTTTAATTGCAGTGTGAGAGAGATTTGTGGGAAGGAAGATGTGGAGATTGCTTACAACTACTTTAAGGCGTTTTATGAAATGTTCTCAAGCGTAGATAAAAAACTAAAAATAGATTGCTAAAAGGCAGATTCAATTATTCAAACAACAAACACACATCACACCATTACATTTACTGTCTCAAAGCTATTCATCATATAAACTCTTGTGGGTAATCAAACAAACACACATTTATTAAATAATAAGAAAAACATGATGGGATCAAATACTTCATTTCTCCAAGCAAAAAAAATACTTCATTTCTCAGTCTTTTTGGGATTCACTTCATTTTTCTTTGAGGATGAGCTAGCAACCATTGCTTCCAGGTGCCGCTTCTCTCCAGTGAGCTGTTTGGCTAACTTTCTTAGCCTTTCATTTTCTAAAGTAATTTGCAAGTTTGCTAAGTATAGCCTTGCGTTTTCTCTTCCATCTCTTTCTTCTTGTTCCTGAAAGACAAGAAAAAAATGTTAGTTTACTTGTTTTAGACTAGTATACATACCTTTATATTCCAAATTCTATTCATAGATTTGTCATCTCACCTCCTTTAAATGATTTACACTACAAAATGAGCAAATGAGGAAGGTGATTTACTCTATTTATACTAATTCACATTGGTAGAACAAATTTTTAAATTAAAAAAGTACCTTAGATTTATAAATTGAAATGATATGGCCAACGATCTAAGATACTAGCATGTAAAAATAGTATTTAGACAGAAGACTGCAGATCTAGATGGAGACAATAGTTGAGGATAATATCATAATTAAGGAAGAAGAGGGAGATACTACAGAGAAATTGAAAAAAAGTAGAATGGATGGAAGAAATGAATTCCGATTAGAGAAGATTGAAATTAGAAGATAACGAATATTTAGAAATTAGAGTTAGATAGTAAAAGTGACGAAAAAAGGAATATCAAGAGGAGGCTGACAGTAGGTTTGAAACTAAGAGTGGAAGAAGATGTATGTATATGTATAGGAAAAGGCGGCAACATTAGGGTTTAATGGGTAGTTTATTTTTTATTGTGTTTGTGAAATTAGTGTGGACCCTAAATTGTATTAATATTTTAATTATAGTTTAAAATTATAATTTTAATAAATAAAATGAAATTATTTTTTTCTTATTATATATTTTCTAATAAAGTTTTATATTTAACTTCTATGAATAAAATTGTTTCTACTGTATACTTTTGATATTTGTTCGATAAAGTTTTAATCCCCTAATTGTCTTTATATGTTATTGTTTATAAATTGAACATTACCTATGCAAAAAATTAAAAATTAATATTTTAATTTATTACTACTTAATCAAATTGTTTAAAAACTTAGTTTTTAAATAGTTAATTGTTCAATAGATGAAGTCGACTTCTTACAGTAATCTAAGATAATTTATCTATTAAAATATCCTTGAATTTACCAATAATAGAGGATGGTGACATTGTGATGCTAGTTAAATGTTTATTTTTGTCAAAGTTAAATTATGATGAATTATAATGTAGTGTTACGACATTCATTGATGAATTGCATTCTAAAAAGTATGGCTTATGAGTTTTACCCTTATTCTTACTAAAATAAGTGTTGTTATATATAAAACAAAATATCATTCATAAAAATGTTCGAGCATAGATAACTTTTAAAATCCATCAAGGTCTTTTAGAGCTAGTAGTGACTACCACAAAAAAAAATTGCTAATATCACCATTGAGGATGCTTCTGATGAAACATTGTTAAAGTTAACTGTAAAATTATCTAAATTGGATGTCATGAAATGAAGCTTATAAGAGTAGTGAACTAGAGTGTTAAGTGTATTTCAAGAAAAATACATTAACTTATATCCTATAGGGTTCGCCAAGTACATATTTTCTAAATATGATAGATTCCAGATTGTCAAAGGTTTGAAGATAAGGATGCAACTATACATTCAGTATCATTGTGGTAGTGTATTACATGTCGTTTCTCTACATGTCGTTAGTATAGGGACAAAATCGTTACAATGTGTATTTACCTTTGTTGTCCCCTAGAGTGTGATAGGTAAATCAACACCTAGGGGAGCTACTACCCACAAGTGAATGAGTCGTTAACAAGTAACAAATAATTACTAGGAATATCGTTCTCCATATGCACTAGGAGGGTAATTCTTTTGTCTTTCCAGGAAGCGTAGAGGGGACAAATTACAGTTAACTAAAACATAAAATATATTTTTTGTTTCTCAAAAGTAAGGATTAAAGTCAAAATAAATAATATATGATTAGTAATGTATTTTTAACCAAAGGACATACTAGTCAACACGAGAATATAGATAAGAAGATAGTTTGAGAGTCGCTACTAATTTCCACTAATTATGAATTTACCCATTTATGGATATCATGGTAAATTGTTATTTTAGCAATAGTCGAAACTCTAAAATCCCTTAATTCCATCCCAGGTAGATAGAGGGTTATCCTACAATTCTATGGACCTCTCCCGAGTGAGCCGTACAAAACTTTCAAACGTAATTAAGTCTAAATTAATTGACTATCCGGTTAGTCAAGACCTCCTAACTCAATAAGACACACCGAATGATTATATATTATTTTCTATAATCCGATCTCCCCCTCTCTCCCTCCCGGATGACAGTCTAGTCTACTAATACCACCTACAACTTTATCTTCATAAGGGCTGAAGAAATCATAAATACATAATGAATGCTAAATCAATTCATTTGAATAGTAATATCCCAAAACACAATGAAACATCATAATCCAAATGTAGGGTTCATACATTATCCCTTTCTCTAGCTACAAATGATTTAGTTCATAAAATAATAATAGACAACAACAAATAAAAGTGTAATATTCATGTTTAAAATATGAAATAGAATTGGATTACACTATTAATTTGTATCTTGAATTTGTCACCATTGTCTGGAATCTGGTAATAGTCTATTGCAAGATATTCCAGGAAGCATATTCTGTAATAATCAAAATAAATTAAATATAATTAAAATTAAAATTTGACTATAAGAATTAACAAAAAGAACAACCATTAACCAAGGGGACGTGAACACAAAAAATATAAAATAAATGTAATAAATAATTCAAATAGATAAACATTTAATTCATAGGCTGTGTGTACTATTCTAATAACATAAGGTGACAACAGTTTGAAAATATCATGAGTTTATACACATATTTTCTAAGACCACAAAAGATATGATGTATTTCTTCAACCTAAATAAAAATACGTTCACATATGTAAACCACAAGGAGATAAAATAAAAAGAATGTATTGTAGACTACCATATATGATGTTTGAAAATAAGGCTTTCTCCAATAGGTGTCAAACAAGTCTTACAACCTAATTTAATTTCTCTTACATCTATTTCCCTACTCTCCATACATACTCCAACCACTATGAATAGATGGTCTAACAAATTAAGTGCAAAAACATCTCTTGTGGTGTTGGTGTATATTTCGATATTGTGTAAAATATATATAGGAAAAATCTACCTAATTTTCTCAATATAATTAATTATAAATTTGATCAAAAATGAAAAAAACATTCAAATTAATTTACACCAATGTGAAAAAACACCCCAATTTGCTCGACAACAGAACAAATTTTTGAACATAATGCTAATCAACGATATGCTACTAGTGGTATTACTGCTTTTCTTTTTAAGGAAATTGCAACAATTCATAATCTTCCAGTTCAGGTAATTAAATATTATTATATTTTCTTCATATAAGAGGCAGAAATGAAGACTCGTTTTTTTATAGGACTTTGTGGTAAGAAATGATATGGGGTGTGGGTCCACTATTGGTCCAATTCTTGCTTCTGGAGTTGGAATTCGTACTGTTGATTGTGGTATTCCTCAACAATCTATGCACAGGTTGGTACATATATATTTTTTTTAATTTTATTATCGAGTTTGATTTCTCAATTACTCTCAAGATCTTTACTTGTTTTTGTTTAATTGCAGTGTGAGAGAGATTTGTGGGAAGGAAGATGTGGAGATTGCTTACAACTACTTTAAGGCGTTTTATGAAATGTTCTCAAGCGTAGATAAAAAACTAAAAATAGATTGCTAAAAGGCAGATTCAATTATTCAAACAACAAACACACATCACACCATTACATTTACTGTCTCAAAGCTATTCATCAAATAAAATCTTGTGGGTAATCAAACAAACACACATTTATTAAATAATAAGAAAAACATGATGGGATCAAATACTTCAATTCTCCAAGCAAAAAAAATACTTCATTTCTCAGTCTTTTTGGGATTCACTCCATTTTTCTTTGAGGATGAGCTAGCAATCATTGCTTCCAGGTGCCGCTTCTCTCCAGTGAGCTGTTTGGCTAACTTTCTTAGCCTTTCATTTTCTAAAGCAATTTGCAAGTTTGCTAAGTATAGCCTTGCGTTTTCTCTTTCCAACTCTTTCTTCTTGTTCCTGAAAGACATGACAAAAATGTTAGTTTACTTGTTTTAGACTAGTATACATACCTTTATATTCCAAATTCTATTCATAGATTTGCTATCTCACCTCCTTTAAATGATTTACACTACAAAATGAGAAAATGAGGAAGGTGATTTACTCTATTTATACTAATTAACATTGGTAGAACAAATTTTTAAATGAAAAAATACCTTAGATTTATAAATTGAAATCATATGGCCAACGATCTAAGATAATAGCATGTAAAAATAGTATTTAGACAGAAGACTGCAGATCTAGATGGAGACAATAGGTTAGGATAATATCATAATTAAGGAAGAAGAGGGAGATACTACAGAGAAATTGAAAAAAAGTAGATTGGATGGAAGAAATAAATTCCGATTAGAGAAGATTGAAATTAGAAGATAACGAATATTTAGACATTTAGATAGTAAAAGTGACGAAAAAAGGAATATCAAGAGGAGGCTGACAGTAGGTTTGAAACTAAGAGTGGAAGAAGATGTATGTATATGTATAGGAAAAGGCGGCAACATTAGGGTTTAATGGGTATATATTTTTTATTGTGTTTGTGAAATTAGTGTGGACCCTAAATTGTATTAATATTTTAATTATAGTTTAACATTATAATTTTAATTATAGTTTAAAATTATAATTTTAATAAATAACATGAAATTATTTTTTTCTTATTATATATTTTCTAATAAAGTTTTATATTTAACTTCTATGAATAAAATTGTTTCTACTGTATAATTTTGATATTTGTTCGATAAAGTTTTAATCCCCTAATTGTCTTTATATGTTATTGTTTATAAATTGAACATTACCTTTGCAAAAAATTAAAAATTAATATTTTAATTTATTACTACTTAATCAAATTGTTTAAAAACTTAGTTTTTAAATAGTTAATTGTTCAATAGATGTACTCGACTTCTTACAGTAATCTAAGATAATTTATCTATTAAAATATCCTTGAATTTACCAATAATAGAGGATGGTGACATTGTGATGCTAGTTAAATGTTTATTTTTGTCAAAGTTAAATTATGATGAATTATAATGTAGTGTTACGACATTCATTGATGAATTGCATTCTGAAAAGTATGGCTTATGAGTTTTACCCTTATTCTTACTAAAATAAGTGTTGTTATAAATAAAACAAAATATCATTCATAAAAATGTTCGAGCATAGATAACTTTTAAAATCCTTCAAGGTCTTTTAGAGCTAGTAGTGACTACCACAAAAAAAATTGCTAATATCACCATTGAGGATGCTTTTGATGAAACATTGTTAAAGTTAACTGTAAAATTATCTAAATTGGATGTCATGAAATGAAGCTTATAAGAGTAGTGAACTAGAGTGTTAAGTGTATTGCAAGAAAAATACATTAACTTATATACTATAGGGTTCGCCAAGTACATATTTTCTAAATATGATAGATTCCAGATTGTCAAAGGTTTGAAGATAAGGATGCAACTATACATTCAGTATCATTGTGGTAGTGTATTACATGTCGTTAGTATAGGGACAAAATCGTTACAATGTGTATTTACCTTTGTTGTCCCCTAGAGTGTGATAGGTAAATCAACACATAGGGGAGCTACTACCCACAAGTGAATGAGTCGTTAACAAGTAACAAATAATTACTAGGAATATCGTTCTCCATATGCACTAGGAGGTTAATTCTTTTGTCTTTCCAGGAAGCGTAGAGGGGACAAATTACAGTTAACTAAAACATAAAATATATTTTTTGTTTCTCAAAAGTAAGGATTAAAGTCAAAATAAATAATATATGATTAGTAATGTATTTTTAACCAAAGGACATACTAGTCAACACGAGAATATAGATAAGAAGATAGTTTGAGAGTCGCTACTAATTTCCACTAATTATGAATTTACCCATTTATGGATATCATGGTAAATTGTTATTTTAGCAATAGTCGAAACTCTAAAATCCCTTAATTCCATCCCAGGTAGATAGAGGGTTATCCTACAATTCTATGGACCTCTCCCGAGTGAGCCGTACAAAACTTTCAAACGTAATTAATTCTAAATTAATTGACTATCCGGTTAGTCAAGACCTCCTAATTCAATAAGACACACCGAATGATTATATATTATTTTCTATAATCCGATCTCCCCCTCTCTCCCTCCCGGATGACAGTCTAGTCTACTAATACCACCTACAACTTTATCTTCATAAGGGCTGAAGAAATCATAAATACATAATGAATGCTAAATCAATTCATTTGAATAGTAATATCCCAAAACACAATGAAACATCATAATCCAAATGTAGGGTTCATACATTATCCCTTTCTCTAGCTACAAATGATTTAGTTTATAAAAAATTAATAGACAACAACAAATAAAAGTGTAATATTCATGTTTAAAATATGAAATAGAATTGGATTACACTATTAATTTGTATCTTGAATTTGTCACCATTGTCTGGAATCTGGTAATAGTCTATTGCAAGATATTCATGGAAGCATATTCTGTAATAATCAAAATAAATTAAATATAATTAAAATTAAAATTTGACTATAAGAATTAACAAAAAGAACAACCATTAACCAAGGGGACATGAACACAAAAAATATAAAATAAATGTAATAAATAATTCAAATAGCTAAACATTTAATTCATAGGCTGTGTGTACTATTCTAATAACATAAGGTGACATTGTACACTTTTAAAATATCATGAGTTTATACACATATTTTCTAAAACCCCAAAAGATATGATGTATTTCTTCAACCTAAATAAAAATACGTTCACATATGTAAACCACAAGGAGATAAAATAAAAAGAATGTATGGTAGACTACCATATATGATGTTTGAAAATATGCTTTCTCCAATAGGTGTCAAACAAGTCTTACAACCTAATTTAATTTCTCTTACATCTATTTCCCTACTCTCCATACATACTCCAACCACTATGAATAGATGGTCTAACAAATTAAGTGCAAAAACATCTCTTGTGGTGTTTGTGTATATTTCGATATTCTGTAAAATATATATAGGAAAAATCTACCTATTTTTCTCAATATAATTAATTATAAATTTGATCAAAAATGAAAAAAACATTCAAATTAATTTACACCAATGTGAAAAAACACCCCAATTTGCTCGACAGTAGAACAAATTTTTGAACATAATGCTAATCAACGATATGCCACTAGTGGTATTACTGCTTTTCTTTTTAAGAAAATTGCAACAATTCATAATCTTCCAGTTCAGGTAATTAAATATTATTATATTTTCTTCATATAAGAGGCAGAAATGAAGACTCGTTTTTTTATAGGACTTTGTGGTAAGAAATGATATGGGGTGTGGGTCCACTATTGGTCCAATTCTTGCTTCTGGAGTTGGAATTCGTACTGTTGATTGTGGTATTCCTCAACAATCTATGCACAGGTTGGTACATATATATTTTTTTTAATTTTATTATCGAGTTTGATTTCTCAATTACTCTCAAGATCTTTACTTGTTTTTGTTTAATTGCAGTGTGAGAGAGATTTGTGGGAAGGAAGATGTGGAGATTGCTTACAACTACTTTAAGGCGTTTTATGAAATGTTCTCAAGCGTAGATAAAAAACTAAAAATAGATTGCTAAAAGGCAGATTCAATTATTCAAACAACAAACACACATCACACCATTACATTTACTGTCTCAAAGCTATTCATCAAATAAACTCTTGTGGGTAATCAAACAAACACACATTTATTAAATAATAAGAAAAACATGATGGGATCAAATACTTCAATTCTCCAAGCAGAAAAAATACTTAATTTCTCAGTCTTTTTGGGATTCACTTCATTTTTCTTTGAGGATGAGCTAGCAATCATTGCTTCCAGGTGCCGCTTCTCTCCAGTGAGCTGTTTGGCTAACTTTCTTAGCCTTTCATTTTCTAAAGCAATTTGCAAGTTTGCTAAGTATAGCCTTGCGTTTTCTCTTTCCAACTCTTTCTTCTTGTTTCTGAAAGACATGAAAAAAATGTTAGTTTACTTGTTTTAGACTAGTATACATACCTTTATATTCCAAATTCTATTCATAGATTTGCTATCTCACCTCCTTTAAATGATTTACACTACAAAATGAGAAAATGAGGAAGGTGATTTACTCTATTTATACTAATTAACATTGGTAGAACAAATTTTTAAATGAAAAAATACCTTAGATTTATAAATTGAAATGATATGGCCAACGATCTAAGATAATAGCATGTAAAAATAGTATTTAGACAGAAGACTGCAGATCTAGATGGAGACAATAGTTGAGGATAATATCATAATTAAGGAAGAAGAGGGAGATACTACAGAGAAATTGAAAAAAAGTAGATTGGATGGAAGAAATGAATTCCGATTAGAGAAGATTGAAATTAGAAGATAACGAATATTTAGACATTTGAGTTAGATAGTAAAAGTGACAAAAAAGGAATATCAAGAGGAGGCTGACACTAGGTTTGAAACTAAGAGTGGAAGAAGATGTATGTATATGTATAGGAAAAGGCGGCAACATTAGGGTTTAATGGGTAGTTTATTTTTTATTGTGTTTGTGAAATTAGTATGGCCCCTAAATTGTATTAATATTTTAAATATAGTTTAAAATTATAATTTTAATTATAGTTTAAAATTATAATTTTAATAAATAACATGAGATTATTTTTTTCTTATTATATATTTTCTAATAAAGTTTTATATTTAACTTCTATGAATAAAATTGTTTCTACTGTATAATTTTGATATTTGTTCGATAAAGTTTTAATCCCCTAATTGTCTTTATATGTTATTGTTTATAAATTGAACATTACCTATGCAAAAAATTAAAAATTAATATTTTAATTTATTACTACTTAATCAAATTGTTTAAAAACTTAGTTTTTAAATAGTTCATTGTTCAATAGATGTACTCGACTTCTTACAGTAATCTAAGATAATTTATCTATTAAAATATCCTTGAATTTACCAATAATAGAGGATGGTGACATTGTGATGCTAGTTAAATGTTTATTTTTGTCAAAGTTAAATTATGATGAATTATAATGTAGTGTTACGACATTCATTGATGAATTGCATTCTGAAAAGTATGGATTATGAGTTTTACCCTTATTCTTACTAAAAAAAGTGTTGTTATAAATAAAACAAAATATCATTCATAAAAATGTTCGAGCATAGATAACTTTTAAAATCCTTCAAGGTCTTTTAGAGCTAGTATTGACTACCACAAAAAAAATTGCTAATATCACCATTGAGGATGCTTTTGATGAAACATTGTTAAAGTTAACTGTAAAATTATCTAAATTGGATGTCATGAAATGAAGCTTATAAGAGTAGTGAACTAGAGTGTTAAGTGTATTGCAAGAAAAATACATTAACTTATATACTATAGGGTTCGCCAAGTACATATTTTCTAAATATGATAGATTCCAGATTGTCAAAGGTTTGAAGATAAGGATGCAACTATACATTCAGTATCATTGTGGTAGTGTATTACATGTCGTTTCTCTACATGTCGTTAGTATAGGGACAAAATCGTTACAATGTGTATTTACCTTTGTTGTCCCCTAGAGTGTGATAGGTAAATCAACACATAGGGGAGCTACTACCCACAAGTGAATGAGTCGTTAACAAGTAACAAATAATTACTAGGAATATCGTTCTCCATATGCACTAGGAGGTTAATTCTTTTGTCTTTCCAGGAAGCGTAGAGGGGACAAATTACAGTTAACTAAAACATAAAATATATTTTTTGTTTCTCAAAAGTAAGGATTAAAGTCAAAATAAATAATATATGATTAGTAATGTATTTTTAACCAAAGGACATACTAGTCAACACGAGAATATAGATAAGAAGATAGTTTGAGAGTCGCTACTAATTTCCACTAATTATGAATTTACCCATTTATGGATATCATGGTAAATTGTTATTTTAGCAATAGTCGAAACTCTAAAATCCCTTAATTCCATCCCAGGTAGATAGAGGGTTATCCTACAATTCTATGGACCTCTCCCGAGTGAGCCGTACAAAACTTTCAAACGTAATTAATTCTAAATTAATTGACTATCCGGTTAGTCAAGACCTCCTAATTCAATAAGACACACCGAATGATTATATATTATTTTCTATAATCCGATCTCCCCCTCTTTCCCTCCCGGATGACAGTCTAGTCTACTAATACCACCTACAACTTTATCTTCATAAGGGCTGAAGAAATCATAAATACATAATGAATGCTAAATCAATTCATTTGAATAGTAATATCCCAAAACACAATGAAACATCATAATCCAAATGTAGGGTTCATACATTATCCCTTTCTCTAGCTACAAATGATTTAGTTCATAAAAAATTAATAGACAACAACAAATAAAAGTGTAATATTCATGTTTAAAATATGAAATAGAATTGGATTACACTATTAATTTGTATCTTGAATTTGTCACCATTGTCTGGAATCTGGTAATAGTCGATTGCAAGATATTCATGGAAGCATATTCTGTAATAATCAAAATAAATTAAATATAATTAAAATTAAAATTTGACTATAAGAATTAACAAAAAGAACAACCATTAACCAAGGGGACATGAACACAAAAAATATAAAATAAATGTAATAAATAATTCAAATAGCTAAACATTTAATTCATAGGCTGTGTGTACTATTCTAATAACATAAGGTGACATTGTACACTTTTAAAATATCATGAGTTTATGCACATATTTTCTAAGACCACAAAAGATATGATGTATTTCTTCAACCTAAATAAAAATACGTTCACATATGTAAACCACAAGGAGATAAAATAAAAAGAATGTATGGTAGACTACCATATATGATGTTTGAAAATATGCTTTCTCCAATAGGTGTCAAACAAGTCTTACAACCTAATTTAATTTCTCTTACATCTATTTCCCTACTCTCCATACATACTCCAACCACTATGAATAGATGGTCTAACAAATTAAGTGCAAAAACATCTCTTGTGTTGTTGGTGTATATTTCGATATTCTGTAAAATATATATAGGAAAAATCTACCTATTTTTCTCAATATAATTAATTATAAATTTGATCAAAAATGAAAAAAACATTCAAATTAATTTACACCAATGTGAAAAAACACCCCAATTTGCTCGACAGTAGAACAAATTTTTGAACATAATGCTAATCAACGATATGCCACTAGTGGTATTACTGCTTTTCTTTTTAAGAAAATTGCAACAATTCATAATCTTCCAGTTCAGGTAATTAAATATTATTATATTTTCTTCATATAAGAGGCAGAAATGAAGACTCGTTTTTTTATAGGACTTTGTGGTAAGAAATGATATGGGGTGTGGGTCCACTATTGGTCCAATTCTTGCTTCTGGAGTTGGAATTCGTACTGTTGATTGTGGTATTCCTCAACAATCTATGCACAGGTTGGTACATATATATTTTTTTTAATTTTATTATCGAGTTTGATTTCTCAATTACTCTCAAGATCTTTACTTGTTTTTGTTTAATTGCAGTGTGAGAGAGATTTGTGGGAAGGAAGATGTGGAGATTGCTTACAACTACTTTAAGGCGTTTTATGAAATGTTCTCAAGCGTAGATAAAAAACTAAAAATAGATTGCTAAAAGGCAGATTCAATTATTCAAACAACAAACACACATCACACCATTACATTTACTGTCTCAAAGCTATTCATCAAATAAACTCTTGTGGGTAATCAAACAAACACACATTTATTAAATAATAAGAAAAACATGATGGGATCAAATACTTCAATTCTCCAAGCAAAAAAAATACTTAATTTCTCAGTCTTTTCGGGATTCACTTCATTTTTCTTTGAGGATGAGCTAGCAATCATTGCTTCCAGGTGCCGCTTCTCTCCAGTGAGCTGTTTGGCTAACTTTCTTAGCCTTTCATTCTCTAAAGCAATTTGCAAGTTTGCTAAGTATAGCCTTGCGTTTTCTCTTTCCAACTCTTTCTTCTTGTTTCTGAAAGACATGAAAAAAATGTTAGTTTACTTGTTTTAGACTAGTATACATACCTTTATATTCCAAATTCTATTCATAGATTTGCTATCTCACCTCCTTTAAATGATTTACACTACAAAATGAGAAAATGAGGAAGGTGATTTACTCTATTTATACTAATTAACATTGGTAGAACAAATTTTTAAATGAAAAAATACCTTAGATTTATAAATTGAAATGATATGGCCAACGATCTAAGATAATAGCATGTAAAAATAGTATTTAGACAGAAGACTGCAGATCTAGATGGAGACAATAGTTGAGGATAATATCATAATTAAGGAAGAAGAGGGAGATACTACAGAGAAATTGAAAAAAAGTAGATTGGATGGAAGAAATGAATTCCGATTAGAGAAGATTGAAATTAGAAGATAACGAATATTTAGACATTTGAGTTAGATAGTAAAAGTGACGAAAAAAGGAATATCAAGAGGAGGCTGACACTAGGTTTGAAACTAAGAGTGGAAGAAGATGTATGTATATGTATAGGAAAAGGCGGCAACATTAGGGTTTAATGGGTAGTTTATTTTTTATTGTGTTTGTGAAATTAGTATGGACCCTAAATTGTATTAATATTTTAAATATAGTTTAAAATTATAATTTTAATTATAGTTTAAAATTATAATTTTAATAAATAACATGAGATTATTTTTTTCTTATTATATATTTTCTAATAAAGTTTTATATTTAACTTCTATGAATAAAATTGTTTCTACTGTATAATTTTGATATTTGTTCGATAAAGTTTTAATCCCCTAATTGTCTTTATATGTTATTGTTTATAAATTGAACATTACCTATGCAAAAAATTAAAAATTAATATTTTAATTTATTACTACTTAATCAAATTGTTTAAAAACTTAGTTTTTAAATAGTTCATTGTTCAATAGATGTACTCGACTTCTTACAGTAATCTAAGATAATTTATCTATTAAAATATCCTTGAATTTACCAATAATAGAGGATGGTGACATTGTGATGCTAGTTAAATGTTTATTTTTGTCAAAGTTAAATTATGATGAATTATAATGTAGTGTTACGACATTCATTGATGAATTGCATTCTGAAAAGTATGGATTATGAGTTTTACCCTTATTCTTACTAAAATAAGTGTTGTTATAAATAAAACAAAATATCATTCATAAAAATGTTCGAGCATAGATAACTTTTAAAATCCTTCAAGGTCTTTTAGAGCTAGTAGTGACTACCACAAAAAAAATTGCTAATATCACCATTGAGGATGCTTTTGATGAAACATTGTTAAAGTTAACTGTAAAATTATCTAAATTGGATGTCATGAAATGAAGCTTATAAGAGTAGTGAACTAGAGTGTTAAGTGTATTGCAAGAAAAATACATTAACTTATATACTATAGGGTTCGCCAAGTACATATTTTCTAAATATGATAGATTCCAGATTGTCAAAGGTTTGAAGATAAGGATGCAACTATACATTCAGTATCATTGTGGTAGTGTATTACATGTCGTTTCTCTACATGTCGTTAGTATAGGGACAAAATCGTTACAATGTGTATTTACCTTTGTTGTCCCCTAGAGTGTGATAGGTAAATCAACACATAGGGGAGCTACTACCCACAAGTGAATGAGTCGTTAACAAGTAACAAATAATTACTAGGAATATCGTTCTCCATATGCACTAGGAAGTTAATTCTTTTGTCTTTCCAGGAAGCGTAGAGGGGACAAATTACAGTTAACTAAAACATAAAATATATTTTTTGTTTCTCAAAAGTAAGGATTAAAGTCAAAATAAATAATATATGATTAGTAATGTATTTTTAACCAAAGGACATACTAGTCAACACGAGAATATAGATAAGAAGATAGTTTGAGAGTCGCTACTAATTTCCACTAATTATGAATTTACCCATTTATGGATATCATGGTAAATTGTTATTTTAGCAATAGTCGAAACTCTAAAATCCCTTAATTCCATCCCAGGTAGATAGAGGGTTATCCTACAATTCTATGGACCTCTCCCGAGTGAGCCGTACAAAACTTTCAAACGTAATTAATTCTAAATTAATTGACTATCCGGTTAGTCAAGACCTCCTAATTCAATAAGACACACCGAATGATTATATATTATTTTCTATAATCCGATCTCCCCCTCTTTCCCTCCCGGATGACAGTCTAGTCTACTAATACCACCTACAACTTTATCTTCATAAGGGCTGAAGAAATCATAAATACATAATGAATGCTAAATCAATTCATTTGAATAGTAATATCCCAAAACACAATGAAACATCATAATCCAAATGTAGGGTTCATACATTATCCCTTTCTCTAGCTACAAATGATTTAGTTCATAAAAAATTAATAGACAACAACAAATAAAAGTGTAATATTCATGTTTAAAATATGAAATAGAATTGGATTACACTATTAATTTGTATCTTGAATTTGTCACCATTGTCTGGAATCTGGTAATAGTCTATTGCAAGATATTCATGGAAGCATATTCTGTAATAATCAAAATAAATTAAATATAATTAAAATTAAAATTTGACTATAAGAATTAACAAAAAGAACAACCATTAACCAAGGGGACATGAACACAAAAAATATAAAATAAATGTAATAAATAATTCAAATAGCTAAACATTTAATTCATAGGCTGTGTGTACTATTCTAATAACATAAGGTGACATTGTACACTTTTAAAATATCATGAGTTTATACACATATTTTCTAAGACCACAAAAGATATGATGTATTTCTTCAACCTAAATAAAAATACGCTCACATATGTAAACCACAAGGAGATAAAATAAAAAGAATGTATGGTAGACTACCATATATGATGTTTGAAAATATGCTTTCTCCAATAGGTGTCAAACAAGTCTTACAACCTAATTTAATTTCTCTTACATCTATTTCCCTACTCTCCATACATACTCCAACCACTATGAATAGATGGTCTAACAAATTAAGTGCAAAAACATCTCTTGTGGTGTTGGTGTATATTTCGATATTCTGTAAAATATATATATGAAAAATCTACCTAATTTTCTCAATATAATTAATTATAAATTTGATCAAAAATGAAAAAAACATTCAAATTAATTTACACCAATGTGAAAAAACACCCCAATTTGCTCGACAGTAGAACAAATTTTTGAACATAATGCTAATCAACGATATGCCACTAGTGGTATTACTGCTTTTCTTTTTAAGAAAATTGCAACAATTCATAATCTTCCAGTTCAGGTAATTAAATATTATTATATTTTCTTCATATAAGAGGCAGAAATGAAGACTCGTTTTTTTATACGACTTTGTGGTAAGAAATGATATGGGGTGTGGGTCCACTATTGGTCCAATTCTTGCTTCTGGAGTTGGAATTCGTACTGTTGATTGTGGTATTCCTCAACAATCTATGCACAGGTTGGTACATATATATTTTTTTTAATTTTATTATCGAGTTTGATTTCTCAATTACTCTCAAGATCTTTACTTGTTTTTGTTTAATTGCAGTGTGAGAGAGATTTGTGGGAAGGAAGATGTGGAGATTGCTTACAACTACTTTAAGGCGTTTTATGAAATGTTCTCAAGCGTAGATAAAAAACTAAAAATAGATTGCTAAAAGGCAGATTCAATTATTCAAACAACAAACACACATCACACCATTACATTTACTGTCTCAAAGCTATTCATCAAATAAACTCTTGTGGGTAATCAAACAAACACACATTTATTAAATGATAAGAAAAACATGATGGGATCAAATACTTCAATTCTCCAAGCAAAAAAAATACTTCATTTCTCAGTCTTTTTGGGATTCACTTCATTTTTCTTTGAGGATGAGCTAGCAATCATTGCTTCCAGGTGCCGCTTCTCTCCAGTGAGCTGTTTGGCTAACTTTCTTAGCCTTTCATTTTCTAAAGCAATTTGCAAGTTTGCTAAGTATAGCCTTGCGTTTTCTCTTTCCAACTCTTTCTTCTTGTTCCTGAAAGACATGAAAAAAATGTTAGTTTTCCTTGTTTTAGACTAGTATACATACCTTTATATTCCAAATTCTATTCATAGATTTGCTATCTCACCTCCTTTAAATGATTTACACTACAAAATGAGAAAATGAGGAAGGTGATTTACTCTATTTATACTAATTAACATTGGTAGAACAAATTTTTAAATGAAAAAATACCTTAGATTTATAAATTGAAATGATATGGCCAACGATCTAAGATAATAGCATGTAAAAATAGTATTTAGACAGAAGACTGCAGATCTAGATGGAGATAATAGTTGAGGATAATATCATAATTAAGGAAGAAGAGGGAGATACTACAGAGAAATTGAAAAAAAGTAGATTGGATGGAAGAAATGAATTCCGATTAGAGAAGATTGAAATTAGAAGATAACGAATATTTAGACATTAGAGTTAGATAGTAAAAGTGACGAAAAAAGGAATATCAAGAGGAGGCTGACAGTAGGTTTGAAACTAAGAGTGGAAGAAGATGTATGTATATGTATAGGAAAAGGCGACAACATTAGGGTTTAATGGGTAGTTTATTTTTTATTGTGTTTGTGAAATTAGTGTGGACCCTAAATTGTATTAATATTTTAATTATAGTTTAAAATTATAATTTTAATAAATAACATGAAATTATTTTTTTCTTATCATATATTTTCTAATAAAGTTTTATATTTAACTTCTATAAATAAAATTGTTTCTACTGTATACTTTTGATATTTGTTCGATAAAGTTTTAATCCCCTAATTGTCTTTATATGTTATTGTTTATAAATTGAATATTACCTATGCAAAAAATTAAAAATTAATATTTTAATTTATTACTACTTAATCAAATTGTTTAAAAACTTAGTTTTTAAATAGTTAATTGTTCAATAGATGTACTCGACTTCTTACAGTAATCTAAGATAATTTATCTATTAAAATATCCTTGAATTTACCAATAATAGAGGATGGTGACATTGTGATGCTAGTTAAATGTTTATTTTTGTCAAAGTTAAATTATGATGAATTATAATGTAGTGTTACGACATTCATTGATGAATTGCATTCTGAAAAGTATGGCTTATGAGTTTTACCCTTATTCTTACTAAAATAAGTGTTGTTATAAATAAAACAAAATATCATTCATAAAAATGTTCGACCATAGATAACTTTTAAAATCCTTCAAGGTCTTTTAGAGCTAGTAGTGACTACCACAAAAAAAAATTGCTAATATCACCATTGAGGATGCTTTTGATGAAACATTGTTTAAGTTAACTGTAAAATCATCTAAATTGGATGTCATGAAATGAAGCTTATAAGAGTAGTGAACTAGAGTGTTAAGTGTATTGCAAGAAAAATACATTAACTTATATCCTATAGGGTTCGCCAAGTACATATTTTCTAAATATGATAGATTCCAGATTGTCAAATGTTGGAAGATAAGGATGCAACTATAGATTCAGTATCATTGTGGTAGTGTATTACATGTCGTTTCTCTACATGTCGTTAGTATAGGGATAAAATCGTTACAATGTGTATTTACCTTTGTTGTCCCCTAGAGTGTGATAGGTAAATCAACACCTAGGGGAGCTACTACCCACAAGTGAATGAGTCGTTAACAAGTAACAAATAATTACTAGGAATATCGTTCTCCATATGCACTAGGAGGTTAATTCTTTTGTCTTTCCAGGAAGCGTAGAGGGGACAAATTACAGTTAACTAAAACATAAAATATATTTATTGTTTCTCAAAAGTAAGGATTAAAGTCAAAATAAATAATATATGATTAGTAATGTATTTTTAACCAAAGGACATACTAGTCAACACGAGAATATAGATAAGAAGATAGTTTGAGAGTCGCTACTAATTTCCACTAATTATGAATTTACCCTTTTATGGATATCATGGTAAATTGTTATTTTAGCAATAGTCGAAACTCTAAAATCCCTTTATTCCATCCCAGGTAGAGAGGGATTTCCTACAATTCTATGGACATCTCCAGAGTGACCCCTACAAAACTTTCAAACGTAATTAATTCTAAATTAATTGACTATCCGGTTAGTCAAGACCTCCTAACTCAATAACACACACCGAATGATTATATATTATTTTCTATAATCCGATCTCCCCCTCTCCCCCTCCCGGATGACAGTCTAGTCTACTAATACCACCTACAACTTTATCTTCATAAGGGCTGAAGAAATCATAAATACATAATAATGCTAAATCAATTCATTTGAATAGTAATATCCGAAAACACAATGAAACATCATAATCCAAATGTAGGGTTCATACATTATCCATTTCTCAAGCTACAAATGATTTAGTTCATAAAAAAAGAATAGACAACAACAAATAAAAGTGTAATATTCATGTTTAAAATATGAAATAGAATTGGATTACACTATTAATTTGTATCTTGAATTTGTCACCATTGTCTGGAATTTGGTAATAGTCTATTGCAAGATATCCCAGGAAGCATATTCTGTAATAATCAAAATAAATTAAATATAATTAAAATTAAAATTTGACTACAAGAATTAACAAAAAGAACAACCATTAACCAAGGGGACATGAACACAAAAAATATAAAATAAATGTAATAAATAATTCAAATAGATAAACATTTAATTCATAGGCTGTGTGTACTATTCTAATAACATAAGGTGACATTGTACACTTTTAAAATATCATGAGTTTATACACATATTTTCTAAGACCACAAAAGATATGATGTATTTCTTCAACCTAAATAAAAATACGTTCACATATGTAAACCACAAGGAGATAAAATAAAAAGAATGTATGGTAGACTAGCATATATGATGTTTGAAAATAAGGCTTTCTCCAATAGGTGTCAAACAAGTCTGACAACCTAATTTAATTTCTCTTACATCTATTTCCCTACTCTCCATACATACTCCAACCACTATGAATAGATGGACTAACAAATTAAGTGCAAAAATATCTCTTGTGGTGTTGGTGTATATTTCGATATTCTGTAAAATATATATAGGAAAAATCTACCTAATTTTCTCAATATAATTAATTATAAATTTGATCAAAAATGAAAAAAACATTCAAATTAATTTACACCAATGTGAAAAAACACCCCAATTTGCTCGACAGCAGAACAAATTTTTGAACATAATGCTAATCAACGATATGCCACTAGTGGTATTACTGCTTTTATTTTTAAGGAAATTGCAACAATTCATAATCTTCCAGTTCAGGTAATTAAATATTATTATACTTTCTTCATATAAGAGGCAGAAATGAAGACTCGTTTTTTTATAGGACTTTGTGGTAAGAAATGATATGGGGTGTGGGTCCACTATTGGTCCAATTCTTTCTTCTGGAGTTGGAATTCGTACTGTTGATTGTGGTATTCCTCAACTATCTATGCACAGGTTGGTACATATATATTTTTTTTAATTTTATTATCGAGTTTGATTTCTCAATTACTCTCAAGATCTTTACTTGTTTTTGTTTAATTGCAGTGTGAGAGAGATTTGTGGGAAGGAAGATGTGGAGATTGCTTACAACTACTTTAAGGCGTTTTATGAAATGTTCTCAAGCGTAGATAAAAAACTAAAAATAGATTGCTAAAAGGCAGATTCAATTATTCAAACAACAAACACACATCACACCATTACATTTACTGTCTCAAAGCTATTCATCAAATAAACTCTTGTGGGTAATCAAACAAACATACATTTATTAAATAATAAGAAAAACATGATGGGATCAAATACTTCATTTCTCCAAGCAAAAAAAATACTTCATTTCTCAGTCTTTTTGGGATTCACTTCATTTTTCTTTGAGGATGATCTAGCAACCATTGCTTCCAGGTGCCGCTTCTCTCCAGTGAGCTATTTGGCTAACTTTCTTAGCCTTTCATTTTCTAAAGCAATTTGCAAGTTTGCTAAGTATAGCCTTGCGTTTTCTCTTCCATCTCTTTCTTCTTGTTCCTGAAAGACAAGAAAAAAATGTTAGTTTACTTGTTTTAGACTACTAGTATACATACATTTATATTCCAAATTCTATTCATAGATTTGCTATCTCACCTCCTTTAAATGATTTACACTACAAAATGAGCAAATAAGGAAGGTGATTTACTCTATTTATACTAATTCACATTGGTAGAACAAATTTTTAAATTAAAAAAGTACCTTAGATTTATAAATTGAAATGATATGGCCAACGATCTAAGATACTAGCATGTAAAAATAGTATTTAGACAGAAGACTGCAGATCTAGATGGAGACAATAGTTGAGGATAATATCATAATTAAGGAAGAAGAGGGAGATACTACAGAGAAATTGAAAAAAAGTAGATTGGATGGAAGAAATGAATTCCGATTAAAGAAGATTGAAATTAGAAGATAACGAATATTTAGACATTAGAGTTAGATAGTAAAAGTGACGAAAAAAGGAATATCAAGAGGAGGCTGACAGTAGGTTTGAAACTAAGAGTGGAAGAAGATGTATGTATATGTATAGGAAAAGGCGGCAACATTAGGGTTTAATGGGTAGTTTATTTTTTATTGTGTTTGTGAAATTAGTGTGGACCCTAAATTGTATTAATATTTTAATTATAGTTTAAAATTATAATTTTAATAAATAACATGAAATAATTTTTTTCTTATTATATATTTTCTAATATAGTGTTATATTTAACTTCTATGGATAAAATTGTTTCTACTGTATACTTTTGATATTTGTTCGATAAAGTTTTAATCCCCTAATTGTCTTTATATGTTATTGTTATAAATTGAACATTACCTATGAAAAAAATTAAAAATTAATATTTTAATTTATTACTACTTAATCAAATTATTTAAAAACTTAGTTTTTAAATAGTTAATTGTTCAATAGATGTACTCGACTTCTTACAGTAATCTAAGATAATTTATCTATTAAAATATCCTTGAATTTACCAATAATAGAGGATGGTGACATTGTGATACTAGTTAAATGTTTATTTTTGTCAAAGTTAAATTATGATGAATTATAATGTAGTGTTACGACATTCATTGATGAATTGCATTCTGAAAAGTATGGCTTATGAGTTTTACCCTTATTCTTACTAAAACAAGTGTTGTTATATATAAAACAAAATATCATTCATAAAAATGTTCGAGCATAGATAACTTTTAAAATCCTTCAAGGTCTTTTAGAGCTAGTAGTGACTACCACAAAAAAAAATTGCTAATATCACCATTGAGGATGCTTCTGATGAAACATTGTTAAAGTTAACTGTAAAATTATCTAAATTGGATGTCATGAAATGAACCTTATAAGAGTAGTGAACTAGAGTGTTAAGTGTATTTCAAGAAAAATACATTAACTTATATCCTATAGGGTTCGCCAAGTACATATTTTCTAAATATGATAGATTCCAGATTGTCAAAGGTTTGAAGATAAGGATGCAACTATACATTCAGTATCATTGTGGTAGTGTATTACATGTCGTTTCTCTACATGTCGTTAGTATAGGGACAAAATCGTTACAATGTGTATTTACCTTTGTTGTCCCCTAGAGTGTGATAGGTAAATCAACACATAGGGGAGCTACTACCCACAAGTGAATGAGTCGATAACAAGTAACAAATAATTAGGTTAATTCTTTTGTCTTTCCAGGAAGCGTAGAGGGGACAAATTATAGTTAACTAAAACATAAAATATATTTTTTGTTTCTCAAAAGTAAGGATTAAAGTCAAAATAAATAATATATGATTAGTAATGTATTTTTAACCAAAGGACATACTAGTCAACACGAGAATATAGATAAGAAGATAGTTTGAGAGTCGCTACTAATTTCCACTAATTATGAATTTACCCATTTATGGATATCATGGTAAATTGTTATTTTAGCAATAGTCGAAACTCTAAAATCCCTTAATTCCATCCCAGGTAGATAGTAATGGACCTCTCCCGAGTGAGCCGTACAAAACTTTCAAACGTAATTAATTCTAAATTAATTGACTATCCGGTTAGTCAAGACCTCCTAATTCAATAAGACACACCGAATGATTATATATTATTTTCTATAATCCGATCTCCCCCTCTCTCCCTCCCGGATGACAGTCTAGTCTACTAATACCACCTACAACTTTATCTTCATAAGGGCTGAAGAAATCATAAATACATAATGAATGCTAAATCAATTCATTTGAATAGTAATATCCCAAAACACAATGAAACATCATAATCCAAATGTAGGGTTCATACATTATCCCTTTCTCTAGCTACAAATGATTTAGTTCATAAAAAATTAATAGACAACAACAAATAAAAGTGTAATATTCATGTTTAAAATATGAAATAGAATTGGATTACACTATTAATTTGTATCTTGAATTTGTCACCATTGTCTGGAATCTGGTAATAGTCTATTGCAAGATATTCCAGGAAGCATATTCTGTAATAATCAAAATAAATTAAATATAATTAAAATTAAAATTTGACTATAAGAATTAACAAAAAGAACAACCATTAACCAAGGGGACATGAACTCAAAAAATATAAAATAAATGTAATAAATAATTCAAATAGCTAAACATTTAATTCATAGGCTGTGTGTACTATTCTAATAACATAAGGTGACATTGTACACTTTTAAAATATCATGAGTTTATACACATATTTTCTAAGACCACAAAAGATATGATGTATTTCTTCAACCTAAATAAAAATACGTTCACATATGTAAACCACAAGGAGATAAAATAAAAAGAATTTATGGTAGACTACCATATATGATGTTTGAAAATATGCTTTCTCCAATAGGTGTCAAACAAGTCTTACAACCTAATTTAATTTCTCTTACATCTATTTCCCTACTCTCCATACATACTCCAACCACTATGAATAGATGGTCTAACAAATTAAGTGCAAAAACATCTCTTGTGGTGTTGGTGTATATTTCGATATTCTGTAAAATATATATAGGAAAAATCTACCTAATTTTCTCAATATAATTAATTATAAATTTGATCAAAAATGAAAAAAACATTCAAATTAATTTACACCAATGTGAAAAAACACCCCAATTTGCTCGACAGTAGAACAAATTTTTGAACATAATGCTAATCAACGATATGCCACTAGTGGTATTACTGCTTTTCTTTTTAAGAAAATTGCAACAATTCATAATCTTCCAGTTCAGGTAATTAAAGATTATTATATTTTCTTCATATAAGAGGCAGAAATGAAGACTCGTTTTTTTATAGGACTTTGTGGTAAGAAATGATATGGGGTGTGGGTCCACTATTGGTCCAATTCTTGCTTCTGGAGTTGGAATTCGTACTGTTGATTGTGGTATTCCTCAACAATCTATGCACAGGTTGGTACATATATATTTTTTTTAATTTTATTATCGAGTTTGATTTCTCAATTACTCTCAAGATCTTTACTTGTTTTTGTTTAATTGCAGTGTGAGAGAGATTTGTGGGAAGGAAGATGTGGAGATTGCTTACAACTACTTTAAGGCGTTTTATGAAATGTTCTCAAGCGTAGATAAAAAACTAAAAATAGATTGCTAAAAGGCAGATTCAATTATTCAAACAACAAACACACATCACACCATTACATTTACTGTCTCAAAGTTATTCATCAAATAAACTCTTGTGGGTAATCAAACAAACACACATTTATTAAATAATAAGAAAAACATGATGGGATCAAATACTTCAATTCTCCAAGCAAAAAAAATACTTCATTTCTCAGTCTTTTTGGGATTCACTTCATTTTTCTTTGAGGATGAGCTAGCAATCATTGCTTCCAGGTGCCGCTTCTCTCCAGTGAACTGTTTGGCTAACTTTCTTAGCCTTTCATTTTCTAAAGCAATTTGCAAGTTTGCTAAGTATAGCCTTGCTTTTTCTCTTTCCAACTCTTTCTTCTTGTTCCTGAAAGACATGAAAAAAATGTTAGTTTACTTGTTTTAGACTAGTATACATACCTTTATATTCCAAATTCTATTCATAGATTTGCTATCTCACCTCCTTTAAATGATTTACACTACAAAATGAGAAAATGAGGAAGGTGATTTACTCTATTTAT
This sequence comes from Nemophila menziesii, assembly GCA_029959085.1. Taxonomy (NCBI): domain Eukaryota; kingdom Viridiplantae; phylum Streptophyta; class Magnoliopsida; order Boraginales; family Hydrophyllaceae; genus Nemophila; species Nemophila menziesii. Next base: position 255,041 of record JARWIR010000027.1, on the reverse strand, counting down.
ACTAATTAACATTGGTAGAACAAATTTTTAAATGAAAAAATACCTTAGATTTATAAATTGAAATGATATGGCCAACGATCTAAGTTAATAGCATGTAAAAATAGTATTTAGACAGAAGACTGCAGATCTAGATGGAGACAATAGGTTAGGATAATATCATAATTAAGGAAGAAGAGGGAGATACTACAGAGAAATTGAAAAAAAGTAGATTGGATGGAAGAAATGAATTCCGATTAGAGAAGATTGAAATTAGAAGATAACGAATATTTAGACATTAGAGTTAGATAGTAAAAGTGACGAAAAAAGGAATATCAAGAGGAGGCTGACAGTAGGTTTGAAACTAAGAGTAGAAGAAGATGTATGTATATGTATAGGAAAAGGCGGCAACATTAGGGTTTAATGGGTATATATTTTTTATTGTGTTTGTGAAATTAGTGTGGACCCTAAATTGTATTAATATTTTAATTATAGTTTAAAATTATAATTTTAATAAATAACATGAAATTATTTTTTTCTTATTATATATTTTCTAATAAAGTTTTATATTTAACTTCTATGAATAAAATTGTTTCTACTGTATAATTTTGATATTTGTTCGATAAAGTTTTAATCCCCTAATTGTCTTTATATGTTATTGTTTATAAATTGAACATTACCTATGCAAAAAATTAAAAATCAATATTTTAATTTATTACTACTTAATCAAATTGTTTAAAAACTTAGTTTTTAAATAGTTAATTGTTCAATAGATGTACTCGACTTCTTACAGTAATCTAAAATAATTTATCTATTAAAATATTCTTGAATTTACCAATAATAGAGGATGGTGACATTGTGATGCTAGTTAAATGTTTATTTTTGTCAAAGTTAAATTATGATGAATTATAATGTAGTGTTACGACATTCATTGATGAATTGCATTCTGAAAAGTATGGCTTATGAGTTTTACCCTTATTCTTACTAAAATAAGTGTTGTTATAAATAAAACAAAATATCATTCATAAAAATGTTCGAGCATAGATAACTTTTAAAATCCTTCAAGGTCTTTTAGAGCTAGTAGTGACTACCACAAAAAAAATTGCTAATATCACCATTGAGGATGCTTTTGATGAAACATTGTTAAAGTTAACTGTAAAATTATCTAAATTGGATGTCATGAAATGAAGCTTATAAGAGTAGTGAACTAGAGTGTTAAGTGTATTGCAAGAAAAATACATTAACTTATATACTATAGGGTTCGCCAAGTACATATTTTCTAAATATGATAGATTCCAGATTGTCAAAGGTTTGAAGATAAGGATGCAACTATACATTCAGTATCATTGTGGTAGTGTATTACATGTCGTTTCTCTACATGTCGTTAGTATAGGGACAAAATCGTTACAATGTGTATTTACCTTTGTTGTCCCCTAGGGTGTGATAGGTAAATCAACACATAGGGGAGCTACTACCCACATGTGAATGAGTCGATAACAAGTAACAAATAATTACTAGGAATATCGTTCTCCATATGCACTAGGAGGTTAATTCTTTTGTCTTTCCAGGAAGCGTAGAGGGGACAAATTACAGTTAACTAAAACATAAAATATATTTTTTGTTTCTCAAAAGTAAGGATTAAAGTCAAAATAAATAATATATGATTAGTAATGTATTTTTAACCAAAGGACATACTAGTCAACACGAGAATATAGATAAGAAGATAGTTTGAGAGTCGCTACTAATTTCCACTAATTATGAATTTACCCATTTATGGATATCATGGTAAATTGTTATTTTAGCAATAGTCGAAACTCTAAAATCCCTTAATTCCATCCCAGGTAGATAGAGGGTTATCCTACAATTCTATGGACCTCTCCCGAGTGAGCCGTACAAAACTTTCAAACGTAATTAATTCTAAATTAATTGACTATCCGGTTAGTCAAGACCTCCTAATTCAATAAGACACACCGAATGATTATATATTATTTTCTATAATCCGATCTCCCCCTCTCTCCCTCCCGGATGACAGTCTAGTCTACTAATACCACCTACAACTTTATCTTCATAAGGGCTGAAGAAATCATAAATACATAATGAATGCTAGATCAATTCATTTGAATAGTAATATCCCAAAACACAATGAAACATCATAATCCAAATGTAGGGTTCATACATTATCCCTTTCTCTAGCTACAAATGATTTAGTTCATAAAAAATTAATAGACAACAACAAATAAAAGTGTAATATTCATGTTTAAAATATGAAATAGAATTGGATTACACTATTAATTTGTATCTTGAATTTGTCACCATTGTCTGGAATCTAGTAATAGTCTATTGCAAGATATTCCAGGAAGCATATTCTGTAATAATCAAAATAAATTAAATATAATTAAAATTAAAATTTGACTATAAGAATTAACAAAAAGAACAACCATTAACCAAGGGGACATGAACACAAAAAATATAAAATAAATGTAATAAATAATTCAAATAGCTAAACATTTAATTCATAGGCTGTGTGTACTATTCTAATAACATAAGGTGACATTGTACACTTTTAAAATATCATGAGTTTATACACATATTTTCTAAGACCACAAAAGATATGATGTATTTCTTCAACCTAAATAAAAATACGTTCACATATGTAAACCACAAGGAGATAAAATAAAAAGAATGTATGGTAGACTACCATATATGATGTTTGAAAATATGCTTTCTCCAATAGGTGTCAAACAAGTCTTACAACCTAATTTAATTTCTCTTACATCTATTTCCCTACTCTCCATACATACTCCAACCACTATGAATAGATGGTCTAACAAATTAAGTGCAAAAACACCTCTTGTGGTGTTGGTGTATATTTCGATATTCTGTAAAATATATATAGGAAAAATCTACCTAATTTTCTCAATATAATTAATTATAAATTTGATCAAAAATGAAAAAAACATTCAAATTAATTTACACCAATGTGAAAAAACACCCCAATTTGCTCGACAATAGAACAAATTTTTGAACATAATGCTAATCAACGATATGCCACTAGTGGTATTACTGCTTTTCTTTTTAAGAAAATTGCAACAATTCATAATCTTCCAGTTCAGGTAATTAAATATTATTATATTTTCTTCATATAAGAGGCAGAAATGAAGACTCATTTTTTTATAGGACTTTGTGGTAAGAAATGATATGGGGTGTGGGTCCACTATTGGTCCAATTCTTGCTTCTGGAGTTGGAATTCGTACTGTTGATTGTGGTATTCCTCAACAATCTATGCACAGGTTGGTACATATATATTTTTTTTAATTTTATTATCGAGTTTGATTTCTCAATTACTCTCAAGATCTTTACTTGTTTTTGTTTAATTGCAGTGTGAGAGAGATTTGTGGGAAGGAAGATGTGGAGATTGCTTACAACTACTTTAAGGCGTTTTATGAAATGTTCTCAAGCGTAGATAAAAAACTAAAAATAGATTGCTAAAAGGCAGATTCAATTATTCAAACAACAAACACACATCACACCATTACATTTACTGTCTCAAAGCTATTCATCAAATAAACTCTTGTTGGTAATCAAACAAACACACATTTATTAAATAATAAGAAAAACATGATGGGATCAAATACTTCAATTCTCCAAGCAAAAAAAATACTTCATTTCTCAGTCTTTTTGGGATTCACTTCATTTTTCTTTGAGGATGAGCTAGCAATCATTGCTTCCAGGTGCCGCTTCTCTCCAGTGAGCTGTTTGGCTAACTTTCTTAGCCTTTCATTTTCTAAAGCAATTTGCAAGTTTGCTAAGTATAGCCTTGCGTTTTCTCTTTCCAACTCTTTCTTCTTGTTCCTGAAAGACATGAAAAAAATGTTAGTTTACTTGTTTTAGACTAGTATACATACCTTTATATTCCAAATTCTATTCATAGATTTGCTATCTCACCTCCTTTAAATGATTTACACTACAAAATGAGAAAATGAGGAAGGTGATTTACTCTATTTATACTAATTAACATTGGTAGAACAAATTTTTAAATGAAAAAATACCTTAGATTTATAAATTGAAATGATATGGCCAACGATCTAAGATAATAGCATGTAAAAATAGTATTTAGACAGAAGACTGCAGATCTAGATGGAGACAATAGTTGAGGATAATATCATAATTAAGGAAGAAGAGGGAGATACTACAGAGAAATTGAAAAAAAGTAGATTGGATGGAAGAAATGAATTCCGATTAGAGAAGATTGAAATTAGAAGATAACGAATATTTAGACATTAGAGTTAGATAGTAAAAGTGACGAAAAAAGGAATATCAAGAGGAGGCTGACAGTAGGTTTGAAACTAAGAGTGGAAGAAGATGTATGTATATGTATAGGAAAAGGCGGCAACATTAGGGTTTAATGGGTAGTTTATTTTTTATTGTGTTTGTGAAATTAGTGTGGACCCTAAATTGTATTAATATTTTAATTATAGTTTAAAATTATAATTATAATTTTAATTATAGTTTAAAATTATAATTTTAATAAATAACATGAAATTATTTTTTTCTTATTATATATTTTCTAATAAAGTTTTATATTTAACTTCTATGAATAAAATTGTTTCTACTGTATAATTTTGATATTTGTTCGATAAAGTTTTAATCCCCTAATTGTCTTTATATGTTATTGTTTATAAATTGAATATTACCTATGCAAAAAATTAAAAATTTATATTTTAATTTAATACAACTTAATCAAATTGTTTAAAAACTTAGTTTTTAAATAGTTAATTGTTCAATAGATGTACTCGACTTCTTACAGTAATCTAAGATAATTTATCTATTAAAATATCCTTGAATTTACCAATAATAGAGGATGGTGACATTGTGATGCTAGTTAAATGTTTATTTTTGTCAAAGTTAAATTATGATGAATTATAATGTAGTGTTACGACATTCATTGATGAATTGCATTCTGAAAAGTATGGCTTATGAGTTTTACCCTTATTCTTACTAAAATAAGTGTTGTTATAAATAAAACAAAATATCATTAAATGTTCGAGCATAGATAACTTTTAAAATCCTTCAAGGTCTTTTAGAGCTAGTAGTGACTACCACAAAAAAAATTGCTAATATCACCATTGAGGATGCTTTTGATGAAACATTGTTAAAGTTAACTGTAAAATTATCTAAATTGGATGTCATGAAATGAAGCTTATAAGAGTAGTGAACTAGAGTGTTAAGTGTATTGCAAGAAAAATACATTAACTTATATACTATAGGGTTAGCCAAGTACATATTTTCTAAATATGATAGATTCCAGATTGTCAAAGGTTTGAAGATAAGGATGCAACTATACATTCAGTATCATTGTGGTAGTGTATTACATGTCGTTTCTCTACATGTCGTTAGTATAGGGACAAAATCGTTACAATGTGTATTTACCTTTGTTGTCCCCTAGAGTGTGATAGGTAAATCAACACATAGGGGAGCTACTACCCACAAGTGAATGAGTCGTTAACAAGTAACGAATAATTACTAGGAATATCGTTCTCCATATGCACTAGGAGGTTAATTCTTTTGTCTTTCCAGGAAGCGTAGAGGGGACAAATTACAGTTAACTAAAACATAAAATATATTTTTTGTTTCTCAAAAGTAAGGATTAAATTCAAAATAAATAATATATGATTAGTAATGTATTTTTAACCAAAGGACATACTAGTCAACACGAGAATATAGATAAGAAGATAGTTTGAGAGTCGCTACTAATTTACACTAATTATGAATTTACCCATTTATGGATATCATGGTAAATTGTTATTTTAGCAATAGTCGAAACTCTAAAATCCCTTAATTCCATCCCAGGTAGATAGAGGGTTATCCTACAATTCTATGGACCTCTCCCGAGTGAGCCGTACAAAACTTTCAAACGTAATTAATTCTAAATTAATTGACTATCCGGTTAGTCAAGACCTCCTAATTCAATAAGACACACCGAATGATTATATATTATTTTCTATAATCCGATCTCCCCCTCTCTCCCTCCCGGATGACAGTCTAGTCTACTAATACCACCTACAACTTTATCTTCATAAGGGATGAAGAAATCATAAATACATAATGAATGCTAAATCAATTCATTTGAATAGTAATATCCCAAAACACAATGAAACATCATAATCCAAATGTAGGGTTCATACATTATCCCTTTCTCTAGCTACAAATGATTTAGTTCATAAAAAATTAATAGACAACAACAAATAAAAGTGTAATATTCATGTTTAAAATATGAAATAGAATTGGATTACACTATTAATTTGTATCTTGAATTTGTCACCATTGTCTGGAATCTGGTAATAGTCTATTGCAAGATATTCATGGAAGCATATTCTGTAATAATCAAAATAAATTAAATATAAGTAAAATTAAAATTTGACTATAAGAATTAACAAAAAGAACAACCATTAACCAAGGGGACATGAACACAAAAAATATAAAATAAATGTAATAAATAATTCAAATAGCTAAACATTTAATTCATAGGCTGTGTGTACTATTCTAATAACATAAGGTGACATTGTACACTTTTAAAATATCATGAGTTTATACACATATTTTCTAAGACCACAAAAGATATGATGTATTTCTTCAACCTAAATAAAAATACGTTCACATATGTAAACCACAAGGAGATAAAATAAAAAGAATGTATGGTAGACTACCATATATGATGTTTGAAAATATGCTTTCTCCAATAGGTGTCAAACAAGTCTTACAACCTAATTTAATTTCTCTTACATCTATTTCCCTACTCTCCATACATACTCCAACCACTATGAATAGATGGTCTAACAAATTAAGTGCAAAAACATCTCTTGTGGTGTTGGTGTATATTTCGATATTCTGTAAAATATATATAGGAAAAATCTACCTAATTTTCTCAATATAATTAATTATAAATTTGATCAAAAATGAAAAAAACATTCAAATTAATTTACACCAATGTGAAAAAACACCCCAATTTGCTCGACAGTAGAACAAATTTTTGAACATAATGCTAATCAACGATATGCCACTAGTGGTATTACTGCTTTTCTTTTTAAGAAAATTGCAACAATTCATAATCTTCCAGTTCAGGTAATTAAATATTATTATATTTTCTTCATATAAGAGGCAGAAATGAAGACTCGTTTTTTTATAGGACTTTGTGGTAAGAAATGATATGGGGTGTGGGTCCACTATTGGTCCAATTCTTGCTTATGGAGTTGGAATTCGTACTGTTGATTGTGGTATTCCTCAACAATCTATGCACAGGTTGGTACATATATATTTTTTTTTAATTTTATTATCGAGTTTGATTTCTCAATTACTCTCAAGATCTTTACTTGTTTTTGTTTAATTGCAGTGTGAGAGAGATTTGTGGGAAGGAAGATGTGGAGATTGCTTACAACTACTTTAAGGCGTTTTATGAAATGTTCTCAAGCGTAGATAAAAAACTAAAAATAGATTGCTAAAAGGCAGATTCAATTATTCAAACAACAAACACACATCACACCATTACATTTACTGTCTCAAAGCTATTCATCAAATAAACTCTTGTGGGTAATCAAACAAACACACATTTATTAAATAATAAGAAAAACATGATGGGATCAAATACTTCAATTCTCCAAGCAAAAAAAATACTTCATTTCTCAGTCTTTTTGGGATTCACTTCATTTTTCTTTGAGGATGAGCTAGCAATCATTGCTTCCAGGTGCCGCTTCTCTCCAGTGAGCTGTTTGGCTAACTTTCTTAGCCTTTCATTTTCTAAAGCAATTTGCAAGTTTGCTAAGTATAGCCTTGCGTTTTCTCTTTCCAACTCTTTCTTCTTGTTCCTGAAAGACATGAAAAAAATGTTAGTTTACTTGTTTTAGACTAGTATACATACCTTTATATTCCAAATTCTATTCATAGATTTGCTATCTCACCTCCTTTAAATGATTTACACTACAAAATGAGAAAATGAGGAAGGTGATTTACTCTATTTATACTAATTAACATTGGTAGAACAAATTTTTAAATGAAAAAATACCTTAGATTTATAAATTGAAATGATATGGCCAACGATCTAAGATAATAGCATGTAAAAATAGTATTTAGACAGAAGACTGCAGATCTAGATGGAGACAATAGTTGAGGATAATATCATAATTAAGGAAGAAGAGGGAGATACTACAGAGAAATTGAAAAAAAGTAGATTGGATGGAAGAAATGAATTCCGATTAGAGAAGATTGAAATTAGAAGATAACGAATATTTAGACATTAGAGTTAGATAGTAAAAGTGACGAAAAAAGGAATATCAAGAGGAGGCTGACAGTCGGTTTGAAACTAAGAGTGGAAGAAGATGTATGTATATGTATAGGAAAAGGCGGCAACATTAGGGTTTAATGGGTAGTTTATTTTTTATTGTGTTTGTGAAATTAGTGTGGACCCTAAATTGTATTAATATTTTAATTATAGTTTAAAATTATAATTATAATTTTAATTATAGTTTAAAATTATAATTTTAATAAATAACATGAAATTATTTTTTTCTTATTATATATTTTCTAATAAAGTTTTATATTTAACTTCTATGAATAAAATTGTTTCTACTGTATAATTTTGATATTTGTTCGATAAAGTTTTAATCCCCTAATTGTCTTTATATGTTATTGTTTATAAATTGAACATTACCTATGCAAAAAATTAAAAATTAATATTTTAGTTTATTACTACTAAATCAAATTGTTTAAAAACTTAGTTTTTAAATAGTTAATTGTTCAATAGATGTACTCGACTTCTTACAGTAATCTAAGATAATATATCTATTAAAATATCCTTGAATTTACCAATAATAGAGGATGGTGACATTGTGATGCTAGTTAAATGTTTATTTTTGTCAAAGTTAAATTATGATGAATTATAATGTAGTGTTACGACATTCATTGATGAATTGCATTCTGAAAAGTATGGCTTATGAGTTTTACCCTTATTCTTACTAAAATAAGTGTTGTTATAAATAAAAAAAAATATCATTCATAAAAATGTTCGAGCATAGATAACTTTTAAAATCCTTCAAGGTCTTTTAGAGCTAGTAGTGACTACCACAAAAAAAATTGCTAATATCACCATTGAGGATGCTTTTGATGAAACATTGTTAAAGTTAACTGTAAAATTATCTAAATTGGATGTCATGAAATGAAGCTTATAAGAGTAGTGAACTAGAGTGTTAAGTGTATTGCAAGAAAAATACATTAACTTATATACTATAGGGTTCGCCAAGTACATATTTTCTAAATATGATAGATTCCAGATTGTCAAAGGTTTGAAGATAAGGATGCAACTATACATTCAGTATCATTGTGGTAGTGTATTACATGTCGTTTCTCTACATGTCGTTAGTATAGGGACAAAATCATTACAATGTGTATTTACCTTTGTTGTCCCCTAGAGTGTGATAGGTAAATCAACACCTAGGGGAGCTACTACCCACAAGTGAATGAGTCGTTAACAAGTAACAAATAATTACTAGGAATATCGTTCTCCATATGCACTAGGAGGTTAATTCTTTTGTCTTTCCAGGAAGCGTAGAGGGGACAAATTACAGTTAACTAAAACATAAAATATATTTTTTGTTTCTCAAAAGTAAGGATTAAAGTCAAAATAAATAATATATGATTAGTAATGTATTTTTAACCAAAGGACATACTAGTCAACACGAGAATATAGATAAGAAGATAGTTTGAGAGTCGCTACTAATTTCCACTAATTATGAATTTACCCATTTATGGATATCATGGTAAATTGTTATTTTAGCAATAGTCGAAACTCTAAAATCCCTTAATTCCATCCCAGGTAGATAGAGGGTTATCCTACAATTCTATGGACCTCTCCCGAGTGACCCCTACAAAACTTTCAAACGTAATTAATTCTAAATTAATTGACTATCCGGTTAGTCAAGACCTCCTAACTCAATAACACACACCGAATGATTATATATTATTTTTTATAATCAGATCTCCCCCTCTCCCCCTCCCGGATGACAGTCTAGTCTACTAATACCACCTACAACTTTATCTTCATAAGGGCTGAAGAAATCATAAATACATAATGAATGCTAAATCAATTCATTTGAATAGTAATATCCCAAAACACAATGAAACATCATAATCCAAATGTAGGGTTCATACATTATCCCTTTCTCTAGCTACAAATGATTTAGTTCATAAAAAAATAATAGACAACAACAAATAAAAGTGTAATATTCATGTTTAAAATATGAAATAGAATTGGATTACACTATTAATTTGTATCTTGAATTTGTCACCATTGTCTGGAATTTGGTAATAGTCTATTGCAAGATATCCCAGGAAGCATATTCTGTAATAATCAAAATAAATTAAATATAATTAAAATTAAAATTTGACTATAAGAATAAACAAAAAGAACAACCATTAACCAAGGGGACATGAACACAAAAAATATAAAATAAATGTAATAAATAATTCAAATAGATAAACATTTAATTCATAGGCTGTGTGTACTATTCTAATAACATAAGGTGACATTGTACACTTTTAAAATATCATGAGTTTATACACAAATTTTCTAAGACCACAAAAGATATGACGTATTTCTTCAACCTAAATAAAAATACGTTCACATATGTAAACCACAAGGAGATAAAATAAAAAGAATGTATGGTAGACTACCATATATGATGTTTGAAAATATGCTTTCTCCAATAGGTGTCAAACAAGTCTTACAACCTAATTTAATTTCTCTTACATCTATTTCCCTACTCTCCATACATACTCCAACCACTATGAATAGATGGTCTAACAAATTAAGTGCAACAACATCTCTTGTGGTGTTGGTGTATATTTCGATATTCTGTAAAATATATATAGGAAAAATCTACCTAATTTTCTCAATATAATTAATTATAAATTTGATCAAAAATGAAAAAAACATTCAAATTAATTTACACCAATGTGAAAAAACAACCCAATTTGCTCGACATTAGAACAAATTTTTGAACATAATGCTAATCAACGATATGCCTAGTGGTATTACTGCTTTTCTTTTTAAGGAAATTGCAACAATTCATAATCTTCCAGTTCAGGTAATTAAATATTATTATATTTTCTTCATATAAGAGGAAGAAATGAAGACTCATTTTTTTATAGGACTTTGTGGTAAGAAATGATATGGGGTGTGGGTCCACTATTGGTCCAATTCTTGCTTCTGGAGTTGGAATTCGTACTGTTGATTGTGGTATTCCTCAACAATCTATGCACAGGTTGGTACATATATATTTTTTTTAATTTTATTATCGAGTTTGATTTCTCAATTACTCTCAAGATCTTTACTTGTTTTTGTTTAATTGCAGTGTGAGAGAGATTTGTGGGAAGGAAGATGTGGAGATTGCTTACAACTACTTTAAGGCATTTTATGAAATGTTCTCAAGCGTAGATAAAAAACTAAAAATAGATTGCTAAAAGACAGATTCAATTATTCAAACAACAAACACACATCACACCATTACATTTACTGTCTCAAAGCTATTCATCAAATAAACTCTTGTGGGTAATCAAACAAACACACATTTATTAAATAATAAGAAAAACATGATGGGATCAAATATTTCATTTCTCCAAGCAAAAAAAAATACTTCATTTCTCAGTCTTTTTGGGATTCACTTCATTTTTCGTTGAGGATGAGCTAGCAACCATTGCTTCCAGGTGTCGTTTCTCTCCAGTGAGCTGTTTGGCTAACTTTCTTAGCCTTTCATTTTCTAAAGCAATTTGCAAGTTTGCTAAGTATAGCCTTGCGTTTTCTCTTTCCATCTCTTTCTTCTTGTTCCTGAAAGACAAGAAAAAAATGTTAGTTTACTTGTTTTAGACTAGTATACATACCTTTATATTCCAAAATCTATTCATAGATTTGCTATCTCACCTCTTTTAAATGATTTACACTACAAAATGAGAAAATGAGGAAGGTGATTTACTCTATTTATACTAATTAACATTGGTAGAACAAATTTTTAAATGAAAAAATACCTTAGATTTATAAATCGAAATGATATGGCCAACGATCTAAGATAATAGCATGTAAAAATAGTATTTAGACAGAAGACTGCAGATCTAGATGGAGACAATAGTTGAGGATAATATCATAATTAAGGAAGAAGAGGGAGATACTACAGAGAAATTGAAAAAAAGTAGATTGGATGGAAGAAATGAATTCCGATTAGAGAAGATTGAAATTAGAAGATAACGAATATTTAGACATTAGAGTTAGATAGTAAAAGTGACGAAAAAAGGAATATCAAGAGGAGGCTGACAGTAGGTTTGAAACTAAGAGTGGAAGAAGATGTATGTATATGTATAGAAAAAGGCGGCAACATTAGGGTTTAATGGGTAGTTTATTTTTTATTGTGTTTGTGAAATTAGTGTGGACCCTAAATTGTATTAATATTTTAATTATAGTTTAAAATTATAATTTTAATTATAGTTTAAAATTATAATTTTAATTATAGTTTAAAATTATAATTTTAATAAATAACATGAAATTATTTTTTTCTTATTATATATTTTCTAATAAAGTTTTATATTTAACTTCTATGAATAAAATTGTTTCTACTGTATAATTTTGATATTTGTTCGATAAAGTTTTAATCCCCTAATTGTCTTTATATGTTATTGTTTATAAATTGAACATTACCTATGCAAAAAATTAAAAATTAATATTTTAATTTATTACTACTTAATCAAATTGTTTAAAAACTTAGTTTTTAAATAGTTAATTGTTCAATAGATGTACTCGACTTCTTACAGTAATCTAAGATAATTTATCTATTAAAATATCCTTGAATTTACCAATAATAGATGATGGTGACATTGTGATGCTAGTTAAATGTTTATTTTTGTCAAAGTTAAATTATGATGAATTATAATGTAGTGTTACGACATTCATTGATGAATTGCATTCTGAAAAGTATGGCTTATGAGTTTTACCCTTATTCTTACTAAAATAAGTGTTGTTATAAATAAAACAAAATATCATTCATAAAAATGTTCGAGCATAGATAACTTTTAAAATCCTTCAAGGTCTTTTAGAGCTAGTAGTGACTACCACAAAAAAAATTGCTAATATCACCATTGAGGATGCTTTTGATGAAACATTGTTAAAGTTAACTGTAAAATTATCTAAATTGGATGTCATGAAATGAAGCTTATAAGAGTAGTGAACTAGAGTGTTAAGTGTATTGCAAGAAAAATACATTAACTTATATACTATAGGGTTCGCCAAGTACATATTTTCTAAATATGATAGATTCCAGATTGTCAAAGGTTTGAAGATAAGGATGCAACTATACATTCAGAATCATTGTGGTAGTGTATTACATGTCGTTTCTCTACATGTCGTTAGTATAGGGACAAAATCGTTACAATGTGTATTTACCTTTGTTGTCCCCTAGAGTGTGATAGGTAAATCAACACATAGGGGAGCTACTACCCACAAGTGAATGAGTCGTTAACAAGTAACAAATAATTACTAGGAATATCGTTCTCCATATGCACTAGGAGGTTAATTCTTTTGTCTTTCCAGGAAGCGTAGAGGGGACAAATTACAGTTAACTAAAACATAAAATATATTTTTTGTTTCTCAAAAGTAAGGATTAAAGTCAAAATAAATAATATATGATTAGTAATGTATTTTTAACCAAAGGACATACTAGTCAACACGAGAATATAGATAAGAAGATAGTTTGAGAGTCGCTACTAATTTCCACTAATTATGAATTTACCCATTTATGGATATCATGGTAAATTGTTATTTTAGCAATAGTCGAAACTCTAAAATCCCTTAATTCCATCCCAGGTAGATAGAGGGTTATCCTACAATTCTATGGACCTCTCCCGAGTGACCCCTAAAAAACTTTCAAACGTAATTAATTCTAAATTAATTGACTATCCGGTTAGTCAAGACCTCCTAACTCAATAACACACACCGAATGATTATATATTATTTTCTATAATCCGATCTCTCCCTCTCCCCCTCCCGGATGACAGTCTAGTCTACTAATACCACCTACAACTTTATCTTCATAAGGGCTGAAGAAATCATAAATACATAATGAATGCTAAATCAATTTATTTGAATAGTAATATCCCAAAACACAATGAAACATCATAATCCAAATGTAGGGTTCATACATTATCCCTTTTTCTAGCTACAAATGATTTAGTTCATAAAAAAATAATAGACAACAACAAATAAAAGTGTAATATTCATGTTTAAAATATGAAATAGAATTGGATTACACTATTAATTTGTATCTTGAATTTGTCACCATTGTCTGGAATTTGGTAATAGTCTATTGCAAGATATCCCAGGAAGCATATTCTGTAATAATCAAAATAAATTAAATATAATTAAAATTAAAATTTGACTATAAGAATAAACAAAAAGAACAACCATTAACCAAGGGGACATGAACACAAAAAATATAAAATAAATGTAATAAATAATTCAAATAGATAAACATTTAATTCATAGGCTGTGTGTACTATTCTAATAACATAAGGTGACATTGTAAACTTTTAAAATATCATGAGTTTATACACATATTTTCTAAGACCACAAAAGATATGATGTATTTCTTCAACCTAAATAAAAATACGTTCACATATGTAAACCACAAGGAGATAAAATAAAAAGAATGTATGGTAGACTACCATATATGATGTTTGAAAATATGCTTTCTCCAATAGGTGTCAAACAAGTCTTACAACCTAATTTAATTTCTCTTACATCTATTTCCCTACTCTCCATACATACTCCAACCACTATGAATAGATGGTCTAACAAATTAAGTGCAAAAACACCTCTTGTGGTGTTGGTGTATATTTCGATATTCTGTAAAATATATATAGGAAAAATCTACCTAATTTTCTCAATATAATTAATTATAAATTTGATCAAAAATGAAAAAAACATTCAAATTAATTTACACCAATGTGAAAAAACACCCCAATTTGCTCGACATTAGAACAAATTTTTGAACATAATGCTAATCAACGATATGCCACTAGTGGTATTACTGCTTTTCTTTTTAAGGAAATTGCAACAATTCATATAATTAAATATTATTATATTTTCTTCATATAAGAGGAAGAAATGAAGACTCGTTTTTTTATAGGACTTTGTGGTAAGAAATGATATGGGGTGTGTGTCCACTATTGGTCCAATTCTTGCTTCTAGAGTTGGAATTCGTACTGTTGATTGTGGTATTCCTCAACAATCTATGCACAGGTTGGTACATATATATTTTTTTTAATTTTATTATCGAGTTTGATTTCTCAATTACTCTCAAGATCTTTACTTGTTTTTATTTAATTGCAGTGTGAGAGAGATTTGTGGGAAGGAAGATGTGGAGATTGCTTACAACTACTTTAAGGCGGTTTATGAAATGTTCTCAAGCGTAGATAAAAAACTAAAAATAGATTGCTAAAAGACAGATTCAATTATTCAAACAACAAACACACATCACACCATTACATTTACTGTCTCAAAGCTATTCATCAAATAAACTCTTGTGGGTAATCAAACAAACACACATTTATTAAATAATAAGAAAAACATGATGGGATCAAATATTTCATTTCTCCAAGCAAAAAAAATACTTCATTTCTCAGTCTTTTTGGGATTCACTTCATTTTTCGTTGAGGATGAGCTAGCAACCATTGCTTCCAGGTGCCGCTTCTCTCCAGTGAGCTGTTTGGCTAACTTTCTTAGCCTTTCATTTTCTAAAGCAATTTGCAAGTTTTCTAAGTATAGCCTTGCGTTTTCTCTTTCCATCTCTTTCTTCTTGTTCCTGAAAGACATGAAAAAAATGTTAGTTTACTTGTTTTAGACTAGTATACATACCTTTATATTCCAAATTCTATTCATAGATTTGCTATCTCACCTCTTTTAAATGATTTACACTACAAAATGAGCAAATGAGGAAGGTGATTTACTCTATTTATACTAATTCTCATTGGTAGAACAAATTTTTAAATTAAAAAAGTACCTTAGATTTATAAATTGAAATGATATGGCCAACTATCTAAGATACTAACATGTAAAAATAGTATTTAGACAGAAGACAGATCTAGATGGAGACAATAGTTGAAGATAATATCATAATTAAGGAAGAAGAGGGAGATACTAGAGAGAAATTGAAAAAAAGTAGATTGGATGGAAGAAATGAATTCCGATTAGAGAAGATTGAAATTAGAAGATAACGAATATTTAGACATTAGAGTTAGATAGTAAAAGTGACGAAAAAAGGAATATCAAGAGGAGGCTGACAGTAGGTTTGAATGGGTAGTTTATTTTTTATTGTGTTTGTGAAATTAGTGTGGACCTTAAATTGTATTAATATTTTAATTATACTTTAAAATTATAATTTTAATAAATAACATGAAATTGTTTTTTTTTATATATATTTTCTAATTAAGTTTTATATTTAACTTCTATGAATAAAATTGTTTCTACTGTATACTTTTGATATTTGTTTGTTAAAGTTTTAATCCCCTAATTGTCTTTATATGTTATTGTTTATAAATTGAATATTACCTATGCAAAAAATTAAAAATTAATATTTTAATTTATTACTACTTAATCAAATTGTTTAAAAACTTAGTTTTTAAATAGTTAATTGTTCAATAGATGTACTCGACTTCTTACAGTAATCTAAGATAATTTATCTATTAAAATATCCTTGAATTTACCAATCATAGAGGATGGTGACATTGTGATGCTAGTTAAATGTTTATTTTTGTCAAAGTTAAATTATGATGAATTATAATGTAGTGTTACGACATTCATTGATGAATTGCATTCTGAAAAGTATGGCTTATGAGTTTTACCCTTATTCTTACTAAAATAAGTGTTGTTATAAATAAAACAAAATATCATTCATAAAAATGCTCGACCATAGATAACTTTTAAAATCCTTCAAGGTCTTTTAGAGCTAGTAGTAACTACCACAAAAAAAATTGCTAATATCACCATTGAGGATGCTTTTGATGAAACATTGTTAAAGTTAACTGTAAAATTATCTAAATTGGATGTCATGAAATGAAGCTTATAAGAGTAGTGAACTAGAGTGTTAAGTGTATTGCAAGAAAAATACATTAACTTATATCCTATAGGGTTCGCCAAGTACATATTTTCTAAATATGATAGATTCCAGATTGTCAAAGGTTTGAAGATAAGGATGCAACTATAGATTCAGTATCATTGTGGTAGTGTATTACATGTCGTTTCTCTACATGTCGTTAGTATAGGGACAAAATCGTTACAATGTGTATTTACCTTTGTTGTCTACTAGAGTGTGATAGGTAAATCAACACCTAGGGGAGCTACTACCCACAAGTGAATGAGTCGTTAACAAGTAACAAATAATTACTAGGAATATCGTTCTCCATATGCACTAGGAGGTTAATTCTTTTGTCTTTCCAGGAAGCGTAGAGGGGACAAATTACAGTTAACTAAAACATAAAATATATTTTTTGTTTCTCAAAAGTAAGGATTAAAGTCAAAATAAATAATATATGATTAGTAATGTATTTTTAACCAAATGACATACTAGTCAACACGAGAATATAGATAAGAAGATAGTTTGAGAGTCGCTACTAATTTCCACTAATTATGAATTTACCCATTTATGGATATCATGGTAAATTGTTATTTTAGCAATAGTCGAAACTCTAAAATCCCTTAATTCCATCCCAGATAGATAGAGGGTTATCCTACAATTCAATGGACTTCTCCCGAGTGACCCCTACAAAACTTTCAAACGTAATTAATTATAAATTAATTGACTATCCGGTTAGTCAAGACCTCCTAACTCAATAACACACACCGAATGATTATATATATTATTTTCTATAATCCGATCTCCGCCTCTCCCCCTCCCGGATGACAGTCTAGTCTACTAATACCACTTACAACTTTATCTTCATAAGGGCTGAAGAAATCATAAATACATAATGAATGCTAAATCAATTCATTTGAATAGTAATATCCCAGAACACAATGAAACATCATAATCCAAATGTAGGGTTCATACATTATCCATTTCTCTAGCTACAAATGATTTAGTTCATAAAAAAATAATAGACAACAACATATAAAATTGTAATATTCATGTTTAAAATATGAAATAGAATTGGATTACACTATTAATTTGTATCTTGAATTTGTCACCATTGTCTGGAATTTGGTAATAGTCTATGGCAAGGTATCCCAGGAAGCATATTCTGTAATAATCAAAATAAATTAAATATAATTAAAATTAAAATTTGACTATAAGAATTAACAAAAAGAACAACCATTAACAAAGGGGACATGAACACAAAAAATATAAACATTTAATTCATAGGCTGTGTGTACTATTCTAATAACATAAGGTGACATTGTACACTTTTAAAATATCATGAGTTTATACACATATTTTCTAAGACCACAAAAGATATGATGTATTTCTTCAACCTAAATAAATATACGTTTACATATGTAAACCACAAGGAGATAAAATAAAAAGAATGTATGGTAGACTACCATATATGATGTTTGAAAATAAGGCTTTCTCCAATAGGTGTCAAACAAGTCTTACAACCTAATTTAATTTCTCTTACATCTATTTCCCTACTCTCCATACATACTCCAACCACTATGAATAGATGGTCTAACAAATTAAGTGCAAAAACATCTCTTGTGGTGTTGGTGTATATTTGGATATTCTATAAATTATATATAGGAAAAATCTACCTAATTTTCTCAATAAAATTAATTATAAATTTGATCAAAAATGAAAAAAACATTCAAATTAATTTACACCAATGTGAAAAAACACCCCAATTTGCTCGACAGTAGAACAAATTTTTGAACATAATGTTAATCAACGATATGCAACTAGTGGTATTACTGCTTTTATTTTTAAGGAAATTGCAACAATTCATAATCTTCCAGTTCAGGTAATTAAATAGTATTATATTTTCTTCATATAAGTGGCAGAAATGAAGACTCGTTTTTTTATAGGACTTTGTAGTAAGAAATGATATTTGGTGTGGGTCCACTATTGGTCCAATTCTTGCTTCTGGTGTTGGAATTCGTACTGTTGATTGTGGTATTCCTCAACAATCTATGCACAGGTTGGAACATATATATTTTTTTTAATTTTATTATCGAGTTTGATTTCTCAATTACTCTCAAGATCTTTACTTGTTTTTGTTTAATTGCAGTGTGAGAGAGATTTGTGGTAAGGAAGATGTGGAGATTGCTTACAACTACTTTAAGGCGTTTTATGAAATGTTCTCAAGCGTAGATAAAAAACTAAAAATAGATTGCTAAAAGGCAGATTCAATTATTCAAACAACAAACACACATCACGCCATTACATTTACTGTCTCAAAGCTATTCATCAAATAAACTCTTGTGGGTAATCAAACAAACACACATTTATTAAATAATAAGAAAAACATGATGGGATCAAATACTTCATTTCTCCAAGCAAAAAAAATACTTCATTTCTCAGTCTTTTTGGGATTCACTTCATTTTTCTTTGAGGATGAGCTAGCAACCATTGCTTCCAGGTGCCGCTTCTCTCCAGTGAGCTGTTTGGCTAACTTTCTTAGCCTTTCATTTTCTAAAGCAATTTGCAAGTTTGCTAAGTATAGCCTTGCGTTTTCTCTTTCCATCTCTTTCTTCTTGTTCCTGAAAGACAAGAAAAAAATGTTAGTTTACTTGTTTTAGACTAGTATACATACCTTTATATTCCAAATTCTATTCATAGATTTGCTATCTCACGTCTTTTAAATGATTTACACTACAAAATGAGCAAATGAGGAAGGTGATTTACTCTATTTATACTAATTCACATTGGTAGAACAAATTTTTAAATTAAAAAAGTACCTTAGATTTATAAATTGAAATGATATGGCCAACGATCTAAGATACTAGCATGTAAAAATAGTATTTAGACAGAAGACTGCAGATCTAGATGGAGACAATAGTTGAGGATAATATCATAATTAAGGAAGAAGAGGGAGATACTACAGAGAAATTGAAAAAAAGTAGATTGGATGGAAGAAATGAATTCTGATTAGAGAAGATTGAAATTAGAAGATAAACGAATATTTAGACATTAGAGTTAGATAGTAAAAGTGACGAAAAAAGGAATATCAAGAGGAGGCTTGACAGTAGGTTTGAAACTAAGAGTGGAAGAAGATGTATGTATATGTATAGAAAAAGGCGGCAACATTAGGGTTTAATGGGTAGTTTATTTTTTATTGTGTTTGTGAAATTTGTGTGGACCCTATATTGTATTAATATTTTAATTATAGTTTAAAATTATAATTTTAATAAATAACATGAAATTATTTTTTTCTTATTATATATTTTCTAATAAAGTTTTATATTTAACTTCTATGAATAAAATTGTTTCTACTGTATACTTTTGATATTTGTTCGATAAAGTTTTAATCCCCTAATTGTCTTTATATGTTATTGTTTATAAATTGAACATTACCTATGCAAAAAATTAAAAATTAATATTTTAATTTATTACTACTTAATCAAATTGTTTAAAAACTTAGTTTTTAAATAGTTAATTGTTCAATAGATGTACTCGACTTCTTACAGTAATCTAAGATAATTTATCTATTAAAATATCCTTGAATTTACCAATAATAGAGGATGGTGACATTGTGATGCTAGTTAAATGTTTATTTTTGTCAAAGTTAAATTATGATGAATTATAATGTAGTGTTACGACATTCATTGATGAATTGCATTCTGAAAAGTATGGCTTATGAGTTTTACCCTTATTCCTACTAAAATAAGTGTTGTTATAAATAAAACAAAATATCATTCATAAAAATGTTCGAGCATAGATAACTTTTAAAATCCTTCAAGGTCTTTTAGAGCTAGTAGTGACTACCACTAAAAAAAATTGCTAATATCACCATTGAGGATGCTTTTGATGAAACACTGTTAAAGTTAACTGTAAAATTATCTAAATTGGATCTCATGAAATGAAGCTTATAAGAGTAGTGAACTAGAGTGTTAAGTGTATTGCAAGAAAAATACATTAAATTATATCCTATAGGATTCGCCAAGTACATATTTTCTAAATATGATAGATTCCAGATTGTCAAAGGTTTGAAGATAAGGATGCAACTATACATTCAGTATCATTGTGGTAGTGTATTACATGTCGTTTCTCTACATGTCGTTAGTATAGGGACAAAATCGTTACAATGTGTATTTACCTTTGTTGTCCCCTAGAGTGTGATAGGTAAATCAACACCTAGGGGAGCTACTACCCACAAGTGAATGAGTCGTTAACAAGTAACAAATAATTACTAGGAATATCGTTCTCCATATGCACTAGGAGGTTAATTCTTTTGTCTTTCCAGGAAGCGTAGAGGGGACAAATTACAGTTAACTAAAACATAAAATTTTTTTTTTTTCTCAAAAGTAAGGATTAAAGTCAAAACAAATAATATATGATTAGTAATGTATTTTTAACCAAAGGACATACTAGTCAACACGAGAATATAGATAAGAAGATAGTTTGAGAGTCGCTACTAATTTCCACTAATTATGAATTTACCCATTTATGGATATCATGGTAAATTGTTATTTTAGCAATAGTCGAAACTCTAAAATCCCTTAATTCCATCCCAGGTAGATATAGGGTTATCCTACAATTCTATGGACCTCTCCCGAGTTACCCCTACAAAACTTTCAAACGTAATTAATTCTAAATTAATTGACTATCCGGTTAGTCAAGACCTCCTAACTCAATAACACACACCGAATGATTATATATTATTTTCTATAATCCGATCTCCCCCTCTCCCCCTCCCGGATGACAGTCTAGTCTACTAATACCACCTACAACTTTATCTTCATAAGGGCTGAAGAAATCATAAATACATAATGAATGCTAAATCAATTCATTTGAATAGTAATATCCCAAAACACAATGAAACGTCATAATCCAAATTTAGGGTTCATACATTATCCATTTCTCTAGCTACAAATGATTTAGTTCATAAAAAAATAATAGACAACAACAAATAAAAGTGTAATATTCATGTTTAAAATATGAAATAGAATTGGATTACACTATTAATTTGTATCTTGAATTTGTCACCATTGTCTGGAATTTGGTAATAGTCTATTGCAAGATATCCCAGGAAGCATATTCTGTAATAATCAAAATAAATTAAATATAATTAAAATTAAAATTTGACTATAAGAATTAACAAAAAGAACAACCATTAATCAAGGGGACATGAACATAAAAAATATAAAATAAATGTAATAAATTATTCAAATAGATAAACATATAATTCATAGGCTGTGTGTACTATTCTAATAACATAAGGTGACATTGTACACTTTTAAAATATCATGAGTTTATACACATATTTTCTAAGACCACAAAAGATATGATGTATTTCTTCAACCTAAATAAAAATACGTTCACATATGTAAACCACAAGGAGATAAAATAAAAAGAATGTATGGTAGACTACCATATATGATGTTTGAAAATATGCTTTCTCCAATAGGTGTCAAACAAGTCTTACAAACTAATTTAATTTCTCTTACATCTATTTCCCTACTCTCCATACATACTCCAACCACTATGAATAGATGGTCTAACAAATTAAGTGCAAAAACATCTCTTGTGGTGTTGGTGTATATTTCGATATTCTGTAAAATATATATAGGAAAAATCTACCTAATTTTCTCAATATAATTAATTATAAATTTGATCAAAAATGAAAAAAACATTCAAATTAATTTACACCAATGTGAAAAAACACCCCAATTTGCTCGACAGTAGAACAAATTTTTGAACATAATGCTAATCAACGATATGCCACTAGTGGTATTACTGCTTTTCTTTTTAAGGAAATTGCAACAATTCATAATCTTCTAGTTCAGGTATTTAAATATTATTATATTTTCTTCATATAAGAGGCAGAAATGAAGACTCGTTTTTTTATAGGACTTTGTGGTAAGAAATGTTATGGGGTGTGGGTCCACTATTGGTCCAATTCTTGCTTCTGGAGTTGGAATTCGTACTGTTGATTGTGGTATTCCTCAACTATCTATGCACAGGTTGGTACATATATATTTTTTTTAATTTTATTATCGAGTTTGATTTCTCAATTACTCTCAAGATCTTTACTTGTTTTTGTTTAATTGCAGTGTGAGAGAGATTTGTGGGAAGGAAGATGTGGAGATTGCTTACAACTACTTTAAGGCGTTTTATGAAATGTTCTCAAGCGTACATAAAAAACTAAAAATAGATTGCTAAAAGGCAGATTCAATTATTCTTACAACAAACACACATCACACCATTACATTTACTGTCTCAAAGCTATTCATCAAATAAACTCTTGTGGGTAATCAAACAAACACACATTTATTAAACAATAAGAAAAACATGATGGGATCAAATACTTCATTTCTCCAAGCAAAAAAAATACTTCATTTCTCAGTCTTTTTGGGATTTACTTCATTTTTCTTTGAGGATGAGCTAGCAACCATTGCTTCCAGGTGCCGCTTCTCTTCTCTCCAGTGAGCTGTTTGGCTAACTTTCTTAGCCTTTCATTTTCTAAAGCAATTTGCAAGTTTGCTAAGTATAGCCTTGCGTTTTCTCTTTCCATCTCTTTCTTCTTGTTCCTGAAAGACAAGAAAAAAATGTTAGTTTACTTGTTTTAGACTAGTATACATACCTTTATATTCCAAATTCTATTCATAGATTTGCTATCTCACCTCCTTTAAATGATTTACACTACAAAATGAGCAAATGAGGAAGGTGATTTACTCTATTTATACTAATTCACATTGGTAGAACAAATTTTTAAATTAAAAAAGTACCTTAGATTTATAAATTGAAATGATATGGCCAACTATCTAAGATACTATCATGTAAAAATAGTATTTAGACAGAAGACTGCAGATCTAGATGGAGACAATAGTTGAGGATAATATCATAATTAAGGAAGAAGAGGGAGATACTACAGAGAAATTGAAAAAAAGTAGATTGGATGGAAGAAATGAATTCCGATTAGAGAAGATTGAAATTAGAAGATAACGAATATTTAGACATTAGAGTTAGATAGTAAATGTGACGAAAAAAGGAATATCAAGAGGAGGCTGACAGTAGGTTTGAATGGGTAGTTTATTTTTTATTGTGTTTGTGAAATTAGCGTGGACCTTAAATTGTATTAATATTTTAATTATAGTTTAAAATTATAATTTTAATAAATAACATGAAATTGTTTTTTTCTTATTATATATTTTCTAATAAAGTTTTATATTTAACTTCTATGAATAAAATTGTTTCTACTGTATACGTTTGATATTTGTTTGTTAAAGTTTTAATCCCCTAACTGTCTTTATATGTTATTGTTTATAAATTGAACATTACCTATGCAAAAAATTAAAAATTAATATTTTAATTTATTACTACTTAATCAAATTGTTTAAAAACTTAGTTTTTAAATAGTTAATTGTTCAATAGATGTACTCGACTTCTTACTGTAATCTAAGATAATTTATCTATTAAAATATCCTTGAATTTACCAATAATAGAGGATGGTGACATTGTGATGCTAGTTAAATGTTTATTGTTGTCAAAGTTAAATTATGATGAATTATAATGTAGTGTTACGACATTCATTGATGAATTGCATTCTGAAAAGTATGGCTTATGAGTTTTACCCTTATTCTTACTAAAATAAGTGTTGTTATAAATAAAACAAAATATCATTCATAAAAATGGTCGAGCATAGATAACTTTTAAAATCCTTCAAGGTCTTTTAGAGCTAGTAGTGACTACCACAAAAAAAAAATTGCTAATATCACCATTGAGGATGCTTTTGATGAAACATTGTTAAAGTTAACTGTAAAATTATCTAAATTGGATGTCATGAAATGAAGCTTATAAGAGTAGTGAACTAGAGTATTAAGTGTATTGCAAGAAAAATACATTAACTTATATCCTATAGGGTTCGCCAAGTACATATTTTCTAAATATGATAGATTCCAGATTGTCAAAGGTTTGAAGATAAGGATGCAACTATAGATTCAGTATCATTTTGGTAGTGTATTACATGTCGTTTCTCTATATGTCGTTAGTATAGGGACAAAATCGTTACAATGTGTATTTACCTTTGTTGTCCCCTAGAGTGTGATAGGTAAATCAACACCTAGGGGAGCTACTACCCACAAGTGAATGAGTCGTTAACAAGTAACAAATAATTACTAGGAATATCGTTCTCCATATGCACTAGGAGGTTAATTCTTTTGTCTTTCCAGGAAGCGTAGAGGGGACAAATTACAGTTAACTAAAACATAAAATATATATTTTTTGTTTCTCAAAAGTAAGGATTAAAGTCAAAATAAATAATATATGATTAGTAATGTATTTTTAACCAAAGGACATACTAGTCAACACGAGAATATAGATAAGAAGATAGTTTGAGAGTCGCTACTAATTTCCACTAATTATGAATTTACCCATTTATGGATATCATGGTAAATTGTTATTTTAGCAATAGTCGAAACTCTAAAATCCCTTAATTCCATCCCAGATAGATAGAGGGTTATCCTACAATTCTATGGACCTCTCCCGAGTGACCCCTACAAAACTTTCAAACGTAATTAATTCTAAATTAATTGACTATCCGGTTAGTCAAGACCTCCTAACTAAATAACACACACCGAATGATTATATATATTATTTTCTATAATCCGATCTCCCGCTCTCCCCCTCCCGGATGACAGTCTAGACTACTAATACCACTTACAACTTTATCTTCATAAGGGCTGAAGAAATCATAAATACATAATGAATGCTAAATCAATTCATTTGAATAGTAATATCCCAAAACACAATGAAACATCATAATCCAAATGTAGGGTTCATACATTATCCATTTCTCTAGCTACAAATGATTTAGTTCATAAAAAAAATAATAGACAACAACAAATAAAAGTGTAATATTCATGTTTAAAATATGAAATAGAATTGGATTACACTATTAATTTGTATCTTGAATTTGTCACCATTGTCTGGAATTTGGTAATAGTCTATTGCAAGATATTCCAGGAAGCATATTCTGTAATAATCAAAATAAATTAAATATAATTAAAATTAAAATTTGACTACAAGAATTAACAAAAAGAACAACCATTAACCAAGGGGACATGAACACAAAAAATATAAAATAAATGTAATAAATAATTCAAATAGATAAACATTTAATTCATTGGCTGTGTGTACTATTCTAATAACATAAGGTGACAACAGTTTGAAAATATCAGGAGTTTATACACATATTTTCTAAGACCACAAAAGATATGATGTATTTCTTCAACCTAAATAAAAATACGTTCACATATGTAAACCACAAGGAGATAAAATAAAAAGAATGTATGGTAGACTACCATATATGATGTTTGAAAATAAGGCTTTCTCTAATAGGTGTCAAACAAGTTTTACAACCTAATTTAATTTCTCTTACATCTATTTCCCTACTCTCCATACATACTCCAACCACTATGAATAGATGGTCTAACAAATTAAGTGCAAAAACATCTCTTGTGGTGTTGGTGTATATTTCGATATTCTGTAAAATATATATAGGAAAAATCTACCTAGTTTTCTCAATATAATTAATTATAAATTTGATCAAAAATGAAAAAAACATTCAAATTAATTTACACCAATGTGAAAAAACACCCCAATTTGCTCGACAGCAGAACAAATTTTTGAACATAATGCTAATCAACGATATGCTACTAGTGGTATTACTGCTTTTCTTTTTAAGGAAATTGCAACAATTCATAATCTTCCAGTTCAGGTAATTAAATATTATTATATTTTCTTCATATAAGAGGCAGAAATGAAGACTCGTTTTTTTATAGGACTTTGTGGTAAGAAATGATATGGGGTGTGGGTTCACTATTGGTCCAATTCTTGCTTCTGGAGTTGGAATTCGTACTGTTGATTGTGGTATTCCTCAACTATCTATGCACAGGTTGGTACATATATATTTTTTTTAATTTTATTATCGAGTTTGATTTCTCAATTACTCTCAAGATCTTTACTTGTTTTTGTTTAATTGCAGTGTGAGAGAGATTTGTGGGAAGGAAGATGTGGAGATTGCTTACTACTACTTTAAGGCGTTTTATGAAATGTTCTCAAGCGTAGATAAAAAACTAAAAATAGATTGCTAAAAGGCAGATTCAATTATTCAAACAACAAACACACATCACACCATTACATTTACTGTCTCAAAGCTATTCATCAAATAAACTCTTGTGGGTAATCAAACAAACACACATTTATTAAATAATAAGAAAAACATGATGGGATCAAATACTTCATTTCTCCAAGCAAATAAAATACTTCATTTCTCAGTCTTTTTGCGATTTACTTCATTTTTCTTTGAGGATAAGCTAGCAACCATTTTTTCCAGGTGCCGCTTCTCTCCAGTGAGCTGTTTGGCTAACTTTCTTAGCCTTTCATTTTCTAAAGCAATTTGCAAGTTTGCTAAGTATAGCCTTACGTTTTCTCTTTCCATCTCTTTCTTCTTGTTCCTGAAATACATGAAAAAAATGTTAGTTTACTTGTTTTAGACTAGTATACATACCTTTATATTCATAATTCTATTCATAGATTTGCTATCTCACCTCTTTTAAATGATTTACACTACAAAATGAGCAAATGAGGAAGGTGATTTACTCTATTTATACTAATTCACGTTGGTAGAACAAATTTTTAAATTAAAAAAGTACCTTAGATTTATAAATTGAAATGATATGGCCAACGATCTAAGATACTAGCATGTAAAAATAGTATTTAGACAGAAGACTGCAGATCTAGATGGAGACAATAGTTGAGGATAATATCATAATTAAGGAAGAAGAGGGAGATACTACAGAGAAATTGAAAAAAAGTAGAATGGATGGAAGAAATGAATTCCGATTAGAGAAGATTGAAATTAGAAGATAACGAATATTTAGACATTAGAGTTAGATAGTAAAAGTGACGAAAAAAGGAATATCAAGAGGAGGCTGACAGTAGGTTTGAAACTAAGAGTGGACGAAGATGTATGTATATGTATAGGAAAAGGCGGCAACATTAGGGTTTAATGGGTAGTTTATTTTTTATTGTGTTTGTG
Organism: Nemophila menziesii; assembly: GCA_029959085.1. NCBI lineage: Eukaryota > Viridiplantae > Streptophyta > Magnoliopsida > Boraginales > Hydrophyllaceae > Nemophila > Nemophila menziesii. Next base: position 226,781 of record JARWIR010000027.1, on the reverse strand, counting down.
AAATTAGTGTGGACCCTAAATTGTATTAATATTTTAATTATAGTTTAAAATTATAATTTTAATAAATAACATGAAATTATTTTTTTCTTATCATATATTTTCTAATAAAGTTTTATATTTAACTTCTATGAATAAAATTGTTTCTACTGTATACTTTTGATATTTGTTCGATAAAGTTTTAATCCCCTAATTGTCTTTATATGTTAATGTTTATAAATTGAACATTACCTATGCAAAAAATTAAAAATTAATATTTTAATTTATTACTACTTAATCAAATTGTTTAAAAACTTAGTTTTTAAATAGTTAATTGTTCAATAGATGTACTCGACTTCTTACAGTAATCTAAGATAATTTATCTATTAAAATATCCTTGAATTTACCAATAATAGAGGATGGTGACATTGTGATGCTAGTTAAATGTTTATTTTTGTCAAAGTTAAATTATGATGAATTATAATGTAGTGTTACGACATTCATTGATGAATTGCATTCTGAAAAGTATGGCTTATGAGTTTTACCCTTATTCTTACTAAAATAAGTGTTGTTATAAATAAAACAAAATATCATTCATAAAAATGTTCAAGCATAGATAACTTTTAAAATCCTTCAAGGTCTTTTAGAGCTAGTAGTGACTACCACAAAAAAAAATTGCTAATATCACCATTGAGGATGCTTATGATGAAACATTGTTTAAGTTAACTGTAAAATTATCTAAATTGGATGTCATGAAATGAAGCTTATAAGAGTAGTGTACTAGAGTGTTAAGTGTATTGCAAGAAAAATACATTAACTTATATCCTATAGGGTTCGCCAAGTACATATTTTCTAAATATGATAGATTCCAGATTGTCAAATGTTTGAAGATAAGGATGCAACTATAGATTCAGTATCATTGTGGTAGTGTATTACATGTCGTTTCTCTATATGTCGTTAGTATAGGGACAAAATCGTTACAATGTGTATTTACCTTTGTTGTCCCCTAGAGTGTGATAGGTAAATCAACACCTAGGGGAGCTACTACCCACAAGTGAATGAGTCGTTAACAAGTAACAAATAATTACTAGGAATATCGTTCTCCATATGCACTAGGAGGTTAATTCTTTTGTCTTTCCAGGAAGCGTAGAGGGGACAAATTACAGTTAACTAAAACATAAAATATATTTTTTGTTTCTCAAAAGTAAGGATTAAAGTCAAAATAAATAATATATGATTAGTAATGTATTTTTAACCAAAGGACATACTAGTCAACACGAGAATATAGATAAGAAGATAGTTTGAGAGTCGCTACTAATTTCCACTAATTATGAATTTACCCATTTATGGATATCATGGTAAATTGTTATTTTAGCAATAGTCGAAACTCTAAAATCCCTTAATTCCATCCCAGATAGATAGAGGGTTATCCTACAATTCTATGGACCTCTCCCGAGTGACCCCTACAAAACTTTCAAACGTAATTAATTCTAAATTAATTGACTATCCGGTTAGTCAAGACCTCCTAACTCAATAACACACACCGAATGATTATATATATTATTTTCTATAATCCGATCTCCCGCTCTCCCCCTCCCGGATGACAGTCTAGACTACTAATACCACTTACAACTTTATCTTCATAAGGGCTGAAGAAATCATAAACACATAATGAATGCTAAATCAATTCATTTGAATAGTAATATCCCAAAACACAATGAAACATCATAATCCAAATGTAGGGTTCATACATTATCCATTTCTCTAGCTACAAATGATTTAGTTCATAAAAAATAATAGACAACAACAAATAAAAGTGTAATATTCATGTTTAAAATATGAAATAGAATTGGATTACACTATTAATTTGTATCTTGAATTTGTCACCATTGTCTGGAATTTGGTAATAGTCTATTGCAAGATATCCCAGGAAGCATATTCTGTAATAATCAAAATAAATTAAATATAATTAAAATTAAAATTTGACTACAAGAATTAACAAAAAGAACAACCATTAACCAAGGGGACATGAACACAAAAAATATAAAATAAATGTAATAAATAATTCAAATAGATAAACATTTAATTCATAGGCTGTGTGTACTATTCTAATAACATAAGGTGACAACAGTTTGAAAACATCATGAGTTTATACACATATTTTCTAAGACCACAAAAGATATGATGTATTTCTTCAACCTAAATAAAAATACGTTCACATATGTAAACCACAAGGAGATAAAATAAAAAGAATGCATGGTAGACTACCATATATGATGTTTGAAAATATGCTTTCTCCAATAGGTGTCAAACAAGTCTTACAAACTAATTTAATTTCTCTTACATCTATTTCCCTACTCTCCACACATACTCCAACCACTATGAATAGATGGTCTAACAAATTAAGTGCAAAAACATCTCTTGTGGTGTTGGTGTATATTTCGATATTCTGTAAAATATATATAGGAAAAATCTACCTAATTTTCTCGATATAATTAATTATAAATTTGATCAAAAATGAAAAAAACATTCAAATTAATTTACACCAATGTGAAAAAACACCCCAATTTGCTCGACAGTAGAACAAATTTTTGAACATAATGCTAATCAACGATATGCCACTAGTGGTATTACTGCTTTTCTTTTTAAGGAAATTGCAACAATTCATAATCTTCCAGTTCAGGTAATTAAATATTATTATATTTTCTTCATATAAGAGGCAGAAATGAAGACTCGTTTTTTTATAGGACTTTGTGGTAAGAAATGATATGGGGTGTGGGTCCACTATTGGTCCAATTCTTGCTTCTGGAGTTGGAATTCATACTGTTGATTGTGGTATTCCTCAACTATCTATGCACAGGTTGGTACATATATATTTTTTTTAATTTTATTATCGAGTTTGATTTCTCAATTACTCTCAAGATCTTTACTTGTTTTTGTTTAATTGCAGTGTGAGAGAGATTTGTGGGAAGGAAGATGTGGAGATTGCTTACAACTACTTTAAGGCGTTTTATGAAATGTTCTCAAGCGTACATAAAAAACTAAAAATAGATTGCTAAAAGGCAGATTCAATTATTCTTACAACAAACACACATCACACCATTACATTTACTGTCTCAAAGCTATTCATCAAATAAACTCTTGTGGGTAATCAAACAAAAACACATTTATTAAACAATAAGAAAAACATGATGGGATCAAATACTTCATTTCTCCAAGCAAAAAAAATACTTCATTTCTCAGTCTTTTTGGGATTTACTTCATTTTTCTTTGAGGATGAGCTAGCAACCATTGCTTCCAGGTGCCGCTTCTCTTCTCTCCAGTGAGCTGTTTGGCTAACTTTCTTAGCCTTTCATTTTCTAAAGCAATTTGCAAGTTTGCTAAGTATAGCCTTGCGTTTTCTCTTTCCATCTCTTTCTTCTTGTTCCTGAAAGACAAGAAAAAAATGTTAGTTTACTTGTTTTAGACTAGTATACATACCTTTATATTCCAAATTCTATTCATAGATTTGCTATCTCACCTCCTTTAAATGATTTACACTACAAAATGAGCAAATGAGGAAGGTGATTTACTCTATTTATACTAATTCACATTGGTAGAACAAATTTTTAAATTAAAAAAGTACCTTAGATTTATAAATTGAAATGATATGGCCAACGATCTAAGATACTATCATGTAAAAATAGTATTTAGACAGAAGACTGCAGATCTAGATGGAGACAATAGCTGAGGATAATATCATAATTAAGGAAGAAGAGGGAGATAGTACAGAGAAATTGAAAAAAAGTAGATTGGATGGAAGAAATGAATTCCGATTAGAGAAGATTGAAATTAGAAGATAACGAATATTTAGACATTAGAGTTAGATAGTAAATGTGACGAAAAAAGGAATATCAAGAGGAGGCTGACAGTAGGTTTGAATGGGTAGTTTATTTTTTATTGTGTTTGTGAAATTAGCGTGGACCTTAAATTGTATTAATATTTTAATTATAGTTTAAAATTATAATTTTAATAAATAACATGAAATTGTTTTTTTCTTATTATATATTTTCTAATAAAGTTTTATATTTAACTTCTATGAATAAAATTGTTTCTACTGTATACGTTTGATATTTGTTTGTTAAAGTTTTAATCCCCTAACTGTCTTTATATGTTATTGTTTATAAATTGAACATTACCTATGCAAAAAATTAAAAATTAATATTTTAATTTATTACTACTTAATCAAATTGTTTAAAAACTTAGTTTTTAAATAGTTAATTGTTCAATAGATGTACTCGACTTCTTACTGTAATCTAAGATAATTTATCTATTAAAATATCCTTGAATTTACCAATAATAGAGGATGGTGACATTGTGATGCTAGTTAAATGTTTATTTTTGTCAAAGTTAAATTATGATGAATTATAATGTAGTGTTACGACATTCATTGATGAATTGCATTCTGAAAAGTATGGCTTATGAGTTTTACCCTTATTCTTACTAAAATAAGTGTTGTTATAAATAAAACAAAATATCATTCATAAAAATGGTCGAGCATAGATAACTTTTAAAATCCTTCAAGGTCTTTTAGAGCTAGTAGTGACTACCACAAAAAAAAAATTGCTAATATCACCATTGAGGATGCTTTTGATGAAACATTGTTAAAGTTAACTGTAAAATTATCTAAATTGGATGTCATGAAATGAAGCTTATAAGAGTAGTGAACTAGAGTATTAAGTGTATTGCAAGAAAAATACATTAACTTATATCCTATAGGTTTCGCCAAGTACATATTTTCTAAATATGATAGATTCCAGATTGTCAAAGGTTTGAAGATAAGGATGCAACTATAGATTCAGTATCATTTTGGTAGTGTATTACATGTCGTTTCTCTATACGTCGTTAGTATAGGGACAAAATCGTTACAATGTGTATTTACCTTTGTTGTCCCCTAGAGTGTGATAGGTAAATCAACACCTAGGGGAGCTACTACCCACAAGTGAATGAGTCGTTAACAAGTAACAAATAATTACTAGGAATATCGTTCTCCATATGCACTAGGAGGTTAATTCTTTTGTCTTTCCAGGAAGCGTAGAGGGGACAAATTACAGTTAACTAAAACATAAAATATATTTTTTGTTTCTCAAAAGTAAGGATTAAAGTCAAAATAAATAATATATGATTAGTAATGTATTTTTAACCAAAGGACATACTAGTCAACACGAGAATATAGATAAGAAGATAGTTTGAGAGTCGCTACTAATTTCCACTAATTATGAATTTACCCATTTATGGATATCATGGTAAATTGTTATTTTAGCAATAGTCGAAACTCTAAAATCCCTTAATTCCATCCCAGATAGATAGAGGGTTATCCTACAATTCTATGGACCTCTCCCGAGTGACCCCTACAAAACTTTCAAACGTAATTAATTCTAAATTAATTGACTATCCGGTTAGTCAAGACCTCCTAACTCAATAACACACACCGAATGATTATATATATTATTTTCTATAATCCGATCTCCCGCTCTCCCCCTCCCGGATGACAGTCTAGACTACTAATACCACTTACAACTTTATCTTCATAAGGGCTGAAGAAATCATAAATACATAATGAATGCTAAATCAATTCATTTGAATAGTAATATCCCAAAACACAATGAAACATCATAATCCAAATGTAGGGTTCATACATTATCCATTTCTCTAGCTACAAATGATTTAGTTCATAAAAAAATAATAGACAACAACAAATAAAAGTGTAATATTCATGTTTAAAATATGAAATAGAATTGGATTACACTATTAATTTGTATCTTGAATTTGTCACCATTGTCTGGAATTTGGTAATAGTCTATTGCAAGATATTCCAGGAAGCATATTCTGTAATAATCAAAATAAATTAAATATAATTAAAATTAAAATTTGACTACAAGAATTAACAAAAAGAACAACCATTAACCAAGGGGACATGAACACAAAAAATATAAAATAAATGTAATAAATAATTCAAATAGATAAACATTTAATTCATAGGCTGTGTGTACTATTCTAATAACATAAGGTGACAACAGTTTGAAAATATCATGAGTTTATACACATATTTTCTAAGACCACAAAAGATATGATGTATTTCTTCAACCTAAATAAAAATACGTTCACATATGTAAACCACAAGGAGATAAAATAAAAAGAATGTATGGTAGACTACCATATATGATGTTTGAAAATAAGGCTTTCTCTAATAGGTGTCAAACAAGTTTTACAACCTAATTTAATTTCTCTTACATCTATTTCCCTACTCTCCATACATACTCCAACCACTATGAATAGATGGTCTAACAAATTAAGTGCAAAAACATCTCTTGTGGTGTTGGTGTATATTTCGATATTCTGTAAAATATATATAGGAAAAATCTACCTAATTTTCTCAATATAATTAATTATAAATTTGATCAAAAATGAAAAAAACATTCAAATTAATTTACACCAATGTGAAAAAACACCCCAATTTGCTCGACAGCAGAACAAATTTTTGAACATAATGCTAATCAACGATATGCTACTAGTGGTATTACTGCTTTTCTTTTTAAGGAAATTGCAACAATTCATAATCTTCCAGTTCAGGTAATTAAATATTATTATATTTTCTTCATATAAGAGGCAGAAATGAAGACTCGTTTTTTTATAGGACTTTGTGGTAAGAAATGATATGGGGTGTGGGTCCACTATTGGTCCAATTCTTGCTTCTGGAGTTGGAATTCGTACTGTTGATTGTGGTATTCCTCAACTATCTATGCACAGGTTGGTACATATATATTTTTTTTAATTTTATTATCGAGTTTGATTTCTCAATTACTCTCAAGATCTTTACTTGTTTTTGTTTAATTGCAGTGTGAGAGAGATTTGTGGGAAGGAAGATGTGGAGATTGCTTACTACTACTTTAAGGCGTTTTATGAAATGTTCTCAAGCGTAGATAAAAAACTAAAAATAGATTGCTAAAAGGCAGATTCAATTATTCAAACAACAAACACACATCACACCATTACATTTACTGTCTCAAAGCTATTCATCAAATAAACTCTTGTGGGTAATCAAACAAACACACATTTATTAAATAATAAGAAAAACATGATGGGATCAAATACTTCATTTCTCCAAGCAAATAAAATACTTTATTTCTCAGTCTTTTTGGGATTTACTTCATTTTTCTTTGAGGATGAGCTAGCAACCATTTTTTCCAGGTACCGCTTCTCTCCAGTGAGCTGTTTGGATAACTTTCTTAGCCTTTCATTTTCTAAAGCAATTTGCAAGTTTGCTAAGTATAGCCTTACGTTTTCTCTTTCCATCTCTTTCTTCTTGTTCCTGAAAGACATGAAAAAAATGTTAGTTTACTTGTTTTAGACTAGTATACATACCTTTATATTCATAATTCTATTCATAGATTTGCTATCTCACCTCTTTTAAATGATTTACACTACAAAATGAGCAAATGAGGAAGGTGATTTACTCTATTTATACTAATTCACATTGGTAGAACAAATTTTTAAATTAAAAAAGTACCTTAGATTTATAAATTGAAATGATATGGCCAACGATCTAAGATACTAGCATGTAAAAATAGTATTTAGACAGAAGACTGCAGATCTAGATGGAGACAATAGTTGAGGATAATATCATAATTAAGGAAGAAGAGGGAGATACTACAGAGAAATTGAAAAAAAGTAGAATGGATGGAAGAAATGAATTCCGATTAGAGAAGATTGAAATTAGAAGATAACGAATATTTAGACATTAGAGTTAGATAGTAAAAGTGACGAAAAAAGGAATATCAAGAGGAGGCTGACAGTAGGTTTGAAACTAAGAGTGGACGAAGATGTATGTATATGTATAGGAAAAGGCGGCAACATTAGGGTTTAATGGGTAGTTTATTTTTTATTGTGTTTGTGAAATTAGTGTGGACCCTAAATTGTATTAATATTTTAATTATAGTTTAAAATTATAATTTTAATAAATAACATGAAATTATTTTTTTCTTATCATATATTTTCTAATAAAGTTTTATATTAAACTTCTATGAATAAAATTGTTTCTACTGTATACTTTTGATATTTGTTCGATAAAGTTTTAATCCCCTAATTGTCTTTATATGTTATTGTTTATAAATTGAACATTACCTATGCAAAAAATTAAAAATTAATATTTAAATTTATTACTACTTAATCAAATTGTTTAAAAACTTAGTTTTTAAATAGTTAATTGTTCAATAGATGTACTCGACTTCTTACAGTAATCTAAGATAATTTATCTATTAAAATATCCTTGAATTTACCAATAATAGAGGATGGTGACATTGTGATGCTAGTTAAATGTTTATTTTTGTCAAAGTTAAATTATGATGAATTATAATGTAGTGTTACGACATTCATTGATGAATTGCATTCTGAAAAGTATGGCTTATGAGTTTTACCCTTATTCTTACTAAAATAAGTGTTGTTATAAATAAAACAAAATATCATTCATAAAAATGTTCAAGCATAGATAACTTTTAAAATCCTTCAAGGTCTTTTAGAGCTAGTAGTGACTACCACAAAAAAAAATTGCTAATATCACCATTGAGGATGCTTTTGATGAAACATTGTTTAAGTTAACTGTAAAATTATCTAAATTGGATGTCATGAAATGAAGCTTATAAGAGTAGTGTACTAGAGTGTTAAGTGTATTGCAAGAAAAATACATTAACTTATATCCTATAGGGTTCGCCAAGTACATATTTTCTAAATATGTTAGATTCCAGATTGTCAAATGTTTGAAGATAAGGATGCAACTATAGATTCAGTATCATTGTGGTAGTGTATTACATGTCGTTTCTCTATATGTCGTTAGTATAGGGACAAAATCGTTACAATGTGTATTTACCTTTGTTGTCCCCTAGAGTGTGATAGGTAAATCAACACCTAGGGGAGCTACTACCCACAAGTGAATGAGTCGTTAACAAGTAACAAATAATTACTAGGAATATCGTTCTCCATATGCACTAGGAGGTTAATTCTTTTGTCTTTCCAGGAAGCGTAGAGGGGACAAATTACAGTTAACTAAAACATAAAATATATTTATTGTTTCTCAAAAGTAAGGATTAAAGTCAAAATAAATAATATATGATTAGTAATGTATTTTTAACCAAAGGACATACTAGTCAACACGAGAATATAGATAAGAAGATAGTTTGAGAGTCGCTACTAATTTCCACTAATTATGAATTTACCCTTTTATGGATATCATGGTAAATTGTTATTTTAGCAACAGTCGAAACTCTAAAATCCCTTAATTCCATCCCAGGTAGAGAGGGATTTCCTACAATTCTATGGACCTCTCCAGAGTGACCCCTACAAAACTTTCAAACGTAATTAATTCTAAATTAATTGACTATCCGGTTAGTCAAGACCTCCTAACTCAATAACACACACCGAATGATTATATATTATTTTCTATAATCCGATCTCCCCCTCTCTCCGTCCCGGATGACAGTCTAGTCTACTAATACCACCTACAACTTTATCTTCATAAGGGCTGAAGAAATCATAAATACATAATAATGCTAAATCAATTCATTTGAATAGTAATATCCCAAAACACAATGAAACATCATAATCCAAATGTAGGGTTCATACATTATCCATTTCTCAAGCTACAAATGATTTAGTTCATAAAAAAAGAATAGACAAAAACAAATAAAAGTGTAATATTCATGTTTAAAATATGAAATAGAATTGGATTACACTATTAATTTGTATCTTGAATTTGTCACCATTGTCTGGAATTTGGTAATAGTCTATTGCAAGATATCCCAGGAAGCATATTCTGTAATAATCAAAATAAATTAAATATAATTAAAATTAAAATTTGACTACAAGAATTAACAAAAAGAACAACCATTAACCAAGGAGACATGAACACAAAAAATATAAAATAAATGTAATAAATAATTCAAATAGATAAACATTTAATTCATAGGCTGTGTGTACTATTCTAATAACATAAGGTGACAACAGTTTGAAAATATCATGAGTTTATACACATATTTTCTAAGACCACAAAAGATATGATGTATTTCTTCAACCTAAATAAAAATACGTTCACATATGTAAACCACAAGGAGATAAAATAAAAAGAATGTATGGTAGACTACCATATATGATGTTTGAAAATAAGGCTTTCTCCAATAGGTGTCAAACAAGTCTTACAACCTAATTTAATTTCTCTTACATCTATTTCCCTACTCTCCATACATACTCCAACCACTATGAATAGATGGTCTAACAAATTAAGTGCAAAAACATCTCTTGTGGTGTTGGTGTATATTTCGATATTCTGTAAAATATATATAGGAAAAATCTACCTAATTTTCTCGATATAATTAATTATAAATTTGATCAAAAATGAAAAAAACATTCAAATTAATTTACACCAATGTGAAAAAACACCCCAATTTGCTCGACAGCAGAACAAATTTTTGAACATAATGCTAATCAACGATATGCTACTAGTGGTATTACTGCTTTTCTTTTTAAGGAAATTGCAACAATTCATAATCTTCCAGTTCAGGTAATTAAATATTATTATATTTTCTTCATATAAGAGGCAGAAATGAAGACTCGTTTTTTTATAGGACTTTGTGGTAAGAAATGATATGGGGTGTGGGTCCACTATTGGTCCAATTCTTGCTTCTGGAGTTGGAATTCGTACTGTTGATTGTGGTATTCCTCAACTATCTATGCACAGGTTGGTACATATATATTTTTTTTAATTTTATTATCGAGTTTGATTTCTCAATTACTCTCAAGATCTTTACTTGTTTTTGTTTAATTGCAGTGTGAGAGAGATTTCTGGGAAGGAAGATGTGGAGATTGCTTACAACTACTTTAAGGCGTTTTATGAAATGTTCTCAAGCGTAGATAAAAAACTAAAAATAGATTGCTAAAAGGCAGATTCAATTATTCAAACAACAAACACACATCACACCATTACATTTACTGTCTCAAAACTATTCAACAAATAAACTCTTGTGGGTAATCAAACAAACACACATTTATTAAATAATAAGAAAAACATGATGGGATCAAATACTTCATTTCTCCAAGCAAAAAAAATACTTCATTTCTCAGTCTTTTTGGGATTTACTTCATTTTTCTTTGAGGATGAGCTAGCAACCATTGTTTCCAGGTGTCGCTTCTCTCCAGTGAGCTGTTTGGCTAACTTTCTTAGCCTTTCATTTTCTAAAGCAATTTGCAAGTTTGCTAAGTATAGCCTTGCGTTTTCTCTTTCCATCTCTTTCTTCTTGTTCCTGAAAGACATGAAAAAAATGTTAGTTTACTTGTTTTAGACTAGTATACATACCTTTATATTCATAATTCTATTCATAGATTTGCTATCTCACCTCTTTTAAATGATTTACACTACAAAATGAGCAAATGAGGAAGGTGATTTACTCTATTTATACTAATTCACATTGGTAGAACAAATTTTTAAATTAAAAAAGTACCTTAGATTTATAAATTGAAATGATATGGCCAACGATCTAAGATACTAGCATGTAAAAATAGTATTTAGACAGAAGACTGCAGATCTAGATGGAGACAATAGTTGAGGATAATATCATAATTAAGGAAGAAGAGGGAGATACTACAGAGAAATTGAAAAAAAGTAGAATGGATGGAAGAAATGAATTCCGATTAGAGAAGATTGAAATTAGAAGATAACGAATATTTAGAAATTAGAGTTAGATAGTAAAAGTGACGAAAAAAGGAATATCAAGAGGAGGCTGACAGTAGGTTTGAAACTAAGAGTGGAAGAAGATGTATGTATATGTATAGGAAAAGGCGGCAACATTAGGGTTTAATGGGTAGTTTATTTTTTATTGTGTTTGTGAAATTAGTGTGGACCCTAAATTGTATTAATATTTTAATTATAGTTTAAAATTATAATTTTAATAAATAACATGAAATTATTTTTTTCTTATTATATATTTTCTAATAAAGTTTTATATTTAACTTCTATGAATAAAATTGTTTCTACTATATACTTTTGATATTTGTTCGATAAAGTTTTAATCCCCTAATTGTCTTTATATGTTACTGTTTATAAATTGAACATTACCTATGCAAAAAATTAAAAATTAATATTTTAATTTATTACTACTTAATCAAATTGTTTAAAAACTTAGTTTTTAAATAGTTAATTGTTCAATAGATGTACTCGACTTCTTACAGTAATCTAAGATAATTTATCTATTAAAATATCCTTGAATTTACCAATAATAGAGGATGGTGACATTGTGATGCTAGTTAAATGTTTATTTTTGTCAAAGTTAAATTATGATGAATTATAATGTAGTGTTACGACATTCATTGATGAATTGCATTCTGAAAAGTATGGCTTATGAGTTTTACCCTTATTCTTACTAAAATAAGTGTTGTTATAAATAAAACAAAATATCATTCATAAAAATGTTCGAGCATAGATAACTTTTAAAATCCTTCAAGGTCTTTTAGAGCTAGTAGTGACTACCGCAAAAAAAAAATTGCTAATATCACCATTGAGGATGCTTTTGATGAAACATTGTTTAAGTTAACTGTAAAATTATCTAAATTGGATGTCATGAAATGAAGCTTATAAGAGTAGTGAACTAGAGTGTTAAGTGTATTGCAAGAAAAATACATTAACTTATATCCTATAGGGTTCGCCAAGTACATATTTTCTAAATATGATAGATTCCAGATTGTCAAATGTTTGAAGATAAGGATGCAACTATAGATTCAGTATCATTGTGGTAGTGTATTACATGTCGTTTCTCTACATGTCGTTAGTATAGGGAAAAAATCTTTACAATGTGTATTTACCTTTGTTGTCCCCTAGAGTGTGATAGGTAAATCAACACCTAGGGGAGCTACTACCCACAAGTGAATGAGTCGTTAACAAGTAACAAATAATTACTAGGAATATCGTTCTCCATATGCACTAGGAGGTTAATTCATTTGTCTTTCCAGGAAGCGTAGAGGGGACAAATTACAGTTAACTAAAACATAAAATATATTTTTTGTTTCTCAAAAGTAAGGATTAAAGTCAAAATAAATAATATATGATTAGTAATGTATTTTTAACCAAAGGACATACTAGTCAACACGAGAATATAGATAAGAAGATAGTTTGAGAGTCGCTACTAATTTCCACTAATTATGAATTTACCCTTTTATGGATATCATGGTAAATTGTTATTTTAGCAATAGTCGAAACTCTAAAATCCCTTAATTCCATCCCAGGTAGATAGAGGGATTTCTACAATTCTATGGACCTCTCCAGAGTGACCCCTACAAAACTTCAAACGTAATTAATTCTAAATTAATTGACTATCCGGTTAGTCAAGACCTCCTAACTCAATAAGACACACCGAATGATTATATATTATTTTCTATAATCCGATCTCCCCCTCTTCCCCTCCCAGATGACAGTCTAGTCTACTAATACCACCTACAACTTTATCTTCATAAGGGCTGAAGAAATCATAAATACATAATGAATGCTAAATCAATTCATTTGAATAGTAATATCCCAAAACACAATGAAACATCATAATCCAAATGTAGGGTTCATACATTATCCATTTCTCTAGCTACAAATGATTTAGTTCATAAAAAAAGAATAGACAAAAACAAATAAAAGTGTAATATTCATGTTTAAAATATGAAATAGAATTGGATTACACTATTAATTTGTATCTTGAATTTGTCACCATTGTCTGGAATTTGGTAATAGTCTATTGCAAGATATCCCAGGAAGCATATTCTGTAATAATCAAAATAAATTAAATATAATTAAAATTAAAATTTGACTACAAGAATTAACAAAAAGAACAACCATTAACCAAGGGGACATGAACACAAAAAATATAAAATAAATGTAATAAATAATTCAAATAGATAAACATTTAATTCATAGGCTGTGTGTACTATTCTAATAACATAAGGTGACAACAGTTTGAAAATATCATGAGTTTATACACATATTTTCTAAGACCACAAAAGATATGATGTATTTCTTCAACCTAAATACAAATACGTTCACATATGTAAACCACAAGGAGATAAAATAAAAAGAATGTATGGTAGACTACCATATATGATGTTTGAAAATAAGGCTTTCTCCAATAGGTGTCAAACAAGTCTTACAACCTAATTTAATTTCTCTTACATCTATTTCCCTACTCTCCATACATACTCCAACCACTATGAATAGATGGTCTAACAAATTAAGTGCAAAAACATCTCTTGTGGTGTTGGTGTATATTTCGATATTCTGTAAAATATATATAGGAAAAATCTACCTAATTTTCTCGATATAATTAATTATAAATTTGATCAAAAATGAAAAAAACATTCAAATTAATTTACAACAATGTGAAAAAACACCCCAATTTGCTCGACAGCAGAACAAATTTTTGAACATAATGCTAATCAACGATATGCTACTAGTGGTATTACTGCTTTTCTTTTTAAGGAAATTGCAACAATTCATAATCTTCCAGTTCAGGTAATTAAATATTATTATATTTTCTTCATATAAGAGGCAGAAATGAAGACTCGTTTTTTTATAGGACTTTGTGGTAAGAAATGATATGGGGTGTGGGTCCACTATTGGTCCAATTCTTGCTTCTGGAGTTGGAATTCGTACTGTTGATTGTGGTATTCCTCAACTATCTATGCACAGGTTGGTACATATATATTTTTTTTAATTTTATTATCGAGTTTGATTTCTCAATTACTCTCAAGATCTTTACTTGTTTTTGTTTAATTGCAGTGTGATAGAGATTTGTGGGAAGGAAGATGTGGAGATTGCTTACAACTACTTTAAGGCGTTTTATGAAATGTTCTCAAGCGTAGATAAAAAACTAAAAATAGATTGCTAAAAGGCAGATTCAATTATTCAAACAACAAACACACATCACACCATTACATTTACTGTCTCAAAACTATTCAACAAATAAACTCTTGTGGGTAATCAAACAAACACACATTTAATAAATAATAAGAAAAACATGATGGGATCAAATACTTCATTTCTCCAAGCAAAAAAAATACTTCATTTCTCAGTCTTTTTGGGATTTACTTCATTTTACTTTGAGGATGAGCTAGCAACCATTGTTTCCAGGTGTCGCTTCTCTCCAGTGAGCTGTTTGGCTAACTTTCTTAGCCTTTCATTTTCTAAAGCAATTTGCAAGTTTGCTAAGTATAGCCTTACGTTTTCTCTTTCCATCTCTTTCTTCTTGTTCCTGAAAGACATGAAAAAAATGTTAGTTTACTTGTTTTAGACTAGTATACATACCTTTATATTCATAATTCTATTCATAGATTTGCTATCTCACCTCTTTTAAATGATTTACACTACAAAATGAGCAAATGAGGAAGGTGATTTACTCTATTTATACTAATTCACATTGGTAGAACAAATTTTTAAATTAAAAAAGTACCTTAGATTTATAAATTGAAATGATATGGCCAACGATCTAAGATACTAGCATGTAAAAATAGTATTTAGACAGAAGACTGCAGATCTAGATGGAGACAATAGTTGAGGATAATATCATAATTAAGGAAGAAGAGGGAGATACTACAGAGAAATTGAAAAAAAGTAGAATGGATGGAAGAAATGAATTCCTATTAGAGAAGATTGAAATTAGAAGATAACGAATATTTAGAAATTAGAGTTAGATAGTAAAAATGACGAAAAAAGGAATATCAAGAGGAGGCTGACAATAGGTTTGAAACTAAGAGTGGAAGAAGATGTATGTATATGTATAGGAAAAGGCGGCAACATTAGGGTTTAATGGGTAGTTTATTTTTTATTGTGTTTGTGAAATTAGTGTGGACCCTAAATTGTATTAATATTTTAATTATAGTTTAAAATTATAATTTTAATAAATAACATGAAATTATTTTTTTCTTATTATATATTTTCTAATAAAGTTTTATATTTAACTTCTATGAATAAAATTGTTTCTACTGTATACTTTTGATATTTGTTCGATAAAGTTTTAATCCCCTAATTGTCTTTATATGTTACTGTTTATAAATTGAACATTACCTATGCAAAAAATCAAAAATTAATATTTTAATTTATTACTACTTAATCAAATTGTTTAAAAACTTAGTTTTTAAATAGTTAATTGTTCAATAGATGTACTCGACTTCTTACAGTAATCTAAGATAATTTATCTATTAAAATATCCTTGAATTTACCAATAATAGAGGATGGTGACATTGTGATGCTAGTTAAATGTTTATTTTTGTCAAAGTTAAATTATGATGAATTATAATGTAGTGTTACGACATTCATTGATGAATTGCATTCTGAAAAGTATGGCTTATGAGTTTTACACTTATTCTTACTAAAATAAGTGTTGTTATAAATAAAACAAAATATCATTCATAAAAATGTTCGAGCATAGATAACTTTTAAAATCCTTCAAGGTCTTTTAGAGCTAGTAGTGACTACCACAAAAAAAAAATTGCTAATATCACCATTGAGGATGCTTTTGATGAAACATTGTTTAAGTTAACTGTAAAATTATCTAAATTGGATGTCATGAAATGAAGCTTATAAGAGTAGTGAACTAGAGTGTTAAGTGTATTGCAAGAAAAATACATTAACTTATATCCTATAGGGTTCGCCAAGTACATATTTTCTAAATATGATAGATTCCAGATTGTCAAATGTTTGAAGATAAGGATGCAACTATAGATTCAGTATCATTGTGGTAGTGTATTACATGTCGTTTCTCTACATGTCGTTAGTATAGGGACAAAATCTTTACAATGTGTATTTACCTTTGTTGTCCCCTAGAGTGTGATAGGTAAATCAACACCTAGGGGAGCTACTACCCACAAGTGAATGAGTCGTTAACAAGTAACAAATAATTACTAGGAATATCGTTCTCCATATGCACTAGGAGGTTAATTCTTTTGTCTTTCCAGGAAGCGTAGAGGGGACAAATTACAGTTAACTAAAACATAAAATATATTTTTTGTTTCTCAAAAGTAAGGATTAAAGTCAAAATAAATAATATATGATTAGTAATGTATTTTTAACCAAAGGACATACTAGTCAACACGAGAATATAGATAAGAAGATAGTTTGAGAGTCGCTACTAATTTCCACTAATTATGAATTTACCCTTTTATGGATATCATGGTAAATTGTTATTTTAGCAATAGTCGAAACTCTAAAATCCCTTAATTCCATCCCAGGTAGATAGAGGGATTTCTACAATTCTATGGACCTCTCCAGAGTGACCCCTACAAAACATCAAACGTAATTAATTCTAAATTAATTGACTATCCGGTTAGTCAAGACCTCCTAACTCAATAAGACACACCGAATGATTATATATTATTTTCTATAATCCGATCTCCCCCTCTCCCCCTCCCAGATGACAGTCTAGTCTACTAATACCACCTACAACTTTATCTTCATAAGGGCTGAAGAAATCATAAATACATAATGAATGCTAAATCAATTCATTTGAATAGTAATATCCCAAAACACAATGAAACATCATAATCCAAATGTAGGGTTCATACATTATCCATTTCTCTAGCTACAAATGATTTAGTTCATAAAAAAAGAATAGACAACAACAAATAAAAGTGTAATATTCATGTTTAAAATATGAAATAGAATTGGATTACACTATTAATTTGTATCTTGAATTTGTCACCATTGTCTGGAATTTGGTAATAGTCTATTGCAAGATATCCCAGGAAGCATATTCTGTAATAATCAAAATAAATTAAATATAATTAAAATTAAAATTTGACTATAAGAATTAACAAAAAGAACAACCATTAACCAAGGGGACATGAACACAAAAAATATAAAATAAATGTAATAAATAATTCAAATAGATAAACATTTAATTCATAGGCTGTGTGTACTATTATAATAACATAAGGTGACATTGTACACTTTTAAAATATCATGAGTTTATACACATATTTTCTAAGACCACAAAAGATATGATGTATTTCTTCAACCTAAATAAAAATACGTTCACATATGTAAACCACAAGGAGATAAAATAAAAAGAATGTATGGTAGACTACCATATATGATGTTTGAAAATAAGGCTTTCTCCAATAGGTGTCAAACAAGTCTGACAACCTAATTTAATTTCTCTTACATCTATTTCCCTACTCTCCATACATACTCCAACCACTATGAATAGATGGTCTAACAAATTAAGTGCAAAAACATCTCTTGTGGTGTTGGTGTATATTTCGATATTCTGTAAAATATATATAGGAAAAATCTACCTAATTTTCTCAATATAATTAATTATAAATTTGATCAAAAATGAAAAAAACATTCAAATTAATTTACACCAATGTGAAAAAACACCCCAATTTGCTCGACAACAGAACAAATTTTTGAACATAATGCTAATCAACGATATGCCACTAGTGGTATTACTGCTTTTCTTTTTAAGGAAATTGCAACAATTCATAATCTTCCAGTTCAGGTAATTAAATATTATTATATTTTCTTCATATAAGAGGCAGAAATGAAGACTCGTTTTTTTATAGGACTTTGTGGTAAGAAATGATATGGGGAGTGGGTCCACTATTGGTCCAATTCTTGCTTCTGGAGTTGGAATTCGTACTGTTGATTGTGGTATTCCTCAACTATCTATGCACAGGTTGGTACAGATATATTTTTTTTAATTTTATTATCGAGTTTGATTTCTCAATTACTCTCAAGATCTTTACTTGTTTTTGTTTAATTGCAGTGTGAGAGAGATTTGTGGGAAGGAAGATGTGGAGATTGCTTACAACTACTTTAAGGCGTTTTATGAAATGTTCTCAAGCGTAGATAAAAAACTAAAAATAGATTGCTAAAAGGCAGATTCAATTATTCAAACAACAAACAAACATCACACCATTACATTTACTGTCTCAAAGCTATTCATCAAATAAACTCTTGTGGGTAATCAAACAAACACACATTTATTAAATAATAAGAAAAACATGATGGGATCAAATACTTCATTTCTCCAAGCAAAAAAAATACTTCATTTCTCAGTCTTTTTGGGATTCACTTCATTTTTCTTTGAGGATGAGCTAGCAACCATTGCTTCCAGGTGCCGCTTCTCTCCAGTGAGCTGTTTGGCTAACTTTCTTAGCCTTTCATTTTCTAAAGCAATTTGCAAGTTTGCTAAGTATAGCCTTGCGTTTTCTCTTCCATCTCTTTCTTCTTGTTCCTGAAAGACAAGAAAAAAATGTTAGTTTACTTGTTTTAGACTACTAGTATACATACATTTATATTCCAAATTCTATTCATAGATTTGCTATCTCACCTCCTTTAAATGATTTACACTACAAAATGAGCAAATAAGGAAGGTGATTTACTCTATTTATACTAATTCACATTGGTAGAACAAATTTTTAAATTAAAAAACTACCTTAGATTTATAAATTGAAATGATATGGCCAACGATCTAAGATACTAGCATGTAAAAATAGTATTTAGACAGAAGACTGCAGATCTAGATGGAGACAATAGTTGAGGATAATATCATAATTAAGGAAGAAGAGGGAGATACTACAGAGAAATTGAAAAAAAGTAGATTGGATGGAAGAAATGAATTCCGATTAGAGAAGATTGAAATTAGAAGATAACGAATATTTAGACATTAGAGTTAGATAGTAAAAGTGACGAAAAAAGGAATATCAAGAGGAGGCTGACAGTAGGTTTGAAACTAAGAGTGGAAGAAGATGTATGTATATGTATAGGAAAAGGCGGCAACATTAGGGTTTAATGGGTAGTTTATTTTTTATTGTGTTTGTGAAATTAGTGTGGACCCTAAATTGTATTAATATTTTAATTATAGTTTAAAATTATAATTTTAATAAATAACATGAAATTATTTTTTTCTTATTATATATTTTCTAATAAAGTTTTATATTTAACTTCTATGAATAAAATTGTTTCTACTGTATACTTTTGATATTTGTTCGATAAAGTTTTAATCCCCTAATTGTCTTTATATGTTATTGTTTTAAATTGAACATTACCTATGAAAAAAATTAAAAATTAATATTTTAATTTATTACTACTTAATCAAATTATTTAAAAACTTAGTTTTTAAATAGTTAATTGTTCAATAGATGTACTCGACTTCTTACAGTAATCTAAGATAATTTATCTATTAAAATATCCTTGAATTTACCAATAATAGAGGATGGTGACATTGTGATACTAGTTAAATGTTTATTTTTGTCAAAGTTAAATTATGATGAATTATAATGTAGTGTTACGACATTCATTGATGAATTGCATTCTGAAAAGTATGGCTTATGAGTTTTACCCTTATTCTTACTAAAATAAGTGTTGTTATATATAAAACAAAATATCCTTCATAAAAATGTTCGAGCATAGATAACTTTTAAAATCCTTCAAGGTCTTTTAGAGCTAGTAGTGACTACCACAAAAAAAATTGCTAATATCACCATTGAGGATGCTTCTGATGAAACATTGTTAAAGTTAACTGTAAAATTATCTAAATTGGATGTCATGAAATGAAGCTTATAAGAGTAGTGAACTAGAGTGTTAAGTTTATTTCAAGAAAAATACATTAACTTATATCCTATAGGGTTCGCCAAGTACATATTTTCTAAATATGATAGATTCCAGATTGTCAAAGGTTTGAAGATAAGGATGCAACTATACATTCAGTATCATTGTGGTAGTGTATTACATGTCGTTTCTCTACATGTCGTTAGTATAGCGACAAAATCGTTACAATGTGTATTTACCTTTGTTGTCCCCTAGAGTGTGATAGGTAAATCAACACCTAGGGGAGCTACTACCCACAAGTGAATGAGTCGTTAACAAGTAACAAATAATTACTAGGAATATCGTTCTCCATATGCACTAGGAGGGTAATTCTTTTGTCTTTCCAGGAAGCGTAGAGGGGACAAATTACAGTTAACTAAAACATAAAATATATTTTTTATTTCTCAAAAGTAAGGATTAAAGTCAAAATAAATAATATATGATTAGTAATGTATTTTTAACCAAAGGACATACTAGTCAACACGAGAATATAGATAAGAAGATAGTTTGAGAGTCGCTACTAATTTCCACTAATTATGAATTTACCTATTTATGGATATCATGGTAAATTGTTATTTTAGCAATAGTCGAAACTCTAAAATCCCTTAATTCCATCCCAGGTAGATAGAGGGTTATCCTACAATTCTATGGACCTCTCCCGAGTGACCCCTACAAAACTTTCAAACGTAATTAATTCTAAATTAATTGACTATCCGGTTAGTCAAGACCTCCTAACTCAATAACACACACCGAATGATTATATATTATTTTCTATAATCCGATCTCCCCCTCTCCCCCTCCCGGATGACAGTCTAGTCTACTAATACCACCTACAACTTTATCTTCATAAGGGCTGAAGAAATCATAAATACATAATGAATGCTAAATCAATTCATTTGAATAGTAATATCCCAAAACACAATGAAACATCATAATCCAAATGTAGGGTTCATACATTGTCCCTTTCTCTAGCTACAAATGATTTAGTTCATAAAAAAATAATAGACAACAACAAATAAAAGTGTAATATTCATGTTTAAAATATGAAATAGAATTGGATTACACTATTAATTTGTATCTTGAATTTGTCACCATTGTCTAGAATTTGGTAATAGTCTATTTCAAGATATCCCAGGAAGCATATTCTGTAATAATCAAAATAAATTAAATATAATTAAAATTAAAATTTGACTATAAGAATTAACAAAAAGAACAACCATTAACCAAGGGGACATGAACACAAAAAATATAAAATAAATGTAATAAATAATTCAAATAGATAAACATTTAATTCATAGGCTGTGTGTACTATTCTAATAACATAAGGTGACATTGTACACTTTTAAAATATCATGAGTTTATACACATATTTTCTAAGACCACAAAAGATATGATGTATTTCTTCAACCTAAATAAAAATACGTTCACATATGTAAACCACAAGGAGATAAAATAAAAAGAATGTATGGTAGACTACCATATATGATGTTTGAAAATATGCTTTCTCCAATAGGTGTCAAACAAGTCTTACAACCTAATTTAATTTCTCTTACATCTATTTCCCTACTCTCCATACATACTCCAACCACTATGAATAGATGGTCTAACGAATTAATTGCAACAACATCTCTTGTGGTGTTGGTGTATATTTCGATATTCTGTAAAATATATATAGGAAATATCTACCTAATTTTCTCAATATAATTAATTATAAATTTGATCAAAAATGAAAAAAACATTCAAATTAATTTACACCAATGTGAAAAAACACACCAATTTGCTCGACAGTAGAACAAATTTTTGAACATAATGCTAATCAACGATATGCCACTAGTGGTATTACTGCTTTTCTTTTTAAGGAAATTGCAACAATTCATAATCTTCCAGTTCAGGTAATTAAATATTATTATATTTTCTTCATATAAGAGGCAGAAATGAAGACTCGTTTTTTTATAGGACTTTGTGGTAAGAAATGATATGGGGTGTGGGTCCACTATTGGTCCAATTCTTGCTTCTGGAGTTGGAATTCGTACTGTTGATTGTGGTATTCCTCAACAATCTATGCACAGGTTGGTACATATATATTTTTTTTAATTTTATTATCGAGTTTGATTTCTCAATTACTCTCAAGATCTTTACTTGTTTTTGTTTAATTGCAGTGTGAGAGAGATTTGTGGGAAGGAAGATGTGGAGATTGCTTACAACTACTTTAAGGCGTTTTATGAAATGTTCTCAAGCGTAGATAAAAAACTAAAAATTGATTGCTAAAAGGAAGATTCAATTATTCAAACAACAAACACACATCACACCATTACATTTACTGTCTCAAAGCTATTCATCAAATAAACTCTTGTGGGTAATCAAACAAACACACATTTATTAAATAATAAGAAAAACATGATGGGATCAAATACTTCATTTCTCCAAGCAAAAAAAATACTTCATTTCTCAGTCTTTTTGGGATTTACTTCATTTTTCTTTGAGGATGAGCTAGCAACCATTGCTTCCAGGTGCCGCTTCTCTCCAGTGAGCTGTTTGGCTAACTTTCTTATCCTTTCATTTTCTAAAGCAATTTGCAAGTTTGCTAAGTATAGCCTTGCGTTTTCTCTTCCCATCTCTTTCTTCTTGTTCCTGAAAGACATGAGAAAAATGTTAGTTTACTTGTTTTAGACTAGTATACATACCTTTATATTCCAAATTCTATTCATAGATTTGCTATCTCACCTCTTTTAAATGATTTACACTACAAAATGAGAAAATGAGGAAGGTGATTTACTCTATTTATACTAATTAACATTGGTAGAACAAATTTTTAAATTAAAAAATACCTTAGATTTATAAATTGAAATGATATGGCCAACGATCTAAGATAATAGCATGTAAAAATAGTATTTAGACAGAAGAATGCAGATCTAGATGGAGAAAATAGTTGAGGATAATATCATAATTAAGGAAGAAGAGGGAGATACTACAGAGAAATTGAAAAAAAGTAGATTGGATCGAAGAATTCCGATTAGAGAAGATTGAAATTAGAAGATAACGAATATTTAGACATTAGAGTTAGATTGTAAAAGTGACGAAAAAAGGAATATCAAGAGGAGGCTGACAGTAGGTTTGAAACTAAGAGTGGAAGAAGATGTATGTATATGTATAGGAAAATGCGGCAACATTAGGGTTTAATGGGTAGTTTATTTTTTATTGTGTTTGTGAAATTAGTGTGGACCCTAAATTGTATTAATATTTTAATTATAGTTTAATATTATAATTTTAATTATAGTTTAAAATTATAATTTTAATAAATAACATGAAATTATTTTTTTCTTATTATATATTTTCTAATAAAGTTTTATATTTAACTTCTATGAATAAAATTGTTTCTACTGTATAATTTTGATATTTGTTCGATAAAGTTTTAATCCCCTAACTGTCTTTATATGTTATTGTTTATAAATTGAACATTACCTATGCAAAAAAAAAAATTAATATTTTAATTTGTTACTACTTAATCAAATTGTTTAAAAACTTAGTTTTTAAATAGTTAATTGTTCAATAGATGTACTCGACTTCTTACAGTAATCTAAGATAATTTATCTATTAAAATATCCTTGAATTTACCAATAATAGAGGATGGTGACATTGTGATGCTAGTTAAATGTTTATTTTTGTCAAAGTTAAATTATGATGAATTATAATGTAGTGTTACGACATTCATTGATGAATTGCATTCTGAAAAGTATGGCTTATGAGTTTTACCCTTATTCTTACTAAAATAAGTGTTGTGATAAATAAAACAAAATATCATTCATAAAAATGTTCGAGCATAGATAACTTTTAAAATCCTTCAAGGTCTTTTAGAGCTAGTAGTGACTACCACAAAAAAAAAAATTGCTAATATCACCATTGAGGATGCTTTTGATGAAACATTGTTAAAGTTAACTGTAAAATTATCTAAATTGGATGTCATGAAATGAAGCTTATAAGAGTAGTGAACTAGAGTGTTATGTGTATTGCAAGAAAAATAGATTAACTTATATACTATAGGGTTCGCCAAGTACATATTTTCTAAATATGATAGATTCCAGATTGTCAAAGGTTTGAAGATAAGGATGCAACTATACATTCAGTATCATTGTGGTAGTGTATTACATGTCGTTTCTCTACATGTCGTTAGTATAGGGACAAAATCGTTACAATGTGTATTTACCTTTGTTGTCCTCTAGAGTGTGATAGGTAAATCAACACATAGGGGAGCTACTACCCACAAGTGAATGAGTCGTTAACAAGTAACAAATAATTACTAGGAATATCGTTCTCCATATGCACTAGGAGGTTAATTCTTTTGTCTTTCCAGAAAGCGTAGAGGGGACAAATTACAGTTAACTAAAACATAAAATATATTTTTTGTTTCTCAAAAGTAAGGATTTAAGTCAAAATAAATAATATATGATTAGTAATGTATTTCTAACCAAAGGACATACTAGTCAACACGAGAATATAGATAAGATGATAGTTTGAGAGTCGCTACTAATTTCCACTAATTATGAATTTACCCATTTATGGATATCATGGTAAATTGTTATTTTAGCAATCGTCGAAACTCTAAAATCCCTTAATTCCATCCCAGGTAGATAGAGGGTTATCCTACAATTCTATGGACCTCTCCCGAGTGACCCCTACAAAACTTTCAAACGTAATTAATTCTAAATTAATTGACTATCCGGTTAGTCAAGACCTCCTAACTCAATAACACACACCGAATGATTATATATATTATTTTCTATAATCCGATCTCCCGCTCTCCCCCTCCCGGATGACAGTCTAGACTACTAATACCACTTACAACTTTATCTTCATAAGGGCTGAAGAAATCATAAATACATAATGAATGCTAAATCAATTCATTTGAATAGTAATATCCCAAAACACAATGAAACATCATAATCCAAATGTAGGGTTCATACATTATCCATTTCTCTAGCTACAAATGATTTAGTTCATAAAAAAATAATAGACAACAACAAATAAAAGTGTAATATTCATGTTTAAAATATGAAATAGAATTGGATTACACTATTAATTTGTATCTTGAATTTGTCACCATTGTCTAGAATTTGGTAATAGTCTATTGCAAGATATCCCAGGAAGCATATTCTGTAATAATCAAAATAAATTAAATATAATTAAAATTAAAATTTGACTACAAGAATTAACAAAAAGAACAACCATTAACCAAGGGGACATGAACACAAAAAATATAAAATAAATGTAATAAATAATTCAAATAGATAAACATTTAATTCATAGGCTGTGTGTACTATTCTAATAACATAAGGTGACAACAGTTTGAAAATATCATGAGTTTATACACATATTTTCTAAGACCACAAAAGATATGATGTATTTCTTCAACCTAAATAAAAATATGTTCACATATGTAAACCACAAGGAGATAAAATAAAAAGAATGTATGGTAGACTACCATATATGATGTTTGAAAATAAGGCTTTCTCCAATAGGTGTCAAACAAGTTTTACAACCTAATTTAATTTCTCTTACATCTATTTCCCTACTCTCCATACATACTCCAACCACTATGAATAGATGGTCTAACAAATTAAGTGCAAAAACATCTCTTGTGGTGTTGGTGTATATTTCGATATTCTGTAAAATATATATAGGAAAAATCTACCTAATTTTCTCAATATAATTAATTATAAATTTGATCAAAAATGAAAAAAACATTCAAATTAATTTACACCAATGTGAAAAAAAACCCCAATCTGCTCGACAGCAGAACAAATTTTTGAACATAATGCTAATCAACGATATGCTACTAGTGGTATTACTGCTTTTCTTTTTAAGGAAATTGCAACAATTCATAATCTTCCAGTTCAGGTAATTATATATTTTCTTCATATAAGAGGCAGAAATGAAGACTCGTTTTTTTATAGGACTTTGTGGTAAGAAATGATATGTGGTGTGGGTCCACTATTGGTCCAATTCTTGCTTCTGGAGTTGGAATTCGTACTGTTGATTGTGGTATTCCTCAACTATCTATGCACAGGTTGGTACATATATATTTTTTTTAATTTTATTATCGAGTTTGATTTCTCAATTACTCTCAAGATCTTTACTTGTTTTTGTTTAATTGCAGTGTGAGAGAGATTTGTGGGAAGGAAGATGTGGAGATTGCTTACAACTACTTTAAGGCGTTTTATGAAATGTTCTCAAGCGTAGATAAAAAACTAAAAATAGATTGCTAAAAGGCAGATTCAATTATTCAAACAACAAACCCACATCACACCATTACATTTACTGTCTCAAAGCTATTCATCAAATAAACTCTTGTGGGTAATCAAACAAACACACATTTATTAAATAATAAGAAAAACATGATGGGATCAAATACTTCATTTGTCCAAGCAAATAAAATACTTCATTTCTCAGTCTTTTTGGGATTTACTTCATTTTTCTTTGAGGATGAGCTAGCAACCATTGTTTCCAGGTGCCGCTTCTCTCCAGTGAGCTGTTTGGCTAACTTTCTTAGCCTTTCATTTTCTAAAGCAATTTGCAAGTTTGCTAAGTATAGCCTTGCGTTTTCTCTTTCCATCTCTTTCTTCTTGTTCCTGAAAGACATGAAAAAAATGTTAGTTTACTTGTTTTAGACTAGTATACATACCTTTATATTCATAATTCTATTCATAGATTTGCTATCTCACCTCTTTTAAATGATTTACACTACAAAATGAGCAAATGAGGAAGGTGATTTACTCTATTTATACTAATTCACATTGGTAGAACAAATTTTTAAATTAAAAAAGTACCTTAGATTTATAAATTGAAATGATATGGCCAACGATCTAAGATACTAGCATGTAAAAATAGTATTTAGACAGAAGACTGCAGATCTAGATGGAGACAATAGTTGAGGATAATATCATAATTAAGGAAGAAGAGGGAGATACTACAGAGAAATTGAAAAAAAGTAGAATGGATGGAAGAAATGAATTCCGATTAGAGAAGATTGAAATTAGAAGATAACGAATATTTAGACATTAGAGTTAGATAGTAAAAGTGACGAAAAAAGGAATATCAAGAGGAGGCTGACAGTAGGTTTGAAACTAAGAGTGGACGAAGATGTATGTATATGTATAGGAAAAGGCGGCAACATTAGGGTTTAATGGGTAGTTTATTTTTTATTGTGTTTGTGAAATTAGTGTGGACCCTAAATTGTATTAATATTTTAATTGTAGTTTAAAATTATAATTTTAATAAATAACATGAAATTATTTTTTTCTTATCATATATTTTCTAATAAAGTTTTATATTTAACTTCTATGAATAAAATTGTTTCTACTGTATACTTTTGATATTTGTTCGATAAAGTTTTAATCCCCTAATTGTCTTTATATGTTATTGTTTATAAATTGAACATTACCTATGCAAAAAATTAAAAATTAATATTTTAATTTATTACTACTTAATCAAATTGTTTAAAAACTTAGTTTTTAAATAGTTAATTGTTCAATAGATGTACTCGATTTCTTACAGTAATCTAAGATAATTTATCTATTAAAATATCCTTGAATTTACCAATAATACAGGATGGTGACATTGTGATGCTAGTTAAATGTTTATTTTTGTCAAAGTTAAATTATGATGAATTATAATGTAGTGTTACGACATTCATTGATGGATTGCATTCTGAAAAGTATGGCTTATGAGTTTTACCCTTATTCTTACTAAAATAAGTGTTGTTATAAATAAAACAAAATATCATTCATAAAAATGTTCGAGCATAGATAACTTTTAAAATCCTTCAAGGTCTTTTAGAGCTAATAGTGACTACCACAAAAAAAAATTGCTAATATCACCATTGAGGATGCTTTTGATGAAACATTGTTTAAGTTAACTGTAAAATTATCTAAATTGGATGTCATGAAATGAAGCTTATAAGAGTAGTGAACTAGAGTGTTAAGTGTATTGCAAGAAAAATACATTAACTTATATCCTATAGGGTTCGCCAAGTACATATTTTCTAAATATGATAGATTCCAGATTGTCAAATGTTGGAAGATAAGGATGCAACTATAGATTCAGTATCATTGTGGTAGTGTATTACATGTCGTTTCTCTACATGTCGTTAGTATAGGGACAAAATCGTTACAATGTGTATTTACCTTTGTTGTCCCCTAGAGTGTGATAGGTAAATCAACACCTAGGGGAGCTACTACCCACAAGTGAATGAGTCGTTAACAAGTAACAAATAATTACTAGGAATATCGTTCTCCATATGCACTAGGAGGTTAATTCTTTTGTCTTTCCAGGAAGCGTAGAGGGGACAAATTACAGTTAACTAAAACATAAAATATATTTATTGTTTCTCAAAAGTAAGGATTAAAGTCAAAATAAATAATATATGATTAGTAATGTATTTTTAACCAAAGGACATACTAGTCAACACGAGAATATAGATAAGAAGATAGTTTGAGAGTCGCTACTAATTTCCACTAATTATGAATTTACCCTTTTATGGATATCATGGTAAATTGTTATTTTAGCAATAGTCGAAACTCTAAAATCCCTTAATTCCAACCCAGGTAGAGAGGGATTTCCTACAATTCTATGGACCTCTCCAGAGTGACCCCTACAAAACTTTCAAACGTAATTAATTCTAAATTAATTGACTATCCGGTTAGTCAAGACCTCCTAACTCAATAACACACACCGAATGATTATATATTATTTTCTATAATCCGATCTCCCCCTCTCTCCCTCCCGGATGACAGTCTAGTCTACTAATACCACCTACAACTTTATCTTCATAAGGGCTGAAGAAATCATAAATACATAATAATGCTAAATCAATTCATTTGAATAGTAATATCCCAAAACACAATGAAACATCATAATCCAAATGTAGGGTTCATACATTATCCATTTCTCAAGCTACAAATGATTTAGTTCATAAAAAAAGAATAGACAAAAACAAATAAAAGTGTAATATTCATGTTTAAAATATGAAATAGAATTGGACTACACTATTAATTTGTATCTTGAATTTGTCACCATTGTCTGGAATTTGGTAATAGTCTATTGCAAGATATCCCAGGAAGCATATTCTGTAATAATCAAAATAAATTAAATATAATTAAAATTAAAATTTGACTACAAGAATTAACAAAAAGAACAACCATTAACCAAGGGGACATGAACACAAAAAATATAAAATAAATGTAATAAATAATTCAAATAGATAAACATTTAATTCATAGGCTGTGTGTACTATTCTAATAACATAAGGTGACAACAGTTTGAAAATATCATGAGTTTATACACATATTTTCTAAGACCACAAAAGATATGATGTATTTCTTCAACCTAAATAAAAATACGTTCACATATGTAAACCACAAGGAGATAAAATAAAAAGAATGTATGGTAGACTACCATATATGATGTTTGAAAATAAGGCTTTCTCCAATAGGTGTCAAACAAGTCTTACAACCTAATTTAATTTCTCTTACATCTATTTCCCTACTCTCCATACATACTCCAACCACTATGAATAGATGGTCTAACAAATTAAGTGCAAAAACATCTCTTGTGGTGTTGGTGTATATTTTGATATTGTGTAAAATATATATAGGAAAAATCTACCTAATTTTCTCAATATAATTAATTATAAATTTGATCAAAAATGAAAAAAACATTCAAATTAATTTACACCAATGTGAAAAAACACCCCAATTTGCTCGACAACAGAACAAATTTTTGAACATAATGCTAATCAACGATATGCTACTAGTGGTATTACTGCTTTTCTTTTTAAGGAAATTGCAACAATTCATAATCTTCCAGTTCAGGTAATTAAATATTATTATATTTTCTTCATATAAGAGGCAGAAATGAAGACTCGTTTTTTATAGGACTTTGTGGTAAGAAATGATATGGGCTGTGGGTCCACTATTGGTCCAATTCTTGCTTCTGGAGTTGGAATTCGTACTGTTGATTGTGGTATTCCTCAACTATCTATGCACAGGTTGGTACATATATATTTTTTTTAATTTTATTATCGAGTTTGATTTCTCAATTACTCTCAAGATCTTTATTTGTTTTTGTTTAATTGCAGTGTGAGAGAGATTTGTGGGAAGGAAGATGTGGAGATTGCTTACAACTACTTCAAGGCGTTTTATGAAATGTTCTCAAGCGTAGATAAAAAACTAAAAATAGATTGCTAAAAGGCAGATTCAATTATTCAAACAACAAACACACATCACACCATTACATTTACTGTCTCAAAGCTATTCATCAAATAAACTCTTGTGGGTAATCAAACAAACAAACATTTATTAAATAATAAGAAAAACATGATGGGATCAAATACTTCATTTCTCCAAGCAAAAAAAATACTTCATTTCTCAGTATTTTTGGGATTCACTTCATTTTTCTTTGAGGATGAGCTAGCAACCATTGCTTCCAGGTGCCGCTTCTCTCCAGTGAGCTGTTTGGCTAACTTTCTTAGCCTTTCATTTTCTAAAGTAATTTGCAAGTTTGCTAAGTATAGCCTTGCGTTTTCTCTTCCATCTCTTTCTTCTTGTTCCTGAAAGACAAGAAAAAAATGTTAGTTTACTTGTTTTGGACTAGTATACATACATTTATATTCCAAATTCTATTCATAGATTCGCCATCTCACCTCCTTTAAATGATTTACACTACAAAATGAGCAAATGAGGAAGGTGATTTACTCTATTTATACTAATTCACATTGGTAGAACAAATTTTTAAATTAAAAAAGTACCTTAGATTTACGAATTGAAATGATATGGCCAACGATCTAAGATACTAGCATGTAAAAATAGTATTTAGACAGAAGACTGCAGATCTAGATGGAGACAATAGTTGAGGATAATATCATAATTAAGGAAGAAGAGGGAGATACTACAGAGAAATTGAAAAAAAGTAGAATGGATGGAAGAAATGAATTCCGATTAGAGAAGATTGAAATTAGAAGATAACGAATATTTAGAAATTAGAGTTAGATAGTAAAAGTGACGAAAAAAGGAATATCAAGAGGAGGCTGACAGTAGGTTTGAAACTAAGAGTGGACGAAGATGTATGTATATGTATAGGAAAAGGCGGCAACATTAGGGTTTAATGGGTAGTTTATTTTTTATTGTGTTTGTGAAATTAGTGTGGACCCTAAATTGTATTAATATTTTAATTATAGTTTAAAATTATAATTTTAATAAATAACATGAAATTATTTTTTTCTTATCATATATTTTCTAATAAAGTTTTATATTTAACTTCTATGAATAAAATTGTTTCTACTGTATACTTTTGATATTTGTTCGATAAAGTTTTAATCCCCTAATTGTCTTTATATGTTATTGTTTATAAATTGAACATTACCTATGCAAAAAATTAAAAATTAATATTTTAATTTATTACTACTTAATCAAATTGTTTAAAAACTTAGTTTTTAAATAGTTAATTGTTCAATAGATGTACTCGATTTCTTACAGTAATCTAAGATAATTTATCTATTAAAATATCCTTGAATTTACCAATAATACAGGATGGTGACATTGTGATGCTAGTTAAATGTTTATTTTTGTCAAAGTTAAATTATGATGAATTATAATGTAGTGTTACGACATTCATTGATGAATTGCATTCTGAAAAGTATGGCTTATGAGTTTTACCCTTATTCTTACTAAAATAAGTGTTGTTATAAATAAAACAAAATATCATTCATAAAAATGTTCGAGCATAGATAACTTTTAAAATCCTTCAAGGTCTTTTAGAGCTAATAGTGACTACCACAAAAAAAATTGCTAATATCACCATTGAGGATGCTTTTGATGAAACATTGTTTAAGTTAACTGTAAAATTATCTAAATTGGATGTCATGAAATGAAGCTTATAAGAGTAGTGAACTAGAGTGTTAAGTGTATTGCAAGAAAAATACATTAACTTATATCCTATAGGGTTCGCCAAGTACATATTTTCTAAATATGATAGATTCCAGATTGTCAAATGTTGGAAGATAAGGATGCAACTATAGATTCAGTATCATTGTGGTAGTGTATTACATGTCGTTTCTCTACATGTCGTTAGTATAGGGACAAAATCGTTACAATGTGTATTTACCTTTGTTGTCCCCTAGAGTGTGATAGGTAAATCAACACCTAGGGGAGCTACTACCCACAAGTGAATGAGTCGTTAACAAGTAACAAATAATTACTAGGAATATCGTTCTCCATATGCACTAGGAGGTTAATTCTTTTGTCTTTCCAGGAAGCGTAGAGGGGACAAATTACAGTTAACTAAAACATAAAATATATTTATTGTTTCTCAAAAGTAAGGATTAAAGTCAAAATAAATAATATATGATTAGTAATGTATTTTTAACCAAAGGACATACTAGTCAACACGAGAATATAGATAAGAAGATAGTTTGAGAGTCGCTACTAATTTCCACTAATTATGAATTTACCCTTTTATGGATATCATGGTAAATTGTTATTTTAGCAATAGTCGAAACTCTAAAATCCCTTAATTCCATCCCAGGTAGAGAGGGATTTCCTACAATTCTATGGACCTCTCCAGAGTGACCCCTACAAAACTTTCAAACGTAATTAATTCTAAATTAATTGACTATCCGGTTAGTCAAGACCTCCTAACTCAATAACACACACCGAATGATTATATATTATTTTCTATAATCCGATCTCCCCCTCTCTCCCTCCCGGATGACAGTCTAGTCTACTAATACCACCTACAACTTTATCTTCATAAGGGCTGAAGAAATCATAAATACATAATAATGCTAAATCAATTCATTTGAATAGTAATATCCCAAAACACAATGAAACATCATAATCCAAATGTAGGGTTCATACATTATCCATTTCTCAAGCTACAAATGATTTAGTTCATAAAAAAAGAATAGACAAAAACAAATAAAAGTGTAATATTCATGTTTAAAATATGAAATAGAATTGGATTACACTATTAATTTGTATCTTGAATTTGTCACCATTGTCTGGAATTTGGTAATAGTCTATTGCAAGATATCCCAGGAAGCATATTCTGTAATAATCAAAATAAATTAAATATAATTAAAATTAAAATTTGACTACAAGAATTAACAAAAAGAACAACCATTAACCAAGGGGACATGAACACAAAAAATATAAAATAAATGTAATAAATAATTCAAATAGATAAACATTTAATTCATAGGCTGTGTGTACTATTCTAATAACATAAGGTGACAACAGTTTGAAAATATCATGAGTTTATACACATATTTTCTAAGACCACAAAAGATATGATGTATTTCTTCAACCTAAATAAAAATACGTTCACATATGTAAACCACAAGGAGATAAAATAAAAAGAATGTATGGTAGACTACCATATATGATGTTTGAAAATAAGGCTTTCTCCAATAGGTGTCAAACAAGTCTTACAACCTAATTTAATTTCTCTTACATCTATTTCCCTACTCTCCATACATACTCCAACCACTATGAATAGATGGTCTAACAAATTAAGTGCAAAAACATCTCTTGTGGTGTTGGTGTATATTTCGATATTGTGTAAAATATATATAGGAAAAATCTACCTAATTTTCTCAATATAATTAATTATAAATTTGATCAAAAATGAAAAAAACATTCAAATTAATTTACACCAATGTGAAAAAACACCCCAATTTGCTCGACAACAGAACAAATTTTTGAACATAATGCTAATCAACGATATGCTACTAGTGGTATTACTGCTTTTCTTTTTAAGGAAATTGCAACAATTCATAATCTTCCAGTTCAGGTAATTAAATATTATTATATTTTCTTCATATAAGAGGCAGAAATGAAGACTCGTTTTTTATAGGACTTTGTGGTAAGAAATGATATGGGCTGTGGGTCCACTATTGGTCCAATTCTTGCTTCTGGAGTTGGAATTCGTACTGTTGATTGTGGTATTCCTCAACTATCTATGCACAGGTTGGTACATATATATTTTTTTTAATTTTATTATCGAGTTTGATTTCTCAATTACTCTCAAGATCTTTATTTGTTTTTGTTTAATTGCAGTGTGAGAGAGATTTGTGGGAAGGAAGATGTGGAGATTGCTTACAACTACTTTAAGGCGTTTTATGAAATGTTCTCAAGCGTAGATAAAAAACTAAAAATAGATTGCTAAAAGGTAGATTCAATTATTCAAACAACAAACACACATCACACCATTACATTTACTGTCTCAAAGCTATTCATCAAATAAACTCTTGTGGGTAATCAAACAAACAAACATTTATTAAATAATAAGAAAAACATGATGGGATCAAATACTTCATTTCTCCAAGCAAAAAAAATACTTCATTTCTCAGTCTTTTTGGGATTCACTTCATTTTTCTTTGAGGATGAGCTAGCAACCATTGCTTCCAGGTGCCGCTTCTCTCCAGTGAGCTGTTTGGCTAACTTTCTTAGCCTTTCATTTTCTAAAGTAATTTGCAAGTTTGCTAAGTATAGCCTTGCGTTTTCTCTTCCATCTCTTTCTTCTTGTTCCTGAAAGACAAGAAAAAAATGTTAGTTTACTTGTTTTTGACTAGTATACATACATTTATATTCCAAATTCTATTCATAGATTCGCCATCTCACCTCCTTTAAATGATTTACACTACAAAATGAGCAAATGAGGAAGGTGATTTACTCTATTTATACTAATTCACATTGGTAGAACAAATTTTTAAATTAAAAAAGTACCTTAGATTTACAAATTGAAATGATATGGCCAACGATCTAAGATACTAGCATGTAAAAATAGTATTTAGACAGAAGACTGCAGATCTAGATGGAGACAATAGTTGAGGATAATATCATAATTAAGGAAGAAGAGGGAGATACTACAGAGAAATTGAAAAAAAGTAGAATGGATGGAAGAAATGAATTCCGATTAGAGAAGATTGAAATTAGAAGATAACGAATATTTAGAAATTAGAGTTAGATAGTAAAAGTGACGAAACAAGGAATATCAAGAGGAGGCTGACAGTAGGTTTGAAACTAAGAGTGGAAGAAGATGTATGTATATGTATAGGAAAAGGCGGCAACATTAGGGTTTAATGGGTAGTTTATTTTTTATTGTGTTTGTGAAATTAGTGTGGACCCTAAATTGTATTAATATTTTAATTATAGTTTAAAATTATAATTTTAATAAATAACATGAAATTATTTTTTTCTTATTATATATTTTCTAATAAAGTTTTATATTTAACTTCTATGAATAAAATTGTTTCTACTGTATACTTTTGATATTTGTTCGATAAAGTTTTAATCCCCTAATTGTCTTTATATGTTACTGTTTATAAATTGAACATTACCTATGCAAAAAATTAAAAATTAATATTTTAATTTATTACTACTTAATCAAATTGTTTAAAAACTTAGTTTTTAAATAGTTAATTGTTCAATAGATGTACTCGACTTCTTACAGTAATCTAAGATAATTTATCTATTAAAATATCCTTGAATTTACCAATAATAGAGGATGGTGACATTGTGATGCTAGTTAAATGTTTATTTTTGTCAAAGTTAAATTATGATGAATTATAATGTAGTGTTACGACATTCATTGATGAATTGCATTCTGAAAAGTATGGCTTATGAGTTTTACCCTTATTCTTACTAAAATAAGTGTTGTTATAAATAAAACAAAATATCATTCATAAAAATGTTCGAACGTAGATAACTTTTAAAATCCTTCAAGGTCTTTTAGAGCTAGTAGTGACTACCACAAAAAAAAAATTGCTAATATCACCATTGAGGATGATTTTGATGAAACATTGTTTAAGTTAACTGTAAAATTATCTAAATTGGATGTCATGAAATGAAGCTTATAAGAGTAGTGAACTAGAGTGTTAAGTGTATTGCAAGAAAAATACATTAACTTATATCCTATAGGGTTCGCCAAGTACATATTTTCTAAATATGATAGATTCCAGATTGTCAAATGTTTGAAGATAAGGATGCAACTATAGATTCAGTATCATTGTGGTAGTGTATTACATGTCGTTTCTCTACCTGTCGTTAGTATAGGGACAAAATCTTTACAATGTGTATTTACCTTTGTTGTCCCCTAGAGTGTGATAGGTAAATCAACACCTAGGGGAGCTACTACCCACAAGTGAATGAGTCGTTAACAAGTAACAAATAATTACTAGGAATATCGTTCTCCATATGCACTAGGAGGTTAATTCTTTTGTCTTTCCAGGAAGCGTAGAGGGGACAAATTACAGTTAACTAAAACATAAAATATATTTTTTGTTTCTCAAAAGTAAGGATTAAAGTCAAAATAAATAATATATGATTAGTAATGTATTTTTAACCAAAGGACATACTAGTCAACACGAGAATATAGATAAGAAGATAGTTTGAGAGTCGCTACTAATTTCCACTAATTATGAATTTACCCTTTTATGGATATCATGGTAACTTGTTATTTTAGTAATAGTCGAAACTCTAAAATCCCTTAATTCCATCCCAGGTAGATAGAGGGATTTCCTACAATTCTATGGACCTCTCCAGAGTGACCCCTACAAAACTTTCAAACGTAATTAATTCTAAATTAATTGACTATCCAGTTAGTCAAGACCTCCTAACTCAATAACACACACCGAATGATTATATATTATTTTCTATAATCCGATCTCCCCCTCTCCCCCTCCCGGATGACAGTCTAGTCTACTAATACCACCTACAACTTTATCTTCATAAGGGCTGAAGAAATCATAAATACATAATGAATGCTAAATCAATTCATTTGAATAGTAATATCCCAAAACACAATGAATCATCATAATCCAAATGTAGAGTTCATATATTATCCATTTCTCTAGCTACAAATGATTTAGTTCATAAAAAAAGAATAGACAACAACAAATAAAAGTGTAATATTCATGTTTAAAATATGAAATAGAATTGGATTACACTATTAATTTGTATCTTGAATTTGTCACCATTGTCTGGAATTTGGTAATAGTCTATTGCAAGATATCCCAGGAAGCATATTCTGTAATAATCAAAATAAATTAAATATAATTAAAATTAAAATTTGACTATAAGAATTAACAAAAAGAACAACCATTAACCAAGGGGACATGAACACAAAAAATATAAAATAAATGTAATAAATAATTCAAATAGATAAACATTTAATTCATAGGCTGTGTGTACTATTATAATAACATAAGGTGACATTGTACACTTTTAAAATATCATGAGTTTATACGCATATTTTCTAAGACCACAAAAGATATGATGTATTTCTTCAACCTAAATAAAAATACGTTCACATATGTAAACCACAAGGAGATAAAATAAAAAGAATGTATGGTAGACTACCATATATGATGTTTGAAAATAAGGCTTTCTCCAATAGGTGTCAAACAAGTCTGACAACCTAATTTAATTTCTCTTACATCTATTTCCCTACTCTCCATACATACTCCAACCACTATGAATAGATGGTCTAACAAATTAAGTGCAAAAACATCTCTTGTGGTGTTGGTGTATATTTCGATATTCTGTAAAATATATATAGGAAAAATCTACCTAATTTTCTCAATATAATTAATTATAAATTTGATCAAAAATGAAAAAAACATTCAAATTAATTTACACCAATGTGAAAAAACACCCCAATTTGCTCGACAGCAGAACAAATTTTTGAACATAATGCTAATCAACGATATGCCACTAGTGGTATTACTGCTTTTCTTTTTAAGGAAATTGCAACAATTCATAAT
Organism: Nemophila menziesii; assembly: GCA_029959085.1. NCBI lineage: Eukaryota > Viridiplantae > Streptophyta > Magnoliopsida > Boraginales > Hydrophyllaceae > Nemophila > Nemophila menziesii. The sequence goes on along the minus strand of JARWIR010000027.1, from coordinate 188,340 downwards.
CTTCCAGTTCAGGTAATTAAATATTATTATATTTTCTTCATATAAGAGGCAGAAATGAAGACTCGTTTTTTTATAGGACTTTGTGGTAAGAAATGATATGGGGTGTGGGTCCACTAATGGTCCAATTCTTGCTTCTGGAGTTGGAATTCGTACTGTTGATTGTGGTATTCCTCAACTATCTATGCACATGTTGGTACATATATATTTTTTTTAATTTTATTATCGAGTTTGATTTCTCAATTACTCTCAAGATCTTTACTTGTTTTTGTTTAATTGCAGTGTGAGAGAGATTTGTGGGAAGGAAGATGTGGAGATTGCTTACAACTACTTTAAGGCGTTTTATGAAATGTTCTCAAGCGTAGATAAAAAACTAAAAATAGATTGCTAAAAGGCAGATTCAATTATTCAAACAACAAACACACATCACACCATTACATTTACTGTCTCAAAGCTATTCATCAAATAAACTCTTGTGGGTAATCAAACAAACACACATTTATTAAATAATAAGAAAAACATGATGGGATCAAATACTTCATTTCTCCAAGCAAAAAAAATACTTCATTTCTCAGTCTTTTTGGGATTCACTTCATTTTTCTTTGAGGATGAGCTAGCAATCATTGCTTCCAGGTGCCGCTTCTCTCTAGTGAGCTGTTTGGCTAACTTTCTTAGCCTTTCATTTTCTAAAGTAATTTGCAAGTTTGCTAAGTATAGCCTTGCGTTTTCTCTTCCATCTCTTTCTTCTTGTTCCTGAAAGACAAGAAAAAAATGTTAGTTTACTTGTTTTAGACTAGTATACATACCTTTATATTCCAAATTCTATTCATAGATTTGTCATCTCACCTCCTTTAAATGATTTACACTACAAAATGAGCAAATGAGGAAGGTGATTTACTCTATTTATACTAATTCACATTGGTAGAACAAATTTTTAAATTAAAAAAGTACCTTAGATTTATAAATTGAAATGATATGGCCAACGATCTAAGATACTAGCATGTAAAAATAGTATTTAGACAGAAGACTGCAGATCTAGATGGAGACAATAGTTGAGGATAATATCATAATTAAGGAAGAAGAGGGAGATACTACAGAGAAATTGAAAAAAAGTAGATTGGATGGAAGAAATGAATTCCGATTAAAGAAGATTGAAATTAGAAGATAACGAATATTTAGACATTAGAGTTAGATAGTAAAAGTGGCGAAAAAAGGAATATCAAGAGGAGGCTGACAGTAGGTTTGAAACTAAGAGTGAAAGAAGATGTATGTATATGTATAGGAAAAGGCGGCAACATTAGGGTTTAATGGGTAGTTTATTTTTTATTGTGTTTGTGAAATTAGTGTGGACCCTAAATTGTATTAATATTTTAATTATAGTTTAAAATTATAATTTTAATAAATAACATGAAATTATTTTTTTCTTATTATATATTTTCTAATAAAGTTTTATATTTAACTTCTATGAATAAAATTGTTTCTACTGTATACTTTTGATATTTGTTCGATAAAATTTTAATCCCCTAATTGTCTTTATATGTTATTGTTATAAATTGAACATTACCTATGAAAAAAATTAAAAATTAATATTTTAATTTATTACTACTTAATCAAATTATTTAAAAACTTAGTTTTTAAATAGTTAATTGTTCAATAGATGTACTCGACTTCTTACAGTAATCTAAGATAATTTATCTATTAACATATCCTTGAATTTACCAATAATAGAGGATGGTGACATTGTGATACTAGTTAAATGTTTATTTTTGTCGAAGTTAAATTATGATGAATTATAATGTAGTGTTACGACATTCATTGATGAATTGCATTCTGAAAAGTATGGCTTATGAGTTTTACCCTTATTCTTACTAAAATAAGTGTTGTTATATATAAAACAAAATATCATTCATAAAAATGTTCGAGCATAGATAACTTTTAAAATCCTTCAAGGTCTTTTAGAGCTAGTAGTGACTACCGCAAAAAAAATTGCTAATATCACCATTGAGGATGCTTCTGATGAAACATTGTTAAAGTTAACTGTAAAATTATCTAAATTGGATGTCATGAAATGAAGCTTATAAGAGTAGTGAACTAGAGTGTTAAGTGTATTTCAAGAAAAATACATTAACTTATATCCTATAGGGTTCGCCAAGTACATATTTTCTAAATATGATAGATTCCAGATTGTCAAAGGTTTGAAGATAAGGATGCAACTATACATTCAGTATCATTGTGGTAGTGTATTACATGTCGTTTCTCTACATGTCGTTAGTATAGGGACAAAATCGTTACAATGTGTATTTACCTTTGTTGTCCCCTAGAGTGTGATAGGTAAATCAACACCTAGGGGAGCTACTCCCCATAAGTGAATGAGTCGTTAACAAGTAACAAATAATTACTAGGAATATCGTTCTCCATATACACTAGGAGGGTAATTCTTTTGTCTTTCCAGGAAGCGTAGAGGGGACAAATTACAGTTAACTAAAACATAAAATATATTTTTTGTTTCTCAAAAGTAAGGATTAAAGTCAAAATAAATAATATATGATTAGTAATGTATTTTTAACCAAAGGACATACTAGTCAACACGAGAATATAGATAAGAAGATAGTTTGAGAGTCGCTACTAATTTCCACTAATTATGAATTTACCCATTTATGGATATCATGGTAAATTGTTATTTTAGCAATAGTCGAAACTCTAAAATCCCTTAATTCCATCCCAGGTAGATAGAGGGTTATCCTACAATTCTATGGACCTCTCCCGAGTGAGCCGTACAAAACTTTCAAACGTAATTAATTCTAAATTAATTGACTATCCGGTTAGTCAAGACCTCCTAACTCAATAAGACACACCAAATGATTATATATTATTTTCTATAATCCGATCTCCCCCTCTCTCCCTCCCGGATGACAGTCTAGTCTACTAATACCACCTACAACTTTATCTTCATAAGGGCTGAAGAAATCATAAATACATAATGAATGCTAAATCAATTCATTTGTATAGTAATATCCCAAAACACAATGAAACATCATAATCCAAATGTAGGGTTCATACATTATCCCTTTCTCTAGCTACAAATGATTTAGTTCATAAAAAAATAATAGACAACAACAAATAAAAGTGTAATATTCATGTTTAAAATATGAAATAGAATTGGATTACACTATTAATTTGTATCTTGAATTTGTCACCATTGTCTGGAATCTGGTAATAGTCTATTGCAAGATATTCCAGGAAGCATATTCTGTAATAATCAAAATAAATTAAATATAATTAAAATTAAAATTTGACTATAAGAATTAACAAAAAGAACAACCATTTACCAAGGGGACATGAACACAAAAAATATAAAATAAATGTAATAAATAATTCAAATAGATAAACATTTAATTCATAGGCTGTGTGTACTATTCTAATAACATAAGGTGACATTGTACACTTTTAAAATATCATGAGTTTATACACATATTTTCTAAGACCACAAAAGATATGATGTATTTCTTCAACCTAAATAAAAATACGTTCACATATGTAAACCACAAGGAGATAAAATAAAAAGAATGTATGGTAGACTGCCATATATGATGTTTGAAACTATGCTTTCTCCAATAGGTGTCAAACAAGTCTTACAACCTAATTTAATTTCTCTTACATCTATTTCCCTACTCTCCATACATACTCCAACCACTATGAATAGATGGTCTAACAAATTAAGTGCAAAAACATCTCTTGTGGTGTTGGTGTATATTTCGATATTCTGTAAAATATATATAGGAAAAATCTACCTAATTTTCTCAATATAATTAATTATAAATTTGATCAAAAATGAAAATAACATTCAAATTAATTTACACCAATGTGAAAAAACACCCCAATTTGCTCGACAGTAGAACAAATTTTTGAACATAATGCTAATCAACGATATGCCACTAGTGGTATTACTGCTTTTCTTTTTAAGAAAATTGCAACAATTCATAATCTTCCAGTTCAGGTAATTAAATATTATTATATTTTCTTCATATAAGAGGCAGAAATGAAGACTCGTTTTTTTATAGGACTTTGTGTTAAGAAATGATATGGGGTGTGGGTCCACTATTGGTCCAATTCTTGCTTCTGGAGTTGGAATTCGTACTGTTGATTGTGGTATTCCTCAACAATCTATGCACAGGTTGGTACATATATATTTTTTTTAATTTTATTATCGAGTTTGATTTCTCAATTACTCTCAAGATCTTTACTTGTTTTTGTTTAATTGCAGTGTGAGAGAGATTTGTGGGAAGGAAGATGTGGAGATTGCTTACAACTACTTTAAGGCGTTTTATGAAATGTTCTCAAGCGTAGATAAAAAACTAAAAATAGATTGCTAAAAGGCAGATTCAATTATTCAAACAATAAACACACATCACACCATTACATTTACTGTCGCAAAGCTATTCATCAAATAAACTCTTGTGGGTAATCAAACAAACACACATTTATTAAATAATAAGAAAAACATGATGGGATCAAATACTTCATTTCTCCAAGCAAAACAAATACTTCATTTCTCAGTCTTTTTGGGATTCACTTCATTTTTCTTTGAGGATGAGCTAGCAACCATTGCTTCCAGGTGCCGCTTCTATCCAGTGAGCTGTTTGGCTAACTTTCTTAGCCTTTCATTTTCTAAAGCAATTTGCAAGTTTGCTAAGTATAGCCTTGCGTTTTCTCTTTCCATCTCTTTCTTCTTGTTCCTGAAAGACAAGAAAATAATGTTAGTTTACTTGTTTTAAACTAGTATACATACCTTTATATTCCAAAATCTATTCATAGATTTGCTATCTCACCTCTTTTAAATGATTTACGCTACAAAATGAGCAAATGAGGAAGGTGATTTACTCTATTTATACTAATTCACATTGGTAGAACAAATTTTTAAATTAAAAAAATACCTTAGATTTATAAATTGAAATGATATGGCCAACGATCTAAGATACTAGCATGTAAAAATAGTATTTAGACAGAAGACTGCAAATCTAGATGGAGACAATAGTTGAAGATAATATCATAATTAAGGAAGAAGAGGGAGATACTACAGAGAAATTGAAAAAAAGTAGATTGGATGGAAGAAATGAATTCCGATTAGAGAAGATTGAAATTAGAAGATAACGAATATTTAGACATTAGAGTTAGATAGTAAATGTGACGAAAAAAGGAATATCAAAAGGAGGCTGACAGTAGGTTTGAATGGGTAGTTTATTTTTTATTGTGTTTGTGAAATTAGTGTGGACCTTAAATTGTATTAATATTTTAATTATAGTTTAAAATTATAATTTTAATAAATAACATGAAATTGTTTTTTTCTTATTATATATTTTCTAATAAAGTTTTATATTTATCTTCTATGAATAAAATTGTTTCTACTGTATACTTTTGATATTTGTTTGTTAAAGTTTTAATCCCCTAAATGTCTTTATATGTTATTGTTTATAAATTGAACATTACCTATGCAAAAAATTAAAAATTAATATTTTAATTTATTACTACTTAATCAAATTGTTTAAAAACTTAGTTTTTAAATAGTTAATTGTTCAATAGATGTACTCGACTTCTTACTGTAATCTAAGATAATTTATCTATTAAAATATCCTTGAATTTACCAATAATAGAGGATGGTGACATTGTGATGCTAGTTAAATGTTTATTTTTGTCAAAGTTAAATTATGATGAATTATAATGTAGTGTTACGACATTCATTGATGAATTGCATTCTGAAAAGTATGGCTTATGAGTTTTACCCTTATTCTTACTAAAATAAGTGTTGTTATAAATAAAACAAAATATCATTCATAAAAATGGTCGAGCATAGATAACTTTTAAAATCCTTCAAGGTCTTTTAGAGCTAGTACTGACTACCACAAAAAAAAAATTGCTAATATCACCATTGAGGATGCTTTTGATTAAACATTGTTAAAGTTAACTGTAAAATTATCTAAATTGGATGTCATGAAATGAAGCTTATAAGAGTAGTGAACTAGAGTATTAAGTGTATTGCAAGAAAAATACATTAACTTATATCCTATAGGGTTTGCCAAGTACATATTTTCTAAATATGATAGATTCCAGATTGTCAAAGGTTTGAAGATAAGGATGCAACTATAGATTCAGTATCATTGTGGTAGTGTATTACATGTCGTTAGTATAGGGACAAAATCGTTACAATGTGTATTTACCTTTGTTGTCCCCTAGAGTGTGATAGGTAAATCAACACCTAGGGGAGCTACTACCCACAAGTGAATGAGTCGTTAACAAGTAACAAATAATTACTAGGAATATCGTTCTCCATATGCACTAGGAGGTTAATTCTTTTGTCTTTCCAGGAAGCGTAGAGGGGACAAATTACAGTTAACTAAAACATAAAATATATTTATTGTTTCTCAAAAGTAAGGATTAAAGTCAAAATAAATAATATATGATTAGTAATGTATTTTTAACCAAAGGACATACTAGTCAACACGAGAATATAGATAAGAAGATAGTTTGAGAGTCGCTACTAATTTCCACTAATTATGAATTTACCCTTTTATGGATATCATGGTAAATTGTTATTTTAGCAATAGTCGAAACTCTAAAATCCCTTAATTCCATCCCAGGTAGATAGAGGGATTTCCTACAATTCTATGGACCTCTCCAGAGTGACCCCTACAAAACTTTCAAACGTAATTAATTCTAAATTAATTGACTATCCGGTTAGTCAAGACCTCCTAACTCAATAACACACACCGAATGATTATATATTATTTTCTATAATCCGATCTCCCCCTCTCCCCCTCCCGGATGACAGTCTAGTCTACTAATACCACCTACAACTTTATCTTCATAAGGGCTGAAGAAATCATAAATACATAATAATGCTAAATCAATTCATTTGAATAGTAATATCCCAAAACACAATGAAACATCATAATCCAAATGTAGGGTTCATACATTATCCATTTCTCAAGCTACAAATGATTTAGTTCATAAAAAAAGAATAGACAACAACAAATAAAAGTGTAATATTCATGTTTAAAATACGAAATAGAATTGGATTACACTATTAATTTGTATCTTGAATTTGTCACCATTGTCTGGAATTTGGTAATAGTCTATTGCAAGATATCCCAGGAAGCATATTCTGTAATAATCAAAATAAATTTAATATAATTAAAATTAAAATTTGACTACAAGAATTAACAAAAAGAACAACCATTAACCAAGGGGACATGAACACAAAAAATATAAAATAAATGTAATAAATAATTCAAATAGATAAACATTTAATTCATAGGCTGTGTGTACTATTCTAATAACATAAGGTGACAACAGTTTGAAAATATCATGAGTTTATACACATATTTTCTAAGACCACAAAAGATATGATGTATTTCTTCAACCTAAATAAAAATACGTTCACATATGTAAACCACAAGGAGATAAAATAAAAAGAATGTATGGTAGACTACCATATATGATGTTTGAAAATAAGGCTTTCTCCAATAGGTGTCAAACAAGTCTTACAACCTAATTTAATTTCTCTTACATCTATTTCCCTACTCTCCATACATACTCCAACCACTATGAATAGATGGTCTAACAAATTAAGTGCAAAAACATCTCTTGTGGTGTTGGTGTATATCTCGATATTCTGTAAAATATATATAGGAAAAATCTACCTAATTTTCTCAATATAATTAATTATAAATTTGATCAAAAATGAAAAAAACATTCAAATTAATTTACACCAATGTGAAAAAACACCCCAATTTGCTCGACAGCAGAACAAATTTTTGAACATAATGCTAATCAACGATATGCTACTAGTGGTATTACTGCTTTTCTTTTTAAGGAAATTGCAACAATTCATAATCTTCCAGTTCAGGTAATTAAATATTATTATATTTTCTTCATATAAGAGGCAGAAATGAAGACTCGTTTTTTTATAGGACTTTGTGGTAAGAAATGATATGGGGTGTGGGTCCACTATTGGTCCAATTCTTGCTTCTGGAGTTGGAATTCGTACTGTTGATTGTGGTATTCCTCAACTATCTATGCACAGGTTGGTACATATATATTTTTTTTAATTTTATTATCGAGTTTGATTTCTCAATTACTCTCAAGATCTTTACTTGTTTTTGTTTAATTGCAGTGTGAGAGAGATTTGTGGGAAGGAAGATGTGGAGATTGCTTACAACTACTTTAAGGCGTTTTATGAAATGTTCTCAAGCGTAGATAAAAAACTAAAAATAGATTGCTAAAAGGCAGATTCAATTATTCAAACAACAAACACACATCACACCATTACATTTACTGTCTCAAAGCTATTCATCATATAAACTCTTGTGGGTAATCAAACAAACACACATTTATTAAATAATAAGAAAAACATGATGGGATCAAATACTTCATTTCTCCAAGCAAAAAAAATACTTCATTTCTCAGTCTTTTTGGGATTCACTTCATTTTTCTTTGAGGATGAGCTAGCAACCATTGCTTCCAGGTGCCGCTTCTCTCCAGTGAGCTGTTTGGCTAACTTTCTTAGCCTTTCATTTTCTAAAGTAATTTGCAAGTTTGCTAAGTATAGCCTTGCGTTTTCTCTTCCATCTCTATCTTCTTGTTCCTGAAAGACAAGAAAAAAATGTTAGTTTACTTGTTTTAGACTAGTATACATACCTTTATATTCCAAATTCTATTCATAGATTTGTCATCTCACCTCCTTTAAATGATTTACACTACAAAATGAGCAAATGAGGAAGGTGATTTACTCTATTTATACTAATTCACATTGGTAGAACAAATTTTTAAATTAAAAAAGTACCTTAGATTTATAAATTGAAATGATATGGCCAACGATCTAAGATACTAGCATGTAAAAATAGTATTTAGACAGAAGACTGCAGATCTAGATGGAGACAATAGTTGAGGATAATATCATAATTAAGGAAGAAGAGGGAGATACTACAGAGAAATTGAAAAAAAGTAGAATGGATGGAAGAAATGAATTCCGATTAGAGAAGATTGAAATTAGAAGATAACGAATATTTAGAAATTAGAGTTAGATAGTAAAAGTGACGAAAAAAGGAATATCAAGAGGAGGCTGACAGTAGGTTTGAAACTAAGAGTGGAAGAAGATGTATGTATATGTATAGGAAAAGGCGGCAACATTAGGGTTTAATGGGTAGTTTATTTTTTATTGTGTTTGTGAAATTAGTGTGGACCCTAAATTGTATTAATATTTTAATTATAGTTTAAAATTATAATTTTAATAAATAACATGAAATTATTTTTTTCTTATTATATATTTTCTAATAAAGTTTTATATTTAACTTCTATGAATAAAATTGTTTCTACTGTATACTTTTGATATTTGTTCGATAAAGTTTTAATCCCCTAATTGTCTTTATATGTTATTGTTTATAAATTGAACATTACCTATGCAAAAAATTAAAAATTAATATTTTAATTTATTACTACTTAATCAAATTGTTTAAAAACTTAGTTTTTAAATAGTTAATTGTTCAATAGATGAACTCGACTTCTTACAGTAATCTAAGATAATTTATCTATTAAAATATCCTTGAATTTACCAATAATAGAGGATGGTGACATTGTGATGCTAGTTAAATGTTTATTTTTGTCAAAGTTAAATTATGATGAATTATAATGTAGTGTTACGACATTCATTGATGAATTGCATTCTAAAAAGTATGGCTTATGAGTTTTACCCTTATTCTTACTAAAATAAGTGTTGTTATATATAAAACAAAATATCATTCATAAAAATGTTCGAGCATAGATAACTTTTAAAATCCATCAAGGTCTTTTAGAGCTAGTAGTGACTACCACAAAAAAAATTGCTAATATCACCATTGAGGATGCTTCTGATGAAACATTGTTAAAGTTAACTGTAAAATTATCTAAATTGGATGTCATGAAATGAAGCTTATAAGAGTAGTGAACTAGAGTGTTAAGTGTATTTCAAGAAAAATACATTAACTTATATCCTATAGGGTTCGCCAAGTACATATTTTCTAAATATGATAGATTCCAGATTGTCAAAGGTTTGAAGATAAGGATGCAACTATACATTCAGTATCATTGTGGTAGTGTATTACATGTCGTTTCTCTACATGTCGTTAGTATAGGGACAAAATCGTTACAATGTGTATTTACCTTTGTTGTCCCCTAGAGTGTGATAGGTAAATCAACACCTAGGGGAGCTACTACCCACAAGTGAATGAGTCGTTAACAAGTAACAAATAATTACTAGGAATATCGTTCTCCATATGCACTAGGAGGGTAATTCTTTTGTCTTTCCAGGAAGCGTAGAGGGGACAAATTACAGTTAACTAAAACATAAAATATATTTTTTGTTTCTCAAAAGTAAGGATTAAAGTCAAAATAAATAATATATGATTAGTAATGTATTTTTAACCAAAGGACATACTAGTCAACACGAGAATATAGATAAGAAGATAGTTTGAGAGTCGCTACTAATTTCCACTAATTATGAATTTACCCATTTATGGATATCATGGTAAATTGTTATTTTAGCAATAGTCGAAACTCTAAAATCCCTTAATTCCATCCCAGGTAGATAGAGGGTTATCCTACAATTCTATGGACCTCTCCCGAGTGAGCCGTACAAAACTTTCAAACGTAATTAAGTCTAAATTAATTGACTATCCGGTTAGTCAAGACCTCCTAACTCAATAAGACACACCGAATGATTATATATTATTTTCTATAATCCGATCTCCCCCTCTCTCCCTCCCGGATGACAGTCTAGTCTACTAATACCACCTACAACTTTATCTTCATAAGGGCTGAAGAAATCATAAATACATAATGAATGCTAAATCAATTCATTTGAATAGTAATATCCCAAAACACAATGAAACATCATAATCCAAATGTAGGGTTCATACATTATCCCTTTCTCTAGCTACAAATGATTTAGTTCATAAAATAATAATAGACAACAACAAATAAAAGTGTAATATTCATGTTTAAAATATGAAATAGAATTGGATTACACTATTAATTTGTATCTTGAATTTGTCACCATTGTCTGGAATCTGGTAATAGTCTATTGCAAGATATTCCAGGAAGCATATTCTGTAATAATCAAAATAAATTAAATATAATTAAAATTAAAATTTGACTATAAGAATTAACAAAAAGAACAACCATTAACCAAGGGGACATGAACACAAAAAATATAAAATAAATGTAATAAATAATTCAAATAGATAAACATTTAATTCATAGGCTGTGTGTACTATTCTAATAACATAAGGTGACAGTGTATACTTTTAAAATATCATGAGTTTATACACATATTTTCTAAGACCACAAAAGATATGATGTATTTCTTCAACCTAAATAAAAATACGTTCACATATGTAAACCACAAGGAGATAAAATAAAAAGAATGTATGGTAGACTGCCATATATGATGTTTGAAACTAGGCTTTCTCCAATAGGTGTCAAACAAGTCTTACAACCTAATTTAATTTCTCTTACATCTATTTCCCTACTCTCCATACATACTCCAACCACTATGAATAGATGGTCTAACAAATTAAGTGCAAAAACATCTCTTGTGGTGTTGGTGTATATTTCGATATTCTGTAAAATATATATAGGAAAAATCTACCTAATTTTCTCAATATAATTAATTATAAATTTGATCAAAAATGAAAAAAACATTCAAATTAATTTACACCAATGTGAAAAAACACCCCAATTTGCTCGACAGCAGAACAAATTTTTGAACATAATGCTAATCAACGATATGCCACTAGTGGTATTACTGCTTTTCTTTTTAAGGAAATTGCAACAATTCATAATCTTCCAGTTCAGGTAATTAAATATTATTATACTTTCTTCATATAAGAGGCAGAAATGAAGACTCGTTTTTTTATAGGACTTTGTGGTAAGAAATGATATGGGGTGTGGGTCCACTATTGGTCCAATTCTTGCTTCTGGAGTTGGAATTCGTACTGTTGATTGTGGTATTCCTCAACTATCTATGCACAGGTTGGTACATATATATTTTTTTAAATTTTATAATCGAGTTTGATTTCTCAATTACTCTCAAGATCTTTACTTGTTTTTGTTTAATTGCAGTGTGAGAGAGATTTGTGGGAAGGAAGATGTGGAGATTGCTTACAACTACTTTAAGGCGTTTTATGAAATGTTCTCAAGCGTAGATAAAAAACTAAAAATAGATTGCTAAAAGGCAGATTCAATTATTCAAACAACAAACACACATCACACCATTACATTTACTGTCTCAAAGCTATTCATCAAATAAAATCTTGTGGGTAATCAAACAAACACACATTTATTAAATAATAAGAAAAACATGATGGGATCAAATACTTCAATTCTCCAAGCAAAAAAAATACTTCATTTCTCAGTCTTTTTGGGATTCACTTCATTTTTCTTTGAGGATGAGCTAGCAATCATTGCTTCCAGGTGCCGCTTCTCTCCAGTGAGCTGTTTGGCTAACTTTCTTAGCCTTTCATTTTCTAAAGCAATTTGCAAGTTTGCTAAGTATAGCCTTGCGTTTTCTCTTTCCAACTCTTTCTTCTTGTTCCTGAAAGACATGACAAAAATGTTAGTTTACTTGTTTTAGACTAGTATACATACCTTTATATTCCAAATTCTATTCATAGATTTGTCATCTCACCTCCTTTAAATGATTTACACTACAAAATGAGCAAATGAGGAAGGTGATTTACTCTATTTATACTAATTCACATTGGTAGAACAAATTTTTAAATGAAAAAATACCTTAGATTTATAAATTGAAATCATATGGCCAACGATCTAAGATAATAGCATGTAAAAATAGTATTTAGACAGAAGACTGCAGATCTAGATGGAGACAATAGGTTAGGATAATATCATAATTAAGGAAGAAGAGGGAGATACTACAGAGAAATTGAAAAAAAGTAGATTGGATGGAAGAAATGAATTCCGATTAGAGAAGATTGAAATTAGAAGATAACGAATATTTAGACATTAGAGTTAGATAGTAAAAGTGACGAAAAAAGGAATATCAAGAGGAGGCTGACAGTAGGTTTGAAACTAAGAGTGGAAGAAGATGTATGTATATGTATAGGAAAAGGCGGCAACATTAGGGTTTAATGGGTATATATTTTTTATTGTGTTTGTGAAATTAGTGTGGACCCTAAATTGTATTAATATTTTAATTATAGTTTAACATTATAATTTTAATTATAGTTTAAAATTATAATTTTAATAAATAACATGAAATTATTTTTTTCTTATTATATATTTTCTAATAAAGTTTTATATTTAACTTCTATGAATAAAATTGTTTCTACTGTATAATTTTGATATTTGTTCGATAAAGTTTTAATCCCCTAATTGTCTTTATATGTTATTGTTTATAAATTGAACATTACCTTTGCAAAAAATTAAAAATTAATATTTTAATTTATTACTACTTAATCAAATTGTTTAAAAACTTAGTTTTTAAATAGTTAATTGTTCAATAGATGTACTCGACTTCTTACAGTAATCTAAGATAATTTATCTATTAAAATATCCTTGAATTTACCAATAATAGAGGATGGTGACATTGTGATGCTAGTTAAATGTTTATTTTTGTCAAAGTTAAATTATGATGAATTATAATGTAGTGTTACGACATTCATTGATGAATTGCATTCTGAAAAGTATGGCTTATGAGTTTTACCCTTATTCTTACTAAAATAAGTGTTGTTATAAATAAAACAAAATATCATTCATAAAAATGTTCGAGCATAGATAACTTTTAAAATCCTTCAAGGTCTTTTAGAGCTAGTAGTGACTACCACAAAAAAAATTGCTAATATCACCATTGAGGATGCTTTTGATGAAACATTGTTAAAGTTAACTGTAAAATTATCTAAATTGGATGTCATGAAATGAAGCTTATAAGAGTAGTGAACTAGAGTGTTAAGTGTATTGCAAGAAAAATACATTAACTTATATACTATAGGGTTCGCCAAGTACATATTTTCTAAATATGATAGATTCCAGATTGTCAAAGGTTTGAAGATAAGGATGCAACTATACATTCAGTATCATTGTGGTAGTGTATTACATGTCGTTAGTATAGGGACAAAATCGTTACAATGTGTATTTACCTTTGTTGTCCCCTAGAGTGTGATAGGTAAATCAACACATAGGGGAGCTACTACCCACAAGTGAATGAGTCGTTAACAAGTAACAAATAATTACTAGGAATATCGTTCTCCATATGCACTAGGAGGTTAATTCTTTTGTCTTTCCAGGAAGCGTAGAGGGGACAAATTACAGTTAACTAAAACATAAAATATATTTTTTGTTTCTCAAAAGTAAGGATTAAAGTCAAAATAAATAATATATGATTAGTAATGTATTTTTAACCAAAGGACATACTAGTCAACACGAGAATATAGATAAGAAGATAGTTTGAGAGTCGCTACTAATTTCCACTAATTATGAATTTACCCATTTATGGATATCATGGTAAATTGTTATTTTAGCAATAGTCGAAACTCTAAAATCCCTTAATTCCATCCCAGGTAGATAGAGGGTTATCCTACAATTCTATGGACCTCTCCCGAGTGAGCCGTACAAAACTTTCAAACGTAATTAATTCTAAATTAATTGACTATCCGGTTAGTCAAGACCTCCTAATTCAATAAGACACACCGAATGATTATATATTATTTTCTATAATCCGATCTCCCCCTCTCTCCCTCCCGGATGACAGTCTAGTCTACTAATACCACCTACAACTTTATCTTCATAAGGGCTGAAGAAATCATAAATACATAATGAATGCTAAATCAATTCATTTGAATAGTAATATCCCAAAACACAATGAAACATCATAATCCAAATGTAGGGTTCATACATTATCCCTTTCTCTAGCTACAAATGATTTAGTTTATAAAAAATTAATAGACAACAACAAATAAAAGTGTAATATTCATGTTTAAAATATGAAATAGAATTGGATTACACTATTAATTTGTATCTTGAATTTGTCACCATTGTCTGGAATCTGGTAATAGTCTATTGCAAGATATTCATGGAAGCATATTCTGTAATAATCAAAATAAATTAAATATAATTAAAATTAAAATTTGACTATAAGAATTAACAAAAAGAACAACCATTAACCAAGGGGACATGAACACAAAAAATATAAAATAAATGTAATAAATAATTCAAATAGCTAAACATTTAATTCATAGGCTGTGTGTACTATTCTAATAACATAAGGTGACATTGTACACTTTTAAAATATCATGAGTTTATACACATATTTTCTAAAACCCCAAAAGATATGATGTATTTCTTCAACCTAAATAAAAATACGTTCACATATGTAAACCACAAGGAGATAAAATAAAAAGAATGTATGGTAGACTACCATATATGATGTTTGAAAATATGCTTTCTCCAATAGGTGTCAAACAAGTCTTACAACCTAATTTAATTTCTCTTACATCTATTTCCCTACTCTCCATACATACTCCAACCACTATGAATAGATGGTCTAACAAATTAAGTGCAAAAACATCTCTTGTGGTGTTGGTGTATATTTCGATATTCTGTAAAATATATATAGGAAAAATCTACCTATTTTTCTCAATATAATTAATTATAAATTTGATCAAAAATGAAAAAAACATTCAAATTAATTTACACCAATGTGAAAAAACACCCCAATTTGCTCGACAGTAGAACAAATTTTTGAACATAATGCTAATCAACGATATGCCACTAGTGGTATTACTGCTTTTCTTTTTAAGAAAATTGCAACAATTCATAATCTTCCAGTTCAGGTAATTAAATATTATTATATTTTCTTCATATAAGAGGCAGAAATGAAGACTCGTTTTTTTATAGGACTTTGTGGTAAGAAATGATATGGGGTGTGGGTCCACTATTGGTCCAATTCTTGCTTCTGGAGTTGGAATTCGTACTGTTGATTGTGGTATTCCTCAACAATCTATGCACAGGTTGGTACATATATATTTTTTTTAATTTTATTATCGAGTTTGATTTCTCAATTACTCTCAAGATCTTTACTTGTTTTTGTTTAATTGCAGTGTGAGAGAGATTTGTGGGAAGGAAGATGTGGAGATTGCTTACAACTACTTTAAGGCGTTTTATGAAATGTTCTCAAGCGTAGATAAAAAACTAAAAATAGATTGCTAAAAGGCAGATTCAATTATTCAAACAACAAACACACATCACACCATTACATTTACTGTCTCAAAGCTATTCATCAAATAAACTCTTGTGGGTAATCAAACAAACACACATTTATTAAATAATAAGAAAAACATGATGGGATCAAATACTTCAATTCTCCAAGCAAAAAAAATACTTAATTTCTCAGTCTTTTTGGGATTCACTTCATTTTTCTTTGAGGATGAGCTAGCAATCATTGCTTCCAGGTGCCGCTTCTCTCCAGTGAGCTGTTTGGCTAACTTTCTTAGCCTTTCATTTTCTAAAGCAATTTGCAAGTTTGCTAAGTATAGCCTTGCGTTTTCTCTTTCCAACTCTTTCTTCTTGTTTCTGAAAGACATGAAAAAAATGTTAGTTTACTTGTTTTAGACTAGTATACATACCTTTATATTCCAAATTCTATTCATAGATTTGCTATCTCACCTCCTTTAAATGATTTACACTACAAAATGAGAAAATGAGGAAGGTGATTTACTCTATTTATACTAATTAACATTGGTAGAACAAATTTTTAAATGAAAAAATACCTTAGATTTATAAATTGAAATGATATGGCCAACGATCTAAGATAATAGCATGTAAAAATAGTATTTAGACAGAAGACTGCAGATCTAGATGGAGACAATAGTTGAGGATAATATCATAATTAAGGAAGAAGAGGGAGATACTACAGAGAAATTGAAAAAAAGTAGATTGGATGGAAGAAATGAATTCCGATTAGAGAAGATTGAAATTAGAAGATAACGAATATTTAGACATTTGAGTTAGATAGTAAAAGTGACGAAAAAAGGAATATCAAGAGGAGGCTGACACTAGGTTTGAAACTAAGAGTGGAAGAAGATGTATGTATATGTATAGGAAAAGGCGGCAACATTAGGGTTTAATGGGTAGTTTATTTTTTATTGTGTTTGTGAAATTAGTATGGACCCTAAATTGTATTAATATTTTAAATATAGTTTAAAATTATAATTTTAATTATAGTTTAAAATTATAATTTTAATAAATAACATGAGATTATTTTTTTCTTATTATATATTTTCTAATAAAGTTTTATATTTAACTTCTATGAATAAAATTGTTTCTACTGTATAATTTTGATATTTGTTCGATAAAGTTTTAATCCCCTAATTGTCTTTATATGTTATTGTTTATAAATTGAACATTACCTATGCAAAAAATTAAAAATTAATATTTTAATTTATTACTACTTAATCAAATTGTTTAAAAACTTAGTTTTTAAATAGTTCATTGTTCAATAGATGTACTCGACTTCTTACAGTAATCTAAGATAATTTATCTATTAAAATATCCTTGAATTTACCAATAATAGAGGATGGTGACATTGTGATGCTAGTTAAATGTTTATTTTTGTCAAAGTTAAATTATGATGAATTATAATGTAGTGTTACGACATTCATTGATGAATTGCATTCTGAAAAGTATGGATTATGAGTTTTACCCTTATTCTTACTAAAATAAGTGTTGTTATAAATAAAACAAAATATCATTCATAAAAATGTTCGAGCATAGATAACTTTTAAAATCCTTCAAGGTCTTTTAGAGCTAGTAGTGACTACCACAAAAAAAATTGCTAATATCACCATTGAGGATGCTTTTGATGAAACATTGTTAAAGTTAACTGTAAAATTATCTAAATTGGATGTCATGAAATGAAGCTTATAAGAGTAGTGAACTAGAGTGTTAAGTGTATTGCAAGAAAAATACATTAACTTATATACTATAGGGTTCGCCAAGTACATATTTTCTAAATATGATAGATTCCAGATTGTCAAAGGTTTGAAGATAAGGATGCAACTATACATTCAGTATCATTGTGGTAGTGTATTACATGTCGTTTCTCTACATGTCGTTAGTATAGGGACAAAATCGTTACAATGTGTATTTACCTTTGTTGTCCCCTAGAGTGTGATAGGTAAATCAACACATAGGGGAGCTACTACCCACAAGTGAATGAGTCGTTAACAAGTAACAAATAATTACTAGGAATATCGTTCTCCATATGCACTAGGAGGTTAATTCTTTTGTCTTTCCAGGAAGCGTAGAGGGGACAAATTACAGTTAACTAAAACATAAAATATATTTTTTGTTTCTCAAAAGTAAGGATTAAAGTCAAAATAAATAATATATGATTAGTAATGTATTTTTAACCAAAGGACATACTAGTCAACACGAGAATATAGATAAGAAGATAGTTTGAGAGTCGCTACTAATTTCCACTAATTATGAATTTACCCATTTATGGATATCATGGTAAATTGTTATTTTAGCAATAGTCGAAACTCTAAAATCCCTTAATTCCATCCCAGGTAGATAGAGGGTTATCCTACAATTCTATGGACCTCTCCCGAGTGAGCCGTACAAAACTTTCAAACGTAATTAATTCTAAATTAATTGACTATCCGGTTAGTCAAGACCTCCTAATTCAATAAGACACACCGAATGATTATATATTATTTTCTATAATCCGATCTCCCCCTCTTTCCCTCCCGGATGACAGTCTAGTCTACTAATACCACCTACAACTTTATCTTCATAAGGGCTGAAGAAATCATAAATACATAATGAATGCTAAATCAATTCATTTGAATAGTAATATCCCAAAACACAATGAAACATCATAATCCAAATGTAGGGTTCATACATTATCCCTTTCTCTAGCTACAAATGATTTAGTTCATAAAAAATTAATAGACAACAACAAATAAAAGTGTAATATTCATGTTTAAAATATGAAATAGAATTGGATTACACTATTAATTTGTATCTTGAATTTGTCACCATTGTCTGGAATCTGGTAATAGTCTATTGCAAGATATTCATGGAAGCATATTCTGTAATAATCAAAATAAATTAAATATAATTAAAATTAAAATTTGACTATAAGAATTAACAAAAAGAACAACCATTAACCAAGGGGACATGAACACAAAAAATATAAAATAAATGTAATAAATAATTCAAATAGCTAAACATTTAATTCATAGGCTGTGTGTACTATTCTAATAACATAAGGTGACATTGTACACTTTTAAAATATCATGAGTTTATACACATATTTTCTAAGACCACAAAAGATATGATGTATTTCTTCAACCTAAATAAAAATACGTTCACATATGTAAACCACAAGGAGATAAAATAAAAAGAATGTATGGTAGACTACCATATATGATGTTTGAAAATATGCTTTCTCCAATAGGTGTCAAACAAGTCTTACAACCTAATTTAATTTCTCTTACATCTATTTCCCTACTCTCCATACATACTCCAACCACTATGAATAGATGGTCTAACAAATTAAGTGCAAAAACATCTCTTGTGGTGTTGGTGTATATTTCGATATTCTGTAAAATATATATAGGAAAAATCTACCTATTTTTCTCAATATAATTAATTATAAATTTGATCAAAAATGAAAAAAACATTCAACATTCAAATTAATTTACACCAATGTGAAAAAACACCCCAATTTGCTCGACAGTAGAACAAATTTTTGAACATAATGCTAATCAACGATATGCCACTAGTGGTATTACTGCTTTTCTTTTTAAGAAAATTGCAACAATTCATAATCTTCCAGTTCAGGTAATTAAATATTATTATATTTTCTTCATATAAGAGGCAGAAATGAAGACTCTTTTTTTTATAGGACTTTGTGGTAAGAAATGATATGGGGTGTGGGTCCACTATTGGTCCAATTCTTGCTTCTGGAGTTGGAATTCGTACTGTTGATTGTGGTATTCCTCAACAATCTATGCACAGGTTGGTACATATATATTTTTTTTAATTTTATTATCGAGTTTGATTTCTCAATTACTCTCAAGATCTTTACTTGTTTTTGTTTAATTGCAGTGTGAGAGAGATTTGTGGGAAGGAAGATGTGGAGATTGCTTACAACTACTTTAAGGCGTTTTATGAAATGTTCTCAAGCGTAGATAAAAAACTAAAAATAGATTGCTAAAAGGCAGATTCAATTATTCAAACAACAAACACACATCACACCATTACATTTACTGTCTCAAAGCTATTCATCAAATAAACTCTTGTGGGTAATCAAACAAACACACATTTATTAAATAATAAGAAAAACATGATGGGATCAAATACTTCAATTCTCCAAGCAAAAAAAATACTTAATTTCTCAGTCTTTTTGGGATTCACTTCATTTTTCTTTGAGGATGAGCTAGCAATCATTGCTTCCAGGTGCCGCTTCTCTCCAGTGAGCTGTTTGGCTAACTTTCTTAGCCTTTCATTCTCTAAAGCAATTTGCAAGTTTGCTAAGTATAGCCTTGCGTTTTCTCTTTCCAACTCTTTCTTCTTGTTTCTGAAAGACATGAAAAAAATGTTAGTTTACTTGTTTTAGACTAGTATACATACCTTTATATTCCAAATTCTATTCATAGATTTGCTATCTCACCTCCTTTAAATGATTTACACTACAAAATGAGAAAATGAGGAAGGTGATTTACTCTATTTATACTAATTAACATTGGTAGAACAAATTTTTAAATGAAAAAATACCTTAGATTTATAAATTGAAATGATATGGCCAACGATCTAAGATAATAGCATGTAAAAATAGTATTTAGACAGAAGACTGCAGATCTAGATGGAGACAATAGTTGAGGATAATATCATAATTAAGGAAGAAGAGGGAGATACTACAGAGAAATTGAAAAAAAGTAGATTGGATGGAAGAAATGAATTCCTATTAGAGAAGATTGAAATTAGAAGATAACGAATATTTAGACATTTGAGTTAGATAGTAAAAGTGACGAAAAAAGGAATATCAAGAGGAGGCTGACACTAGGTTTGAAACTAAGAGTGGAAGAAGATGTATGTATATGTATAGGAAAAGGCGGCAACATTAGGGTTTAATGGGTAGTTTATTTTTTATTGTGTTTGTGAAATTAGTATGGACCCTAAATTGTATTAATATTTTAAATATAGTTTAAAATTATAATTTTAATTATAGTTTAAAATTATAATTTTAATAAATAACATGAGATTATTTTTTTCTTATTATATATTTTCTAATAAAGTTTTATATTTAACTTCTATGAATAAAATTGTTTCTACTGTATAATTTTGATATTTGTTCGATAAAGTTTTAATCCCCTAATTGTCTTTATATGTTATTGTTTATAAATTCTACATTACCTATGCAAAAAATTAAAAATTAATATTTTAATTTATTACTACTTAATCAAATTGTTTAAAAACTTAGTTTTTAAATAGTTCATTGTTCAATAGATGTACTCGACTTCTTACAGTAATCTAAGATAATTTATCTATTAAAATATCCTTGAATTTACCAATAATAGAGGATGGTGACATTGTGATGCTAGTTAAATGTTTATTTTTGTCAAAGTTAAATTATGATGAATTATAATGTAGTGTTACGACATTCATTGATGAATTGCATTCTGAAAAGTATGGATTATGAGTTTTACCCTTATTCTTACTAAAATAAGTGTTGTTATAAATAAAACAAAATATCATTCATAAAAATGTTCGAGCATAGATAACTTTTAAAATCCTTCAAGGTCTTTTAGAGCTAGTAGTGACTACCACAAAAAAAATTGCTAATATCACCATTGAGGATGCTTTTGATGAAACATTGTTAAAGTTAACTGTAAAATTATCTAAATTGGATGTCATGAAATGAAGCTTATAAGAGTAGTGAACTAGAGTGTTAAGTGTATTGCAAGAAAAATACATTAACTTATATACTATAGGGTTCGCCAAGTACATATTTTCTAAATATGATAGATTCCAGATTGTCAAAGGTTTGAAGATAAGGATGCAACTATACATTCAGTATCATTGTGGTAGTGTATTACATGTCGTTTCTCTACATGTCGTTAGTATAGGGACAAAATCGTTACAATGTGTATTTACCTTTGTTGTCCCCTAGAGTGTGATAGGTAAATCAACACATAGGGGAGCTACTACCCACAAGTGAATGAGTCGTTAACAAGTAACAAATAATTACTAGGAATATCGTTCTCCATATGCACTAGGAGGTTAATTCTTTTGTCTTTCCAGGAAGCGTAGAGGGGACAAATTACAGTTAACTAAAACATAAAATATATTTTTTGTTTCTCAAAAGTAAGGATTAAAGTCAAAATAAATAATATATGATTAGTAATGTATTTTTAACCAAAGGACATACTAGTCAACACGAGAATATAGATAAGAAGATAGTTTGAGAGTCGCTACTAATTTCCACTAATTATGAATTTACCCATTTATGGATATCATGGTAAATTGTTATTTTAGCAATAGTCGAAACTCTAAAATCCCTTAATTCCATCCCAGGTAGATAGAGGGTTATCCTACAATTCTATGGACCTCTCCCGAGTGAGCCGTACAAAACTTTCAAACGTAATTAATTCTAAATTAATTGACTATCCGGTTAGTCAAGACCTCCTAATTCAATAAGACACACCGAATGATTATATATTATTTTCTATAATCCGATCTCCCCCTCTTTCCCTCCCGGATGACAGTCTAGTCTACTAATACCACCTACAACTTTATCTTCATAAGGGCTGAAGAAATCATAAATACATAATGAATGCTAAATCAATTCATTTGAATAGTAATATCCCAAAACACAATGAAACATCATAATCCAAATGTAGGGTTCATACATTATCCCTTTCTCTAGCTACAAATGATTTAGTTCATAAAAAATTAATAGACAACAACAAATAAAAGTGTAATATTCATGTTTAAAATATGAAATAGAATTGGATTACACTATTAATTTGTATCTTGAATTTGTCACCATTGTCTGGAATCTGGTAATAGTCTATTGCAAGATATTCATGGAAGCATATTCTGTAATAATCAAAATAAATTAAATATAATTAAAATTAAAATTTGACTATAAGAATTAACAAAAAGAACAACCATTAACCAAGGGGACATGAACACAAAAAATATAAAATAAATGTAATAAATAATTCAAATAGCTAAACATTTAATTCATAGGCTGTGTGTACTATTCTAATAACATAAGGTGACATTGTACACTTTTAAAATATCATGAGTTTATACACATATTTTCTAAGACCACAAAAGATATGATGTATTTCTTCAACCTAAATAAAAATACGTTCACATATGTAAACCACAAGGAGATAAAATAAAAAGAATGTATGGTAGACTACCATATATGATGTTTGAAAATATGCTTTCTCCAATAGGTGTCAAACAAGTCTTACAACCTAATTTAATTTCTCTTACATCTATTTCCCTACTCTCCATACATACTCCAACCACTATGAATAGATGGTCTAACAAATTAAGTGCAAAAACATCTCTTGTGGTGTTGGTGTATATTTCGATATTCTGTAAAATATATATATGAAAAATCTACCTAATTTTCTCAATATAATTAATTATAAATTTGATCAAAAATGAAAAAAACATTCAAATTAATTTACACCAATGTGAAAAAACACCCCAATTTGCTCGACAGTAGAACAAATTTTTGAACATAATGCTAATCAACGATATGCCACTAGTGGTATTACTGCTTTTCTTTTTAAGAAAATTGCAACAATTCATAATCTTCCAGTTCAGGTAATTAAATATTATTATATTTTCTTCATATAAGAGGCAGAAATGAAGACTCTGTTTTTTTATACGACTTTGTGGTAAGAAATGATATGGGGTGTGGGTCCACTATTGGTCCAATTCTTGCTTCTGGAGTTGGAATTCGTACTGTTGATTGTGGTATTCCTCAACAATCTATGCACAGGTTGGTACATATATATTTTTTTTAATTTTATTATCGAGTTTGATTTCTCAATTACTCTCAAGATCTTTACTTGTTTTTGTTTAATTGCAGTGTGAGAGAGATTTGTGGGAAGGAAGATGTGGAGATTGCTTACAACTACTTTAAGGCGTTTTATGAAATGTTCTCAAGCGTAGATAAAAAACTAAAAATAGATTGCTAAAAGGCAGATTCAATTATTCAAACAACAAACACACATCACACCATTACATTTACTGTCTCAAAGCTATTCATCAAATAAACTCTTGTGGGTAATCAAACAAACACACATTTATTAAATGATAAGAAAAACATGATGGGATCAAATACTTCAATTCTCCAAGCAAAAAAAATACTTCATTTCTCAGTCTTTTTGGGATTCACTTCATTTTTCTTTGAGGATGAGCTAGCAATCATTGCTTCCAGGTGCCGCTTCTCTCCAGTGAGCTGTTTGGCTAACTTTCTTAGCCTTTCATTTTCTAAAGCAATTTGCAAGTTTGCTAAGTATAGCCTTGCGTTTTCTCTTTCCAACTCTTTCTTCTTGTTCCTGAAAGACATGAAAAAAATGTTAGTTTTCCTTGTTTTAGACTAGTATACATACCTTTATATTCCAAATTCTATTCATAGATTTGCTATCTCACCTCCTTTAAATGATTTACACTACAAAATGAGAAAATGAGGAAGGTGATTTACTCTATTTATACTAATTAACATTGGTAGAACAAATTTTTAAATGAAAAAATACCTTAGATTTATAAATTGAAATGATATGGCCAACGATCTAAGATAATAGCATGTAAAAATATTATTTAGACAGAAGACTGCAGATCTAGATGGAGACAATAGTTGAGGATAATATCATAATTAAGGAAGAAGAGGGAGATACTACAGAGAAATTGAAAAAAAGTAGATTGGATGGAAGAAATGAATTCCGATTAGAGAAGATTGAAATTAAAAGATAACGAATATTTAGACATTAGAGTTAGATAGTAAAAGTGACGAAAAAAGGAATATCAAGAGGAGGCTGACAGTAGGTTTGAAACTAAGAGTGGAAGAAGATGTATGTATATGTATAGGAAAAGGCGACAACATTAGGGTTTAATGGGTAGTTTATTTTTTATTGTGTTTGTGAAATTAGTGTGGACCCTAAATTGTATTAATATTTTAATTATAGTTTAAAATTATAATTTTAATAAATAACATGAAATTATTTTTTTCTTATCATATATTTTCTAATAAAGTTTTATATTTAACTTCTATAAATAAAATTGTTTCTACTGTATACTTTTGATATTTGTTCGATAAAGTTTTAATCCCCTAATTGTCTTTATATGTTATTGTTTATAAATTGAACATTACCTATGCAAAAAATTAAAAATTAATATTTTAATTTATTACTACTTAATCAAATTGTTTAAAAACTTAGTTTTTAAATAGTTAATTGTTCAATAGATGTACTCGACTTCTTACAGTAATCTAAGATAATTTATCTATTAAAATATCCTTGAATTTACCAATAATAGAGGATGGTGACATTGTGATGCGAGTTAAATGTTTATTTTTGTCAAAGTTAAATTATGATGAATTATAATGTAGTGTTACGACATTCATTGATGAATTGCATTCTGAAAAGTATGGCTTATGAGTTTTACCCTTATTCTTACTAAAATAAGTGTTGTTATAAATAAAACAAAATATCATTCATAAAAATGTTCGACCATAGATAACTTTTAAAATCCTTCAAGGTCTTTTAGAGCTAGTAGTGACTACCACAAAAAAAAATTGCTAATATCACCATTGAGGATGCTTTTGATGAAACATTGTTTAAGTTAACTGTAAAATCATCTAAATTGGATGTCATGAAATGAAGCTTATAAGAGTAGTGAACTAGAGTGTTAAGTGTATTGCAAGAAAAATACATTAACTTATATCCTATAGGGTTCGCCAAGTACATATTTTCTAAATATGATAGATTCCAGATTGTCAAATGTTGGAAGATAAGGATGCAACTATAGATTCGGTATCATTGTGGTAGTGTATTACATGTCGTTTCTCTACATGTCGTTAGTATAGGGACAAAATCGTTACAATGTGTATTTACCTTTGTTGTCCCCTAGAGTGTGATAGGTAAATCAACACCTAGGGGAGCTACTACCCACAAGTGAATGAGTCGTTAACAAGTAACAAATAATTACTAGGAATATCGTTCTCCATATGCACTAGGAGGTTAATTCTTTTGTCTTTCCAGGAAGCGTAGAGGGGACAAATTACAGGTAACTGAAACATAAAATATATTTATTGTTTCTCAAAAGTAAGGATTAAAGTCAAAATAAATAATATATGATTAGTAATGTATTTTTAACCAAAGGACATACTAGTCAACACGAGAATATAGATAAGAAGATAGTTTGAGAGTCGCTACTAATTTCCACTAATTATGAATTTACCCTTTTATGGATATCATGGTAAATTGTTATTTTAGCAATAGTCGAAACTCTAAAATCCCTTAATTCTATCCCAGGTAGAGAGGGATTTCCTACAATTCTATGGACATCTCCAGAGTGACCCCTACAAAACTTTCAAACGTAATTAATTCTAAATTAATTGACTATCCGGTTAGTCAAGACCTCCTAACTCAATAACACACACCGAATGATTATATATTATTTTCTATAATCCGATCTCCCCCTCTCCCCCTCCCGGATGACAGTCTAGTCTACTAATACCACCTACAACTTTATCTTCATAAGGGCTGAAGAAATCATAAATACATAATAATGCTAAATCAATTCATTTGAATAGTAATATCCGAAAACACAATGAAACATCATAATCCAAATGTAGGGTTCATACATTATCCATTTCTCAAGCTACAAATGATTTAGTTCATAAAAAAAGAATAGACAACAACAAATAAAAGTGTAATATTCATGTTTAAAATATGAAATAGAATTGGATTACACTATTAATTTGTATCTTGAATTTGTCACCATTGTCTGGAATTTGGTAATAGTCTATTGCAAGATATCCCAGGAAGCATATTCTGTAATAATCAAAATAAATTAAATATAATTAAAATTAAAATTTGACTACAAGAATTAACAAAAAGAACAACAATTAACCAAGGGGACATGAACACAAAAAATATAAAATAAATGTAATAAATAATTCAAATAGATAAACATTTAATTCATAGGCTGTGTGTACTATTCTAATAACATAAGGTGACATTGTACACTTTTAAAATATCATGAGTTTATACACATATTTTCTAAGACCACAAAAGATATGATGTATTTCTTCAACCTAAATAAAAATACGTTCACATATGTAAACCACAAGGAGATAAAATAAAAAGAATGTATGGTAGACTAGCATATATGATGTTTGAAAATAAGGCTTTCTCCAATAGGTGTCAAACAAGTCTGACAACCTAATTTAATTTCTCTTACATCTATTTCCCTACTCTCCATACATACTCCAACCACTATGAATAGATGGACTAACAAATTAAGTGCAAAAATATCTCTTGTGGTGTTGGTGTATATTTCGATATTCTGTAAAATATATATAGGAAAAATCTACCTAATTTTCTCAATATAATTAATTATAAATTTGATCAAAAATGAAAAAAACATTCAAATTAATTTACACCAATGTGAAAAAACACCCCAATTTGCTCGACAGCAGAACAAATTTTTGAACATAATGCTAATCAACGATATGCCACTAGTGGTATTACTGCTTTTATTTTTAAGGAAATTGCAACAATTCATAATCTTCCAGTTCAGGTAATTAAATATTATTATACTTTCTTCATATAAGAGGCAGAAATGAAGACTCGTTTTTTTATAGGACTTTGTGGTAAGAAATGATATGGGGTGTGGGTCCACTATTGGTCCAATTCTTTCTTCTGGAGTTGGAATTCGTACTGTTGATTGTGGTATTCCTCAACTATCTATGCACAGGTTGGTGCATATATATTTTTTTTAATTTTATTATCGAGTTTGATTTCTCAATTACTCTCAAGATCTTTACTTGTTTTTGTTTAATTGCAGTGTGAGAGAGATTTGTGGGAAGGAAGATGTGGAGATTGCTTACAACTACTTTAAGGCGTTTTATGAAATGTTCTCAAGCGTAGATAAAAAACTAAAAATAGATTGCTAAAAGGCAGATTCAATTATTCAAACAACAAACACACATCACACCATTACATTTACTGTCTCAAAGCTATTCATCAAATAAACTCTTGTGGGTAATCAAACAAACATACATTTATTAAATAATAAGAAAAACATGATGGGATCAAATACTTCATTTCTCCAAGCAAAAAAAATACTTCATTTCTCAGTCTTTTTGGGATTCACTTCATTTTTCTTTGAGGATGATCTAGCAACCATTGCTTCCAGGTGCCGCTTCTCTCCAGTGAGCTATTTGGCTAACTTTCTTAGCCTTTCATTTTCTAAAGCAATTTGCAAGTTTGCTAAGTATAGCCTTGCGTTTTCTCTTCCATCTCTTTCTTCTTGTTCCTGAAAGACAAGAAAAAAATGTTAGTTTACTTGTTTTAGACTACTAGTATACATACATTTATATTCCAAATTCTATTCATAGATTTGCTATCTCACCTCCTTTAAATGATTTACACTACAAAATGAGCAAATAAGGAAGGTGATTTACTCTATTTATACTAATTCACATTGGTAGAACAAATTTTTAAATTAAAAAAGTACCTTAGATTTATAAATTGAAATGATATGGCCAACGATCTAAGATACTAGCATGTAAAAATAGTATTTAGACAGAAGACTGCAGATCTAGATGGAGACAATAGTTGAGGATAATATCATAATTAAGGAAGAAGAGGGAGATACTACAGAGAAATTGAAAAAAAGTAGATTGGATGGAAGAAATGAATTCCGATAAAAGAAGATTGAAATTAGAAGATAACGAATATTTAGACATTAGAGTTAGATAGTAAAAGTGACGAAAAAAGGAATATCAAGAGGAGGCTGACAGTAGGTTTGAAACTAAGAGTGGAAGAAGATGTATGTATATGTATAGGAAAAGGCGGCAACATTAGGGTTTAATGGGTAGTTTATTTTTTATTGTGTTTGTGAAATTAGTGTGGACCCTAAATTGTATTAATATTTTAATTATAGTTTAAAATTATAATTTTAATAAATAACATGAAATAATTTTTTTCTATTTATATATTTTCTAATATAGTGTTATATTTAACTTCTATGGATAAAATTGTTTCTACTGTATACTTTTGATATTTGTTCGATAAAGTTTTAATCCCCTAATTGTCTTTATATGTTATTGTTATAAATTGAACATTACCTATGAAAAAAATTAAAAATTAATATTTTAATTTATTACTACTTAATCAAATTATTTAAAAACTTAGTTTTTAAATAGTTAATTGTTCAATAGATGTACTCGACTTCTTACAGTAATCTAAGATAATTTATCTATTAAAATATCCTTGAATTTACCAATAATAGAGGATGGTGACATTGTGATACTAGTTAAATGTTTATTTTTGTCAAAGTTAAATTATGATGAATTATAATGTAGTGTTACGACATTCATTGATGAATTGCATTCTGAAAAGTATGGCTTATGAGTTTTACCCTTATTCTTACTAAAACAAGTGTTGTTATATATAAAACAAAATATCATTCATAAAAATGTTCGAGCATAGATAACTTTTAAAATCCTTCAAGGTCTTTTAGAGCTAGTAGTGACTACCACAAAAAAAATTGCTAATATCACCATTGAGGATGCTTCTGATGAAACATTGTTAAAGTTAACTGTAAAATTATCTAAATTGGATGTCATGAAATGAACCTTATAAGAGTAGTGAACTAGAGTGTTAAGTGTATTTCAAGAAAAATACATTAACTTATATCCTATAGGGTTCGCCAAGTACATATTTTCTAAATATGATAGATTCCAGATTGTCAAAGGTTTGAAGATAAGGATGCAACTATACATTCAGTATCATTGTGGTAGTGTATTACATGTCGTTTCTCTACATGTCGTTAGTATAGGGACAAAATCGTTACAATGTGTATTTACCTTTGTTGTCCCCTAGAGTGTGATAGGTAAATCAACACATAGGGGAGCTACTACCCACAAGTGAATGAGTCGATAACAAGTAACAAATAATTAGGTTAATTCTTTTGTCTTTCCAGGAAGCGTAGAGGGGACAAATTATAGTTAACTAAAACATAAAATATATTTTTTGTTTCTCAAAAGTAAGGATTAAAGTCAAAATAAATAATATATGATTAGTAATGTATTTTTAACCAAAGGACATACTAGTCAACACGAGAATATAGATAAGAAGATAGTTTGAGAGTCGCTACTAATTTCCAATAATTATGAATTTACCCATTTATGGATATCATGGTAAATTGTTATTTTAGCAATAGTCGAAACTCTAAAATCCCTTAATTCCATCCCAGGTAGATAGTAATGGACCTCTCCCGAGTGAGCCGTACAAAACTTTCAAACGTAATTAATTCTAAATTAATTGACTATCCGGTTAGTCAAGACCTCCTAATTCAATAAGACACACCGAATGATTATATATTATTTTCTATAATCCGATCTCCCCCTCTCTCCCTCCCGGATGACAGTCTAGTCTACTAATACCACCTACAACTTTATCTTCATAAGGGCTGAAGAAATCATAAATACATAATGAATGCTAAATCAATTCATTTGAATAGTAATATCCCAAAACACAATGAAACATCATAATCCAAATGTAGGGTTCATACATTATCCCTTTCTCTAGCTACAAATGATTTAGTTCATAAAAAATTAATAGACAACAACAAATAAAAGTGTAATATTCATGTTTAAAATATGAAATAGAATTGGATTACACTATTAATTTGTATCTTGAATTTGTCACCATTGTCTGGAATCTGGTAATAGTCTATTGCAAGATATTCCAGGAAGCATATTCTGTAATAATCAAAATAAATTAAATATAATTAAAATTAAAATTTGACTATAAGAATTAACAAAAAGAACAACCATTAACCAAGGGGACATGAACACAAAAAATATAAAATAAATGTAATAAATAATTCAAATAGCTAAACATTTAATTCATAGGCTGTGTGTACTATTCTAATAACATAAGGTGACATTGTACACTTTTAAAATATCATGAGTTTATACACATATTTTCTAAGACCACAAAAGATATGATGTATTTCTTCAACCTAAATAAAAATACGTTCACATATGTAAACCACAAGGAGATAAAATAAAAAGAATGTATGGTAGACTACCATATATGATGTTTGAAAATATGTTTTCTCCAATAGGTGTCAAACAAGTCTTACAACCTAATTTAATTTCTCTTACATCTATTTCCCTACTCTCCATACATACTCCAACCACTATGAATAGATGGTCTAACAAATTAAGTGCAAAAACATCTCTTGTGGTGTTGGTGTATATTTCGATATTCTGTAAAATATATATAGGAAAAATCTACCTAATTTTCTCAATATAATTAATTATAAATTTGATCAAAAATGAAAAAAACATTCAAATTAATTTACACCAATGTGAAAAAACACCCCAATTTGCTCGACAGTAGAACAAATTTTTGAACATAATGCTAATCAACGATATGCCACTAGTGGTATTACTGCTTTTCTTTTTAAGAAAATTGCAACAATTCATAATCTTCCAGTTCAGGTAATTAAAGATTATTATATTTTCTTCATATAAGAGGCAGAAATGAAGACTCGTTTTTTTATAGGACTTTGTGGTAAGAAATGATATGGGGTGTGGGTCCACTATTGGTCCAATTCTTGCTTCTGGAGTTGGAATTCGTACTGTTGATTGTGGTATTCCTCAACAATCTATGCACAGGTTGGTACATATATATTTTTTTTAATTTTATTATCGAGTTTGATTTCTCAATTACTCTCAAGATCTTTACTTGTTTTTGTTTAATTGCAGTGTGAGAGAGATTTGTGGGAAGGAAGATGTGGAGATTGCTTACAACTACTTTAAGGCGTTTTATGAAATGTTCTCAAGCGTAGATAAAAAACTAAAAATAGATTGCTAAAAGGCAGATTCAATTATTCAAACAACAAACACACATCACACCATTACATTTACTGTCTCAAAGCTATTCATCAAATAAACTCTTGTGGGTAATCAAACAAACATACATTTATTAAATAATAAGAAAAACATGATGGGATCAAATACTTCATTTCTCCAAGCAAAAAAAATACTTCATTTCTCAGTCTTTTTGGGATTCACTTCATTTTTCTTTGAGGATGATCTAGCAACCATTGCTTCCAGGTGCCGCTTCTCTCCAGTGAGCTATTTGGCTAACTTTCTTAGCCTTTCATTTTCTAAAGCAATTTGCAAGTTTGCTAAGTATAGCCTTGCGTTTTCTCTTCCATCTCTTTCTTCTTGTTCCTGAAAGACAAGAAAAAAATGTTAGTTTACTTGTTTTAGACTACTAGTATACATACATTTATATTCCAAATTCTATTCATAGATTTGCTATCTCACCTCCTTTAAATGATTTACACTACAAAATGAGCAAATAAGGAAGGTGATTTACTCTATTTATACTAATTCACATTGGTAGAACAAATTTTTAAATTAAAAAAGTACCTTAGATTTATAAATTGAAATGATATGGCCAACGATCTAAGATACTAGCATGTAAAAATAGTATTTAGACAGAAGACTGCAGATCTAGATGGAGACAATAGTTGAGGATAATATCATAATTAAGGAAGAAGAGGGAGATACTACAGAGAAATTGAAAAAAAGTAGATTGGATGGAAGAAATGAATTCCGATAAAAGAAGATTGAAATTAGAAGATAACGAATATTTAGACATTAGAGTTAGATAGTAAAAGTGACGAAAAAAGGAATATCAAGAGGAGGCTGACAGTAGGTTTGAAACTAAGAGTGGAAGAAGATGTATGTATATGTATAGGAAAAGGCGGCAACATTAGGGTTTAATGGGTAGTTTATTTTTTATTGTGTTTGTGAAATTAGTGTGGACCCTAAATTGTATTAATATTTTAATTATAGTTTAAAATTATAATTTTAATAAATAACATGAAATAATTTTTTTCTATTTATATATTTTCTAATATAGTGTTATATTTAACTTCTATGGATAAAATTGTTTCTACTGTATACTTTTGATATTTGTTCGATAAAGTTTTAATCCCCTAATTGTCTTTATATGTTATTGTTATAAATTGAACATTACCTATGAAAAAAATTAAAAATTAATATTTTAATTTATTACTACTTAATCAAATTATTTAAAAACTTAGTTTTTAAATAGTTAATTGTTCAATAGATGTACTCGACTTCTTACAGTAATCTAAGATAATTTATCTATTAAAATATCCTTGAATTTACCAATAATAGAGGATGGTGACATTGTGATACTAGTTAAATGTTTATTTTTGTCAAAGTTAAATTATGATGAATTATAATGTAGTGTTACGACATTCATTGATGAATTGCATTCTGAAAAGTATGGCTTATGAGTTTTACCCTTATTCTTACTAAAACAAGTGTTGTTATATATAAAACAAAATATCATTCATAAAAATGTTCGAGCATAGATAACTTTTAAAATCCTTCAAGGTCTTTTAGAGCTAGTAGTGACTACCACAAAAAAAAATTGCTAATATCACCATTGAGGATGCTTCTGATGAAACATTGTTAAAGTTAACTGTAAAATTATCTAAATTGGATGTCATGAAATGAACCTTATAAGAGTAGTGAACTAGAGTGTTAAGTGTATTTCAAGAAAAATACATTAACTTATATCCTATAGGGTTCGCCAAGTACATATTTTCTAAATATGATAGATTCCAGATTGTCAAAGGTTTGAAGATAAGGATGCAACTATACATTTAGTATCATTGTGGTAGTGTATTACATGTCGTTTCTCTACATGTCGTTAGTATAGGGACAAAATCGTTACAATGTGTATTTACCTTTGTTGTCCCCTAGAGTGTGATAGGTAAATCAACACATAGGGGAGCTACTACCCACAAGTGAATGAGTCGATAACAAGTAACAAATAATTAGGTTAATTCTTTTGTCTTTCCAGGAAGCGTAGAGGGGACAAATTATAGTTAACTAAAACATAAAATATATTTTTTGTTTCTCAAAAGTAAGGATTAAAGTCAAAATAAATAATATATGATTAGTAATGTATTTTTAACCAAAGGACATACTAGTCAACACGAGAATATAGATAAGAAGATAGTTTGAGAGTCGCTACTAATTTCCACTAATTATGAATTTACCCATTTATGGATATCATGGTAAATTGTTATTTTAGCAATAGTCGAAACTCTAAAATCCCTTAATTCCATCCCAGGTAGATAGTAATGGACCTCTCCCGAGTGAGCCGTACAAAACTTTCAAACGTAATTAATTCTAAATTAATTGACTATCCGGTTAGTCAAGACCTCCTAATTCAATAAGACACACCGAATGATTATATATTATTTTCTATAATCCGATCTCCCCCTCTCTCCCTCCCGGATGACAGTCTAGTCTACTAATACCACCTACAACTTTATCTTCATAAGGGCTGAAGAAATCATAAATACATAATGAATGCTAAATCAATTCATTTGAATAGTAATATCCCAAAACACAATGAAACATCATAATCCAAATGTAGGGTTCATACATTATCCCTTTCTCTAGCTACAAATGATTTAGTTCATAAAAAATTAATAGACAACAACAAATAAAAGTGTAATATTCATGTTTAAAATATGAAATAGAATTGGATTACACTATTAATTTGTATCTTGAATTTGTCACCATTGTCTGGAATCTGGTAATAGTCTATTGCAAGATATTCCAGGAAGCATATTCTGTAATAATCAAAATAAATTAAATATAATTAAAATTAAAATTTGACTATAAGAATTAACAAAAAGAACAACCATTAACCAAGGGGACATGAACACAAAAAATATAAAATAAATGTAATAAATAATTCAAATAGCTAAACATTTAATTCATAGGCTGTGTGTACTATTCTAATAACATAAGGTGACATTGTACACTTTTAAAATATCATGAGTTTATACACATATTTTCTAAGACCACAAAAGATATGATGTATTTCTTCAACCTAAATAAAAATACGTTCACATATGTAAACCACAAGGAGATAAAATAAAAAGAATGTATGGTAGACTACCATATATGATGTTTGAAAATATGCTTTCTCCAATAGGTGTCAAACAAGTCTTACAACCTAATTTAATTTCTCTTACATCTATTTCCCTACTCTCCATACATACTCCAACCACTATGAATAGATGGTCTAACAAATTAAGTGCAAAAACATCTCTTGTGGTGTTGGTGTATATTTCGATATTCTGTAAAATATATATAGGAAAAATCTACCTAATTTTCTCAATATAATTAATTATAAATTTGATCAAAAATGAAAAAAACATTCAAATTAATTTACACCAATGTGAAAAAACACCCCAATTTGCTCGACAGTAGAACAAATTTTTGAACATAATGCTAATCAACGATATGCCACTAGTGGTATTACTGCTTTTCTTTTTAAGAAAATTGCAACAATTCATAATCTTCCAGTTCAGGTAATTAAAGATTATTATATTTTCTTCATATAAGAGGCAGAAATGAAGACTCGTTTTTTTATAGGACTTTGTGGTAAGAAATGATATGGGGTGTGGGTCCACTATTGGTCCAATTCTTGCTTCTGGAGTTGGAATTCGTACTGTTGATTGTGGTATTCCTCAACAATATATGCACAGGTTGGTACATATATATTTTTTTTAATTTTATTATCGAGTTTGATTTCTCAATTACTCTCAAGATCTTTACTTGTTTTTGTTTAATTGCAGTGTGAGAGAGATTTGTGGGAAGGAAGATGTGGAGATTGCTTACAACTACTTTAAGGCGTTTTATGAAATGTTCTCAAGCGTAGATAAAAAACTAAAAATAGATTGCTAAAAGGCAGATTCAATTATTCAAACAACAAACACACATCACACCATTACATTTACTGTCTCAAAGCTATTCATCAAATAAACTCTTGTGGGTAATCAAACAAACACACATTTATTAAATAATAAGAAAAACATGATGGGATCAAATACTTCAATTCTCCAAGCAAAAAAAATACTTCATTTCTCAGTCTTTTTGGGATTCACTTCATTTTTCTTTGAGGATGAGCTAGCAATCATTGCTTCCAGGTGCCGCTTCTCTCCAGTGAACTGTTTGGCTAACTTTCTTAGCCTTTCATTTTCTAAAGCAATTTGCAAGTTTGCTAAGTATAGCCTTGCGTTTTCTCTTTCCAACTCTTTCTTCTTGTTCCTGAAAGACATGAAAAAAATGTTAGTTTACTTGTTTTAGACTAGTATACATACCTTTATATTCCAAATTCTATTCATAGATTTGCTATCTCACCTCCTTTAAATGATTTACACTACAAAATGAGAAAATGAGGAAGGTGATTTACTCTATTTATACTAATTAACATTGGTAGAACAAATTTTTAAATGAAAAAATACCTTAGATTTATAAATTGAAATGATATGGCCAACGATCTAAGATAATAGCATGTAAAAATAGTATTTAGACAGAAGACTGCAGATCTAGATGGAGACAATAGGTTAGGATAATATCATAATTAAGGAAGAAGAGGGAGATACTACAGAGAAATTGAAAAAAAGTAGATTGGATGGAAGAAATGAATTCCGATTAGAGAAGATTGAAATTAGAAGATAACGAATATTTAGACATTAGAGTTAGATAGTAAAAGTGACGAAAAAAGGAATATCAAGAGGAGGCTGACAGTAGGTTTGAAACTAAGAGTAGAAGAAGATGTATGTATATGTATAGGAAAAGGCGGCAACATTAGGGTTTAATGGGTATATATTTTTTATTGTGTTTGTGAAATTAGTGTGGACCCTAAATTGTATTAATATTTTAATTATAGTTTAAAATTATAATTTTAATAAATAACATGAAATTATTTTTTTCTTATTATATATTTTCTAATAAAGTTTTATATTTAACTTCTATGAATAAAATTGTTTCTACTGTATAATTTTGATATTTGTTCGATAAAGTTTTAATCCCCTAATTGTCTTTATATGTTATTGTTTATAAATTGAACATTACCTATGCAAAAAATTAAAAATCAATATTTTAATTTATTACTACTTAATCAAATTGTTTAAAAACTTAGTTTTTAAATAGTTAATTGTTCAATAGATGTACTCGACTTCTTACAGTAATCTAAAATAATTTATCTATTAAAATATCCTTGAATTTACCAATAATAGAGGATGGTGACATTGTGATGCTAGTTAAATGTTTATTTTTGTCAAAGTTAAATTATGATGAATTATAATGTAGTGTTACGACATTCATTGATGAATTGCATTCTGAAAAGTATGGCTTATGAGTTTTACCCTTATTCTTACTAAAATAAGTGTTGTTATAAATAAAACAAAATATCATTCATAAAAATGTTCGAGCATAGATAACTTTTAAAATCCTTCAAGGTCTTTTAGAGCTAGTAGTGACTACCACAAAAAAAATTGCTAATATCACCATTGAGGATGCTTTTGATGAAACATTGTTAAAGTTAACTGTAAAATTATCTAAATTGGATGTCATGAAATGAAGCTTATAAGAGTAGTGAACTAGAGTGTTAAGTGTATTGCAAGTAAAAATACATTAACTTATATACTATAGGGTTCGCCAAGTACATATTTTCTAAATATGATAGATTCCAGATTGTCAAAGGTTTGAAGATAAGGATGCAACTATACATTCAGTATCATTGTGGTAGTGTATTACATGTCGTTTCTCTACATGTCGTTAGTATAGGGACAAAATCGTTACAATGTGTATTTACCTTTGTTGTCCCCTAGGGTGTGATAGGTAAATCAACACATAGGGGAGCTACTACCCACATGTGAATGAGTCGATAACAAGTAACGAATAATTACTAGGAATATCGTTCTCCATATGCACTAGGAGGTTAATTCTTTTGTCTTTCCAGGAAGCGTAGAGGGGACAAATTACAGTTAACTAAAACATAAAATATATTTTTTGTTTCTCAAAAGTAAGGATTAAATTCAAAATAAATAATATATGATTAGTAATGTATTTTTAACCAAAGGACATACTAGTCAACACGAGAATATAGATAAGAAGATAGTTTGAGAGTCGCTACTAATTTCCACTAATTATGAATTTACCCATTTATGGATATCATGGTAAATTGTTATTTTAGCAATAGTCGAAACTCTAAAATCCCTTAATTCCATCCCAGGTAGATAGAGGGTTATCCTACAATTCTATGGACCTCTCCCGAGTGAGCCGTACAAAACTTTCAAACGTAATTAATTCTAAATTAATTGACTATCCGGTTAGTCAAGACCTCCTAATTCAATAAGACACACCGAATGATTATATATTATTTTCTATAATCCGATCTCCCCCTCTCTCCCTCCCGGATGACAGTCTAGTCTACTAATACCACCTACAACTTTATCTTCATAAGGGATGAAGAAATCATAAATACATAATGAATGCTAAATCAATTCATTTGAATAGTAATATCCCAAAAAACAATGAAACATCATAATCCAAATGTAGGGTTCATACATTATCCCTTTCTCTAGCTACAAATGATTTAGTTCATAAAAAATTAATAGACAACAACAAATAAAAGTGTAATATTCATGTTTAAAATATGAAATAGAATTGGATTACACTATTAATTTGTATCTTGAATTTGTCACCATTGTCTGGAATCTGGTAATAGTCTATTGCAAGATATTCATGGAAGCATATTCTGTAATAATCAAAATAAATTAAATATAAGTAAAATTAAAATTTGACTATAAGAATTAACAAAAAGAACAACCATTAACCAAGGGGACATGAACACAAAAAATATAAAATAAATGTAATAAATAATTCAAATAGCTAAACATTTAATTCATAGGCTGTGTGTACTATTCTAATAACATAAGGTGACATTGTACACTTTTAAAATATCATGAGTTTATACACATATTTTCTAAGACCACAAAAGATATGATGTATTTCTTCAACCTAAATAAAAATACGTTCACATATGTAAACCACAAGGAGATAAAATAAAAAGAATGTATGGTAGACTACCATATATGATGTTTGAAAATATGCTTTCTCCAATAGGTGTCAAACAAGTCTTACAACCTAATTTAATTTCTCTTACATCTATTTCCCTACTCTCCATACATACTCCAACCACTATGAATAGATGGTCTAACAAATTAAGTGCAAAAACACCTCTTGTGGTGTTGGTGTATATTTCGATATTCTGTAAAATATATATAGGAAAAATCTACCTAATTTTCTCAATATAATTAATTATAAATTTGATCAAAAATGAAAAAAACATTCAAATTAATTTACACCAATGTGAAAAAACACCCCAATTTGCTCGACAATAGAACAAATTTTTGAACATAATGCTAATCAACGATATGCCACTAGTGGTATTACTGCTTTTCTTTTTAAGAAAATTGCAACAATTCATAATCTTCCAGTTCAGGTAATTTAATATTATTATATTTTCTTCATATAAGAGGCAGAAATGAAGACTCATTTTTTTATAGGACTTTGTGGTAAGAAATGATATGGGGTGTGGGTCCACTATTGGTCCAATTCTTGCTTCTGGAGTTGGAATTCGTACTGTTGATTGTGGTATTCCTCAACAATCTATGCACAGGTTGGTACATATATATTTTTTTTAATTTTATTATCGAGTTTGATTTCTCAATTACTCTCAAGATCTTTACTTGTTTTTGTTTAATTGCAGTGTGAGAGAGATTTGTGGGAAGGAAGATGTGGAGATTGCTTACAACTACTTTAAGGCGTTTTATGAAATGTTCTCAAGCGTAGATAAAAAACTAAAAATAGATTGCTAAAAGGCAGATTCAATTATTCAAACAACAAACACACATCACACCATTACATTTACTGTCTCAAAGCTATTCATCAAATAAACTCTTGTTGGTAATCAAACAAACACACATTTATTAAATAATAAGAAAAACATGATGGGATCAAATACTTCAATTCTCCAAGCAAAAAAAATACTTCATTTCTCAGTCTTTTTGGGATTCACTTCATTTTTCTTTGAGGATGAGCTAGCAATCATTGCTTCCAGGTGCCGCTTCTCTCCAGTGAGCTGTTTGGCTAACTTTCTTAGCCTTTCATTTTCTAAAGCAATTTGCAAGTTTGCTAAGTATAGCCTTGCGTTTTCTCTTTCCAACTCTTTCTTCTTGTTCCTGAAAGACATGAAAAAAATGTTAGTTTACTTGTTTTAGACTAGTATACATACCTTTATATTCCAAATTCTATTCATAGATTTGCTATCTCACCTCCTTTAAATGATTTACACTACAAAATGAGAAAATGAGGAAGGTGATTTACTCTATTTATACTAATTAACATTGGTAGAACAAATTTTTAAATGAAAAAATACCTTAGATTTATAAATTGAAATGATATGGCCAACGATCTAAGATAATAGCATGTAAAAATAGTATTTAGACAGAAGACTGCAGATCTAGATGGAGACAATAGTTGAGGATAATATTATAATTAAGGAAGAAGAGGGAGATACTACAGAGAAATTGAAAAAAAGTAGATTGGATGGAAGAAATGAATTCCGATTAGAGAAGATTGAAATTAGAAGATAACGAATATTTAGACATTAGAGTTAGATAGTAAAAGTGACGAAAAAAGGAATATCAAGAGGAGGCTGACAGTAGGTTTGAAACTAAGAGTGGAAGAAGATGTATGTATATGTATAGGAAAAGGTGGCAACATTAGGGTTTAATGGGTAGTTTATTTTTTATTGTGTTTGTGAAATTAGTGTGGACCCTAAATTGTATTAATATCTTAATTATAGTTTAAAATTATAATTATAATTTTAATTATAGTTTAAAATTATAATTTTAATAAATAACATGAAATTATTTTTTTCTTATTATATATTTTCTAATAAAGTTTTATATTTAACTTCTATGAATAAAATTGTTTCTACTGTATAATTTTGATATTTGTTCGATAAAGTTTTAATCCCCTAATTGTCTTTATATGTTATTGTTTATAAATTGAATATTACCTATGCAAAAAATTAAAAATTTATATTTTAATTTAATACTACTTAATCAAATTGTTTAAAAACTTAGTTTTTAAATAGTTAATTGTTCAATAGATGTACTCGACTTCTTACAGTAATCTAAGATAATTTATCTATTAAAATATCCTTGAATTTACCAATAATAGAGGATGGTGACATTGTGATGCTAGTTAAATGTTTATTTTTGTCAAAGTTAAATTATGATGAATTATAATGTAGTGTTACGACATTCATTGATGAATTGCATTCTGAAAAGTATGGCTTATGAGTTTTACCCTTATTCTTACTAAAATAAGTGTTGTTATAAATAAAACAAAATATCATTCATAAAAATGTTCGAGCATAGATAACTTTTAAAATCCTTCAAGGTCTTTTAGAGCTAGTAGTGACTACCACAAAAAAAATTGCTAATATCACCATTGAGGATGCTTTTGATGAAACATTGTTAAAGTTAACTGTAAAATTATCTAAATTGGATGTCATGAAATGAAGCTTATAAGAGTAGTGAACTAGAGTGTTAAGTGTATTGCAAGAAAAATACATTAACTTATATACTATAGGGTTAGCCAAGTACATATTTTCTAAATATGATAGATTCCACATTGTCAAAGGTTTGAAGATAAGGATGCAACTATACATTCAGTATCATTGTGGTAGTGTATTACATGTCGTTTCTCTACATGTCGTTAGTATAGGGACAAAATCGTTACAATGTGTATTTACCTTTGTTGTCCCCTAGAGTGTGATAGGTAAATCAACACATAGGGGAGCTACTACCCACAAGTGAATGAGTCGTTAACAAGTAACGAATAATTACTAGGAATATCGTTCTCCATATGCACTAGGAGGTTAATTCTTTTGTCTTTCCAGGAAGCGTAGAGGGGACAAATTACAGTTAACTAAAACATAAAATATATTTTTTGTTTCTCAAAAGTAAGGATTAAATTCAAAATAAATAATATATGATTAGTAATGTATTTT
The DNA here is from genome assembly GCA_029959085.1 of Nemophila menziesii. Taxonomy (NCBI): domain Eukaryota; kingdom Viridiplantae; phylum Streptophyta; class Magnoliopsida; order Boraginales; family Hydrophyllaceae; genus Nemophila; species Nemophila menziesii. The sequence goes on along the minus strand of JARWIR010000027.1, from coordinate 146,020 downwards.
TAACCAAAGGACATACTAGTCAACACGAGAATATAGATAAGAAGATAGTTTGAGAGTCGCTACTAATTTCCACTAATTATGAATTTACCCATTTATGGATATCATGGTAAATTGTTATTTTAGCAATAGTCGAAACTCTAAAATCCCTTAATTCCATCCCAGGTAGATAGAGGGTTATCCTACAATTCTATGGACCTCTCCCGAGTGAGCCGTACAAAACTTTCAAACGTAATTAATTCTAAATTAATTGACTATCCGGTTAGTCAAGACCTCCTAATTCAATAAGACACACCGAATGATTATATATTATTTTCTATAATCCGATCTCCCCCTCTCTCCCTCCCGGATGACAGTCTAGTCTACTAATACCACCTACAACTTTATCTTCATAAGGGATGAAGAAATCATAAATACATAATGAATGCTAAATCAATTCATTTGAATAGTAATATCCCAAAAAACAATGAAACATCATAATCCAAATGTAGGGTTCATACATTATCCCTTTCTCTAGCTACAAATGATTTAGTTCATAAAAAATTAATAGACAACAACAAATAAAAGTGTAATATTCATGTTTAAAATATTAAATAGAATTGGATTACACTATTAATTTGTATCTTGAATTTGTCACCATTGTCTGGAATCTGGTAATAGTCTATTGCAAGATATTCATGGAAGCATATTCTGTAATAATCAAAATAAATTAAATATAAGTAAAATTAAAATTTGACTATAAGAATTAACAAAAAGAACAACCATTAACCAAGGGGACATGAACACAAAAAATATAAAATAAATGTAATAAATAATTCAAATAGCTAAACATTTAATTCATAGGCTGTGTGTACTATTCTAATAACATAAGGTGACATTGTACACTTTTAAAATATCATGAGTTTATACACATATTTTCTAAGACCACAAAAGATATGATGTATTTCTTCAACCTAAATAAAAATACGTTCACATATGTAAACCACAAGGAGATAAAATAAAAAGAATGTATGGTAGACTACCATATATGATGTTTGAAAATATGCTTTCTCCAATAGGTGTCAAACAAGTCTTACAACCTAATTTAATTTCTCTTACATCTATTTCCCTACTCTCCATACATACTCCAACCACTATGAATAGATGGTCTAACAAATTAAGTGCAAAAACATCTCTTGTGGTGTTGGTGTATATTTCGATATTCTGTAAAATATATATAGGAAAAATCTACCTAATTTTCTCAATATAATTAATTATAAATTTGATCAAAAATGAAAAAAACATTCAAATTAATTTACACCAATGTGAAAAAACACCCCAATTTGCTCGACAGTAGAACAAATTTTTGAACATAATGCTAATCAACGATATGCCACTAGTGGTATTACTGCTTTTCTTTTTAAGAAAATTGCAACAATTCATAATCTTCCAGTTCAGGTAATTAAATATTATTATATTTTCTTCATATAAGAGGCAGAAATGAAGACTCGTTTTTTTATAGGACTTTGTGGTAAGAAATGATATGGGGTGTGGGTCCACTATTGGTCCAATTCTTGCTTATGGAGTTGGAATTCGTACTGTTGATTGTGGTATTCCTCAACAATCTATGCACAGGTTGGTACATATATATTTTTTTTTAATTTTATTATCGAGTTTGATTTCTCAATTACTCTCAAGATCTTTACTTGTTTTTGTTTAATTGCAGTGTGAGAGAGATTTGTGGGAAGGAAGATGTGGAGATTGCTTACAACTACTTTAATGCGTTTTATGAAATGTTCTCAAGCGTAGATAAAAAACTAAAAATAGATTGCTAAAAGGCAGATTCAATTATTCAAACAACAAACACACATCACACCATTACATTTACTGTCTCAAAGCTATTCATCAAATAAACTCTTGTGGGTAATCAAACAAACACACATTTATTAAATAATAAGAAAAACATGATGGGATCAAATACTTCAATTCTCCAAGCAAAAAAAATACTTCATTTCTCAGTCTTTTTGGGATTCACTTCATTTTTCTTTGAGGATGAGCTAGCAATCATTGCTTCCAGGTGCCGCTTCTCTCCAGTGAGCTGTTTGGCTAACTTTCTTAGCCTTTCATTTTCTAAAGCAATTTGCAAGTTTGCTAAGTATAGCCTTGCGTTTTCTCTTTCCAACTCTTTCTTCTTGTTCCTGAAAGACATGAAAAAAATGTTAGTTTACTTGTTTTAGACTAGTATACATACCTTTATATTCCAAATTCTATTCATAGATTTGCTATCTCACCTCCTTTAAATGATTTACACTACAAAATGAGAAAATGAGGAAGGTGATTTACTCTATTTATACTAATTAACATTGGTAGAACAAATTTTTAAATGAAAAAATACCTTAGATTTATAAATTGAAATGATATGGCCAACGATCTAAGATAATAGCATGTAAAAATAGTATTTAGACAGAAGACTGCAGATCTAGATGGAGACAATAGTTGAGGATAATATCATAATTAAGGAAGAAGAGGGAGATACTACAGAGAAATTGAAAAAAAGTAGATTGGATGGAAGAAATGAATTCCGATTAGAGAAGATTGAAATTAGAAGATAACGAATATTTAGACATTAGAGTTAGATAGTAAAAGTGACGAAAAAAGGAATATCAAGAGGAGGCTGACAGTCGGTTTGAAACTAAGAGTGGAAGAAGATGTATGTATATGTATAGGAAAAGGCGGCAACATTAGGGTTTAATGGGTAGTTTATTTTTTATTGTGTTTGTGAAATTAGTGTGGACCCTAAATTGTATTAATATTTTAATTATAGTTTAAAATTATAATTATAATTTTAATTATAGTTTAAAATTATAATTTTAATAAATAACATGAAATTATTTTTTTCTTATTATATATTTTCTAATAAAGTTTTATATTTAACTTCTATGAATAAAATTGTTTCTACTGTATAATTTTGATATTTGTTCGATAAAGTTTTAATCCCCTAATTGTCTTTATATGTTATTGTTTATAAATTGAACATTACCTATGCAAAAAATTAAAAATTAATATTTTAATTTATTACTACTTAATCAAATTGTTTAAAAACTTAGTTTTTAAATAGTTAATTGTTCAATAGATGTACTCGACTTCTTACAGTAATCTAAGATAATATATCTATTAAAATATCCTTGAATTTACCAATAATAGAGGATGGTGACATTGTGATGCTAGTTAAATGTTTATTTTTGTCAAAGTTAAATTATGATGAATTATAATGTAGTGTTACGACATTCATTGATGAATTGCATTCTGAAAAGTATGGCTTATGAGTTTTACCCTTATTCTTACTAAAATAAGTGTTGTTATAAATAAAACAAAATATCATTCATAAAAATGTTCGAGCATAGATAACTTTTAAAATCCTTCAAGGTCTTTTAGAGCTAGTAGTGACTACCACAAAAAAAATTGCTAATATCACCATTGAGGATGCTTTTGATGAAACATTGTTAAAGTTAACTGTAAAATTATCTAAATTGGATGTCATGAAATGAAGCTTATAAGAGTAGTGAACTAGAGTGTTAAGTGTATTGCAAGAAAAATACATTAACTTATATACTATAGGGTTCGCCAAGTACATATTTTCTAAATATGATAGATTCCAGATTGTCAAAGGTTTGAAGATAAGGATGCAACTATACATTCAGTATCATTGTGGTAGTGTATTACATGTCGTTTCTCTACATGTCGTTAGTATAGGGACAAAATCATTACAATGTGTATTTACCTTTGTTGTCCCCTAGAGTGTGATAGGTAAATCAACACCTAGGGGAGCTACTACCCACAAGTGAATGAGTCGTTAACAAGTAACAAATAATTACTAGGAATATCGTTCTCCATATGCACTAGGAGGTTAATTCTTTTGTCTTTCCAGGAAGCGTAGAGGGGACAAATTACAGTTAACTAAAACATAAAATATATTTTTTGTTTCTCAAAAGTAAGGATTAAAGTCAAAATAAATAATATATGATTAGTAATGTATTTTTAACCAAAGGACATACTAGTCAACACGAGAATATAGATAAGAAGATAGTTTGAGAGTCGCTACTAATTTCCACTAATTATGAATTTACCCATTTATGGATATCATGGTAAATTGTTATTTTAGCAATAGTCGAAACTCTAAAATCCCTTAATTCCATCCCAGGTAGATAGAGGGTTATCCTACAATTCTATGGACCTCTCCCGAGTGACCCCTACAAAACTTTCAAACGTAATTAATTCTAAATTAATTGACTATCCGGTTAGTCAAGACCTCCTAACTCAATAACACACACCGAATGATTATATATTATTTTTTATAATCAGATCTCCCCCTCTCCCCCTCCCGGATGACAGTCTAGTCTACTAATACCACCTACAACTTTATCTTCATAAGGGCTGAAGAAATCATAAATACATAATGAATGCTAAATCAATTCATTTGAATAGTAATATCCCAAAACACAATGAAACATCATAATCCAAATGTAGGGTTCATACATTATCCCTTTCTCTAGCTACAAATGATTTAGTTCATAAAAAAATAATAGACAACAACAAATAAAAGTGTAATATTCATGTTTAAAATATGAAATAGAATTGGATTACACTATTAATTTGTATCTTGAATTTGTCACCATTGTCTGGAATTTGGTAATAGTCTATTGCAAGATATCCCAGGAAGCATATTCTGTAATAATCAAAATAAATTAAATATAATTAAAATTAAAATTTGACTATAAGAATAAACAAAAAGAACAACCATTAACCAAGGGGACATGAACACAAAAAATATAAAATAAATGTAATAAATAATTCAAATAGATAAACATTTAATTCATAGGCTGTGTGTACTATTCTAATAACATAAGGTGACATTGTACACTTTTAAAATATCATGAGTTTATACACAAATTTTCTAAGACCACAAAAGATATGACGTATTTCTTCAACCTAAATAAAAATACGTTCACATATGTAAACCACAAGGAGATAAAATAAAAAGAATGTATGGTAGACTACCATATATGATGTTTGAAAATATGCTTTCTCCAATAGGTGTCAAACAAGTCTTACAACCTAATTTAATTTCTCTTACATCTATTTCCCTACTCTCCATACATACTCCAACCACTATGAATAGATGGTCTAACAAATTAAGTGCAACAACATCTCTTGTGGTGTTGGTGTATATTTCGATATTCTGTAAAATATATATAGGAAAAATCTACCTAATTTTCTCAATATAATTAATTATAAATTTGATCAAAAATGAAAAAAACATTCAAATTAATTTACACCAATGTGAAAAAACACCCCAATTTGCTCGACATTAGAACAAATTTTTGAACATAATGCTAATCAACGATATGCCTAGTGGTATTACTGCTTTTCTTTTTAAGGAAATTGCAACAATTCATAATCTTCCAGTTCAGGTAATTAAATATTATTATATTTTCTTCATATAAGAGGAAGAAATGAAGACTCATTTTTTTATAGGACTTTGTGGTAAGAAATGATATGGGGTGTGGGTCCACTATTGGTCCAATTCTTGCTTCTGGAGTTGGAATTCGTACTGTTGATTGTGGTATTCCTCAACATTCTATGCACAGGTTGGTACATATATATTTTTTTTAATTTTATTATCGAGTTTGATTTCTCAATTACTCTCAAGATCTTTACTTGTTTTTGTTTAATTGCAGTGTGAGAGAGATTTGTGGGAAGGAAGATGTGGAGATTGCTTACAACTACTTTAAGGCATTTTATGAAATGTTCTCAAGCGTAGATAAAAAACTAAAAATAGATTGCTAAAAGACAGATTCAATTATTCAAACAACAAACACACATCACACCATTACATTTACTGTCTCAAAGCTATTCATCAAATAAACTCTTGTGGGTAATCAAACAAACACACATTTATTAAATAATAAGAAAAACATGATGGGATCAAATATTTCATTTCTCCAAGCAAAAAAAAATACTTCATTTCTCAGTCTTTTTGGGATTCACTTCATTTTTCGTTGAGGATGAGCTAGCAACCATTGCTTCCAGGTGTCGTTTCTCTCCAGTGAGCTGTTTGGCTAACTTTCTTAGCCTTTCATTTTCTAAAGCAATTTGCAAGTTTGCTAAGTATAGCCTTGCGTTTTCTCTTTCCATCTCTTTCTTCTTGTTCCTGAAAGACAAGAAAAAAATGTTAGTTTACTTGTTTTAGACTAGTATACATACCTTTATATTCCAAAATCTATTCATAGATTTGCTATCTCACCTCTTTTAAATGATTTACACTACAAAATGAGAAAATGAGGAAGGTGATTTACTCTATTTATACTAATTAACATTGGTAGAACAAATTTTTAAATGAAAAAATACCTTAGATTTATAAATCGAAATGATATGGCCAACGATCTAAGATAATAGCATGTAAAAATAGTATTTAGACAGAAGACTGCAGATCTAGATGGAGACAATAGTTGAGGATAATATCATAATTAAGGAAGAAGAGGGAGATACTACAGAGAAATTGAAAAAAAGTAGATTGGATGGAAGAAATGAATTCCGATTAGAGAAGATTGAAATTAGAAGATAACGAATATTTAGACATTAGAGTTAGATAGTAAAAGTGACGAAAAAAGGAATATCAAGAGGAGGCTGACAGTAGGTTTGAAACTAAGAGTGGAAGAAGATGTATGTATATGTATAGAAAAAGGCGGCAACATTAGGGTTTAATGGGTAGTTTATTTTTTATTGTGTTTGTGAAATTAGTGTGGACCCTAAATTGTATTAATATTTTAATTATAGTTTAAAATTATAATTTTAATTATAGTTTAAAATTATAATTTTAATTATAGTTTAAAATTATAATTTTAATAAATAACATGAAATTATTTTTTTCTTATTATATATTTTCTAATAAAGTTTTATATTTAACTTCTATGAATAAAATTGTTTCTACTGTATAATTTTGATATTTGTTCGATAAAGTTTTAATCCCCTAATTGTCTTTATATGTTATTGTTTATAAATTGAACATTACCTATGCAAAAAATTAAAAATTAATATTTTAATTTATTACTACTTAATCAAATTGTTTAAAAACTTAGTTTTTAAATAGTTAATTGTTCAATAGATGTACTCGACTTCTTACAGTAATCTAAGATAATTTATCTATTAAAATATCCTTGAATTTACCAATAATAGATGATGGTGACATTGTGATGCTAGTTAAATGTTTATTTTTGTCAAAGTTAAATTATGATGAATTATAATGTAGTGTTACGACATTCATTGATGAATTGCATTCTGAAAAGTATGGCTTATGAGTTTTACCCTTATTCTTACTAAAATAAGTGTTGTTATAAATAAAACAAAATATCATTCATAAAAATGTTCGAGCATAGATAACTTTTAAAATCCTTCAAGGTCTTTTAGAGCTAGTAGTAACTACCACAAAAAAAATTGCTAATATCACCATTGAGGATGCTTTTGATGAAACATTGTTAAAGTTAACTGTAAAATTATCTAAATTGGATGTCATGAAATGAAGCTTATAAGAGTAGTGAACTAGAGTGTTAAGTGTATTGCAAGAAAAATACATTAACTTATATACTATAGGGTTCGCCAAGTACATATTTTCTAAATATGATAGATTCCAGATTGTCAAAGGTTTGAAGATAAGGATGCAACTATACATTCAGAATCATTGTGGTAGTGTATTACATGTCGTTTCTCTACATGTCGTTAGTATAGGGACAAAATCGTTACAATGTGTATTTACCTTTGTTGTCCCCTAGAGTGTGATAGGTAAATCAACACATAGGGGAGCTACTACCCACAAGTGAATGAGTCGTTAACAAGTAACAAATAATTACTAGGAATATCGTTCTCCATATGCACTAGGAGGTTAATTCTTTTGTCTTTCCAGGAAGCGTAGAGGGGACAAATTACAGTTAACTAAAACATAAAATATATTTTTTGTTTCTCAAAAGTAAGGATTAAAGTCAAAATAAATAATATATGATTAGTAATGTATTTTTAACCAAAGGACATACTAGTCAACACGAGAATATAGATAAGAAGATAGTTTGAGAGTCGCTACTAATTTCCACTAATTATGAATTTACCCATTTATGGATATCATGGTAAATTGTTATTTTAGCAATAGTCGAAACTCTAAAATCCCTTAATTCCATCCCAGGTAGATAGAGGGTTATCCTACAATACTATGGACCTCTCCCGAGTGACCCCTAAAAAACTTTCAAACGTAATTAATTCTAAATTAATTGACTATCCGGTTAGTCAAGACCTCCTAACTCAATAACACACACCGAATGATTATATATTATTTTCTATAATCCGATCTCTCCCTCTCCCCCTCCCGGATGACAGTCTAGTCTACTAATACCACCTACAACTTTATCTTCATAAGGGCTGAAGAAATCATAAATACATAATGAATGCTAAATCAATTTATTTGAATAGTAATATCCCAAAACACAATGAAACATCATAATCCAAATGTAGGGTTCATACATTATCCCTTTCTCTAGCTACAAATGATTTAGTTCATAAAAAAATAATAGACAACAACAAATAAAAGTGTAATATTCATGTTTAAAATATGAAATAGAATTGGATTACACTATTAATTTGTATCTTGAATTTGTCACCATTGTCTGGAATTTGGTAATAGTCTATTGCAAGATATCCCAGGAAGCATATTCTGTAATAATCAAAATAAATTAAATATAATTAAAATTAAAATTTGACTATAAGAATAAACAAAAAGAACAACCATTAACCAAGGGGACATGAACACAAAAAATATAAAATAAATGTAATAAATAATTCAAATAGATAAACATTTAATTCATAGGCTGTGTGTACTATTCTAATAACATAAGGTGACATTGTACACTTTTAAAATATCATGAGTTTATACACATATTTTCTAAGACCACAAAAGATATGATGTATTTCTTCAACCTAAATAAAAATACGTTCACATATGTAAACCACAAGGAGATAAAATAAAAAGAATGTATGGTAGACTACCATATATGATGTTTGAAAATATGCTTTCTCCAATAGGTGTCAAACAAGTCTTACAACCTAATTTAATTTCTCTTACATCTATTTCCCTACTCTCCATACATACTCCAACCACTATGAATAGATGGTCTAACAAATTAAGTGCAACAACATCTCTTGTGGTGTTGGTGTATATTTCGATATTCTGTAAAATATATATAGGAAAAATCTACCTAATTTTCTCAATATAATAAATTATAAATTTGATCAAAAATGAAAAAAACATTCAAATTAATTTACACCAATGTGAAAAAACACCCCAATTTGCTCGACATTAGAACAAATTTTTGAACATAATGCTAATCAACGATATGCCACTAGTGGTATTACTGCTTTTCTTTTTAAGGAAATTGCAACAATTCATATAATTAAATATTATTATATTTTCTTCATATAAGAGGAAGAAATGAAGACTCGTTTTTTTATAGGACTTTGTGGTAAGAAATGATATGGGGTGTGTGTCCACTATTGTTCCAATTCTTGCTTCTAGAGTTGGAATTCGTACTGTTGATTGTGGTATTCCTCAACAATCTATGCACAGGTTGGTACATATATATTTTTTTTAATTTTATTATCGAGTTTGATTTCTCAATTACTCTCAAGATCTTTACTTGTTTTTATTTAATTGCAGTGTGAGAGAGATTTGTGGGAAGGAAGATGTGGAGATTGCTTACAACTACTTTAAGGCGGTTTATGAAATGTTCTCAAGCGTAGATAAAAAACTAAAAATAGATTGCTAAAAGACAGATTCAATTATTCAAACAACAAACACACATCACACCATTACATTTACTGTCTCAAAGCTATTCATCAAATAAACTCTTGTGGGTAATCAAACAAACACACATTTATTAAATAATAAGAAAAACATGATGGGATCAAATATTTCATTTCTCCAAGCAAAAAAAATACTTCATTTCTCAGTCTTTTTGGGATTCACTTCATTTTTCGTTGAGGATGAGCTAGCAACCATTGCTTCCAGGTGCCGCTTCTCTCCAGTGAGCTGTTTGGCTAACTTTCTTAGCCTTTCATTTTCTAAAGCAATTTGCAAGTTTGCTAAGTATAGCCTTGCGTTTTCTCTTTCCATCTCTTTCTTCTTGTTCCTGAAAGACATGAAAAAAATGTTAGTTTACTTGTTTTAGACTAGTATACATACCTTTATATTCCAAATTCTATTCATAGATTTGCTATCTCACCTCTTTTAAATGATTTACACTACAAAATGAGCAAATGAGGAAGGTGATTTACTCTATTTATACTAATTCTCATTGGTAGAACAAATTTTTAAATTAAAAAAGTACCTTAGATTTATAAATTGAAATGATATGGCCAACTATCTAAGATACTAACATGTAAAAATAGTATTTAGACAGAAGACAGATCTAGATGGAGACAATAGTTGAAGATAATATCATAATTAAGGAAGAAGAGGGAGATACTAGAGAGAAATTGAAAAAAAGTAGATTGGATGGAAGAAATGAATTCCGATTAGAGAAGATTGAAATTAGAAGATAACGAATATTTAGACATTAGAGTTAGATAGTAAAAGTGACGAAAAAAGGAATATCAAGAGGAGGCTGACAGTAGGTTTGAATGGGTAGTTTATTTTTTATTGTGTTTGTGAAATTAGTGTGGACCTTAAATTGTATTAATATTTTAATTATACTTTAAAATTATAATTTTAATAAATAACATGAAATTGTTTTTTTTTTATATATATTTTCTAATTAAGTTTTATATTTAACTTCTATGAATAAAATTGTTTCTACTGTATACTTTTGATATTTGTTTGTTAAAGTTTTAATCCCCTAATTGTCTTTATATGTTATTGTTTATAAATTGAACATTACCTATGCAAAAAATTAAAAATTAATATTTTAATTTATTACTACTTAATCAAATTGTTTAAAAACTTAGTTTTTAAATAGTTAATTGTTCAATAGATGTACTCGACTTCTTACAGTAATCTAAGATAATTTATCTATTAAAATATCCTTGAATTTACCAATAATAGAGGATGGTGACATTGTGATGCTAGTTAAATGTTTATTTTTGTCAAAGTTAAATTATGATGAATTATAATGTAGTGTTACGACATTCATTGATGAATTGCATTCTGAAAAGTAAGGCTTATGAGTTTTACCCTTATTCTTACTAAAATAAGTGTTGTTATAAATAAAACAAAATATCATTCATAAAAATGCTCGACCATAGATAACTTTTAAAATCCTTCAAGGTCTTTTAGAGCTAGTAGTAACTACCACAAAAAAAATTGCTAATATCACCATTGAGGATGCTTTTGATGAGACATTGTTAAAGTTAACTGTAAAATTATCTAAATTGGATGTCATGAAATGAAGCTTATAAGAGTATTGAACTAGAGTGTTAAGTGTATTGCAAGAAAAATACATTAACTTATATCCTATAGGGTTCGCCAAGTACATATTTTCTAAATATGATAGATATCAGATTGTCAAAGGTTTGAAGATAAGGATGCAACTATAGATTCAGTATCATTGTGGTAGTGTATTACATGTCGTTTCTCTACATGTCGTTAGTATAGGGACAAAATCGTTACAATGTGTATTTACCTTTGTTGTCTACTAGAGTGTGATAGGTAAATAAACACCTAGGGGAGCTACTACCCACAAGTGAATGAGTCGTTAACAAGTAACAAATAATTACTAGGAATATCGTTCTCCATATGCACTAGGAGGTTAATTCTTTTGTCTTTCCAGGAAGCGTAGAGGGGACAAATTACACTTAACTAAAACATAAAATATATTTTTTGTTTCTCAAAAGTAAGGATTAAAGTCAAAATAAATAATATATGATTAGTAATGTATTTTTAACCAAATGACATACTAGTCAACACGAGAATATAGATAAGAAGATAGTTTGAGAGTCGCTACTAATTTCCACTAATTATGAATTTACCCATTTATGGATATCATGGTAAATATTTATTTTAGCAATAGTCGAAACTCTAAAATCCCTTAATTCCATCCCAGATAAATAGAGGGTTATCCTACAATTCAATGGACTTCTCCCGAGTGACCCCTACAAAACTTTCAAACGTAATTAATTATAAATTAATTGACTATCCGGTTAGTCAAGACCTCCTAACTCAATAACACACACCGAATGATTATATATATTATTTTCTATAATCCGATCTCCGCCTCTCCCCCTCCCGGATGACAGTCTAGTCTACTAATACCACTTACAACTTTATCTTCATAAGGGCTGAAGAAATCATAAATACATAATGAATGCTAAATCAATTCATTTGAATAGTAATATCCCAGAACACAATGAAACATCATAATCCAAATGTAGGGTTCATACATTATCCATTTCTCTAGCTACAAATGATTTAGTTCATAAAAAAATAATAGACAACAACATATAAAATTGTAATATTCATGTTTAAAATATGAAATAGAATTGGATTACACTATTAATTTGTATCTTGAATTTGTCACCATTGTCTGGAATTTGGTAATAGTCTATGGCAAGGTATCCCAGGAAGCATATTCTGTAATAATCAAAATAAATTAAATATAATTAAAATTAAAATTTGACTATAAGAATTAACAAAAAGAACAACCATTAACAAAGGGGACATGAACACAAAAAATATAAACATTTAATTCATAGGCTGTGTGTACTATTCTAATAACATAAGGTGACATTGTACACTTTTAAAATATCATGAGTTTATACACATATTTTCTAAGACCACAAAAGATATGATGTATTTCTTCAACCTAAATAAATATACGTTTACATATGTAAACCACAAGGAGATAAAATAAAAAGAATGTATGGTAGACTACCATATATGATGTTTGAAAATAAGGCTTTCTCCAATAGGTGTCAAACAAGTCTTACAACCTAATTTAATTTCTCTTACATCTATTTCCCTACTCTCCATACATACTCCAACCACTATGAATAGATGGTCTAACAAATTAAGTGCAAAAACATCTCTTGTGGTGTTGGTGTAAATTTGGATATTCTATAAATTATATATAGGAAAAATCTACCTAATTTTCTCAATAAAATTAATTATAAATTTGATCAAAAATGAAAAAAACATTCAAATTAATTTACACCAATGTGAAAAAACACCCCAATTTGCTCGACAGTAGAACAAATTTTTGAACATAATGCTAATCAACGATATGCAACTAGTGGTATTACTGCTTTTATTTTTAAGGAAATTGCAACAATTCATAATCTTCCAGTTCAGGTAATTAAATAGTATTATATTTTCTTCATATAAGTGGCAGAAATGAAGACTCGTTTTTTTATAGGACTTTGTAGTAAGAAATGATATTTGGTGTGGGTCCACTATTGGTCCAATTCTTGCTTCTGGTGTTGGAATTCGTACTGTTGATTATGGTATTCCTCAACAATCTATGCACAGGTTGGAACATATATATTTTTTTTAATTTTATTATCGAGTTTGATTTCTCAATTACTCTCAAGATCTTTACTTGTTTTTGTTTAATTGCAGTGTGAGAGAGATTTGTGGTAAGGAAGATGTGGAGATTGCTTACAACTACTTTAAGGCGTTTTATGAAATGTTCTCAAGCGTAGATAAAAAACTAAAAATAGATTGCTAAAATGCAGATTCAATTATTCAAACAACAAACACACATCACGCCATTACATTTACTGTCTCAAAGCTATTCATCAAATAAACTCTTGTGGGTAATCAAACAAACACACATTTATTAAATAATAAGAAAAACATGATGGGATCAAATACTTCATTTCTCCAAGCAAAAAAAATACTTCATTTCTCAGTCTTTTTGGGATTCACTTCATTTTTCTTTGAGGATGAGCTAGCAACCATTGCTTCCAGGTGCCGCTTCTCTCCAGTGAGCTGTTTGGCTAACTTTCTTAGCCTTTCATTTTCTAAAGCAATTTGCAAGTTTGCTAAGTATAGCCTTGCGTTTTCTCTTTCCATCTCTTTCTTCTTGTTCCTGAAAGACAAGAAAAAAATGTTAGTTTACTTGTTTTAGACTAGTATACATACCTTTATATTCCAAATTCTATTCATAGATTTGCTATCTCACGTCTTTTAAATGATTTACACTACAAAATGAGCAAATGAGGAAGGTGATTTACTCTATTTATACTAATTCACATTGGTAGAACAAATTTTTAAATTAAAAAAGTACCTTAGATTTATAAATTGAAATGATATGGCCAACGATCTAAGATACTAGCATGTAAAAATAGTATTTAGACAGAAGACTGCAGATCTAGATGGAGACAATAGTTGAGGATAATATCATAATTAAGGAAGAAGAGGGAGATACTACAGAGAAATTGAAAAAAAGTAGATTGGATGGAAGAAATGAATTCTGATTAGAGAAGATTGAAATTAGAAGATAAACGAATATTTAGACATTAGAGTTAGATAGTAAAAGTGACGAAAAAAGGAATATCAAGAGGAGGCTTGACAGTAGGTTTGAAACTAAGAGTGGAAGAAGATGTATGTATATGTATAGAAAAAGGCGGCAACATTAGGGTTTAATGGGTAGTTTATTTTTTATTGTGTTTGTGAAATTTGTGTGGACCCTATATTGTATTAATATTTTAATTATAGTTTAAAATTATAATTTTAATAAATAACATGAAATTATTTTTTTCTTATTATATATTTTCTAATAAAGTTTTATATTTAACTTCTATGAATAAAATTGTTTCTACTGTATACTTTTGATATTTGTTCGATAAAGTTTTAATCCCCTAATTGTCTTTATATGTTATTGTTTATAAATTGAACATTACCTATGCAAAAAATTAAAAATTAATATTTTAATTTATTACTACTTAATCAAATTGTTTAAAAACTTAGTTTTTAAATAGTTAATTGTTCAATAGATGTACTCGACTTCTTACAGTAATCTAAGATAATTTATCTATTAAAATATCCTTGAATTTACCAATAATAGAGGATGGTGACATTGTGATGCTAGTTAAATGTTTATTTTTGTCAAAGTTAAATTATGATGAATTATAATGTAGTGTTACGACATTCATTGATGAATTGCATTCTGAAAAGTATGGCTTATGAGTTTTACCCTTATTCCTACTAAAATAAGTGTTGTTATAAATAAAACAAAATATCATTCATAAAAATGTTCGAGCATAGATAACTTTTAAAATCCTTCAAGGTCTTTTAGAGCTAGTAGTGACTACCACTAAAAAAAATTGCTAATATCACCATTGAGGATGCTTTTGATGAAACACTGTTAAAGTTAACTGTAAAATTATCTAAAGTGGATCTCATGAAATGAAGCTTATAAGAGTAGTGAACTAGAGTGTTAAGTGTATTGCAAGAAAAATACATTAAATTATATCCTATAGGATTCGCCAAGTACATATTTTCTAAATATGATAGATTCCAGATTGTCAAAGGTTTGAAGATAAGGATGCAATTATAGATTCAGTATCATTGTGGTAGTGTATTACATGTCGTTTCTCTACATGTCGTTAGTATAGGGACAAAATCGTTACAATGTGTATTTACCTTTGTTGTCCCCTAGAGTGTGATAGGTAAATCAACACCTAGGGGAGCTACTACCCACAAGTGAATGAGTCGTTAACAAGTAACAAATAATTACTAGGAATATCGTTCTCCATATGCACTAGGAGGTTAATTCTTTTGTCTTTCCAGGAAGCGTAGAGGGGACAAATTACAGTTAACTAAAACATAAAATTTTTTTTTTTCTCAAAAGTAAGGATTAAAGTCAAAACAAATAATATATGATTAGTAATGTATTTTTAACCAAAGGACATACTAGTCAACACGAGAATATAGATAAGAAGATAGTTTGAGAGTCGCTACTAATTTCCACTAATTATGAATTTACCCATTTATGGATATCATGGTAAATTGTTATTTTAGCAATAGTCGAAACTCTAAAATCCCTTAATTCCATCCCAGATAAATAGAGGGTTATCCTACAATTCAATGGACCTCTCCCGAGTGACCCCTACAAAACTTTCAAACGTAATTAATTATAAATTAATTGACTATCCGGTTAGTCAAGACCTCCTAACTCAATAACACACACCGAATGATTATATATTATTTTCTATAATCCGATCTCCCCGTCTCCCCCTCCCGGATGACAGTCTAGTCTACTAATACCACCTACAACTTTATCTTCATAAGGGCTGAAGAAATCATAAATACATAATGAATGCTAAATCAATTCATTTGAATAGTAATATCCCAAAACACAATGAAACATCATAATCCAAATGTAGGGTTCATACATTATCCATTTCTCTAGCTACAAATGATTTAGTTCATAAAAAAATAATAGACAACAACAAATAAAAGTGTAATATTCATGTTTAAAATATGAAATAGAATTGGATTACACTATTAATTTGTATCTTGAATTTGTCACCATTGTCTGGAATTTGGTAATAGTCTATTGCAAGATATCCCAGGAAGCATATTCTGTAATAATCAAAATAAATTAAATATAATTAAAATTAAAATTTGACTATAAGAATTAACAAAAAGAACAACCATTAATCAAGGGGACATGAACATAAAAAATATAAAATAAATGTAATAAATTATTCAAATAGATAAACATATAATTCATAGGCTGTGTGTACTATTCTAATAACATAAGGTGACATTGTACACTTTTAAAATATCATGAGTTTATACACATATTTTCTAAGACCACAAAAGATATGATGTATTTCTTCAACCTAAATAAAAATACGTTCACATATGTAAACCACAAGGAGATAAAATAAAAAGAATGTATGGTAGACTACCATATATGATGTTTGAAAATATGCTTTCTCCAATAGGTGTCAAACAAGTCTTACAAACTAATTTAATTTCTCTTACATCTATTTCCCTACTCTCCATACATACTCCAACCACTATGAATAGATGGTCTAACAAATTAAGTGCAAAAACATCTCTTGTGGTGTTGGTGTATATTTCGATATTCTGTAAAATATATATAGGAAAAATCTACCTAATTTTCTCAATATAATTAATTATAAATTTGATCAAAAATGAAAAAAACATTCAAATTAATTTACACCAATGTGAAAAAACACCCCAATTTGCTCGACAGTAGAACAAATTTTTGAACATAATGCTAATCAACGATATGCCACTAGTGGTATTACTGCTTTTCTTTTTAAGGAAATTGCAACAATTCATAATCTTCTAGTTCAGGTAATTAAATATTATTATATTTTCTTCATATAAGAGGCAGAAATGAAGACTCGTTTTTTTATAGGACTTTGTGGTAAGAAATGTTATGGGGTGTGGGTCCACTATTGGTCCAATTCTTGCTTCTGGAGTTGGAATTCGTACTGTTGATTGTGGTATTCCTCAACTATCTATGCACAGGTTGGTACATATATATTTTTTTTAATTTTATTATCGAGTTTGATTTCTCAATTACTCTCAAGATCTTTACTTGTTTTTGTTTAATTGCAGTGTGAGAGAGATTTGTGGGAAGGAAGATGTGGAGATTGCTTACAACTACTTTAAGGCGTTTTATGAAATGTTCTCAAGTGTACATAAAAAACTAAAAATAGATTGCTAAAAGGCAGATTCAATTATTCTTACAACAAACACACATCACACCATTACATTTACTGTCTCAAAGCTATTCATCAAATAAACTCTTGTGGGTAATCAAACAAACACACATTTATTAAACAATAAGAAAAACATGATGGGATCAAATACTTCATTTCTCCAAGCAAAAAAAATACTTCATTTCTCAGTCTTTTTGGGATTTACTTCATTTTTCTTTGAGGATGAGCTAGCAACCATTGCTTCCAGGTGCCGCTTCTCTTCTCTCCAGTGAGCTGTTTGGCTAACTTTCTTAGCCTTTCATTTTCTAAAGCAATTTGCAAGTTTGCTAAGTATAGCCTTGCGTTTTCTCTTTCCATCTCTTTCTTCTTGTTCCTGAAAGACAAGAAAAAAATGTTAGTTTACTTGTTTTAGACTAGTATACATACCTTTATATTCCAAATTCTATTCATAGATTTGCTATCTCACCTCCTTTAAATGATTTACACTACAAAATGAGCAAATGAGGAAGGTGATTTACTCTATTTATACTAATTCACATTGGTAGAACAAATTTTTAAATTAAAAAAGTACCTTAGATTTATAAATTGAAATGATATGGCCAACTATCTAAGATACTATCATGTAAAAATAGTATTTAGACAGAAGACTGCAGATCTAGATGGAGACAATAGTTGAGGATAATATCATAATTAAGGAAGAAGAGGGAGATACTACAGAGAAATTGAAAAAAAGTAGATTGGATGGAAGAAATGAATTCCGATTAGAGAAGATTGAAATTAGAAGATAACGAATATTTAGACATTAGAGTTAGATAGTAAATGTGACGAAAAAAGGAATATCAAGAGGAGGCTGACAGTAGGTTTGAATGGGTAGTTTATTTTTTATTGTGTTTGTGAAATTAGCGTGGACCTTAAATTGTATTAATATTTTAATTATAGTTTAAAATTATAATTTTAATAAATAACATGAAATTGTTTTTTTCTTATTATATATTTTCTAATAAAGTTTTATATTTAACTTCTATGAATAAAATTGTTTCTACTGTATACGTTTGATATTTGTTTGTTAAAGTTTTAATCCCCTAACTGTCTTTATATGTTATTGTTTATAAATTGAACATTACCTATGCAAAAAATTAAAAATTAATATTTTAATTTATTACTACTTAATCAAATTGTTTAAAAACTTAGTTTTTAAATAGTTAATTGTTCAATAGATGTACTCGACTTCTTACTGTAATCTAAGATAATTTATCTATTAAAATATCCTTGAATTTACCAATAATAGAGGATGGTGACATTGTGATGCTAGTTAAATGTTTATTTTTGTCAAAGTTAAATTATGATGAATTATAATGTAGTGTTACGACATTCATTGATGAATTGCATTCTGAAAAGTATGGCTTATGAGTTTTACCCTTATTCTTACTAAAATAAGTGTTGTTATAAATAAAACAAAATATCATTCATAAAAATGGTCGAGCATAGATAACTTTTAAAATCCTTCAAGGTCTTTTAGAGCTAGTAGTGACTACCACAAAAAAAAAATTGCTAATATCACCATTGAGGATGCTTTTGATGAAACATTGTTAAAGTTAACTGTAAAATTATCTAAATTGGATGTCATGAAATGAAGCTTATAAGAGTAGTGAACTAGAGTATTAAGTGTATTGCAAGAAAAATACATTAACTTATATCCTATAGGGTTCGCCAAGTACATATTTTCTAAATATGATAGATTCCAGATTGTCAAAGGTTTGAAGATAAGGATGCAACTATAGATTCAGTATCATTTTGGTAGTGTATTACATGTCGTTTCTCTATATGTCGTTAGTATAGGGACAAAATCGTTACAATGTGTATTTACCTTTGTTGTCCCCTAGAGTGTGATAGGTAAATCAACACCTAGGGGAGCTACTACCCACAAGTGAATGAGTCGTTAACAAGTAACAAATAATTACTAGGAATATCGTTCTCCATATGCACTAGGAGGTTAATTCTTTTGTCTTTCCAGGAAGCGTAGAGGGGACAAATTACAGTTAACTAAAACATAAAATATATTTTTTGTTTCTCAAAAGTAAGGATTAAAGTCAAAATAAATAATATATGATTAGTAATGTATTTTTAACCAAAGGACATACTAGTCAACACGAGAATATAGATAAGAAGATAGTTTGAGAGTCGCTACTAATTTCCACTAATTATGAATTTACCCATTTATGGATATCATGGTAAATTGTTATTTTAGCAATAGTCGAAACTCTAAAATCCCTTAATTCCATCCCAGATAGATAGAGGGTTATCCTACAATTCTATGGACCTCTCCCGAGTGACCCCTACAAAACTTTCAAACGTAATTAATTCTAAATTAATTGACTATCCGGTTAGTCAAGACCTCCTAACTCAATAACACACACCGAATGATTATATATATTATTTTCTATAATCCGATCTCCCGCTCTCCCCCTCCCGGATGACAGTCTAGACTACTAATACCACTTACAACTTTATCTTCATAAGGGCTGAAGAAATCATAAATACATAATGAATGCTAAATCAATTCATTTGAATAGTAATATCCCAAAACACAATGAAACATCATAATCCAAATGTAGGGTTCATACATTATCCATTTCTCTAGCTACAAATGATTTAGTTCATAAAAAAATAATAGACAACAACAAATAAAAGTGTAATATTCATGTTTAAAATATGAAATAGAATTGGATTACACTATTAATTTGTATCTTGAATTTGTCACCATTGTCTGGAATTTGGTAATAGTCTATTGCAAGATATTCCAGGAAGCATATTCTGTAATAATCAAAATAAATTAAATATAATTAAAATTAAAATTTGACTACAAGAATTAACAAAAAGAACAACCATTAACCAAGGGGACATGAACACAAAAAATATAAAATAAATGTAATAAATAATTCAAATAGATAAACATTTAATTCATTGGCTGTGTGTACTATTCTAATAACATAAGGTGACAACAGTTTGAAAATATCATGAGTTTATACACATATTTTCTAAGACCACAAAAGATATGATGTATTTCTTCAACCTAAATAAAAATACGTTCACATATGTAAACCACAAGGAGATAAAATAAAAAGAATGTATGGTAGACTACCATATATGATATTTGAAAATAAGGCTTTCTCTAATAGGTGTCAAACAAGTTTTACAACCTAATTTAATTTCTCTTACATCTATTTCCCTACTCTCCATACATACTCCAACCACTATGAATAGATGGTCTAACAAATTAAGTGCAAAAACATCTCTTGTGGTGTTGGTGTATATTTCGATATTCTGTAAAATATATATAGGAAAAATCTACCTAATTTTCTCAATATAATTAATTATAAATTTGATCAAAAATGAAAAAAACATTCAAATTAATTTACACCAATGTGAAAAAACACCCCAATTTGCTCGACAGCAGAACAAATTTTTGAACATAATGCTAATCAACGATATGCTACTAGTGGTATTACTGCTTTTCTTTTTAAGGAAATTGCAACAATTCATAATCTTCCAGTTCAGGTAATTAAATATTATTATATTTTCTTCATATAAGAGGCAGAAATGAAGACTCGTTTTTTTATAGGACTTTGTGGTAAGAAATGATAGGGGTGTGGGTTCACTATTGGTCCAATTCTTGCTTCTGGAGTTGGAATTCGTACTGTTGATTGTGGTATTCCTCAACTATCTATGCACAGGTTGGTACATATATATTTTTTTTAATTTTATTATCGAGTTTGATTTCTCAATTACTCTCAAGATCTTTACTTGTTTTTGTTTAATTGCAGTGTGAGAGAGATTTGTGGGAAGGAAGATGTGGAGATTGCTTACTACTACTTTAAGGCGTTTTATGAAATGTTCTCAAGCGTAGATAAAAAACTAAAAATAGATTGCTAAAAGGCAGATTCAATTATTCAAACAACAAACACACATCACACCATTACATTTACTGTCTCAAAGCTATTCATCAAATAAACTCTTGTGGGTAATCAAACAAACACACATTTATTAAATAATAAGAAAAACATGATGGGATCAAATACTTCATTTCTCCAAGCAAATAAAATACTTCATTTCTCAGTCTTTTTGGGATTTACTTCATTTTTCTTTGAGGATGAGCTAGCAACCATTTTTTCCAGGTGCCGCTTCTCTCCAGTGAGCTGTTTGGCTAACTTTCTTAGCCTTTCATTTTCTAAAGCAATTTGCAAGTTTGCTAAGTATAGCCTTACGTTTTCTCTTTCCATCTCTTTCTTCTTGTTCCTGAAAGACATGAAAAAAATGTTAGTTTACTTGTTTTAGACTAGTATACATACCTTTATATTCATAATTCTATTCATAGATTTGCTATCTCACCTCTTTTAAATGATTTACACTACAAAATGAGCAAATGAGGAAGGTGATTTACTCTATTTATACTAATTCACGTTGGTAGAACAAATTTTTAAATTAAAAAAGTACCTTAGATTTATAAATTGAAATGATATGGCCAACGATCTAAGATACTAGCATGTAAAAATAGTATTTAGACAGAAGACTGCAGATCTAGATGGAGACAATAGTTGAGGATAATATCATAATTAAGGAAGAAGAGGGAGATACTACAGAGAAATTGAAAAAAAGTAGAATGGATGGAAGAAATGAATTCCGATTATAGAAGATTGAAATTAGAAGATAACGAATATTTAGACATTAGAGTTAGATAGTAAAAGTGACGAAAAAAGGAATATCAAGAGGAGGCTGACAGTAGGTTTGAAACTAAGAGTGGACGAAGATGTATGTATATGTATAGGAAAAGGCGGCAACATTAGGGTTTAATGGGTAGTTTATTTTTTATTGTGTTTGTGAAATTAGTGTGGACCCTAAATTGTATTAATATTTTAATTATAGTTTAAAATTATAATTTTAATAAATAACATGAAATTATTTTTTTCTTATCATATATTTTCTAATAAAGTTTTATATTTAACTTCTATGAATAAAATTGTTTCTACTGTATACTTTTGATATTTGTTCGATAAAGTTTTAATCCCCTAATTGTCTTTATATGTTAATGTTTATAAATTGAACATTACCTATGCAAAAAATTAAAAATTAATATTTTAATTTATTACTACTTAATCAAATTGTTTAAAAACTTAGTTTTTAAATAGTTAATTGTTCAATAGATGTACTCGACTTCTTACAGTAATCTAAGATAATTTATCTATTAAAATATCCTTGAATTTACCAATAATAGAGGATGGTGACATTGTGATGCTAGTTAAATGTTTATTTTTGTCAAAGTTAAATTATGATGAATTATAATGTAGTGTTACGACATTCATTGATGAATTGCATTCTGAAAAGTATGGCTTATGAGTTTTACCCTTATTCTTACTAAAATAAGTGTTGTTATAAATAAAACAAAATATCATTCATAAAAATGTTCAAGCATAGATAACTTTTAAAATCCTTCAAGGTCTTTTAGAGCTAGTAGTGACTACCACAAAAAAAAAAATTGCTAATATCACCATTGAGGATGCTTTTGATGAAACATTGTTTAAGTTAACTGTAAAATTATCTAAATTGGATGTCATGAAATGAAGCTTATAAGAGTAGTGTACTAGAGTGTTAAGTGTATTGCAAGAAAAATACATTAACTTATATCCTATAGGGTTCGCCAAGTACATATTTTCTAAATATGATAGATTCCAGATTGTCAAATGTTTGAAGATAAGGATGCAACTATAGATTCAGTATCATTGTGGTAGTGTATTACATGTCGTTTCTCTATATGTCGTTAGTATAGGGACAAAATCGTTACAATGTGTATTTACCTTTGTTGTCCCCTAGAGTGTGATAGGTAAATCAACACCTAGGGGAGCTACTACCCACAAGTGAATGAGTCGTTAACAAGTAACAAATAATTACTAGGAATATCGTTCTCCATATGCACTAGGAGGTTAATTCTTTTGTCTTTCCAGGAAGCGTAGAGGGGACAAATTACAGTTAACTAAAACATAAAATATATTTTTTGTTTCTCAAAAGTAAGGATTAAAGTGAAAATAAATAATATATGATTAGTAATGTATTTTTAACCAAAGGACATACTAGTCAACACGAGAATATAGATAAGAAGATAGTTTGAGAGTCGCTACTAATTTCCACTAATTATGAATTTACCCATTTATGGATATCATGGTAAATTGTTATTTTAGCAATAGTCGAAACTCTAAAATCCCTTAATTCCATCCCAGATAGATAGAGGGTTATCCTACAATTCTATGGACCTCTCCCGAGTGACCCCTACAAAACTTTCAAACGTAATTAATTCTAAATTAATTGACTATCCGGTTAGTCAAGACCTCCTAACTCAATAACACACACCGAATGATTATATATATTATTTTCTATAATCCGATCTCCCGCTCTCCCCCTCCCGGATGACAGTCTAGACTACTAATACCACTTACAACTTTATCTTCATAAGGGCTGAAGAAATCATAAATACATAATGAATGCTAAATCAATTCATTTGAATAGTAATATCCCAAAACACAATGAAACATCATAATCCAAATGTAGGGTTCATACATTATCCATTTCTCTAGCTACAAATGATTTAGTTCATAAAAAATAATAGACAACAACAAATAAAAGTGTAATATTCATGTTTAAAATATGAAATAGAATTGGATTACACTATTAATTTGTATCTTGAATTTGTCACCATTGTCTGGAATTTGGTAATAGTCTATTGCAAGATATCCCAGGAAGCATATTCTGTAATAATCAAAATAAATTAAATATAATTAAAATTAAAATTTGACTACAAGAATTAACAAAAAGAACAACCATTAACCAAGGGGACATGAACACAAAAAATATAAAATAAATGTAATAAATAATTCAAATAGATAAACATTTAATTCATAGGCTGTGTGTACTATTCTAATAACATAAGGTGACAACAGTTTGAAAATATCATGAGTTTATACACATATTTTCTAAGACCACAAAAGATATGATGTATTTCTTCAACCTAAATAAAAATACGTTCACATATGTAAACCACAAGGAGATAAAATAAAAAGAATGCATGGTAGACTACCATATATGATGTTTGAAAATATGCTTTCTCCAATAGGTGTCAAACAAGTCTTACAAACTAATTTAATTTCTCTTACATCTATTTCCCTACTCTCCATACATACTCCAACCACTATGAATAGATGGTCTAACAAATTAAGTGCAAAAACATCTCTTGTGGTGTTGGTGTATATTTCGATATTCTGTAAAATATATATAGGAAAAATCTACCTAATTTTCTCGATATAATTAATTATAAATTTGATCAAAAATGAAAAAAACATTCAAATTAATTTACACCAATGTGAAAAAACACCCCAATTTGCTCGACAGTAGAACAAATTTTTGAACATAATGCTAATCAACGATATGCCACTAGTGGTATTACTGCTTTTCTTCTTAAGGACATTGCAACAATTCATAATCTTCCAGTTCAGGTAATTAAATATTATTATATTTTCTTCATATAAGAGGCAGAAATGAAGACTCGTTTTTTTATAGGACTTTGTGGTAAG
This sequence comes from Nemophila menziesii, assembly GCA_029959085.1. Classification (NCBI taxonomy): domain Eukaryota; kingdom Viridiplantae; phylum Streptophyta; class Magnoliopsida; order Boraginales; family Hydrophyllaceae; genus Nemophila; species Nemophila menziesii. The sequence goes on along the minus strand of JARWIR010000027.1, from coordinate 120,689 downwards.
AAATGATATGGGGTGTGGGTCCACTATTGGTCCAATTCTTGCTTCTGGAGTTGGAATTCGTACTGTTGATTGTGGTATTCCTCAACTATCTATGCACAGGTTGGTACATATATATTTTTTTTTATTTTATTATCGAGTTTGATTTCTCAATTACTCTCAAGATCTTTACTTGTTTTTGTTTAATTGCAGTGTGAGAGAGATTTGTGGGAAGGAAGATGTGGAGATTGCTTACAACTACTTTAAGGCGTTTTATGAAATGTTCTCAAGCGTACATAAAAAACTAAAAATAGATTGCTAAAAGGCAGATTCAATTATTCTTACAACAAACACACATCACACCATTACATTTACTGTCTCAAAGCTATTCATCAAATAAACTCTTGTGGGTAATCAAACAAACACACATTTATTAAACAATAAGAAAAACATGATGGGATCAAATACTTCATTTCTCCAAGCAAAAAAAATACTTCATTTCTCAGTCTTTTTGGGATTTACTTCATTTTTCTTTGAGGATGAGCTAGCAACCATTGCTTCCAGGTGCCGCTTCTCTTCTCTCCAGTGAGCTGTTTGGCTAACTTTCTTAGCCTTTCATTTTCTAAAGCAATTTGCAAGTTTGCTAAGTATAGCCTTGCGTTTTCTCTTTCCATCTCTTTCTTCTTGTTCCTGAAAGACAAGAAAAAAATGTTAGTTTACTTGTTTTAGACTAGTATACATACCTTTATATTCCAAATTCTATTCATAGATTTGCTATCTCACCTCCTTTAAATGATTTACACTACAAAATGAGCAAATGAGGAAGGTGATTTACTCTATTTATACTAATTCACATTGGTAGAACAAATTTTTAAATTAAAAAAGTACCTTAGATTTATAAATTGAAATGATATGGCCAACGATCTAAGATACTATCATGTAAAAATAGTATTTAGACAGAAGACTGCAGATCTAGATGGAGACAATAGTTGAGGATAATATCATAATTAAGGAAGAAGAGGGAGATACTACAGAGAAATTGAAAAAAAGTAGATTGGATGGAAGAAATGAATTCCGATTAGAGAAGATTGAAATTAGAAGATAACGAATATTTAGACATTAGAGTTAGATAGTAAATGTGACGAAAAAAGGAATATCAAGAGGAGGCTGACAGTAGGTTTGAATGGGTAGTTTATTTTTTATTGTGTTTGTGAAATTAGCGTGGACCTTAAATTGTATTAATATTTTAATTATAGTTTAAAATTATAATTTTAATAAATAACATGAAATTGTTTTTTTCTTATTATATATTTTCTAATAAAGTTTTATATTTAACTTCTATGAATAAAATTGTTTCTACTGTATACGTTTGATATTTGTTTGTTAAAGTTTTAATCCCCTAACTGTCTTTATATGTTATTATTTATAAATTGAACATTACCTATGCAAAAAATTAAAAATTAATATTTTAATTTATTACTACTTAATCAAATTGTTTAAAAACTTAGTTTTTAAATAGTTAATTGTTCAATAGATGTACTCGACTTCTTACTGTAATCTAAGATAATTTATCTATTAAAATATCCTTGAATTTACCAATAATAGAGGATGGTGACATTGTGATGCTAGTTAAATGTTTATTTTTGTCAAAGTTAAATTATGATGAATTATAATGTAGTGTTACGACATTCATTGATGAATTGCATTCTGAAAAGTATGGCTTATGAGTTTTACCCTTATTCTTACTAAAATAAGTGTTGTTATAAATAAAACAAAATATCATTCATAAAAATGGTCGAGCATAGATAACTTTTAAAATCCTTCAAGGTCTTTTAGAGCTAGTAGTGACTACCACAAAAAAAAATTGCTAATATCACCATTGAGGATGCTTTTGATGAAACATTGTTAAAGTTAACTGTAAAATTATCTAAATTGGATGTCATGAAATGAAGCTTATAAGAGTAGTGAACTAGAGTATTAAGTGTATTGCAAGAAAAATACATTAACTTATATCCTATAGGGTTCGCCAAGTACATATTTTCTAAATATGATAGATTCCAGATTGTCAAAGGTTTGAAGATAAGGATGCAACTATAGATTCAGTATCATTTTGGTAGTGTATTACATGTCGTTTCTCTATATGTCGTTAGTATAGGGACAAAATCGTTACAATGTGTATTTACCTTTGTTGTCCCCTAGAGTGTGATAGGTAAATCAACACCTAGGGGAGCTACTACCCACAAGTGAATGAGTCGTTAACAAGTAACAAATAATTACTAGGAATATCGTTCTCCATATGCACTAGGAGGTTAATTCTTTTGTCTTTCCAGGAAGCGTAGAGGGGACAAATTACAGTTAACTAAAACATAAAATATATTTTTTGTTTCTCAAAAGTAAGGATTAAAGTCAAAATAAATAATATATGATTAGTAATGTATTTTTAACCAAAGGACATACTAGTCAACACGAGAATATAGATAAGAAGATAGTTTGAGAGTCGCTACTAATTTCCACTAATTATGAATTTACCCATTTATGGATATCATGGTAAATTGTTATTTTAGCAATAGTCGAAACTCTAAAATCCCTTAATTCCATCCCAGATAGATAGAGGGTTATCCTACAATTCTATGGACCTCTCCCGAGTGACCCCTACAAAACTTTCAAACGTAATTAATTCTAAATTAATTGACTATCCGGTTAGTCAAGACCTCCTAACTCAATAACACACACCGAATGATTATATATATTATTTTCTATAATCCGATCTCCCGCTCTCCCCCTCCCGGATGACAGTCTAGACTACTAATACCACTTACAACTTTATCTTCATAAGGGCTGAAGAAATCATAAATACATAATGAATGCTAAATCAATTCATTTGAATAGTAATATCCCAAAACACAATGAAACATCATAATCCAAATGTAGGGTTCATACATTATCCATTTCTCTAGCTACAAATGATTTAGTTCATAAAAAAATAATAGACAACAACAAATAAAAGTGTAATATTCATGTTTAAAATATGAAATAGAATTGGATTACACTATTAATTTGTATCTTGAATTTGTCACCATTGTCTGGAATTTGGTAATAGTCTATTGCAAGATATTCCAGGAAGCATATTCTGTAATAATCAAAATAAATTAAATATAATTAAAATTAAAATTTGACTACAAGAATTAACAAAAAGAACAACCATTAACCAAGGGGACATGAACACAAAAAATATAAAATAAATGTAATAAATAATTCAAATAGATAAACATTTAATTCATAGGCTGTGTGTACTATTCTAATAACATAAGGTGACAACAGTTTGAAAATATCATGAGTTTATACACATATTTTCTAAGACCTCAAAAGATATGATGTATTTCTTCAACCTAAATAAAAATACGTTCACATATGTAAACCACAAGGAGATAAAATAAAAAGAATGTATGGTAGACTACCATATATGATGTTTGAAAATAAGGCTTTCTCTAATAGGTGTCAAACAAGTTTTACAACCTAATTTAATTTCTCTTACATCTATTTCCCTACTCTCCATACATACTCCAACCACTATGAATAGATGGTCTAACAAATTAAGTGCAAAAACATCTCTTGTGGTGTTGGTGTATATTTCGATATTCTGTAAAATATATATAGGAAAAATCTACCTAATTTTCTCAATATAATTAATTATAAATTTGATCAAAAATGAAAAAAACATTCAAATTAATTTACACCAATGTGAAAAAACACCCCAATTTGCTCGACAGCAGAACAAATTTTTGAACATAATGCTAATCAACGATATGCTACTAGTGGTATTACTGCTTTTCTTTTTAAGGAAATTGCAACAATTCATAATCTTCCAGTTCAGGTAATTAAATATTATTATATTTTCTTCATATAAGAGGCAGAAATGAAGACTCGTTTTTTTATAGGACTTTGTGGTAAGAAATGATATGGGGTGTGGGTCCACTATTGGTCCAATTCTTGCTTCTGGAGTTGGAATTCGTACTGTTGATTGTGGTATTCCTCAACTATCTATGCACAGGTTGGTACATATATATTTTTTTTAATTTTATTATCGAGTTTGATTTCTCAATTACTCTCAAGATCTTTACTTGTTTTTGTTTAATTGCAGTGTGAGAGAGATTTGTGGGAAGGAAGATGTGGAGATTGCTTACTACTACTTTAAGGCGTTTTATGAAATGTTCTCAAGCGTAGATAAAAAACTAAAAATAGATTGCTAAAAGGCAGATTCAATTATTCAAACAACAAACACACATCACACCATTACATTTACTGTCTCAAAGCTATTCATCAAATAAACTCTTGTGGGTAATCAAACAAACACACATTTATTAAATAATAAGAAAAACATGATGGGATCAAATACTTCATTTCTCCAAGCAAATAAAATACTTTATTTCTCAGTCTTTTTGGGATTTACTTCGTTTTTCTTTGAGGATGAGCTAGCAACCATTTTTTCCAGGTACCGCTTCTCTCCAGTGAGCTGTTTGGCTAACTTTCTTAGCCTTTCATTTTCTAAAGCAATTTGCAAGTTTGCTAAGTATAGCCTTACGTTTTCTCTTTCCATCTCTTTCTTCTTGTTCCTGAAAGACATGAAAAAAATGTTAGTTTACTTGTTTTAGACTAGTATACATACCTTTATATTCATAATTCTATTCATAGATTTGCTATCTCACCTCTTTTAAATGATTTACACTACAAAATGAGCAAATGAGGAAGGTGATTTACTCTATTTATACTAATTCACATTGGTAGAACAAATTTTTAAATTAAAAAAGTACCTTAGATTTATAAATTGAAATGATATGGCCAACGATCTAAGATACTAGCATGTAAAAATAGTATTTAGACAGAAGACTGCAGATCTAGATGGAGACAATAGTTGAGGATAATATCATAATTAAGGAAGAAGAGGGAGATACTACAGAGAAATTGAAAAAAAGTAGAATGGATGGAAGAAATGAATTCCGATTAGAGAAGATTGAAATTAGAAGATAACGAATATTTAGAAATTAGAGTTAGATAGTAAAAGTGACGAAAAAAGGAATATCAAGAGGAGGCTGACAGTAGGTTTGAAACTAAGAGTGGAAGAAGATGTATGTATATGTATAGGAAAAGGCGGCAACATTAGGGTTTAATGGGTAGTTTATTTTTTATTGTGTTTGTGAAATTAGTGTGGACCCTAAATTGTATTAATATTTTAATTATAGTTTAAAATTATAATTTTAATAAATAACATGAAATTATTTTTTTCTTATTATATATTTTCTAATAAAGTTTTATATTTAACTTCTATGAATAAAATTGTTTCTACTATATACTTTTGATATTTGTTCGATAAAGTTTTAATCCCCTAATTGTCTTTATATGTTACTGTTTATAAATTGAACATTACCTATGCAAAAAATTAAAAATTAATATTTTAATTTATTACTACTTAATCAAATTGTTTAAAAACTTAGTTTTTAAATAGTTAATTGTTCAATAGATGTACTCGACTTCTTACAGTAATCTAAGATAATTTATCTATTAAAATATCCTTGAATTTACCAATAATAGAGGATGGTGACATTGTGATGCTAGTTAAATGTTTATTTTTGTCAAAGTTAAATTATGATGAATTATAATGTAGTGTTACGACATTCATTGATGAATTGCATTCTGAAAAGTATGGCTTATGAGTTTTACCCTTATTCTTACTAAAATAAGTGTTGTTATAAATAAAACAAAATATCATTCATAAAAATGTTCGAGCATAGATAACTTTTAAAATCCTTCAAGGTCTTTTAAAGCTAGTAGTGACTACCGCAAAAAAAAAATTGCTAATATCACCATTGAGGATGCTTTTGATGAAACATTGTTTAAGTTAACTGTAAAATTATCTAAATTGGATGTCATGAAATGAAGCTTATAAGAGTAGTGAACTAGAGTGTTAAGTGTATTGCAAGAAAAATACATTAACTTATATCCTATAGGGTTCGCCAAGTACATATTTTCTAAATATGATAGATTCCAGATTGTCAAATGTTTGAAGATAAGGATGCAACTATAGATTCAGTATCATTGTGGTAGTGTATTACATGTCGTTTCTCTACATGTCGTTAGTATAGGGACAAAATCTTTACAATGTGTATTTACCTTTGTTGTCCCCTAGAGTGTGATAGGTAAATCAACACCTAGGGGAGCTACTACCCACAAGTGAATGAGTCGTTAACAAGTAACAAATAATTACTAGGAATATCGTTCTCCATATGCACTAGGAGGTTAATTCATTTGTCTTTCCAGGAAGCGTAGAGGGGACAAATTACAGTTAACTAAAACATAAAATATATTTTTTGTTTCTCAAAAGTAAGGATTAAAGTCAAAATAAATAATATATGATTAGTAATGTATTTTTAACCAAAGGACATACTAGTCAACACGAGAATATAGATAAGAAGATAGTTTGAGAGTCGCTACTAATTTCCACTAATTATGAATTTACCCTTTTATGGATATCATGGTAAATTGTTATTTTAGCAATAGTCGAAACTCTAAAATCCCTTAATTCCATCCCAGGTAGATAGAGGGATTTCTACAATTCTATGGACCTCTCCAGAGTGACCCCTACAAAACTTCAAACGTAATTAATTCTAAATTAATTGACTATCCGGTTAGTCAAGACCTCCTAACTCAATAAGACACACCGAATGATTATATATTATTTTCTATAATCCGATCTCCCCCTCTTCCCCTCCCAGATGACAGTCTAGTCTACTAATACCACCTACAACTTTATCTTCATAAGGGCTGAAGAAATCATAAATACATAATGAATGCTAAATCAATTCATTTGAATAGTAATATCCCAAAACACAATGAAACATCATAATCCAAATGTAGGGTTCATACATTATCCATTTCTCTAGCTACAAATGATTTAGTTCATAAAAAAAGAATAGACAAAAACAAATAAAAGTGTAATATTCATGTTTAAAATATGAAATAGAATTGGATTACACTATTAATTTGTATCTTGAATTTGTCACCATTGTCTGGAATTTGGTAATAGTCTATTGCAAGATATCCCAGGAAGCATATTCTGTAATAATCAAAATAAATTAAATATAATTAAAATTAAAATTTGACTACAAGAATTAACAAAAAGAACAACCATTAACCAAGGGGACATGAACACAAAAAATATAAAATAAATGTAATAAATAATTCAAATAGATAAACATTTAATTCATAGGCTGTGTGTACTATTCTAATAACATAAGGTGACAACAGTTTGAAAATATCATGAGTTTATACACATATTTTCTAAGACCTCAAAAGATATGATGTATTTCTTCAACCTAAATACAAATACGTTCACATATGTAAACCACAAGGAGATAAAATAAAAAGAATGTATGGTAGACTACCATATATGATGTTTGAAAATAAGGCTTTCTCCAATAGGTGTCAAAAAAGTCTTACAACCTAATTTAATTTCTCTTACATCTATTTCCCTACTCTCCATACATACTCCAACCACTATGAATAGATGGTCTAACAAATTAAGTGCAAAAACATCTCTTGTGGTGTTGGTGTATATTTCGATATTCTGTAAAATATATATAGGAAAAATCTACCTAATTTTCTCGATATAATTAATTATAAATTTGATCAAAAATGAAAAAAACATTCAAATTAATTTACACCAATGTGAAAAAACACCCCAATTTGCTCGACAGCAGAACAAATTTTTGAACATATGCTACTAGTGGTATTACTGCTTTTCTTTTTAAGGAAATTGCAACAATTCATAATCTTCCAGTTCAGGTAATTAAATATTATTATATTTTCTTCATATAAGAGGCAGAAATGAAGACTCGTTTTTTTATAGGACTTTGTGGTAAGAAATGATATGGGGTGTGGGTCCACTATTGGTCCAATTCTTGCTTCTGGAGTTGGAATTCGTACTGTTGATTGTGGTATTCCTCAACTATCTATGCACAGGTTGGTACATATATATTTTTTTTAATTTTATTATCGAGTTTGATTTCTCAATTACTCTCAAGATCTTTACTTGTTTTTGTTTAATTGCAGTGTGATAGAGATTTGTGGGAAGGAAGATGTGGAGATTGCTTACAACTACTTTAAGGCGTTTTATGAAATGTTCTCAAGCGTAGATAAAAAACTAAAAATAGATTGCTAAAAGGCAGATTCAATTATTCAAACAACAAACACACATCACACCATTACATTTACTGTCTCAAAACTATTCAACAAATAAACTCTTGTGGGTAATCAAACAAACACACATTTATTAAATAATAAGAAAAACATGATGGGATCAAATACTTCATTTCTCCAAGCAAAAAAAATACTTCATTTCTCAGTCTTTTTGGGATTTACTTCATTTTTCTTTGAGGATGAGCTAGCAACCATTGTTTCCAGGTGTCGCTTCTCTCCAGTGAGCTGTTTGGCTAACTTTCTTAGCCTTTCATTTTCTAAAGCAATTTGCAAGTTTGCTAAGTATAGCCTTACGTTTTCTCTTTCCATCTCTTTCTTCTTGTTCCTGAAAGACATGAAAAAAATGTTAGTTTACTTGTTTTAGACTAGTATACATACCTTTATATTCATAATTCTATTCATAGATTTGCTATCTCACCTCTTTTAAATGATTTACACTACAAAATGAGCAAATGAGGAAGGTGATTTACTCTATTTATACTAATTCACATTGGTAGAACAAATTTTTAAATTAAAAAAGTACCTTAGATTTATAAATTGAAATGATATGGCCAACGATCTAAGATACTAGCATGTAAAAATAGTATTTAGACAGAAGACTGCAGATCTAGATGGAGACAATAGTTGAGGATAATATCATAATTAAGGAAGAAGAGGGAGATACTACAGAGAAATTGAAAAAAAGTAGAATGGATGGAAGAAATGAATTCCTATTAGAGAAGATTGAAATTAGAAGATAACGAATATTTAGAAATTAGAGTTAGATAGTAAAAGTGACGAAAAAAGGAATATCAAGAGGAGGCTGACAATAGGTTTGAAACTAAGAGTGGAAGAAGATGTATGTATATGTATAGGAAAAGGCGGCAACATTAGGGTTTAATGGGTAGTTTATTTTTTATTGTGTTTGTGAAATTAGTGTGGACCCTAAATTGTATTAATATTTTAATTATAGTTTAAAATTATAATTTTAATAAATAACATGAAATTATTTTTTTCTTATTATATATTTTCTAATAAAGTTTTATATTTAACTTCTATGAATAAAATTGTTTCTACTGTATACTTTTGATATTTGTTCGATAAAGTTTTAATCCCCTAATTGTCTTTATATGTTACTGTTTATAAATTGAACATTACCTATGCAAAAAATCAAAAATTAATATTTTAATTTATTACTACTTAATCAAATTGTTTAAAAACTTAGTTTTTAAATAGTTAATTGTTCAATAGATGTACTCGACTTCTTACAGTAATCTAAGATAATTTATCTATTAAAATATCCTTGAATTTACCAATAATAGAGGATGGTGACATTGTGATGCTAGTTAAATGTTTATTTTTGTCAAAGTTAAATTATGATGAATTATAATGTAGTGTTACGACATTCATTGATGAATTGCATTCTGAAAAGTATGGCTTATGAGTTTTACCCTTATTCTTACTAAAATAAGTGTTGTTATAAATAAAACAAAATATCATTCATAAAAATGTTCGAGCATAGATAACTTTTAAAATCCTTCAAGGTCTTTTAGAGCTAGTAGTGACTACCACAAAAAAAAAAATTGCTAATATCACCATTGAGGATGCTTTTGATGAAACATTGTTTAAGTTAACTGTAAAATTATCTAAATTGGATGTCATGAAATGAAGCTTATAAGAGTAGTGAACTAGAGTGTTAAGTGTATTGCAAGAAAAATACATTAACTTATATCCTATAGGGTTCGCCAAGTACATATTTTCTAAATATGATAGATTCCAGATTGTCAAATGTTTGAAGATAAGGATGCAACTATAGATTCAGTATCATTGTGGTAGTGTATTACATGTCATTTCTCTACATGTCGTTAGTATAGGGACAAAATCTTTACAATGTGTATTTACCTTTGTTGTCCCCTAGAGTGTGATAGGTAAATCAACACCTAGGGGAGCTACTACCCACAAGTGAATGAGTCGTTAACAAGTAACAAATAATTACTAGGAATATCGTTCTCCATATGCACTAGGAGGTTAATTCTTTTGTCTTTCCAGGAAGCGTAGAGGGGACAAATTACAGTTAACTAAAACATAAAATATATTTTTTGTTTCTCAAAAGTAAGGATTAAAGTCAAAATAAATAATATATGATTAGTAATGTATTTTTAACCAAAGGACATACTAGTCAACACGAGAATATAGATAAGAAGATAGTTTGAGAGTCGCTACTAATTTCCACTAATTATGAATTTACCCTTTTATGGATATCATGGTAAATTGTTATTTTAGCAATAGTCGAAACTCTAAAATCCCTTAATTCCATCCCAGGTAGATAGTGGGATTTCTACAATTCTATGGACCTCTCCAGAGTGACCCCTACAAAACATCAAACGTAATTAATTCTAAATTAATTGACTATCCGGTTAGTCAAGACCTCCTAACTCAATAAGACACACCGAATGATTATATATTATTTTCTATAATCCGATCTCCCCCTCTCCCCCTCCCAGATGACAGTCTAGTCTACTAATACCACCTACAACTTTATCTTCATAAGGGCTGAAGAAATCATAAATACATAATGAATGCTAAATTAATTCATTTGAATAGTAATATCCCAAAACACAATGAAACATCATAATCCAAATGTAGGGTTCATACATTATCCATTTCTCTAGCTACAAATGATTTAGTTCATAAAAAAAGAATAGACAACAACAAATAAAAGTGTAATATTCATGTTTAAAATATGAAATAGAATTGGATTACACTATTAATTTGTATCTTGAATTTGTCACCATTGTCTGGAATTTGGTAATAGTCTATTGCAAGATATCCCAGGAAGCATATTCTGTAATAATCAAAATAAATTAAATATAATTAAAATTAAAATTTGACTATAAGAATTAACAAAAAGAACAACCATTAACCAAGTAGACATGAACACAAAAAATATAAAATAAATGTAATAAATAATTCAAATAGATAAACATTTAATTCATAGGCTGTGTGTACTATTATAATAACATAAGGTGACATTGTACACTTTTAAAATATCATGAGTTTATACACATATTTTCTAAGACCACAAAAGATATGATGTATTTCTTCAACCTAAATAAAAATACGTTCACATATGTAAACCACAAGGAGATAAAATAAAAAGAATGTATGGTAGACTACCATATATGATGTTTGAAAATAAGGCTTTCTCCAATAGGTGTCAAACAAGTCTGACAACCTAATTTAATTTCTCTTACATCTATTTCCCTACTCTCCATACATACTCCAACCACTATGAATAGATGGTCTAACAAATTAAGTGCAAAAACATCTCTTGTGGTGTTGGTGTATATTTCGATATTCTGTAAAATATATATAGGAAAAATCTACCTAATTTTCTCAATATAATTAATTATAAATTTGATCAAAAATGAAAAAAACATTCAAATTAATTTACACCAATGTGAAAAAACACCCCAATTTGCTCGACAGCAGAACAAATTTTTGAACATAATGCTAATCAACGATATGCCACTAGTGGTATTACTGCTTTTCTTTTTAAGGAAATTGCAACAATTCATAATCTTCCAGTTCAGGTAATTAAATATTATTATATTTTATTCATATAAGAGGCAGAAATGAAGACTCGTTTTTTTATAGGACTTTGTGGTAAGAAATGATATGGGGAGTGGGTCCACTATTGGTCCAATTCTTGCTTCTGGAGTTGGAATTCGTACTGTTGATTGTGGTATTCCTCAACTATCTATGCACAGGTTGGTACAGATATATTTTTTTTAATTTTATTATCGAGTTTGATTTCTCAATTACTCTCAAGATCTTTACTTGTTTTTGTTTAATTGCAGTGTGAGAGAGATTTGTGGGAAGGAAGATGTGGAGATTGCTTACAACTACTTTAAGGCGTTTTATGAAATGTTCTCAAGCGTAGATAAAAAACTAAAAATAGATTGCTAAAAGGCAGATTCAATTATTCAAACAACAAACAAACATCACACCATTACATTTACTGTCTCAAAGCTATTCATCAAATAAACTCTTGTGGGTAATCAAACAAACACACATTTATTAAATAATAAGAAAAACATGATGGGATCAAATACTTCATTTCTCCAAGCAAAAAAAATACTTCATTTCTCAGTCTTTTTGGGATTCACTTCATTTTTCTTTGAGGATGAGCTAGCAACCATTGCTTCCAGGTGCCGCTTCTCTCCAGTGAGCTGTTTGGCTAACTTTCTTAGCCTTTCATTTTCTAAAGCAATTTGCAAGTTTGCTAAGTATAGCCTTGCGTTTTCTCTTCCATCTCTTTCTTCTTGTTCCTGAAAGACAAGAAAAAAATGTTAGTTTACTTGTTTTAGACTACTAGTATACATACATTTATATTCCAAATTCTATTCATAGATTTGCTATCTCACCTCCTTTAAATGATTTACACTACAAAATGAGCAAATAAGGAAGGTGATTTACTCTATTTATACTAATTCACATTGGTAGAACAAATTTTTAAATTAAAAAACTACCTTAGATTTATAAATTGAAATGATATGGCCAACGATCTAAGATACTAGCATGTAAAAATAGTATTTAGACAGAAGACTGCAGATCTAGATGGAGACAATAGTTGAGGATAATATCATAATTAAGGAAGAAGAGGGAGATACTACAGAGAAATTGAAAAAAAGTAGATTGGATGGAAGAAATGAATTCCGATTAAAGAAGATTGAAATTAGAAGATAACGAATATTTAGACATTAGAGTTAGATAGTAAAAGTGACGAAAAAAGGAATATCAAGAGGAGGCTGACAGTAGGTTTGAAACTAAGAGTGGAAGAAGATGTATGTATATGTATAGGAAAAGGCGGCAACATTAGGGTTTAATGGGTAGTTTATTTTTTATTGTGTTTGTGAAATTAGTGTGGACCCTAAATTGTATTAATATTTTAATTATAGTTTAAAATTATAATTTTAATAAATAACATGAAATTATTTTTTTCTTATTATATATTTTCTAATAAAGTTTTATATTTAACTTCTATGAATAAAATTGTTTCTACTGTATACTTTTGATATTTGTTCGATAAAGTTTTAATCCCCTAATTGTCTTTATATGTTATTGTTTTAAATTGAACATTACCTATGAAAAAAATTAAAAATTAATATTTTAATTTATTACTACTTAATCAAATTATTTAAAAACTTAGTTTTTAAATAGTAAATTGTTCAATAGATGTACTCGACTTCTTACAGTAATCTAAGATAATTTATCTATTAAAATATCCTTGAATTTACCAATAATAGAGGATGGTGACATTGTGATACTAGTTAAATGTTTATTTTTGTCAAAGTTAAATTATGATGAATTATAATGTAGTGTTACGACATTCATTGATGAATTGCATTCTGAAAAGTATGGCTTATATGTTTTACCCTTATTCTTACTAAAATAAGTGTTGTTATATATAAAACAAAATATCCTTCATAAAAATGTTCGAGCATAGATAACTTTTAAAATCCTTCAAGGTCTTTTAGAGCTAGTAGTGACTACCACAAAAAAAATTGCTAATATCACCATTGAGGATGCTTCTGATGAAACATTGTTAAAGTTAACTGTAAAATTATCTAAATTGGATGTCATGAAATGAAGCTTATAAGAGTAGTGAACTAGAGTGTTAAGTGTATTTCAAGAAAAATACATTAACTTATATCCTATAGGGTTCGCCAAGTACATATTTTCTAAATATGATAGATTCCAGATTGTCAAAGGTTTGAAGATAAGGATGCAACTATACATTCAGTATCATTGTGGTAGTGTATTACATGTCGTTTCTCTACATGTCGTTAGTATAGCGACAAAATCGTTACAATGTGTATTTACCTTTGTTGTCCCCTAGAGTGTGATAGGTAAATCAACACCTAGGGGAGCTACTACCCACAAGTGAATGAGTCGTTAACAAGTAACAAATAATTACTAGGAATATCGTTCTCCATATGCACTAGGAGGGTAATTCTTTTGTCTTTCCAGGAAGCGTAGAGGGGACAAATTACAGTTAACTAAAACATAAAATATATTTTTTATTTCTCAAAAGTAAGGATTAAAGTCAAAATAAATAATATATGATTAGTAATGTATTTTTAACCAAAGGACATACTAGTCAACACGAGAATATAGATAAGAAGATAGTTTGAGAGTCGCTACTAATTTCCACTAATTATGAATTTACCCATTTATGGATATCATGGTAAATTGTTATTTTAGCAATAGTCGAAACTCTAAAATCCCTTAATTCCATCCCAGGTAGATAGAGGGTTATCCTACAATTCTATGGACCTCTCCCGAGTGAGCCGTACAAAACTTTCAAACGTAATTAATTCTAAATTAATTGACTATCCGGTTAGTCAAGACCTCCTAACTCAATAAGACACACCGAATGATTATATATTATTTTCTATAATCCGATCTCCCCCTCTCTCCCTCCCGGATGACAGTCTAGTCTACTAATACCACCTACAACTTTATCTTCATAAGGGCTGAAGAAATCATAAATACATAATGAATGCTAAATCAATTCATTTGTATAGTAATATCCCAAAACACAATGAAACATCATAATCCAAATGTAGGGTTCATACATTATCCCTTTCTCTAGCTACAAATGATTTAGTTCATAAAAAAATAATAGACAACAACAAATAAAAGTGTAATATTCATGTTTAAAATATGAAATAGAATTGGATTACACTATTAATTTGTATCTTGAATTTGTCACCATTGTCTGGAATCTGGTAATAGTCTATTGCAAGATATCCCAGGAAGCATATTCTGTAATAATCAAAATAAATTAAATATAATTAAAATTAAAATTTGACTATAATAATTAACAAAAAGAACAACCATTAACCAAGGGGACATGAACACAAAAAATATAAAATAAATGTAATAAATAATTCAAATAGATAAACGTTTAATTCATAGGCTGTGTGTACTATTCTAATAACATAAGGTGACATTGTACACTTTTAAAATATCATGAGTTTATACACATATTTTCTAAGACCACAAAAGATATGATGTATTTCTTCAACCTAAATAAAAATACGTTCACATATGTAAACCACAAGGAGATAAAATAAAAAGAATGTATGGTAGACTGCCATATATGATGTTTGAAAATATGCTTTCTCCAATAGGTGTCAAACAAGTCTTACAACCTAATTTAATTTCTCTTACATCTATTTCCCTACTCTCCATACATACTCCAGCCACTATGAATAGATGGTCTAACAAATTAAGTGCAAAAACATCTCTTGTGGTGTTGGTGTATATTTCGATATTCTGTAAAATATATATAGGAAGAATCTACCTAATTTTCTCAATATAATTAATTATAAATTTGATCAAAAATGAAAATAACATTCAAATTAATTTACACCAATGTGAAAAAACACCCCAATTTGCTCGACAGTAGAACAAATTTTTGAACATAATGCTAATCAACGATATGTCACTAGTGGTATTACTGCTTTTCTTTTTAAGAAAATTGCAACAATTCATAATCTTCCAGTTCAGGTAATTAAATATTATTATATTTTCTTCATATAAGAGGCAGAAATGAAGACTCGTTTTTTTATAGGACTTTGTGGTAAGAAATGATATGGGGTGTGGGTCCACTATTGGTCCAATTCTTGCTTCTGGAGTTGGAATTCGTACTGTTGATTGTGGTATTCCTCAACAATCTATGCACAGGTTGGTACATATATATTTTTTTTAATTTTATTATCGAGTTTGATTTCTCAATTACTCTCAAGATCTTTACTTGTTTTTGTTTAATTGCAGTGTGAGAGAGATTTGTGGGAAGGAAGATGTGGAGATTGCTTACAACTACTTTAAGGCATTTTATGAAATGTTCTCAAGCGTAGATAAAAAACTAAAAATAGATTGCTAAAAGGCAGATTCAATTATTCAAACAACAAACACACATCACACCATTACATTTACTGTCTCAAAGCTATTCATCAAATAAACTCTTGTGGGTAATCAAACAAACACACATTTATTAAATAATAAGAAAAACATGATGGGATCAAATACTTCAATTCTCCAAGCAAAAAAAATACTTCATTTCTCAGTCTTTTTGGGATTCACTTCATTTTTCTTTGAGGATGAGCTAGCAATCATTGCTTCCAGGTGCCGCTTCTCTCCAGTGAGCTGTTTGGCTAACTTTCTTAGCCTTTCATTTTCTAAAGCAATTTGCAAGTTTGCTAAGTATAGCCTTGCGTTTTCTCTTTCCAACTCTTTCTTCTTGTTCCTGAAAGACATGAAAAAAATGTTAGTTTACTTGTTTTAGACTAGTATACATACCTTTATATTCCAAATTCTATTCATAGATTTGCTATCTCACCTCCTTTAAATGATTTACACTACAAAATGAGAAAATGAGGAAGGTGATTTACTCTATTTATACTAATTAACATTGGTAGAACAAATTTTTAAATGAAAAAATACCTTAGATTTATAAATTGAAATGATATGGCCAACGATCTAAGATAATAGCATGTAAAAATAGTATTTAGACAGAAGACTGCAGATCTAGATGGAGACAATAGTTGAGGATAATATCATAATTAAGGAAGAAGAGGGAGATACTACAGAGAAATTGAAAAAAAGTAGATTGGATGGAAGAAATGAATTCCGATTAGAGAAGATTGAAATTAGAAGATAACGAATATTTAGACATTAGAGTTAGATAGTAAAAGTGATGAAAAAAGGAATATCAAGAGGAGGCTGACAGTAGGTTTGAAACTAAGAGTGGAAGAAGATGTATGTATATGTATAGTAAAAGGCGGAAACATTAGGGTTTAATGGGTAGTTTATTTTTTATTGTGTTTGTGAAATTAGTGTGGACCCTAAATTGTATTAATATTTTAATTATAGTTTAAAATTATAATTTTAATAAATAACATGAAATTATTTTTTTCTTATTATATATTTTCTAATAAAGTTTTATATTTAACTTCTATGAATAAAATTGTTTCTACTGTATACTTTTGATATTTGTTCGATAAAGTTTTAATCCCCTAATTGTCTTTATATGTTATTGTTTATAAATTGAACATTACCTATGCAAAAAATTAAAAATTAATATTTTAATTTATTACTACTTAATCAAATTATTTAAAAACTTAGTTTTAAATAGTTAATTTTTCAATAGATGTACTCGACTTCTTACAGTAATCTAAGATAATTTATCTATTAAAATATCCTTGAATTTACCAATAATAGAGGATGGTGACATTGTGATGCTAGTTAAATGTTTATTTTTGTCAAAGTTAAATTATGATGAATTATAATGTAGTGTTACGACATTCATTGATGAATTGCATTCTGAAAAGTATGGCTTATGAGTTTTACCCTTATTCTTACTAAAATAAGTGTTGTTATAAATAAAACAAAATATCATTCATAAAAATGTTCGAGCATAGATAACTTTTAAAATCCTTCAAGGTCTTTTAGAGCTAGTAGTGACTACCACAAAAAAAATTGCTAATATCACCATTGAGGATGCTTTTGATGAAACATTGTTAAAGTTAACTGTAAAATTATCTAAATTGGATGTCATGAAATGAAGCTTATAAGAGTAGTGAACTAGAGTGTTAAGTGTATTGCAAGAAAAATACATTAACTTATATACTATAGGGTTCGCCAAGTACATATTTTCTAAATATGATAGATCCAGATTGTCAAAGGTTTGAAGATAAGGATGCAACTATACATTCAGTATCATTGTGGTAGTGTATTACATGTCGTTTCTCTACATGTCGTTAGTATAGGGACAAAATCGTTACAATGTGTATTTACCTTTGTTGTCCCCTAGAGTGTGATAGGTAAATCAACACATAGGGGAGCTACTACCCACAAGTGAATGAGTCGTTAACAAGTAACAAATAATTACTAGGAATATCGTTCTCCATATGCACTAGGAGGTTAATTCTTTTGTCTTTCCAGGAAGCGTAGAGGGGACAAATTACAGTTAACTAAAACATAAAATATATTTTTTGTTTCTCAAAAGTAAGGATTTAAGTCAAAATAAATAATATATGATAAGTAATGTATTTCTAACCAAAGGACATACTAGTCAACACGAGAATATAGATAAGAAGATAGTTTGAGAGTCGCTACTAATTTCCACTAATTACGAATTTACCCATTTATGGATATCATGGTAAATTGTTATTTTAGCAATCGTCGAAACTCTAAAATCCCTTAATTCCATCCCAGGTAGATAGAGGGTTATCCTACAATTCTATGGACCTCTCCCGAGTGACCCCTACAAAAATTTCAAACGTAATTAATTCTAAATTAATTGACTATCCGGTTAGTCAAGACCTCCTAACTCAATAACACACACCAAATGATTATATATTATTTTCTATAATCCGATCTCCCCCTCTCCCCCTCCCGGATGACAGTCTAGTCTACTAATACCACCTACAACTTTATCTTCATAAGGGCTGAAGAAATCATAAATACATAATGAATGCTAAATCAATTCATTTGAATAGTAATATCCCAAAACACAATGAAACATCATAATCCAAATGTAGGGTTCATACATTGTCCCTTTCTCTAGCTACAAATGATTTAGTTCATAACAAAATAATAGACAACAACAAATAAAAGTGTAATATTCATGTTTAAAATATGAAATAGAATTGGATTTCACTATTAATTTGTATCTTGAATTTGTCACCATTGTCTAGAATTTGGTAATAGTCTATTGCAAGATATCCCAGGAAGCATATTCTGTAATAATCAAAATAAATTAAATATAATTAAAATTAAAATTTGACTATAATAATTAACAAAAAGAACAACCATTAACCAAGGGGACATGAACACAAAAAATATAAAATAAATGTAATAAATAATTCAAATAGATAAACGTTTAATTCATAGGCTGTGTGTACTATTCTAATAACATAAGGTGACATTGTACACTTTTAAAATATCATGAGTTTATACACATATTTTCTAAGACCACAAAAGATATGATGTATTTCTTTAACCTAAATAAAAATACGTTCACATATGTAAACCACAAGGAGATAAAATAAAAAGAATGTATGGTAGACTACCATATATGATGTTTGAAAATATGCTTTCTCCAATAGGTGTCAAACAAGTCTTACAACCTAATTTAATTTCTCTTACATCTATTTCCCTACTCTCCATACATACTCCAACCACTATGAATAGATGGTCTAACAAATTAAGTGCAACAACATCTCTTGTGGTGTTGGTGTATATTTCGATATTCTGTAAAATATATATAGGAAAAATCTACCTAATTTTCTCAATATAATTAATTATAAATTTGATCAAAAATGAAAAAAACATTCAAATTAATTTACACCAATGTGAAAAAACACCCCAATTTGCTGGACAGCAGAACAAATTTTTGAACATAATGCTAATCAACGATATGCCACTAGTGGTATTACTGCTTTTCTTTTTAAGGAAATTGCAACAATTCATAATCTTCCAGTTCAGGTAATTAAATATTATTATATTTTCTTCATATAAGAGGCAGAAATGAAGACTCGTTTTTTTATAGGACTTTGTGGTAAGAAATGATATGGGGTCTTGCTTCTGGAGTTGGAATTCGTACTGTTGATTGTGGTATTCCTCAACTATCTATGCACAGGTTGGTACATATATATTTTTTTTAATTTTATTATCGAGTTTGATTTCTCAATTACTCTCAAGATCTTTACTTGTTTTTGTTTAATTGCAGTGTGAGAGAGATTTGTGGGAAGGAAGATGTGGAGATTGCTTACAACTACTTTAAGGTGTTTTATGAAATGTTCTCAAGCGTAGATAAAAAACTAAAAATAGATTGCTAAAAGGCAGATTCAATTATTCAAACAACAAACACACATCACACCATTACATTTACTGTCTCAAAGCTATTCATCAAATAAACTCTTGTGGGTAATCAAACAAGCACACATTTATTAAATAATAAGAAAAAACATGATGGGATCAAATACTTCATTTCTCCAAGCAAAACAAATACTTCATTTCTCAGTCTTTTTGGGATTCACTTCATTTTTCTTTGAGGATGTGCTAGCAACCATTGCTTCCAGGTGCCGCTTCTCTCCAGTGAGCTGTTTGGCTAACTTTCTTAGCCTTTCATTTTCTAAAGCAATTTGCAAGTTTGCTAAGTATAGCCTTGCGTTTTCTCTTTCCATCTCTTTCTTCTTGTTCCTGAAAGACAAGAAAATAATGTTAGTTTACTTGTTTTAAACTAGTATACATACCTTTATATTCCAAAATCTATTCATAGATTTGCTATCTCACCTCTTTTAAATGATTTACGCTACAAAATGAGCAAATGAGGAAGGTGATTTACTCTATTTATACTAATTCACATTGGTAGAACAAATTTTTAAATTAAAAAAATACCTTAGATTTATAAATTGAAATGATATGGCCAACGATCTAAGATACTAGCATGTAAAAATAGTATTTAGACAGAAGACTGCAGATCTAGATGGAGACAATAGTTGAAGATAATATCATAATTAAGGAAGAAGAGGGAGATACTACAGAGAAATTGAAAAAAAGTAGATTGGATGGAAGAAATGAATTCCGATTAGAGAAGATTTAAATTAGAAGATAACGAATTTTTAGACATTAGAGTTAGATAGTAAATGTGACGAAAAAAGGAATATCAAGAGGAGGCTAACAGTAGGTTTGAATGGGTAGTTTATTTTTTATTGTGTTTGTGAAATTAGTGTGGACCTTAAATTGTATTAATATTTTAATTATAGTTTAAAATTATAATTTTAATAAATAACATGAAATTGTTTTTTTCTTATTATATATTTTCTAATAAAGTTTTATATTTAACTTCTATGAATAAAATTGTTTCTACCGTATACTTTTGATATTTGTTTGTTAAAGTTTTAATCCCCTAACTGTCTTTATATGTTATTGTTTATAAATTGAACATTACCTATGCAAAAAATTAAAAATTAATATTTTAATTTATTACTACTTAATCAAATTATTTAAAAACTTAGTTTTAAATAGTTAATTTTTCAATAGATGTACTCGACTTCTTACAGTAATCTAAGATAATTTATCTATTAAAATATCCTTGAATTTACCAATAATAGAGGATGGTGACATTGTGATGCTAGTTAAATGTTTATTTTTGTCAAAGTTAAATTATGATGAATTATAATGTAGTGTTACGACATTCATTGATGAATTGCATTCTGAAAAGTATGGCTTATGAGTTTTACCCTTATTCTTACTAAAATAAGTGTTGTTATAAATAAAACAAAATATCATTCATAAAAATGTTCGAGCATAGATAACTTTTAAAATCCTTCAAGGTCTTTTAGAGCTAGTAGTGACTACCACAAAAAAAATTGCTAATATCACCATTGAGGATGCTTTTGATGAAACATTGTTAAAGTTAACTGTAAAATTATCTAAATTGGATGTCATGAAATGAAGCTTATAAGAGTAGTGAACTAGAGTGTTAAGTGTATTGCAAGAAAAATACATTAACTTATATACTATAGGGTTCGCCAAGTACATATTTTCTAAATATGATAGATCCAGATTGTCAAAGGTTTGAAGATAAGGATGCAACTATACATTCAGTATCATTGTGGTAGTGTATTACATGTCGTTTCTCTACATGTCGTTAGTATAGGGACAAAATCGTTACAATGTGTATTTACCTTTGTTGTCCCCTAGAGTGTGATAGGTAAATCAACACATAGGGGAGCTACTACCCACAAGTGAATGAGTCGTTAACAAGTAACAAATAATTACTAGGAATATCGTTCTCCATATGCACTAGGAGGTTAATTCTTTTGTCTTTCCAGGAAGCGTAGAGGGGACAAATTACAGTTAACTAAAACATAAAATATATTTTTTGTTTCTCAAAAGTAAGGATTTAAGTCAAAATAAATAATATATGATAAGTAATGTATTTCTAACCAAAGGACATACTAGTCAACACGAGAATATAGATAAGAAGATAGTTTGAGAGTCGCTACTAATTTCCACTAATTACGAATTTACCCATTTATGGATATCATGGTAAATTGTTATTTTAGCAATCGTCGAAACTCTAAAATCCCTTAATTCCATCCCAGGTAGATAGAGGGTTATCCTACAATTCTATGGACCTCTCCCGAGTGACCCCTACAAAACTTTCAAACGTAATTAATTCTAAATTAATTGACTATCCGGTTAGTCAAGACCTCCTAACTCAATAACACACACCGAATGATTATATATTATTTTCTATAATCCGATCTCCCCCTCTCCCCCTCCCGGATGACAGTCTAGTCTACTAATACCACCTACAACTTTATCTTCATAAGGGCTGAAGAAATCATAAATACATAATGAATGCTAAATCAATTCATTTGAATAGTAATATCCCAAAACACAATGAAACATCATAATCCAAATGTAGGGTTCATACATTGTCCCTTTCTCTAGCTACAAATGATTTAGTTCATAACAAAATAATAGACAACAACAAATAAAAGTGTAATATTCATGTTTAAAATATGAAATAGAATTGGATTTCACTATTAATTTGTATCTTGAATTTGTCACCATTGTCTAGAATTTGGTAATAGTCTATTGCAAGATATCCCAGGAAGCATATTCTGTAATAATCAAAATAAATTAAATATAATTAAAATTAAAATTTGACTATAATAATTAACAAAAAGAACAACCATTAACCAAGGGGACATGAACACAAAAAATATAAAATAAATGTAATAAATAATTCAAATAGATAAACGTTTAATTCATAGGCTGTGTGTACTATTCTAATAACATAAGGTGACATTGTACACTTTTAAAATATCATGAGTTTATACACATATTTTCTAAGACCACAAAAGATATGATGTATTTCTTCAACCTAAATAAAAATACGTTCACATATGTAAACCACAAGGAGATAAAATAAAAAGAATGTATGGTAGACTACCATATATGATGTTTGAAAATATGCTTTCTCCAATAGGTGTCAAACAAGTCTTACAACCTAATTTAATTTCTCTTACATCTATTTCCCTACTCTCCATACATACTCCAACCACTATGAATAGATGGTCTAACAAATTAAGTGCAACAACATCTCTTGTGGTGTTGGTGTATATTTCGATATTCTGTAAAATATATATAGGAAAAATCTACCTAATTTTCTCAATATAATTAATTATAAATTTGATCAAAAATGAAAAAAACATTCAAATTAATTTACACCAATGTGAAAAAACACCCCAATTTGCTGGACAGCAGAACAAATTTTTGAACATAATGCTAATCAACGATATGCCACTAGTGGTATTACTGCTTTTCTTTTTAAGGAAATTGCAACAATTCATAATCTTCCAGTTCAGGTAATTAAATATTATTATATTTTCTTCATATAAGAGGCAGAAATGAAGACTCGTTTTTTTATAGGACTTTGTGGTAAGAAATGATATGGGGTCTTGCTTTTGGAGTTGGAATTCGTACTGTTGATTGTGGTATTCCTCAACTATCTATGCACAGGTTGGTACATATATATTTTTTTTAATTTTATTATCGAGTTTGATTTCTCAATTACTCTCAAGATCTTTACTTGTTTTTGTTTAATTGCAGTGTGAGAGAGATTTGTGGGAAGGAAGATGTGGAGATTGCTTACAACTACTTTAAGGCGTTTTATGAAATGTTCTCAAGCGTAGATAAAAAACTAAAAATAGATTGCTAAAAGGCAGATTCAATTATTCAAACAACAAACACACATCACACCATTACATTTACTGTCTCAAAGCTATTCATCAAATAAACTCTTGTGGGTAATCAAACAAGCACACATTTATTAAATAATAAGAAAAAACATGATGGGATCAAATACTTCATTTCTCCAAGCAAAACAAATACTTCATTTCTCAGTCTTTTTGGGATTCACTTCATTTTTCTTTGAGGATGTGCTAGCAACCATTGCTTCCAGGTGCCGCTTCTCTCCAGTGAGCTGTTTGGCTAACTTTCTTAGCCTTTCATTTTCTAAAGCAATTTGCAAGTTTGCTAAGTATAGCCTTGCGTTTTCTCTTTCCATCTCTTTCTTCTTGTTCCTGAAAGACAAGAAAATAATGTTAGTTTACTTGTTTTAAACTAGTATACATACCTTTATATTCCAAAATCTATTCATAGATTTGCTATCTCACCTCTTTTAAATGATTTACGCTACAAAATGAGCAAATGAGGAAGGTGATTTACTCTATTTATACTAATTCACATTGGTAGAACAAATTTTTAAATTAAAAAAATACCTTAGATTTATAAATTGAAATGATATGGCCAACGATCTAAGATACTAGCATGTAAAAATAGTATTTAGACAGAAGACTGCAGATCTAGATGGAGACAATAGTTGAAGATAATATCATAATTAAGGAAGAAGAGGGAGATACTACAGAGAAATTGAAAAAAAGTAGATTGGATGGAAGAAATGAATTCCGATTAGAGAAGATTGAAATTAGAAGATAACGAATTTTTAGACATTAGAGTTAGATAGTAAATGTGACGAAAAAAGGAATATCAAGAGGAGGCTGACAGTAGGTTTGAATGGGTAGTTTATTTTTTATTGTGTTTGTGAAATTAGTGTGGACCTTAAATTGTATTAATATTTTAATTATAGTTTAAAATTATAATTTTAATAAATAACATGAAATTGTTTTTTTCTTATTATATATTTTCTAATAAAGTTTTATATTTAACTTCTATGAATAAAATTGTTTCTACTGTATACTTTTGATATTTGTTTGTTAAAGTTTTAATCCCCTAACTGTCTTTATATGTTATTGTTTATAAATTGAACATTACCTATGCAAAAAATTAAAAATTAATATTTTAATTTATTACTACTTAATCAAATTGTTTAAAAACTTAGTTTTTAAATAGTTAATTGTTCAATAGATGTACTCGACTTCTTACTGTAATCTAAGATAATTTATCTATTAAAATATCCTTGAATTTACCAATAATAGAGGATGGTGACATTGTGATGCTAGTTAAATGTTTATTTTTGTCAAAGTTAAATTATGATGAATTATAATGTAGTGTTACGACATTCATTGATGAATTGCATTCTGAAAAATATGGCTTATGAGTTTTACCCTTATTCTTACTAAAATAAGTGTTGTTATAAATAAAACAAAATATCATTCATAAAAATGGTCGAGCATAGATAACTTTTAAAATCCTTCAAGGTCTTTTAGAGCTAGTACTGACTACCACAAAAAAAAATTTGCTAATATCACCATTGAGGATGCTTTTGATGAAACATTGTTAAAGTTAACTGTAAAATTATCTAAATTGGATGTCATGAAATGAAGCTTATAAGAGTAGTGAACTAGAGTATTAAGTGTATTGCAAGAAAAATACATTAACTTATATCCTATAGGGTTCGCCAAGTACATATTTTCTAAATATGATAGATTCCAGATTGTCAAAGGTTTGAAGATAAGGATGCAACTATAGATTCAGTATCATTGTGGTAGTGTATTACATGTCGTTTCTCTACATGTCGTTAGTATAGGGACAAAATCGTTACAATGTGTATTTACCTTTGTTGTCCCCTAGAGTGTGATAGGTAAATCAACACCTAGGGGAGCTACTACCCACAAGTGAATGAGTCGTTAACAAGTAACAAATAATTACTAGGAATATCGTTCTCCATATGCACTAGGAGGTTAATTCTTTTGTCTTTCCAGGAAGCGTAGAGGGGACAAATTACAGTTAACTAAAACATAAAATATATTTTTTGTTTCTCAAAAGTAAGGATTAAAGTCAAAATAAATAATATATGATTAGTAATGTATTTTTAACCAAAGGACATACTAGTCAACACGAGAATATAGATAAGAAGATAGTTTGAGAGTCGCTACTAATTTCCACTAATTATGAATTTACCCATTTATGGATATCATGGTAAATTGTTATTTTAGCAATAGTCGAAACTCTAAAATCCCTTAATTCCATCCCAGATAGATAGAGGGTTATCCTACAATTCTATGGACCTCTCCCGAGTGACCCCTACAAAACTTTCAAACGTAATTAATTCTAAATTAATTGACTATCCGGTTAGTCAAGACCTCCTAACTCAATAACACACACCGAATGATTATATATATTATTTTCTATAATCCGATCTCCCGCTCTCCCCCTCCCGCATGACAGTCTAGACTACTAATACCACTTACAACTTTATCTTCATAAGGGCTGAAGAAATCATAAATACATAATGAATGCTAAATCAATTCATTTGAATAGTAATATCCCAAAACACAATGAAACATCATAATCCAAATGTAGGGTTCATACATTATCCATTTCTCTAGCTACAAATGATTTAGTTCATAAAAAAATAATAGACAACAACATATAAAAGTGTAATATTCATGTTTAAAATATGAAATAGAATTGGATTACACTATTAGTTTGTATCTTGAATTTGTCACCATTGTCTGGAATTTGGTAATAGTCTATTGCAAGATATCCCAGGAAGCATATTCTGTAATAATCAAAATAAATTAAATATAATTAAAATTAAAATTTGACTATAAGAATTAACAAAAAGAACAACCATTAACAAAGGGGACATGAACACAAAAAATATAAACATTTAATTCATAGGCTTTGTGTGTACTATTCTAATAACATAAGGTGACATTGTACACTTTTAAAATAACATGAGTTTATACACATATTTTCTAAGACCACAAAAGATATGATGTACTTCTTCAACCTAAATAAATATACGTTTACATATGTAAACCACAAGGAGATAAAATAAAAAGAATGTATGGTAGACTACCATATATGATGTTTGAAAATATGCTTTCTCCAATAGGTGTCAAACAAGTCTTACAACCTAATTTAATTTCTCTTACATCTATTTCCCTACTCTCCATACATACTCCAACCACTATGAATAGATGGTCTAACAAATTAAGTGCAAAAACATCTCTTGTGGTGTTGGTGTATATTTCGATATTCTGTAAAATATATATAGGAAAAATCTACCTAATTTTCTCAATATAATTAATTATAAATTTGATCAAAAATGAAAAAAACATTCAAATTAATTTACACCAATGTGAAAAAACACCCCAATTTGCTCGACAGTAGAACAAATTTTTGAACATTATGCTAATCAACGATATGCCACTAGTGGTATTACTGCTTTTCCTTTTAAGGAAATTGCAACAATTCATAATCTTCCAGTTCAGGTAATTAAATATTATTATATTTTTTTCATATAAGAGGCAGAAATGAAGACTCGTTTTTTTATAGGACTTTGTGGTAAGAAATGATATGGGGTGTGGGTCCACTATTGGTCCAATTCTTGCTTCTGGAGTTGGAATTCGTATTGTTGATTGTGGTATTCCTTAACTATCTATGCACAGGTTGGTACATATATATTTTTTTTAATTTTATTATCGAGTTTGATTTCTCAATTACTCTCAAGATCTTTACTTGTTTTTGTTTAATTGAAGTGTGAGAGAGATTTGTGGGAAGGAAGATGTGGAGATTGCTTACAACTACTTTAAGGCGTTTTATGAAATGTTCTCAAGCGTAGATAAAAAACTAAAAATAGATTGCTAAAAGGCAGGTTCAATTATTCAAACAACAAACAGACATCACACCATTACATTTACTGTCTCAAAGCTATTCATCAAATAAACTCTTGTGGGTAATCAAACAAACACACATTTATTAAATAATAAGAAAAACATGATGGGATCAAATACTTCATTTCTCCAAGCAAATAAAATACTTCATTTCTCAGTCTTTTTGGGATTTACTTCATTTTTCTTTGAGGATGAGCTAGCAACCATTGTTTCCAGGTGTCGCTTCTCTCCAGTGAGATGTTTGGCTAACTTTCTTAGCCTTTCATTTTCTAAAGCAATTTGCAAGTTTGCTAAGTATAGCCTTGCGTTTTCTCTTTCCATCTCTTTCTTCTTGTTCCTGAAAGACATGAAAAAAATGTTAGTTTACTTGTTTTAGACTAGTATACATACCTTTATATTCATAATTCTATTCATAGATTTGCCATCTCACCTCTTTTAAATGATTTACACTACAAAATGAGCAAATGAGGAAGATGATTTACTCTATTTATACTAATTCACATTGGTAGAACAAATTTTTAAATTAAAAAAGTACCTTAGATTTATAAATTGAAATGATATGGCCAACGATCTAAGATACTAGCATGTAAAAATAGTATTTAGACAGAAGACTGCAGATCTAGATGGAGACAATAGTTGAGGATAATATCATAATTAAGGAAGAAGAGGGAGATACTACAGAGAAATTGAAAAAAAGTAGAATGGATGGAAGAAATGAATTCCGATTAGAGAAGATTGAAATTAGAAGATAACGAATATTTAGACATTAGAGTTAGATAGTAAAAGTGACGAAAAAAGGAATATCAAGAGGAGGCTGACAGTAGGTTTGAAACTAAGAGTGGACGAAGATGTATGTATATGTATAGGAAAAGGCGGCAACATTAGGGTTTAATGGGTAGTTTATTTTTTATTGTGTTTGTGAAATTAGTGTGGACCCTAAATTGTATTAATATTTTAATTATAGTTTAAAATTATAATTTTAATAAATAACATGAAATTATTTTTTTCTTATCATATATTTTCTAATAAAGTTTTATATTTAACTTCTATGAATAAAATTGTTTCTACTGTATACTTTTGATATTTGTTCGATAAAGTTTTAATCCCCTAATTGTCTTTATATGTTATTGTTTATAAATTGAACATTACCTATGCAAAAAATTAAAAATTAATATTTTAATTTATTACTACTTAATCAAATTGTTTAAAAACTTAGTTTTAAATAGTTAATTGTTCAATAGATGTACTCGACTTCTTACAGTAATCTAAGATAATTTATCTATTAAAATATCCTTGAATTTACCAATAATAGAGGATGGTGACATTGTGATGCTAGTTAAATGTTTATTTTTGTCAAAGTTAAATTATGATGAATTATAATGTAGTGTTACGACATTCATTGATGAATTGCATTCTGAAAAGTATGGCTTATGAGTTTTACCCTTATTCTTACTAAAATAAGTGTTGTTATAAATAAAACAAAATATCATTCATAAAAATGTTCGAGCATAGATAACTTTTAAAATCCTTCAAGGTCTTTTAGAGCTAGTAGTGACTACCACAAAAAAAAATTGCTAATATCACCATTGAGGATGCTTTTGATGAAACATTGTTTAAGTTAACTGTAAAATTATCTAAATTGGATGTCATGAAATGAAGCTTATAAGAGTAGTGAACTAGAGTGTTAAGTGTATTGCAAGAAAAATACATTAACTTATATCCTATAGGGTTCGCCAAGTACATATTTTCTAAATATGATAGATTCCAGATTGTCAAATGTTGGAAGATAAGGATGCAACTATAGATTCAGTATCATCGTGGTAGTGTATTACATGTCGTTTCTCTACATGTCGTTAGTATAGGGACAAAATCGTTACAATGTGTATTTACCTTTGTTGTCCCCTAGAGTGTGATAGGTAAATCAACACCTAGGGGAGCTACTACCCACAAGTGAATGAGTCGTTAACAAGTAACAAATAATTACTAGGAATATCGTTCTCCATATGCACAAGGAGGTTAATTCTTTTGTCTTTCCAGGAAGCGTAGAGGGGACAAATTACAGTTAACTAAAACATAAAATATATTTATTGTTTCTCAAAAGTAAGGATTAAAGTCAAAATAAATAATATATGATTAGTAATGTATTTTTAACCAAAGGACATACTAGTCAACACGAGAATATAGATAAGAAGATAGTTTGAGAGTCGCTACTAATTTCCACTAATTATGAATTTACCCTTTTATGGATATCATGGTAAATTGTTATTTTAGCAATAGTCGAAACTCTAAAATCCCTTAATTCCATCCCAGGTAGATAGAGGGATTTCCTACAATTCTATGGACCTCTCCAGAGTGACCACTACAAAACTTTCAAACGTAATTAATTCTAAATTAATTGACTATCCGGTTAGTCAAGACCTCCTAACTCAATAACACACACCGAATGATTATATATTATTTTCTATAATCCGATCTCCCCCTCTCCCCCTCCCGGATGACAGTCTAGTCTACTAATACCACCTACAACTTTATCTTCATAAGGGCTGAAGAAATCATAAATACATAATGAATGCTAAATCAATTCATTTGAATAGTAATATCCCAAAACACATTGAAACATCATAATCCAAATGTAGGGTTCATACATTATCCATTTCTCAAGCTACAAATGATTTAGTTCATAAAAAAAGAATAGACAACAACAAATAAAAGTGTAATATTCATGTTTAAAATATGAAATAGAATTGGATTACACTATTAATTTGTATCTTGAATTTGTCACCATTGTCTGGAATTTGGTAATAGTCTATTGCAAGATATCCCAGGAAGCATATTCTGTAATAATCAAAATAAATTAAATATAATTAAAATTAAAATTTGACTATAAGAATTAACAAAAAGAACAACCATTAACCAAGGGGACATGAACACAAAAAATATAAAATAAATGTAATAAATAATTCAAATAGATAAACATTTAATTCATAGGCTGTGTGTACTATTCTAATAACATAAGGTGACATTGTACACTTTTAAAATATCATGAGTTTATACACATATTTTCTAAGACCACAAAAGATATGATGTATTTCTTCAACCTAAATAAAAATACGTTCACATATGTAAACCACAAGGAGATAAAATAAAAAGAATGTATGGTAGACTACCATATATGATGTTTGAAAATAAGGCTTTCTCCAATAGGTGTCAAAAAAGTCTGACAACCTAATTTAATTTCTCTTACATCTATTTCCCTACTCTCCATACATACTCCAACCACTATGAATAGATGGTCTAACAAATTAAGTGCAAAAATATCTCTTGTGGTGTTGGTGTATATTTCGATATTCTGTAAAATATATATAGGAAATATCTACCTAATTTTCTCAATATAATTAATTATAAATTTGATCAAAAATGAAAAAAACATTCAAATTAATTTACACCAATGTGAAAAAACACCCAAATTTGCTGGACAGCAGAACAAATTTTTGAACATAATGCTAATCAACGATATGCCACTAGTGGTATTACTGCTTTTCTTTTTAAGGAAATTGCAACAATTCATAATCTTCCAGTTCAGGTAATTAAATATTATTATATTTTCTTCATATAAGAGGCAGAAATGAAGACTCGTTTTTTTATAGGACTTTGTGGTAAGAAATGATATGGGGTCTTGCTTCTGGAGTTGGAATTCGTACTGTTGATTGTGGTATTCCTCAACTATCTATGCACAGGTTGGTACATATATATTTTTTTTAATTTTATTATCGAGTTTGATTTCTCAATTACTCTCAAGATCTTTACTTGTTTTTGTTTAATTGCAGTGTGAGAGAGATTTGTGGGAAGGAAGATGTGGAGATTGCTTACAACTACTTTAAGGCGTTTTATGAAATGTTCTCAAGCGTAGATAAAAAACTAAAAATAGATTGCTAAAAGGCAGATTCAATTATTCAAACAACAAACACACATCACACCATTACATTTACTGTCTCAAAACTATTCATCAAATAAACTCTTGTGGGTAATCAAACAAACACACATTTATTAAATAATAAGAAAAACATGATGGGATCAAATACTTCATTTCTCCAAGCAAAAAAAATACTTCATTTCTCCAAGCAAAAAAAATACTTCATTTCTCAGTCTTTTTGGGATTCACTTCATTTTTCTTTGAGGATGAGCTAGCAACCATTGCTTCCAGGTGCCGCTTCTCTCCAGTGAGCTGTTTGGCTAACTTTCTTAGCCTTTCATTTTCTAAAGCAATTTGCAAGTTTGCTAAGTATAGCCTTGCGTTTTCTCTTCCATCTCTTTCTTCTTGTTCCTGAAAGACAAGAAAAAAATGTTAGTTTACTTGTTTTAGACTACTAGTATACATACATTTATATTCCAAATTATATTCATAGATTTGCTATCTCACCTCCTTTAAATGATTTACACTACAAAATGAGCAAATAAGGAAGGTGATTTACTCTATATATACTAATTCACATTGGTAGAACAAATTTTTAAATTAAAAAAGTACCTTAGATTTATAAATTGAAATGATATGGCCAACGATCTAAGATACTAGCATGTAAAAATAGTATTTAGACAGAAGACTGCAGATCTAGATGGAGACAATAGTTGAGGATAATATCATAATTAAGGAAGAAGAGGGAGATACTACAGAGAAATTGAAAAAAAGTAGATTGGATGGAAGAAATGAATTCCGATTAAAGAAGATTGAAATTAGAAGATAACGAATATTTAGACATTAGAGTTAGATAGTAAAAGTGACGAAAAAAGGAATATCAAGAGGAGGCTGACAGTAGGTTTGAAACTAATAGTGGAAGAAGATGTATGTATATGTATAGGAAAAGGCGGCAACATTAGGGTTTAATGGGTAGTTTATTTTTTATTGTGTTTGTGAAATTAGTGTGGACCCTAAATTGTATTAATATTTTAATTATAGTTTAAAATTATAATTTTAATAAATAACATGAAATTATTTTTTTCTTATTATATATTTTCTAATAAAGTTTTATATTTAACTTCTATGAATAAAATTGTTTCTACTGTATAATTTTGATATTTGTTCGATAAAGTTTTAATCCCCTAATTTTCTTTAAATGTTATTGTTTATAAATTGAACATTACCTATGCAAAAAATTAAAAATTAATATTTTAATTTATTACTACTTAATCAAATTGTTTAAAAACTTAGTTTTTAAATAGTTAATTGTTCAATAGATGTACTCGACTTCTTACAGTAATCTAAGATAATTTATCTATTAAAATATCCTTGAATTTACCAATAATAGAGGATGGTGACATTGTGATGCTAGTTAAATGTTTATTTTTGTCAAAGTTAAATTATGATGAATTATAATGTAGTGTTACGACATTCATTGATGAATTGCATTCTGAAAAGTATGGCTTATGAGTTTTACCCTTATTCTTACTAAAATAAGTGTTGTTATAAATAAAACAAAATATCATTCATAAAAATGTTCGAGCATAGATAACTTTTAAAATCCTTCAAGGTCTTTTAGAGCTAGTAGTGACTACAACAAAAAAAATTGCTAATATCACCATTGAGGATGCTTTTGATGAAACATTGTTAAAGTTAACTGTAAAATTATCTAAATTGGATGTCATGAAATGAAGCTTATAAGAGTAGTGAACTAGAGTGTTAAGTGTATTGCAAGAAAAATACATTAACTTATATACTATAGGGTTCGCCAAGTACATATTTTCTAAATATGATAGATTCCAGATTGTCAAAGGTTTGAAGATAAGGATGCAACTATACATTCAGTATCATTGTGGTAGTGTATTACATGTCGTTTCTCTACATGTCGTTAGTATAGGGACAAAATCGTTACAATGTGTATTTACCTTTGTTGTCCCCTAGAGTGTGATAGGTAAATCAACACCTAGGGGAGCTACTACCCACAAGTGAATGAGTCGTTAACAAGTAACAAATAATTACTAGGAATATCGTTCTCCATATGCACTAGGAAGGTAATTCTTTTGTCTTTCCAGGAAGCATAGAGGGGACAAATTACAGTTAACTAAAACATAAAATATATTTTTTGTTTCTCAAAAGTAAAGATTAAAGTCAAAATAAATAATATATGATTAGTAATGTATTTTTAACCAAAGGACATACTAGTCAACACGAGAATATAGATAAGAAGATAGTTTGAGAGTCGCTACTAATTTCCACTAATTATGAATTTACCCATTTATGGATATCATGGTAAATTGTTATTTTAGCAATAGTCGAAACTCTAAAATCCCTTAATTCCATCCCAGGTAGATAGAGGGTTATCCTACAATTCTATGGACCTCTCCCGAGTGAGCCGTACAAAACTTTCAAACGTAATTAATTCTAAATTAATTGACTATCCGGTTAGTCAAGACCTCCTAACTCAATAAGACACACCGAATGATTATATATTATTTTCTATAATCCGATCTCCCCCTCTCTCCCTCCCGGATGACAGTCTAGTCTACTAATACCACCTACAACTTTATCTTCATAAGGGCTGAAGAAATCATAAATACATAATGAATGCTAAATCAATTCATTTGAATAGTAATATCCCAAAACACAATGAAACATCATAATCCAAATGTAGGGTTCATACATTATCCGTTTCTCTAGCTACAAATGATTTAGTTCATAAAAATATAATAGACAACAACAAATAAAAGTGTAATATTCATGTTTAAAATATGAAATAGAATTGGATTACACTATTAATTTGTATCTTGAATTTGTCACCATTGTCTGGAATCTGGTAATAGTCTATTGCAAGATATTCCAGGAAGCATATTCTGTAATAATCAAAATAAATTAAATATAATTAAAATTAAAATTTGACTATAATAATTAACAAAAAGAACAACCATTAACCAAGGGGACATGAACACAAAAATATAAAATAAATGTAATAAATAATTCAAATAGATAAACGTTTAATTCATAGGCTGTGTGTACTATTCTAATAACATAAGGTGACATTGTACACTTTTAAAATATCATGAGTTTATACACATATTTTCTAAGACCACAAAAGATATGATGTATTTCTTCAACCTAAATAAAAATACGTTCACATATGTAAACCACAAGGAGATAAAATAAAAAGAATGTATGGTAGACTGCCATATATGATGTTTGAAAATATGGTTTCTCCAATAGGTGTCAAACAAGTCTTACAACCTAATTTAATTTCTCTTACATCTATTTCCCTACTCTCCATACATACTCCAACCACTATGAATAGATGGTCTAACAAATTAAGTGCAAAAACATCTCTTGTGGTGTTGGTGTATATTTCGATATTCTGTAAAATATATATAGGAAAAATCTACCTAATTTTCTCAATATAATTAATTATAAATTTGATCAAAAATGAAAAAAACATTCAAATTACTTTACACCAATGTGAAAAAACACCCCAATTTGCTCGACAGTAGAACAAATTTTTGAACATAATGCTAATCAACGATATGCCACTAGTGGTATTACTGCTTTTCTTTTTAAGAAAATTGCAACAATTCATAATCTTCCAGTTCAGGTAATTAAATATTATTATATTTTCTTCATATAAGAGGCAGAAATGAAGACTCGTTTTTTTATAGGACTTTGTGGTAAGAAATGATATGGGGTGTGGGTCCACTATTGGTCCAATTCTTGCTTCTGGAGTTGGAATTCGTACTGTTGATTGTGGTATTCCTCAACAATCTATGCACAGGTTGGTACATATATATTTTTTTTAATTTTATTATCGAGTTTGATTTCTCAATTACTCTCAAGATCTTTACTTGTTTTTGTTTAATTGCAGTGTGAGAGAGATTTGTGGGAAGGAAGATGTGGAGATTGCTTACAACTACTTTAAGGCGTTTTATGAAATGTTCTCAAGCGTAGATAAAAAACTAAAAATAGATTGCTAAAAGGCAGATTCAATTATTCAAACAATAAACACACATCACACCATTACATTTACTGTCTCAAAGCTATTCATCAAATAAACTCTTGTGGGTAATCAAACAAACACACATTTATTAAATAATAAGAAAAACATGATGGGATCAAATACTTCAATTCTCCAAGCAAAAAAAATACTTCATTTCTCAGTCTTTTTGGGATTCACTTCATTTTTCTTTGAGGATGAGCTAGCAATCATTGCTTCCAGGTGCCGCTTCTCTCCAGTGAGCTGTTTGGCTAACTTTCTTAGCCTTTCATTTTCTAAAGCAATTTGCAAGTTTGCTAAGTATAGCCTTGCGTTTTCTCTTTCCAACTCTTTCTTCTTGTTCTTGAAAGACATGAAAAAAATGTTAGTTTACTTGTTTTAGACTAGTATACATACCTTTATATTCCAAATTCTATTCATAGATTTGCTATCTCACCTCCTTTAAATGATTTACACTACAAAATGAGAAAATGAGGAAGGTGATTTACTCTATTTATACTAATTAACATTGGTAGAACAAATTTTTAAATGAAAAAATACCTTAGATTTATAAATTGAAATGATATGGCCAACGATCTAAGATAATAGCATGTAAAAATAGTATTTAGACAGAAGACTGCAGATCTAGATGGAGACAATAGTTGAGGATAATATCATAATTAAGGAAGAAGAGGGAGATACTACAGAGAAATTGAAAAAAAGTAGATTGGATGGAAGAAATGAATTCCGATTAGAGAAGATTGAAATTAGAAGATAACGAATATTTAGACATTAGAGTTAGATAGTAAAAGTGACGAAAAAAGGAATATCAAGAGGAGGCTGACAGTAGGTTTGAAACTAAGAGTGGAAGAAGATGTATGTATATGTATAGGAAAAGGCGGCAACATTAGGGTTTAATGGGTAGTTTATTTTTTATTGTGTTTGTGAAATTAGTGTGGACCTTAAATTGTATTAATATTTTAATTATATTTTAAAATTATAGTTATAATTTTAATTATAGTTTAAAATTATAATTTTAATAAATAACATGAAATTATTTTTTTCTTATTATATATTTTCTAATAAAGTTTTATATTTAACTTCTATGAATAAAATTGTTTCTACTGTATAATTTTGATATTTGTTCGATAAAGTTTTAATCCCCTAATTGTCTTTATATGTTATTGTTTATAAATTGAACATTACCTATGCAAAAAATTAAAAATTAATATTTTAATTTATTACTACTTAATCAAATTGTTTAAAAACTTAGTTTTTAAATAGTTAATTGTTCAATAGATGTACTCGACTTCTTACAGTAATCTAAGATAATTTATCTATTAAAATATCCTTGAATTTACCAATAATAGAGGATGGTGACATTGTGATGCTAGTTAAATGTTTATTTTTGTCAAAGTTAAATTATGATGAATTATAATGTAGTGTTACGACATTCATTGATGAATTGCATTCTGAAAAGTATGGCTTATGAGTTTTACCCTTATTCTTACTAAAATAAGTGTTGTTATAAATAAAACAAAATATCATTCATAAAAATGTCCGAGCATAGATAACTTTTAAAATCCTTCAAGGTCTTTTAGAGCTAGTAGTGACTACCACAAAAAAAATTGCTAATATCACCATTGAGGATGCTTTTGATGAAACATTGTTAAAGTTAACTGTAAAATTATCTAAATTGGATGTCATGAAATGAAGCTTATAAGAGTAGTGAACTAGAGTGTTAAGTGTATTGCAAGAAAAATACATTAACTTATATACTATAGGGTTCGCCAAGTACATATTTTCTAAATATGATAGATTCCAGATTGTCAAAGGTTTGAAGATAAGGATGCAACTATACATTCAGTATCATTGTGGTAGTGTATTACATGTCGTTTCTCTACATGTCGTTAGTATAGGGACAAAATCGTTACAATGTGTATTTACCTTTGTTGTCCCCTAGAGTGTGATAGGTAAATAAACACATAGGGGAGCTACTACCCACAAGTGAATGAGTCGTTAACAAGTAACAAATAATTACTAGGAATATCGTTCTCCATATGCACTAGGAGGTTAATTCTTTTGTCTTTCCAGGAAGCGTAGAGGGGACAAATTACAGTTAACTAAAACATAAATATATTTTTTGTTTCTCAAAAGTAAGGATTAAAGTCAAAATAAATAATATATGATTAGTAATGTATTTTTAACCAAAGGACATACTAGTCAACACGAGAATATAGATAAGAAGATAGTTTGAGAGTCGCTACTAATTTCCACTAATTATGAATTTACCCATTTATGGATATCATGGTAAATTGTTATTTTAGCAATAGTCGAAACTCTAAAATCCCTTAATTCCATCCCAGGTAGATAGAGGGTTATCCTACAATTCTATGGACCTCTCCCGAGTGAGCCGTACAAAACTTTCAAACGTAATTAATTCTAAACTAATTGACTATCTGGTTAGTCAAGACCTCCTAATTCAATAAGACACACCGAATGATTATATATTATTTTCTATAATCCGATCTCCCCCTCTCTCCCTCCCGGATGACAGTCTAGTCTACTAATACCACCTACAACTTTATCTTCATAAGGGCTGAAGAAATCATAAATACATAATGAATGCTAAATCAATTCATTTGAATAGTAATATCCCAAAACACAATGAAACATCATAATCCAAATGTAGGGTTCATACATTATCCCTTTCTCTAGCTACAAATGATTTAGTTCATAAAAAATTAATAGACAACAACAAATAAAAGTGTAATATTCATGTTTAAAATATGAA
This sequence comes from Nemophila menziesii, assembly GCA_029959085.1. Taxonomy (NCBI): domain Eukaryota; kingdom Viridiplantae; phylum Streptophyta; class Magnoliopsida; order Boraginales; family Hydrophyllaceae; genus Nemophila; species Nemophila menziesii. The sequence continues at coordinate 82,005 of JARWIR010000027.1, read as the reverse complement.
ATAGAATTGGATTACACTATTAATTTGTATCTTGAATTTGTCACCATTGTCTGGAATCTGGTAATAGTCTATTGCAAGATATTCATGGAAGCATATTCTGTAATAATCAAAATAAATTAAATATAATTAAAATTAAAATTTGACTATAAGAATTAACAAAAAGAACAACCATTAACCAAGGGGACATGAACATAAAAAATATAAAATAAATGTAATAAATAATTCAAATAGCTAAACATTTAATTCATAGGCTGTGTGTACTATTCTAATAACATAAGGTGACATTGTACACTTTTAAAATATCATGAGTTTATACACATATTTTCTAAGACCACAAAAGATATGATGTATTTCTTCAACCTAAATAAAAATACGTTCACATATGTAAACCACAAGGAGATAAAATAAAAAGAATGTATGGTAGACTACCATATATGATGTTTGAAAATAAGGCTTTCTCCAATAGGTGTCAAACAAGTCTGACAACCTAATTTAATTTCTCTTACATCTATTTCCCCACTCTCCATACATACTCCAACCACTATGAATAGATGGTCTAACAAATTAAGTGCAAAAACATCTCTTGTGGTGTTGGTGTATATTTCGATATTCTGTAAAATATATATAGGAAAAATCTACCTAATTTTCTCAATATAATTAATTATAAATTTGATCAAAAATGAAAAATATTCAAATTAATTTACACCAATGTGAAAAAACACCCCAATTTGCTCGACAGTAGAACAAATTTTTGAACATAATGCTAATCAACGATATGCCACTAGTGGTATTACTGCTTTTCTTTTTAAGAAAATTGCAACAATTCATAATCTTCCAGTTCAGGTAATTAAATATTATTATATTTTCTTCATATAAGAGGCAGAAATGAAGACTCGTTTTTTTATAGGACTTTGTGGTAAGAAATGATAAGGGGTGTGGGTCCACTATTGGTCCAATTCTTGCTTCTGGAGTTGGAATTCGTACTGTTGATTGTGGTATTCCTCAACAATCTATGCACAGGTTGGTACATATATATTTTTTTTAATTTTATTATCGAGTTTGATTTCTCAATTACTCTCAAGATCTTTACTTGTTTTTGTTTAATTGCAGTGTGAGAGAGATTTGTGGGAAGGAAGATGTGGAGATTGCTTACAACTACTTTAAGGCGTTTTATGAAATGTTCTCAAGCGTAGATAAAAAACTAAAAATAGATTGCTAAAAGGCAGATTCAATTATTCAAACAACAAACACACATCACACCATTACATTTACTGTCTCAAAGCTATTCAAACTCTTGTGGGTAATCAAACAAACACACATTTATTAAATAATAAGAAAAACATGATGGGATCAAATATTTCATTTCTCCAAGCAAAAAAAAATACTTCATTTCTCAGTCTTTTTGGGATTCACTTCATTTTTCGTTGAGGATGAGCTAGCAACCATTGCTTCCAGGTGCCGCTTCTCTCCAGTGAGCTGTTTGGCTAACTTTCTTAGCCTTTCATTTTCTAAAGCAATTTGCAAGTTTGCTAAGTATAGCCTTGCGTTTTCTCTTTCCATCTCTTTCTTCTTGTTCCTGAAAGACAAGAAAAAAATGTTAGTTTACTTGTTTTAGACTAGTATACATACCTTTATATTCCAAAATCTATTCATAGATTTGCTATCTCACCTCTTTTAAATGATTTACACTACAAAATGAGCAAATGAGGAAGGTGATTTACTCTATTTATACTAATTCACATTGGTAGAACAAATTTTTAAATTAAAAAAGTACCTTAGATTTATAAATTGAAATGATATGGCCAACGATCTAAGATACTAGCATGTAAAAATAGTATTTAGACAGAAGACAGATCTAGATGGAGACAATAGTTGAAGATAATATCATAATTAAGGAAGAAGAGGGAGATACTACAGAGAAATTGAAAAAAAGTAGATTGGATGGAAGAAATGAATTCCGATTAGAGAAGATTGAAATTAGAAGATAACGAATATTTAGACATTAGAGTTAGATAGTAAAAGTGACGAAAAAAGGAATATCAAGAGGAGGCTGACAGTAGGTTTGAATGGGTAGTTTATTTTTTATTGTGTTTGTGAAATTAGTGTGGACCTTAAATTGTATTAATATTTTAATTATACTTTAAAATTATAATTTTAATAAATAACATGAAATTGTTTTTTTTATATATATATTTTCTAATAAAGTTTTATATTTAACTTCTATGAATAAAATTGTTTGTACTGTATACTTTTGATATTTGTTTGTTAAAGTTTTAATCCTCTAATTGTCTTTATATGTTATTGTTTATAAATTGAACATTACCTATGCAAAGAATTAAAAATTAATATTTTAATTTATTACTACTTAATCAAATTGTTTAAAACCTTTGTTTTTAAATAATTAATTGTTCAATAGATGTACTCGACTTCTTACAGTAATCTAAGATAATTTATCTATTAAAATATCCTTGAATTTACCAATAATAGAGGATGGTGACATTGTGATGCTAGTTAAATGTTTATTTTTGTCAAAGTTAAATTATGATGAATTATAATGTAGTGTTACGACATTCATTGATGAATTGCATTCTGAAAAGTATGGCTTATGAGTTTTACCCTTATTCTTACTAAAATAAGTGTTGTTATAAATAAAACAAAATATCATTCATAAAAATGGTCGACATAGATAACTTTTAAAATCCTTCAAGGTCTTTTAGAGCTAGTAGTGACTACCACTAAAAAAAATTGCTAATATCACCATTGAGGATGCTTTTGATGAAACATTGTTAAAGTTAACTGTAAAATTATCTAAATTGGATCTCATGAAATGAAGCTTATAAGAGTAGTGAACTAGAGTGTTAAGTGTATTGCAAGAAAAATACATTAACTTATATCCTATAGGATTCGCCAAGTACATATTTTCTAAATATGATAGATTCCAGATTGTCAAAGGTTTGAAGATAAGGATGCAACTATACATTCAGTATCATTGTGGTAGTGTATTACATGTCGTTTCTCTACATGTCGTTAGTATAGGGACAAAATCGTTACAATGTGTATTTACCTTTGTTGTCCCCTAGAGTGTGATAGGTAAATCAACACATAGGGGAGCTACTACCCACAAGTGAATGAGTCGTTAACAAGTAACAAATAATTACTAGGAATATCGTTCTCCATATGCACTAGGAGGTTAATTCTTTTGTCTTTCCAGGAAGCGTAGAGGGGACAAATTACAGTTAACTAAAACATAAAATATATTTTTTGTTTCTCAAAAGTAAGGATTAAAGTCAAAATAAGTAATATATGATTAGTAATGTATTTTTAACCAAAGGACATACTAGTCAACACGAGAATATAGATAAGAAGATAGTTTGAGAGTCGCTACTAATTTCCACTAATTATGAATTTACCCATTTATGGATATCATGGTAAATTGTTATTTTAGCAATAGTCGAAACTCTAAAATCCCTTAATTCCATCCCAGATAGATAGAGGGTTATCCTACAATTCTATGGACTTCTCCCGAGTGACCCCTACAAAACTTTCAAACGTAATTAATTATAAATTAATTGACTATCCGGTTAGTCAAGACCTCCTAACTAAATAACACACACCGAATGATTATATATATTATTTTCTATAATCCGATCTCCCCCTCTCCCCCTCCCGGATGACAGTCTAGTCTACTAATACCACTTACAACTTTATCTTCATAAGGGCTGAAGAAATCATAAATACATAATGAATGCTAAATCAATTCATTTGAATAGTAATATCCCAGAACACAATGAAACATCATAATCCAAATGTAGGGTTCATACATTATCCATTTCTCTAGCTACAAATGATTTAGTTCATAAAAAAATAATAGACAACAACATATAAAAGTGTAATATTCATGTTTAAAATATGAAATAGAATTGAATTACACTATTAATTTGTATCTTGAATTTGTCACCATTGTCTGGAATTTGGTAATAGTCTATTGCAAGATATCCCAGGAAGCATATTCTGTAATAATCAAAATAAATTAAATATAATTAAAATTAAAATTTGACTATAAGAATTAACAAAAAGAACAACCATTAACAAAGGGGACATGAACACAAAAAATATAAACATTTAATTCATAGGCTATGTGTACTATTCTAATAACATAAGGTGACATTGTACACTTTTAAAATATCATGAGTTTATACACATATTTTCTAAGACCACAAAAGATATGATGTATTCCTTCAACCTAAATAAATATACGTTTACATATGTAAACCACAAGGAGATAAAATAAAAAGAATGTATGGTAGACTACCATATATGTTGTTTGAAAATAAGGCTTTCTCCAATAGGTGTCAAACAAGTCTTACAACCTAATTTAATTTCTCTTACATCTATTTCCCTACTCTTCATACATACTCCAACCACTATGAATAGATGGTCTAACAAATTAAGTGCAAAAACATCTCTTGTGGTGTTGGTGTATATTTGGATATTCTATAAATTATATATAGGAAAAATCTACCTAATTTTCTCAATATAATTAATTATAAATTTGATCAAAAATGAAAAAAACATTCAAATTAATTTACACCAATGTGAAAAAACACCCCAATTTGCTCGACAGTAGAACAAATTTTTGAACATAATGCTAATCAACGATATGCAACTAGTGGTATTACTGCTTTTATTTTTAAGGAAATTGCAACAATTCATAATCTTCCAGTTCAGGTAATTAAATAGTATTATATTTTCTTCATATAAGAGGCAGAAATGAAGACTCGTTTTTTTATAGGACTTTGTCGTAAGAAATGATATTTGGTGTGGGTCCACTATTGGTCCAATTCTTGCTTCTGGTGTTGGAATTCGTACTGTTGATTGTGGTATTCCTCAACAATCTATGCACAGGTTGGAACATATATATTTTTTTTAATTTTATTATCGAGTTTGATTTCTCAATTACTCTCAAGATCTTTACTTGTTTTTGTTTAATTGCAGTGTGAGAGAGATTTGTGGTAAGGAAGATGTGGAGATTGCTTACAACTACTTTAAGGCGTTTTATGAAATGTTCCCAAGCGTAGATAAAAAACTAAAAATAGATTGCTAAAAGGCAGATTCAATTATTCAAACAACAAACACACATCACACCATTACATTTACTGTCTCAAAGCTATTCATCAAATAAACTCTTGTGGGTAATCAAACAAACACACATTTATTAAATAATAAGAAAAACATGATGGGATCAAATACTTCATTTCTCCAAGCAAAAAAAATACTTCATTTCTCAGTCTTTTTGGGATTCACTTCATTTTTCTTAGAGGATGAGCTAGCAACCATTGCTTCCAGGTGCCGCTTCTCTCCAGTGAGCTGTTTGGCTAACTTTCTTAGCCTTTCATTTTCTAAAGCAATTTGCAAGTTTGCTAAGTATAGCCTTGCGTTTTCTCTTTCCATCTCTTTCTTCTTGTTCCTGAAAGACAAGAAAAAAATGTTAGTTTACTTGTTTTAGACTAGTATACATACCTTTATATTCCAAATTCTATTCATAGATTTGCTATCTCACCTCTTTTAAATGATTTACACTACAAAATGAGCAAATGAGGAAGGTGATTTACTCTATTTATACTAATTCACATTGGTAGAACAAATTTTTAAATTAAAAAAGTACCTTAGATTTATAAATTGAAATGATATGGCCAACGATCTAAGATACTAGCATGTAAAAATAGTATTTAGACAGAAGACTGCAGATCTAGATGGAGACAATAGTTGAGGATAATATCATAATTAAGGAAGAAGAGGGAGATACTACAGAGAAATTGAAAAAAAGTAGATTGGATGGAAGAAATGAATTCTGATTAGAGAAGATTGAAATTAGAAGATAAACGAATATTTAGACATTAGAGTTAGATAGTAAAAGTGACGAAAAAAGGAATATCAAGAGGAGGCTGAAAGTAGGTTTGAAACTAAGAGTGGAAGAAGATGTATGTATATGTATAGGAAAAGGCGGCAACATTAGGGTTTAATGGGTAGTTTATTTTTTATTGTGTTTGTGAAATTTGTGTGGACCCTAAATTGTATTAATATTTTAATTATAGTTTAAAATTATAATTTTAATAAATAACATGAAATTATTTTTTTCTTATTATATATTTTCTAATAAACTTTTATATTTAACTTCTATGAATAAAATTGTTTCTACGGTATACTCTTGATATTTGTTCGATAAAGTTTTAATCCCCTAATTGTCTTTATATGTTATTGTTTATAAATTGAACATTACCTATGCAAAAAATTAAAAATTAATATTTTAATTTATTACTACTTAATCAAATTGTTTAAAAACTTAGTTTTTAAATAGTTAATTGTTCAATAGATGTACTCGACTTCTTACAGTAATCTAAGATAATTTATCTATTAAAATATCCTTGAATTTACCAATAATAGAGGATGGTGACATTGTGATGCTAGTTAAATGTTTATTTTTGTCAAAGTTAAATTATGATGAATTATAATGTAGTGTTACGACATTCATTGATGAATTGCATTCTAAAAAGTATGGCTTATGAGTTTTACCCTTATTCCTACTAAAATAAGTGTTGTTATAAATAAAACAAAATATCATTCATAAAAATGTTCGAGCATAGATAACTTTTAAAATCTTTCAAGGTCTTTTAGAGCTAGTAGTGACTACCACTAAAAAAAATTGCTAATATCACCATTGAGGATGCTTTTGATGAAACATTGTTAAAGTTAACTGTAAAATTATCTAAATTGGATCTCATGAAATGAAGCTTATAAGAGTAGTGAACTAGAGTGTTAAGTGTATTGCAAGAAAAATACATTAACTTATATCCTATAGGATTCGCCAAGTACATATTTTCTAAATATGATAGATTCCAGATTGTCAAAGGTTTGAAGATAAGGATGCAACTATACATTCAGTATCATTGTGGTAGTGTATTACATGTCGTTTCTCTACATGTCGTTAGTATAGGGACAAAATCGTTACAATGTGTATTTACCTTTGTTGTCCCCTAGAGTGTGATAGGTAAATCAACACATAGGGGAGCTACTACCCACAAGTGAATGAGTCGTTAACAAGTAACAAATAATTACTAGGAATATCGTTCTCCATATGCACTAGGAGGTTAATTCTTTTGTCTTTCCAGGAAGCGTAGAGGGGACAAATTACAGTTAACTAAAACATAAAATATATTTTTTGTTTCTCAAAAGTAAGGATTAAAGTCAAAATAAGTAATATATGATTAGTAATGTATTTTTAACCAAAGGACATACTAGTCAACACGAGAATATAGATAAGAAGATAGTTTGAGAGTCGCTACTAATTTCCACTAATTATGAATTTACCCATTTATGGATATCATGGTAAATTGTTATTTTAGCAATAGTCGAAACTCTAAAATCCCTTAATTCCATCCCAGGTAGATATAGGGTTATCCTACAATTCTATGGACCTCTCCCGAGTGACCCCTACAAAACTTTCAAACGTAATTAATTCTAAATTAATTGATTATCCGGTTAGTCAAGACCTCCTAACTCAATAACACACACCGAATGATTATATATTATTTTCTATAATCCGATCTCCCCATCTCCCCCTCCCGGATGACAGTCTAGTCTACTAATACCACCTACAACTTTATCTTCATAAGGGCTGAAGAAATCATAAATACATAATGAATGCTAAATCAATTCATTTGAATAGTAATATCCCAAAACACAATGAAACATCATAATCCAAATGTAGGGTTCATACATTATCCATTTCTCTAGCTACAAATGATTTAGTTCATAAAAAAATAATAGACAACAACAAATAAAAGTGTAATATTCATGTTTAAAATATGAAATAGAATTGGATTACACTATTAATTTGTATCTTGAATTTGTCACCATTGTCTGGAATTTGGTAATAGTCTATTGCAAGATATCCCAGGAAACATATTCTGTAATAATCAAAATAAATTAAATATAATTAAAATTAAAATTTGACTATAAGAATTAACAAAAAGAACAACTATTAATCAAGGGGACATGAACATAAAAAATATAAAATAAATGTAATAAATTATTCAAATAGATAAACATTTAATTCATAGGCTGTGTGTACTATTCTAATAACATAAGGTGACATTGTACACTTTTAAAATATCATGAGTTTATACACATATTTTCTAAGACCACAAAAGATATGATGTATTTCTTCAACCTAAATAAAAATACGTTCACATATGTAAACCACAAGGAGATAAGATAAAAAGAATGTATGGTAGACTACCATATATGATGTTTGAAAATATGCTTTCTCCAATAGGTGTCAAACAAGTCTTACAACCTAATTTAATTTCTCTTACATCTATTTCCCTACTCTCCATACATACTCCAACCACTATGAATAGATGGTCTAACAAATTAAGTGCAAAAACATCTCTTGTGGTGTTGGTGTATATTTCGATATTCTGTAAAATATATATAGGAAAAATCTACCTAATTTTCTCAATATAATTAATTATAAATTTGATCAAAAATGAAAAAAACATTCAAATTAATTTACACCAATGTGAAAAAACACCCCAATTTGCTCGACAGTAGAACAAATTTTTGAACATAATGCTAATCACCGATATGCCACTAGTGGTATTACTGCTTTTCTTTTTAAGGAAATTGCAACAATTCATAATCTTCCAGTTCAGGTAATTAAATATTATTATATTTTCTTCATATAAGAGGCAGAAATGAAGACTCGTTTTTTTTATAGGACTTTGTGGTAAGAAATGATATGGGGTGTGGGTCCACTATTGGTCCAATTCTTGCTTCTGGAGTTGGAATTCGTACTGTTGATTGTGGTATTCCTCAACTATCTATGCACAGGTTGGTACATATATATTTTTTTTAATTCTATTATCGAGTTTGATTTCTCAATTACTCTCAAGATCTTTACTTGTTTTTGTTTAATTGCAGTGTGAGAGAGATTTGTGGGAAGGAAGATGTGGAGATTGCTTACAACTACTTTAAGGCGTTTTATGAAATGTTCTCAAGCGTACATAAAAAACTAAAAATAGATTGCTAAAAGGCAGATTCAATTATTCAAACAACAAACACACATCACAACATTACATTTACTGTCTCAAAGCTATTCATCAAATAAACTCTTGTGGGTAATCAAACAAACACACATTTATTAAACAATAAGAAAAACATGATGGGATCAAATACTTCATTTCTCCAAGCAAAAAAAATACTTCATTTCTGAGTCTTTTTGGGATTTACTTCATTTTTCTTAGAGGATGAGCTAGCAACCATTGCTTCCAGGTGCCGCTTCTCTCCAGTGAGCTGTTTGGCTAACTTTCTTAGCCTTTCATTTTCTAAAGCAATTTGCAAGTTTGCTAAGTATAGCCTTGCGTTTTCTCTTTCCATCTCTTTCTTCTTGGTCCTGAAAGACAAGAAAAAAAATTTAGTTTACTTGTTTTAGACTAGTATACATACCTTTATATTCCAAATTCTATTCATAGATTTGCTATCTCACCTCTTTTAAATGATTTACACTACAAAATGAGCAAATGAGGAAGGTGATTTACTCTATTTATACTAATATATATTGGTAGAACAAATTTTTAAATTAAAAAAGTACCTTAGATTTATAAATTGAAATGATATCGCCAACGATCTAAGATACTAGCATGTAAAAGTAGTATTTAGACAGAAGACTGCAGATCAAGATGGAGACAATTGTTGAGGATAATATCATAATTAAGGAAGAAGAGGGAGATACTACAGAGAAATTGAAAAAAAGTAGATTGGATGGAAGAAATGAATTCTGATTAGAGAAGATTGAAATTAGAAGATAAACGAATATTTAGACATTAGAGTTAGATAGTAAAAGTGACGAAAAAAGGAATATCAAGAGGAGGCTGAAAGTAGGTTTGAAACTAAGAGTGGAAGAAGATGTATGTATATGTATAGGAAAAGGCGGCAACATTAGGGTTTAATGGGTAGTTTATTTTTTATTGTGTTTGTGAAATTTGTGTGGACCCTAAATTGTATTAATATTTTAATTATAGTTTAAAATTATAATTTTAATAAATAACATGAAATTATTTTTTTCTTATTATACATTTTCTAATAAAGTTTTATATTTAACTTCTATGAATAAAATTGTTTCTACGGTATACTCTTGATATTTGTTCGATAAAGTTTTAATCCCCTAATTGTCTTTATATGTTATTGTTTATAAATTGAACATTACCTATGCAAAAAATTAAAAATTAATATTTTAATTTATTACTACTTAATCAAATTGTTTAAAAACTTAGTTTTTAAATAGTTAATTGTTCAATAGATGTACTCGACTTCTTACAGTAATCTAAGATAATTTATCTATTAAAATATCCTTGAATTTACCAATAATAGAGGATGGTGACATTGTGATGCTAGTTAAATGTTTATTTTTGTCAAAGTTAAATTATGATGAATTATAATGTAGTGTTACGACATTCATTGATGAATTGCATTCTGAAAAGTATGGCTTATGAGTTTTACCCTTATTCCTACTAAAATAAGTGTTGTTATAAATAAAACAAAATATCATTCATAAAAATGTTCGAGCATAGATAACTTTTAAAATCTTTCAAGGTCTTTTAGAGCTAGTAGTGACTACCACTAAAAAAAATTGCTAATATCACCATTGAGGATGCTTTTGATGAAACATTGTTAAAGTTAACTGTAAAATTATCTAAATTGGATCTCATGAAATGAAGCTTATAAGAGTAGTGAACTAGAGTGTTAAGTGTATTGCAAGAAAAATACATTAACTTATATCCTATAGGATTCGCCAAGTACATATTTTCTAAATATGATAGATTCCAGATTGTCAAAGGTTTGAAGATAAGGATGCAACTATACATTCAGTATCATTGTGGTAGTGTATTACATGTCGTTTCTCTACATGTCGTTAGTATAGGGACAAAATCGTTACAATGTGTATTTACCTTTGTTGTCCCCTAGAGTGTGATAGGTAAATCAACACCTAGGCGAGCTACTACCCACAAGTGAATGAGTCGTTAACAAGTAACAAATAATTACTAGGAATATCGTTCTCCATATGCACTAGGAGGTTAATTCTTTTGTCTTTCCAGGAAGCGTAGAGGGGACAAATTACAGTTAACTAAAACATAAAATATATTTTTTGTTTCTCAAAAGTAAGGATTAAAGTCAAAATAAGTAATATATGATTAGTAATGTATTTTTAACCAAAGGACATACTAGTCAACACGAGAATATAGATAAGAAGATAGTTTGAGAGTCGCTACTAATTTCCACTAATTATGAATTTACCCATTTATGGATATCATGGTAAATTGTTATTTTAGCAATAGTCGAAACTCTAAAATCCCTTAATTCCATCCCAGGTAGATATAGGGTTATCCTACAATTCTATGGACCTCTCCCGAGTGACCCCTACAAAACTTTCAAACGTAATTAATTCTAAATTAATTGACTATCCGGTTAGTCAAGACCTCCTAACTCAATAACACACACCGAATGATTATATATTATTTTCTATAATCCGATCTCCCCCTCTCCCCCTCCCGGATGACAGTCTAGTCTACTAATACCACCTACAACTTTATCTTCATAAGGGCTGAAGAAATCATAAATACATAATGAATGCTAAATCAATTCATTTGAATAGTAATACCCCAATACACAATGAAACATCATAATCCAAATGTAGGGTTCATACATTATCCATTTCTCTAGCTACAAATGATTTAGTTCATAAAAAAATAATAGACAACAACAAATAAAAGTGTAATATTCATGTTTAAAATATGAAATAGAATTGGATTACACTATTAATTTGTATCTTGAATTTGTCACCATTGTCTGGAATTTGGTAATAGTCTATTGCAAGATATCCCAGGAAACATATTCTGTAATAATCAAAATAAATTAAATATAATTAAAATTAAAATTTGACTATAAGAATTAACAAAAAGAACAACTATTAATCAAGGGGACATGAACATAAAAAATATAAAATAAATGTAATAAATTATTCAAATAGATAAACATTTAATTCATAGGCTGTGTGTACTATTCTAATAACATAAGATGACATTGTACACTTTTAAAATATCATGAGTTTATACACATATTTTCTAAGACCACAAAAGATATGATGTATTTCTTCAACCTAAATAAAAATACGTTCACATATGTAAACCACAAGGAGATAAGATAAAAAGAATGTATGGTAGACTACCATATATGATGTTTGAAAATATGCTTTCTCCAATAGGTGTCAAACAAGTCTTACAACCTAATTTAATTTCTCTTACATCTATTTCCCTACTCTCCATACATACTCCAACCACTATGAATAGATGGTCTAACAAATTAAGTGCAAAAACATCTCTTGTGGTGTTGGTGTATATTTCGATATTCTGTAAAATATATATAGGAAAAATCTACCTAATTTTCTCAATATAATTAATTATAAATTTGATCAAAAATGAAAAAAACATTCAAATTAATTTACACCAATGTGAAAAAACACCCCAATTTGCTCGACAGTAGAACAAATTTTTGAACATAATGCTAATCAACGATATGCCACTAGTGGTATTACTGCTTTTCTTTTTAAGGAAATTGCAACAATTCATAATCTTCCAGTTCAGGTAATTAAATATTATTATATTTTCTTCATATAAGAGGCAGAAATGAAGACTCGTTTTTTTATAGGACTTTGTGGTAAGAAATGATATGGGGTGTGGGTCCACTATTGGTCCAATTCTTGCTTCTGGAGTTGGAATTCGTACTGTTGATTGTGGTATTCCTCAACTATCTATGCACAGGTTGGTACATATATATTTTTTTTAATTTTATTATCGAGTTTGATTTCTCAATTACTCTCAAGATCTTTACTTGTTTTTGTTTAATTGCAGTGTGAGAGAGATTTGTGGGAAGGAAGATGTGGAGATTGCTTACAACTACTTTAAGGCGTTTTATGAAATGTTCTCAAGCGTACATAAAAAACTAAAAATAGATTGCTAAAAGGCAGATTCAATTATTCAAACAACAAACACACATCACACCATTACATTTACTGTCTCAAAGCTATTCATCAAATAAACTCTTGTGGGTAATCAAACAAACACACATTTATTAAACAATAAGAAAAACATGATGGGATCAAATACTTCATTTCTCCAAGCAATAAAAATACTTCATTTCTCAGTCTTTTTGGGATTTACTTCATTTTTCTTTGAGGATGAGCTAGCAACCATTGCTTCCAGGTGCCGCTTCTCTCCAGTGAGCTGTTTGGCTAACTTTCTTAGCCTTTCATTTTCTAAAGCAATTTGCAAGTTTTCTAAGTATAGCCTTGCGTTTTCTCTTTCCATCTCTTTCTTCTTGGTCCTGAAAGACAAGAAAAAAAATTTAGTTTACTTGTTTTAGACTAGTATACATACCTTTATATTCCAAATTCTATTCATAGATTTGCTATCTCACCTCTTTTAAATGATTTACACTACAAAATGAGCAAATGAGGAAGGTGATTTACTCTATTTATACTAATATACATTGGTAGAACAAATTTTTAAATTAAAAAAGTACCTTAGATTTATAAATTGAAATGATATCGCCAACGATCTAAGATACTAGCATGTAAAAGTAGTATTTAGACAGAAGACTGCAGATCTAGATGGAGACATTAGTTGAGGATAATATCATAATTAAGGAAGAAGAGGGAGATACTACAGAGAAATTGAAAAAAAGTAGATTGGATGGAAGAAATGAATTCCGATTAGAGAAGATTGAAATTAGAAGATAACGAATATTTAGACATTAGAGTTAGATAGTAAAAGTGACGAAAAAAGGAATATCAAGAGGAGGCTGATAGTAGGTTTGAAACTAAGAGTGGAAGAAGATGTATGTATATGTATAGGAAAAGGCGGCAACATTAGGTTTTAATGGGTAGTTTATTTATTATTGTGTTTGTGAAATTAGTGTGGACCCTAAATTGTATTAATAATTTAATTATAGTTTAAAATTATAATTTTAATAAATAACATGAAATTATTTTTTTCTTATTATATATTTTCTAATAAAGTTTTATATTTAACTTCTATGAATAAAATTGTTTCTACTGTATACTTTTGATATTTGTTCGATAAAGTTTTAATCCCCTAATTGTCTTTATATGTTATTGTTTATAAATTGAACATTACCTATGCAAAAAATAAAAAATTAATATTTTAATTTATTACTACTTAATCAAATTGTTTAAAAACTTAGTTTTTAAATAGTTAATTGTTCAATAGATGTACTCGACTTCTTACAGTAATCTAAGATAATTTATCTATTAAAATATCCTTGAATTTACCAATAATAGAGGATGGTGACATTGTGATGCTAGTTAAATGTTTATTTTTGTCAAAGTTAAATTATGATGAATTATAATGTAGTGTTACGACATTCATTGATGAATTGCATTCTGAAAAGTATGGCTTATGAGTTTTACACTTATGTTTACTAAAATATGTGTTGTTATAAAGAAAAAAAAATCATTTGTAAATTTGTTCGAACATAGATAACTTTTGAAATCCTTCAAGGACTTTTAGAGCTAGTAGTGTCTTCCACAAAAGAACAATTGCTAATATCGCCATCGAGGAAGCTTTTGATGAAACTTTATTCATGTCAAAGGTAAAAGTATCTAAATAAGATATCAAGAAATGAAGCTTTTAAGAGTAGCGAATTAGTGTGTTAAGAGTATTGCAAAGAAAAATACATTAACTTATATCCTAGAGGGTTATCAAAGTACATATTTGCTAAATGTGATGGCCTCTCAGATTGTCATGGTTTTAAGATAACGATGCAACTGTACATTTCGTACCATTCTGGCAGTGTATTGAAGACCGGTTCTCTACATGTCGTTAGTATAAGGACAAAGTTGTTACAATGTGTATTTACATTTGTTGTCCCCTAGAGCGTGAGAAATAAATCCGCACCTACGGGGAGCTACTAGCAGAAAGTGTAGGGGTCGTAAACAAGTAACAAATAAGTATTAGAGTATCGATCTCCACATGCACTACGAGGTTAATTCTTTTATATTTCAAGGAAACATAGAGGGTTGAGTTGCAATTAACTAAAACATAAAAGATATTGTTTTGTTTTTTAAAAGTAAGGATTAAAGTGAAAAAATAAATAAAAGATGATTAAAAATCAATTAACTAAATGATAGACTAACAAATACGAGAATATAGATGAGGAGATAGCTTGAGTGTCGCTAGTAATTCCCACTAGTTATGAATTTACATAGTTATGAATATAAAGGTGAATTGGTATTTTAGTAATAGTCGAAACTCTAAAATACCCCTTATTCCGTCCCGGGTAGATAGAGGGATATCCTACAATTCTATGGATCTTTCCCGAGTGAACCTACAACACTTTCAAACGTAATTCATCCTAATCTGATTGAGTATCTGGTTATCTGACGAGCCTTTTGAAGTTCAAGTTCCTCTTAGTCTCTATTTCGGGGAAAGGGGCTAGTAGTCAGGGTGTAGATAATTTTGTATAGTTATATTATTTAAAATTAAATGAAAAATTAATATTTTTAAATTAGTTTCATCCATTTGGAGAACAAAAAAACTAATAGTCTTCTTATTTGTACCACATCGGGTTTGGAAGAAGAAAAAAATTATATTAATTTTCTTGCAGTAAGGTGATTTAGCAGTAAAAAAAATATGTTTGCGATTGAGTTGTAAGGAGAATAACTACCTTTATGGTGTCTATTTATTGGATTTATGGTTATTTTCTTCTTTTTATTTGTTATATTATATTTTTTTCTTTATGAAAATTAAACTAGCTTTATTTAATTATTGGTGAGTTTTAACATTTGGCGGAAAAATAAACTGAATACCCATAAAAAATAAAAAATACAAGAATAATAAATGTTCAAGAGATTTAATTAAAGGTTTGGTGATACCCTATAAATTTCAACAATTTTGTTTTATTAATTGGAAAAATAAGGAACAACAAATTCAATGCATTCCAAATAAGTTATGTTACACATAATTCTGTGTGAAATTCTTGTAAGCCATCGTGCATTTTATTATTCATGATGTACTCTATTTTCTTTGTAAACCTCCTTCCATAATTCAATTTGAAGTCAATCTAAATGAATCATTACTACATAAACCTATATTTAAAGGATTGAACTTAAAATAGTATATCCTATAAGAAAGCTTATAGATGACACAATTTCAAAATTTGGCCCCTGCAGATTTATAATTGTTATACACAATAAACGAGCACTATACTTTTATATACGACTACTCATGAAAGTGAAATTACATAGGTTAGATCATTACATTTATTATTTAGCACATACAATTTTAGCAACTAATAATACTAGTACTAACTACGAACACAACAATATATCACTACAACAAAACAGCTGTATACCAACGACATACCTCGTCGGTAAGAACCCGTATTTCGTCGGTATCAGGGTTTACCGACGGTAAATGATCGTCGCTAGAAATCTGTCGGTAAATTGTTCCTTACCGACGAGAAGTGATGATTTCGTCCTTAATTGTTCAGGCGGTGCGTCGTTGCAAAGTTTATAAATTAGCGACGACGTTTTTTGTCGGTAGTAATTTAATTATTCATTTTTTTTAATTCGTGTATTATTGATTATCATTTTTTTTCCTTTTTTTCTTGCTTAGCATCGAAACTTAGCGACGAAAGAGTCATCGATAAGTATATAATATTTTTTTAATCCAGCATTAATGTTTAATTTTCCTTTTTTTTCGTATATGATATTAGCGATTATATTTATCGACGAAAAAGTCGTCGGTAAGTATTTTTTTTTTTAAATTACATTTTAAATAATTTTATATTTTTTAAATGTGTTTTGATTTCATTTTTTTAAATAGAATACAAATAAAATTCATAAATAAATAAAAATCAAAGTCAAATCAAACATAAATACCATAATAAAATAAAATTTGAGTCAAGCATAGAAATATAAAAGTCAAATCAGATTCTACAATCCGGTAATAAACGTCAACATAAACTAAATAAAAAGTCAACACAAAGTTAATAAAAAGACAAATCATCTCCAACCAAGACCAACAAGAAAACACAAACAGGGATCATTCAAATCCTCATCTTCATCTTCATCCGCTCTCTCTTCATCTCCTCTTCATCCGCTCTCTCTTCATCTCCTCTCTCTTTAGTGGATGGGGCCTGGGGAGTGATCAGGGGAAGACCTTGGGCGGCTCTCATGCTCTTCAACACTTCGAGGAGTGTGACCACTATGCTCGGCGGCTGACTCGAAGAAGCTGTGGAGGGGTCGATGTGGTGGCCGGATATGGTATAAGATCGAAGCCTTGAGTTGCGCGAAACTTGTTCATACCCTTCAGCATCGCCTGGAGTAACTGCTCGTTCTACCTAACTGAAGGGTCCTGCTGTGTAGAAGTCCGGGCTCTTTTTCGGATCGGACCAATGGTTGGCACCCAATATTTCGTTTTCGGTGGGGCAATGACCTCCATTATAGTCTCCAGCATGGCATCCGTCTGTTCAGAAACATCAGTAGCCTCGGTTCCGGCCTCGACAACCCTCTTTTTCAACTTCTCTCGATAAACACCCTGTAATTAGATTTTGATTTAAAAATGAATTAGAATAATAAAGAAGTAAATTTAAAAATAAATATTTAATTTAAAGCAATTATAAAAAAACATACGCTAGCTCTTTGTAAACGCTCGTCACGCCAGGTATATGTAGCCGCATCGTAAAAAAGGTGATCAAAATAGCCACTTAAAGGAGGAAGCTCCACCTCCTCTTGGGATTGCTCTTCGAAAATAGTCAACGGCTCCTTAGTCACGGTCTTCAGCTTCCCCTATACAATAATAAATAATAATTTATTAAAAATTAAATTAATATAATAATAAATTATACTTGTATTATTATAAATTGTACCTCTATAATAACAGCTCTTGTCTGGGATAAATTTCTCGACCCCGTCTTACTCGGAACTGTTTGCAACACTCGATTTTTCTTATTTATCTCCGCCTCACTCGGTTACAATTTTATTTCAGATAATTAATAAATAAATACTTATAAATATTATTTTAGCTAAGAAAAACATTAAACTTTTGTACCTGAATATTCTCGTCATCCACATCTTTTTTGCTCATGCCCAAAACTCTGGAAGAACATCCGGGGGTGTAGTATTCGTGTTCTAGTAGTAGACATTTAGATCCGAATTCCATCGTTTATTGCTCGTAGATTGCATCTTGCTCAATCTGTTTGCAATTTCACCCCAATCCGCTCGTCGCCTCCAGTCCTCCAAGTCAAAAAACTCTTGCAGTCGTACTAAAATAGCCCCTTTAGGAGGGTCGGGGACGTCTGCCCATTTTTTGTAGCATGGAGGCACCGATTCTTGAACAGCAGACCTCACCACTTGGGACACGTGTTTGTCGTACTCACCCACGAGGTTCCAAGTGTCATCGATAAAAATAGGTATGGGACACCCAACTTTTTGTAAAGTTGTTTGGGACGATTTCAAATACTTGACGCCTCGGGGGCATCTTTTTTGAGGAGCTGTTAAATTGATAACATTTATTAATTAGTTACTTATATGAATTGATTGTCTGGAATTTGGTAATCGTCTATTGTAACCATATTGTAACCCCCTTCAACGATATCCCAGGAAACACATTATGTAACAATCAAATTAATTAAATATAATTAAAATTAAAATTCGACTATAAGAATTAACAAAAAGAACCACCATTAACCAAGGGGGCATGAATACCAAAAATATAAATTAAAAGTAATAAATAATCTAATTAGATAAACATTTAATCTGTAGTTGTATATATCGCAGTCATTGTTAGTTTTGATTGAATTTGCATTCATAGGCGGTGTGTACTATTCTAATAACATAAGATGACATTGTACACTTTTCAAATCTCAAGAGTTTATATACACTTTTTCAAGACCTTCAAACTAAATAAAAATACATTCACATATGTTAATCACAAGGAGATAAAATTAAGAAAAATGTATTGGTGGACTACCCTATATGTTATTGGAAAATATCTTTTTTCCAATAGGTGTTAAACAAGTCTTAAAACCTAATTTAATTTCTTTTACTTCTGTTTCTCTACTCTCCATATATATTTCAACCACTACTAACATATGGTCCAACAGATTGAGTGAAAAAATATCTGTTGTGGTGTTGGTGTATATTTGGCTATTCTATAAAATATATATCTGAAATAATCTAACTAATTTTCTCAATATAATTACTAATAAATTAGAGAAAAAATAAAAAAATTCAAATTGATTTACTCTACATTGCAAAAACACATTGCAGATTAAATTTTGAAATTAAAAAGTACCTTGGATTTATAAATTGAAATGATATGACCAACTATCAAAGATACTAGCATATAAATAATCTAACTAATTTTCTCAATATAATTACTAATAAATTAGAGAAAAGATAAAAAAAATTCAAATTGATTTACTCCACATTGCAAAAAAACATTTCAGATTAAATTTTGAAATTAAAAAGTACCTTGGATTTATAAATTGAAATGATATGACCAACTATTAAAGATACTAGCATATAAAAATAGTATTTAGACAGAAGACTGAAGATCTAGATGGAGACCATACTTGAGGATGAAACATCATAAAGAAGGAAGAAGAGGGAGATACTATAGAGAAATTGGAAAAAAGTAGATTGGATGGAAGAAATGAATTTCGATTTAAAAAGATCGAAATCAGAAGATAAAGAAGATTTAGACATTAGAGTTTGATAGTAAAAATAACTAAAAAAGGAATATCAAAAGGAGTCTGACAGTAGGTTTGAAACTAAGAGTGGAAGAAGATGTTTGTGTATGTATAGCAAAAGGTAGCAACATAAGGTTTAATGGGTAGTTTATTTTTTATTGAGTTTGTGAAATTAGTGTGGACCCTGAATTGTATAAATATTTTAATTACAGTTTAAAATTATAATTTTCATAAATAATATGATATTATTTTTCTGTTATTATATGTTTTCTAACAAATTTTTATATTTAACTTTATGTGAATAAAATTGTTTCTGATTATATACTTTTGATATTTGTTCCATAAAGTTTTAATTCCCTAATTGTATTTATATGTCATCATTTATTGAACATTACTTATGTGGAAAATTCAAATTTAATATTTTATTTATTACTAATTAATCAAATTGTTTAAAAAACTTAGTTTTATAAATAGTTAGTTGTTTTGATAGATGAACTCGAGTTGTTACATTAATCTAAGATAATGTAACTATAAAAATATCCTTGAATATACCAATAATAGAAGATGGTGACATTAATTTGATGCTAGTTAAATGTAATGTTTTTGTTAAAGTTAAATTATGATGAATTATAATGCAGTGTTACGACATCCATTGATGAATTGCGTTCTCAAAAGTATGGCATATGAGTTTTACACTTATGTTTACTAAACTATGTGTTGTTATAAAGAAAACAAAATATCATTCGTAAATTTGTTCGAGCATATATAACTTTTAAAATCCTTCAAGGCCTTTTAGAGCTACTAATGTTTTCCACAAATTAACAATTGTTAATATCGCCATCGAGGAAGCTTTTGATGAAACTTTATTCATGTCAAAGGTAAAATTATCCAAATAGGATCTCAAGAAATGAAGCTTATAAGAGCACTGAACTAGTGTGTTAAGTGTATTTCAAGAAAAATACATTAACTTATAGCCTCTAGCGTTTGCCAAGTACATATTTGCTAAATGTGATGAGCTCTTAGATTGTCAAGGTTTGAAGATAAGGATGCAACTGCACATTTTGTACCATTTTGGCAGTGTATTGAAAACCGTTTCTATACATGTCGTTAGTATACGGACAAAGTTGTTACAATGTGCGTTTACATTTGTTGTCCCTTAGAGTGTGATAAATAAATCAATACCTAGGGGGAGCTACTACCCGCAAGTGTAGGGGTCATTAACAACTAACAAATAAGTATTAGAGTATTGTTCTCCACATGCACTACAAGGTAAATTCTTCTGTGTTTCAAGGAAGTGTAGAGGGGTCGAGTTGCAATTAACTAAAACATAAAAGATATTGTTTTGTTTTTCAAAAGTAAGGATTAAAGTTAAAAATAAATAATATACGATTAAAAATTAATTAACTAAAGGATATACTAACAAAAACGAGAATATATATGAGAAAATAGCTTGAGAGTCGCTAGTAATTCATACTAGTTATGAATTTACAATAGGTGAAGTTTTTAGTTAAAGACTACATTCATGATTGTGGGTAAATCGCTAGGTGGGCTATCGGGTGACAATAAACCATTGAGCTATTTAACTAGAGTTAATCGTTACTAGGAAAGAAATTAAATATGGATAGTATCAGAGATCCGATACGGATTTGTGGTGGAAATGGGGGGTTCCTACAAGATAAGTGGGTACATGGATCAATGGGTATGTGAGAAACATTGGATAAGTTATGCCTTTCATAGCTGATTTGATGGACCCTTCATGATAGTTTGTGGTGGTGAATTCCGAAGATGTAGTAACAGTGCTAGGGAAATCCGAAGAGATAGTACTAGTGTTAGGGAAAACGAAAAGGGCAAGGGAGAAGGAGTTATTTGGATAGAGGACACACGGAATATTCTAAAAAGAAACGTGTGTTTCAAGATTGTGGGAATATTCACAGAAACAAACATATTTGAAGATTGGATTTTATAGACCATGACTTCTCAATCTGAGTCATGAGTAATGTCGAATGATCTATCGGATGGGTTATGAGACACATCATACATGATACATAAGGATAAAAACACCATGCCATGTTTATCGTCACTATTTCGGGGAAAGGGGCTAGTAGTCAGGGTGTAGATAATTAATTACGGTCACATTATTTAAAATTAAACGGAAATTTAGTGTTGTTTTATTAGTTTATGCACTTGGAGAATTAAAAAACGAATGGTATTTTTATTTGTACCACATCGGGTTCGGAAGTAGAAAAATAATAATTTATATTACTTCTGTTGTGGTAGAATTATCGTTCATTGGGTTTAGTAAGGTGGTTTAGCCGTTAATAAACTATGTTTGCGATTGAGTTGTAAGAAGAACATCTATTTCGACTGTGTCTATTTATTGGATATATTATTATCTTCTTATTTTTTTATTTGTTGCATTATATTTTTTTCTCTCTATTAAAATTCAACTAGCATTATCTATTTATTTATGAGATAACATTTGATGGGAAAAAACTCAATGCACAATAAAAATAAAAAATACAAGATTTATAAAAGTTCAAGAGATGTAGTTAAAGGTTTGGTTGATACCCTATAAATTTAACAATTTTGATTTATTTTCTTGGATAAATAAGGAACAACAAATTCAATTCATTCCAAATAAAGTTAAGTTATACATAATTTTATGTGAAATTCGTGTAAGTCATCGTGCATTTGATTATTCATGATGTACTCTATTTTATTTGTAAGACTCCTTCCATAATTCGATTAGAAGTTATTTAAATGAATCACATCTATATAAATCTATATTTAATGGATTGTACTTACAATAGTATATCCTATAAGAAATCTTATAGATGACACACTTGAAAAATTTGGCCCGATTTATGATTGTTATACATAATAACTGAGCACTATAATTGTATATACTACTATTCGTGAAAGTGAAGTTACATTGGTTAGATCGTTACATTTATTACTTAGCACATATATTTTTAGCAACTAATAACACTAGTACTAACTACGAACATAACAGTGTCTGGTTCTCTAAACTACTTGTTTAAAAATGTTTAATACTTGATGGTAAAATTCATAACATTCAATAAAACCTAGATACTTTGAAATATACAAACCGATTATAATTCATCTAGCAATCTCCATTAGCTTATGAAAGTATATGGGACTACTATAATATAGATGATGTTAATAGAACTGTATTCACTATACAATGAAACGGAAAAATATAAACAGAAGAGTGATAAAAACATCATAGTTTATATCAGAAATGAAGATATATTCAAAGAAAAGGGAAGACAAAAGTAACAAAATCAGATAATTAGCCTTCAATATTTTTGTTAACCATCATTTTTTTCTTTTTATAACCATTAGAAAAACTATTTATCTTCTTTACTTTTCTTCCATAAGTTCGTAATATAGAAATTTGGCATTTACTCGTTATATTTGTATCTGAAATTCCTTAGGAAAACATATAAACTTGCAAGTATCTGTATATAATTGGAAACGTAAAATATTATATGAGTAGAACAAAAAGATTTTACAGTTACACACCCAACTTATAGCGGTTTTTTGGAATATTTTTGAAAACATGCTTACTTACTTTCTTGTAGTAGATTATGTCTATTTGCATTAGCACATGCTATAGCAAATTAGGTAAGATGAAAAATCTGTAAGCATCCCATTAATATTAAATGTATCATCATTAATAAGGTCAAAATTCAGAATATGCTTTTGATTTTACTAAGAATATCAAATTTATATTAATTACTACAAGAAACTCATTCTCACATTTAAAGGTAATACAACAAATAACATATCTTTCTTTGTATTCTCAATTTTCCGGTTACATTTCTTGGCTTCTTTTGTATTCTATGCACCATGGGTGACTAGGTTTGTCTTTTCGAAATAGTAGATGGTGGAGGACCTCCACCGGAGATGGGAACCTGGGCATAAGACACATTATATCCCTCTCGCGATATTTTAGGTTTTCTTCCACTTTTCTTGGGCTACAACACCCCATATATTTTAGGTTTTTGTCCTCTATTCTTAACATTGGGTGACATTGTACAGATTTTAAATCTCATGAGCTTATACACACTATTTTAAGACCACAAAAGATATGATGTATTTTTCAAACTAAATAAAAATATATTCACATACGTAAATCACAAGAAGATAAAATAAAATAAAATGTTCTGGTGGACTACCATATATGTTTTTGAAAATATGCTTTCTTCAATAGATGTCAAACAACTCGTACAATCTTATTTAATTTCTCTTACTTCTATTTCTGTATACTCCACATATACTCCAACCAACAGTATGAAAAAATGAGTAAAAAACATTTTTTGTGGTGTTGTATATTTGGTTATTCTATAAAATATATATTCGAAAATATCTAACTAATTTTTTCAATATAAGTAATTATAAAGTAGAAAAAAATAGAAAAAAATATCAAATTAATCTACACCAAAGGGTAGAATAAATTTTGAAATTAAAAAGAAAAATACTTTAGATATGTAAATTGATATGATATAGCCATCTATCTAAGATACTATCATGTAAAAATAGTATTTAGATGGAATATTGACTATCTAGATGATAACCCTAGGGTGAAACATCATAATCAAGGAAGAAGAGGGGGACACTATAGAGAAAATTAAAAAAAGTACATTGGATGGAAGAAATTAATTCCTATTAAAAAATATCGAGATTAGAAGATAATGAATATTTAGACATTAATAATAATGAAAAAAAGAATTAAAAGGAGGCTGGCAGTAGGTTTGAAAGTAAGAGTAGAAGAAGATGGATGTGTATGTATAGCAAAAGGAGGCAAACATTAGAGTTTAATGAATAGCTTATTTTTTTAATTAGTTGTGTGAAATTAGTGTCACCCTAAGATGTATTAATATTTAAATTATAGTTTAAACTTATAATTTTCATAAATGATATGATATTATTTTTTTTTTATTATATATTTTCTAATAAATTTTATATGTAACTTCTATAAATAAATAATATTTTTGATGAGATACTTTTGATATTTGTTCGATAAAGCATTAAATTCCTAAATGTCTTTATATGTTATCATTTATTAATTGAAGATTACTTATGCGAAAAATTCAAATTTAATATTTTATTTATTACTAATTGATCAAACACCTTAGTTTTATAAATAGTTATTTGTTTAGATAGATGAACTCGAATTCTTACAATAAACTAAGATTATTTAACTATTGAAAATTCCTTGAATTTACCTAGAGGATGCTGACATTGTGATGCTAGTTAAATGTAATATTTTTGTCAAAGTTAAATTATGATGAATCATAATGCAGTTTACGACATTCATTGATGAACTAAATTCTCAAAAGTATGACATATGAGTTTTACCCTTATTCTTACTAAAATAAGTGTTGTTATAAATAATACCAAATATCATTCATAAAAATGTTCGAGCATAGATAACTTTTAAAATCCTTCAAGGTCTTTTAGAGCTAGTAGTGACTTCCACAAAAAACAAATTTGCTAATATCACCATTTAGGATGCTTTTGATGAAACATTGTTAAAGTTAATAGTAAAATTATCTAAATTAGATCTCATGAAATGAAGCTTATACGAGTAGTGAACTAGTGTGTTAAGTGTATTGCAAGAAAAATACATTAACTCATATCCTATAGGGTTTGCCAAGTACATATTTTCTAAATATGATGACTTCCAGATTGGCAAGGTTTTAAGATAAGAATGCAACTATACATTCAGTTTCATTGTGGTAGTGTATTACAGGTCGTTTCTCTACATGTCATTAGTATAGGGACAAAATCGTTACAATGTGTATTTACCTTTGTTGTCCCCTAGAGTGTGATAGGTAAATCAACACCTAAGGGTGCTACTACTTACAAGTGTATGATTCGTTAACAAGTAACAAATAATTACTAGGGGTATCATTCTCCATATGCACTAGGAGGTTAATTCTTTTGTCTTTCCAGGAAGCGTAGAGGGGACAAATTACAGTTAACTAAAACATAAAATATATATTTTTCTCAAAAGTAAGGATTAAAGTCAAAATAAATAATATATGATTAGTAATGTATTTTGAACCAAAGGACATACTAGTCAATACGAGAATATAGATAAGAAGATAGTTTGAGAGTCGCTACTAATTTCCACTAGTTATGAATTTACACATTTATGGATATCATGGTAAATTGTTATTTTAGCAATAATCGAAACTCTAAAATCCCTTAATTCCATCCCAGGTAGATAGAGGGTTATCCTACAATTCTATGGACCTCTCCCGAGTGACCCTACAAAACTTTCGAACGTAATTAATTCTAAATTAATTGACTATCCGGTTAGTCAAGACCTCCTAACTCAATAACACACACACTGAATGATTATATATTATTTTCTATAATCAAATCTCCCTCTCTCCCCCTCCCGGATGACAGTCTAGTCTACTAATACCACCTACTACTTTATCTTCATAAGGGCTGAAGAAATCATAAATACATAATAAATGCAAAACAATAAATTCGTTTGAATAGTAATATCCCAAAACACAATGAAACGTCATAATCCAAATGTAGGGTTCATAAATTATCCATTTATCTAGCTATAAATGATTTAGTTCATAAAAAAATAATAGACAACAACAAATAAAAGTGTAATATTTATGTTTAAAATAAGAAATAGAATTGGATTACACTATTAATTTGTATCTTGAATTTGTCACCATTGTCTGGAATTTGGTAATAGTCTATTGCAAGATATCCTAGGAAGCATATTCTGTATTAATCAAAATAAATTAAATATAATTAAAATTAAAATTTGACTATAAGAATTAACAAAGAGAACAACAATTAACCAAGGGGACATGAACACAAAAAATATAAAATAAATGTAATAAATAATTCAATTAGATAAACATTTAATTCATAGGCTGTGTGTACTATTCTAATAACATAAGGTAACATTGTACACTTTTAAAATATCATGAGTTTATACACATATTTTCTAAGACCACAAAAGATATGATGTATTTCTTCAAACTAAATTAAAATACATTCACATATGTAAACCACAAGGAGATAAAATAAAAAGAATGTATGGTAGAATACCATATATGATGTTTGAAAATATGTTTTCTCCAATAGGTGTCAAACAAGTCTTACAACCTAATTTGATTTCTCTTACATCAATTTCCCTACTCTCCATACAAACTCCAACCACTATGAATAGATGGTCTAACAAATTGAGTGAAAAAACATCTATTGTGGTGTTGGTGTATATTTGGATATTCTGTAAATTATATATAGGAAAAATCTACCTAATTTTCTCAATACAATTAATTATAAATTTGAGCAAAAATGAAAAAACATTCAAATTAATTTACACCAATGTGCAAAAACACATTGTAGAACAAAATTGGAAATTAAAAAAGTACCTTAGATTTATAAATTGAAATGATATGGCCAACGATCTAAGATACTAGCATGTAAAAATAATATTTAGACAGAAGACTGCAGATCTAGATAGAGACAATAGTTGAGGATGAAATATCATAATTAAGGAAGAAGAGGGAGATACTACAGAGAAATTGAAAAAAAGTAGATTGGATGGAAGAAATGAATTCCGATTAGAGAAGATTGAAATTAGAAGATAACAAAGATTTAGACATTAGAGTTAGATAGTAAAAATGACGAAAACAGGAATATCAAGAGGAGGCTGACAGTAGGTTTGAAACTAAGAGTGGAAGAAGATGTATGTGTATGTATAGGAAAAGGCGGCAACATTAGGGTTTAATGGGTAGTTTATTTTTTATTATGTTTGTGAAATTAGGGTGGAACCTAAATTGTATTAATATTTTAATTATACTTTAAAATTATAATTTTAATAAAGAACATGATATTATTTTTTTTTCTTATTATATATTTTCTAATAAAGATTTATATTTAACTTCTGTGAATAAAATTATTTCTACTGTATACTTTTGATATTTGTTCGATAAACTTTTAATCCCCTAATTGTTTTTATATGTTATTGTTTATTAATTGAACATTACTTATGCAAAAAATTAAAATTTAATATTTTAATTTATTACTACTTAATCAAATTGTTTAAAAACTTAGTTTTATAAATAGTTAATTGTTCAATAGATGTACTCGACTTCTTACACTAATCTAAGATAATTTATCTATTAAGATATCCTTGAATTTACCAATAATAGAGGATGGTGACATTGTGATGCTAGTTAAATGTTTATTTTTGTCAAAGTTAAATTATGATGAATTATAATGCAGTGTTACGACATTCATTGATGAATTGCATTCTGAAAAGTATGGCTTATGAATTTTACACTTATGTTTACTAAAATATGTGTTGTTATAAAGGAAACAAAATATCATTTGTAAATTTGTTCGAACATAGATAACTTTTAAAATCCTTCAAGGACTTTTAGAGCTAGTAGTGTCTTCCACAAAAGAACAATTGCTAATATAGCCATCGAGGAAGCTTTTGATGAAACTTTATTCATGTCAAAGGTAAAATTATCCAAATAGGATATCAAGAAATGAAGCTTTTAAGAGTAGTGAATTAGTGTGTTAAGAGTATTGCAAAGAAAAATACATTAACTTATAGCCTAGAGGGTTATCAAAGTACATATTTGCTAAATGAGATGGCCTCTCAGATTGTCATGGTTTTCAGATAACGATGCAACTGTAAATTTCGTACCATTCTGGCAGTGTATTGAAGACCGGTTCTATACATGTCGTTCGTATAAGGACAAAGTTGTTACAATGTGTATTTACATTTGTTGTCCCCTAGAGTGTGAGAAATAAATCAGCACCTACGGGGAGCTACTAGCATAAAGTGTAGGGGTTGTAAACAAGTAACAAATAAGTATTAGAGTATCGATCTCCACATGCACTACGAGGTTAATTCTTTTGTATTTCAAGGAAACGTAGAGGGTTGAGTTGCAATTAACTAAAACATAAAAGATATTGTTTTGTTTTTTAAAAGTAAGGATTAAAGGGAAAAATAAATAAAATATGATTAAAAATCAATTAACTAAAGGATAGACTAACAAATACGAGAATATAGATGAGGAGATAGCTTGAGTGTCACTAGTAATTCCCACTAGTTATGAATTTACATAGTTATGAATATAAAGGTGAATTGTTATTTTAGTAATAGTCGAAACTCTAAAATACCCCTTATTCCGTCGCGGGTAGATAGAGGGATATCCTACAATTTTATGGATCTCTCCCGAGTGACCCTACAACACTTTCAAACGTAATTCATCCTAATCTGATTGACTATCGGGTTTATGACGAGCCTTTTGAAGTTCAAGTTCCTCTTAGTCGCTATTTCGGGGAAAGGGGCTAGTAGTCAGGGTGTAGATAATTTTGTCTAGTTATATTATTTAAAATTAAATGAAAAATTAATATTTTTAAATTATTTTCATCCATTTGGAGAACAACAAAACTAATGGTCTTCTTATTTGTACCACATCGGGTTTGGAAAAAGAAAAAAAAATTATATTAATTTTCTTGCAGTAAGGTTAATTAGTAAGGTGATTTAGCAGGAAAAAGAAATGTGTTTGCGATTGAGTTGTAAGGAGATCAACTACCTTTATGGTGTCTATTTATTGGATTTATGGTTATTTTCTTCTTTTTATTTGTTATATTATATTTTTTCTCTCTGTGAAAATTAAACTAGCTTTATTTAGTTATTGGTGAGTTTTAACATTAGGCGGAAAAAATAAACTGAATACCCATAAAAAAATAAAAAATACAAGAATAATAAATGTTCAAGAGATTTAATTAAAGGTTTGGTGATACCCTATAAATATCAAAAAATTTGTTTTATTAACTTGGAAAAATAAGGAACAACAAATTCAATGCATTCCAAATAAGTTAAGTTACACATAATTCTGTGTGAAATTCTTGTAAGCCATAATGCATTTTATTATTCATGATGTACTCTATTTTGTTTGTAAACCTCCTTCCATAATTCAATTTGAAGTCAGTCTAAATGAATCATTACTACATAAACCTATATTTAAAGGATTGAACTTAAAATAGTGTATCCTATAAGAAAGCTTATAGACGACACACTTTCAAAATTTGGCCCCTGCAGATTTATTATTGTTATACACAATAAACGAGCATATACTTTTATATACTACTATTCCTAAAAGTGAAATTACATAGGTTAGATCATTACATTTATTATTTAGCACATACAATTTTAGCAACTAATAATACTAATACTAACTACGAACAAAACAGTGTATCACTACAACAAAACAGATGTATACCAACGACAGACCTCATCGGTAAAAACCCGTATTTCGTCGGTATCAGGGTTCACCTGCGACATTTCGTCGGTAAATGATCGTCGCTAGAAATATGTCGGTAAATTAATCCTTACCGACGAAAAGTGATGATTTCGTCCCTAATTGTTCAAGCGGCGCGTCTTTGCAAAGTTTATAAATTAGAGGCGACGTGTCTCGTCGGTAATAATTTAACTATTCTTTTTTTTAATTCGTGGATTATTGATTATCATTTTTTTTCATTTTTTTTCATTTTTTTCTTGCTTAGCGTCTAAACTTAGCGACGAAAGAGTCATCGCTAAGTATATAATATTTTTTTTAATCCAGCATTAATGTTTAATTTTCCTTTTTTTTTCGTATATGATATTAGCGATTATACTTATCTACGGAAAAGTCGTCGGCAAGTATTTTTTTTTAAATTACATTTCAAATAATTTTGTTTTTTTTAAATTTGTTTTGATTTCATTTTTTTAAATAGAATGCAAATAAAATTTATAAATAAATAAAAATCAAAGTCAAATCAAACATAAATACAATAATAAATTTAAATTCGAGTCAAACATAGAAATATAAAAGTCAAATCAGATTCTACCATCCGATAATAAAAGTCAACATAAACTAAATAAAAATTCAACACAAAGTAAATAAAAAGTAAAATCATCTCCAACCAACACCAACAAAAAAACACAAATATGGATCATTCAAATCCTCGTCTTCATCTTCATCCGCTCTCTCTTCATCTCCTCTCTCTTTAGTGGATGGGCCCTGGGGAGTGATAAGGGGAAGACCTTGGGCGGCTCTCATGCTATTCAACGCTTCGAGGAGTGTGACCACTATGCTCGGAGGCTGACTCGGCTGACTCGAAGAAGCTGTGGAGGGGTCGATGTGGTGGCCGGATTCGGTATAAGGTCGAGGACTTGAGTCCTGCTGTGTAGAAGTCCGGGCTCTTTTTTCGGACCGGACCAATGGTTGGCACCCAATATTTCGTCTTCGGTGGGGCAATGACCTCCATTATAGTCTCCAACATGGCATCGATCTGTTCAGAAACATCAGTAGCCTCGGTTCCGGCCTCGACAACCCTCTTTTTCAACTTCTCTCGATAAACACCCTGTAATTTGATTTTAATTTAAAAATGAATTAGAATAATAAAGAAGTAAATTTAAAAATAAATATTTAATTTAACGCAATTATAAAAAAACATACGCTAGCTCTTTGTAAACGCTCGTCACGACAGATATATGTAGCCGCATCGTAAGATAGGTGATCAAAATAGCCACTTAAATAGTCAACGGCTCCTTAGTCACGGTCTTCAGCTTCCCCTATACAATAATAAATAATAAATTATTAAAAATTAAATTAATAAAATAATAAATTATACCTCTATAATAACATCTCGAGTCTGGGATATATTTCTCGACCCCATCTTACTTGGAACTGTTTGCAACACTCGATTTTTCTTATTTATCTCCGCCTCACCGTGGTGTGTCTAATAAAAGCTCATCAAGTTTATAATAATAATACTTCACATATACAGCAATCTCCACCTTGAAGTATTATTCCACCTCCAAAACTCTAACTATAAACCCTCCTAGTATCTTCATTGGCATAAAGCAGTATAACCAGCCAAAGAAGTCAAAGCATATTTGCAATTCAAACTTCCATATTTAGACACTAATTTTTTCAAATATGGTCCCTGATAAAGTTTTAACATGCAATTCTTTCTATCTCTACTGATAATCATGCCTAATATCTTACTAGCTTCACCCAAAACTTTCATCTTAAACATCTTACTCAAAGATAGTTTCAAGGATTTTATAGCATGACAAGATTTACTAATAAGAAGCATATCATCCACATACAATAGAACATACACACTTTCAGATTGCTTAAGTAAGAAATACAAACAAGCATCATACTCAGATCTCACAAACCCAGTACTAATCATAAATGAGTCAAATCTTTTATACCATTGCCTAGGTGATTGTTTTTAGCCATATAAAGATTTTTTTAGTAAACACACATGATCAAGTAAGTTTTTGTTCACAAATCCTTCAGGTTGTCCCATATAAATAGTTTCATCTAATTATCCATGCAAAAAAGAAGTTTTCACATCCATTTGATGTATCTCAAGATCAAAACAAGCAACATAAGACAACATGCATCTGATAGTTTTAAATTTAACTATGGGTGATAAAATCTCAGTATAATCAATCCCTTCCCTTTGAGTGTAACCTTTAGCTACAAGTCTAGCTTTATATCTAGGGGGATCATGCTCAGAAACACCCTCTTTAAGCTTATATAACCACCTACACTCTACTAAAACCAAAGTTTTATTCAAATTTAAAGATTCCATCTCTTCTAACATAGCATCATACCATTTTTCATACTCAGGAGATTCAAGTGCATCTAAATAAGAAGAAGGTTCAGAAATTTTAACCTCAACTCCAGCACTAAGTGTAGTGTAAACCAAATCTGCATATGAGTATCTTGAAGGAGCAGTTATATAACTTATATTCCTTCTTTGTCTATCTCGAGTTAACTGGTAATCATGAAGCACCCCTACTGATGACTCACTGAGTTGTACTCGTGGTTCATTTCCCTCAGCTTCATAGACATCACCAGGTTAATTTTTTTGAACTTCACCCTTAGGTTCATTAGTTGGATCTGCATTCAAATGATCAACTAAAGTTTCGGGCTCCACCTCCAACTCTAATCCCACAGTTTGAGGTACTGGTTCAGACTGAGCATCACTACCTGCAACATCACAAACTTTAAAAGGAAAAGTCAGTTCATCAAATATTACATCTCTACTACATATAATTTTGACGCCCCTTGCATCTTTTTCCTATAACCTATATCCTTTCACACCATGTTGTTGTTGATATTCCAACATAATACACTTAAGTGACCTTGGGTCTAACTTTCCATCTTTAGTATGTGCATAAGCTGAACACCCAAAAACTCTCAAGTGTTGAAGATTTGGTTTGGTTTGTTTCCAAACTTCTAATGGAGTTTTAAAATCAAGAGTCCTATTAGGGCTTCTATTAACAAGATATGTAGCTGTATAAAGGGCTTCTCCCCAAAATACTTTTGTTAAACATAAAGTGAAAAGCTTACACCTAAACTTTTCGAATAAGGTCTATTCATTCTCTCAGCCACAACATTGTTGTTGTGGTGTGTGTTTCACAGTTCTATGCCTTAGTATACCATTTTCTTTACAATAAGTGTCAAACTCTTCATTGCAGAACTCAACCATTATCAGTTCTGAGGACTTTAAGAACCAACCCAGTTTTCTTTTCTTGTAGTGATTTCCACTCTTTGATCTTAGTGAATGTTTCATCCTTAGATTTTGAAAGAAAAGTCCATACAGTTCTACTGTAATCATCCACCAAAGATAGAAAATATTTGAAATTTCCATGAGCATCAACCTTTTCAGGACCCCACAAATCAGAATGAACATATTTCAGACAATATTTAGATTTATGAGTACCAGTACTAAACTTCTGTCTGTGTTGTTTACCCAACACGCATGTTTCACAAAAAGAAAGTGTACTAACTATTTCCTTACCAAACATACCCTGTTTGTTGAGTATAGTAAGACTATGAAGGCTCATATGACCAAGCCTCAAATGCCATTCTTTAGTGACACCCTGTGACAACTTGTTAGTGACATGATTTGCAAAAGCAGATAAATGTGAGCCATCTATCACATATAAAACAGAAAGTTTAGTACCAGTCGAAATCAGTTTGGAATTCTTATAAACATGCATAGCACCATTCTCAACTTTGGACACACAGCCTAAATCATTTAAAGCACCAAGAGAGATTAAGGTTCTTTTTAACTCAAGTATTAACCTAACACTAGTCAGAATAATTCTTTTTCCACTATTAAATTTCAACTCCACTTTACCTATACCTTTTACAGCACAAGTGTGATCATTACCCATGTATACAGTTTCATTACAAGTTACAACAAGATCATGAAATAGTTCAACATTAGGGCACATATGAAAGGTACATCCAGAGTGAAAATCCAACTATCACCATTATACACCCTAGTAACATTCAGTACTTCACATACATCATCTAATCTAGGCATCCATGCAAAATTAGATTAATTATTCAGAGAATTCAATTTGTTTTCCAGTTTGAAGCAATTTTTCTTTAAATGTCCTACCTTACCACAATGAAAACATTTTCTTGTTTCCTTTCCCTTAGAATTTTTCTTATTCTTTTTATCCTTAACAGGCTCAGGGGCAAAGGCAGTGTCATTTCTTTTCACAAACATATTTGCACTTGTTATTTTTTGTGTTTTAAGTTAATTTTCTCTAGTTTTCAAAGCAGTTACTACTTGATCATACTTAGGGACAGAGGTAGCATATTGAAATACATCTTTAACAACTTGAAAAGAATCGGGAACAACATATAATAGAATCATACATTTACTAGTATCATCAAGGGCCATAGTGGTTCCTTTTAAAACAAGACACATCTTAGTAAACTCCTCAAGAATTTTATCAATGGACTTAGTATTATCCATTTTATAATTAAACAAAGAACCTTTCAAGAAAGAAAGACTAGGCACAGACTTAGTAGAGTAAAGAGATTCGAGTTTACCCCACAGCTCAAGAGCTGTTTTAGCACCGTCTACTTGGCGAATTACAGAGTCTGATAGGTTCAAGAATAGAATATTGAAAGCTTCTTCTTTAATTTCAGCTTCTTTATCAAGCTCACCCTCTCGCCATTCCTTGATATCTTTCAATAAGGCACTACTTACTTTATGATGAGATAATAAGACTTTCATCTTTATCTGCCAAACACCAAAATCCATTTTCCCATCTAATACCAACATATCAATACGAGTTGACGTCGTCACCTTAGGAAGTTAATCAAGAAATAAAGAAAAACCCGCTATGAAACAATTTAAAAAACCTTTCAATTGATTTCGGAAACCAAACGAGATCTCCAGGAAATCAAGTAATCGAACAAACGCTAATTTTCAAAAGGTGAAAACAAGATCGGTTTTGATAACAAGCTCTAATACCACTGTTGTAATTAATCCACCTCAATTACTAGTTTAAAAATAGGGTTTGAATTTGCAAAAATATTAGAGAAAAACACTAAATCACATAAAGTAAAGAACACGAGATATTGTCGTGTTTCAGTCACAAAAGACCTACATCCACGTTGAGCCCAGATGAATAAGGCTCTGCTTCACTATATGCCTCAGATTATAAGATTGAATCACCTCACGAAAACCCCTCAAAGTTATCGCAATATTACAATTCTTCCACAAATCTTTCTAGTATATCAACTATGCTGAAATACAACTAAGAATTGAATCAGTGGATTCAATTTAATGGATTTGCTAGATTGAAACCTAATCTATTGAAGAATCAATGAAGAAACTAAAGGTTTCGGCTAATCTAGAGTTTATACGAGAGAGAGGAGAGAGGTAGAGTAATCGAAGAAGTAGTTTGACAGTAGGTAGAAAGAGGGCCTTTTATATGACACATAAAAGAGGAGCAATCTCAGCCGTCCAAGTCATCCAAGATCAAGAGCTCTAGATGTGCCACATAAGTGACAAGTAAGACCATTAGAAATGCGCCATGTATCATTGTGGCGTGTCAAATAAAAGCTCATCAACATTATAATACTAATACTTCACATATACAACACTTAGACTTTAGATTTTTCATCTCCAGAACAGGATTACCATGAGACGTTTCTTTAACGACCAATCTACTCACATTGTTGTAGTGAAATATTAGGGCATGGGTAGTTAAGTGTTTTTTGAGGTGTGAAGCGATAAAGCTAGGGGACTGAATTACGCTATACCACCCTCGACATGCATACCTCATTATATAGTACAAAATATCGGCTGGTAAACAAAGTAGGATAATATATATAACATTACCAGGAAGACAAATGTTTGTATATTTGTTTACGTTTCTCTTATCCGAGTTTATATTTGACCAATGAACAAAGCTTTTAACGAGGCGGGAAGAGGCCGAGGAGGAACTTAGAACCAATCAAGTCATCATCAAACCAGTTGGGTTAGCTCAACTGGGCAGAGCCTTGCTATTTCTTCAGCACTTAAAGGGGAGGTCCATGGTTCAAATTCCCTCCCTAACGGGTGTAAAGTGAGAGGTACAAGGCTCGAACCCTTCCTGAACATGGGTAACCTAATTCTGACTTACCATGAGAATATATATCGGGAGGCATGTAAATTTCTGTGGGATTAGTTGGGTGCGCGCAAGCTAGCCCGGAACACATTTAACTAAAAAAAATCAAGCCATCATCGTGACCCTTTTGCCAATTATCGATTTTTTAAAGCCCAACACCTTTAGTCGAATTATTTGACCCAAACTTATTATATGTTTCTATTTTTTATTTGTTCTTATACTCTTATTTGGCCAATATCTTTTTTCTTAATCGATTTGGTTGACTATTACTAAACACCCAAACAAGCATTAACCAATCCGAATTTACATACTCTATTTATCCAAATTTTTGTACATTTTACTTATATTCATATATAAAAAAAATATTAATTTACATCCTATTTATTATAATATTTTTAATAAATAAACTTAAAATCTTATATATTTATTGTGAACATAAATTTTAACATTTTAATAAAAGAAATATGTCAATAATATGAACTAAAATTTTATTCAAAAGAAAAAAATTTGGTAATGTAAACTAAAATTTGGGAATAAAAAAAATGTTAAAGATGCATTTTTTACCCAACAAAAGAATCCAAACACCTCACCCCTTCCTATGTTCTTATTAAAGGTTGCAATAAATTTATTTTTTTCTATTTCTTATTTACCCTCGAATCATTTTACCCAACCATAGTATACCTAATAACACATACGCGTGATCGTCCGATGATTTTAAAATATGAATTTCAAACTTGATTTTTTTATTTGTTTGTATTCAAAGATTCATCATTGTTGTAAAATGAATTATTACCGATATTTTCTTGTATATTCTTATATCTCACAACGTTATGGTGTTGTTCATATATTTATTAAAATAATGGCTTTATTCCTTCGTGGTTGATTATTATAATTATATTGTTATTATACTTCCATTATTAGTGTTTTTTTGTTGTATTTTTGAATTTTCATGTTAAGGGTTTTATGATATCATAGTTTCTCATGGTTAGGGTTTTTTAAATACAAAACATATATATAAAACCTAGGTTAATAGAACCTAGATACTTCTAAATACAAAACCAATTCTAATCCATCTAGCTATCCTCATTAACTTATGCAACTACTATAATATAGATGATGTTAATAGAAGTGTATTCACTGTACAATGAAATGAAAAAATATAAACACGAGAGTGATAAAAACTTCATAGTTTTATATCGAAAATGAAGAAATATTCAAATAAAAGGGAAGACATAATTAACAAAGGTTAATAAGAATATTGTTGTTAACCATTATTTTTTTTAATTTTTTAACCACTAGACAAACTATTGATCTCCTTCCTCTTTTCTTAGGCTACATCACACCCATAGGTTTTAGGTTTTTTTG
The DNA here is from genome assembly GCA_029959085.1 of Nemophila menziesii. Classification (NCBI taxonomy): domain Eukaryota; kingdom Viridiplantae; phylum Streptophyta; class Magnoliopsida; order Boraginales; family Hydrophyllaceae; genus Nemophila; species Nemophila menziesii. The sequence goes on along the minus strand of JARWIR010000027.1, from coordinate 44,297 downwards.
CCTCTTTTCTTGTGCTCCAGCACAACCCAAAAATAGTAAATATACATCTTATAAAGTAAAATTATATTTTCTACCTATTCAACTATTTTTTCTAATATGGGGACCAATTATGCAATTAACCCTTACTTTGATCACAAAATAATGAAATATATGATAAATAATAAAAAAATTCAGTTAATTTGCATCTTGAATTTGTCACCATTGTCTGGAATTTGGTAATAGTCCATCATAAGATATCCCAGGAAGCACATTCTGTAATAATCAAAATAGATTAAATATAATTGAAATTAAAATTCGACTATAAGAAATAACAAAAAGAATACCATTAACTAAGGGGACACGAACACAAAAAATATAAAGTAAAAGTAATAAATAATTCAATTAGGTTGTGTGTACTATTCTAGTAACATAAGGTGACATTTTACACTTTTTAAATCTCATGAGTTTATAAACATATTTTTAAGACCACAAAAGATATGATGTATTTCTTCAAACTAAATAAAAATACATTCACATATGTAAACCACAAGGAGATAAAATAAAAGGAATGTATGGTAGACTACCATATATGATGTTCGAGAATATGCTTTCTCCAATAGGTGTCAAACAAGTCTTACAACCTAATTTAATTTCTCTTACATCTATTTCCCTACTCTCTATATATACTCCAACCACTATGAATAGATTATCTAATAATTTGAGTGAAAAAACATCTCTTGTGGTGTTGTGTATATTTGGATATTCTATAAAAAATATATATATCGGAATAATCTACATAATTTCCTCAATATAATTAACTATAAATTTGAGCAAAAATGAAAAAAAAAATCAAATTAATTTACACCAAAGTGAAAAAACACATTGTAGAACAAATTTTAAAATTAAAAAAGTACCTTAGATTTATAAATTGAAATGATATGGCCAACGATCTAAAATACTAGCATGTAAAAATAGTATTTAGACATGCTTATCTAGATGGAGACCGTAGTTGAGGATGAAATATCATAATGAAGGAAGAAGAGAGAGATACTACAGAGAAATTGAAAAAAAGTAGATTGGATGGAAGAAATAAATTCCGATTAGAGAAGATTGAAATGAGAAGATAAAGAAGATTTAGACATTAAAGTTAGATAGTAAAAATGCAGAAAAAAGGAATATCAAGAGGAGGCTGACAGTAGGTTTGAAACTAAGAGTGGAAGAAGATGTATGTGTATGTATAGCAAAAGGCGGCAACATTAGGGTTTAATGGGTAGTTTAATTTTTATTGAGTTTCTGAAATTAGTGTGGACCCTATATTATATTAATATTTTAATTATAGTTTGAAATTATAATTTTAATAAATAACATGATATTATTTTTTTCTTATTATATATTTTGTAATAAAGTTTTATATTTAACTTCTATGAATAAAATCGTTTCTATTGTATACTTTTGATATTTGTTCGATAAAGTTTTAATCCCATAATTGTCTTTATATGTTATTGTTTATTAATTGAACATTACTTATGCAAAAAAATTAAAATTTAATATTTTAATTTATTACTAATTAATCAAATTGTTTAAAAACTTAGTTCTATAAATAGTTAATTGTTCAATAGATGTACTTAATCACAAAATAATTGAATATATGATAAATAATAAAAAGATTCAGTTATCTTGTATCTTGAATTTGTCTCCATTGTATGGAATTTGGTAATCCTCTATTGTAAGATATCACAGGAAACACATTCTGTAACAATCAAAATAAATTAAATATAATTAAAATGAAAATTCGACTATAAGAATTAACAAAAAGAACCATCATTATCTAAGGGGACATGAATACAAAAAATAAAAAATAAAAGTAATAAATAGTTGAATTAGATAAACATTTAATTCATATGTTGTGTGTATTATTCTAATAACATAAGGTGACATTGTACACTTTTTAAATCTCATGAGTTTATACACACATTTGTAAGACAAAAAAAGATATTATGTATCTTTCAAACTAAATAAAAATACATTTACATATGTAAATCATAAGGAGATAAAATAAAAAGAATGTTTCGGTAGACTATAATATATGTTGTTCGAAAATATCCTTTCTCCAATAGGTGTCAATCAAGTCTTACAAACTAATTTAATTTTTCTTACTTCTATTTCTCTACTCTCCATATATACTCCAACCACTATAAATAGATGGTCTAAAATTGAGTGAAAAAACATCTCTTGTGGTGTTTGTGTATATTTGGATATTTTGTAAAATATATAATCCGAAAATATCTAACTAATTTTCTCAATATAATTAATTATATATTTGAGAAAAAGTGGCAAAAAAATTCAAATTAATATACACCAAAGTGAAAAAACACATTCAGAATAAATTTTGAAATTAAAAAAGTACCTTAGATTTATAAATTGAAATGATATGACCAACTATCTAAGATACTAGAATTTAAAAATAGTATTTAGACAGAAGAATGCCAATTTAGATGGAGATGAAACATCATAATGAAAGAAGAAGAGGGAGATATTACAGAGAAATTGAAAAAAATAGATTGGATGGAAGAAATGAATTATGATTAGAAAATATTGAAAATTAGAAGATAAAATATTTAGACATTAGAGTTTGATAGAAGAAATGACGCTAAAAGTAATATCAAAAGGAGGCAGACAGTAGGTTTGAAACTAAGAGTGGAAGAATATGTATGTGTATGTATAGAAAAAGGAGGCAACATTAGGGTTTAATGGTTAGTTTATTTTTTATTGAGTTTGTGAAATTAGTGTGGACCCTAAATTGTATTAATATTTTAATTAGGGTAATACTTCCATCCAATATTGGATGGTCCTATATTTAAATCATGGTCATGGATTATTAAAACAAAACACATGTCATTAGATTAATGTGATAGTTATTTTTGTAAGTTTAAAACATGGGTATGTGTATGAATGTAATTGGTGTAGGATCATCCAATATTGGATGGAAGAATTACCCTTTTAATTATAGTTTAAACTTATAATTTTCATAAATAATATAATATTTTTTTTCGTATTATATATTTTCTAATAAAGTTTTATATTTAACTTCTATGAATAAAATTGTTTTTGATCATATAATTTTGATATTTGTTCGATAAAGTTTTAATCCCCTAATTGTCTTTATATACTATCGTTTATTAATTGAACATAACCTATGTGAAAAATTAAAATTTAATATTTTATTTATTACTAACTAATCAAATTGTTTAAATACTTAGTTTTATAAATAGTTAATTGTTTAATAGATGAACTCGGGTTCTTACAATAATCTAAGATAATTTATCTATTAATATATCCTTGAATTTACTAATAATAGAGGATGGTGACATTGTGACGCTAGTTAAATGTAATATTTTTGTCAAAGTTAAATTATAATATCTGAATTACAATGCATGTTACGACATTCGTTGATGAATTGCATTCTCAAAAGTATGGTATATGAGTTTTACACTTATGTTTACTAAAATATGTGTTGTTATCAAGAAAACAAAATTTCATTTGTAAATTTATTCGAACATAGATAAGTTATAAATTCTTCAAGTCCTTTTAGAGCTAGTAGTGTCTTCCACAAAAGAAAAATTGGTAATATCTCCATCGAGGAAGCTTTTGATGAAACTTTATTCATGTCAAAGGTAAAATTATCTTAACATGATCTCAAGAAATGAAGCTTATAAGAGTAGTGAACTAGTGTGTTAAGTGTATTGAAAGAAAAATACATTAACTTATAGCATATAAGGTTCGCCAAGTACATATTTGTTAAATGTGACGACCTCTCAGATTGTCAAGGTTTGAAGATAAGGATGCAACTGTACATTTCGTACTATTTTGGCAGTGTATTGAAGACTGTTTCTCTACCAGTTGTTAGTATAGGGAAAAAGTTGTTACATTGTGTATTTACATTTGCTGTCCCCTAGAGTGTGAGAAATAAATCAAAACCTACGGGGAAATATTACCCGCAAGTGTAGGGGACATAAACAAGTAACAAATAAGTATTAGAGTATCTTTCTCCACATGCACTACGAGGTTAATTCTTTTGTGTTTTAAGGAAGCGTAGAGGGGTCGAGTTGCAATTGACTAAAACATAAAAGATATTGTTTTATTTTTTAAAAGTAAGGATTAAAGTACAAAACAAATCATATGATAAAAAATCAATTAACTAAAGGATAGACTAACAAATACGAGAATATAGTTGAGAAGATAGTTTGAGAGTTGCTAGTAATTCTCACTAGTTATGAATTTACATATTTATGAATGTAAGGGTGAATTGTTATTTTAGCAATAGTTGAAACTCTAAAATCTCCCTAATTCCGTCCCGGGTCGATAGAGGGATATCTACAATTCTATGGATCTCTCCGTAGTGAACCTACAAGACTTTCAAACGTAATTAATCCTAACCCGATTGACTATCTGGCTATCTGACGAGTCTTGTGAAGTTCAAGTTCCTCTGAGTCGCTATTTAGGATAAAGAGGCTAGTAGTCATGGTGTAGATAATTTTTACGGTCATATTAATTAAAATTAAACGAAAAAAATAATGTTTTCAAATTAGTTTCATGCACTTGGAGAGTAAAATAAATTCTTTTTATTTTTACTACATCTGGTTTGGAAGAAGAAAAAAAATTTATATTACTTTTCTTGCGGGTAAGGTTATTCAGTAAGGTGGTTTAGCAGTGCAAAAATTGTGTTTGAGATTGAGTTGTAAGGAGAACAACTACCTTTATTGTGTCTATTTATTGGATATATGGTTATTTTCTTTTCTTTTATTTGTTTCATTATATTTTTTCTCTCTGTGAAAATTAAACTAAATTTCTTAAATTACTCGTGAGTTATAACATTTGGTGGAAAAATAAACCGAATACCCATAAAAAAATAAAAAATACAAGAATAATAAATGTTCAAGAGATTTAATTAAAGGTTTGGTGATACCCTATAAAATAAAAAAAATTTGTTTTATTAACTTGGAAAAATAAGGAAAAACAAATTCAATGCATTCCAAATAAAGTTAAGTTACACATAATTCTATGTGAAATTCTTGTAAGCCATCGTGCATTTGATTATTCATGATGTACTCTATTTTCTTTGTAAGTCTCCTTCCATAATTCAATTAGAAGTTAATGTAAATAAATCATTACTACATAAACCTATATTTAGTGGATTGAACTTAAACTAGTATATCCTATAAGAAAGCTTATCGATGACACACTTTCAAAATTTGGCCCCTAGAGATTTATAATTGTTATACACAATAACCGAGCACTATACTTTTATCTACTACTACTCGTGAAAGTGAAATTACATAGGTTAGATCATTACATTTATTATTTAGCACATACAATTTTAGCAACTAATAATACTAGTACTAACTACGAACAAAACAGTGTATGATTCTCTAAACTACATGTTTAGAAATGTTTAATACTTGACAGTAATATTCATAACACTAAATAAAAACTAGATACCTCTAAATATAAAAACTAATTCTAATCCATCTAGCTAGCCTCATTACCTTATGCAACTACTATAATATAGATGATGTTAATAGAAGTGTTTTCACTGTACAATGAAATGAAAAAATATAAACACGAGAGTGATAAAAACTTCATAGTTTTATATCAAAAATGAAGAAATATTCAAATAAAAGGGAAGACAGAATTAACAAAGGTTAATAAGAATATTGTTGTTAACCATTTTCATTTTCTAACCACTAGACAAACTATTGATCTTCCTTACTTTTATTCCGTAAGTCTGTAATATAGATATTTGGCATATCCTCGTTATATCTATATCTGAATTTTTATATTAAAACAAAAAAACTTAAAAGTATCTCTATATAATTAGAAACATAAAATAGTATATGAGTAGATTTAAAAGATATTACAGCTACACACCCAACCTATAGCGATTTTTGTGGCATCTTTTTGAAAACATGCTTACTTACTTTTTATTAGTAGATTAGGCCTATTTGCATTAACACATGCTATAGATAATTAGGTAAGCTACAAATTTGTAAGCATCCCATAAATATTAGATTTAACATCATTAATAAGGTCAAAATTTAGATTATGCTTTTGACTAAGAATATCAAATTTATATTAATTACTACACGAAACTCATTCTCACATTTAAAGATACTACAATTAAATAACATATTTTTCTGTGCTCCCCAATTTTCTGGTTACATTTCTTGGCTTCTTTGGTATTCTATGCACCTGGGGCACATTACATCCCCGGTATAGAAACGAGTTATTTTAGGTCTTCTTCCTCTTTTCTTGGGCTACATCACACCCATATGTTTTAGGTTTATTCTGCTCCAGCACACCCAAAAATAGAAAATATACATCTTATAAAGTTAAAATTATAATTTCTACTTATTCAACTATTTTGTCTAACATAGGGACCAATTATGCAATTAACCCCTAATTTGATCACAAAATAATGGAATATATGATAAATAATAAAAAGATTCAGTTATCTTGCATCTTGAATTTGTCTCCATTGTTTGAAATTTGGTAATCTTCTATTGTTAGATATCCCAAGAAGCACATTCCGTAACAATCAAAATAAATTAAATATAATTAAAATTAAAATTTGACTATAAGAATCAACAAAACGAACCACCATTAACTAAGGAGACATGAATACAAAAAATAAAAAATAAAAGTAATAAATAGTTGAATTAAATAAACATCTAATTCATATGTTGTGTGTACTATTCTAATAACATAAGGTGACATTGTACACTTTTTAAAGGGAAAAAGACACTGAAGTCCTCAAGTTTATTATATTGGGACACTTAGGTCCCTCAGTTTTTCTTTTTCTTTTGATAGGTCCCATTATTTATTAATGATATGTCTTTTTTTAAATTCCACTTATACCTTTTATTTTATTAACCAAATTTATTTGATTTCACAATTATAAATACTCAACCATTTATTAGATATATTATTTAATTAATATAATTTATTTTAGGATTTGTAAAGTGACTTTGTTTTCTTCTATTCATGTAGTATAAATCTTCAAAACAATATATCATTTTTTTTAGAAAAAACTATATCAAACTTGTATCTTTTTCTTTGTGACTTTCAAGAATCCTACTTAGCTAGTAGAGTCCATCCTTTATCCAATTCATATCTATAAAACAACCTCATCTAATATACTTATCTGAATTTTATGTTCTATTAAATTAAAATCAAATAACATGACAATCTCACACAGGTATAAAATATCACAATACTAATAAAAGTAACATCCATAATGAAATATCAAATTTGTTCAGATCATGTTCTTATGCTAACATATTTTTTAAAAACTAACAAAATAGTAATCTAATATATGAGACAAAACAAAATGTATATTCTGAGCATACGATAACATGTTCACGGTACATGACAAAAGTAACTTTCATAAAAAGAATTAGTTATCCACCATGCCGAGAAGACGCAACCTCGTCAGATGTGTTGCTAGGTCTTGTACAAGTAGAGAACCCACAATGTCCAGAATTTTCTGGTTAATGTCCACGTTTTTCAACCTATACAAATATAATAATAAGTAATTAGATTAATTGTATCTATTAATTTAAAAACAATACTTGAAAATAATTAAATATATTACAATCAATATTAACAAATAAGTCGCTTCTATGTAGTGGCTTATACGATCTTGGATGAACGAGTTTCCATTGTCCAATATGATCACATAAATTTTATTTTCAACTTTTCTTTGACTCATCAATTTAAAATTTACACTATATCAGTACACTACTTTACATATAACCTCATAAAAAATCACATTAGATACTTATTATTTCTTGAAAAAAGATAAGGTGTGTCAAAAGTTCAATAGAAGAAAAATATAAACAATATTACCTGTTGTACTATATTGTTATCAAAACTCGTGTTAGCTCTTCTCTCCTTTAGATGGCATGTAAATTTATTATGACTCAACGCTTGCATAACGAGCATCTATGATGTACTGATCTTTGATCACGAGATGGTGCAATTTCTCCAACTTCTTTGATTCGATTAACCTTTGGCCTGCCTCTTTTCCGTACAATTTCTGGAGGTGCCCATATAGGCGAATCATCTTCCGGCCACATGGATTTGTCGGGAACCAGAAAAGTCATACCTTTGTATGTATTTTTTTATGCTTCCACTGATAGAGAAGAATGCACATAACTTGACGGATCATATCTCATTTTGCTAAAACAAACCATTGCACGCCTACTTGGAATTCCGCTGACTTGCCATTCCCTACATTGACAAGTATTCTCCTGCAAGTTCACCTTGTAAATTTTTTCTTCATCAGGAACTTGAAAAATCTATTCAGGGTGAAGGATGCAAATGTCATCCTCTTTGGAAATTCTTTTTTACTTTATCCATAACGTTAACGTTAGGAGGAAGAGGTGTGGTCCATTCTAAAGATTTTTGTTACCGCCTAAAAAATATTTTCATTATCTTTGTCCGAATCCACTCTAACAAGGTAAGAATTGGCTTACCTCTATTTGTGCCAAGTATACTATTGAATGACTCAGCCAAGTTGTTCGTGACATGATCATTTTCAGAAATTTCATCAAAAGCATGTCTTGCCCATTTATCCAAACTCTCTTTACAATTCACCATTAACCAGTTATGTGCTTTGTAATCCAATGAATAAATTTCTTCCATTACTTTATTGAAGTCATGTTCTTCCTTCGAAGCGGCCCAAAATAGTGTCATGGGTCTCACTCTAGGAAATTCTGTTCGGAAATTAGCATACAAAGGTCTTGAACAAAATCGTTGCCTATCATTTCAACATACCTTACGCACTGCATTTTTCAAACCTTTTTGCCTATCACTCATAAATGTGATATTTCCAGTATAGCCAAGATGATCCATCAAACATTCAAGAAAATAACCCCACGTGTCTTCACATTCTTGTCGACAAACCATCATTGCAAGTGGAAAAATTCAAGAATTGGAATCAAGAGCTACAACCGATAGTAATTGTCCATCATATGGACCTTTCAAGAAACACCAAGTCCGATAAATGGTCTTAAACCATTTCTAAATCCATCCCGTTGTGCCACGAAACTGAAAAATAATCTATCAAATAATGGATTACGCAAATACAATCCATCACACTTCATTTTCACTTGTGCCCCGGGGTTGCTTTCAAGGAGGCACTTAGCATATCTTGGCACTAGAGCATAACTTTCGGCCCAATTACCAGACACCAATTCTATTGCCTTCCGTTTGACCCTATAATTTTTTTTTTGTGAAAATGGACACCAACCTTTCTTGCATTATCAAATCTATCTCAGTTATGGACCAATCAACATTGGTCTTGAATTCAGACAATAATTGATTGGCTATCCACGTTGAGGTTGTCCCGATACCCTTTAAATTTCCTATACATGTGTGATCTGGACCCACCAATTTTATTTTAAATGTGATGCCATCAAAAAGAGGAGAAGCATATATACTCCAACTACATTCTTTATTCTTACATGAAGCTCTAAAATGCTTCTTCTCCTTCTTCTTTCTATCAAGTGTAAATCCAACTTGAATGGCATATTCTTCTAAAGTGTTTAACATCATCAAATATTTTTCCTTGCCGCAACTCTATAATTCTCTTCCCTTTACTGTCCAATGTCTTCTTAAAATAGTCTCTATGCATCTTGTCACTTAGCCTTTCAATTCTTGCACAACTAGTGTCATCTTTTTCTTCTTCAATAATATTGTGACATTCCTCATCTACCGAATTCAAATCTAACATTTTGTCCTCACTTTCATCACTCAAATTCACTTGTTCATACGATATAGTATCATTGACACAGTCATATGTATTGTCTCTCAATCCACAATCTTCACTACTGAAACTTCTTACATCTAAAGGAATATCACGTGTAACTGACTGTTTCAATGTTTTGAAACTGAGATTGCTGATTCTCATAGACACTTGTTTGCGAAGACATTTCTGGAATTGAAGGTTCAAATATATATTTGTCTGACCTTCTCCAAGATATAACTTAATAAGTGCTTGAACATCATCGTCATTTTTTAAATTTATGATCGTTCTCGTTGTTGGATGCACACCTTCAAAATATACGAGGCGGTCCAGCCATTCTCCGTCGGTTGATGTATAAATATCAGTAGTATTTGTATATCCATACCCATTTGAATCCAAATTAGGCACAGTAATATATTCTCTGTTATACCAAATCTTCAAATGCAACAACATTAACCAGTAATAAGAAAACAAGATTAGTGGACACAAGAATTTTAAAAAAACTATTAATGAACAATTTAAAACTAGTTGTTTTAATGCTTATTTTATTATGCTCAAGCAATTTATGAAAACAAATTAACCGAAAGTTAAGAAAGATTAAAAAGTCAGGCATATTTAGTTTTAATTTCATAAACTAACAATAAAAGAAAATAAATGAGGAGAATCCAACGAATCTTTTAACCCTTTCACTATCACAAAACAAAAAATCCATCGATCTTTCATTTAAAAATTACTTTTTGTAGAACTAATACATTCCTAACCCTCTTTCACAAAAAACGTGTCAAGTCAAATAATTTTGATTTGAGTAATGCTGGGTATCACCCAAAAAAGTATCACCCAAATATCACCTCTTACATGGCAGTCTAGTTGTCAGTCTACTTAGATTATTTCTCTCTCCTTTTATTCATTTATTTAATTATCTTTAAAATATCAAATAAGACAGTCTCTTTCTTCCAGACTTAATCGCACGGAGCCCTAATCTTATAGACATTTTTCTGGTTTCTAACACTTCCGATGATCACACTAAATACGCCCAAATCCAAAACAATCATGAGCAATAATGGTAAGTTGGGTCTCTTCTACTATTAAGAACTCTTAAGATTCTTCTGCGTATAGAAATTTTTTTGTTCTCCTTCATATTCAAGTCTCTTGCAAATTGCAATACCATACAATTTGTTCCCAATAAAATTCGAACTCTTATCTTATATATTGCACGTGCATCAACATCAATTTAGATTTATGAATTCAGTTTATCAATTAATGATGTCGACCGTATGAATATAAATATGAAAAGTGTATAAATTTAAAAAATATTGAATGGTAGTGTTTCTGCATCATTTTAGACATTTTATAGATGTAAATATTATGTTTGTGTGCTAGTGATTGTTTTTTAATTTGTAAATATTTTTTGCATTGAAACAGATGCTGATAATTGTCAATGATCTGTTCGAAATTCAGAAATGCTGAACTGTAATGAATTAATGATTGGAGGTGGTATAGAAATTCCAATGATAAATATGATGTTTGAGTCCTACGAAGATGTTTGTCATTTTTACGATGACTATGCAAGAGCCACTGGATTTGTAACAATAAAGCTAAGGAGGAATTTACAGGATGGAAAATTAAAATCATTCACCCTTGCGTGTTGTAAATAAACGCTCCTAATGATTTCATGAAAAAACCATCTATTAAAACGGGTTGTTTGGCTAGAATAAACGCTAATTTGACGATATTGTTTTGTTTGTAGTATTGGATCATAACCATGATATTTCGCCAGCTTATGCATCTATGCATCCGAGTAACAAAAAGCTTGACACACCAATTAAAAGACAACTTATGTTGAATGATAAAGTAGGCATCAAAATTAGTAAAACCTATATCTCTTTAGCAATTCAAGCAGGTGGGTTTGATAATGTACCATTTGGGGAAAAAGAGTGTAGAAATTTTGTTAGTAAACAAAGGAGTTTACATTTACGTGAAGGGGATGCTGAAGCTATGCTTAATTATTTTAGAAAAATGCAAATACGAAATTCTGATTTTTTTCATGTCATGGAAGTTGACGAGGAACACCGGATGAAAAATGTGTTTTGGGCTGATGCAAGGTGTAGGGCATCATATGAATCCTTTAGTGATGTTGTCACATTTGATACAACATATTTAACGAATAAATATGATATGCCATTTGCTCCATTTGTTGGGGTAAACCACCATGGGCAGTCAATATTATTAGGTTGTGCGTTGATTGCAAATTAAACCATTGACACATATGTATGGTAATTTAATACGTGGTTAGAATGTATGTCTGGAATCGCACCAAAAGCAATTATCACAGACCAATGTAAATCCATCCAAAATGCTGTTGAAAAGGTATTTCCAAATACTCATTATCGCTTGTGTTTATGGCATATAATGAAAATAATTCCTGAAAAGTTGGGAAGATATGAAAAATATGACGATATTAGTCGTATTATAAAGAGAATCGTGCATGGATCCTTACAAATTAGTGAATTTGAAACCGATTGGGAAAAAATGGTAGAGGATTATGATTTGCAAGATAATGATTGGTTGAAGAACTTGTATGAAATTCGATATCGTTGGGTTCCAGTGTATGTTAAAGATACTTTTTGGGCGGGGATGTCAACTACCCAAAGAAGTGAGAGTATGAATGTTTTTTTCGATGGTTATATACACAGCGGAACCACCTTGAAACAATTCGTTGAACAATATGAGATGGCTATGAATATAAAGATTAGGAATGAAAGAGATGAAGATAGAAAATCACATAATGCAGTCTATCCGTGTATATCAGGTTGTGACATTGAAAAGCAATTCCAAACAGCTTACACCAATAAAATATTTAAACTATTCCAGGAGGAAATTAAACATCTTATGTATTGTACTAGTGTAACACTTATTCAAAAATGTGATTCTACATCAACCTTTCACGTTACAGATAATACCAAGAGGTTTTACGAAGGTATAAATTTCAAAGATCAAGTGTTATATGAAGTTAGTCTTGATATGCAAAATTTTAAAGTGACATGTATTTGTCGGTTGTTTGAGTTTCGGGGTATTCTTTGTAAACACATATTGTCTGTGTTAATGCATCAGAAAGTAGATAAGGTACCAAACACATATATTTTATTACGTTGGAGAAAAGATATAAAGCGTGGCCATTCAGATATAAAGATATTCTTGGATGAATTTGAGTCTAAAGAAGAAAATATAAGATATAATAACTTGTACTCACGTTCAACGAGATTAGCAAGAAGTGGAGCTAAATCTGAAAAGATGTATATGAATGTGATGGCATATTTTGATGAGGTCGAAAAAAAACTTCTCAAAGATGATTCAGATATTACTCAAACAAAAGATCTACAAGCTCAAGGTAATGAATCTAATCAAAATTGTGATGTTGGACAATCTCAAAGTGCTCAGCTTGATCATAGAATTCTTAGTCCTCTAAAAGTACCAAGAAAGGGACGTCCTCGTTTCAAAAGTAAAGAATCGATGATAGAAAAAATTACAAAAACAAAGAAGAAAAAGGTATATATGATCTTATATATGTTTATGCTTTTTACCAAAATAACCGTTTGTAATTTCTTTTTATATTGTATATCACAAATTTGTTATGATTCTACCACTGGAGTTGATCTGAATTATGTATTATTTAGGTAGCTCCTAAAAGCCAGGTGTTAAATATGCCTGATATGCCTACTGGAAAGAAGAAAAAGGTGAGAAAAATGAATTATTTTATCAATACTAATTAAGAATTGTAATCGTTTATATTCATCTTTTTAGATGACAAAAGATACATATGTTCAACATGAAAAACCAATTGCTGAAAATATTTCTTCCGGTGAGCTCATTACAAGTTCAGGCGAGTTTGTTACAAGTAATCATGCTGCAGATATTGAAACTTCCATCTCCCCAGTAATAGATATTTAAGTAAGTAATATTAGTGTATTAGTTTTGATATCATAGTCTTCGGTGTATATTAGTAAAAATTGAAATATGTTTTATTGATCTGTCTTAATTTTTTACAGGTCAGATAGTACGAAGATTACTTGCATGATGATTCAAATTTTGCTTTATATGTTAAATTTTGGAAAAATGCCGAACAATTTTAATCTGTTTTTTGTGTGGATGTTTGTAACTGGTGTAATTACACGTGCATTACGATTCCGGTTTCATAGAATAGTGCAATGACTTTATTAATGAGCTGACTGAATTTTGTTCTTATTATTTTCTATTTTAAGAAAATGCGTTTTGATTATGTTAATTCTTGTTTGTTATATAATAGTGTGCTTTCTCTATATTTCAGTGGAGTTTTTGTAATTTAAGAAGTCCATATTTTTCTGTTTTATATAGCTAAATAAGACATTAAACATGGTAATTTAAACCAGTTCTAAACATGTAATTATAATGTACAGTAGAGAAGAATCTTAAAGTCAGCTTGTATTTATCTGTTTTGTTTTATTTAGTGTCTAAAACAGATAAAGGGATGAGAATGTGGCTTGTGTCACTTGCAAAAAAGGAGTTACGTAAACTATTTTTCTTACTTTGACATCAGATGATATATGCACTGTCTAATAGCTTTTCCCTTAAAATCAATTGACGTTTTAATTATTATCTGTAACAAGACAAAACATATATTGGTGGGGAAGGATTCATTGCATTCACCTGGTTCAACCTTGAAATAAATTGAATCTCTTTTTTAAATGATTACAGATTTTTTTTAATATAAAGGAGATCGAAGTGCGTGTAAAAAAATTTATAGAATAAATAGTCAATATATTTGTAGATGTCATAATTGGTAAGCAAAATCACTTCTAAACTTTTTGAAAAGAGATATATAGCGAATATGTCGGACTCTCGTAACTGGAACAAATTAACAAGGTCTAGTTTGTTGGCCTCTTTCTCGGCCACAAAGAAGAGGTGGGGGAAAACACTGCTGCCCAGGTGCGCCCAAGTGCGTGAAATTTGCAACTTTATCTTTGAAAAATTCTGCACTTGTTCTCCCGGTCCGGATTCTTTTTAGCCATTGAAACAATGTGTTTTCTCCAATCCGAGAAATATCCTAGCATCTCATATATGTGCACTATCTACGCGCAAAAAAATTAGCCCCGAATTCCATTGTTTCACCCTCTTTTGACCACCCAAACATCACTGCAAAAAATTAAAATTCTTGATTTTTGCGGCAAAAAATTTGCATCAAGCAGGTCTGTCCAGATCCCTTTGTGTCATCTAAACGCTAGTTTTCCTTCGATCAGAGACATGGTATAGAATCTCCAATATATGTACTACATTCACCCCGAAATTCAGCAAAAACTCTATTACTTTTGCGCTCCGTTTGACCACCCAAACTTGCAGGCTTTGCCATATATGTTACAAATTTTGTGGGCAGAATTTTCCATATCTTTAACTAATTGCACTTTGGACCCTGCACCATAATTTCACCCTATACCATAATTTTCCATTTCGTTCAACTAATTGCACTTTGGACCCTGCAACAAAATAAAATGCAAAAGAATCATATAAAATAAATAATTGAATTACAAACTGATAATCAGTCTCTACCTTGAATTATTTCATACGCATACAAATATAGTCTCTTCTGATACTGCAAATCAAAGCAATGTATCTTCTTTACTCATCACCTCATATTAATTATATTAATAATTCTTCAACAAAAAATCATCTTTATTGATTTTTTTTACCCTCCCGCTTAAACAGTATTGAATCTTCAATACGAAAAAAATTTCCAAAAAACTGGAGTTTGGAAAACAGACCCGATTTACCAATACTTTTAATGATTGTTGTGGACTTTGGTGTATCTGATTTCAATCATCAAAAGTTTTACAAACTGGAAAAATAAATAGAATATTAGGGCTTTGAAAATTGGGATATGTATGAAATTAAATAAAAAAAGTAAGAGACCCAACTTACCAATTGCTGAAGATTACTTTGAATTTGAATGTATTTCATTCGATCATCAAAAGTTTTACAAACCGAAAAAATATGTCTGAAATTGGGGTTCAAGCAAAGTGGATAATACGTATGCGTGTGGAAGAAAGAGACTGTCTTATTTGATATTTTAAAGATAATTAAATAAATGAATAAAAGGAGAGAGAAATAATATAAGTGGACTGACAACTAGACTGCCATGTAAGAGGTGATATTTGGGTGATACTTTTTTGGGTGATACCCAGCATTACTCTTTTGATTTTGCCACTGTAAAAGCCATAATCTATAGAAGAAGGCTTAAAATAATTATCAAATACTACCACATAAGAAGATACAAACTCTAGTGTCTGATTAGAGTTATAATTTACAATCCAATCATTGAAATATTTAATTTTTGTGAGACATGTTAGCTTCTCCTTTTTTAAAATCAAAGTGAGGTATAAGGTGTAAGTCCAAAGTGAACAAGATTAGTGAACATAAAAATGAAAAAAACTATTAATGAACAATTTAAAACAAAGTTGTTTTTATGCTTATTTTATTATGCTCAAGCAAATTATGGAAACAAATTAACAGAAAGTTAAAAAAGATTAAAAATCCAGACATATTTACTTTTAATTTCATAAACTAACAATAAATGAAACTAAATGAGGAGAATCAAAAGAATCTTTTAACCCTTTCACTATCACAGAACAAAAAATACATCGATTTTCACTTAAAATTTACTTTTTGAAGAACTAATACATTCCTAACAAGATATTTATCGAAAAATTCAAATATAATTTTACCCATTACAATTTAGTAAACAATAATTCCAATTTAATATCAAACAATTATATTTTCCAACAAAATTTATATAATATTTAACAAATAGTATATATTAGATAATCCCACTATAATATTTGGAGAAAAAGAACTCCTAATAGTACTATTCAGCAAAACTATCAAAATAAGAATTTTGTTACCATATTAATAAATATTTATTCAATTAACACAGAAAAAATAATTTAATAAGCATTGTTTTTTACTTACCCGAATGAATATTTCAAATCCTTTGAATTGTTGTAGTGAATCTTGATATTGGGTACAAAGGATTTATTTTTGGTTCAAGATACAGAGAAGATGTTCTGTAAAATGAAAAGGTTAATGAGCTTTTTTTGTTTCTCTGTAAAGTAATAGAAATTGATAAAGATAAAGCATAGAAAAAGTTGAAAAGTCACTTCGTCTAAAAAAAACCTATTGGTATAGTTTTTTAAAAAAGGAATCAAGAAAAGGGTATAAAAGGTATTTTAAAGAAGTCAAATACTCTTCACTGTTAAAAAGTTAACTACGTTAAAAGAATAGGACTTATCAAGAAAATAAAAAGAACTAAGGGACTTATGTGTCCTAATAAAACTAGGGGACCTGATTATCCTTTTCCCACTTTTTAAATCTCATGAGTTTATAAACATATTTTTAAGACCACAAAAGATATGCTGTATCTTTCAAACTAAATAAAAATACATTCACATATGTAAATCACAAGAATATAAAATAAAAAGAATGTTTCCTTAGACTATCATATATGTTGTTAGAAAATATGCTTTATAGGTATCAATCAAGTCTTACAAACTAATTTAATTTTTCTTACTTCTATTTCTCTACTCTCCATATATACTCCAACCACTATGAATAGATGGTCTAAAATTGTGTGAAAAAACATCTCTTGTAAAATATATAATCCGAAAATATCTAACTAATTTTTTCAATATAATTAATTATAAATTTGAGAAAAAATGAAAAAAATTAAAATTAATTTACAACAAAGTGTAAAAACACATTGCAGAACAAATTTTGAAATTAAAAAAGTACCTTAGATTTATAAATTAAAATGATAAGGCCAAAGATCTAAGATACTAGCATTTAAAAATAATATTTAGACAGAAGAATGCCGAATCTAGATTGAGATTAAACATCATAATGAAAGAAGAAGAGGGAGATATTACAGAGAAATTGAAAAAAATAGATTGGATGGAAGAAATGAATTATGATTAGCAAAGATTGAAAATTAGAAGATAACGAAGGTTTAGACATTAGAGTTTGATAGTAAAAATGACGAAAAAAGGAATATCAAAAGGAGGCTGACAGTAGGTTTGAAACTAAGAGAGGATAAAAGAGAGGGAAGAATATGTATGTGTATGTATAGCAAAAGATTGTAAAATTAGGGTTTAATGGGTAGTTTATTTTTTATTGAGTTTGTGAAATTGGTGTGGACCCTAAATTGTATTAATATTTTAATAATAGTTTAAACTTATAATTTTTATAGATAATATGATATTTTTTTTCTTATTATATATTTTCTAATAAAGTTTTATATTTAACTTCTATGAATAAAATTGTTTCTGATTATATACTTTTGATATTTGTTTGATAAAGTTTTAATCCCCTAATTGTCTTTATATGTTATCGTTTATTAATTGAACATAACCTATGTGAAAAATAAAAATTTAATATTTTATTTATTACTAATTAATCAAATTGTTTAAAAACTTAGTTTTATAAATAATTAGTTGTTCAATAAATGAACTCGGGTTTTTAAAATAATCTAAGATAATTTATCTATTAATATATCCTTGAATTTACCAATAATAGAGGATGGAGACATCGTGATGCTAGTTAAATGTAATATTTTTGTCAAAGTTAAATTATGATATCTAAATTATAATGCATGTTACGACATTCATTGATGAATTGCATTCTCAAAAGTATAGTATATGAGTATTACACTTATGTTTACTAAAATATTTGTTGTTATAAAGAAAACAGAATATCATTTGTAAATTTTTTCGAACATAAATAAGTTTGAAATTCTTCAATTCCTTTTAGAGGAAGTAGTGTCTTCCAAAAAAGAATAATTGCTAATATCTCCATCAAGGAAGCTTTTGATAAAACTTTATTCATGTCAAAGGTAAAATTATCCTAACATGATCTCAAGAAATGAAGCTTATAAGAGTAGTGAACTAGTGTGTTAAGTGTATTGCAAGAAAAATACATTAACTTATAGCATATAAGGTTCGCCAAGTACATATTTGCTAAATGTGATGGTCTCTTAGATTGTCAAGGTTTGAAGATAAGGATGCAACTGTACATTTTGTACCATTCTGGCAGTGTATTGAAGACCGTTTCTATACCTGTCGTTAGTATAGGGACAACGTTGTTACATTGTGTATTTACATTTGTTGTCCCCAAGAGTGTGAGAAATAAATCAACACATACGGGGAGCTACTACCTGCAAGTGTAGGGGTTGTAAACAAGTAAAAAAAAAAGTATTAAAGTATCTTTCTCCATATGCACTACAAGGTTAGTTCTTTTGTGTTTAAAGGAAGCATAGAGGGGTCGAGTTGCAATTAACTAAACCATAAAAGATATTGTTTTGTTTTTTAAAAGTAAGTATTAAAGTGCAAAATAAATAAAGTATGATTAAAAATCAATTATCTAAAGGATAGACTAACAAATACGAGAATATAGATGAGAAGATAGCTTGAGAGTCCTAGTAATTCTCCCTAGTTCTGAATTTACATATTTATGAATATAAGGGTGAACTGTTATTTTAACAATAGTAGAAACTCTAAATTCCCCTAATTCCGTCTCGGTTAGATGAAGGGATAACTACAATTCTATGGATCTCTCCCAAGTGAACCTATAACACTTTCAAACGTAATTAATCCTAACCCGATTGACTATCTGGTTATCTGATGAGCCTTGTGAAGTTCAAGTTCCTCTTAGTCACTATTTCGCGGAAAGGGGCCAGTAGTTAGGGTGTAGATAATTTTTTACCGTCATATTATTTAAATTTAAACAAAAAATTAATGTTTTAAAATTAATTTCATGCACTTGGAGGATAAAAAAAATAATGGTCTTTTTATTTGTACCACATCGGGTATGGAAGAAGAAAAAAAAATTATATTACTTTTCTTGCGGTAAGGTTATTTAGTAAGGTGATTTAGTAGTAAAAATTTGTGTTTGTGATTGAGTTGTAAGGAGAACAACTACCTTTATTGTGTCTACTATTTAGATATATGGTTATTTTCTTTTTTTTATATGCTGCATTATACTTTTTTCTCTCTTTTAAAATTAAACTAGTTTTATTTTATTATTGGTGAGTTTTAACATTTGGCGGAAAAATAAACTGAATACCAATAAAAAATAAAAAATTCAAGAATAATAAATGTTCAAGATATTGGTGATACCCTATAAATTTTAATTTTTTTTGTTTTATTAGCTTGGAAAAATAAGGAAAAATAAATTCAATGCATTCCAAATAAAGTTAAGTTACACATAATTCTGTGTGAAAATTTCGTAAGCCATCGTGCATTTGATTATTCAGAATGTACTCTATTTTCTTTGTAAGTCTCCTTCCATAATTCAATTAGAAGTTAATGTAAATGAATCATTACTACATAAACCTATATTTAATGGTTTAAACTTAAAATAGTATATCCTATAAGAAAGCTTATAGATGACACACTTTCAAAATTTGGCCCCTACAGATTTATAATTGTTATACATAATAACTGAGCACTATATTTTTATATACTACTATTCGTGAAAGTGAAATTACATAGGTTAGATCATTACATTTATTATTTAGCACATACAAGTTTAGCAACTAACTATACTAGTACTAACTACGAACAAAACAGTGTATGATTCTCTAAACTACATAATTAAAAATGTTTAATACTTTACGGTAGTATTCATAACATTAAATAAAACCTAGATACTTCTAAATATACAAACCAATTCTAATCTATCTAGCTATCCTCATTGCCTTATGCAACTATATGCGACTACTATAATATAGATGATGTTAACAGAAGTGTATTCACTGTACAATGAAAAGAAAAATATATAAACGCGATATTTATACAAATTTCATAGTTTTATATCGTAAATAAAGATATATTCAAATAAAAAGGAAGACAGAATTAACAAAGGTTAATAATTAACCTTCAGAATATTGTTTTTAACCATAATTTTTTTATTTTTCAAACCATTTGACAAACTATTGATCTTCATTACTTTTATTTCGTAAGTCCGTAGAATAGAAATTTGGCATTTCCTCGTTATATCTATATCCGAATTTTTATAGGAAAGCAAAAAAATTACAAGTATCTGTATATAATTAGAAACATAAAATCGTATATAAGTAGATCTAAAAGATTTTACAACTACACACCCAACCTATAGCGATTTTTGTGGAATCTTTTTGAAAACATGCTTACTTACTTTCTTGTACTAGATTAGGCCTATTTGCATTAACACGCAATAGATAATTAGGTAAGATACATATTTGTAAGCATCCCATAAATATTAGATTTAACATCATTAATAAGGTCAAAATTTAGATTATGCTTTTGATTTGAATAAGAATATCAAATTTATTTTAAGTACTACACGAAACTCATTCTCACATTTAAAGATACTACAATTAAATAACTTTTTTTTCGGTGCTCCTCAATTTTTTGGTTACATTTCCTGTCTTCTTTGGTATTCTATGCACCCTGGGGAACATTACATCCCCTGGTATAGAAACGAGTTGTTTTAGGTCTTCTTCCTCTTTTCTTAATCTACATCATACCCATAGGTTTTAGGTTTTTTCTGCCTCTTTTCTTGTGCTCCAGCATAACCCAAAAATAGAAAATATACATCTTATAAAGTAAAATTATATTTTCTACGTATTCAACTATTTTGTCTAATATAGGGACCAATTATGCAATTAACACTTATTTGATCACAAAATAATAGAATATATGATAAATAATAAAAAGATCCAGTTAACGTGCATCTTGAATTTGTCTCCGTTGTCTGGAATTTGGTAATCGTCTATTGAAAGATATCCTAGGAAGCAAATTCTGTAACAATTAAAATAAATTAAATATAATTAAAATTAAAATTGATAATAAGAATTAACAAAAATAACAACCATTAACCAAGGGGACATGAATACAAAAAATATAAAATAAAAGTAATAAATAATTCTATTAGATAAACATTAAATTCATAGGTTGTGTGTACTATACTAATAACATAAGGTGACATTGTACACTTTTTATATCTCATGAGTTTATACACACATTTTTAAGACCACGAAATATATGATTTATCTTTCAAACTAAATACAAATACATTCACATATGTAAATCACAAGGAGATAAAATAAAAAGAATGTATCGGTAGACTACCATATATGTTGTTCGAAAATATGCTTTATCCAATAGGTGTCAAACAAGTCTTACAACCTAATTTAATTTCCCTTACTTCTATTTCCCTACTCTCCATATATGCTCCAACCACTATGAATAGATGGTCTAACAAATTGAGTGAAAAAACATCTCTTGTGGTGTTGGTGTATATTTGGATATTCTGTAAAATATATATCCGAAAATATCTAACTAATTTTCTCAATATAGTTAATTATAAATTTGAGAAAAATGAAAAAAAATTCAAAATAATTTACACTAAAATGCAAAAACACATTGCAGAACAAATTTTGTAATTAAAAACAGGACCTTAGATTTATAAATTTAAATGATATGGCCAACAATCTAAGATATTAGCATATAAAAATAGTATTTAGACAAGACTACGATCAAGATGGAGAACATAGTTGAGGATGAAACATCATAATGAAGGAAGAAGAGGGAGATACTGCAGAGAAATTGAAAAAAAGTAGATTGGATGAAAGATATGAATTCCCATTAGAAAAGATTGAAATTAGAAGATAAAAACATTTAGACATTAGAGTTTGATATTAAAAATGACGAAAAAAGGAATATCAAAAAGAGGCTGACAGTAGGTTTGAAACTAAGAGTGGAAGAAGATGTATGTGTATGTATATTAGGGTTTAATGGGTAGTTTTTTTATAGAGTTTGTTAAATTAGTGTGGACCCTAAATTGTATTAATATTTTAATTATAGTTTAAACTTATAGTTTTCAATAATAATATGATATTTTTTTTCAAAATATATATTTTCTAATAAAATTCTATATTTAACTTTTATGAATAAAATTGGTTTTGATTATATATTTTTGAAATTTGTTCAATAAAGTTTTAATCCTTTAATTATCTTTATATGTTATCGTTTATTAATTGCACATTACTTGTGTAAAAAATTAAAATTTAATATTTTATTTATTACTAATTAATCAAATGTTTTACAAACTTAGTTTTATAAATAGTTAATTGTTCAATAGATGAACTCGAGTTCTTACAATAATCTAAGATAAATTATCTATTAAAATATCCTTGAATTTACCAATAATAGAGGATGTTGACATTGTGATCGATGCTAGTTAAATGTAATATAATTGTCAAAGTTAAATTATGATGAATTATAATGCAGTGTTACGACATTCAAGTATGGCATGTGAGTTTTACACTTATGTAGTCTTAAATATGTGTTGTTATAAAGAAAACAAAATATCATTTATAAATTTGTTCAAACATAGATAACTTTTAAAATCCTTCAAGGCCTTTTAGAGCTAGTAGTGTCTTCCACAAAAGAATAGTTGCTAATATCGCCATCAATGAATCTTTTGATGAAACTTTATTCATGTCAAAGACAAAATTATCCTAATATGATATCAAGAAATGAAGCTTATAAGAGTAGTGAACTAGTTTGTTATGTGTATTGCAAGAAAAATACATTAACTTATAGAATATAAGGTTCTCCAAGTACATATTTACTAAATGTGATGGCCTCTCAGATTGTCAAGGTTTAAAGATAAGGATGCAACTGAACATTTAATAACATTCTGGCAGTGTATTGAAGACCGTTTCTCTACCTTTCATTAGTATAGGGACAAAGTTGTTACATTGTGTATTTATATTTGTTGTCCCCTAGAGTGTGAGAAATAAATCAACACCTACGGGGAGCTACTACCCGCAAGGGTAGGGGTTGTAAAGAAGTAACAAATAAGTATTATAGTATCTTTCTCCACATGCACTACAAGGTTTATTCTTTTGTGTTTCAAGGAAGCGTAGAGGGGTCAAGTTGAAATTAACTAAAACATAAAAGATATTATTTTTATTTTTAAAAGTAAGGACTAAAGTGCAAAATAAATAAAATATGATTAAAAATAAATTAACTAAAGGATAGACTAACAAATACGAGAATATAGATGAAAAAATAGATTGAGAGTCGCTAGTAATTCTCACTAGTTATGAATTTACATATTTATTAATATAAAGGTAAATTTTTATTTTAGCAATAGTTAAAACTCTAAAATCCCCCTAATACCGTCCCGGGTAGATAGAAGGATATCTACAATTTTATGGATCTCTTCTGAGTGAACCTATAACACTTTCAAACGTAATTAATCCTAACCCGATTGACTATCTGGTTATCTGGTGAGCCTTACGATTCAAGTTCCTCTTAGTTGCTATTTCGGGGAAAGGGGCTAGTATTCTGGGCGTAGTTAATTTTTTACGGTCATATTATTTTAAATTAAACAAAAAATTAATGTTTTTAAATTAGTTTCATGCACTTGGAGATTAAAAAAACTAATGGTTTTTTTATTTGTACCACATTTGGTTTGGAAGAAGAAAAAAAATTATATTACTTTTCATGCGGTAAGTTTATTTAGTAAGGTGATTTAGCAGTAAAAAAATTGTGTTTACGATTGAGTTGTAAGGAGAACTACCTTTATTTTTGTCTATTTAATGCATATATGGTTATTTTCTTATTTTTTATTTGTTGCATTATATTTTTTTCTCTATGTGAAAATTAATTATTGGTGAGTTTTAACATTTGGCGGAAAAATAAACTGAATACCCATAAAAAAATAAAGAATACAAGAATAATAAATGTTCAAGAGATTTAATTAATGGTTCGGTGATACCTTATAAATTTCAAATTATTTGATTTATTAGCTTGAAAAAAATAAGGAAAAATAAATTCAATGCATTCCAAATAAAGTTAAGTTACACATAATTCTATGTGAAAATTCTTGTAAGCAATCATGCATTTGATTATTTATTAAGTACTCTATTTTATTTGTAAGTCTCCTTCCATAATTCAATTAGAAGTTAATGTAAATGAATCATTACTACATAAACCTATATATAATGGATTGAACTTAAAATATTATATAGTATAACAGAGCTTATAGATGACACACTTTCAAAATTTGGCCAATTGTTATACACAATAACTGAGCATTATACTTTTATATACTACTATTCGTGAAAGTGAAATTACATAGGTTAGATCATTACATTTATTATTTAGCACATATAATTTTAGCAACTAATAATACTAGTACGAACAAAACAAAACCGTGTATGATTCTCTAAACTACATGTTGAAAAATATTTAATACTTGACGGTAATATTCATAACATTAAATAAAACCTAGATACTTCTAAATATACAAACCCATTCTAATCCATATAGCTATCCTCATTACCTTATGCAACTATACACGACTACTATAATATAGATGATGTTAATAGAAGTGTATTCACTGTACAAGGAAAATAAAAATATATAAACACGATAGTTATAAAAATATCATAGTTTTATTTCGTAAATAAAAATATATTCAAATAAAAGGGGAG
The DNA here is from genome assembly GCA_029959085.1 of Nemophila menziesii. Classification (NCBI taxonomy): domain Eukaryota; kingdom Viridiplantae; phylum Streptophyta; class Magnoliopsida; order Boraginales; family Hydrophyllaceae; genus Nemophila; species Nemophila menziesii. The sequence continues at coordinate 18,948 of JARWIR010000027.1, read as the reverse complement.
ACAGAATTAACAAAGTTTAATAATTAACCTTTAGAATATTGTTGTTAACCATAATTTTTTTTCTTTTTCTAACCATTAGACAAACTATTGATCTTCATTACTTTTATTCCGTAAGTCCGTAACATAGAAATTTGGTATTTCCTCGTTATATCTATATCAAAAAAATTATAGAAAAGCAAAAAAGATAAGTATATAATTAGAAACATAAAATCGTATATAAGTAGATCTAAAAGATTTTACAGCTACACAACCAACCTATAGCGATTTTTGTGGTATCTTTTTGAAAACATGCTTACTTACTTTCTTGTACTAGATTAGGCCTATTTGCATGAATACGCAATAGATAAATAGGTAAGCTACAAATTTGTAAGCATCCCATAAATATTAGATTTAACATCATTAATAAGGTCAAAATTTAGATTATGCTTTTGATTTTACTAAGAATATCAAATTTATATTAATTACTACACGAAACTCATTCTCACATTTAAAGATAGTACAATTAAATAACATTTTTTCGGTGCTCCTCAATTTTCTGGTTACATTTCCTGTCTTCTTTCGTATTCTATGCACCCTGGGCACATTACATCACCTAAGTTATTTTAGGTCTCCTTACTCTTTTCTTAGGCTACATCACACCCATAGGTTTTAGGTTTTTTTGCCTCTTTTCTTGTGCTCCAGCACAACCCAAAAATAGTAAATATACATCTTATAAAGTAAAATTATATTTTCTACTTATTCAACTATTTTTTCTATTATGGGGACCAATTATGCAATTAACCCTTAATTTGATCACAAAATAATGAAATATATGATAAATAATAAAAAAATTCAGTTAATTTGCATCTTGAATTTGTCACCATTGTCTGGAATTTGGTAATAGTCCATCATAAGATATCCCAGGAAGCACATTCTGTAATAATCAAAATAAATTAAATATAATTAAAATTAAAATTCAACTATAAGAAATAACAAAAAGAACAACCATTAACTAAGGGGACACGAACACAAACAATATAAAGTAAAAGTAATAAATAATTCAATTAGGTTGTGTGTACTATTCTAGTAACATAAGGTGACATTTTACACTTTTTAAATCTCATGAGTTTATAAACATATTTTTAAGACCACAAAAGATATGATGTATTTCTTCAAACTAAATAAAAATACATTCATATATGTAAACCACAAGGAGATAAAATAAAAAGAATGTATGGTAGACTACCATATATGATGTTCGAGAATATGCTTTCTCCAATAGGTGTCAAACAAGTCTTACAACCTAATTTAATTTTTCTTACATCTATGTCCCTACTCTCTATATATACTCCAACCACTATGAATAGATTACCTAATAAATTGAGTGAAAAAACATCTCTTGTGGTGTTGTGTATATTTGGATATTCTATAAAAAATATATATATCGGAATAATCTACCTAATTTGCTCAATATAATTAATTATAAATTTGAGCAAAAATGAAAAAAAAATCAAATTAATTTACACCAAAGTGAAAAAACACATTGTAGAACAAATTTTAAAATTAAAAAAGTACCTTAGATTTATAAATTGAAATGATATGGCCAACGATCTAAAATACTAGCATGTAAAAATAGTATTTAGACATGCTTATCTAGATGGAGACCGTAGTTGAGGATGAAATATCATAATGAAGAAAGAAGAGAGAGATACTACAGAGAAATTGAAAAAAAGTAGATTGGATGGAAGAAATAAATTCCGATTAGAGAAGATTGAAATGAGAAGATAAAGAAGATTTAGACATTAGAGTTAGATAGTAAAAATGACAGAAAAAAGGAATAACAAGAGGAGGCTGACAGTAGGTTTGAAACTAAGAGTGGAAGAAGATGTATGTGTATGTATAGCAAAAGGCGGCAACATTAGGGTTTAATGGGTAGTTTAATTTTTATTGAGTTTGTGAAATTAGTGTGGATCCTAAATTATATTAATATTTTAATTATAGTTTAAAATTATAATTTTAATAAATAACATGATATTATTTTTTTCTTATTATATATTTTGTAATAAAGTTTTATATTTAACTTCTATGAATAAAATCTTTTCTACTGTATACTTTTGATATTTGTTCGATAAAGTTTTAATCCCATAATTGTCTTTATATGTTATTGTTTATTAATTGAACATTACTTATGCAAAAAAATTAAAATTTAATATTTTAATTTATTACTAATTAATCAAATTGTTTAAAAACTTAGTTCTATAAATAGTTAATTGTTCAATAGATGTACTCGAGTTCTTACAATAATCTAAGATAATTTATCTATTAAAATATCCTTGAATTTACCAATAATAGAGGATGGTGACATTGTAATACTAGTTAAATGTTTATTTTTGTCAAAGTTATATTATGATGAATTATAATGCAGCGTTACGACATTCATTGATGAATTACATTCTCAAAAGTATGGTGTATGAGTTTTACACTTATGTTTACTAAAATATGGGTTGTTACAAAGAAAACAATATATCATTTGTAAATTTGTTCGAACATAGATAACTTTTAAAATCCTTCAAGGCCTTTTAGAGCTAGTAGTGTCTTCTATAAAAGAACAATTGCTAATATCGCCATCGAGGAAGATTTTGATGAAACTTTGTTCATGTCAAAGGTAAAATTATCCAAATAGGATCTCAAGAAATGTAGCTTATAAGAGTATTAGAGTATCGATCTCCACATGCACTACGAGGTTAATTCTTTTGTATTTCAAAGAAACGTAGAGGGTTGAGTTGCAATTAACTAAAACATAAAAGATATTGTTTTGTTTTTTAAAAGTAAGGATTAAAGTGAAAAATAAATAAAATATAATTAAAAATCAATTAACTAAAGGATAGACTAACAAATATGAGAATATAGATGAGGAGATAGCTTGAGCGTCGCTAGTAATTCCCACTAGTTATGAATTTACATAGTTATGAATATAAAGTTGAATTGTTATTTTAGTAATAGTCGAAACTCTAAAATACCCCTTATTCCGTCCCGGGTAGACAGAGGGATATCCTACAATTCTATGGATCTTTCCCGAGTGACCCTACAACACTTTCAAACGTAATTCATCCTAAACTGATTGACTATCTGGTTATCTGACGAGCCTTTTGAAGTTCAAGTTCCTCTTAGTCTCTATTTCGGGGAAAGGGGCTAGTAGTCAGGGTGTAGATAATTTTGTAAGAACAATTAATATTTTTAAATTAGTTTCATCCAATTGGAGAACAAAAAAACTAATGGTCTTCTTATTTGTACCACATCGGGTTTGGAAGAAGAAAAAAAATTATATTAATTTTCTTGCAGTAAGGTTAATTAGTAAGGTGATTTAGAAGTAAAAAAATTGTGTTTGTGATTGATTTGTAAGTAGAACAACTACCTTTATGGTGTCTATTTATTGGATTTATGGTTATTTTCTTCTTTTTATTTGTTATATTATATATTTTTTTCTCTGTGAAAATTAAACTTGCTTTATTTAATTATTGGTGAGTTTTAACATTTGGCGGAAAAATAAACTGAATACCCATAAAAAAATAAAAAATACAAGAATAATAAATGTTCAAGAGATTTAATTAAAGGTTTGGTGATACGCTATAAATTTCAACAATTTTGTTTTATTAACTTGGAAAAATAAGGACCAACAAATTCAATGCACTCCAAATAAGTTAAGTTACACATAATTCTGTGATAAATTCTTGTAAGCCATCGTGCATTTTATTATTCATGATGTACTCTATTTTCTTTATAAACCTCCTTCCATAATTCAATTAGAAGTTAATCTAAATGAATCATTACTATATAAACCTATATTCAAAGGATTGAACTTAAAATAGTATATCCTATAAGAAAGCTTATAGATGACAAACTTTCAAAATTTTGCCCCTGGAGATTTATAATTGTTATACACAATAAATGAGCACTATACTTTTATATACTACTCTTCGTGAAAGTGAAATTACATAGGTTAGATCATTACATTTATTATTTAGCACATAAATTTTAGCAACTAATAAAACTAGTACTAACTACGAACAAAACAGTGTATCACTCCAACAAAACAGTTGTATACCGACGTATTTCGTCGGTATCATGGTTTACCGACAACATTTCGTCTGTAAATAGTCGTCGCTAGAAATCTGTCGGTAAATTGTTCCTTATCAACGAAAAGTGATGATTTCGTCCCTAATTGTTCAGGCGGCGCGTCGTTGCAAAGTTTATAAACTAGCGACGACGTGTCTCGTTGGTAATAATTTAATTATTCTTTTTTTTAATTCATGGATTTTTTATTTTCTTTCTTTTTGCTTAGCGTCGAAAATTAGCAACGAAAGAGTCGTCGCTAAGTAAATAATATTTTTTTAATCCAGCATTAATGTTTAATTTTCCTTTTTTTTCATATATAATATTAGCGATTATACTTAGCGACGAAAAAGTCGTCGCTAAGTAAATTTTTTTTTAAATTACATTTTAAATAAATTTGTTTTGATTTAATTTTTTTTAAATAGAATGCAAATAAAACTCATAAATAACTAAAAATCAAAGTCAAATCAAACATAGATACCAGAATAAAATTAAATTCGAGTCAAACATAGAAATATAAAAGTCAAATCGATTCTAACATCCGATAATAAAAGTCAACATAAACTAAATAAAAAGTCAAATCATCTCTAACCAACACCAACAAAAAAATACAAACACTTAGGGATCATTCAAATCCTCGTGTTCATCTCAATCCGCTCTCTCTTCATCTCCTCTATCTTTCGTGGATGGGGCCTCGTGGGGTGGGGAGGTGATCAGGGATAGACCTTGGGCGACTCTCATGCTATTCAACGCTTCGAGGAGCGTGTCCACTATGCTCGGCGACTATCTCGGCTAACTCGAAGAAGCTATGAGGGGGTTAATTTGGTGGACGGATCAGGTATAAGGTCGAGGCCTTGAGTCGCGCGAAGCTCGTTCATACCCTTCAGTATCGCCTGGAGTAGCTGCTTGTTCTACCTAACCGAAGGGTCTTAAAGAAGTCCGTACTCTTTTTCGGAACGGACCAATGGTTGGCACCCAATATTTCGTCTTCGGTGGGGAAAAGACCTCCATTATAGTCTCCAGCATGGCATCAATCTGTTCCTGCACGATTTCACCAGCAGCCTCGGATCCAGCCTCGACAACCCTCTTTTTCAACTTCTCTCGCTAAACACCTTGTAATTAGATTTTGATTTAAAAATAAATTAGAATAATAAAAAAGTAAATTTTAAAAAAATATTTAATTTAAAGAAATTATAAAAAAAACTTACGCTAGCTCTTTGCAAACGCTCGTCACGCCAGGTATATGTAGCCGCATCGTAAGAAAGGTGATCGAAATAGCCACTTAAAGGAGGAAGCTCCATCTCCTCTTGGGTTTCCTCATCGAAAATAGTCAACGGCTCCTTAGTCACGGTCTTCATCTTCCAATATACAATAATAAAATAATTTATTAAAAAATAAATCAATAAAATAATAAATTATACCTCTATAATAACATCCCGAGTCTAGGATAAGTTTATCGACCTCGTCATACTCGGATTTGTTTGCAATACTCGATTTTTCTTATTTATCTCCGCCAAACTCGGTTACAATTTTATTATGGAAAATTAATAAATAAAGACTTATAAAATATTATGTTAGTTAAGAAAAAAATTAAACTTTTGCACCTGAACATTCTCGTCATCCCACATCTTTCTCGCTCGTGCCCAAAACTCTGGAAGAACATCGTGGGGTGTAGTATTCGTGATGTAGTAGTCGACCTTTAGATCCGTCTTCCATCGTCTGTAGCTCGTAGATTGCATCGTTCTCAATCTGTTCGCAATCTCAACCCAATCCGCTCGTCGTCTCCACTACTCCAAGTAAAAAAACTCTTGCAGTCGTACTAAAATAGCCCCTTTAGGAGGGTCGGGGAAATCTGCCCATGTTTTGTAGCATGAAGGCACCGATTCTCGAACTGCGGACCCCACCACTTGGGACACGTGTTTGTCGTACTGACCCACGAAGTTCTAAGTGTCATCGATAATATAAAACTGAACAGGTATGGGACACCCAACTTTTTGTAAAGTGGTTTGGGCCGTATTCAAATACTTGACGCCTCGGGGCATCTTTTTCGAGGAGCTGGTAAATTGATAATATCTATTAATTATTTACTTATATGAATAGATTGTCTGGTAATCGTCTATTGTAACCCCTTCAACGATATCCCAGGAAACACATTCTGTAACAATCAATTTAAAATAAATATAATTAAAATTAAAATCCGACTATAAGAATTAACAAAAAGAACCACCATTAACCAAGGGGGCATAAATACCAAAAATATAAAATAAAAATAATAAATAATTCAATTAGATAAACATTTAATCTATAGTTGTATATATCTCGGTCACTGTTAGTTTTGATTGAATTTGCATTCATAGGCGGTGTGTAGTATTCTAATAACATAAGATGACATTGTACACTTTTTAAATCTCAAGAGTTTATATACACTTTTTCAAGACCACAAAAGATATGATGTATCTTTCAAATAAAATAAAAATACATTCACATATGTAAATCACAAGGAGATAAAATTAAAAAAATGTATTGGTGGACTACCATATATGTTATTGGAAAATATCCTTTCTCCAATTGGTGTCAAATAAGTCGTACAACCAAATTTAATTTATCTTACTTCTGTTTCTCTACTCTCCATATATACTTCAACCACTACAACACATGGTCTAACAAATTGAGTAAAAAACCATCTCTTGTGGTGTTGGTGTATATTTGGCTATTCTATAAAGTATATATATCTTAAATAATCTAACTAATTTTCTCAATCTAATTACTAATAAATTAGAGAAAAACTGAAAAAAAAAATTCAAATTGATTTACTCCAAAATGCAAAAACACATTGCAGATTAAATTTTGAAATTAAAAAGTACCTTAGATTCATAAATTGAAATGATATGACCAACTATCTAAGATACTAGCATATAAAAATAGTATTTAGACAGAAGATTGAAGATCTAGATGGAGACCATACTTGAGGATGAAACATCATAATAAGGAAGAAGAGGGAGATACTATAGAGAAATTGAAAAGAGTAGATTGGATGGAAGAAATAAATTTCGATTCAAAAAGATCGAGAAATCAGAAGATAAAGAAGATTTAGAAATTAGTGTTTGATAGTAAAAATAACTAAAAAAGGAAAATCAAAAGGAGTTTGACAGTAAGTTTGAAACTAAGAGTGGAAGAAGATGTATGTGTATTATAGCAAAAGGCAGCAACATAAGGGTTTAATGGGTAGTTTATTTTTTATTGAGTTTGTAAAGTTAGTGTGGACCCTAAATTGTATAAATATTTTAATTACTGTTTAAAATTATAATTTTCATAAATAATATGATATTATTTTTCTGTTATTATATATTTTCTAACAAATTTTTTATACTTGACTTATGTGAATAAAATTGTTTCTGATTATATACTTTTGATATTTTTTCCATAAAGTTTTAATTCCCTAATTGTCTTTATATAACATCGTTTATTGAACATTACTTATGTGGAAAATTCAAATCTAATATTTTATTTATTACTAATTAATCAAATTGTTTAAAAAAAACTTAGTTTTATAAATAGTTAATTGTTTTGATAGATGAACTCGAGTTCTTACAATAATCTAAGATAATTTAACTATTAAAATATCCTTGAATTTTCCAATATAATAGAGGATGGTGACATTGTGATGCTAGTTAAATGTAATGTTTTTGTTAAAGTTAAATTATGATGAATTATAATGCAGTGTTAAGACATTCATTGATGAATTGTGTTCTCAAAAGTATGGCATATATGTTTTACACTTATGTTTACTAAAATATGTGTTGTTATAAAGAAAACAAAATATTATTCGTAAATTTGTTCGAGCATATATAACTTTTGAAATCCTTCAAGGCCTTTTAGAGCTAGTAATGTTTTCCTCCAAAGAACAATTATTAATATCGCCATCAAGGAAGTTAAAACTTTATTCATGTCAAAGGTAAAATTATCCTAATAGGATCTCAAGAAATGAAGCTTATAAGAGAACTGAACTAGTGTGTTAAGTGTATTGCAAGAAAATTACATTAACTCATAGCCTCTAGCGTTTGCCAAGTACATATTTGCTAAATCTGACGACCTCTTAGATTGTCAAGGTTTGAAGATAAGGATGCAACTGCACATTCTGTACCAGTCTGGAAGTGTATTGAAAACCGTTTCTCTACATGTCGTTAGTATACGAACAAAGTTGTTACAATGTGCGTTTACATTTGTTGTCCCCTAGAGTGTGATAAATAAATCAACACCTAGGGGGAGATACTACCCGCAAGTGTAGGGGTCAGTAACAAGTAACAAATAAGTATTAGAGTATTGTTCTCCACATGCACTACGAGGTGAATTCTTTTGTGTTTCAAGGAAGTGTAGAGGGGTCGAGCTGCAATTAACTAAAACATAAAAGATATTGTTTTGTTTTTCATAAGTAAGGATTAAAGTTAAAAATAAAAAAAATAAGATTACGAATTAATTGACTAAAGAATATACTAACAAAAACGAGAATATATATGAGAAGATAGCTTGAGAGTCGCTAGTAATTCCTACTAGTTATGAATTTACAATAGGTGAAGTTTCTAGTTAAAGACTACATTCATGATTGTTGGTAAATCGCTAGGTCGGCTATCGGGTGACAATAAACCATTGAGCTATTTAACTAGAGTTAATTGTTGCTAGGAAAGAAATTATATATGGATAGTATCAGAGATCCGATACGATATTGTGGTGGAAATGGGGGGTTCCTACAAGATAATTGGGTACATAGATCAATGGGTATGTGAGAAACATTGGATAAGTTATGCCTTTCATAGCTGAGTTGATGAACCCTTCATGATAGTTTGTGGTGGTGAATTCCGAAGATGTAGTAACAGTGCTAGGGAAATCCGAAGAGATAGTACTGGTGTTAGGGAAAACGAAAAGGGCAAGGGAGAAGGAGTTATTTGGATAGAGGACACTCAGAATATTCTAAAAAGAAATATGTGTTTCAATATTGTGGAAATATTCAAAGAAACAAACATATTTGAAGATTGGATTTTATAGACCATGACTTCTTAATCTGAGTCATGAGTTATGTCGAATAATCTATCGGATGGTTTATGAGACACATCATACATGATACATAGGGATAAAAAACACCATGCCATATTTATAGTCACTATTTTAGGGAAATGGGCTAGTAGTCAGGGTGTAGATAATTAATTACGGTCATATTATTTAAAATTAAACGAAAAATTAGTGTTGTTTTATTAGTTTATGCACTTGGAGAATAAAAAAACTAATGGTATTTTTATTTGTACCACATCGGGTTCGGAAGTAGAAAAATAATAATTTATATTACTTCTGTTGTGGTAGAGTTATCGTTCATTGGGTTTAGTAAGGTGGTTTAGCAGTTAATATACTATATTTGCGATTGAGTTGTAAGAAGAACATCTATTTCGACTGTGTCTATTTATTGGATATATTATTATCTTCTTATTTTTTCATTTGTTGCATTATATTTTTTTCTTTCTATTAAAATTCCACTACCATTATCTATTTATTTATGAGTTAACATTTGGCGGGAAAAAACTCAATGCACAATAAAAATAAAAAATACAAGATTTATAAAAGTTCAAGAGATGTAATTAAAGTTTTGGTTGATACCCTATAAATTTAACAATTTTTATTTATTTTCTTGGATAAATAAGGAACAACAAATTCAACGCATTCCAAATAAAGTTAAGTTACACATAATTCTATGTGAAATTCGTGTAAGTCATCATGCATTTGATTATTCATGATTTACTCTATTTTATTTGTAAGACTCCTTCCATAATTCAATTAGAAGTTATTTAAATGAATCACATCTATATAAATCTATATTTAATGGATTGTACTTATAATGGATTGTTATACATAATAACTGAGCACTATATTTTTATATACTACTATTCGTGAAAGTGAAATTACATAGGTTAGATCATTACATTTATTATTTAGCACATACAAGTTTAGCAACTAACTATACTAGTACTAACTACGAACAAAACAGTGTATGATTCTCTAAACTACATAATTAAAAATGTTTAATACTTTACGGTAGTATTCATAACATTAAATAAAACCTAGATACTTCTAAATATACAAACCAATTCTAATCTATCTAGCTATCCTCATTGCCTTATGCAACTATATGCGACTACTATAATATAGATGATGTTAACAGAAGTGTATTCACTGTACAATGAAAAGAAAAATATATAAACGCGATATTTATACAAATTTCATAGTTTTATATCGTAAATAAAGATATATTCAAATAAAAAGGAAGACAGAATTAACAAAGGTTAATAATTAACCTTCAGAATATTGTTTTTAACCATAATTTTTTTATTTTTCAAACCATTTGACAAACTATTGATCTTCATTACTTTTATTTCGTAAGTCCGTAGAATAGAAATTTGGCATTTCCTCGTTATATCTATATCCGAATTTTTATAGGAAAGCAAAAAAATTACAAGTATCTGTATATAATTAGAAACATAAAATCGTATATAAGTAGATCTAAAAGATTTTACAACTACACACCCAACCTATAGCGATTTTTGTGGAATCTTTTTGAAAACATGCTTACTTACTTTCTTGTACTAGATTAGGCCTATTTGCATTAACACGCAATAGATAATTAGGTAAGATACATATTTGTAAGCATCCCATAAATATTAGATTTAACATCATTAATAAGGTCAAAATTTAGATTATGCTTTTGATTTGAATAAGAATATCAAATTTATTTTAAGTACTACACGAAACTCATTCTCACATTTAAAGATACTACAATTAAATAACTTTTTTTCGGTGCTCCTCAATTTTTTGGTTACATTTCCTGTCTTCTTTGGTATTCTATGCACCCTGGGGAACATTACATCCCCTGGTATAGAAACGAGTTGTTTTAGGTCTTCTTCCTCTTTTCTTAATCTACATCATACCCATAGGTTTTAGGTTTTTTCTGCCTCTTTTCTTGTGCTCCAGCATAACCCAAAAATAGAAAATATACATCTTATAAAGTAAAATTATATTTTCTACGTATTCAACTATTTTGTCTAATATAGGGACCAATTATGCAATTAACACTTATTTGATCACAAAATAATAGAATATATGATAAATAATAAAAAGATCCAGTTAACGTGCATCTTGAATTTGTCTCCGTTGTCTGGAATTTGGTAATCGTCTATTGAAAGATATCCTAGGAAGCAAATTCTGTAACAATTAAAATAAATTAAATATAATTAAAATTAAAATTGATAATAAGAATTAACAAAAATAACAACCATTAACCAAGGGGACATGAATACAAAAAATATAAAATAAAAGTAATAAATAATTCTATTAGATAAACATTAAATTCATAGGTTGTGTGTACTATACTAATAACATAAGGTGACATTGTACACTTTTTAAATCTCATGAGTTTATACACACATTTTTAAGACCACGAAATATATGATTTATCTTTCAAACTAAATACAAATACATTCACATATGTAAATCACAAGGAGATAAAATAAAAAGAATGTATCGGTAGACTACCATATATGTTGTTCGAAAATATGCTTTATCCAATAGGTGTCAAACAAGTCTTACAACCTAATTTAATTTCCCTTACTTCTATTTCCCTACTCTCCATATATGCTCCAACCACTATGAATAGATGGTCTAACAAATTGAGTGAAAAAACATCTCTTGTGGTGTTGGTGTATATTTGGATATTCTGTAAAATATATATCCGAAAATATCTAACTAATTTTCTCAATATAGTTAATTATAAATTTGAGAAAAATGAAAAAAAATTCAAAATAATTTACACTAAAATGCAAAAACACATTGCAGAACAAATTTTGTAATTAAAAAAAGGACCTTAGATTTATAAATTTAAATGATATGGCCAACAATCTAAGATATTAGCATATAAAAATAGTATTTAGACAAGACTACGATCAAGATGGAGAACATAGTTGAGGATGAAACATCATAATGAAGGAAGAAGAGGGAGATACTGCAGAGAAATTGAAAAAAAGTAGATTGGATGAAAGATATGAATTCCCATTAGAAAAGATTGAAATTAGAAGATAAAAACATTTAGACATTAGAGTTTGATATTAAAAATGACGAAAAAAGGAATATCAAAAAGAGGCTGACAGTAGGTTTGAAACTAAGAGTGGAAGAAGATGTATGTGTATGTATATTAGGGTTTAATGGGTAGTTTTTTTATAGAGTTTGTTAAATTAGTGTGGACCCTAAATTGTATTAATATTTTAATTATAGTTTAAACTTATAGTTTTCAATAATAATATGATATTTTTTTTCAAAATATATATTTTCTAATAAAATTTTATATTTAACTTTTATGAATAAAATTGGTTTTGATTATATATTTTTGAAATTTGTTCAATAAAGTTTTAATCCTTTAATTATCTTTATATGTTATCGTTTATTAATTGCACATTACTTGTGTAAAAAATTAAAATTTAATATTTTATTTATTACTAATTAATCAAATGTTTTACAAACTTAGTTTTATAAATAGTTAATTGTTCAATAGATGAACTCGAGTTCTTACAATAATCTAAGATAAATTATCTATTAAAATATCCTTGAATTTACCAATAATAGAGGATGTTGACATTGTGATCGATGCTAGTTAAATGTAATATAATTGTCAAAGTTAAATTATGATGAATTATAATGCAGTGTTACGACATTCAAGTATGGCATGTGAGTTTTACACTTATGTAGTCTTAAATATGTGTTGTTATAAAGAAAACAAAATATCATTTATAAATTTGTTCAAACATAGATAACTTTTAAAATCCTTCAAGGCCTTTTAGAGCTAGTAGTGTCTTCCACAAAAGAATAGTTGCTAATATCGCCATCAATGAATCTTTTGATGAAACTTTATTCATGTCAAAGACAAAATTATCCTAATATGATATCAAGAAATGAAGCTTATAAGAGTAGTGAACTAGTTTGTTATGTGTATTTCAAGAAAAATACATTAACTTATAGAATATAAGGTTCTCCAAGTACATATTTACTAAATGTGATGGCCTCTCAGATTGTCAAGGTTTAAAGATAAGGATGCAACTGAACATTTAATAACATTCTGGCAGTGTATTGAAGACCGTTTCTCTACCTTTCATTAGTATAGGGACAAAGTTGTTACATTGTGTATTTATATTTGTTGTCCCCTAGAGTGTGAGAAATAAATCAACACCTACGGGGAGCTACTACCCGCAAGGGTAGGGGTTGTAAAGAAGTAACAAATAAGTATTATAGTATCTTTCTCCACATGCACTACAAGGTTTATTCTTTTGTGTTTCAAGGAAGCGTAGAGGGGTCAAGTTGAAATTAACTAAAACATAAAAGATATTATTTTTATTTTTAAAAGTAAGGACTAAAGTGCAAAATAAATAAAATATGATTAAAAATAAATTAACTAAAGGATAGACTAACAAATACGAGAATATAGATGAAAAAATAGATTGAGAGTCGCTAGTAATTCTCACTAGTTATGAATTTACATATTTATTAATATAAAGGTAAATTGTTATTTTAGCAATAGTTAAAACTCTAAAATCCCCCTAATACCGTCCCGGGTAGATAGAAGGATATCTACAATTTTATGGATCTCTTCTGAGTGAACCTATAACACTTTCAAACGTAATTAATCCTAACCCGATTGACTATCTGGTTATCTGGTGAGCCTTACGATTCAAGTTCCTCTTAGTTGCTATTTCGGGGAAAGGGGCTAGTATTCTGGGCGTAGTTAATTTTTTACGGTCATATTATTTTAAATTAAACAAAAAATTAATGTTTTTAAATTAGTTTCATGCACTTGGAGATTAAAAAAACTAATGGTTTTTTTATTTGTACCACATTTGGTTTGGAAGAAGAAAAAAAATTATATTACTTTTCATGCGGTAAGTTTATTTAGTAAGGTGATTTAGCAGTAAAAAAATTGTGTTTACGATTGAGTTGTAAGGAGAACTACCTTTATTTTTGTCTATTTAATGCATATATGGTTATTTTCTTATTTTTTATTTGTTGCATTATATTTTTTTTCTCTATGTGAAAATTAATTATTGGTGAGTTTTAACATTTGGCGGAAAAATAAACTGAATACCCATAAAAAAATAAAGAATACAAGAATAATAAATGTTCAAGAGATTTAATTAATGGTTCGGTGATACCTTATAAATTTCAAATTATTTGATTTATTAGCTTGAAAAAAATAAGGAAAAATAAATTCAATGCATTCCAAATAAAGTTAAGTTACACATAATTCTATGTGAAAATTCTTGTAAGCAATCATGCATTTGATTATTTATTAAGTACTCTATTTTATTTGTAAGTCTCCTTCCATAATTCAATTAGAAGTTAATGTAAATGAATCATTACTACATAAACCTATATATAATGGATTGAACTTAAAATATTATATAGTATAACAGAGCTTATAGATGACACACTTTCAAAATTTGGCCAATTGTTATACACAATAACTGAGCATTATACTTTTATATACTACTATTCGTGAAAGTGAAATTACATAGGTTAGATCATTACATTTATTATTTAGCACATATAATTTTAGCAACTAATAATACTAGTACGAACAAAACAAAACCGTGTATGATTCTCTAAACTACATGTTGAAAAATATTTAATACTTGACGGTAATATTCATAACATTAAATAAAACCTAGATACTTCTAAATATACAAACCCATTCTAATCCATATAGCTATCCTCATTACCTTATGCAACTATACACGACTACTATAATATAGATGATGTTAATAGAAGTGTATTCACTGTACAAGGAAAATAAAAATATATAAACACGATAGTTATAAAAATATCATAGTTTTATTTCGTAAATAAAAATATATTCAAATAAAAGGGGAGACAGAATTAACAAAGTTTAATAATTAACCTTCAGAATATTGTTGTTAACCATAATTTTTTTTCTTTTTCTAACCATTAGACAAACTATTGATCTTCATTACTTTTATTCCGTAAGTCCGTAACATAGAAATTTGGTATTTCCTCGTTATATCTATATCAAAAAAATTATAGAAAAGCAAAAAAGATAAGTATATAATTAGAAACATAAAATCGTATATAAGTAGATCTAAAAGATTTTACAGCTACACAACCAACCTATAGCGATTTTTGTGGTATCTTTTTGAAAACATGCTTACTTACTTTCTTGTACTAGATTAGGCCTATTTGCATGAATACGCAATAGATAAATAGGTAAGCTACAAATTTGTAAGCATCCCATAAATATTAGATTTAACATCATTAATAAGGTCAAAATTTAGATTATGCTTTTGATTTTACTAAGAATATCAAATTTATATTAATTACTACACGAAACTCATTCTCACATTTAAAGATAGTACAATTAAATAACATTTTTTCGGTGCTCCTCAATTTTCTGGTTACATTTCCTGTCTTCTTTCGTATTCTATGCACCCTGGGCACATTACATCACCTAAGTTATTTTAGGTCTCCTTACTCTTTTCTTAGGCTACATCACACCCATAGGTTTTAGGTTTTTTTGCCTCTTTTCTTGTGCTCCAGCACAACCCAAAAATAGTAAATATACATCTTATAAAGTAAAATTATATTTTCTACTTATTCAACTATTTTTTCTATTATGGGGACCAATTATGCAATTAACCCTTAATTTGATCACAAAATAATGAAATATATGATAAATAATAAAAAAATTCAGTTAATTTGTATCTTGAATTTGTCACCATTGTCTGGAATTTGGTAATAGTCCATCATAAGATATCCCAGGAAGCACATTCTGTAATAATCAAAATAAATTAAATATAATTAAAATTAAAATTCAACTATAAGAAATAACAAAAAGAACAACCATTAACTAAGGGGACACGAACACAAACAATATAAAGTAAAAGTAATAAATAATTCAATTAGGTTGTGTGTACTATTCTAGTAACATAAGGTGACATTTTACAATTTTTAAATCTCATGAGTTTATAAACATATTTTTAAGACCACAAAAGATATGATGTATTTCTTCAAACTAAATAAAAATACATTCATATATGTAAACCACAAGGAGATAAAATAAAAAGAATGTATGGTAGACTACCATATATGATGTTCGAGAATATGCTTTCTCCAATAGGTGTCAAACAAGTCTTACAACCTAATTTAATTTTTCTTACATCTATTTCCCTACTCTCTATATATACTCCAACCACTATGAATAGATTACCTAATAAATTGAGTGAAAAAACATCTCTTGTGGTGTTGTGTATATTTGGATATTCTATAAAAAATATATATATCGGAATAATCTACCTAATTTGCTCAATATAATTAATTATAAATTTGAGCAAAAATGAAAAAAAAATCAAATTAATTTACACCAAAGTGAAAAAACACATTGTAGAACAAATTTTAAAATTAAAAAAGTACCTTAGATTTATAAATTGAAATGATATGGCCAACGATCTAAAATACTAGCATGTAAAAATAGTATTTAGACATGCTTATCTAGATGGAGACCGTAGTTGAGGATGAAATATCATAATGAAGAAAGAAGAGAGAGATACTACAGAGAAATTGAAAAAAAGTAGATTGGATGGAAGAAATAAATTCCGATTAGAGAAGATTGAAATGAGAAGATAAAGAAGATTTAGACATTAGAGTTAGATAGTAAATATGACAGAAAAAAGGAATAACAAGAGGAGGCTGACAGTAGGTTTGAAACTAAGAGTGGAAGAAGATGTATGTGTATGTATAGCAAAAGGCGGCAACATTAGGGTTTAATGGGTAGTTTAATTTTTATTGAGTTTGTGAAATTAGTGTGGATCCTAAATTATATTAATATTTTAATTATAGTTTAAAATTATAATTTTAATAAATAACATGATATTATTTTTTTCTTATTATATATTTTGTAATAAAGTTTTATATTTAACTTCTATGAATAAAATCTTTTCTACTGTATACTTTTGATATTTGTTCGATAAAGTTTTAATCCCATAATTGTCTTTATATGTTATTGTTTATTAATTGAACATTACTTATGCAAAAAAATTAAAATTTAATATTTTAATTTATTACTAATTAATCAAATTGTTTAAAAACTTAGTTCTATAAATAGTTAATTGTTCAATAGATGTACTCGAGTTCTTACAATAATCTAAGATAATTTATCTATTAAAATATCCTTGAATTTACCAATAATAGAGGATGGTGACATTGTAATACTAGTTAAATGTTTATTTTTGTCAAAGTTATATTATGATGAATTATAATGCAGCGTTACGACATTCATTGATGAATTACATTCTCAAAAGTATGGTGTATGAGTTTTACACTTATGTTTACTAAAATATGGGTTGTTACAAAGAAAACAATATATCATTTGTAAATTTGTTCGAACATAGATAACTTTTAAAATCCTTCAAGGCCTTTTAGAGCTAGTAGTGTCTTCTATAAAAGAACAATTGCTAATATCGCCATCGAGGAAGATTTTGATGAAACTTTGTTCATGTCAAAGGTAAAATTATCCAAATAGGATCTCAAGAAATGTAGCTTATAAGAGTATTAGAGTATCGATCTCCACATGCACTACGAGGTTAATTCTTTTGTATTTCAAAGAAACGTAGAGGGTTGAGTTGCAATTAACTAAAACATAAAAGATATTGTTTTGTTTTTTAAAAGTAAGGATTAAAGTGAAAAATAAATAAAATATAATTAAAAATCAATTAACTAAAGGATAGACTAACAAATATGAGAATATAGATGAGGAGATAGCTTGAGCGTCGCTAGTAATTCCCACTAGTTATGAATTTACATAGTTATGAATATAAAGTTGAATTGTTATTTTAGTAATAGTCGAAACTCTAAAATACCCCTTATTCCGTCCCGGGTAGACAGAGGGATATCCTACAATTCTATGGATCTTTCCCGAGTGACCCTACAACACTTTCAAACGTAATTCATCCTAAACTGATTGACTATCTGGTTATCTGACGAGCCTTTTGAAGTTCAAGTTCCTCTTAGTCTCTATTTCGGGGAAAGGGGCTAGTAGTCAGGGTGTAGATAATTTTGTAAGAACAATTAATATTTTTAAATTAGTTTCATCCAATTGGAGAACAAAAAAACTAATGGTCTTCTTATTTGTACCACATCGGGTTTGGAAGAAGAAAAAAAATTATATTAATTTTCTTGCAGTAAGGTTAATTAGTAAGGTGATTTAGAAGTAAAAAAATTGTGTTTGTGATTGATTTGTAAGTAGAACAACTACCTTTATGGTGTCTATTTATTGGATTTATGGTTATTTTCTTCTTTTTATTTGTTATATTATATATTTTTTTCTCTGTGAAAATTAAACTTGCTTTATTTAATTATTGGTGAGTTTTAACATTTGGCGGAAAAATAAACTGAATACCCATAAAAAAATAAAAAATACAAGAATAATAAATGTTCAAGAGATTTAATTAAAGGTTTGGTGATACGCTATAAATTTCAACAATTTTGTTTTATTAACTTGGAAAAATAAGGACCAACAAATTCAATGCACTCCAAATAAGTTAAGTTACACATAATTCTGTGATAAATTCTTGTAAGCCATCGTGCATTTTATTATTCATGATGTACTCTATTTTCTTTATAAACCTCCTTCCATAATTCAATTAGAAGTTAATCTAAATGAATCATTACTATATAAACCTATATTCAAAGGATTGAACTTAAAATAGTATATCCTATAAGAAAGCTTATAGATGACAAACTTTCAAAATTTTGCCCCTGGAG